>OZ018390.1:3900578-6651846 GCA_963969525.1 Ontholestes murinus | reverse complement strand
CACTGATGAGCTGTGATACAGCGAAACATGTGTCTGCAGATTGTCTTACATAACATTTTTCGAGACGCGGTTAAGAAACGATATACACCACAAAATTGTTACATAGTGCTAAATATAATTTTAGACATGTAACGACAGCTAACAGTTATATCATTCAATGCCTGGCGGTGCTTTAGTACGGGGAGTAGTTGTTTTAACTGTTAGCTGGAGTTTTTACATTATTATGTAAAACATTAGTGCAGTAATGCTCATAGAGATTTATTACTCTCAATATTAATTACTTCTTTTTCAAATTAAATAATGGTAAAATAATTAAAAAAAGAATGTCGTTTTTTTTCAAAAAGTGGAGCTATGAGGGGGGCAGGTCAAACACTGTTTGAAAAAAAAATGACATTCTTTTTTAGATTATTTTACCATTATTTAATTTGAAAAAGAAGTACTCAATCGCTATTTTTGAGTACTTTACGTCTTTTTAGGGGGGGCGGGGGTAGTATTTGGGCAGGCTGAGAAAAAAACCAACCTTGTAAGGTTGTGAGTAAGTCTTAAGTAATAATAACAGTTAATTACGTGACGATTTTCGCAATTTAATTGACAAAAAACTTTTACATTTGCAGCGCCATCTCTCGACCAATAAAAAAATGTTTCGGATAAAACTTACATACTTTTTAACCGTCTATTAGAATCTGCAATAAAAAATAGGGGTTTCCATTTAAAATTTTAAAGTTGCCCCCTGTTCCCGCCCCCCTTGGGGGGCTGGGGAGGCAAAGTCTACGGCATCAGATGTCCCCCTCAGAACCATTAACTTTTCATTTGGAACACTTTTTGATTCAATGTAAAGTTTCAGAATTATCGCTACTGGCGGATTAAAATGGGACACCCTGTATATATTTTTTGTCAATATTTTTCTAAATTTGAAAAATCACAAAACCATTCAAAGAAAAGTTAAAGAGAAGGAAAAACTGAACCACTTTTATTAAAACATTTTTTTCATAAAGTTCTAAACTTGCGAGAAAAAATTTAAAAATTAAAAATTTTGATATGTTTTACCTATTGCTAAATTTCTAACACAAAAATGCAAGAATATTCTCTAAACATTGTTTAATTGTTACTTTAGTTTTTTAGAAATTGTCGGGGTTTCAAGCATTTTCAACGGTTTTTTTCCAGTTCTGTTTTCCGGATTTAATTTTTATTTTGCGAAATGCTTGTTTTATGCTATTCAAATTTGCTTGATTTTTTAGAAAACTTCTAGAAATTTCCAAGTAATTTAACATCCTCATTTTTAGAGTCAAATATTTATTTATTTATATTTTAATTTTATGAAAAATGTTACTAATTCGTGACGAAATTTTTTTTGAATGAAGTTTCTTAGAAATTATCGGGTGTTTATACTTTTTACACAGTTTTTCTTTGCAGCATTTAAATTTTTCTGGTAATTTCAAACATATTTTGCTAGATTTCTAAAAAAATTTTGTTTAAGTAATTTCGCTCCAAATCGTAATTATTCTTCAAGAGTTTTTTTTGCTTTACTTGCTTTATTCTATCAAAATTTTTAGGAATTATACAAGGTTTCTTAGGATTTCAGTAATTAAAAATATTCAATTTCCAAATTTGGTCGTAGTTTTTTAACTTTATTTGCGACTATAGTTTCGCCTTGTTTATAAAATTGTTTATAAAGGTTGTTGTAGATTTAATAAAGCCAGAGGAAGATATGTATAGAACAAGTCATACGTTAGAGCTTTCAGAAGAGCAGGTGGCTCGATTTGATGGTTTGTTGAACCCTTATTTCGAGACTACGACACCGGAGCTAGGTTGTACTAAAATGGTAATCCGCAACACTTCATAGCCTATTAAGCAACGGTATTATCCCGTTTAGTCCTATCTGCAAAAACACATAAATGAAGAGCTAGATGGGATGTTGAGGTTAGGTGTCGTAGAACCTTTTTCTAGTGAATGGTCCTCGCCTATATTCTTGGTGAAGAAGGAGGATGGCTCATACCGGTTCTATGTAGATTTTCGGAAAGTGAAGAAAGTATCAGAACAAGACGCGTACCCCTTACCCTTTGTTAATAATACTCTTAATAAGCTCAAAAATACCTAGATTTATCTATGTTGGATGTTGTCAGCTTATTGGCAGATTCCCGCAGCTGAATAGTCCAAGCAGTATACTGCATTTACCGTACCTGGTCGTGAATTGTTTCAGTTTCTGTTTCAGAAGCGATAGTTTCCGCTGTCTTGTCCCAAAAATTGAGGTATCTTTTATATTGCAAACATATACATCAAGTTTTGGGTTAGGTGCTGTGTTGGCGCTGTGTTGGTGGTGTGTTATCTCAGTAGTTCTTTGCGGTGCTTTGGGCTATCGATAAATTAAGGCCGTATTTAGGAGGAGTTCGGATCGAGGTGGTAACCGATCATCAATTGTTGGTGTGGTTACACAATTTGAAGAATCCTGAAGATCGTTTGGACGATGAGCTGTAAATAATTTTAAGTATAGTTTGTAAATGACTGGCAAAAGCTGTCGAAATAATGTTTAAATAGCGTGTAATATTAAACAAGGTATTTAGAATCATTTATATAAATAATAATAATTTATCAAAAAGTACAGGCCTGCACAATCACCTATCATCAATATTGTCCTTTGTTTACCGCGCACATAATCCCAACTTTCTATGATGCTGGTTTTACCAATTCATCTATGATTTAGAAGTTCCCTAAATCTTTTCTAGTCTCTCTTTCCTATCTTATTCCATATATCAGCCTTTATTATTTCCATGTCTGCTGATTTTTTTCGTTTTAATCACCAAAAGCCTTTTCTAACTCCTCCTCATTGAAAACTTAGAATTCCGTTTGCTATCGAACATGGAAGTCCACTGTTTTTCTACATATTTTCGTCCATTTATTTAATGATATTTCTATTCGTTTCTTGATTTCCTCTTTTTTAGAATATTTATTATTTCTGATTCACTTCTATACACTCTTAATTATTGTTACTTTTTGAACCTGCAAATGTGTCTTTCACGTATACTATTATAATAATATCTAGCTGCTCACATACTTCTTTGTTCATCTGCTTCATATGCATTGCCTTATTGCCATTCTCACTTCGCTCTTTGCATTTCGACATTTTTTACGAACCAAGAAATTTTTTTTCCCATATTTCCCTTCTACTTTTCTTTTGAATCCCACTAACACTTTCATTGATCTAATTTTAACCAATAAACCTTCTCTAACCCTAATGGCATTTACACCACTCTCAAATACTTGTTTTATCCATTTACTTATCTCTGCCTATATCTACGTTCAGTGGTAAATGGTACGATCCAAATACGTCTTACACTATATTTAATTAATTGCTCACTTAAACCGTGGTGAAACATATTTGAAAAATCTTGATTAGAAATTAAAAACACTTGGTTTAATTAAGATGTAAATGTAGGTTACAATAAAAAAATCAAACAATAAATTAGAGTTTAAAATTTTTAGAAAACCTACATTTACAGATATAATCATTCCAAATTCTTCCAATACCCATTTCAAAATCAAAATGAGCACCTTCCACTCCTTAATACATAGACTTATCCATATACCCCTAAATACTATTAACTTCAATGAAGAATTAAATATTATTAAAACAATTGCGAACAATAATGGTTACAGTGTTCGCTTAATAGACAAACTAGTTAAAAAGAAAAAATTGAAACAATTAGATAAATATTTTTATAACGCACACAATAAAATGGAAAAAAATAATTGGCATAAATTAGAATTTGCTGGTGAGTTATCAAATAAAATTTTAAATAGTCTTAAAGGGTACAATTTTAATGTTATTATGACTAACCCACTGAACATCAAAAAAATATTATGCAACAATTCAAGAATAGACCAATTAAAAAGTGCGGTGTTTACGAATTAAAGTGTGGTGATTGTGACCATATATACATAGGACAGACAGGACGAACTTTTGAAGCAAGATTGCAAGAACATAAAAAATCAATATACAATAAAAAGCTAACAACTGGATTTTCGCAACATTGCATAGAAAGTAACCATTTTTTCCAAAATAACAATTTTAAAATATTGTACTCAGGTAATAAAGGTCGGCATCTTAATTACAGAGAAGGATTAGACATAAATAAGGCCATAATTAGCGGCAAACAAATAACTAACATTATTGAAGAGATTTGGAAGTCCCCGATTACTTATTACCTGAATGACTGACGGCCCTTATTACCTGAATTTGTAATCCATATATATTAGTGTAACCTTTTGTACATTATTCATTACTCCTTGATAATGACATTTTGTCGAAACTAGTCGGAGAAAAAATAATAAATATTCTGTGAAAAATATGCTTCCATTCTTTAAATACTTGATTGATGAAGGTGTTACTTTTTGAAAGTACATATCACTTCATAAAATACTGGGACAGTTTATGGTTTGAAATTTTTTTATTTACCTCATTAAGTCACTGTGTGGTGAAACATTGTTGTAGAGTATTAAAAACGTTTTTAAAACCATATACTGTGTCAGTATTTTTACCTATATTTCCACACAGTTTTGTATTAATATACCTAAAACAATCCCACATTTATTTAGTACATTTTTCATGCTCTCATTCATTCCACCCTTCCTTTCGCTACAGACTTTGTTGCCTCCACCTGAAGCTTCCTGATAACCAACCTTTTATTTCCTACCACTCTCATTTATCATCCACGTTTCTACTAATTACACAATGTCCTCTCCAGCTATTCAATCTTTGAAATTTGCCATACACAGTAAAATTATATATTTACACTTAATAGTTTAGTTATTAATATGGTCTCTTTATTAAATAAAATTGCTGCGCCAAGAAAAACATTTATTGAAAAAATCTTGATTCAACTCCAGAAATATCTCAATGCCCTAGCATCTTGAGCTAGGTTAGTAAAGTATTCAATACACTAGTATTCTCTTAACCTATTCCAATTATGTATTCCCCTAGCATACTCTTGAACTAGGCTTATAAATTATTCATTACCCTAGCGTGTCCTTGACCTATCCTTAATGGTTTATTGCCTAGCGTACCCTTAACAGATCTCAATATTTCCCACTGTGTTTTGGTGGAGGCGCCGGGCCACATACTGTAGAGTTATGATTTTGGATCTGAAATTTTATTTGGCAAACAAGCTCACAGATAGTATGTAACTGTTGTTGATAGAAAAAAATAATAGTAATTTTTTTCACTACAGAAACTATTATAATCGGTGATAATTTATATATTATCGATTCTTGGATCTTAAAAGCATACACTTCGTGGTACATTTCAGTATTAAGAATAAATAAAGTGGTATGAAAATGTAAAAGTGTTTTCTTCATTCTATTTATTATTGCATCCATCTATAACGGTAAAACTAAATTAAATAAACATTTATAATAGTGTAAACTTTTTTTATTATTGAATTCATACACACTTATATATTCTATGTATACTAAATACTATTAACATATCTTTACTTACAATTAAAATATTTACAAAACCGTCGAACAGTTTTTATAGTTAGTTTAATTAATAAAAATTGAGTAAATTCAACCAATTAACGTTATTCATCGAGAGCAATTGAAATTAATTATCTACAAAAATAGGACAGAAATTACGGGTAACAAAAAAGAGACATTAAATATTATAAATAAAAACGTAATCTAAATTGCACGGAATACCTGTATCAATAAAAAAATAATTATTTAAGGTTTTGTCGTGAATAAAGGAATTTCTGTAAGTACGACAATAACAGATTCAATTTGTTAATATCTTAAAAATATACAAAACACCAACTACGCTAGGTTCTTTTCTCTATATAAATAAGAATACTGCTTCCTTCCTTAAGTACTAAATCCTCACAAGGATGAGTATGTTCTGTCATTAAACTAGTCCACCCTGTAGTTATAGAGGAGAGTCTTTAAATATGTAATTAGTTAGCTAGAGATCACAGTCGCTGCCTTAAGGAAGGCAATAATATCACCATTATAACCTATCTTACATAGCCTTAACGTGTTCTCGTATTTGTTTTATTTTGTGGTGTGATTTTTTTGTGTGTGTGACTGGCCGTCTTGATTTTTTATTAAATACGCTTTTGTTTATCGATCCTGTTCATTTTCACAGTCGCGTATTGTAGACTTCTTGCTCGAGTGACACGTCTTGGTAATAGGTGGCGTCGCTGGACGGGCCCGCCTTTCTGCCCTCTAGTGTTATTTGCGAGCGGTTGGCGCTTCCGTTTCTGCTCACCGGTTTGGCGGCGTATCTACGTTTAGGGCCCGGAAAGAGGGACGCGATTTTCCTCGCCGCCGGATGTAACAGCTTCTCGTCGTAGAGGTCGCTCTCGTTGACGCCGGTACAGATGGAAATCACCCATCCGGTCACCACGGTCACGAAGCAGCCTATTAGGGAGTAGTACATGTACGTTATCGAGTAGATTTGTGTCAGCGGGTCCCTGAAAGCAAAACAAATGCACGTCATAAATCCAGAAGTCACTAATGATGCGGATAATTAATAATGGTAGGAATTCAATACGCTTATTGAGAGAGGGGAAAACAATGCGGCTTCAAGAGAAAATTAATGATGGAGTGAATTAATACATTGGGAATTATTTTCTTTTATTAAAGAATATTTAAAAAAACAATTGAATATTTTGGTTTATATACATTCGTAGATCGTAGTGGGCACATTATCAATAAGAAATTATATGACAAAATACCCGTTATTCTGTATGCTTATATTTCGTGGACCATATCCCTTTCTCAGAGCGAAAATATAAGGGTAATGTGCAATCTTGTGAATAATAAGAACTACATAAAACACTTTATAGTCTGGTGACATGATAATAAAAGGTTTTTTAATTATACTTAGATTAATCATAGTTTTAATAAGTCGTCATTTTATATTATATGATAAACAGGTTATTATAAAGCAAAGACTAGACTATAAATGCATTTGTAATAATTACAAATCTCTCACGAAATATTAAGGGGTTTTAATGATCAAGTTAATCAACTTATTTGCTAAATCTTTGTCCCTTGACACTAAAATATAAATAATGGACATTTGTAAGTATGATAGAAACACTATCAAGGTGACATCTATTGCCTAAATCCTAGACTAATTTTTTACAGTTGAGTAAAAGTCGTTTACATTCTTATTAAAACTTATAATGACTGTACATGAAATGTAATTTGATGTGCGTGTTGAAAACAAGCCCTTAGGTATTTTGAATAAGTCAATCAAAATCATTTTTATGCTACTATCTCAATATTTGATATAATATTTAACCAATTTACACAAAGTACGCATCTTTTAAGATTGTAAATTAAATATTGATTTACAATCCCTACCCTCGTAAATTCTAACATTTTTTTTAATTCTAGAAATTGTTGCAAGGTTCTAGAAATTTTGAAAGTAATTCCAGAAATCTCGAATAAAAAAGGTTTGAACATTCTAATAAATTGTAAGAAAACTAAATAAAAATTTTAAGAATCCTCAAATGAAGTTTTACAATTTGAAAGGAGAAATATTTAAATTTTATAAGAAAATATCTTAGAAATAGCTACGACTATGAATTCAAGATTTTATTAGTTTTAAAAAATTCTTTACAATTTTAGAAAGCCATGATAATAGAAAATTCTAGAACATATGAAAGAAACTCATTGTTTGGAAAATAAACTCTTAAAGTTTTTTTTAGTTCACAATAACATCTAAAATGATTTTAAATCTGAAGCTAGAAATTTCAAATAAAAAGTTTTGAAAATCTTAATAACCTCAATTAAAAAATATTGTTTTTAAAACCTTCGAAGATAATTTTCATAATGTGGAACAAAATCTTGTTTAAAATTGTAGAAATCTAGATTGAAATTCTAGGAACCTCGAATAAAAAGTTATAAACAAACTGAATTTTGAAGGGAAATTACTGAGAAATTCTAAACAAATTCTTTACTACTTTAGAAATCTAGATGAATAGAAAATTCTAGAACATATGAATAATTCTCATAATTTGGAAAATAAATTCTATAATAAGAAATGATGGTAAATTTGGGAATATTTGAAGAAATTTTGCTATAATTTCTAGAATTATGAATAAAACTTGTATTAATTTTTTAAATGAATATTATACTAATATCAAGAAAAAATTCTTAAAGATAATTCTCATAATACTAAATGAAAATCCTTAGAAAATCCTATGAACCTAAAACAAATATTGCGAAAAATATACAAACTTTAAAAATGCATTTGCAAATTGCAAAAGAAAATCAAATGAAAATTTCAAGTATCCTCAAATGAAGTTTTTATAAGTGGGTAATAGATATCTTTAAATTCTATAAGAAAAGTTATTAGAAAAATCTACGACTGTGATTTCAAGATTTATTCAGTTTGAAAAACAACATCTAAAATCCTAATCTATCCTAATAATCCTCTGAAATTAGGAATTTCAAATAAATTTTTTCAAATCCTTAATAACCTCAAATAAAAATTATAAAATTTTAAAATCTTCAAATATAATTCTGACAAGATAGAGCTAAATCTTTTTTTAAATTCTAGAAATCTGGAAGTAAATTCTTGGAATCTCGAATAAAAAAGTATTAAATATATTAAATTTTGAAGGGAAATTACTGAAAAATTCTAAAAAAATTCTTTACAATTCGGAATACAAATTGTAGAAATCTCGAAGAATAAAAAATTCTAAATAATTATCATAATTTGGAAAATAAATATTGAAATAAGAAATTATGGAAAATTTGCGAACAATTGAAGAAATGTTGCTGCAATTTCTAGAACCATCAACAAAACTTATTTTTTCTATGAATATTATACTGATATTAAGAAAAAATTCTTAAAGATAATTCTCACAATATTAAATGAAAATTCTTAGAAAATCCTATGAACCTAAAGCAAATGCATTTTTAAATTGCAAGAGAAATTCAAATCTAAATTTCAAGTATCCTCAAATGAAGTTTTTGTAATTGGAAAAGAGAAATCTTTAATAAAGTTGTTAGAAAAATGTACGACTATGAATTCAAGATATTTTTTAAATCTAAAAATATCTTAAATCCCCTGAAACTACGAATTTTAATTAAAAAGTTTTGAAAGTCCTAATAACCTCAAATAAAAATTATTGAAAAATTTTAAAACCTTCGAAAATAGTTCTCATAACTTAGAGGAAAATTTTATTTAAAATTGTAGAAGAATATTGTAGTAATTTCAAATAAAAAGTTATAAAATAACTAAATTTTAAAGGAAAATTAAACCTATAAATATTCTTTACAATTCGGAATAGAAATTTTAGAAATCTGGAAGAATAGAAAATTTTAGAACATATGAAGAACTCTCTAAATTTGGAAAATAAATTCTGAAACAAGAAATAATTAAACATTTGTGAACAATTGAAAAAATATTGTTGGATTTTCTAGAACGAAAATTTGTATTATGAAAATTATAATAATATTGAGAGAATTTTCTTGAAGAAAATTCTCACAATATTAGATGAAAATCCTTAGAAAATTCTATTAATCCTAAATAAATATTGCAAAATGTATACAAGCCTTAAAGAAGCATTTTCAAATTACAAGAGAAATTCTTAAAAAATCCGACAAATTAATGGAAAAAATGGTGGGAAAATAAATCTGAAACAAGAAATTATGTAAAATTTGCGAACAATTGAAGAAATGTTGCTGGAATTTCTAGAACGATCAATAAAACTTGTATTAATTTTTCAACGAATAATATACTAATATTAAGGAAAAAATCTTTAGGATAATTCTCACAATTCTAAATGAAAATCCTTAGAAAATTCTATACATATAAAAGAAATGTTTCAAAAACTTTATGCGCCTTAAAAAAAGCATTTGCAATTTGCAAGAGAAAATCTTATAAAAATCCCATAATTTATGCAAAAAATGTTCCAACATTTTAAATAAAAATGATTTAAAAGATATAAAATGCTTAAAGAAAATTTCAATTTGAAAAAAAATATTTTTGAAAACTTCTATAAATTGTTATGAATTATATAAATCTTCGAGAAAACGCTTATAATTTTAAAGAAATATTTCTTAGAATTTACATCAAAATATAGGATGTTATAAAATCAATTTTATAAAAATTTAAAATTTCTAAAAATCTAGAAAATTATGGAATTCTGTATTTAATAGTTTGAATATTCTAGTAATCTGTAAGAAACATTTCTGAATAAATCTAGACACAGCAAACTAATATTTTACAAATTGGAAGAAACATTTTTTTTAAGGCTTTAGGAATTTAGAAACAAAAAATGCTTGAAAATACTATAACTCTTAAATTTTTAATAAAATTCCTAAAACACTCCGATAACATAACGAACGAAATAATGAAAAGTACTGGAATAATTTGACAAACATTAGTGAAAAATCAAGACTCTTTAAAACAAAATGTAAGGATCCAAATTAAAAGTTTAGATTTCGAAAGTGATTCTTAAAAAAAGAATTGTTGAACAAGTGTTTTCGAAATTCATGGTATTTAGGAAGTGTTTAAAGAAGTTCCTTAGCCAAGAACAGTTTAACAATTTTTTATTCTAGAAATTGTTGGAAGGTTCTAGAAATAATAGAAAAAATTCTAGAATATATGAAGATATGAGAGTTTGAAAAAAAAACTTCTGAAACAAAAAAGATAAAATAATGAAAATTTGCAAACAATTGAAGAAATTGTAAATAAAATCTTATTTTACAGGTAGTATTATGAAAATAAAAGTAAGAATTGAAATTAATTATTTTGAACTGTTAGTTGGTTTTTATGTAGTTTTTATATTGTAATAATAAAACTACGGTGCAGAAACGGTCACAATAATTAATTCTAGTTGAAGAAATGTTGCTGGAATTTCAAGAATCATCAATAAAATTTGTATTATTTTTTTTATAATAATTATACTAATATCGAGAAAAAAAAAATTAAAGATAATTCTCACAATTCTAAATGAAAATCCATGGAAAATTTTATAAATATAAAAGAAATGTTGCAAAAGAATTTATAAGCCTTAAAAAAGCATTTGCAATTTGCAAAAGAAACTCCTAAAAAATCCGATAAATTAATACAAGAAATGTTCACCAAATTTTGAAAAATTAGTAAATTTTAGAAGTCTTAAAGCCAATTTGACAATAGTTTTTATTTTGTAATTTTTAGTCATTTTAAAAGGAAATGATTTAAAAAACATAAAATGTTTAATGGAAATATTCTTAAAATTTGACAAATTTATAAATTTTAAAAGAAAATGTTTAGAAATTATACAACTCTTTAAGAAAACTGTCATAATTTTGAATAAATAAATCCATAGAAACATACGATGAAGTAGAAACAATTTTATAACAATTAAAAAATTCTAGAAAATTATAAAAAATAAAATAGTTTTAATGTTCTAGTAATTTGTAAGAAAAATTTATGAATAAATCTAGACACTTCAATCCAATATTTCTTAATTCAAAACACAGTTATATTCCTTTCTTCACTTTCACCTTTCAAGTGAAGAACGGAATATAACTGTGTTTTCAATTAAGTGATATTAACCTTCACGTACTCAAGTAACTACATTAAAACCAATATTTTACAAATTGGAAGAGACGTTCTTTAATCGATCTAGAAGAAAAAATTTGCTTAAAAATTCATAAAACACTCTGATGACATAAAGAAAGAAATTATGAAATTACTGAAAGAATTTGATAAACATTGGTTGAAAAGTCTAGAATACTTAATAATAATTGTAAGAATCCAAATTTGAAGTTTTGATTTTCAAAGTTGAACATTTTGCTGGAAAATCTAATAATAAAAATCTCATCATTTTTGGACAAATCAGTTAATAATTTTCATAAAAATAATAAAATCAATAGTTTATAAATTTTAAAAAAATGCTTAAAATCTTTTAGTAAAACTCCTAAAACACTCCGATAACATAAAGAAAGAAATGGTGGAAAATACTATAAGAATTTGACAAACCTTGTCGGAAAGATCTAGAACCCTTAATAATAACTGGAAGGATCAAAATTAAAAGTTTTGATTTTGAAAGTAATTCTTAAAAGAAGTTTGCTGGAAAATCTATTCCTTAAAAAAAACTCATCAATTGAGGAAAAATTCCCATAAAATAAAGAAAACAATATTGAATATCCACAAACAATTAGAACGAATTAAGATGATTAAGATGATGACTCTGGAAGATGATTCTATGAATCTAAAATAAAAAAAGGTATGAATGTTGTAATAATCTGTAAGAATAATTATTGAATATTTCTGGAATTCTAAAATGAGTTTTATATTTGCAAGAAACGTTTCTCATTAATTAAAGAAATATTGCTGAAAAGTTTCAAATTCCTCGAAGTAAATTCTAAGACATTGGAATTTAGAAAGGTTTAAAAATGCTGATATTATCTAAGAAAAATTATTAAATGATTCTGAAGTACTTAAAAATAATTTCTATAAATTATATCAGAATATCGTTTAAAATTCTCAATATCTAAGAAGAATATTTTAGAAATTTCGAGTTTTGTAAATTCTAGTAGTCTTTAAGAGAGAAAAATATCTAGAACCTTTAAAGAAATATTTTTACAAAATGGAATAGAAAATCGAGAATTTTAGAAATCTTGTATAACATAAGTTTTCGAAACTTTCAGCAGAAATTCATCAAAAATTCTGATAGAATAAAAGTGAAAATGGTGAAAGAAAGAAAAACATTTTTATTTCTTCATAGTTTACAATATATAAGGAATAGTTTTAAATTTTTTTACACTAAATAGAAATATAGTAAATAAAAATTCATTTGTGAAGAAGGTGTTAGTGTTTTCAATACAATTTACACTAAATAATAACATAAAATCAGAATATATAATTATGCATGAAATCCTAAAATATAACTCAAATTATACATTTTAAAAAGTGTTAAAATTGCCGATGTTTTAAACCTATATTTCTTTATTGTTATAACAGCCAGAATAAAATGAGGTTACGAAAATTTTTAGAGAATTTTAAACTCAGCAAAAGTGTAAAATCAAAATTTATTTTAAAGCATTGATTTCTAAAATATCACACATTTTGGAGATTTTATAAAACGTTAAAAGCGCCATTTTTTAAACTGAATTTCTCGATTGTTATGAAACCAAAAACAAAAAAATCATTCCGAAGAAAATCTTAGACAATTTTATTCTCAACAATAATATTAAATCTATTTTTATATTTACGCATTATTTTTTGAAATATAACACAAAATAAACATTTTGTAAAACTTTAAAATGGTAATTATTAAACTCCACTTTTTTGGTTGTATTAAGAGAACTGAAAATAAATTTTTAATTGTAATATTTTAGATAATTCTTCTCTAGATAATAACATAAAATCAGATTTCAACTTTACCCATACTTTCTAAAATTTTACATAAACTAAACATTCTTGAAAACGTTACAATAGTAATATTTCAAATCGAAATTTTTAGAATAATTTTAGACAATTCTCCTCTATATAGTAATATAAAATCGGATTATAACTTTACCCATTAGTTTCTAAAATTTAACATAAACTAAACATTTTGGAAAACGTTACAATGGTAAATTTTCAAATCGAAATTTTTCGAATTTTTTAAGAACTATGAAGAAATTTTACAGGGAAAAGTTTTAAGTAATTCTACAGTAAATAATAATTAAAAATCAGATTTTATCAATACGTCTTGTTTTTCGAAATATAACATTAACTACAAATTTTGGTAAACGTTAAAGACGTAATTTTTCGAATCGATTTTTCTTGGATAACATAAGAGCTGGAAAGAAATTTCTCAGAGAAAAGTATTTGATAATTCTACACTAAATATTAATAAAAATTATTAATTAAAAATTAATATGAATACAAATTTTATTTTTTACATTTTATTGTTTGAAATGTCAATATTGAATTGAATTATGGAAAACGTTAAAGAACTATTTTTTTCAAACCGACTTTTTCGATTGTTATGAAAGCTAGGGAAAAATTGTTCATGGAAAAATTTTAGACAAATTAAGACTTAACAATAATATAAAATCAAATTTTTTCTTCACTCATTATTTTCTGAAATATAAGAAAATAAACATTTTGGAAAACGTTAAAGTGTCAATTTTTGAAATCCATTTTTCTCGATTATTATAATGTCTACAAAAAAGTTATATAAGGAATAGTATTAGATAATTTTATATTCAACACTAATATAAAATTATTTTATATCATTATGAATTAGTTTCTAAAATATAACACAAATTATGCACTTTAGAAAACGTTAAATTTGCCAAAATTACAGACCAACATTTCTCGAATGTTTTAAAAGCCAGAAAAAAATATGCTAAGAAAATTTTTAGATAATTTTAGCCTTAATAATAATATAAAATAAATTTTTTACATCCCGCATAAGTTTACAAAATTTGACACATTTTGTAGTTATTGTAAAACGTTAAAAACGCCAATTTTTTAAACTGATTTTTCTCGATTGTTATAAGAGCTAAGAAGAAATTATATTTTAAATAATTTTATACTTAATCGTAAAAAATCCTAAATCCAATATGGGCGCCATAAGAAAAACAAAAGATAACGCTAATAACCTGGAAACAAATGCCAATCGGGAGATTCTGTTTACAGCAAAAACATGTCTTAAAACGTGTGCGAATAATGTAAAGGTTTAATATGCAGTGGGATTATAATATTTGGGATTTAATTAGTTTATGTCATGGAGAAAGATGTTATAGAGAAGTGGCTCTAGAGGAGAACCTTGTGGGACACTTTCTTGTGGTATGATTAACAGCTGAAATACAACTGAATATGTGCACACATCCAGCAACTTTCTACTATTCCTCATAGACTTGAACTTAAACTACGTGACCATTTTAATTTTAGTTCACAGTAATATATGTGTTGGATTGTTTTTAAGAAACTGCAGTTATATTAAAATCCGTTTATGATGAACGAAATAAAATTCTTTAATTCACTTATTATTAATAAGGAATTTTATTCCGTTCATCATAATATAGAACACTTCACATTACTCAACCCGAAATTTAGTGTTAAAATCCGTTGGTACGGATTACTATAAGAATTATTTCGTTGATAATTGATGATAATTGAATTAATGGTCATTTTTTCAATTAAATTATTACATTATTTTCTATTTTTATATCCCTACAAAAAACACAGTAATGAAATAATTCTCAAATATAAAAATATAGCACAATAATTAAAGATAAATTATTTATTCTACTTTGATCATTAAAACCAATTGGAAAGAATAAATTTAAATCATTTAAGTAGTCTATTCAATTAATTAATAAAACACATTCCATTAATAAACGATTTCAATTTCGTTCCTGAATTAATTGGGCGTAGTTGTTAACACTGGCAAACAATTCGTAATTAATAGATTATGGAAACTAATTAAATGAAAACGTTTGTTCCGAATAATTAAAATAATTAACGTTATATTTCACATTCCAGTTGCTAAAATGAATTAGCGCGTGTGGCAGAAATTATACGTAATTGTATTGGTCAAAAAAATATTGTATTCGAATTACTGATTATAAGTGTTTAGAATAACTCAAATTCAAAATTAATGAGGGTGAAATAATGATATGTAGGTCAACCATACTTCTTATCATTACAAATTAAGATCTCCTTCATAAATTTCATTAATCAAGATTAATTTAATTTATTGAAATACTGGTACAGTATATGATTTCAAAAACGATTTTATTATTCTATAACAATGTTTCTCCATACTGTTGCTTAGTTAGTTAGATGAAAACCATATACTATTAGGATTTTATTTAGTTATATTGAGTTTTAGGATGTAACAGCTTTATTAATCCAGTATTCATTTAATTCTTGAATGTTGGCATTTACTTGATGGTATATTTTAATTAATAATATATACACTTTACATATATAGACAATTATTGAATGTGACTATAGTTTTATTTACTTTAAATATTCATTTAATGTACATAATAGGAGTTATCAACTGTTAATTATGAGATGAATTTTTTTTGGACGAAATTATTAACGGTATAAAAACAAATTTAATTACGTAACATTTGATGCATTCTTCGTGTTAGGTTTACGTCGGCACACTCACCTGCTCCCGTTTTATAAATGCGTTTGTTGATTAAATGCGCTTAAGGAATTCAAATTGCTCCGAATTTAAATTCATGAAAGGCGAAACGTGTCAGCTGTTTGGCTTTAATTTCCAAAGAGGAGATTTTTCCTAACATCTTTTTTTTTACGGCGAGCTCGGATGGAAAATATGGAAATGGCCGAGATGAGAGTGTAAATTGCGTAGGAACTCTGAATATTTTTTGAAGCCTGAAAAATCCGACGGTGGAGGTGGATTTGACTAAGAAGATACATTTTGTTCTTAATTAAATTGATTAAATTTCGTTATTAATATTATAATTGGTTTAACTTAAGAACGCATTTGAATAATAGGCTAGTGTATATTATACAATTAAGCTCTCTAGACGATTTTGAATTTCTGGTCGAATATTACTCGTAGGAGTTTAATAATTCACCGGAGTTCTCTCGAAAGGACGTGAATTAATTAGTTGATACGGCGAGCAATATCGTGAATGGATGTTGCGGTACTTACGAAGCCGGCGCCCTTGTGGTGTTGAAAAGTTGATAGGTGTAGTGGGCATGATTGGTGGTGTGGTTCATAAACTCGAGGGAGCTCGTGACGGGCCATGGCTGAACGTGCTTAAGGGTGTGCGGATTAAAGGAACTGTTGCTGCATCCCTCGGTGGAAAGGGCTAAGATCTTCGCCGGGGGTTTCTCCACAGTTAATCCCCCGAACGTCACCCACAGAGTTATGAGGTGACCCGTTATTACCCCCGTTGCGGCACCCTGAGAACACAAACACACACATAGACATAAAAAAAATAAGGCTTAATATCAACGACTGTTACAAACTACCGTTACGAAATTTTGACTTTTATTGTCATCTTATATAATTATTTTATATTTTTTATTACTTGTATTAAAGGTATAATAATTGAAGTAATCAAATCAATATTTTAAAATAGGTAATTTTAATTGGAATATTAAATTGATTTGAACGTATAATTATTTAGTTATAATTGTTTAATAGCACGGTCCTAAAAATCTTGTCGGTCGAAATTTTGCCCTTTCTATTTATCCCTCACATCGAGAACCGGGGTCCTCATTTCAATATGCGATAAAAGTGTTTTATGCGGCTGCTGTTAGCAGATAAAAGATATTATTCTATAATCCGGGACGTGGATACCATTAGCCGGCATGGAATAAATATAAAAAACAAATTGGGTCATGTGAAAACCTTGAAGTCTTATTAATTTAAAAACGTATCAACTAATTTTTTATTAATCTATTTAATATTATTAATGATATTACAGATATATAATAATTTTTGCAACAAATAAATAAATTCCAGTTTCTACAATTCACATAATCGGATTTTAATTCGAATAAAACAACATCGATATTCCGACTAAACACGTAGGGCATATAACATACGTAAACCGATCAGGATAATTAAATTTGCCGTTTAACAATTTATTTTAACAAGGCCCGGGGAACCTTTGATCTCTCTCCGAATTCGCATCGATGCAAATGTAATTGCGGCGCGGCCATTACATTTTATTTAAGGGGGGGTGGGGGGCGTCAATGAATTATGGAAAACGGTAATTAAGTTCCGTTCGTCCCCGCTTGTTTTCCCCCTTACGTGTGCCCTATTGATCTCCGGCCGGCAGTTGTTTTGTTAGGACCGAGTTGAGTAGTTTATTTGTCCTTTTAAACTTTTAAAAGGGAGCACTCTTGTTCCGTGTTCGCGATATTACCCCCCTTTTCGGGACCTACTGTTGCACACCGAGGGCCTCTCCCACGAGTGATACTCCATGAATAATAATACAATCACGGTCGGTAATACGCCATAAATGGGACATTGTTTGGTATTTCGTTCAAAAGAGACTGATGATTCATTAATAAGGTGGTCATGTATATTTTAGTTGGATATATTGTGTTCCAGTTGGGATCTAATTTACTCACAACAGGATTTCTCGAACTAGATATATTTTATGAAGACATACTGGCCTTGTTAAAGCTACCTTTTAATTCACTAATAATAAATATCGTAATAAATAATATAGAAAATCAATAGGGTTTTTATTTCTTAAAAAATAATGCCCACTTATCTAGATTTAAGACAAACAAGGTTATCGGTGAATTAATTTTATTTTTTAGATAATTTTATATTTAAAAGACAAATATGTAATGATAGCACTAAAAAATTTGAAAGTTGAATTAATAAGCACAATTTTATAATTAAAAAAGAAACAGTTGGTAAGGTTTCACTGTTTTTATTTCTCTTACACACTGGGTTATGTTAGGTTAGGTTAGGTTATGTTAGGTTAGGTTAGATTAGGTTAGGTTCTATATCGAAAAATAAAAACAATTAGTTATTCTGATAATGACAATGACTTTGACAATTAGTCATTGTCATCAGGCATAACATCACGGGGTATCAGTGTCATTGTGTGTGTGTGTGTGAGAGAGAGAGATGTGCGTGTGTGTGCAATGAACGGCTCGGGTACGTGGGGTCGCTACTCCCAAATGGCTGTGCACGTCAACCACCCTGCGGGAAACCTAACCTAACCTAACCTATTCTAACCTAACCTGAGAATTATAGAGAGTCAACACAGGGACAAAAAATTAGAAGTGGTAGTACACACAAAAAAACAGGAAGAATAGGAACCAAAGAAAACAACAAAAAATTGATATAATAAGAATAAGATGCAAAGAAGGAGAATATAGTAAAACGTACGCCCAAATAATGGCAGAAATAAAAAGTGTAGACCCAAAGAAAATTGGGTTAAACGTTAGGAACTGTCACCTGTTATCTATTATTTTTAAATTATGGTCAGGTATCTATGAACTGTTATCTGTCGATTATCAAATGTCATCTGTCAATTGTCAACTGCCATCAACAATCTACTATGATTTTTTGTTAACTGTTAACCTGTCGATTATCAACTGTCTTCTGTCAAATAACAACTGTTATCTATAATCTATTATGATTTTTTGATTAACTATGATCAATCAACTGTGGTCTGACAACTGTCATCAGTCATATATTATCTTTTATTTGTTAACTGTGGTCAGGTCATCATCATCTGACTAATATCATCTGTTTATTGTCAATTGTGAATAAGTATCTATGAACAGTCTTCTGTCAACTGTCATCTTTTATCTATCAACATTTTGGTCATTTATCTATTATCATCTATCGACTATCAATTGCCATCTATCAATGTTAATTGTGGTAATTTATTTATTATTATCTGTAGATTATTACCTATCACCTGTCAACTTTCATCTGTTATTTATCATGAATTTTGTGTGGCCAGGTTTTTATCAACTATCTTCTGTCAACTGTCATATGTCATTTATTCTCTATTGATTGTAATTGTGGACAAGTATCCAACAACTTTCATGTGTCGATTATGAACTGTTATCTGTCACTTGTCAACTACTATCTATTTTCTATGAATTCATCATATCATTTCGTCTGTCGATTATCAACTATTCTGTCAATTGTCAAATGCCATCTGTTTTCTATCATGATTTTTTTGTTAACTGTGGTCACATATCTCTTAAATGTCTTGCGTAAACTATCATCTGTTATCTACCATCTATTAATTGTGTTTGTGGTCAAGTATGTAACAAGAGTCATCTGTCGATTATCAACTGTTAGCTGTCAATTATCAACTACCATCTGTTTTCTATAATGAATGTTTTAGTTAAGCTGTGGTCAGATTTCTATCAATTATCTCCTGTCAACTGTCATCTATCATCTATTATCTATTATTTGTTAATTATGGGCATTTATCAATTATCATCTGTCGATTATCAATTGTCATCTGTCAATTATGAATATGTAATCTGCAATCTATCATGTTTTTTTGTTAACTTGTCATTTGTCAACTGCCATCTGTCATCCAGCATATAATATTTGTTAGCTGGACACTTTTTAACTGTCATCAGTCAATTATCAACTGTAGTCTGTCATCTATCATGACTTTTTGGTTAACTGTGGTCAGGTATCTATCAACTGTCATCTATCAATTGTCAACTACCATCTATAATCTATCATGAATTTTTTGTTAACTGTGTTCAGCTATGAATCAACTGTCGTGTGTCAACTGGCATCTGTCATCTATTATCAAATATTTATTAACTGCCAGGTACCTATCAACTATCATCTGTCATCTGCCAACTGTCATTTGCCAACGGCCATCTGTCATCTATCATTTATTATAAAATTATTTATTAACTGGATACTTCTCAACTGTCATCTATCAACTATCAACTGTCATCTATTCTGTATGATGATTTTTTTTTTGTTATTTGTTCTCAGGTATTTATCAACTTTCTTATGTCAACTGTCATCTATTATCAATTAATTGTTAATTGTGATTATTTATCTATTATCATCTGTTGCTTATAAATCTGTTATTGGTAGTGTCATTTCTCAATTGTCAGCTGTCATCTGTCATGTATTATTCGTTAACTGGGTACTTCTCAACTGTCATCTGTCAATTATCAACTGTCATCTACAATATATGATGATTTTTTTTTATGTTAACTGTGGTCAGGTATCTATCAACTGTCATCTGTCGATTGTCAACAAAAAAAAGGAGAACTAAAAATGATAGTATACAGCAAGACAGGAGCTAGAAAAACTTAAAGAAAAGATAAAGCAGCAAAAGGAAGGAAATCTCGAGGTGGAAATAAAAGATAGGGAAGGAAAAAACGATAATTATAACGGACTTATAAGAAACAACAATAAAAAAGGATATAAAAGAAGGAATTAGGAAACTAGGGGTACAAACAAAAGAGGATGACATGGAAAGTATAATGTGCAATAAAATTGGAATGTATACAACAGAAGTCAAAGTTTCAAAGATGGAGTCAGAAAAATTAATAGAAAAAAGAAGATTAGACACAGGATGGGGATTTAAAAGAACAATAATAGAAAAAATAGAACCAAGAAGATGCAAAATATGTCTGAAATTTGGGCACGGAAAAGCAGAATGTAAGGAAGAGAAAACGGAAGGCAAGACATGTCTAAAGTGTCTTTAAGAAGAAGGAAAGAGTATAAAGAGAGGAAATAGTGTACAGAATGCCAGGAAGAGGACCACTGGAACGGGACGGTGTTCTGTACGAAGTTCAGGGAAGAAGTGAGAAAATAAAGGAAAAGAATAATAGGAAAAAGGAGAAGGAGAAAACTGAAAAAAACCGAAAAAGCCAAAAAAGAGTAAGAAAGACAGATGGAGATAAGGAATGATAATTAGAGTTCATTTAAAAATCTCAAATTGGATTAAAGACAAACACTACGAAAGAAAGAATGCTAGAGAAAATTATGTGATGAGGTAAAAGAAAGCACATGTAGATTGGGATACAAAATAGTATCAAATAAACTAAGACTGCAACCAAGAAGGGAAATAGACGAAAAACAACAAACAGAAATTAAAAACTATTTCTAATAGAAGAGGACAAAGAAACACAAAACCAAAGAAGAGAAAGACGGGGAGAAATAGAGGTGACATAATTAACAATGGAGGAGCTAAAGCAGGCTACAAATAAAATAAAAAATAAGAAAGCGCCTGGATCGAACGGAATATCACTGGAAATAATAAAGGCAACTGTAGAAGAAATACCGGAGGTGATACTGGAAACGATGAATAAGTACATAATAGATCGGAAATTCCCAAAAATATGGAAGGAAAGAAAACTAAGTCTCCTAAAAAAAACACAGAAGGAAGGCGAAGAAATAAAATACAGCGCTATATATATAACATCATCAAAAATTGTTTAAAATATTTTTATGAATACATCAATTATTTAATGCAATTATTTTCTGTTTGTTTACAATTTACAACTTATAACTGAAACCCTTGATTATGTTTTACTGATTGGAAGGTGGGATAGAGGCCACCCACCCACCCTACATATACATGGTAACTTTAATTGCTAATCGTTGATGATTTTCCTGCTAAAAACAAACAAACCTTTTATGCAATGAAAAATAAAATAACATCAAAATTTAAGTTTAAATTTAAAAGACTTTCTATAGATAATCTTATCTAATTTAGATTTTGAATCTGTCCACCCATCATGCAATATATATTTTTTAAATTTATTCTCTCAAAAATGTTACCTTTTTAATTTCTTTTTTATTTAATTTTTTTATAAACTATTTCATTGGATACAGCGAGACGATAAAGAATTAAATTTATATGTATATGTAGGGTGGGTGGGTTCCTCTATCTCACCCTTAAATTAGTAAAACATTACCAAAAATCATTTGAAAAATTTGTTTGAATAAATCTATTAAAGTTTGCAATAATGTTAGGTTTATTTATGTTTTACAACTTTTAATTAAAACCCTCGCTTATGTTTTACTGACTGGAGGGTGGGTTAGAGGCCACCCACCCACCCTACATATATATGATAACTTTAAATGCTAATCGTTGATGGTTTTGCTGTAAAAACAATAAAACCTTGCATATAATAAAAAAAAGCATAATAAATATTTTGGTTTAAATATAAATGACCTTCTATGGCTAGTCTTATCTAATTTAGATTTAAAGACCGCCCACCCACCGTGTATAAAAATTTTAATATTTTGCTTGCTCAAAATTGTATCTTTTGAATTTCTTCATTATTCAAAATGTTTAATAATTAATTTAACTCCAAACCACGAGACGAGCAGTAATTAAAATTTACATGTAGGGTGGGTGGGTGGCCTTTATCCCACCCTCAAATCAGTAAAACATAAGCGAGGGTTTTAATTAAAAGTTTTAAAACATAAATAAACCTAACATTGTTGCAAAATTTAATAGATTTCTTCAAACAAATTTTTCAAATTATTTATTATGTCAGTATGGAACTAAAAACATTTTGGTGAACATTCATAATTCGGAAATAGATGTTTACTTGAGGCGTTTTTGATTTTTCTCCATATTTTTCTAAATTTTAAAGTTTCAAGGGTTGTAATTTCGTACTAAAAAACACCATTATCAATTTAATCATTTTAAAACAAAAACAAATCTATTATTGATAAATGTAAATGTTTTTTAATAACCTAAAAACAGTTTACATATTTTTTATGATTTTTCAAATCTGATTACAATTTCCATCTCCGCAGTTTAAGTTTCAAGGGTTGTAATTTCGATATAAAGAAACACCTCCAAGGTGTTTATAATTTTAAAATAAAAACAGGTTTATAATTAATGGATCTAAATGTCATTATTAACCTAAAAGAGTTGATATTATTTTTTTTACAATTCATCAAATCACCATTACAATTAAAACAATTTTCAACTCTGCAATTTAAGTTTCAAGGGTTGTAATTTCGTTTTAACAAATACCATCATGGTTTTTATAATTTTATAATAAAATCAGCTTAATTAGTTATAGATTTTGAAGTTTTTTCTAACCTAAAACCAGTTGATATTATTTTTTTTTACAATTTTTCAAATCATCATAACGATTTTTATTTCAGTAGTTTAAGTTTCAAGGGTTATAATTTTGTTTTAGGAAACACCATCATGGGTTTTGTCATTTTAGACTAAAAACAGGTTTATTTATAGTGGATGTATATGTTTTTTCTTTCCTAGAAAACGGTTGATATGAATTTTTAACAATTTTTCAAATCATCATTACAATTTTCAACTCTACACTCTAAGTTTCAAGGGTTATAATTTCGTCTTAACAAACGTCATCATGGTTTTTTATGATTTTGAAATAAAAACAGGTTTATTTTTAATGGATGTGAATGGTTTTTTTAACCTAGAAGTAGTTGACATATTTTTTTTCTAATTTTCAAATCACGATTACAATTTTCATCTCTGCAAATAAAGTTTCAAGGGTTGGAATTTCGTTTTAAAAAACACCATTACGGTTTTTATAATTTTAAAATAAAAACAGATTTATTTTTAATGGATATAAATGTTTTTTCTAACCTAAAAACAGTTGATATTATTTTTTTTCAATTTTTCAAATCACGATTACAATTTTCATCTCAGCAGTTTAAGTTTAAAGTGTTGTAACTTTGTTTTAAAACACACCATCATGGTCTTTGTAATTTCAAAATAATAACAGGCTTATTTTTAATTGACGTGAATGTTTCTTTTAACCTAAAAACAGTTGGTATTAATTTTTAACAATTTTTCAAATTACGATTCCGATTTTCATCTCAGCAGTTTAAGTTTCAAGAGTTGTAATTTCGTCTTAGAAAACACCATCATGGTTTTTGTCATTTTAAACTAAGAATAGATTTATTATTAATGAATTTAAGTGGTTTCTCTAACCTAAAAACAGGTGCTATTACCTTTTTACTAATTTTCCAATCACGATTATAATTTTTATCTCTGCAATTAAAGATTCAGGGGTTGTAATTTCGTTTTAAAAAAACACCATCATGGTTTTTGAAATTTTAAAACAAAAACAAGTTTATTATTAATAAATTTCAATGCTTTTTTCTAACCTAAAAACAGTTGATATTATTTTTTAACAATTTTTCAAATCACCATTACAATTTTCAACTCTGCACTTTAAGTTTTAAGGGTTGTATCCTAGTCTTAACAAACACCATCATGGTTTTTATGATTTTAAAATAAAAACAGGTTCATTTTTAATGAATGTGAATGTTTTTTCTAACCTAGAAGTACTTGATATATTTTTTTTTCAATTTTTCAAATCACGACTACAATTTTCATCTCTGCAAAAAAGGTTTCAAGGGTTGTATCTTCGTCTTTTATGATTTTGAAATAAAAACAGGTTTATTATTATTGTATGTAAATGTTTTTTCAAACCTAGAAACAGTTGGTAAATTTTTTTATAAAATTTTTCAAATCACGATTACAATTTTCATCACTGCACCTTAAGTTTCAAGGGTTGTAATTTCGTCTTAACAAACACCATCATGGTTTTTATAATGTCAAAACAAAAATAGGTTCATTATTAATAAATGTAAATGTTTTTTTCTAACCTTAAAATAGTTGATACTATTTTTTACAATTATTCAAATTACGGTTACAATTTTCATCTCTGCAGTTTAAATTTCAAGTGATGTAATTTTGTTTTAAAAACCTGCATTATGGCTTTTATCATTTTAAAATTTAAAAAAAGTTCATTATTAATGGATGTAAATGTTTTTTCTTACCTAAAAACAGTTGATATAATTTTTTTTTCAAATCACGATTACAATTTTCATCTCAGCAGTTTAAGTTTTTAAACTTCGTTTTAAAACACAACATCATGCTCTTTGTACCTTTAAAATAAAAACAGGTTTATTTTTATTAGATGTAAGTGGGTTTTCTAATTTAAAAACAGTTGCTAGTATTTTTTTACTATTTTTTAAATCACGATTACAATTTTCACCTATGCAATTCAAGTTTCAAGGGTTGTAATTCCGTTTTAAAAACAACATCATGGTTTTTATAATATTACAACAAAAATAGGTTTATTATTAATAAATGCAAATGTTTTTTCCAATCTAAAACAGTTGATATTATTTTTTTACAATTTTTAAAAATACGGTTACAATTTTCATCTTTGCAGTTTAAGTTTGAAGGGTTGTAATTTCGTTTCAAAAACCACCATCATGGTTTTTATAATTTTAAAATAAAAACAGATTTATTATTATTGAATTTAAGTGTTTTTTAAACCTAAAAACAGTTGGTAATATTTTTTACAATTTTTCAAATCACGATTACAATTTTCATCTCTGCAACTTAAGTTTCAAGCGTTGTAATTTCATTTTAAAAAGCAGAATTTGGTTTTTATAATTTTAAAATAAAATGAAGTAATTCGTTAATAGATGTTTGAATTTATTTTAGTCTAGAAATAGTTATTATTTTTTTACAATTATTAAAATCACGTTTACCATTTTCATCTCTGCAGTTTAAGTTTCAAGGGTTGTAATTTTGTTTTAAAAAACACCATCATATTTTTTGTCAATTTAAGCTAAAAACAGGTTAATTATTAATGGATTTAAATGTTTTTCTTTGCCTAAAAACAGTTGATATTAATTTTTAACAATTTTTCAAACCAAGATTACAATTTTCATCTCTTCAGTTCAAGTTTCAAGGGTTGTAATTTTGTTTTAGAAAACACCCTGATGGTATTTGTCAATTTAAACTAAAAACAAGTTTATTATTAATGGATTTAAATGTTTTTTTTACCTAAAGACAGTTAATATTAATTTTTAACAAGTTCTAAAATCACAATTACAATTTTTATCTCTGGAGTTCAAGTTTAAAGGGTTGTAATTTCGATTTAAAAAATGCTATCATGGTTTTTGTCATTTTAAACTAAAAACAGGTTTATTATTAATGGATGTTAGTAGTTTTTCTGACCTGAAAAAAATTGCTACTATTTTTTTACAATTTTTCAAATTACGGTTACAATTTTCATCTCTGCAACTTAAGTTGCAAGGGTTGTAATTTCCTTTTAAAAAGCAGAATTATGTTTTTTTATAATTCTAGAACAAAATAAAGTTATTTATTAATAGATGTTATAGTTTTTCTAGCCTAAAAACAGTTTACATTGTTTCTTTACAATTTTTCAAATCATGATTACAATTTTCATCCCACAAGTTTAAGTTTCAAGGGTTGTAACTTCGTTTTAAAAAATACCATCATGGTTTTTATAATTTTAAAATAAAAATAGGTTTATTATTGATGTATGTAAATGTTTTTTCTAACCTAAAAACAGTTGATATTATATTATACAATTTTTTAAATCACGATTACAATTTTCAACTCTGCACTCTAAGTTTCAAGGGTTATAATTTTGTCTTAACAAACATCATCATAGTTTTTATGATTTTGAAATGAAAACAGGTTTATTTTTAATGAATGTGAATGTTTTTTCTAACCTAGAAGTTGTTGATATAATTTTTTTTTCAATTTTTCAAATCACGATTACAATTTTCATCTCAGCAGTTTAAGTTTCAAGGGCTTTAACTTCGATTTAAAACACACTATCATGGGCTTTGTAATTTTAAAATAAAAACAGGTTTATTTTTAATGGACGTGATAATTTTTTCTAACCTAAAATTAATTGATTATTTTTTTTACAATTTTTCGAATCACAATTACAATTTTCATCTCTGCAATTCAAGTTTTAGGGGTTGTAATTCCGTCTTAAAAACTACATCATGGTTTTTATGATTTTTAAATAAAAACAGGTTTATTTTTAATGAATGTGAATGTTTTTTTTTTAACCCAGAAGTAGTTAATATAATTTTTTTTTCAATTTTTCAAAACACGATTACAATTTTCATCTCTGCAAATAAAGTTTCAAGGGTTGTAATTTCGTTTTGACAAACACCCTAATGGTTTTTATAATTTTGGAAGAAAAACAGGTTTATTTTTAATGGATTTAAATGTTTTTTCTAACCTATAAACAGTTGATATATTAATTTTTCAATTTTTCAATCACGATTGCAATTTTCATCTCAGCAATTCAAGTTTCAAGGATTGTAATTTCGTTTTAAAAAACACCATCATGATATTTATAATTTTAAAATAAAAACAGGTTTATTATTATTAGATGTAAATGTTTTTTCAAACCTAGAAATAGTTGGTAATATTTTTTTACAATTTTTCAAATCAGGATTACAATTTTCATCACCGCACTTAAGTTTCAATGGTGAAAATTTCGTGTTAATAAATGCCATCATGATTTTTATAACTTTAAAATAAAAACAGTTTTATGACTAACTGTTTTTTTTAAATTAACTGTTTCCATAAATATATACAAATGTGCAATTTTCAGTAATTAAATGTAGCGTTTTTATATAATAAATATTAGATTTTTTTTTTATTGAGACCGTGTCAAAAGTGTATAAACATTACCAATTACAATTGAAATTAAATGTTTACACAAATTTGTTGTGGTTTATGTTTAATTAATTCTAAAATCTTGGGAAATTTAAAAATATCTTACTATTAAAATAAATACGCTGGGTTTATAAATAATTGGAATTTAAATTTAAACTTCTCATCAAAAGGGTAGACTGTCTGTGTCTGGAAATCTAACTCCCCCAAAAATGGAGCTGTATAATGGACCCATAAAAGAGCTGTTACTTTACCCTTCTCCACTTCAAACGCGTAACCCAAGATTTATTTCAATTTACGTATTTAATAGCAAATCCTACGTTATAATAAATATTATATAGTTTTCGCTTTTATTAAATAAAGCCTCGTATTTCATTACGATTTAATTATAATTTATCATATACGTATTATATAAAAAAATCATACAAACATAATATCCGATTTCCCCACTCGAATTTCCGAACTAAAATGAGCACGCTGAAAATCCCGAGCGTTTGCATTATGTTGTATTGTTTTGAATAAATGCGGACTTTTATTGGATAACTCCGAGGACTATTCGAGTCACGTACCTTCCAGTTGCAGCTGGGTATGAGCATGGCCAGCAGGAAGACGCCCAATAGGGGACCGGACGTCGCAGAGGTGACCAGCATCGAGGACTCTATGACGCCGGAGAGGAGGCCCACGCCGAAACTGATTCCCATGATGATGAATCCATAAACAACCCCGATGGCCTTAATGGCGTAGAGCTGGTGCTTGTCCTTCATGCCTTTCAGCGCCGGAATTGGACGCAGGAAATCCTCGAACGTCACGGTCGCCAGAGAATTCAGATTCGATACGTTCAGACTGAAAAAGGATATTTATATAGTATGTTTCAATAAAATACACAACAACAAATTAATATAAAAAGGTATAATCATTGTAATCATAAGTTTTCTTCATCAACCATCAATTCTGTGAATTTCCATTATCTAAAGCAATACTTATTTCATTCAAAATAAAGAAAACAATTAACTTTGTTAGTATCATTTTTTATTTACACTTATAACTATATTTTGAATTATGTTGAAGCCTCCACAATTACTTACTTATTTTATTGATTTACTAATAGATCATAGATAAATTAAATATTTTCAATAGAAAAATAACATCATGATATAAAATCATTACAAGCTGAATTATATTTATACATACTATACAAACACGTGTGTTAGTCCAGTTTGAGTAAAAAAAACGTACATTTGGGGAAATTGAGGGACGGAAATGGAAATGGGTCGGTTTCAGTGGGAGAATGCACGCACTTGTGTTTCTGTCTATTGAATTTGAATTGAAAAGGGACGTTTTAAACACTGCCCTTCTTTTCAAACATACACTCCAACCACACACACACACCTTCATATACATACATCGTTTCCGTATTTATTAAAGCGAGACTTTTATTTTTATTTTACGAGGCCAGCAGCTTAATTGCTCTGCATAAAACGTATTCAGAAAATCCCCCCATGGATAGAGTTCATAAAATTCAAATTATCTCTTATTCTTCACGTTATTATATTATGCGCTAATAATAAGAATACTCCAGCATCCTGGAGTTCTTTTTTTTAATTTTTTTCAACGAGCCATTCAGGCCATTATCGAGAAAATCCTAGTTTACAAATTGACAGGTTATCAGGGGATATTTTCCCAACTTTCTCAAGGGTGCGCGCAACTTTCCACCCGACGGGCATTCATCATTTCGGCCTGAATGGAAACTGTAGATTAATAATTTCCATATTCAATAACCGCTCGATGAATACGTCCACCAATCGCCTACCATTTGCATCCGGAAGTTTGCTGCGAAAATTAGAATTGCACATCTGACGTAAACTCGCGCGAATCAGTCGGTGGAAAAAAAACGGCAAAAGACTGAAGACTTTCGCGAGTTTAAAATTGAAAAGTAATCCTTCAATATTTGCGGATCCGATTAAACGTGATAAAAGTAGAGGTAACTGACGGAAGGTAATCTTTAATAAGTTGTTGTGAAGAGAAGTCGGATCAAGTGGAAGTTCAGTAAATGTATTTGATAAAATAACTTGTTAAAGTTAACTGTCAAGTATTAATTATTACCTGCCAACTGTTAGCCGATAATTGACAACTGTCAATTGTTATGCTTAACCTTTAGTTGTCAATTGATTATCAAATGCCATATATCAATTACCAGCTGTTAAATGTCATTGGTCAATTGCCAATTGCTAACTGTTAACTGTCAACTGCCACCTGCTAACTTTTACTCTATTAATTTTCTCCTATGAACTATCAAACATGATCTAAACAATTAATTGGAATATATAAATTTGTTGTTGAGTTACGTGAAGATGTGATTAATTAAAATTTGATTAAAACACTAACACTTTCTTCACAATTAATTTTTATTTACCTAGATGTACATTTCGGGTACTATGCAAACATTGTTGAGTGTCAGCTGCTGTCAAATTAATTGTGAAAAAAGTGTTAGTGTTTTAGTCAAATTTTAATTAATTGAAATGTCATTTATGTACCTTTCAATCTTCCATCATTTGTCAAATGTTCTCTTTTAACTATCTATCATATTTTATTCGCTACTTGTTTCATAAACGATTAACTTTTATCTTTGTTATCTGACTGCTATCTGCCAATTATCGATTTCTAAACTGTCATTCGTCATCTACCAATTGTCAGTTGTTAACTATCATCTGTCAATTGTGAACTGTTAACACTCGACTTTCAATTGTCCATTGGTAAATGTCAACTGTCATCTGTCTATTTGATTGTCGTCTGTTAATCAGTTAACTTTCAATTCATAGAAATTTTGACATCTGTTGAATATCAACTGTTAATTGTCTTACAAATGTTGATGAATGCACTGTTGTTGGCTGTCAGTTATCAACTCTAATTGTCATATTTTAATTATGAACTGTTAACTCCCCTCTACCAACTGTCTGTTGTTAATTGTCAATTCTGTCAAGTGTTAGCTATCAACTGTGATTTGTCATAATTTTATCTATCGTTTGTCACATGTTAACTATTATCTGTCATCTAATTGTTATCTGTCAACTGTCATTTGTAAATTTTTACAATCTGTCATTTAACAACTGTCAACTGTTTTTTGTCATCTATCGGTTTATTACCATCAGTCAATTATTATTGTTAATCAAACATTATGTGTTATCTGCCTATAGTTAACAGTCAACTGTTTGTTTGTATCCATCAATTGTTAAGTTATATTTTTTTGCAATTTGTAAGCAGGAGAAGCAAAGATAATAATAAAGAATAAAGAATAAAGAATAAGTGTTAATTGTCATCTGTCATATGCCTGTTGAGTGTCATATGTCGATTGTCAACTGTTATCTGTCACCTGACATCTATTAATTGTCAGCTGTTAATTGTCCATTAATTTAACAATTCTCCATTATAAACAACTGCCATTTGTCAATTGTCAACTGTTAAATTTTCACTATTGTTTGATAATGACAAGCTGAAGTTGTCGAAACTATAGTTACAAGTGTAAATAAAAAGTGATACCAACAAAGTTTATTGTTTATTTATTTTCAATTGTCAACAGTTATCTGTAATCGGTCAATTGCCAACTATTTTAATGTCACAAGTAATTTGTGATTATCAATTTTATAATTATTGTACATTTTTCATGTCAACTTTTATCTGTTAATTGTCAACCTTTGTCATTTATCGGTTGTCTATTGTTAACTGCCACGTGTCAATTTTATCTGTCCAAATTTGTGTCAGTGCTTTATTAATTTATGTATTCTTTTATAGATGTATTAATTAAGTTATAAAGAATAAAAATTATCAACTGTCATTTCTCAATTATCTGTTGTTAACTGTCATATTTCAGTAGTCAATTGTTCATTATTAACTGTTGTTATCAAATGTTAAATTTCATATGTAATTTACCAATTAATTATTTGTCAATAGTCAATTAACGGTTAACTGCCATCTCTTGACAATTTAGCATTTGTTATCTATCAAAAGTATTAACTGTCATCTGTGAATTGTAAACTGTCATCAGCAAATTGACAACTTATAACTGGAAATTGTTAACCATTGTTATAAGTCGTCAGATGTTTATTTTCAGCTGTCAAAATTTATCTAACAATTATTATCTCTGTCATTACTTTAGGGGAGGATACTGGTTGCTATAACGAATTCGAGTGAACGTGATTATTTTCTTTTGTATTTGCAAAATTTTGTCCTTTGTAAAGCGAGCTCCAACGTTACTGCTCTAGGGCTAATCATTGGCTCGCGGTGAACGTAATATAAGTGGCAGTTATTTATTGTCAACTGACAATTGTTAAAAGTCATTTGTGATACACCAAAATTATTAACTATCATTTGTTAATTAATATTTGTTAACTGTTATATTTTAATTATTAATATAATTTATTGCTAACAATCTGCGATTTTTAGTTTTTTGCATATTTTATATCTCCTCAATAAATCAAATCTTATGGTGAGTGAATTTTTAAAATTGAATCGCTAGATTAAAAGTCACAGCAGAAAAACTGAGAAACAAATGAATGACGATTTTTATTTTTTTGCGTTTTCTATATCTCCTCGATAAATCTAATCTAATGGTGAGTGAATTTTTGAAATCGAATCTGCAGATTAAAAGTTCTAGCTAAAAATATTAAAAAAAAACAAATGAATATCAACTTTCAGGTTTTTTTTGCATTTTTCTATATCTCCTCGATAAATCTAATCTAATGGTGAATGAATTTTTGAAATTAGATCATCAAATTAAAAGTTATAGTAAAAAATCTGAAAAACAAATGAATGATGATTTTTCGTTTTTTGCATTTTCTATATTTCGTCGAAAAATTTAACCTAATGGCGAAAGAAGTTTTGAAATTGGATCACTGTATCAAAAGTAATGGCAGAAAAAGTGAAAAACATATGAATATCGACTTTCAGTTTTTTGCAGTTTCTATATCTTCTCGATAAATCTAATCTAAGGCTAAAAGAATTATTAAAATTGGATTACTAGATCATAAGTTATGGCAGAAAAAATGAAAAACAATTGAATAGCGATTTTTGTTTGTTTTTGCATTTTCCATATCTCCTCGTTTAATCTAACCTAATGGTAAGAGAATTTTTGAAATTGGATCACCAGATCAAAAAGTGAAAAACAAATGAATGTGCGATTTTTAGTTTTTTGCATTTTCTACACCTCCTCGATAAATCTAATCTAATGACGAGTGAATTTTTGAAATTGAATCAGCAGATTAAAAGTTATAGCTAAAAATATAAAAAACAAATGAATATCAACTTTCAGTTTTTTGCATTTTTTATATTTCCTCGATAAATCTAATCTAATGATGAATGAAATTTTGAAATTAGATCATCAGATTAAAAAATGAAAAAGAAATGAATGATGATTTTTCGTTTTTTGAAGTTTCTATATCTTCTCGATAAATCTAATCTAATGCTAAAAGAATTATTAAAATTGGATTACTAGATCAAAAGTTATGGCAGAAAAAATGAAAAACAATTGAATAGCGATTTTTGTTTTTTTGCATTTTCCATATCTCCTCGTTAAATCTAACCTAATGGTAAGAGAATTTTTGAAATTGGATCACCAGATCAAAAGTTATGGCAGAAAAAGTGAAAAACAAATGAATGGCGATTTTTAGTTTTTTTGCATTGTCTATACCTCCTCGATAAATCTAATCTAATGACGAGTGAATTTTTGAAATTGGATCATCAGAATAAAAGTTATGACAGAAAAAGTAAAAAGCAATTGAATAGCGATTTTTGTTTTTTTTATATTCTCTATAAATACTCGATAATAATAATCTATTAGTGAGAGAATTTTTAAAATTGAATCAACAGATTAAAAGTTATAGCTCAAAATATTAAAAAACAATAGAATGGCGAAAGCAGGAAAACAAATGAATATCGATTTTTAATTATTTGTATTTTCTGTATCTCCTCGACAAATCTGATCTAATGGCGAGGAAATGTTTAAAATTTGATCATCAGATAAAAATTATAGCGGAAAAACTGAAAAACAAATGAATGGCGATTTTTAGTTTTTTTTGTATATTCTATACCTCCTCGGTAAATCTAAATTATTGGCGACAGAATTTTTGGAATTTGATCACTAGATCAAATTAACAACTTATAACTGGAATATTCTATATCTCCTCAATAAATCCAATCTTATGGTGAGTGAATTTTTAAAATTGAATCGCTAGATTAAAAGTCATAGCAGAAAAACTGAAAGACAAATGAATGACGATTTTTATTTTTTTGCATTTTCTATATCTCCTCGATAAATCTAATCTAATGGTGAGTGAATTTTTGAAATTGAATCTGCAGATTAAAAGTTATAGCTAAAAATATTAAAAAAAAACAAATGAATATCAACTTTCAGGTTTTTTTTGCATTTTTCTATATCTCCTCGATAAATCTAATCTAATGGTGAATGAATTTTTGAAATTAGATCATCAAATTAAAAGTTATAGTAAAAAATCTGAAAAACAAATGAATGATGATTTTTCGTTTTTTGCATTTTCTATATTTCGTCGAAAAATTTAACCTAATGGCGAAAGAAGTTTTGAAATTGGATCACTGTATCAAAAGTAATGGCAGAAAAAGTGAAAAACATATGAATATCGACTTTCAGTTTTTTGCAGTTTCTATATCTTCTCGATAAATCTAATCTAAGGCTAAAAGAATTATTAAAATTGGATTACTAGATCATAAGTTATGGCAGAAAAAATGAAAAACAATTGAATAGCGATTTTTGTTTTTTGCATTTTCTATACCTCCTCGATAAATCTAATCTAATGACGAGTAAATTTTTGAAATTAGATCATCAGATTAAAAGTTATGACAGAAAAAGTGAAAAACAATTGAATAGCGATTTTTACTTTTTTGTATTCTCTATAAATACTCGATAATAATAATCTATTTTTAAAATTGAATCAACTGATTAAAAGTTATAGCTAAAAATCTAAAAAAAAAACAATAGAATGGCGAAAGCAGGAAAACAAATGAATATCGGTTTTTAATTATTTGTATTTTCTGTATCCCCTCGACAAATCTGATTCAATGGCGAGGGAATTTTTAAAATTTGATCATCAGATAAAAGTTATAGCGGAAAAACTGAAAACAAATGAATGGCGATTTTTAGTTTTTTGTATATTCTATACCTCCTTGGTAAATCTAAATTATTGGCGACAGAATTTTTGGAATTGGATCACTAGATCAAAAGTTATAGCAGAAAAACTGGAAAACAATTGAATAACAATTTTTGTTTTTTTTATATTTATCATATATATTCGATATTAATAATCCAATAGCGAGAGAATTTTTCAAATTGAATCATCAGATCAAAAGTTATAGCTAAAAATCTGAAAAACAAATGAATATCGATTTTCAGTTTTTTTGCATTTTTTATATCTCCTCGATAAATCTAATCTAATGGTGAATGAATTTTTGAAATTAGATCATGAGATTAAAAGTTATAGTAAACAATCTGAAAAACAAATGAATGATGATTTTTCTTTTTTTGCATTTTCTACATTTCCCCGACAAATTTAACCTAATGGCGAAAGAACTTTTGAAATTAGATCACTGTATCAAAAGTAATGGCAGAAAAAGTGAAAAACATATGAATATCGACTTTCAGTTTTTTGCAGTTTCTATATCTTCTCGATAAATCTAATCTAAGGCTAAAAAAAATATTAAAATTGGATTACTAGATCAAAAGTTATGGCAGAAAAAATGAAAAACAATTGAATAGCGCGATTTTTGTTTTTTGCATTTTCCATATCTCCTCGTTAAATCTAACCTAATGATAAGAGAATTTTTGAAATTGGATCACCAGATCAAAAGTTATGGCAGAAAAAATGAAAAACAATTGAATAGCGATTTTTATTTTTTGCATTTTCCATATCTCCTCGTTAAATCTAACCTAATGGTAAGAGAATATTTGAAATTGGATCACCAGATCAAAAGTTATGGCAGAAAAAGTGAAAAACAAATGAATGGCGATTTTTAGTTTTTTTGCATTTTCTATACCTCCTCGATAAATCTAATCTAATGACGAGTGAATTTTTGAAATTGGATCATCAGATTAAAAGTTATGACAGAAAAAGTGAAAAACAATTGAATAGCGATTTTTGTTTTTTGTATTCTCTATAAATACTCGATAATAACAATATATTAGTGAGAGAATTTTTAAAATTGAATCAAGAGATTATAAGTTATAGCTAAAAATCTAAAAAAAAACAATAGAATGGCGAAAGCAGGAAAACAAATGAATTTCGGTTTTTAATTATTTGTATTTTCTGTATCGACAAATCTGATCTAATGGCGAGGGAATTCTTAAAATTTGATCACCAGATCAAAAGTTATGGCAGAAAAAGTGAAAAACAAATGAATTTTAGTTTTTTGCATTTTCTATACCTCCTCGATAAATCTAATCTAATGACGAGTGAATTTTTGAAATTGGATCATCAGATTAAAAGTTATGACAGAAAAAGTGAAAAACAATTGAATAGCGATTTTTGCTTTTTTATATTCTGGATAAATACTCGATAATAATAATCTATTAGTGAGAGAATTTTTAAAATTGAATCAACAGATTAAAAGTTATAGCTAAAAATCTAAAAAAAAAAACAATAGAATAGCGAAAGCAGGAAAACAAATGAATATCGGTTTTTAATTATTTGTATCCCCTCGACAAATCTGATCTAATGGCGAGGGAATTTTTAAAATTTGATCATCAGATAAAAGTTATAGCGGAAAAACAGAAAAACAAATGAATTGCGATTTTTAGTTTTTTGTTTATTCTATACCTCCTCGGTAAATCTAAATTATTGGCGACAGAATTTTTGGAATTGGATCACTAGATCAAAAGTTATAGCAGAAAAACTGGAAAACAATTGAATAGCAATTTTTGTTTTTTTTTTATATTTATCATATATACTCGATATTAATAATCCAATAGCGAGAGAATTTTTCAAATTGAATCATCAGATCAAAAATAATAGCTAGAAATCTGAAAAACAAATGAATATCGATTTTCAGTTTTTTTGCATTTTCTATATCTCCTCGATAAATCTAATCTAATTGTGAATGAATTTTTGAATTTAGATCATCAGATTAAAAGTTATAGTAAAAAAATCTGAAAAACAAATGAATGATGATTTTTCGTTTTTTTGCATTTTCTATATTTCCTCGAAAAATTTAACCTAATAGCAAAAGAAGTTTTGAAATTGGATCACTGTATTAAAAGTAATGGCAGAAGAAGTGAAAAACATATGAATATCGACTTTCAGTTTTTTGCAGTTTCTATATCTTCTCGATAAATCTAATCTAAGGCTAAAAGGATTATTAAAATTGGATTACTAGATCAAAAGTTATGGCAGAAAAAATGAAAAACAATTGAATAGCGATTTTTGTTTTTTTGCATTTTCCATATCTCCTCGTTAAATCTAATCTAATGGTAAGAGAATTTTTGAAATTGGATCACCAGATCAAAAGTTATGGCAGAAAAAGTGAAAAACAAATGAATGGCGATTTTTCGTTTTTTTGCATTTTCTATACCTCCTCGATAAATCTAATCTAATGACAAGTGAATTTTTGAAATTGGATCATCAGATTAAAAGTTATGACAGAAAAAGTGAAAAACAATTGAATGGCGATTTTTGCTTTTTTGTATTCTCTATAAATACTCGATAATAATAATCTATTAGTGAGAGAATTTTTAAAATCAACAGATTAAAAGTTATAGCTAAAAATCTAAAAAAAGAATAGAATGGCGAAAGCAGGAAAACAAATGAATATCGGTTTCTAATTATTTGTATTTTCTGTATCTCCTCGACAAATCTGATCTAATGGCGAGGGAATTCTTAAAATTTGATCACCAGATCAAAAGTTATGGCAGAAAAAGTGAAAAAGAAATGAATGGCGATTTTTAGTTTTTTGTATATTCTATACCTCCTCTGTAAATTTAAATTATTGGCGACAGAATTTTTGGAATTGGATCACTAGACCAAAAGTTATGGCAGAAAAACTGGAAAACAATTGAATAGCAATTTTTGTTTTTTTAAATATTTATCATATATACTCGATATTAATAATCCAATAGCGAGAGAATTTTTCAAATTGAATCATCAGATCAAAAGTTATAGCTAAAAATTTGAAAAACAAATGAATATCGATTTTCAGTTTTTTTGCTTTTTCTATATCTTCTCCATAAATCTAATCTAATGGTAAGTGAATTTTTAATATTGGATCATCAGATTAAAAGTTATAGCAGAAAAACAAAAAATGAATGACGGTTTTTATTTTTTACATTTTCTATTTTTCCTCGATCTCCTCAATGAATCTAATGTAAAGATGAAAGAAATTTAAAATTGGATCACTAGATCAAAAGTTATGACAGAAAAAGTGAAAAACAATTGAATGGCGATTTTTTTTTTTTTTTTTTTGTGTTTTCGATATACAGGGTGACTGACGAAAAACCTTTGGTGCTGTATCTCGCTTATTTTTTATCCGATTTGAATAAATAAAACATCAAATTAAATGATTTTTAAAAGACTTTAATATGAACTGTACTGATATTTTTTCTTGCATCCAGTTTTTGACAAAAGACGATCAACTTTTTTTCTCAAATTGCACTGTATATATATTTTTCTGAATCTAAATTTGTAAACGATTTTATCCATTCATAAAACCAAAGTCGAGAAATTGAGGATTAAAAAACAATTAAAAATCAAATACCCATAGTAAACAATATACAGAGCCTATTCCAAATGTCAAAACTGACGGTGTCAGTCATTGGTACAATACTGCAATGATTTTTAATAATTTCATAATAAAAATGTTGCAAGATTTCAAGAACTGAAAAACGATTTCTGTTGAAGCACAAAATTCTAGTACAGTGTTTGAAATATTGCAACATTTTAATTATGAAATAATTAAAAATCGATGCAGTATTGTATCAATGGCTGTCTCTGTCACTTTTGACATTTAAAATAGGGTCTGTATATAGTTTACAATGGATACTTGACTTTTTATTTACTTTTTTAATCCTCAATTTCTCGACTTAAGTTTGATGTATTGATAAATTTGTCTACAATTTTATATTCAGAAAAAAAATCTTCTTGCGAATTAATAAAAATATATATACAGTGCAATTTAAAAAAAAATGTTGATCGTATTTTGTCAAAAACTTGGCGCGAGAAAAAATAACAGTTCAGATCCTATTAAAGCCTTTTAAAAATGGTTTAATTTGATGTTTTATTTATTAAAATCGGATAAAAAATAAGCGAGATACAGCACCAAAGGTTTGTCGTCAGTCACCCTGTATAATCGATAATAATAATCTATTAGTGAGAGAATTTTTGAAATTGAATCATCAGATCAAAGGTTATAGCTAAAAATCATAATTGTTATTTGTCATCTGTTAATATTGGTTGTTAACTGTCATTTGTCAGTAGACAATTCTCCATTGACGGCTGTCATATTTTAAATATTAATTGTTCAATCAAGTATTAACTGCCATCTGTTAATTATTTGTTGTTAACTGTTAATTGTCGACCGTCATTAATCAATTGTGAACCGTTGTTTTTCAAGTCTCAATTTTTATCAGTTTTTTGTTAATTGTTAACTGTTAACCAATATCTATCCTCTATCAAATATTAACTAGTAATTCCCCCACTCTTGAGAAGCGTGTTTTGAGAGTAATTTTTAGGAATTAATTAATTAAGATTTCGTAGGCAAAGTTTCTCGTTCAACACGAACAATTACGTTATAGTAATAATAATAATAATAAACGTGAAGATATGACGAATGCTAATAACGTACGACTCTTTCTCGAAGTTATTTCATATCCCCGTGACGTGCGACACATGAGAAGTTTAATAATAATCATCACGGTCTTTTCGAAAGCAAATGTACCCGCCGTAAAAATCTTTGTAGTATTTTATGGGTGAAGCGGAGTTTACGTAGGAATATATCAGACGTGGGCCCTCACCGAAAATAACTTCGCAAAACGGAATCCCTCAATTTTACTGTTCGTCTGGAACGTGCTACCGATATTCGCAAATGTTCCTCGGATGGGCCGGGGGTGTAATATTTTTATTAGATATTGGATTTTATCTTCGCGTTTTCGAGTCGGCTGCGCAGTGCTTTATTTAAAATTTATCGCCGCCGAAAAGTTTCCAAACCCTACGGGTAATATTCCCCCAGTCGTAAATACAAGTAGATTAGTGATGTAAATAAAAAATAATGAAATATATATGTATATAAAAAAAGATAAATCAGATTTTTAACATTAATCAAAGCTATGGCAATAAATGAATTTTACTTTGTTGTTATTTAAAATGTATCACTATTTAATGGCTTCATGCAAACATCAAGTATATTAATCAAAGCATATTCTTTAAGCCTTGTCCTTGTTATATTAATCATATCCTATTGCTATGTATAAATATCAGATGTTATTTAATTAGGTGACATTATAGTTTTTTACTTACTGCTAAAATATATATGCACAAACCTTAATGCACCGTTAAAGAGACTCGCCATGAACAGGCCCATAAATCCGGGTATGTAGTTGAAACGGTCCTCGACGAAGAACGGCAGGATCTCGTCGTATTTTTTTATGTATCCGCTGGTTAAGGGATCGCAGTCGGCATATACGGCGTACACCACCATTCCCACGACCCAAGATAAGCTGAATAACACCGTTATTACCGGGATATTGAACATCAAGGTCCTGTAAATAACACAGACGACACAAAATTACGACCGTTCGCACACTCTACCAAATTATTTTCAGCTGATGGCGGTAATAGGCGATGATTCGGTCGGGGCTGGCGAGATGATTAACGCAATTAGGGGAGCGATAACTCACTTGGTCACTTTTTTCTGCGAGTCCATGCTGCAGTATCTCTGCACGAAGTTCTGCTGGCATCCGAATATCGATAGCGACATGAAGAGCTGACCGACCAGGGCTGATACCGTCGTCACACGCAGTGATGGATCTAAATTAAAACTGTTAAAAAAATAATCATTAGATTATATTTATTAAATATATATGTAAAAATTATAAACACATAATATGTTATTTTAAAATAAATCTTGACTAACAAGATTTTTTTATATTATGTATACAACTAGTATATACATGTTATAAATTCCCGTCGTCATCAAAAAACCGTTAGCATATAATCGCATCACAGTGAGCTCAAGTCCTCAATCACGTCGACTCCCTAATAATTCCGTCATGGCGAACAAACAGTTTCCGAATTTATGTGCGGGGTGGAAAGGGGGGGCCGTAATGTAATTGATTAAAATTATTCCGGGACCGATCCCGGCGACCAAATCCCAACGGTCAATGTTATTTTTTAATTAACGACGACGGGCGTAAGCCCCGACGGTTTTACACTTTAAATTATGCGGGACCTATTTGTTCATCGCGACCATTTTACAAATTCATAACGCCGGCCCGTCCACAATTTTCGGCGATTTTACATAACGGAAAGTATTATTAAACCTACAGCCACTAGTAAAAAAAAAAAGCTCGCGGTAAACATTCGCAGAACGCGTGTTGCCCGGCGCATCCACCATATATGCTGGCCTCTCTAAAGTTCTGGTTTTAACGAAGTTGAGTTAATTATAATTAAGTTTTAGTGATATTAATTAAACATACGAGTCTAGATTTGGTGTAATGTTGAAATTACGCTTAAGTGCCATTAATCAAACAGTAAAATTAGTTAGGTACCATAAGACAACATTGACGCAATTTCATTTTGTATATTTGGAAATGAAATTAGCTTATTGTAGCTAGTTTTCAAAGAATTTTAAGAAGGATTTTTTTGTTTATGTTATTAGAAAGGTTTTTCTTAATACAAAAATAATTTGCTGACAATGATACTCGAGTTTCTGTAGTCAATTCCTGTATAACTTCTTCTATAATTGTTTAAATCGTTAGATGCAATTTGAGCATTTCAATCCAATTATTATAAATTAGACACTTAACTTTTAATCTACATAAGGAAAGTATTATTTTCGTGGATGAAAATAACTGTGGGCTTTTTTAATGTTATCATGTTTCCCAAAAAAAGAAATCTGGAAATGAAAGGCTTCAAAAAAAAGCACTGGAAGGCGATTTAGACAAATTTCATTTAATAACAAATACAGAAAATAGAGTGCACTCTCTGGAATCACAGCCTTTAACTTTAGAATTTAGAGAAACAACAAGAAATAAACAAGATAATAAAGATAATACAGATGCATTCTAAACTGCAACCTTGATGAAAATTGATTATAATCCGCATGTGACAATGATAATCAGAAGCATTGCTTCAACAGTTTGTATTATAACTGAATTATAATTAATAATAACACTATTCCAAGAATATTGCTTGCCTATTAAGAATCTACTAATTGCGTTTTTTTACATATGTTGCAAACTATTTTCGAAAACCAAAAATCATCAATTAATTACTGACGGTCTAAAGTTGAAGCACTGAAACCCTTACGGTTTAGTATTGAAAAGGTTTTGGATGCATTGGCATATTTGAGAGTAATCATTTTAATTAATAACGTCAAATGCCAAGCCTAATTGTGAGCATTCAAAATTAATGATTTTGGATAACAGAATAATTAATAATTAATCAAGATTTAATCATATCTTCACGTAACTGAACAACAAATTTCTATCATCAAAACTTAGTATTATTAACGATATCTCAAAAAAGATTTGTTGGTTTATCGCTAATTTCAATTGAAAGAGAAATATGTGACAATATTGATGCAAGCCAAATTTTTGAGGGACTTGTGTCAATAAGAGCAAGAAAAATTTCATTTTAATTCTGGAAATAAATGTAGTTATCAAGAATAGTCATTTAGTGCAATAATTCTCAAATCTATTGAAATAAGTAAGACATAAATAAGTATATCGTTCATTCTGTTCTTTGTAATACTAATCATGTTGTATCTGTTTGTGAAATAAATGAATAAAAATTATAAAAACTTTTTTTTTTTCTAATGCTTATTTGAGGGGCGTCAATTACTGTTCTGCATGGGGGCGCCATAATCCTTGAACCGTTTCTTTACATTTTACAACTTTCAATTAAAATCGTCGCTTATGATTTATTGATTGTATGGTGGGATAGAAGCCATCCACCCACCCTACTTTAAATACTAATCGTTGATGGTTTTGCTGCAGAAAACACTAAAACCTTGTATGTACTAAAAAGCAAAGCATAATCCAAATTTAAGTTTAAATATAAATTACGTTCTGTAGCTAATCTTATCTAATTTAGATTTAAAGTCTGCCCACCCATAGTGCATTAAATTCTATTTATTACTTCATTCAAAACTCTTACCTTTTGAGTTTCTTTTTTATTCAAAAAGTTTTGTAATTGCTGTTACTCCAAACTACGAGACGATCAGTAAATGAAATTCATATGAATATGTAGGGTGGGTGGCCTCTATCACACCATCCAACCAGTAAAACATCATCAAAAATAATTTGAAATATTTGTATGAGTACATTAATTAAAAAATGCATTTATTTTGTGTTTGTTTACATTTTATAATAATAATAATAATTTATTTCCCAACAGAAAATATACATCTCTAATAACAGGGAAAAATAAGATTTAAATTTGAATTGAAAGAACATACATAAATTAAAATTAATATCCAAAATACAATAAATCAATATAAACAGAAAATAATTACATGGCCTAGTTTTAAAACTAAAAGTGTGATAAAAACAATTTCTAATATAATTTAATAATAGAATCAACAAAGTTATTAAAATTACAATGAAAGAATACAACTTTTACAACTTCTAATTAAAACCCTTGTTTATGTTTTACGGATTGGAGGGTGAGATAGAGGCAGTAGATTTAAATAGGGGCAGAGGCATTTTTTAAGATTAGTACTTAATTTGTTAAAATTTTGAGCAATAATAATTATCCGATGATTGTGATTTAGTTAGCCTAATTTGAGGAAATACTCAGATTTTCTTGGTTTCGCAGAGTATAGTTATTAAGATTACGTTTTTCGTAATTGTCTATATTATTTTTTATATGACAAAGACAATGATATATATATATATATATATATATATATATATATATATATATATATATATATATATATATAAATGGCTGGTACTGTCAAAATACGATATTTAGTATAGGAGGATTTGCAGTCATCTCTGTAGCCAATGTTAGCCACAATCCTGACTGCTTTTCTAAGGCAAACAGTCTACCCATATTATAGCGCCGTAGGACATGTGACAATGACACAAACCATAATACGCCTTTATTAAAACATGAGTAGATACATTACAAGAAAGATTATGAAGGCAAAAGATACCTTTTGAAACTTTGTTTGCAACCTCGCTGCCATGTATGGGGTGTTCAGAGTAGAATCTATGTTAATACCTAGAAATTTTGAAGATTTTGAAAATGTTTCATTATGTTTTCTTAGAGTAAGAAGCATTTCCACCGATTTTGAGTCATTTACAAATAAGTTATTGTTTGCAAACCGATCTTTTGCAGCAATTTTGGATGTATTGTGGCGGACTAATACATCTTCATACCCTTCGGATGCATTTATAAGAGTTGTATCATCCGCAAATAAAATACTTTGACAATTGATATGGTCTTGAAAATCATTAAAGTATAATAGAAATAATATGGGTCCTAAAATTGATTCCTGCGGAACACCATAATTATTTCGCAGGTAGTTTGATTCCTGATCATCCCCGATAGAAACCTTTTGAAGACGATTGCTTAGATAGGAACGTACAAGATTACAACTTGGGCTGATAAATTTGTACGACTCATTTTTTTTAAGTAAAGCTGATGCGACACACAATCAAACGCTTTGCTTAGATCAAGAAATGTTACCATTTCATAGTGGCTATTTTCAAAGCACTCAATAGTTTTTTTTTACAGAGGTTTGAATAGCTTCAGTTGTTGATGAGTTTTTACGGAACCCAAATTGGCAAGAAGACAATAAGTTATTTTGTTCTAAAAATTCAGTTATCTGATCTTTTGATATAACTGGAAGGATAGATATAGGTCTGTAATTATTTTCAGACTCGGGATCACCTTCTTTGTAAACTGGAATTTGGCTAGTTTTAAATTATCAGGGAAGATGCCTGTGATAAAGATATCATTAATTAACTTGGTCATAGGGGGGATAAGAATCTCTTTAGTATATTTAATTAAGTCAGACGTTAAACCATGGACGTTGAAACATTAACTGTTTTTTAACTTATTTATTACATCTCTTACCTTAACCATGGAAACTGTTTTAAAAGTAAATATCTTTTGACAATTAATGTGAATTAATGTGGGATCTCTACTTGAGGCAGGTAAAGATGATAATTGACGATCTACAACGCTAACAAAATATGAATTAAGTTGACCTCAAGGAATGCTACAATTTTTTACTTTCAAATTTTGGAATCTCATACAGTTTATTAAATACCATATTTTTTTGGTAATTATTGGATGAGTTATTGTAAGCAACTTTTGTAGATATTTTCGCGCGTTTAATTTCAGATCTATAAATTTATTGCGTTGCTGTCTCATTTCATCACAGGGATACTTTATATATATGTCATTCAATAATTGCATATGTTCTCGCAAATGTGACAAGTGTTGGTTGAACCATTTAACATGACAATTTTTGGATGGTTTGCTAGTTTTATGTGGAAAGGCTTTTGATGCACATTGTGTCAAGATAGACATAATAATATTACTATTTATATTTGTATCACACGTTAGGTGAATAAAATTCCAATTAACATTCGATAAAATTCTGTAAAACTCAAATTTTCCACTAAGAGTAATAGGCCGATACACTCTACTGGGGGATGTACATGTCATACGAGGGCAATCGATAGTTACTGCTATACCAATGTGATCGGATATTCCTGCATCGAACGCGTTTATCTTTATGAAATCCATATCAAAATTCACAACAATATTGTCAAGACAGTTCGTACCTCTTGTATTAAAGTTAACAATATTTGTCAAATTAAAGCATTTGAGAGTATCATATAAGTTAATAAGGGATAACCCTCCAAGCGTTGTGCTGTCCTTTGCTCGCCACCTTGGGTGGCTAAATGAGTGATAGAACAACGCAGGGCTGTCCCAGTCAATGGGGCACAACGGGCCTAGTGAGGTCTAAGTGCTCTGGTCAATGATTTGATCACCCTTGGCAAACTCAATCCAGATCCAGATATATATGATAGACCCCCCATAATTACTTTCTAAGCGGGCATAATGAGCGGTACATGATAATACATTTATTTTTGAAACTTTACATTCAAGATCTGAAAGCCAGTGTTCAGTTAGTGATATTACATTAAAGTTGTATTTACTATCAATAATAGCATATTCAAGTTCATTAACTTTGTTCCTTATTGACTGAACATTCAGAAATAGAACATTTAAGATGTGATTATTTTGTTCCTTGCCCGTTGAAAAAAATTATTAACACAGACGTTGACAGGCCAAATATCTGGATTTTTTAAGTCTTCAAATTGAGGGGAGCGAACGGAAACTTTAATTGGAAATCGCGAAGCGATAGGGAAATAAAGTTTATATGTATATGTAGGGTGGGCGGGTGGCGTCTGTCCCACCTTCCAATCAGTAAAACATCATCAAATATTAACAGAAAAATTTGATTGAATAAATCTATTAAAATTTGCAATTATGTTAGGTTTATTTACGTTTTACAACTTTTAATTAGAATCCTAACTTAGGTTTTCCTGATTGGATTGGAGTGCCATCCATCTACCCTTCACATACATGTTAACTCTAATTAATAATTCTTGTTGAATTCTACATCCTTTTTTCCTTATATAGAATTTGAAAAATATTACATAATTTTTCTAAAAAAAGATAGAGGGAATAAGAAACTGAAGTTTTATTAAAACATATTTTTCATAAAGTTCGTAATTTGCGAGCAAAAAATTAAAAAATTCGATATTTTTTGCCTATTGCTAATAAACTATAGGACTTACATGATGATGTATATAACAACTCATTATAAAGAATTCAAATTTGAGCAAATTATTAAGAATAACTATTTAGCGTAAACCTCATAGTTTTTCGAGAAAAATATAGGGAAAGTACTATGATGGCCACATCAGCATTTTTTTGCTCTGATTCTCCAATAGTTTCGGTGGCGTTTGATAGACTAGATTTTTGATAAATCCTCTAGCAAACCAGGAAGTATTTCATTAAGAAAATAAAGATAACTTTCGACATTTAATCTATTCTTGCTCTAATATTTTCCAGCCAAAAATGCATTTAAAGAGACGATGTTGATGACCAAATCGTTTATTTGATCTAATGTTTCGCCGCCAAAATATATTTAAAAAATTATTTTAATATGGTGATTTTCATGTTTTCATGCGCCTTCATTCGAGTAAATTGTGGTTATTAAATATTTCAATTCGACCTTCTAAAGTCAATTTATTTAGCTAAGTTTTTATTATTATCAAAATTATTGAATGCAATTTGAGTTTTATATTCCAAATATAGAAAGTCGCCATTTGATTTTTAAGACATATACTGTAATTGTTACATAGTGTATTTCAAAATTAAGTCACTGTAAATAAAATTTGTGATTTTAAACTCAATTACGTTGTTTTATATGTTTTTACAATTCCTCAAATCTTTAGTTGCAATTTGAGTGTTTCCCTCAAAATTTAGAAAGTTGCCACTTTGTTTCTCGGTTAGATTCAGCTAATATTCAAAGAAATAATATAAAACTAAGACTCTGCTAATGATATTTGAGTTTCTGTATGCAATTTCTCTATTGGATATTTTTTTCTAATCTTTTAAATCGTTGAGCTTTTCGTACCAATTTTAAAAAGTGCTCATTTAATTTTTAATTAGTTTTAGTAACTAACTTTAAGATTAACTTCACTTATTCTATATAGAGTGTAATATTAGTGTTTTGGATGGAAGACAGAGGATTTATTAATGTACATTTTTAAAATACGTTATCGGGACGCTGTGGAGGACCCTTAACGCTACAACCTAAAAATATTTTCGTAAATAGTTTTTTAAATAAAATGGAACTTCCTGTATAGTATTGTATATTTGGATTTCTGATTCTATTCTGATGTGATCTTATGCATCATTAAATAATTCGTTTAGCTGCATTCGTAATTTTAAGAAAACGTGGACATCCGGTAGAAGTTGATTATCGCAGCCATCATAAAGGCCGCGACTTTGCAATGTTACTAATCATGAAATGTACTAATAAAAGCCGCACGGTCAAAGCCAAAGTTTTTTTGGGGTAAAAGAAATCGCTACGCTAATTTACAAAATTTCAATAATGGGTAATTTGAGTTTTTTCTTAAATGGAACTACCAACTTTTCTTTGTGCATCAAATGAAGAATTTAATTACATTTCTAACCATATAAGAATGTGTACATTTATCTACAACAGTTTTTTCTTAATTTGAGAATTTCTAAAATTTTGCAGTATTTTTGATGCCTTTTAGTAATTAGTACGCCATGAAAAACAAATGATTTAGTTCTGTAACTTTACTTTGACATTCTAAATTAGTAGCAGGTAACAACCGCTATTTCTAATTACAGTTTTTGTTCAATCGTTATCATTAACTTTTAATGATAAATATATCTAAATTTTTTCAAATAAATTGATTTTTATTCTTGGAAAAATCCGTTGATGACAAGTAGAGTGTATAAAGCAAGATGTTTTAAACGGGAGCGTCATCGAAGAGAAGAATCATTTAAAACTATTTTGGAAAGGTTTCTTGCAACGAATAACAAGAAAGAAGTAAACCTGTGATAAACGAAGAAAATTAATATAATATTTTAAAAGGGGTAATAGAAAATGCTCATACGAGAATACGCCAACTTAAAAGAGATTTTAAAATCAGCAATACCTCTATTCAAAAAATTAATAGGAAAAATAATTTCATCTCAATCATATTGCACCAGGAACTCAAGGATGCAGATTTAGGTCCAATGTTTCTAACAAAAACTTTTAAATAAATAATAATGATGATCTTCCAAAAATAAATGTCAACTAATCTATAGACAAAACGACTTATGATGTAAATGCATATGAAAATGAACATTTTTTTGATAAAATCTTATTTACGTTTCACCGCAATGGATTTGTTAACCGGCGCAATTTACATTATTACTCGAATGGAAATTGGTTAATATATGGGTAGGGGTTTTAAGTACATGTATTTAAACTTCCTAAATAATGATTTATTTGGACTCCTTGAAGGTGTGCTATTTGCTAAAATTAGAGGCATGTATTTTCAACAAGATGGAGCACCACTATACCGTCCCCGTATTATAAGTTCATGGTTTAATATTACATTCGGTGAAAGGTGGAAAGCAGCGCTATCTCCAATGGAAAGTTTATGCGGAATCACCAACAATAGCGGAAAATATGAAGAACAGAATAAGAAACGCTTTCATTACAATTAATTTACTAATGTTAAAGAGGGTTAAACTTTCTTTTCGTAGAAGATTTCCAAGTTTGTATGGAACAAGACGGTAGAAATTTTGAACATTTACTTAAATAGTTAATATTTTCATTTTACAATACATTTTTGTTGCTACATTAGTGTTTATATGTTAGGTTTTTTTTTGATTTTCAACTTGTTAATAAACTTTTTATAATTGAAAAGGTATTTATTAATATTTCAAGCCGTATTCAATTCTGAGATGTTATTGAAAATTAAAACATTCCCGAAATCACCTAATCAATACCTTTTTATTTGTTAGTTTTAATTCAAGCTCTATTTATTTTAATTTACTTACTTGAAAAAGTCAAGCCGTCCACCGTCGACATTTTTCTGGACGACGGAAGAAACACCACCGCCCTCGATGCCACCTTGGATGGCCATTCCAACACTTAGTGCAATCATTGTCAATCCTTGCATGACATCTACCAGAATGGCAGCTTTTAGACCTCCCTATAAATAGAAAACTGGTGTTACGCAATTTAAAACTCGAGCTGTAATTTTTGGAACAAGAAATGTAAACACAAATGGAGAAAAAATTGGATTGTTCTTAAACTAATGTCGTGCCACTCTATACCACCAGACATATGTGGAGCAGACGATCAAGATGGCAGAAGTAAAAGAAACTTGATTTCCTTAGTAGCAGAAGGAGGCAGATTAAGTAAAAAGCTAGTTTTCAAATTTGAAAATTACTTTTAAAAAAATGACATGAAATTAATTAGCAGCGATTTTATCGATCCTATAACAAACTAACTTCATGGCTCGTACTAAATTCATTAGGATTCAACATTTCAAAGCACATCATTTCAGTAACTGCACTTAAGCCCTAAGTCTCCATTTCAGGTTAGAAATTACCCTACAACACAATTTTAAGGGCAAATCAAATTGACCCCATCACACTGTCCAATTTTTAGGTGACTGATGGGTCACCTTGCACATTTTTAGCTGAAATGGAGGACCAATTCCAAATGAGATTCCAAAGATTGCAGTTACAACTCTTTTGGGTCTTTTTGAATATATAAAGATGAGTTTTCAACTGATCAAACGTTTCAATTTATCACTTACAACAACATTTTTCAACTTAACAAAATTAACAAAAAATATGTTTTCAATCTCATCTCATTTCTAAATTTCTAATTGGTTAAAGAAAAAGTCAAGTCAATAAGCTTTTACATCTGTACACCGTTTCATTTCATTAAGCATTCTAGGTTAAAAGCACGAGGCACGTTTTAAATTCGAAATTATGCGCGAGTCACAGTCGAAAAACTTTTTATTAAAAGGACATTTAAAGTTAGGCGAGCAGCGACCTCCGGCGGGCGGTGTACGGAGTTTACTCGTAATTATGTCCTCCACCCCGCACAGGGCCCGACGGAAAATGAACCGTAGTCGCCGGGTAAAATCGCCCTTCTCCCTCGAGTCCCTCGGCCGCCCTCCACCCCGCGTGTTTGTTTTCCCGGAGTTCATTGCTTCAGTATAAATTACGGAGTATTGTGTAACAAGATGCAAGTTTAATACAAGTTTCGGCGCTCCGAACACACCCAGCACAGCTCGCAGACGTTACTGTAAATCGAATCGAGTTCGAGGGAAATTATTGAAAACTTTTAAATACACGTTACATATGGCTTGTTACGTTCTGTTTATGATAATAAAATACACTACTAAATAATTAATTATATAAAAATGTATTACATCAATTGACATCAACATTAAAAATAGTTGCTATAATTTTGAGATTTTATTAATTACAAAAAGATTATATATATGTTTAAAAAATGATTGAAGCTTACAGCCTAAAATATTAATAGTGTAAATAGTGTGCTGATTTATATTTCAATAATAATATATTGCATTAAAATTTTTTCTAATTATGGGTTACCACAAGGGTCGAATTAGGAACAATTTTTTGAAATTTTATTTATAGACACATTTTTGTATTATTTCAACAGTCTTCATATGCATTCGTTATTTAATTACTTGTATATCGATAGGGATCAACCTATAAGTGATCGATAATTTAATTTAATGCGTTTGTAAGATAATAATCAACACAAAAATAAATTACTACAACACGTTTTAACTTTTCTTTCTATAAATTTTATGACTTTACACCACCAATGCAATACAATGCGAGAACTGAATCCTGTTAACATTTTTCATTACCTTCTCCGGTCGGGACCTGTTGCCCTGGAGGTATTTCGCAAGGCCTGTGCCACGCAGCAGGAATACATATATATCACTCCGGGAACAGTGTATATAACTCCGCTCTATTTGCAGATATCTTATCTGCAAATATTGTTATACATATCTGGAGCAGTGCTCGATTCTCCACGTGAAATTACAAAGCCAGCCTGAAACGGGATCCGCCCTCCGGCTCAGATCATTTATTAAAGCCAAACTCTAACAATCCGATGCATACGGGCCACGTTTTCATTGATTTTGACGGATACCGGTGTGCGGAGAATTCGCCATTAAGCCACTACTCATTTGTCATAATGCAATGTCGCAGAGGAATACGTGTTCGAGATGGATTACTATGACAAATTGTGTCGTCATATCAAAAGTGTGATATTTGATGAAACTCAAATACTCTGATTGTTGTATGATGGCGGCATTCACTTGCATTTTGATAAGGAGTTTAAATAAAACACTTTATAACTTTGTTTTACCACTATATTTATTGATAATGATCATCTTATGATCGAAACTAGTCACAGTTATCCAAAATATAGTGGTAAACAAAGTTATAATAATAATAATAATAATAATCTTTATTGTCCAACAGATATACCATAAAAGGACAGTTATAAAGTGTTTTATTTAAACTTCAAATACTCTGTGTAATTAATAAAGACGATTAGTTAGATTTTTCCATCATATCACTTCTGGTTGCTAATGCAGTCGAATTATTTGAAATAAATAGTGGCCATCATAATAATTTCCCTATATTTTTGTCGAAAACTATGAGGTTTACGCAAAAAGGCTATTCTTAAATTAACTCAAAAGTTCTAGAAATCTCCAAGATTATTAGGAAAACTTCAAGAACTCTGTAGATTAATTCTTCAAAAATGTGATGAAAGTGGCCAAATAATTCTAGATATCTACAAAAAAAATCTAAAGAAAGTTTTATAACTCTAAGAAAATTCTTGAAGGATAGAATGCAAGATACTGGAAAGTTCTAGAAATCTACAAGAAATATTGAGAAAAATTCAAGGACACCCTAGACAAATTCTACAAAAGTGTGAAGAAGGTTCTAGAAATCTTTAAAAAAATATAAAGGTTCATAAGAAAATTCTTAAAAAATGGAATGAAAGTTAATGTAAAATTCTAGAAATATATAATAATAATAATTTATTTATGCAAATACACAGGAGTTTTAACATACGTCAAAGAAAATTACATAATGAATGGTGTATAACGACCGCAACAATTGATCTAACAAGAATAAAAAACATTACAAATATGAATAGGATTGAATAAACAATGTAAGCAACTTATATAATAAATTATATCTACTAATTTGGAAAAAAAACAAACGAAAGAAAATTCTAGAATACTCTAGGAAAATTCTTCATAAACTGAAGAAACTTTCTAAAAAAACTGAAAATCTACAAAGTTCAAGAAGCCTTTAGAAAAGTTCTAGAAAGAAATTCTAGAGGCACATAAGGAAATTAAAATGAAAGGTTCTCGAAAGTTTTACTCTCTAAGAAAATTCCTGAAATATGGAATTAAACTTACTAAAAATTCCACAAATCTACAAACTTCAACAACGCTTTAGAAAATTTCTTCAAAAATGCAATGAAAGTTGCTGACAAGTTCTAGAAATTTGCAAAAATATTGATTAAAATTCTCGAGGTTCATAAGAAAACTCTTGAAAAATGCAATTAATAAAAAGTTCTACAAACCTACAAAAAAACAGAAAAAAATTATAATGTCCTGAAAAACTAAATGAAACTTTCTAAAAAATTCAAGAAATCTACCAATAAAAAAATAGAATAATTCTTGAACTCATAAAATGTCAATACCAAAATTTCCAATCGAGTAAAATTCTAGAGGCAAATAACGAAATTCTTAAAAAATGGAATGAAAGTTACTAGAAACTTTTAGAAATTTATAAAAAAGAAACTGAAGAAAATTATGTAACTCTAGGAAAATTCCTGAAAAACCGAATAACACTTTCTAAAAAAAATCTAGATATGTATAAAATTTAAGCACACATTAAAAAAATTCTTTAAACATGTCATGAAAGTTGCTGAGAACTTTTGGAGTCTAAAAAAATTATTGAAAAAAATTTTAGAGGCCGGTAAAAAGTTTCTTGAAAAATGGATTGAAGAAATTTTTACGAACCTACAAAAAACTGAAGAAAATTCTAGAAGACTCTAAGAAAATTCCTAAAAAAGTTCTAGAAAAAAAAATATTGAGAAAAATTCAAGGACACCCTAGAAATTCTTCAAAATTCTGAAGAAGGTCTCTAAGATGTTCTAGAAATCTACAAAAAAAAATGAAGAAAATTGTAAAGGCTCATAAGACAATTCTTAAAAAATTGAATGAAAGTTACTGGAAAATTGTAGAAACCTATAAAAAAACAAACTAATAAAAACAATTCTAGGAAAACTCTTAATTAACTGAAGACACTTTCTAAAAAAATCTGGAAATCCACAAAATTCAAGAACCCTTTAGAAAACTTCTAGAAAGAAATACTAGAGGCATATAAGGAAATTAAAATGAAAGGTTCTCGAAAGTTTTACAAAAAAAAAACTGAAAAAAAATTTAGAACTCTCGAAGAAAATATCTGAAACATTGAATTAAACTTACTAAAAATTCTAAAAATCTACAGACTTCAAGAACGCTTTAGTAAATTCCTTCAAAAATGCAATGAAAGTTGCTGAGAGGTTCTAGAAATTTGCAAAAATGTTGATTAAAATTCTCGAGGTTCATAAGAAAATTCTTGAAAAATTGAATTAAAAAGAAGTTCTACAAACCTACAAACCTACAAAGAAACTGAAGAAAATTCTAGAAGTCTAATAAAACTCCTGAAAAACTAAATGAAACTTTCTAAAAAATTCTATAAATCTACAAAAAAATTATGATAATTGTTGAACTCATAAAATGTCAATAAAACCACAAATTCCAATTAAGGAAAATTCTAAAGAATTTTTTTTTTAAATGTAATGAAAGTTACTGGAAACTTTTAGAAATCTATAAAAAAAAACTGAAGAGAAATCTAGAACTCTAAGTAAATTCCTGAAAAACTGAATAACACTTTCTTAAAAAAATCTAAATATCTACAAAATTTAAGCACCCTTTAGAAAAATTCTTCACAAACTTGATGAAAGTTGCTGAGAACTTTTGGAGTCTACAAAAAATTATTGAAAGAAATTCAAGAGGCCGATAAAAATATTCTTGACAATGGAAGTTTTACGAACCTACAAAAAACTGAAGAAAATTCTAGAAGTCTCTAAGAAAATTCCTGCAAAAGTTCTAGAAATCTATAAAAAATATTGAAAAAAATTCAAGGAAACCCTAGAGAAATTCTTCAAAATTGTGAAAATGGTTTATAAGATCTTCTAAAAATCTACAAAAAAATGAAGAAAATTGTAAAGGCTCATAAGAAAATTCCTAAAAAATGGAATGAAAGTTACTGGAAAATTTTAGAAATCTATAAATATAAAACAAACTGAAGAATATTCTAGAACACTCTAGGAAAACTCTTGATAAACTGAAGAAACTATCTAAAAATCTGGAAAACGACAACATTCAAGAACTCTTTTGAAAAGTTCTAGATAGAAATTCTAGAGGAACATAAGGAAATTAAAATGAAAGGTTATCGAAAATTTTACAAAAAAAAATTCTCGAACTCTAAGAAAATATCTGAAACTTACTAGAAATTCTACAAATCTACAAACTTTAAGAACGCTTTAGTAAGTTCCTTCAAAAATGCAATGAAAGTTGCTGAGAAGTTCTAGAAATTTACAAAATTATTGATTAAAATTTTAGAGATTCATAAGAAAATTCTTGGAAATGGAATTAAAAAGAAGTTCTAAAAACCTACAAAGAAACTGAAAAAAAATCTAGAAGTCTAATAAAATTCCTGAAAAACAATGAAACTTTCTAAAATATTCTAGAAATTTCTAAAACAAAATAGGAAAATTCTTGAACTCATAAATTGGTACCTTTTAAAAACATTCTAAAAAATCAACAAAAAAATGAGGAAAATTCTAGAGGCAAATATTATGAAAGTTACTGGAAACTTTTAGAAATCTATAGAAAAAAAAACTGAAGAAAATTTTAGAAGTCTAATAAAATTCCTGAAAAACTGAATGAAACTTTCTAGAATATTTTAGAAATCTACAAAAAAAAAATTAGGAAAATTTCTGAACTCATAAAATGTCAATACTTGGTACCTTTTAAAAAAATCTAAAGATCTACAAAAAAAATTAAGGAAAATTCTAGAGGCAAATAAGGAAATTCTTAAAAAATGTAATGAAAGTTGCTGAGAACTTTTTGAAGTCTACAGAAATGTATTGAAGAAAATTCTAGAGGCCGATAAAAATATTCTTGAAAAGTGGAATGAAGAACAGTTTTACAAACCTACAAAAAACTGAAGAACATTCTAGAAGTCTCTAAGAAAATTCCTGAAAAACTTAATGAAACTGAACCATTTTTTTTTGGATTTAAAATAAAAATTCGGTCCATAGAGGGTTAATAGAGTTTACCAAAAGTTCAGTTCTAGTTTTTAACGATTAAACCTTAAGTTTAAAGTTTCATCTCGAACATATAATTCGTTTTTTGAGATACAGCGCCCACAGATATTTTCATGCACGAAAACAATACTTCTATATATCCTATGTAAGAAAAGTAATATGTTATAATTATTAATATTATTATTATCCAGAATACCTTTTTTGCCTAAAACTTATAGTTTTCGAGAAAATTGCAAGGAAAATACCATGATGGCCAGATCACCATTTTTTATATTTCTTTAAATTCTACAACTTTTAATTAAAACCCTCGCTTATGATTTACTGATTGGAGGGTGGGATAGAGGCCACCCACCCACCCTACATATACATGATAACTTTAAATACTAATCGTTGATGATTTTGCTGCAAAAAAGACAATAAAACTTAGAATGTAATGAAAAATTAAGTATAATTCAAATTTCATTATAAATATAAATGACCTTCTATAGCTAATCTTATCTAATTTAGATTTAAAGGCTGCCCACCCATCATGTATAAAAATTTTATTAATTTCCTCACTCAAAAATTTTACCTATTAAACTTCTTTTTTATTCATAAATTAATTAATTTTATTCCAATCCGCGCGACGGTCAGTAATTGAAATTTATATGTATATGTAGGGTGGGTGGGTGGCCTCTATCCCACCCTCCAATCAGTAAAACATAATCGAGGGTTTTATTTAGAAGTAAAATGTAAACAAACAAAATAATTGCATTTTCTAATTGACGTATTCCTACAAATATTTCAAATAATTTTTGAAATGTTTTACTTACCCGCCCTCCAGTAAGGGGTAAGAGGACATTATTGAAGGTAACCCACCAATGTTTTTCCAAAATAAACCACCCGAAATAAGCAATTTATACGACATAATTAAAATAAAAGATGAACTAATCGAAGAACTAAGGGATAAAATAAATGTTATGAAAAAAGAAACAATATTGTTACTTGAGGGAAATGTGAAAACGGTAAACTCCATGTTCCGGTAAATAGTTTGGAAAATAAATTTAATAAATATTTCGTAATTATCGCAGAATCATTAATAAATAACTTGCCCGAAGTCCCACACGATAAAAATAGCAGAATCTCTAAAATTCGTTTTTATCAAAACTAGCCCTATACTTGTAAAAGGTGCAATCCTGAGTATAAAAAATAGTAAATCTATGGATATATATGCATTGTCCTTTCCTTATTCCATATAAAATGTATCATAAACCAAATAGGTTCACGAAGCTATTAAATGAGATAAAAACAACTGAAATCTTTCCTGATGCCCTTAAATTAGCTAAAATTATACCAGTTTATAAAAGTGGCGATGAACAAGATGTAAACAATTATAGACAAGTTTCAATTTTACCAATTATACCCAAAATAGTTGAAATAATTATGAAAAACTAAATAATGAAGTTTTTGAAACAAATCGAGTCGCTTTTGAAAACAAAAATGTGTCTATTGTATCCTTCTTTAATTTGAGCAAAGCATTCGACTGTGTCTCACATGACTTGCTTACTAAAAAACTGTATGCTTATAATTTTTCCAAAAAAAGTATTAGACTCATGAAATCGTATCTTACAAATAGATACCAGTCAGTATATTATAATAGTATACTTTCTAAACCTGAGAAGATAAACTATAGGGTACCACAAGGTTCAATATTTGGACCTCTGTTAGTTTTAATATTTATAAATGACTTTCATAATCAACCACATATATGAAACACCATATGATTTCTTTATTGTACTTCGTAGTACATTTTTTAATGAATATAAAAAGTAGTATAAAAAAGTTAAACGTTTTTCTATTAACAATAGATGCTGTAAGCAAATGGGTTATAAAATAGTTAATTTTAGTCTTGAAAAAGACGCACCTAAAGAAACTCATTGTTTTCTCGACTTTCATGTTGATTCATCGCCAAGTTGAGAGAACCATGGAACCCACTTGGCAGCATCTCTTGCAAAAAATATGTTTTGCTTGCGGAGCTTAAAAGATAGGGTCCCAGAAAATATAAGCAAAATGGTATATTTTAGTCTCATCCAATCACGGTTAAGATACGGTATACTAGCAGATATAAATCTTTAACAATTAGTATTTAAAGTTTTTCTATCCCATCCCCAATCAATAAATACAAAAAATGCAATTTTTAGAGATATATTCATACAAATTTTTCAAATAATTTTTGATGATGTTTTACTTACTGAAGGGCCAACAAAAAATATACCTATTTTTAAGAATCTCTACTCATACTTCAAATTTTGCACATCATACCAGTATTGTACGTATATTAAGATCTGCGTATTTTTACAATGAATTTAAGTCGTTGCTGAGACCAAAACAGATGTGTCTTCAGCGTAAAGAGTGATATTTTCCAAATTAATATGAGAGGATAGGTCGTTGATAAATATTACAAATAAAAGTCCTAATATAGAGCCTTGGGATACTCCTTCGTTAGTATTGCAAATCGATGAGTTACATTCATTAACGTTAACATAAATAAAATTTCTATCTTTTAGGAAAAATTGAATTAAGTTAAGGTAAGATCCGCGAAAACCAGCACAGTGTAATTTGTTTAAAATGAAGTTAAAATTTGGGCTGTCAAATGCCTAAGATAAATCTAAAAAGAGTCCGGCCACGTGTTTACCTCTATCCAATTCTCTATAAATACATCTGAAATGAATGAATATGTGGCACTTTCAGTTGATAAACCCTCCCTAAAACTATGTTGAGAATGATCAATAATATCAAGTTTTTTTTTAAATGATACCAATCTATTGGAAATTAGTTTCTCTATGACTTTTTAAAATACGTTTAAAATTGCAATTGGACGATATTTGTTAATGTCGGACTTATCATTAACTACTAACGCTTTTTTGTAAAATTGATGCAAATACACTCGTTTCAAATACTAAGTTAATGAGAATATAATAGATACTATATGCTTAGCGATTTTGGCTGAGATGTCTATTGTTCCACTGTTACTTTTATTTTTTAGATCAAATATTACTTTTTTTTACAGGTGTAAAGATAAGCTGCAATTATCAGATAGATTGTCACCAAAATATTTTGATAGAGATTTAGAGGTTTTGTTTGAAAAATGCGTCGCAAAACATTCAGATATAATTATTTGATCTGTGATTTTTATGTTATTTATTTTAAGTTCTGTAGGATTGTTTGATTTTGATTTTCCTAGGTTGGTGTTAATAATATTTTTTTCTTTTGTTTTGAGCACTTTTTATTTTGCTAGAGTAATATTCCTTTTAGCGAATTTTAATAAGCATTTTGTACTTCTTCTTTTTTAGGTTATAATAATTTTTAATATTTATATCAGCGATGTTTTGAGATAACCAAAACAAATGTTTAAGTTGCTTTCCTGCGAGTAAATCCAACCAGACTCTCTTTTAGCATATTTTTTTACAACTTACCAGCGGACAGCGAACAATAATTGGCAATACTAATGTATTTATAAACTCATGGAATTTGAAATCAAGGTTATGAAACTTGGCAAGTAATTCCTTAAAATTAATTTGATTTAAAAAGAAATATTAGTTCTCCAGCTGTTTTTGATTAGTTTTTCGATAAATAGGATGATAAAATTGTGTGATATTCTCCACTGACTTTAAGGCAATACTATTAACCAAAAATAAATGGTCTCCTCTATTGGTTTGAACTACCAAAGTGCTGTGTTGAGGTGCAACTGCATTAGTTATGATATAGTCAATTCTTGTCCCCCTGTTTTTAATTGTTTTCTTACATGTTAAGAACTTCATGAAAAATATGTTTCAAAAGATTTTGTCCAGTTTCTCAGTCTCTTTAACTTTTATCCCAAGAATTCTAATGAAAGTACTTTCATTTCAAAACAAATTTATTGTTTAAATAAGCTTTATTTAAAATTTATTCTTCCAAAAATTTATTGTTTGTATAAATGGTGGGATTTCAAACAGTTGTAAACTTTATAAAAATACAAATTAGTCTAATGTTTAAAACAACAAAAGAAATTTAAGAAAAAAACATAACATAAATATAATTTGCTAAGGAATAAGAGTTGAAATTTTTTTTTGTGCAAATTTTCACAAAACTCTTGCACCAATAGATTCATATAATAAAATATATATTAAATAAACTATAATTGCAATTATTATTCAGTTTTTCAATTGTAACTTTCGCAATAATATTTAATTAAAAATAAAATCTTGCACCAATGGATTTCTACAATTAAATTTATTTAAATCAAGTAAAAATCTAAAATTCTAACTTTTGAACATTAAAATATGTTTTCAGAAATTTTCAAATAATTTTCAATTATTATTTTTTATTTAATCGAGCGTACTCTTGACCTACGACAATAAACTATGCGTTAACCTAGCGCCTATTTTCCCGCTTAAACTCCAGCGTACTCTTGACCTACCTCAATCAATAATTTATTGGGGCGGGTCAGGAGTACGAGAGGTCATTGCATTGTTTGTTGAGGTAGGTCAAGAGTACGATAGAATAAGTAATAATCAAGTTTATAAGGTTAAGTATTGTTGTGTTTGTTATAGTTTAATGAATTTACAAAAAAATTATAAAGCTTTTAAATATATACAAAATATCAAAAATCTGAACTGCTAAAATTTTGCAACCTGGAAAAAAAATTTATTGAAATATTTCGTAATGAATTTTTGAAAATTAACAGATTTTTTTGGAAATTAAAGATTTCAATAAGAATAAAAAAGCTTAATTAAATACAATAATTGTCTAAATTTTTGAGATTTTTTTGGAAAAATCAAAACTCTTGATTTAGTAGAAAATTGTGATAGCAAAATTTTAAAAACTGTGAAGAAAAATCGCAACCTAAAAGGTAAACCTATTTTGAAATTTAAGAATTTTAAATAAATAAATTGAAATAATAATAATTGAAACATATTTGAACTACCGAACAAATTTTAAGACGAAAAAATGCTGAAAATTTCGGCTTGTAATGGTAGAAATTTTTCTCGGAAATTCTGGAAAATTGCAAAAACTTTTAAATTAGTAGATAAAATAATACAGAAAAATTTTGAAATTAAAAAAAACTATTAACTTGGAAGAGAAATTCATTAGAGAATTTTTAAAATATACTACAGTATTTAATAAAAAGAGATCCAAAAGCGAATTACTAGTCAACTCAACAGAAATTTTCTTAAATTGGTGATTTGCACCATTTTTTTAACTTTTATTTTTGAGAAGATTGTACCAATTTTTGTTTTATCTGATTACAATATTCTAGTAATCTTTCTTACAAATTTCAAAAATGTTTTTTTTTTGATAGATTTATGAAGTATCTGAAAATTTTCTCTAATATAAAGCAAGAAAAATTGGAAATTTTTTAAATATTTCCTGGAAAATGCTAAATTCTTGAATTAATGGATATTATAAATCTGAAGCATTTTTTTGAAAAATTTTAGAAACCTTGAAGAAAACTTTGCGCTGATGAGAAATACATTTAGTCATAAAAAAACTGCATATTATTAAAACCCCTAGAACAAATCATTTGTAAATTTCAAGAGACATTTCTGAAATAGAAAAAGTTTTGGTAAATTCCGTAAATAAATGTATGTATCTTAAAAACGAATGATCTTATTGAGATGAAATGAAATTTTAAGCTTAAGATTTTATTGTTAAAAACTGGAACTGAGAAGCTTTTGGTGAAACCGGAAGTCAGTGTTTACTCGAAGCGATTTTTGGCTTTTTGTCGATATTTATTTAAATTTGAAAAACATTACAAAACTATTCAAACAAAAGTTAAGAGACTGAGAAACTGAAAAATATTTTTTTATAATGTTCTTCGCGAGAAAAAATTAAAAACTTAAAAATGTCATTTTTGCCTATTGCCAATAAACTGTAGGAGTTACATAAATTTGATTGTAAAGAATCCAAAATTGAGTAAGTTGTTATGATTAGCCTTTTTGCATAAAACTCATAGTTTTAGAGAAATATATAGGGAAAGTACTATGATGGCCAAATCACCATTTTTTTTACTTTTATTTTCGAAGAGATTGTACCAATTTTTCAAAAAAATTTCTCCATGTTTTTTTGATAGATTTATGAACATTTCAAGTAATTTCTGTTACTACAAATTTTCCTAAAGTACTGTAAAATTTTCAAGCTTTTTAACCTACAATAATCATTAGTTCTTTTTACACAATGACTTAAAAAAACTTACCCTCAAGCGTTTAATAATTGTTCTTATTTCTAGCTACATTATTTCAATTGTTTTTCAATGTATTATAGCTGTGTTATATCTGGTTAAGGTTCTAGATTTTCAAGTTAATTCTACAAGTATCTAATCTCTGTCATAATCGATACTTGTTGTGCTACTGTCTTGATGGAACTAAATTTTTAAATTAGGAGAAGTAAAACTCTTATTATGTTCCATTTCTTTCGAGAAATGGAACATAACAAGAGTTTTACTTCTCCTAATCTCTGTCAGTTGTTTATAATGATGAACTTAAAGGGGTGTTGGTTAATATATATTTAAATGACTCTAGATAAGCCTAAATAACCATGGGATGAATTTAAATTTCAATTTGATGACCTTAAATGATATTAAACTATTTGATAGGCCAGGAAGATAATTAGGTAAGCCTGAATAAACGTTGTATGACATTTGTTTACAATTTAATGATCTTAAATTATTTCAAAATATTGGATAGTCCAGGATATAATTAGGTCGATTCTGAATGACCTTGAATTATTATTATATGACATAATATAAACATAACGTTAGATACTTTTCATAGATTGAACTAATGAGATGCACTTCAATAATTGAAGCATTTAAAATTATCACAAAAAATAATTTTAATAAGCACCAACAAATACTGCCCTCCAAAGAAGACAAGTGATGATGTGTTAATTATTGTATTTGGTGAAAATGAAAGTTCTCCAGTTATGAAAAACAGTACTGACAGTTTTGGATAACTGGAGAACTTTCTTTGTTGGTTGGAAGTAGAAATATAAGCATGCATCAACATGTGTCAAAACCATTTATAAAGAGCTATAACAAAACTATAGCCAAATAAATCATGTCAAATCCAACTAAATCTAAAAGATCTCGTGATAAACGTTATACTATTATTATTATTATTATTACTTAAGTCGTGGATGTGAAAATTAGGACACGATATTCAAGTTAATTCGGCGAAGTAATTACACGAGCTGCATCTCGTGCAATTCACACCGCATCCAAACAACGTCCGACACGGACAATCCGATTAATGTATTTTAATTAATTTCTCAAGTTGATAATTTACACGTTGAATTATACAATCCTCCGTATTAAGCAAATCACGAACATGCAAACACGTACAAACACAAACTCGCACACGTGAATCGGCGTCCACCCTTGCAGATGCAGATGCAGATGCAGTTATGTAACCAGTTGCAACATTGCAAATTATCCTCGGGCTACGATTAAATTGTATGTGTAATTCGATTTGAGCGCAATCAATCAATTAGAATTAAGAATTTATTATTTGCGTTGTTGAGGAGAGTATTTGCTTGGTGTTGTTTGTGCAGAAATGCGATTAAATTAATTAATTAAAAGTGTAAAATGCAAATAGTACGATTATATATAATGGATTAATTCATTTGTGTAGAATGTCATGTTTTTATTAGTTAAGTTGTATGTGGTACTACCAGTTTGTTTTTATATATTATCACGCAAAAAAATCAATGAGCAATTTATCCATTACATTTTATAAATTCTGCATGTTCGTTTTTATAAAGTAAATAATAAATAAACCGAACACTATGCGATCTGAATAATTATTGCATCGCCATCGCAATATTTATTTATTTATTTTCGAGCTGGAATAATCGAACTGCATGAATAAATCAGAAGATATAAAATCGGTGGCTGTAATCCGTCAGTTCTGGTTAGGGGCTTGGTGTAACTTTGGCCGGACACAAAATCGATTCATGTCCATCGGTAATTGCTCGCGAGCTTTACGTACTAAACATAATTCCAGCACACGGTGAGAAGACGAAAACTCGAATCTGCATTCGGATAGTCCACAATTGCCCTTAAAAACCCTACTTCAGTTTGCCCAATTAGGCGGAAGAGGCGACTGTCGAATTCCCGGCCCTTATCCGAAGTGCCAGTTTAAGACTCGCGCTGTAAAGCGCCGATAAAATCGTCATAAAACTATGCGATTTATATGGGAGGTCGTCTCGAGTGTAATCAATTATTCATCCCGTTTACGGATCGAGGGGTTTTCGCTAGATGGCATTAATAACAAATTGACAATTAGTGACTCGGGCCCTGATTAACATATTCAACTTTAAGATCGGGTCCGCTCCGGGTTACGTCCAGATAATCACTTAATGGGAACGGTATCCTAGGCTCGATCTCCAGATCTATGGTTATGGGCCACATGTGGCTCGGAAATATAATCAGTTTCCCCCCATCCGTTTCGAATGTACTCCCGTGGGGGTGAGGGAGCCGGCGCACGGGATTATGCCCAGATTTCGGGTGTAATTGCGGCCATTCATAACCACCCCCACCCCCTCTCAAAATACGCCGTATTTCTCATTTGTATTGAATGATTTTAATTTGCTCTTTTATTAATGGTGACCCATATTTTAGTATTATATAAATACGGTAACATCTGCAAACAAATAAATCGCGGCTGATTGTGTTTTATGTTTTGCATTAATCCTTATCATTTAATATTGGAGAGTAATCTGTTTAAATAAAAGTGAAATTCAGGAAATATCATAATATAAAAGCCTTTATCCCTAATGATAATAAAATCACCAGTTTTGTACCATCAAGAAAATTTTGGAATAACTTGAAAATGTAATAATGGCTTGGTGTCAGGTCTAAACTATACGATGAATCTAATAGAAAGCTTCTATTTAAGCTTTTAGAGCTTTTGGCTCGCAATCAATGATTAGCATGGCTTGACGTTGTTTCAAAAGAACACGACATTCTTTCTTTTGGCTAATTCTGCCACTACTAGCCAAACACCTGCTTCAATCTGTTGTGCCAGCTGTTGATAGTACCAAATTGAGGGTTTGGTCTGATTGGAGCAGCTCAATATTGATGATTCCTTTTCAATTCCACCAGATAAACAGCAAAACCTTTTTGGACGTAAATAAATAAATAAATAAATATATATTTATTACCCTACAGGAAAAAATCCCAATTACATGGCAACATATATAAAGAAGAAAGTAAATTTACATACTAGCATAACTTAAACTCAAAATAATAAATGGTTACATACTAACTAAAAGTGAATGATTACATTGAGCAATGACATAATTGAGAGAGTCATTAAATATATCACAATAAGATGATACCTGATTACAATTAGCGCAAACGATGTTTATCGGAGACTTCAGTCGATAATTGGTGTTATGAGGTAAAATCTTAAAAGTTGGCTTTTGTCTACTACTAAAGGGTGGAACATGCAACCTAATATTATGTAAAATCTCAGCTGAATCAATAGAACCGTGAACTATTTTGTATCCAAAGACAATGCTCGATATATATCGTCGGGATTCAAGAGATTGAAAATTAAACTTTTTAAGTAACGTTGCATGATCGAACCCTCTATTAGGATAATATCCTTCCGACTTAAAATATAAATATTTTAAAAATTTACGTTGAATGCCCTCAACCATATATTTCTGCTGTTGGGTTTGGGGAAACCAAATTAAGGAAGCATATTCCAACTTAGACCTCACATAAGCATTATATAAAGTAATTAAGGTATTTATATTTTTAAAACTTTTAGTATTGCGATATATGAAACCTAGAGCTCTTAATGAACCCTTAATTACTTCACCAATGTGACAGTTAAAACTTAATTTTGTGTCAAAATGTACACCTAAATCTTTAAATGTTGAAACATTTTCAATTAAAGTGGCATTGATTGAATACGTGAACCTCACAGGATTAGTTTTTCTAGTAAATGACATGAACTTGCACTTATTAATATTTAATTCCAGTCCATTTACTTCACACCATGTAACGACCTTGCCAAGCTCGTCCTGCAAATACAAGCAATCATTATGATTGTTGATTGTTGCATATATTTTGAGATCATCCGCATATAAAAGATGTTGACAGGTCAATGTTGTGGAAAGGTCATTAATAAATATGTTAAAAAGCAAGGGGCCTAAAATTGATCCTTGAGGGACACCAGACGTAGGGAAATAAGAACTAGATTTAAAATTATTGAAAGTGACATACGATTCACGTTTACTCAAGTAAGACGACATTAGAGAGGTAGATGAATTGCAAAAGCCAAAGTTATCCAACTTAGACATTAAAAGATTATGGTTAACTTTGTCGAAGGCTTTCGACATATCCGTGTATATGACATCAATTTGACTAGAGGAGTCAAGAACTTCAGCAATGTTATGAGTAAGAGCAAATAGATTAGTTACTGTCGAGCGATTAGGAATGAATCCATGCTGATTATCAGAGAGGTAAGGTTTAATATGAATGTAAATCTGGTCATATAGCACACGTTCAAAAACTTTAGCAATATGTGATAAAACTGCTATAGGTCGATAGTTATTAATTTTGAGAATATTGGCACTTGATTTAGGTATTGGACAGACTGATGTTATTTTCAATTTATTAGGAAAGGTAGACGTTTGAATAGATAAGTTGAAAATAATTGTAAGCGGATAACAAAGAATAGGAGCACAATCTTTTAAAATAAAAGCAGGTATGTTGTCATCACCGGAAGGAAATTTATTAGGAAGTTTCTTAAGAATGTTATATACAACTTTATCTGAAACAGGGGAAAAGGAAAAACTGGGAATATAGCTGAAATTAGATGAATGAACATTTTTAGATGGGGAAACATGAACAGATTCAAAAAAATTACGAAAACCATTAACAATCTTTTCAGGGTTGTCCAGTTTATTATCATTATCTATCAATGTCGAAGGAATTCTGGATGTACTAGAACTCTTAGAGTTTATGTACGTCCAAAACTGACCTGGGTTAGAAGTAACTTGATTCTCAATGGTGGACATGTATGAGTTATAAGCATATTTGATTTTACGTTTATATACGCTCGGAGGTGTCGAAAATTAGCCCTCTTGGAGATTGAGTTAGATTTGAGTTTAGTACTAATGGTATTCTTTTCTTTAATTAAATGTATTACTTTCTTTTATTTTTATTAAATTTATAAGTTGGAATAAACTTTAAAAGAGCAGAGTTCAAAATATTATAAAATTCAGAAAGAGCGAGATTAACGTCAGAGAAACTTAATAGTATATCCCAATCAATACCACATAAATGTTCATATAATTCAGGATAATTTCCTTTTTTAAAGTTTAATTTAATAACATCACTATTAATTGAAGCCATGGTCGGCGAGCATTGCAAAGTAAATTTAAGAGCGGGATGATAAGAATCTTCCAAAACAAGCGGAAATGTTTCTCTATCAATTTGACAGCTAACGTTGGAATATATTAAATCTAAAACATTATTTGAAGAATTTCTAATTGTGTTATATTGTCGAAGGCCTAGAAAAGTACAAATTATTGAAAAATAAAAGTTGCTTTAGTAACAAAATTATCTAGAGAATTTGAAATTGATGGACAGTTAAAGTCGCCAGCAAAAATAATGTTATCATTATCAAAATTTAGTTGATATAACAAATTAAAAAATAATTTAACATCGTCAGTAGAAGTGTCTGGTGGAATGTATACTAGAATAATAAATAATGAGCTAGATTTCAGTTTCAATTTACATACTATAATGTCTATTATTGGCACGTGTAATTTAATACAATCCGTGGAAATTATATCAACTTTAAAAAAATTACGGACTGCTATTAACACTCCACCACCCGTCGATCTACCAGTTGTTTCATTATCACGATCTGACCTAAAAACTAAATAAGAATCACTAAATAATTCACTGCTGCTCACAGGAGATGTTAGCCAGGTTTCAGTAAGAAGCACAACATCATCATCACAATCACTAACATTAGAGTAGAAGGTATCGATTTTTGTATTTAATCCACGAACGTTCTGATAAAAAACTGAAATATTTCCAGAGGGTAACGATTTTCATGCGGAGTTCGTAATTACACGAGGATGCCCCTTAATGAATTTAATAGTTAAATTTGTTTCGCCGCCCTGCTGCCTTAGTTTCAATTCAGTTCGTGCTGCATTAAGTAATTCCATTTGCTGAGGAGTACGATCAGGTCCCACTCGGATATTGCCTAAGTCCATACTCTTGCAAAGTTTTAAAAAATTACTGGCGTTGGATTTACAATCAAAGCGAAGCTTAAGGGGTCTAGGTCGTGATCCAACTTTACCTACTCTAAATAAGGATATTTTAGAGAGTAAATTAACAGTACTTAAGTCAGTGAAACTGTTTTTTAAGTGGTCTAAATCCTCCTGTCGTCTAATCAAAGAATCAGTGTTGAGAGATTCGGGAAGATTGTAAACCATACAATTATTTAACCTATTTTCCCTGTCTTCAATTTCCCGAATAACATTTTCCGTGGATATTTGCGATTTTGCAAGAGATGCCATTTCAGCTTTCAGAAGTGCATTTTCTGCTTTTAATTCAGACACTTGCTTAGTAAGAAATGAAACTGCCTGCGTACAAGTGTCAATCTGTAGTTTAATTTCAGCAGAGGGTTTCACATTTATTGTTGAACAATTATTCATCTGCCTGATGAAGCCACTGTGTGGCGAAACATGTTGCAGTGTTCAACAATAAATGTGAAACCCTCCCAATCGTGTTGTTTTATTTCAATTTATAATACGGTGCCCAAATACAAGATATATATTCTAATTGTGATCTCACTAACGATATATACAAATATTTTTGACTGTTGATTGAAAAATGTTTCCCAAATCGAGTAATGAAACCAAGTGTTTGCATTGCTTTACAACATATCGTATCAATGTGCTTGGAGAACGATAATTTTCGATCAAATATTGCGCCTAATCTTTAACATGAGGAACTGATAATAGTGGTATATTATTAATTTCATAAATATTTTCTAATATCTGACCTCGACCAAAAGAGATAGATACACATTTATCATAGTTAAAGTAAAGCTGGTTGTCACAACACCATTTATAAATATTGTTCAAATCTTGTTGCAAGTAATTACTATGAGTACTATTTTTTATTGTTCTAAAAATCCTAAGATCATCTGCGAACAAAATAAATTTACAATTTTTAACATAAACATTAAGGTCATTTGTAAACAATAAGAACAAAATGGGTCCACAGTGCGATCCTTGAGGAACTACAGATATCACGTTGATTATTGATTTTTACATACTGAAATCTATTATATAAATAACTGCGTAACCATTTTGTAATTTGTTCACCAAAGCCCAAACGTTCTAATTTATTAATTAAAATATTATGTGAAACACGATCAAAACCTTTGGCGAAGTCCGTGTATATCGCATCTACTACTGTCTAAGGCATTTAAAATATATGATTCATAAACCAACAAATTTATAAGGGTCGATCTACCAAAACAAAACCCATGTTGCTCATCACAGATAATAGTTTTGCATTGAAACATTAGTTGATATGCAGCTAATTTATTAAAAACTTTAGGAATCGTAGACTGAATGGACACTGTTCTATAGTTTTCCATGTTTTCTCTATTACCATTTTTAAAGATAGGCGTCACATAACTACTTTTCCAGATAGATGGAAATTCGCTTGCAGAGAAGCATTGAATATTATATGCAGAGGTGAACACAATGAGTAAATGCAGTGTTTTATAAAAAATGCTGGTATTCCATCAGGGACTACGTGAATTGGGTAGCAAATTTATTGTATTAAATATGTCACTAATATTTATAGTTAATTGTCAAATGTTAATGCAACTATTATATGTGGAGGTATAATGAGTTGCAACTGTTTGAGGTAAATCATAATCATTTGAAGTATAAACGCCAGAGAAATATTCGGCAAATAAATTAACACATTCTTCGCTAGAAGTGCTGGATTTATCTTTAAAAAACATACATTTAGAAAAACCCTCAATTTTTCTGGATTCATTTATATAGCCCCAAAATGATCTAGGGTTGGAAGAGATGTTTAATTCCATTTTATTAATGTAATTTCTATATAATTGCTCACCAAGCATTTTACATTGGGAACGATAAAATTTAAATTGTTCATAGTCGTTAATTGAGCCATTTTTTTTAAATAGAATATGATCTTCGTTTTTATTTTTAACTAATTTAATCATAGTTGAATTAAACCATTTTGAGTATGAAGATGATTTAATAAGTTTTATGGGTACAAATTTCTGAATAACATAGTTACAGACATCATAAAATTTAACAAGAATCTCATCAAGACTGGAATTGCCAAAATACTCTTTCCATGATATACTGGACAAAAATAAATTAATATCATTATAATTAGCACCTTTAAAACTATATACATAATTAACGCAGTTAAGAGAGTCATTGACATTATTAACTTTAACCGCTATGATGTAAGATATATGATGCATACTATTAATAAAAAGAGGATCATCTGATTTTGAGATACTAATCTGGTCAATATTTGAAAAACATAAATCTAATAACACTCGGATTATTATGCGTTTGATTAATTTGACGCAAATTATTGAATTCGAGTGCCTCAGCTAATATTTTTGCTTTGGGACAATTATTTTCTGTTAACAACACATTATTTTCATTAAAATTAAAATTCCAACACGCATTGGGCATATTAAAATCTCCGCAAAAAACGAACCTAAAATTTGGGTATAAGTTACAAATGTAGTCAATAAAAGAACAGTAGTTATTAAATAGCATAGATGGTGAACAGGGAGGTATGTAGACTGACGAAATTATTAAGTCATCATGAATTTTTACATAAATTTCTTCAATACTAGACTCTGTATTGATCATGCTACTTTTGAGATGAGATCAAACCGCAATCATTATACCTTCTCCTCGGCTTTTAATAATATTGTTGCTTCAACGATCACATCTATATATAGTAAAATTATGTAAACCTAGTTCGCTATCATTTATGGAGGAATCTAACCAGGTTTCGACAATAACTAATATATCGTAGTGAGATAAATTAACATTCAGTTTTAGATTTGGTAGTTTTGGTCGCATGCCACCAACATTTTGATAAAACATTTTTAGTTTTTTACATTTGAGTATACTGAATTGTAATAATTGATGGATGTCTATTCGTGTATTTTATGGTTATATCCTGTTCACCATTTTCTTTCCGATCATGAAGTTGGTGCCTTAATAATTGAAATTTAGTCCTATCGTTAGCGAATCTTACATTTCCTAAATCCACTCCTTTAGTCACCTTCAAAAGATGAATAGCCGACTCTCGATTTTCAAAAATTAATTTTATTGGTCGGGGCTTTGATGAAAGTTTACCAATACAAATAGCCTTGTGAGGGTAAAAGTTATTAATCTTCGTACGAACAATAAATTTGATTGCAGCAACATCAGTTTCCACCTTTTGTTCAGTTGATCCAGAAGATTCAGGAATATTAAAAACTTTAACGTTTAGGGACCGCCTTTGACGATCTTCAATTTCCGCCACCATATCGGCTTCAATAAATTTATTATGAGGTTCAGTAGTAGTTCTATTTTCAAGAACAGTTAAACGGTTCTTTAAATCACTAATCTCAGCCAAAAAACCTTGCATAGCTGATTGAAATTCTGCCTTAAACAACGAAGCTAGTTCCTTTTTCAGAACGCATTTTATTGTTTCGGTAATACATGATGATGGACTGTTTTGTCGCGTTCTTACTGATGGATCACTTGGAGAAAAACAAGAAACACACGTTCGCTCTGTATGTACACATGAATCATGATTAATTGTACATTTTGATTAAGTATCGAAAATGCCTGTTTTTCTTATTTTTATATTTAGTGTCCTTTGTTACTTGTAACCTTCAGATCATATTTCTGGATCTTTAACAAGCGCAGCATCTGTTATCTGTAAGTAATAAAGACTTATAGGCGAAGAAACAGTTGCCAATGTTTCGTAATGCACAGGTCCATATAAAAACTTAAACTGAATGGCTTAGAATGATCATCGTTATTACCGAACGTTTATTAGTAGGAGTTTGAATAGTCTTTAAATCACTTTAAGAAATCTTGAATGATTATTAGATATCATTGAATAACCTCGTATGATCATCGTATTTACAAACAATTTTATTGGTGGTCTTGCATTAAATTATTCATAATCACTTTAAATGTCTTTGAATAATCATCGAATGACCTTACTTAATTTTGAATGGTTTTTAGAGGACTAGACTCTAATAAACCTTGAATGATTTTTGGATATCCATGAATAATCTATGCATCTGAGTAACTTTGACTTTAAATGTCTTTGCATTTCCTAAAATAACCATTAAGCATCCTTGACTAATCATTGAGTAACCTTACTTGAGTACTAGTGGTCTTTGGATGACCTTAATAAATCTTGAATGATTGTTGGATATCCATGAATGATCTATGCATCTAAATAATCTTGACTGTCTACTAAATGGCATTGCATTATTCTCTAATGTATGAACTTGAATTTTATTGATAGTTGTCTTTCATAAAATGTGCCTTGGATCACTATAAATGTCTTTGGGTTTTGTACCACTAGCCGTCGTAAAGGGATCATTGAATGACTTCACTTATGTTTGAATAAGAAATCTTGAATGGTTGTTGGATATCCCTGAATGAATGACCTTAAATAATTATCGTATGAGCTTAAATAATATTCAATGACGGATGGATGATTTTCAAAACTTTTGATTGATTGATCTTGAATTATCCCTATATTATATAAAATTTTTGCTTCGTTAATGTTATTGCTATTAGCTCTTTTTGAAAACCCGTTCCTTCTAAATATGTTTACAGCATGTTTATGTAGAAACGTGTTGATTTATTGATTGTACTTTACATGTCGACTTTAAAAAAATATTCTAACAATTTTGATAAATTTAAAGACTACTTAACAATTTAGAGTAGGGAACATGAAGGCGGAGTTCAAGTAGTGTTCTTCCACTCAGACCCATATAACTGATCCTTACCAGCAGTATATTAGCCATTTTGGGCAATATTTTGGCATTAATGGCTTTTTTTTGCTCATTTTGTATGAGACACTTTTTTGCGTTTCATGTCATTTTTAAATGTACATATTATATTGCTGACGAGTGAAGGGATTTTAATTGATTTAATTCTAACTCACTCAAATAAATTTCAAAGGATGATTCTGAAGTAAATACCTTGACCTTGAATGACCTTGAAAAAATAGTTCTTAGCCTTAAATAATCATGAACCGTTGAATTGGAATGTACATCTGTATTTTTAATTAAATTGTACTTAAAATGATTGATTAACATTAAACTAAATTGTTAACCTGGTAAATTATGTATACAGTAATTCTGTTAGCATGAAATAAATAAAAGGTCAGTAATGAGCGGACGGAATCAAAGAAAATCAATTGTTTAATTAAAACAGTCGAATTCGAACCGCAAACACAAAGGCCCTAATTACACATTTCAGGAAAACGCAAACTTTTGGGAAAACCGAAAAAAAATAAAACGCGTTCACGTCCGATCGTTAACGAAAATAAAAACCTGTTGGCGCCGCGAGGGCAGGGGGGGCGGGGGCGAGCAAGGGAGCAAACGGGGGCTCACATTAATTACCCGTTTCCTGTTTTGTTTGTTTCCTTCCACAACACCCACATCGCTAATTAGCCCCACGGATAATGCCGACCTCATTATCGGCGCACGGGACTTTCCTTCTTTTCCGCGCACACTTTTATTTCCAATTAGGCATGCATTGTTTTCTTGTTTTCGCGACCGCACGTTGGTTTTTTTTTTGATTGAAAAATTTCGGCGTAACGACCGATCCCCTTTTTCCTTTTTCCTGTGTATTTTTTTTTACTTTCAAACGTTCCGGCGCTGTCGAAGGGTTAATTACTGATGAATAATGGGCGGGCGGGGGTTCGGGAATGTCTTATTGCTCCCTTTTCACGTGAGCTATAGAAGGAAGGGGGTGTTTTTATGGCGACTCCCGATGAATTGATGATGAAGAATGGATGGAGGATGTGGAAAAAGTGGAGCCTACAGCTTTTGGGGATAAATTGCGTTACATAAATTTTTGCTGGCCGGGGTTAAAGGGGCCCATTCGAGTATTATTTGTTACCATATTACGTAATTTGTATCTGAATTCGCTAAATATTTTTTGCAATTTTAACCCAATGGTATTAAATTTGTACTTTTTCTAAATGTATGTATTATATTTAAGAATTTTACTTACCAATATATTAAATATAATGCTGACGATGGTAATTCCAAAAATTGAGGCCCAATAGGGAATTCCGATGACGGTGTTGAGGGCAACGCACGGTGTGAAAACCGTGACGCCTTGGTTGAGGAGTTGCCTCACAATGTAACTCCCCGATGCCAGACATCTAACCAAACGTGATTTGAATCTAAGGTCCAAATATTGGTAGACGGAGGTGATACCCAAGCTGAAGTACACTGGCACGAAGACGAAACACACTATCGGATAGGCCAGGATCATACCGTAAAGGGTCTCCCACATCGCGCTTCCTCTGTAGAATAATTCCGAAGGGTAACCTGGAAACAGAATTCAAAATCATAAATAAAATAAATATTCATCAGATTATGGAATTCTTGCACCAATGGATTCCTACAATCAAATTTATTTAAATCAAGTTAAAATCTTAAATTCGAACATTAAATATTTTTCAGTAAACTGTTTGAAGTGAATTTTAAAATTGCTTTCAGAAATTTTCAAATCATTTTCAATTGTCTTTGGTAAAAATTCAAATAATTTAAGCCGTCGTTTTTTGGTTTATTTAACCGAACGTACTATTGACCTACGACAATAAACTGTGCGCCTATTTTCCCGCTTAAACTCCAGCGTACTCTTGACCTACCTCAACGTATAATTTGTTGGGGCGGGTCAGGAGTACGAGAGAGGTCATTGCATTCTTTGTTGAGGTAGGTCAAGAGTACGATAGAATAAGTAATAATCAAGTTTATAAGGTTAAGTAAATATTGTGTTTATTATAGTTTAATGTTACGATTATAAAAATATCTAAAAATTACACGTTAAAACAATTGAAAAAACGGTAAAACAGTTGAATGTTAAGATCGTAAACAAATTTATATTACGTGAATTTAAAAATCTAAAACTGTTGAAAATTCCCGAGAACAAAAACAATTTCATTATTTAAAGAACTTTTTAGAAGATTAGAAATACGTGTTTCAATTTGATTTGAATTGTAATTTTCCAAAAAAATCAATTAATATTTCCTTAGAAACAGTAGTTAAGTTTAAGACAATAAAAACCTAAACAAAATATTGAAATTTACTCAAAAACAGGTTCCTTAAAACAATGTTATTATGTTTTGCTAAAAATTTGAAATAAAATCGGAAATCAGTTGCAAACAAAAAAAAAATTCCTCAAAATTTAATTGATGAAAATTTAAACAAGAAATGTTGAAAATTTTAGAAATCAATGAAACGCCAAAAATTCTAAAACCCCCAAAATTCCTAAAAGGGTAAAGAAGAAATGTTCAAAATTTAGAAAGTGAACGAACTGAAAGAATTGCAAAAAACTTTTAACAAAAATACTTGAAGAATTCGCATTTTTCTTTCACAATTATAAAGGGAATGTTTTCTAAGATATTTCAAAAATTGAAAGCAAAGTTGATGGAATTTTCCAACAATTTGATTCCAAAAAAAAAACATGAACAAGAAATTTTAAAAAGCTAAACATCCTAGAAACTTTAAAGAAAATACCAAAAATCTAGAAGAATAATTCCCGATTAATCTGCTTTAAATGATAAGAAGAAAAATTGAAATCTCTAAAAAAAAGTCTTAATTTAGATGAAAGGCTGCTAAAAACTAAAGAATTTTGGAAAAAAAAATAATAACCTGAAAGAAAATAGTGAAAATTTCAAAAAAAAAACTAAACAAGAAATGTTGAAAACTGAAAAATCGCTAAAAATTCTAAAACCATCAACCGAAAAATGTTAGTGAAAATCTAAAAATGCCAGAACCTTTAATGAAAGTAGCAGAAAACTAAACGAATTATTTCCGGATAATCAGCTTCAAATCATAAGAAGGAAAATTGTAATTTCTGAAAAATTCTTAATATTTGGAAGAAACGTTGCTAGAAATTTTCTGAAAAATAAAATAAGGAATGTTAAAGAAAAAATTGTAACCTGAAAGAAAATGCTGAAGATTTCAAAAAATTTAAACAACAAATGTTGAAAATTTTGAAAATGAATGAATCCCTAAAAATTCTAAACCCTGCAACAAAACAAAAATTGAAATTTTGAATAAAATATTACGAAATTTTTTAAATCAAATCAAATGTTAAATTAGTAACCTGAAAAAAAAAATTATAAAAATGTACAGAAGAAATGTTCAAAATTTATAAAATGAATGAAAAATTCCAAAATCTTCAACAAAAAACTTGCTATTAGTGGTTAAAAGTAAATAGTTTTATTATTAACTATATGTACATTTCGAACCCTAAGGGTTCATTTTCAATAGTGTATTGACATAACAAAATAACTATAAAAGTCAAAAAAAAGTTGGGCGACTTAATTATAATGATTAATTAAATAGAAAAAATAAAAATATTTGAAAAAATCATGGTGGGTTTAAAGTTACGTTTTGGGAAAATTTAAAATTGGTATAATTTCAAGTAAAGGGTTATCTAAAGGAATAAGATCAAAATTCAATAAATAGTTTTTTTTCATTTAAATTGCTTCCAACATATTTAATTAATAATCGGTGGAATGTTTTAATAATTTAGTGTTTTCTAATAAAATGTATTAAAATCCTTTAGTTCGTTGTAGTAAATTAAATAATAAATTTAAAAATACGAAAACATTTCGTGAATCTACAACAATGAGTCTTACTAAGACTACAAAACAAATTAATTTGAAACAACTACTTCTCTAGCTAATACTTCGACAGACATTGAATAATACAAATTAATTTTCGTGTTACAAATAGTACAACTATTAAAGCAACACTAATTTGAATGAAATTATTTCTGTTGAATAAACTAATAAATGATAAAATGTACTTTAGATTGTTTAATGTAACTATAACATGAAAAATTATGAAAAATGAATTTTAAACTGATTTCATTAAATTAAGTTAGCAAAAGCAATTAAAAAAATCTAGCATTCAAGTTTATAATCATCTGCAGACACGTGTTTCGAACTTTCGCTCTCTTCAGTACAGCTTTATTATAAAATTGATCATTTTTCATAATTTTTCATGTTATAGTTACATTAAACAATCTAAAGTACATTTTATCATTTATTAGTTTATTCAACAGAAATAATTTCATTCAAATTAGTGTTGCTTTAATAGTTGTACTATTTGTAACACGCAAATTAATTTGTATTATTCAATGTCTGTCGAAGTATTAGCTAGAGAAGTAGTTGTTTCAAATTAATTTGTTTTGTACTCTTAGTAAGACTCATTGTTGTAGATTCACGAAATGTTTTCGTATTTTTAAATTTATTAGTGTTTTCTAATGAAAACTTGTGGCCCGTAGAGAAAGTGTGATTTGCTACTGCTGATTTTTCAATATTTTGATTTTTTGTGTTATATGTATGTTCTTTAAAACGAGTTAATACATTTCTTTGTGTTTGTCCGATATAAATTTTATCACAATGAGAACATTTAAGTGAATAAATACCAGATTTTTCAAGATTCAAGAATTCTCAACATTTTTTTGCAACTGTGGAGGAATTTTTTTAAATACTTCAAAAAGTTGAGTAAAGTTGATGTAACATTTTCAACAAATTGCTAAAAATTCCGAATACATATTGACAAGAAATTTTAAAATGAAAAAGTAGCAGAAATCTAGAAGAATTATTTCCGGATAATCAGCTTTAAATCATAAGAAGAAAAATTGTAATTTCCTAAAAATTCTTAATATTTAAAAGAAAGGCTAGTAGAAATTTTCTATATAAAAATTTAGAATTCTGGAAAAAATTGTAACCTGAAAGAAAATGCTGAAAATTTCCAAAAATTTAAACAAGAAAGGTTGAAAATTTTTAACACCAATGATTCGCTAAAAATTCTAAAACCATCAACTAAAATATTTATGCAATTTTGAAAAAAAATATTCCGAAATTTTTAAACCCCGACGAAAAACTATTGGAAATAAGAAAAATAAAATATGATACAAAATATGGTAACCTGAAATAAAAAGCTAAACAGTCCCAAAAAATAATAAAAATAAGTGTTTTAAAAAATTAGTAAGGTGCAAGAAAATTATGAAATTTTTCAAAAAAGGAAACAAGAAATGTTAAAAAATGCTAAAAACTTTAGAACCTTTATTGAATAAATGTCTAATTCTTCAATAAAATGAAGAAGCATTTTGAAAAAATCGAAAATACTAATAGTAATAATAATAATATGTTTATTTGTGTTATTACATTATGTTTACACGCGTCAGACAAATATAGAATATTAATGCTCTTGTAAATAGATACATATATGAAAACATATTAGTTTTAAATAATCAAACTAAAAATTTGCTTCGCAATTTTCAAGAGAAGATTTTGAATTTTGATTTTCAACCTGAAGAAAAACTGTTGGAAATAAAATAAAATGAAATAAAATAAGAAATAAAGCAAAAAGTTAGTAACCTGAGAGAAAACAGTGAAATGTCCCAAAAACATTAATGTTAGAAAAAATTAATAACTTGGAAGAAAAATTGAATATTCCCCAAATAAAAATAAAAATAAACAAGAAGATATTTCACATATTTTTTTTAAATACATTAGGAGTTTTATAATTATGGAGTAAAATAACTGCACCCCGAAAATTCGACCTATTTTAAAGATATTACTGTAAATTTTCACTAAACTTTAAGGAACTAGAAAAAAAGGAAAGCATCTTAAAAATTACCTAAATATAGACAAATAAATGTTTCAAAATAAAATAAAACTAATTGTTTGATAATGACAAGCTGAAGTTGTCGAAACTATAGTAACAAGTGTGTAACAAGTAAAAAGTGATAAAAACAAAGTTATTCGTTTTATTTTATTTTGAATCATAAAATGTATCACGAAGTAAAAGCCTCTACAATTACTTACAAATAAATGTGGCAAAATCCTCCAGTTTAATATAAAACTTAGAATTGCTGGAGAATCAAAAATTATCAAAGATGTATCTTAATATTTGTAACAAGAATGCTGATAAATTCAATACATCTCAAACATTTTCAAAAACTGCAAGAAAAAGTAATGTAAATTAAAAAAAAAAATAACAAATGTTGGAAGACATTGTAAAACCCGTAAAAAAACGCGGAAAAATAAAAAAATAATAAAGAAAATTTTAAAAACATCAATTATAATTCAATGAATTGAAGTGGAATCCTAGAAAAATTGAAGAACTTTCAAAATTTTATTTAGAAATTTAAACGATAATTTCTATAAAAGATTCAAAAATTATTATAAGAAATTTTAGATCAAATTGCTACAATTAGCCCCCAAAAAAACAAGAAATGTTGAAAGACATTCAAAAATTTCTAGAAATATTGAGTCAATTTTTGCTAAGATGGCAAAAATAATTGGTTGAGATAAAGTGTTTTAAAAAATTAGTAACGTGCTGAAATATTTCAAAAAATGAAACAAAAATTGTTGAAAATTAAGTAAATACTAAAAATTTTAGAACCTTTAACGAACATATTTCCAATACTTCAATACACTGAAGAAAACTTTTGAAAAATTTGAAAACACTAATAATTTATTTTATGTAAACCTGAAGAATAACTATTTGACAAAAAAATGAAATAAGAAAAAAAGCAAAAAATTAGCAACCTGATAGAAAAAAGTGAAATGTCCCAAAAAAAAATATTAGAAAGGATTCATAACTTGGAAGAAAAAGCTAAAAATTCCCAAAATAAAAAAAATACAAATGTTAATGTTTAAGAAAAACAGTTAAAGATTAAAAAAATGAAATGAAACAAGATATTTTGATAAGAACAGTAAACTGGAAAAAATGCTAATAACTCCCAAAAATAAAAATAAAGGAAACATTCAACATTCAGTCTTTGGTGACTGACGGTTTTCTTTATGTAGGATTCTCTAATATTCTACATTACGTTGTAACTTTAATTAAACCTTCTAGAAGATAAACGAACGGTTATTAACTCCTCACCTTCGAGGAGATTGATTGCATAACATACTTAACAGGTGTATATCCATATATTCACTAGTCAGTAACTAATAGAATATATAAAAATTGAGATCACCATATGACAAATTTGTTACTCCAAACTGAAAGATATTAGTCAGTAGAAGAAAACTTTAACTTTGTTTGTATAACCCTTGAAAAATAATCAAGTGCTATACAAACGAAGTTATAGCTTTCTATTGTATTGAATAGTATTTTACCTTTATCTAACATGCATTATATAAATAAATATATAATTCTACATAAACCATACGATAAAAAAAATATATACAAATAATTTTGACTGCATGTAGAAGGGCGGAGACCCTCTTCCTCATTGATGCTTCGTAGGAGGTCCAGTTTAAAATATTTGGTCACTAAAACCGTATTATTGCTCGTTTTAAGAGACACATTAATTATGTCAATTTGACATTGATTAAAAAATAAAACATGTATAACGAAGTAGAAACTTCTTATATTCAAAATATGAAAGATCATTTGAATAATCAGAGGTAAGCAAGGCTTGTTTAGGAAAAAAATGTCACCTTGTCTGCAAAGAAAATGCTTACAAATTAAAAGAGAAACTTAAGGGAACAGGTATAGAAATTACTTTAAATCTTAAAAGGGAATTACTAAAAAAACTAGAAATCTGTAAGGATAATTTCTAGAAAATTCCAAAAATATCTGCAAAATAAGAAGACTTTTTGATGTGCCTTCTCCGTTCAATGAAGATCGGCAACAATTCTGGAAAATTCGTCTCTGACTTGGGCTCTTTATATTTATGTTTATGTTTATGTTTATTAGTCTTTAGCTTCCTTTCCAAAAAAAATACATATGAATATACACAAATATATAACAAAACATTAAAACATTGATAATGGTCACTTTGTGTCCGGAATATATATCTGTGAATTTAAATAAAATTGTGAAGAAAGGTTTTTAGTGCTTTTTAATTAATATAACAAAACGTACAAAAATTTTGGATGGATGAAGCTGGGCGGAGTTCATGCAGCTGCGACGTTCTTCCTCTCTAACCCTTGTTTTTGTGCATGATGCTGAGAGTACAAGTATCCTCTTGGACATCTTTATTCTTCTTTAAATACTTGTATTAACTTATTTCGCCCCTTGTTGGGGGCGACTTTTTGGTTGTTTGTGTCAGCATAACAGATATATATGACATTAATTATTTAATTTTCATAATGACAGACTAATGTCAAATGCATCTTCCAAAAAGGAACAAAAGTAGCATATTTGCTCCAATATATTCCAAAGAAGAAGTCAGAAGCTGTCAGCACGTCTTACTGCTCAGTGGATGGATGTGGGTCTGAGTGGAAGAACATTGAAAATCAGTGAACTCAACCTGAGATTCTTGCTGTCTAAATTTGTGTACGTGTTTTTTGTATTCCTTTGAAAATGTATTATAAGCAAGAAAAACAAAGTTATAAAGAATATAAGCTAAAATATTCCGTTGAGGTAAGGCAGGCTATAATAGAAAAAACATTATGCGACCTTGGGGAAAAGAAATGAGATAATAGTTAAACGAGTATTCTAAAATATCTGGTGTGCTTCAAAAATACAATCGTGATGATTAAAGTTATTAAGGTTCACTTAAAAGGCTTTAGACCTTTAGGAGATTTCAGACAGAACTGAAGACTAAAAAAAACCCTTCTATTTTTTTAAGAAGAAAGTAACTGTAAAGTTAACTGTTTTACAAAATCTACAAAAACGTTTTTTTTGGACTATTGCTAAACCGTTAAAATTTTTAATGTAATAAGGACCATAAAATGTGACAGGTAATACTAAAAAAACTGATTATGGCAGTTTTAGATTTTTCATTAATAATTGCATGTATATTCATGCTGGATGTGAAATTGAAATTATCTTATGACATATTTAGGTTGGAAGTAGAAACACAGGGTCAAAATTAGAATAAATCTTGTTAAGAACTTATTAAGTTGTTCTTAAATAACTCCTGCAAATTATGATTCTTTAAGAACGCAAGATTAGTAAAGAAAATGTTTTGGCACGAAAAGCTTAGGTACAGAAATTTTTTTGTAGGATAATTTTTATTAAATCCACAGCAAGAAATAAAGAAGTTATTTATTCCAAAGCTGGATGTTGAAAGAACAAATAACACAAAAGGAGTATATTTACGTAATTAATAAAGCAATGTGAGCTTTCCTAAATTAACAGATAACCCATAAAACTCTTGCTTATGTAATGAAGATTAGAGGATGGGATATAGGCCACCCACCCACCCTGCATATACACTGTATTTTAATCACTATCATTTGTTTGGTTTCATAAACATAACATTAGAATTAATAATGATGTAAAGAAATTTTAAGCAGTGTTGTAGCTTGAATTTAAAAATATATGTAGGGTGGGTGGGTGGCCTCTATCTCACCCTCCAATCACTATAAAATCAACGACGGATGTTAGAAGAACAAATCATACAATAAAGTGTATTTACGTAATTAACAAAGCGATGCGAGCTCTAATAGTTAAACAAATAACCCATTGAATCCTTGCTTATGTAATGAAGATTGGAGGGTGGGATAGAGGACACCCACCCACCCTACATATACACTGCATTTTAATCACTATCACTTGTTTGATTTTCCAAACATAACAGTAGAATGAATGATGGTGTTAAGAAATTTTTAGGCAGTGTAGCATGAATGTAAAAATATATGTAGGGTGGGTGGGTGGCCACTGTGTCACCCTCCAATCACTACAAAATTAATGACGGATGTTAGAAGAACAAATCACACAAAAGGAGTATATATACGTAATTAATAAAGCGATTCGAGCTTTCCTAGTTTAACAGATAATCTATAAAACTCTTGCTTATGTAACAAATATTCAAGGGTGGGATAGAGGCCACCCACCCACCCTACATATATACCGTATTTTAATCACTATCACTTATTTGGTTTCCTAAACATTGCAGTAGAATGAATGATGATGTGAAGAAATTTTAAAGCATTGTTGCAGCTTGAATTTAAAAATATATGTAGGGTGGGTGGGTGGCCACTATCTCACTTTCCAATCACTACAAAATTAACGACGGATGTTAAAAGAACAAATCGCAGAAAACGAGTATATTAATTAATAAAACAATGCGAGCTTATTAATTAAAAAAATGTGTAGAAAGATTATAAGTGCTTTATTTGTCAAATTAATTTGATCTTCACGTAACGTAATCAACCAATTTTGTTATTAAAATTAATATTCGGATGATAATATTTGATAAAATTACAGTTATAATTTTGTTGTATTGTTTATAACGATTACTTCTCATTAGTGTGTTTGAGTATTATTCTTTTTAAAGCTGAAAATGGCTTTAGGACTTCTTTTCATCAATGATTGTTAACTTCAAGAGAGTAAAAAACTGCAGTACAATCACCATCGAAACGAGTGCTATTGACGTTAATTGTATCAACGATTTTATTCATCGTTTACAGGTTAGAGACTAAATTTTCTGTCACAAAGCAAACACAAAAACATTACATTTCTTTCCTATAAATTCGTTTTAATTAAAATAGATGATAATGTATAAAAGGTTTAAGTATGGTATCTAACATCCATATTGTAATTAATGTTTAAAAAAATCAACGCCAAAAAGTATTTTTTTCACAAACAATTTGATAAAATTAATAACACTATAAAAATTGTATAATTTTAATTGGATTAATTAAGACCAGATTATTTTATATCGTGTACTAATTACAATCACGAGATTTTAATTTTTAAAAAAATGCACTCGATTTATCCGCGTGTGTTCTATTAATATTAACCAAGAAAAAATTACGAAACTGTACATAATTAGAAAAAATTCGTTACACTAACGGATTAAGTAATAATAATTACAATCCTTATACCAATCTCACTAAGTAATATCTGATGGATTTTTAATTGTTGTATATCGAAGAATTAAGGCCAAACCTGTATCATTTACGTTTCAACTATTAAACTCGAATTGTTTTCTTCAAAAAATTCACGTGCTATAACTAATCGATTCGCTAAGCACAATCACGTTTTTTTTTTCGATTGTGAAAAACAAGATAATTACGATTTAAATGGGTGTAATTAAATCATAATGTTCAACATATTTAAATATGGAAATTCATTGTTATTAAATAACGCCTAAAGCTGTATTTATAATATTATTATTCACTTATTTGCAGAGGACATCTTTATTTGGATAAATATAAGTACATTTAGAACAAATACATTTTAAATAAATGATTTTAAATACCTTTTTATATATAACACACTTTTATTTTTAATGTGACTATAGTTTAGACAGATATTCAGTCGTTTTCAAACTATAGTCACATTAAAAATAAAAGTGTGTGATCAATAAAAATCATTTATTAATAAGAATGTATCACAAAGTGGAGGCCTCCACAATTACCTATTTAAATACATTTTAATTTAAAATAAGGGTTAGTCCGTCCATTTGGGCTATCGGCTTTCGGTTTTTTAATATGTTATATTTATAATTGTTTAAATAGAATCTCAGTTGATCTTAAACTAGAAGAAAGAAAATGACCACTTATTTGCATTTTTTTCTAATTTAGTATTTATATAAAAATCTAATTATTAAAAATGTGAAGGGTAAAGAAAGATTTTATATACCTTATATTTGAATTCCAATTTAACTGATGATTTTAAGTATGTATTTACAGTATAAAATAAAAATAATTGCCTCATTAAAGTAATCCAATGTATTTTTATTCTTGTGCACCAGAGCGTATAAGTTACGAATTGTATTACAGAAAGGGAGAGAAAACAGCTTTATTGAAGCTATTATTTACATTACGTAGTTATAACAATAATTTTTGTGATTATTCGTCTTCTTCACAGAGTTTATTTAGCTTCTGTTTTAATCGAAATTATATACAAACAATTTAAAATTCTATCTGTAATTAATTGCTTGTTTTATAATACATGCATCAAAATGTATATTATTTATCAACAACATGATTTACCTAAATCATATCCTGCTACTTACCTTAATTAATTGAAGATATTATGTACGTTCGTGTGCACGCCTGTCTCAACCTTAACACTATTGCAAAAGTATTTATAGACTCACCTTTACGTTTAGTCAACACATCTATAATATCACACAATTATAACGAATGGCTTTGTTTACATCTTGGGCTTCCACCTATGTGCATCCTGCATATCACGGAAAATATTTTGTCGCGCGCAATTAAATACAGTTACGGTCGAAACGGCTTTAATTATTGTTGAAATTCATCCTCAAAGATTTGTTTTGTTTTATAATATACGACCTATTAACGGCTCTGGTGTTGTTTTAATTAATTATTCATTACGATCAGTAAGTGTGTATTAAAGCACTGAATAAACACTTGCGATGTTTATTTGTTTGTGAATATAACAGAGTAGGCGTTTAAATATGGATTAACAATTAATTGCTGTAAATGCGCGTGGAATCAAATTTTATTTTTAGAGAAATTTTTATAGTACATCGATTTCTATTAATATTGCAAGTGTAATATTACACACAGATAAGTAAATTAAAATTTTACATACAGAATATATTAAAAGATAGAGTGGAATATAATAGAATACAATTTAATATGTATGATTTATAAAAAAATGGCAATTTTAAAAATTTGTTATCTAACTGTACGTTAGCAATTAAGAATGATAAAATTATGTATCACCAATTAGAATAGAGGTAATTACTTATTTAAATATAATTACCTAGAAAGGATCGCACCCCAAGTGTTCCTCTGGCTATGCTCAACATCATGGCGGCCATCGACACTTTCCCGGCGGCGAAGACATAATCCGCTTTGGTCTTCTCTTTAGCGCCGAATATCCTCGAGTAAACCGCCACGAACGTGCTGGCTATCACGAACACTATAAAAACCAGGTAGTCCCACAGCAGATTCTTCGAGTCTGACATTTTGATGGTTAATTAACGCCTGAAACGAGAAAGGTTACAATTAATTATTATTTTTTGTAGAAAAGAAAAACGTTAAAAATATATGTGTAATAATAGTTATTTAAGGTACAAGTGTAAAAAGTGATGCTTTATTGCACGAACTGGCGTTTAAAAACACGAGCGAGGAACGAGCGAGTTTTTTTAAAGCCAGGAGTGCAATAAAGAAACTTTTTACACGTGTGCCTTACAAAATTTTATCTTCGATCGTAAAGGATTTCAAAGAATATATTCTTATGAGTAATATTTTAATGTCATTTCAATAATTCAATTAATGAAAACATATTTTACCCGCAGTGCACTAATGAAAGCGTTACTTAGCAACCAGTAAACAAGTTGCACAAATGTCGCCCGCCATTATTATTTATGGAAAAAATGTTCGCTTTATTATAATCGAATCGACTTGCATTAAATGAAATCTTCAGAGTTCTTAAATTTGCCATTTCGTTTGTATTATACATTTTATTTATAGTTTATTACTTATTTGTATCAATTAATAAAAAATAAAGTTTTTCGTCGAAAATTTGTGCTGTAATATTCATCTGTCAAATTTGACATTTCTGTGCAATAAAAACAGTTTGACATTACCGTGCAATAAAAACGTAAAAAAGCACTAGTGTTTTAAAAAGCCACTTTTACAATAAAAAAATGATGCAAAAAGCGTCTACTTTGTGTACGATCGTAGATAAAAATATATTATTTAAATATGCATGTAAATTATTCATTCAAAAATCAAAAACCCCTTTGATTTCTATATATATATATCTAATAATAAATATGCCTGTCACGAAGAAGGAGAAAAGAAGTACATCAATGTCACGACCCATTTCGAAAAGTATGTACAAATTGAAGAAATAGCTATTGTATTTGTATAGTATGTGTAAATTGTTTAATCGTTGTTCTTTGTTTGGTTATAGACTCTATATATATATGGGTGGGCGTTCAGAAGATCTGTTAGATCTTGGGAGACCGTCCTTTGCGTTCTTCGGCAATCTGCTATCACCAATTAAGCTCAACATGATCCCTCCATTGGCGATGTCTTTTTCTGAACCATCTTACAATATCTGGGACGGCGCAAAGCTCTCAGATGTCTTCGTTCCTTTCATGGTCCCTCAAAGTGTATCCCACTATAGATCTTAATGTACTCATCTCAACTGTTCATGGTTTTAAATTCTTTCAGTACTGCTTCTACAATTTTATGAATTTCGTAGCCATATTTCTTTTGCCTCCACTTTTTTGAATTTATAGGCACTCTAACTTTCCTAAATTTCTCAAATTTTTTGAATTTAACAGCATGTTCTTCCAGCAGTACTCATTCTCTTTAAAGGTTTTGAAATTGCTCAACAAATGTCTTTTCAGTGTTTTAAATTTCTTAACAATTTTCTTTTCTTAATAATTTCGCAGTTTTAGAAATTTCTTACTTTATTCTAATGGAAATTTCTAGCAATTGCCCTTCCAAAGTACCATAATTTTCTTCCTATGTTGTATTATTTTTCCTTTCTTTGTTAATTTCACTTCCAGATTTCTTTATTTCTCTGCCAGTGCAAAAATTATATTTGAGGGTTTCATAATAATCTTTTTTGATTTATAGATTTTTTTAGTAATTTCATGATTTTTTCTTAACTGCAAATAATTTCTTCAAGGGCTTTAGAGTACATCAGTAATTTCTTTCGCAAAGTTTTAAAATTTTATTTGCAGGTTTTCAGTTTTCTTAGTAATTCAGATTTTTAATTTTAAGACTTTCTAGCATTTTATGCCTTCTTTTATTGAAAATATTGAGCATTTCTTCTTCTAAATTTTTTTAACTCTTCAATAATTTTTCTTCTAGATTGTTAAAATTTCCCAGAATTCTTCTTCTTTATATAGTAGAATTTTTTTAGATATTTTTTATTCAGAATTCTACTCTTTAACAATTTATCTTCTAGATGTTTAACATTTCCCAGAATTCTTCTTCATACAATAGGAATTTTTAAGATATTTTTTATTCAGAATTGTACCCTTCAACAATTTTTCTTCTAGATTTTTAACATTTCCCAGAATTCTTCTTCATATAATAGGAATTTTAAAGATATTTTACATTCAGAATTATGCAGTTACGTATTTTTTTAAAAAGATATTTCGTTTTCAAATTGTGGAAAAAAGGTTTCGGTATTCTTCAACAATTTCAAAGTTTTGAGATTTCCAAATAATTTTCTGTATAGGTTTTTAGAATTTCCAGCAATATTTGATTCTTTAATTTTCAAGATTTTTTTATTTTTTGCCTTTTAAGATTTTGCAGCAATTTTTCTTCAAAATATCGGTAGTTTTCGGCAATTTCTTTCGCCGATTTTTTAAATTTAAAAATTTTGTTATTTTCAGTATTTTACAGCATTTACTTTTCTAAATTGCAAAAAAAAATGGTTCAATGTTTCTAGATTCTTCAGTAATTTCTCTTACTAAGTTTCAGAATTATTTACAAGTTTTCAATTTGCTTAGTTATCTTTTTTATTAGAAATTTAATCATTTAAATTTCTGTACTTTTCAGCAATTTCTTTTGGAAAAGGAGGCCCTAAAAATCAATTCTGTTTACTTTTCATGTTCCTACAAATACTTCCTAGAAGTACGTCAAAAACAATCAGTTATTGTTTTTACTGCTATCTATTAGAATTTTATTGAATAGTGGCTTGCAGATCATAGAAGAATGTTAAAAATTAGTTCCATATATAGTTTTCCCAAATGTTCATTAGAATTTCATAAAAAATTTAAAAAAAATCAATTCTTTTTATTATAGATTTAGAGATTATTTATTTTTTTATCAAAAATCATAAAAAAAATTGAAATAAGTTCCACTTATAGTTTATACTATTATTCTAATTCTATAAGAATCAATACCGTTTATTTTTGGAATTTGTAGGCACTCTAATTCCGAAATTTCTAAAATTTTTAGATTTACCTGCTTCTTCTTCTAAGCAGTACTAATTTTCTTTGAAGGTTTTCTTAACATTTTCTTTCCAGCGTTTTAAATTTCTTAATAATTTTACAGTTTTAGAAATTTCTTATTTTATTCTAATGGAAATTTCTAGCAATTTCTCTTCCAAAGTGCCATAATTTTCTTCCTACGTTGTATTATGTTTCCTTTCTTTGTTAATTTTACTTCCAGATTTCTTTATTCCTCTTCCAGTGCAAAAATTATATTTGAGGGTTTCATAATAATCTTTTTTGATTTATAGATTTTTTAGTAATTTCTTGATTTTATTCAGCATTTGCTCTTATTAATTGCAAATAGAAATTATTATCAGGGTTCTAGAGTACTTCATTATTTTTTCTTGTAAAGTTTTAAAATTTTGTATGATAATTTTAATTTTCTTATTAAATTAGTTTTTCATTTTAAGAATTTCCAGCATTTTATGTCCTTGCAGTTAAAAAAATCATTATATCATTACTATTTATGCCTTCTTTTATTGAAAATATTGAGCAACCCTTTCAAATATTTGTACTGTTTAACAATTTTCCATCTAGATTTTGAAAATTTCCCAAAATTCTTCTTCATACAATAAGAATTTTTAAGATAATTTTATTCAGGATCCTATATTTACATGTTTTATTACAAATATATTTTGCTTTCAAATTGTGGAAAAAGAGCATTAGTATTCTTCAACAACTTGGAAATTTTATTTCAAAGCTTTATGTTTTCCAAATAATTTTAGAATTTCCAGCATGATTTAATTCTTTAGTTTTCAAGAATTTTTATTATTCCTTTTCTTCTCTTATTGGAATTATTGAGCGATTTTTCTTCAAAATTCTGTAGCTTCCGACAATGTAATTTATAATATATATTTCTTGTAATATGAGTAATAAATACAAGCACAAATACACATTCTTTTGACGATTATTGATTTTTTTAAAATTTTTATTTGTTATTAATTTCCCAATTTTACAACAATTAATTTTCTTAATTGCAAATATATTCTTTAGTGATTCTAGGTTCTTCAGTAATTTATTTTACAAAGTTTGCAAATTTTATTTGCAAGTTTCCAATTTTCTCAGTTGCCTTGTTTTGTTGGAAATTTAGTAACTTAAATTTCTGTAGTTTACAGGAATTTCTTTTGCAAAGAGAGGCTCTGAAAATCAATTTGGTTGGTAAGTACATGAACCCTACAAATACTCCATAGCAGTACGTCAAAAAATCAGTTATTGTTTTTACTGTTATCTAAAAGAATTTAATTGAATATTGCCTGGAAAATCATAGAGGAATGTTAAAAATTAGTTCCACGTATAGTTTTCATAAATGTTCATTAGAATTTCATAGACAATTAAAAAAAAATCAATTCCTTTATTAGATTTTATATTTTATATCAAAAATCATAAAACAATATTAAAACAAGTTCCACTTATAGTTTATACTATTATTCATAAGTATATTTAATTAATTGCTCACTTTTTTGAACTATCTTGATTAAAATTAAAAAGCCTTGGTTTGTTTCACAAAAAACATATTTTTCCTTGATAATGACATAATATCGAAACTAGTCGGAGAAGAAATAATAAATTTTCTGTGAAACAAACCAAGTGTTTTTAATTCTAATCAAGTTATTATTTATAAGAATTCTATAAAAATCAATACCGTTTATAGATTTTTTCGTAAGTAGCTCATAGAAAAACGTTAAAAACTCTGTACAAAAGAATATCAAAATGAGTCCGCTTAAAATTTATAATATTATATATATAGTATTTCCTATACTCATATGAGTATTTCATAGAAGAACGTTGAAATCCAGTTATTGTTTTGACCATTATTTATATTAAAAAAATATCTAATAACGTCTTTAAATTAAATTTCTTTATAGACGTTTTATTTCCATATAAAAATTTCATAGAGAATGCTCTAAAAATTAAATCCATTTATAGATTTTTCCCTTTTTATATCAAAAATCACAGATAATCGGTAATAAATCAGTTCCACTAATAGTTTTCATTATTATTCATAAGATTTTATTGAATAAACGCCCTAAAATCAATTCTTCTTAGTTAAATTTACCTATATTAATCGATTTTTATAACGATTAGGAAGTTCATAAAAAAACTATGTTTATAGATGCTTTATACCTGTATAAGTATTTCATAGAAGAACGCTAAAATCCACTTATTATTATTACCATTATTTATAAAAAAAAAATATTTTTGCCGCATTTAAAATCAATTTCTTTATAGACTTTTCATTTATTTTTCATATAAAAATTTAATAGAAGAAAGCCCTAAAAATTAATTTAAAGATTTTTCCCTTTGCTATAAAAAAATCACAGATGAACGTTGAAAAATAAATTCCATTTATAGTTTTCATTATTAGTCATAAGAACATAAGAAACGCCCTAAAACCAATTCTTTTTAGTTAAACTTACCTATAATATTTGATTTTTATATCAATTTCATAGAAGAATACAGTAAATATGAAATATAAAATATTTATATAATTTTCTGGTTTCATTTTATAGAAAAACTTTAAAAAAGCATAGTTTTCACCATTATTTATGAGAATTTTATAGAAAATTCCGTGAAATCAATTCTGTTTATAGATTCTTCATTTCCCTGTAAATATTTAGGAGAAGAACATAAAAAAAATCACACTTATTGTTTTTACAATTATCTATAAGAATTTTTTTGAATAACCCCTTTGAAATCAATTTCGTTTATATTTTTTAGATTATTTTGCGTTTAAATTTTGTAAAAGTTTTAGAATGCTTTAGTGATGTCTTCTACAAAGTTTCAGAATATTATTTTAAAGTTTTGAATTTTCTAAATAATTTTTTTTTATAATTTTTAGAATTTCCAGTGTATTTTCCTCCTTCAACTAAAATAATCCACGATTTTTTCATGCCTCCTCTTACTGAAATATTTGAGCAATTCTTCTTAGTAGGAAAGTTAATTTTGTACTTTTTAGCAATCTTGCAGATTTTTAGAATTTGTTAACTTCCTTTACTATATAACAAGAATTTTTGAAAAAATAATTTTTCAGATTTGTATATTTTTTTGTTGAGATTTTTCGCTTTTAAATTTAAAACGAAAATTTCTTTATGGTTTTAGAGTTCTTTCGTAATTTCCCTTACAAAGTTTGAAAATTTTATTTTAAGGTTTTGAAACTCTTTCACTTTAAGAATTTTTCTATTATTTCCAACATTCTCTTGTTGGAATTTTCAAGTAATTCTACCTCTAAATTCCTATAGTTTTCAGAAATTTCTTTCGCCGATTTTTAAAAGTTACAAGCATTCTTCCTAATACAGTAGACATTTTCAAAATGAATTAATTTCAGATTTATATATTTTTTTAAGATTATTCATTTTTAGATCATGGAAATATTTGTAAAAATGTTTTAGAGTTTTTTTAAAATGTATTAAAGCCCTTACCTTGTAGAAAATTACCTAACAATTACACGAATCACGATAGCATTACGTAATTTAGAGTTCTTTAGCAATTTTTGCTTGCAAAGTTTCAGAATTTTACTTGAAGGTTTTAAAGTAATTTAACTTTTAGATTTTTAGAATTTCCAGCGTTTTTCTTATTTCAATTAAACAATCTATTATTTCTTCTTGGCTTTTCCAATTTAAATTTTTGACCAATCTTTCTTTTAGTTTTTTTGAGGTTTGCAACAATTTATTTCGAAGATTTTTATAATTTTGCATTTTCTTTATACAGTAGGAATTTTTGAAAATTTTCTTTTTCAAATTGTGAACATATTTTAAAGGTTCTAGAGTTCTTAAAGAAATACTGACACAGTATAGGATTTCTGAATGTTTTTAATTTTGTACTACAACAATGTTTCACCACACAGTGGCTTCATCAGGTAGTTAGGTAGTACAAAATTAAAAACATTCAGAAACCCTATACTGTGTCAGTATTTCTTTAAGTGTTATTATGAAGTTTCGACAAGTAACAGCCGCATCAATCCAATATTCTAGAATTCTTGTTACAATTTTATTTTGAAGATTTTCAATCAATTTCACTCAGTATTCTTCTTTATACACTAAGAATTTTTCAAGATATTTTTGTTTTTCAGATTTATATATTTTTCAAGATTTTTCTGTTTCACAATGTGGAAAATTCCCTTAAGAGATTTTTTTATTTACCTTTCTTATTCGATTCTTTTTGAAAAATCTTTGTTTCAAGTTTATGTCATTTTCAGCAATTCTTCTTGCACTCTCTTCTAAACTTCAGAAATCCTTTTCGAAGGTTATGAAATTTCCTAACATCCTTTCTTTAATATTTTAAAAATATTTCAGCATTAAAACATTATAAAGGGTACAAATAACTTAAAATTGAATTGTAAGGGAATTTATATTTTATTTTCTACGAAAATAATATACATTCTCTGGGAAATCGTTGTTTCTTTTATAATAGCAGACGTATGGATAATTTTAATTTGTGGAATAACAATAGCGAAATTATTGATTACAATATATAATATATTAAATGTATGCTATAATTAATTTTAAATTTTTAAATTACATAAACTAATGAAGGTTAAATTTAAATTTTAAGTTATCAATAAATTTTGTATCCTTCGAAATCCCAATATTCCTCCAAAATGCAAATAACCTACAAGAACAACTAACAAATTCATTAAATCGCATCATCTGGACAGTTTATCTAACTGTCATTTATTTTTAATTTAAATTGTTTCACCAGACAGAGCACTAACCAAACTAAGGCAACTAAAACTTCTACTAAAAGTAGAAGTAAAGATGTTTATTTATAATTTCAGAATAAAGTTAATAAATTTGAAATAACATATTTACCTAAATAATCACCCAATAATAACTCCAAAAGGAAACAAACCTAGATTACCAAAAATTTATTCTTTCTCTATTCTTTTGCACGAACACCTTTAAAAAAACCTCATCCGCACACGACTGGCAATTCCACCGAACTGAATTATTAAGATTGTTGCGGGCTAAAAATTACGCCGATTACTACTTAAGCCCGCCCGTAATGATGGCCATTAAGTAAACGATCGTTATGAAAATTAAAGTAAATAGAATCTGCACGAAGGCTTTAATTGCCCACGCCAGGCGCAAAACAAATCATTCGCGGCCATCAGCAATCCAAACAATACAATTATTAACGGAATACATTAAGTGCTATTTCTGTTCGTCTAATTGGCAGAAACCGTAAAATAAATTAATAGTCGATGGCTTTTTTGACCAGAGGAAAATTAGGTGATTAGTGCGTGTCGGAATGCGAGGATATTTACCTAATTTTTTGCGATGGCAAAAAAATGTAGTAATGTGTAATGGAGCTTAGAAGGTGGTTCAGGTAGATTGAGTTTTAATGGTTTGTTTATTTCTTCCTTATTATATGTTTGAGGTTATTAGTGGAGTAATATTTGAGAGAAAAATTCATTCACAATAATAATAATTAAAGACTTAAAGAAATAGATAATGAAAGTAACTTGGTTTTAACTTAAAAGTACTTGTTATATTTCAAACAATTATATTTCTGTGAAATAAACGAAGTGAAGTTTAGTTAAACCCTAGATAGTTAAAAAATTGTAAATTAATTGGATGAGTTACGTGAAAATAAACTTGATTATAAAATAAAGCACTAAAAACCTTGATTCACACAGTTTATTTGAAATACAAAATATACATTTAGTATTAAATCATTGATAATGGTGACTTTGTGCCCGATATAATATATATAATATATATTTGGTATTTCAAATAAACTGTGTGGTTTTTAGTGCTTTATTGTATAATCAAGTTAAAAAATATTTTACAAGTTTAGTTCATTAAATATTTAGGTATATATTTTAACTAACAATGACTATAATATACGAGTAAAAGTAATAACAAATAATAATAGTAAGTAATAATTGATTATTAATTAATTATTAACTACGAAATTTACTGTAAATTTAATTTATATGCTTTTAAGCTAATAATATTTCTATATAACACAAATAATAAGGTCTGGCTTATGCAAATTAGCTTGTGCTTTATCCATACAGGGTAGAATTACTAAACTAAGAACATTATTACATTATGCATGCATCCAATAGCCATTAAGGCGAAGCTAGTTCCTCAAGCAAGGCGACTTATTTGGTAAGTGAGTGCACAATTATGGAAATTTCTAATGAACTATGCAGTTTAGACAATACTTCTCAACCCATGGAATAAATCATTTTTCATTACATAATAATCCTTACATAATATATTATAAAAGGGTATTGTTATTATTTTAAACTCATTACTTGGTAAATTTGCTAATTTGTGTGTATGGGTGTGTGTAAGAGTCATAGCTTCCAGTGAATAATTTATTTTGATATCATACACTATTTAATTTTTAGGAATAGTATTTTCTTATAGTAATTATTATCAAAAAAATCTAGAAGAGTAGTTTTATTTTTTATACACTATGTCATCATTATTATCATATTGTTGAAAAATTGATGCTAGTCTATTTTTCTCCTAAAAATATGAAATGAACTTAAGGATTAAGATTCGTAAAATTAGAATGATTTAATTGAAAATTCACCGAAAAAAATATATATTCAAGCTTACAGACAGCACCACGTACAATGATAACAGAATTTAGTAAGACAAAAATAACAGGTATAATAAAGAATGCAAAGGGCTATAGGCAACATTCAGAAGATGACAGACAAATTGCAGCCCAACAGATTGCAAGAGGCAGGTATGAAAGTAAAATATACAAGATAATGATCAAATGACAGAAAGCAAAAATAGAAAACGAAATGAAAAATGTAGTTTTTAAAAGTTATTGAAATAGTTGTTGTATTTTATTATGGTAAAACATAAACTATTAAAGAGCCAAGGTTTATTAACGAAGTCAGAAGCATGAAGGAGAGCAACCGAGTATAGAGAGCAGGACTAATTGAGATGAATATAGAGCAGAAAGTACAAGAGAAAAAATGTGATATCTCAAAAAGATTTTTCTAATTCCCAATTGAAATATTAATTTTATAATGAATTAATTTCCGTGGTGAAACATTTTTGGATTAATTTGATTGTTGAATTAAAACACTTCGTATGATTTCAATTGTTTTTATTTTATTTTACTCCGACTAGTTTTAACTATAAGTCATTCTTTAGCAGATATAGGAGACATATCTTCTTGAGAATAACTTATAGTCGAAACTAGTTGAAATAAAATAAATAACAAGTGTTTTAATTCAACAACCAAATTAATATTAATTTTAGCTTATCGCTTTTTCTTTAGCCATGTTCTTCTCGGGATCCGCGTTGTTGTATTTTAATACAATTGCCACAAGATATTTAAAACGAAAGCAAAAGCCCAAACGAAAAGTAAAAAAATATTTAACAGAAGACAAAAGCCATAAGGTTGAGAGCGGGACTAAATACAGAAGGTAGTTGATAGGCAGAATAAAAAGCAGGTGGAAAATTTACAGAAGGTGAAGAGTATGACTTATCAATTTTCGCTCTCTATCAATCCTTGAAGGTTCTCTGCTGTCTCTTACTCTTCTTCTGTCACTCTTTATTTCTGTCCCGGTCTTTTACTCTCTCTCGCCTAAGTTTTTTTCTTTTTAAGTCTCTCTTTTTTCTATCTGATAAGTTTTTTTTCGGATTTATATTTATAATATTTCAGAGATTCTCTAGAATTCTTTCTCTCTCTCTCTCTCTCTCTCTCTGTTTCTATCAGTTATATTTTTTCTAATTTCTATCCTTATAAGGACCCAGTAAACCTTTTTCGCCACTCATTTTTTCCTTCTTCTGTTTTTTCTTTTATTCAGCCTCTCAAAAGTTCTCATTTCTATTTCTGTTTTTTTTTTCATCTCTCATATCAGTTTTCTAATTAATTTCTAAAACAAAATATTTTTTTCTGTCTGTCACTCTCTTTTCGTCTCTCTACCTTTCTCATACGTTTTTTTTTTTTTTATTCAATATCACTTTATTCTTTTCTTACTTATTTATCTCTGATAAGTCTTTTTCAGATTTATTTTTTCAATATTTTGGAGATTCTTTATAACCAAATACTATTTTTCTGTATCTGTCAATTTCTTGATGTCTTTTATTGTGTCTATCCTTCAATTCTCTCTCTTATTATCTCATTTTCTCCTTTTTGTCTCCCATAGGTTTTTCTGGTATTATTGTTTCTATAATTTCAAGAGTTCTCTAGAAGACAATAACCTATTTCTGTAACTCCCTTTTTCTGGTTCTATTTCAATCTCTCATAAGTTTTTAAAAGATTTCTAGGACACAATAATAATTTCTATCTCGCTCTTAATCTTTCTATCGGTTGTTCTCTCTCTGTCTGTCGCTCTAGGGTGGGTGTTTTTATCTCATCCTCCTCCAAGTTGTAAAATGTAAAAAATATAAAAAATGGTGATGCGGCCATCATAGTAATTTACTTAAATTTTTCTCGAAAACTACGACGTTTAGGAAAAAAGGCTATTCTCAACAATTTGCTCAATATTGCATTATTTATAATGTCTTGTTAAATAAATTTTATGTAACTCCAATAGTTTATTAGAAATAGGCTTTAGGTTTACCAAAAGCTTTTCAGTTCTAATTTTTAATGATAAAACCTTAAGTCCGAAGGTTTCATCTCAAACAGATCATTCGTTTTTGAGATACGGCGCCCACAAACATTTTCATTTACAAAAATAATAGTTTCCCTTAATATTCTATATAGGGAAAGTAAAAATTATAGGGTTTTTAAAATGATGAACTTGAAGATTTTGACACGTGTCTTAACAATGATATACCTTCTACTTTGGCATTAAGTTTGACTCCTTCGAAAATGAGTGTAATAACTCGAAACACATATCAGGAAACTGCCAATAAAAACATGGAACACAACAAATGTCATAATCTTAATAACCCTGTGAAATACCAGTTCCATCAAGAGTGTAGCCTAGGAAGTATTACGATTAATAAATTTCTCACTTAACCCGTGGTGAAACATTTTTATGTTAATAAAAGGATTAATTAAGCACTTGGTTATGTTTCACTATTTTTATATTTATATTTTGTACATAACTCCTTGAGAATGATCAACGGTCGAAACTAGTCGGAGAAATATAAAAATAGTGAAACATAATCAAGTTCTTAATTAATCCATTTATTAGGAAGTATTAATTTCATAAAAAAATAAATTAAGAGAATGCCTTAAACACCTTTCGATTACTGCATTTTACGATGTAGCAAATCAATAGCATTTTCTTCTATAGCACCTAATGAAATAATTGCTATGGTGAAAGAAATTAAAAATGCCAATAACCTGGCCTAGATCATAAAAACATCTATAGAAAACATTGCAGTACGTTTAAGTCATATTATCAATCAATCACTTCTACAAGGAATCTTAAACAAGTTCTTAAAATGCCAATATTCCAAAAAGGATACGTAGAAAATCCTGAAAACTATCGGCCCATAAGTATCCTATCAATTTTCAGTAAAACTAAGGGTTGTTTATAGAAAGGCACTTAGTTGGTGAAACCAACCAAGTGCCTTTAATATTAAAAATGTTTCACCACGTGATAAACGAGAATCAAATTCAACAAATTTCAGTAAAACGCTTAATTAGCTACTTATTACAAGAAAATCTAATGAACACTTCTCAGTATGGTTTTAAACCCGACAAAAATATTTCAACCGCTATTTTTGAACTAATTTCTGCTGTTTCTGATGATTTGGAGAATAAAAATATCACATTTAGGATATTTTTAGATTTATCCAAGGCTTTTGACTGGATTAGCCATAATATTTTATTACATAAGCTAGAGCTATATGGAATCAAAGGTAAGGTACTGGAGATAATAAAATTTCAGAAAAATATTAACTATGAGATTCCACAAGGGAGTATAATTGGACCAATACTGTTTGTCATCTATATTAATGCTATACATTATCTATATATAATTTTGAATTAGCACACACAACTCCATTAATTTTGCTGATGATGCCAGTGTTATATTTACAAGCAAACATTTAGATGACCTGAACTTCTAAATAAATCAAAGTATATTGAATCTTAGAAAATGGCCAAATATGAATAAATTACTACTTAACATCCATATAACCCAGATAATTATATTTAAAACAACGCAAGGCAGAAGAGAATAAATATCCATCACAAATAACCACTGCTAAAATTTATGTTAATAACATTAATACAAATTTGAAATACTTAAGCTGGAATAAGCACAAACATCAGATGGAATCAAAATTAGATAATGTAATGTACTCCATTAGAATTTTAAAGCTCACAGTTACGCTAAAAGTTCTTACAAATATTTATTTTGCAAAACTTGAATCTATCATAAGGTTTGGAGTAATCTTTCGAGGTAATACTGTTATGGTACAAATGATTTTAGTATTACAGAAAAGTGTGTTGCGGGTTGTATTTAATAAGAAGTATAATGACTTCTGTAGAGGTGAGTGCTATATAGTAGACTGTCTACTCTTCAATTTAAAAATAAATCGAAATTTAACTGAACTTAAATGTAAGGTTAATTTAAAGGATTTATAAATACCTATCTTTTAAGTTGTTGACTTGCATTTTGTTATGTTTTGCGTTTCTTGCTTGGGTCTAGTTTTTTAACCAGTCCTAAGTAAATATAAATATTATCATTTTTCAATTTCCTACCAACATTGTACAATTTTTTATAGCCATATGTATGCATTTAAACATTTTTATGCAATATATATGTATCTTTAAAAAAAATAAACTATCCATCTATCTATTTATCACGTAAAGCAGGTAGGAGAAATACATATGTGTTGAATTTGGTCTCGTTTATCACGTGGTAAATCATTTTTAGTATAAAGGGTTGTTTACAATGAGGCAAAATACGTTTTGTTTTCTGTACCATTCCTAGATAATGATGTAAAAAACAAAACTATTCGAAATAAATTATAAAAAAAATTGAAACCAACCAAGTGTCTCAGGATTTCTGAGGATGCACATTTTCTTAAGTAAGTCAAAATGATTGTCATTGCATTCGAATCATTCATAATGGGTATTATTATTTTTTTTTTTTGATAGAGAAGAATATTTGGCAGATTATAAGAAAATTTTGGGGGTGCCGGAGTTTTGTAAGAGTACGGAGGGATGATCTTTCCGCAACTTCGAGGTTGTTACGTGTGGATTTGGATTTATTTTATTATTCCTATCATCCTAATATAATCCTCAGTAAATACTAAAAAGAATTCAGTCAATAGACTACAAAAGACAGAAGCGAAAGCAGAATGCATATGTTAGATTGGAAAGAGCAGGAAGCAAAACCCATCGGTTGAATTATTTATTTAAATGATTCTAATGACCTAATATAATCCTCAGAAAATACTCAAAAAACTCATCAAATGCAAGATTCAAATGGAAGAAGATTAAATACGAAGAGACATGAGGCTAATTAATATAGGCATGAAATAGTTGTCTGAAAGAATGATTTAATGCAGAAAGCAGTTAATAGGCTACAAAAGAGGGCTCAGAACGCAGAAGGCAAATGTTAGGAGACAAAAAGCAAAAAGCAGAAATATAGAAACTTAAATATTTATTTATTTATTTATTGGTACTTTATCAGGCTTGCTTTATAAAAATAATTTGAAATACATAAAACAATACACAAAACCGTACAAATAATTTCGTCAGCAAGCTCAAAGGCGGAGTTCACTTTTGAAGAACATTCTTCAACTTCCACTCTAACCTGTAGGCCATCTCCTTCACTGCGTCATTATAGATAAACTCAGCTTTAGATACATATATTAAAATATTTCTTCCAATAAATGGGTAAAACGATTTCAAACTGTTTTAAATTGCCAATTGAAATATATTCCATATTATAAAATTTTTCCTAACACGACACGAAAATATTTCATTATCATAAAATTTTAAATGAAATCTGTAATTATCGTAATAGTCCAATAATTGCACCGTGTGAAAAATAGAAATTTCGACTATGGTAACAGGCAAATTGTTACTAAATTCTTTGCATTTGAGGTAGATTTTTATGTGATATCATAATCTGCACGGAAACTACTTTTTAGTTTCAATAACGTAAAGTATTAGGCTAATTGATCTGATATTTCAATAGTTCTAAAGACATAAGGCATAAAATAGTTGATTGAGAACAGAATACAGTTAATAGAATACAGATGGCAGAATGAAACAGCAGATGACAAAAGTATAACTTGAAGAGCAGGAATCATTGTAGGCATTTTTGGTGAAGAACATTTGTTATGTTCCATATTGTTACTTTTTTCCTGATCACTTTCAGTTTAAACATTGAAAATGATCAAGTATGATCGAAACAAGTGCCAGGAAACTGAAAATAAAAGTAAAAATATGGAACAAAACAAGTGTTTTCTTTACCAAAATTAGGTATCTAGTTACATCAAATTGGTAGCTCAGCAAGTATCAACTTATTATAAAAGGTAGTTGATAGATAGGAAATAAAGAATAACGCAGATGGCAAAAGTAGTAAAAAATAAAACGCACCAGACTTTAAAAATTCAATTTTTGAAAACTATTACTTGAATTATTTATCTTAATGTCTCTATGGTCCTATTTTATTCCCCATCAACTACAGGATGCAGATGGAAAAAGATTAAACACCAGAAGCAATGAGGTTATTTATTTATTTATATATATTAGGACATGCGTCAAATTTTGGGCAAAAGATTTAAGGTACAAGACAGTTGGCTGAGAGCAGGAATAAATGCCTAAAGCAGTCAATAGACTGCTACAAAGAGTAGAAAGCAAAAGATTAAACGCAAAATATATAGTGGAAAATTAAAAAAAACGATTATTAACTCTCTAAATTTTTAATTGTTATGTATTCCTATAAATTATTAGAAAATATATCAAAAGTCCTAATGCAAATGAGAAAAAAGTTGATGGCAAACCATAGAGGGCATAGAAAGAAGGCAGAAGGTGAAGAGTAAAATTCTAAAAATACCCTGTAGACAAAACGCAAAAATTAGAACTAAATCTTATAAATTGCCAATTAAAATATTTATCGTAATGTTCATCTTGTCTCAAAATGATCTTCATAAAAAAATGCTATTAAATTCCATCAAAATCCAGAATATAGATGGATTAAAGTAAACTGTAAATTTCGAAAGGCATAAGGCCAAATAAAAAAGTTAGAAGTCAAAGAGTAGATAAAAGCGGGAAGAAAATAGATGTTGCAGGACTAAACGCAGAGGTCGAACTGAAAATGTAGAACAAAATGTCATAAAAAGATGAATTTTAAAGTGCGCGAATTGGCATTCGAAATATTTAGCCTAATTCTAATTTTGTCTTAATAACAACGTCATCAAATCTACTAAGAAGCCGAAAAGTTAACATAAAACAGTGAAATATTTATAACGCAGACCACAGGAAACAAGAGGCTAAAGCAAACATAATTAATGTATCCCATAAAACTAGACAAATAGGATTTTAAATACCTATAAAATTTGTAATCCAAACTGGACTTCTTACGATGGATCAGTGACGAAGAGGATCAACGGGTTCAAGTAGAAGATCATTCATAAGAGTGAACTTCAGGCTTCTAGTTGCAGTTAAAATGTAGATGACGGAAAGTATAAAGTAGAGAGCACAACTGAATATAGGAAGTAGTTGATAGAAAAAAAGGAAAAGCAGAATGCAGATGATAAAAGACAGGGAGTAAAGAGTGGAAGATAGAACGCATTAGACCTTAAAATATTAAATTCTTGAAACTGGCAAATAATATTTATCTTGATGTTTCAATCATAATAGCATTATTCTCAGGAAATATTAAAAAATCAAATCAAATACAGGATGCAGATAGAATTAGGTTAAACACCAAAAGGTTTAATTTCTAAAGGCAGTTGGCTGAAAGCAGAACTCAGTACAGAAAGCAGTCAATAGACAACAGAAGACAGAAGGGAGATCAGAAGGCAAAAAAGCAGAAATCAGAAGACATAACGCCAAATATAAAGCAGAAAATAAAAAAAAACGTTTTTAAACGTTTCAAATTGACAATTAATTTTCACCATAATATCTTTAAAATAGTATCAACAGTCTAAATGCAAATAGAAGATGATTAACAGCAAACCATAAGTCATAAGAGTATAGAAAGAAGATGAAAGTAGGGCTAAATGCAGAACACAAATAATAAACTGTAGGCGTAGAACAGAAAGTGAACAACGGAGTGTAGAAAACAGAAATCGCTTTGTTTGCTTTAATCCTAAAAGTTTAATCTTTATAAATTTGTAATTTAAATATTTATCATAATGCTTATTGCCACTAAAATAAAACGGCCAAAATATAGATGGATTAAAGCTGATCTCAGAAGGCAAAAGGCTAAATAAAGAAGTTAGAAGACAGAAAGTATAGGGAAGAAGAAAGAGGATAGAGAGTGAGAAGCGGGAATAAAGCCAGAAAAGAAATTGAAAATGTAGAACCAATAAAATCATAAGGCTGAAAGACCTCAGGTCGATAGACATTTAGCAATAATTATATTTTTTTAAATATTTCGTTATAATGTTGCTTTACTATGTGAAATTGTCTGCAATAAAGATATATATAAAATTATAAAAAGAAAAATTTTTAAATGTCTAAATTACCAATCACAATATTTATATTAATTATAGTTTTGTCTTAATATCAACGTTATAAAATGAGCTAAAAAGCAAAATAGAAATAAAAGAACAGGGAATCCAGAAGGCATTTATTGTTTAGATCGAATTTATGTTTATGATAATATGTTTAAATAATAATAGAAGTGCATAATTACAATATATTTCTTGATAAGTCTAACCTGAAAGATAACTTAAGAAAAGTTAGATTTTTAATTAATATTATCACCAATTTTTAAACCACGTGAATTCATGTGAAACCTAATTTATGAAATTTATTATTTTTCAAAATTATATTTACTCACGTGCTACACTTCAAAATCACTTTTAAAAAAACTTGCACATATTCCAATTCGGAACCGAATGATTGCAGTTCTGTTATCTTCACTAAAACCGTGCATGGTGAAGTCGCGTGTTTTATGTGTGTGCTGAGATTGATTTCGTAACATTGCACTGCACATGAATAATTACTTTATGTAGCATCGTCGTTCATAACATTTCCATTTAGATAAGAGATAAGAAGCCATCATTCCCCACTACTAAATTTCACAATCGTCTCATTTGTCCAAAACCACAATGAAAACAAACGTAAATTGTCACTTAGGTAAATATGTCAGTGAGGGAGGGAAGTGAGGGAATTAAAAAGGTTATAACTTTAAATAAATTCATACAATTAAATACGAAATAAAATATATCAAAATCCTTCAATTCGTTGATAATTTAAAAATACGTGTTTTAAATAGAAGAGATTATTAAAATGATCTCAATAAGGAAAAACCAGATTAACCATCACAATCTGCTGATTAAAATCATGAAACAATTGAAATATACTATTTACTCGTAATTGTTTTTTAAAGGTATTAATAACCGAAAACCATAGAGTTAAAACAGATTTTACGCTTATTTATTTAACACATTTCAACGAATATAATTGAAATAATTAGAAAATCACGAAACATTTCGTATAGAATTCTTTTAAAATAATTATTTGAAATAACATTTTGAAATATGTTATCTATGAATTTCTGAAATTTCTTATTTCTTAGATAAGTATTAAGAAGATATTATAAATTGCATTACGACACGATATGTTACAAAAGGTGACAATTTTCCCAACATGGCGTAGAGATATTTCATTATCATAAAACTATAACTGTTTTTTTGAAATAGTCCAATAATTGCATCGTTTGAAAAGTAGCAATTTCGAATATGATAATAAGTAAATTCCTACTCGTTTATTTGCATTTGACGTTAGATTTTTATGTGATAATATAATCTGCAGAAACATGAAATTGTTTTTTTGAAATAGTGCAATAATTGCACTGTGTGAAAAGTAGCAATTTTGAATATGACAATAAACAAATTCTCACTTAATTATTTGCATTTGACATTAGATTTTTATGTGCTATCTGCACTGAAACTAGTTTTTAGTTTTAACAACGTTAAACATTTTATAATCGATACTTGTTCTGCTACTCTCTTGATGGAACCAAATTTTCAAATTAGGAGAAGTAAAACTCTTGTTATGTTCCATTTGTTTATTTTCTGATAACTGACACGTGTTTCGGTCCTTGCGGATCATTATCAAAGTTAAAGCTGTTTTAACTTTGATAATGATCTGCAAGGACCGAAACACGTGTCAGTTATCTGAAAATAAACAAATGGAACATAACAAGAGTTTTACTTCTCCTAAGTTAAACATTTTAACTAATTGATCTGATATTATTATAGTTTTAAATTGTGGTATTCCAAATATTTAAGGTAAATGGTTGGAAGTGAAAATGGAAAAAAACAAAGTATTTCACTAATTTTATTACCCAATATAACTTTAATCAACTTTAACATTTATCTTTACTATATAGGTTATAGGTTATATATTATATCTATACTATGACGATGAATTGACAAAATAATAAAATAAATCAACAGCAATTAATCAATTAATCATCACTCATAATAACAAATACATTTTCTAGAGTAGTTAAAGCAGAGCACAATTCAATTAAATTTTATGAAATAATTGTGTACAATTATGGAGAAAGTAGTGGAAAACAAATTTGTTACTTTTAAATATTCGTACGTGAAATAAGGCAAGACGTAAATTATTTATTTAACAGGAAGAAAACGCCGACGTAGCTGCAATTAAATAATTAATATTCATACATCAGAAGTCACAACATCCATGCAGTTGCTTAACGCTCCTCGCGGTCCTGTTTGTGAATGTAATTAATTTGAACAAGAACCGGAGGTGGAAAGAGAAATTAATGAAATGCTAACGTAATCATCATCCAAATGCAGTTATTTTCCGTTTCGTGCCGCAATTTCAGTACATACCTTCACAAAAAAGTGTCTTAACCATTTTAAAGAAACTGGATTCCTTTATATATTAAAAAAATGATAGTAGTACGTTTTAATTGCAGATTAGTAAATATTTAAACTATACATATTTTTATACAACACTATAAAAATTAAGAAACACATTTTTACATGTTAAAGTATTTAATTAATGCGTTGTAATAAAACTTACCAAATTATATTATATATCCACATGAAACACCTTCAATTTATAAACTATAAAACACAAACTCGTTTCGACTGTATTCGAAATTCGTTTTAAGGTTGCGTTCCCAGCGGTGCGGACACAGTCAAAGGCGTACTGAACGTTGGTAACAGCGTCTAGCCGAAACGACTTTTAATTTTAATGTCTTAATCTAAAGCAGCGTCAATTTTCCGCGTGTTAAATAAATCAGTAGCTGACGCAAACCGTACTTCCTCATTAAGACGACCCACTGAATTATGGCCAATTCCAGCCGGAGACGTCCACACACAATTTCCAAAAGTGAACCGCAAATCCGATTACAACACCCTCATTCCAAATTTAACGGGCCACATTACGCCAATAAAACCGTAAAAGGTATAAATCTCGCCTTTAACGGCCGGCCGGCCCATATATCATTTGCATGCGTGATTGTTGTCTCGTGTGCGTGTCCGTTAATTGCGGTCTGGATGATTGAAACGGTGATTTCTTCGATGGAGATGTCTATTGAATGATTACCATGTATAAACATATCAATAGTTTCATGAGGTGCAGAAAATCTGTTAGCTTAGCTTTATTGATAGGCTGAGTTTCGTCATCATAAATCCTTTAAACTAAGGAACAATAACATATGGCAAAAGTACTTCAAAAACAATGAATCAAAAAAGTTAACATACTAACCATGCTTATTAAAGATGAAGTTAAAGGTAGGCCAGAGGAGACAGTAGCCCATGCCAAAGCCAAAGAAATAATTAAGAAGGATAGAAATGTATATTTCTAGAAGAAGCTGATACCTTCAGACAAATGCTCTCAGTAATAGATCTAGCGATTATAAGAAATAGCAGAAGATACAATTTAATTTCGAAGATATAAAAACATAAGGTAAAGCAATACCAAACCAACAGGAGTTGCTATATCTGCGGATATGACAGGTTTTAAGCATAAGAAATGACGAACACCTCAAGGAGATGGTAGAAATTAAGGATAAACTCTTAAAACCCTTGTTAAAGAAATCTAATACGCTCGAATATTATTTTTGCAAGTTATAAGATCATCTTTCACCAATTATTTGATATCTATCATCTATCATTTATAATTTGTCATCTGTTATCTGTGATATATGATCTATCATCTGGCATTTGTTATCTGTTATTTGTCATCTGTCATTTATCATTTGTCATTTTTCAACTTTCATCTGTCATCTGTCATCATGCAATCTAACATTTATCATCAGTCTTTAACCATTTGAAATCTATCTTGATTTTCTAACACATTATATTTGTGTTTACATTTAATGTAAAGGAGTTTAGTTTGTATATTTTTTATCATTGCAAGCAAAGTAATTGCACTATCATTCATCATCAGTCATTTGTCACCTGCCATCTGCCATCTATAATCCGTGATCTATCATCTGTTTAATATATATCTGTCATGCTGACATAAACAGTTTAAAAGTCTCTCCTAAAAATGGGACGAAAAAGTAAATAAAAGCATTTATAGAAGAATCCTGAAATCCAAGAGGATAATTGCACCCTCAGCATTATGGACAAAAATCAGAGTTAGAGTGAAAGATCATCGCAGCTACATGAACTCCGCCTAGCTACATCAATCCAAAATTTTTCTAAGTTTTGTAAAATATTTGTGTATATTCATATGTATTTTTTTTTTGGAAAAGAAGCTAAAACAATAATCATAAACATATCTATGATATGTGATCGGTCATCAATCATTTGTTACCTGTCATTTGATATCTGACATCTATCACCTGTCATCAGTCATTTATGATCTGTGATCTGTCATATGATATCTGTGATGTGTGATCTATCATCTGTCATGCCATCTATCATTTATAATTTATCCTATTATTTGCCATCCGTCACTTCACCTGTCATCTGTTATCTATAATCCGTGATCTATCTATCATCTGTCATCTATGATATGTGATCTGTCATCAATCATTAGTTATCTGTCATCTGTTATCTATGATGTGTCATTTATCATCAATCATTTCTTATATGTCATCTCTCATCTGTCATTTCTGATCTGTTATCTGTCATTTGTTATCTATGATATCTGATCTATCATCTGTCATGCTATATATCATTTATAATTTGTCCTATTATATGTCATCCGTCACTTCACCTGTCGTCTATCATTTATAATCCGTGATCTATCTATCATCTGTCATCTATGATATGTGATCTGTCATCAATCAGTTATCTGTCATCTGTTATGTTATGTTATGATGTGTCATCTATCATCAATAATTTATTATATGTCATCTCTCATCTGTCATTTCTGATCTGTGATCTGTCATCCGTTATATATTATATCTAATCTATCATCTGAAATTTGTTGTATGAGATTTGTTATTTGCCATTTGTCAACTGTCATCTCCCAGGTGCCGTCTTGCTATCTATCATTTATTATATAATATTTTACATCTGACATCAATCATCAGTCATTTGACATCTATATTTATTGTCTAAATAAACACATTATATTTGTGACTAAATTGAATGTCATGAGTTTAGTTTGTATATTCTTCTATCGTTGCAAGCAAGCAAAGAAATTGTCCTCTTATTTATCACCTGTCATCTGTCATCTCTATGATATGTGATCTGTCACCAATCATTTATTATCTGTCATTTGATATCTATCATCTGTCATGTATGATCTGTGATCTGTCATATAATTTATTTTATGTCATCTGTCAACTGCCATCTGTCATTTATGATCCGTGATCTGTCATCTGTTATCTATGATGTGTAATCTATCATCTGTCATTTGTTATCATGCTATCTATCATTTATAATTTGTCCTATTGTTTATCATCTATCACTTCACCTGTCATCTCTCATCTATAATCCGTGATCTATCTATCATCTGTTATCTATGATATGTGATCTGTTAAATTAGTTATTTGTCATCATGTATGATGTATCATTTATCAATAATCATTTGTTATATGTCATCTCTCATCTGTCACCACTCAATGCCATCTGTTATATCTGATCGGTGATCTGTCATCTGTTATCTATAATATGTAATCTATCATCTGAAATTTATTATCTGCCATTTGTTATTTGCTATTTGTCAACTGTCATCTGTCATGTGTCGTCTTGCTATCTATCATTTATTATTTGTCGTCTGCCACTTTACATCTATCATATGATATTTAATATCTGTCATCTATCATCATATTATTATTATTGGCTAAATAAACACAATAAATTTTTAACTAAATTATATGTCAAGGAGTTTAGTTTGTTAATTTTTTTGTAATTGCAAACAAGCAAAGAAATTGTCCTCTTATTTGTCATCCGTCACTTGTCACCTGTCATCCGTCATCTTTAATCTGTAATTTATCATCTTATATCTATTATATGTGATCTGCCATCTATTATCTGTGATATATGATATATCACCTAACTTTTGCTATCTGTCATTTGTTAACTGTCATCTGTCATATGATATTTATTATCTCACATCTATCATCAGTCATCAGTTATCTGACATTTATCTTTATTGGTATAATAAACATCTTATTTGTCATCTTATCACTTGTTACCTGCAATATATCATCTTTTATTTGTGTCATCCGTCATTTGTCATGTGTCATATGTCATCTATTGTTTTTATGTCTTCTGTCATCAGTCATCTGTCATTTGTCATTTGGCACTTTCATTTATTATTTATCATCTTTCATTTGTCATCTACATTATTTCATTTATTATTTATCATCTAAAATTTATTATCGGTTATGAATCTGTTTTGTTTATTGTCATGTTATATTTGTGACTAGATTTCATAACGAGGAGATTATAGTATTTTGTAAGAACATTCTCGCAACTTCTAGAGAAGAAATATTAAAGAAGAATTGCTAAATGAGTCTTGTGCATGTGAACAAAAATTTGGTTAAAAAAACTAAATATCGTCGAAAATTGGATAAACATTTTAGGAATCTAGAAGCAATATTTTTGATCAGTTTTGAAACCCTCACAAAAATACTGATCCTCTAGAAGATGCAAGAAAGTACACAAGAAATTGCTATAATTTTTTGATTAAATAAAATAAGTAATTCTTGAAGTTTAGAAAAAAAACCTTAAAAAAATTTAAAATTCATCAAAAACATACCGTGCAATTTAGTATTAAAAAAGATGTTGGTATTACTTCTCTAATAACATTTGCTATAATATAGTTTCAAAAACTAAAGCATTAAAATTGCTGAAATATAATATTATTATAAATAGAAGAGAAAATACTAACAAATTCTTGAACCTTTGAATGCTCGAAAATAATTTCTAGAAATCTTGAAGTTTTCTTCTTGCGTCTCTAAATTCTCCATAATAATTTTATTAATATGAAAGAGATTATGTTAGAAAAAGAAAAAGAAAATTACTCAAAAAAAATTCAGTTTGAGTAGAAAATACTAAAAAAATTGAGCAATCTTGAAAACAGTTGGTTAAAGAAAACTCTTCCAATTTGTAAATAAATGTTGAACAATTCTAGCAAACTAAAAGTAAAATATTTAAAATTTCTTCCACCTTCGAATTTTTTTTTTTAATTTAGAAGAAATATTATAATACCATAAAAAATTATTTTTACAATTTGGAAAAGTAATTGTTGAAAAAAATTTATAAATTCGTAGAGAAATCTAGGATGCTTAAATATAATTTTCATAAGCTAGAAGGTTATTCTTGAAATTCCAGAAATGGAGCTAAAAAGTTGCTACAAATTTCAAGATTCCTTGACGAGAAGTTTGCTGAAAAAAATTAAGTCTTGCTAAAAAATTTTGAACCCCGAAATATTTTTTGTATCTTAAAAGAGAAGTAAAATAAATGGATAATTCTATAAATCTGTTGGAGCCTTTGACAAAAATTCTTGTAATTTGGATTAAAATTCTAGGAATCTGAAATAATAATTTCTAAACATTTTTGAAACTTTCAATAAAATAGGAATCGTCTGTAAGAAACATTAATAGCAAATTTAAATATAAAAAGAGGGGAAGAGAGCTGTAAAATTGTAACTATTTCTAATTCTAAAATTTTAAAAATCTGGAGGAAAATAATCTTCTTAATTTAGATGAAACTCCTTGGAATCTAAAAAAAAAATTCTAAATATTTTCAAAACCTAAAAAATCTTACTATTTGGTGTGAAGTTCATAGGTAAATTAAAAAAAAAAACTAATAAATAAACCCTGACAGTTAACTTGATATTAAGGGCAAAATGGTAGAAAAAAAGCAGAGAAATTTTAGATATCTTTCAATTCAAGAACTAACTAGTCTTGAAATTGGTGTTGAAAAAGTTTGGAAATCTGAAAGAAACATTTCTAAAATATTATTGATCCGTAAGAAGATTCTCGCAATTAAAAAAAAAACAAGCTGAAAATTTTTAGAAATCTTGAAGAAAAATTTAGAAGAGATAATACAGAAATTCTAGAATTAGAAAAGAAAATATGGAAAATAATCAAGATACCTAAATAAAATTCTCTCAATCTTTTAAGAAAATAAAATTCACCTGAGCAATTATTATAACGTTTCGATAATCCACTAAAATTTCTAGAAATCTGAAAACAAAAATGTTTTTGCAATTTGGTGTTGAAAAAATCTGGAAATATGGAAGAAATATTGCTAAAATGTTATAATAGCATCTAAGAAGACGAAGAAAAATTGCTGAAGAGAAAATGAATTCTAAAATAGTCAAAGATATTTTTTTTCAATTTTAAAGAGATAATTCAAAAATTTTAGCAAGAAAAATCGTTAAGGAAAATTGTCCCAATCTTTAAGAAGATAAAAAGCTAAAAACTTTATCAGAAGAATTGCTGTAAGGTTATGACAAAATATTAACAAAAATATTTGAGCTGAAAAAGAAATTCTAATCAATTCAAGAACCTTAAAAAAATAGAAATTTGAAAAAAACGTTTCTGAAATATTATATTCACAATTTAGAAAAATGCTAGAAAATTCTGTAAATCTTACAAAATTTTAAAACAGATAATTCAAAAATTCTAGAATTCGAACAGGAAAATTGCTAAATCAAGATACCCAAATAAAAATTTTCTCAATCTTTCAGGAAGATAAAGTGCTATAAAATTAACCAGGGAAATATTTCGATAATAAACACAAATTTCTAGAAATCTAAAAACAATGTTTTTGCAATTTGATTTTGAAAAAATCTAGAAATTTGGAAGAAAAATTTCTGAAACCTTATAGTATGGCCTGTAAGAAAAAGAAGAAGAAAAATTAGTAAAAACAGAGAACAGAATTCTAAGATAGTTAAAGATAGTTTTTTCAATTTTTAAAAGATAATTCAGAATTATTAGGAAATGAGAGGAAAAATTGCTAAAAAATCAAGATTGGTTGAGAAAAATCTCTGAATCTCTTTGAGAGATAAAATGCTAAAAACGTTTTCAAAAAAATTGTTTCAAGGTTATGATAAGATATAAAAAATTATAACGATGTGAAAAAATGGTAATAATTTTAAGAACCTTAAAAAATCATGCAGATTAGAAATCACAATTTAGAAAAATGCTGCAAAATTTTGTAAAGACAATTTTAAAAAGAATTTAAAAAAAATTCCGAAATTCTAGAATTCGAAAAAATAAAATGCTAAAATAATCAAGATTCTCTAATAATATTTCTCTCAATCTTTTAAAAAGATAAAATGCTATAAAATTCGCCACAGAAATTAAATTGTAAAATTTTGATAAAACAAAAAGTCCTTGAAATCTGAAAAAAATGTTTTTGCAATCTTTTAATACTAAATTGCAAAAACATCTGAAAATGTGAAAGAAATATTGCGGAAATTTTATAGATACCTCTGGAAAGTAGAAGGAAAATTGTTAGGGAATTCTAAAATAGTCAAAGATAATTTTTGCAATTTTAAAGAGATATTTTAGAGAAGAAAAAGAATTCTTTGAGAAAAATTCTCTCAATAATTGTGGAAGATAAAATGCCAAAAACTTCACCGCAGAAATTGTTTATAAAATATAAAAAACACTGAATTGAAAAATTCACCATGTTTAATTATTTGTGGTTAAAACATAGTGAATTTTTCAATTCAGTGTAAGTATCGATTATCACGTAGTAACGGTCGCAACCATTATCTTTATTAAATATAAAAAAATACAGGCGTAAAGCATGATATGGCGAATACCTCAAGGAGGTGGTAGAAATTGGGGTTGGCCTATGTAAGATATAATGCTGGAAATTGTAGAAATCAGCAAGAAACACTTTCGAAAAAGAATCCTAAAAATCGAGAAGAAAATTTTTAAGAATATTATAGTACACTAGAAAAAATATTATATATCTGCCATGCAAAAAACCTCTCCAAAAAAGTGAAGAAAAGAACAAACTAAAAGCATATATAAAAATTCCATATACCGAAGATAACCTGCTCACTCAACATCATGATAAAGCAAGGGTCAAACGGAAGAAGAATTTGCAACTGTAATTTCCATCCGTGGTTCTTTCGCTCAAAATTAAATATATGCTTTTTTAAACCAATTGGTTCTATATTTAATTTTTACGTATAGAGACCAATAATAATAAAATATAAATATTTTCACAATTTGGAAGAGATAAACTTCGGAATAGAAATCTAAAATGCTCGAATATAATTTTTGCAAGTTGAAAGATAATAATAAATATTTAAAAAATGATCAGCAGAAAATTTGCGAAATTTCTTACCAATTTTTCTCTTCGATTTTCTGAAATTGTAGAAAAAATTGCTAAGAAATTCACGGCACAAAAGTTTTGCAATTTTCTAATAATTAGAAAATTATTATTCCAATTATTAGTGAATTTTCTACAACGTAAAGGACTCATATATTTTTATTATTTCGCAATTTTGTTAAAAACTGCTACATAATTTTTAGGAATCCAGAAGAAAATATGTTAAAATTTTTTCGCAATTCACAAGATAATATAATAATTTCTAGAAATCTAAAAGGACTCTTTTAAAATAATCCTCTTTCTGGAAGAAAAGTTTCTGAACATTTCCAAAATCTTTAAAAAAGAATTTTGTATTACTTTAATAGCGTTTGCTACTATACTTTCGAAAACTAAAGCTTGTCATTATCAAACAGTTAATAAGAAAAATAGGTTAATTGAAAATTACGAGAAAACTAGAAAAATTAATTTGCTTTAGAAGATAAAATGCTGAAAAATGTTGCAATTTTATAAAGAAATATTGCTGAAATATTATAGTATTTTGAAGCAACTTCTAATGAAGGAATATTGAAGAAGAATTGGTTAATGCCTGTAGGCAAAAATTTTGTTTAAAAGATATAAATATCATCGCAAATTGGATAAATATCTTAGGAATCTCGAAGCAAAATTTTAGATCATCTTTAAAATCATCACGAAAATACTAATGCTTAAGCAAATAATGTTAGAAAATACACAAGAAATTCCTGTAAAATTTTGATAGAATAACATAAGTAATTCTAGAAATTTACAAAAAAAATTCTAATAAATTTAAAAAACATTGAAAGCATACCTTGTAATTTGATATTAAAAAAATAAGAACGTGGATAAAATGTAATATTATTAAATTATTATGCATGGAAGAGAAAATGCTGAAAATCTTGAAGTTTTCTTTTTGGGTCTTTAAATGCTTCAAGATTTATTTATTTTCTATTTTATCAATATGAAAGAGATCATGCTTAAAATCGGAAAGGAAAATTACTCAAAATTTGATGAATAGAAAATACAACAAAAAATTGCTAAAAAAATCCTTAATTCTTATAGAAAACTCCCGCAATTTGGAAAATATTGTTGAACAATTTTAGCAATTTAAAAATAAAAGTGCTAAAAGTTTTTTAACCCGCGAAAAAATCGATAAATCTTGAATAAAATTGCCAAAAATTCTTCAACCCACGAAAAAAATTATAAATCTAGTAGAAATATTATAGTACCATAACAAACCATTTTCACAATTTGAAAGAGAAATTGCTGAAAATATTTATAACTGCTAGAGAAATCTAGGATGCTCGAATATATTTATCGGAAATTAAAGGATTATTCTTGAAATTTGAGAAATCCAGAACAAAATTTCAAGATTCCTTGAAGAGCAATTTGCCAGTTAGTTAAAATCTGCTGAAAAATTTTAGAAGTCTTGCTAAAAATTTTCGAACCCATTCCATTCCATCTTAAAAGAGAAATAAAATTAATGGAAAATTATCGAAATCTTAGGGAGCCTTTGAGAAAAATCCTTGTAAATTAATTGAAAATTCTAGGAATATGACATGAAACAATTAATACTAATCACGTGGAAGAAAAAAAATTAGAAAATTAAAAAACACCCAATAAATTTCTAAAATCCAGAAGAAAATAATCTTTATAATTTGGATTAAAATTCTTAGAACCTACAAGAAAAATTTCTGAAGATTTTTAAAACTCCTAAAAAAGTTCTTAATACTTAAAGTGAAGTTCATAGAAAAACATATATCCTAGAAAATTCACTCGCCCTTAAAGATAAAATGGTCGAAAAAAATATGTAAATTAATGAACTTCATGAAAAAAGACCTTGAAATTTGGTGCTGAAATAGTTTTGAAGTCCGGAAGAAACATTGCTAAAATATTATCTTTACAATTTAGAAAAATGCTACAAAATTCTGTACACCATGAAGAAACATTTTAGAAAGGCTTTTAAAAGAGACAATTCAGAAATTCTGGAATTAGAAGAGAAAAATTGCTAGTAAGAATATTTTCACAATTTTGAAACAATGCTTATAAATTTAGAACACGAAAAGAAAAATTGCTAAAATAATAAGATTCCCTAATAAAAATTCTCTCCATCCCCCAGAAAGATAAAATGCTATAAAATTCACGAGAGAAATTACTATAAAGGTTTGATAAAACATAAAAATTTCTAGAAATTTTGATAAAATGTTTTTGCAATTTAGTGTTGAAACCATATAGAAATATGGAAGAAACATTCCTGAAATTTTTATAGTAGCCTATAAAATAAAGAACAAAAATTGCTACAGAATTCTAGATAATTTTTGTAATTTCACTGAGATTCAGAAATTTTAGTAATCGAAGAAAAGATAAAGAGATAAAACGCTAAAAACTTCTACAGAGAAAAGTTATAAGGTTTCGATAAAATATATAAAACTATAATAGTGTAAATAAATTCAAGAACCTTAAAAAATCATGAAATTTGTTGCTTTAAAAAAACTTGACATCTGAAAGAAACATTCTTAAAATATTATATTTACAATTGAGCTAAGTGCTAGAAACTAACTAACATTTTAAAAAGAATTTTAAAAGAGATAATTCTGAAATTCTAGAATTATAAAAGATAAAATGCTACAATAATCTATATAACCAAAAAAAATCTTTAAATCTTTCAGGAAAAACAATACCATAAAATTCACCAGAGAAATTCCTGTAAAGTTTCGATAAAAACATAAACATTTTTAGAAATATAACAAAATGATTTTGCAACTTGGTGTTGAAAATATCTAGAAATAAGAAAGAAAAAATGTTGAAATGTTATAGTAGCCTGTAGAAAGAAGAAGAAACATTGCTGCAGAGATAAAAGAATTCGAAAATATATAATAAATATAGAAATCTGGAAGAATTCCTGAAATCTTATAGTAACCTGTAAGAAGATGAAACATTGCGAAAGAGAAAGGAAAATTTAAAATGATAATTCAGAATTTCTAGTAATCGAGAAGAAAAATTGCTAAAAAATCAACACTTGTTGAAGAAAATTCTCTCAATTGTTTTAAAAGATAAAACTTTAAAAAAACTTCATCAGAAAAAATATTGTAAAGTTTTCGAAAAAACCATGAAAATGTGAAAAAAATGCTAATAATTCCAAGAAATTAGAAAAATCATGAAATTTTTTGCGTATTAAAAAGTTAGAATCGAGAAGAATAAAAATTTGTTGAGGAAAATTTTCTCAATCGTTTTGGAAGATTCCTTTCTGAAATATTACAGTAGCGTGTAACAAAATTATCACAATTTAGAATAATGGTAGAAAATTTTGGACACCTTGAAGAAATATTTTTAGAACCTGGAGAAATATTTCCCAATACAGAAAAGACTTAAATTTATTAAGAAAATCTAGAAATATTTTGTAAACTGTACAATGATTCTGGAAATATAGAAGAATAATTTTTGAAAAGTTTTAGAAGAGTCAAAAAAATGCTGATCACCTGAAAGAGAAATTGATGAAAGATTCGAAGGAAGAAACTGGGAAAATGACTCGAAAATTCTATAACAATGAGAAAAAATTATTTCTATGAAAGATACAGTTTTAAAAAAGAAAAATTGTCGTAAAAGTTTGATAATATAAAATAAGAATTGCTGAAAAAGTCGACAAGATAAAGTAATATGGTAAAAAAACTGTTGAAATCTTATAATATCCTGTAAGAAGAAGAAGAAGAAGAAGAAATGCTAGAGAGAAAAGGATATTCAAAATAGTCAAAGATATTTTTTGGAATTTTAAAGAGATAATTCCGAATTTCTAGGAATCGAGAAGAAAAATTGCTACAAAAATCAAGATTTATTGAGGAAAATTCTCTCTCAATCTTTTTGGAAGATAAAATTCTAAAAACTTCTTTATATAATTTGTTGTAAGGTTATGACAAAATATTATTAAAAATATGAAAATCTAAAAAATGAGCTAATAATTTCAAGAACCTTAAAAAAATAATGCAATTAGGAGCTTTAAAAAAAACTAGAAGTCTGAAAGAAACATTGCTGAAATATTATATTTACAATTTAGAAAAATGCTACAAAACGCTGTACACCATGAAGACAAATTTTAGAAAGACTTTTAAAAGAGATAATTCAGAAATTCTAGAATTAGAAGAGAAAAATTGCTATAATAATCAAGATACCCAAATAAAATTTCTCTCAATCTCGCAGGAATATAAAATGCTATAAAATTTACTACAAAAATTGTAATGTTGTAAAATTTTGATAAAACATAAACATTTCTAGAAATCTGAAAAAAATGTTTTTGCATTTTGACGTTGCAAAAATCTATAAATATGAAAGATACATTGCTGAAACCTTATAATAGTCTGTAAAAAGAAGAAAAAAAGTTGCTAGGGAATTCTAAAATAGTCAAAGATAGTTTTTGCAATTTTAAAGAGATATTTTAGAGAAGAAAAAGAATTCTTTGAGAAAAAATCTCTCAATAATTGTGGAAGATAAAATGCCAAAAACTTCACCGCAGAAATTGTTTATAAAATTATAAAATATAAAAAATACTGAATTGAAAAATTCACCATGTATAATTATTTGTGGTTAAAACATAGTGAATTTTTCAATTCAGTGTAAGTATCGATTATCGCGTAGTAACGGTCGCAACCATTCTCTTTATTAAAAATTAAAAAAATATATTAAAAATAATGAAAATCTAAAACAAGAATTCTGAAAAATTGAAGAATTTACAAAAAAAAATCATGCAATTTAGTGCTTTAATAATCAGAAATTTTAAAGAAACATTCGTAAAATGTTAAAGTAGCCTGTAACAAGATTATTACAATTTAGGATAAACCTAGAAAATTTTGAAAATCTTGTAACCTGAAGATATATTTCCCAATATAGAAGAGACACAATTTATAAAAAAAATCTAGAATCATTTCGTAAACTGTACATTGATTTTAGGAATATGGAAGAATTTTTTTTAATTTTTAGAAGAGTCAAAAAATGCTGATCATCTTAAAGAGAGGTGGTTGGAAAATTCTAAGGAAAAAACTAGGACAATTGCTAGAAAATTCTATAACAATGAAAAAAAAAATCTCTATGGAAGATACAGTTCTAAAAATGAGAAATTGTCGTAAAAGTTTGATAAAATAAAATAAAAATTGGTGAAAAATTCGAAATTTGCTAAAATCTTATAGTAGCCTGTTAGAAGATGATGAAGAAGAAAAAATTATACAGAGAAAAGAGGATTATAATAGAGTCAAAGATATTATTAGCAATTTTAAAGAAATAATTTAGAATTTCTAGGATTCGAGAAGAAACGTTGTGAAAAAATCAAGATTCATTGAGGAAAACACTCTCAATCATTTTGGAAGATAAAATTCTATAAAACTTTATCAAATAAATTGTTGTAAGATTATGATAAAATATAGAAAAATATGAAAATGTAAAAAATGCTAATAATTTCAAGAACCTCAAAAAATCATGAAATATGGTGCATTAAAAAAAAAACTAGAAATCTGAAAGAATATTATATTCACAATTTAGAATGCTAGAAAATTTTGTAAATCTTGAAGAAAAATTTAAAAAGAATTTTAAAAGAGATAATTTAGAAATTCTAGATTCAATACTAAAAATTATTTTTTTTTAAACTAGAAATCTGAAGAAACATGCTGAATATCGAATATTATAGTAGACTGTAAGAAGATTATCACAATTTAAAAAAATGCTAGAAAATTTAGGAAACCTTGAAGCAATATTCTTAGAACCTAGAGAAATATTTTCTAATATGAAAGAGACATGTATTTATAAAAAAATCCATAGATATTCTGTGAAGTGTACAAATATTTTAGGAAGATTGAAGAATTTTTTTTTTAATTTTTAGAACACAAAAAACCTCAAGAGAATGTGATTAGAAAATTCAAAATAAAAAACTGGGAAAAATGCTAAAAAAATTTAAAACTTTGAGAAAAAATTATGGCTATGGATGATGCAGTTCTAGAAAAGAGAAATTGTCGTAGGAAATAAATGAAATAACAATTTTTGAAAACTTTTAGGAGCCTCAAAAAAAATCATCTGAAGGAGAATTTAAAGAATATCAAAGAAAAAATATTAAACATTTTTAGGACACAAAAAAACCTGAAGAGAACTTGATTAGAAAATTCTAAACAAAAAAAACTGGAAAAAAATGCTTTGAGAAAACAAATGTGGCTATTTAAGATGCAGTTCTAAAAAAGAGAAATTGTCGTAGGAAAAACATGAAATAAGAATTTTTGAAAACTTTTGGGAGCCTCAAAAAAATCACCTGAAGGAGAATTTAAAGAATATTAAAGAAAAAATATTAAACATTTTTAGGACACAAAAACCTGAAGAGAACTTGATTAGAAAATTCTAAACAAAAAAATTGAAAAAAATGCTTTGAGAAAAAAAATATGGCTATGGAAGATGCAGTTCTAAAAAAGAGAAATTGTCGTAGGAAAAACATGAAATAAGAATTTTTGAAAACTTTTAGGAGCCTGAAATAAATCATCTGAGAAAAGAGAATTTGGAAAATTCGAAGGAAAAAAAATTGCTAGGAAATTCTATAACTATAAGAAATAAATTATCGCAATGGAAAGTACAGTTCTAAAAAAGAGAAATTGTCGTAGAAAATAAAATAAAGTAAGAATTGCTGAAAGAAGTAATATGGTGAAAAATTTTCAAAAGTTAATGAAATATTCTAGAAACAATAAAACAATTTTTCTACTTTAGAAGAGAATCTGCTTGAAAATTGTAAAATTTTTAAATTACTTAGTCAAGCTTTTATACTTAATATGTTGAGAGTGTTTATCTGTTACAACTTTTGAGCTGCTGCCAAAAATTTTGCAAGAATTTAATGTAGAAATAGTTCATTTAATTCGGCAATTTGGAATCTGAAGTACCTTAAAAAGAGCTACAATTTTGAAAAATGCTGAAAATCTTGAAATCGTAGAAAAAACATTGCTACAAAAGTTTATAACACTTGAGCAAAAAAATACATTTAAAAGAGATAATAATTATAGAAATCGTGAACAGAATTTAATGTAAATATAGTTTATTGAATTAGACTTGCAATCTGGAACCTAAAATACCTTAAAAAGGGCTTATCGCAATTTGAAAAATGTTAAAAATCTTGAAATCTTAAAGAAAATTTGCTACAAAATTTTATAACGCTTGAGCAAAAAAAAAATACAATTAAAAAGGGATAATCCTATAAATCGTGAGGAATTACTTAAAAAATCTAGATATTAAAGAAAATTTTGGTAGTTTGGATTAATGGTGAGAAATTCTAGAATTTAAGATTTAGAAAATTAAATTCTAAAAAATTTGAACCTCCATATATACAAAATTTTTGCAATTTGAAAGATAAATAATTTAGGGAAAATTTTAGAAACCGAGAAGAAAGAAATTGGATAAAACTTCTTACATAGAAAAAAATTATATAACAAAATTAAAGGATAAGCAAAGTCCCCATACCTTAAAGTAAAATAAGGAACAATATTATATATAAGCAAGTCGATTTTGCATTTGCATTTCTCTTATTAAATTTAAATTATATAAACAAGCTTGATAAAAAAATCAACACTTGAACTGCAATTACATTTCCCTTCAATAAAACACCTAAAATTAATTCCACATTTGAACTCCACCATCAAAAAGTAATACCGGAAAAAATAAATGACAGAGACCAGAGAGTAAAAAAAAGCAGGTTTCCAGCAACAATCAACAATAATCACGAAACCATACAGAAATTTCTAGACACCCGCACTGAATTACATCCAATTGTTTACTCGCAAAATTGAAACACAGAGCGAATTCCAATGCCCCGATAATAAATAAACTTTCGACAAAAGCCGAGCCCCGAGTTTTGCCAGCGCAAATATCGATTTCCTTTTTGCATTATATCCGCACACACACACACATGCAGAGAGAGAGAGGGGACACAAAGAATGGTAATTGGAAATTGTGTCAGGCCGAATATCCATCATTCGAGTGTAAATTATTAGATTGTACACTGAATTAACACCAATTTGTTTATTGTTAGCGACAACAGACGGTGGGGTGATGAGTAATCGGAGTTACAAGTGTGTGCGTGAATTGAGAGTGAAGAAAAACCGTTCGAAGGTTGAGGTTTAATTGATGACAGGTGATGTCTATTAAAAGTATAATTGTAATTAATTACATACAAATGATGAACTATTTTATTTATTTAAGTGCAATATTATTCAGAATATTGTTATCAATTAATTAACCTATTAATTAACATTAAAATGTTTAATCAAGGGTTAAGTGAAAATTTAATAAATTTATCAGTTATTATTGTAACTTAATATTTTTCAAAAAAAAAAAAAATTCGTATTAAAGAATCGAAATTTTTAAAAAGATTGTAATTGTAAAATTGTAGAATTTCAATTATTCTTTTAAATTACTTAATTGAAAACAAATAAACATTAAAATGTATCACGAAGTGAAAGCCTCCACAATTACTTATTTAATTACTTAATTTTGCAAATATAGAATATGTTTTGTGTTTAAACATCATACTATAGATTGCTTCACTTGGTGAAACATAATAATAGGAAATTGATTAAAAAATCACTATAGATTAAATTGGTTGATTCAGTTACCTAAAAAGCAAATTAATTTTACGAATAAATTACTAAGTTTATTAGTGCTTAATTTGTCAAATCACTATAGATTGTCTAGCAGGAAAATTAAACATTTATTTCAATTAGAGCTTATGTTCTCAGGTAAATAAATTATTATTGAAGTAATTTTACACTTAGAAGGCATGACAATGTAACTTATACGATTGTAGCGTAATTTCAGATACGGAAAATTACGTTGTCTGGAGTTATGTATTGCAGGACCATTCTGACCCAGGAGTAATTTGCAAAAGTGAACTTTGCGTCGTATCGTTGCAAACTTAACTGGCTGGCAATATTGCAGTGCGCACAATTAATGTGCAGGAAATTGAAACTTGGCCGGAGTTGGTAATTTTCCACAGACACACACAGAAGTTGCGCAATAATAATTGCATCTGGATTGTTATTATTTCTGAATTATTGTGTTACGCGAGAAAATATTGAATGAATTAACAAAATTTTCTAGTTAATCCAATTAAAACGCTGTCGATCGTTATTTACATCAATAGAGATAAATCGGCGGCATTAACGCATCCATTCCGTTTTGCGTGCTATTTGTAAAAAAAAAAAAATGAATGCCTCGGCCGATGGGAACGCGTCGCTCGGATTAATTTCGAGTGTATTAATCATCATCAGGATTTATTTACTGTGCCCTCCATGACGGCACGGGGACAAACAAACTGGCTAATGGCGCCCGTTAATTTCATCACCGGCACATTTTATTCAGTGAACGCGCTTTTCAATGCTGATTTTTGTACGTTCACCAACGTTTTATGAATAATTTCACGTCGAACAGTAAAATTTACTTAACAGACGTCCATTATTGCAGTGGTGAAGAGGACTATTATTGAATATTTTTTGTTTGTTATAAGCGATCACAGATGTAAATTGAGTTAAAATTATATATATTTCTATTTATTTAAAATAAGTAATACATATTTTTCCTAATACATACAGCGGTTTACTTGCGAGACAGATCAATAGTATCAGGTTTAGAAGGAAAAACTCTTTATGAAGTTTGGCATGGTCACAGACCAGATGTAAATGATTTCAGAATCTATGGTAGTCCTGTAATGGTTCATATTCCAAAAGAAAGACGAACCAAATGAGAAGAGAAGTCCTTACAAAAGATATTAGTAGGATTCAGTGAAACAACAAAAGTTTACAGATTGTACGATGCCAACAGAAACATTGTAACCATAAGTAGAAATGTTTTAGTAATGGAAAACATTACAGAAAACCAAGTGCCGGTGCAGGACAGCAAGGAAGCCGAAATAGTGGAGGAGAATATAAGTTATGAAGAAGATGCAGAAATAGCAGAATCAGTGGGGTATACAAGTTCTGAAGAAGAAACAGTGGCAAAATCACTGAGAGATACAAGTTATGAAGCTAAAGAAGAATCAAGTAGCAGTATGAATAACAGTGATTCTTTAGAAGAACAAGAACCAATTAGAAAATCCAAGCGACATCCGAAACCCAAGGTGTTTGAAGATTTTGTGACATACATGTGCTGCGATTGAGATTCTATACTCTAAGATCCATTAATAGTCGAAGAAGCCTGTTCCAGGCCAGATGCGGCTCAGTGGAAGAAGAAATGGAAAGTTTCAAAGAAAATAAAGCATGGGATCTTACAACATTACTGCAAGGAGGAAAAGTAGTGAGTTGCAAGTGGCTTTTTAAAACCAAGTGCGATAATGAAAACCAAGTACGTTATAGAGCGAGACTCGTGGCGAGAGGCTTCACTCAAACACAGGGGATTGACTATGATGAAACTTTCGCACCTATTGTGAGGCATTCAACTTTGAGAATGTTAATAGCTTTAGCAGTCAAATTGGATTTGACCATAACACATCTTGACATAACTACAGTTTTTTTTTAATGGTGACCTAGATAAAATAGTATATATGGAGCAGCTAAAAGGCTTCGCAGTAGATAAAAATAAGGTATGCAAGTTAAGAAAGGCTATATATAGTTTGAAACAAGCTTCTGGAATAAGAAAGTTGGAACTGTACTTAATAAGATAGGTTACGAAAGATCAAAGTTGGAACCGTGAAAGATAAAGAAAACAAGCTAAGAATAATAGCTCTATACGTGGATGATTTCTTCATTTTTTCAAAAGACTTATACTGGAGTTCCTAAAACAAGTTTAGGCTCCAAGTTCAAACTAAAAGATTTGGGAAAAGCAAAACAATGTTTAGGGATGAGAATAGAAAGGAATTGAAAAGAAGGTACAATAACTCTAGATCAAGAAAACTATGTGAATCAATTGCTGAAAAAGTTTTATACGGTTGAGTGTTTTAGTCATTTCTGTCAGGGAGATTACCGCTTAAGACTGTCCGGACCGGCAAGTAACTTAACCTGTTCGACGTCCATGAGATCATCGAAAATCATGTCTTCCGAAAGACTAGTTGACCTAGTCCTTATCGATTCAGCTACCTGATTTTTTAGCTTTATCAGATCTTCTAATTTCGGTATTCTGCCGGTATTTGATTTGGATGGGACTAGATTAGTTTTCTTTTTAAAAACTTTTACCTCTGTACTTTTGGCCGATTTTGATACTTTGGGTACCACTTTATGAATATCGCACTGGATAGATATGGTCGATGTTTGAACTGTAGCAAATTTTGCAAAAGACTGTCGATGGACAGATTAAGCGGTATTTTCGTTTGGCTTCAAAATAAGAAATTCGATCTTCAACCCGGATCTTTTGAATGGCATATTCGATCTGGAATTTCGGACATTGACGTGATCGTGGGCAATGCGGTTCCGCACAGTTGGTGCACTTAAAGGGAGTCTGACAATTACCTTTATGCGGAAGATTACCGCAGTATGCACATACAGAATTACTGCTACATTTTTTGGAAACATGTCCAAATTGCTGACAATAAGATAGACCCAAGGGGATTATGGTTGAATAGTTGTACTTCCAAGCTGTACATTGAAGCTATTTTCATAATTTTAGGGAGAAAATTTCCTTTCAAATTTTTGAAAACCTTAAAATGAATTTTGATAAAATTTGCAGGATATATTCCCGAAATTTGTGACTTTGAGATATAAAACAAATCAGCAAGTAACGATCACTAGTTTTTCTACAATTTGTTGTTTTTTATATAAAAATTACTCTGTAGGGTTTCTCTTTGAATTATTTAAAACCACTCGCTGATTGTAGACGAAATTAGCAGGATATATTCCTGAAATGCACGGCTTTGAGTTTTTCATTTCATTTTTTAAGAATTATAATGGAATTTTCAGGATATATTCATGTAAAGCATCGTTCTTAATTACGCAAACAATAAAATATTATACAAAATAAATATTGAAAATGAGTGCAGTATTAATCATGATAATTAATATTATTAATAAAATTCATATTATTATTAATAAAATTTTAGTTTTTCAAGATTTATCACTAAAATTTGTTGATATGTTTTATAGCGATCATTTTAAAGTGTTATTCTATGAATATTTTGAAAAGCACCAGAATAATTTTGTTGGAATTTGCAGAATATATTCCTGAAGTTTCTTTAAAATATCGAAGTAACCAAAAATTAATCATCACTAGTTTACAAGAATTTGCACTAAAAAAAGTTGTTTTTTGAAATCCACTTGCTGAATTTTGATGGAATTTGCAGGATAAATTCATCAAATGTGTGACTTTGACATATTAAAGAAACGATAAATTAATCACTACTATTACTAATGAAGGTTTAAATTAAATTACACTTGGTTTGTTTCACAATTTTTCTATATTTACTCAACTAGTTTCGCTTTTTACGGCATTATTTTGATAATGCCGTAAAAAGCGAAACTAGTTGAGTAAATATAGAAAAATTGTGAAACAAACCAAGTGTAATTTAATTTAAACCTTCATTAGTAATAGTTCAAAATGTTTCACCAAGTGATAAATGAGAAAGTGATTCAAGAAATAATCACTACTAGTTTTTCAAAAATTTCTACATTTGTTTGTTCTTTTGAATGCAGTTGCAGGATATAATTTTGAGATTAGTGATTTTAAAATATTGAAGAAACCAAAAATAATAATAAATAAATGAATAATCTCTTTATTTCTCTTCTAAATTAAAACACTAATATATAAGAAAGAAAGTGCGTCACACAAAAAAGAAATGTTTTTCTTCAAATATTTTGAAACCCACTCGACGAATTTTAATAGAATTTATAGAATATATCTATGAAATTTGTGGATTTAAAACATTAAATAAACCAAACATTAATGATGACTAGTGCCTTTTAGAATGTCCAATAAATTTTGTTATAGTTTTATCTAAAATCCGTTTAAAGTGTTCTCCTTTGAATTGTTTAAAAACCAACCAATACATTTTGCTAAAATTGTTAAGATGCGTTCCTAAAATGCGTGGCTTTGAGAAGTTGAAGAAATCAAAAATTAATACAAGAATTTCCTCTAAAATTTATTGAAATGTTTACTAGTTTTTGTTTTATAGAATTACTACTTCTAATTTATTTAATAATAATAAAAAACTTTATTATCAGGATTCACCCTATGTATATTAGAAAAAAAATTAAATTAATCAACATTAAGATAAATAAATTCAATATTTTGTTGTGTTTTCCTTTAAATTTCTTGAAAATCAGCAAATGCATTTTAATGGAATTTGTATTCTTGAAATATGTGTCTTTGAAATATCGATGAAAGTAAAGATTAATCATTAGTAGTTTTTCAAGAATTTCCACTATTTTTTATTTTTTTATTTTAAAATCACCTTGAAGTGTTTTACTTTAGGCTACAATATATTCTTGAAATATGTGACATTGAATATTGTAGAAACCAAAAATTATTCATCACTACTTCTTCAAGAATTTCCACTAAAATTTATTGTTTTTTTTTAAATCACTTTGAGATATTTTTCTTCGATATTGTAAAATCAACTTGCTTCATTTTTACGGAATTTGCAAGGGATATTTCCAAAATAAGTGAAGAAACCTAGAGATCACTAATTTTTCAAAAAATGTCTCTAAAATGTATTGCTGTTTTTATAAAAATCACCATAAGGAGTTGTTTCTAGAATATTTTGAAAAACTCGAGATGAGTTTAGATAGAATTAGCAACATATATTCCTGAAATGCGTGGCTTTGAAATATTGAAGAAACCAAAATTGTTCACTAGTTTTTTTTAGTAATAATTAAAACACTTTAAACTTTGTTTGTAAAACACTATATTTATTTTCGTAACTTAACTTTCGGTAACTACACGTACCTTCATAAAACGTGAAGTTTTTTATAATTCTCACTAAAATTGTTTAATCGTTTTTTATCATTTTGCAGTGTTTTTCTTTGAACTTTCTGAAACTCACTTACGAATTTTGATGGAAGTTGCAGGATATATATTTCTGGAAAGTATGGCTTGGAAATATTGAAAAAACTAAAAATTAATGATTAGTAGTTTTTCAAGAATTTATATTACAATTTGTTGTTGTTTTTTATAAATATCACTTTGAAGTATTTTACATTGAATGTTTTGAAAAGCATCCACAGAATTTTGATGGCACTTGTTGGTTATAGTCCTGAGATCTGTGGCTTCAAAATATTGAAGAAACCAAAATTGTTCCCAATTTTTTTTAGAATTCTCACAAATTTTTTTGTTCTTTTTTATCATTTTACAGTGTTTCTTTTTGAAATTCTCTTTATGAATTTTGATGGAAGTTGCAGGATATATTCGTGGAAAGTGTGGCTTGGAAATATTGAAGAAACTAAAAATTAATGATTAGTAGTTTTTCAAGAATTTCAATTTGTTGCTTTTTTAAATATAAATATCACTTTGAAGTATTTTCTTTAAATTTTTTGAAAAGCATTCACAGAAATTTGATGGCACTTGCTGGATATAGTTCTGAGATTTGTGGCCTTAAAATATTAAAGAATCCAATAATTAATAACCAATGGTTTTTTAAAAAATGTGAATTAAAATTTTTTGTTTCTTATAAAAAATTTTAAAATCTTATAAAGAATTGTAAAGCAATTTTTGTAGAAATAACAACAAATTTCAGAAAAAATTCTTGAAAAACTAGTGATTTAGGATATATTTCTAGAATTTGTGATTTAAAGGTATAAAAAAATCAACAATTAACGATCACAAATTTTTCAAGAATTTCTATAAAAATTTGTTTTTTATATAAAAATTACTGTTTAGGTTTTCTCTAATTTTTTTCAAAACCTCTCCATGAATTTAGATGGTATTTACAAAATATATTTCTGAAGTATGTGGCTTTGAAATATTGAAGCAAGGAAAAATGTATGATTCTTAGTTCTTATAAAATTTTCACTAAAATTTGTTGTTTTTTCTTTCAATAAAACTCACTTTAAAGTGATTCTGAATATTTTGAAAATCACTTCATAAATTTTGATGGAATTTTCCGGATATATTCCTGAAATGGCTTTGAAATATTTAGGAAACCAAAAAAAAAACAGTTTTTTCCAGAAATTATACTGAAATATGTTTTTTATTTTCTTATAAAAATCACTTAGATACCTTTCAATTTGAATTTTTTGAAAACCACCCTGTGAGTTTTGATTCAATTTGCAGAATTTATTTCTGAAACAAATAGCTATGGAATGTTTTGTAGAAACAAAAAATTCATCCTCACTAGTTTTTGAAGAATTTCCACTTAATTTTATTTTTGATAAAAATCACTTTGTGTTTTTTTTAAATTAATTATCTGACAAATTTTGATAAAATCAGCAGGAAACTCTTCTAAACTGTGTGGCATTTAAATATTGAAGAAACAAAAACTAGTCGTAACCAGTTTTCCAAAAATTTATTCTAAAATTTATGGTTTTTTTTTAATCAAAAATCTATTTTTTTAGTTTTTCTTAAAATTTTTGATATTTCTAAAACACGTAAACCATTTTGAAGTGTTTACTTTGAATTTTCTGATACACAGCTTATGGATTTTGATGGAATTTACAGAATATATTTCTGAAGTATGTGGCATTGAAATATTACAGTAACCGAAAATTAGTGATTACTAGTTTTTCAAAAATTTCCACTAAAAATTTACAGTAACCAAAAATTAGTTATCACTCAAGATCTTCAAGTATTTCCACTAAAAATTTTTGGTATTATGATGGTTAAAATACAGTTGTTGAGTTTTAGTAATTTTTAGAAATGTGAAATATTGATGTTTAAGAAATTTCAGTTTTTTTTAATAGTTTGAAGATTATTTGTTGGTACATTACATGGTTTTCCAAATTTTCTCTTTAAAACTACTAAAAAAGTCCTACGATTTCAAAACCCTATAATTAAAAATTCAAGATTCTTAACATACTTAATTTTTGTGTCTACAATTTTTCGAATACCCTGCTTTTCTTAAATCAAAGCCCACAAAATTCTAAGACTTCAAATTCCCTAAGCTTAATTTAATCGAAAGAATCAACAATTGCAATCTTTGTTTCAGAAATTCGATAGTGTTCTCCAAATTTTCTCTTTAAAACAATTTAAAAAATTCCAACAATTTCAAAACCCTAAAACAAATAATTCAAGATTCTTAACCTATTCATTATCTAATTGCAAAATTTTTATAGCTATGTTTTGTTGAATACCCCGATTTTCTTAAATCAAAACCCACAAAATTCTAAGATTTCAATTTCCCTAAGCCTAATTTTATCAAAAGAATCAACAATTAATCAATCAACAGCAATCTTTGTTTCAGAAATTTGACAGTGTTTTCCAAATTTTCTCTTTAAAACAATTTAAAAAATTCCAACAATTTCAAAACCCTAAAACAAATAATTCAAGATTCTTAACCTATTCATTATCTAATTGCAAAATTTTTATAGCTATGTTTTGTTGAATACCCCGATTTTCTTAAATCAAAACCCACAAAATTCTAAGATTTCAATTTCCCTAAGCCTAATTTTATCAAAAGAATCAACAATTAATCAATCAACAGCAATCTTTGTTTCAGAAATTTGACAGTGTTTTCCAAATTTTCTCTTTAAAACAATTTAAAAAATTCCCACAATTTCAAAACCCTAAAACTAAAAATTCTAGGTTCTTAACCTAGTAGTTATCTAATTGTGAAGTTGTCGTGGCTGTGATTTTTTGAACACCTTGATTTTCTTAAATCAAAACCCACAAAAATCTAAAACTTCAAATTCTCTAATATTTTTAAATAATCAACAAAAATTTTGAATAATTGTTTCAGAAATTCGACAGTTCGAAATTTTGATTTCTTGATGGTTTAAAACGTAATTTTTTAGAAGTATTTTAAAAGTTTTAAGGCTACGGGGTTTTTAAATATTGAGGCTTTAGCCTTTTAAGTTAGAAACTTTTTATTTTTAGAATTTTAAAATTTCAGATTTTAAATAATTTAAAGTTTAGTTTCCGCTAAATTAGAAGTTTTTGAACATTAATTTTCTAATTTTTATCATTTTGAAGTTAATGGTTTTTTTTCAATCTTTATAATTTTGAAAATTAAAATTTAAGAAAATACTTGATTGATTGATATTTTTGTGTGATACAAAGTTACAATTTTGTAGGAATTATCAAAATTTATGAATTTGACATTTTAGTTCTTCGATAGTTTAACGCTTAGTTCTTAGTTTTTTTTGAAAGTTCTAAAGATTTGATGTTCCAATTTTTTTAAAGAAACTTATAAATAAAAACTTGATTTTCTATGTTTAGATTTTTAAAGCTTAGTTCTTGAGTTTTAAATTTTGGTTCTTTAACAGTTTATGGCAATTCATCTGAGAAAACTTTTTTTCTTTTGAATTTTGATACTTTAGTATTTCAGCAATTAATAGTTTGGTTTTTTTTCTATAGTTTGAAGCTTAGTTGTTAAATATTGACATTTTCAATCATTTTTATACTATGATAAGATACAAAATTCTTTTTCAATGTTTAAAATTTTGCTATTTCCGAAAGAAAGTTTTGAAATTTTGATTCCTAGTGTCATGGAGTTTTTAAAAACTGAATTTTTATCATTCTGAAATTAAGAAGTTTGGGTTACTTGATAGTTTGAAGCCTAAGTGTTGATATTTTAATAGTTGTGAACTATTGATATTTTGAAGCAAAGAAATTTTAGAATTTTGAAGATGACACAATATCATTGACAAGGGTGCCTTAATCGAAAAAGGTTAGCTTGGTAGCTTTCCTCATGGTAAAAACAATTTAAAGCCTCGAACTAAAATTATAAACAGTTTACGTATTTCCAATTATGTCACTTGTCTATTTCTGTTATTAATTATTTTTTGCGATTTCGATTTCATTTAATTTTTTTGCAAGATATTTAATTGCGGCAACCGTATTGAAGGAGTTCTATACAATTCGTACATTTACTATAATTCGCAATCATTTCTAGAGCAAAGTAATTACACCGGCGACGACGTATTGAAATTATATGACGAATATGTAAGTGAAAAAAAAATAACTAGGTCACTAAGGCTAAAATTTACCACACTTCCCGTGTGCACGCTCTTATCTCCATGCTAATTAATCTCGCCAACTTCGTGAAAGTTTCCTCTTAACAAGAACTACAAAGCGAATTTTAAAGTTAACCGTCTGTACTGTACTCAACTAGAATGGAAAACGATAATACGCGAACGAATTAATTACGTAGAATATTTTCAGTTTGTATTCTCGTTTACTTATCGACCGGTGTTTAACTGCACCGACACTGACGTCCCAGTTAACCTCCTTAGGTAATTATCGTTCGACTTGAATCATCAACATTCTGCTCATTCCTCCGGCTTTGATGATACAAGATAATTCCCTCCATGAAAGTGATGGCCACTCCATCGTCGGCATTAAGTGGCTCCACCGGCGAATTTAATCATAATTGATAAGCTCGTAACGATTTTACAACTCCGAGATAGGTAATAAAAAGCTACTTTGTAGCAGAGTGTATTAGATTTGCATCGTATTCTTAAATGTCTTAATTTACGTAGTTTCATCAAAGCAGAATTACAATAATGCATTTATCTTGGTTAGAGTTAATATTGACATACAACACGGCATACCAGAGTACTTCCTACTGGCTCGCACCTGTCCTTCTGTAGGGGTTTCCGGATGTTATATTAGGTGGTGCCCCTGGTGACGGACACTGCAAGGACCCTGCATCCTCGCATACGAAATTAGATCCTGCAAATTTGCATGGGCCGCGTGCATCCTGCGCTGTATACATTTGGATAACTAAATTGTTAATAGCCAAGGGGAAGCGGGCACATCGTGCGCCAGATTTTTCCTGCAGATAATCAGCTACACACCGAGATGGGATCTCCTGCCGGAATACGAAACGTGCTGGTGCACATATGAAATTTCGAAATTATACAATTTTTATAGTTGGGTAAATTTTTTAAAAATTAAACAACTCTAACATATGTATTATTAAAGTTGTCTAGCACTTTAATATTATTTGCTCTGGTAAATTACATTACTTTATTATTTTTATAGGTTAAAATTAGCTTTTATTTATAATTATAGTATGTCTGCAGCGTACTTTTGACCTACCACGAAAATGTGTATATTAATCTAGCAGAAACAATTAACTATATATTATCTAAACTATTTTAGATTTTGATTATCACATTTGAAATACCTTAACAGTCTGTATTTTGCGCTAGCTTAACTTCGTCCTACCATAATAGTCTGTTTATTAGGCTAGCGTACTCTCGACCTACTACAATAGTCTTTAAATTACGGTAGCGTAAGCTTGACCTACCCTAACAGGCTGTATATTGTGCTAGCGTACTCTTGACCTACCCTAATATTCTGCATATTGCTCTAGCGTACTCTTGACCTACCACAACAGTCTGTATGTTACGCTAGCGTAACCTTGACCTACCCTAATAGGCTCTATATTGTGCTAGCGTACTCTTGACCTACCACAACAGTCTTTAAATTACGGTAGAGTAACCTTGACCTACCCTAACAGGCTGTATATTGTGCTAGCGTACTCTTGACCTACCCTAACATTCTGCATATTGTCTAGCGTACTCTTGACCTACCACAACCGGCTGTATATTATGCTAGCCTAACGTTGACCTATCCTAACAGTCTGTATATTAAGCTAGCCTAACTTTGACCTATCATAACAGTCTGCATATTGCGCTAGCGTACTCTTGACCTTCCACAACAGTCTGTACATTGACCTAGCGTATCCTTGACCTGCCACAACAGAATATTAGCCTGGTGTAAATTTACCCGAGCATAAAAAAAGTAAAAATGCTTCTTCATGTAAAATACCTACGAATAGCTAAAACCTGTAGAAAGTGCTGACAAAAAAGACAAGTGAATGTGTAAAACGAAAAATATACTTTAGCCTTGAAACGATTTGCGAATAATTGTGTTATTGATGACTTGAAAATTCTAGTTCTTAAAACAATTTGAATTCAAATAAATATAAGAAAAAACAAAATTTAATAAAATAAAATAAATTCCACCATTATACACAAGTGAAATGAAGACAAAACAATAGATAAGTCTTAAATTATCATTTCTAATTCGGTGAATTACATTAGATATGAGCAATAAGGTAAAAAATTAAAAATAGAAGAATTAAACTTTGTTAGTATTTGTATTTTTGTTTAATCCTTTGGTCCTCTTACATTGAATAAATTGATTAATAAGACAGAAAAAATATGTCTATTTTTAAAAATAAGCGAGACATTTAGAGAAATGGCAAAAAATCAAGGGTGACTTGATAAAATATTCAAAATTCCTTAAAAACCATTGTGTTTACAGAGCTACGGTTTTCATTCCTTAGTTACATTTTATAGTACTTAATATCTAGAATTAATATAATGATATTTATAATACGATGGCGGGCGAATCTACTACGTCCGAAGATAATATAACGTATTTAAAGTGTTATGCAAGTACAATATGCAAAGTGATAGTGTGCATCAAGTGCGGAAACTCCTACCACCGCAGCTGCAGCAACACAACAAAGGGCTTGAAAACATTAGATGGAACCCGAGTAATATGTTGCGGGCTAACAGAAGAGAAAAGTGAGGTTAGCAGCGCAACGGTACTAATAGAAAATATATCGCTCAAAAGGCAAGTAGAACTAATGGGCAAAATTATATCAGAAATGAAAGACAAAAACGCTGTCCTAAAAGATAATATACAGCTCCTAAAAGAACGCATAAACTCTCTGGGAAATAAAACTACCGAAAAGAACAGTGATATCTCTGAACCAAAAACAAACAAAAATAACAAAAAATACGAATGCAATTAAAAATCTGCAAAAATCGAGATCTCTGTCAACAGATGCTAGTATAGACAATAACCGCAAAATTTACACAAAACAACCTTCCACTGATACTGTATTTTTAGATGTTCCCGCGAACATTCCTAGCACTTTTGCGGCGGCCACGAAAAATGTATCGGCGAATAACGCAGAAAAAAGAACCGAAACAAAAGAATCGGAAGTACAAACGACTACCAATAAAAGTAATAAAAACAACATCACAATTCCAACTACGGACACCGATGATGCACGAAAAAGGGCGAACCAAAATACAAATTGGATAACAATAAAGAGACACAAGAAGAAAACCAAGCAAGATTCATACTAGTATCAACTAACAACCATTGCGTGATAGCAATTGCAAAAAAAGCGTTTTTATACGTGGCACGTCTTTATCTCCCCACAAAGCAAAAAGACCTCTCTACTTGCTTAAAAACAGAATTTCCCAAAGTTATCTGCGAATTATTGGAATCCAAATACCCGCAAGATTACGCCGCATTCAAGGTTACAATTGATATAATTAATTTTGATAAAGCAATGGACTCGAAAATATGGCCATATGGAGCATATGAACACTGTTCACAAATTCAAGACGACAGGGGAAAGAAGTAACATGGAGCAATAATAAATCGTCAAAGGAGACAATAAAAATCCCACATCACAATCTGCAATCAATCAAAAATAAAATCAGTGAATTAGAAGTATTATTACCTGAATTAGATATAAATTTCTTTTTAGTAACCGAACACTGGGTCACCGATGAGGAAACCTTTCCCACCATTAACAACTACCAATTAATCTCCGCCTTCAAACGGTCAAAGCAGGGAAATGGAGGAGCCGCAATATTAGCAACAGGCACCCACAACTTAAAGAGCAGGCCCGATATCAACCAGCTTTCCCAGGAAGGAACGGTAGAGCTAGCAGGAGCTGAATATTTAGGCAAAAACCATAAAAATTACACTAATATGTATCTATCGACCTCTTGAGGGGATTTTTGCAGAATTTCATTTAGAAAACATTGTACATAAAATCGTAATAGAGGAACATAGTGAAATCTTAATCGGTGGTGATTTCAATATTGACATGCAAAAAAGTGATGAATATAAGATGTCTCTTTTTAAAAATCTAATGCAAAGCTATAACCTAAAAATAACTATCCAAGCACCAACTAGAATTAACAAAACAAGCAAAACATGCATTGATAACATAATATCAAGTACATGGAGACGGATGTAATTAACACGCCAACTAATAAAGTTCAGTTGCACGGTAGAAAAAATAAAAAATAAATCAATAAAAACCAGAATAGTAAATTAAAAAACCCTTACTAAATTTAGCTCGGAACTAAGTTTGCTAAATTGGAATGATCTCCTGGAAAATCACAAAACGTCGGAAGATTATTTCAATCAATTCCACAAAATTTTCTTAACGGTATTTAATAAATGTTGACCAACAAAAACAAAAATTATGATAAGTTTAAACCAAAAAACCCTGGTATACGGATTTTAATAAAACTATATCAGTCAATTTTCCTTTATCCTGCGACTGAACAAGAAATAATAAAAATAGTATATAATATGAACACAAGTAACACTAATGATATAGATGACCTAACCACAACAATAGTCAAACATGCAATAAAACACATTAGCAAACCACTAATGCATTCAATCAATTTATCCATAACGGAGAGTTCATTTCGTTCGCCACTCAAAATGGGGAAAATATTACCTATATTTAAAAAGGGCGACCCAAACCTAATAACAAATTACAGGCCAATATCGATATTGCCAGTTTTTTCAATTTTTTTTTTTTTGAAAAAGTAATCTATAATAGATTAATAGATTTTTTGTCGTGCAAAAATGTCCTCTGCGCCGAACAATTTGGTTTCCGGAAAGGAGTAACGACGACACACGCCATATACAATTTCATGAATTATATTCTTACTAACCTAGACAAAAACCTGAACGTGTTCTCGGTTTTTATAGACTTAACAAAATCATTCGACTGTGTTCCTCACGAACTTCTATTAAACAAGCTACATACCTATGGAATAAGAGGAAATTGTCATAGTCTCCTTTTATCATATTTAGCGGAAAGAAAACAAATAACAACCGCGTATATAAAGAATAGTTATCGATGATCAAACATAGCCCAACAAACAGTAGGATTGCCGCAAGGGAGTATCTTAAGCCTTTTATTATTTTTACTGTTTATCAACGAAATGCCACTTGCAATCAACAGATACCTAACAATGTTTGCAGACGATTACACCATCAATATGACAGACCAAAATCTAAACTGAAATGAAGTCACTAATCGAATACTCCTTGATCTGGATGCGTGGCTGACCATAAATAACTTTGTAGCTAATGTCTCAAAAACACATGTTATGAACTACCGATCTATGATGGGACAAACAGACGTGCAGTTAAATGGTGAGGCGGTAATGGAAACTGAACATGTAAAATTCCTAGGACTGATCATCCAAAATAATCTAAAATGGGATAAGCATATTCAGTAAGTTTGCTCAAAAATAGAAAGGAATTCATACCTTATAAAGGGTCCGCCAATAGGGACGCGCGAAGTTTGCCGGAAGGGTGCGGCCATGTTGTTCGAGGTAGAGCTGTCAAAGTTGCTGTCATTTGTTCAGTATATAACCCCAAATCACCATGGCAAGTTTGAGTATCGAGCAGCACGTGCAAATTATTAAATTGTTTTACGAAAATGGGTCATCAGTTCGAGCAACGTTCTGCGCACTTCGCCCATTTTACGGTCGCGATGATCGGCCTGTAGAGTCGACTATCCGTCGATTGGTGGGCAAATTCGAGTCGACTGGTTCAGTAAACAACCAGCCAACACTGACACGTCGACGAAACGCCCGATCGAACGAAAATATCGCTGCTGTCCGTGAGAGTGTGCGCGAGAACCCGAAGCAGCCCATTTTTTGTCGTGCACAGGAACTTGGCCTTTCGGAGACATCAACTCGCAGAATTTTGCATCTGGATTTGGGTCTGCACCCGTACAAATTCCAATTGACCCAGGAGCTCAAGATAAACGACCACAGACAGCGTCGGGCGTTCGCTGACTGGGTTTTGGAGCAGTTGGAAGCAGACCCCCAATTTGACCGAAAAATCATCTTCAGCGACGAGGCTCATTTCTGGATGAACGGGTATGTGAACAAGCAAAATTGCCGCATTTGGAGTGAGAACAACGAGGTCCACCAAGTGGCAATGCATCCCCAGAAAGTCACTGTTTGGTGTGGATTTTGGGCCGGCGGCATCATCGGTCCGTACCGGCGGCCATAACCGTCAATGGGGAGCGCTACAGGTCGATGATAACCAACTTCTTTTGGCCTAAACTGCATGATATGGACACGGACGACATGTGGTTCCAGCAGGACGCCGCCACGTGCCACTCAGCCCATGCCACAATGGACATTCTGCACGAGCGATTTCCGGACGTGGTCATCTCGCGCGGAGGCGATATCAACTGGCCACCGAAATCGTGCGATTTAACGCCTTTAGACTTTTTTCTCTGGGGCTACCTCAAGTCGCTGGTCTACGCCAACAAGCCTCTAAACACCGATGACCTCAAAGTCAACATACGCAACGCCATCGCTCAAATTGAGGCCGATATGTGCTCCAGAGTCATCGAAAATTGGACCTCCCGGATCCGGGCTACCAAACGGAGCCGCGGTGGTCATTTGAACGATGTTATCTTCCACACTTAATGGGGTCGAATACCCTTTCGAATGAAAAATAAATTTCGTTTCTACCTCACACACAACTTGTTTTATTCACTTTTAAAGTTCACGCGCCCTTATTGGCGGACCCTATATATGATACAAGACAAGATATCCATTAGGAGACATCACGAATAGTGTATATGTCATATTGTCAATCGCAGATCAAATATGAAATCATCTTTTGGGCATGCACCACATAATTAAATTTACAGAAGCTCTTTGTGGTACAGAAGAGGCTAGTGCGGGCCATATGCAATTAAAAGCCCAACTCCAGCTACCGTCCACTCTTCAAAAAACTAAAAATAATGCCACTAGCAAGTCTATACATATACGAAGCGCTAAAATTTATAAAGAGTAACATGCACCTGTTCGAAGTAAACCAGAGTCAACACCATCACAATACAAGAACAAGCTCAATAAGGCTACCAAAGCATAAGCATAGATTTTATCACAACAATCTGCATAGTGCAGTGCATAAAACTATACAATGCTCTCCCTTACAGAATAAAAGGCCAGACAGAAAAAATATTTAGTAAGCATATAAAACACTTGATATCAGAAAACAGTTTTTTTACCATTAACGAGTACTTCGCTTATTGGGGAAACAAGTAACCCACACCTAACAACTCGCCACAATTACAATATTAAAGTTTTATTTTTTAATTTATGTGTATTTAATTGTTTGTTTTGAATCAAATTTTAATATGTTTAGTAAGTTTGTGTATGTACCAAATTGTAGTGTATAACAAGTAAGTTTTATATGTATATACAGTTTTAATGTGTACTAGAATAAGGAATACACTATATTATATTGACACTCCCATTCCACCATTCATTTTGGAAAATAAAACTTACATTTTCATTTACATTTTCAATAAAGTGTAAAAAAATGTAAATTAATAAATTGTGATAAAGTACAAAATATTTGCTGAAAATTTACACAAACATAACAATATAATAAGACTATTTTTACTATTGTATTTCTTATAAAATTTAGTATAATTTAAGCCTAAACACGCTACTTTTATTTTTTTAAATAAGTGAGATATTCAGAAAATTAATTAAAAATCAAAGGTGACTTGATAAAATTTTCAAAATTCTCTATCTTAAAAACTATTGTGTTTACAGTGCTACGGTTTTCACTCTTCAATTACATTTTATAGTACTTAATATCTAGAATTAATAAAAAGTAAAAAAAAATCATAATTTACGTAGAAAAAAATATAATTGTGAAAAAAGAAAAATTTTTTTTGCAAAGAAATGAAACAAATGCAACTACATATTAAGACAATGTTCACTATTGTATTATTTGTAAACTTTAATAAAATTTATACCCAAGCACGATAAATTTATTTTTATAAAAAGCCAGGTATTTAGGAAAATAATAAAAAAATCAAAGGCGACTTGATGAAAATTTCTAAATTCTCTATCTCAAAGACTGTTACGTCTACATAGGTCCTCTGTTCAGTTATCGATTTAATTTCATAGCATTTAATACCTAGGATTATTCAAATGTACAAATTTTCAAAACTTTTATAGAAAAAAATAAAAATCCTAAGTTTACAATAACAATGTTACAACGATTGCATTCAATTTAGTAAAATTCAAGCCTAAACACGATACATTAAGTTTTAAAAATAACCAAGATCTTTAGAAAAATATTCAAGCCCAAACACGATACATTTAGTTTTAAAAATAATCGAGATGTTTAGAAAAGTATTTAAAAATCAAAACTAACTTGATGAAATTTTTAAAATTTTGTGTTTTTGTAGAGCTACGGCTTTCACTCGTCAATTACATTTTATAGTACTTAATATCTAGAATTATTATTCTATATGAGGCTATTGCGGTAACATCTGGTGTTCCTCAAGGGTCCCATTGTGGTCCAATTGTGTTCCTATTATTTATTAACGACATTACCTCATACGTTATTCACTTTTTACTCTTGTCAGCTGACGATTTAAAGATATTTGGAGTAATTAGCAGTCCATTAAACCATGTTTTAATTCAGACTGACCTTAATAATATATATAGATGGTGTTGTGATAATCGTCTATTTCTAAATATCAGCAAGTGTTACTCACTATAATTTAGCAAAGGACAGATATCTGAAAGCAATTGTTATATTAATGGCAATTTGCTATCGCCAGTTAAATACATTAATGACCTTGGCGTGACTTTTGATTATCGTCTCTCTTTTGCCAAACAAATCGATACCATTTGTTGTAAAGCCATGCAAACATTAGGTTTTATATTTCGGTTTGTTAAAAGATTCTCTAGTTACACGCAGCAGCTACTTAATTTTACTTTAGTAAGGTTACAACTAGAGTATGCGACTTGTATTTGGTACCCATTTTATTCAAATTCTGTGTTTCAACTCGAACGGGTTTAAAATAAATTTTTATTAAACATTAGTTTCCAACTAGGCATTACTAGAACAAATTACAGTCGCACCCAAGTTTTGACACTAACTAATTTAACCAGGTAGGTTAGGTTAGGCTTAGGGCAGGCGTATTTATGCGGATTTGTGTTTTCATTTTAAAATTGTCAATAACTCGATAAATTGCCATGACTTGTTTAATAGTATTAATTTTAACGTACCATCCAGCACAAGAAATAACCTAACATTTCTTGAGAATTTTCATTATACCAATTATGGAAAAAATAGTCGATTAAGCAGAATGATGAGGAACTTCAACATCATTTAGAAGCGCTATTTTATCACCATTTATGGAATACCGTTTTCTGGTTTTAAACGACAAGTCAAAGCAATTTATCTAACCATCTGTGGCAATAATCGATACATTATATAATGTGCGTAACTTGGAATCAACATATGTATAAATGTATGTATGTATATTTATATTTAGTTCTTTATAATAATAATTTTAGACTTTGTATAATTATTACTGCTATTTAAAGTGTACAATTTTTGAGTCAAATTGTTAATCATCATTGTTGTGTATCACGATATTATTGTTTTTTCCTTCATTTTTTTTTTGTCTATCTAGCAATATTAATATTTTGTTAAAAAATTTTGTTACTTTATTTAATTTGTTTTCAATTTAATTTATGTAATTACTATGTTTTTGTAAAAAGGAGAAACCGTGAATAAATAAATAAATATCTAAAGTTAATAAATTGTGAAAGAGTCAAAAAAAAAATCCGAAAAATAATACAAACATAATAATTTTAAAAATTTAAGCCCAAACACGCTATAATTATTTTTTTTAAAAAGCTAGATATTCAGAAAAATAGTTAAAAATCAAAGGTAACTTTTTTTTCAAGATGAAAACTGCTATGTTTACAGGTATGGCTTTCACTCTTCAGTTGATGAAATTTCCAAAATTCCCTATCTTGGAAACTGCTATATTTACAGAGATATGGTTTTCACTATTCAGTTTTATTTTATATTGCTTAATTCCTGGAATTATTTTACACACGTCCTGGGCTGTGTGATATTGACGTATTCTTAATTTACTCGGGATTGAATATCATGCGGTTTTGCCGATTGAAAATTTATTTTAAACTATATATCTAAATTTGAGGCGTTGTGTCCATTCATAATAATTATATTCATATTAATTAAGTACGGTAATTTCTCTTTTCCTCCATTTTCATTTATACACCTTTCCGTGGCCCATACTAACCTTGTTTGTGTCTATTTTATCGTTAGTTATCGTTAGTGATACTGTTTTTATTCCTTTATTGATATCGGCGTTAAAATGGTTTTTAAATGCGGTATTTGTGAACAAGGTATTACGCCTAACACTCCATATCTCAAATGTAATGGAAAATGCAATAAATATATTCACGTTCGTTGTTCACGATTATGTGATAGTGAAGTTTCCTTCATTACCAATAGTAAAACAAAATGGGCCTGTCATAAATGTACTAATCCTTCACCTCAAGTTAACGCTTCATATGAAAGGTCAGTTACTGGGATGACTTAAATAGAATAATTTCTGAACAACTAACGGCTTTTAGACAAGAATTTATTAACATAAAACAAGAAATAATTAATTACCTAATGACACGTTTTTTTGAAATGGAAAACAGACTTTTAAAATTGGAACAATAACGTTGTAATGTTACTGGGATAGCTGACTTCAATGATATTATAATTGAAATGGAAGACAGGCAAATTAGAAATTGTAATTTTATTCTCTTTAATCTAAAGGAATCTGTATGTTGCTATTGACCAAAAAGTTATGGATGATTTTGTGGAAGTAGAAAAAATATTACAGCTTCTAGGGGTCTTAGTTAAACCTTTGAAAATACTTCGTTAATGTTCGAAAAAATCTAATAGCTGTCGTCCCTTAAAATTCATTTTTAATTATGAACATTCGGCTAAACTGGTACTCAAATCAAACTCTTTGAATAACAACAAACTACTACATTTTCTAAGTGACCGAACTTTAAAACAAAGAGAATATTATAAAAAGATTAAATCTGAACTTGATATGCGTATTAACAATGGTGAAACAAATATTTCAATTAAATTCCGTAATGGCATTCCTTATATATCTGTTAATGATAGTGTCAAATCTTCTGAGAATAATTCTGTTTTAAAAAACTAATATTTTATTATCAGAATGTTGGAGGTATAAGAACGAAACTAAAAAAGTTCATGAGGAATTTAAAGGTGGTAGCATACTTATAGCTATAAAGAAATGCTACAAATCTGTTTGGGTTTGTTGTTCTAATATAATTGAACATATCTTTGTTGCCGTTAATTATTGGTTGCGTATATACACCCTCTTCTTCAGTTTCAATTTATATGTCATTGATATGAATATTGAAATGTCTTATGATATACTACTTAGTACTAGCTCCCATCATTCTGCATATTGTGGCTAATTGTCAACCATTGCTAATATCGATAGATTAATAACACACGAAAAAACGTACCTTTTTATTAGAGCCAATTACGAGGAACTTTTTTTCATAATTTAGATTGAGAATGTATCTTAAATGGTGGTAATTTAGTTGATGCCGTTAAATTATTTTATAATCATATTTATAAATTTATGGATTTGTTTATACCAGCTAAAATTATGACCGCGAGAAATAGTAATTTTCCTAGACGCTTTAATTATGGCCTTATCAAAAAGATATCAGAAAAGAAGCTTGCACATGCAAAATATAAGAAATCTGGTAGTAATGAGGATTATTTGATATTTACCAATCTTAGATCAATCTGCAAAAATTTACATAAGGAATATTTGGATAATATTCAAAATAATCTTTTTGTCAATCCAAGAAAATTTTGGCAATTTGCACGTGATTCCAGGAATGAAAATGCAATTCCAAGGGTTATAAAATTTATTGATGAAACAGCTGATAATCTAAATGATATCGTTAATTTGTTTGCGGATTATTTTTCGACTATTTATAAGACCATGGATAGTGCTATCGAAGAAAATATTTTAGATTATGAATTCAGCAGCATATCGGGTTAAATATATCTTCAGAGGTAGTATTTAAAGAATTCCTTCTCTTCTGGGCTCGATGGCATTCCTTCAAATTTATTATTGAATTGTATTTATTATCTAAACCTATATATATATATTATCTTTAAGTCTTCCTTAAAGCATTGTTATTTCTCAAAAATTTGGAAGGAATGTTTCATTACTCCAATATTTAAAAGTGGAGCCCGTGAAAATGTATCTAATTACCATAGTGTTTGTATTCAATCTGTTATTCCCAAGCTACTGGACAAGATTATTAGTAAGCAACTTGTATGGATGTCCAAGTCAATAATATCATGTAGGCAACGTGGTTTTCAATCGTGTAAATCCACAACGATAAATTTAATGTAATTCAAACATTTTTTGTTAAATGCCTTTGTTAGAAATTATCAAGTAGATACAATATATATATATATATATATATATATATATATATATATATATATATATATATATATGGATTTTTCGAAGGCGTTTGATAGAGTCAGTCATGCTGTCCTTTTGCACAAATTACGTTTACTTGGATTTATTGCAATAAAACAACACAGTTAGGAGGGTTTCACATGTATTTATTGTTGAACACTGCAACTTGTTTCGCCACACAGTCAGATGAAGATGAAGATGAAGCTACTGTGTGCCAACTGTGCCAACTGTGTTTTTTTATTTCAATTTGTTATGGAGTTTCATCATGTATCCGCCTCGTCAATTCAAAACTTGGATTTAGTTCAAATACTTTATCTTGGCTCAAATTATTTCTTACAGATCGACTACAAACTGTAAAAAATTCTAATTTCGTATCAGAACCCATTGTTATTGGTTCTGGTGTTCCACAAGGCTCTCAAATTGGACCAATTCTATTTATATTATTTATAAATGATTAAGTGCAGGTTATTAAGTTCAGGGTCGACGACTACAAATTATTACAAGAGGATTTGTATAGTGTTTCCCGTTGGTGTGTTATTAATAAACTGTTTTTAAATGTTGATAAGTGTATCTCAATTTCTTTTTTCATTACATGTTGAGTATGTCATCCATTCATCTCTTTTGAAATGTGTTGACTCGGTTAAAGACCTGGGTGTGCTTTTTGATAGTCGCTTGTCTTTTAAGGGCCACATTAATGGTATATGTGATAAAGCATCAAGACTCTGGGGCTTTATTTGGCATATTTCAAAGGAGTTACAACGAAATTGTTTATTTTTTTTTATATCATTCATTGGTAAGGTGTCACCTAGAGTATGCATCCCCAGTTTGGTCTCCTTACTTAGCAATGCACATTAACCATACAGAATCGTTGCAACATAGATTCCTTCGAAATTTGGAATACAAACTAGGTATTCGCCATATCCAAGGTAGCTATGAATTCATTATGAAAACTTTTAATATCCAGTTATTAAGTGATCGTCGTAAAATGGCAGACCTTTGTTTTCTTCATGGATTCATGAATTGTCAAAGATTAAAATTTGTTTTTCTAATTTTTCACGTAGGTTAAAAAATGCAATTGATTTAAAATCAACACATATACAACCAACTACTCTCATAACAATTCTATGAGTCGTATGGTAAGGTTGTCGAATGTTTTAAACAAATATGAGTGGTTTGATTTGTTCAATTCGAGTAAACAAGCTTTTAAAAAATCACTGGTCAAAAGTATGGATTTAATTTAAGGTTTATACTTGTTTTATTTTTTATAAGTTAATTATTAATATAAATATGATTTAAATAAGTCGGATATAACTTGATGAAATTTTCAAGATTCTCTATCTTGAAAATGACTGTGTTTACAGAGGTATGGTTTTCACACATCAGTTTCATTTTATAGCACTTATTACCTAAAATTATGCCAAAATTTTCAAAACTTTCATAGAAAAAAATTGTAAATCATAAATATACAATAACAATATTACAACGAATGTATTCTTTGTAAAATTTAGCAAAATTCAAGCTTAAACACAAAACATTTACTTTCCTAAATAACCGAGATGTTTAGAAAAATAATTAAAAATCAAAGGTAACTCAAAATCTTAAAAATTATTGTGTTTACAAAGCTACGGTTTTCACTCTTCAGTTACAATTACCAGTCGTACTGATATATAATTTTTATTTATATGAGACAAGAAATGTACATACTTGCCTATAATTTTGTTGACAGCTTTTGCCATCATTTAGGATACTTTTTTAAAAGCTATATGCACTCTTAATTAGATCTAAGACACATATAATCATAAAATATGCACGCTGAAAAACTATATCAATAAACACTTAAAAAATAATATCCGGTTTACTTTTTAAAAACATTTTGTTGCACTATCACAAAGATCTGCATACAACTGATATTTAGTAATTAAGTCGCATGTAAATTAGAAGTAAACTAGCCAGAAGGTTAAGGATTAATCTATTTGTGCATTTTCTATTTTGCGATGCAGGCTTGAATATGTGCCAGAGAGTGAACTGCAGTTTCATAGACTCAAATAGACGATTAGTCAGATAAGTTTGCAAGTAAATAATCGTGCAATGTTATTGAAGTCGTTTTAGCGTAGAAAAGTTAAACACAATAGAACGTGCTTTATAAATTAAACAACAATAGTGTTTACAACTAAAACATAATACCAGGTGAAATTATTTCATAAAATTAATAATAACTTTGTACAATTATGTCAAATTCTTTAAAACCCTGCTTTTTAAAATACAAAAATTATCAATTAAATGTTAAAAGTTTTTTATTTTTAATCAAAATTTTTATTTAATATACAAAACGTATTCGAAATGTACATCTAGTTAATAAAAATAATTTTGTGAAGAAAGTGATAATATTGAATACAATTTTCTACATAATAATCTTTACGTAACTTAAAAAAAATATATATAAAACGTGTTTGCTTTATTGTTTCAATAAATTATCTATAATAAATTTACTTTCAGGGCTAGAAAAATTTTATCTTATATAAAAAGGAGCATTAGAATAATCGTTTTAAAGTTTTATATAATATGGTGCCAATTTCGAAAAAAAAAAAACAAATATCGCCGTTATTAATTAATGAAAATTAATTCAGCGCGTTGTGCAACTATTGTGTTACACAAAAAAAAATTGCCTCGGCCGCAATTATAGATGAGGTGATTGGTATGTGGAGAAATGCGGTGAAATTTATTCCGAAGGATAAACCACTTACGACGTTATTAAAGTCAAAAAGGCAGTATGACGCATAAATTACGGCCGTTGATCCGGTAATTGCATTAATTAGAGAAATGTGGTAACGAGTAAATACGAATTGAATTCGTCATTCGATAGAATTACAAAATCCATAACGTAATAATTCTATTGTGATTTTTAAATTATTTAAACTGGATTTCTGTTTTAATGGAAATTTGTATACAATAAACCACAACGTCAATAATTATACAATTATTACTATTAGTTTAAAATATATCCCTTTCTTCACCGTTATTGTACTATACACTGTGTTTTAAATGTACATATAGTATTTTTTTTTTAATTTTAAACTGGATTACTGTTTTAATGGAAACTTCTATATAATAAGTAACAATGTAAACAATTATACAATTATTACTATTAGTTAAAAATGTATCCTTTTCTTCACCGTTATTTTATAATACACTTTGTGTTTGAAATTTACATATAGTGTATAATAAAAAGGGGTGAAGAAATTGATATATGTTTATCTACTAGTAATTATTACTCTACTCTTCACGTACTCAAATATTCAAGCAAAAATTATGAAATTAATTATTTATTTTTAATAATTAATTAAATAAAAATTATATACTATATAAACACTTTCCACTTTTTCTTTTTTTTAAAAAAACATAGTCCTTGTAAGTTAAATTAAAAGAAATTAATTAACTTTACGCACATTATTATATTATTAACTTACACAATCCAATAATAATCGCGTTAATAGTTTACTTTCAAATTAAGCAATTCTATTACCAACTATTATTTTTACACATTTTATAATGGATTTTAAATGTACATATTTCCATATTTTCCACTTTTTTTTACTATCTAAATCCAATCACTGTTACGCCTCGTTCATTACTTTATATTACAATTATTATGCAATTAAATAAATGCTTGTGGTGGGTAATTAATTTCGTATTAACGTTTCGTTTCATTTTTAAAAGCGTTTTGTAACCGTTGCCACGTTAATTACCACCTGACCGAGTTTGTGTGTGTGTGTTTGGACACACGCGGAAAAGATCCTTAATAAATTTCGATTCGAAAACCTTGGAACAACAAGGATTCATAAATAATCAGCGAAGGGCAATAATTATGCGGAATTTTTGGGTATTTTGTTTAATGGATTTTTATAAAAAGTTTGTTTTCATTAGTTACGAAACTTAGATGTATAATATTACTGAAAGTATTTTGATTAAATTTATTTTAGAGATTAAAATTATTGTGATTAGTTACGAAATTAAAATGAATAATATTATTAAAAATATATTTATTAAAATTATTTTAAAGATTAAAATAATAATTATTATATTAAACTATTTACAATAAAAAATAATCAGTCTGTAGTGGTATTAGCTAGAGAAGTAGTTGTTTCAAAATAAATTTGTTTTGTAGTCTTTTTTTTGTTTGGCCTCGGAAACTAGTCCATATGGCCAGCTCAAAGTATTATAGTTAGGATAAAACTAGGTTACAATTCTTCACGTTAAGGGGTCTTTCAAAACGTCTTTTATCATTTTTACAACACTTTTGTAGTCTTAGTAAGAATCATTGTTGTAGATTCACGAAATGTTTTCGTATTTTTAAATTAAAGAATTTATGTTTAAAAAAATCTCTATGGTATAATTAAATATCAAATAATTATATTTTATACTTTGTGTTATATTTCATGTAAAATCATGTTTGTTGTAATTCATTTTCAACATGCACTTTACTCATATACCACGAACAAGTCAGTGAGTCATTTTATATCGTATCATTTGCACAACGGAAGGCAGAATTATATGACACCTTATCACCTGGTAAATTAATGTCGACCTATTTATACATTCCGATTTTATAATCTGAAGGTTAATGCATGTTATTTACACCAATAAATTAAAAAAAAAACATAAAAATGTTTTATTTCAGAATGAAAGAAATTTGAATAAATGACAATGGATTCAATTTAATTGCATTTTTTTTACTTCTGCTACGTGAGTAAGCACGTTTAATTTTTTATGGTTTTAGACATTTGCAAAAGGTATTCAAACAGACTAATTTATTCTGAAACAAATAGTCGCACAATAAACACTATTATAGAAAGAAAATATTATAGATATATTGTATGCCATAAAATGGAAGAAACATTTCCAGCTTTGTTGTACAACATTATGTGGTTATCTTAGAAATGAAAAGTAGAACTCTAAATCACTGGGTTTGCAGCAGTTATTTTGATCGATTTCGGCGCTTCTATAAATAATTTAGGTTCTCCACTGTTGCAGTCCGATCCTGAGAATTTTTAAGTAGTATTTTGAAATTTCTACATGTTGATCTAAAATCTTATATGTAAAATAAAAGAATACTTTTCATTCTACATGCACGCTTCATTAACAAATATAAGACAAAATTTATTAGCAAAATAGTTTGTAGACGTATGGTATTTCTTAGAATATCAATTAAGATAATTTAAACTTGACAACCTTGTATTTTATAGTCACAAATATGAAGGAACGTATTTTATTAGACCACACTTTTTGAATCAAGCAAATAAAATAAATTACAGCTGACAATAACTAATAAATAGAATTAATATTCAAAATGGCTGTCCTTTTTTCAATACATACAGCAAATCTAAGTTAAATAGAATTTTAATCATTGTTCAAATTTGAGACAAATTTTGTTAAATTGCATTTCAATTGTTACTTTCCCTGTATAGAATATATACTTATATTTTATACACACATGTTTTTCATAAAGTTCATAACTTACGAGAAAAAATTAAAAATTAACAATTTTGATATTTTTTGCCTATTGTTAATAAACTATACGAGTTACATGAAATTTATATAACAAGTAATTGTAAAGAATCCAAAATTGAGCAAATTGTTATAAACCTAATGGTTTTCGAAAAAAATGTAACGAAACTATTATGATGGTCACATCATCATTTTATATGTTTTTTTACAACTTTTAATTAAAACCCTCGCTCATGTTTTACTGATTGGAGAGTGGATAGAGGCCACCCATCCACCCTACATAAATATTATAACTTCAATTGCTAATCTTTGATGATTTTGCTGCTGAAAATAATAAAATATTTATGTAATGAAAAATAAAACAAAATAAAAATTTAAGTTTAATTATAAATTACTTTCTATAGCCAATCTTATTTAATTTAGGTTAAAAGGCTACCCACCCATCATGCATCAAATTTTTACAAATTGACTCTCTCAAAAATGTTACCTTTTTAATTTCATTTTTATTCAAAAAGTTTTTTAATTAATTTTATTAGAAACAGCGAGACGTTTCTATGTTTATGTAGGGTGGATGGGTCGCCTTTATCCCGCCATCCAGTCAAGGCCCACATATCTAAAAAAGAACAGATCTTCGAAAAATATTATTTTCTTTCATTCTGAAAAAAAAAACTGTAGCTAAATACAATTTCCATATATCTGAAAAAGTACACATCTGTACAAAATTTTATTACAAATGTAAAAAGCATACAATATTCTATTAAAAACACAGAAAAAAATTAGCAAAATTTGATAATATAAATAGCAATTACAAGTCTTTAAAATTATTAGAATCCAAAATTATTAGAATCCAAAAATGTGCAGATTTAAAAAATTATTAAATTTCTACCAATTTAGAAAAAGTTATACAAAATTATTATTTAAGCCTTAGAAGGGAATAAAATATTCTACGTAAAATAGTAAGAATAAGTAAGTATAAATACTTACTTATAATAATAAAGATGTTTTCTCTCTCTAGTAAGAATCGTCAAAGTTAGATAATACAAAAAAAAATAGATGTTTTAAATGCAATTTTCACATATGTGAAAAAGTACAGATCTTCGAAAATTATTGATTTTCTTCCATTTTAAAGAAACTAATACAAAATATTATTACAATTCTAGAATAAACATAAAATACTATATGTAATACAGAGAGAATTATCAAAATTGGATAATACAAGAAGATGTTAGACTTATTTAAATACAATTTGCGAATCTATAAAAATGTACATATGATCGAAAAATATTAATTTTCTGGAAATCTTAACAATCTTATAGAGGCCAATAATATAAGCATAGAAATAGCATAAAACACTTTATATGATATAGAAAAAATCATCACTACTAGATAATATAGAAAGAAATTACATACCTTTAAATTTAAAATCCAAATATCTACGAACTCAATGCACTTTGAAAAATATTGATTTTTCTCATCTTCAGTAACTATACACAAAATCTACAATATAATCTTTAGAGAGAATAAAACCTTCTATATAATACAAACAAATCATTAAAATTAGTGAATTTAAAAAAAAACATTTACACATGTTTATACTTAATTTTCCAATATTACAAAACTCTTTTTCTTAGAAATATGTTATATATTCCCAATTTCGGAAAATTTATAGGAAAACAATGTTTTAGCATAGAATGAATATATAAAACATCAAAAATTATTTGAAATATTTGTATGAATACATCAATTCTAAAATCCTCGCTTATGTTTTACTGATTCGAGGATGGATAGAGGCCACATATAAATAATAACTTTAATTGTTAATTGTTGATGGTTTTGCTGCTAAAAATAATAAAACCCTTTATGTAATAAATAATAAAACAAAATCAAAACTTAAGTTTAAATATAAATGACTTTCTATAGCAAATATTATTTTATTTAGTTTAAAAGTCTGCCCACCTATCATGCATCAAATTTTTACAAATTTACTCATTTAAAAATTTGCCCTTTTTAATTTTTTTTATTCAAAAATTTTGTAATTAATTTTATTGGAAACCGCAAGACGATAAGGAATTATAATTTAAATATATATGTAGGGTTGGTGGGTGGTCTTTATCTCACCCTCCAATCATTAAAACATTATCAAAAATCATTTGAAAAATTTATTTGAATAAGTCTATTAAAATTTATAATAATTTTATGTTTATTTACGTTTAACAACTTTTAATTAAAACCCTCGCTTATTGAAGAGTTGGTTAGAGGACATACACATACTTGATAACTTTAATTATTAGTTGTTAACATTAAATTCTACATCTTTTTTACTTTTCGTATATAGAATTTGAAAAATATTACATAACTTTTTAAAAGAAAGTTAAAGAGAATGAGAAACTGAATATGTTTTATTAAAACATATTTTTCATGAAGTTCTTAACTTTATTTTGACAATTTTTGCTATTACTAATAAACTATAGCAGTTACATCTATATAACAAGTAATAGTAAAGAATGTTAAAAATTTAACAAATTATTAGGAATAACCATTTTGCGTAAACCTTATAGTTTTCGAGAAATATATAAGGAAAGTACTGTGTTGGCTACATCACCAATTTTTTGTTATGAATCTCCAATAGTTTCGGTTTTCCAAGCAATAAAATCTAAAATATTTAGAACTGGAGATCTTGGCGCCTATTCTATAATGGTTCTACCACGGTCAATTTCCTACTGATGGTATTTATCATTTAATTTTCTGACTTCTTGACTGTAATAAACTAGTGCGCCATCATGCTAGTAAATTAAATTTAGCCTAAATCCAGTGTTAAAGCCTCGAGAAAACTGGAGAGTATTTCATTAAAAGAATGAAGATAACTTTCGGCATTTAATATATTGTGTTGGACTATTCTTGTTCTAATAATTCCCACCCAAACATTTATTCATTAATTCAAGCTTTATCGGTCATGATTATATAAAATACAAATAAACTGAAATATACAAAATTGAAGGAAAAAACATACATATAATTTCAACAGCATGCCGAAGGGCGGAGTTCACACTTGTAGATGATCTTCCACTCAAACCCATAACCTCTCCTCCGCTGATTCAAAGAAACGATATTAGAGATAAAATGGTAGTTTATTTGTTCCTATACTTCTCCGCCAAACATTCAGTTAAAGATAATTTTTATAGCCAAATGGTCTTTTAATTTTCATGTGCCATCATTCGTGTAAATTATGGTTATTAAATATTCAATCTTTAGTGAATGTTGCTTCATTTGTATACTATGGAACTTGGATTCTATACAATAACCCATTACAAAAATTTATTCTCTTCCCATAATTCCTATATAACAGAGCTTGTACATTACAGAACCTACAAGGACATCAGTAATCAGTTTTTTAAAACTTAATGAAATATCTTATTGCTATTAATAAATAAGTAATTTTGCAATTCCTCTAGTACTGCTGCGAGGATTTTCAGTGACAGCTCTATATTAGGTATGCTAATTCATTCCAGAAACATTAAGTTAATAGTTGCACTGGTACTTGTTTTAGATATTATATACCTAAATTCCCTTAATCTTATATAAAACCTCGTAAATACATGTCTCGAAAGTTGACGAAGATTAGGAATTCATCTGGAATATGCAGTTGGACAAGCGCTAAAGATTCCCCAGGCAAATTCCAAAAACCTTTTACATATCGACATATTCAACAAATGCAATCTGCATGCTTACTACTACTACTACTACTAATAATAATAATAATAATAATAATAGTCTTTATTTTCCTCTTTTTACATACAAAAAATATATATTTACAAATAGAAAAAAAGAAGATAATAGGAATAGGGTGGAGTTCAAAGTAATGCTTCCATGAAGCATATCTGCTTTTAGCTCAACCCAAATATAAAAAATCATATATATATATATATATATATATATATATATATATATATATATATATAATAATGTATAATATACAAACGATGTTAACAAATTTAGTAAAAACATCTATGTGTAACGTTTCGTCTAGCATACAATTATGTATTATCGTACTCTATTAGAATCTATTAATAATTTTATAGATCTTTTAAATGCATGTAATGATTGAATTTTATATATTGTTGGAATATCATTGTACACCTTTGCAATGTTATAGGAAAAACTGCGTTCAAAATAGGCAGTTCTATGATTAGGTGGCGTTAGCAAACCTTTGTTCCTAATGTTGATATTGTGTACATCAGTTCTAAATAAAATTTTCTTATAAAGGTTAGGTGGACATTTAAATTGAATCACTTTATTAAATAGACACGCCATATGTAAAAGTCGCCTTCCCTTCATATTGAGCCAATTTGTTATGATTAGTGTGTGTGATATATGATCATATTTTCGTATTCCATGAATTAGTCTGAGACAAGCGTTTTGTCACTTATACAAATGAAATGTATACAAGCGTTTTGTATAACCTGAATTCTTTTCTGTGTACTAGCATCCAAACATGGCCCATATACTACATCACAGAAATTAAAATGCGAGAGTACTAAACTATTACATACTGATATTTTTATTTTGTGAGGTAAAAAGTATTTCAAAGAATAAATTAATTTTAGATTTGAATATGCTTTTCGGATGCACTTTGAAATATGTGAAATGAATCTCAATTTTTTATCTATTATCAAACCAAGATATTTAGCTTCATCCACAAATTTTAAAGTTTGTCCATTTAAAAATATTTGCATGTCTTTTTCTTTTTCATTTAACCTTTTACTAAATAAGATAGCACATGATTTGTTTGGATTAATCTGTAAACAGTGTTGAGCACAAGCATCTGTGAACGTTTTTAATTCCAAATTAATTTCATTTGCAGCAATATTTATATCAGATGCTTTGAATGAATGCAGCAGCTGGGTATCATCTGTGTACATGTGGTATTTAATATTTTTTAAATATTTTTCAAAATTGGATGTGTACACAGCATATAGAAGTGGCCCCAAGATTGATCCTTGCGGGACCCCTTTAGTAGTTCTACAAGAAAGTGATTCCACATTATCAATAATAACTGTTTGGTAGTGGCCTGATAAGTAGGAAGCAAAGAAAGTAGTGGCATCATTAGATAATCTAATATAATGAAATATTGACATTAATATATTATCTATAGTGTCAAATGCTTTACTAAAGTCAAGCATTACTAAAATACAATCTTTGCCACAGTATCCAGTCGTAATTACATTATCCGTAACATCAAGTAAAGCCGTCGCATAACTGTGGTAAGGTCTAAAGCCAGATTGGTGTTCGGGAATATTATATTTTACTAAATGCTCTCTGAGCTGCGTATCAAAAATCTTTTCTAGGATTTTAGAAATCGTAGGAAGTATACTAATCGGTCTAAAGTCTGCGACAGAAGTAGGATTTGATATCTTGGCAATTAATAAAATCATTGAAGTATTATGATGAGATATAATTATTTGTGATGAAACTTCAAAAATGTGAGGCATTGTTTATCAAACATTGTTTGTCACAAACATAATATATACTACTACTACTAAGTAAAAGAACACAAAGAGTTCGTCGCCCAAATTTTATGAAAATTTTAGATAATACGTAAATAATCCACACTAAGGAATCATTAAAATTTCAACAAAAAATCACTTTAATATTTTGTTCAATTTACCTCGGAGTATAAAAAATGAAAGAAACTTTATTGTTGTTTTGTTAAACTAACTAAACAATGATATTACAATTTAATCATGCAAATCAGTTAATAGGTTCCCCATTCAAATCAAAAAGACTTCGATTTTGAACGCGATAGAGTAATCGAGCTGAGAGAAGCAGGTTTGTTAATTCGTGATATTTCCCAATGAATTGGTAGAAGTGTTAGTATAATATCTCGATGTTGGCGTAGATGAAGCGAGGGATAAGAGCAACAGCGGAGATTAGTCCTAGAAACACTACAGAACGTGAAGATCGAGCTCTTCGGCTCGTCGCTGTCCGGGATCGATTTTCAACAAGAGATATACAAGACATCTGGAGAGGTTCAACTAAACAAGGAATTTTCGTTTACCGGATAATTCGATCATTTGGTCGCAAGTCATACCGTACTTTTTTTTGTTTTTCCTTAACTCCTCCCCATAAGAGGCAGTCTGGAATGGTGCATTGAGATACTACAATGGGTCGATCAATGGAGGCAGGTTATCTTTAGCGATGAATCGAGATTTGGTTTGTGTCTACGATGGTCTTAAAATGGTTAGATATTGCTGAGGAGAACAAGGAAATTTACAGTTTGCAGTGGAACGCCATACGGCTGGTTGATGGTATAGGGGTGATCAGTTATGATGGAAGTAAGTCTTCTCTTGTGATCATTCCAGAAACATTAAACGCAAATCCATACATTATCACAGATCTAGAACCAACATGAATGCCCTATCTGAGAAGGTTGGAAAACCCCATTTTCCAACAGGATAATGCAAAGCCGCATACAGCTAGGTTTACTATGGAATTTATTGAACTAGCTAATGTCGATTTACTTCCATGGCCTCCTCGTTCTTCAGACCTATCACCAATTTAACACGTGTGGATACAATTGGCAAAAGACTGGGCCATCTTCAGTCACCCTTACTCACTTCACCTGATATTAAGATACGAATTCAAGAAGCTTGAGTTATAATCCCTCAGGCTGACATTGACAATTTGATTTTTAGTATGCTTAGGCGAATTGCTGAGTTCTACAGAAATCGCGAAAGAATAGTTTATTATTGAAATTAATGAAAGAGTTACCATGATTTTTTGTTGAAATTTTAATCATTCCTTAGTGGTGATTTATTTCAGATAATCTAAAATTTTCGACGAATTCTTGGTGTTTTACTTATGGCGCTCAGTATATTTAAATCGTATCAAAAGTGTAATAAACAAATTTTTAAGACATACCGAATACAAACTGAGCATATCACATGTTTGAGGAAATTATTGCAATATATATTGACTGATCTACAAATATATAATAGGTAGGGGATTGATTGATTATGTGCTTATGATTAATATTTCACCAAGAGATAAGTCAGAAAATTATTCAAGAAATATAAATGCATAGTTTAAGAAATCGGCGATTTATGCGAGAAGTTTATCGCTGCGTCTTAGATGATTCATTGTTATTTGCAACTGCTTATCAGAACCATTGTGTGTGAAAAATTGATTTAATGTCGTTATCGTTTTATTAAGAATTATTGCCTAGATGTGGTCATAGTTATTATTAGACAGAGTTAAAAAGAAAAACGAATTTTATTTTTAAAACAATAATTTATTATATTAAAATATTAATTGTTTTAAAAACATAATGAGAAAAATGAATTTCTTTTGAGCATTTCTGCAATAATATTTTACATTTTATATAATGTAAAAACTCTATCTAACAGTAAAAAAAAACTACTCTCATTATTATCGTGTCTTCTGTTTAATTATGTTTCTTTGTTTTTAACAACTATTTAACTTTAACTATTTTATACATATTTCTGTGTTATTACAATGTCTAAATGTAAGGTCTGCGATTTATTAGAATAAAAGTTTCATACATTTCATTTTTAATTTGTATTTTTCAATTTTTTTTTTACATATTACTAGAATATACATATTTTTTTATTCAAAATTCCTGAAGTTATAAATAATTTTAACGTTTCAACAAAATTTGTAGTATATAAGAGAAATGTCTAAAATATAAAAGGTTTGAAAATTGTATAATCCAAATAATATTTTGGACAATTCTAGAATGATTGGAGAAATTTCTTAAAATTTAGATTATAATTTCCTAAAAATAATCTAGAAATTTATAATAATAATAAAATAAAATTGATGAAAATTAAGTGTGCTGGAATTTCCAGATATATTTTTTCAAGATTAAAATATATTTTTTTGAAGAATTCCTAATCCAAATTTTGAGAGGTTTTACAATTTCTTGTATTAGCATTTCGTAATTCCCAAGAAATGATGCAAAATTATTTGAAAAAATTAATATCCCAATGAAATTATGGGAATCTCAAATAAAACTAAAAGATTTTAAAAATCGCGAAGATAGAAAAGCTATAAAATTTATAATAAAAATAGAAATTTTAGGAAAATTCTATAAATCTGAAAGAAAAATTAATTAACACAACCCTTTAATAAAAATCTTTTGATTTAAAAAGAAAATCCTGGAAAATAAAGGAAATTCTTTAATCATTTGAGAATTCTTTGTGAAAAGTTTTAGAACCCCCAAGGAAAATTATAGAAAACTAGAATATACAGTTTTGAATATTCTGGTATAAATGAATTACTGAAACATTTTAGAATTCATAAAAAAATTTCAAAATTTGGATTAAAAACTCCACAATTTGGAGTAAAACTTATGGGAAAGTTCTAGAAATCTGAAAAAGGAATTATCGTACACAAACCATCAACAAAAATCTCTTGATTTGAAAAGAAATTTATGGAAATAGAAGAATATTAAGGCACTTTTTCTCTGATGAAATATTTTAGAACCCTTAAAGGCAATTTATTTATTTATACATATTATTATTATTTGTTATTTGCAATTGCAGAAAAGTGGAATAAAATAGTTGTGAAAATTCCGGTATAATTCAAATGAATTCCTGAAATATTCTAGAATTCTCCAAATTTGAATTAAAATTTCCTGAAAGTATATAAAAATCTTAAGGAAATAATCCTGAAAATTAAGGTTAAATTTTAGTAATCTTGAAAATTCTAAAATTTATAAGAATTTTTTTACAATCAAAAGAAATTTATATATATTTATATATATAATATTTATATTATATTTATATATATAATATTCTAGAAATCTTAAGTAAAAATGCTGAAATATTATAGAAAACTTTCTCAATTTACCTCCGCTCTTACTTAATATGTGTAATTCCTCGTTATTTATGCCATTGTATATTTTATTTTCTATGTCATTAATTTAAGGGGTATTTCCTTCACTATGGAAGTCTTCATTTGTTCAACCTATTTTTAAAGCAGGAGACAAAAACAACATTAAACATTACAGGGCGGTCTGCATTCTTTCAGTGATACCAAAAGTCTTTGAATCTATAATTGTTAAAGACATATCTAATTCTTTTAAAAACATCATTATCCCTCAACAGCATGGATTTATGAGTGGTAGATCAGCTGACACGAATCTTTTTTTATATACTAACTTTATATTGCAATCTTTTGAAGAGGGGGCTAAAGTTCATTCAGTATATATGGACTTTAGTAAGGCATTTGATAGGGTAAACATTTAACTTTTTTTAGTTAAACTTGAAAAGTATGGCATTTGTGGTTCCATCCTTAAATGGCTCGGATCCTATTTAAAGAATCGCACTAATGGTTTTTTATCGGATCCATTTTACGCAACATCTGGTGTCCCTCAAGGGTCTCACTTAGGTCCCCTTTTGTTTAATATTTTTATAAACGATATATCTGTTGGAATAAGATCGCCTCTATTACTATTTGCAGATGACGTTAAAATATTCAAGAAAATCTCCTCGAATATTGACTCTGCAATACTTCAAAAAGATTTGGATACTATCTGGATCTGGATCTTGGTGTGTCATTAATGATATGACATTAAATATAGACAAATGCCACGTAATGTTGTTCTCTCGGAAAGTAAATAGTTCCCCTGTCATTTACAATTTAGATAATAATAACCTAGATCATATAGACACGATTAAAGATCGAGGCGTATATTTGGATAAAAAGCTTTCGTTCTCTTATCATATAGAAACCGTAATAACTAAAGCCAATAAAATGCTTGGCTTTCTTAAACGCATAACAAAGGATTTTACAAATGTACGTAGCTTAACTATGTTATTTGTCACATTAGTGCGCTCAGTTTTAGAATATTGCAGTATTATTTAGTCACCACATTTTAGACGTTTTGTCGACAGGCTGGAAATGGTACAAATTAATTTTTTTTAAATATCTAAGACATAAATTGTATACTCAAGGTATAATTTTAAATTTAGATCATGTAGGGGATTTTGTCAACTTAATTAGCCTTGCAAAACGGCGACAATTTTATGACCTATGTTTTACTTTTAAGGTTATTAACAATCTAATTACTTCTGGAGATTGCCTCTAATGTTTTTCTTTTAATGTGCCTAGTTATAACACTAGATATTATCCACTATTATATATTCCATATAGTTATTCAGTCCACTTGTGAGGATGTCGAATACAGTCAATAAATACTGTGATATTCTCGATTTTAATTGTCCGTCTTTAGCACAGTTCAAACTAAACGTGCTTTATGCTAAATGTTAAACTTAATTTAGTTTTAATTTTAGTTTTAATGTGTTATTGTATTATTTACTTGTAAAATGTTTGTATGACGTCAATATACGTAAATAAATAAATTAATTAATATTACACTGGATATTGAATATTTAATTTGCATGTTTTAAATTCATTAATATTTTCAAAACACTATTTATTGTTTTGCCAGAAGAGATTTAAGTTTAATTAAATGGTATCAATAAGTAATTTTGGGCATATTCTACTCAATATCTTTCTATTAAAAACAAATTAATAATCAACTCGTGTAATCGCTTTATTACAGCTTAGAATCGACAAATTTTCAGGGAAGTAAACTCATGAATTAAAGATAATATATCATGTATTATAATAACTGTCATTAATTAAAATTAAAATGTATAATAAATACGTTAATTAGATCATTAATGATATTTTCTTTATGCAGCACATTTTTTTTTTAAATTAATTTTGCGTAGAAACAGGCTGTTATAAAACATTCTCTTTATTTATTGTAATTCAGTTGACAACATATTGGGTATCGGCCTGATAACGAGATGGCCGTTATTAAATCGCAATTAACCTAATCCACAGAAGCTAATCTGCTGTGTACGATTCAATTATTAGCGCAATTTCCATCATTAGATGCATCTAGATTGTAATTAATGCATCCACCCTAATTGTACACGTTACTGTCGCAGAACATTGCCAAACCAACCTATACATAACAGATAGATTCCATAAGATTATGGCATGTGCGCTCGACAACCCTTCTCCAACCCCTCATAAACTGCAACAAATGGTCAGATAGTGACTCGGTATTAAAAAACCAAACGAGCCTAATCAATTCTGAAATGTTTCTTCATAATCAATTTCTAAATTTGCTGTAAATGTGTATAATTAATTTATGTAATAAAAACGTTTTTGAAATCATATACTGTGTCAGAATTTTATGAAGTAATATAACAGTTTCATCAATCTAGAATTTGTGTATTCTTTCGTGAATATGTTATAAGCAAGAAAAACAAAGTTATAAAGAATAAATTTATGAAAAATTGATTTAATTGGTTTCTATTAACTAAGCTTGACATTTATTGCAAATAATAACTGTAATATTTTTAAAATATGATATATTTTAAGAATAAAGAAAACACTTTTACTTTTTTATACCACTTTAAGTTTTATTTGCAGTGACTAGTTTCGACTACACAGTAATCATTATCAAACTAAGTTTGATAATGATTACTGTGTAGTCGAAACTAGTCACTGCAAATAAAACTTAAAGTGGTATAAGAAAGTAAAAGTGTTTTCTCTATTCTTAATATTGAAATGTACCACCAAGTGAACGCCGTTAAGATCCAAGAATTGATATATTTTATTTCATTTCAAAATTTATTCCTAAATAGGATCAAAAGAAAGTATTTTCTAAATTAAATACTCTAAAAAACCTGCTAACAACTAGTGTAGGCAAAGGAGAATATTAGGACCAATAAACTCTACTTATAATTCCTGTGGTTTATTATTTTTTTAAATATTTTTAATAATTCAAAAAACATTAAAAATGCAACAATTTAAACACATATATTTAAAAAATTCAATCGTAGTTTTATATAAATAACACACTTTTTAATGAAAAAAACTGTCTTCATCTTGATTAAAAAATTAATAAATTATAGAATTATCAACTCATTAAAGTATTTGTGATATTAGGTTAAAAAAAAGTAATGAAAATTTTTATTTTCACATTTTAGCCTTGTTTTGATAATATAAAATACATTTCAATCATACTAAATCATAGTAAATTAATTAGTAATGAATAAAAAAAGGCATTTCTTCTTACCTTCTATGAAGCAAAAAAAGAAATAATCACCACAACAGCGAACGTACGTACGTACTCACACACACTACTACTACTAACTAAATCATTTGTTCGCGCTCCGTTGTTTTCTTCGCCGGTCACCGAACAAATAAAAAAAAAAAACAATATATTCCAATTTTGCGCACGGTCCGTCTTGATTATCAGATTTTGTTTTCCTTTTTTTTGTTGTTGGTTGGGTTCTGATTGCAACTCGCGCACCGTTTTGATCGCACTTCGTCGTCGCAGCGGAACCGCACTGGCTCTCCCACCTGGCGGTGTTTGGTTTTTAAACCGGTCAAAACGCAAACAGCATTCGGGAAGAAAGAAGACACGATTCCATTGAGAGGAAACCGGTGCCCCGGGGGGCCGCCTTCGTCGTCGTCGTCGTCTTCGTGTGCGAACGGAACGCAGATGGAACTCGTTTTGGGCTGATGTGCAGGTTCGTGACGGAAAAAGAAGGTGTGTGTGTGTGTTTGTATGTGTATGTGTGTGTGTGTGGATGAAGAACTGGTGTGTGACCTCCAAGGAGCAATCGTGTTGTGGACTCGAGGGATCTCCACGGTCGCTGTAAAAACGGCGATGGTCATGGCTGTATAATGCACGTCTCCTTTTTTTTCATCTCATTAGTTTATTAATGAAACAAAGCCGTGAATTTACTGTTGTTGATGGTGATTAATATTTATTTTGGATTGATTCAAGATTAGAGTCTGTTGACGTATACGGAGACCAAATCACTGATGCATACTCCATATTTGAACGAACGAATGAACATTAGAGTCTTTTTAAACAAACTGGACAAAGATATTTGCCTACCCTTAATACAAAGCCCCACATTTTTAGTGCTTTGTTCGAAATACTGATAATATGTGAGTTAAATGAATGGGTCGATCAAAAATTACCCCTAAGTCCTTCACCTCAGATTGACTGGATATTGGGTTGTTGTCTATTTTGTATGTATAAGCCACCGTTGATTTTTTTTTTTTGAGAGAAGGATATTTTATTGCACTTACTTACATTCAGATAGAGTTTATTATTGTGGCACCATTCGTTAATTTTATCTAAATATTCTTGTAGGCTAATGCAGTCCTCCAAGGTGCTCACTTCACAAAAAAAATTGATGTCATCAGCATACATTAGCATCTCGCTATTCGAAATTAAATTCTCTATATCGTTAACAAATAGTAAGAAAAGTAAAGGTCCGCAATGTGACCCTTGCGGTACACCTGATGTAACTGAAATTTTTTTCGATATAAAGTTGTTAACTTTTACTATTTGAAATCTATCTGTTAGAAACTCAGATATCCAACTAATAGTTACATTACTAAATCCAAGCGAGATCAATTTATTTAATAGTAGTTTGTGGTTAACTCTGTCGAATGCTTTTGAAAAATCCAAATAAATGCAATCCATTTGACTCTTTTTCTCCAAAACATTTACCAGATGTTGATCAAAGGACAACAGGTTAGTCAGTGTTTACCGTCCTGAGACAAATCCATGCTGATTTTTAGATAAAACATTTTTACACATCCAGTACAACTGTTTAGCCACTATCTTATCCAATAATTTAGGTATGCAAGACTGTAGGCATACTCCTCTATAATTTGAGATGCATTCACGTCTACCTGTTTTAAAGATAGGATGTATATAACTTAGTTTCCAAGCTGAAGGAAATATACCCTTCAACAAGGAAATAGAAAACAGGTCAAAAATTGTACTGCATAAAGAATAAACGCAATTTATTATGACATAAGGAGAAATTCCATCAGGGCCAGAACTTTTATTCGGTTTAAGTGAAATGATTGCATTAAAAATATCCTTCTTAGAAACAAATAGTTTAGAATCATTGATAGTTTTAGGTTTATTTAAAGAATTGACAAAAGATGAACCATTATCCGTGATATACACCGAAGCAAAAACGTCAGAGAACAAATCAACTATTTGATCACCATTAATTGCTGTTTTCGATTCAAATTCTAAAGCATCTGTTATGGTTTCATTATGTTTCAAATTTTGTATATACTTTATTCTTGATTCAACATCATTTAAAAAATTTGAATACAAAATATTCGACCACTCCTTACATTGAGAACGTAATGATCTGAATAATAAGTAGTCAGCATAGTTTCCGGATTGTTTATATTTGATATGAGAGTGTTTTTTCCTATTTATAAGTTGTTTTAGCTCATCTGACATCCATCTGGGATAATAATTCATCTTATGGAATAAAATTATTCATACCTTCATTAAGAATATTGTAGAACAAATCGACTAATGTATTTATATCGCCCTCAGTAACAGCCGATTTCCACTTGGGTGAACAGAACTAGACATTATAAAATTTATTTAATTCATTAAAATCAGCTTGATGATATAGATACAATTTTCTTGTGGATTGTAGCGGTTAATTTTCACCCATAGAAATGTTAATATCATATGCATAATGATGTTGACATGTATTAGATAACAAATTATCCGATAGTTCTACTTTGAATTTTGAGATATTTGAAAAAATTAAATTTCAGGAATTTAGAGAAAGAAAGTTCTAGACATCTGTAACAGAAATTGCTAAATTATAATCATCAAATTTTTATTTTTCATAAAATAAATAAAAGAAAGTGCTGGAAGCAAAAGACTAAAATACCATAAGAGAAATTCCTGGAAAATTCTGATGATATTTTCTTTATTAAAAACACTACAACCTTTTTAGAAAATTGTTGCATTTAAATAAAGAAAAACATAGAACAGAAAATGCTAAAAAAACAGAGAGAAACTAGAACTAAACATTTTTTTTAACTTTCAGAAATAACTTTTGCAATTTAATCTTGGATAAAAATTACTTTAAAACTTGGGAACCTAGTAATTCCAGAAATCTAAAATTGGAATCGCTGAAAAATTCTAGAATAGAAGATAAATTTATAAATATAATTAAAAATACATAAAAAAGTAAATAAATCCATACAAATAATTTCGTCAGCAAGCTGAAAGGCGGAGTTCACTCTTGAAGAATGTTCTTCCACTCTAACCCATCGATCCTCTCCTTCACTGTTGATGAACTCAGCTTCGGATACACTAGAAGATAAAATGTATTAAAAACAATGAGAAAATTACTCTGGAAAATTTTAGAAGCCTCCAAGCAAATTATTTCAACTTAGAAAAGAAATTTCTGTAACTTTCAAAAAGATCGAATCAGAAAGAACATTGTTGTAAGATTTTAGAAATATGTGAGATTACTTTTATAACAATTGTAAAACCTTCAATGAAAATTCTTGCAATAGAAAAAGGAAAATCGCTCAATCTTCTGTAAACGTTTTCATTCGTAAAATATAGAAGAGAAATTGCCGAACAAGAAGGAAAAAAACAATTAGAAAATTTTAAAATCTGTGGAGAAATGTTTCGAAAGAAGAAACATTTCGATTAAGTCATAATGTCATAAAAACTCTAGAAATAAAAAAAAACAAAGAACAGAAAACGCTAGAAATAATTACTGCTGGTTAAGTTTTGCAATTTTGTTGGTGTTAAGTAAATAAACATATTTAATATGGCCGTTTATAAATCCAAAATGTTTACATGTCATTATTTATTATTTTTCAATAAGAATGAGACATGCTCACACTTTCTCCGCTACACACTTGATGGAAAAGTATAATAGAAACATTTGAATTAAAACACTTGTTATTTTTCATATTAATATATTCAGTTTCCTGACACGTGTTTCGGTTAATCAAAAGATGATACATTCACTGTATCATCCTTTGATAATGGTTGTAATTAACCGAAACACGTGTCAGGAAACTGAATATATTAATATGGAAAATAACAAGTGTTTTAATTCAAATGTTTCCAATGAGAAATGCAATTATAAATTAAACTAAATTTGAAAAAAATTATTTTTAAATGATTTGAAAACCTAAAAATTAGGTAAAAACTCTAGAATGAAAATAATACCCAGTTTTATTCCTTACTTCACTTGTTTATTATAATAAAAGGAATCAAACTGTGTATTATTTTCATTTTACAAAACACTTCACATAAACTCAAACCAAAAATAGTGAAAAACTCTAAATGAAAAAAAAATTAAAAGGAAAGAAAATTTTGGAAAAAACCATTGAAGAAAACCCTTGAGAAAAATTTTTGCAGCGTGTAAGAGAAGTTTCTGAAACTTTCGATAAGATGAAGTACGAAGAAATATTGTTGAACATTTTAGAAAACTGGGAGAAAACTTTTATAAACAAAATCAAAGAGAAAAAAGAAAACACTTTAGAAAACTGTAAGCAAAATTGCTAAAAGTCCTATAAATATCATATTTTTTCTTCAAATATATAAGAGAAATTGCTGGGAAAGAGAGAGAGAACACTATTATCATTAGTACATTATAGAAATTCTTAAGAAATATTTCGCAAAAGAAATTTTTTGAAAATTCCGATGACATTTAAAAAAATCTTGAAGCCTCAATTAAAATTTTTGAAATTAAATAGAGAACAAAACCTTCAATAAAGTTTTATTTAACTTATATAGTTTATTAGCAGTGGACAAAAAACGTCTAAATGATTAATTTTCAATTTTTTTCTCGCAAGTTAAGAACTCAATGAAAAGCATGTTTTAATAAAACTCGTTCAGTTTCTTATTCTTTTTAGAAAAAAAAAAGTTTAGTTTATAGATTTTTTTCTTATGATGTTTAAACTGCTTTTTGTAAAAAAAATATTCTTCTCTTCTTAGAATATTATTTTTTTTTGAAAGTTTTCAACTGTTTTTGTTTTCGTAGGTAAGTTTTAACTTTAATAAAACATTAAAGTGAATTTTATAATGTTCTTTTAAATAATTTTTTTGTTATAATTTAAACCGCTTTAACTTATTTTTCAATTAATATAAATTATTTTTCCTTTAAGATATATTTTCGTGTTCTTTTGTTAATAACTTCTCGATAGTTTAATGTTTTTTTTTAATAAAAAATAAATATTTTTTCTAGTAAAGCTCTTTGTTTCCGGGTATAATTTATACTAGGTAGATAAACCTTATATTACTTACTTAATTTCACCTGTTTTTAGGTAACTTAAAAAGTTTTTCTTAGATAGTTTTCATCTATTGTTAATTTTTAATTTTGTTAAAATGAATTTTCTGTTCTTTTCTTGTCTTGCAATGTATTTTCCAATGTTTTTTGTAAGTTTTTAAAGGTTTCAAACAAATGTAATATTTATTTTTAAGGTTTTTAACTATTTTTGAAAAAACATATAGTCCATCCGTTGGATCTTTCGTTCTACGTCACAAACTATCGCTTCAAAAAACGATGAAAGATTTACAGTGCGTTGTTTTTCTAACGCATTTGGTTTACCTTATCAGACTGAATGTTTTTGTGTCGTTTCTCGAAGCGATATTTTGTGACGTAGGACGGAAGATCCAACGGATGGACTATATCAATTGTTCTTTGGTAAAATTTCAAAACTCTTTCTTTTTCTTGTTAAAGTGCTTTTAGTTATTTTTTTAATTTACAACTGTTTTCTAATACATTTGAAATATTTTCTCTCGTAGTTCTTTTTTAATGAATTTTTACTTCCTAAAACTATTTTCCTTCCTCCTGTAGAAATAAATTGTTTGTAAACTGATTATTTGTTCTTAGGATATTGTAATTGTTTTTTTTGTAAGAGTTCAACTTTTATTAACTTGAAAAATAATTGTTTGTTCAACTTTTTTACTGAATTAAGCTTTAATTATTTATTTTGTTATAATATATTAATTAAAGCCAAGCCATTTATAAAAATGCGTTAAGAAAGTTCTCATTTTTTTAAATATTCTTAATTAGAAACTAATATTTTAAGTTTTATATGAAGAACTAATTTTGATTTTTTCTTAAAATGTCGATTATTTTATAAATCTCAATAATTATTTATTTTCAAACTAAAATTTATTAAGACTTCTTCAGAACAACATTTCAACTCTTTTTTTGTTAAAAAGTTTTAAGACAATTTTGAACTGATAATTTTAAAATGTTTTAATTTTTTTTTAATTTTATTTTTACATAAATTAATTTATAGAAAAAATACTAATAGATTTTTTTTTAATTCAATTGTTTTGAAAATGTTTTCTTATTCTTTTTGAATTGTTTTTCGTTTTCATTATTATTATTTTAAAGCAATTTTTAAACTATTCTTCTTTTTGCTAAAATGCATAATTTACACATTGTGTTGTTACTGTTTACAATTTCAACTATCTTAAAGAAATTTTAAAATTATAAAGGCAACAAACCTTTGATGCTGTATCTCGTTTATTCTTCATCCGATTTCAATAAATAATATATCAAATGATATTATTTGTAAAAGACTCCAATATGAACTGAACTAATATATTTTTCTTTCATCCAGTTTTTGAATAAAGACAATCAACTTTTTTTTTCAAATTGCACTGTATATATATTTTTTATTCATCCACAAGAAGATTCTTTTCTGAATATAAAACTGTAAACAATTTTGTCCATTCATTAAAAAAAAGTCAAGAAATTAAGGAATTTATGAACTAAAAAATTAAACATCAAGTACGCATTGTTAACAATAAACAAAGCCTATTATATATGTTAAAAGTTACGGTGTCAGTCATTGATAAAATAATGTAAAGACTTTTAATAATTTCACCATTAAAATGATGCAAAATGATGATTTAAAAACAATAGCACACAATTCTTCTACTAGACAAAAATCTTGTGCCTCGACAAAAATTATTTTCCTGATAGAGTAGAATTACATGTGCCAACAAATTCAAAAGACTGAACTTAAAAAAAAAACTTTGAGTATTTCTTAAATGATTTCTCATTTATCACTTGGTGGTACATTTTAAACAATTAATGTTATTAAATTAATTTAAACATACATCAGTAAAACTTTGGGTATTTGAAAAACGCAAAAATAAAATGCTGGTGTAATACAGGATGAAGATTTGGAATTAAATGTTTTACTTAAAGTTCAAGTTTTTCATAATCTAGAAGGTTCTTAGTTCACCATATTCTCAAGAAATATAATTTTTACTATACATACTACGGAAAGTATACATTATTTATGATAATGGCCCTCAATGGTAGAATCAATATTGTACTTAATTAATAAGTTAAGAGAAGATACTATCTTTTGTTCTCGCATGCTTTAGTCGGATAAATCGACTTTGGGCAAAAATGGTTTATTTAAAAGAAAGATCATCGCATTTAATTAACCTAAACAAATAAAAAAGATAATAGATTTTTTAACGGAAAATAAGGAATTATTTAGATCATAATAATAATCTTTATTTTCAAAATGTTATTTACTTGTTACAGAGTGAAAACAGTGTCACAATGGTACAATATACTATTTAAGTTATTTACAGATGTTACTTAACTAAATATTAATAAATTTATATTTAAATGTATTTATGCTGTCCACAGAACAAATTTTAAACATTGATCATTAACGCAAAGATTAAAATTTATTAAAATTTTAATCAATGCTTTCCCGAAAAGCAAATTGCTGTATATAATAAAATAATTAAATTTTATAACAATATTAATCTTCAAAGCTGTAAAAGTCAACTAGATAAATTATATGTGCAATAATGAGTATAAAAATGGTTATAATTTCATGAAGAAGAAATACAATTTAGTTTATTATATAATTTTCCCTCTTTTATAAAATTTTCTCTTACGAAAATTATTATACAAATCCCAATCTCACATATTTTGATCCTTTAAACTACTCCCTTATCTTCGCCGATGATACCGCTGTTATCGCCAATTCCTCAACTCCATGTGTTGTCTTCAAAAATCGTTTAATGTGATCTTATTCTGGTGCTCCAAATTGCATAAAAACGTCAACCCTTTCAAATCCAAACTCCTAATTCTGTACCATAAAATTACACCACTTCCCCTCTATTATCATAAAGAGTACCATTATTTACCCAACCACTACTGTGAATATCTAGGCATTCTATTTGATGCGAATTAGGAGTCATTCAAAGCCCATGTAAAATCTATAAATGCCAAGGTTAAATTCTGAGCTCGAAATTTTCAAACATTAACATATAAAAACCAAATCATCTCAACTTAAACTGTAGTTACAATTTATAAATCAATATGTCGACCTCTTATGGATTACGGTGCAATGCTATTCAACCAAATCCATTCTTCCACTCTCCATCATTTTAACGTCGCCGAATGGTCAGCCCTACGAACCCTCACCAAACTTAGACACCCAATTAACACGCTCCATAACCCCTCAAATGAGCTCCTTAATGAATACGCCTAGGTTACTCCTATATACCAATGTATACAATGAGGCTTAAATTTGCCTACAATTCTTTTAATTTATAATTTAAATTCTGGATTCCCGAAGTCCCTTTATTCCACCTAAATTTAAACACCCTTCATATTCAACTGGGATATAGAGTGGAACTTCATTTGCTTTAGTGATAAGTAAAGATTTTGCTTAGGGGCCCATGATGGACGTAGACGTGTCTGTCGATTTCGCGATAAAAAGCAAAATGTATAATTTGCCTTAGAACGTCACACAGCCAATACCCCTGGCATAATGAACTAAGGGATCACGTTCAACCAAATCTCAACAATAAGAATTATAGATTTGACTTTAATTATACGATCAGGTAATAGTGTAGACGAGAAGTTCAAAAAATGTTTGGAGAAATAAATACATTGGTGAAGTATTCCCCGAAAAATATATTATATCTAATAATAAGAACAATCGAATTTACATGGTTCAATAGTAACCTCCGAAAGATAAGAGAAACTTTATACTTGTTGAGGCAAATCCTACAGTGGATGATCACTATTAACAATAGACAAAAGAGTATCATTCAGCTCTAATTGATGCCAAAGACAAGACATACAGCAAGTTTTTACAAGATACTGGGAATAATCCTAGAACTATGTACGTGCCCGTTAGTTAAATTGAATGAAAAGCGCAGCTGTAGTAATACAGATTGCTGTATCAAGTCTGAAGATTTTAATGATTCCTTTATTATTGTACTTAATGATCTTAATGAGTACTTCTTCAAATCCAATTAACCAATTGTTGGAAATAGGAAATAGAAAATAAGTAATAACTAACTTGAATTTCAAGTAATAAGTCAAGTAAAAGTTCATGATTCTGTAAAAAAACTAAAGAATGTAAATAGCAGAGATATATATCAAATGAGTTCAATACTTTTATAGAAATTACTCGATACTAGAATTTATCCTTTAACTAAATTAAATAATCTTAAGGATTGTGGCGACCGTTACTACGTGGCAATTCATGATAAACACTTAACTAAACACTAAAAATGTTTAGTGGTTAAAACATAGTAAGTGCGTTAGTTAAGTGTTTAAATAATCTTTGTATTAAAACTTCCATGTTTCCAGCTTATCTAAAACGTGCCGTGTTAAAAATATTTGTTCACAAAAAAGGTAATGTTAACGATATAAATAATACCGATATTACTGCTCCCAGTGATATCTAAGTTACTTGAAATGTTGCTTTTCCAACAAATAGTGAATCACATCGGCATTGTTAGGATGTAGTTCAAGTGAAATACACCTGTTAGTTCTGTGTTAAAATTTTATAATATTTTATCTCCACGCACTAATATAGATTTCAGAAAGGAAAGTCAACTTTGGAGGCAATTATCGCTTTCACCCAAAGGATCTATTAAGAATACGAGAATGAATAAAACTAATTCCGCTAGCACCTTCGTGGATATTAATAAAGCGTTTAATTATGTCTCGCATGGCCTAGTGTTAAGGAAACTATATATGTATACCTTCCACCTAAAATGTATACGCGTTCTCGGTTCATATTTAAGTAATCGGCCGCAAAGTGTGTACTTTAATAAAATGAACATGGTGTTTCCCAAGGGCCTCAGACATCATCAATGTATCAACAAGCGTTTAATGTACCTGGAATGAACACCAAAGGTGATTTTGGTCCCAAACTGATAGCACCCCACACCATGACACCCGGTTTTAAAGCTGTATGGCGTCTTTCAATAAACTGTAAATTTCTTCGTTTTCCTTGATATCAGCGCACCCTTCTACGTCCATCATTCTTCCATAAACAGAACCTGGATGTTTTTCCATTCTTCCATAAACAGAACCTGGACGTTGTTACATTCTTCAACCTAACCCTGCCGCTCTTGACGTCAAGCCAAATGACAGCTTTCTGAGGTAGGGTTAGTGGAAGACATCTAAATTGACAGTAAACATGAAGGCCAGAGGATGCAATACGCCGATAACTAGTCGCCATTGAAATTTTGCAATTTACAACTCTTATCCAATCTATGGCAACAGACCTAGTAGTTTGAAATCCGTTCAGAAGCCGAGCTTCTACGTCAGGGAGGTCTTCCATACCTTCTTCTGACCAGGGAGACCATATACTCACCAAAGTTGTGTAATCTCGATTCATTCTTCTGCCAATTTCACGAAAAGATAAACCTACTTCTTTCATGTTGATAATTCGACCCCAATCAAACACCGAATTTTAGGAAAAATTTGGATCTTGTCTTACTCTGGACATTATGAACTGTCACTGTGACAACTTCAGAATAAAACTGGTGATAAATTCTAAGTAAATATTCTTTAATGCCCATTTTAGTTTTAGAATTTTAGGATAACCATGGCGGAAAAACCTCAACTGCTCAACATTTATGTATGACCAACTATTTACAGTTTCCAAATAGCTCAAAAGATATTAATAATTTGTTTGTAGTCATCATTTTCATTTCGTCGGTCATCGATGTTTACAAATGTTGACGAGTCACTCTCCCATTCATGTGAACGTTTAAAATTTCTATAAATACCAATTACGCCGGCACAGAACTTGTTATTACAAACCACTGTGTGTGTGTATTTACCTGAAGACCAGGTGTAGGAATAAGTCGCAATAATAATTCTTGTTCCTCATTTGCCTCCGCTTATGTAAGCCCGAAGGCCGTGTCGTGCAGAGTGCTGAATGAAAATAAATTTGAATCGTATTATGCGGTGAGCAAAGTGTAATTTTACGACTCGAGACAATTACCTTTAATGTGATCCGTGCGATATTTTTTTGCCTTAAATTACGGGTAATCATATGATTTTCCCGAGAAGCAATGAATTTGCCATTTCCTCTTGTTTGGTAAGCTTAATACGTTGATATTAGTATACATGTTTGCCTTTATTATAATGTGGGGAATCCCCTAATGGAATTATTGTTTTAATCTTTATATTTAATGAAATTAAGGGTTTTTCTCATTATAAAAATTAAAGCAATTTCCTTAAGGAAAAGCTACAGGATTATCGTGTAATGCACATTAACACCCCGGCATTAATGGCCGAAACAATGGGATTCCCGCTATAAAGATCGTGTTGAAATGCTCACTGCATCCAGTACGACGATAATCATATCATTGTGCCCATTGTAAACGCACAGCGGGAACGAATTGAAACGGGAAACACGACACTGGATCGTGTATATATTACGGGGCGGCGAGTTTTCATTTTGTGCCGGTTGGCGGTAAGTGGAAAACGGAATTTGATTTTCCGTGTTTTCTATTTGCATTCGGGAATGTGTCGCCATTACGGCGACGCTCCTGAAGGAACCGTTAAGGGGAAACAACGTCCTCCTCCTCGGCGTGCGCTAACTCACCCTTTTTAGGGCGCCATCCGCACGGGGTAAATTGCACTCCGGAGAAGGCTACCCGAATTCCGAGCCGAACAAATGTAAATGAATTTTACCGACGTCGTTTTCACAGGTGGCACTTTTCTCGAAATCGATATTCTCCGCACAAAGGTCTCAAATTTCATTAAACAATGTTAAAAGTAATATACAAAGAAATAAAACACGTGTCAAAAGTTACATCTGTGTATTCGTCTTGAAAAAAATTACTATCTGTTTACAAAACTTAAAGATTTTCATCATGTATCGCAATACAAAAAAAAAATGGTGATGTACTTTCGCTGTATTATCTATAAAGAATATGCTTTATAAGTTGCTCATATTTCCAGTTTTTTTTTTTTAACCAAACGTACTCTTGACCTACGACAATAAACTATGCATTAACCTAGCGCCGATTTTCCCGCTTAAACTCAAGCGTACTCTTGACCTACCTCAACGTATAATTTGTTCGGGCGGGTCAGTATTTCCCTTTCTACGACTTAAATAATCACCTCCCTTAATATCCATAAATGGACCCTCCGTTGCCAACAAAAATCTAGGAATAGTTTTGATGCTAATCTAACTTTCAAAAACCATTCCACTAGCTTTGAAGCAAAAGTCAAGAAAAAAGCGACACTTTTTAGAAGCCTAAGCAATGTATAACCTCACCTTTTATGGTGCAATCCTGAAAATATCTAATCAATTTTAAGTAATTGTAATCTTGGAGCTTAACGAAAGTTGATCAGGGCAAAATTATAAGTCTTTAAGAACGCATGCGCAGTCTTCATTGGCATTTAGCTAATTTTATAGGCATCAAATATTTTTGATACATGGGCGCATTTTAAGGTTTATTTCAGCTTTCAATCAAACAGCAAATAAATGTTTATATTTAAACTATAATCAGGGTAATTAAAATCTCTTTAAAACTCGATTTATTTTAGTAAAATTTGTTTTTGTTGAAAATAAACAGGTACATTAAAATAAATACGAATAATAATAATAGAGCCATAACCTTATCATTAAATATGCGTATGTAAATTCCTTATTGTTTATATTTATATATATATAAATATGTTGTTTGTTTCTTGCACCTATCAAAGGTGGCAGGCAGACTAATTAATATTAAAATTGTATGTGCAACACTACGGTTTTACCAGATTTCCAGAATACACTCCGTAATAACAATAATAAACTTCGTTATCTGCATAGTGTATATATTATTTAAATTTTTAATTATTCGTAGCCAAACATAATTTATTATTACTTTTATTTGTATTGCAATAACGTCATTGTAAAATTAGCTCTATTCAGTATACACAAAAAAATACGGATGCACGTAGGAAATAGAATAAATGAGTCAACAGAGGACGTTCGGCATAACTGCGGTCTGCGGTCAGCTCGGGAGAATCCAAAACGTCCTGTTTGTGCAAAATTGGCGCCCAACGCGGTACCGTTTAGTTGCATAACTGGCGCAATTAAGCCGTATTTGTGATTCAGATTTCGGATTACGATTCCGTTTAATCGACGGACTAATTGTGCATTATTTAGCCATCGACGGTCGTTTATAAAGTTTATATGTAAACTGCTTCTGAATTCATCTGGATGTGTTTGTGTGCATTCTTCTTGATAGTATTATCATAAATAAATGCATTCCTTACATACACTAAAAGCATATGTATTTTAAAACAAACGTTTCATAAGTCTGATTTTGTTTTACAAAATGTCTATATGTTGAGATAAATAAAAAGAGTTTGTAATTATATCAAAAACAGGAATTCTCTTTAAACCCTTTTTCACATATTACACACGAATTAATGAGCCGTTAACTCTTTTCAATGTGATTCCCTCGAAATTTAGAAATATATATGTACACACGTCCCATTCACGGTTTTCCGGCTCTGTCTTTCATTTCATCGCACTTCCGGGTCACATCGGCCCCTCGAGCAAAAAGCTAATAGTCGGAAGGACTGTTTCAGCTCATCAAGCCGAGTGGCAAATTTCAATGACGCGAACGTCACATCTATTCGCTTTTTTGCTATTTAGCGATGAGGATAATTAATTTCCATCGCACCGCCGTCGAGGAAGATGTTTGTCTCGGGATACTACTCTTCCAATTATTTCGCATAATAGAATTGATATGCAATTTTGTGAATGGGGAAATGGGAATTAATCAGTCGGCGCAGGAACAAAAGAGCGCGAGTGGAAATTATTATTGGCGCTGTATTATTTCAGCCGTATTGATTGTGAGTTTGAATTAACGTGTAAACTCTTTCCTAGACTTAAAAAACAGAGAAAATTACAGGTTGACAAAATAATTAGATTTATTACTACTACTATTTATTTACCTCCTTCTTTATTATCTTTATTTTCGTAGGTTCCTAAGAGATCGTATTTTGTACCACTGATATTAATTGTATTGTTAAAATAATGTAGTTAACTCTTTTTAGCTTTCCCACCAGATTTCGATATATATGAAGATTAAGTATCTCAAAATCTTAAAATTTAATTTAGCTTATTTTTCCTTCATATCATTCATGTCTAAATAATCATTTTAAAGCTTATGTTACGTTACAAAAATAAGACGTCGAGAGACAACATAAATTACCTGCTTGTGTGAAGTGAATGATAAATAAAGCGAAATACGTACGCATGTAAATTGTCTTCATTGAAGATTCGTCGGCGTATAATTTCATGACTCAAAATTATATTCGTGGAAAAGTCAAGGTTTTCTTCACAGAATTATATAATAGCATATAATGTATTTTTTTATTATAGAGCGATGAGTCAAATTTAAACCATTCAGTATCATGTGATTTCTCGTTTTCACGGGATTAAAAATTATTGACTGCAGAAAATACATTCCTTGAATAGTGTAATGATTTCCTGCAGTCAATAATTTTTATTCCCGTGCAAAGGAGAAATCACCTATTAAATGTATTAAAATTTTCTGTTGTTTTTTTTTTATTTCTTAGTGCGTTAAAACATTTTGTGCTGTTTAAGAAAGAAAAAACATTAACCAATTGCTTGGAAATTTTAGAATTTTAATGAAATTGCTTGAGATTCCTGAAAATATTTATTAAACAGTTCTGAAAAGTATTATAAAATATCTCGCAGATTCAACGAGAAATTACAGTAAAGTAAAAATTTTCCAACATTGTTTTCTTTTTCTATCGAGGTTATTATTAAGAACTTTTTAAGAATTATTCTGGCAATTTTTTTTTTTCTGAGGAGTTTAAACTTTTCCAAACGCTTCTTTATTTGAATGTTTTAGAATTTTGTAACAATTTTTTTCTTTTTCATCTTGTAGTACCATCATTTTTAAAGGATTTCAGAATGTTCTAGCCTTTTTTTTCAATTTAAGTTATCTTAATTTCCTCTTATTTTTTTTCCAAATTTTCCAACAATTTCTTCTTCTTTAAAGTCATCAATTTCTCTTTCAAATTTTAGATATTGTAACAGAAATTCTTAAATTATTCAAATCATTAAAAACTCTTATTTTTGAAGATAAATTTCTTGAATAATTGTTGTTATTTGTAAGAGAAATTCTTAGAAAAACATCTTGAAAAATTATCACGATTTGAAGAAAGGTTGCTGAAAAAAAGTTTAAAATAAATTTTTTGCAGTTTATAACAGAAACTTTTGAGTTATTAATAAAGTAACTTTCAAAACCCATAAGAAATATTTCGTAATTTTAAACAAAGAATTTGGAGATCGAGAAGAACGAGATCGTCTAGGAACTGAAAAATAAGAAGAAAAAGAAAGGCAACGAAGAGAAACCGGTCGAGTATGTTAATAGAAACTGGGAAACTGTTCCTTAAAGGCTGCTAAGAAAGGTGAGAAAGTCGTGGAGATTAGAAAGCTCTCCAATAAGGTTGTTCCCAATGAATGACAGTCCTGATAAAAAGCTGCAGAGATTGTAAAGTTTGCCAAGGAGGTTGTTAATAATGAATCACGTGAGCGTGAACTTAAGGAAACGGAAAATAAGGAGTTTAAAATGGAAGGTAGGAGGCAAAAGAGGAACCCAAGGAGATATTCATCCAGACTGAGAAATTTATGATTACTGTTGAGATTAAGAAGGAGAAAAAAAGGAGAAGAAAGTTAAATAGGAGTCTTCGCCACCGGCTGAGGCATTTGCTGAGAAAGTTGAGGCGGCACCTGAGGCAGAGGAGAAAAAGCCTGAAGTCGGTGTTGTTTCCGATGAACTAGGAGATATTTGGACGGAGGAAACACAACCGAAAGAGTGCAAGAAAAAATTTGAAGATCATATAAATTTGTGGACAAGTAGGAAAAAAAATACTAATATATTCTACGTTTTTTTGTATTATAGTGTACAATTAATGATTTGTTTGGTAACTGGATAGTAGTCTTTTGGGTAATAAATTATTATTATTATTATTAAGTAAATGTTCTAAGGATCAAGAAAACAATGTTTACGATTTGAAGGAAAAGTTTTCGCCGTGTGAAATAGATATTTTCTCCATTTCTATAATTTATAAACATTAGTGATAATACATAACGAGAAAATCTGTGCTATTTGGATCTAAAAAATCCTGAAAATATTCCAAAATACGAGAATTTTAAAAATTTTAAAGAGAAATTGCTAAAAAATAGGATTTTTTATTTCTTCGTTGACAATTCGTAACATATTTTTGTGTGTTGAATCAGGTTATTTATCGCATTTGTATTTTTCTCTCGCTTTGATTGTCGCTAATATTTTCATTGTATAAAATGACATTTTTAAAATTTCACCTGAAGTGAAGTAAAGAGTACTTCACTGTGTGTTCGGTCAAAAAAAATTAAATGCAGAATCAATATTACTTTTTTGATTACGCTCCCAGAGAATACGTTTAAGATTTCCAGCCAATTCATGAATAGTATGTTTATTTATGCGTCTTCTGTGTTGTTTAGTTTCTTTCGGAAATTTATGGTACTTGTTAATTTTAATTAATTTGGGCAAGATTCAAGTTAATATTTTTGGATGAAATCTTTAATATATTGGTTACCATGTAGTCAATTTGTGACATTAATATTCCTCGTTCTGATGTTTGTATTCTCGCTGGTTCCCTTATTTTGTTAATTAAGTTGAATGACATGAATATGTTACGTAGCATTTTCTTTTCGAAAGTAATCCAATTTTATAATTTTCTAAGAATTTTCCTAAAAATTTCCTTATTAAATGGCAATTTTTTTTATATATTTCAACGATTCCTCTCCCTCTATCTCTTGAGAGAGAATTTACAACTATTTCCTTAATGATTTTTAGAATTTTTTCTTTCTTCAAAAATTATACAATATTTTTTTTTACAAATAATTTACTCCTTTCTAGCAATTCCTCTCTCTCTTTCTCTCTCTCTCTCTCTCTTTGAAGGTTTCAGAATTTTGCAGAAAATTCGTTTCCAGATCTCCAGATGCTTAATTTTTGTATAGATTTTGGAAATTTCTGTGGTGCTTTGTAATTATTTTCTATTTGATTTTAGAATTTTTAATTTTTTGAGAATTAGAACAAAATGTTTTACAATTTCTCATGCAAAATTTTAGAATATTTGAAAATGTATTCTTTTACTTAATGATTTCTACATGAACGTGGGTTTGAGTGGAAGAACATTGGTAAACAGTGAACTCCGCCCGTGACTCCTGTGTCCTAAATTATCTGTTTATTTTATATTGAATGTATGTATATTATATATTTTTTTGTAATTTTGTAAGCAGGAGAAACAAAGACAATAAAGAATATTAAGAATATTAATATTAATAACATACTTTTTTGCATATTTTCCAGAAATTCCTCCCTTCTCAAAAGTTTTAGAAAAAAACAGTTCATATTTAATTACATATTTTTTTTTTCTTTTTCACCTTGTAGTACCATCATTTTTAAAAGGATTTTAGAATGTTCTGGCCTTTTATTTTTCAATTTAAATTACTTCAATTTACTCTTACTTTTTTTGAAAATTAAATTTTTTTAGAATTTTAAAAAAACTTTTATTTTTGATTTTTCCAACAATTACACAGTTTCCAGCCCCCTGTATCAGTGCCCCCTTCTTCTAATTTTTTTCCCACCCCACTCTTATCACAATCTCTACGCCTGTAGTTTTAGAATTTTGTAGCTATTTCTCTTTAAAGTTCTAAAAGTCTTCCGAATTATTTGTTGTATTCGATGTTTTCCTCTAAATTCTTTTATAAATTTGATAATAATCCATTACTTTTTACTTTTTGAATCAAAGCTTTTTTTCATTTTTTCTTAATAACTGAAAGAAAAATTCTTAAGAATTTCTTAGAAAATGGAAGAAAAATTCCTAGAAATTTTGTCAGATAATGGAAGAAAATTCGTAGAAATATCTCAGAAAATAGAAAAACAATCCTAAAAATTTCTCAGAAAATTGAAGAAACATTCTTAATAATTTCTCAGAAAAAGGAAAAAAATATGTAGATAGTTTAGTTTAGTTCATTGACTTTACAAGTCCTACAAAAAATATACAAATTAATGTTTCAAATTCATGTTTGTGTCTGAATATGATTTCGTATACTTTTTTGTTATTAATTCGTAGTATAGATTGTCTATTTATTTTAATTCTATGATTTAAATGTTTTTTCATTATAATTATATCTAATATTATGGCGCAACTAATATTCCCATAGTATTTTTAGTTGTATCAAGATATATAAGTCCAAATGAATAACCTATATCAGCCTTAAATTCATGCAAAATTGCATCAGATTTTTGAAAACAGTTTCTAATATATGTTACATAGATATGACTAACACACTATTTATTTATAAACTACAATATTATCTTCAAATGTTTCACCAAGTAATGCAAAAGTGTATAAATTTCTCGGAATTTAAAATTTCACAATTTTTCCCCATACTACAAGAATTATTAAGCAACTTTTATTTATAGATTAATACAATTGTTCAGCATTTTCCCATCTGAAATGGCAGAACTGTCTTCAAATAATCTTGATATTTTTAGTAATTTTATTTCTCGATTTTTAGAATTTCAAATTGCAGGAATTATCTTTGAGTATTTAAGAATCATTTTCAAATTTTACTTCAAGATTTTTAGAATTTTCCAATAATTTGTGGAAATCTTCAAATAGATTTGATTTCTAAATTTTTTTAATACCAAATTGCAAGATTTTACTAGCTTTTTTTCAGTTTTCTGAAATCTCTTACATTTTATCGTAACATTTTCTCGTAATTTTTCTAGCATTTTGTCTTTGAAAGCGAGTGAATGTTCTAGCATTTCTATTTTATTTCTTTTTTTTTAAATTTTCAATGGACCTTCCAAATAGAATAATGTTTTGTGAGTCTTCTAAAATATATTTTCTTTTTCCAGATTCTAAGAAATTTTATCCAATTATGAGAAAGTATGAGAAAATTCTAGAAATAGAGACGTTAAAAATGTAGTTATATCGTCTTTATTTCTAGAATTTTCTCATACTATAAGAGTTATTACACAACGTTTCTTATAGATTAATACAATCGTGCAGCATTTTCCACCTAAAATTGGAGAACTGATTTTTTAACTTTTATTTCTCGATTTCTAAAATTTCAAATTGCAGGAAATATCTTTGAGTGTTTTAAAATCTTGTTCAAATGTTACTTCAAGATTTTCAGAATTTCAGAAGTGTGAAATCATCTTATAGATTTCTAAATTATTTTAGTACTAAATTGCAAGATTATTTTTAAGGTCCTTAGATTTTATTAGCTTTTTTCAATTTTCTGAAATCTCTTACATTTTAGTGTAATTTTTCTTGCATTTTGTATTTGAAAGCGAGTAAATATTCTAGAATTTCTATATTATTTCTTCTCTTTTAATTGTCAATGGACCTTTCAAGTAGAATAACTTTTTCAATATCTTCTGAAATATATTTTCTTCTTTCAGATTCTAAAAAAAAATATCCAATTTAAGTACATTTTTTTCATCTCGATTTCTAGAATTTTCCCTAAATTATTTATCTTTTGAATTTCGAAAATTTTGTATGCAGGTTTAAATTTTTTAGCAGTTTTTTTCTACATTCCAAAAATTCTAAAATATCTCAGTATTTTAATCAAACCTTAGATTTTATTCGAATTTTTTCTAATAAAATTTCGAATATTTTATTTGAACTAACAGCAATTTTTCTCATAATTTTTTTTGTTATCTCTATTTCTAGAATATTCTCTAAATTATTTATCTTTCGAATTGTAAAAATTTTGTATGTATAAAGGTTATTCTATTCTAAAAAATGTTCAGTATTTTTTCATCCAAACTACGAGAATGTTCCTTTAAGATCTAGAATTTTTTCACGATATCTAGAATTATTTCGTTTAAATTGTATTTTGATTGCTCAAACGTTCTGAAATGTTATGGCAATGTTAATATACGATTTTCAACATTTTATCAAATTGTGCGAAGCGCTTTTAGGGGTATTTTTGATTCCAAATTGTAAGCTTAAATAAACGAATTATTTCTACATTTAATTCTTGCAAAACTTTCAACATATTACGTTTAGATGGTTGTCTAAGTAATTTAAAAATTATATAATTTTCTAGCCAATTCGCGAGTAGAAAAATTGTTTTGATCGTGCTAGAATTTATTTTATTTTCTATGATTATTTCTATTTTTTAGAACTTTATGTTCCATAGCGATAATTTTATCTCATATTTTTATGAACTCAAGCCTTTTCCATGTACAATCAAAATTTTTGTAAGAAAGTATTGTTAAGTAGGTATTTTGAATGTTATAATGTAAGTACAATCGATAAATAAATACTATTCATCTATCTATCTCACAGTTATAGATTTTTTCAGCATCTCTTCTCCTGTTTTTATAGAACTCTCCATCAAATTCTTTTCCAGATGATCAGCATTATTTTGACTGCTCTAAAAATGTGAAAAAATCTTTCTTCCATATTCATAGAATCATTATACACTTACAATATTTCTAGATTTTTGTATAAATTTATGTCTCTTCCATATTGGGAAATATTTCTCCAGGTCACAAGAATCATTCTTCACAATTTCCAAAATTTTGTAGCATTTTTCGAAATTGTGATCATCTACTTACAGACTACAATAATATTCAATTTTCAGCAAAGTTTTTTCAGAAGTCTAGTTTTTTAAAGAACAGATTGCTTGATTTTTGAAGACTGCTGAATTTATTAGCTTTTTTCCACAATTTCATAAATTTATAGATTTTATCGAAACCTTACAGCAATTTATCCGGTGAAGTTTTTAGAATTTTACCTTCCAAAAAGATTGAGAAAAATTTCTTCAACGAATCTTGATTTTTTAGCAATGTTTCTAGATTGTCTCACAATTTTAAATTGAAATTCCAGAAAAAATCTGGAAAATATACTTCCAAATTAAATTACATTAAGAAATTTAATCAAAATTGCAAGATAACAGAAATTATAATACTATCCAAATAAATATACAGTACAAAATTCTGAAAATATATTTCAGGCAAAGCAAGAAATCTTATAACATGCTGATAAGATGTTAAAAAAATATTATAGACATCAGGCAAATCCAAGAAACTTGTAAGTAAAATTATTGAAATATTTTGGGAAATGAAAAGAATAGGAAATTGAAATTTCTCGGAATATAAAAGAAAAAATTCTAGAAAGAAGGAAAGGACAATTGCAATAAAATTTGTCAAAGGGAATGAAAGTTGCAAGAAAATGTTATCATTTTTAATCACTAAAGAAAACTCAAGCGAAATATGATTAGGAGAGTAGGGTGTATATAAACACTAACTTCAGAAAAATTCTATAGAATTAAATAAGAAATGCCAAAAATGTCTGGGGAATGAAGCAGGAAATAGTTATAGTCATGGTTATATCCTTTATTCACTTTAGCCATATAAATTTATATACAATATATAATATAACATTGGTGGATGTGAATGTCAAAAATTAAGAAAACAATATAAAACAATTGTAACAGTAACATTCCGAGGCCTGCAGATTAATATTTTAAAAATTGAGTAAATTAAAACTTACAATATAATAATACAATATAATAATATTACAATCTATAGAATCTATCTTGTAGATATTCATTTAGAGAATAGTAGTAGTAGTATTTGTAAAAAATAACCGCAATTACGTTTTAAAATTAATTAATTGCACAATGGTTTTAATAGTGAGGTAATTTAATATATATTAAAATAGATGAATAAATAGCAGACTTCTCATAAGAGTAAGTTTTATGTGCGCTTATTCTTAAATCTTTGGAGTGTCTGGTATAGTGAGAATGTGTTGACGTTTTTAAGGAATTGGTAAATTCGTAAATACATATACAGCACATTTATAAATATAAATACAAATTAGAGTCCAAATGTTATAATCTTTAAATAAATTTTTGCTTGTTTGGTGATTATTTAAGTTAAAAATTAGTCTAATTATACGGTTTTGGAAAACAAAAACCTTTTCAATATCTGCTCTACCTCAAAGCAGGAAATTACATGACATGTGGGAATAAGCAACAGCGTAATAGATGTTAATCAAAGAATATTTAGATAAAGAGCTTCTTAACTTTAATATAGCGTAAGTACAAGGTCGTTTATAAGCAAAACAAACAATAAAGGTCCAAACGTTGATCCTTGCGCTACAACTTTGTTCAACGAACAAACCAGAATCTAACTGTTTAGAGATATTCTCAATTACATTTACAGTTACGGTCTCAGTTGGTCTGTTTCGTCAATCCATGCTGACTGTCTGTCACGAGGTTGTATTTGCACAAGAAAACCCACAATCTGCTTACTATAACCTGTTCAAAATTTTTAAAGTATATGTTAAGCACTGAAACTGGTCTGTAGTTTTAGTTTTTTGTTTCAGGTCCTTTCCTATAAAGAGGAACTACTTTTACAATTTTTAGTACAGTCAGATATATTCCTGTTATAAGTGCGATATTAATCAATAATCAATTCTGATTCTGGAAAGGATCACATATTTGTTGTCCTGCCCATTTAATTACTTTAATTGGTATAATATCGCATCCTGTGCTCGGCGTCTATTTTAGTTAACATATTATTTTTAGTCTTTCATTTGGAGTAACAGGTTTGATAAATAATTCAAATTCAAATTATTTAGCTGTGGTACAACGTATTCATAATGAATTGCCAAAATGTTTATCAAGTGTTTCTTCTTCTAACGTTGCAAAATAGTGTCCCAAAATATCAATAACTTCCTTAGGTTTTTCCAAAGATGTTATTATTGTCCTCTTTTTGATTAAACTATTCATGTGTTTCATTATTCACCATATCCATATTTTCTTTTGTTGGATGGGAGCCCCTAAAATCTCTTGACAATGAAATTGCATTTTCGGTTTTCACATAATAGTTTATGCTTTTTCTTTTTTTCTTTGTTAGTATCATTGAGTCTTATAAATTTTGTTTTAAGGATAATTAAATTTTAAGGTTCCGACTTGATATTTAAATTTCGGCATTTATCCATTTTTTAGATCTATGCGTGTCAAATTTTGCAACTTTCTCTCTTCTCATTTTACAGGTAATATTAAAATGATCCAACAATTTATTGATCTCCGTATTTTTGATAAAATTCCAATTTACTTTTTGTAAAAAAGATTTAAGCTCATTTAAACTACTTATGTTCATTCTCTTAACTTTCTTGAATATTATTACAGATTTAGTACAATTTATCGTAATCGAGATTAAATATCATTATTTGTGCGTAGTGGTCTGATATGTTCAATATTAATATTCTCACATTTAAAATTATCTCCTAAACAAATTTGGTAATAAATTTAAGTTCCTGTTGTTCTTCTTTTATTAGAACTAATTGTAGTTGCTTCTTTAATTTTATTAACTAAATTAAAAGATTGTAATAGATCTTGCATTTTTTTGTCTTTTAAATAATCGATGGTTAGATTACCACACATGATTATTTTTTGTCAGATGTTTCTAAAATATTTAATATGATACCAAGTTGATCAAAAACTACATTTATACTACCTGATGGTGGACGGTATAAGATCAAAATTACTATTTTATTGTTATTTATAATTACAGAACTACAGGCGCACTTAATTTCTGATTCAATACTATAATTTTTAATTTGTTTGATTTCTTTAGATTCATAGCTGGATTTAACTAATATCATTGTACTTCCTCCGTCTTTATTTTTTGTTAAATTAGATATACTAGTATAACCATAAATATTAATGAAAGCAACATTTTCTGTTTTACTCCAGGTTTCTGTAAGTCCAATAATGTTTGGGTGTAATGTATCTATAGCTATTTCTAATTCATTTAATTTTTAAATTCCGCTTCTTGTATTTTGGTGCATAATTATGATTTCTCTACATACATGTTCTGTGTTTCCGAAAAAATTGAAAAAGCCAAACACAAATTCCTGCAGGCCATTTATTCAGATCACTGATTGTTTCTTATGCTACAGGAGCTCCGATCTTAAAACATATAAACAATTCTTTCGAATATTTATCTTCATTTTCAATTGCGTCAATTAAAAGTGTACATTATGGAAGTTATCCTGAAGAATGTTCTTTAATTTGTCAGTTGTGAAATCATGTTTAAATTTACCGACATGAAACCAAACTTTTCTTGTTTGTACACTACATAATTTTCAATTATTCTATTCCCTACAAATAATTTGTTTTTATATAATTCCTTCCTCATTTGCGGATTTAAATTTACTATTATTATTTAGAGATCACTGATTTGTATTGGTTTTGTACATCTATAGTTTTATTGATATTTATCACTTTTGTTAAATTATCAATTTGGGCATTATCGGATTATCGGAGTCTGGTTGTTGAGTTGAAATTGTTTATCATCTCTAAGAGATGGCGTTTGATGGCTGATTTTATTTATTAATTTAATATTAGGTTTCAGAATTGATATTTTGTCCCTAAGTTCGTCATCACATTCTTATGATTTGTAACATACCTGAGATAGGTTAATTCGTTATTAGATCGAATTTCTTCGCAATTATTCAATTAATCGTCCGCAATATTTGAGGTTACACTGCATTTCGCCGTTTTCATCAACAATTAGTAAACGAATCTTCAGTACACACATTGGATGGTAATCACTCTTACAGTTTATATACGTCATGTTTACACTCGATATTATCTTCATAAATATTTTTAACAGGCGCCATCATAAAATGTTTTCGCAAAAATTATGGTAATATTTAAGCTGGTAAATGAATGTATTATGACATCTATAGATAACAGAATTGCCCAATCCTAGATCAAGGCACACTCAAACACGAGAGGCAACGATAGGGAAATTGTTATAGCAAAAAGGGAGCATCTTTAAAATCCGAGAAAAGGAATGTGCCCCTATTCAAAATCAATCTCTCAACCCTAATGCAAGGAATGACCCTAGCAACACTCAAAGCACTGTGGAAGAACGTCTCCACTTGTGCTCATTCTAGAAACATATTACGAATACCCAATGCAAAAGTTGCCCAATATTGTATTAATCTATACAGGTCAAACTTAAAATCACTGGCTTGTAACTGCAGATGGTGTAATAAGGAAACGGAGCATGTCATGTGAAGATCCTGTTGAGGACATCATGGCCAAAAACCAGCCGACCTGGGAGGCCTGTTTCCCAGCAAAATCATCAACTTTATTAAAGGGGAAAGGTGGCTAGAAAGTTAGTTCTCCCAACATTGGAGGTGTATAGTTGGTCCAATCAATCGTATAGGTAAAGTTACCTGTTAAAATATTGTTCTCCAGCTTTATTGTTTCTAATAAATATATACAGATGATATTGAACAGAGTTACTAAGAATTAAAAATACTTCTAGAGGAAATAAATAAATAAGTATTTGAAAAAGGACAAAGCAACATTGGTTCTTCAATCATTAAAATGTTTCATATTGTAAACACCAACAAAATCTGTATTGTCGCATGTTGGTGAAAATTGTAAATTCTTTCGGACGGATTTAATGGCGCGTGTGTGTTTGTGAGAGGGCCGCGGTTGCAATGGTGTTTATGGTAATTGAAGAGGCAGATGCTGCTCTAATACCTAACCGAAATTTGCATCCGTAACAGCCACACTTCATTACGTACTTGTGTGCTGAATAATATATATATATATATATATATATATATATGTATCATATTTCGGTGTAGAAGTGCGTATAGGCTTCTCTATATTTGTGTATTTGTTCGCGTCCAATCAAACATGTACACAAATGAAACGCCATCAACAACACCGTACATTATCGCAAATTATGTAAAATATTGCTATCTGAATATGGACTAGAGGCTCACGGGCATGCGGGTTACGAGTAGCAGAAGGGTTACTGTATATACAGGGTTGTTAATGTTAATATTGTGTTTTACTAATTAATTGCACTTTTTTAATTTTTTTAACTTGACCTTGTAAAACCTTGATTAATAACACCAATAAATATTATTATTATGGATTAAAAATATTATACTAAAATATAAATCCGTTAGTAGGAAATGTGGATAGAAAGACTTAAGATTCTTACTACCAAATAAATTCAATTAACATTGAGAAATAAAAAATAAGGTTATTATTTAACTCTTAGTTAATTATATACTACATAAAATATATCATTCATAATTTATTTACAAAACTTCCGTTATAATTTATAACAGCACTATAATTATTGAGGAAATAATTTTTTGGCAATACCAATAAAATTATTTAGTTACGACCATCGTTACATTTTTTTGGGCGCGCAATTTGCAAGGTTGAAAAAAACTGTACAAATCGAGTTAGCAAAAACTGTCGTGACATAATTGTGTCGAATTATTTTAATTTTAAATTCGTGCGGCATGAACGCGAAGAAATTAAGAAAATGGCTGCTTTCTAGGAGCGCTCCGGGATGTCCTGTTTAATGGCACCGTCTAAATAATTAACGTCCACATTTGCATTTTTATTGTCCCGGCAGCACCGAAGAAACAATTTATCGTGCATTATAATAATGTTGTACAAAAAGACCGTCCGCTTCCGCTTTATAACAACATAGTCCCTAACATTGTCTGTGATGTAAATTTAGAATAATTTTGTTAAAATTATTGCGCTTTGAATTTCCTATACTTCCCTGTATTAGTATAGTAACTTTAATTTAAATCATACAGTATTTATTTATTATATCTTTGGTATTCTATCTAAAAAAATACGTACAAGAAACCTACATAAAATTTTGATCTAATTAATAAATTTCATAAGTATATAAAAAAAACGTTAAATGACTGAATTGGAATTTACAAATAACTGATTATAAATTTATTCACCATCCATAAATATCGCTCTATTCGTTGTAACAATTTATTAAGTATCTAATAGATTACGAGAAACACGTAAGCATTTTTTGTGGTTAAAACATAATGCAATTTTCAATTCAATGTACGTAAGAATGCATATAATTAAAATGTAGTGTGTGTTTTTTTCTAAACCCAACAAATACCTGCATTAGTCCATAATTATGGATTCAATCAGTTCCACACATCTAATGAATAATGGCATTAGTTGTAAATGAATAACAAGAAAGCGGGAAATTGTTGCTCACACTTAGATAATTGTAGACCTGCGGTTTTTTTTACGATATCCGTAAATTGTTGTTATTCTTTAACGTAATCTGCATACACATTATCCAATCCGCTCGGTCGAATTGTTTTGTCCGAAAAAACTGGTTTAGCCCCCACGCGAATACCAAAGTTCAAAATTAATGTTGTTGTCTTATTGTCTTCGGTGTACTATTTTTGGAAACCGACGATGTAAATTTATGGTCCGTTTAGTTATTCATTTATTTTACGAGTTTGTTGGTGTTTGTTGTTTGTTCAAAAGTTGTATAACTTTATATTCATACTTTCATACTAATAAGCCAAATCTTAATATATTATATTTAATTTAATTTTTTACTAATAATAATTACGACCTTGTTTTGTTTTACGTAAAATATTGCACTCATAATGTTTACTGACATTATTAATACAGTCATTAATAAATAAGATTGATATAAATCTAAATACATTAAATAAGTTGATATAAATGTTAAGTGTTCATTATATTTACATTGCGCAGAATCCTAATTTTGTTGGAATATGGAAATTTTCAGAAGGCTTCTTATTTTCATTTCATTTTCAAGTACTTTACGTTGTAAAATTTATTCTGATTAGATTTAATAAATCTATGTCTGATTTCGTTCATCCTAACCTTCTGAACTTTTACAATAGGCTGGAAGTATCAATAAGCTTAATATTACCCGAATCTGACGAATATTTTGTAATGTTTTTTTGCAAAATTTTTCTGCTTACATTTCAACAGGAGTCTCCATATAAAAATATTCTCCTGATCTTTCTGGATCTTCTCTATAAAATTACTTTTCTTCTTGTTTGGTATATTTAACATATTTCATTTCAAATTGTAACAATGCTTTTGATTTTCTAGATATTGTTCCTAATATAAAACATATAGTTTTCTGCATAAAGCCTCAGCTAAGTGAGTAAAAATATCTTCACAAACATAATCTTTTCGATTTTTTCAATTCTTGAAAAAGACTACAAAACAAGTCACTTATTGAAACAACTACTTTTACGAAATGTGTTTGTGTTTTTCTAATAAATAGTTTATTTTTTTACAACCTAAAGTACTTTTATACATTTTATTATCTTAATGAAAATTTTAAAAATCTATTTTAGAATAAATTCGAGCCAAAACTTTTTTGTTTTCATTAGTAAAGATTACATTGTATGAAATTTTGTATGTTTGTTGAAATATAAAACACTGTGTAAATATTAATTTTTAGAAAATACAAATAGATTTAAATTTTTAAATTCAAGTAATTTAATTTTTTTACTATCGACACATTCAATTGTTTTAGCTCTTTGTCATTGTCAAGTGTTCTACATTTAGTTTTTGTATATTATAATATTCGTTACATTAAACTATATTAAACACAATATTAACTTAACCTTGTAATCTTGATTATAACATATTCTATCGTACTCTTGACCTACCTCAACAAACAATGCAATGGCCTCTCGTGCTCCTGACCCGCCCCAACAAATTATACGTTGAGGTAGGTCAAGAGTACGCTGGAGTTTATGCGGGAAAATAGGCGCTAGGTTAACGCATAGCTTATTGTCGTAGGTCAAGAGTACGTTTGGTTAAAAAAAAAAACAGCTTAAATTATTTGAACTTTTACCAAAAACAAAACAGTTGAATGAAGAACAATTGACGTTCGAATTTTGGATGTTTTACTTATTTAAAATAAATTTGATTGTAGGAATTCATTGGTGCAAGAATTTTTTTAAATTTAATCATTATTGCGAAAGTTATAGTTGAAAAACTAGAATTTTAAATTGTTGCTTAATATATATTTCATTATAGGAATCTCCTGTTGCAAGAATTTCTTTTATATGAGAATAGTGGACACCCACCCACCCTACATATGTATTTTTGCTTCAACTAAAACAGTGTTTTTTTTTTTTTTTTTTTTTTTTTAATGAATCAAGAATTTACGGTGAATCTCAAAAACGAATGATCCGATTGAGATAAAACTTTAAACTTAAGATTTTATCGTTAAAAACTGTAACTGAAAAGCTTTTGGTGCACATTCATAAACCGGAAGTGGATGTTTACTCGAGGCCGTTTTTTGTTTTTTTCCGATATTTTTTTTTTAATATAAAAAATTTTACAAAACTTTTCAAACAAAAGTTAAAGGGAAGGAAAAACTAAACAAGTTTTATTAAAATATATATTTTGTAAAGTTCTTAACTTTCGAGAAAAAAAGTAAAAATTAAAAATGTTTATATTTTTTTGCGAATTGCTAGGAATTATATGAAATTTATATTAAAAATAATTGTAGAGCATTTAAAAGTGAACAAATTATTAAGAATTTGCGTAAACCTTATAGTTTTCGAGAAAAATATAGGGAAAGTACTATGATGGCCTCATCACCATTTTTTTAGATAGATTATTACAGTCTATGTTTTTCAAATTCTTAAACTTTTCCCTTTAAGTTTTTTTTTGAATATCTCTTTTAATTATTTTCCAGCAAATTTTTCCAGGATTTTTAGAATCTACATTGTCAAATCCGAATAATCGCATTTTCAGTTTTCAAGACTATTTTAACATTATCACCTTCAGATTTTCAAAATTTTCCAGACTTTTGCATTCTCTTAATGATTTTTCACTAGTTTTAAAGAAAATGCCATCAATTTTTTTACCAGTTTTTTTTTACAATTTTGACCAATTTCTTTTCCAAATTTTCAAATTGCTATTCAATTTTTTTCTAGATTTTTAATTTTTTTTTTGTAACTTGTAATTCTTCCAAATGTTTAGAAATTTCAGTTTTTCTGATCTTTCTAGCAATTTATCTTCCAGCTTTTAAAAATAAAAAATAATTTATATAATTTTCACAATTAAATTTTCAGATTTATAATTTTTTTACATGGCTCTGTCTAGCTGTTAGAATATTTTAGCAATTTCTTTACCAAACTTTTTAAATTTTTCAGAAATTTCTCTTCCATATTGAATTTTTTCTTTCCCCAATTTCTCTTCCAGATTTTTAAAACTATTCAACAGTTTTTTATGCTTATAATTATCTAACAACTTTATATTTTCAGAATTTTCTGATTAAAATTTTTAGAGTTTTTGTACAATTTCTCTTCCAGATTTATAGGAATTTCTATTCCATTTCTTTTAAAATGTTTCCAATAATTTATTTTCCATATTTTTAGAATTTTCCAATGATTTCAGTAGATTTTTTCTCTTATTGTAAGAATATCAAAGCGATTTCTCTACCAAAACTTTCGGAAATTTCGTTTTCATATTAAGAAAAAGAACAATTTCACCTCCAGATTTTTAAAAAAAATTTCAAGACTTTTTTCTAGGTTTTTAGATTCTTTCATCAATTTCTCTTCCTGATTTTTAGAATTATCCAGCAATGTCACATCCAGAGTTTTAGAATTTTCCTAAGAGTTCTTTCAGTTCTTTAGAAAAGAATTTGTTTCCCGATTTTTAGAATTTTCCATCAATTATCAAAACTTTTTTCCAGTTTTTCTAAATTGGCTAACAATTTAATTTTCAGATTTTTAGAATTTATTAGAAAATATTCTTTCAGAATTTTTTTAGAATTTATTAGAAAATATTCTTTCACAAAATTTTTAGAATTTATTAGAAACTATTCTTTCAGAAAAGAAAAAAAATGCCTGGCTGATTTTGGAAAACTGAAAAGTCGGGTAAATTCAAAAAGTTTGAAAAATTCTAAAAATTTGTAAATGACAGTGCTAAATAATCTAAAAATCTGAAATTGCTCAAAAATTCTAAAAACCTATAAAAAATAACTGATGGCTATTTCTTTAAAACTGGAAGAGAAATTATTGGGAAAATTCTAAAAATTTTAATAGAAAATTGCAGGATATTTCTAAAAATAAGAAAAAAAAATTATTAAACAAATCTAAAAATCTCGAAAATAAATTGTTGGAAAATTCAAAAAATCTAGAAAAGTAAATTGATGGAAATTTCTAAAAGAAATTGAATATAAATTGCTTAAAAAAATCTAAAAATGTATAAGGAAGTTCTATAAATCTGCAAAGGAAATTGTTAGCCGATTTTGAAAACAAAAGAAAAAGAAAATCGTTAGGTAAATTCAAAAAGTTTGGAAAACTCCAAAAATCTGCAAGTGACATTGCTAAAAATCTAATAATCTGGAAGAGAAATTGTTGGAAAGTTCTAAAAAATCTGAAAGAAATTTTTTACAATTCTGTAAAAGTAATTCTTGGACAATTTGGAAAAACAGGAAGAAAAATTTTGAGATAATTCTGATAAGTCTGAAAAAAAATTCTAAAAATCAGGAAGAAAGTTTGATGGAAAATTATAAAAGAATTAAAAGAAGAAAAATTGTTGAAACATTTTAAAAAATTCGAAAGAAAACTGCAGAAAGATTTTAAAAGTATAGAAGTAAAATTTCTAAAATTCAGGAAAATAAATTGCTGGCTAGTTGTAAATAACTGTTATGAAAATTTCTAAAATTTAGGAACATAAATTGATAAAAAAATCTAAAAACAAATTTATATAAGAAAATTTTGTAAATAATTCTTAAAATCTAGAAAATGCTCGAAAAAATTGTTGAGTAGTTATAAATCTAGAAGGAAAATTTCAATAATTAGCTAGAGAAATCGCTAAAATATTTTAATAATTTAAACGAACATTTCCTGAAATTTCGAAGAAAAATTACTAATAAAATTAAAAATCTTTAAATAATTTCACCTGAAAACTTTTTTTCTGTTAAATTATAAGAATATTTCAGTAATTTCTCTTTCAGGCTTCGTAAATTTTTCAGCAATATTAAAGAAAATTAACTGAAAATATTTTTTAAGAAGCTACAAAAACATTATAATGCATCTGGTAGGGATTCTTAAAAATAATTAAAAAAGTTGTGCTTGAAAAGTTCTAAAATTCTGGTAGATAAATTGCTGAAAATTTCTATAAAATCAGAAAAATTGGATAAAAACCTATAAAAATACAAAAACTATGGAAAATAAATTGCAGAAAAGTTTTAATAAATTCCCTATATAAAGTTCTAAAATTTTCTAACAATTGGAAAGACATTGCTGAATTATATTAACAATTTGAGAAATTATTCGAATATTAAAAAAAAAACTAGAAAATAAATTGTTGGTAAATTCTAAAAACCTGTAATCGATATTGCTAAAAAAATATCTAGCAATATGCAAAATAAAATCTATAAATATATAAGAAAATTGTAGAAACCTGTAAAAGAAATTGCTTTCCGATTTTGAAAAACTAAAAAGGAACTTTTTGTTAAAAATGAATCAAGAATTTGTGTTTGAGGGTAAATTCATAATGTCTCTAAAATGGTCGTTGTAAACAGATGATTACCATCTCATATCCGTCAATGATTTTGATAAGAAAACTTCAGTTTTCAAGTTCAAACATAGACATTTCAGCTAGTTACGGTTAATATGTATTCTTCAGTTTTTCAGATGTATGTAACTATTGTTGTATTAGCACAAATAAATCTCTATCGATCTATTTTTTTGGCTTTGGTGAGGCTAATTTATAGTTTAACGATATTAGGAAATCGTTTATCGTACCCTCAAAAATATTAATAAAAATATATTAAAACCTTTTGTTGTCTTGTAACATTTTAGTCCTTACAAATTTTCTTTCATATTCATTAGCTTTGCATTTTTAAGGCTAAGATTTATTCAATTATATTTCATTGCCAATTATAAAACTATTTTACTTGTAGTACATTCTGAAAATTTCTTGCATTTAAACGTAGTACAAGAGTGGTAGCATATTGTTCTACATCTTATCTGTTTGGTAACTCTGTAGAATGAAATTGCGTGATAAAATTAGTACAAAAAAAATAACCCATTAAATGTGGTGGTTGTCACACCCCACGGTTAATGGTGTGATCGGGAAATTAATCACAACATTTGTAAATACATTCAAAATTATTGTATTTTTAATATTCCATAAAATGAAGAATGTGACTTAACTGGAAACACAATGGCAACACTGCAAACTAAATTTGAGTTAACAAAATGCACCACAAGAGGAATTGACCTCAAAGTTTTTGAATACATTCAGGATTAATATAGTTTTAATATACCATAAAATAAATATTGTGACTCAATTGAAATCACAATAGCAACATTGCAAACTGGATTTGAGTTACAGAAATTCCCATCTCGAAATTCAAATAATTTTAAACAATATACCACCGTAAGAATTGACCTCAACATTTGTAATTACGTTTATAATTAATGTGCTTTTAGTATTCCGTAAAATAAATAATGTGACTCAACTGTAAACACAATGGCAACATTGCAAACTGGATTTGAATTAACGAAATTTGCATCTCGAGATTCTAATGATTCTAAACAAAACACCACCAGAGAAATTGACCTCAAAATTTGTAAATACGTTCAAAATTAAAGTACTTTTAATATTCTATAAAATAAATAATGTGACAACTGGAAACGTAATGGCAACCCTGCAAACTGAATTTGAGTTAACGAAATTTGCGTCTCGAGATTCACATAATTCTAAACAATACACCACCGGAGAAATTTACCTCAAAATTTGTAGATACATTCAGAATCAACATACTTTTAATATTTCATAAAATAAATAATTTGACTCAACTGGAATCACAATGGCAACACTGCAAACTGGAATTAAGTTAACAAAATAAATTCGCACCTCGAAATTCAAATAATTCTAAATAATACACCACCGTAAGAATTGACCTCAAAATATTTAATTACGTTTATAATTGATGTGCTTTTAGTATTCCGTAAAATAAATAATGTGACGCAACTGTAGACACAATGGCAACACTGCAAACTAAATTTGAGTTAACGAAATTCGCATCTCGAGATTCAAATATTTCTAAATAATACACCACCGAAAGAATTGATTTCAAAATTTGTAAATATATTCAGAATTAATGTACTTTTAATATTCCATAAAATAAATAACGTGACTTAACTGTAAACACAATGGCAACACTGCAAACTGGATTAGAGTTAACAAAATTTGCAGTTCGAAATTCTAACAATTCTAAACAATACACCACCGGAGAAATTGACCTGAAAATTAGTAAGTGCGTCCAGAATTAATGTAATTTTAATATTTCATATATTAAATAATGTGACTCAACTGGAAATACAATGGCAACAATGCAAACTAAATTTTACTTAACAAATTCGCATCTTGAGATTCAAATAATTCCAAATAGTACACCACTAAAGGAATTGACCTTAAAATTTGTAAATATATTCAAAACTAATGTACTTGTATTATTTCATAAAATAAACAATATGACTCAACTGGAATCACAATGGCAACACTGCAAACTGGATTTGAGTGAACGAAATTCGCATCTTGAAATTCAAATAATTCTACATGATGCACCATCAAAAAAATTGACCTCAAAATTTTTAAATAGATTCAGAATTAATGTACTTTTAATACTTCATTAAATAAATAATTTGACTCAACTGCAATCACAATGGCAACACTGCAAACTGAATTTAAGTTAACAAAATAAATTCACACCCTGAAATTCAAATAATTCTAAATAAAACACCACCAGAGGAATTGACATTAAAATTTATGTGTACATTCGGAATTAAAGCACTTTTAAATATTCCACAGAATAGATAAAGTGACTCAACGCAATGGCAACACTGCAAACTGAATTTGAGTTATCAAAATTCGCATCGCGAGATTTAAATAATTCTAAATAATACACCGCCAGAGAAATTGACCTCAAAATTTGTAAATACGTTCAGAATTAATGTTCTTTTATTATTTCATAAAATAAAGAATGTGCCAACGAAAAACAGAATGGCAACACTGCAAACTGGATTTAAGTTAACGAAATTCGCATCTTGAAATTCAAATAATTCTCCATAACGCATCATCAAAGGAATTGACCTCAAAATTTGTAAATATATTCAGAATTAATGTATTTTAATATTCCATTAAATAAATAATGTGACTCAACTGGAATCACAATGGCAACACTGCAAACTGGATTTAAGTTAACAAAATAAATTCGCATCTCGAAATTCAAATAATTCTAAATAAAATACCAATTTTAATTGACATTAAAATTTGTGGGTAAATTCAGAATTAAAGCACTTTTAAATATTCCATAGAATATATTGCTCTGCTACTCTCTTGATGGAACCAAATTTTTAAATTAGGAGGAGTAAAACTCTTGTTATGTTCCATTGCAAAGAAATGGAACAAAACAAAAGTTTTACTTATCCTAATTATACATTGAGTAAGAACTACCAAGTAATTGTTAAAACAAGCAGTTAGAAATTATTTTCACGGTATCAGGAGATATGCTTCGAAGATCTTTTGAGTATTAATCAGGAGGTGAGTCTCGACATAGATTAGATACCAATTGAATTGCCAGTAACACATAAAAAACTATAAAATTGTTTGTGTTTAGATCCAAAAATGTATCCTCTTGATCATTGGAGAAGTGATTAATTTCCCTGTTGAGTGTTGGCGAAGAAACGCTTTCCTTTAGTAATCTGAACGTTTTATGTTCAAAACTTTTGTTTTAATTTTTACTACATATTAAAGATAGATTATCTAAACGTTGCACCAGTAACAATTAGAGAATTATCAACAGCTACAATTACCAGTAACAACAGTAATAAAGGTAATGCTTGTTATACTACATTCTTGATGAAACCGGATATATAAGTTTGGTGAAGAAAAGCGCTTGTTTTATTTTTATTTACAGTTTCCTGACACGTGTTTCGAACTTTATGGAACATAACAAGCGCTTTTCTTCACCAAACTTAACAACAGTAATCTTCCAATGACAGGCGTCAATTATAAAATCGCATGGGAAAATCTTAAACGTCGGGACAACAACAAACGGCTCCTCATTGCTCAATTAGTGGACAAGTTTATGGATCAGCCAATCTGCAAAACATATTCTCGAGGACAACTTAAGAGCATGCACGGTACAAACAAAAATGGGATCTCCACATTGGATTTGATTACCAAAACCTATCAGAATTCTGGGGAATGGAATAACTATTTCCCACACGCCCAATCACCGCAGAAGAAGAACAATGTGAAGAGATTTATAATCATACAGTGGAAAGTAACTGCATGCAGAATCAACTATACAAGAACATGCAGAATTTATACAATTTCTACAAAATTCTTTAGAAGAAACCGAAATCTTATCAAAACAAAAGGAAAACCCCTTGTTGCCAACTCAGGACAGAAATGCCATAGTTCAGGAATTAGCGATCCAACCGATTCACGTAACAGTGAACGAAAATATAATAAAAAGTCAATCTACTAAATATTTGGCTTTATTTCTTACTATAAAAAACAGTTCGTGACAATTTTCTAAATAATATTATTATAATAATAATATTGTCTTTATTTCAAAGTGTCAGAATAGTACAAAATGGAATTTGCGTCAGGATATTTACTTAAACTATTACTATTTAAGTATAAATTATGTACTTATTAATTGTTATGGCAAAGGTATTATGAATGTATTAAGTTTAATTAAACCGAGTTAAAATCTATCTTGCATTTTAAGTTCGAGCTTGTCGTGAATAAGAAAATGAAAAGAACAAAACCGATACATCCAACTGACTCGCACAGCAATTTTCCCGAACAATTGTCGTCGCGTTTCACCACTGCATTACAATTACACCGCGAGAATTGTAAACAAGTGGAGGAGTCAAACCAATAATTATACAAAGTACCGAATGGGAAACCGTGTCGTGCTGTGGGTGGAAAATTCGCCGACGACAATTTAACATCATCAATTCCGTTCATTGTTCGGCGCGAAATGTGTGTCTCTGTGTTATTATTATTTTTTTGCAGTCGTGATGGAGAGATAATACGCGAATATAAAATAATTTCCAGGCTTGTGTTTGTGTGTGTGTGTTCGTATCGCGGCGAATAATGGACTTTGCTGCTGCTGGAAAATATTATGTATTGTGTATCATTTTAACTACTTTTGTTGCACGAGAGGAAATCACAAATGGAAATTGTTCGACTATTTTATGGATGGTAATGGGGTGACGAGTGTTTCGTAATGTAAATTAATATCAATTTCTTTGTTTAGGTTACGAATGATACTATTAATTATAAAAAAAGGAAATAGGGACAATAACTATTTCCTCTTCTATTATATAATTAATCATTTAATTTTTTAATAGGTACATTAACGTTTTAATGTAATTATTTCTTATTCGAAAATTAATACTCCTTCTTGTTTACTACATTATTAATTCATATACTAAGGAATCTACATGAAGTACGGTTTCTCTTAAATAACTTAAAATAATAACGATCATATTGATGTAATATATACATAATATTATTATAACAGATAACAGATTATAACGGATGTAATATATATTAACTTCTCTAAGACGTTCTATAGAGAATATTACAAAATTTTATTATCAAAATGTGGTTAAGCAATCATACTGTAAATTTGCTAGAGTTCTCTCTGAAGAACATATTACAATTAGTTATAGTGGAAAACTTTTTATCTAAGCCAATAAATGTTACCTAAGGGTACATTTATAAAAAAAAATATAACGCTTATAACAATAAAACCAATAACCTATAATTTTCTCGATAGCATTCCGTTTCACCGATTTTTATCGTTTAATTGACACATTATTTTAATAGGGCGATAAAACGTTCCCATCAATAAAACCAAACAAAAAAAATAGGAATTGTGTGACACAAAACGCTTCAAATTTCTCGTTTTATTATGGTATTTCGTTAAGCGTGTCTGAGAGCAAATATTCAACAGAGCGCGAGGCATTTATCTTTTTATTAATATTACCAACGGCACGAAATTGTTGTTCTAGTAAATATTTGAATTTAATTTGTTTCAGGATTTTATCGGTGCGGGGATTTATTTCGCCGGCGCCGTTCTTCTGTTGCATTGAATAATTGGCGTTCGCCTTGAACATCCTCGTGACGTACTTCCTCGGCCAAACTGAGAACACAGGACGGTAGGAAAATGTGACACCTCGACGGCCTTGAAGGTCGTTGAAATGCATTGCACTTTGATCAATCGAAACAATAACTGTAAAATAGTTAAACAAAACCTATTTCAATTTAAAACTTATTTAATATTAATACCTTAATTATTAATTAACCTTCTAATTAATATAAAAATGTTTCACCACTGGTTAAGTGAGAATTTAATTCATCGTATGACTCTATAAAATTTATGGGATTAATTGATGCTATAATGTTTCCAATTTAATTTTAAAATACAAATGTTTTACAAGAAGGCTACTAATGTATCAAATCGCTTTTTTTAAAACATTTTATACGCTTGTCCTCATTTCTCTTTCAAAATGCAAAATATTAGAAACTCTGTCTCTCGTTAAGTCGACGGCAATCTAGGAGATTTCAAGAACGATTACTAAAGCAATAAAGAAATGGCAACGAAATCAAAAATTGGGCCGCAATTAAATCGAAACTAATTATAGGACATTAAAATTAAACACGCAACTTGTTTTTCTCCGTCTCCATTAATAAATAATTCACCCACCCGGAGGGTATAAATTTTCCAGATACGCAGCAGTGAACGTTATTATTGCAATATGGAGATTGTCGACGTGGAGATGTAGTTTGGAAAATACAACACATCGTCGTTACCTAATGATTTATTTATTACTCGCGATATCAGTGATTCATAGTGAATACATTATTATTCCAGTATTTATATAGGTAAAACTGGTTTTCTTGTCAATTGATGAATCATAATTATTTTAATAAATATACGTTTAATTAAAGAACAAATATATAACGGCATGTATTTTGTATAAGATACTATACAACTGTGCTTTAATATGTAAATTATAAATACAATTTTATTGGAAAATGAAAAACACTCGTTTATTCCAATATTGTATCGTCGTATATTGTGTAAGAACTATTAATTAAACCGAATACTATCTCGTAAATAAAAAATTATAACATTATCAGAAGTTTATATGATCTAATTGTTACATAAGTTAGTCATGTAACATCAATTTTCACGATGGAGCTTTAGTAAAAACACTTGTTAACTAAATATTGAAATTCTTAGTGCAGTTATTAATAATGAGACAATCAAATCTCTATGAGCATTTTTGCACTTATGTTTTAAAATAAATGTAAAAACTCCAGTTAACAGTAGTAGTTGTTTTAACTGTTAACTGGAGTTTTTACATTTATTGTAAAACATAAGTGCAGAAATGCTCATAGAGATTATCTCATTATTAATTTTCAAAAACACTTGTTGTTTAAACTGGTTGCAGTAAGTACTCAGATTAATTGAAAAAATATTTTTACACAATTTAAAGATTAATGCAATAATTATATATCATTTATTTCGTACTAAATAAATACCCGTCGAAACCGTAGGAATTGTGCTGCGGATAGCTAATCCAACTGAAGTTAATTATCTATCACTCTGTTTGCGCAGAGGATTTTTAATTAGTTAATTATTTGGGCCGACACGGAAGACCAATTAGGGGCTAATTAAATTAACCAGAACGACTCGCCTCCCGCATGCAAACAAAATATTAAGATTACACTGCGGATTCATGAATTAAACAAAAAAAAATATACTACGAGGCGAATGAAACATAGTACGCTTAGATTAGCACAAATTCAATTACCTAATAGTATCATTTATTTTATGATCGATGTTAATAGCAGTAAAAAAACGTCAATATGTGTTGAATGTGTAATCAGTTGGTTAATACTTAATTAGTAATAATGTGATGAAATTAATTATTGATTTTTTGTATCAAAAAAGGAAGTTTATAGAAATATATTTTTAAGTTTATTGTAAATTGTAATTAAAGTATTATCACTTTCTTCACAAATTGTTTTCATTGACTAGATGTACATTTCGAAACACGATAAAGAACACTTCGTGTTTCGAAATGTACATCTAGTCAATAAAAACAATTTGTGAAGAAAGTGATAATACTTTAATCACAAGGAAGTTTATATTTCTTTAGCTGATGAAAATGAAAATATCTCACCTATAAATTATTAAAACCCTGTATTCTTTTTCATTCAACACTTGATTATTACCTGCAAAGGTCGAAACTATAGTTGTGTCAAAAATTAATAATATATTGTAAACTTTGTTTATGCATAATATAAAATAAATAGCGGTATAAAAAATTGAAAATTATTTTCATTTACTTTTTTATTTCTTTAGCTTCCTACGTGAACAAATCCGAGGGGTATATACAACAGCCCTCGATGGTAGACCGACGGAAATTTAGTTCCTTGTTGTGCGTTTTATAAATAAAATTATTTATGCCTAGAATATTCTGTAATATTCAAGATTTTCGCTAATTAAATGAGGCCCTCATTCAAAAATGGGTGAAAAAGAGACGAGATTGAAAAAGCCAAAAACTGGTCGATCAATATCATCAAGAACGACAGATAGTGTTAACGAATTTGTTCGTGTCGATCCGAACCTAAAATTAACTGTTATTAATAATAATTTCACTAAAGAGAACTCTACAAAACTGAAAATCGCATATTAATAAATTTTTGGTCTAATCATACAAACATAGCAGTTTACCTACCAACATTAAAATCCTAAAAATAATAGTTCATTATTCTAGCTACTTATATTACAGCACAAATTTTGAGTTAAGTAAAAGCTTTACATGTTTTACTTGTTAAAACTCCCAGTATATTATTTAAACAAAAATGGTGATATTGCCAATATACAAATTTTTCTATATTTTTCTCGAAAACTAAGAGGTTTACGCTAAAATGGTATTCTTAAAAGTTTGCTCAAACACGAATGATCCGTTTGCGATTAAACTTTAAACTTAAGGTTTTATCATTATAAACTAGATCTGAAAAATTCTTCGTAAACATTCATAAATAGGATGGATGTATACTCGAGGCTTTTTTTAGATTTTTCTCCAAATGTTTGTGAATTTGAAAAGTAGTACAAAAGAAAAGTTGAAGGAAATGAGAAAGTTTTATTTAAACATGTTTGTCATAAAATTCTTAACTTGCGAAAAAAATAAACAAAAATTTGATATTTTTTGCCTACTGTAGTAATTATAGAGAATACAAAATTGAAAAAATTGTTAGAAATAGCCTTTTTGCATAAAAAAATAGTTTTTAAGAAAAATGTAAGGACAGTATTATGATGGCCACATAACTATATTTAATGTCTTTACATTTTACAACTTTTCATTAAAACTCTCACTTATGATTTACTGATTGGAGGGTGGGATAGAGGCCACACACCCACCCTTCATATACTTAAAAACTTTAAATACTAACTGTTAATGATTTTATTATTAATAATAATAAAGTTTATTGACGAATATGCTTTTACAAATATCATGAAAACAACACTGTTTACAAAAAACAATTATATTTATAATTATATGTAATAAAAAATAAAGCATAATACAAATTTAAGTTTAAATATAACTGGTCTTATAGAGTTAATCTTATCTAATTTACATGTACAGTCTGCCCACCCATCATGCATAAAAATTTTAATCATTTACTCACTCAAAAATTTTACCTTTTTAATTTATATATTCTTATTTTTATTTGATTATTTGAATTTTTGTACTTAGAATTTTTGAATTTGGAAAGTTAAATTTTTGAATTTTTGAATTTTTGATTTTTGAATTTTTGAATTTTTGAATTTTTGAATTTTATGAACATTAGAATATCAGAACATTAGAATATCAGAACATTAGAACAGCAAAACATTAGAGTAGTAGATAATAATAATAATAATAACGTATAGAACGTTAGAATAATAGTACATTTGAACATTAGCTTTTGATTTGTTAAATTGTTAAACTATTAAATATTTGAATTTCTGATTTTGTGTATTTTTGAATTTTGAACATTTGAACATTTGACCATGTAAACGTGTCAACATTTGAACGTTTAAAAATCTGAACATTAGAATTTTTGAATTTCGAGAATTTATGAATTTTTAAATTTCTATTTTTTAATTTATATTTTACATTTTCAATTTCGACAATTTGAACATTTATACGTTTTAACATTTGAAAATTCGAATATATATATATATATTAGTTCTTTTGATTTTTGAATTTTCGAAATTATGAATATTTAATTGTTTAAAAATTTGAATTTACAAAATAAAAATAAAACAAATAAATTTAAAATTTTCTAATTTTTGAATTTTTAAATTTCTCAATTTTTGTATTCTTGAATTTGGAACATTTAAACGTTTGAACATTTAAATATTTGTGTTTTTGTTATTTTTGATTTTTTGAAATTTTGAGATGTTGATTACTTAACAATATAAAATTTTCGAATTGTCAAATGTTCAAATTTGTATATTTCAAATTTACAAATTTCAAATTTTTGAAAATTTAAATATTTGAAATTAATTTGGTTGTTTGAGTACGTGAAAATGTTGATATGAGTAAAACACAGTTTGGCACTTTTTTCACTTGTTTTATTAAATGCTAGATGTACATTTCGGTTACAATGTAACCATTTAATAAAACAAGTAAAAAAAGTGCCAAACTGTGTTTTACACATAAATATTTGAAAATTTGAATTTTTGTTTTTTTTTTATTATTAAATTTTTGATTATTTAAATATTTGAATGAATAATCAAATGTTCAAATTTAGGAATTTATAAATTAAAAAATATCAAATGTTTGAAATATTGATTTTTTGATTTATCAAATGTTCAAATCTTTGAATTGTTAAATACATAAACAAATTTCAGAATATTTAAATTTTTGTATTTTGAACATATAAACGTTTTAACAATTGAACGTTTGAAAATTTGAACATTTGTATTTTTGTTCTTCAGATTTTTTTTTAATTTTTGAATTTTAGAAAGATAATTAGAACATAATATTGGAACATTAGAATATTAGAACATTAGAATATTAGAACATTAGAACATTAGAACATTAGAACATTAGAACATTAGAACATTAGAACATTAGAACATTAGAACATTAGAACATTAGAACATTAGAACATTAGAACATTAGAACATTAGAACATTAGAACATTAGAACATTAGAACATTATTATATGATTTTTTGAATTGATTTATTTTGTTTTTTTTCTTACGTACATAGGGTCAATAAAGTTATAAAATTTGTTATAAAATTTTTGAATTTTTGTATTTGGAATTTTCAATTTTTAGAACATCAGAACATTAGAACATTAATGTTTGAATTCTTCAATTTTCAAACTTTTGAATTTCTAAATTTTTAGTATTTTTGAATTTTTAACAGTTGTACAATTAAATGTTTTAACATTTGACGTTTTAAAATTTGAACATTTAAATATTTGTATTTTTGATCTTTTGATTTTTAGAATTTTTGAAAATTTGATTATTTAAATATTTGGATTTTCAAATGAACAAATTTCCAACTATTGAATTTTTAAAATTTTTGAGTATGTGATTATTTGAATTTTTCGATTTCAGAATATTGAAATTTTTGTATTTTTGAGTTTTGTACATTTAAACGTTGTAACAATGTAACGTTTGAAAATTTGAATATTTGTGTTGTTCAGATTATTTTCAATTTTTTAAATTTTGAATATTTGATTTTTTTGAATTGATTTATTTTGTATTTTTTAATGTGCATAGGGTAAAACCCGTCAATAAAGTTATAAAATTTATAAAATTTGTTAAAATTTGTTATAAAATTTTTGAATCTTTGTATTTAGAATTTTCAATTTGTAGAACATTAGAACATTAAAAGAGTAGAACATTAGAACAATAGTGCATTAGAACATTAATTTTTGAACTGTTCAATTTTCAAACTTTTGAATTTCTAAATTTTTAATATTTTTGAATTTTGAACATTTGAACAATTAAACGTTTGAAAATTTGAACATTTAAATATTTGTATTTTCGATCATTTGATTTTTAGAAATTTTGAAAATTTGATTATCTAAAAATTTGGATTTTTTAATTTTCAAATTAACAAATTTTTAAATTTGTGGGATTTTAGAAAGAGTATTAGAACGTAATATGGGAACATTAGAAAATTAGAATATTAAAACATTAGATAACATCACAAAAGAACATTATAACATTAGAACTTTAGAGCATTGAAACATTTTGAAATATAATATGAATTATACAAATTTCAAATTATTGAATTTTTTAATGTTTTAATATTTCAATTTTTGAATAATTAAATATGTGATTATTTCAATTCTTGAATTTTTAACTTTTAGAATATTAGTACATTATAGCATAAGAACATTACAACATTAGAACATTAGAATAACAGAACATTAGAACATTAGAACATTAGAACATTAGAACATTAGGACATTAGAACATTAGAAATCGAACATTAGAACATTGCAACATTGAAACATTTTGAATATAAAATATACAAATTTCAAATTATTTTATTTTTTTTTAATATTTGATTATTTGAATATTTGAATGTGATTATTTAAATTTTTGAATTTTTGATTTTTACACTATAGCGTAAGAACATTAGAACATTAGAGCATTGGAACATTAGAACATTAGAACAAGAGAACATTACAGCATTGAAACATTTTGAAATATAATATAAAATATACAAATGATTGAATTTTTAATTTTTTTAATATTTGAATATTTGATTATTTTAATTTTTTAATATTTGAATATGTGATTATTTGAATTTTTGAGAGAGAGAATAACATCTTTATTCAGACAACTATATATACAATTAAAAACATTGACAGATGGAATATAATGGTTAGTCTGTCCGTTTGGGCTATCGACCATCGGTCTTTCTGCCCTGTCTTGACTCTAAGTTATGTTTAAAAAAATAAATATCTTTGCTAGCTAGCTTAACCGTCTGGATGATTCGAACTAATGAATTGATGTAGCGTGATTGATGGGTGTTTATGTTTAGGGGGGATATTGGGGTTTCGGGGGGTACAGAATTTATTGAGGAGGGTTACATTAAAGGGATTTTTGGCAAATTTTATACTAAGGCTTATTATTCGTTGAGATATGGGGGTGACTTGAGTGGTTTCGTAAAGGAGAACATTAGAAGGATTGTGTAGGGGGTGAATTTTTGAATTTTTGATTTTTAGAATATTACTACACTATAGCGTAAGAACATTAGAACATTAGAACATTAGAACATTAGAACATTAGAATAACAGAACATTAGAACATAGAATTTTAAAACGTTATACCATTAGAACATTAGAACATTAAAACAATTGAACATTTGAAAATTTCATCATTTAAATATATTTTGAACATTTTAATAAATACATATATAAAAAAAACATCTTTATTTGAAGATAGTATTACATCTGATAATAAGACAATTAGTATGCTTCTTCTCTTTTTGTTTTCTTCATTGGCTATCGACCGGTCGTCTTTCAGCTCACCTCTTAATATTTAAAGATAAATGACAACTGACTGTAACCAAAAAAAATAAAAAAATATATATTGTTTGATCAAATAATATAAGATAAATAAAAACAACAAATGACAATCGAAACAAATGAAAAGTGATGGATGACAAATAAAATACAAATAATAACACATGACAATCTCTAGAAGACAAATGACAAATTAAAACTTGATTAAAACACTAACACTTTAATAATTAATAATTAATTAATTGTGAAGAAAGTGTTGGTGTTTTAATCATGTTTTAATACTCAACAACAAATTTCTAAATGGCAAATTGTTGATTACAATAAACTTTTAAAGAAGATAAAATTAATTCCATCGAATTTAATTTTGTAATAATATTATTAATTACAATAAACAAATGACACAAATGATACACAACAGCTACTGAAAGACAAATGATTATTGACAGGAAATCAATAGATCCATTGATTGTACAAGTAATTAATGTCAAATAAAAATAACAAATGAACATTTACTTTTAGCTCTAATTTGTTTATGTATCTGTATTATACTTTTACTTTTTGTAAACATTGTACAATGGTATTACCCGTTAATAAATAAATAAAATATTGCGTATGACAATGGAAACAAATGACAAAGATGACAAATAAAAAAAAACAAATGACATGGCAGTTACTAAAAACTAATGACAATCCGAAAAAAAATTTAAAAACTCCAAAAGTAGTCTAAAACTATTGAAACAGGAGTTTTACAACTTTTAATTAAAACCCTCGCTTATGTTTTACTGATTGAAGCTTTGCATAGTCGAGAAAAATATAGGGAAAGTATTATGGTAGCTACATCCCCATTTTTATAATTATTATTGTTTTAATTGTCGCTGTTAACAGTTTCCTATGATTATCGTTGATGATCCAATCAACTAGAGAATCTTAATGCATCGCTTAAATAATATTTGGCACCTAAATCTTGTCTTATATTTTTGCTTTCTTTTTGAGATTTCTATAATTTTCCAATCTAAATATAAAATATATAGAAAAATAAGTAGTCCTAATAAACCAGTGGTCGTAACTCTACTGTACGATAATCAAATATTTGATATTCCGAAATTGAATAATTGGAATGCAGGCGGCCAATCATGCGGTACAATTAACGCGTTTGTGTGGGCATCCGTTTGGGCGGACTGAGAATCGCGGCGATTGATTAGATATGTTTATGAATTAGACCGAATGGGAACTATGTTACATGAATAGATTGGTGTATGCATTGTGAATGTAATAAATCCTCGTGGGTGCCCGGATACACGCAGCCCTTTTCGCTGCACAACTGATAATGCACTCACTATCTATCAGCGCACGAAGATAATTAAACTTAATTAACAATTCAAACGCGCATTATAAGTTCATCCAAAGGGGACTTAACCGTGTTTACGGGAAAAACAAAAAACCAGAACTATAAATATCTTGCCTCTCGATAATTACTTCTTCACAGCAAAGTTTAATTCTATTTTCATCCTGCAAGACCAGTTCCTCCTTCCACAAGCGAGAAAACAACCGTTTCAAGACGAAACTGAATGACCATAAGCATTGACGTAACCCGCATCAAAATAATAATAATAATGTAATATTTTCATGATATCATACGGAATAATAAAAATTGCACCGAACAAACAGAAAGACAGGAGACGAAATAAAAAAAAAAACAATTACCTCTCGCATCTGTATTCACGTGCTGAGCGGCGCGGATTTGAAATTCAAAAGAGGAATTAACATTTTTAACGCTAAAGGTCAATCGGAGATTTTATGCGCGAAAAGCGGACGAAATGCTAATTTCCGTTGCATAATCGTGAATGTCTGCGGTCTGGAGAATGACCTCACATCCGACATAGGCGCTACTGTCTTAATATGATCGAAATTTCAAGTTCACTATCAATGTCACGGTTAGTGACAGTGATTCGCATTTAATCTTTATTAACCGTCGCATCCGTGTTATATACGTCAGTCAATTGTTTTAAAGAAAAGTGTTATTTCAATATAACTTTAACAATCTATACATGAACGTTTTCTTAAATAAAAATGATAATTTAATTATAATAGTCTATGTTAGAAGAGATTAAAGGTTTTAAAGGTTTTAATCCATTACAATATTTGAGCTTTATTAGGTTACCACTTTTTTTTCTGTACGTTTTGGAAGCGAGCTGAAAACTTTGAAGCGTTTAAGGTATTAATCCCGGTTTATTTTTCCTGGTGCGCGCCAATAAATCGCCGCCTCCTCCTCGGGGGAAACTTGGCCGCGAAGATATACCGAAGTTGATCCGCCAATTAGTTACGCCCACTGTTGTCTGCCCCCGGACGGCGTGAAAAAAGCGAACTTTGAATACTTTCATCCCCGACCGTAAATCCGCAATCCGGACTTTTATTGAGCGTCCGATCGGAGCCCGAGTTAAAAACCATCAGTTTAATTAATCCCGCGGAGAAATACTGCCGGTCAACACTTACCGACGCTCTTTATTCTTTCGCGCACAATGGCCGATACATCAACCTAAAGTAACAATGGCCGAAAGAGAATTAAAGTGATGAAATTGATAAACAACTTGAACGTATACGAAAAGATTTGATTAATTTGTTTCTATGAAATATGGACCATTCAGACTTCGAACTTCATTTCTTCCTTTAAAATATTGAAGAAAGGTTCTAAGTGTTTTAATCAAAGTTCATTTCTTCCATTTAATAATTATTTACAATCAATTATTATTAGTATATTATATAATTAAAGTAATTATAGCACATATACTGATGAGAAACAAAGCTTAAAACTTATCACTATGCCACGAATTGATAGAGAATAATTTACGTTTTACTTCAATGTATTTATTATTCTCAATGGAATTTAGATAGCATTGAGTATCAACACAGATAGATCGAATAATCCCGTGTCAGGGCTTAATTGCCGGAAGTTTCCTGTATATACTGTTATTAATAATATTATTACACCACATGTATTACACAACGTTACTACCATTGTTATTTGCGTGGATGGTGTACTCTAATCGCAAATAGATTATTCCAATATTTGCCCAAGAAATTGTACTAACGAGGATTATACGGTGTTAAGACGGTTATTACATTGTCAATATATTAATGAATTTATTTACGCCAAATAAAGTTTTTTGTTAATGTGCGCATATAAACAGGTTACAAACAAAATCGTAATTATTTAATGTTACCGCAAATTGAATCGGAATTAATTTAAATCACGTGTTCCTCTAATCTTCATAAATACGGACAAAAAGCGTAGATAATTGGTCAATTTGTAATATTTTGTGAGCACGTTAATTGAGATGATGTGAACACAAAGGTAAATTGCTCAATAAATTTTGACCAGACATGAAAATACAAAAAAATTATGTGTTGCTTAATCTACGCAAAAGAGGAGGAGTCGCATTGGAAATTACAAGGACGGGTTCATGGATAATGCGGATTTGGTAATTATGGTTGCTTCAGAAAATATTTTTATACCTTGAATTCTTCAATTATCTCAAATGATTAAAATCTTAACAATTTGACAAATAAAATTAATACTTCCTAGGATATACTCTTGATGGAACTGGTATTTCATAGGGTTATTTGATTTATATAGTTAAGTTTTAAAAATTGTGAATTACGTTTTCAAAAAGTTTTATTTTATATTCCCTAATGGGTTACTAGGTGTTTATTATACAAGAGCAATAGTTATACTATTGTTAAGTATGGGAGCTAAAAATGAAGCGTTAGGAAAATTGCAGAGATTATATGCGGCGCAGCTTAGTTTTCAATTTGGTAAAGAGTGAATATTTTGAGAGTCGTCTTGATTTGGATCAGCCATTTTGATTCGAATGATTTTTCTTGGTTTGCAGAAAAGGTCGATTATGCTGCTTCTGAATCTGATGATCATGGCGATGGTAAACACTAAGAACAAAAATTGCAAATAAATGAAGTGAAGTGGTTCCAAATGTACGGATTTTCATTCCAGTTCAGTTCAGCTGTGTTCTTAATATGTCTTAGCAGAAGTTTCGTTTTTTGGTGAAATCTCAATGTTTTGTTTGAATTGCAATAGAATCCTGTATGTGTTAAAGTTAAGCTCAGAGATAGTATATATTTAGTTTTAAGAAGTTGGCCGTGTTAAGAGTTTGTATTTATAAGGTTGCACATAATAAAGTTAGTTCTATTCTGATGCACCAAAAAACAAACCCCTATACACCGGAATAGAATGGTTTGACTGAGAGGCTAAACCGAAGCATTATAGAAAAAGCATGGTGTATGCTTTTTGTTACAAAATTGTACAAAAAACTCTGGGCAGAAGCAGTGAATACTGCTGCATACGTCAAAAATCGTTGAACGTCATCAAGTTTAGGCGACAAAACACCTTTCGAGATGTGAACGGGCAGAAAACCAGATGTAAGTCACCTAAGAATATTTGGTAGTGTAGCCATGGTACATGTTGCCAAGGAAAAGCGTCTTAAATGGGACAAGAAATCACAAAGAAGATTAATTGTGGGTTACCGCGACAACATCAAGGGTTACAGAGTTTATAATCATGAAGACAATTCTATAATTACAAGCCGAGATATTATAGTGTTTGAAAAAGACAATTTTGAATCAGAAATGATCGAAGAAAGAATTGTTTCAGTGGGAGATGAAATTACCTAAAAAACAATAATTTCAGTGGGAGATGAGTTGATCTCAGAAGAAAACACAAACGTTAACACTACAGACCATAAGAGAGAGAGAATGGTGATAGCAGTACTTCAGAAGAATATGTTCCAGAAAAACCAGTGGAAGTTGAAGTAGTTGAAAGGCCACGTAGAGAAATAAAACTAAAAGATTTTTCAGATTATGTTACATATCAAATGTTTTAGGAGAAGATTCTAAGATAGTCGATGAAGCTTTGTCGTGTCCTGACAATGAGCAGTGTAGAAAAGCTATGGAAGCAGAAATTTCAGCTTTCGAAGAGAATAAAGCTTGGAGTTTTGCAACTGCACCAAAATATGGATCAGTAGTGCCATGTAAATACGTGTTTAAACGAAAACTTGATAGTGAAGGAAATGTGCGCTTAGAGCTAGGTTAGTGGCAGGAAATCGGTATTAATTATTTTGATACCTTTTCATCTGTAGTTCGTTTTTCAACGTTAAGATCACTAATGGCCTTATCTGTGAAATTACAGTTAAATATTTGTCATCTAGATGTTACATCTGCATTTTTAAATGGCACCTTAGAAGAGGAAGTGTACTTGTCAATTCCTGAAGGTGTAAACATGTCAAACAATTGTGTACTGCGGTTAAATAAGGCAATATACGGTTTGAAGCAATCGTCGAGAGTGTAGTGCCAAGAAGTTGAGCTAGTATTGCATAATTTTGGTTACGTTAAGCTAGTAAATGGATCATGTGTATTTATCAAACGTACTGATGATCTAATGACAGTTATTGCACTGTATGTTGATGATTTTTTTCTTTTCTCAAACGATTCTCATGAAACGAAGTTTATTTAGAACCAATTGGCATCTAAATTAAAAATTAAAAATTTGAGTGGACTGAAAAATTAGTTAGCGATATTAGTTCCTTGAAACCATTTTCTATTTAGCTGTCCATGACAATCTTCAATTATTTCTTGTTTCTTCTTCATTAGGGTCAACAATTGTTTATTTCGTAGCACACAGACAATTTGATAGATAGAACAATTTTTCTAGTTTGGAACTTGTTAATTTTTGATGAGATACGGTCTTTCAGTTTCTGGTTGTTGCAGACACACGGTGATGGTATGGAATGTTTGTTTGGTCCAGTAATATAAATAATTGACCTCGATTAAAAATAGTTTTCATGGAATGATGGCAGCATTTTGGTAATTAGGTATAGAAGAGATCTAAGAGTAATTTGTAGAGAATGGTTTCAGGACAAGTATTTTGAGTAGGAACGTAATTGCTTCATCTCTTCATTTTTAGTAAGGATTTTTAATAAGCAATTTTGGACGTTTAAAAGTTCGTCGAAATTAAATAATTCTAAACCAGGTATCTATTTCCATGCCAAACTGATTGCTCTTTCAAGCATTTGTAATGTTTTTAATAAACATTCTGAAAGATTTACCTCATTTTGTAAGATGGCTCTGGTATCTTCAATGAATATTAGATTTTCAAGTAAGAGTTTCGTTTTGTTTATATTTGACATTAAAATTTCTAAGTCAGAAGAATATCTTTTTGGTAAGTGATTTGCAAAAATAGTTTATTTATTTATTTGTTCTAGCTCGGAAATCTGGTTGTACTAGTTGGGTGGACCAAAACTAGCAATCTTTGAGGCCTGGCCCAGAATGGGCTTCTGTTCCAGATTGGGCGGCTGAACTACAAACTCACCAACTCTAGCCAGCGAGGTGTTTTACGGCTAAATACCCCCTATGGAAAATGTCAGATGCTAAAACTAAATTACCCCAGGCGAGTAGGAGAATATCTGTCGTACTGATAATCAATCAGTCTGTCCCATGGATTCTGGGGGCGACAAACATCTGAGGAAGAGAAAGGTTGACTACATCACAAACCGAAATATGCATATTGCAACGTTCAACACACCATACCTATTGTCACAGGATTATTTTGTGAAAAGTTCAAGTTTCTAAAGATGTTTTCAATTTTTCTTTTTGTTACTTGTTGTTTTTTTTTTTGAAGAAGCAAATGTCAAAAAAAAATTCATTTTCATTTTTTCTTCTCATCTCCTTTCAAGTTACTCAAATATTTGTCCTTTTTTTAAATTTATTCTTTTGGCATATTCATTTTTTCTTCTCATTAAAAATTTAAAGAAATTTTCCTTTCAAGCTAATTAAAATGTCTTCCTCTGTTTCCTCAATTTATTTTATTTTCCTGTTGTTATCACTGAAGAAAAAAATGTGGAAAATTTTTATGCATTTCCATTTTTAAAGCTTTAGATTTTTTAATTATTCCTTTACCCTGTTACCCTTTGGAAACAAAAATATTTTCATTTTGTCTTCTCATGTAGTTAACACTCAATCTTCTTAAAAGTTTCTCAAAAATTCCTTCACTATTTGGTCTTTTTTTTTAATTTATCCTTTTTGTATATTAATTTTTTCTTCTCATTAAAAATTTAAAGAAATTTTCCTTTCAAGCTAATAAAAATGTCCTGCTTTATTTCCTCAATTTATTTTATTTTCCTGTTGTTATCACTGAAGAAGAAAATCTGGAAAATTTTTATGCATTTCCATTTTTAAAGCTTTAAATTTTTTAATTATTCCTTTACTGTTACCCTTTGGAAACAAAAATAATAACAAAAAAAGTAATCATTTCTTGTATTTTTACTTTCTTCTTCACATTTAATTAAAACTTTATAGAAATCTTTTTCCTAAGTTACCAAAAAAATCTTCTTTTCTCTTTTATTTTTTCAATTTTATTTGTTATGTTTGAAGAAGAAAATTTCTTTCAGTTATAAATTCTTATTTTCTATCTTTTCTATCTTTTAACATTTTTTTAAAATTTATTATCTTTTAAGAAGAAAACTCTTACATTTTCGTTTTTCTTTATATTTCTTCCATTAATTACTTATGATTTTCTTTGAAGAAATAAATGCCTTATTTAGTTAAAAGTCTATAGCAGTTTTCCTTTAAAATTCATACAACTTTCTTTAATTATTTTCTCAATTTGTTTTATTTTCACTTTATTTGTTCCTTTAAAATTCATTAAACTTTCCTTTATTAATTTCTCAATTTGTTTTATTTTAACTTTATTTTCAAGAAAAGAGTTTCTGAAAACAAAAAGGAAGAAATATGGTAGATAATTTTGAGAACTTCAAAGAAAAATGTAATAAAATAAATAAATAAATTTATAATACAGATTTAAGTATATATAAAAATTAATTACAAAAAAATCTCTAAATTGCTTGATGAAAAATAACAATAACGAACCTTGGAAGAAAAATTTCTAAACATTTTTACATAAACGAGAAGAAAACATGGAAACGCATTAAAATTTACAAAATTTTCTTTCTCATCGACAAAAAATGAAAAATAAAATAAATTGAGGGATTAATGAAACAAATTTTATATTTATTGCAGTGAATTTTCTATATGAGAAGAAAAAATGAAAAGGCGAGAAATTTTTGAAATTACATTTTCTTCATAGAGTAAAGAAAAGAAAATGTAATTTCAAAAATTCCTTGCGTTTTAATTTTTTCTTCTCATATAGAAATTTCACTTCAATAAACATAAAATTTGTTTCAATAATTTTTTTTTTTTAAAATAGAAAATAATAGAAAGATATTTTTAAAAACTTCAAGGAGACATTTTCAAATTTTGTTGCTAAATAAGAAGAAAAAATTGAAACGCAAGAAATTTTTGAAAATTACTTCTTTATGATAAACAAATGACAAATAACGAAGGAAAATAGAAAAGACTACGAATTAATGAAATTTCTTTATTTCTTTGTTTATTTTCTCAATTTATTGTTTGTACATTACTTGCCTTCTTTGAAATTTTACAATTCATTTTCATTTTTAATTTTTTTTTTCTTGAAACATTTTGTAATATAAAAATATTTCTATATCACTTTTCATTTTCACTTTTCATTTTCTTCTCATTTAGTTAAATTTTAAATTTCTTAAAATATCCCCATTTATTCTCTGCCATTTTTAAAAATGAATTTTCGTTTATTTTCGTTTAAAATTACTATAAAAAATCATAAAGAAAATTTCTGGTATTTTATTGCTATTTTTTCTTCAAAATTTCTACGACTTTCTTTACTTTTAAAACCAGAATTTCTTGCAAGCATTTTTTGTGAAATTTTGAGCTTTTTTTCATTCATTTTGGAGTTTCTAGCAATATTTCAAGCTTATAAAAATTTCTTCAATTATTTTCACATTTTTTTAAATTTCTTAGTTCTTTTTAATAAAACAGAAAATTTCCGAAATCATTTGCACAATTTTGTTCAATACATTTAATAATTGGTACAATAGATATATTCCTATCGTATATTTAATAATTTGTTATTCATCTTTCTAAATTTCTAAAAAAAAATCTTCCATTAATTTTTTGATTGTTTCTTGTGTAGAATTATGAAAGAATCTTTTCAACTCGTTTTTTTATATTATTTGTTTTCTTTGAGTATGTCATTTTCAGGAGTTTAGTTAAAAATTTCTATGGTTTTTGGTTTTAAAATTTCTTATTTTTTTTTAAATTATTCTCTTTATTATTATTTCTTTTATTTTCGTTTGTTTTTCTCTTGTCACCCACTTAACAAATCTACGTTTTGCTATCAGATAACCTTAAAGACAATAAAGATTCTCACCCTCCAGTCAGTCAAACATCAAAAATTATTTAAAATATTTGTATGAATACGTCAATTAAAAAATGCAATTACTTTGTGTTTGTTTACATTTTGAAATTTGTAACATGTAACGTGGATTATGGAAGATCTTTAGGGTTTGTTAGAACTGATTATAAAGACTATAACGTTAACACACGTGCTACTTAACAATGGCGTTTATTTGCGACTGCTCACAGGCTGTGTGTACATTTGGTTGCATACAACAATACTTCAAATAATTTATTGTTACCATCCCCTTTTATATATATATATATATATATATATATATATATATATATATATATATATATATAATTATTATTTTAATATATGAATTTAAAGATTCAGTATTTTTACTGGCTTTACCATTCTACCAGATATGGTTACTTGGTTTCCTGTTGAAGTTGATTCTTGTTTGGCTGATAAGTCAATTTCTAAATGTGGTTGAATCTCTGCCTCTTCTCCTGCAGTGTTGAATGAAGATTTTTGTAAATCTTTGTAGCATGTATTTGTTGATTTTGGGATTGAAGCTGTTGTCTTGTGCTGAGTTTCTTCTGTATACTCCTCCATCTTTGGTGCTGACTACTGCTGATCTTGGATTTTCCGTCTTCTGTGTAACCATTCCTTCCTTCCAATTTCTTGGTCCAAGCTGCACTCTTACCCTATCTTTTTCTTATAATACCTCGGGTTCCTTTACTTTTTTATCAGAATATCTAAGTCTTCCTAATTTTTCTGTCACTTCATTTACTATCTTTGGATTTTGATTTTCCTTAGACACTGGTACTGTGTTTTTTGTAGTTCTTGAATATAATCTGTTATTTGGTGTTCTTAGTATTCTTAGCGTGTTTCTCTAATTGAGTAATGCTAAGTAGATATCTGTATTGTCTGCATTGCACTTCGTTAGTATGTTTTTTTGCTATTTGTACTGCACGCTCTGCTAAACCATTTCCTTGGGGTGGAATGGTTTAGCCATTTAGCTAGTGGAAATGAGGTTTGATGAATAAAGTTCCACTTGATCACGAATGGTTTGAATTATCGCGACACATATTGTCTACCATTATCTGTTTCTAGTATTTCTCCATGAACAGCGAACCAATTTTTAAATTATTCAAGAATTTCACTTGATGTTTGAGTTTTTAATGCTTTAAAGTCTATAAAATATTATTAAATAATATTTTCCTCGAAAGGTGAATAGATCACTTGCAAGATACTGGCATGGTAGTACAGGAATTTTTTTCAGTCTCACAGGTAACTTTGAATTTGCCTTTTGTGTCTTTTCACAATTATCGCACTTTTGTATTGATTTAATAATATCGTTGGTTTGTCATTTCCAGTACAAAATTTCTCTGCTCCTTTTGAAACAAACTTTGTATTTCCAGATGACCTTCATGAATGGAGTTCAGCATTTTTGGAATGAGACTTTTAGGCACTATGATTTTTTCACCTTTGAAAATTCACACGGATAATTTATCTCTGAAGTTGAAGTAATGTTGAATTATTGGTGGTAAATCTTGAATCTTATTTGGAAATCCTTCTTGGATGGTCTTGATAAGTAGTTTGATTTCCTCGTCGGCACTTGTTGAAGAGTTGAGTTTTTCTCTTGCCTTATGGGACATGGAGAGTATTACTTGCAGTTCCAATTCTTCTTCCAGTGGGTAAATGATTCCTTTGGTAGTAATTCGAAAGCTTCAATATAATCTGGATCTAAAATATTGATTTTGGAACCATTTTTCAAACATTTAGTTAATGGGGATACGACTTTGGAATAATTACAGATAAATTTTCTGTAATATAAACCCATAGAAAATATACTTACTAAATGAATTACCTCTGCGGTTGCTTTTGCTCGCTTATTTAGACTTATTCCAGCTTCACCTTGAAATGACTTTTTTGCAAGAAGACCTATGGATGCAACAACTATGTGACTGAATATTTGAGCTGCATGAGCTCATTTTGGATATTTTGTGCTCAAATATGTGTCACTTAATTTTGGCATAATTCTCAATTCTCCACTATGGTTATCCATATTGTATGTTTTTTCAATGTCTTTTCACATACACTTAAATTTTTCGTTATTACTCATGCTGAATTGTTGGTTTTGGGTCTTAGGGTATTAAATAATTTCGTGCCTTTAAAAAAGGAATTACCTCTATTCGTTCATTACAGTTTAAATCCACTTCTAATGTCTTATCTAAAGGTAACGTGCAAAAACCAATATTTAAAACAGCGAGGCATTCTGGAATAATATATTCTTCAGAAAATTTTGTTGGTGGAATAATAACTTCACCGTTTTCTAGTGTAATGGAAGCTTTACATAATTTTGGGATATAATTGTATATACAATATTTTAAGTATTTATTGTACGATATTTTTTAATCTTAATATTTCTGAGAGAAAAAGGTAGTTTTAATTTGTAAAAAACAGTTAATAGTGATAATTTTACAGACCGAAATACTGTAGGTGGCGTATCTTACAGGAAAACTCTAAACGCATTAATCACGATTTCTTAAGGATTAAATCATTACATCCGCGTCATTTTTGTTAACGTTTTTGTAATCAGCGATAAATCATATTCGCCGAGGAACATCTGTCCCGTACGAATGGGGCTTCTTGCGAACGAGCAAAATATTTTTCTCGCGTCGAAGACGATCAATAATTTCAAAGCTTGATGTGTCCAAATGACCAGTTTTGAAAAAAATACATAAATTTGATAGATTACAGTGATGTAAAATTAATATTTACGTTAAATCATACTCATCATGATTCTACAATTATTTTTTGATACTATACTTAAAAATATCAGGCTACTAATTCCTGTCTTTAAGTTTTTTTAAATATTAACTCTTAGCAAATTCTTAAAATGTTTCTCATACACATTTAAGTTAACAATACGTTTGATGTTTGATCTCGTAACCTAAATTAATAAGTCAGAACACTCGAACAATTATTAAAGTTACGTTCCCGTATTTGCTCGTATGAAGAACAGGAGGGTCTTGTGTATGCGCACACATGTATGTACGTGTGTGTGTGCGCGCCTGTGTGTGTGTGTGTGTGTGTGTGCGAGCACCACCAAGGAAACTTACGCTTGGCTGCATCTTAAAACCTCATCAAATATTAACCCCCCAAACTTATGCACAGTCCCGAATCATAATTTCATTCCGCGGGTTGTTCCCAGACTTTACCACAGTTTGTCCTATTACTAAATCCAATTATTACATAAGCGGGTTTACTCCGTGTTTACGTAAAAGAAGGAAATAATAATAAATTTAAAAATAGAAAACATCATGAACACTTATGCATGTAATTACTGAGATTATGTATTTTAATTGTATATTTATATACAAATTCTTTATATTTGTATTAATCGTTACTTTAAACTAGAATAATCCTATGGTAATTTAAATTAAAGTATTTTCTAGCGTACTCTTGACCTACCACAATAAACAAGATATTGACCTCTCGTACTCCTGACCTACCTTAACAAGTTGCGCATTAACCTAGGTCAAGAGTACGCTAGTATAACCGTTTTTCATTTTTAATAATAATTTTATGTTTGCTGCTCAAGTAAATGCAAATACGTAGTAATTAATAAGAAAAAAAAACTTTTAACTTTTATTAAGAAATTCCTATCAAAATACCCTTTTTTAGTGTTGCATTCTTATATCTCCCTTTGATGTGATTATTAAAATTTCAAAAGGAGTAAACATAAATGGAAATGGCCCCATTTTTTTTACAGCTCCTTTTATTATTTAAGTTCGCCAGCAGTTAATAAGTGGAAACGTAATAATTGCTTTTGTAGCGAACGAGCATGCAAAATCGATAGAGCAAAACACCCCCAATTTCCTCAGTGAAATAATCACTTTAACAGGATCAGAATCCGCCCAAGAAATCCATTTCCGCCATAATGGAACTAATTAGGGTGTTTAGTAGATATTTAGAGATACCCATTAAACATCGAACAATGCGAAATTGCATCTCGGCGAGCGTGAAACGAAGTTTCGACGTAATTATCCCGCAGATATGATTATGATCTGCCAGGACGGCACACACACACACACGAGCAGCGCATACATAGGCACGCAGTGCCTTGATGGAGCAGGCGAGAGATAGAGAGAGATGGGGGAGAAGAAGCTTAATTTCACATTTCAATACACTAACTACTCGCAAACTTATCAAGTTTCGTCAACGCCGAAGCTTCACAATAACTTACCAAGCGTGCCGTGTACGAATAAAATGCGCTTAAGACTTAAGAGTTTATAGGCGTTAGTGTTAGGCCACCGTGTATACGTAAGTGTTTATATTTTATTGTTAAATTGATGTATATAAAGTTGCCTACAGTTTAAATATTTTCGCATTTATTCGGACATTAATGTTAATTAATTATTCGCAACGTTGTTAGTATAATTGGATTCATACTAATGTTAACTAAATACAGGTACAATGTAATAAATCCATAATTCAATAATTAATTATAATTGTTTGTATAGTAAATTAATTAATAACGTAATTAAATTTATACACACACAAAATAAGTACACTTATGAATTTGTAAGATAAATTATAATAACCCTCATTTTACTTGTTTCACCAACAACTAATATTAATTATTGTTCCGTGTCAACAACATCCACAGACCGGTTTCGAACTATTTTGGATCTCATCAGTGTAGCGCAGTTGAAGACAGTGAATCAAAATTTACTTTCTTACATTTTTTCGACAAATCTCTACAATATTTCAATCATTTTGAATTATAGAATTCCGAATTAATTTTTTTGGTAATATTTATCAAGAATAAAACAATTTATATGTATTGATACATTACATTACAACAGATTTAATAGATAACTCTAATTACATAATTATAAGACATACCTATAAAAGAGCAAAATCCCAGAAGAGAATATAAACAAGAGAATTTTTCTTGGATGAACTAATAAACCAATACCGTTAACATTCGGCGCTACGTACGTATCTTCAGACAATGGCCTTATCGTTCCGCACAATTTATTATATTCACTATTCAGTTCGCACTTAGGTTCACCAGCAGTGTACATCGGTACGGTCATAATATTCGGCACTGATTTGTAATTGCAAAATAAATCGTACGTGTGCATTCCTGATGCTCTTGTTGAGTACAACGTCGCACAACCAACGTATTCCGTAGCACCCCACACCATCGCCGTAAAGTGTCCAATTCCCAAACCACTAGAGAAAAATCCCTGCAACAGCCTTTCTCCAACTTCTGGTGTAATTAAATCGACCTCATTAAACCAAGCCGTGATTCCTTTACGGATAGACTCCTCATTAATTGAACGCTTCGACGAACTCGCCGACATATGTAAATTCTGGCCCATACTTTCACCATCCTTGGTCAGTCTGACTTTATCGTGGTCGAAAATGCACTGTTTGATGTGGCAGCTGGCCACGAACTCGCATTCCTTATCGTAGCTCATCACCATCATATCAGAAGCGGCTTCTAATTTCTTATCTTTGTACGTACCTTCGGCGACCTTCTGCCTGTACTCATTGTGCGCTTTTACCACCACCTCCCTCAAATCATCAGGCAATGGAGTGTATTTTGTTTCTGCGGGGCATTTTGAAGACGGCTTGCATTGCGTTTTGCACGGCGTATTTTCTTTATTAGGACTACAGTAATCATCCAAAGAAGTTGACCGCGTTTGTGCTACCAAAATAGTTAGAACCAAAATTTTAACGGACAACATATTTGCGAACATATTTTCATTGACATTTCAATGATAGACTGATTTAAATCTATAAAAATTACTAGTTAAAGATTTTAATAACAAAAGTTTTTAACCTTTAAAAATCCTTCCAATCAATATCATCACTTAAACAGATTAAATTAATTAGCTTACCAGATTAATATTAAAATGTCAGAAACAAAATATTTTTTAACTAATTTTTTTCCTTGTAATCATACTGATCGAATAGGCAAAGATAAATGCATTGCAAGCATAGAGAACACTTCATGCTAAACGAAGTCTAATATATATTTAATACTTTTTGCGCTACTTTCTTGATGGAACGAAATTTTCAAATTGGGAAAATTAAAGCACTTGTTATGTTCCATAATTTTTATCGTAAAAGATCTGAAAAATAAAATTATGGAAAATAACAAGTGCTTTAATTTACCCAATTTGAAGTCTGAGATGTCATATGTGAGAGAAATTGAGCTACAAACCTCTTCTGTTATAATAGAGTGAGGTAGTACAATAGGTACCCACAAAAGGTCACTATAAATAATAACAATAATAATAATACCTTTATTTTTTGGGATAGAATGGTTCTGTCAACAGGGGAGCGTGTAGCGTCTTGTAAGTGCTTTAGCCCTGGTTAGGTGTCATCCTAGTTTTTCTGCCCCTAAGACCGGCAATCGTACCATCTTTGGCATGATACGATTGACAACATGGATAACGGATTTTTACTCGAGGTTTACTCTTTTAGATCCAGCATGTTCTACCTACAAGAGGTGATCCTATTACCTCTTGTAGGTAGAACATGCCGGATCTAAAAGAGTAAACCTCGAGTAAAAATCCGTAATCCAAGATGTCAATGGTATCGTGCTGTTGGTCAGTTGGTTCTTACGGTGTCTTCCGAATACCTTGCGATCTCCGGTTAGGCTATATACTATATAGGCACTGCCGCAAGCAACTTATATATCTTTTCATCTCGTGTGAACTGAGTGGTATTTATAATTTAAAAAAAACTAAGCGAGGAGTCAACCTCTCAAAAAAATGGGAGCACGCCGAGCTCCTAAAAATGAAAACGAACCAGAAGAAAGCGCTTTATCCACGGTTTCTGGTTGTTAAAGGAATGATAATTTTTTTTTCAATGTTAACCCGTGCTTAATTCAGAAAAGCTTGTAGGAGAACTGAAAACGATTAAAAAGACTACAGTTGGATTATTTATTGAGACAAATTGTGCTGCGCAATCAAAGAGATGCACAAACATAAAAAAAAAAATTGGGAAACTGGATGATAAGCCACACCACATCAAACACTAAAGTAATCGCGAGAGGTGATCTTCTGTCGAGAATTTCTGAACTGTAGCGAAGAAGAAATCCTACAAGAATTAAAAGGACAATATGTATATCGCGGTAAAAAGAATTATATATAACCGAGAAGGTGTTGCCACGGCATCCCCACTCCATATTTTAACATTTAATATACCAGCACTCCCAAAACGAGTCATGACTGCATTCCACTCCCTCCCATTGCGAGAGTACATTGAGGCTTCAATGAGATGTCTCAGATGCCAGAAATTCGGTCACAGCAGCAGAGCAAATATTTGTTTGTGGTAAAGCTGTACCCCTAGGGAACCCATGCGGAGGGAATACAGTCCGTGTTAATTCTTCCAGTCCATACTCTGCCAAATCCAAATATTGTTCAAATATGTAAAACTGAACAAGAAATTCAAGCGGAAAAATTAACCTTCTTAGAAGCGAAGAAAAAAGTAATTACCCAAACACAAAATCCATTACATATTTGAAAGCTACATCAATTACTCCTTTCAATATGGGCGAACTAGTAGAAACATTTATTCCAGTCATAGTTAAGGCGATACCTACCTCTCAAAAATATATTTCAAAACCAGCTGAAGCATTTCACAAACCACCAATCCCAACAACATCAACCAAGAATCTCATGAAAATGCTTGAGATAAAATTGCGGGCTGAGGCTCATATAGAACGGCGTCGTGTTTCCAAATGAGTGACTTCGAAATAAGAAAATACGATTCGGATGAGGAGGAATCCGATTTAGTGTAATGTAATGAAGAGAAAAAATAAAAGAAAAGACAAACCATGGAAGAGCTGATGTTAGTTTTTGAAGGAAACCATCTGTGATATCTTTATATTATTTTTTTCTGTGATATCAACATAGAATAATTATTTATGTACTTATTTATTCATGTATTTATTTATTCATTCCTTCAGTATGACATTCTGTGTATTATTCTATTTAGTTTATTTAAATAATTTAAGCAATGATGGAAAATATTCTTCAGTGGAACTGCAACTGTACTATCCCCTACTGTTACTGCAGAAATTCTCACCTTTTCCTGTTGCTTGCTGTTCCAAGAGACACATTTTACTCCTTTTTCCTTCGTAGATATTCACGTACGCGATGCGATAAGTTTCTGATAACCATAGAGCTACAGGAAATGATGCACTATTGGTGCGGAATCAAAATAACTGTCTGTTCTATATATCCACCTCCCAATAAACCATTCGACCCTAGAGATTTTCTGGCTTCCTCGGCATAAGGAATAACAATTGCATTAATGTGAATGTCTAGTTTCTCCGCTGCAACCTTACGAGCGTTTCGATTTCCAAATACAAGAAATGAAGACTTTGTAGGATTTATATAGAGGTCTAAAGTTCTTGATATTTTAGATATTTTCATAAGATCCTCATTTATCTGTCGCTGACAAGTATCTATAATTTTTGGAGGGAAGGAATGATAGATTTGGATATCGTCCGCATACAAATGATGTTAGTCAGTTGATCCAATATACCACTTGTATATATTGAAAACAACAAGGGTCCCAATATAGAACCCTGGGGGACACCTCTGTTTATATTTATAAGGTCAGATACCCTGTCATTCACTTTAACACATTGCTTGCGATTGTTTAAGAGATTTACGGCATCCTTCCCAAGACCAATGTACTTCAAGATAAGTTGAAGAGTACTGTGCGTAACAGCGTCAAACGCCTTACTATAATCTAGTAAAACTAAAACTGTTATATTTCCTACATCAGTGGCGCTAATAATATCATCTGTTACTGCAAGTAATGCTGTTTCGCAGCTACGACCTCTCCTAAACCCAGATTTTTGTGTCGGTAAGATGTTCGCGTCTGTTACAAAATTAAAGAGTTGCTCAGTTATGATTTTCTCAACGACCTTTGGTAACGCTGCTAAAATACTAATTGGTTGCAACTGTTTTAATTCAGTTGGATTAGAAACCTTAGGAATTGGTCTAAGTACAGCATGCTTCAAACATTTAAGAAAAACTGAAAACAGAAAGCAAGTGTTCACGATGTGTACTATATATGGCAATACGGTGGCACATACATTCGCAGAATGGTGACATTGATTCCATCAAGCCCAAAAGAAGACGATTTTATTAGATTTAAAAATTTAGCAACAACTTCTTCGTTTACTAATTGAAATTCATAGTTATTGTTTGTCGATAAAAATTTATTTTTCAAATATTCTTCCAAAGCGCTATAATAAACTATGAATATTATCAACAAAGTACTTATTGGTACGGTTTACATCTGCTAGTGAATTTGGTAATAGATTTATTTCTTTTTTTTAGTCGTAGATACTAAGGATGTTTCCACAGAAAAGTGTTATTTTTAGTACGCGATATATGTGAGAAATATGCTTTTTTAATTTCTAACTGCGACGTTAGTAAAGTTTCTTAGCATTTTATAATATTCCCAATGAGATACTTTTTTGGTTTTTCTATAACGAGCTTTAGCTTTATTGCTAATATTGATTAATAATTTCATATTATCCGTAAGCCAAGGTGATGGAAGTTTTTTATAGAGCCATGTTGAAATTGAAGCAAACTGAATACTTAATATTTTCTGAAAGGGTATATTGACCAATGCACAATTAAACTGTAACATATCAATTTTTGATAGATTACGAAAATTTGATAAAATTGCTGCAATATTAGCTACGGTTGTAGTAATTTCACAAAGCACTGCATCATGATCTGAAAATGCACAGTCAATTACACCATGTATTCGACAATCTAGGTTTTTTGGAACCAATATAACACCTAGAAGAGACTCAGTAGTACCCCTTAGACGAGTGGATTCATTAATAACTTGCAAAAGATTAAAACTATCTAATGTGTCGTAAAAATATGAGCAGATAGAGGACGCAGATTTAAGTAAATCTATATTAAAGTCTCCACTACATATGATAAAATCTGTATGATGAAAACAAGCAACAATACAATTTTCTAATTTGTTTAGGAAACTTATATAATCTTCCTGAGTATATTAACCCCCATATAGACGCAACTGCAACTTTTTGTTTAGGTAATTTAATTAGTGCCTCAATATTAACCCCATACTGTAGAACCTCGTAACTAAGTGAATCATCAATGTACATACCAACCCCTTGTTTGCCTATCTTTTCTAACAAAATCGTAACCATCAATCTTTACTGAAGTATTAGATACTTCTAGCGTTAACCAAATTTCTGAAAGCAAAGAACCAAAGAAATTGGTACAAATCAAGTAATTTTGTTAACAACGATCTTATATTTAGATGTACAATTTTAATATTTTTTTGATGCACTTTAATGAATATAATAAAGTATTGCTAGATAATAATACTTAATACTACTTACAATTAATTATATATAAAAAAATGTTAAATAAAAAAAATGAGGGAAATGATTTCTTTAGGTTAATATTGCTTCTGGTGATTCTTCCCTGTTGAAATGTCCTTGTCGTCGTCTTCTGATTGCCGCAATCGATATTGTTTGAAGATATTTGGCATAATTCAAGATTTGGATGATGTATTGAAGGTTGCTGGATAGTGTTTGGTTTTAGAGAGCAGACATCACCATACATGCCCCTGTAGATTAAACTTGTTGGGGTAGATGTATTGACAGATTGTACAAAGTTGTTCTCTTCATCTAGTAAATTTTCAACATTTAGAACTTGATCGTCTACTATTGGTTTAAAGTTTTTGATTTTTACATTTAGACCTAGATTTCTTGCTTTTCTTAAGTATGTACCTAAGATTTTTTCATCTCTCTGATCTTTCTCAGTTAAGTCATTGTTTATATTCGTGTTTTTCAAGTGATGAGCATGCTTTAGAACTTCTAATTTTTTGTCGTAGTGCAACAGTTCAAGCTTAATAAGGCGGTCGTACTCTTTTTTAAAGGGCCCAAGCCTTATAAAGTTTTTTTACATGCATGTCCTCTAGGGAAGCTGTTGCTACGGAATCCCCACTTCATACTTTAACATTTAATACACCAGCACCCCCAAAACGAGTGATGGCTGCATACGACTCTCTCCCATTGCGAGAGTAAGGCTCCAATGAGATATCTCAAATACCAGAAATTCGGTCACAACAGCAGAGCAAATATTTGTTTGTGGTAAAGCTATTCAAGCAGACAAGTCTATGTTAATTGTTCCAGTCCACACTCCACCAAATACAAAGATTGTCCAACGTTTAAAACTGAACAAAAAATTCAAACGGTGGAAGTAAAGGAAAAATAAACCTACGTAGAAGAGAAGAAAAAAGTAATTGCCCAAACACTAAATCCATAAATTACATATTCGAAAGCAACGTCAATGACTCCTTTCAATATGGAAGAACGAGTAGACTAACGTATTCCAGCCATAGCGGTATTTACCTCTCGAAAAAATATTTCAAAACCAACTGAAGCATTTCACAAACCACCAATCCCAACAACATCAACCAAATACCTCATGCAAATGCTTGAGATAAAAAAAGCGGGCTAAGGTCCATATAGAACGATGCCTTGTTTCTGAATGCGTCAGTATTCCACCCCAGAGTAGTTAATGTAACGAAGAGAAAAAATAAAAAGAAAAGACAAACCCTGGAAGAACTCCTATTAGTTTTTAAAAGAAACCATCTGTGATATCTTTATATTATTTTCTTCTTTGATATCAGCATAGAATAATTATTTATTTACTTATTTATTCATTCCTTCAGTATGACATTCTGTGTATTATTCTATTTAGTTCACTTAAATAATTTAAGCAATGATGGAAAATATTCTTGAGTGGAACTGCAACGATACAATCCACAATTCCTTATTGAAGGAATTATCACCATTTTCTGTTGCTTGCTGTTCCAAGACACAATTCAATCCATCTGTGTCCTTTTCCCTTAGTGAATATACAAGTATGCGATGTGGTGACAATCATAGATCTAAAGGTAGTGTTGCACCAATAGGGGTGGAATAATTGTTCTCCAGAGATAATCAATTACAAAGCCGTAGCAATCAAAATACTGTTCCCAGTCAAATTAACCATCTGTTCTATATTTTTAACTTCCAATAGACAATTTAGCCCTAGAGATTTAGAGAGCATAATCCATTAATTACAGCCTCCTTGGTTACTCCTTGGTGACTTCAATGCACACTCCCCTATGTGGACGTCTAACACAAGAGGACGACAGTTGGAGGACTTGTTTGATGACCTTGGATGTATCTTACTAAATAATGGAGAAATAACTCACATAAACACATCAAACGAAAACGAATCGACGATTGATCTAAGTATTGTAACTGCAAGTTCTACCATAAGATGTTCGTGGGTTAAACATCCACAATACCTATTTAGCGATCACTTTCCTATCACATTTATATGTTTATTTATTTAACTGATAATCTCCTTTTTACATAAATAAAATAAAATAATAAGCAATACAAACAAAACTGATACTGCTATCAACGAAGCCGTTTATTATTTTAAAACCGAAGCATATATCGAACCCTTCTATAATGTAAGGTTTTTAGGCCTAACGTTGTCAACATATAGGAATGACTGAAGTCTCTAGAAATTATACCAATTTTTAAAGACATCATTATTAAGAACTTTCCTTGAACCACCTCAATTATATTACTACTACTGTCATAAAAACGATTCCAAATTACTGATCCATATTTAAGCTGCGATCTTACTAACGACACATATAACAGTTAGACTATTTCAATGCTGAAATTAGATGAAAATTTAACTGTTATACAAAACAAAGTAATTATTGTGTTTAATTTGTAAAAATATAGAAATTGCTCCAAGTATTTTGAGGGCTATTTTCTCAGTATATTAATATGAGACGAAAAAGTCAATCGATTATCAGATAAAAGACCTACATCTTTAACTTCATCAACAAAACGTACAACAACGACTAAAAGAAATTACAAAACATTTTTTAATATTTAAGTCAAGTTTATTGGAATTACACTAAGTAACAATATTATTTAGATCAATTCTTGAATGTTGTCGGCGTTAACTTGGTGGTACATTTTAATAAGATAATTAAGACACTAAATATTTATTGCTGTGACTATAGTTTCGAACATTCACTGTTCATTATCAAACATAAACACTTTATGTTTGATAATGAACAGTGAATGTTCGAAACTATAGTCACAGCAATAAATATTTTTTGTGGTAGAACAAAGTTAAAGTGTTTTAATTATCTTATTTAGATCACTTTGGATTCTGTCACGGTCTTTTAATAATTTCAAATCATCTGCAAACATTAAAAATTTAGAATACTTGGTACATTGCTCGATATCATTAATAAAAAGTAAAAAAATAATTGGCCCATAATGGTAACCTTGAGGTACACTAGATGTAATATTTATTGCTGTTGATACATAATACTCAATTTTTACAAATTGCCGACGAGAAAACAAAAAACTCTTAAACCATTTGATAACTATGTCGCCAAATCCAAGCAATGATAATTTATTTAATAAGATATTATGGTTGACACGATCAAAGGCTTTAGAAAGATCTGTATAAATAGCATCCACCTGATATCCATTCTCTAAGGCATGTAATAAAAAGCATTGATATTATAGATTTACATTGGACGAAAGTACAGACATTTTCGACAGAAGTCAAATTCTTATTTTTATAAGAACCGCAAATGAAAACTATGATTATTCAAAATAACTTTAAGAACTTGAGAAGAAGAAAATTACGATTATTACATGGTACAACAAAAGGTGAAGATATTTATAACTAGTTAAAATGTGCAATAGCTTTGTATGGCGGATTTGACAAGTGCACCGCTATTGTAACTAATAACGCCAGAGCTATGACCCAAAAATATTGGCCTGGCATGACTCTTACAAAAAGAAGGAATAAATTGTCGAATGTTCCATTGTATTGTGCATCAGTAGGCATTATGTGGTCTATCACTAAAACTAAACGACGTAATTGACAAGGTTTGCAAAACAACAAATTTAATTCGTGGCGGAAATCGTTCTCTTAGACATCAAAAATTTAAAACTTTTTTGAAGGAACTGCAAGCTGAGTATGGTGATTTGCTTTTGATTTATTAAGTGCGGGAAAATGCCTGAAGAGATTTTTTACACTTCTAAAATAAATTCATCTTTTCTTTAACAGAAGTTGGCATCGATGAAGATTTGACAGCAAATTTAGGTGATAAAAATGTTCTTTGTTCACTTGCTGTCCTAACAGACATTACAAATTATTTAAATATTTTGAATAAATGCTTACAAGGAAAAGATCAAGATGTGTGTTGTCCTTATAAACATGTAACAGGATTCAGAAATAATTTAAAATTGTGGAAGTTAAATTTGCAGGAAAGTAATTGATTTCATTTTTAATGTTGCATTCCCATGAAGGAATCAAGACCTGTAATATAGAAGTAAATTTTGACATATTTTTACCCTAATTATCATATCTAATTTAGATATAATAATTTAGGTAAAAATATGTCAAAATTTACTTACTATTACTATTGAAGATTTTAATAGAAAATTTTCTCAATTTGGTGATTTAAAGATGAGTATTAATTTATCCATTCAATATCGATAAATATCAAATGGAATTATGCGACCTTCAGGCTGATCTATTCGTTGCGTCTAGTGGATCAACCGGAATACAAGTGTTCAAACATTTAGGTAAAGAAAATTATCAAAGAAATGAGAGATTTTAGACTTCAAATCATTTCTATATTCGGAACAAATATCTGCGAGCGTGCATTCTCTGATATGAAATATATAAAATCAAAATTTAGAAACAGCTTGAAAGACTCTACTCTGAAAAAATATAATTAGAATTGCCACAACAAATATTGATGTGGACATAAAAGAAATTGTTGCTTAACAACTACTGCCACAATGCTCCCATTAAATAGCTTAGGCTTAATAATATTTAATTTTATTGTCGAAAAAATGCTATTATCTTATCTGCTATAAATAAAATATCTTTTGATTTGACATGAACTAAATTTTCATTAACCTATCTTTTTCGGTCCGCGAAATATTTGCTAAAGAAAAAAAGTTGGACAGCGCTGCTGTACAGAGTAGAAAAAAAATTAGCAAGTAAGTTTGTGCATTCATTGACATAATTCCAAAAAAAATTTGTAAAGTTTTTCCAAAGAAATATTAATATTAGGATGATACAAAATAGATTTCTAGTCCACCGATGCTAAATTTTTTTATAGTGAAATATAGTCTGCAGATTTGAAGTCATAATAAAATAGAAATGAAACACACTAATAACTTTGTTTGTATAACACGTTTGTATTTCGTGTTATACAAACAAAGTTATTAGTGTGTTTCATTTCTATTCAACATGTATAACGAAGTAGATGCCTTCAACATCAACAACATAATAAAATAAGTCACTCTGTATATATTCAAAGTCACCAGAAAATTTTATACTAAGTGAATAAGGTATATCATGATAACTGTCATAAAATAATCCATCCAAACACTTAATATTTAATTCCTTAATGTTAGATAAAACGAAATCTAAAAATACGTTGCGTGAATTCGGAATAGTATTGTTTTGACTTAAATTATTAAATGCTAAACAGTCACGTAAACATTGTTCACAATTAGAAATATGAATATCCAAAATTGAGCTACGTAAATTATAGTCGCCACAGTATGTATTATATTAATATATTCTAATTTAGGATTTTCCATACAGATTTGATCTAGTGAAACATTAGAAGTAGGTGGTATACGAGGGGCTTTTGAAAAGTCCGTGCAAAGTCCGAGAGATGGCACCACCGGTGCGTATCGAGGTCATGTTTAGTTAGAATCATTTCTTGAAGTTTCAGCCATATTGAATTTCATGTGGTGATTAAACATTACTTTATGAAAGGCAAAACGCCCCAGGAGACTAAAGAGAAGCTTGATAAACATTATGGTGACTCTGCACCTTCGATTAGAACAGTTTATAAGTGGTTTCAAAATTTTCGGACTGGCCATATGAGCATAAGTGACGCTGAACGTTCTGGATAGCCTGTGGAGAATACGACTCCAGAAATCATTGATCAAATTCATGATGACAGAAGAGTTACGGTGCGTGAGATTGCTAGTGCTGTGGGCATCTAGACTGAACGGGTACATAATATTTTGCATAAACATTTGGACATGAGAAAGCTATCTGCAAGATGGGTGCCGCGATTGCTCACGCTTGACCAAAACAGGAAACAATGGGTTATCCGGGCGAAATCTGCACCAAAAATGGCGAAGAGCGTTCCTTTGGTCGGAAAGGTTATGGCGACTGCTTTTGGAATTCGCAAGGGATAATCCTCAACGACTATCTAGAAAAGGGTAAAACTATTACAGGTAAATATTATTTATCGTTATTGGATCGTTTGAAAATCGAGCTGCAAGAAAACGCCCGCGATTGGCCCACAAGAAAGTCCTTTTCCATAAAATAGGATTCCAACTCGTTTCACAACCCCCCTATTCTCCAGACTTGGCTCCCTCGGACTACTATATGTTCCCCAATTTGAAGAAATGGCTGGCGGAACAAAGATTTTATTCAAATGAGGAGGTGATTGCAGACATTCATGGATATTTTGCAGACACGGACAATTCCTATTATTCAGAAGGGCCAAACTAGAATATCGTTGGACGAAGTGTATAAGCCTAGAAGGAAAAATAAAAAAGGTTTACCCCAAACAAGTTAGTAGTTTTTATTTTTGCACCTAGGCGTCGATTACAAACTTATTGCATATTTTAACAAATAAATGTTCTATAGTATTATACAGAGGTTTCATCAAAACACTATTAAGGGATGAATTAACACCGACATCCCTAAAATTATTATTGAGCATGAGCAGAAGTTTGCGCAATCTTTCTTTGTACCAACTGAATGTAAAGACGTAAAAGCAATTGAATGCAGTACTTCCAAAAGCACAACAAGCCCTATTCACCATAGAAGAGTTCAGTGTTGGAATAGCGAGGTAAAGCAAGTAATCGCGGCTAAGAAATGTGCTTAAAATAGTTTCTGAATAACTTAATATTTTTTTTAATGCAGAGCTGCAGCAGGAAGGTGCATACTCAGCAAAAAACGAGCTACCTGGCAAGAATTTGTCCACTCGATCAGCTCATTCAGGTCGTAGGAATTTCAGCTTATAGCACTGGAAGGACACAATATCACCTTCTCACAGGAAATTGTCGAAACATTTCTAAATTACTTCGAGAACAATAGCTCCTCTAAATTATGACCAGAATTTTCAAGGAATTAAAACTGAGGAAGAAAAAAATAACCTGAACTTTAAAGGAGAAAGCTAAGATTATAGCTTTATAACTCCAACTTCTATTTACTAGAGCTAAAAGATGCACTATCCAATTCTAAAATCGGCATCTGGAGCAGACCATAAATATTACGAATTTCTACAAAATCTCCATCAAAAGAGGAAAATATATCTACTAAACATCTTCAATAAGATATGGGATTGCAATAACGAGAAGCAATTATAGTGCTAATCTTTAAGCCTGAAAAAGTCCTGACCAACCCTAAAAACTAACTCACTAATTGTTTTTATTTTATCTCAAATTTACCGCAATTTCTTAAGAATATTTGACAATTTAATTTCTTACCTAAACACTATTTAAGATTTAAAGAATTTTAGAGCAATTTCTAATGGAAATTTTTAATAACGATTCCATAAACAATCTCTTCCTAATTTATAGAACTTTTCACCATTCGAATATTTTGAAAATTTTTTGTTTTTTTCTCACAATTCTTTTCTGATTTTTACAATTTTATTTTACCAGAATATTTTCGACGTTTGCATTTAAAAGCGATTTTTATCTCTATATAATTTTTTTAAGTAACCTCGTTTAAACTGTCAAAATGTCAATTTTTCTACTACTTTTTCTAATTTCACTTTCGAAATCCACAAAGATCAGTGAGTATTGTAAAATATCGGAAGAAAATTCCCCGTGCGTGTACAAGTGTGAACGTGCTCCATCATGCGGCGAGGAGATCGGAAAATTCAGTCTACTAACCGATGAAGAAAGGGAGTTGGTGGTGCAGAAACACAACGAAGCTCGACAGAAGGTGGCGGAAGGGGAGTACGCGATAAGTAAGGGTTTACCATCAGCCTCTAACATGCAAGTTGTTAGTTACGATAAGGAATGCGAATTTTTCGCCGGTTGCTACATTAAGCAGTGCAAATTCGCCCATGATGAAGTGCGTTTAACATTAAAAGGAGAAAACCTTGGGCAGAATTTATATTCCAGAACGACCCAAGAGAAACTGCCGAATAGGAAAGCCACCATCATCAGAGCGATCGATTCATGGTTTAACACAATCAATTCATCGGCCTTAACCACCAAACTCGGCACGAAATTAGTAAGCAACAGATTTGAGCCGATAAAAAAAATCGAATTTTTAACCCAAATGCTGTGGTCAGCAACGAATTACGTGGGTTGTGCTTTGATGATACACACGAAAACCAAGAATCAGTACACCTATGATTTTATTTGTGATTATAAACCCGAAGGAAACCAGCCAGGAGAACCAATGTACGTTCTGGGAAAGCTTACTTGCAATACCAATTCGAAATATCCGAATTTGTGTGGTGATATTCGCCCGTTGTATGCTGACGATTATGATCCACCGCCTAAAATGGGGGGTAAGGTGAAACAAAAAGAACGAGGGTTTGCAGATGCTGGTGGAAACGAATTGTATACGTTTGCTTTGTTTAAAATTTTGCCTTATGTTATGCTAATCTTGTGCTAGAAATATTATTTTTCCAATCAAATTCTTGTTAAACAATAAAGTAAATTAAACATGTAGGTATTTTTATTGTAGTTGAAAAATTGTGCTTAATAATTAAATATAATTCGATAATAAAGTCGTAGAAAATAACTTTGGTCAAAAATTTTTGTTGAATTCAAAGGCTAATATTTATTAATGACATTGTGTAGTCTAATTTAAATTTAATTAATAAATCACAGTTTTAAATTTTAAAACTACAAACGTTAACCTAAATCTCGTTGTCAAAATGACAATAAAAATAATTGCGTGTCTTCTTGTTCTAATGGTGCTTTCAAAATCGGTAAAGATTAATGATTACTGTAAAAGAAATAAAAAAAACTCTCCTTGCGTGTACAAGTGCATACAAGGTTCAAATTGCCTTTACAACGTGAAATACAGGCTGCTGACAGATGAAGAGAGGACACTTGTGGTAGAGCAGCATAACGAATTCCGACAGAGGGTGGCCAAAGGATCGAAAATAGATAAAGGCCTACCAGCCGCATCCAATATGAAAGTTATGAGTTACGATAAGGAATGCGAATTCCTCGCCGGTTGTTACATAAAGCAGTGCCGAACTACTCACGATGATCTTCGATTAACACTGAGCGGCATAAATGTCGGACAGAATATATATCAATTTTCAGATACCAAGAAAGGTCGGTCAAACAACGCACTGATTAAAAGCGCTTTTGAATCGTGGTCTAGAGAAATAGATACTCTTACTCCTGAAAAAGGCGCAAATCTTTTGACTAAAGACAGTGTTATTAGTGAAAGTATAAATCGTGCTACTCAGTTACTTTGGTCTACTTCAAATTACGTGGGTTGTGCTGTCATCCTGACTTTAAATGATAAGAATAAATTCCTCTACATACTGATCTGTGATTATAAACCGGCTGGGAACATACCTAATACACCAATGTATGCCTCTGGTAAGTTAGAATGTGAAACTAGTGATGAATATCCAAATTTGTGTGGTGACGTACGACCGCTCTATGCTGACGAGTACGAACCACCTATCGAAATGGGCGGCAAGAGGAATAGGGGTCTGAGACCTTGGGGAAGGTCCAGCGGAAATGTTAATTTTTTGTGTACGGTAATATTTCTGCCTAGTGTTTTATTACCTTGCTTACGTATACTCTGAAAAAAGATCAATTTCTTTAATTATATAATTTATTCTTCTAAGTCTTAGTTTATTAAAATAAAGAACAATAAAGTTAGTTTTGTTTTAAGCAAATACGTGTTTAAGGAGAAATGTGATAATGAGAAATGTATGAATTATTGAATAAATCTTGAAGAAAATAAAAGCTCTTTCTATCAGTTATTTTAGATGCTTAGAAACCAGCAATTATTTAAGTGGAAGGTATGCACTTAATAGGAAGCTTGGCCCAGGCTTAATGCCTTAGATAGTAGTACCAAAATGTCATCAAATGTGACATAATATATTTAATAACAGTGTTTTCATTCTGGAAACATATAGGCCATATAAGGCAAGTAAACTGATGGAAGGCCATCAAAGAGGCCTCTACTGGCAGCAGAGCCATCAAAGCAGCATTGGGCATGAGTTGAAGATCGCGTGGACGTGAACTTGAGCCTTTCCATGTGAAGTCGAAATTTTTGTATACATTTATAGAATTATTTGTAAGTTTTTAGAACTTGTTATATTCTCACAATGGATAAATAAATAAATATCAAATATCAAATATCAATACCTTGTCATCCTCTTTCTCTTGTGAAGACTTTGTTATAAAATAATACAGCATATATAAAGTATCAAAACACCTAGAGTCAAATTTACTGTCGTCCTCCTCCTCTGCTGAATGCTTTGCTACAAAATAGTACAGTGTTTAAACTCCCAGTATTTCTACTAAAAGGAAATTAGAATTCCGTTTGATCGTCGATTTTATGTACCATCCATATGAATTAGATAAAGTTAAATGCATTAAAATTATCTTCAGAGACATTCCTATTGATATTTCTGCCAATGGATGTTGAGGACATTACATCTTAAAGAATTCTAGTCTCTGCTTGACTATCCATGCTCACCGTTAATACGATTTGTTATACCTGCAAGTTTTAAATCAGTTCAGTGCAAACATTGGTAGAGTATAACGTGTGTTTTCATTCAGCGTGCACTACTACTAGATTTCAATCAATGGTTGGTAGATATGAAACATTTTCAAGAATTTAGAGAAATCGATTTAATTCCTATACCAAAACCTGAAAAAGATAAAATCATCACAGCCTCATATTGTCTAATATCATTACTGTCTTGCATCAACAGAACTTTTGAAAGACTTATCAAATTAAGGTTGGAATGGTTTTTCGAACATAATATGAATTTACCTAGCAGACAATATGGATTTCGATGAAGTCACGGGTATCGCCGAAGCACTTTAAGATCTGGTCACCAATATTCAAAACTCATTTTTAGGAAATTACTACCGCCGCACGTTTCTTTGCGAATCCGCAAATAGAAGGAGCATATGATGCAATAGATTTCAATATTCTTGAAGTAAAAATGGTTCTAAAAAGTTGCTAATAATATTTCAGCATTATATAGAAACCAAAATGTTCATATTCTCGATAATGTTACTATACAGATAGTATATTCCAGAGTAACTTCCTTCGTATTATCTCAAGGCTCAGTTTTATTGGCGGATGTTCATGAGATCTTTGCACCAAACTTTAAATGTTTTCAATATGCTAACAATTTCGCCTTTCATACATTTTGCAAAAACATATCACAGGCTTTCCAGAAGTGCCATCATATTGTATATCGTTTAAAAGAGTTGTGTAATAATAACGGTTTCGTTATCTCTGATAAAAATCAAATATTGTATTCTTCTTCAGACATCATCAAAGTAGTAGAACGCACACCAAGATTTGTGGTCTGAATCTGCCTGTAGCTCGGGAAGTAAAGTACCTTGGATTGATCTTGGACATACAACTGACATGACAAGCACACATCAAATACATTGTGGGAAAGTTTGAAAAGGGGATAAATATAATTAGAACAATTTGCAAAAGTTTATGGTGTGCAGAATCAGCTCTAGCCATCCTGTTTTATGGCGGTTTATTCGTTCTATCCTTGATTATGGCTCAACCTTCTATGGATCAGAATGTAACAGTTCACTGCAGAAAATAGATAAAATACAGTACAAAACTCTTATAATTGCTATTGCACTTACACGATATTAAATGAATGCGTAGAAACTCGACTGAGTATTAGAAGCGAATTCCTGGAAAAAAGCTATTATTAAGTATAGAGCAACTGAGAAAACATATATTTCAACATCTATCGGTTCCTTAAACACCGAAATACTGATAACGCCTATTGGAGTAAAAGAAACGATCCTCCATTAACAATAGGATTTATCAAAACAAAACAAAACAGTTTTACACAAATATATACTAGTCCTAAATCCAGTAATTTTTTGAACAGTTTTGATAATCACCTAATTAATATCGTTAATATCTGAATTTCCCAATAGTGCCCAAATATATACTGCAGGATCAAACCTCGAAAATAGTGTAGGCTATGGCTATGGTATACCCTTATACAACATTGAATATTCTCGAACTATACCTTGTCTATGCTCAATATATAACGGAGAAGCACTGGCCATTGTTAGAACATTGGAATTTATGATACAGAACTGTCATAATAACTAATTTCCAAGCTGTTCTCAGATGCGTTATGTCTCAGCGTAGCAAACCCCGCAAAAACCAGGGAATAAATAGAATTCTTCAACTGGTTAAAAATATACAGGATAATAATCGTAAATAAACTATATCTGGCCAAAATTGAAGGAAATGAAAGAGCAAACAAAGTTGGGTGCCAATTCAACTAATGGATCCTAAATAACTAATATCAAGATCTCTTCCAAGGACCTAGATAAAAAAAGAAAACCTTCCCTTTCGAATCATTTTCAAGAAAAAAAAAGAAAACCTTCCCTATCGAATCATTTTCAAGAATATTGGATTTCTACCCAATTCATGCATTACAAACTTATTCAACCTACACTTCCTAAATGTATCCCACACATTTCGAAACACACAATTCCTCGACTGCTAGCATCAACTATTCCTCGTTTTAAAATCAATCATAGACAATTACCTAAACACCTGTTCAAAATTAAGTTATAAGAAGATACGTTTTGTATTTATGGTAATATGGGTAATATTAATCATATATTTTTGAAAAGCGATTTAGATGCTGTACACAGGCTAAAACTCTACAATGATGTAAAACACATTGTTAATCTTCCTCTCAACACGACTAATTTACTTAGTTTGCAAAATCTGAATGTGTATAACGCGATATACGAATTTATTCAAATTTCGAAAATTAAAATGTGGTATCAAAATGAATATAATTTTCACATTATTAACCGCCTCCAATCTCTACTCTTACGTTACTTTATGGGACTCCTCCTGTTAGTCTTAAACTCATAAGTTGCTGTAGCTATAAATGTCAACTTTTCTAAAAAATAGTATTTACCATCAGGCTAAATGTTGCGCCGTTCAAAAGACACTCCAAAAAAAAAACCTTCAATCAGAGCGAAATAAAATGCACGTGTTTTTAATTATAAAGCTCTTTATCAACTATATAAAAATAAATTCTTAATGCATAAATGACTCAAAATACAAAATAAGGCTTCAAATAAACAATAGATGTCGATGTTATGGTTCCATTTTGATATCTTACAATATCTTATATTTATCATTCCCTGCGGTCGCCCTTTTAAACGAACTGCTTAGAAAGAAAAAAGTAAAGTATCGGTTCTTACGTCCATTTGAGAACTAAATTTGCTGTTTTAATCAATCTTCTTGACTTTAAAAATCACAATTATATCTAAAAAAAACGGCATTGGCAATCCAGCAGATTTATTTCTTCTCTCCAAGTGGAATGTAAAAGGACACTCTTATCGAATTAGAATTTTATACTCTAAAATAATATTCATGTCATTCTCATAAGTTAAACTCATCTTATAAACCATCTCCTATCTAAATCTCTGGAGTATATCAACGTTACGATTCTACCATGAAATGAAGGTACATTTATTACTATAAGCTTCGTTTAGATGTATTTTTAAGCTAGAGACAATTGTGATAATTATTAACACCAACATCAACCAGTAGAAAATGAAGTCGGTTTAACAATCGTTCTCTATGCGTTGATACTAAAGAACGTTCTTAATGTTTGATTCGATGTTTATGCCAGTATTCCATGCCCGTGTTTAAAAGTTAAAAGTTTGGAATTGTATAATAATTATCAATAATTGTAAAAATATATTTAAGACTAATTCTTTTAAAAAATCGCCCCCCGGATGCACACAGGTACATTCAATTATTTATTGAAGAAACACTACTTTCCAAGGAGTAGTGTATCCAAAAAACCCAACACAAACCCGTTGTTCCCCAACAGTTATCGTCATATCGCATTACTTCCGGTACTCAGTAAGATCTTTGGAACGCTTATCAAAGACAAAATCTATAAGCTTACCTCTACCAATATTCCCAAGTATCAGTTTGGTTTCCGCAACCATAAATGAACCACATTGCCTTTCACCATCCTAACCTCAAACTGTAAAACTTCACACCTCCAAAACTCAGCTATTACATTTCTATATATAAAATAGGGTTTTGATTTAGTTTGGCACAAAGGTTTGTGGATTAAATGTCATCAACTTGAAATACCTCCATTTTTACTTTATAAGAATCGGCTCCATCACATAGCAAAGTTTAAAGTTTAAAGAAATATAACAGTAGAAAAAAGACAATACGGTAGAATAGAAGGCAAAAAAAATAAGGCAGATAACCAGCGCAGAAGAATGTTAGTAATAGTAAATAAAAAACTCGGATAATTGAGTACAAACCTTGATAAAGTGAAGTGAGGTTAAATATTTTATTATATAGGGTTTTCCAATAAGAGGTTTTATTTTGATATTTAAAAGAAACGAGTATATTTTAAAGGAAAACAATGGATATTTATTTCATTGTAAAGAGAAAGATATACCATTAACGATGGAATATGATTTCAGCCATATTTTTCACGTGGCCCCAAAGAAAAAAGTCTAAAGGTGTTAAGTCACAAGATCTCGGGGCCAATTGTGATCACCTCTTTGCGAAATGACACGGCCAGGAAACTTTTCTTGCAAAATTGCGATTTTTTCGTGGCTTGTGTGGCACCTAGCGCCGTCTTGTTGAAATAAAGGTCGTCCACATCAATATCTTCCAATTGCGGCCATAAAAATCATTAATCATAGCTCGATAGCGCAATCCATTCACCGTAACAGTGGCAGCAGCCTCATTTTCGAATAAGTAAGGTCCAATCACACCGCCAGTCCAAAAACCGCACCAAACAGTGACACGTTGAGGATGGGGAGGCTTTTCAATAAGAATTCTTGAATTTTCCGAGCCCCAAATGCTGCAATTCTGCTTATTCACGTAGCCTCCGATGTAAAAATTCATCATTGAAGATGATTTTTCGGTAAAAATCCGGATAATTTTGATGCATTTCAAGGACCCAATCAGCAAAGATACGACGTGGCTGGTAATCGACCGGCTTGAATTCTTGTATTAACTGAACTTTAAAAGCCTTCAAACCTAAGTATTTATGCAAAGTACGGTGTAATGTCGTTTTTGGAATGTCTAATTCCAAAGATCTACGAGGAATCGACAAACCTGGATTTTCGTTAACACTATTGGCTACAGCAGAAATATTCTCAATTATTCTTAAGCGCACACAGTTTCGATTCTTTACTTCACTAAGTTGTCCCAACAGCTCAAATTTTTTAACCAGTTTTACTATTGCTGGCCGAGAAGGTGCTTCACGACGACCCAAAAGTGCTTTAGTTTAGCGAACTGTGACTGAAAAATTTTCACCATTTCTGTAGTGAATTTTAATAATTTCAATGCATTGTTAAAGCATGTATCGTTTCATTTTTACTAATGGCGTAGTTTTTACTTGTCAAATGTCAAAATATGACAGCTGCAAAAGTGACAGCTGTTTAGATAGAGGGCTATTCAAAATAAAACCTCCTATTGGAAAAAGAGAGTTGCGAGCTAGCGAAAGCGAGTTTGTCACAGTGTAATCAAATAACATGCTTCAAGAAAAAACAACGAGAAGCACAAACAAACACGGAAACAGAATAAAAAGAACTATAAATGAATGAAGAGAGGACAAACACATTGAAGAGGAAGTAGAAAGACAAAGAGAGGAAGAATACATCTTTACAAGTAGTGAAAAGACCCTACGGTCACCAGAACAAGAGAAAACACAAGAAGAAAGAGTGACAGCTAAAAACGAACAGAGAAACAAATTAGAGACGGGCGGCAAGAAAAAACAAATAGAAGATACGAATGAGGGTAAAGACATGCTGAAAAAGTTGATGGCGCAGATGAAAAATAAAGCAGAGGAATTTAAGGGAGAAATACAAGAGGTAAGAAGAGAAATGAAGACGAAAGAGAAACTATGGAGGAAGTGAAATACATGCTGAAAGAGATGATGGTGGAGATGAAAAAATACAGAGGAATTGAAGAAAAAAATATAAGAGATAAGAAGGGAAATGAAGAGGAAAAAGAAAAAATTGTAGCAAGAAAAAAAACTAGAGAACAGAATAGAAATTATAGAGAAAGGTAAAAGAAGAAACAACATTGTGATAAAATGACACAAAATAAAATAAGAGAATGTACAGTCTGGAGTAGAGAAGTTCTGCAAGGGAAGACTACAAGTAGAAGTCAAGGTCATAGGCCCACAAAATGAAAAAAGCAAAAGGAGAAGAGATAATAATAGCTTAAATGGAAATAAGAGAGAAAAAACAAGAAATTGTGAAAGCCAAGAGCAACAAACTCAAGAACACTCAAATATATATTGAAAACGATATTACCATAATTGAGAGAGAAGTGCAAAGAGAAATTAGAATCATAGCTAGGAAGGAAAGAGACAAAAGAAACAAAATAAGGGTAGGCTACAAGTAATTAATAATAAATGGAGAACTATACACCTGGGATGAGCAGGAGATAGGACTAGTAACAGGGAGCCAGAAACCAGAAACATAAGCAAAAGAACTAATAATACAAGAAAAAGGAAACACAAAAACGACTCAAGCAGATAATATGGACATACCTAAAAAACAAAAACAAAGAAATACAATCGTATGGAATGTACGAATGAGAAAAAGAAATAGGGAGAAAAGAAAAAACGAATTGAGAAAAAGGAAAAGAAATAGAAGTAATAGAGGATATGATTGAACATTTACAGGACAAAAATTAACAATATAAGCATAAGCATAATAAGTGTGTAAGAACTATGATACAAATAAGAAGAAAAAAAAACTAAAAAACTATACTAAACTATACTAGAAACGATGGAAGAAAAAACATACAACTATCAGATTAAAAGTACAACACAAGAACATTAATACAAATTATTTACTGTAGATTAACTTAGTAAGAAGTTAGAAATAAATCTTCTAGAAGCTTCTCTGCGTTGTAGCACATTGTCGCGATGGGGACCGCTGCATTATGTTTGTTCTTGCTGTTGGTCTCTGGAATGTGCAGCAGTGTCTTAAAGCTATCCTCGGTACCCGGAAATTTAGCTTACATAATAAATATGGGTAATCAATTTTATAGTGCACTAATTTCCATAAGAACTTGGCGCTTAAAATGTCACGCCTCAAAGACAGTGACGTGGAGTTGTGGCGAAGTAGTAATTCGCTTTGGTTAAAGCTTACTAAAGGATATACACCATCCAGTTTGTAACTAAGAAATTTTAAAAACTTACGGTGTAATTTATCAAATAGCATTCGTGACAAGCATAAAATGGAAACCATACAACTATGGCATATTCAAGCTTACTAATCACCATTGAATAGAACAAAGTTTTTAATAGATCCATATCATTAAAATATTTTGCCTAGAGATAGATAAGTAGCCGCAATAATCAATTTTAAGCGATTGTTAGAAGACATATGTGAATCAAAATTTCTACCAAGATCTTTAATAATAGTTTTGTGTAAAAGCTGTTGATTATTGATTGAATATGTGTACAATAATAGGGATTTATCTCGATAAAAGGTCATTGAATAACACTTGTCAACATTTAGAACAAGTCCATTTGTGTCACACCAATGAGAAAGCAAATTAAAGTTATTCTGTAAAGCTTCCATATCTTGATGTGTATTCACCTGCATGAATATCTTAATATCATCTGCATAGGCAAGAACTGGGCAATTAAGCGTAGAAAGTAGATCATTTATGAAGATAACAAACATTAGTGGACCAAGATTCGAACCCTGCGGTACCCCAGAAGAAGTAACATAATCATATGATCTGTAGCCATTGTCTGAGACATAACACAGTTAATTAAATAAGACTCCATAAGCTTGATACCAGAGAGACACAAACCTATAACTTCAAGTGTTTTATGATTGAGCGTATCAAATGCGCGAGATAGATCTGTGTAGAAGATCAAAATTTGTTAGAAAACCGAGACATAATTTTTACCAAATCATCTTTAGTGATAGGGGAGATCTGGAATGATGAATTATGATTTTGAAAATCTCTATCATGCTCCCAATTAACTAACATTTGATGAAGCGAAGGAAAAGTTATCTGCGAAAACTCCAGCAAATCCATTAACAATCATCTGTGGATCAGAGTATTCGATAGAGCTATCAAATAATTTAGCTGGAATTCTCGATTGCCCTTTTTTACGATTTAGGAACTTCCATAATTCAGTAGCACCAGACAGGTTGAAAGATATTATAAAGGAAAGACAGTGAATGAAAGAATAATGTCAGTAGACATAATGTTAAAAGAAGAAAATTAGACTATAATTACACCATATGAAGAAAATGAAGATGCGAAAAAAAAGACAAAGACAAGTTTTTATAATCTACAAAAAATAGGCGATGGAACGGAGAACACTATAATCATAGGAGACCTAAATGGAAGAGTGAGCAAACAAAACGAAGACATAGAAGAATAGATGGGGAAAGAAGGAGAAGCAACCAGGAACAATAATGGAGACAGAATAATACAACTTTGCATAGAAGATAACTTAACAATCACAAACACAAAGATATACACAAATACTGCCTAATAAGGAAAAATAAATTAAAAATGGTGAAAAACGTAAAAGTACCAAGAAATTCCGAGATAGGAAGCTCAAAATATACATAGCAAGAGGATAACAAGAATAAACTGAGAGAAGTAATTAAGGAGAAAATAAAGACGCACAAACATAAAGAATAATAATGCAGAAAGTTATACCATTTAAGATAATAAACAAAGAATTTGCTAATTATCTAATAAAGACATTAACGAAAAATGGACAATATTCAAAAAATGTTTGACAGAAGCAGCAAGGAAAAATTGTAGAACAACAAAGATAGGCAACAAATAATATAGAAAGAAAAACAGAGTAGTGGTCCGAGAAAATTAAAGCAAAAATCAAAAATAAGAAAGAAAGCTATTTCGTGAGTATGAACAAAAACGAAGTTTATAAGGAATACAAAGAGAGAAGAAAAGAAGTAAAAATACAGGTACAGAAGTCCAAACAAGATTCATGGAAATAATTTGGTCTGAAGATAAACGAATATTATTTAGATAATCAGAAATTACTCAACGAAATGTTAAAACAATTAAACAAAAGAAAGAACACAGTCTGATGAACATAGCAGATAAGTACGGAAAGATTGTGACACATGAGGATAAAATAATGCAAAGATGGAAACAATACTTTGAGGAGCTGACAACTATAGAAATACAGATTAAAATATAACTGGAAGAATTGCCAGTGATATAGACGAAGCTGAAGAAATTATGAAAAAAGAGACAAAAGAAGCTATCATAAAACGGAAGAATGGAAAGGCATCAGGCAAAGATGAAATAACACCAGAAATGATTAAAAGCATGGGTAAAGTGGAAGCTAAAAAACTGACAGAATTAATTAATGAAATATTAAACAAGGGAAGGATAAAGATAGGTATATAGGAATAATTCTATCCATATAGAAGAAATGAGACAAGAGTTACTGCAGTAATTAATGAATTTATTTATTCATTTATCTTTGGTCTTCATATAAATATCTTAATAAAAATTATGCAATCTTAGTCAAAAATAGTTGCTTCACGATAAGAAAAAACTGTTTTCAATTTTTCAGCATTAAAAAATCTCGTCTGGCGGTGGATATGTTAAAGGTTACTTTGTACGAAATGTGTGCACGTTATTATTTTTTTTTTAAATCAGATATAGCTAATAATATAAGTTACATATTATTTTGAAAAAAAATTTAATGTTCCCTAGGGGAATCATATTAACAAGCATACCAGGTAAAGTAATGGTAAGAATTAGAGACAAGGTAGAAAATACAATATAAGAAATTCAATGCATATTTAGAAGAGGAAGGCACACCCCAGATTTAATTTTCATACTGAGATAAGTAAGCAAAAAAATAGTAGAGAAGAACAGAATCACGCATGTATGTTTTGTGGACCTAGAAAAAGCATTCGACAGAATAAAGTGAGAAGTCATATAGAAAATTTTAGAATTATATAGGCGAATAGGAAAGAAAATCATTAGAACAATTCAAGCCATGAATGAAAATAACAATAACATCGTAAGAACCAATAACGAGGAATCAGCAGAGTTCACAACAAGAATAGGAGTTGAGCAAGGATGTGTCCTAAGCCTCCTCCTGTTCACACTAGTGTTAGATTCTGCAATAGAATATGTAACAGAGATGAATCTATTGTTTCTCATCACAATCCGTCCGTCAAACAAAAAGTTGCTTCTTAAAATTTTAATGTAACCAAATCTGAGACAAAAAGGATTTTGATCAAAATATCATGTATTTTCATACTTAGGCATCGGTTTTCCTACTATAAACCTGTAAAAGCTGAGTAATTTCAAGATATAAATAGAATGTCAATAAGAAAATAAACATGTCGAAGATTTAATAATTAGCTAAGGTGCAAATGTTTCTTTATATAATATTTGAATAAATCTTGAGGTTAAATAGTGTAACAACATTAAATCAGGAAATGAAATAAGTCACTGCGTTGCAAGATGTCATTATTTATTTGATCCACAGCTATAGAAATACAGATCAAAAGATAACTGGAAGAATTGCCAGTGATATAGACGAAGCTGAAGAAATTATGAAAAAAGAGAGAAAAGAAGCTATCAAAAAACGGAAGAATGGAAAAGCATCAGGCAAAGATGAAATAACATCAGAAATGATTAAAAGCATGGGCGAAGTGGAAGTTAGAAAACTGACAGAATTAATTAATGAAATATTAAACAAGGGAAGGATAAAGATAGGTATATAGGAATAATTCTATCCATACAGAAGAAATGAGACAAGAGTTAATGCAGTAATTAATTAATTAATTTATTTATTTATCGTTGGTCTTCATATAAATATCTTAGTAAAAATTAGGCAATGTTAGTCAAAAATAGTTGCTTCACGACAAGAAAAACTGTTTTCAATTTTTCAGCATTAAAAAATTTCGCCTGGCGGTGGAAATGTTAAAAGTTACTTTGTACGAAATGTGTGCACGTTATTATTATTTTTTTAAATCAGATATAGTTAATAATATAAATTACATATCATTTTGAAAAAAAATTAATGTTCCGTAGGGGAATCATATTAACAAGCATTTGTATTTTCTACCTTGTCTCTAATTCTTACCATTACTTTACCTGGTAATGGTAAGAATTAGAGACAAGGTAGAAAATACAATATAAGAAATTCAATGCAGATTTAGAAGAGGAAGGCACACCCCAGATTTAATTTTCATACTGAGATAAGTAAGCAAAAAAATAGTAGAGAAGAACAGAATCACGCATGTATGTTTTGTGGACCTAGAAAAAGAATTCGACAATATTAAGTGAGAAGTCATATGGAAAATTTTAGAAGATAGGGGAATAGTAAAGAAAATGATCAGAATAATTCAAGCCATGTATAAAAATATCAATAACATCGTAAGAACCAATAACGAGGAATCAACAGAGTTCGCAACAAGAATAGGAGTTGAGCAAGGATGTGTCCTAAGCCTCCTCCTGTTCACACTAGTGTTAGATTCTGCAATAAAATATGTAACAGAGATGAATCTATTGTTTCTCATCACAATCCGTCCGTCAAACAAAAAGTTGCTTCTTAAAATTTTAAGGTAACCAAATCTGAGATAAAAAGAATTTTAATCAAAATATCATGTATTTTCATACTTAGGCATCGGTTTTCCTACTATAAACCTGTAAAAGCTGAGTAATTTCAAGATATAAATATAATGTCAATAAGAAAACAAAAATCTTGAAGATTTAATAATTAGCTAAGGTGCAAATGTTTCTTTAAATAATATTTGAATAAATCTTGAGGTTAAATAGTGTAACAACTTTTCGGATAACATTTAAATCAGGAAATGAAGAATTACTTTCGTCAAATTAGTCGCTGGATTGCAAGATTTCATTATTTATTTTATCTACTCTTTTTTATTTATCTGTAAAGAGTTTGAGAAAAGACTTCCTTTCTTCAAGGTTTTGCCTCATTAAAGAACACAGTTCTCCAAATCTTCGACCGAACTATTCACAGCAGCCGTAAATAAAGTAATCATATCCGATTTACCCAATTTGGTAATAAAGGAGTAAGATTAAATAATTTACTTAATCTTATTAACAATTTCCTCCTTACAAGATCCCTACATATTAAACTACGTCTCAGCGATTTTTAATTTTTGTATACTTCACAACTGGTCTCATAAATTAATTTTATTATAGAACTCCTCTTGGAAATACTCGTCTCTGATTTAACCAATTTTTGTTTGCAGACGTTGGTTCAGAAGATTCTCTTCACTCTTACTCTTCACCAAAGCATACATTATTCAATTTTTCAGGGTAGTTTAAACATGTCCCAATTAATAATTAATTGCCCTATTAAATAAAATACTGAGTCTGCTATCATCAAAAAACTTGTACATTTTGATACGATGTGACCATTTACAATGCTTAACTAATCATGTATTAGTGTGTTGACAAATTCTGATAAAAAGGTTTAGAAGTCACATTACGTTTCGATTTTCTTCATGACGTAAATATTGTCAGAATGTTGACTTATGTCATTTATATTAGTTCTTTTCTAATAGTTTATTCTGTAAACATCACCTTAGATGATTACTGCAACGTGGACCTTCAAAACACACCGTGTAAATACAGATGCGATCGAGACGCCAGATGTGGGAATACTGGCGAAGATTTCACAGTCATGACAGACAAGCAAAGGCGTTTAATACTTAGCAGACATAATGCAATAAGAGAGAGCGTCGCCTCGGGTATGGCAAACATATTTAAAAATAACCCAGTCGTTAGTAACATGAAAGTGATGAGCTACGATAAGGAGTGCGAATTCATCGCCGGTTGCTTCGCCAAACAGTGCGTTTGGGATCAGGACATCAAACGGCTAACTCTTAAGGGTGAACCGCTCGGGCAAAATATTCTCACGCTGACGAAAAACACTAGAAAACCCACGGGCGATTTTGTAATCAAGGAGGCGATAATTATTTGGATAGATGAAAGTAATCGGATTCAAAAGATACCCGTCGATCATTTCTTGGAAAATTTTCATTTTTACCCAGAGACAAAACACTTCACGCAGATGATTTGGGCCAGCACGGAGTACGTAGGTTGCGCCATGATACAAGAGCACCGGACGAAAGCCTTGTTTACGTATAATTTGTTCTGTAATTACAAACCGCCCGGCAACCAGGTGGGTGAGAAATTGTTTGAAATTGGCGAACCCAAGTGCAAAACTCATTCCCATTATACGCATTTGTGCGGTGAGATTAGATTGTTGAATGATGATCATTTTGTAGCACCGGTTGATTTGAATACTGCGGGTTCTTTTCATAAAAATTGTTGTTTATTATTGATTTTTAAATTATTTATATTATATCTTTTATGAAATACATGCTAGTTAAGAAAAATAAATTACTCTCTACTCTACCAATCGTGTTAATATTGAATTTTAAACTTGAATAATAAGTACCTTTAATAGATGACGCTTTAGATACTTTAGTAATTTGCTAAATGTAGTATTTGATCCATCAAAGATTTTGACTTAGTTTTCGCTTGTCTAAATATTAAATTTATATTTACCTAATGCCTTGTTGTAGGAAGTGTAGCTCATCATCAACTATGAAGAGAAGGCAGCATTTACTGTAGGAATAGAATTATTGTAATTATATATTACACAAATTTTGTTTGTAGACACTAATAGCGACTAAGTTTGGCTCTCAAAATAATGTCGTTTATTTGTTCACTTATACCTTAAGAGTGATCTCAGTCCTTCGGCTTGCTGTTAAAATTATATGTATGTTTTTTCTTCAATTTTGTATATATCAGTTTATTTGCATTTTACACAATCATTTCCAATAATGCTTAAATGAATAAATAAATGATTATGATATTAGATTTTAGGTCTAGTATTGATTTTATACGCTTATTATTATAATTAGGAACAAATAAAACTAAACAAGTTCGCTTTAAATATTTATATTTATTTATTTATATATCTTATAATTGTAATATTCACAAAATACGTACACACACAAATATAGGACAGTAGTAGTTTATAATTGGTTAACAATTAGTCTAAAGATGTAACAAAAAGAGCACGCCAGCGCAAGTGTCGCGGGCTCATGGCGACACTTGAACTCGCCACGCGGGGCCGTCTTTGCCTTTTTGGCGGTGATGTACACTCCTTCGTTTAATTTTAATTATTTTTTTTTTTTGGTTTATTTTTCGCTCCATTCAAATTTCACAGAGCGCACGCGCGCGCCTTTCAAAGTGGGACATGCGCGGCGACGCAACGCCGATTTGCGCACCGGATGCGCAGGAAACGCTATCAACTACTTAAAATGTATCAATTAGTAATAAAAGTTCAGTTAAGGTTCGCGTGATTGGCCCCCATTCAACCCGTCGTTTCGTGCAGCGAGACGATATCCTTTGTTAAAGTCTTTGGCGAATCGAATTTATGACGGTGCGTTTAGTAGCAAATGGTGTAATGAAGAATTTAATTGTAATCAATTAAATAATTTAATTACTCAACTATATTAAATAATAAATGTATTTTTATTATCAATACGTACATCAATAATAGAGAAAAAAGTTTTATGATTAATTAAACAATTACAAGATATAAATAAAGTTGGTTATTGCGTTACAATTTTATTAGAAAGAAATATTAGTATACAAGTAAATAATGAAACATTTGTTTTATTTATATGATGTAATTATAAACGTAATTATTTTATACATGGACAATGTTTTATTTATTTATTTATTTCATAATATTAAATCTTCATTATACCTTTTGCTTTTGTATACCTCGTTAAGCTTCTTATGGTCCACATCACGTGGATGATTATATAGACGCGATCCGTGCATTTAACATTACGTCTAATGTCTAATGGAGAGGAGTGTCATCACCGCAAGTCGGCTAACAGTCAATAGCACCATAGTTTCGTTGCAAGAGTATGTCGGGAATCTTAGGCAGGCACCCGCGAGCTCATTGGAAGACTTCCGCTGGAGACCCCGAGGCGACCCCGAAATATTAAATGCGGAGACATTAAATCCACCCCCGCCGCCTCCACCCCGGGGCGTAGGAGGGGGCGCGTGTGGAATTGTTTAGTACGTGGTGCGGATGGGGGGGGGTTATTGTGGGTGCAGGCGCCGACGACGGCCTCCAACGGTTTTATATATACTTTTTTCTTTATTTAATTTCTTGGATGTACCGACGGTTTAAACAATATTTAATGTAGGATCTACCATAAAGGGACCAAGATACTTAACCAGACATGGATGATATGAAAGGTGAAAGGTTTTATAAGTGCTTCGTTCATTTGTATGTTCTTATATCGTTAAAAACAATTAAAATTTATTTACAATTTAGATAGAAATAAATTTGATCAGTTCATTAATTTCCTCTGAATTATTCGCTTTAAATAAATTTATTACCGGAAAACAAGTATTCTATTGAGTTTCTGACGAAAACAAATTATATTGTTCGTAATTTAGAATAGAAGGATTAGAAAATATATTAAGAAAATTGTTATTATTTGAATTTTGAATAAAATACTTTCAAACAATTGGTATTTTTTGTTTGTCGAAATAAAAGGCTGTGGTTTGAGACACCCGTACTATAGAATCTATCCATATCAAAATAATAATTCAGGTTAAAATAAGAGGAACTCTTCTCACATGAGTATAGAAAATAACATATTACCCAAGGAAAGTATTGAGGACCAATACGAAGATTAATGTAAGAATATTTGCAATATTAACTCATATGCAAAATGTTTTTCTAACAAAAAAGCAAAGCCTACTTGAGGAAATTGAGTGTTCAATTGATAACTATGTTTCAATTAAGTTATTTTCGTGTACTTTTGTAAATATGCAAAATATTAAAAACACATTTTAATAAACGTTGTTTCTTTTAAAAAGATCTATCAATTAATACTATACTCGACCTATGTTGCCTTTTGATAAAGTGATTTCCGGTTCCGGGTAAAAAAAATAAATTCATGAGTGGGGTTCACTTTGGTCATAATTTTTTTAGTCCCAGTCACATTCGACCAAGCGTTGTCGAAATAAAAGGGTGGGACGGGTGGTCTGAGACACCCCGTATTAACCAAGGTGAAAGGTGTTTTTAAGTATTGTTTTTACTTTTCCTATTTATAGGGAAAGTATTGTTGCCATGAATGAGAATGTCTGTGGGCGCTGTTTCTCAAAAAACGAATGAAACTTTAAACTTCAGGTTTTATCATTCGATAATTTTGAAATAATATTAAAACAGCCAAATTATCAATTTTTATGTTTCTTTACATTTTACAACTTTCAATTAAAATCCTAGCTTATGTTTTACTGATTTCAGAGTGAGATAGAGGCCACCCAACCACCCTACATATACAAAATAACTTTAAATACTAATCGTTGATGATGTTTCTGTTTAAAAAACAATAAAACCTTGCATCATCTAATTTTAAGTTTAATTTTAAACGACTTTCTATAGCAAATATTATCTAATTTAGATTTAAAGCCTGCCCACCCATTATGCACAAAAATTTTATTTAGTTACTGGATCAAAAAATTCACCTTGTGAATTTTTTTTAATCAAAAATTTTGTAATTTTTTTTCTAAAGCGCGAGACTATCAGTAATTGAAATTTATATGTATATGTAGGGTGGGTGGGTGGCCACTATCCCACCCTCCAATCAATATAACGTCATCAATAAATACCTCAAAAATTTGTATGAATAAATTTCTAATAATTGCAATTATTTTGTGTTTATTCATATTTTACAACTTTTAATTAAAACTCTTGCTTATTTTTTACTGATTAGAGAGTGGATAGAGGCCACCCACCCACCCTACATATACATAATAACTTTAATTCCTCATCGTTGATGAGTTTGCTGCTAAAAACAATCAAACCCTTTATGTTTAAAAAATAAAACAAAATCAAAATTAGGGTTTAAATATAAATGACTCTCTATAGTTAACCTTATCTAATTTATTTTTAATATCTGCCCACCCACCATGCATCAAGTTTTTACTATTTATTCACTCAAACAATTTACCTTTTGAATTTCTTTTTATTCAAAAAGTTTTGTAGTTAAATTTATTGCAAACCGAGAGACGAAAAGGAATTATAGTTTATATGTATATGAAGGGTGGGTGGGAGGCCTCTATTCGACCCTTCAATCAGTAAAACATCATCAAAATTTATTTTAAAAATTTGTTTGTATATTTTTTTTAAAAATTTGCAATGTTAGGTTTATTTACGTTTTGCAAATTTAAATTAAAACCCTCGCTTATGTTTTACTGATTGGAGAGTGGGATAGAGGCCACCCGCCCCCCCTACATATACATAATAACATAATTGCTAATAGTTGATGATTTTGCTTCTAAAAGCAATAAAATCCTTTATGTAATAATAAATAAAACAGAATCAAAATTTAAGTTTAAATATAAATGACCTTATCCAATTTAGTTTTAATGTCTGCCCACCCATCATGCATCAAAATTTTAGTATTTATTCACTCAAAAATTTTACCTTTTGAATTTCTTTTTTATTCAAAAAGTTTTCTAAATAATTTTATTGAAAACCGAGAGACTAAAAGAAATTGTAGTTTATATGTATATGTAGGGTGGGTGGGTGGCCTCTATCCCACTTTCCAATCAGTAAAACATCATCAAAATTTATTTTAAAAATTTGTTTGTATATTTTTTTTAAAAATTGCAATGTTAGGTTTATTTACGTTTTGCAACTTTAAATTAAAACCCTTGCTTATGTTTTACTCATTGAAGGGTGGGATAGAGGCCACCCACCCACCCTGCATATACATGATAACTTTAATTACTAATCGTTGATGATTTTGCTACTGAAAACAGCAAAACTCTTTATGTAATAAAAAATAAAACAAAATCAAAATTTAAGTTTAAATTTTAATGATTTTCTATAGTTAATCTTATTTAATTTAGATTAAATATCTGCCCACCCATCATGCTTTAAACTTTAACTAATTTACTCACTCAAAAATGTTACCTTTTGAATTTCTTTTTTATTCAAAACGTTTTGTAATTAATTTTATTGTAAACCGCCAAACGATAAGGAATTAAAATAAAAAAAGAAAATAAATTAATTACATTAGTAATTTTTAGACACTAATGTTATTAATTTATTTATGGTTAAGGCGTTAACTTCGTGATACACCTGGGAACATTAAACAAAAATGTTTACCACACTTTATGTGATATCAACAAAATAAACGTATTAGTTTAATAATGTTATTGCAATTTATCTCTAAAAAAGCAACTAAATTCAAGTTAATACCCTAGAAAGGAATTAGTAATTTCTAGACAATAATGTAATTCCAATTTATCTCTGAAAAAAACTTAAAAGCCATTTGATAGGCGGTTAGCACCCTTAAAAAACATGTTACCAATTTACATTTGACTATAACTGTGCAAAAAAGTACTATAGTAAATAAATATATCTGTCATGCTGACATTAACTGCCAAAAGTTCCTCCTCAAAAGAGGATAAAAAAGTTGATATTAAGAGAAAGATAAAAGCTTTCTGATGTGGACGAGGATTGCCGTTTTCCCAACATCATGGTGCAAGAAGGGTTTGAGTGGAAGAACAAAATATGTCATTGTGAACTCCGCCTGTCCTTCTTTCGGCCAAAATTTTATGTATATTTTTGTAGCTAATTTGTTTTTAAATGTATTTTTCTAAGAAAGAAGACCAAAGATAAATAAATAAACACATTAAATTCGCTTCGTACCCTAGCAATGAATTAGTGATAATTGTAAACAGTTATCATAATGACATAATAACAGTTTATCTTCGACTAAAGCTAATACAAAAAAGTAATATAGCAAAAAAACAGTTTAAATGCCGTTAATAACCTAAATCAATTGGTAATTTCTAGAAAATAATGTTATTCCAATTTATCTCTTAAAAGAAATGTTAAAAGACAACTTTAGGTTTGATAATGATCAGTTTATGATCGAAACTATAGTCACAGTTAATAAATAACTATTGTGGTGAAACAAAGTTAAAAGTGTTTTTATTTAATTTTAATCAAAATGTACCACCAAGTAAACGCCGACAACATTCAAGAATTTATTTATTTATTTATTGTTTTCTTTGTTTCTCTTCATAAATAAAATCTCATATACATACTACTATAAAAACTATTACTTAAATTTTAATTGAAGAGACAATTTATAAACGGATAGTACCGTAAGAAAACAATTGCAAATCGCTATAAAAAATGGCACAAAAGAGTACTACGGCAAAAAAACACATTAAAATGAGGTTGGTACCCTAGAAACAAATTAGTAATTTTTAAACAATTATGTAATGCCAAAAATTTATTTCTGAACCAAACAAGTTGATTGCCAATTGATAAACGATTATTACCCTAGTTAGATTTTTTTAAATAGAAAATGTTTAGTACCTTAACAATCAATTGGTAATTTCCAGAGAATAATGACTCTAATTTATCTTTAAAAAAAATGTTAAAAACCAATTGGTAAACAAATAGTACACTAAGAGAGGTATTTTTAATTGGTAAAACAAACATTTTGTAAATTGTAAATTGGTAAACAAATAGTACCCTAAAAAAGGTATTGTTAATTGGTAAAAACAAAAATTTTGTTCAAGAAAATAAAATCGGCCAAAAAAAGCAATGGAAAAGCAATTGTAAATTACTAAAACAAAAATATAAAATCTGAGTTAGTTCTGACAAAAGAAGCAATAAAAACGTTAGTATACTAAAATGACAGTTGCAATATGCTAGAGAAAATATTTAATTGCAATTAAATTGTGACGAAATCTGTTAAAAATATTATGACCAAAAGAAATAATTGAAGAATGGTTATGGTACTAACAAGTTACAAAAATAGTAATTGAAATTAAAATTATTAGTACAAAATAAAATTCCAATTTATCTCTTAGAAAACTTATTTTGAATTTTTAAACCATTAGAAAATGATCATCAAGAAAACAATTGAAGAAAAACTGTTAGTACTACTTTAAAAAGAGTATTTTCACAAAAAGGGTCATTGAATAAGGATTAGTACTCTAAAAAAACAATTTTCAAATAGCTAAAAAATATATAATTAGAATTTGTTTCAGATAAAATCTAATAAAAAATATTGTAACGAATTAAACAATTTAAGTATAGGTTAGTACTATAAGAAAACTAATTGTACAAAAACAGAATTCCTCATTACTTTGACAATATCTCTTTAAAAACAATTCAAAAATTATTTATTATTATTATAAACGGTTAGTACACTTAAAACAACTGCAAATAGCTATTTAAAAAACATGATTCCGAATTATCTGTTACTAAAACCGGTGCAAAAAAGTACGATGACAAAAAAATAATTAAAATTCAGTTAGTACCTTAACAAAATAATTGCGAATCACTAAAAAGAAACATAAACATTTAATAATCATTACAAAACAGTTACTACTATAGAGAAGTAATATCTGTCAAAAATGCAATTGAAATAAAGTTAATAGGATAAAAAAATAAATTTAAAATTATAAACTGTAATCTTACCCCTTACGAAAATAATTGAAGAAAAAAATACAGAATGGCCGTTTATCTCTGAAAAAGTTGTTAAGTATTCTATAATAATAATTATAATAGGAAAGCACTAACCAAATATCAAAGTTAGTACCCTAAGAAAACAATTGGAAATCATTTTAAATTGATTAAAAACTAGATAATATCTATTTACATTTGATTAAAATAAACAGTTAAATTATCCGAATAAGAAAATCAATTTAAAAAGTACCCTAATGAAATAATCCTGAATTTCTGAAAGAAAATAGAGAAACAATTATTGTGATACAATGGAAATGTGGTAAGTATTTTAAAACAACAATTGAAATCAACTAGTACTTTAAGGAAATAATAAATCAATCTAAACAAAACATATGATACTGAAAAGTTACTTTTAGATTTTGGGCATTAAATTGTAGTCTAAAATAGGTAAACTAAGATTTTATTTTCTAACTCATTTTATTGCAAACTGCACAACGATAAGGAATTTATGTTTATATGTATATGTAGGGTGGGTGGGTGGCCTCTATCCCACAATCCAATTAAAAATTATTTAAAAAAATTGTTTAAATAAATCTAATTTAATTAAATTCGATACTTGTTTTGCTACATTCTTGATGGAACCAAATTTTCATATTGGAAGAAGTAATACACTTGTTATGTTCCATTTGTTTATTATCAGGTAACTGACACGTGTTTCGGTCCTTACGGATCATTCTCAAAGTTAAAACTAATTTAATTTGCAATATTGTTAGGTTTATTAACGTTTTACAATTTCAAATTAAAACCCTCGCTTATATTTTACTGATTGGAGGGTGGGATAGAGGCCACCCACTCACCCTACATATACATGATAACTTTAATTGCTAAAAGTTGATGATTTAGCTGCTAAAAATAATCAAACCCTTTATGTAATCAAAAATAAAATAAAATCAAAATTTTAGTTTAAATATAAAGGGCTCTCTATAGTACACCTTCTCTAATTTAGATTTTATGTCTGCTCACCCATCATGCATCAAATTTTTATTAATTTACTCATTCAAAAATTTTACCTTTTGAACTTCTTTTGTATTCAAAAAGTTTTGCAATTAATTTTATTGTAAACCGCGAGACTATTAGGAATTAAAGTTTATATGTATATGTAGGGTGGGTGGGTGTCCTCTATCCCACCCTTGAATCAGTAAAACATTATCAAAATTTATTTTCAAAAATTGTATGAATAAATTTATTAAAATTTGCAATGTTAGGTTTATTTACGTTTGGAAACTTTAAATTTAAACTCTAGCTTATGTTTTACTGATTAAAGGGTAGGATGGAGGCCACCCACCCACCCTACATATACATGATAACTTTAACCGATAATCGTTGATGATTTTGCTGTTAACAACAATAAAACTCTTTATGTAATAAAAAATAAAACAAAATCATAATTTAAGTATAAATATAAATTACTTTCATAGATAATCTTATCGAATTTAGATTTATAGTTTGCCCACCCATCATGCATCAAATTTTTACTAATTTACTCAATCAAAAATTTTACCTTTTCAATTTCTTTTTTATTCAAGAAGTTTTGTAATTAATTTTATAGGAAACCGCGAGACGATCACTAATTGAAATTTATATGTATATGTAGGGTGGGTGGGTGGCCTCTATCCCACTTTTCAATCAGTAAAACATCATCAAATATTATTTGAAAAACTTGTATCATCAAATCTCTAAAAATTGTAATTATTTTGCGTTTATTTTAAAACTTTTAACTAAAATCCTCGACTATGTTTTACTGATTGGAAGGTGGGATAGAGGCCACCCACCCACCCTACATATACATGATAATTGTAATTGCCAATAGTTGATGATTTTGCTGTTACAAACAATACAACTATTTATGTAGTAAAAAAAATAAAACAAAATCAAAATTTAGGTTTTAATATAAATGACTTAATATAGCTAACCTGATTTAATGTAGATTTAAAGTCTGCCCACCCATCATGCATCAAATTTTTACTAATTAACTCAATCAAAAGTATTACTTTTTAAAATTTTTTTATTCAAAACTTTGTAATTAATTTTGTTGTAAACCGCGAGACGATAAGGAATTAATGTTTGTTTGTATATGTAGGGTGGGTGGGTGGCCACTATCCCACCCTCTAATCAGTAAAACATCATTAAAAATTATTTAAAAAATTTGTTTGAATAAATCTATTAAAATTTGAAATAATGTTGTACTTATTTACGTTTTATTGAAAAATATTGTATATATTAAAAATATTATATAAGAAATTTTTAAGCATACATTGTAGCTCCCCCTTATTATAATTGTTATTTATTTTGATACATCAAACTGATGTTTATTCTTGTTTGATAACACCTTCTTTGTATGTATAAAAATTTGTGTTTTAAATATGGTTTATAAACTTTTTTTAAAATTCGAAATCAAATCAAATCAAATCAAACTATTTGCTAATAACAATCTAAATTTTTCAAAACTATAGTTAAAATAGTTATTTGTTTTGTTTTAAATAATTAAAATGTATTACGAATTACTTATTTTCTTTTTAGAAATTATATATTAAAAATCTTTCTTTACAATCAAACCTATAACCTCTACATTACAAGCATACATACTTATAATTTGTGGGTTTAAAATTACTTCTTGAAACATAACAATACTATAACGATATAAGAACAGTTAACACTATAAATTCTCAATATTTACGAACGAAACACGTAGAAAACATTTTTAATATTAATAATGTCCCTTTATCGTAGCCTAATATAACCAGCCACAGTTTTCCAATTGTGTTATTAAATATTTGGTGTCTATGCTACCTAATTACCTCATTCGCATCAACATTTAGATATATAATGTAATACCTTTATATGTATATATTTATATATGTACAAGAGAGTATTTGTTTTTTTTTGTTATCTAAACATCAAAGATTTTCATTTTAAAAACACAGAATAGGATCATTTCTTCATTTGTTTACTTCATATATATATTTATATATAATATATTTATATATAATATAGATAAAATTACTTACATGGTAAATCCAGAATGAAAGCGTTATGTTATCACAGTGGTAGTCATTGCTCCATAATTATTATTACAATAGAATAATAAAAACTTTCAAAAATTAACACACTTAAACGGCGCTTGAACTTTCACGACTTCCTGTACAATTTTACAAAAACAATTTTGTGTTAATTATTGAACAGGTACGGTCCGGACTTTTCAGTGATGGCCCTGCCTCCTCTTCCTCTTCACCATTTTTTTGTCCTCCAGTTTTTGATTGAAGAAAATATTGTGCTTAATTTGATTCGCCACTTGTTGATGATAATCGAAATTTTGTACTGAATTTTATTGGTTTTTGTAAAGTTTTAACATATTAAAAAGTAATATTATTTGTGTATTTTAATTGGATATCCTTGAGTTTGAATGGAAGAACATTTTTGAGGATGAACTCCGCCCTTTAACTTGCTGTCAAAATTTTATTTGTATGTTTTCAACATTTTTTTAAAATCTATTTGGTAATTACTACATTTTTTAAGCAAGTATGATAAAGAATAAATAATAATAATAACAATTAAACAAAGCATTGATTTTGATTAAAACACTTAGAACATTTAGTCAATATTTTAAAACCAAATTGAAGCACTAATGTTTTTAAATGGAGATCAATTATACGTATCTAGTTTATTCAAAAGAAATCTTTATATCAATGCTAAAATGTAGATGGTGGTGGTGATTAAACTATTTAATTATCAATTATTAAGAAAAATTATAATACAATATTTTTTTAATGTTTCTATTAATAGAGGCATTAGGTAAAACATTTAAAAAATATTTTCCTTTCCTTAAATATTGACACAACTCTCACCAGTATTGTAAAAAATAAAACAGCAGAGGAAACTTATAACTATTACTAATGAAGGTTCAAAATGTTTCACCAAGTGATCAATGAGAAAGTGATTCAGGAAACTTATATGTTTAAATAAAAAAAAGTGTGATTTTTAAGTCTAATCTGTCAATGTGATTTACAAGTGTTATTATGATAAAATACAAATAAACGATTCGAATTGATATTTCTTTTGGGATGCCGAGAAGGTAAAGAATTATTATTCAAAGTGTTTAGATTACCCTTTTCTTCACTGTTTAATTATTACAAACTATTGATAATGAACACTTCGTGTTTAAAATGTACATTTAGTATTAAAATAAAAACAGTAAAGAAAAGGGTATTTTAAACACTTTGAATATTTAAATTAAACTGATTAAAGTTGTGATGAATTAATTTCTCACTTCACCTTTGTTGAAACTTTGAGAATAACTTATAGTCGAAACTAGTTGGAGTAAAATAAATAACAAGTGAAATCATACAAAGTGTTTTAATTCAATAATCAAATTGATTAAAGTTAAAAAAAAAACAATAAAACTTCTTCTTAAGCCACCTTAAACCATCTGCAATTAAGTTTTCAATTTTGTTACTGTATCCTTTCAAATAAACATATATTTTTTATTTTATTAAATAAGTTACTGAACTTTTAAGTAATTTAAGCATGGACATTATGATGAATGTTTTCGCACCGACTTTTCTTAAATATATATGTTAAAACTTCACGATTTCATTAGTTTAAACAAGGCGTTAAAAATCTACGATAAAAACCTTTCAACGACCGCTAAAATCCAAATAATCCTTGAAAAAATTTTTCAAGCAACTTTCTAGCATCGATAAAACATTATGTACAAACACTTAAACTCCTAAATATACACGTCTCTAACTATAACAATTTGTTGACTTTGTACCTGTGATCAACGGCGACGCTCTAACAGGAAGGTCCTGCGAGGGTCGACCCTCCGACGCCGATCGATGACGAGAGGAGGCAGGGTGGTGTGTGAAAAAGTCCCGACGAAAGAGTTTCATTTAGCTGGTTTCTACGCCCACGAGTGAAAGTAACAAGGAGATTTTTCTGATAAACTATTTAAGGTATTTTTTTATCATAATGTTATTTTTTTACATATATACAAGTTTTGTTTTTACTCCTTAGACTAGTGACGATCATCTATAACATTTTATAATTAATATATTTTATTAACCCGATTATTTTTTTATATTAGAGACCTGCTCCATAACAAGAAAAGTTTTAAAACCGCGCACACAGAATATAAACTAAGCTTAGATTTTTTAGTCATATGATGAGTTTTCTTTTCACACTCCTGAATAAAATAATAAAATTAGTAATTTGTATCATTCTTTCTATTTTCTGGTTTTTATTATAGAATATATAGAATATATTTACTTTCCCTTTATAGAAAGTATTGTTTATGTGAATGAGAATGCTCTAGGTGCAGAATGTCAAAAACGAATGATCCGTTTGAGATGAAACCTTAAACTTAAAGTTTTATCATTAAAAACTGGAATTGAAAAGCTTTTGGTAAACATTCATTAACCGGAAGATGGTTGTTTACTGGAGACGTTTTTCTTGTTTTTCCCGATATTTTTCTAAATTTGAAAAATTATACATAGCTTTTCAAACAAAACTGTTGACAATATAACCAATTTTCGAATTTTCCATCAAGACAATTTACGGTTGAGAAATTGGAATCTAACAAGCAACAATTAACTGTCTCGTTTAAACTCGGTGCTGATTTTGACTTATTAGAAAAACTCACTATACCAGACTTGTGGCCATTAGGCATACCACTCAGATATTTTTTTTTTTCGAAACTACACAACAAAAGACAAAAATTAAATCTAAAAAGTCGCTTGAACTGTTACAATTAATTTTGTTAGTTCATATTTTTCTGAATGAGTAATATGTTGAATCAAACAGCCTATCGACAAAAAAATTACCTTTAAATCGAGGGGTTCTTCAAGGATCTATAGTGGGACCCCTACTTTTAATTATTTACGTAAATGATATAAATCAACACGTAAACGAAACGAACTTAATTTTCTTTGCAGATGATAAAGTGTTAAATAGTTTTAAAAAATCTGGAAATATTATTATTTGCAACAACTAACATTAAAAATCAATTCATGTATTGGTTTTCAGCAAACAATTAAACACTAAATGGAACAAAAACCCTGACAATTATTCATCGAAATTTAGATGAACAACTTAAAGCAAAAAAGGTAAACTTCCAGGTATTTATTTTGGCCTATAGACCTGTTTTGAACATTGCTATAGGCTTGCAAACCATTTATCATCCCTAATTTACCTATTCCGAAATATTTTGCTATCTAAAAAAGTTTTAATTATTGCATATCATGCTTTATATGCTGCAAAACTCTGCTATTATAGTCTGGGCTCACTCAGCATCAGCTGCTAGAATCTTTAGCCTACAGAGAAAAATAGTACATATAATTAATGGTGCTCATTACAGGCAAAATACGAAACACATTTTTATAAAATATAATTTAATAACTTTTCCAGCACAACATATTTTTCAATCATTATTGATATTAAGCAAAATATAACAAAATACCAAATTGTAAATGATGTTCACAATTATAAAACGAGATCAACTGAAAATGTATTATTTTGGATTGAAATTTTACAATATAAACATTGTATAAAACAGTTCCTTATTATGAAATGTCCTTTCAACATAAATAATTTGTTTACTTACACATACCAATTTTTTGTAATACCAATTTAAATATATGTAATACTCAAATGATGTTATAAAATGAATACAAAACAAGGGCATTATTTGAAGATAATGGAGAATAAACAAGTACTATGTGAATTTTCCCAAGTTTAATAATCACGCCTGTTATGTCTTTGGCGGTTCCATTCTTGATTATTGCCTCTGTAGTTTTGACGGTCTCCACGGAAATTTCCCTGATTTGCTCCACGTAAAAAAAAGTTGCCCTGTTTAGTTTCAAGTATTCTCTCATTTGAATCTACAAAGTTGTTGATCTTATCAGCCAATTGCAGGCGCGATGGCTCACATCTGTGCATGACAACAGTTTGTGTAGGATCATCAAGAGAAGCCATCAGCTCCTCATTCATGATCATCTTGGATATGATGGAATGTACATTGAACTTCTCCATTTCAAACATTTCTGCCAATGTAGCCATAGAGATGGAATCATAAACATAAGAATAAATAAATAAATAAATTCTCAGTGACTCTTTCGTGATAAGTCTGGTGAGCATGGCTCTAACTGCATCAGCTTGATAGAATAAATCCAAAACCTTGGCATTCATTTTCTCATTAATAATAAAATTATTTCAAGCAGCCCAATGACCATTCCTCATGCCCTTGGCAGCTGCAACTACATGCTTCCTCATTCTCTCTGGAGGTCCTACCAAGCTTTTCCTCTCAGAGCTACGAAGTTGTTGATAGAATGTCTTGGAAATCATCCTTTTGCGGGCATCAAATTCATGAGCGGCCATGTAAGGAATTTCAATTAACATGGCTGATACAAGATACACACACTCGAGTAGCTCCAAGTTAATGTGCATATGGAAAGGCATCTGGCGCTGCTTTTCAATTTTTTTTCCTTACTACGTTCCTGTTGACGCTGAGGAAATAACCCTTGTGCAAGTAATTCCTTCGGTTTTCCTGTCATCATTAAAACTACTAAACAATTATGGGCATCTTTAATGTTGGCATGTCGAAATGCACATAAACCTAAATGAGCCATCCTAATGTTGTATAAACTCTGTGTGCTAGGATCAGAATGCTGAATAGTTTCTTGAAGATGGGATATGAGCACCAAATCCCTAGCTTGGAACCAATTGTCATGAAGAGCATGATGATAAATATGCGAAAGAATAGCACGTGTACGAAGCCTATCAGTTCCATCCATTGCATAAATAAATTTGCACAGTTTTTCCATGTCCTGTACAGATGTGACAGCAGTATTTGGTACTTCACCAATTTTCTTCTGCTCGAATTTATAATAAAGATGTTCAATTTTACGAAGGTAAATTCTGCATTGTTCGGACTGGATATTATGCCTTTCTAAGTAGATTTGGACCTTGTCAATTATACCAGCAACCTTACACTTATCTTTCCACATATTCATACTATGAGGATCACATTCTTTTAAAAGCTTAGCGAATTCATCACCCAACCTCTCCACTGCTGTCAAAATGCATCCTCTAACTTGATAAGGTGAAGTCTCAAAATTCTCAGTTTCTTCAGTAATTGTATCGAAGATGACATATACATACTTTATAAGAGTATCCAATAATTCAATCATACGCTCCAATAACTTTGTCTAGTATTCTGGCATCATGGCATCAGACACCTTGGGATTATAATCAAAGACGGAGAAAATAATGGCAAACTTTATTTTAATGATAACAGCAGGTCCTAAATGGTGCTGCTCAGCAGTTTATGAAGCAGTTTGATTTGCTCACGTCTATCTATCCTTTTCTTGACACGAGCGGCAATAATTCCACTGAGTTTCTTCACAACTAGACTTAGATCAATTTCTGCATCCTTTGCAAACATCTTAGGATTTTCACTCGGAATGGCAACACCACCCTTGACTGTTTCCCATTCACCTTCACCATCCTCATCATCAGCATGTTTAGGATTGCGCCTTTCTTTGTTCTTACGATTCTTTCTGCGTTCCTCCTTTCTACGCTCCTTCTCTTCATCACCTTCTTGAGTTGCTCCAATTTTCTTTAAGAAACGCTCACGCACACTGGTGAATTTTTCTTCATCAGAGGAACTACCAGAAGAAGATTCAGAATCAGAAGGCCAGTCATCAGAATCAGAGTCCTCATCATCTTCAGGTGTTACTTTTGACCGGTCAGTTTAAGGTTTCACACTAGCAGATGTCTTGATAGGGACATCATCATCAGAATCAGGTTCTGGTTGACGTTTTTCTTCTTCTTCTTCGTCATCTGGCTGATCAGGATTTTCACGGAATTTGGCAACATCATCTTCAAACTTTTTTAAATATTTTCTCAGTTTCTGACGCATCGAACCTAGAGATTTGCTGTTGTTCTTGCTGAAATTTTTACGACCCTCATGATCCTCCCACATTTCATTGATAAAATCTTCCAATTCGACCAAACACCTAGTATAAAATCTGGGTGTCTGGGCATTTTCCTCTTTTACGATAACAGGTGTTGCTTTTACATAAGCTTTCTGCAAATCCTCAAACCTTGTTAGCATACTACTCATATCCTTAATCTTTTTATAATTTCGAATTTGCTTTATAATGTTGGTCAATTCTTCATAACGTTTCTCTTTTGTAGATCGTACAGCACGTTTAACTTCCTCTTCATCATCACTAAAAGTGTAAGTTGGTACTGGTGCACGTTGTACTGGCTCCTCATCAGATGAACTATCAGATTCGGAATCGGATTTAGCAAAAAATCGAGACATCTTGGAAGAATAAATTCACCACCCTTTACTGATTGGAGGGTGGATAGTGACCCACCACCCACCCTACATATACATATTGCTCAATAGTAATAATCATCTCTTGATCATCGTTTGCTACAGAAAATAATGGTTTGATTGGAAAAATACAGCCATGTGAAATCCGCCTTCAAGTCTTGCGGTATATTCAAGTTTTTGAAAAATATATCTTATTTTGTATATTTTTTGTAGGACTTGTAAGGTCAATTCACTAAATTAAACTAAACATGATGGCCTCCAGTCAGTAAAACATCATCAACCCACCCTACATATACATGATAACTATAATTGCTAATCGTTGATGATTTGCTGTTAAAAACAATAAATTATGTAATAAAAAGTAAAACTAAATCAAAATTGACGTTTATATAAAAATCGCTTACTACATATAATCCTATTTAATTAAGATAGAAAGTTTGCCCACCCATCATGTATAAAATTATTACTAATGTACCCAGTAAAAAATTTCACCAGTTTAAATTATTTTTTATTCAAAAATTTTGTAATTAATTTGACTGGAAACCGCGAGACGATAAGGAATTATGGTTATCATGTATATGTAGGGTGGGTGGGTGTCCTCTATCCCACCCTCTAGTCAGTAAAACATCATCAAAAATTATTACAAATATTTCTATGAATTCATCAATTAGAAAATACAATTATTTTATTTTTGATTTTTATTTTACAATTTCTAACTAAAACCATTGATTATGATTTACTGTTTGGAGAGTGGGTAGAGGCCACCCATCCACCTTACATATACATGAAAACTTTAATTACTAATTGTTGAAGATTCCACATTTTTTTTTACTTTCCCTATATAGAATTTGAAAAATATTACATAACTTTTCAAACAAAAATCAAAGGGAATGAGAAACGGAACAAGTTTTATTTAAATACGTTTTTCATAAAGTTCTTAACTTCTAAGAAAAAAATTAAAAATTAATAATTTTTGCATTTTAAATAAATAAATAAATAATAAGTCTATAGGAGTTATATGGAATGTATATAACAAGTAATTGTAAATAATTCAAAATTGAGTAAGTTGTTAAGCATAACCATTTTGCGTAAACCTCATAGTTTTCGGAAAAATAGGTTTATGTATAAGTGTTTTCCGGTCTGACTAAGAGATGGCGCAGTGAATGATGACACATACGTCATATTGTTCGTCTGACATTAATCTACCAACAAACACAAGTTGAGTCCGTCAAAAACTAGCGTCTTTGTTTTATCGTTCAGTGATCATGTCGAGTTTTGTGCCTGAAAAAGAACATTTGCAGGACTTAATCAAAAGAGAAACGTTGACTTTGCTGGTAGAAACAAATGGTGCACACGCTCCATCGATTAGAACATGTAAGACATGGTTTCGACAATTTAAAAGTGGTGATTTTAATGTGAAAGGTAGCGAGCGCTCTGGTAGACCACAAAAATGCGAAAACGAGCAATTGCAGGAGTAGCCTGACCGTCACCCAAGACGGACGTGCCTGAGCTCTCTCAAGGTATCATAAAACTGGCCATAAAAAGCACCTGACATACGCTCAAAAAGCGAAGACAAAATTTCGTTTCTAAAAAGTGCAGAGTTTGAAAGTATTTTAAACAAAAACCAAAACAAAAAATATGTTTAATGCTTGAAGCCATCACTTTGTGTGTGATATCAACGAAGTGTATTTTCATTTAAAGTTCCTGTTCCAAAAACAAAACAAAAATATAGTGAGATCAGCGAGCTAAAAACTGAGATAACTGAATTCAAATCCAAAATAATATCGATAACTGGCACCAATGAAACAATGGGTGTAAGCAATAAACATAAAAGCAAACCCGACAATAAAAGAAATGACAACACCAAAAAAAGACGAAACCGTACAACATGAGGAAGTAAAAATATCTAGAGTCAAAATCAGTCACACCATAAGTACAATCTGAAGATTCCGCGTCCGAGAAGTCCAAAGATACTAAAAATAGTAAGTGGCAAACAAATACACGGAAGAATAAAAACCAACGAGGAAATAATGAAAATATTACGTGGAATCAAATTTGCACATTTTTATGTGTGCAGACTGGATGCTGCATTAAAAGAATACCTGGAAAGCAAGGACTTTAGTAATATTAAATGTGAAATAATGAAGTTCAAATACCCTGATGACCATTCGTCATTCAAAGTATCTGTTCATCTGAATGAGGCAGATGACTTACTTGAACCAGGCTTATGGCCCAAAGATGTTTTTATCGATCATTTTTTATTCCGACTGAGGCCAAAACAAAACCGAACTCACCCTCTCAATCAAATGAGGAACCAAAAAGAAACATAACAATCATCCACCAAAATGTGCAATCCATTGGTAACTGCAATGACATTTTAAGTGAGGAACTGAAATTAAACAACTGTAATGTGTTGTGCATCACTAACCATTGGAAATGTGAAGAACAACTGCATTGACAACTATACGCTAACGTCGGATTTTTGCAGAAAAAAGAATTAACATAGCGGAGTTGGAATCTTTGTAAAACAGTCAATAATTTTCCAAAAAATACCTCGAATAACAAATTTAAGTAAACCTTATATCTTTGAATGTACAGCTGTAAATATATTAAACTCAGTAAGTAATTAAATTATAATAGTTATATATAGACCACTTTGTGGCTGCATTGATGATTTCCTAATATTACTGGAACAACTACTAATAATTGTGTGCAATAATAATAAATTAACAATAATTGCCGGTGATTTTAATATTAACTTTTAAATCAATATAGCTTGAAGCTAATTGTAATTAAACTTCTAAATAGCTTTGGATTCAGACAACTTTTCAATGAGCCTAGATATCATAAATATGCAGGTTTCAAATCATCTTGGCCAAAAAATTCAATAAAACGTGACTCTCAAGTTAATAAGAAATTAATGACAATATTTAGCAATGCAAATATGCAGAAATTTGGTGATAAAATTCAAAGAGTCAACTGTTCTAATATTTATGATATTTCTGATGATGATTCACAGTGGAATATATTTAGCGACATTTTCAAACAGCTAATAAATGTATGTTTTCCGAAAAATACGTTAGCTTAACACCAAAAACCCCAAAAACTATAAAGCCAACTGAAGAAATTATAAATTGTAAAAATAATCTAGACATATTATACGTCATATGTTAACTCGGCATGATCAACAATAAAAAATGACATAAAACAACTGAGGATGTCACTAAATAAGTTTCTAGTTGAATTGGAGCCTTATTTAATGGACGAATTTGTAAATAGAAATTAAGTTAGAATAATAGATGTGTAAATTAACTTAGGTAATGTATTCATAATTTAGCATAATTAACTTAGCTTGTAGTAACCTAGCGCATTTTTCACTTTGATCATGTATGTACTTGTCACTTTGAAAAATAAAGACCTATTCTATTCTATTCTATTATTGGATGATGGCGTAACTCAAAGTCAACGGCAGTTAGCAGAAGCATTATATGTGTCACAAGAAACAATCAGCTGACTTTAACGAGCAATGGAGAATATCAATAAACTCGGTAAATGAGTCCCACACGAATTGAAAGAACATCAATAGGAAAATCGCAAAGTTACTTCTGAGCCACGAAAGAAAAGAATTTTTGCAACGAATTGTGACGGTTGAGGAAAAAATTATTTATTTTGGAAACTCGAAGCGGAAAAATCCGTGGCTTTCACCTGGCGAAGCCGTTCCTTCAACACCAAGGGCAAAACGGTTCGGGAAGAAGACCATGCTCTATTTCTGGTGGGACCAGAGGGGAATTGTTTATTATAAACTCTTGAAACCCGGCGAAACTGTTAATACACAACGCTGTCGCCAACAAATAATTAATTTAAACTACGCATTCATCGAAAGACGACCGGAATGAGCCAGAAGACATGGCAAAGTGATTTTGTTACACGACAATGCGCTGTCTCACACAGTAAAACCAGTGAAAGAAACCTTTAAATCTCCTAGATGGGACATCTGGCGTCATCTGACTATCACCTCTTCACAACAATGAGGCACGCGCTCGCAGAATAGCACTTCAGCAATTTCGAGGAAATTAGAAAATGCCTCGATGAACGATTAGCCACAAAAACAAGCAGCTTCTCTGACATGCTATTCATAAGTTACCTGAAAGATGGGCGAAATGTGTGGAAGCCAATGGCCAATATTTTGAATAAAACAAAAATTAATTTTCCTTAAAAATTACGTGAGTTTTTGTACAAAATAAAGCGGAAAAAACATATTAGTATAGGGATGGCCAAATCACCATTTTTTCTATTATTTTTGTCAGGAACTTTATCAAATGATAAATAAAACTTACTTTTATTTAAAAAGTACGTTTTATTTATCATTTGATAAAATTCCTGATTCAAGATGTATCACAAAGCATCCAACATATTATTTTTGTTGTTATTTAATTTACCTTTATTTTCGTATTATTTCCCCTTTCTCTACGTTTTGCCTCACTTACTCTAAATTTTATAATTTACCTTCCTTCTTAAAGGCAAAATATTGAAAAATTCAAACAATTCATTTAATTAAAGATGTTAATTCAAATCGATTTTTTTAACTAATAATTTAAAAATTCATTATTACTTAGTGTGTTCAAACATTTTGTGCTGTTTAAGGGAAAAAAAGCAATTGCTTGGAAATTCTAGAATTTTAGGGAAATTGCTTGAGGTTCCTGAAAATGTTTATTAAACAGTTCTGAAAAGTATTATAAAATATCTCCCAGATTTAACGAGAAATCGCTGTAAAGTAAATATTTTCCAATATTGTTTCTTGTTTCTATCGAGGCTATTATTAAGAACTTTTTAAGAATCATTGCAGCATTTTTTTTTCTGTGGAGTTCAAACTTTTCCAAAGATTTATGAATCAATGTTTTAGATTTTCAACTAATTTTTGCTTTTTCTTTATCATCTTGTAGTACCATCATTATTATGAAGAATTCCAGAATATTCTAGCCTATTTTTTCAATTTAAGTTATCTCAATTTCCTCTTACTTTTTTTTGATAATTTTCTAGTGTCGTTTCTTTTTCTGCGTCTTTTAAAATTTTACTACGTTTTTTTTTCAATTTTTCCAACAATTCCTCTTTCTTTAAAGGTTTTAACATTGTCCATCAATTTCTCTTTCAAATTTTAGAATTTTTCTTTCAGCAATTTCTCTAACATACAATGCGCAGTTCAAATTTGTAATAAATAAAAACATGAGTAATGATAAGTATTGTTGAAAAAGAAACATTAATATTGTTATAATTCTCACTGTTGACAGTTCCCTTGGTTTGTCGGTGGTTATCCACTCAAGCAGGGATCTACTGCAACACAATAGGCAATAGATGGCAGTGTTATTGCAAAATTATAATTAATAAATTGTATGCCTAAACTAGCGTAGTCACGACCTAGGTCAATGCGTATTTTATTAAGGTAGGTCGGGAGTACGACAGCTCAATCTACTGATTATTGTGGTAGGTCAAGAGTACGCTCGAATCAAATAATTACTGAGAATATTTCAGGTTTATAAAGGCTACATTAAATTAATAATCTATTTAATGTACTTTGAAGTTAATTTAATTTAATATAATATATAAAGAAATGAAAAGAAATATTGACTTGCGCGCTAAAACAATTGAATGTCTGAACATGTAACAAGTGAAATTAATTACCAACCCGTATCTCAAAATGCTCATAAATAATTGAGTAATATATATATATATATATATATATATATATATATATATATATATATATACATATACAAATAAAAAATATTTATTTCCAACAATACTGTATCGATAAATTAATACTTAATTTAATTTACACAATATATATATATATATATACATGGTGACTGACGAAAAACCTTTGGTGCTGTATCTCGCTTATTTTTATCCGATATTAATAAATAAAACATCAAATTAAACCATTTTTAAAAGACTTTAATAGGATCTGAACTGTTATTTTTTCTCGCACCCAGTTTTTGACAAAATACGATCAACATTTTTTTTTAAATTGCACTGTATATGTATTTTTATTGATTCGCAAGGAGATTTTTTTTCTGAATATAAAATTGTAGACAAATTTATCCATACATCAAACTTAAGTCGAGAAATTGAGGATTAAAAAAATAAATAAAAAGTCAAGTATCCATTGTAAACAATATACAGACCCTATTTTAAATGTCAAAAGTGACAGTGACAGCCATTGATACAATACTGCAACGATTTTTAATTATTTCATAATTAAAATGTTGCAATATTTCAAACACTGTACTAGAATTTTGTGCTTCTACAGAAATCGTTTTTCAGTTTTTGAAATCTTGCAACATTATTATTATGAAATTATTAAAAATCATTGCAGTATTGTACCAATGACTGACACTGTCACTTTTGACATTTGGAATAGGCTCTGTATATTGTTTACTATGGGTATTTGATTTTTAATTTTTTTTTAATCCTCAATTTCTCGACTTTGGTTTGATGAATGGATAAAATCGTTTACAAATTTAGATTCAGAAAAAAATCTCCTTGCGGATCAGTACAAAATATATATACAGTGCAATTTGAAAAAAAAGTTGATCGTCTTTTGTCAAAAACTGGATGCAAGAAAAAATATCAGTACAGTCCATATTAAAGTCTTTTAAAAATCATTTAATTTGATGTTTTATTTATTCAAATCGGATCAAAAATAAGCGAGATACAGCACCAAAGGTTTTTCGTCAGTCACCCTGTATAGATATTTATGTATTTATTTATTTATTTATATATATGTAATAAATTTTCTGTGGGCATTTAGAAGTTGAAGGCGAAGTTCTTCCCTCCCTCGAAAAAAAAAAAAGGATGAGGAAACTCATACAAATAAAACTCATTCAAGACGGAATTACTTCCATTAGAGAAGTTATGTGGGCGATGTGAGGAACTAATGACATATTTTTAATTACGTTAGGGGCGCGCATTTTTTTCCTCTCTTCACCGCCGCCGCCGCCACCGACGGAAAGCAATTTATATTTACCAGATGTGCCCTTATTCGAATAAGGGCGATAACGGGCGTGTAGGGCGAGCGCGGGCGGGCGGAAAAGTTTTGGATCTAAATATTTATCGAAGGGGTAATTTGAAATATGCAATCTTTTAAGCCAACCAGACCTGAACGATAACATATTTCGTCTATCGCTTCAATAGAGGTTATAATCATAATGATAATAATTGCTTTAAAGTGAACGTTCCTGTGCGAGATAAAATTTTCTTGATAATAAAGATACATTTATAATTACAAAAATAATATTGCATTAAACTAGGAAATATTAAATGTGTTCTATTCATATTTATTATTCATTTAGATGGAGGATGAAGAGAGTGTCATGGACAGAACATGCGACCAACGTGGTTTACTTCAACTAGTATTGGCTGATAATTTTAGGATGTGTAGGCAGAGGGTAGTTCGAATTATCTGGATTCTTATTACAAAAAGAGAATGGTTTTATAGTTAATGCTTTGTTTAAAGTGAAGAAGTTAGCAAACCAAATAAATAAGGATCTTCTAGGAGGAAGAAGTCATTATTAAATTGGTAATAAATAGAAAAAAAACACAAAAATATATTCGTAAAATCTACAACAATACATTGTTGTAGATTGTACGAATATATTTTCGTGTTTTTTTCTATTTATTAGTGAATTATTTACAACGTAAAGGACTTATATATTTTATTATTAAATTGGTATCTTACTACTGTTAGATATATCTTCAACTTATTTATTTGCCTTGATATTTTGGTCATTCTTACAGTAAGATGACTGCTAATAGGCTTTAGATTAAGAATTTGCATTTACTTATACTCCAGATCCCAGAAACAACCATTTGAAGTGGTTCAAGAAAAAACCCCTTCACTAAGATTCCAGGAACAAAGTATGTTTTTAAAAATTCAATCCTCATTTTCTACACATTTTTTACGTAATTTTTCTTCTTTTCTATAAGTTTTGTTTACTATTTCTTGTTGTATTCTGATAGTATCATATAATCCAGTTTTTTATTCTCATGAAATTTTTATGACAATATCAAGAATTCCAACATAATCTACACTTGTTTTTTCACATTAATAAAATTTTAGTTGCCTATAAACAAAATTTCTTCTTTTTGAGTTTTTGAGTTGGTCTTTTCAGTGAATTATTTACTTTTTGTTGTTTAATTTTATCACAATTTTCAGCATCTTTATTGTAGTTTCCCAACAACTTATTTTTGAAAAATTTAGTGTTTAAGGAAATTTTTGTTCTTGCCTCTTTATGCAAATTCTTACCATTTCATTGTTTTATATTATCCAAATTGTCTTGATGGTCAATTTCAACGTTTCAATTCTCTTGGAACTTTTTTTAAATTCGTCGAGAAATCTAAAAATTTAAATTGCTGAAGTTTACTAGAAATACTGTTTGATAATTCTTTTCCATCTTGCTTTATTTTATCAGAATTATTAAAGAATTTATGTTGAAAATTGCGATTTTATTCTTACGGATAATGTTCTTTCTGGATTTCTAAAATTTTTATCATCTATTCTCTGAAAATTTTCTAAAAACGTATATAATTTCCAGCATATTATGTTTTCGTTCGATAGAAACTTCTATTTTAACATTTTTAAGCAAGTTTTCTCCTGTTGTAAGATTTTAGTTCTTTGTAGTTTATTTCTTTTATTAAAATTATGTTAGAGTAGAATTTAATTTATCTTATAGTTTTGTAATTTTATAAAAATCTTGTACAATTTCCAACAGACTTTTCTTTAAAAATTTACTATTTTAAAATGATTATTTTACTTACTACTTTCTTTGTTGTGAGTTCCTTGTCATTTTTTTGCTTTATTACTTAAGATGATATTATTTTTGAAACTGTATTTGAGTCTTATTCGTCTAATAAAATTTAATTATTAGTTATTTAAATATTTGAATTTGCCGCGTCTTTTCCCATTGGTCTAACATTCATAATGGCCTCCTTTGTAACCATAGCAACCTGGTGGAAGCCATAATTTTTAGGGCATTAACGCGCGTCGTCATGAAAACGTAAAAAAAAATTGTATTGCATCTTCTACAAGAGAAGCTGGAACATGGACATGCTATATTCCTTGATAATTATTACAACAGTGTTAATTTGGCAATCAAACTTTCAGAAAACAATACATATTGTACAGGAACACTTCTAATGGATCGAAGAAATAACTTAAAAGATATTTTAGAAGCCAAACATAAAAAGGGTGAAAACAAATCTATGTTTTTAATGATAAACGAAATGTTTTGTATATAACCAACACAATTGGTATATTCAAAAATAAGAGGGGTATTGAAACAGAAAAACCTACAGTGATTATTGAATACAATAATTATATGTCAGGAATTGATAGATAGGACCAAATGTTGTCATATTATCCTTGCAACCGAAAAACGATTCATTGGTATTAGAAAATATTTATCCACGTTTTGCAAATGAGTTTACTATTTGTACAGAACATGCTCCAGAGAAAATATAAGATTATACGATTTTCGCTTGGAGGTAATAAGAGATCTTCTGACTCTACAATCTGTGCCAAATATTGCTCGTGCTCCAACTGCTAAAAATATTATTTATAGTCTAAGGAAGATAGAAGGAAGAACAACAAAAGAACAAAAGGAGCATCAGGAAACAAAAATGATCAGCAGAAAGGAATGCAGAATTTGCAAACAAAATAAAAGGACAAAATGATTTAATGACATTCAAAGTCATTAAATATTTCACATGTCTTTTATACAATCGTTACTAATATTCAGGTGACCTTGAGTGACCTTTGATAATTTTAAATCACCTTAAAGAATCGGTGGATGATTTATATTATATAACCTTATATGATTATTGGATTATCTGATTACCTTAAATAATCTTGTATAATGCATGGATGTTAGATGCCCTTGAATTATAACTTTATTGCCATCAATATTTGTAAACTTAGTAAATTTTTAGTTCATCTCAAGTAAAGTTTAAGAAGTTGCCATTTTGATTTCAAAGTCATTTGTTTTCTAGTATGTTAAAAACACGTTGATTTTGAATGATGTTGAAGTTTTTAAAATTATTTTTCTTTGGCAAATATTGTTTTTAAAGATTTTGTAAATTTAAAATGGAATTTTGAGATTAACATAGGTCCAGTTTAAAGAGCTCTCATTTCGTTTTTTAATAGTGTATGTCATTTATTTTCTAGTATATCAAAAACACATTCATTTTAAGTAAGTTTTAAGTTTTTGAAGTTAATTTCCTAGGTGGATATATTTTTCCTAAAAAATTATAATCGTAAGATACAATTTTCAATGTTGTACATTATTTGTTTTCTAATATGACAAAATTTATGATTCTAAAGTTTTTTATTGGGTGGATATAAAAGAATTTAAAAAAAAATTCGTGAGCTGAATTTTTTAATTTACCCAAACTCAAACTCGTGTTTGACGAGTTATAATTTTGTTTTTAAATAATGGTTTTCATTTATTTTTTAGTATGCTAAAAATGTATCAATTTCTAGAAGATTTCGATATTTTAAAATTAATTTTGTGAGCGGTTGTATATTTTTTTAATTGTTAAAATTGTGAGACGCAATTTTCAATTTACCCAAACTCAAGTTTTTGTAATTGTCATTTTGCTTTTAAACTACGTATGTGATTTCTTTTCTAGTATGTTAAAAGCACATTTATTTTGAGTATATTTGAAGAACTTGACGTTATTTTCTTGGGCGTTTTTTTTTTTAAAACGTCGAATCGTGAGATGCAATTTCCAATTTAAATTAACTTGTGTTTTAAGAGTTGACGTTTTGTTTATAGTAAGGTTACGTCATTTGTTTTTACAGTGTGTTAAAAACACATTTTATTTTGAATACATCTTAAGATTTTGAAGTTATTTATTATTTAATTTTAAAATCAAAAGACGGAATTTGCAGTTCTGACGTTAAGTTGAGTTTATATAGCTATAATTTTGTTTTTGAAAATTATACGTCGTTTGTTTTCTAATATGTTAAAAATGCGTTAATTTTAAGTAGATTTGTACATTTTAAAGTTAATTTCCTGGATGGATGTTTTGAAAAAATAATTATAATCGTAAGATGCAATTTTCAATTTTGCTCGAGTCAACTTTTGTATGCTGCCATCTTTATTCTAAACTGTGTACGACATTTGTTTTATAGTATGTTAAAAGCACATTAATTTTTAGTAGTTTTGAAGTTTTTAAAATTAATTTTTGGGGTGTATATAAAAAAAAATAAAATATTATTCTTGAAATGAATTTTTTTAATTTATCAGAACTCGGATTTTACGAGTTATAATTTTGTTTTTTAAGTAATGGTTTTCATTTATTTTTCAGTATGTTAAAAACGTATTAATTTTTAGTAGATTTGAAGATTTTGAAGTTAATTTTGGGAGCGGTTGTGTATTTTTTTAATTGTTAAAATCATGAGATGCAATTTTCAACTTACCCTAACTTGATTTTTGAGAGCTGTTATTTTGTTTTTTTAAATAGTATACCTCATTTGTTTTTTAGTATAATAAAAATACATGCATTTTGAGTTGTTTTGAAGATTTTGAAGTTATATCCTTGCCCGATTATATTTTTAAAAACATTTAGAATCGAGTGATGCAATTTTCAGTAAACATTAGGTCAAGTTTAAAAAGGTGTTTTTAAGCTGTGAATACTATTAATATTGGGTATGTTAATTGTGATTGTGATTTATAATTGAAGCCCCTAGGGATTAATTTGAATATGGGCTTGTCTAAACATAAACAAACGTAGAATATATTACTGTTTGACAAAATTAAAATTTTTAAATGTTATAGATGATCATCATATAAGTCTGTAAGTATAGACACGCGGTATATATTCTTTATATTTATATATTTATAATACATGTGTAATTTGTTAATACTCGTAGCGTCCTATATTCTTTACATATACTAAAATGAGAGGGGACGGAATGCCCGTAAAGCGGACCGCTTCGGAATAAAATCTTCATTTAAGTATGTGTGCAAGTGAGTAAATATTACTCATTAATTCTAGTAGGCTTTACGGGTAGTCGTCCCGACAGTAAAACCGCACTATGATAAGGGAACACCGGGGGGGTGAGTGCAAGTTTGAGTGCACTCTGCGACCGATGTCGCCTTAGCGTAGAGTTAAAAGGCTTAAGTCATGCTCAGTTAATACACACATACGATTGTACTGTTTTGATATCAGTATTTTTCTTTACATAAAATATTTTTTCCTGTAGTAAAAAAAAACCTTGTAATAAGTGGTTTTATCTAAAATGTATAAAACATAAGTGTTCTCAGTTATTATATTAAAATGTATCTTAAATTAATTTTTGGTAATTGAGCCACATACTTGATGATAATGAACTATTATTTATGCAGGTCAGGAGTACATTAGGGTAGTGAATTTATTAGGGTAGGTCAAAAGTACGCTAGTTTAATTATATGTTTAATAACCTAGGTCAAGAGTACGCTAGGACAGAAAATAATTTATTGGGATAGGTTGAGAATACGCTAAGATACTTAATAATTTATTGGCGTAGGGCAGGAATACGCTACAGTTGTGAATAACTTAATGGAATAGGCCAATAGTATACTAAGGCACTGAAAAGTATATTGGGATAGGTCAAGGGTACGCTTAGATATTGCATAATATATTTGGATCGGTGAAGATTAGATTTAAATAATAATTAAAATATCAAAATAATAAAAGGAAGATTTAAAGGATTTAAGTATTACTGGTTAAACCTTCACCAATTAAAATTACACTTGGTTTCTTTCAAAATGTTTGTCTATCTAAATAGAGAAAATTTATTAAACAAAGCAAGTGCAATTTAATTAAAACCTTCATAAGTAATAGTTTAAAAGGTTTCACCAACTGATAAATAAAAAAGTCATTCAAGAAAGATGATTTAAGCTTTGACAAGAAACTATTCCGAAATTCTTTTCAGTATCAAAAGGATAGAATTTTGAGGCTAAACGTGGCATTTTCTATTTGCGGTAAAAATTTGTACAAAACTGTTAATACTTTTATTGTTAAAAATAAATTGATAAAAAAATATTTTGAAGTATTATTTAGACTGCAAAATATTAATAACTTTATTAATACCATTGTGTAAGATTTAAATTTTAGTATTTAGTGTTTTAAAGAAAACTATGATTATAAAATAACTGAGAACATAATTATATCACTATTTGAACTTAAAATGACTTTATGTTTTTGCTATTATATTTAACTGAGCATGTTTTAAGTAACGAACCGCGCATAAAAACCGCAGTTGGCACTGAAAGAAGAAAACTTCAGGGATATCACCTAATTTATTTATATACTAAAACGCCATTCTTACCTTAATATTAAATGTTACTTATTGGTATTTGTTTGCACCTTGCCAGCTCTTATTTATTTTTGATTTAATTAAATACTTACTAGATTACATCGACTTGAACATTCAGATAGTAATAAAAATTCATTTAAAACTATTGCTATGTGTTCATCATGTTTGTTCTTCAAAATTTTTTTTTTATTTTGGTGTTGGAGTTTCCGTTTTTTTTTTGTGATTTGGTTTGGTTTTTTTGTTGTGGATTGTGTGTGTGTGTGTGATAGAGAGATATGGGTTTTTTTTGGGGGAGGAGGGAGGATGTGAGGATGTGGCATATGTAAAGAATATGAAGAGAGTAATAATAATAAAAGAGATTGTCGGATTAGTGTCTGTAGAGGGCGCTAGGTGCGCTGCGATATTGTGCGGTTCGGATCCTCCGACTGACGCACTCATAGCAGCACACGTAGGCTAAACATCACTTGAACAAGATTCTCCGGAAGGCCCTGCGGAAGTCCTTGTTGAAGATGGTGTAGATGACGGGGTTGAGGGCCGAGTTCATGTAGCCCAGCCAGAACGCCGTGGAAAAGGCGATGCCGGGGATGTCGTAGGCTAAGCGGAGTATGTACATGAAGAAGAACGGCAGCCAGCAGGCGATGAAGCTGCCCATGATCAGTCCGAGGATGAGTGTCGCGCGCTTCTCCTTCTTCCTCGCTATCCTCCTCTTCTCGCGCTCGGGATCCCGAGGCTTCTGCACGCGGGGCACCACCTGCTCCACCATCTGCTCGCTCTCCTTCTCCTTCTTCCGCTCCTCCGACCTGCGACTCTTGTTCGCAGTCCTTTTCCCGAATATCGGTTTGCACAGTCTCAACTTTAAAGGTTTCACAACAGTACACCGAGACACTACACCGGAGTCCGAGCTGCTCGGGTCAAACTCGCTGACCATGTCCGTGTCGATGGTCGACGGTTGGCGGGCGCGGGCCATCGCAGCCGCCTGCTGCTGCAGCTCGCCGTTGACGGAGAGGGTCGAACTCCGGAAGGGACACTGGGCCAGGGGATTCCGCACCACCTGGACACCGCCGTACACCTGCGAACGAGAGATTAGCTTATGAATTATAGACGTCCTATGGGAGGGTCGGTTATGTTGGATTAACGAGAACGTTACATATTTATTAGGCATAACCCTCAAATCTCCAGAGTGAGCAGACATACATCTCAATTTCAAATATATTTATTACCATATTTTAATAACGCAAGTCGACTAGATCTTAACAAATATTCAAATCGTATACTTCTATTGCTATATATATATAAAATTCATGAATAAATTAGAATTAAATAGTAAGAAAGGCTTAAACTTACATATTTATTGTAAACTCGGTAATATTATTATTAGCAAAATTTAATAGCTAAATAAAATTAAAAAAAAAATGGTGATGTGACCATCATAATACTTTTCCTATACTATGAAGTTTACGCAAAAAGGCTATTCTTAATAATATTCAGGCAGACAACATTACAAAGGTGGAGGAGCTTTGATAGCAATTAAGAACGGAATTCAGGCAGAACAGCTTTCTATTTTTTCACCAGTAACTACTATTGACATTGTCGCGGCATCAATTACCCTTCAGGCTAAAACGTACATTATTATGTCTTTACATTCCTCCAAATACCTGTAATGATGATTATGTGACATTATTTGAGCATCTTTTGGAACATTTTGGAACTTATGATTTAATTAAATAAGTAATTGTGATACATTTTGATAAAGTCAAAATAAATAAACAATTAACTTTGTTGGTATCAGAGAGAGAGAGAGCCGAAGCCACAGTAATAAACCTTCTTTATCAATATTCGGTTGTTGTAAGCTGTTGGGTATTTTACATGCAAAGTTTTCTCTTGCCATGAAGTGAGTTTATCGTTTGTTGTCCTTACAGCTTTTTCAGTGGTTTCGCTTAAATTAAGAGCGGTGTACCCGTCATCTGCATTGGCAACTTTTTGCAACAGGCTGGATTCGGATTCCTGGAAATATTTTCTTATTGTAGCTTCTTGTCTAATACTTCTGCCACCTTCTCTTCTTTTAAGGTACACTCTTTCAATGGTTGAACTCTAAATTTTTTGAGTAGCCTGTGAGTCATTCGATCCAGCTCATGCAGGTCTATGTCAGTGTACTTCAGCAGTCCAAAGGAGTAAGTAAGAACCGGGATTGCCCAAGTATTTATAGCAGTTATCATGTTTTTGGCATTTAGGTGAGTATTTAGCAGTTTGGTGAGTCTTGCTCTATACTTTTCTTTAAATTTCTTCTTTAGGTCCGTATGATTGATGCTTTGATTATGTGCTATTCCTAAGTATCTATAAGTTTCTTCAGGGCTTAGTGGCTCAATGCTTTTAATTGATTGAGGATCTATTTCGCGGTTACCACTGTGGATGTTCATTGTCGCGCATTTATTCATACCAAATGACATTTAGATATTTGTTGAATTTGGTTCTCGTTTACATTTAGATGTCACAGCGAAAGATTTTGGTTGTTTTTATTAGTGAGTGGAGATGTGTTCTGTTCTCTGCATATAGTTTTATATCATCCATAAATAATAAATGTGAAAGCCTGGTGTTATGTTTCATGTTTAATCGATACTCTTGAGAACCTGTGTTTAACAAATCTGATAGGGGTTTAATGCCATCACAAACCAAAGTGGATTAAGGCTATCGACTTAAAATATCCCTTTCGTAATTTTGATGTGTTTTGATTGGGTGTTTCAGTGTCCCATTAGAGTATCTAGTAGTCTGCAAATTAGTGGGTGGATTTTATAAATTCCCAATACCTTTTGCAACCAGTCGTGGGGGACGGATTCAAACGCTTTACTGTAATCTATGAAACACATGCTCAAGTTTCACTGTTTGATTTGAATATGTTTTAGGACTACAGCATCGATGGTTAGCTGCTCTTTGCAACCTAGAGCTTGCTTTATGCATCCCTTTTGTTCTGGGGAAATAATGTGCAATAGGTATATATCTTCTCAGCCATCACTGCTGTTAGCAACTTATAAATAACAGACATACAGGTAATAGGTCTGTAGTTTCGTGGGTCGTTTCGGTCGCCTTGTTTAAAGAGCATGAAAGTATTTTCAGTAGCTAGAAATGGGGGGAAGCTTGTAGGATTCCTAAGAACTTCATTAAAGCAATCCGCGATCGTTTGAGGTAGACATGTAAAACTCTTCAACCAGTAGTTCTGTATCTGGTCTGGGCCTGGAGCCTTTTATTTGTGCAGCGTCTTCACTGACCTCCGGATATCTTCAGGGGTTAAGTCAGGCTCAGGCATACCGGGAAATGCATGGGCAAATGTCAATATTTCTGGAAGCCAGGTGGCCTTTTTATTAAATTCTGCTGGTTCCTGCCAGACATGCTTCCAGTAGTTTGGGATCAACTTGATTGTCAGATTATACTTCTGGTTGGCTTAAGGTTCGGTAAAACTTTCTTTGATTTCTAGTGAAGTTTCTTATTTGGGTTTTCCTTTTTGTAGTGGTATTGTACCTTTTAAGTCTCGCGCCCTTAGACTTAAATTTTTGTCTGAGTTCGTGTCTTAAACATACCAATTTTTGCGTAATATTGGAATAATTCTGATTTAGGCGTGCTTTCTTAAAGATCGTTGTCATTGCCTTTGTTGTTTCCCTTCAGGTTTTCTAAGATTATGTCAACCTTCCCTCGTCGCTGATAAATTTGTAGACTTACTACACAAATTGATCAGTCTATCTTCCAAGCAGGTTCAAGTTTGTTCTTGTTAGGAGAGACATTTTTTCTGTGGAATAGCTCCTGGCCATTTAATTTGACCACTGTTACAGCTGCTCTATAAATGGCGGTGAGTAATATATTAAGATCTTTTGTACCATTAATTTGTCTTTGAAGTAGGGGATCTACGGATTCAACTATTTTTATAGTTTCTCGCTTAAATTTTAGCTTGGGGATTGTTGGTCTAGATATAGGACAGCTTCCTTCAAAAAGGTCCAGTTCTGTAAAAATTTTTGCTCAATCTCTTTGTTCGTATTTGGTTGGTCTTTATCAATTGTTTCTGGAATGGCAACTTCTTCGAGTGTCTGCGCTACACCCTACTGGTTATGCAGTCTTCGGCCAACTTCGCGTCTTACTTCAACTTCTGTTAAGAAATGTTTGGAATATATAGTTCTCAATCGATCAGCTACATTTTGTTCTGTGAGTCATAAGTTTTTAATTTCTATGTGGAGTTAATATCTCCAGCCAGGAATTATTATTATTATTATTATTATTAGCAGCAAAATCATTAACGATTATTATTTAAAGTTATCATGTATATGTAGGGTAGGTGGGTGGCCTCTATCCCACCCTCCAATCAGTAAAACACAAGCGAGGGTTTTAATTAAAAATTGTAAAATATAAATATCTGTTATGTATAAAAAAAATTACTTAAGAAAAATTACTTTCAAAGATACTATAACGTTCAAACGTATTTTTTTTCAAGAATTAGAAGTCTGCTAGAAAATGTATTTAAGCTAAATCATAAAATTGTTTAATATTCTTAAAGAATTCTTTAGTTTTTAGGAAATTCTCGAAATCAATAAAAGTCACTGCTACAACATTCTGGTACACATAAGGAAACTTCTAAGGAGGAAATATTACTGTAAAATTGTAAAAGAAGGACGCTTACAAATTCAGAAAAAATAAAGCAAAAAATATGGCGTAAAATTTATATTCATTCCAGAATCAATAGTCTGCTAGAAAATTTCTTATTAATTAATTATTAAATCATAAAATTGTTTAAAATTCTTAAAGAACTCTTTAGTTTTTAGGAAAATTTTTGAAATCAAAAAAAAAGTAACTGCTACAAAATTCTGGTACACATGAAGAAAATTACTGTAAAATTCTAAAAGAAGGACCCCTACAAATTCGAAAAATAAAGCAAAAAATATGTCGTAAAATTTGTATTCAAAGAAACTATAAGTTTCAAATGTTTTTTTTTTCAAGAATCAAAAGTAAACTTAATTTAATTTTTTGGAATTTTTCAGTAGTTTCTGTTCCAGAATTTTCAAAGTTTCTGGAAAGTTCATCTTCCAAAATCAAGAATTATTGTCAAGCCTTCTTGAATTTGGTTTTTAAAATACAGAATTTTTCCAAAGGTACTATTTTTTTTTTTTTTTCTAAAAGAGGAAAGTTTTCAAGCACACCTTATTAAATACTTCCGGAAATTCTCCTTCCAAAATTCTACATTGTGTTAACAACTTCCCTTTAAAATTTCTTAAATTCTTGTCCAGGTTTCTTAAATATAGTTTCCAGTATTAGTTTTTTTGTATCAACTAGGAAATTTCATAAAATCTAAAACAAATGATTATTGAAAATTGTAGAATTGTGAAAGACTGCTAGACAATTTATATAACACAAATTAATTGCAATTTTCGGAGATTTATTCATACAAATTTTTCAAATAATTTTTGATGATAGTTTACTGATTGGAAGGTGGGATAGAGGCCACCCACCCACCCTATATACATAAAAATTTCAATTACTGATAGTCTGGCGGTTTGGAATAAAATTAATTACAAAACTTTTTGAATAAAAAATAAATTAAAAAGGTTAAAGTTTTGAATGAGTAAGTTAGTAAAAATTTAAGGCATGTTGGGTGGGTAGCTTAAATCCTAATTAGATAAGATTAGCTATAGAAAATCATTTATATTTAAACTTAAATTTTGATTTTGTTCTATAGTTTATTACATAAAGGGTTTGATAATTTTTAGCAACAAATACATCAACGAATAGCAATTAAAATTATCATGTATATGTAGGGTGGGTGGGTGGCCTCTATCCCACCCACCAATCAGTAAAACATAAGCGAGGGTTTTAATTAAAAGTTTTAAAATATAAATACATGCAAAATAATTGCAATTTTTAGAGATTTATTCAAACAAAATTTTCAAATAATGTTTAATGATGTTGTACTGCTTGGAGGGTGGGATAGAGGCCACCCACCCACCCTACATATACATATAAACTATAATTCCTTATCGCGGTTTCCAATAAAATTAATTACAAAACTTTTTGATTAAAAAAGGAATTAAACTGGTAAAATTTTTGAGTAAGTAAATTAGTAAAAATTTGATGCATGATGGGTGGGTAGACTTTATCTTAATCAAATCATATTAGCTGTAGAAATTAATTTTTATTTAAAGTTAAATTTTGGTTTTGTATTATTTTTTATTCCCTAAAGGGTTTGATTATTTTTAGCAGCAATTCATCAACGATTACCAATTATAGTTATCATGTATATGTAGGGTGGGTGGGTGGCCTCTATCCCACTCTCCAATCAGTAAAACATTAGCGAGGGTTTTAATTAAAATTTGTCAGTTAGCTGATAATAAACAGATGGAACATAACAAGTGTATTACTTCTGCCAATATGAAAATTTGGTTCCATCAAAAATGTAGCAGAAGAAGTAGCGAATTTATTAAAAACATAAGTGATCTGAAACTAGATACGTTGTGTAAAGAAAACTAAGTTGAAAAATGTGTTCAAATCGTATATACTTCAGCCGTCAGTGCCTCAAATCCAAAATAACACCAAAAGCCAAAAAGCTGCAAATCGTTTACATTCATCTGTATTTTATGGAATAGGATAGTTAAAAATATAACTAACTTTACTTGGATCTGGTGATATACCTTCAGCTAAAATCACATGACCTAAATAAAATATTTCTTTTTTTAAATTGACATTTCGAAGGATTGAATTTTTGATTTACTTTTCTCATTTAGACTTATCACAGGGTTATTATCAAGTCTAATTCCAAATTTGTTTAAATGAATCTATTCAATTCTGCAATAATATTGTTTATTTACCTTTTACAATTTTTAATTAAAACCCTCGCTTATGTTTTACTGATTGGAGGATGGGTTAGAGGCCACCCATACATATACATATTAACTTTAATTACTGATCGCCTCGCGGTTTGCAATAACTTTAATTACACAATTTGAATAAAAGAAAATTAACAAAGTAAACATTTTTGATTAATATTCCATACTTACTTACAATAATTTGTGGTTAAAACATATTGAATTACAATTTCAATTCAGGAAAGAAATTTTGTAAATTTTTGAAAAAAGTATATTTCTAAACAATTCTTTTTTAAAATTTTAGAGCTTCCTATAAAATCTTCACAATTTAGAAAGTGGGTCGATTTAAAAAATCTTGAAACCTAGAGCAGAAATTAGTGGAAATTTCTCGAATTCTTGAAAAAGTGAGTCTAGATTTTAGAAATCTAGGGCCCCAAAAAAAGATAAATTACTGAAAATTTCCTGAACCCTCAAGAAAAATCTAGATTTCTACAAACAAATTTTCTAAAAAGTTCTAGAGCCTCCAAGAAAATCTTTATAATTTAGAAGACAAGAAGAGAAATTTCTGGATATTTCCTGAACCCCTTGAAAACAAAAAGATTTCTAAATGAAAACTTTCTAAAAATTCTAGAGCCTCATAGAAATTTAAAAGACCAGTTGAAAAAATATCTTGAAATCGGGAAGAGAAATTAGTGAAAATTATTTTAAACTTTCTCGAAAATAAGAAAAGATTTCCAGGGGAAAATTCCGCAATTAAGAACTTTCTACATAAGTTTATAGCCTCTAGTTGAAACAAAATGTTGAATTTTAGAGAAGCAATTGCTGAAATTTACCTGAATTCTCGAAAAGAAGACGAATTAAAAAACATTTAGAGCCTGAAAAAAATCTGCGCAATTTATAAGAAAAGTTGAAAACAAAATTTAATTTTGGGAAGAAGTTATTGGCCATTTTCTGAACTCTAAATTTCTAAAAATCTAGAAAATCCTAATGCCTCATAGAAAATCTTTGCAATTTAAAAGACGTCTTCAAAAAACTCATGAATTTTAGAGAATAAATTGCTAGAAATTTCCTGAACCCTCGAGAAAATAATCTAGATTTGTAAAAGAAAATTCTAAAAGAAAATCTTTGCGATTTAGAAGACAAGTTAAAAAAATCTTGAAATGTGGAGAAGAAATTACTAGAAATTTCCTGAACTTTCGAAAAAAAGTTTAGATTTTTAAAAACAAATTTTCAAAAAAAGCCTTCATTTAAATCTTTGCAATTTACTAAAAATTTTCTGAACTCTACAAAAATTTACATTTCTAGATTTTTTTTTTGAAAATTCGTAGAACTTTGCAATTTGAAAGACAGCTTGAAAAAAACAATCTTGATATCTGGAGAAATGACTGAAAAGAGTCTAGATTTCTAGAAGCAGATTTTCTATACCCTCCAAATCTTAATAAAAGTTACTGGAAATGTCTGAACTCTTGAAAAAAGTAAAATATTCTGGAAACGTTTTTTTTTAAATTTTTGAACCCTGAAGGAAATCTTTCCAATTTATAAGACAATATTAAAATCTGAAAGAGAAATTACTGGAAACAGCCTCAAAGAAAATTCTATAAATATTGAAACAAACTTTCTAAAAAAACTCCCGAATAACACCTTTGCTAAAAATTCTGGAAATATGAAGAAGAAATTACTGTACACTTTTAGAATCCTCCAAAAGAGTTCTAGAAATCTACAAGGAAAACTTCTAAATTCCTCGATCAAAATTCTTTGGAAAGGAATATGCAAAAAACTGAAAATATGGAGAAGAAATTACTGAAACTTTTAGAAGCCTCTAACTAAGTTCTAGAAATTTAGAATAATTCCTAATAAATTGTGAAGTTTAAAAAAATCTTGAAAAAACTTTCTGAAAAATCTAGAACTCTCGAATAAAATCTTTGCTAAAAATTCTGGACATATCTATTTATTTATTACATAAGAAAAAGAAATTAGTGTACACTTCTAGGATCCTCAAAAAATTTTTTTATAAATCTAAAATGAAATTTTGTGAAATATTCTAGAAACCTCAATGTAAAAAAACTAAAAGTGTGGATCATTATTTTTGGTTTAATAACAAATATTACATACAGAAAGAGGACTTTCCAATGGGCTCCCCAGAATCGCCACTATTCCCGGAAATCTACATGAAAAAGTGTTAAACAACAATAAACCAATGAGAAAGAATATCTTACATTGGTCCTGATATGTAGATGATGTGTTATGTATATATATACTATAACAAACACATGCAATTTACAATAGAGAAAAATGAGAACGACATAATCCACTTCTTGGACCTCATAATAAATATTCCAAATAAAAAACTGCAGTATGCAATTTATAGAAAGCCAACCACAACAGACACCTTAATACCAACCGATTCTTTCCAGTCACAAAAAATTAAGAAATCAGCACTAAATTCATATATGCACCACCTCTTTACCAGTGCGAGAAATAGAATACAAAGACGAATTAAATACGATCATCGAAATCGCCTACAACAATGGATACAGTCAGAACATTGTATTTAACACACTTAAACGGCAAAGAAGGGCATTAAAGATACAACTACTATGTAATCCAGGAGGTAGAAATACAGAAGAAAGCAGATATGCAGCTATACCATTTATTAATAATACCAGCACAAAAATCAAGAAACAGTTAGGAAGAGTAGTAAATTTAATTTGAGACGAAGAATTATCAACAACAAAATAGAAAACACAGATCGAATAAAAAGATCAGGAGTATAGAAAATTAAATGTTTAGATTGCGACGGTTATTACATTGGACAAACAGAAAGATAGGGGAAAGTAAAAAAAAAGTAATACTAAAAACGCTATCCTTTTGTTATGAGTTAAAGAAAGTGTATCCTTTACAATTACACAATTACTCATTTCAATTGTATCTCTCCACTAAAGACACTCACTTTAACATAAACCGTCTGAGGATAAAAAAAAAACTTTCCTTATTTATCATCTTACTCGAATTCCGGCAATTCGGGCAATTAGGGCTGACACAAAGGTCCTCGGAAAACAAAACTCGAGTGGACCTGGACCGTTCTCACAATTAAAAACTCATTATTAACATCTATTAACGGTTGATGTTTATCCGAATGAAGCGAGGCGGTGGGATAATTGTTCATCAAAAAAGTTACTCGAGGAGTTTGCCCGCATTCTTCTAGACGCGCAGGGAATTATGGGAAAAAAAGTTTATTTTCATTTTACACGCTCGTGAAACTTTTTAGATTAGGCAATAAAACCCTGTTTGGTAAAATAACGTTGCACTAGGACGAATTATGGCGCGGAAGGTATGGAAGTTTAACGAGGACGTGTTGTACATTCAGGGATTATGCATAAATAATTGTAGTTAAAGTTTTATTTCAGGAAATTCAGCTTTACACTTTTTTTTTAGATATAATATACCTAAATCTTTACATTAGATTTTTTTTAAACGAGAAATTTAATTTCTTTAAAATTATGAATTCATCAGCAAATGAAAACATAAAAGCTCATAAATTGATTCTATTCTAGAAAATAACTAACTAGCGAACTTGCCTAAAAACCAGCTGAAAAATCATCTAAAAAGATGCCCTATGCATCTTTTTAGGTGCAACAGATCTAATAATAATAACAATAATCATCACTTAAAGAAATACTGAAACAGTATAAGCTTTCTGAATGTTTTTAATATTGTACTCCAACAATCTTTCATCACATAGTAGCTCCATCAGGTAGATGAAAATATCTATCAGTTTATGGCATACTCCAATGGTTTTCTTAAAAAAATTAGGTAACATATATGATATCATAAACACAAAATTTCAAAAACTTAATTCAAGTGAACTATAGAACTGTAATAGATAATAGTACATTTTGTAATATTCAGTAATAACACTAGAGATCTTTATATTAAAAATTTCATTTGTGTTTCCGTTATTCCCGCATATTGAATCGGTCTTTTCACAGCGGTTAAAGTGAGAAGAATTATGAATTCCCGAACAATCCGGATTGTAGATTCAATAGAATCGCGTTGCAATTGCAAATATCGCGCGAACGTCGGACGGAGGGGAAAAAAAGTCAATAGAGGGGAAAAAGTGTGGTAGAGAGACGAATTCGGCAGATCGCGGCCAGTTTTACATATGAATGCGGCACCATCCAGAGATACGTTAACAATTCCCAACCTCAATATTCAAAGCCCGGCCTTCTAGGATTATATTGTCTGTATTGGAATTCACGGTTGTAATGAAACGCGAAACGCGGGGATCGGCTCCTGTGTTCAATTCGGCACTGAATGCAGCAGGCCACAAAGGACCGATTCCAATACTCCAATACTCTCCAATACTGGAGAGGCCCGTACTAAGTATAAAGTAAACACACAGATTGAATCCGACCACTCGTTATCTTTCCCTCTCATATACTTTCCATACAGATTCTGTTTGCCGACGGCACGGGAAAATTGACCATTTGTCCGCCTACTAATATATTCATGTATTCGTTCTCCTCTCTTCTTTTTTATTTATTCAATTCCTTCGGCTCATCTCTTATTCCCGAGCTTTACCTTAAATATTCGATGCTAAAAGAATTGATATGAAGTGGATGTAACAAATCAGACCTTTCCATAAATGTATTATGTTACCGTTACTCCCAACACGTAGATATAACGAAATAAAAAGAAGTCAAGTCAAGTTAGGGATGACAATATAAAAATTCGACGATTTTGCTATTTTTGTTAGTGAAATAAATATAACCGAAACCAAAGAAAACTAACGTAATACATTCATCCTAAAGATTTTGCCCATCAATAAAAATACTTAAAGCTCTAGGGTTAGTTGTACAGATTTTGTACAAAATTTCTTATATATTGAAGAAGTAACAATCCCTACACCATCTGAGATGTATAGATACATTTTTAATTGGAAGAAAAATAATTTCCAAGTATTTAAAGATAATTGAAAGTAGTTGATCACATAACCCATTCATCTGGACCTTATTTAATTTCCTCTATATTCCAATCATCTTCTATAGTTGTTTACTGTACTTTAATTTTTTCGATTCGTCGTTGTAGTGGCTACAATATTCTGTGCATGATACATAAAATAAATCAGTTTGATATTCAAAGCACTTCCAAATATCTAATGACTTGTTTAGATTTTTCAGCTATAGATGCCATTTAAGCATGGTCAGTTCCTAATTATAATTTCCTTAGGTATTTATCAAATTCCCTACTGCAAGTAATTCCTGTCTTGTCGTGCAATAATTAATTCTTTCCTTATTACGTTCTTTTGTTCAATCTTCGTTTGTGGTGCAATAGCTTTAATTTGCACCTTACCAGCAATTGTTTCATCTAATAACCGATAACTAAAATATTGCATTGCTATAAGTGAATTCTTCTGTTTTTGTAACGTCTTTTGATTCGCTGTGTTATATTGAAAACCCGAAAGATATTATTGATAATCTAAGAAACAATTTAGAACTGTTCCTTCTTTATTTCATTAAACACCCGCAAGGTATTATGGATGATCTAAGAAACACTCTGGAATGTTCTTTGTAAGTTTTAGAATTGTTGCACTTTTTTTAGATTTTCAGAAGCCCTTGTTGGAGATTCTTTTAAAAATGTCAGTACTTTCAAATACTTTTCTTTTAATTTTAAAGAATGTTTTATCAATTCTTGCTTTATTTTATCTAAATTACTTGAAATGCCTTAATGAGCACTCAATTTTTTTTATAGTTGATGCTTGAAGCCATTACTTTGTGATACATTTTGAAAATTAGGACGATAAATAAAATTCACTTTGTTGTTATCACACACGGTTTTTATTATTAGTGACCGGTTTCGACCATTACATGGTCATTTTCAAACTACAATTGTGGTTTGAAAATGACCATGTAATGGTCTAAACCGGTCACTAATAATAAAAACCGTGTGTGATACCAACAAAGTGAATTTTATTTATCGTCCCAATTTTTTTTAGCATTTCTTTGCGAGATTTTTAGAATTGTTCAGAAATATCTCTGATGGTTCTGTATGGTGCCGATAAAGCAAATACGTTGCCTATGATGGATCGGTTGGCTTTGTTCCCTTCGAACAGATTATGGGGAACCCAAACACCCGCTCTGCTTATTTTTTTAAATCTGCTTTAGATGTTCTTGGATGATCGAACAAGGTTGGATAAGGGTGTTTGATAGTACAACGATTGTTTGACAAGGATTTGCTTCCCCATCTGCCCTTAGAATGTCTTTGTTTGTTTATTGTCTAATGCTGTTGGTCTTCCTGATTGATAGGAGTCGGTAAGATCAAAATTACCGTATTTGAAGTAAGAAAACCATCTCTGGCATTTATGAACGTCTAAAGCACGTGGATAAACTGTTGCGATACCACTCTTGCGAAACACAAAAGGTATACAATGCCGGATTTGCTCTTCTCGAATTTAGCTTGGCATTTCATCCCAAATTGCAAATAAGTTTATTATTGAACTATTTAGAAGTGAAGAAGTCTTAATAACCTTAAAATATAACTTTTCAAATCCGGAAAGAACTTTACTATTTTCATTTTAAAGCACGCGTGGGTGGCACCATTTTGTTTCAGTAAAATATTAAAAACTGATTATTTTTTAATAGATTTTGAACTTTCTTTTTAATATAAACCAAATTTTTCGTGCGATTACTTTTTTACACCTTTTTAAATCTCCAAAAGTACTTTTTCGTCTTTATTTTGAATCTTGTTTCTATGAAATCTCGAAGAATAATTAGTTTTTAATATACTTTGAAAATTTAAACCAAATTCCTCTTGTAATTACCTTTTTAAAACATTTGAAATCTCCGAAAGCACTTTATCACCTTCATTTTGAACCTCGCGTGGTGCTATTTTCTTCCTGCACGTGATGTAGCAATTATTTTAGTGGAGTATCAAAAAATGATAATTTTTGAATAGATTTTGAAAATTTAAACCAAATTCTTCCGAATTCCAAAATCTCCGAAAGCACTTTTTCTTCTTTATTTTGAACCTCGCGTGGCACCTATTTGTTTCTGTATGTGATATAGCAATTGTTTTAGTGGAATATAAAAGAATAATTATATTTTAATATATTTTGAAAATTTAAACTAAATTACTCCTGTGATTACTTTTTTACAACTTTTCAAATCGCCGAAAGCAATTTTACATCTTCATTTTGGACTTTGCATGGCGCCATTTTATTTTTGCACATGATATAGTAGTTGTTTTAGTGGAATATTAAAAACTCATTATTTTTAGATTTTTAAAATGTAAACTAAGTTCCTGTTGTGATTACATTTTACAACTTTTGAAATCTCCGAAAGTACTTTTTTATCTTAATTTTGAACCTCGCGTGGTCCCATTTTGTTTGTACAAGCGATATAACAATTGTTTTAATGGAATATAATAAATTTTGAAAATTTAAACTAAATTCCTGCTGTGATTATTTTTTACATCTTTCCAAATTTCCGAAAGCACTTTTTCATCTTCATTTCAAACTTCGCATGGCGCCATTTTGTTTCCATACGTGATATAGCAATTGTTTTATTGGAATATCAAAGAATGATTACTTTTTAAGAAATTTTGAAAATTTAAATCAAATTTCTGCTGTAATTTAAAATTATTAACATTTTCAAATCCCCGAAAGCACTTTTTCATCTTTATTTTGAACCTCGCGTACCGTGATATAGCAAATGTTTCAGTAGAATATCAAAAATTAATTACTTTTTAATAGATTTTGAAAATTTAAATCAAATTCCTTATGTGATTCCTTTTTTACGACTTTTCAAATCTCGGAAAGCACATTTTCATCTTCATTATTATTGTATTGTTTAATCTAAAATTTTCAAAAATATATATTTTTTTCGTTGAGGGCTTCTAAATTTTCAATAGTGCAGAGTTTTGAAATTGTTTAAAAGATTTTTTCCAGATTTCTAAAAAATTATAGCAAAAACGACTAGAAAATTATTGAATTTTTTTTTGGGAAAATACTAAAATATTGAAAGGAAAAATATTAGCAACTTAAAAATATCTTAAGAAACCTTGAAACAATTCGCAATTAGGAAGGCAAATTGCTAGCAAAATAATGGAAGATGTTGTTGAAAAGTATAAAAATAATAATAAATTATAATAAAGTAAGAATAAAAAAATTTCTCACATATTGAAGAATAAAAAACTACAAAAAATTCTAAATATTTGTTAAAAAATACTCAAATCGTTAAAGAAAATTCTCATAAAGTTCTAGAAAATTACAAAATTATTTAATAATGGAAGACAGTTAATAATAGTAAATTCAGTGGAAGAAAATATTTTGCAAATATGAGAAAAATATGCCAAGAAATTTCAAAACCTTTGAAGAAAATTCTTACTGTTTATAAGAGAATAGTAATTCAATTCTACAAATCTGGAAGATTACAGAATTTTGGAAGAAAAAACATGTAAAAAAATTGAATCAAAGAAAGTAGAATGATAAAAAATTATTTTAGAAAAGACAACATTGCTAGACAATTAAAAATTCTGAAAGTCTGTAAGAAAATTTTTGAAGAACTCCAGAACTAACAAATTGAAGTAGAAAATGCTACAAAAATCTAAAAGATAAATTATGTAAAAAAATAATGAAATATACAGATAAAAAAACTCTTTCAATAAATTTTGCAATTTGAAAGTGATATTGCTGAAAAACTAATATAAAAAAATAAAACAATAAATTATAGAATACTGTCGCAGTTTATAAACGAAAATATTGCCAAATTCCTCATTTTTTTTTTTTTTGTAATTTCTAAAAGTATATGCTAAATAATTTTATAAATCTGAAGAAGTCATTAGAAAACAATCTGCTAGAATGCAAAGAAAATCTGCAACTCTTAAAGAAAATATAGTGTTGTAGAGAAAATACAGGCAAAATTCTAAAAAAAAATATTAAAAGTATAAGTAACATTGCTTTAGAATTTAAAAAAATACGTAAGAGAATTTTTTAAAGAGAAGTTTCTTTTGCAATTTAAAAGAAACGTTGCTGAAAATGACAATAAGATAAAGAAAGAAATTGTTGAAAATTCTTGAAAGATAAAAGAAAACTGGTCGAAAATTAGAGAAATATTAAAGGTAAATTACTAGAAAATATAAAAACCCGGAATGAAAGACCATAGATGGCTAATGAAGAAGAAGAGAAAATGATAAGCACCATAAAAATTGTTATAATACTGTATTCAATAAAGATGTATCTCTCTCTACAAAAACCCTTAAAAATTCTAAAAATTCTTGAAGAAAAATTGCTGAAAACCCTTAACTCAAATAGTGAAAAATACTAAAATATATTAAAATTCTTGAAGGAAAGTTACTTACTTTAAGTTTATGTTCAAAATCCTTAAAGAAAATTTTTGTAGTTATAAACAGAAGTTACTGGCAAATTCTAAAAATTGCTGGAAATACTCCAAAAAGAGAAGAGATAATACAAATTCCTTTATAAACAAAAAAAACCCTGAAAGAAAAATTGTTTACAAACAACTTTAGAACCATTGATTTTTTCTACAATTTCTAAAAGAACTTCCTATAATTCTGTAGGAGAAATTAAGAAAATATCTAGATGCTAAAATATTTTAAATGCTAGAAGGAAATTTTCACAATGTGGAAGAGTAAAAACTGAATTCTCGGTTTTAATTTTTCTTAATTTGAAAAAAAAAACTCAAATTATTGTGCCTTGTTTTCCTTTTGCAAATTCTCGAAGAACATACTGAAAAATTCTTTACATATGGCAGAGAGATTATGAAAAGAATTACATGCTGGTAAACACGCGAAAAAAATTCTGGTAAGAAAATTACTATCGAAGTTCAAGATCTTTAAAGAAAAATCTCTCAGTTAGAAGCAGAAATTACTGGAAAATTCTGAAAAAAATGTAGAACCCTTGAAAATAAATATCACACAATGTGGAAGAGAACATGCTAAAAAATTCTCACAAAAAATAATATTACGAGCAATTATTAAAAAAAAATTTTTTTAGCTTTCTAGAATTGTCTAGGATTTTTTTTCTTAAAATAAAGCAACGCAGTTGTGAGGTTTTAAATATTTAATAGAAAATTAAACCCTCCCGACTGTGTTGTTTTGTTTTGAAGTATTATTGAGTTTCATTAGGTATCTGCCTCATCAATTTAACTCTTATTCCTTTTTTCAACAATTTCGTGCTTATTTCTATTGGCGGTTTTTATCAATTCTTGTGTTACTTTATCGAATATTTTCAACAATATAGTTTTTCCTTTGAGGGCTTTTGAATTTTACAGGTTTTTAAGATTTTTCTAAATTTCTAAAATTTTCCAGGAATATCGCTTTGAAACTGGACGAAATATTTGGCGGGTTTTTTTTTAATTTTCCAGCAATTCCTCTTCTAGGCGCCTAAAATTGTTAAACCTATTAAAATTTCTAGAAATATGTTTTTCAAATTATGAAGAATTTCTTTGAGATTTCTCGATTTATCTAGCAATTATAAATCTTTTTTTTTTTTCAAAACTTATTGTTGAATGATGACTGACTCATCTTATTTTGACAAAATGTAGATAATCCCCTATTTTTTTGCCTTATTCCCTTTGAATTTTCCAAGCACTTTCTTTCAGATTTTAAAAATATTCTTTTAATTATATTGTCAGATGATTAATATCTAAGGGCCAAATTGGACAATATTTTCTGAGGGGTCTGAAATTTTCCAATACTTTCTTTTTAAGGCTCCTAAAACTTTCCCCTAAATTTCATGCTTCAACTTAATTACTACTATGTCAGACTTGAATAAAATTTTTTAGGGTTTTCACATTTAGTTCATTCATTTATTGATTTCTTTAATTTTATGGGCTTATAATAATTGAAATTTTGAAAATTATTTTTTTTAATATGTAGAAATGTGAAATGATAAAATTATTCTACGTAAATATATGAAATGAATGCGTCCACGTGAGATTTGTGCCTGAATCTACTAAATTACTTTCTCTCGACCGTTGTTAAAGTTTTTATACGACACTTTACCAACAGTATAGAGTTTGGAAAATGTAATGGAATAATGAAAAGTCGAACGAATCATACCTTTACCTTAAGCGTATCCTTCTCTTCTGAAGCATCGGGCAACATGACATCACCAGCGTCGCTCGTGGAGATGTCCGAAGCCAGGTCGCACGTGACCGTGGGTATGACCGGGGGCCGAGGATGCGACTCTATCGTGGCTATCTGCCGTTCCCCGTCCCGCGGGGAAGTGTTGCTGTTCCTATCGACGGAACCGCTCGCCGGCACCTCGGTGCCGTTCTTCGAGTCCTGCCTCGGCGTGGTGAAACTGGTGACGGCGTCCTGCGGCGGCCTCCTCGGCGGTTTCCTGATCCCCCTGCGCGCCCTCGCCTTCGCCGCGAAGTATATCCTGATGTACACGAAGACCATTATGCAGGAGGGGATGTAGAACGAGCCGAGGGCGGAATAGAGAACGTAGCCGACCTCTTCGCTCAGCTGAAACAAGCCCAAAAAAAAACGCATTTATTATTTAGGCGTGTCCCACGGAAAATGGAGAAGAAGCAGTCAGTTTATTATGAAATAGTACCACCATTACCACACACATTCATTAAAACTTCATATTTATGCGGACGAGTTGTACACGCCCACGAACGTAAATTTTCATTATAAAAAAAAAACGTTACAATCCTCAACACGCGTTAAATTTTTTATCTTTTATTTTGTATTTGCATTAGGGTGGAACAATCACGGGAAATGGAAACGTATGTTACCGTATTCGTATAATCATTACATCTCAACGTGAAGGGCTTTTTATATGCAAACAACATGGCAGTTGTGATTTTATTGTTAATTTTATTTTTTCAATATTTACATTCGTATCTTCATATGAGTTATAATCAAATATATTTTAAAAACGAAATAGAAAGAAAGTTATTAAATCATCTAAAGTACTGTATTTTATAATTTCTGTAAAACTCTATAGAAAAATTCTGAGATCAAAAATAAAGTTTATAAGGAAATTAGTTTAATAGTTGCACTCATTAAATAATTGTTTATCTGTTAACAAGTGTCACTCTTGAGATTCCATCGATTTTTGAGTTGAAAGCAGGAATCAACTCAAAAATCAATGGAATCTCAAGAGTAACACTTCTTAACAGATAAACAATTATTTAATGAGTGCAACTATTAAACTAATTTCCTTATAAACTTTATTTTTTTTATCTCATCAATGCAGTACAGTTACAGACAAGAGAGAAATCGTTTTTTTACATGATCGTTAATATATTTGTCCCTCTTATAATTGTCTAAATCGTTACAGTAGATTTCCCTAGTTGAGTGAATAATCTCCGATAAGTGGGATAAATATACCAATGATAATGTAAAAAATAATTTCTTTCTTGTCTTTAACTGTACTATGTTGATGAGATCAAAAATATAGTTGATAGGGAAAAAAACAAATCAATTAGATTAATAGTTGTACTCATTAAATAACTGTTTCTTTGTTAAAATGTCACTTAAATGGTTTCTATATATTATATTATTTTTTATAAATTTATTCAAAAACCTATTAGTTTCATTTCTTCAACAGTTAGTAAATCTGTAAAATATAAAGTTACATACGAATAATTAAATTCTCACTCAACACGTGGTGAAACATTTTTTATGTTAAAAAACCAAGTGTTTTAATTAAGTGTGAGCATTTCTGATATTTTACTTTTTTAATTCAATAAAATACTCACTGCTGCCAACTTTTTACACTCGCAACGAATTACATTTCCAGCTAACGAAAAAAAAGAAACTCGAACCTAACCGTCCGCTAATGTTTTATTTACATCGTGAAAGACTAATAATGTAAAATCGCTAAAGCTCCGGATGTTTTATTTATGGTCGGGCATTATCAAGGGGAAGTACTTAGGCCTGGGTTAATTTTCGTGTTTTGCAATTAGTATTCATTACGGCGGGGGTGAAATTTCGTTTTCCCAATGTGTTTGTTTTCCACCGAAATGGGACGCTTTTATAATTGGTTTTTTTTTGTTCTCGCATTAATTGGCGATCAGATGTAATCACCAACTTTTCTCGAATTAATTTTTATGTACTAGTGATTTAATGGAGTTTTTTGAGAAAAGTTTTTCAAGCAATTGTCAGTGAAATATTTTTATTTCCGTGTAAATCACTACTATGAACTATTTTGCACCAATTTTGATCTCATCTGCACCGCAGTTAAAGACAGAGAAACGGAATGTAAGAAAGAAGTTGTAAAGCTCTAAGTTTTTGTTAAGATATGAAGCCCAATTAAGTTGGCGTCTATTGTTTGGAAGATAAAATGATTTTCCTAATCTATCAAAAATGACAGAAGACAGAAAAAATTTCAAAGATAAAACTTATAACCAAAGGATATACTGAATTCAGAATACAAATGACTAAATGTAGATAACTAAATAGAAAAGATATAGAAGACATATGGCTAAATATAAGCAACTGAATAGAGAAGGAAGAGCAGAAAACAATTAGCTTTTCTTCAGAGCCAGCAGAAACATATGATTTGGAGGAAAATCATATTTTCATGATAGATATCTATCAGAATTTTAGGAAAGAATATAATAAGATGTTACTGGCGTACGATTGTATAATTGGACCACAAGAGAGCCTTGATGTAAGGGTTGAAATAGAATTCAAGCAAATGGTAAAATATTTAAAAACGTCTACACAAAAGAAAATAAAGGCAAAATCGGATATTATTAAGAGAGGAGCAGAATTTTTTGTAGACATTCTGAATTATGGTTTTACTCCTACAAAGCGGGCCCACTGCCAAGTTTCCTTTGCGAAAAAAGAAGATTATCAGACAAAAATTAAAACCCCAGATGCAGCAAAATTTTTGATGATGTTACAGGACTGCAGTGATATTTATTCCACCAGCAAGCGAAATATAGGATTTACAAACTATGCTGAACACGAAATTTAAATCAAAGCCCTATCTACACCTATTAAGGGTAAACCCTATCGAACATTGCCACGAGAGAGAGAAATATTATCACAAAAAGTGGATGAAATGCTGCAGCTCGACGCCATTCGGCCCAGTAGGTCATAAAACTTGATTAATCTACCAGTAGGTCATCTTGGCCATCGCCGGTGGTTTTGGTAAAAAAAATCAACGACTGCAGATTTTGTATAGATTACAGGAAGTTAAACGAGGTAACCATAAAAAATACTTATCCTCTGCCCCTAACAGATGACATCATGAAGGAAAAGAGTAAGTATTTTACTTCGTTAGATTTGTCCAGTGACTATTGGTAAGTAAGAGTTAATTAAATCACAAATATCTTACCACGTTTGTAACTCAAGGAGGATTGAACGAATTTAACATAATGCTTTTTGGGAGAACATTTCAAAGATTTTTGCTGGCCTTAAACGAAACGAACTTTATTTTGGATGATATTCTTATTTTCAGTGACACTTTTGCAAAATATCTTGCTGATCTACGCCATGCATTTGAGAAATTCCGGAAAGCGGGCTTGAAATTCAAACCTGAAAATGTCAATTCATCCAGTTCGAAATTAAGATCCTGGGATTTAAGATCAATAAAGAGAGGTTACACATGTATGAATGTAAAATTAACGCAATTAAAAATTTCCTAGTGCCTAATAAGGTAAAAAGCTTACAGAGTTTTTTAGGGCTGTTACACGAAGCAACAAAGGCAAATTGTTACAAATGGACAGCAAGTAATTTTTGATAACCTGTAATGTAATGTAATGTTTATTCATGTTTATACTTACAATAATAAGTTTACAATCATCAATAGAAATAAATCAACAGATGAAACATAAAGCAAAATTTACGTGATATTTGTTTAGAGTTTAAAAATACTAAATCTAAAGCCATGAAACAGCTAAATCATTTTTTTTAAATAAAAATACAAAATATAATGAATGTATTCATTCTACTAAAATTCAAATTTTAATCTATTAAACCAATTTAAATTTACAGACTAAAAAACATATTCAAGGAGTTTTATAAGGATAAAATTAGATGTGTCTAATGTAAAAACCAATATCACACCGACAGATTCTCTAAAAGGAATTAAAAAGAACCAAAGCTAATTTGAAACAACAGGGACACTTTTTTATGTATTGTGTGAATTAATAACCAATGTTGACTAAAACATTAAATGTAGTAATTAACGTAATAGAATAAAAAATTAATATATATATAATAAATAATTTAAATATAATAAATAACTTAAAACTCGACTAGAATTAAAACTATATACAGTAAATAAAATATTTAAAACAAAGAAAAAAAATGTAAGAAGCACAAATCACAATTAATTGTTACAGGACAATTACTACACAATTAAACACTATTTATGTTCATAAAAATTTCACAGATCAAAATTTATCACCAAGTTACTAATCCACAACAATTCATATTTAAAAATTCTTCAAATGAGTATAACGCATTGTTTAATAAGAAACTTGTTACTTTCCTTTTAAATTTATTTAATGGAGGTTGTTTCCAGATACAAGGTAATTTCTTAAAAAAAATTATTGCTAAATAATTGGTGCCATTGCAGGATCTTGGTAGTCTAGTTTGCCGAAGGTTGACCTTATTTTTATATTTTGGCAATGTACATGAGCAGGGTATTTGTAGGGGTTCTTATAGACATGAAGAACACATTGAAGTATATACAAAGACGGCAGCGTTAATAATTGTTGGGTCGCAAAAATACGCCGGCAATCGTCCCTATATTTGACTCCTCCAAGTATACGAACGGCCCTTCTTTGAAGCCTGAAGATTCGGTGTCGACAAGACGCATGGTTCCATACTATCAGCCCATACCTCAAACGCGACTTTATAGGGCTAAAGTAAGCTACCTTAACAATGCTTTCAGGTACTCTATCATTTAGGTTTCTTAAGCAGTAGATGTTTCTCGTCAGAGATCTTGCAAGGTGAGATCCCTGATACTCCCAATTTAAATGGGAATCAATATATAGACCAAAAACAATGGCTGGATGAATTAGTATGCTTTTGTAGACTGAATATCATTTTTTTGTTTTGTTTTCTTTTAAAATAAGCTTATTTTGTGAAACCCAAGATTTTACAAAAGTCATATCTAGATCAGTTTCAGATTCAGTTTCCGCTTTACTTTCACCAACATTGATAATCGTAGAATTATCACCAAAAAGTATAACATTGGCTAGATTATATTGGGAAGGTAGGTCATTAATGAAAATTAGAAATAACAGGGGCCCTAATATAGAGCCCGGGGGAACACCATACACGACTTCAGAAGGTGTCGACTGCGTATGCTTGTAGTATACAGTTTGATATCTGTTAATTAAGTATGATTCAATTAAACGTAAGCTATTTGATGCGAAATTATAAGTTTCTTATTTTCTCAGTAATAAGCTGTGCGATACGCAGTCGAACGCTTTACTCAAATCAATAAACGATGCTATTGTTACTTTCTGGTCCTCGAAAGCACCAATGATCACCTCATTGAGAGTAATTACAGCATCCGTTGTTGATAAACCCGTCCTGAAACCAAATTGACTTTTCGTAAAAAGTTGATTCGTTCCAAAATAATATAATATCTGATCTTTAATAATTGATTCTACTATTTTGGCAAGCAAAGGTAAAATAGATATAGGCCTGTAATTGTTTAGATCCTGTTCATCACCATTTTTAAAAATAGGAAGAACTTTTGCAAGTTTTAGAGCATCAGGAAAGATGCCGGTCTCTATTGTTTCATTAATTAGCTTGGTGAGAGGTAATATTATTAAATTAAGGATACATTTGAATATATGGGCTCTCCGCAGCCCATATCAAATGTATCCTCTGCACATTTGGTAATTTTTAAATTTCTGATAGCTTCTCTAACAAGCGTTGAAGTTGTTTCAGTTAGCGTAAATAAAAGAGAGTCATCTGTTTGAGTATTATGACTGAATGCAACATCCGGCAGACTACTGATAAGTGTTTTGGCAATATTACTACAGTAGTGGTTGAATACATTCTGGAAATATTACATTTATTATTATTTGGAAGATTCTTCCTTGCAAAGTTTATCAATCTCCATATAGCCTTAGGCTTGTTTGAAGCTTGATAAATATATTTACCAGTTTCAAATTTCTTGGTTATCTTTGCTCTGTAAGTAGTCCGCAACTTACTTATTCTTCATTTTAATTCATTTGAGGGACTGGTTTTATATATCTCATTTAAAATATGGAGGTTTTGACGCAAACACTTTAATTCATTATTAAACCAATTAATACTTGTTGAATTTGTTTTATAGAGTTTAGCAGGAAAGCTAAGTTGCATGTAATGAATCAGTATGTCTATGAAATATTTCCATTTTTGATCAACACTTAGCGAATAAATAATCCCTTATAAACTTCCAATCAACGATCTCAATACTGTTGTAGAAATTAAACTTACCAGTTTCAGTGATGGGTCTGACATATATCGGCCGAAAAGTCTCGTATTTATTAGCGCTAGCTTCCAGAACTAGAGAAATACCACTATGATCTGATAAGTCTGTTTCAATATTGTACACTTTTATTTTAGAATTATTTATAGTAGTGAATACATTATCTAGGCAATTATTCTGTCTAGTGTTAAATGAAACTAACTTATAAAGACCAAAACTTGTCAGAGTATCCGTAATATATGGATCGCGATAACCATTTGTATTAAACATTATATTAAAGTCACCGCCTAGTATAATATCACTTTTACACAAATCAGGGCGACCCAGAATTTATGATAGAACCTCAATAAAATCCTTGGATGCACCAGAGGGAGATCGATAAAAGCAGATAACGTAGCAATTTAACTCATGGACAAATAACCATGATATTTCACAAATTTTATCAACTGATAAAAGGAGAAGTTAAATCGTTAAAATTTTTATGTTGATAATGTTGGTCTGCATAGATTATGGTTCCACTGTGGTTACTGCACTTGCGAGCATAATAAGCAGTTGACACTAGATTGCCGACTGAATACACCTGGCATTCATTTTCAGACAGCCAGTGTTCAGTGGTACATAAAAAGTTAACATTTTTGTTAGCTAGAAACGCACCTAATTCGTCGCATTTATTACGAATTGATCGTTTATTAATGTACAATAATATCACTCTCGTAATGGTTTCCAAAGTATTCTTACTAAAAAATTGTTGATTCGAGCATCTTCCGGCCAAATATCGGGTTTCCGTAAGTCATTGATGCGATTTGATGGAACTCCTACCTTGAAAGACGAATATTCCTCAGGACGTCTGGAATTTAGAGCTTCACATGCTACATCTTCAAAGCCGCACTTACGAAAGTACGTTGAGAGTTCATCTTTGTTTAATTTAGGATCAAGCATAAACACATACAGATATAATCGATGCTTGTTCTGCTACTCTCTTTGATGGAACCAAATTATCAAATTAGGAGAAGTAAAACTCTTGTTATGTTCCATTTCTTTATTTTCAGATAACTGACACGCAAGGACCGAAACAAGTGTCAGTTATCTGAAAATAAAGAAATGGAACATAACAAGAGTTTTACTTCTCCTAATTTCACATGCAGATATTTGTATTGACAAACACCTTTGATAGCGCTGCTTTTGGATGTTCCATAAATGGTGCGTTGTCTTCTTTTGCAATTATTAACCAACTTCCATTTGTCATCGCTGGCTTCTTCATTCGATATCTTATCATGTTGATTATCAATAAGTTGAGCCAACTCCTTACTGTTTCAAATTGTTACATTGATATTAGGTTGATCTAATACCTCTCTGTGCATCCTCTTAGTCGAAACTGGCATCATGTTTGTCACCGAATTCAAATTTAATTCCGATAAAATACTATCAGTTTTGACACTTTCTACTATAATAACAGGTTTCGGTCAATTATTACAGTTCTCTGTAATTTTCGATATTTTTAACGTAGATTTTACAGGTTTATCGGAATGTTTTTTCAGTCTATTTGCCGGTAGATGGCGGTTAAGATTTGCACTTTTTTCCTCTAGCAATGAAATAGTGGTTTTCAAAATATTTACTTTGTCTTTTAGTTCTTCAATTAAGACATCTTTAATATTAAGTATTTCTCGTAGATAAATTAATTCTTGATTGTTGTTCGACATAGGAATAAATTAATTACCTTCAGCTTTAATGGCGACATTTACCTCACTGATGCTAGGACTGGTTGAGCCACAAATGATAATCCAGGCACGATGGATGATAGCATTTTAGGCACTTATCACTTTTTCTCTCATCCACTACAGATTTTTTACACCTGTTACACTTTGAATCAGCAATAAGTGGATTTGAGACAGCTGTTGTTGTTGTTGACGCCATGATACTGAACCTGAAACATGCTTTAACATCTGCAGCAATACTAGGACATTTATACCCTCAAAAAGACGCAGAGCTTCATATCTACGAAAGTATTCATAGTTTGGAAGCTATTTAGTCACAAGAACATCTAGGAAAAGATCATCCTATTTGCTTTATTAGCCGTACCTTTACCCAATCCGAACGAAATTATACAATTTCAGAATTGGAAGCGTTAGCGGCAGTATGGAGATTAATAACTTATCACCATCTATATGATATCCGACCGGAAGATTGGGTTGGTAAGCTGTCAGATTACGACTACACTATCGTATTAGGATTCTGATACGATGCCTTTCACAGAATCTGGCAATGGAAGAGGCAGATAAAGCAGTTAATATCCCCACGTTTCAGTTGTCTACGTTGGATCTTGAAAAGGCTTAATCACAATTAAATTGTAGCCCTTAAAGAGGTAAAGTAAGACAGTCTCCCAATGAATTAAAAAAAAACAAATATCGACATTATTTTACAAAAAGAATTATCAACATCTAGGCCGAAATGATTTAATTGTAATCCCTAAACAAATAATCCCTGAAATTTCTTATAGTAACCATTGTGATCCACAGGGAGGTCATTTAGGAACAACAAAGACTTACTTCAGGATTGCTAAGCGCTATTATTGAGATAATATGCGAAAGGATGTTAGAGGGTGTGTGGATTGACAACCACGGAAGGGTGTTTCCAATCAATTGCCAAACGGTCTTTTGCAACCCATCCCAGTAGGCTTGCCATTTGATTATGTTAGAATTGACCTTCTGGGAATATTTCCCAGAAGTAAGAAGAATAATGTGATGATTGTACCGATTATACCTCTCGCTATGTGGAGACAGCAGCTTTGTGCGATGGTAAAGCTGAATCTATCACCAACTTTATCCTAAATTATGTGAAAACAGGCATGATTTTCTCCGGTCGATTTTAAACGCTCGAGAAACAACTTTTCGTTCTGAATTAATTGAGCATCTTTTGAATGGAATGGGGATAAGGCGAGAAAGATTGGAAAGTAAAGTTTAGCCAAAATACAAAGCACATGTTACAAGAAAGAAGAAACCTCAGAAGTAAGGAAATAGCTACTAATAATGAGCAAAAAAAGCAAATAAAAAGGTGGCGAAAACCATAAGACGTGACATTAGAGCATTCAATACAAAACACATCCAACAAACGATCGAAAATGTTAAAAGTATGAATGTTGTGAGAAGAAAACTTGGATTCGGGAAAAAACTTATAATCAAACTGAAGACCAAACAAGGTATAACAACAACAAATAGGGAAGAAGTCCCAAAACTGGTAGAGGACTTTTTCCAGTCGCTATAAACAAGCCAAAGCGAAGATATACTAAACTCTAGCACAGAACCGGATATAGAGACAGCCAAAAATCGGATTGAAAATCAAGGTTCAGAAGAATTACTATGAATCATAATAGATGAAATGAAGCACGCTCTAAGGAGAACAAAGAATAACAAAGCTCCCGGAGGAGAGAAGATGTAGTTGCAGATACAATAAAAATTGATGTTCCTCGTTTACTAGAAAGGATCACACTGGTATTTAACTTGTGCTTATGCAATAGTACAATAGCAGACAAATGGCGCAATGCCATTGTAATACTACTCCATAAGAAAGGTGATATAGCGGAACTTGAAAATTACAGACCGATAAGCCTCTATAAACTGTTCACAAAAATAATACCAACGAGACTTGAGAAAAAACTGGATTTCTATCAACCTCAATAGCACGCGGGCTTCTATGCTAAATTTGAAACAAATGACCATCAAAGCATAAAAACTATGATTGAAAAAGCATCGAATATAACAGACCACTAGTTCTTGCTTTTGTAGTCTTTCAAGAGGCCTTTGATACGGTAGAGTTGAATGCGGTCCTCAGTTCATTGCAGAAATGTCGAGTTGATTACAAATACTCAAATTGATTTACAATATCTACAAAAATGCTACAATAACGGTAAAACTACATGAATATACTAAATGCATTCAAACCGGCAGAGGTGTCAGACAGGGAGACACAATATCACCCAAACTCTTTATAACAGTCTTGGAGTATATTTTAAAAAACCCAATTCGGAAAACAAGGGCCTAAATATAGATGGCCGAAACTTAACAAATCTACGTTCTGCTATCAGATAACCTTAAAGTTATTAATGATATGTTACAAGAACTACAAAATGCATGTGCTGACATAGGTCTAAAAATGATTATCTCAAAAACAAAATATATGACAAATTTAGTTCCCTGTAAGCAAATTCTCATTGGTGATGAGAAAGTGGCTCTGGTGAATAAGTATAATTATCTTGGTCATGAAATCCAAATCTTAAGAGATAACCAAACGTGCGAAATGAAAAGAAGAGTTACACTGTCTTGGGCAGCCTATGGAAAGATTGCGGAAGTCTTTAAAAGCGACATGCCACAATGTTTGAAGAGGAAGGTGTTTGATCAATGCGTGCTGCCGGTCATGACCTATGAAGCTGGAAACTTAACACTAACCGCAGCAAGTGTTAAGAAACTTATGGTAACACAGCCCAGGATGAAAAAGTTCATGCTCGGAGTGTCATTGCGGGATCATATAAGAAATGAAGATTTACGAAGAAGAACCGGCGTCACGGATGTAGTTATCCAAATTTGCAAACTCAAGTCGAAGTGGTCTGGACATATGGTACGAATGACGGATGGGAGATAGACGAAAAGACTGCTCGAGTGGAGACCGCGCTTGGATAAAAGAAGCAAGGAAAGACTCCCTACATGTTGAACTGATGATCTAAAGAGATGTGTAGGCAATTGGATACAAAAAGCTCAAGACAGAAAGGAATGGGCAGAAATGGGGGAGGCTTATGTCCAGCAGTGGACACAGAATGATGATGATGATGATGTTGCTTTCATGCTTAGTCTTTGTTCTACGGATAATTGGATTCATGTGACTCCCTGTCAACAAGATGCTGTTATATCTTGTGGAACAAAGCATAACCATTTTCAACTAATCGGTTTTGGAAAAATATCTATTTCACCACAACATAATGAAATTAATGACATAATATTTTCAACTGTGGCAATGACCCTGAACATTATAGAAAAATCAATTAACTTTAAGAGCCTTAAATCAATACCATCAATGAAATTTACAAATGTAAAAACTTTTTCAGAAAAACTGACTAAATATTCTGAAAATTTTAAACATATTTATTTTTCTTACTCCCAGATTTTTTTACACGAACTTAAACAAAATATTTAGACATGTATGTACATATATTTTTTTTTTTCAACGGGTAGTCGGTGTGCGCTCATTATAAACCAAGAGGATTACTTTTAACGCGACGGCGACCCTTTCAGGGAAATTATGTTAAGGAGTTTTCAGGAGCTTTATAATCGCTACAGATCTAAGGCGCAGTTTGTTGCGGAGAGTGAAAGACAGGAACGCGGAAAGTTTCAATTTTAAAAAAGGCCAATTTAAGTAGGATTAAAGTACGTCGAGCGCTTTTTAGCTCGGGCGCTTACCTCTTGCCTCGGATGTATACTTTATTCTAAATTATAACTTTCAGTTTATTAAATCATTCCGCGTTTATATGCAGTACTATCTGGAAAATCTATTACGTTTACGTATAAAAATATATACGGTGCTTTCAAATAATTTTAAAGTCGTCTTTATAATTTGACATTTGATGTCAACATCGAAACAAACGCTTAATTATTCATTCCTAATTTTGAAAGCAGACATCCAGTTTCGCAGTTACGTTTTAGCATTACAGGAATATCTTAGGACGGCATTAATCCATCTACCTTAATGCCTAACCCCCGCAATCGAGATGGTAACATATAGCGGCAGCCTGCGGGTTCGCAAGAGGGGCGGCGGCTCCGGCTTTGCATACCTCTGGCGAAGGAATGCTGTTCGGTTGAGTAAGGCTTAACTAAACAGTACAGTTTCCACTGATTCAGAAACCGAGAAAAACGACCTACGTACAAGTTATCCCAAACGCGCTCCCTCGGACACAACGTGGGGGCGGCCGCCCTATTTAACATTCGCCGCCAACAAAAGGCCGAAATCGTCGCAATTAAATAAATGTAACGGTGAATGGCCTTTTAATTAAGACTCTTTTATGTGTGCGTGAGCTGGGGTGTCAGGTGCGTGTGAATGAATTATGACCCGAAACATTTTTTTTTTCTTTCTTCCAGAAAATTCGAAACGAATGGGCATAAATTAAAATTAATTAACGCCTTTTAGCAGGGCGATATAATTTATATCGATGTCAACATTCAAGAATTTAGTACATGAAAGAGAATTTTTCCCCTCTGCATGAATACTCTTTCAGAATTGCTCTCTTAAATTATTAAACTTGCCTTCATCATCATTGGGTGATCACTCCCACAGCCACTAAGAAGATTATAAAATGAAGAAAGGGGAGATAAACATGAGGAAGCAATAAATAAGTCCATTATACTAGGAGATATATCATAAAAACAATTAGATTGTAAATATCTATTATTTGCTTAAGAGTTTAACAAAATTTATACGTAATAAAAATGTATTAAAGTCCTTTACGTTGTAGAAAATTAACTAATAATTAGAAAAATATTCGTGTTTTTTCTAATTATTAGCTAAAATTTATACGGTTAATATTCTGGACACGTTTTAATGTGGGACGGTATACCGTTCTACTTATTTTCTGTATTTTTACAGGGTGGTCTATATTCCGACATGAGAAGCTGTTGGCGCACCATAAAATACAGATGAGACTCTACAAATATGTTTTTGTAGCTTTGATATTTAATTTTTCTCTGCTTCACTTTCTCAGGATGAAAGTAAAATATTTGCTTTCTTACTCTTTATTACTTTCCCTATATAGTATATATAGAGGAGGTATTGTTTTCTTGCATGAAAATATCTGTATCTCAAAAATGAATGAGATGAAACTTTAAACTTAAGGTTTATTCACTTGTTTGTCGTATTTCCTTTACCCATTTATTAGGTTTTATTCGACAGTTTGCCGTTTTTACTAGACAAGAAATATTAAATTGGTGTTCAAATTCACCATTTAATCTTTTAAATGCCGAGTTTATTTCATTTGTTTTAATAATTTCCCAGTTTACATTTTTAAGACGGGTAGACAACTCATTAATCGTGCATTGATTTATTTCTCTTACTCGTTTTGTTGAATTTTTCGGATATACTGTAGACGTCTCCATATCAGTTTGTATGTACATAATGAGAGAGATTTAAATTAATACTTTTACAAGAAATAGTTGGTAAATTGGTAATAACGTAGTCGATCTGTATTTCTGATAAAATTCGCTCTGTGCTTTGTATTCTCGTGGACTCCTTTATTTTATTACTGAGGTTAAACGAATTAAATAAATCACAAAGCATTCTTTTTTCAATTAAATTTGACGTAAAATTAATATTAAAGTCACCACAGAGAATAATTTTATCATATAAACTCTGCATTTGAGTAAAGAAGTCAGATTATCAAAAAAAGTGTGAGGGTGGTCGGTAAAAAATAAAAAGGAATTTGTATTTTTATGAAAAAGAATTAAATAAAATAATCAATCAAATTTCATTTCAATTTTGTTTATTAAAGAATAATTCTTACAATTAAATAGTTGACCTTCTTTTACTAATTAGAGGGTGGGATAGTGGCCACCCACCCACCCTACATATACAAAAAAACTTAATTACAAACATCGTTTTGGTGTTGAGGACATTAATATAAAAAACAGTGTTTGTGATTAAAAGATTATTTTATACTTAGGGTGGGTGGGTGGCACCTATCCCACCCTCCAATTAGTAAAACATTCACAACTATTGTACTATAACCAATTTTAGTAAAAAAACTTCTTACATTTTGTAAAATCTGAATTCGTATTTTTAAAATTTCAAAATAATCAAGCAACTGTCATTTCAATTTTGTTTATCAAAGAAAAATCCTCACAATAAAATAGTTGGGCGTGTTTTATTGATTGGAGGGTGAGATAGTGACCACCCACCCGCCCTTCATATACAAAAGAAACTTAATTACAAAAATCGTTTTGGTGTTGAGATCATTACTATAAAAAAGTGTTGTGATTAAAAGTTTATTTTATATGTAGGGTAGGTGGGTGGCGCCTATCCCACCGTCTAATTAGTAAAACAGTTTCAACTATTCTACTAAAACTAATTTCAGTAATAAAAATACTCCTTGCATTTAAAACTTGAATTCGTATTTTTATTAAATATAAGTAAATAAAATAATCAATCAAATTTCATTTTAATTTTATTTATTAAAGAATTATCCTCACAATAAAATAGTTGGGCCTGTTTTACTGACTGGAGGGTAGGATAGTGGCCACTCACCCACCCTACATATAAAAAAACTGAAAAAAGTGAAATAAATTTCAATTCAATTTTGTTTATTACAGAATAATCTACACAATAGATTCACTAGCGAGACGTTGACCGATACACACGTGCAATAGTCAGAGTGAATTTTATTGTGAACTTAAAGCGATATTCATAAAGAGATGCCCACGTCGGAATCCGACATGGAAGCAGAGGATGAAGTTCTCTTCATAACGCCGAAAAAACCTCGGGGCCGCGGAAGGCCTAAAAGAGTCCCCGCAACCACTGAAACCGAGAGCTCGAACACAGAGGCAAGTTCAAGCGCAAGCACACACACACGCATTCGTACACGTAAAATATCCCAAGGTGGAAATAACACGAACACACAACCTGAACCACAACCACAGCCAACACAGACAAAAACAGTAGCACACACCCAACAGAACAATCAAACATTCAAATACACATACAAATTCACCACAACCACCGAAACATCCAGAATTGCCTTTGTGCAAACATGGTACACGCACAAATTTAACCAAGACACACTTATAATTAAAACGAAACATGGATTTATTATCAAATCTAATGATAAGACCATCAAGAACAACCTTGAAACACTGCAGCAGAACAAAATCATACATACATACAACAAGGCATCGCCAACACCGCAAGAGGCCGGTGCAGAAACGCGCGCGGCGCACGCACCGTCCGCATCCTACTCCTGCATTATTAGGAGCGTGGAAATTGAAATTGAAGATGCAACGATCAGCGCGCATCTCAATAAAATGGGAATAACACATCGTTATTGTCGCCGCATAATAGCGAAAGAAAATAATCAAAAGACGCACATGATCCGTATAATCACAGGTTCACATCAAGCATACTCAAAACTTCTGCATGAAAATTTTAAATTCATGTGTAAGGTTTATCCTGTGATGGAAAGCCGACCACCAACACCACTGCCGATTCCTTGCAACAAATGCAATAAATTCAATCATACTACAGCAAACTGTGAAGAGGAAATATCATGCGCCAAGTGTGGAGAGGCACATTCAACCACAGCATGTACCACTCAACTCCCACCCAGATGCAAAGCATGCGGAGACACCACCCACGGAGCTTGGTCAACCAAATGCCCAAGACGACCCATGGCACCCATTGAAGGAATTCCGAATGTAAGAATTCAAAACATCAACAAAAAATCTGCCGATATTAACCCCACCCTGACAAAAACATCTCGCATTCATACACCCATCACTCATCATGATTTCATAATCGACACATACACTACAGAAATTAACTCACCCACTAACACTGACAGACAACTTCTACTAAAAAAATTAAAATCACGATTCATAGATGCATATCATATTGATACACATGTCAACTTTTCTGGCAACCGGATGTTCATTGTTATGTTTGATATGGATCATCCAGAAGTCACCTCACCAGTGGAACCAACCACTGGTGTACGTATAGCGAGCACCCAGGTTGTCAGAAATGGCTGATATTAATTTCATGTATTCAAACATTAATTCACTCATATGCAAAGCTCATCTTCTATCTCATTATCTCACCAATAACCCCATTCATGTCAAGTTAATGGTCGAAACCAAGACTGATAAACCCTTTCCTCTTAATAATTGGCCATTCATACAAATTCCCTCTTCTTCTCCTAATCAAAACCAGCGCGGTGGTTCGATTGTAGCGGTGCGACCAGAGCTTAAACTGGGCAAATGCAACCCACCCAGAATTAACAATCCCTTAAATGAATGTTTGCACTGCACAATCGAATTACCACTTTTCTCCCTCCACATATTCCTAGTTTATATACATCCCACGTCCCAAATTGAAGATACCATCCTGACTAAAGCTTCCCTCTACGATCATGCTATCATAATCGGTGACTTAAATATAAATAACATTAAACGAAAACAACTTGCCTCTTTTATGTCGAACTCAAACTTTATACGCATCACTACCCCCCCTACATTCATAATGCCAAATAACCAGCCAACTACACCCGACATACTCCTTTGTACCAGCAACATCCAACATCTAATCCATAATGTAACGTTAATTCCAGACCTATGTTCAGATCACCTGTCTATCCAGTTTTCACTAAAAATGAATCCTCCAATACCCGCATCCCCGAAGACAATCTACAGATACCAAGATTGTGACATAAACAAACTGACAAGGGACATGACTGATTTTATTAATACACATCATAATATTGACCTTTCCACAATTTCCCTTTTTATAAATCATTTTTCCGAATCCATTAGAAAATATACTCCTACCTATACGAAATCTCCCTATAAATACCCTCTTCCTAAATATATTCTACGACTGATTAAATACAAACGACAGTTATACAGAGACTTTTTGACGACAGGTGAATCCCACATAAAACAAAAATTTAACAACATAAACAAAAACATCCATAAGCTTATAAAAGAATATAAACAGGACAGATGGATTAGTGTATGCGAAGACATTAATACGCAAAAAGGAAGACAATACTGGGCTAACATAAAAAAACTATCCAAATACAAAAAAAATGACTATCTCCAGAAAATTCAAAATCCCATGACTGACGAGACAGTGACTGACGATAAAGAGATAGCGAATTTATTCGCAGACTACTTTGAAGACTGCTACACGACGAAACCAAATAATACGTACGATGACAGCTTTCTTTCCCATGTCAACTCCTGGTACTCCTCGTTTAAAACCTCCTACCCTACCCATATCCCAAGTGATGACATAAAAGAAGAAGAGTACTATGAAATACTACATAATGGAAAAAACACGGCGCCTGGTTATGATAGCATAACCCGTTCCATCCTAAAAGCATTACCTGAGCATATCCACAAATACATAATCCTAATCCTAAATTTCCTATTCCAAAACCAAATTATTCCCCAGGAGTGGAAGCGAGGTATAATAACATGCATAATCAAACAAGAGGCCGATCCACTAAAAGTCAACAGTTATAGACCTATCACCCTGCTTCCAGTTCTGGGGAAAATATTAGAATCCATAATAAAAAATAAGTTACTTCACCATATTTCCCATGCCATTCCTCCTTACCAGTTCGGTTTCCTGCAAAATAGATCCACTCACCTTCCCCTAGCAATAATAACCTCCAACACCCAAACAGCAAACCTCGAAGGACGCAAAACTGCAATAGCCTTCCTTGACATCCAGAAAGCCTTCGACTCTGTGTGGCATAGAGGTTTGCTGTATAAATGTAACTCCTTGTCCATCCCACTACATCTCCTACTTCTAATCGACAATTTCCTTAGCAACAGATCCCTCAATGTCAAAATAGGTAATTCCCTCTCCCGTCCATTCATACCTCAACAAGGTGTTCCACAAGGGTCCCCTCTATCCCCACTCCTCTATAACATTTTTGTCCATGACATATACAATCCTAATCCCAATTACTTCAATCCCACAGCATATTGTCTTTTGTTTGCTGACGACACAGCAATAATTTCACATAGCAACACAATTCCTAAAGCCCTCAGTACATTGCAAGGGCTGATCGACACTCTGCAACATTGGTTTGCCAAATGGAGAATAACCAGCAATCCCAATAAATCCCACCTTTTTATTCCTTTCCACCGTGCATCCACATCTCCATTTGGTATTAACATAAATAATACATATATTTCACCATCCGCAACCTGCAAGTATCTTGGAATTACCTTTGATCCTAAACTGTCCTTCAAACACCACTCCCAAACCCTTAAAATGAAAATCAAAAACAGAGCTCGACATTTCAGACATCTTACATACAAAAATCAAGGGATTTCCACAAAAACTGCAGTAAATATCTACAAAATGATATGTCGACCTCTGTTAGACTATGCAGCAATCCTTTTCCTAAATCCCCGCCCTCCTGTTCTGAGAAACTTGCAGGTGAGTGAGCGATCGGCCCTGCGAATTCTAACTAAACTAAGGCATCCCAATAACCCTCTACACAATCCCTCCAACACACTGCTATACCAAAAAACCCAATTAATCCCCATTGAAACCCGACTGGAACACCTTGCTATAAAATTTGCCACTAACCCTGATATCCAAGACATCCTCAAGCACCTATGTTTACCTCGCAATCCTTTACACCCCCCCAAAACCAAACATCCTTACACATCAATTTTCGAATTCATAACATCTTTTCATGATTCATCTACATCTTCATCAACATAATCACCAACGGACAACTAACAACATCAACTTACAAAGACTGGCAGAAAGACCATGGGTCGATAGCCGTAATAAAAATAAATTACGATTGTATTGTACAAAACTAATGTATTCAATAATAAATAAAGATGTTTGTCTCTCTCTCTACACAATAAAATAGTTAAGCCTGTTTTACTGATTGAAGGGTGGGATAGTGGCCACCCACCCACCCTACATATACAAAACAAACTTAATTACAAACATCGTTTTGGTGTTGAGGACATTAATATGAAAAAAAGGGTTTGTGATTAAGAGTTTATTTTATATGTACGGTGGGTGGGTTGCACCTATCCCACCCTCCAATTATTCTCAACATTCTGAACTCTTCTAATAAACATTCTCAACTATTTTATTAAAGCCAATTTCAGTAAAAATAACGTCTAACATTTTGTAAAACCTGAATTCTCATTTTTATTAAAAAGAAGTAAATAAAATAATTAATCAAATTTCATTTCAATATTTTTTATTAGAAATTAATCCTCACTATAAAAAGGTTGACCTTGTTTTACTGATTAGAGGGTGGGATAGTGGCCACCCACCCACCTTACATATACAAAAACTCTTAATAACAAAAATCGTATTGGTGTTGAGAACAGTAATATAAAAAACAGAGTTTGTGATTAAAAGTTTATTTTATTTGTAGGGTGGGTGGCTGGCACCTATCCCACCCTTCAATTAGTAAAACATTCTCAACTCTCATACTATAACTAATTTTAGTAACAAAATACTCCTTACATGTTTTAAAACCTGAATTCGTATTTTTATTAAATAGAAGTAAATAAAATAATCAATAAAATTTCATTTTATATTTATTTATTAAAGAATAATCCTCACAATAAAATAGTTGGGCCTGTTTTACTGATTGGAGAGTGGGATAGTGGCCACCCACCCACCTTACATATAAAAAAAAACTGAAAAAAGTGAAATAAATTTCAATTCAATTTTGTTTATTAAAGAATAATCTACACAATAAAATAGTTGGGCCTGTTTTATTGATTGGAAGGTGGGATTGAGGACACCCACCCACCCTACATATACTAAAAATTATAATTACAAAAATCGTTTTGATGTTGAGGACATTAATATGAAAGAAAGTGTTTGTGATTAAAAGTTTATTTTATATGTAGGGTGGGTGGGTGGCATCTATCCCACCCTCCAATTAGTAAAACATTCTCAACTCTACTACTAAAACTAATTTTAGTAATAAAAAACCCTTACATTTTTTAAAACCTGAATTCGTATTTTTATAAATAAGAAGTTAATAAAATAATCAATCAAGTTTTATTTCAATTTTGTTTATTAAAGAATAATCCTTACAATAAAATAGTTAAGAATGTTTTACTTATTGGAGGGTGGGATAGTGGCCCCCCACCCACCCTACATATACAAAAACTTAATTTCAAAAATCGTTTTGTTGTTGAGAACGTTAATATAAAAAACAGTGTTTGTGATTAAAAGTTTATTTTATACGTAGGGTGAGTGGGTGGCACCTATCCCACCCTCCAATTAGTAAAACATTCTCAACTCTCCTACTATAACTGATTTTAGTAACAAAAAACTCCTTACATTTTTTAAAACCAAAATTCGTATTTTTATTAAACAGAAGTAAATAAAATAATGAATAAAATTTCATTTTAATTTTATTTATTGATAAATAATCCTCACAATAAAATAGTTGGGCCTGTTTTACTGACTGGAGGGTAGGATAGTGGCCACTCACCCACCCTACATATAAAAAAACTGAAAAAAGTGAAATAAATTTAAATTTAATTTTGTTTATTAAAGAATAATCTACACAATAAAATAGTTGGGCCTGTTTTATTGATTGGAAGGTGGGATTGAGGCCACCCACCCACCCTACATATACAAAAAATTATAATTACAAAAATCGTTTTGGTGTTGAGGACATTAATATGAAAGAAAGTGTTTGTGATTAAAAGTTTATTTTATATGTAGGGTGGGTGGGTGGCACCTATCCCACCCTCCAATTAGTAAAACATTCTCAACTCTCCTACTATAACTGATTTTAGCAACAAAAAACTTCTTACATTTTTTAAAACCTGAATTCGTATTTATATAAATAAGAAGTTAATAAAATTATCAATCAAATTTCATTTCAATTTTGTTTATTAAAGAATAATCCTTGCAATAAAATAGTTGAGAATGTTTTACTGATTGGAGAGTGGGATAGTGGCCCCCCACCCACCCTACATATACAAAAACTTAATTTCAAAAATCGTTTTGTTGTTGAGAACCTTAATATAAAAAACAGTGTTTGTGATTAAAAGTTTATTTTATACGTAGGGTGGGTGGGTGGTGCTTATCCCACCCTCCAATTAGTAAAACAGTTTCAACTATTCTACTAAAACTAATTTTAGTAATAAAAATACTCCTTACATTTTTTAAAACTTGAATTCGTAGTTTTATTAAATAGAAGTAAATAAAATAATCAATAAAATTTCATTTTATATTTATTTATTAAAGAATATTCCTCACAATAAAATAGTTGGGCCTGTTTTACTGATTGGAGAGTGGGATAGTGGCCACCCACCCACCTTACATATAAAAAAACTGAAAAAAAAGTGAAATAAATTTCAATTCAATTTTGTTTATTAAAGAATAATCTACACAATAAAATAGTTGGGCCTGTTTTATTGATTGGAAGGTGGGATTGAGGCCACCCAGCCACCCTACATATACAACAAATTATAATTACAAAAATCGTTTTGGTGTTGAGGACATTAATATAAAAAACAGTGTTTGAGCTTAAAAGATTATTTTATATGTAGGGTGGGTGGGTGACGCCTATCCCACCCTCCAATTAGTAAAACAGTTTCAACTATTCTACTAAAACTAATTTTAGTAATAAAAATACTGCTTACATTTTTTAAAATTTGAATTCGTATTTTTATTAAATAGAAGTAAATAAAATAATCAATAAAATTTAATTTTAATTTTATTTATTAAAGAATAATCCTCACAATAAAATAGTTGGGCCTGTTTTACTGATTGGAAAGTGGGATAGTGGCCACCCACCCACCTTACATATAAAAAAACTGAAAAAAGTGAAATAAATTTCAATTCAATTTTGTTCATTAAAGAATAATCTACACAATAAAATAGTTGGTCCTGTTTTATTGATTGGAAGGTGGGATTGAGGCCACCCATCCACCCTACATGTACAAAAAATTATAATTACAAAAATCGTTTTGGTGTTGAGGACATTAATATGAAAGAAAGTGTTTGTGATTAAAAGTTTATTTTATAAGTAGGGTGGGTGGGTAGCACCTATCCCACCCTCCAATTAGTAAAACATTCTCAACTCTACTACTAAAACTAATTTTAGTAATAAAAAACCCTTACATTTTTTAAAACCTGAATTCGTATTTTTATTAAATATAAAAAATGAAATAATCAATAAAATTTCAATTCAATTTTGTTAATTAAAAAATAATCTTCACAACTAAATAATTGACCTTGTTTCACTGATTAGAGGGTGGGATAGTGGCCACCCACCCACCCTACATATACAAAAAATAATTATTAAAATCGTTTTGGTGTTTAGAACATTAATATGAAAAACACTGTTTCTAATTAAAAGTTTATTTTATATGTAGGGTGGGTGGGTGGCACCTATCCCACCCTCCAATTAGTAAAACATTCTCAACTATTCCGCTAAAACCAATTTTAGTACAAAAACTTACATTTTAAATTTAAATGAAATAATCAATAACATTTCAATTGAATTTTGTTTATTAAAGAATAATCCTCACTATACAATAGTTGAGTCTGTTTTACTGATTGGACGGTGTGATAGTGGCCACCCACCCACCCTACATATACAAAAGAAACTTAATTACAAAAATCGCTTTGGTGTTGAGATCATTACTATAAAAAAGTGTTTGTGCTTAAAAGATTATTTTATATGTAGGGTGGGTGGGTGGCACTTATCCCACCCTCCAATTAGTAAAACATTCTCAACTATCCTACTATAACTGATTTTAGTAACAAAAAACTCCTTACATTTTTTAAAACCTAAATTCGTATTTTTATTAAATAGAAGTAAATAAAATAATAAATAAAATTTCATTTTAATTTTATTTATTAAAGAATAATCCTCACACAGTTTTAAACCATTGATAATGGTCACTTTGTGTCCGAAATATATATATTTTGTATTTCAAATAAACTGTGTGAAGAAAGGTTTTTAGTGCTTTATTTTATAATAATCCTCACAATAAAATAGTTGGGCCTGTTTTACTGATTGGAGAGTGGAATAGTGGCCACCCACCCACATTACATATAAAAAACTGAAAAAAGTGAAATAAATTTCAATTCAATTTTGTTTATTAAGGAATAATCTACATAATAAAATAGTTGGGCCTCATTTATTGATTGGAAGGTGGGATTGAGGCCACCCACCCACCCTACATATACATAAAATTATAATTACAAAAATCGTTTTGGTGTTGAGGACATTAATATGAAAGAAAGTGTTTGTGATTAAAAGTTTATTTTATATGTAGGGTGGGTGGGTGGCACCTATCCCACCCTCCAATTAGTAAAACATTCTCAACTCTCCTACTATAACTGATTTTAGCAACAAAAAACTCCTTACATTTTTTAAAACCTGAATTCGTATTTTTATTAAATAGAAATAAATGAAATAATCAATCAAATTCCAATTCAATTTTATTTATTAAAGAATAATCCTCACAATTAAGTAGTTGGACCTGATTTACTAATTGGAGGGTAGGATAGTTATACAAAAAAACTTAATTACAAAAATTGTTTTGGTGTTGAGGACATTAATATGAAAAAGAGTGTTTGTGATTTAAAAAAAAATTCTATGTAGGGTGGGTGGGTGGCACCTATTCCACCTTTCAATTAGTAAAACATACTTAACTCTCCTATATAAAACTAATTTTATTAAAAAAACTCCTTACATTTTTTAAAACCTGAATTCATATTTTAATTTAAAAAAGTAAATAAAATAATCAATCAAATTCCATTTCAATTTGATTTATTAAAGAATAATCCTCACAATTAAATAGTTGGGCCTGTTATTCTGGCCACTCACCCACCCTATATATACAAAGAAACTTAATTACAAAAACCGTCTTTTTGTTGAGAACATCAATATAAAAACAGAGTTTGTGATTAAAAGTTTTTTTTTATATATAAGGCGGGTGGGTGGTACCTATCCCACCCTCCAATTAGTAAAACATTCTCAACTATTCTATTAAAACTAATTTCAGTAAAAAAAAACTTCTTGCATTTTGTAAAAACTGAATTCGTATTTTTATTTTAAAAAACTAAATAAAATAATCAATCAAATTTCACTCAATTATTTTTCATTAAAGAAAAGTCCTTACAATAAAATAGTTGAGCCTGTTTTACTGATTGAAGGGTGGAATAGTGGCCACCCACCCACCTTACATATAAAAAAAGACTTAATTACAAAAATTGTTTCAATGTTGAAGACATTATGAAAAACAGTGTTTGTGATTAAAATGTTAATTTTTTATGTAGGGTGGGTGGGTGTCACCTATCCACACTCCAATTCGTAAAACATTCTCAACTATCCTATTAAAAGCGATTTTAATAATAAAAAACTCCTTACATTTTTTGAAACTAGAATTCGTATTTTTATTAAATAGAAATAAATGAAATAATCAATAAAATTTCAATTGAATTTTGTTTATTAAAGAATAATCCTCACAATATAATAGTTGGGCCTGTTTTACTGATTGGAGGGTGGGATAGTGGCCACCCACCCACCCTACATATACAAAAAAATTAATTACAAAAATGGTTTTGGTGTTGAGGACATTAATATAAAAACAGTGTTTGTGATGAAAAGTTTATTTTATATGTAGGGTGGGTGGGTGGCACCTATCCCACCCTTCAATTAGTAAAACATTCTCAACTCTCCTACAGAAACTAATTTTAGTAACAAAAAACTTTTTACATTTTTTAAAACCTGAATTCGTATAAATAAATAAATATATAAAATATTAATTTAAAAAAATATTTTTGACATTGATTTATAAAATGTCAAAAATGACATTTTGCGAAACAGTGCTGTAATAATGATCTATAACACTCTGTTTGAATATTTTAAGTTAATATTTTAACTGTAATATTGTTAAAATGTCAACAATGACTTTATTAAAAAAAAAAAACATTTACTGAAATGATTATATTGACATTGAAATCAATTATCTTATATGAATATTAAATCAACAAATATTTTGATGATCACTTTTTCGAATATTTGAAGTTAATATATCAAAAAAAATAAACTGTAATATTGTCAAAATGTCAAAAATGACATTATGTAAAAAATGTACTGAAATTATTATATTGACATTGAAATCAATTATTTTAAGTGCATATTAAATCAACAAATATTTGTGACATTCATTTATAAAATGTCAAAAATGTCATTTTGGTAAACTGTCCTTTAATAATGATCTATATTTTTTTTGATTATTTCAAGTTAATTTTTTTATCAAAAAAAAAATACTTAAAATCTGTAATATTGTCAAGATGTCAAAAATGAAATTATGTAAAGATATATACTGAAATGATTATATTGACATTAAAAATCAATTATTTGAAGTAAATATTTTTATCGAAAAAATACTTAAAATCTGTAATATTGTCAAGATGTCAAAAATGACATTATATAAAGATATGTACTGAAATGTTTACATTGACATTAAAATCGAAGATGTCAAAAATTACATTATGTAAAAAAGTGTACTAAATTTATTAAATTGACATTAAAATCAATTATTTTAAGCAAATGTGAAAGAAACAAATATTTTTGAAATTGATTTATAAAATGTCGAAAATTATATTTTGGTCAAAAGTACTCTAATAACGATCTGTATCAATTTTTGGATATTGCAAATTTATTTTTTATCAAAAAATATTTACAAATAAAGTCAAAAATGTCATTTATTATTTGACATTTGTCATTTGTTATTTCTCAGTTTGCCATCTCTCATCTTTCTTATGTTAGTTATCATCTGCCATTTGTCATTTATCACTTGTCATCGCCCATTTAGCATCTGTCATTTATCATTTCTCGTTTGTCATTTGTTATCTTTCATTTATCTTCTATCATTTGTGTTATCATCTGTCATTTATTATGTATTACTTATCATCAATCATTTGCCATCTGTCATTTATCATTTGTCATGTATCTTTTGTCATTTGCCATTTGTTATTTGTTATTTGACAAGTCATTTATCTTCTGTCATTTGTCACCTGTTATTTGCCATCTCTCAGTTTTTTTATGACAGTTATCATACATCATCTATTATGTATCATTTGTCAACTATTTATTATCTTTCAGTCATTTATCGTTTGTCATTTTTTATTTGACTGTCTGTCATTTATCTTCTGTCATTGGTCATGAGCCTGTTTTACTGATTGGAGGGTGGAATAGAGGCCACCCACCCACCCTACATATACAAAAAACTTAATTACAAAAATCGTTTTTGTGTTGAAGACATTAATATGAAAAAAAGTGTTTGTGATTAAAAGTTTATTTTATATGTAGGGTGGGTGGGTGGCACCTATCCCACCCTCCAATTAGTAAAACATTCTCAACTCTCCTACTATAACTGATTTTAGTAACAAAAAACTCCTTGCATTTTTTAAAACCTGAATTCATATTTTTATTAAAAAGAAGTTAATAAAATAATCAATCAGATTTCTATTCAAATTTGTTTATTAAAGAAAAGTCCTCACAATAAAATAGTTGAGCCTGTTCTACTGACCTTACATTTAAAAAAAAAACTTAATTACAAAAATAGTTTTAATGTTGAAGACATTATGATAAACAGTGTTTGTGATTTAAATGTTAATTTTTTATGTATGGTGGGTGGGTGGCACCTATCCCACCCTCCAATTAGTAAAACATTTACAACTATTCTATTAAAAGCGATTTTAGTAATAAAAAACTCGTTACATTTTTTAAAACCAGAATTCATATTTTTATTAAATAGAAGTAAATAAAATAAACAATCAAATTTAATTTCAATTTTGTTTATTAAAATAATACTCACAATAAAATAGTTGTGCCTGTTTTACTGATTGAAGGGTGGGATAGTGGCCACCCACCCACCCTACATATACAAAAAAATTAATTACAAAAATCGTTTTGGTGTTGAGGACATTAATATGAAAAACAGTGTTTGTGATTAAAAGTTTATTTTATATGTAGGGTGGGTGGGTGGCACCTATCCTACCCTTCAATTAGTAAAACATTCTCAACTCTCCTACTATAACTGATTTTAGTAACAAAAACTTCTTACATTTTTTAAAACCTGTATTCGTATTCTTATTAAATAGAAATAAATGAAATAATAAATAAAATTTCAATTGAATTTTGTTTAATAAAGAATAATCCTCACAATATAATAGTTGGGCCTGTTTTACTGATTTTAGGGTGGGATAGTAGCCACCCACCCACCCTACATATACAAAAAAATTAATTACAAAAATCGTTTTGGTGTTGAGGGCATTAATATGAAAAACAGTGTTTGTGATTAAAAGTTTATTTTATATGTAGGGTGGGTGGGTGGCACCTATCCCACCCTCCAATTAGTAAAACATTCTCAACTCTTCTACTATAACTAATTTTAGTAACAAAAAAAAATCAATCAAATTTCATTTCAATTCATTCATTTCCCAATCCCTTCTTTGAGAAAAATATAGGGAAAGTTTAATGATGACCACATCACCATTTTTTTATACTGTGTTTGTTTTGTAGCTTTTTGACTTCTACATCGATTATAAAGGGATGATTTAACTCATTACCATCAAAAAAGAACGTTTTTGTAAAAATTCAAAGCAAAAAAATGGAGAATAACCATCAATCCCAATAAATCCCACCTTTTCATTCCCTTCCATCGTGCATCCACATCTCCATTTGGTATTAACATAAATAATACATACATTTCACCATCCGCAACCTGCAAGTATCTTGGAATTACCTTTGATCCTAAACTGTCCTTCAAACACCATTCCCAAACCCTTAAAATGAAAATCAAAAACAGAGCTCGACATTTCAGACACCTTACTTTCAAAAATCAAGGGATTTCCACAAAAACTGCAGTAAATATCTACAAAATGATATGTCGACCTCTGTTAGACTATGCAGCAATCCTTTTCCTAAATCCCCGCCCTCCTGTTCTGAGAAACTTGCAGGTGAGTGAGCGATCGGCCCTGCGAATCCTAACTAAACTAAGGCATCCCAATAACCCTCTACACAATCCCTCCAACACACTGCTGTACCAAAAAACCCAATTAATCCCCATTGAAAACCGACTGGAACACCTTGCTATAAAATTTGCCACTAACCCTGATATCCAAGACATCCTCAAGCACCTATGTTTACCTCGCAATCCTTTACACCCACCCAAAACCAAACATCCTTCTACATCAATTCATAATCAATTATGATTATATTGTACATAACGAATGTATTCAATTATCAATAAAGATGTTTGTCTCTCTCAAAGCAAAAAAGTTCTTATTTTAAAATCAATTCTTATATATCAGATAATATTACATATTCCAATATGATTAATACTTTAAGTTATTACGTTTTTTAATTAGGAAATTGAATCAAATTACTTTAAAATTACAGCTTGAAAATGTCGACGTAAAGGTTAAAAACATCAGTCGATTGAAAACACCGCGTGCATTATTATTTACTAAGCGAATTTTAATTTAATTGAATTATGAACAATCAATCAACAACACCGCCACCATCACTCCAAACAAATGGACAGGCCGTTAAGTGATACCTCACGAGGGGGCGGCGGAAATTATTTAAACATGACGGCGCGACTTTTTCTCCTTCTTCTTTCTGTTGATTCATCTAATGGACGGCGGCGGCGTTCGAGAGACGGAAACTCCGATCTGAGCTCTTTCACCTAAAATTGGACAATAAGATTGTAATTTCAGATAAAAAAAAAACGCCGCGCGGCAGAGGGCAGGGCTTAATTAATAGTGATCCTTCTTTAGCTACCCGGGATTAGACGGGATTCGGTTGTATACGTGATTTGAAACGTTGAAAGGATTCTTTCGAAACTGGACGCAAAAAAAATGACGCCATTCATTTAATCCGGAATGGATTTATGGACAATAAAAAATAATCTTAATGTTTTTCTTCTTCAATAATAATAGAATGTATTAATTGTATCATTATCCATAAAATTAACTAATGATTACAGTGGATCTTCTTTTTCTTAAATATCTTATTTAAGCTATTGTTTTTTTTAAACAAAAGTTGGTGATTGATTCTCCAATGTAATAATGAATTGTTTCTTTGGGAAGAAATATTCATAGATTTAGTATAATTGATACTTGTTAAGCTACTCTCTTAAAGGAACCAGGTATGTAAATTTTATGAACAAAAACACTTGTTTTAATAAGATGTACCATAAAGTGAACGCCTCGATAATTTAACATTTAACACTTATATTAAACTGTTTATACTTTGAAAATTACCTTTAATGATCAAAAGACGTGGCTACTGAAAATAAAAATAATATTATGGAACATAACAAGTGCTTTTCTTAATAAAGAGAATACTTGCGCTGAATTCTTCAAATAACTGTAAGTGTTTTTCTTCTTTTTGTTCACCAAATTTAATAGATTTAGATTCATAAATATATAAATTGTTACAAAATAGATCTGCAAAAGCTATTAAATTTATTACGCCTTTAGTAATTTTCAGTCAAATGCAGATGTATCATTAAATTAAAACTTGTTTTGAAGGGTTAATTTCAATAAAACGCTTATAAAAATCATAATTAATTAACACACACACACACGCAGAAAAATCTCTACATTAATCACCTACCATAAAACTCGCACTTTCCACCCTGTAATTAATTTTAATTAACCTGCGGATTTCGTGTCGAATGACTGGGCCTGTACGAGCGCACACGTGTACAAAGGGTGTGATGGGCCTATAATTTTTCTGGACAATTAAGCTCACTCTCCTGCGATTAAATTATACGATAATAAAAAAATTTCGAATTCGCAATTCCACTTGCATCAAACGTATTAATATATATATATATATTTTAAGCGCCCGTCGACGGATCACGATCCGTCTTCCCCCCCCTTCACACCCCTTCACTGTTTCGATTGTTATGTCATGAATGCATGGAAGCCTGCGTATTATTGTATTGTATTACATATAATGACCATTGTCTCGGCGCCCCTTGTGCATTTAATTAAATCAATGAACAACGCGCTGGGGACACGTAAAAATTCCGCCGAAATATAATACGGCTTTCTCGGCCCGCTTGATTAGATGTAAATTAATCAGGGCTAGATTATCGTCTGATTTGTTTTAGTGTAAAGGCTGCTTTCATATTAGAATATTACATTTTTGTTCTAATAAATAACAAACATATAATATTAAAGCATTAAAATCAAACAGAAAATATTTAACAAATTCTATAGTTTGCTTAATTTTCTATTTAGTGTGTCTTAGACATTTTAATTAGTTAAATTTTTTAGTCAAATGATTATAGTTTTTTTTTTAAATATTATTGCTAACCTTGAAAATAAGAATGTATAAATCTTAACCTGAAATGTGTTTAGTTCCTTTGATGTAAGCAGTGTTTTGTCAATTACGCCACTAGTAAATAAAATTTCACACTTTGATGACTATCAAAATGAGAAGTATTGGAAGGAATAAATAATTATTTCCGTGCCAGCCATAATAACGTTGAAGCAAGATGTTCGCGTTAAAATATTCCTTTTTAGTCGGTGGAGAAAGTGATCTTAGCAGATCCTCTACAAAAATCTAATAAGCCAATGAAATAAGAGGAAGGTTAAGCATGTTCCTGGTATCGACGATTCAAGCCCAACTAATTGATCTAAGGAGGGAAATGGACTGAAGAAGAGGAAAAACTTTTCGCCAGCCTGAAGGAGCTCCTTTGAAGAACACCAATCTTTCAGACAGTCTACAGTAAAAGTTATTTCATAATGTGCATCGACGCTAGCAAGCATTCAGGAGAAAAAGGAAGAGAAATACCCTGTCGAGTACATCTGACGAAATTGTTCGACTACGAAACGACCAGAGGATATATCGAACGATGTCCAATCGCATCAGGCCGTTAAATAGCTTTTGAGCCTAAATTCACCAATCGGTCAAAATGATGAACACTTGACCTGGACAAAAAGAAGTCCAACCCAACCAACGATCTCTTACGTCAAAGATTAGCTGAAAACATCTTTAGGACAAATCGAACGGAAGACACAAGAAACAAACGAAAACTTACAAGTTACGATACGAAGGAACGACGATTTGAATATGTGTGTTTAACTCAGTGCAATTGAAATCAAAATTTTAATTGGTAAAATGTAGTTATTTAAATCCGAAAATTTGTGAGTGCATACATCACGTAATCAACATTCATTTCCTAGTAACAAAGTAATATTAGACAAAAAGTACATAAATTAACTTTTACTAAAAACAAAATCCAAAGCAACATTCATTTCATTTAAAATTCTGATAAACATTTATATCATTGTAGAGTGTAAATAATCTAAATTTTTATAATACACGTGGATTGCAATCCGTAGCCTCAGTATTAAAGGTACACCAGTTATAATAAAATATGTATAAGGGCTAAACTAGTACCAATATGCTGCAAACCGTTTATTATTTTGCAGAACATTTTATCGATGAAGTTCCCCAATTTATATTTGATTCATTTATAAATCTTAATTATACATTTATAAAATCCGTCTGAAGTGTTTGAAGATATTAACAAATTAAAATGTACTTCCATTTGTGGTTCAGAATGAATTCCCAGTGTGTTTTTTTTAAAAATTGTATCTTTGCACTAACTTATCCAATCACTCGTATATTTTATATAACAATTAATCAGGTAACATTTCCCAATTTATGAAAATGGAGTTATATAACACCTATTTTTAAATCTGATAAGTTCGATGAAGTCACAGATTACAGTGGTGTATGACTACAATCTGTGATTCTTAAAATTTTGGACTTACTTCTATCACAACAAATGCCTTGGTGATGTAATAATTTTATATCAGATCAACAACATTGCGGAAAACCGAAAGGACATGAATTTTGTTACAACATTTTATTTTGAAAGGTTTTGAGAATCGCAATCAAGTAGATATTATTTATACTAATTTCTCAAAAGCTTTTGATACCGTTAATCACAACATATTAATTAATAAACTTAAAATTCTTGATATAATCGATACTTGTTCTGCTACTCTCTTGATGGAACCAAATTTTCAAATTAGGAGAAGTAAAACTCTTGTTATGTTCCATTTCTTTAGATTTAAAGAAATGGAACATAACAAGAGTTTTACTTCTCCTAATTTTTAAAATTCTTGGTTTCAACCCTAGCATCGTCAATTGGATCAGTAGCTTTATTTCAGATAGGAATCAATGTGTTTGAATCAATGGTGTAGTATCCAAAGATACCACAAGGATCTCATTTATGACCCATTTTGTTTAATATTTTTATTAATGATAGAATTTCACATGTAGGTTTTTTCTCAAACTTTACTGAATGCAGATGACATTAAATTAATCCAAACAATAGAAAACAGCATAGAACATGACTCACTGCAATTCGATTAAAATGCTATATTTAATAAATCACTGAATAAGTCTTCGGCCTACCTAAAAAAAAAAACAAATAACTTCTCAGAAATTCCAATTTATTCATCAACATACTCTCCTTCAATACATTCATTTCAACGTTTCTCTAACCTCTCGATGCCCTTTATCTGAAACTATTTGTCTTTGCTCTTAAAATATCCCTCAGTTTTGGCAATCAATTCTTCAATTAAGCCAAATTTGTCCTTAAAGCATCTTTATCAAGTCTGCAAAAGTTAGTAATCATTGGAGGCCAAATCTAAAGATTACGGTGAGTGGGAAAGCAATCCAAAACGTAATTTATCCACTTCAACCATTGTTTTCATTGACTTGAGATGCGCGGCATTGTCCTTTTTCTTTTTTTGATTTTTGCACTTAATCTATCCAATAATGCCATGTAATATTCACTATTGATTGTTTTGCCTTTCTCAAGATAGTTGGTGAACAAAATTCCATTCGCGTCTCAAAATACGGATGCCACAATTTTGCCAGCAGATTTTTGAGTTTTTCATCACGTTGGACGACTTTCACCGAATGCTGTCCACTCAGATCATGCTTCATCCATTGTCGCATACACAAGAAAGCTCGTTTATTTCACTTGAACAGCTTCAAAAAGCGCTCCAAATTGTCGCCGCATTGTTATTTCTGGTCCGGTACGAGCAAAAGCGGCACCCACTTCAAAAGCAACATGCAGATGCATACATTTTTGTCTAAAATTGTAAACACTCTACTTTCTGGTATCTACAAGATGTAAGTTATAGCACAGAACTTCATGTTATGGTTTCTTAAAACTTTTTTTTTGGTAATTTTTTATGTTTTCCGGAACAACTGCCGATTTTGGACGACCAGAGTGTTCAGCATCATGAGTGCTTGTAAGACCGCTTTTAAATTCAGCATACAAGTTAATAATTGATTTTCCTGGTACAAAGTCCCCATAAAGCTTATCAAGCCACTGTTTGGCTTTTCCCGCTCCCCCCTTTCTTTAATTCTATAACCAGATTTCCGTCCATAGGAAACTAGTTCAGCGTGTTCGCTTAGGGCCTCTTTCGTCTTGACGGCCCTCAACGTTTCGCTATAATTATGTGTGCTGACCATCAGTCTGGCATCGGTCTTAGCCTTGAACTGACCTTCCTTCTTCTTTCCCCTCTTAGCCGCTTTCGCCGATTCACCTTATAGCTATGTCGTTTGTTCCATCGTCTGCGCCTTCCCATCGACAGATGTTATTGGCACGGCCCTTTTAGAATCCCTTGGTATTAGGGTTTACAACGTCGCCTGGATCTCACGGATCACACGCCTCACCTTTGCCTGAAACTCCTGAAATTCTGCACTTGCTCTTTGATCTCGGCTTTGGTGTTCTCGTGGGTCTTAATGAACGCCACCATCTCTCTTGAGATTTTGTCCAGTTGCTCATGAATCGCGAGTATCTTCTCCGCCATATTCCACATCACTTCGAGTTCCCTGTGGGGACAAGAGGACTCCTCCCTTCTACGTTTCTGCGAGCCCTGGGTGTCATCATATATCATTGGCTCGTAGCCGATATTTGCGCCCTCACCTAGAGTGGTCAGAGCGGTCATACAGCTACTTGTAGCACTCACGGCCGCCAAATTAAGGGAGAGCCTCTCTAACCCTTTCGATCTAGCAACACTAGCCATTTCAGGGTGTCTAATTTCGCAGGCATACCTTAGCCCTACCTAATTTACTTATAGAATCCTGCAGGGCGCATCGGAAAGAAAGACCTCCTCGATGTATAGCTCGATCTACCGAACTACTACCGAGTATTCGCGTTTTCAAGCTTCTCTCTTGAGGAACAAATTTCAGGTCCTATGGGGCCGATCGTTCAATTTTACCACCAGGGGCTCGTAGGACGCCCCGGGGGAAGAGTCGACATCAATTGGCAGCTCAGAATTCCGATGCACTACCGAGATACCGCGGAGAGAATATTGGCCCTATCGAGGGCGAATTCTAGCCATATGATTCCGAAAGCTTCAATTTATCGACGAGAACTCGTATAGAAACCTTGGAGGAAGGTCCCCACCGATTTGTAGCTTGTTCCTCTGATCCACTACCGAGTTATCGTGGTAACAAACAAATATTGAGGGCAATTGTCCAAAAATATCGTCGGGGCCTTGTAGGGCACTCCTGTTGGAAAGTAGTCACCAATTTGTGGCTCAATTAGAGCAAGGATGACCCGGATGTTGCTGGATTAACCTAAAAACACGTGGCCTAACATTAAGTCAGCCGATTGGCACCAAAATTTGTGTCTGTAATCCTGGTACCACAACACATACTACACTACTCTAACCACATGAAAGTCCGCCCCGTTACCGCCCTCAGTCTACCCTGCTACTAGGGGGTTGAAGGTCCAGAAAATATTTTTACGAGTAGCTCGCCCTAATTATTGCCCGCACTCCAAATTTCACAGTTATGAGACTGAGACTGAGACTCGCAAAGAAGTACGTTCTCACTTGGCCAGCGTTTGACAATAATCTACCTATTTAGTCTTCTGCAAACATCCCAAGAAAGTGAGACGACGATCCCGATTTTTAAAGGTGACATCTAAATGAATAAAGATCTTCACTCTCAAAATAGCTAGATCTGAGTGATATTGAAGAAATATTATCGACAAAATCTTTCTTCGATATAAATTCCCAAAAAAGATTGTAGGTTACAATCGACCTCATTTGGTTGGTGCCGTACTGCCACATATCACCTTTGTTTACAGAATCCGATATTAAATTGACAATAGAATGTCAGAAAAGAGTATTACCTAAATTGGGAATTAATGAGGGAAAAATAGCCAAAATATTTTCTTTAATATATTCAATACTTCAGGTGCTATAATTAAAGTTATATTCCATAATTTTATTTTCAGTTGCCTGACACGTGTTTCGATCTTTTACGATCATTCTCAAAATGAAAACAAAAGATAAAAATAAAAATTAAATTATGGAACATAACAAGTGCTTTAAATTAAATTTTCATCATCTAAAGTTAAGAGGCACCTGCAGAAGAGGAAAGTTATTGGGTTTGAATGAAAGAACACATAGCTTTGAAATGTGAATTCCGCCTGCAAGTCCTGTGAGCAAAATGGTTGTGAATATTTATATAGATACAGTTATGTGAATACTATCAACTATTGTACAGTTTCAATAAATAAATAAATCAACAAATTACTCCAGCTTGCTAGTAGGAAGCTAATTCCGTCGAGAGAAAAATTCGAGATCTCAAAATGCAACTAGGAATTATGGTAGGCCGCGATCACTCCAATTGGCCTTACCTTCAATCGATTTGTGATGAATACCGCATTAGTATCCAGCACCAGTTATTCACCTGCTTATATAACTTTTGGCCGAAAACTACATGATTCAAATGATGTTAATAGAAACTTAGCGCAAGTCATTTTTAATGTAGATATCTTAATTTTGTTTACCTTATTATAATTGGATATAGTAAGGTAAAAAATGAATAAATAAATAAATTTAGCATTAAGGGTAACTAGCCAATTCTAGAACCACCTCTGACCTTAAAATGACCTTGAAATTCAAATGACCTCCAAGTTGTAATGACCTTCAAGTCTACTTGACTTTTAAACCACCTGTTATCCTTCTTAATTATTAGAGAGACCTTTAAATGACCTTGAAATTCAAATGACCTCCAAGTTGTAATGACCTTCAAGTCACCTTGACTTTTAAACCACCTGTTATCCTTCTTATTTATTAGAGAGACCTTTAAATTACCTTGAAATTCAAATGACCTTCAAGTTGTAATGACCTTCAAGTCACCTTGACATTTAAACCACCTGTTATCCTTCTTAATTATTAGAGAGACCTTTGAATGCCCTTGAAATTCAAATGACCTCCAAGTTGTAATGACCTTCAAGTCACCTTGACATTTAAACCACATGTTATCCTTCTTAATTATTAAAGAGACCTTTAAATGACCTTGAAATTCAAATGACCTCCAAGTTGTAATGACCTTCAAGTCACTTTGATTTTTAAACCACCTGTTATCCTTCTTAATTATTAGAGAGAGAACGCTGGAATTAAATAAATTGATTAATTAATTGAATTGTAAAGTGTTTTTGTATATTATCCTTTTATTTGCTATCAGCAAAAATGAATCCAGTGTGGGTGTGAGGAGTAGGTAGAGGAGAGCCTTACTGTCTACTGGATACTACCACGAAAGTAATATGTCTTCGGATTCTGGAAAATAGATTCCAAGTTAAGGAACTTGCAGTGCAGGGTAACATGCCGAAGCCGTTTGGATGTATAATGGAGCAGTGGTGGAAATACCTGAACTATGTAGTAGTAAAGAAAACATTCTGGATGGACAAAAATGGCGAGAGGCATTGCGTGTATTGTAGGAGTTCGCCTTCCAGCAGTCAGCACGTATAATGTTGTTTTAGGACTAAGTACTCCAAAAGTGTTAATGAACTTCAACCGAGTTAGAAATGCACACTAGGAAAAGCAAATATAATTGCAGATCATAATGATGGTTGCGACCGTTACTACGTGGTAATTCATAATGAACACTGAACACTTACTATGTTTTTAACCACTATAATTATAGTGGTTAAAAACATAGTATGTGTTTTATTCAGTGTTCTTTATAATTGCAGATTTTCTGCCAAGACCTCAAGACCTCCAGTTGTCCTAATCCTGATTAATTTTGTCAGAATCGACATGCCTGTAAAGTCCACAGTAGAAAGAAAGAATAGAGCTGATAGCCGATGAAAGAAAGTCATTGACATATTTAAAACTGGTCGACCTGAAGAAACAGGAAGATGGACTACAAGCGTATACATAATAAACCAAGCGGTTTTGTACAGGTAGTAGAAACGGAATAACCTCAACTAATAGGAAGGAAATCCTGAAAAGATTCCACGACGACCCCATCGCAGGTCACTATGGTGCATACTGAGGAGGCCAGGGATACGTTACGACGTCAACGAATACGTCCTCCACGGTTAAGAGTGTCAAAAATATAAAGCATCCAAAACCAAAGTTACCATGGCTCCTTGTAAACTCCAGCTATGAACAGAAGGTTTGAGGTACTAGCCATCGACCTTTTTGGTCCACTTCCGGAAGGTTCAAAAATATGAAGCGGATCTTCAGCCTCAAGATGGAAGTTTTAACAAAGAAGAAGCGGATCTTCAGCCTCAAGATGGAGAAAAAAGAAGAAACAAAAATTGAAATCAAATATTGCAGATGTCAAGGAGGACCATTGCTGCCTTAACTTCATGGTGATGGATTGGGTTTGAGTGTAAGAACATATTTAATTGTGAACTCCGCCTGTGCTTCTTTCAGCCAAAATTTTATTGCAATAATTTGTTTTTATGTGTATTATTTAAGGAAGAAGACCAAAGATAAGTAAACAAATAAACTATTCCTGTTGGAAACATTGTACACGTAGAGCTGTTCCTGCGTTTTGAACTTCAGAGACGATTTTTTTTCTCACGAGGTGGTGTCACTTAGCGTCCCTGCACTGCGGTCTCCGTGGTCCCTTTGCGCGCCTCTTGCTGTTTACTCCTTTTGAACTCCTGTATATTCTAAGAAGTCCAAGAGTTTCTGCCAGGGGATATTTCTTAGCTGTTCTACAGGAAGCAAGGGCTTCCCTAGTTTCGCCTTGCGTTCTTGTTTGTATGCTTTCTTGTTTCCTCTTCTTCCCGACACCCACGGCATAAGGGGCTTTTCTCAATGCCCATCCTATGTTTGTGCTTGTTCAGGTCACAGTGTCCAGTGACTAGTCCTGTGATTTTTCTTAGTTTCAATCTGCACAGTCTAGACAGCTTCAGCATGCTGTCAGGTACCAGACCATCTAGGAAGAGTCTCGTGTGCCTCATTCGATTTTGGTTTTGCCATGTTTTTTTGTGCTTCTCTGCTCCTCCGAGACATTTATTCAGCGATAATGATACTCAATTATACAGCAGATTACATACTGGTTTTATATTGACCACCACTTTACACCAGTGTACCATCCAGCAGCCAAACTAGTCTAAATGAAAAATCGAGACCATAAGGCACAGCTTAAAGTCGGTATAAAACATAACAGGTAGGCTAAAAAGTTCGTATGCTAACACATAGATGGTGTTATTAGAATTAAATTCATAAGGTTTATAGTAGAACTAACTTTCAAACGACACGTGTATAAATTTGACAGCTGTCGGACAATTAGTTCGTGAGATATAGCATCGTGAGTTGAAAACTTTTGTTAGTGTGAAGAAGAGTTTCGTGTCTTAATAAAGCATTGATTTATTATGAAACAAAATATTGTTGAAACCAAAGCTTGGCTTGATAAACATCTAAAATCAAGTGGTTTGCCAAATTTAAACTGGGCGAAATGAGCACCGATGTCGCTGTTACGGTCGAAAATGTGAAAAAAATTCACAAAATAATAATGAATAGACTGAGACTCTGAAGAGATCGAAAGAGCGTGTTGGACATATTGTGCATGAATATTTGGACATGCGAAAGCTGTGTGCAATGTGGGTGCCGCGCGGGCTCACAATCGATCAAAAACAGCATCGTGTCGATGATTCAGAGGAATGTTTAACGATGGCAAAAGTGCACGAATTAAATTACGAATTGCTTCCTCATCCACCGCATTCTCCAGATCTGGACTGGAAAAAAATTCAGCACTAATGAAGAAATTATCGCTGCAACTGAGGCTTATTTTGAGGCTAAAGAGAATTTGTATTTTAAAAATGGTATCAACAAATTACATGACCGCTATAATGGTTGTATCGCCCTCGAAGGCAACTATGTTGCATAATAAAATATAATTTTGCAAAAAAAAATTGTTTTACTGAGTTAGCCTACGAACTTTTCAGTGTTACCTACTGGCCAGTACGACTTACGTGAGATATTGAAAACAGATCTGCACCTGCCCAACACCACAACCAGGCTTACCACGGTGATAGACACATTTCATCTGACTAAGGAGCGATACGAGAAGACTCAGGATCAGAAAAATGACTACACAGACAATATGAGGAAGCCTTCCGAAAGTTGCTTGCCAGGGAAAATTGGTATGGGTGAACTCACACACCCTTAGCAAAGTAGAAAAGAACACCACTTCAAAGTTCACCCCTAACAGAGGCGGGCCGTATATATTATTAGCCCGCTTATAAAAAATAGCCTCTGGAAATGTAGCGACTAAGAAGGTCGTTTCAGCTACCCGATTCGAAAGAGAAGACATCCCAGAAAAAATCCAAGATCTTCTGCCGGGACTTAGGACGTCCTGAGGTGGAGATTGTAATTGCTGAAGAAATTTGAAGTGCAGGAAATCCTAATTGAGAAAGTAGTATTGGCACCTTCTCTACCCATACCAGACTTAGTCTAGGTAGCGACTAAGAAAAGATGATTATCAACAAATCATCAACATAAAAAGCCTCTAGATGATTAAAACCAGACATAGTCTAGGTAGCGACCAAGAAGAGATGATCATCAACAGATCATCAACATCAAACTAGATGCTTTTGATTAAAATTAAGTGAGTCTAACAAAATGTTTATATCCTTCTAAATGAAAGGAACATATTCAAATGAAGAATCATTATTAAAAATCTTTCATGTGATTGCAAACATTTTTCAGATTTTCACGTGATATATCTAAAAACGTACTTCAAGTATCTATTCATATTCAAATCCTGCAGGTGATTAATAAATCCTTTAAAGATTTTTAGTTTTTTAATTGCTTTAAAAGGTATCCAAATGATTAAAATTAGCGTTAATCTAACGAAGCATGTAATCTTTTTAAAATCTACAGAATTGAAAGATAATTTAGATTAATGGTATGCCTTTAAATGCATCATTTTCGGTCATGCTATCTGGCAAAATGACTCAGACTTCTGTCAGTACAACCTGTTACAACAAGTACAGCACAGCATTACGATTTCGGTTTTTTCTAAGAACTCTCTCGTATAAAGCTGTATAAACATATTTAATACTTAATATAAGAGTTTAATTACATGTAATTACGAAATAAAGCTTTATAAACCTATTTAATTCTTAATATAAGAGTTTTATTACATGTAATTACGAAAATTCTTTCATTTCACGTTAATAAAGGATTAGATTAAATTGAGGATCTCTTTATTTAATGCGAGTATCGTAAAGATTTGTAAATTTTCCAAATTGCGGAAATTGTATTAAAGGAAGTGGAAATGTTAATACAGTTCTTATATCAAAAGCGACCGTTGATTCAATAAGAAGAAAAAAGTAATCGAATCGCCCCGTAATAAGTCTCTTTTCCGTGCCGAGGAATCGGCGGCGGGAGCGTCGAGCAGCCCCCGGTTTGCACCAATAAAGCCCTCCCCGTGCCCGTTATGTAAATGTATTGAAATTTACAAGGGATGCGGACGCCTTAAATATTTTTATTCCTTTCCCCAACAGGAGAACATTACGGTCGCGAGGAATTCCGTGCAGCGGACGAAACCTGCAAATATGTAAATGGGCATCGAACGAAATCGCGAACGTGCATTTGAAATTATGTAAATGCATATAATACTCTTGTAATGAACATTCCTAACGAACCTTTGATCGACCGAACGAACTCCCGGGAGAAAACGGTGCGATGCTCAGAATTGAGTTGCAGGTGTTTGTAATTAGTGTTTCGCTGGTTGAGATGTTGAGTTAATGAAATGACGGAGGGATCCCTGTACAACTCGTGCTATTGATTGTGTCTGAATTAATTGTTTGGTTACATCAGCCGCGGGAGGTGGACGGGCGGCGGTTGGCGGTGGTGTGGGGTGGGCGTTGTTGAATGTGAAATGTATCTCTCCCCCGGCAACTTCTACCGGGGCCTCCAGTATGTGTCCAACTTTTGCGCAACGATACAACGATAACATGCTCATGATTTATGCAGACACTTACATCGCGCAACTTTTCCCCGAAACCGGGATAATTTATAACGGAATAATACGCGCGGCCTTTAAATACGGATTCCGAATTGGGGATTAATTAGTTTTCCAAAAAAAAAAACAATACTGGATATTGCATCATCAAAATAAAATATTGCCACACGAGTTCCTCTTGGAATTCAAATTGCAATATCATACCCTTATTCAGCAAAAAAATTATTATTAATAAACGCAATGAAGAATCAAGTAGGGATGTTTTATTGAAATATTGTATATAATTTATATTGTGTATAAATAAAGTGAAGGAATAATAATTTACGTTGAAAATAACCGTCAAAAATACGAAAACCATCGATGGGAAACATGTTGGTTGATAGATAAGGCCTTGAGTTGTTGAAAATCTATATTCATTTGTATATTAATATACAAATGATGGAAAATAAGTTATCTGAAATAATTTTTCGGATTTGTCTTGGTTGGGTATGGCCGTTCGCAAATTGCTACATTGAATCGTGCTGGCGAAACGATGAAAACAGAATCATAATCTCCTGGAAGGCATGTGAAGATTTAATGTAACGTGCGGAGGCGTTGTTGTGTAAATGTCATTAGCGACCGCGATTTCCCGTGCAGCCACGTCACCGCACATAAAAATGCTTTATGGTTGGGCTTACATTTTATCCCGTTGTATTCCGGTACGGTTTTATGGGCTTTTACCGTGGCCAGCATCCTCCATTCCTTCCACGAAAATTGTTGTCCATACACCAAACACGTTTCCGCATTTAAAAAATATAACAATACAAATACTCTATTTCTTATTTTAAATAACACAAATATTTTTCTGTGCGGAAAATTACCCCTCGGAAAACATAAGGGTAGAACGGCCACAAACACATCCTGTACGGGATTGCCAGGAAACGACACCTCGATGATATTTATCGAAGGGTCCGTAATAAAACGCTTTGACTTACACGAATTTCGAGGCACCTCAGAGGATGTTTTCATCTGTGCCCTTTTTGTATCGGCGCCCTGGGAATATAGGGGCGGCAAGAGAAAAGAAACAAAAGGGAACGCTGAGGATAGTATCGACGGCGTGTTTACATTTTAGATATAATGTAGTTCACGCCGAGCAACGGCGCATTACTCCGCAGGAAGTAAATGAGATCTCTTCGGCAATTTCACAAATCTGCGGAATTCTCGACGATTCAAGGTGAAATGTGCCGAGTGGGGAATTTATCGCCGACGTTTCACTGTCGCAGTCTTCTGCATTTAATTTAAATCTTTAATGGTCTATACAATAACGTAACGCATAAAGCTATTTTTTTGTTATCTTTTAATTCAATTATTCTTCAGATTTTGTTTCTACTAGCTTTTATCTAATCCCGTTTTCAAATTTCACATTTGTTTGCATTTACCTAGCGTACTCTTGACCTACCACAATAAACTATATATTGACCAGCCCTAAGTTAACATTATGTCTATTAAGGTAGGTCAGGATAACGCTACGTCAATCACACTATATATTATAGTAGGTCGGAACAACGCTAATTCAACGTACTTTTTGTAAATGTATGATTCATATAGAATTCAAATAAAACAACACAGAAATAATAAGAATGGTTGCGACCGTTACTACGTGTTAATCCATACTTATACTGCATTGAAAAATGCACTATGTTTTAACCGCAAATGTTATTTGTGGTGAATTTTTCAATTCAATGTACAGTTGAGAAGGTTTCACATTCACATTCACAAATGTGAAACCCTTTTCAATGTGCTATGGAGTTTCATTAGGTCTCCTCGTCATTTATTAAGTTAAATCAATTATCCGTGAGTGAAGTCAATAATACAATAATAAAACGATAATAGTTAATACAGAATTAATTGGATTGATGTCGAGAGTGGCAACAGATAAGGAAAATTAAAGTAGAAAAATGCTGTAAGAGCGTGCGAATCGATTTATACCTTCCTCGGTGAAGGTGCTGTGTCGTAAAATGTGTGCACATTTTATTTTAAGAGATTTGTTTGAATGACGAACAACGCCCTGGAGGTTCTAGAAAATGCAACAACGATGAGTTGCAGAAGACGCTCGCTGAAAATTCGACACGAACGCAGAAAGATCTTTCAGAACATCTGGGAGTAACTCAACAATTTATTTCTAAACGCCTACATATGAAGGAAAATATCTAGAAATAAACCACTTAACCACACTGAAACAAAAAAAAATAATAGTGATGTGGCCATCATAATACTTTCCCTATATTTTTCTCGAAAACTATGAAAATGACACAAAAAGGCTATTCTTAACAATTTCCTCAATTTAGGATTCTTTACAATTAGTTGTTATATAAATTTCATGTAATTTATATAGTTGATTCGCCATAGGCAAAAAATGTCAAAATTTTAATTTTTTTCTCGCAAGGTAACAATTTTATGAAAAAAAAATATTTTAGTAAAACTTGTTCAGTTTCTCTTTCTCTTTAACTTTTGAAATTCGAATAACGGGACTGAATATGGTCGATGTATCATTTAGTGATAAGCTGCTAATTTGTGGGAGATGGAATTATTCGCGTCATATGGAACTGTGGAGTTGACGTTGGTAGGTTTTCTGTAAATGTCGTATTCGATTTTATTATTATAATGTATTAGTTTTAATCAAGAAAATTTCTTGATTTCTTTCTTTTCCTATTTCTAACGTGAATTTAATCTGGGGATGAATATTGTTAATTAAGTTTGCAAATGGATCTAGTTGGCGTGAGTGCCGTTGAAGCAAGCAATCACGTCGTCTACGTATCAGTACCAAACTGTCATATGTTCTTTTATATATGCTAGCAAAGAACCCAGTGGTAATTCCATTGCTAGTCCGGTGGTTTGCTCATAAAATTAATTTTTGAATTGTAAATAATTTTGGCTCAAAAAGTTGGGTTTATACTTGATTGGTCTAAAATATCGTTAATAATTGTTAAACATTCTTGATGTTGGTATTTTTGAAAACATGCTACAAACGTCAAAGGATACTAATTTAGAGTTTTTTGGAGTAGTGACTGAAATTAAGCGGTTTGTGAGTTGTTGGGAATTTGTGATAGAGTATTTCGCGGAGAAGTTGGTGTGCTTTTTAAAATATGAGTTTAGTTTTTTGGCTATGATAATGCCCGCGAACTTAATATGATTTATTTAATTTAGGTTTGGTACTTTTGTGTTTGGTTTTAAATTTTTGGATGATATGAACAAATCGAGTGTTTTGTAAAAAAAGTCTTCTTTTTCAAGTATTACAAATGAATTTGATTTGTCGGTAAAATATTGGAGATTTTTGATTTGATCGATTTTTAATATCGAAATAACATTCCTTGATTTATGCTTTTCTTCTGTCTCTACTATGAATGTATGTATATTGCGAAAGCAAGATCCTCTACTACCAACTAGTGTACACCATTATGCTTGTGAAATTGCGTTTTCAGTCAAATCCATAAGTAATATTGTCACTTCAGAAAAGAAATATTTGTTCCATTAAGCTAATTATGACCATTATGATTTAATAAAAACATACTTCAATTCTATAAATTGGGATTTTATAATGTCAAATTCCGATATCGATAATTCAGCCAAAAATTTTTTATGATGTTATCTATGAGGCTATTGATAAATATGTACCCTTTAAATATATATATATAATAATAATAAATCTTATCCTAAATGGATGTCTAGAGAATTAATAAAATTAATTCATTTGAAAAAAGCGGCCCATACAAAATATAAATAAAGTGGTAATGATAGTGATTATTGCATATTCTCACAGATTCGTAACGAATGCAAATTGCTAAGTGAATCATGCTACGAAAATTATTTATCAAAAGTTCAATCCTCTCTAAAAATCTGACCCAAAAATGTTTTGGCAATACGCTAAAGACTTGAAAAAAGAAGATGAATACCCTAATGTAATGACCTATGACAATAATAGTGCGGATAACGGATCTGGCATAGTAAATTTGTTTTCAATTTTTTTTGTTCAGTGTAACTAGCTCTACAGATACGCCAAATTTGCAATCTATACCTACAACCGGTATTATTCACGATAATGCTTTAACTGTCACTATACAAGTTGTATTTAATGCTATTGTTGGTCTAAAATCAAAACTCACTTATGGACCGGATCGTATATCCAGCCATTTCTTGCAAAAATGCATTTTTTCATTGTGTCTTCCTATTTATAAATTATTCTCTAAATCATTTTTGCTCGGCATTGTTCCATATACCCATATGGAAATGTATTACACCGATATAGAAGTCAGGAGATCGACAGTTAGTTAAAAACTATAGAGGAGTATCAATACAGTTAGTGATCCCAAAATTGCTTGATAAACTGTTGGCTATTCAACTAAAATGGTATTCAAAACAGATTTTATGTAATAATCAGCATGGTTTTGTGCAAGGTCATTCAACTGTGTCAAATTTTCTCGAATATGAACATTTTATATACAATGCGTTAAAGATGGACAGATGGACTCCATCTACACCGATTTGGCGAAAGCGTTTGACAGGGTAGATCATGGTATTTTATTGGCCAAGCTAGAATCATATGGGTTGTGCAGAAATACTGTTTTATGGATATCATCCTTTCTTAAAGACCGTGTCCAATATGTTCGCATCAAGGATTTTATTTATGATGCCATAAATGTTAAGTCTGGAGTTCACACTGTGGCCCTATATTGTTCACACTATTTATTAATGATCTCCAAGATACAATTAACAACTACGAATATCTACTTTATCCAGATGATTTAAAATTATTTAAGACTGTCAAAAATATGCATAATTGTGATGCTATCCAGTCTGATCTAAAATTTGAAAGAGTGGTGCAATATTAACCGTCTATCACTTAATGTTGATAAATGTTTTGTTATGTCTTCCACCAGAAATAGAACTCCAATTAACTTCTTATACAACATAGAGTCTTCGATCCTCAATAGAGTTGAAACAATTAAAGATTTGGGTATAACTTTTGATACGAAACTCTCCTTTAATGCACACATTTCTAATATATACAGGAAGGCTTTACAAATCTGGGGCTTTGTGTGGTATATAAGCAAACATCTGGATAACGATTGTCTGAGAACATTATATTGTGCACTTGCTCGATGCCAACAGTTTGGACGCCATTTACTTCTGTTAAAATTGACTGCTTGGAACAAGTTCAGAAAAAAATTCTAAGATGTATGGAGTTCAAGAACGTTATACAATATGTACCAGGTGAATACTAATTTTAGATAGCCTTCATTTATCAACAGTATTGGCTAGAAGAATATGGATGGATTTATGCGTAGTTTATCGCCTCCTTTTACTACATGTCCCTGCCAGAATAACTCGTTCGACACAGCTGTTCTACTTAGATTCGCATAAAACTACTTCAGGAATGAACAACTCAGCAACGCGCAATATGGATTTAACAAATATGAATTGTAAATATTCATGGTTTAATATTTTTGAAAAATTTTATTTTACGTTCAAATGAAAATTAACTAGATGCTAGTTTTTGTTTTAGTCGTTTGGTTTTTTTTTGCCCGTACTCCATATGTATATTGCATGTAATTGACGAATTCATTTTGTTTGTGCATACATAATGGTATAAGTACATTACGGAATTGTTTTTATTTCTTAGTTTTATTTAAATTTAAGCTATGTAATTATATTTTTGTACTATACCTTGTTATTTTTTTTAGAAATGGTGATATACCGTAAATAAAGTTTTTATTATTATTATTATTATTATTAATTATACTGAAAATTTGTGCTCTAGGAATTAGATATACTGGTATTTTTTTCAGGGAAATTTCCGATTCTACTATGATATTCGCTTTTTCGTTTCTGTTGTTAATGTGTGGGCAGCAACTAGGGTTTAAGGAGTGTAGGGCCTTTTCATGATCATCGAAAGATACTTGGGATAGGTTAATGAAGTTAGAACTTAGATTTGTATTAAGAATGGGCTGAATTTAAACAATTCTTGTTTTTGGATTAGGTTTATTTTTTATAAATGAGTTTAATAGTGTTTTTTTCATGCAAGATCATCTAGGGTGTCAAATTCTACTGGATGTAATTTAAACGAAAGTTTAGTGTGCAATACCTTTAAGTAATGTTGTATGGCGTCTTTTTTCCGGTGTTGGTTTCTGATTTCTTCTCGTATTCATAGGAATTTTGCGTGTTTAATTGCAGATTTCGCTGCTGGGGTTTTGGACTTTGTTCTTATATTCACTTATTATGGAATGATCTTCTACTGGAGACATTCTTAGTTGAACCATATGTTCTGGTATATCTTCATCAATTTCTGGTATAATTTGGTCTGTAGTTCCGTACAGACTGACTTAAGAAATAGGATGGTGGTGACCGTTACTTCGTGGTATTTTATTTTCAAATGTAGGATGATATTAATTAATTAATAAAATAAATTTAACTTTGAATGAATTTGTAAATCTTTTCAAATTTAGAAAAATGTTGACAAAAATGCAAAAAATGCTTCTAGTAAACACCAAATTCTGGTCCAGAAATTATTTCATTAAAATATTTTTTTATATATATATTCGATACAGGGAAAGTAAAAAAAAAGATGTAGAATCCATCAACAATTAGAAATTAGTTATCATGTTAATCCACCCTTCAATAAGTAAAACATAAGTCAGAATTTTAATTAAAAGTTGTAAAACGTAAACATAACATTATTGCAAATTTTAATAGATTTATTTTAAAAAAAATTAAAAATAATTTTTGATCATGTTTTACTGATTCAAGGGTGGGATAGAGGCCACCCACCCACCCTACATGTTTACATACATTTCAATTACTGATAGTCTCGCGGTTTGGAATAAAACTAGTTACAAAACTTTTTGAATAAAAACGAAATTAAAAAGGTAAAATTTTTGACTGAGTAAATTAGTAAAAATTTAATGCATAATAGGTGGGCAGACTTTCAATCTAAATTGGATAAGATTAGCCGAAGAAAGACATTTATATTTAAAGTTAAATTTTGATTTTGTTTTTTTTATGACAGAAAGGGTTTGTTTATTTTTAGAAGCAAAATCATCAACGATTAGCAATTAAAGTTAAAATTTATATGTAGGGTGGGCGGGTGGCCTCTACCCTACCCTCCAACTAGTAAAACATAAGCGAGGGTTTTAGTTAAAATTTTTCAAATGTAAACAAACAACTTTGATTAAAACTTAGAACCTTTCTTCAGAAGAACCCCAGAAGTTATTATTATCTTGAAGTAACTCAATCAAAAAAAGTAAACAAACAAAACAATTGCATTTTTCAATTGATGTCTTCATACAAATATTTTAAATAATTTTTGATGATGTTTTACTGACTGGATGGTAGAATAGAGGCCACCCACCCACCCTACATATACATATAAACTTTATTTCCTTGTCGTTTTGCGTTTTCTATTAAAATTAATTACAAAATTTTTGGATAAAAAAACAAAGGTAAAATTTGTGACTAGTAAGTAAATTAGTAAAACTTTGAGGCATGATGAGCGAGCAGACTTTAAATCTAAATGATATAGGATTAGCTTAAAAAAAACATTTATATTTAAATTTAAATTTCGATTTAGTTTTATTTTTTATTACAGAAAGTGTTTGTTTATTTTCAGCAGCAAAATCATCAAGTTATCAATTAATGTTATCATGTATATGTAGGGTGGGCGGGTGGCCTCTATCGCACCCTCCAATCAGTAAAACATAAGCAAGGGTTTTAGTTAAAAGTTGTAAAATGTAAAATAAAAACACAAAATAATTACATTTTTTAATTGATGTTTTCATACAAATATTTCAAATAATTTTTAATGATGTTTTAATGACTGGAAGGTGGGACAGAGGCCACCCATTCACCCTACATATTATTATTCAAGCTAAAACACCAATGCTAAAAAAATAAGAATTTAATGATACTAATTATTTCACAATTTCAGAAAATTTAAGTATTGTGTAGAATTAGAAGTTTCTAACTATACAATAGAAATTAATGAATCGAAAGATTTAAAAGATTGTAAAGATTTTGTAAATCCTAAAACCATTAAAATTCTAACAATTCTTGAATTTGGATAAAGTGTCTGAATATTCTAAAGATTGCACAAAAATTATTAGTATTATTATTTTAATAATTCGAAAAAAAAATTCTAAAATCTAAAGAGTCTAAAGATTCTAAAGAATATTTATAATCCATATATCATATCTATTATATTATTCTTAAGATACTAAATATTCTAAAGAATACAAAGATTTTTTAGTGACCGTCAGGATTCTAAGTTTTCTAAATAGTCTAAATAATAAAATAAATTCTAAAATTTTAAGAAGTTCAAATGATTCAATTTAGTTAAAAAAATCTGGAGATTATAAAGAAATCAATTATTTTCAAAATTTTATGAAAATATAAAACAGTACATTCCAGTGGTTGCGACTCCGATTAAACGTGCAGCAACGTTGGTTTGGGTCAGCAGTTGGATGGATGACCGGTATCATTCACCATTAAGATACAATTAATGGTGCTTTAGAGTGACGAGGGCAATCATTTAGAGTAACAAGCTCATTTACACACACACAAATACACAAATAATAATTAGTAGTAACATATATTTATTGACAAATTCTGTACATATTTACATTAAAATGATGATTAATGAATGATGGGTTAATGTATTAATCTGTCAAAAGGCTATCGACCAGAGGTCTTTCTGCCTTATAATAATTATTTATATTAATTGTTATTATTTTTTTTAAAGTAAACATGTAAAGTAAAATTAATTAATCAATAAATCAAATGGCGAAAGGACCACGTGGTCGATATCCAAACACTACTACTACTACTACTATAAAAGAGTCTGAAGATTGAAACAAAATTTCTACAAATATTAAAGGTGGTAGATAATTTAAAAACTTAAATTCCAAAGAAAAAAAGAACAAGAAATTCATAATTCCAAAGACACAAATAAAAGATTTTCCAAGCTCTATAAATTCTAATTATTCTAAAGATACTTAAAACCTCTAAAAATTAAAAAAAAAGTATAGAATTCAATGAGTTGGAAAATTCTAACGATTCAATAGGAAATCAAATAGAATTTAAAGTCAGAAGATTCTAAAGTTTCTTATGGTTTTAGCAATCAAAATCCCAAAATTCTAATTAACTAAGTATTTCAAAAAATTTGTAAGATTTAAAAAATTAAGATTCAAAATGTTAACTCAAAGAATCGTGATTGTTATAAAGATTCTAACCATTCTAAAAATTCAACAATTTCTTTAAAAAATAAAAAAGAATTAAATGGGTCTTAAGAAATATGCTATCAATACATAACACTTAAAAGAATGTAAAGTTTCTGAAAATACTGAAAGTTCAAAAGATTCTAAAAATTTTAAAAAAATTTCAATTTGTCTAATTGCTTATTATTATTTTAATAATTCTGAAGATTTTATATTTTTTAATGTAAGAACTTCAGAAATTTTATAGAATTTAAACATTATAACATTTCTAAGGATTCTAGAGGCCGTAAAGTTATAAAGATCCTTAAAGTTTTAATTTTTTTAATATTCTGAATATTCCAAAATTTCTTAACATATAAACAATTCTAAATGTAGTAAAGGTTCTAAATATATTTAAAATGTGAACATCTAAAGATTTAATATTATTTCAATTTAAAGAGTTATAAAGATAAGTTATAAGTAAGGATTCTAATAATTCAACAATTTCAAAAAATAAAGAAATTCTAAAAATATATTCAAAAAAATACTACAAAGAAATTCTGAAAATTAAAAAAAATATTGTAATTATTTAATGAATTGTAAAGATTCCAAAGATTCTAAAGATTATACAAATTTCGAAAGCTTTTAAAGATTTTATAACAAACTCTAAAAAGGTTTTAAAGATTCTGAAAATTCAAGAATATAAAAAGATTCTATTAATTTTAATATATTTAATATAATAGAATAATAGAATCTTTTTATTTTCTAGAATTTTCTGAAGCTTTAAAGCTTTTCTAGAGTTTATTATAAAATCTTTAAAATCTTTCGAAATGTGTATAATCTTTAGAATCTTTGGAATCCTTACAATTTATTAAATAATTACAATATTTTTTTAAATTTTCAGAATTTCAGAAAATCTTTAAAATCTTTCGAATTATCAAAATCTGTATCTTTAGAATCTTTGTAAACCTTACATTTCATAAATAATCATTGTATTTTTTAAATTTTAATAATTATTTCAATTCGCTAGATTTGTATAAAATTTAAATACTCTTTAGATTCCAGAAAATTTACACTCTGAACGTTCTAGAGATTCTAAAGATTTTAGAGAAAACTATACAGTTTCAAATAATTCTTATGATTCTTAAAGTGGTTAAATTTTGAAAATTATAATTATATTATAATTTCAAAGATTGTAGAGTTTTTAATGATTCTAGATACTTAGTTACTTGCGTAGTTCAATGAATATTCACGTTTCAGTTTAAATTTTATTTTTAACTCTGATGACCAGAAAGCCATTTTAGAATATTCACGTTCAATGAATATTATTTGAATTATATTTTAAATAAATAATGGATTCAAATAAACACTTTTGTGTATTTTAAAGATTGGAGGGTGTGATATTGGACACCCACCCACCCTACATATTTATTAAAAATTCTAATCGTTGAAATATTCTTGGTTTCCAATAATTTTAATCGTAATAATGCTATAGGCTTCCTAAAAACAAACGAGTGAGAGTGATTGAAGTTTAAAATTATATGTAGGGTGGGTGGGTGGCCACTATCACACCCTCCAATCCATTAAACATACACATGTGTTTCTACGGAAATTTTCTTTACTTACAAAACGATTTATTTTATCATAATGATGGTTGCGACCGTTACTATGGGGTAATTCATAATGAACACTGAATAAAACACTTACTATGTTTTTAACCACTATAATTATAGTGGTTAAGTGTTTTATTCAGTGTTCGATTTATTTTATTTATAATTATTCAGTACTTTCTACATTCTAACTTCATGAAATTAAACATTAAGGTTAGTGTTTTGGGCTTTGTTTTTCGATTTATTTACTAATGTGTAAATGATTTTATTAAATGAAACATACATTTAGTTAAACTTGTGTGTATGTTCTAAAAGTTAGAGGGTGTGATAGTGGCCACCCATCCATCCTACATAAATATAAAAAATTTAATTAATGAAATATTTTTAATAAGTGATTTTAAATACCTTTTTATATATCACACACTTTTATTTTTAATGTGACTATAGTTTCGACAGATATTCTATCATGTTTGAAAATGACAGAATATCTTTCGAAACTATAGTCACATTAAAAATAAAAGTGTGTGATATATAAAAATGTATTTAAAATCATTTATTAATAAGAATGTATCACAATTACCTATTGAAATATTTTTAGTTTCCTTTAACTTCAACCGGAATAATGCGATAGGCTTCTCGAAATCAAACGGCTGACAATGATTGAAGTTTAAATAAAAAAATATGTAGGGTGGGCACATTCGCTTAAGTATTTATCGCAAAATCCCGCCGTTTCGCAAAGCCGGCATTAATAACGACCGCACAGTTTCAAAACTCTTTTCAGCACCATTTGCCCGGGGTAAACTAAGCCCGAATAAAATTCAAGTTTGCTACCCCGCAGCCGGGGCTGATAACCCTTTTACCGTTTAATAATTTCTCATATCGGGCGTAACGTATTACACCACTTACGCGGACGTAAAAAGACGCCCACTAAATCTAACGTTGATATCTTAATTAAGACTCCACTCTCTCTCTCTCTCTCTCGTTTTTTTTTGCTCCGTGGCCATTGTGAAATTTACGAGGTGATAAGACACCGCGGCCGCACAAGATATTTCCGGTATAACTAACGACCCTAACTGAATTATTAATTAAGGCGCTGGGTTAAATTAATTTCAAATTTATTTGCTGACAGTAAATTTAATCGTAACTTGATTCCAGATTGCAATAAACCACCATACCTGAAGAATTATTCTTAATGTGTTAAATATATGAATTTCAGACATGTAACGACAACTAACAGTTATGTAATTCAAAACCTGTAATGTAAAAAAGCTGTAAAGGAATGATCAAAGTAATTAATTCTCATCATTAATTTTATTTTCTTTGATACATTTGTTTTAGAAATGAAATATGAAATTTAAAACATTTTTAGTAGTAGTAGTAAACAATCTTTATTATCTTGTGTGTACATATATACAACTATAATATTTACCTACAATATATATTATATATTTGATTATTTACAGATAAAGGGCTATCGACCTTCGGTCTTTCTGCCAAAAATTATTATTATTATATATTTTAGGTAAATCTATACACAATAAGTTTGATATATGCAACTCTATTTACACCTTTAATTAGAATATAAATATCTTAATTGAATGGAACAATTATTCATTGGTTTATTTAAAAACGCTAAGTCTAATTTTCAGTAGATGTAATAAACATAGAAAGAAATATTTATTAGTTAGACAGTAAAATAAATTTAAAACAATTTATTAGTTAGACAATAAAATAAAGATTAAGCTAATATACAACCGCACATTAATTACATTTTTGATAAAATTAAGTTACCAAACAAAATGAAATGTACATATTAAAAAAAAATGTAATATTAACGAGCTCTGTAAACAAGTTAATACATCAACCATCATTTTTTTTTTTGTATCAAGTAATCTTATTATTTTCCCAACATCATTATATTCAACGCAGACACGATTTCTAGCTGAATTAGTCATAATAACGAATTGCCGCAGTCGTCGTAACCCAATTACAATTGGGAATTCTAATTAAACCGTATACGATAAAAACTCATCAAACCCGGCCGACTGTTATTATTAAATTGAACCTAAAAACCTTAAGGAAACGCAACCATAAACAGTTTCTTTATCGGCGGCCCAATTGAATCCGGAGAAACCCCGGCGAATAAGTTTTAATGAAAAAGCTGCCGGAACTTTTCCTTTGTGCGCGCCCTCGCCCCCCGCGAAAATCCCCAGAAAGTGTTAAAACTCACCCGGCGGACTGCCCACTTTTTAATTACGCTCCGCCGACTTATTACATTTACACAAATCATAATATTGTTTAGTTGTGGATAAAGTAATCGCGTCTGCTTCTTCATCATAATATTAAAAAATTAATCGCTGAAATATTAATGGTTTCCAATAACTGTAATCGTAATAATGCTATTTTTTTATTGGATTATTAAGTCGAGTTTTGAGTTACATAAAATTTTATTAATAAGTAATTGTAAAGAATCCAAAATTGAGCAAATTGTTAGGAATAGCCTTTTTGGGTAGACCTCATAGTTTTCGAGAAAAATGTAAGGAAAGTATTATGATGGCCACATTTGTTTTAATTAGTAGTTGAAGCCGTATTATCCTTAAGAGATTATGTTACGATAAACATTCTATGAGCAAAATAATTAAAAGACTGATGCCATCGTTTGTTGTTCACGAGATTTAACCTAAATTATGCCCTCCTTTGATCTGCTCTGTGACATATTAGATTACATACAGGAAACTTTTTCCTTCAAAATTTTATTAAAGTCCTCACCAATCGTCCTCTTTGTTTCGAGGATGATTCAAATAAATAAGATTTAAGTCCAATCATTGATTATTCACTTATTGCTAGAGGTGTCAATCATTACGAGTATAAGGAATTAAGGACGAAAAATGTTTTGCTATTAAGCAGTACTTCGTAGAGAAGTCTCGCGCAAATAGAGACTGAACGAAAATCAATTCGTCCTCAGCGGACTGCGCTGGCCGCGAATAAAGGGAATTAATTAAAGCTGTGATGTGTTGGATGGAGGGCGGGGGGGCGCCGGCCAGAGAATCGAGTCCGAGCTTTATTTATAATTCCATAGAGAACCGCCGCCGCTTTTGTAAAATACGTGTTTTAATAAACCCGCAATTAAGTATGAGCCATATGGAATATTGAGTTGTGGATGCAACAACGTCACTAGGGGATAATAATGGAGGCCCCAAAATAAAAATAAAAATTAACAATGGTCAATTCATCTGAGGAATAACGGCGCTTTTATTTATTGACGAGGGTGTGTTGAAACTCCAATGCACTGAAGAGGCTTTTTTTATAACTATTAAATTTTGAACTTTATATATATATATATATATATATATATATATATATATAAATTGGATCTGGAATTCAGTAATTAATAAAGACTCGATCAACCGGTGAAACGGCCAACGGAAAAATAAAAGTCCCCAAATTGAATTCGGCCCCGTATTATGTTCCAATTAAAGTTGAAATGGGATCGCGCGCAGAATGGCATTCCTTCATAAATATCCTTACGGGCCTCCCGTTTAATTTAACTTGGGCCGACACTTTTGAACTTTTCCGGTGGACCCCCCGTCCTCCGCCATCCCCGCGACGCCGACGTCGCCGCCGCCCTCAGGAACAGAAGAAATATAAATGGGAGAGTGCCAACACGCGCTATTAAAAATAATTGCTCATCAATTCAGGGCGAGAATTAGGATGGCCGGGGTGGAGGGTGGAGAGGGGGAGCGGGCGAAAAAATACCGAAGGAGTAATCGATATAAAGTCCATTATGAGGGTGCGCGCCGAATAAAGCCCTGTCCCCCACCCCCTTGCCCCGAGACCGCCGTTGATTCCAGATATGGCAGTCAATATGGCCCAGGTAAATCCAAAGAGATGACCCGAGGATCTGGGGCTTTCCACTAACGCCTAGTACTTGATTGAAAAGTTCAGATGTTAGAATGCGTCCCATATATCCGCGTCGAATAAAGTATTTTTCTTCTAGTTCGCCTTTTCTCATTTCCCTAAAATACATTATTCACTAGCTTTCGGATAATAAATGCACTTAATACTAAAAAAATTCATTTTAAATAAATAAATTTCATTTAAATTTAATTATTAATTATAACAATACCCAGTTTTCTTATGTGGATTATGGACTCCCGTAAGTTGATAAAAATCTATTTCTTGTTGCCAAAAGTCTTAAGTGACGTTTTTCGTGATCTATAGACCTCCAGGGACCTCGATATTGTTGAACCCTTTCCTCGGACTATTTGGATTTTCTCGATACCACTGTAAAATTTTGGCTTACACAAGGAGAGAAATGAATAGTAAAAATTCAGAAAAAATTATAAATGAAGCGCTACTTTTGGATAGTGTGTTGTTACCAATAAAATTTAAAAAAAAGAAAGAAAGCTAAGAGTTATATGAGCTCATCCCTTTGGAGTCTCTACTCTATGTTAGAAACAACGTTGCGAATTCATGAAGGAATAGGTATAAGTAAATTTCCTAAAGTTACAATATTTTTGAAAAATTATCATGTAGATCATAAAGCGAAACAAGCAAAGGTTTTTAAACGTGAAGAAGTTGTAAATTTTTTAAAGAAAGCACCAGATGATAACTACTTCTTCCAAAAATTATATATAATTGGAGTATTTCGAAATTTTATATATTCACTATATATTGTGCTTCGTTGGTTGTCGTGGGAGTTGCTTTTGCTGGTGAAAAAATGAATTGTATGGATTGTTGGTTTCCGACTTTCAAGTTCGTAAAGATGTTATTATTGGGACATGATACTGATGGTAATCGGATTTTCACTATTCTGAATATGTCTGGCTGGCTACCAATCGATATTTTCCTAAAATATTCAGCATTAAGACCAAATAATGTACCTCACCAGAGTTTTTTAATTAATTATTTAAAAAGTGCACAAAGCAGCGTGTTGGGATTCATAAATTGGAAGATGTTCCCAGATATATCGCTCAAAACTTTTTCATAGTCGCTTGTATACCGGCCTTTCTTTTAGACGTGCATCTACCACTAGCAAATAATTAATAATAGCCTTTATGCGTAAACCTCATAGTTTTCGAGTCAAATGTAAGTATAATACTATAATGGCCACAACATCATTTTTTTATGTTTCTTTACTTTTACTACTTTAATTAAAACTCTTGCTTATGTTTTACTGATTGTAGGGTAGGATAGAGGCCACCCATATATACATATAATCTTTAATTCTACTTAATACATTGATTGTACATTGTACAATTTTAGTAATTTTTCTATTGAAAACCTAATTTCTAACTAATTTTGAAACTCATTTTTCTTACAATGTATTTCTTTTTAATTTTAATTTTTGTTTTAAACTAATTTTATCAAAATTTCAATTGATTTTGATAAAATAGAATTACCGTTCATTTTAAATGAATTATTATAAAAAAATTAACTGTTGTTTTTTAAATCCAAATTTCATACCCCTTTTATACATCTTCAAACTGTTTCACAATACTTTTAACAACATTTAGAAAATATTCTATTTCAACCGGAAGTTTTCTATTTTAATTAGAAGGCTAGTGTCCAAATTTTTTTTTCTTCTTATTATATTGTATATGGTTTGAAAATGTTCTTAAGCAAATTTTATATTTTCTTTTTTTGTTGGTTAGCTTTTATCTAGTTTTAAACTGTCTTTTTTAAAACATTATTTAAAACAGTTATTACAGAACTTTTAGATATTTTTTGATTAAAGTAAAATAACCCTGGTAGGCAGTTTTAAAATTTTAGAAAGTTTGCTAAAGGATGTAAAAAGTACTTAAGGTACATTTAAAATACTTTTTCGACTGTTTCTAATTCTTATGTTTTTTTTAAACAAATTTTACATTCTTTAAAAGCTAGTTTTTAACCACTAAACTGTTTTTTTGTAATAAACTTTTTTGTTTGAATTTTTGCTCTATTTCCAAAGATCTTGAAATAGGAGCAATATTTTTATAGAACCTACCGACATTTTTACATATAACGAAGTAATCGTCATGTGTAAAACTTTAAAAGAAAGGAAATAATACAGCGACTGGACATGGCCATAAACATAGATACATTCTAAAATCCTTTCTATTCCATATATACACACGATCACATCCTTAATTCTTCCCAGAAGTGTGAAAAATAGGAATTCTAATTTATATTCGCAAACGTGACCAATCCTCTTCATTACTATCGAGCTATCATCAAGACTTATTGAACCTACCTCCTAAATATCCTTCCTCTTATATATATATATATATATATATATATATATATATATATATGTTTTTATAGGTTTTCGGGTTTATATAAACAGATAACACTCGTGAAAACCTTAAATATAACAAATATATATAAAAATATATATATTTATATATATACAAACATCTTTATTTCAAACAATTTTACATAGTAAAGCAATATTATAAACAATTGAAAAAAAAAGAAAATTTCTGGTAAATGGCTATTGACCTGGGGTTGTTCAGCCTTCTCATATTATATTTAACATTAAGCATATTCTCTCTAATAGATCCCTAAAGGCTAAAATCAACAACTCACTATCTTCTTCATTTACTACCAAACATGAAATCCCCCAAGGTTCTCTTCTTTCACCTCCATTATATAATATTTTTTGTGTAGATGTCTATAACCGCGATTTTCTCTACTTTAATCCATCCAAATATCTCATGCAATTTGCAGATGAGACTGCCATAATTACACCAAAATCCTTTTAATTGTTTCAAGTGCTTATTGACTCCCTTTAACGTTGGTTTGCAAAATGGCGCATTCAAATCAATCCTTACAAATCACAGCTCCAAAATTCTTACCATCGCACCAATAATTTACCTCACAAAGGCTTTATTTCCCAAACTATCAACCCTCCTTTAAGTTAAGTACTTTAGCATAACCATATACATAATAATCAATTTAAAAAATATTAATTTAAGACTTTTAAAGACTTTTTACCAAAATCTAAATTAATTCTGGTGAAATTAAATAAACATTTATGACAGTTTTAAATAAATTAATAAAAAGTTTTCAGACAAATTTTAAATTCATTTTCAACTGCTTTTAAGTATTTAGAATATTTTAGAGCCTTTTGGTAAATTTTAAATTTTATTTTTTGTTAGCAAATTTTTAATCTCTTTATAATGTTAATTACCAACTGATTATAAACTGTTTGTTCTTGTAATTTATTAGTTTAATGTTTGTTATATTAATGATCTTTAAACATTTTTATCAAAAATTTATTTTTTAGTTATAGCTTCATTTTTTATCTGCTTTTAAATTTTTAAAATATTTTCGGCGCATTTAGATAAATAGATGTTATCTGGGTGGCACCAGGGCCTATTCCACCGCGACCTTTGCAGATCTATTGTGGATCCCTGTTTATCACAGATGAGCAGCTCTACCTATGCCTCTTTGATTAGTCCTATTAGCCCTGCCAGAGGGTCTTGGGTATAGGTCTCCGCGCTTGGGTTTGTAGTGCCCAGCTTTTGATATCTAATAATTGCTAGACCATCGTAGTGAAACGAGTCCTCATCTTCCTCTAGGCAGAATCTGCATGGTGCTTCTTCCACCAGGCCTATTTTGCTCATATGATTGTTGAGCGTGCAGTGTCCTGTTATCGGGCCTACTATTGTTTTGACTATTTTTCTGTCTTGGTTTAGAAGTCCGGTCGTGAATTTTGGCGATTGTTTCTTAAGAAACTGTGTGTGTGCCTCCACCCATTTTTTTATGGATCGTTTGACTGCGGTTTTGGAGATTCCGCAAGAGGGTTCCGGGCCAATTACTACTTTTGACGAGCCTTGCTTGGCCAGTCCGTCTGCTTTGTCATTCCCCGGATGTCCTCCGTGTCCTGGTACCCATGTGATTGTTACTTTTTTATGACAGCCAAGTTCATTAAGATCATGTATACAGTCCCACACTAGCTTAGATTCGACCTGTGTGGAGCTTAGTGCTCTTATCAGCGCCTGACTGTCGGAGAATATGGCAATCGACCTACTTTTGGTGTCTTGTCTTGCTATTTCTCTTGTGCAGTGGTGAAGAGCTATCGCCTCTGCTTGGAACACCGTGGTGTCCTTGTGAGACTGACAGAAATCTTTGTCTCGGGTTTTGTGCCGTATATACCTGCTCCTACTCCTTTGTCCGTCTTTGAGCCGTCCATAAACCAGTATGATTCTGCTTTGGTAGGTTGGCCTTCGACCCAGTCTTCTCTTTGTGGGATTAGTACCTTGTATTTCTTTTCTAAATTGTATTTTTTTACCATGGCATCACTTGGCATCGCTGTGATCGCGTTAGCCTTCAGCTCGTCTTCTAGCAGTTGGTGTGTTTTTCCGTGTGATCGGATTATGGGCGCCTGTCCTTGCATCAGTCTATATGATACGGACCTGGCTTCTCCTTGAATGAAGATGTGTGCTTAGGGCTCCTGTTACACTGAGGCATGCTAGTCTTTGTGTACTGCCCTTTTGCTTTGTCCTAGTCCACTACACCACTGCTCCATAGGCTATCATGGGTCTTATCACCCTGGTGTAAAGCCATAGAGTCATTTTAGGGTTTAGTCCCCAATTTTTCCCGCACATTCTGCGACACCTGTCCAATGATATTGTTGCTTTTTTGGAGCTTTTGTGATGTGTGATCTCCACGTCATTTTGGCGTCAAAGAGTACTCCCAGATAGGCCTTTAGGCCTTGCAATGCTCGTTTTTTGTGAATATGACAATTTGTGTTTTTTGTGGATTGATTGTCAGTCGCTTAGATGTTTAGGGCTCTTTGTGCTCGCACCGAGACAACTCCCGCGAACCAGCCCCTGATAACAATGGCTAAGTCATCCGCGTACCCTAAGCAGTGGATATCCTCTTTGGACAGTTTTCCTAGAAGATCATCTACTAGTGTTGGCCATAGCAGTGTAGACAGCACTTCTCCTTGTGGGAAGCCTCCCCCTGCCTTAGCCTTAATGGTATGGCCCCCCAAAGTGGATATGATTGTCCTTTTCTCTAGGCTGGCCTTGATCCACTGGCAAAGGCTTGGCGGGACTTCTTTCCTTGCTTGTGCCTCCACGAGAGAGGTTATTGTGACGTTGTTAAATACCCCTTCTATATCCAGAAATATGGCCATGACTTTGTGATGAGCCTGTTTAGATCGTCCAGCCCCGAGTCCGTTGACTTACCCGGCTGAAATGCATATTTCCTGTTTTTGAGGGGATCTTTCAGCAGTATCTCGTCCCTTATGTACCCATAAATTAATCTTTCCATTGTTTTTAGTAAGAATGAAGATAGGCTGATAGGTCTGTATGACTTTGGCGTTAGGTCAGCTATTCTGCCTACCTTCGGCAGGTAGATTACCCTTACGCTTTGCCATGATTCTGGTATATACCCATGCCAGGCAGGCTTTAAAGATTTTTGGCAGGTGCGGCTCCTATTCCTCTATGCTCATTTGTAACAACTAACTTAAAACAAAATTAAAATTGCAAGAACCCTTTAAAATCACATTCATAACTTAAACAATAAATTTTTGCATTGCAAGCTCTGGTAATAACTATATATTCATATTTACATTATTGTGTAATAGTGTAAACTTAAAAAACCTATTTTAATATTTAAGCATTAAGAATTTACAAGTAATCAATTATAAACAAATTTAAATCTTCAAATATATTTTAATATTTACATCATGAAAAACTCAAGCATTAAAAAAAACCTGAAATTATAATAAACACAATAAAAAAATCCTCATTTTATTTACATGCGCTAATTCTCTAATTAGCACAATTTAACCTTAATTACCTAGAAAATACAATTTTACGCCGACGGTGTTTTCTGCTTTCGCAGTACAAATACAATTATATATAAAAAAATATATTTTCCGCCGTTGTCTTAATACCTCGGTAAAAATTTTCCCGCTTATTAAGTCCGAAATTCGCCGGGTTTTTTTTTTCCTGAAGGAGCGCGAACACACCGGACTAATTTAGGTTTAATTGTCGGATTAATTACTGAAAATTGAATCCGACGTAAAATTCCGGTTTATTATTTCGTAATTCAAAGAGGGACGCGAACAAAAGACCTGGAAATTTTATTAATTAGTTTATTACACAGTTAATTATCCGTTTGTATATTATAACGTGTGTTATAGATTAATATTAATTGCCCTCGCATAGTTACTATTAATTAGCGGCTGGAATTTCTTTAAATATTTTTCGTGAGCGTTTATATTCTACTCATATTAAATTATTTTAATCTTCTAAAATTTTCCCTACAATAAAACGTATAGTCTATTATTTTCTACAGTTAACTTCAACTGATTTACGGGATACAAATTAATAAATAAGGTCATTAATGAGTTTACACAAAATATACGAGGAATAATAGGAAAGTAGTACGTTTGCATAGGGCGGAGTTCTGGCGAATAGAGTAGCTGCCGGATGTGTGCTAACATGGTGTATTTCAGCTATCTTTGTGCAAAGTTGCGTCTTGGCACTTAACACTGAAACAAACCAACCGTAAATTGTGTTATTTCTATATTAAAGTTACGTTTGGTTGCTATTGACTCTGCTGTTTATTTGAGTGTTTAAAATGCTCAAGAAATAAAATTATGAACTTTTATCTTTCCGTATTTTATTTTAAACCGTTATTATTCCGCAAAAGCGCATGGTTCTTTTATGCATCAAAATACGAATAATAACGTTTTTCATTTATTGTAAATGGAAAATTTAAATAACCACACATGGATTCATGTAACCAGTAACATTATGTTTACACATGTGTGTATTAAAATATTTTAATAAATACAATCGTCGGAAAAATTGTTGCAATTAAACCAACAGTGATGCGCAGTCTGCGCTTCACCGGAATTACAGCGGGGAAGGTCGGAGGGCGGTGGATTTAATAAATCCCAGGAGTTTAGAAAACGCCAACACAAAACAGTTTTAATTTTATTTCCAAACAAGACAGACAAAGGTGCGAATTGCCCTCAAAGATCCCGTGGGACCGGCCCGAACTAATCACAAACTTCTCCGGCCCACGTCCGGGCACTTTTATTGCAAGAATCACTTTACGGAAGGGGGTGGTGGTATCGGGCGGCTAAGGTCGTTCCTAAAGTTCCTAAATTGCACATCATAGAAAAATCCCGGGGATAGTTCAAAAACGGGAAAATACGCTACACTTATTTAATTTATATTTTACTGTCCGAAATAATGTGTACGTGTTTTTGTGTTCAGCTAATAAAACATAAAGTTATAATTGTTTTAAAATATTTGCAATCAATATGTTCATGTTCTTGTAATAAAACATAAAAATATAATTATTTTAAAATATTTGTAATCAATATAGAGAGTGTTTAATGCAGATAACTTTTTGGAAAAGATTTAATTTATAATGCCTTTGATATACAATTAAAATATAAGTTAATAATATGAGAATGGCTTTAATTCATATCCAAAAAAATTAATTAACATACAGATTGCACCAATCTTGGTTCACACGGCCATTCTTAATGAATTAGAATGTGCGTGAGATTCCAATTGTCGGTGGATCAAAATAATTTCGTAACAATCGCGAAATATTGTTTTCGTAAATTCTCATATTATAATTTAGGTAATGCAGCGTGGAGTCAGTTTGATAATTTTTCAGAATAACGAACTCTCTATAAATTGTTAAGGAATAAATTGAGTAAATAGCATTTACTTGAGTTTAATAGTTTAATATTTGATAGTAAATTAATTGGATGAGTTACGTGAAGATAAACTTGATTATAAAATAAAGCACTAAAAACCTTTCTTCACACAGTTTATTTGAAATACCAAATATATATATTTCGGACACAAAGTGACCATTATCAATGGTTTAATGGTATTAAACCATTGATAATGGTCACTTTGTGTCCGAAATATATATATTTGGTATTTCAAATAAACTGTGTGAAGAAAGGTTTTTAGTGCTTTATTTTATAATTAATATTTGATAAGTAATAAATATTTCTTGGTATTCGAAATTAATCAGAATTTTTTTTTTTTACAGATAGATAAATTTTGTTAAAGGTCGAAGTTTTTGGAATGTCAGCGATAAGTAGGTTAAGTATTATTTAGCAATCAAACTGTATCAAGCATTAAATAACTGATCACGAATAGCTCTTTACCTACCTATCTACATACTGAAATCAGTCATAAAAATCTCCAATGCTTTAGAATATTGCAACACTGCAAACTGAATTTTAGTTAATGAAATTCGCATCTCGAAAATCAAAAAATTCTAAAAAAAAAAAACATCACCACAGGAATTAACCTCAAAATTTTAAAATACGTCTAAAAATAATGTATCTTTAATTTTCTGTAAAGTATACAGTGTGACTCAACTGGAAACACAATGGCAACACTGTAAACTGAATTTAAGGTAATGAAATATTCGCAACTCGAAATTCAAATAATTCTAAAAAATACTTCACCGCAGGAATTGGCCTCAAAATTTTAAAATACGTATTAAAATAATGTAGTTTTAATATTCTACAAAATAAACACTTTGTTTCATTTGGAAACACAATGGCAACAATGCAAACTGAATTTGAGTTAACCAAATTCGCACTTCGAGATTTAAATCATTCTAAAATCTACATCCCTGCAGGAATTGATCTCAAAATCTGCAAATACTTTTAAAAAGAATGTACTTTTGGTTTCCTGCAAAATTAACAATGGAGCTCAATTGAAATCACAATGGCCACAATGTAAATTGATTTTGAGTTAATGAAATATTTGCCTTTCAAGATTCAAATAATACATCACCGCAGGAATTGGCCTCAAAATTTACAAATACGTTTAGAAATAATGTAATTTTAATATTCAACAAAATATACAGTGTGCCTCAATTAGAAACATAATGGCAACACTGCAAAGTAAATTTTGAGTTAATAAAATTAGCATCTAGAGATTCAAATAATTCTCAAAAATAAATAACCAAAATAATTATTAACCTCAAAATTTGCAAATACGTTTAGAGATAATGTACTTTTAATATTTGCAAAATAAACAGTGTGACTCAACTGAAAACACAATGGCAACACTGTAAACTGAATTTGAGTTAACGAAAGTCGCATTTCGAGATTCAAATAATTCTAAAAAAATACATCACTAAAGAAATTGACCTTACAATTTCTAAATACATTGAGAAATATTGTATGTTTTATATTCTATAAGGCAAATGGTGGGGCTCAATTTAAACACAATGACAACACTCCAAACTGAATTTAAGTTGACGAAATTTGCTTCTCGAATTTCAAATAATTCTAAAAAATACACCATCACAGGAATTGGCCTCAATTTTACAAATACGTTTAGAAATAATGTATTTTTATTATTATATAAAATAAACACTGTGTTTCATCTTAAAACACAATGGCAACACTGCAAACTGAATTTGAGTTAACAAAATTCGAATCTCGAGATTAAAATAATTCTAAAATATATTTGCCTCTCAAGCTTCAAATAATACATCACCACAGGAGTTAACCTCAAAATTTGAAAATATGTTTAGAAATATTGTAAATTTAATATTCTGCAAAATTTAAGAATTTATGTTAACGAATTTCGCTTATAGAGATTCAAATAATTCTCAAAAAAAAAATCACCATAGGAATTGACCTCAAAATTTATAAATACGTCCTGAAATTATTTACTTTTAATATTTTACATAATAAATAGTGTAACTGAACTGAAAATATAATGGAAACACTACAAATGAATTTAAGTTAACGAAATTTGTATCTCTAGATTCAAATAATTCTAAAATATACATCACCATAGTAATTAACATAAAAATTTGAAAATACGTTTAGAAATAATTTACTTTTAATGTTTTATAATATAAACAGTGTCACTCAACTTAAAACACAATGGCAACACCGTAAACTGAATTTGAGTTACCAAAATTCGCTTCTCGAGATTCAAATGATTCTAAAAATATACATCATCGCAGGAATGAGCCTCAAAATCTAAAAATACGTTTAATAATAATGTAGTTTTAAATTACTACAAATTAAATAGTGTGATTCAACTGAAAACACAATGGCAACACTGCAAACTGAATTTAAGTTGACGTAGTTCGCTTCTCGAGATTCAAATAATTCTCAAAAATACATTACTGCAGGAATTAACTTCGAAATTTGTAAATAGATTTAAAAATATTGTACTTTTACTCTTCTGCAAAATAAACAATGTGTCTTATCTAAAACCACAATGGCAACACTGCAAACTAAATTTAAGTTAATGAAATTCGCATCTCGAGATTTAAATACTTCTAAAAAACATCATCAAAACAAATAAACACTGTGACTCAACTAAAAACACAATGGCAACACTGTAAACTGAATTTGAGTTATCGACATTCGCGAGATTCAATAAATTCTAAAAACTACATCACCGCAGGAATTGACCTTAAAATTTGTAGCTATATTTAGAAATAAGGTATATTTCATATTCTATAAAATAAACAGTGTGACTCAACTGGAAACACAATGACAATACTGCAAACTGAATTTAAGTTGAAGAAATTCGCATCTCAAGATTCAAATGATTTACTACGTTTAAACTACAAACAATGTGAACTTGAACAATGGTTCACTCAACAATGTATAAACAATGTCGTCACACCAAAATATAGAACTCTGACAACGTACAACAAAAGTCGGCTGGCCCAAAAAGGACGAAAAGCAGGAGAAAAGATAAAATGTCTTTCTAACGAATAAACTTTTTTTTGAACTGAGTTTCTAATCATTAAGATAGTCGAAACCGTTGCTACATGGTAATCCCTAATATTCCTCTATTAAAATTTAATACTTTTAATACCAGAAGGCATTTCGTGTTGTTATACTACCAAAAAATGTGAAATCCGAAAATTTCTGACAAATTTACGTTTTTTTTCTTTATTTTTATAATCTCATTTCTTCCAATAAAAATTATTTTCTTTATACTTTTAGGGTCCAAATTATTATTTTTCAAAATACTTCAATGATTTTCATTATCAAAATTGACAGTCGGAAATTTGTTGGTTGTCAAAAAATATATTTTATTAATTCTGTCACATTGTCAACAGTCATAAACAGTAATTTCTAATTTTATTTTTCCTGTAAATATTTGACACTTGTGTGTAAAATCTGACATTTTTTGGCTGAAAAATTGACATTTTGTTATTACAAACATTGATATATTTACTGTCAAAATTGATGTCAATATAATTAAAATTAGCAGTTTCTATAATCTAAAGAATTTTATAGCTGCCAATATCGATATTTTTAAATTTTCTAAGGTCAAAATTATTGTTAATACCATAAAAATTGACCGTTTCTTCTGTCTACTGTTCATCTGAAACAAAAGACCGAGGCTGCTCACGGATTGGGTGGTTCTTCTTCATAACACGCGTTCGCACGTCTCCAAGGTCACATATGCGGAACTTGCCAAGTTCAAGTGGAAGCGACTCGATCATCGGCCTTGCGATTTTTATGTGTTTTATCCCCCGAAGAAACATCTGGAAGCGTATAATTTCAACTCGGACGACCAACTCAAGGAAGCTGTAAAGGACTATGTCTCGTTACAACCCTAGGAGTTTTGGGAAATACGAAATCCTTCAGCTTATTAATCAACAGAATCATTGTGATCAGGCCTATAGTATGTACTTTTAATAAAGGCTTCATATATAACCACAGTGTCTTTTCGTACCTTTTCATTTGAACACCTCTTGTATTTTTAAGCAGTCAAAAAATTAATTGATTTTCCCGTTCTCTTACACTGTTGACATAAAGTGATTATAAATATCAGTTGGTATGCCGTTCAAATGTAACGGGTTAAATTTAACTCAACGTTAAATTTAACCCGTTAAAAATTACAAATTATAATTTGCCATCTTATTGTACACTGTAAAGTTGTTGTGTCCTGATTTATAGTTTCACATATTTCTGTTGCACGGCCACATATTTCTTTTAGGGTCATTGCGGTTTATTCTATAACAAAAATTAATATTTCTCTTCTACAAATTGTTATTGTTTAGACTGCCTTGAAACTTGACGTTAACGTTTCTATTTAACGGCGTGATGCCAACCAAGAGAAGTCATCAGAGATTTAACCTTTTAAATTTTCTTTTTTTGGATAGAACAGTTCTTTGACAGTTTTAGGTGGAGATAAGAAGCGAAATAAGGAATTTTATTTTGTCCAGCATAACTCAGTAGTTGTTGAATTTAGGTGTGAAGATTTCACATTCCTATCGTTAGTTGATATTTCAGGAGTATTTTACTTTAACTGAAATACCTGATATTATATTGCGTGCATGCTTAAGATTACAGATTATTGTTTTGTTTGCAGCAATTGATCTTATCCTACTATCTGTTTATTTACTGGAATGTTGTATTCACTTTTAACCATTTTTGATGTTGTGGTTAGTTAAATGTGGTACAAGCTATTGTGGAAGCATTCTGCAGAATAGATTGTGGTTATAGCCATATATTTTTCTATTTTCTGCAAATGATAGTGTTTTTATTTTGAATTTGTTTATACACTGAGATTATTCGTCTTGGAATACATCTTGTGTTACACATTTTTTTTAAAGGAATTATATTCGTTTGTCAAGATACACTTCACTTGTTTTATTAACATCCAGGGTTTGAGTTTAGCGTGGAAACTTCACTTGTCACTTGTTTATTAAACTCGTGATGCTCCTTATATCTTTTCACCCACGTCTTCACTGAAGCATAGCTGGTTTCGGGTGGCAAGCGGAAGTTGTCGCGACAAGAAGAGGGAATCGAGAGTTCGAAAAGGTGTGTAGGTCGGTGGTCCAAAAGGTGAGTTATATAGCTTAATTTAACCTATAAAATTGTCAGTATTGTTGTAAGGTGCATATCTGGTACTGCATACTTTACGAATTCCAACAAGGATAAAATTTTGCAAGAGCGTGAGAATCGATTTGTTCCTTTCTCAGCGAGGGTGTTGTATGATGGGCGCGTATTTTGGTTTAAAAGCCGTGATTTTTGTCTGAAAGACATCGACAAACAACGTCCTCTAGGGTCTAGAAAGTACGATAGCGAAATTTTAGATAAGATACTGGCTGAAAATTCGGCATAAACACTCACATTGGATAGGAAATATATGGAAAGAAGGATAATAGGTTCGGCATAAGAATGAACTCACTGGAACCAATAAAATTCAAGCATCGTGTCTATATCTGCTTAATAAATAGCTTCGAAAGTTTTTCTTGTGGAAAATCGTTGCTCTCAATAAGAAATGGATAATGTATGACATTTCGAAAAACAGAATCTCATGGATAAATATTCAAGAATCATCACAATATTTCGGAAAACCCAATCCCTTCAGAAAAACGATTCTTCTCTGCATTGAAGATCGTGCTTTATAATGAGTTTTCGTTCGCTGGTGAAAAAGTTACTGCGGACTGCCTCCAACGTATACTAAAAAGGAGACTGCCCAGTAAAACAGCATGACAATGTCAGGCCACACATTGCTTCAAATGAGTCTTGGTGTCTCAGGGAGTACTTTTTATTAAACCTTAATAAAACTAGCCATGCTACAAAATTAGATTCAAGCAGAACCTACAAAAAGATTTGTTGCTGCGACTAAATTTCCTGAAGATTTGCATTTTTTACTCGTTTCAAAAAATTAAATAATTTGTTTTATTTTGCTGTCAATATTAAAATTTGGTTTGTATCCTGGTGTATTTTTGGTGATAAATACATGAGTTTTGACACGACCTTAGCCCTTTTTTCTAATTTAAAACTTCTTTCCTCAAAATTTTCTTTCAAAACAAGGATATCTGCTTTATAATTGGGATGTGTTTGATCATACTACCCATCAATATAACTCCTAGAGCCACGGATTAATGCCGCTGCTCCTTTCGAGAAGAGCATCAGGAAGGACGATTCCCCAAAATCATATTGTTTAACTTTAATTCCGACTAGAAAAGACCTTTTGGACCTGGAATATTCTCACCAGTGTTCGAGGAAGAGTGGTTTTAGTTGGTAAGAATCCGACACTACCGTATTATAATGGCGTCCATGACGGATTTCCTCTCCTATTGTCAAAAAATATATATCAACACAATACAATGGACCTAGAATGAATCAGCAATTTCTTTCTATTGGATTGATCAGGCTGATACTTAGTTAATCTCCATTATAATCTTTATAAAATCAAATATGTTAACTACGAACTAAAGGGCTTTACGACATTTAATTATGAAACATTTTTGTTTTTGAGTTGCGCAGATTTATTGTTGAAAACACCGCAACAATAAACCTGTGTAACTCGAAAAAAATGTGTTTTATTCCTACATTAAAATTTGCGACTCTTTAGATTCCGAGAGATACTTCTGATATGCACTACAGCCATCAGAAAAAAAAGACATTTATTTCACAGCCACCTCAAGATGATTTTTTGAGTTTTTAAGGATATATTATTTATGTATTTAAATAAATAATGCAGATAGACCAACGTGAAACGTATTTTTAACGCTCGACCGAAAACAACGGCGCGCCGTTTGTAATTACAATGAAATTCAGTGAAATTGTTGAAGAATTCAGTACGGGTAATTTAATTGTTTAATTAATTAACATTACGTATTGCGTTGGCACGATTAAAAGTTAGTTCCGGCAATTTTGTACAAATGTAATTCAATTAGATCAAGGTTCACATAAAAAGGTTTCTTAAAAATATTGTTTATATTCATAACAAAATAATTAGAATTTTAAATTTTACAAATTACAATCTTAAAGTTATTTATGTATCAGATGGACTTACATATTTTCATGAAGATTGTTATTACCATATATAATGATATTCAAAATATATAACTGCGGTTTTTTCGGTATAACGGTAATATTTTTTTAACGTACGTGTATTTTTGGAAATAGTATATTTTATAGTATAATATATATTTAATATGAATATATTTTTGTTGCACTACTTTATGACTGTTTCTGTAAGTATACATTAGTTAGTTAAGCAATACATTATTATTACTAGGTAGTTGATTCAAAATTCACTTGCTTTGTTTCACCAAGTGATTAACGAGAAACAAATAGAGGATACATTAATATTAGTATTATTATTACCAGTATCTAAATAACTGTAGAAATTAATTCCTCAAGTTACGTCAAGATTATGATTATGTAATTGCGACATATGTAAATTATGTACAAATATGCTGTAATATCATTGAAAATACATGTATTATTATTATTATTATTATTATTACACAAATTTGTTTTTTGTTAGAAATGTACATTTAGTTAATAAAAACAAATTTGTGAAGAAAGTGTTAATGTTTTCAATACAATTTACTAAATAACTGTACCAATCTCTTGTAATAAAATGAATGCACTTCGTAAAATAGTTGTTGACAGTGAAAGCAATAAACATATTCCAAATAAGTGGTTGTTTTCAGCGAATTCTCGTGTTCAATTAGTCCGGATAATTTAATCACGTAATTAATTACACGAGGAACGTTCATCCGAGAAAACGGTCGGACTTATGTCCGCCATTTCGCTTCATAAGTCGAGGGATGCTAATGCCGGGCCCCTTAACAATGAGGCGTCGCGACGCCCTCCCCGCCCCGCGGCCGCCGCGGCGCAGGAAGCGTTATGGGGTGTATAAATGTAGGCGTCGTTACTGCAGGGTAATCGCCCGTTTTAATGTCTGGCCGTAGATAATTTAGGGGCGGCGGAGTGTTAAAAATGGCGAAAACTGGTTTATATTCTCGTCGTTCATATCAATTAGATATTTAAAATTAATTTTAATTATTATAACAGGTGTTTAACCACGGATTAAAAATTTAATTTGAATAAATTTTAAGGGTAATTTAGACCGAGTATTATTATATAGATATTAATATTTAAATACTGGATTGACCAGGCTGTTACTTATTAATACTGTGTCAGTATTTTGTTAAGTATTAATATTAGCATTTCTTAGTATTTTTTAAAATTCTGCTGCTCAAAATTCTAGTTTGTGTGTTAGGCTAAATATTAAAAAATGAAAATTAATATTCTATAAGTATAATCAATTCTGAATAACTTAAAATGCAGCATTGGGCTGGGGTGGAAGAACATTCTGTCGAGTGAACTACCCCCCGGATTTCTTACGTCAAAATTATAAGTACATATTTCTATCTAGGTAATTTGTAATATATTTATTTATTGTACGAGTATTAAATACTAATACAAATAGAAATACAAATTACTACATTTAATAAGCTAATGAAGCATTAAAATTTGCAATAATAACGTTATAAAATTAATAGGTTTATTTATACATAATTAAATGCACAAATTACACATATGAATGAGCACGTAATCAAAGACACAAAGGAAAACCTCAGAATGTTCACACTCGTACTTGCAATTTCGATTTATTATTTACATTAATTACCCTTTATTACAACTACTAAGGTTAAATTTCTACTTACTCAACTTTGCACAGTTTCACTTTTTGTTCCAACGCGTCTCTTCCTGTAGTTTGCAGATCAATCTGCGCTTAATGAATTATGCATTTTTTTTTTCGTTTCGTTGCGAAACGCGTGGTAATTGCGGTGCATGGTGATGGCACGCAAAAGTTCTTTGCCAATCGGCAGTGCGGTGTGAAGAGGACGACGCGAGGAAAATGAGTTGGCTGATTTTTTTTTATGAACCAGTTTCACGGTCTGATTGAAAGACATTATTTCGAAAATTAAGCGACGTTAATGAAATACATTTTTTTTGTGCGTCTCGCGCACAAACATCAACACATATTATGTATTACGTGTTTCATAATTGTATGTGAAAGTGTAAATTACGTTACCAATGTAGACTCTTTTGTATGGATTTTAACAGAGTTTTAATATTTTTTTTTGGTGATGATTTTTATAAAAATGTTTATCTTTCTCTAATATTTTGTATTAACTGTCAAACATGACATAAGTAATATAATTGATGTCATCTCTTCAGAGGAAAATAAGCCAAACTTAGCAAAAAATAGTGGAACAACCTCCACCAAAGAGACATTATGTGGCAGCAGTGTTATCAACGCAAAATTAGGCAAGAGTGAAAGATCATTTTTTATGAACTCTAGCCTTTCCATGTGCAATCAAAATTTTTCTTAGAAAGTTTTGTTATACATGTATTTTGAATTTTATTTTGGAAGTACAATAGATAAATAAATACTAACTATCTACTATCTATCTATCTTAAAAGTATTGGAAATTTTAATTTTTTTTTGTAAAACTTCCAATACTTTTAAGAAAATATTAGAGAGAGATAAACATCTTTATTGGAGTATAGTATTACATCTGATAATACAATTACTATGCTTCATCTCTTCTTGTTTTTCCATGGGTTATCGACCGGTAGTCTAATATTATTTTTCTTAAATTTTTTATCTTTTTTACCTATTAAATTTTCTTCTTTTTGATGCTAAATGTTTTAAAGAAAGATTTTAGAACTCTTCTTATGAAATTCTGTTTTTTTTTTTAGAAACTCTTAACAGCTTTCAATTACAACAAACTATTCGTATTATTTCTGATGTGTTAAAATATTTATCCATTTTTTTTTATAACTAAAAGTTCAGTTATTTCTAATATTATACATTTTTTAGTCTTGTTTATCTTTAGCTTAGAAAACAATATTTCTTTGGGCTTTTTTGTGGTATTTTTATTCATTTTAAGCTCAATTTAATCTGTTTTTTATAAAACTGTTTTTAATTAGCTCACAATTGGTTTTGGCTACTTAAATGATAATTTTTAAATTTTAGTTTGATAATGACAAGCTGAAATTGTCGAAACTATAGTCACTAAATAAAGTCCGTGTAATACAAACAAAGTTAAAAAGTTTTTTATTTGTGAAGAATTATGTATAACGAAGTAGAGGCCTCCACCGTTAACAATTTTTAAATGTTTGAACTATTTTTTTAATTTCCGTTATATCTTTTTTTTAAGAAATGCTTATTTTTAGCAATTGCACAATATTTATAAGCAAATTTCAAACTATTTTCTTAAAAACTTATTTCTTCATTCAACTGGTTTAACTTTTCTGTTAATTTTTTACTACTGCGTGGCACAACTTTATACAACCAAACCAAAAAATAGTTTATATTTAAATTTTGCACAAAAAAGAATTCATAATTCTCATTTTTAGAAACAAAATCAAATGTTTTTCTTTTGTAAGATTCTAAATATTTTCCAAATAATTTATAACGAATTTTCTATAAAGTTTACAATAGTTTTTCATTTTCTTTTTTTAATCAAGCTTTTATATAATTCCAAATATTTTTAAAATAAATTCTAACAAATTTTGTATGTACTTTTCAATAGTTTATTGTTTTAAGTATAACTTGGACCTTTTAAAATTCAATTCCATTTTGAATAGGTTAATAAATATATTTTCGCCATGTTAAACTATATTTTTAATCATCATCAGTAATAGTTCAAAATGTTACACCAAGTGTTAATGAAAAAGTCATCCAAGAAATATTTTTATAATGAATTGTTGCTTTCTTCCTTGTCAAAAAATAATTTAATTCTTTTGTAAAATTCTCAACCCTTTTAAGTAAATTTTAAATGATTTAATAATTATAAACAATTTTAACCGATTGTTCTGTTAACACTTCAAAGTTTTTTTCTTATAAAGTTTGTTATGTGAATTATTTTAATGGCATTTAAGATTCTTGTTTAAGAAAAGTTGAACAGTTGTTATGAGGTTCTCTATGTTTTTAAAGAAATTTACATAGTTATTGTTTAACGTTCTATTTCTTAAAAAAGGTAATTTTTATTTGCAATTAGTTTTTATATTTGAATCAATAAAACTTCTTATTAATTTTCTTTCTTATCCCTTATTTATAAAAAAATGCATTTAGAAACATTTAAATTGTTTTAGACTTTTAATTTCTTCGAGTTTTTTATACAATTTCTGGAATTTTGTAACATTTTCATTTTTTTCTACAAAATATCAGATTTTTCCCGTTTTCAGAAATACCTCCTCCAAATATTATTGAAAACCTTCTTTAAAGTTTTTTTAAGCTTTTCAATTAATTTCTCTTTTATTTTTAGAATTTTTTACCTTTATTTTCCTTCCACTTTTTTATTTACAGATTTTTTTAAATTTTTTAACATTTTCCTTTAACATTTTTGTAAGATTTGTATTATACTTTTGACTATTATTATAATGGAGAAGATTTATATTTCTCATTATTAATTATCATTTTTGTATATTCATGTGTATTTTGTTAGGAAGAAAGATAAAGTATAATACATAAATAAATAATCAAATATTTCAATAATTTATCTTCTAGATTCCTAAAATTTTTCAAAATATTTCTTTCTATCTCTTAAAATGATATGTGATTCTAGAATCAACATGTTTTCATTATTGTTCGTCTCTTATTTTGAATTATATGGCTAACTTTTTATGAATTTCTTTTCAAGACATGAAAACTTTCTTTGAGTTTTCTACGATTTTATTTTATTTTCCCAATTGTTGTATTTTTAGATATTTTCCAAAAAAACAGTAAGAAATAAATATTGGTCTTCATTTGCAGAAATTTTCAATAATTTTTCTTTCAAATTTCTATAATACTCCAAACATTTCTAATCTGGAGTTTTAACTGTTGACACAATAAAAATTTGCATTTATTTAATGTTCTATTATCTTTTAAAAAAATTACAACAAATTTATATCAATATTTTATTTTTAAGAAAATTTCAGCAATTTTTTCAGAAATATTCGGAATTTTTTTATCAAATAATAAATGACAAATATTACAAATATTCAAATTTTTTATTAAATAATAAATGGCTGGTTATCTAATCTAGATTTCTTCGATTTTGAAAAATTTTTGAAGAAACTATTTTTCAGTATTTTCTATTCCACCTTTCTACAATTTTCCTGAAAATTTATTTTCCTCTTTAGGAATATTTTACCATTTCTTACTTAATCTTAATCGTTTTTTTTTAGCAAATGTTTTTTTGTTCCCTTTTAATGTATAATCATTTCCTTTAATGTGTTTATACAAATTCTGCAATTTTCTTACATTACCAATATATTGAAAATATTCTTAGAAGCTTCAAAGATTTTAAATTATTTACTCTTTTTTTCCAATTTTTTGATTCATCGTCAAAATATTCAATTTTTTTATGTCCAAGAATTTTTTTTTCTTCGCATATTTCAAAATTACATTTTTAAGAAGAATTTAACAGTTTTTTTTTCTTTTTCATGTCGAAATTTTTATATATTTCAAGTAGTTTCTTAATATTTAGTAACTACTTTTAAAGTACTTAATAATACTTTTTTTAAGCTGTATACCATTTCATTTTTTCTTCTATTTCTTGTGAAATATATCGCTTCTTTTCAAAAATTCCTCTTTCAAATGATATTGAAATTTTTACTCTTCTAATCTTTTTTATCAAATTTTCTTTAGTTTCTAAAATTTTGTACCATTTCTTGCTTCTATATTCTTCATTTCTTCAATTTCAAGGAATTTTCTTCTAAGTTTCTCAAATTTTCCAATAATTTCTCCTATAAATTCCTAAATGTTTTCCAAATACATTTACTATTTTCACTACCTATATAGAATATATAGAGAAAGTTTTGTTTTCGTAAATGAGAATGCCTGTGGGCGCTATATCTCAAAAACGAATGATTGTTTTGAAATAACATTGTAAACTTAAGGATTTCTCATTAAAAAATATAACTGAAAAGCTTTTGGTAAACATACATAACCCGGAAATTAATGTTTACTCGAAGCGTTTTTTGCTTTTTCTCGATATTTTTCTAAATTTTGAAAGTATTATATAACTTTTCAAACAAAAGTTAAAGGATAATGGTTGCGACCGTTACTACGTGGTAATTTGTACTTACACTGAATAAAAGTTAAAGGGAATGAGAAATAAAACAAGTTTTATCACAACATGTTTTTCTTATAGTTATTTAAAGAATGAAACATTTTCATATTTTAGCTTATTGCTAATAAACTATAGGAGTTACATGAAATTTATAAAACAAGTAATTGTAACGTATCTAAAATTGTGCAAATTATTAAGAATAGCTTTTTGTGTAAACTTCTTAGTTTTCGAGAAAAGCATAAGTATATTATTATGGTGGCCACATCACCAGTTTTACATTTGAATCAATGTATAAAACATCTTTTAAGTTTTTAAACTGTTAATAAAAAAATGCAGTTTAAAACATTTTAATTGTTTTAGATTTCTACAAATTTCTTGGAGGTTTTTATACAATTTCTATTAATCTTTTTTCTACAAAACATCAGATTTTTTTCGGTTTCAGAAATTCCTCCTCCAAAGAATAGTGAAAACTTTCTTTAAGTTTTTTTAAGCTTTCCTAATAATTTCCCTTTAAGTTTTTGCCATTGATTTCTTCCACATTTTTATAACCAAAAATTATTATTCTTCAAAACTTTTTGGATATTTCAATAATTGTTCTTCTAGATTTCTATAAGTTTTCAAAATATTTATTTCTATCTCTTAAAATGATGTATAATGTATAATTTTAGAACCATCTTTTTCATTTGCATTATTTAGTTAACTTTTTAAGAATTTCTTTTCAAGGCATGAAAACTTTCTTTGAGGTTTCTACGATTTTCCATTATTTATTTCCTATTTTAAATTTTCACATATGGTATTTTTAATAAGATACTGCCAGAAATATTGCTGTTTTCTTCCACTTGCAAAAATTTTCAGTAATTTCTATAATTCTTCAGACATTTCTCATCAAGATTTTTTTATTAAATTTTTATGTATTAATTTCTTCCGTAAATAAATACATAAGAATAAATGGTTAAATGCAGTATTAAATTTAACACATATTATAAATGAATAACACGCTTTAAATATAACTAAATGATCAAAATAAACATTAAAATATCATAAGAACGTGTACATATAAAATAATGTTATTTATTTACTTTTGTTTATTACTATTTATTTTTAATTGTTGTTTAGTTGTTAAGTAGTTTAGATGAGTTTGTTATTTTATTTTTATATATTTATTTCTCTCAATGTTAATTTATTTTGTATGTTTCTTTTTCTAATGTACATAGGGTGAATCCCGTAAATAAAGTTATTATTATTATTATTACATTAAGACAAAAACCTAAAAGTCTTAAAATTAAAAAAAAAACTAAAGTTTCATAAAAACATACATTTTATTCTATTCTATTCTATTCTTTATTTCCACGTAAGCCACTTTACACAAAAAATACATTACTGACAGTCAAGATCGGTACATTTGTAGTGGATGTGATCGTCAATATAAATAATTAAAATAGTATTAATTAGGACAACAAACTTAAAATAAGTCATAAAATAAAAAAAAAAAACACATAACTACAAAATTAAATTTAAGAATGACAACAAACAAAAACTATGTCGTAAAATTTAAAAATTACAAAAATATAAAAAAAACATACAAATTTTAAGACAACAAACTGAAACTTTACCTCTTACCAAAATATTAATTTGCATTTTTTTAAAAGTTCTACTGGCTTACAAAAAAATATATATGATATGATATATTTTATATCAAATAATAAATATATTTCCTTTATTTTCCAAAAATTTTGAGGAAAGTATTTTTTTAGTAGTTTCCAGTATTTTTCTTTTCCACATTTATAAAATTTTCTTGAAATCTGAAAATTCATTTAACATTTTAGGATAGTTTTACCATTTCTTACTTTAACTTTTTCAGCAATTGTTTTTATATATTTTAAAATATTGGATGTGTATATACAATTTCTGCAATTTTCCCACATTTTCACTTTGAAGTATTAATAAAAATTTTCTTCGTAGTTCCTAAAGTATTATCTCTTTTATTTTTATATTTTTAACTTAATTAACTTTAAAACTATGGTAAAATGTAACATTTAATGTAACTGCAAGAATGGATACTCCAGAGAAATATTACGTACTCTAATTATCAATGAATTTTTTAGATTGTATACTTCTATTATTACCAATTATGTACTAATTAAGTTTGACACGTGTTTACAACTTAAATTTTTGTAATCACCAATAAACATTATTATTATTATTATTATTAATCATTTCCTGCCTCGTCTTATCAGAAATCTCTATTCTTTTATGTCCAGAAATTTCAAGTAATTTTTCTTCGCATTTTTCAAAATCACATTTTTAAGAATGTTTTACCATTTTTTTCTTTATATTGTTGAAATTTTCTATGAACTATTTTTCTCCATTTCAAGATATTTTTTATTTTCAGTAATTACGTTTCTAATGTATAATCGTTTTTTAATGGAATTTTATAGAATTAATGCAATTAATAAACTTGTTTTCTTCTATTTCTTAACCGTTTTTTTTTTCCTTTTCAGAAATTCCACTTTCAAATGATAATGAAATTTTTAATTTCTAATCGTTGTTAGCAGATTATATTTTGTTTCTACAAATTTTTACCCTTTTTTACTTCAATTTTTTTAATTTCCAGAAAATTTAAAGTATTTATCTACCAAATTCCTACAATTTTTCAAATTTCTCTTCTAATTTCCTATTTTTAACTTAACAAATTTTTTAAATGTTCTTTTGTTTTTATATTTTCTTCATTGATTTTTTAGCAATTTAATCACATTTTTAAGAATGATTTATCATTTTTTCTTTATCTTCTTGGAATTTTCTATGAATTATTTTTCTATATTTCAAGATACTTCTTTATTTTCAGTAATTATGTTTCTAACATATAACATTTTTTCTTTGAAAGCTTTTTATAATTTCTCTAATTATCAAACATGTTTTCTTCTATTTCTTGTACGAAATATATTGCTTTATTCTTTTTCAAAAATTCTTCTTTTAAATGATATTAAAACTTAATTAATTAATTTATAATCTTCTTATCAAATAATCTTTGGTGATAATTTTGTGCGATGTCTTGCTTCTATTTTTTTCATTTCCACAAATTTTAGAGTATTTTTCTTCTGAATTCCTCTGATTTTCCAATCATTTCTCTTCTTAATGCCTATTTTTTTTTAAAATATATTTACTGACGGTTCTAGACCGTTTTTTGTTTGTTTTTAGATTCTTCTCATGGTTTTTTTAGGATTTAAAGGATTTTTAAGAAATGATTTACCATTTTTTCTTTATCTTCTCAGAAGTTTTTATCAATTATTTTTCTACATTTAAAGATATTTCTTCGTAATTAGGTTTCTAGCGCATATTTTTTTAAAAGTTTTTTACGATATCTGCAATTATAAACATTTTTTCTTCTATTTCTTCTCCGAAATATATTGCTTTTTTTATTCCTTTTCAGAAATTCCTTCTTATAATAATATTCACTGTAAGGTGTTGTAACTAAAACACAAACTTTCAAAGAGTATGCTTTTATTTTTCGCAACAATTGTTTCGCCACACTGTGGCTTTTTCAGAGGAAGAATTTAGAATGAACTTCCAACAATTAAAAGCCAATACAGTCAAATTATTAGAATGATATTATTTTGTTTTTAAGTTTATTATATTTTATTCGTCAAATAATCTTTTGTTTCTATTTTTTTCTATTTCTTGCTTCTATATTTTTCATTTCCAAAACTTTTAAGGTATTTTTCTTTCAAATCCCTCCGATTTTCCAAAACTTTCCCTTCTAAATTCCTAAAATTTTTAATATTAAATAAATAATTTACAATATTCATATTCTTGTTTTTAGCTTTTATTCATGATTTTTTTTGCAATTTTAAGGGATTTTTCTTTGCATTTTCTTCACCATTTTAGGAATGATTTATCTTTTTTTAACTTGTCGGAATTTATTATGAATTATTTCTATTTCTTCTACGAAAAATATTGCTTTTTTTCTTTTCAAAAATTCTTCTTTCTAATGATATTTTAATTTGTAATTTCTAATTGTTTTTTATCAAATTATTTTTTGTTGCTAAAATTTTTAAAAGGAAGAAATCTTAAATTTTTTTCACATCCAGAATTTTTTAAGGTTTTTTTCTTCCAAATCTTGTCGATTTTCCAATAATTTCTAAACATTTTCCAAATTTATTTACTATTTTTTCAATGTTCCAGAAAGTTTTCTTGTTTTTAGATTTTATTCATGATCTATTTTAGCAATTTTTCTTGGAACATTTTACATTTTTACAGAGTTTTCTCTTCTTTGATTTGTTAAGAAATATTACAATTTTCTCCATTTTTTCGATAGATTTCCACGAATATAATTATTGAGAATTTTTAGTATCAGTTTCATTTATTTCTTCCAATATGCTCAGACAACTTTCCAAAAGTGTACATAAAATCCATTAACGTCAACAAATATTTTTGTCACATATTGGAAGGGCAGATTTCACAATAGAGCATTCTTCTACTCGAACCAACACTTTCTTCTATGAGAAACTTGCTTCTTGAGGCTTATCCAAAATGTTCATCTTTGTTTTAGCCATAAGCGGCATATTATATTTTTAAAAGGAACTTACACAAATATATGACTTATGTTGTCTTGACATTTAGATCAAAGTCTCTGTTCTCCCCTGAATTCCCTTTTATTTTTAAATATTTTCTTTACCATTTCTTGCTTTATTTTATTAAGAAAAATTTCATTAGATAAAGGAATCTTAAGAACTCTACAATGACTTGCAAGAAACATCCATATATTTTTCATAAGGAAGGTTCAATTAAAATCCGTAGTGCTTTTCTTCATTCTAACAACTTTTGTAAAAATACTATAAATATTCTTTCTAAATGCGATCAAAATTTTTGTAGATTATTATTATGTACAATATTTGTAGTATTTTGGATAAAATAAATAATACGTAATACATAAAAAAATAATACCTATTATAAAGAGTAATTCTAAATAAATATTTTAGTATAACTTCAAAGATCTCAAAAATATTTAGTAATTGATCTTTTCGAAAATATTGACCAAGATACTTTGTATATTCGAAAGACTTTCTTAAGATTTTTTAAAATCAAAAACCGCGGAACTAAAACCTAAAAGGTTTTTTTTCAAATATTTTGCATTGCGTTATTAGGCAATTTTATTTTATTTTAAATTTTTACATCTCTGATAAATGAAATATATTTTGCATTGCGTTCTTTCATTGGAAAATTGATATTTTAAATATATTTCATTTATTAGAGTAGTGAAAATTTAAAAAAAATTATTTAAAAGCATTTAAATGTAATAAATAATGAAGTTATAATAATTATAAATAGTAAAACTAATCTCTGCGTATAATTCTAAAGAAATATCGTCATTTTATAAGAAAGATTTTATTATTTATGATATTTAAGTGTTTTGCCACATATAATATTTCTAATTTCTGAAACTTTAAAGATTTAAGTGAATAATGTTCTACAATTCAAACGGACTATTATTTGTATACATATAGAGGGTTGATAGATGCTCACTATCTCACACTTTAAATAATTTAATACAAACATAGGTTTTGCTTAAAGTTCATTACACAAAATAAATAAATTTTAAAAAAACCTAATTTATATAAAGCATTAATTATTAAATCAATTTAAAAAACATATATTTTTACAATTAAGATATTAATTATTAAATAAAAATAATTGTGTTGGTTGAATTGTAGGATATGATTATTTATTATTATTGTGTGAACCTTAAGTAATTAAAATATTTAATATATCCTGTCTAGTCCAATTAAATAACCTTAAAATGCATCTAACTAATAACTCTGTTATTTATTGTTATATTAAAAGCACAGAATACATTAAAAGGTTTGATTTTATATTTTATACTACATACGACTTGATACTCAGTGTCTCGTAGAAAATTAAAACAATAAAAATCATTTGTCCGTAAATAAAAATTATCATTTTGTCTTTATTGATGATGCCGCACAATTCCCGTATTTCTGAGAATACTGTACCGTTCCGGTCTCCACACACGCGTAATTAATGAAAACTTCTGAAAATCGTTTGCCTCTAATGTATTAATGATATACATTTAAAACTAGCGCCGTCTCTGTTGCGCTCCGCTTGTCTTGTATACCATTGGTTCCGGCGCTAGGAGAAAGCGGCGGTATATATACCGGGAGGGTACGTTTGGAAGAGCACAGTCAAACAGTCCTAGCACAACTAGGAGGTTATTCATCTAGCAACATGAAAGTTTTGGTACGTGTGGTTTTAATTTGTAATTGTTTAAAGTGACTTTTCGGATTATTACAGGTAGCATTCGCGTGCACTTTGGCAGTGGCCTTTGGTTGGGGACACCAATCGGGAGGATACCACGGCCCTCAGCACGTTCCGGTGATTCATAACGGTGTGCCGATCGAGACGCCGGAAGTGCAGCACGCCAAGGCCGCGCATTTGGCCGCTCTTGCTGAAGCATCGCAGCATGCCGGATACGAACACGATTTTGTAGGACGTGAGCAATCTTACGATCATTACGGTGGTGAGGAATATAACAACTATGGACACGGTGGTTTTAAACATCACGTTCAAATTCCTGCCTACGAAACCAGCCATGTAAAGCCGCAGATTGGTCATGATGGTAAACCATTGGATACTCCTGAGGTCGAAACCGCTAAGGCTCATCATTTCGCTGCTGTGCATGAAGCGTTGTCGCGTGCTGCTGCATCTCACAGTTCTCATGGAGTACACTACCGCAAACGTCGTGGAATTGAGTCCTATGATTTCGGACATTACGAAGTTCCTCAAGTGCATTACTCTGCTTTAGACTTCGGCCATGGCGGACATGAATTGTCTTACGACGCGATACCAATTGCTGATTACCATCACGGCCAAACCGTATCTACCCAGTCTAACGACCACGGCTACACAGTTCACCAAGAGCACGCTCAACACTACTCACACGGCTATTACACGCACGAACAACCACAAATCGGGCACGATGGTAAGCCTTTGGACACCGCCGAGGTAGAACACGCCAAGCTCGCCCACTTAGCCGCCCATTACCAGGCGAAAATCCGCAACGCTTTGGCCAAACAAGGCGTCGTCAGCCATGAAGGACCAATGGAAACGCCCGAGGTTCAACACGCTAAAGCACTTCACTTCGCAGCCCATGCCGCCGCCAAAGCGCACCCCCATCACTACTGATGACGCTCACCTGAACTTTTGGTCTAGACTGTACACTCGGAGTTTTCGTATACGGTTGGATTTACATCAGAAGAAGTCCGATCGTAACGAATAGCCGGGTTAATTTGTTATAGTTTTGTAACGATTCAAATAATAAAATTAAGAAAAAATTATCTATTAATGTATTACTGATATTTCCCTTCAAGTATAATCATCAAATTAATTGAAAATATGCAGTCGGATGACTCACAAGGTTTTGCCGCCCCATCTTCGCGACAAAAAATATGGAGTTAAAGACCAAATATAAGCGTAAATACAACTCCTCTCTAAAATTAAATACATATCTAAATACAAGTTTACACGTATTTATTTCATGTGATCATCCTTAAGTACAGGTTTCAAGTCTTTGGCATGCCAAAAGCCAACCAGTCGCCCGTCATTAAGATTTTTCAATTTATAAGTCCACGGGAAAAGTTTATTATGGATGATGAATGGTCCAACATATTTGGGTGCTAATTTAGCATTAAAATAATTTGCTTCATTGCACAACATGAAATTACTCTTACAGACTTTCTGCCCTACATTAGAAACAATATTTCTCCTACGAAGGTTGGAGTATTTGCTTCCCTTCTTCACAGATTTTCCCAACTTGATTTTTATATCTTTATAGAGCTTATTAAATTATTTGGACCTACATCCTCGATCGGACAATTATGTAGCGATTGATTCGGATTTATCACTAGGCAGCACAGAGAGAGAAATTTTCTTATCAAAGTTTATAAAATGGGAAGTACATCCAGTGACCTGGTATTTAGAATTGCGGATACAATACGTGATTTTCTGCAATAGCGTTTCCCACCAAAATGTATCTATAACCACTCGATGATTTTGATAACGGTCCATTTTGATTACTTCTCAAGGGCGCGATACTTTTGTTCGACCCTTCATATGACCGATTATTGACATTTGTTCTGGTTTATACCCGATACAAACTTCTCAAACATCTCGCCACATAAGGTGCAACGTTGGTTCGCATTTTTGGCCAGTAATACGACTGAGACAATCAACTTAAAGTTTTATATATGATATGAGTTTATGTCTGCGATGTTCCGGTACGACAAGTTTTTAATGATGAGAACTATGCGATAGATATGGATTAAGTACTTTTACATATTTAATAATGGTGATGTGGCCATCATAATACTTTCCCTATATTTTTCTCGAATACCATGAGGTTATTCTTAATAATTTGCTCAATTTTGAATTCTTCACAATTACTTGTTATATAAATTTCATTTAGTTCCTATAGTTTATTAGTAATAAGCAAAAAATTGTAAAAAAAATTAAATTAAGAACTTTACGAAAAAATATTTCAATGTAACTTTTTCAGTTTTTCATTTTCTTTAACTTTTGTTTGAAAAGTTATGTCTTATTTTTTTTAAATTCCTTAAATTTCAAAATTTGTTTGAATAAATCTATTAAACTTTGCAAAAATGTTAAGTTTATTTACGTTTAACTTTTAATTAAAACCCTCGCTTATGTTTTACTGACTGGAGGGTGGGTTAGAGGCTACCCACCCACCCTACTTATACATAATAACTTTAATTACTGATCGCCTCGCGGTTTGCAATAACTTTAATTACAAATTTGAATTAAAAAAATTGTCAGAAGTAAAATTTTTGATAAAAACTACGTGGTAATCCATACAAATCTCTCCCTTATCTCCCCTTCTATATAACATATATTGTCACGACATATATAATCCCGATCCTTTGTACTTTAACACCTCACAATATCCTTTACTCTTTGCTGACGATACTGCCCTTATTACCCACGCCCCTACTCTCCAAATTGCCCAACGATCCCTCCAATCTTCATTTGACTCCATTCAAGCTTGGTGTTCAAAATGGCGAATAAAAATAAATCCCAATAAATCCAAACTATTTATCCCTTTCCACAAAATCACACCACAGTCCCCAACAATTATAATAGACAACATCGCCATTCATCCCACATACACCTGCAAGTACCTAGGCATCCTGTTTGACACTAAACTTTCCTTCAAACCCCACGCCCAATCCATAAAAACTAAAATCAAAAACAGGGCCCGGCATTTCAGATCATTGACATATAAAAAAGAAGGCATATCAATTAAAACAGCCACACATATATATACATCGATATGCCGGCCCCTGTTAGATTATGGTTCAATCCTCTTTACCCAACTCCGTCCATCCATCCTTCACCACATCGAAGTTGCAGAAAGATCAGCCTTAAGAACCCTAACCAAACTCCGCCACCCAAATAATCCACTCCATAACCCCTCCAACGACCTCTTGTATGAAATTACCCAAATCCCACCAATATCCCAGCGTATATTAAGCCTCACTACTAAATTTGCAAAAAATCCCTCAAATCTATCCCTTTTAAACAAATTTTGTATCCCTCGAAATCCAAATATCCCTTCTAAGTATCAACATCCTCCCCTCACAATACATCAACTCATTTGTACGAATCACCATGACAGTTAAGCTAGCTAGCAAAGATACCTTTTTTTTCTCACCTTAAATTCAAGACATGGGCTGAAAGACCTCAGGTCTATAGCCCAGACGGACTAACACCACATTATTTGTTTTTGCTTTTGTATATATAAATGTAACTATGTAATTGTCTGAATAAAGATTATTGTTTTTCCATACAAATTATTAAAATTTTAGAGCTTCCAATAAAATCTTCACAATTTAGAAAGCGGGTTGAATAAAAAATTTTGAAACCTAGAGAAGAAATTAGTGGAAATTTCTTGAATTCTTGAAAAAGTAAGTCTTGATTTTAGAAAAACAAATTCTAAAAAATCTAGCGCCTTAAAGAAATCTACAAACATATTTTCTAAAAAGTTCTAGAGCCTCCAAGAAAATCTTTCCAATTTATAAGATAAAAAGATAACCTTGAAATCTGGAGGAGACATTTCTGGAAAGTTCCTGAACCTTTGGAATAAAGTTTAGACTTCTAAATGAAAATTTTCTAAAAAATTCTATAGCCTCCTAGAAATTTAGAAGACCAGTTAAAGAATAAATTGAAATCGGGAAGAGAAATTACGGAAAATTCCTTAAACTTTCTCGAAAATAATAAAATATTTGTAGGGGAAAATTTTCTAAAAAATTCCGCAATTTAGAACTTTCTAAAAAATTCCGCAATTTAGAACTTTCTAAAAAATTTTATAGTTGAAACAAAATGTTGAATTCTAGAGAAGTAATTACTGAAATTCACCTGAATTCTCGAAAAAAAGACGAAAGAAAATCTTCGCAATTTATAAGAAAAGTTGAAAAAAAAAAATTAATTTGGGTAAGAAGTTATTGGCCATTTTCTAAATTCTAAACATTTAGAAAAAAATCTAGAATGCCTCAAGGAAAATCTTTGCAATTTAAAAGACGACTTCAAAAAAAAATCTTGAAATCTCTGGAAAATAAATTGCTAGAAATTTCCTGAACCCTCGAGAAAATAATCTAGATTTCTAGAAGTAAATTCTAAAAATTCTAAAGCCTCAAAGAAAATCTTTGCGATTTAAAAGGCAAGTTGAAAAAATCTTGAATTGTGGAGAAGAAATTACTAGATATTTCCTAAATCTAGATTTTTAAAAACAAATTTTCTAAAAAAGTTCATTTAAATCTTTGCAATTTACTGGAAATTTTCTAAATTTTACAAATTCAAATTGATACAATAAAAATCAAAAATTCGTTATTAATTTTGTTTGCTATTTTAGCTATAATTCTTTAAATAATAATGAAATTACGAAAATTCTTTCACTAATAAATTACCAACAACGAAGAGAAGTAAAAATGCTGAAAAATTAGACATTCGATTTTCAATTGTTTTTCAATATTTTTAAAATAACTTTCCATGGCAAGTACGGTTTAAAAAAATTCTTTTACGAAATGATTTCTAACATCAATTGCAAATTGATGGACTAAAAATCTTGAATTTTTTTTGGCAATTTAGATAAGAAATTCCTAAAATTTCGATGTAACGATACAAGACATTTTGTAAATTTCCAGAAATATTTCAAAAACATTCTAAAAATCAACTCTCGAAAAATTGCTTTACTATATCCAAAACAAATTTCTCTGTAAAATACCAGAATTTACAGATCTTTTGAGAAAAAAAAAGCAACAAAATAAGGAAATAAATCTAAATAATTAACGGAAGATTCTAGAACTCTACAAAAGAAATTGTTGGAAATTTCTAGGAACAGATTTTCTAGAAAAATCTATAGCCTCTAAATCTGAATATGAGTTATTAAAAATTATTGAACTCTCGAAAAAAAAAGTGTCGAATTATGGAAGAGATATTTTTTTTTTACTTTTTGAGCCTTGAAGAAAATCTTTGCAATTTATAAGACAATAATAAAATCTAGAGAAAGAGAAATTACTGAAAACAGCATCAAAGAAAATTCTAAAAATGTTAAAACGAACTTTATAAAACATCTAGAACTCCCGAATAAGACCTTTGCTAAAAATTCTGGAAATATGAATAAGAAATTACTGTTAACTTCCAGAATTCTCCAAATAAGTTCTAGAAATCTACAAGGAAGACTTGTGAAAAATTCTAGAATCCTTGATCAGAATTCTTTGGAAAGGAAGATGCAAAAAAAAATCCTGAAACTTTTAGAAGGCTCTAAGTAAGTTCTAGAAAATTAGAAGAAAATTTCCTAATAAACTGTAAAACTCTCCAATAAATCTTTGCTAAAAATTCTATTTATTTATTAGATAAGAAAAAGAAATTACTGTACACTTTTAGAATCTTCAAAAAAAGTTTTATAAACCTAAAATGAAATCTTGTGAAAAATTTTAGAAACCTCAATGTAAAAGAAAAACTAAAAGTATGGATCATCCGAGAAAATTATAGAAATTTAGAAGAAAATTTTCTAATAGAAAAAGTTAGCATCACTGCAACGAAAATCCCAAGATCTGCCTGAGGACTCTGTGTGCGAGATTTAATCTCATTATACAACCGATCATCATAGTCCAGTGCCTGAAATTGAACCCTTAATCCAACAACTAACTCATCCCAATTAGAAAATCTCAATCGGTTGTCTCTAAACAGATGAAACAACGCCAATTTTATTCATCAACTCTTTGTAAGAATGCTGCCAAAGAAATCGTGTTAGGGTGACCACTAAACGTAATATTCCAAAGTCGAACAGGAAGAGATTTCGTATTTTTAAATTATTTGAAAATCGTATTGTTAATTTAGCAATGTATTCTAGCGAAATTCTGCCACGAAGAATGACCTGCGTCAGATATTCCAGCAATTAAAATATCGTAGTAAACTTTCAGGTTTTGACTTCGAACTAAGCAAATATTAAAATCTAAAAGCCTTCCGAGATATTATCTTTGATAGCTTGGAAACGATCTGAAATGAGAAATCATCATTATTGCGACTAGCCAGTATTTATTAAAATCATCTTGAATCTCCTTCAAAATATTTTTGTTTACTTTATGAATTCTTTGTCTATCGCTAAATTTGATAATTCTTCTGAATTTTTCCTTAATTGTTCCTTATTTAATCTTCAATTCAAATTTTTTTAGTACCTAGGATAGATCCTTGGGGAACACCTGCTTACAGTGAATTGCTAATTACGAGACTTTTCTTAATAAACATATATATTTATTTTATACTACATATATACATAATAATTCAATAAAATCTCAGCTATTCGCTGCAATTACATTAACCAAATCTTAATAATGATTGCAGAAAAAACTCCGAGTCAACAGTCACAATGGAAGGTGTTAATGTTGATGACTTCTAGCAACTGCATGGGCGGCGAAATGTTGGAGCTTAGCTTGTTGGGCGTTTACAGGCACAACATTTTGGCAACCAGAAAGTCCGTGCTGGGAATTCCTCGTTAAGGCCTGGCGATGCGCAGCGAAATGTAAAACCTTCGCGTGCTCGACTGCTACCGTATCCAAAGGCTTACCATCCTGTCCAAGAGATGGTACTTCGTGTTGTGGAATAATTTGGATTATTTGGTGTTTTACAGGTTGATTTTGATGATTTATGAGACGATAAATTGGATGAGATGGGTTTTGTATTAAATGATGTTGCGGAATTACTTTTTGGATCTCGTAGCTATTAACAGGTGCAGTGTTTTGGTGATGATTATGATGGTAATAAATAGGTGATTGTGTTTGATGATTTAAAATTGTATGAGGTTTTACCCTATGGATAACGTAAATACCAACTGGTGCATTATTTTGGTGTTGGTAATTATCATTATGATCATTACTGCTTACATATAATTGTTGCTGATGGTCATTATTAACAATGTAGTGATGATTATTGATTAGTTTATAATCTTGACCATTATTTACTTTGCTGATTTCATAAGGCAAGCTTTGATGTAATTGATGATTCGCGTTATTGCCTTCGTTTAATAGATAGTGCTGATTATCATAGCTAACTTGATGTTCATGAAGATCCATATTATTGGATTGATACTTGTGTTCAACATCATTATCATATGAGTGATGGTGATTATTAAATTGATAATAACTTAGGTGTTGAGGGTGTTGATACTGATGATCCATATTATTACTTTCATATGAGTGGTGTAAATTAGAATCATGGTGTGATGGTAATGAATTGTGTACGTATGAATCAGCACTGCGTCGTTTCCTGTAATGGCCCAGATGATGAGCGGTTATGTGATGAATTGCGTAATCATTATTTCCATGATGTGCATTCAAATCATAATCATTTCCTAACGCGATGTTGTCTTCGTGCTGATAATCAAAGTCGATGCCGTTGTTTCCGATTTGTTTGTAATCTGTGTTTGCTGCAAAATACAAGGCTTTGGCATGTTGAACCTCTGCGGTTTCCACCGGTACGCCATTATGGATTACAGGATAATGCTGAGGAGACCAGGCTATGGCTGCCGCCAATACGCTTGCGAAGAGAACCTTTGAAATAAATATTATAATAAAATAAAACGTGTCAAAAATCTTCTAAAGCTAGACACCTGCAAAATTAAATAAAAATTTTAAATGTAACTCTTATAACAATATAAAAATAAATTGTAGTGTAAATCACATTTACCTTACTAATATTATGACGGGAACGTCAAACATTCCGTCATAATGTTAATCCGCATCAATTATTTTTTATCCCTTCTATTAGTATATACAGAAACCATCACACTGGAAGATTACTGTAAACTAGACACCCAAAACACACCCTGCAAATATAAATGCGAGCGATCGAGTAGATGTGGAGATTCTGATCAACCTTACCAAGCTTTGACGGATGCGCAGAGGGACATTGTCGTTGAACATCATAATAAACACCGAGAATCCGTAGCTGCTGGTGAGTACGCAAAAATCAACCTACCAGCCGCTTCTGATATGAAGGTCATGAGCTACGATAAGGAGTGCGAATTTATCGCCGGTTGCTACATCAAGCAATGCATTTTCGATCACGACGCGGTCAGGTTGTCGGTAAAGGGGGAGTATATGGGGCAAAACCTATACACAATGTCCAGCATGGTGAAACAATCTATGGACGAAAAAATAATCGAACGTGGAATTTCATCTTGGTTCAAGGAACACTCACTGATCACGCCAGAGATGGGCGAGAGCTTCATGAGCTCTTTTAGAATGACATTTGAAACTGGACATTTTACTCAAGTGGTTTGGCCCAGCACCGAATACGTGGGTTGTGCTATGATGACCTACAAGGATGGTGGTATGTTCAAGTATAATTTATTTTGCAACTACAAACCGCCGGGGAATCAACCAGGAAAACCATTCTATACAGCTGGTGAGGCAACTTGTGAAAAAAATTCTCAATATGGACATTTGTGTGGTAAAATTCGGCCACTATCTGAGGATTATTACAAACCACCCATCGATATGAGTGCTGGAATATCATTACATCCAATGAAATTATCATTTTTAGTTGCATGTGGATTAATTATTGTTTACTCTATAAAATAAATTTACTTTTTCACCTAAGCATATAAAATCATTTTTAATTCTTCAATAAAGTAAAAATTAGTACTTTTGCATTATATAACTGACTATTTTTGTTTTAAAAAAGCTAAAAAATTAAATTATATGTAAACCCTGCAGAAATTCAAGCTAATTATCGTTTGTACAAAGAGGGAAATCAAATAAAATGTCACGTAAAACTGAATAAAATTATTTTACTTACGAGGAGTTTCATTGTGAAACGGGTAAACCTCCTAGAAAGGCTAGGACTGTCAGACTGTGCTTTGTGCGTTCAAAGTGCCGCCTTTTATAGTTGCCCTGTTATAGAATAGGTCCCTAATTGGCTTTCTAACTAATTAATTACGTACAATTAATTTTTGTTATTTATTAAATTCATGTCGCGAAACATTCGTTCGTACGAATGGAAGAGCATTGCATGACATCGAGATTAATTAGTTTGTATTAAAATAAATAATACATGTTTTCTAACAAATAGTTCTGGTGTAATTGATACGTGTTAATGGAAAAGTACTTTCATTTATCTTAAAACAATCATAATTTTCATTAGTTTGTTCAATGAAATATGCGTCTATTATAGTAGGTTAAATCATAGAGGTATAGGGATATAACAACAACTCTTATTTCTCTTTTGCCCTTTTGTTGTAAAGAGAATATTAGTTTAGTGTAAAATAAACCAGAAAGCTTTATGGTATCACGTTTCGTTTTATCGATGAACAATCCCAGTTTTATTTTTAATTTAACAAGAAGGTTTTGCTAAAATATTACTCCTTGTGGTAACTCTCATTTAATTTATGTCCTAATGTAATAAGAATTGACCTAAGACGCTTCATAATATCATATTTCTTTTATTTGGTGAATAGCACTGGCTTAAAAAAAGCTGGGTAACCGAGACGCCTTATCTCAATCCACCCTTTCAAAGTTTTTTAAAGAAAGAAGAATGTTGTTAAAATCTTTGATTTATCTTATGGCAAGACAGCTGCTTTTATCAAGTTTTGTTAATAAGTTCATTATGTTGATATAATTACAGATGATAAAAGATAGACGATAGTTTACATATAATATATAAGAGATTGCAGATGATATAGATGACAGGTGACAGATGTTATATGACAGATGTCAGATATCAAGATTAAAGATTTTAGATTTAACAGGTAAAAAAATAAATCATATTTACTAATACATTGGAATTTTTCAAAATAGTTGTCATACTTTATTTAGTTATTTGTATTTTCTCTAAAGATTTTATATTTTTTACACTACAATCGGCACATTTACTATTAATTGACAAAATTAATATTTTTTAATTTAAGGATACCAATTTTTTACAGTAAAAAATAAATTTAATGTCGTTATCTCTTTTTATTTGTTCAAATTAAAGAATATAATAATAAGTTTTATTATATTACATAATTATGGCATATAACTGATGACCAAGGATAAATGACTGATGGCAGATAACAAATGACAAATGACAGATGACAGAAATTTTGACATCTTCTGTAATATACTTTTCTAATACCAAAAGTTATTATTTTCCATAGTCAAACATTGTAATATGTTACATGACAAACACATATGATAGATGTTAGATGGAAGATAATAGATAACAGATTTCAGGTAGAAGGTTCGATTATACACTATAGATGATAAATTGCAAATAATACATAATAGACAACATATGGGAGAAAACAGATAGATCGCAAATTGCAGATAGAATATGGCACATGACGGATGGCAGATGACTAACGACAAATGACGGATTACAAGTGACAGACGACAGATGACGGATGACAGATGGCAGATAACAGATGACAGATGTTAGGTGACAAATGACACATTACAAATGACAGGTGACAGAATATATTAAGCATTTTTTGTAATGTACTAATTTTCTAAGATTATAAGATTAATTCAGATCGTTCATTTTATTATGTCACATAACAGTCGACATATGACTGAAGCTGTATGGAAGTTGATGGATAACAGATTTCAGATAAAAGGTAACAAATACTTTATAGTTGCTAGATCCTAAATAATACATAATAGACAACAGATGACACAGAAAATAGGTAACAAGTAGATAACAGATAGCACGTGATAGATGGCATATAATATGTTGGATGCTTGAAGCCATAACTTTGTGATACATATTGAATCAGGAACTTTATCAAATGATAAATAAAACTTACTTTGTTAATATCACACACGGAATACATTATTAACAAAGTAAGTTTTATTTATCATTTGATAAAGTTCCAGATGGCATATAACAAATGGAATATGACAGATGACCGATAATAGATAACTGATGACAATTGACCGATGACAGATGACAGATGGCAAGAAACAGAAATTATTTGACATCCTCTATAACGTACTAATTTTCCAAGGTCAAACGTTATTACTTCCCATTGTCAAATGTTTTATTATGGCACATGACAGACGACATATGTCAGAAGCTAGATGTAAGATAATAGATTTGAAATAGAAAGTAACACACACAACAGATTTAAGAGGTCGCAGATATTAGATTATACATTACAGATAATAGACGATAGATAGATAGATAGATAGGTGATAGATAGATATATAATAGATAATAGGTGACAGATAACAAATAACTGGTAACAGATGACATATGGCAGGTGACAAATGACAGATGAGAGATGTCAGATAACAAGATGGCAGATTACAGGTAATAAATGACAGACGACAGATGACAGTTGATATACATCTATTAATATCTTCTGCAATTTATTTATTTTCTAATGTAAGAAATAATTATTGCTTATCGTCAGAAGTTTGATTATGCAAATTGACAGATGACAGAAGATAGATGGTAGATGATAGATAACAGATTTGAGATAGAAGGTAACAAATGTCAGATTATACATTGTAGATGATAAATTTCAAATAATTCATAATAGACAATAGATGAGAGAAAACAGATAACAGATAGATGACAGGCAGCAGGTGATAGATGGTAAATTTCAATTAGAATATGACACATTTTGGATGGCAGATAACTGATGACAAATCACATATAAGAGATGACAGATGACAGATGACAAATGATAGATGACAAATGACAGATAAACCAAATTATTTTACATTTTCTGTAAAAATGTCAGAAGTTATTATTCCAGTCAGAAATAATAATTGCCCGTCATCACGAGTTTGATTATGCAACATGACAGACGACAGATGACAGAATATAGGTGGTCGATGAAAGATAACAGATTTCAGATGAAAGATAGCAGATATCAGATTATACATTATAGATAACAGACGATAGATGACAGATTATAAATATATAATAGTCAGATAACAAATGACACATGGCAGATGTGTCAAGTGATAGATGGCAGGTGGCAGGTAATAAATAACAGATTACAGTTGATATATATCTATTGACATATTCGGCAATTTACTTATTTTCTGGTGTTAGAAATAATTAACTGCTCGCCGTCAAAAGTTTAATTATGCAAGGTGACAGACGACATATGATGGAAGATAGGTGGTATATAATAGATAATAGATGACAGATAAAAGATAACAGATAATAGATGACAGATGGTAGATGACAGATGTCAGATAGAAGATGATAGATGACAGATAAATTATAACACATGAACAATGACAGACATCTATTTCCATCTTCTGTAATTTACTTATTTTCTGATTTCAGGAATAATTTTGGCCCACCGTCAAACATTTGATGACGCATCGTGACAGACGACAGATAACAGAAGATAGGTGGTAGATGATAGATAACTCATGACAGGTTACAGACAATAGATAACAGATAACAGGTAACAGATGACAGATGACAATATGGCAGATGGAGTTTAACGGATGACAGATGACAGACATCTATTGACATATTTTTCAATTTACTTATTTTCTAATGTCAGAAATAATAAGTTTGATAATGCAACGTGACAGACTACAGATAAGAGAAGATAGGTGATGGATGATAGATAACAGTTTTCAGGTAGAAGGTCACAGATATCAGTTTATACATTACAGATAATAGGCGATAGATTATATAGATGGCAGGTGGTGAATGACAGATGACAAGATGGCGCATGATAGATGACAGATGATAGATAGCAGATTTCAGATAGAAGATCATAGATATCAGATTAAACATTGCAGATAATACCAGCTGATAGATGGTAGATGACAGATGACAAGATGCCAGATGAAAGATCGCAGATGAACTATAACAGAGGACAGATGATAGATGATAGATGGTATATGGTAGATGGTAGATGATAGATAACAAGATGCCATATGACAGATGACAAGATGGCAGGTAACAGTTGACAGATGGTAGATGACAGATGACAAACATCTATTGATATCTTTAATTTACCTATTTCCTAATGTCAGGGACAGACGATAGATGATAGACGATAGAAAACAGGTAACAGATGACAGATGGTAGATGACAGATGACAATATGGCAGATGACAGATGACAAACGTCTATTGACATCTTCTTAAATTTCTAATTTTAGAAATGATTATTGCCTGTTGTCAAAAGTTTGATTATACAACATGACAGACGACAGATAGCAGAAGATTAGTGGTAGATGACAGATAGCATATTTCAGATGGAAGGTAACAGATATCAGATTATACATTACAGATAATAGACGAGAGATGCTAGATTATATATAATATACAGATTACAAATAACAGGTAACAGATGTCAGATGTCAGATGGCAGATGTCAGATGACAAGATGACAGATGACAAGTGATAGTTGATAACTATAGATATCAGACTATGCATTACAGATAATAACAGCTGATAGATGGTAGATGACAGATGACAAGATGTCAGATGAGAGATCACAGATGAACTATAACAGATGACAGATTGTAGATGACAGATGACAAGATGCCATATGCCAGATGACAAGATGATAGATGACAGTTGACAGATGACAGATGACAAACATCTATTAACATCTTTAATTTACTTATTTCCTAATGTCGGAAATAACTTTTGCCCATCGTCAATAAAGTTTTATTATTTAACATGACAGTCGACAGATGAGAGAAGAGAGATGGCAGACGATAGATAATAGATGACAGATGATAACATGGCATAACACAGATGACAATATTGCAGATGACAGACATCTATTGACATCTTATTCAATTTACTTCCAACTTCTAATGTCAGAAATGACTATTGCCCGTTGTCAAAAGTTTGATTATACAATATGACAGACAACAGATGACAGAAGATAAGTGGTAGATGACAGATAGCAGAATTCAGATGGAAGGCCATAGATGTCAGATTATACATTAGAGATAATAGACGATAGATGCTAAATTATATATAACAGACAGATAACAAATAACAGGTAACAGATGTCAGATATCAGACGGCAGATGACAAATGACAAATGATAGATGGCAGTTATTGACTTGTTTTCTAAGGTCAGAAATAATTATTGAGCATTGTCAAAAGTTTAATTCTGCAACATGACAGACGACAGATAAGGTAAGATAGATGGTAGACGATGGATAACATATTTCGGATGCAAGGTCATATATATTAGATAATACATTACAGATAATAGAGGATAGAAGACAGATTATGTATAATATCAAGATAACAGGTGGCAGTTAACAGTTAATAGATCACAGGTAACAGATGAGAGATGACAGATAGTAAATGACATATGAAAAGATGACAGATGACAGATTTACAGTAATTTACGTATTTTTTAACGTCTGGAATTATTGAACATCGTTAAAAGTTTTATTATGCAACATGATAGACGACATATGACAGATGATAGGTGGTAGACGATAGATAACAGATTTTAAATAGAAGGTCACAGATATCAGATTATACATTACAGATGATAGTCGGTAGATGATAGATTGTATATAATATATAACAGATCACAGACAACAAATAACAGATAACAGGTAGTAGGTAACAGATGACAGATTGTAAATGATAAATGACAAAATGGCGGATGACAGATGACATATTAAGTCAGATGACAGACATCTATTGACATCTTCTGCAAATGAAGTATAACAGGTGATGATGACGACAGATAATAGATGAATTTTAACAGATAACAGATGATCTATCACAGACATCTACTGTCATTTTCAGCAATTCACATATTTTATAATATCAGAAATAATTATTGAACATCATCAAACGTTTTATTATTCAACATGACAGACGACAGATGACAGAAAATAGATGGCAGATGATCAATAATAGATTTCAAATTATACATTACAGATGATAGATGATAGATGCCAGTGGGGTTCGCTTTGGTGGTGTTTACCAGCTTATTAGTTTTCACAATGAAAACTTATATATTATTATGACCGATGACAGATGGCAAATGTCAGGTGATAGATGACAGATGTTAGATTACAAGGTGTCAGATGACAGGTGAAAATATAAACAGACAAGTTTTTATTAGTAAAACTTACACAAATAACACAAAAGAGATGACAGGTAATAATTGAAAAATAACAGATAAAATGTACCATATAGGAAGATGATAAATCACAAATTAGAAAAAGGTAAATATATACATATAAACAATCGACGCATTCAATAATTATTGACAAATGTGATATTTTCTAATTGAACAATTTCATATTTTTTCTTGTAAAAAGTAAAGTTAATGTCGTTACTGGATCTATTTGTATTAGATCAAATTAAAATTTTCTCCAAACTTGACATCTTCTACAATGTAGGGAATTTCGACTGCCTATATTGATTATAGTCAATTTTATTATGTCACATGATAACAGATGATCGAAGATAAATGCCAAATCATAGATGACAGATGAGAAATAATACACTACAAGAAATATATTACATATAATAGATAACATATAACAGATATCAGATAATAGATGGTAGACGCAAATGGCAGATAGAAAATGACAGATAACAGAAAACACATGAACGGTGACAGATGATAGATGCCAGATGACAGTTGACAGATATCAGATGACATATGACAGTTTATAGACGACATATGACAGATAACAAACGATAGAATATAGATGACAGATAACAGAGTAGAGGTGACATATGGCAGCTGATGACTGACAGATAACAGTTGACAGATGACATATTTAATGAGAAAAAATTAGATGATAATAAATTTGTTTAAAAAGATTAATGAAAAATTGACAAAATTAAGATTTTGGAGAGCAATTTTTTAGAGCAGCAGTTATTTATAAGATCAATAACTTCCCATTAAAACACACTGAGTACAGAACAAACCAAATTCATATTAAGATAATTCATTGGGTAAATAAGAGTCGAATAAGGTTTAGAAACAAAAGCACATCCAAATGGGTTAAAGAGAGCCGAAATTGTATCTATCTATAATAAGAGATTGAGCGAAGAAAACGGTTATTATATTAAAGAAATAAGAAAGTTATAATGATATAAGAGAAGTGTAGAAACAAATCTAAGTTAGTGTAGGAAAGTCTATCCGAATTTGGTAAAATAAACTAAGAAAACTACGTTGAATCTCATATACAGTATAATCTCTAAGGCTATTTAGCACCTTTAAAACGAAAGAACTATCAACATATAACAATGTCTCTAAAGTGAAGTGAGTTTCTTCTTACTGGTCAAAAATTATACGTTTCTGAGAACGAAAAGTGTAAAACAAAATATTAGATGAAGGTAGACGTTAGTTTAAAAATGAAATCTTCAATTTGCAGAATAGAAGGTTTTATAACTATAAAAATAAAATTAATTAATTTTACTTTCGCATAAAATATAATTTTCCTTTCTGGTTTCTAAAAATCTTCTTAGTTGATTGAATCTTTCAAAAATAAGTACAATAATTAATAACTGAAGTAAGGAATAAACTATTATTAACTTTACTTTGAATGTTTTTCTATGTCGCTCACATCTGGGGATATAGCTCAGTGGTAGAGCATTCGACTGCAGATCGAGAGGTCCCCGGTTCAAACCCGGGTGTCCCCTAATTATTTTTACATATTAGATAGGGATATTGTTAACCCATAAACTAATACTTTTAATTAAAATAAAATAAAATTTGTATGAAAATGAAATAGAGAATTCAGAGTCTTAAAATGTATTTATAGTCCTTATTCTTTATAGTGATAGTAGTAGTGTTTGACTATCGACCACGTAGTTCTATTGCTGTGTTTTTGTGTTTATATATTTGTCGTTACCATAAAGGGTTAGTATAAGAATATTCCTAGACAATTAACTTCCAAAAATTTAACGTAATTAATTTCAATGGGTCTGAACAAATCCACTGCTTAGGGATGTCATAAATAAAATGTAAATAGGACTGTATAGTAAATTTACACGTCTAATCAGTGAATATTTTGACATATCACGTATATCCTTAATACAATTCTCTATACTATATATGATTTTAAAATATTTAATAAATGTGATTAATAATTTTTTAAGTCATGTTAATACACTGGAGCTCAAAAGTAATGCAATACATTTTAAATGTTTTTGTATTAAATTTATGTTCTGTTTTCGTGTCAGAACAAACGATTACAATTTAGTGCAGGTTGATATATTAGCTAATTCAATTATTAACAAGCACGTGATAAATAAAATTGTACATATATAACGCTGGTAAATTTTATTCATTCCTCTAATAGCCATCACATCATCCCATCATGTTCTATCGCTCATACATGCACAATCGCATGCACGTGGCCAGAAATTATAATCCCAACATGGAAACGTGCACTCAGTTCCGCGTTAAATATACACGGCGCGTATTTAAAGTTAATAAATACGATGGGATTTAAATTGTAACGCCAAAGCTCACTTCTGCCTTTGAACCGAAACGCGCGCTAATTACACAACAATGCGTCATTAATAATTTATACAGAAATGTTACATCACAATCATCCGCCCGATATAATTGTAACAGTCCTATTCATTCAGCGGCCCCGTGCAGAATTCAACAGAGAAATGTAATTAATGCCGGCGTAGACGTTTTTAATAAATGTTTAAACAAGTCGCGAGTGTTGCACGTGCATAATACTATTTATTCCGCTAATTTCGGCACTAATTATTCACCGCACATATCCGCCGACAGCGGCGAAAATTTAACAGATTGTTAATTTCGGAAAATATTGACTCACAACGTCAAGTCGAGATAATTAAATGCATTTCTCTCGTTGAGTAATCTAATCACGACTTTATTTTCTTGTACGTTATAAATACTCACATTAAAATTGCAATAAATACCACACGTAAGTTTGAATTGAACGTGTTAGCACACATCCAGTGGTTGTTTTATTCGCCAACGCTCTGCACCGTACAAACGAGTACTATTTTTTTAGAATCAGTAAATTATCTACTATATTATTATACTAATTATATGATAGTTTATATTTTTGGAGAAACCGAGGAGGCAACAAACTGAGATAACCTTGAATCTTGACGACACAATTGGGTGACGTGGGGTCCGTCCAAAGACAGGTTTTGTGAACGTTAAATGGGAAATTTGCTCTTGAAAATCTCAGTGTTTTATAACTATTGTGTCGGTGTTGTTGTCCTTACCAACAGGAATAATTTAGAACGCATATAAAGGTACGCCCAATAATGTAACAATATGGTTGATTAATTGGTGAAACATTTTGGATTATCAAATTAAAACCAAATCAAATATTCTTTATTTCAAGGTGATATAAAACGTAATATAGAAATTAAAATGGTGTCAGGTTTCGATATTAATTATATTTAAACTATGCATATGTTTTAGTATATACACGTATTGCAATAAACTATCTTGATTGATTTTATATAAAGTAAAAAGCATTAAATAAAACAAAGTATTTTAATCAATCAACATAACGTACACGTAATTGTTATTATTGCTGTTCTGATGTTAATAATAACGTTAACGTTATTACTATTGTTAAGTTCTGCGGTAAATAAAATTATAGATTAAAAATTCATCCAACTGTGTTATTAATCATTTGTAGTGTCAGTCCAAAAATGATTTATTTATTTAATTTATTAATTAATTGAAGTAATAAACTGGTGTATATTTTAACAAAACAACCCATCGGAGGGCTGTTATGCTCGCACGGGGGTTCAATAAAAACGGGCCAGACTGCGAATTGATTTTACAGAGACTAGATGTTCGGAAGCCATGCGGCATAGGGAGTAAAAATAATGATACTTTCCAGTATTGGGGGAAACCCTCTTACTTATTCACGCACCTTTTCCCCCGCACTGTCTAAATCAGGTGATATATTTAAATGCTACAAATCGGAAGAATATATTTCACAGCAAATCCTGAAGTAATATTTTAATACATTATTTCAATAATAAAATATATTGTTAATTTAAGAAGCTTCTAGTTCGTTATAGATGTTTGAATAATTAATAAGACACTTTACCACTGTATACAGTGTTAAACAAACAAAGTTAAAGTGTTTTGTTAATCAATAATAAAATACCGATAAAATAATAGTTATAATTATTACTACTAATTTATTGTGATGTTCTGAGTAAATATGTCACTTTAAATTCTTCTCGTATATACTTTAGATAACTTCAACACTTTCTTGATAATTAAGTTCACACTTTCTTTCCCACACATTTGATGGAAAAGTATAATAGATATATTTGAATTAAAACACCTGTAATTTTAAGTCAAATGTATCTTTCTTGAGAAGCCTGTAGAAATGAAACGAAGAATTGAAATTGCGAAACTTCCATTATTATAATACTAATAATAAATACAATGAATTGAAAAATTCATTATGTTTTAAACACAAATAATAAAATTAAATAAATTATTTCTACTTAATCATAAGGATTGTGGTGACCGTTACTACGTGGTAATTCATGATAAACACTTAACTAACGCACTTACTATGTTTTAACCACTTGATAATGACATTAAACCGTCGAAACTTAAGTCGTGCGTTTTTGTAATATATGTATATATATTACATAATTTTTAGTGGTTAAAACATAGTAAGTGCGTTAGTTAAGTGTTTATTTCTACTTAAAACATAGTGAATTTTTCAATTCAGATTAAGCATGAATTACCACTTAGTAACGGTCGCAACCATTCTCTTTACTAATAATAATTATTTAATTATTTCAGAATTGATACACTTCAAGACATGGATTTCTACAGTATACAAGGAGCAACATACAACAATATTTACGAAAAACTATTAATAATAATGATTTTCGTAATGGTGGTAGCAAATATTTCCGTTATGAGTATTGCAAATTTACAGTATAACAATATACGCGTATTACGTAATCGCTTTCATTTGGACTGAAGGTGATAAATCTACGATTCGTGGAAATAATTCAAGAGGAGAAAAATTAAATTCGTACATCGAAAAGTAAAGATAATCGAGAAAATAAATGAGTACAAGGAAAAAGTATCTGTGTAAATAAATTATCTATTGTATCATAACACTGAATAATAAATAAACTACTTTTACAACAAATAATTTATCTCGATTTAAAAATCAATATTTAAACATTTATAATATATTTTTCAAATCTGTTAATATTACTGGCTTTTATTTAAAAATTCCTGAAATAATACGCATTGATCGTCCATTATCCTTTATCTCTATTCAATTATTTCATTTTAATGCATTTCAATATAAAAAAAAAACACGTCGACCTTTATTGTATTTCATATAAATCAGATAAAGCTGGTTTAGAAATTCTATGCAAATGCTCGTATAAAACATGCATTGCATTAAATTCATTTACCTTGTAAAATGAAAATGGATTTCATTATAAATTCGATTACACAGAGTTGCGTTCTATATAAACGTTTGTTTCAATAATTGTTGGCTTTTTTTAACTAGCGCATGACGAAACATGTGTTTTTTGTTGTAATTAATTTTAATTGAGATTTTGAAATGCTCTTAAAATTTTTGTAGCCAATTGAGTCAATTTTTTCTTATTTCAATTTTGTGATTATAGTTATTGCAAACCGCGAGGTGATCAGTAATTAAAATTAAAATGTATGTGGAGGGTGGGCGGATGGCCTCTATCCCACCCTCTAGTCAGTAAAACATCATCAAAAATTATTTGAAAAATTTGAATGAATAAATCTATAAAAATTGCAATAATTTTTTGTTTATTTATATTTTACAAAAAAGGAAACATCGTAAAAGTAGGCTATAAGAAAATTATAATTAACAAAAAAGTACATGATTGGAAAGCAATTAAAACACTTTTATGATAAAACCCTAGGAGAGAAAATGGGCAAAATAATACAGCAACGCATACCGCGAAGAAAAAAGGAAATGGCTTAAAATGCAGACTTAACAAGAGACGAGACGGGGAAAATGGGGATTGTGGAGTCAGTGCATCATTCTGGAATATTGCGGGTACTAAATCGAAATTTGATGAGGCAGGAGGTTTTGAGGAATTAAAACTTGGGTAGAAAAGACAGAATGGGAGCAGATCAAAGATAGATTACCACGTGGATTCAGGTGGAAGTGTGTAGGGAAGTGGGCAGAACAAATGGTGGGATAATAATAAGGACTAAGGGAATCTTGAAGAAGTGGAAGAAGATTTTACAATGGGAGAAGTAGGTTATGTGGAGAACGTTATGTAAATGGAGACAACGATGGAAATCTGTTACAATATACTCACAGAAAAAAGAGGCAGAAATTATTGCAGCAATTAGTAATGAGTTAGTTGATATGGAATATCCCAGATATTTGATTGTAGGAGGAGATACCAAAGGGTGTGCAAGGTTAAGAAGGAGTTGTGGACAAAAAAAGAGATGAGTAAAGTGAAGAAACTACAAAGGGAAAAGGTCCTGAGAATATATAAAATAAAGGTGAAAGATCAATAAATAATATTTTTATGTCTGATGAAATGGATACAAGAAGTTTATAGAGAAACATGGTGTAAGGTGAGAGTTGGAAAGAATGTGTCTGAACGATTTAGAGTAAGACAAGGACTAAGGCAAGGCTGCCCCCTCAGTCCCTTATTATTCAATCTGTATGTGGCAGATATGGGGAGAGTGCTAGAATTAAGACAGTCAAAGGGAGTCAGGGAAATTCAAATTTTTGGAGCTTAGCCTACGCAGATGACGTAGTAGTGTTGGCTAAATCGTTCAGTCAACTACAAGAGATGAGTAAAAGGCTTGAAAGGTACTTTGACAGGAGATAACTAGTTATGAATGCGAAAACAACGAAATGGATGAATCTGGTAGTAAAGCTAGACATATTGATTATGTTTGTAAGAAAGCAAGAGTGGCGATAGAGCGGTTGAGGAGAACGCGGGAAGATGTTTTAGGAAATAATCTGAGAATGCAAATGATTTGGTTGAATGCATGGGTTAGAACCGTGCTATTATATTGAGCAGAAGTGTGGGGTATAAGTGTAGAGGAAAAGATCCAAAGGTTGCAACTGCAGTAGCTCAAAAGGTGCATAGGGTTGGAGAAGACCAAACCCGGGTACGTGGTGCTGCAAGAATGCAACTGAATGTATGTAGCGTGCATGGCAGCAAAGCGAGTAATGAAGTTTGAAAGGAGGTTGAGTGGAATGAAGAATGTATGATTAGTGCAAAGAAATTTGGAAAGTGTGCTATAGGAAATGGGAACGAAAGCACGGGTGTACATAATGAATGCAAAAGAGAGCAAAACTATATGAAAGAGCTGGAATGTCTGCGATGTATGTAGAGGAAAAGCTAGGACGAATTCGGGAGTTAGAAGAAGAAGTAGCAGAAAAACTGGGAGCAGAAGAACTACAAATAGCAAAGAGATACAAAAATCCGTAAGTTTTCGTAACAACCCCTAGCTACTTCTACCTACAGAATAGAGAGGATGTAAGAATGCTAGCTCGGCTAAGGTGTGCGAATGAAGAAAGAGGAAGAACGGTATGGATGGGAGCAGAGTATACAGTGTGTGGATTTTGTACCAGGGGAAAAGACGAGTGGGAGCAGAGTGGAAAGGGAATTGAAGAATGTAGAGAATTGATGAGAATGAGATCATTGAGGCTTAGCTAGAAGAAGCTAAACGAAAGTGCTAGTTCAAGAATGATTAATTGTTTTATTTATTACTGGTCGCATCTCATTTTAGTTCATTGTTTTAGTTTATGGTTTATGGTATTGTATGGTTTTCACGAGTGTTATCTGTTTTTATAAGTATTCTGGTTTTTTTCTCGTGTTGTTGGTTTTGGTAAATCTCGACGTTTCGGCGACATCTCATACGCCATCTTCAGGAGTTTTAAGTTATGAAGTGTAACTGATGGTACGATTATTGAATGCGGTATTTATATGATATTTTGTTTTGCTCGGCTTCTTGTGATTGGTCCTTCTCTAACTCTCTAACATTACGGCGGATTGGTGATTGTCTATTCCTTGGAATTGTATTTTGGGGATTAGTGTTGCTAATGGGTGGATTGGGTGGCTTTCTCGGGTTGATCTTAATCGTCGGCTTCCAGGTATGTGGTAATCTGGCGCCGTCATCCTTTTTATTAAAATTAAGCGGATTCTTTTCGATTTCTATTGCTTCTCTTATGATTCTTTCGCGATAATTTTCAATCGGGGCGATTATGCTCCTGTTGTTAAAATCAATTCTATGGTCTGTAGCTGCTATGTGTTGGAAATTGATTACTTAATAAAACACCAGTGTTTTATTAAGTGATTATAATGGAGTTTCAACAAGTAACGGCCTCGTCTATTCAATATTGGAAATTGAGGAGTTTGTATCATGTCTTTTTTACTGCTAATATATGTTCTTCCTTTCTGGCACTGACTTTACGATTTGTTTGGCCTATATACAATTTATTGCAGTCAGCATATGGGATGCTGTAAACACCCTCGTTTTCCAGTGGGATTTTATCTTTTGGGCTTCTGAGTAGGTTTCTTATGTTTGCTTCGGGTTTGTAGACTGTTCTGATATTGAATTTTCGTAGTATATTTTCTATTCTGTCTGTGTTTCCTTTTATGTATGGCAAGGTTGCGTGTAATATGTATTTAGTTTCTTCTTTCTGTCTGTTGTTTGGATTTTTCGCATTGTGGAAATTTGTTGATATTTGGTACTATTTGGCCTGATAGATCTTGTAATTAGGGTTTTCGCTACGGAGTAAATCTGGGCTGGGTGGTGATGGGATTTTGCATTCAGGTATCTGTTTGTATGTCTCTCTTTTTTATAGACCGTATGTCCTATGTGGTCATCCTTCATTTTAATTATTTGTATGTCCAGAAAGGGGAGCTTTTCTTCTGTTTCTAATTTCATTGTAAATTGTATCTTTGGGTGGATGTTGTTGAGGTGATTCAGAAATTCGTCGATTGTGTCTCTTCCATGGGGCCATATCACGATGGTGTCATCCACATACCGAAGCCATAGTTTGGGGTTTTGTGGTGGGAGGCCAGAGCTTTCATTTCGAAGTCCTCCATGAAAAGGTTGGCTACAATTGGTGATAATGAATGATCTGGTTGTATTTATTTTTAATTATTTCTAGTGCTTCTTTTATCGGAATATATATATATATATATATATATATATATATATATATATGTTTTTATAGGTTTTCGGGTTTGATCTCGTGTTGTTGGATTTGGTTATGAAGTTTAACTTCATAACTTAAAACTCCTGAAGATGGCGAATGAGATGTCGCCGAAACGTCGAGATTTACCAAATCCAACAACACGAGATCAAACCCGAAAACCTATAAAAACAGATAACACTCGTGAAAACCTTAAATACAACATATATATATATATATATATATATATATATATATATATATATATATATATATATATCAAATTATAATTAAAACCCTCGCTTATGTTTTACTGATTGGAGGGTGGGATAGAGGCCACCCACCCACCCTACATATACATGATAACTGTAAGTACTAATTGTTGATGATTTTGCTGCTTACAAAATAAAAGTTGTATGTAATGAACAATAAAGCATAATCAAAATTTATGTTTAAATATAAATGGCCTTCTATAGCTAATTTTATCTAAACTTAATTTTAAGCCTTTTTACGTATCATCTATTTAATTTTTATAAATTTACACATTCAAAAATTTTACTTTGACAATTTCCTTTTATTCAAATTTTGTAATTAAAGTTATTTGAATTATTTGTACATCAATTTAAGTTTAAATATAAATGACTTCCTATAGCTAAAATTATCTAATTTAGAATGAAAGTCTGCCCACCCATCATGCATCATTTTGTTACTAATTTACTCACTCAAAACTTTTACCTTTTTAATTTCTTTTTTATCCAAAAAGTTTTGTAATTAATTTAATTGGAAACCTCAAGACGATAAAGATTTAAAGTTTATATGTATATTTAGGGTGGGTAGGTGGCCTCTATTCCACCCTCTAATCAGTAAAACACCATCAAAAAATTATTTGAAAAATTTATTTATGAATAAATCTCTAAAAATTGCAATAATTTTTTTGTTTATTTATATTTTACAACTTTTAATTAAAACCCTTGCTTATGTTTTACTGATTTGAGGGTGGGACAGAGACCACCCACCCACCCTACATATACATGATAACTTTAATTGCTAATCGTTGATGATTTTGCTACTAAAAACCATCAAACTTTGTATGTAATAAAGAATAAACAAAATTAAAGTTTAAGTTTAAATATAAATGGCTTTCTAGAGCTAATCTTATCTAATTTAGATTGAAAGTCTACCCACCCATCATGCATCATTTTTTTTACTAATTTACTCACTCAAAAATGGTACTTTTTTAATTTCTTTTTATTCAAAAGTTTTGTAATTAATTTCATTGGATACATTGAGACGATAAGGAATTAAAGTTTATATGTATATGTAGGGTGGGTGGGTGGCCTCTATCCCACCCTTTAATCAGTAAAATACATTAAACATGATTTGAAAAATTTCTTTAAATAAATCTCTAAAAATTGCAATTATTTTTTGTTTATTTATATTTTACAACTTATAATTAAAACTCTCCCTTATGTCTTACTGATTGGAGGGTGAGACAGAGGCCACCCACCCACCCTACATATACATGATAACTTTAAGTACTAATTGTTGATGCTTGTGCTGCTTACAAAACAATAGAACCTTTTATGTAATGAAAAAATAAAGTATAATCCAAATTTAAGTCTAATATATATGACCTTCCATAGCTAAGCTTATTTAAGCTTGATTTAAAGTCTTTCCACGTATCATATATATTTTTTTAATTAATTTACACAATTAAAAATTTTACATTGTCAATTTTCTTTTATTCAAATTTTGTGATTAAAGTTATTGAAAACCGCGAGGATATCAGTAATTACTGATTAGATATCTATATGTATACGTAGGGTGGGTGGGTGGCCTCTATCCCACCCTACAGTCAGTAAAACATTAGCAAAAATTATTTAAATTATTTGTACATCAATTTGAATATGAAATTTTTTTGTATTTGTCTACATTTTACAACTTCTAATAAAACCCACGTTTATTTTTTACTGATTAGAAGGTGGGATAAAGGACACTTACCCACCCTACATATACAGGATAACTTTAATTGCTAATCGTTTATGATTTTGCTGCTAAAAATAATCAAACAAAATCAAAATTAAGGGTGGGCGGGCGACCCCTATCCTACCCTCCAATCAAAACACATTAGCGAGGGTTTGATTTTTCAATTTAATTATTTATTTTACCCTAAACAATAGCGTGTAAAATTAATAATTTATAAAATTATTTATTAAATTTTGATTGTATATCATCCTTAATTAACATCCTCCAATCAGTACAACATCTTTTAGCCTTAATACAAATAATCCATAAATTAAATTGAGAATTACTTGAAGTTTTAAAAAGATATAACTTATTTTATACATTATTTATTTTAACCATTCTCACTTCGATGAGATAATTAAAGTTTAAATCAAATTTTAGATGATGTTGTTTTGATTAGAGTGTGTGATAGTGGCCACCCACCCACCCTACATATAACTTTGTACACAAACCACAAACAGTCGTTTAATTTACGGAAAATACAAACAAAATTTAATGAAATGTTTTTTTAAAACAAAATCCCCATTGTAGTTGATGGAAAAATATATATGTAGGGTGGGTAGGTGGCCACTATTACACCCTCCAACTAAAAAAAACATTAACGAGTATTTAGTTAATTATCCAATAATTATTTTAAACGAGAGGTTGCAAATTTTAATTGATTTATAAAATAAAATATAAATTTTAAAACTGTGAATCATTTCGAACTTAAATAATAATTTAGGTAGAGATTAGAGGATGTTGTAGTGATTGTGAGGTGAGATAGTGGCCGAACACTCATCCTACATAAATATTATTTTATCAAATATAATAGTGAAGTTATTTCAGCGAACATTTCAAAAAATTTGGTGTGATTTTTTGATTACAAAACAAGTGTTTATGGTTTCTGTATAATAATATATGTAGGCTGGGTGGGTGTTCAGTGTCACTCTCCAACCAAATAATATTTAAGAGGGTTTCATTTAAAACACGATAATTTCACTTTAAAGAAAACTTTAAATTTATTTAATAAATTATAAATTACAATAAATATAATTAATGAAGCATTTAGTTAAACGATCAAGGTATTGTGGTGATTAGAGGGTGTGATAATGGCTACCATCTACATATATTTTTTGTACATACAGTACAAATTAGCGTTTTGTTTTTTAAAATTCAGACTAATATTATGTATGTTTCCTAAAATAAAATTACTAAGATAGTAGATAAAAAAAATAAATATGTAGGGTGTGTGGGTATCAACTATTTCACCTTTTAATTATCATAACATCTTCAAATTTTTTACTTGAATAATTTATTAATTCTAACAGTGATTTTCAATTTATTAATTAATTGAATACTTCATCTTATACACTATTTATTTTCTTACATCTGTGTTAAAATAATTGATTTTAAATGAAATCCTCGCTTAAATAATTTGGTTGAAGGGAAGGATAGTGGCCACCCACCCACCCTACATATGTTCTTGTACACAAGCTATGGAAAGTCTATTTGTTTCAGAAATATACAAAAAGAATTGTATGAAATTTTGATGGAATTAAAATCACGAATTCTGTTGATGTAAATTATAAATATTTAGTGTGGATGGGTGACCACTATTACACCCTACAATCACCACAATATTTCCAGGTCTTATTTATATAATTAGTTAATAAAATCAATAATGATAAAAGGAAATATTTCATTTTATAAATATTTAAATTTAAAGTTTTCTTTTGATGAAACCCTCATTAATATTGTTTTATTGGAGGGTGTGATAGTAGATATACGCCCACCCTGCATATATTTTTTGTACATAAGCTGTAAACACTTGATTCGCATTCAAAAATTTGTATTTAAAATCAATTTTATAGTAAAGCTGCACTGAAGAGATCGAGAGATCGTAACACGTGTCTGCAGTTAATTATAAAATTGAATGTTAGATTATTTAATTGCCTTTGTTTATTAATTTCAATAAAATCAGCGTAAATTCATTTCTTGTTCATAATTTCTCACTCACAAACAGTTTAAAGTACAATTAATCAGTTATTAGTTTATTTAACAGAAATAAATACATTTATTCATTTAATAGCTGTGCTATTTATAACACGCCGAAAATTACTTTTGTATAATTCACAATCTGCCGTGGTATTAGTTGAAAAGGTAGTTGTTTCAATATGTGATTTGTTTTCTAGTCTTAGATTTACGAAATGTTTTCGTTTTTTAAAATTTTTAATAATGTTAGAAATAAACACTAAAATAAAACACTTACTATGTTTTTACCACTAAAATTTATTGTAAAATATATAAAATAAATTACAACAACACACGACTTGAGTTTCGACTTTTAAAGGTAATTATCAAGTGACCTTTAAAAGTCGAAACTTAAATCGTGTGTTGTAATTTATTTTATATATTTTACAATAAATTTTAGTGGTAAAAACATAGTAAGTGTTTTATTTTAGTGTTTATCATGAATTACTACATACTAACGATCGCAACCATTATTATAATTAATGTTAGAAATGATCATCATACTGAAAAGTTTTTGTTTAATTCTCATTCTTACATTTAGGTTCAATATTATAACTACTTGACAATGCTTAATATTCAATAGGCTTTGATAATTGTTTATTTTTAAAATTCTCAAATTACAATGTAAAATACATTTATAGAATTGACTAGTATATAAAATAAATAGCAGTGATTCTAAGGTGGACCCCTGGAGAACCCCCGCTTCCAACATCATTTTCGAAGAAATCACTTCTTCGTCACATACCATTTGTGTTATTTCTTTTAAATAACTTGACGACGTTATGCGTTAGCAGAAAACTGAATATGGGCACAAATGGATAATAATATGCCATGCTTAATTGTGTCAAAGGCACGACTATAATCTAATAGTATTAATACTGTTACTTTTCCATTATCCGTAGCTTCAAATATGTCATCAGTAATACATAATAGTGATGATGAACAATCGTGTCCTTTTCTAAATCCAAATTGCATGTCAGGTATAATGTTTCTATTTAAATACATTAATTATTATTTCCGATAGTTTAATACTGGTAATATAATTATAGGACGAAGATCTTTAAACTCATTAGGCGATTTGATTTTCCGAAGCGGTCGTATAAGAGCCTGTTTCCAACTTTTTGGAAATGTTTGAGTTAAAAAGATAGTATTAATTATATGTGCAAAAACATCAGCAAGGTACGGACAACAGAGTAATATCATTTTCAAGCTAACACCATCATATTCTTTTGCATTACTCATAATTTTAATCAAAGAAGACAAAATCTCAGTTTCAGTAATTTAGCTAAATTGGAAATTATCATTTACTATATCTCACTTAAATACTTGTCTATAAATTCAGCAGAGTAAGCATTTGTAGTTTTTAGTACGTTGTTAACAAAAAGGTTATTTAGTTCATCTACATTTTTAAGATGTGATGGCAATTCTCTATCCTTACCTGGTAATGCGTTCATTTGTTTCAGTTCTTCCCACATTTTCCTAGGACAATTGTTTTCACACAAATAACTAAAATAAGCCTTTCTTTCATTACTTATAGCCTGAGTTGTATAATTTCTCAACGATTTATAATAATTCCAGTGTGCAGTCAATTTTGTTCTTTTAAATTTAGAGAAAGAAACATTAAGAGTTTAATATTATCCGTTATCCATGGCGTTTTCTTTTTCGTAACTTGGATATATTTTTCTGGGGCATGTTTTTGAAATCGATTTATTTGTAGTTAATATCATCACCATCATATATTTTATGAAGAGGTAAGTTTTGTAGGTCATTATTGAAAAGCTTTAAATTTATATTTTTTATGTTACAAAGCTTTAGCAAGATTGGAGGAGGTAAATATCTGCCTAGGGCTAATTTGCATGAAATCATTTTATGATCAGACAGTGAAAGATCACCTACGTAAAGCACGCTTTTAGATTTTTTCCTGAGGCGATATCTTCTTCCGAAATAGTGTCTTCAGACAACCCGAGGAATGTGGAATCATATTTTGATGAGAGTTTTTCTTGTAAATACTTTTAAAGAAGTTTGCAAAGCCATTAACAATGTCTTGTTCCAAATTCATGACCTGATTTTTCGTGATATCCGTGTCACTGAATTTTTACTTCTTATGAAGGACCAATTTTTTTTAGGATCTCTTTTAATATTGTTTTCTAGAAGTTTTAAGCAAGCATTGTAATCGTGCTTGATTCCACATTTAACCTTGCTGCGTAAATCGACTACTCTAAATTTATAACACAATAATTTTGTCTGGTTATAAAGTTTTAAATATTTACTTTTTAATTTAAATTAGCTACTATACCATACAGGATAATTAGCTCTGGCTGCATGTTGTTTTTTAATAGGAAACTTGTGTTTCGCTTAGTTTCGTGTAAAATACAGTGCACGCTTCTGAGGATTCAGAGCAATTGAGTATATCACCCCAATCACAATGTAACAGTTTTGAAGTTATATACATTTTCGTCACTGTTTTTCTTAATAAATGTTGGTATACTTGTAAATACTAAGGAATATTAATAGGGAGGGGTGGGTGATAAATATCTACCTTTGAAATGGGATCAAGGATATCACATTTTAAGTTATTTGTGTTAATAATTAAATCAAGCATTTTTGATTGAAAGTTAAGTACACAGTTTGATTGAAGTACGCCGATTAGCCGAATTTCCACCACTATTTGCATTACACGCGAAATTTAAAATATCCGAAACATCCCGCGGCGGAAAATATCCATCATTCATTACGTAAATTCCGAAATTTATCAGCTTGCAAATTCCATTGATGAAACAATGGTAGAAATTTAATTTGCGGCATTGTTGGAAGTTTCGGGCCGGGCTCTCTTCGTGAGGGCGCGCCGCAATTTTCTAGCACTCGGATTTAAAATCCGTTAAAAGCCAGTCAAAAGTTAATTTTAATTCGAACCCCGGACGGCGGTCACGGACGAAGGGAAGTCCCCCATGGACGCACCGGACGGCTCCACTATAAAAGACAAACGCCGAAACATGCGCCGGTGCAGTCCGACAGTCCTGGTCTTCCTAGGAGGTCAAGAAATACGTAACAATGAAAGTACAGGTAATTAACTATTATATTTCATAATTTAAAAAAATTATACATTCAATTTTGTGGTGGTTGAGTTTTAGTAGGGAATAATACTAAATATTACTCTTTTTTATTCGCTGTTGTTAACAGTGAAACAATAATTTAATATGTGATATTTATCACCTCATTAATCAAATAAATAATTTAATGTTTCATTAGATTTCGAATCTATTAATTTTTATTTTATTGTATAAGAATATCATAATAATGAAATAATTTATTATTCAAGCACATTATTGATAAGAATATATTTTTGTCTTAGGAATTTTGTAGTTTACCTTATCCATTTTTTTTTAATTTAATGAAAGCCTTACTATAATAATAGTCGGTTGAATGATCAGAGCGACTTAATTAGATAACACATTATCTACTTTTGCGGATCTTATTAAAGCGGATTTCCCACGTCGAGTGATCTTAGTTCTGGGACAAATTTGCGAGCCGACTAATCTCCCCGCAAAGATAATGTAGGCCTTCGTTCTACCTGAGGTAATAATGTGTGCATGATGAGGACCGCACACTCTTATGCAAATTTAAGGCTTTACTGTTGGACGTGATATAACACTTAGAGCAGTGACTGATACGCCAGACGAATGACGATGTTAACACGCTTAATCGATATCCTATTGAGATAATAATAGGTAGATAAAAACCTCTCAGCACTAATCGGATTATTAATGTAAATTTAATGGAACGCTTATTGGCTAACTAAAAATAAGTAGCGTAAAATATGTAAATCATTATCAATTTGATTAGATAATAGTAAAATTTAAATTTTGATTTTTGAGCATATTTATATTTCCCACAAAATCATACTGAAATAAAAATTAAATTATTAGTCCTCTTATCTTTATTGTTTTACATATTTTAGGTATGCACATTTTTTGTGGCTTCTACTTCGTTATACATGTTGAGTATAAATAAAAGCACTTTGTAGCAAAGTGCACATTTTTGTTCAATCAGAACGAGAACATCACTTTTAATTATAAAATAATCAAATTAAGTTGCTTAAGAGATTATATTTAATCGATGTTTTTTTTGGGTTTCATGAAGTGTACATGAATATAAATAATATCCTTTCTTCACACTTGATAAAGTTATAAAATAATACTGTTGCATCTTTTCTTCATATCTTATGAAGAGTGAAAAAAGAATATGTTTTTATTTAGATTATATTTTGTATTATTTTTGTGCGAATTTGATATTATTATTATTATTTGCAGATAATTTTATCAAATATCTTGGCTGTGGCCTTAGCGTGGTCACCAGAACCACAAAAATACTACGGACCGCAACACATCCCCATCATCCACAATGGCGTACCTGTAGATACACCAGCAGTTCAGCATGCTAGAGCAGTTCACATGGCAGCTGTAGCTGAAGCTAAATCTCATCCAGGTTACGAACACGAGAACAAATACTGCAATGATGTTTACTCCCATGAAGCTCACATCGGTTATTTCGCACAACCTCATCAAATCTATCAACCAGTCTACCATTCTAATTACATTCCAAAAGTAGGACACGATGGGTATTTAATTGATACACCAGAGGTACAAGCCGCTAAAGCTAAACACCTCGCTGCTGTAGCGCATGAAGGTCATTACCGTAAACGCCGCAGTGCTGGATCCTACGTCTTCTACACCACCCCAATGGGTCTAAGCCATGGCCTTGAAGATTTCGACGAGCACGATTATTCCTATCAAGCAATCCCTATTGAAATTTACCATAAAGGCATTGGACAACAAACTAAATCTAATAGTTATTCCATCAATCAGTATTCACACGAGATCCCAAAGATCGACCATGATGGACAACCGTTAGATACTGCTGAAGTTCAACACGCAAAGGCGTTGCATTTCGCTGCTTATCACCAGGCTGCTGCTAGGAATTCTTTAGGACATCATTCTGAACCGGTTGATACCCCTGAAGTACAGCACGCCAAACTCCAACATTTTGCAGCCCACGCCGCAGCCAAATCTCACCATTATTGAATACTTTCATTACACACTGTAATACCACATTAAATATTAGCAATAAATAAAATTGAGAAAAAAATATTTAAATATTTCACTCACCTCACACAAGTAATAGAAAGTTTAATAAATAATGAAGTAAGCAACAATGAAAGTGCAGGTAATTAACTATTATAATCAAGTAATTTAAGTTTCAGCTTCAAGATAGAAAAATCGTATTTAATTTTAATGTTTTTCCACTAGTAACGAAATAAATTACATACATAATAAAATACTGACACAACAATGGAGTTTCAATAAGTAACAGCATCATCAATCCAGTATTTCAAATTACTTACTGGTCTAATTTATTTGATTGAGTTACTTGACGATAATATTAACTTTGATTGAATCAAAGTTAGTTACTGGTCGTTTAGGTTTATCGCAATCGTTAAGATACTTAAGGAAAACAAAACGAATATTAATTGAATGCATGCGAATCAATATTTTTATTTTACACTAAGGAACAAATATAATATAAATGGAAACATATCACGCTCAAGATGATTGGGTGAACTCGACCGTTTCTAAGTGATGCTGTCAGGTCCGTCAGGAGAGTGTAATTCCCCGATCTGCTAATTACCATTGGGAATTGTTCATCAATTTGTACTTGCCTTAAATTAATTAGGATCGAAACTATGAGGTTTACGTAAAATGTCTCCAAAATGAAGTGAAAATTCAGAAGTGTCGGCACCTTTGTCGAGCTTCTTTGTTGTGAAAAGATGCAATGGAGTTAATTTCGTTAAGGTTAACGCGTTTGCGATAACAAAGTACGTCGAGCAAACCTTGGGTAAGGTTAGCTTAATAAATGAAAATTAAGGATGGCCTTATGATTCAAGTACTGAAAGACAATAGGTCTTCAAAATTATTGAATGAAGTTGAAATAACAATTTATAAATCTTTAAACTACTCAAAGGGTGTTATTTACTCCCGCAGTTTGATCGAATGCACAGATGAAGATTGATTGATTGAATGACTTAAGCAAGTACCACATCATCGAATTTCGTCGCATTAAAACTAAACCCGACGGTATACTTGTCAATTAGAATAAGCAAAATTAATCTAGTAGATTAACAAAGATAATTAATATCGCCTTTTACCAAGTGGAGCTATGGCAGTGATTCCCCAATATTCTGCGCTGCTTTAGATGCCAGAAGCTAAGGCATACATCTTCGGCATGGAACATACCAGTCCACGAAGGTTCGGAATGTGTGTAACCTTTTGTATGTGCAAACTGCGGGGGTAACCACTCCATAAGGGACAAACATTGTCCGTCCATAATATTCGAAAGGTCAGTTCAAGAATTAAGAAGCCAAAACAAAAAAATTGGCCACTCCAAAACCACCCACGGAAAACACCTCATACTCTCAAGCAGCAAAGAGAGAATCAATAGCAGAAAACATGCTGTCCGAACTAATTAGAATTGTGATTAGATGTAAAAGTAAATGTAGGGTGGGTGGGTGTCTTCGAACCCACCCTCTAATCAGTAAAACATACGACAGAATTTCAATGGAAGAGAATTAAAAGAATAAAAGGTTTTTGCACAATTAAAATATTATTTTTTTTTTTTGCAGAATTAAATCAATATTTTCTTGGTTAAAACATTTTTTTCAGGAGAACTTAGTAGGAGAAACAGTTCGAAAGACATTTGGAGAACTAGTCAGTCAATTAGCAGAGACACGTGAGCTTAAAAGTAGGAATCCCGCTGTAGTTGCGGAAACAAACTGCAAACCCATCGCTATTTTCAACGTCTGAAATCTCCGCAGAGGAGAAAAACAATATCATTCCAGACTCCGTGATTCCGGACCCTCGATCAAATTTTAAAATTCCTTTTGCAGGAAGAACACCGTCGGTGACAAGGCAACAATTACTTTCCGAATCCACAGGCCACCAGGCCAAAAGACCCATCGGCTGACCTAAAGGAAATCCCATCAGCCTATCATCGGCGAAAAATGTCCTTTTAATTTTTAAAGTTTTAATGTTTTAACTCTATCGCGTCCTTTGTTCTCTTTACTTATTTATCTCTTTGTTAATTAATTCATTTTACTAACCTTCAAAGAGCTGGAAAATATAATCCAATGTAATTGCCATGGTTGCTTATCGCATCTAGGTGAATTGAAGATCGTTCTCGGAAAATATCATTATTTCTGTGTTTACCTGCAAGAAACCCACTTTAGACCCGATGACCAATTTACTCTTAAAGGTTACAACATCCTAAGAGCCGATGTGATTTCGCGTCATCGGTCAAGAAGTGGAGTGGGTGTTCTTATTCGGGAAGGATATGTTTTCAAGCAGATAAGTTTATACCATCCTCCGTTCCATGGTGGAACGTTGAGGTTAGTCGAGTTATCGCAGAGAAGAAACGGGCGTTTAAAATTTACAAAAGAAATCCTACGCAGGAAAATCTTATTGTCGTCTCCTGCCTGAAGATTTTAGAATCAAACAGCAACTCATGGAAGAACTACGTGAATTCGATCTCAAGTGATTCGTCAATCACAGAAGTGTGGAGAAAAGTGCATGCCATCCACGGACAGGGGATATGTCAAACAAGATGCCTTCATAGAGGCAACATTATTAAAGAGCTTGGTGAGTTGGCGGAAGCACTAGCCGAACATTTCTCCAGCACTAGTAGTTCTCCCAACTATCTACCAGAATTCTTCCCTAGGAAAAGCAAGCTAGAAGTCCCACTTAACTTCTCTACAGCATTGGATCTTTTCTATAACCATTCTTCACCAATAGTTCTTCCAACTATCTACCAGAATTCTTGCGTAGAAAAAGCGAGCTAGAAGTTCCACTTAACTTCTCTACAGCATTGGATCTTTTCTATAACCATTCTTTTACAATGAAAGTACTCGAAAAGGTACTCAGTACTGCTAATGACTACTCTTCAGGCCCGTATAACATCCCTTATAAGATAATACAGAAACTATCATATGCTTGCAAATTCAACGTATTAAATTAATTCAGTTCGATCTGGGAGCAAGGGAATTATCCGGCTATATAGAGAGAAGCTATTATAGTGCTTCTCCTTAAATCAGGTAAAGATCCAAATCTCACTTCTAGCTATCACCGGTTTCTTTAACATGCTGCTTGAGTAAAGTCTTTGAGAAAATGGTCAATAACCCTCTGGTATGGATTCTCGAGCCAAGAGGTTTAATCGTACTATGGTGCGACAAAAACGACTAGATAATTAAAGGCAGCCGGATTGGTAGCCTATAATTATCTAGTCCTTTTTGTCGCATCGTAGTTTTCGAGTACGTTTAGGATATTATCTCTCCTATTTACACGTACAAGAAAACGGGATACCGTAGGGCTCTACCATAAGCGTAACCCTCTTTTCTGCAGCGCTAAATGAAATTGCAACTTAGTACCCATGTAAATACATGCCTATATGTCGACGACCTCGCAATCTACATGGCCGGAGATACCATCCTGGCTATATGTAGAGAGCTGCAGAGGAGCAGTGATAACATCGTTCGAGACGCTGGGTCGTGTGGTTTCCGTTTTTCAGAGACAAAGATGGCTTGTGTCCATTTTTGTCGTCTGAGAATACCACACAGGGAGCCTAGTCTACAAATTAATGGGTCTCTTATTCAATGTGTCGACAGTTATCCATTTCTAGGACTAATTTTCAACAGGACTCTGTCGTTCCGTCCCCGCATTAATGACCTTGCTACGAGGTGCAAGAAGGCACTTAATATAATTAGGTGCCTATCTAACATTAATTGGGTTCTGTTCAGGCTTGACTACAGGTGCACAGTATATGTCACTGCTCGTAATTCTTCGTTCTTCGTTGCAAGTCCTACATTGAATACACTATGAGTTACACTACAGGAGCTTTTAGGACCATACCAAGGAATAGTCTCTGCTATGATGCCGGGTTACTACCGCTAAAAGTACATACGTCTTCGGTTCGTTCTGCGATATAAAGCGCCTGTGCGTAATACTCGAAACACATTAACTTCGAATGTTTTAACAGAGCAGAGACATATCAAAAATACGATTTGCGACCGTCTGTCATTAGGCCTGTGTGTGTCCGAGCGCGCGAGTTCCGCAAGAGTCTAGAGTTACATTTACCTGAAATGCAGCCGGTGGGTGTGTGCAAGGTACCGCCATGGTCGATACCTGGACCACAAATACTTCTAAATTTGCTTAAAGACCAAAAGCATCAAACTACGCCGGGTGAAACTAATGGAACTCGTTTGTATTAACGAGTTCCATTGTTTCACCCGAAAAATTGTCGGGGTCGTTTGATGCTGTTGGTCTTCAAGCAAATTTAAACGTACACAGACTCTTGCTGCATATATACGGATGGATCTAAAACCGATACTGGAGTTGGAGCGGCCTTTGTGGTGAACTCTACTCCTCACTCTTGGTCGCTAGATCCAATTTTTACTGTATATACTGCTGAATTATAGAAAATATTGAAAGCGCTCTACTTCTGCAACATGTCTAGCAGTAGTACATTCCTCGTCATGACAGATTCACTCTCTTCCCTATAAAGTATAGCCGACAGCTAAAATAATGATCCACTCGTACATCCTTTCTGTTCTATATAAACTGCATCTGACTGGCAAGAGTGTTGTCTTCATCTGGGCGCCATCTTACGTCAACATTGAAGACAACGAGATTGCAGACAGAGCTGCCAATCAGGCAGCTCTCGCACATCATGTTGACTATGCCTGATGATTTCAAGGTCGTCGTTACGGCATTAGTCAACAAAGCATGGCAAAAGAAATGGGAAAGCCTCCCTCTTATTTTTCTTGATAGTACCTACATAGGTTATTGTGTGTTCTATTAAGAGTCTGTTGACTAAACTAGTGAACCAGTTATCACAGGATACATTTCGATTTGTTCCTGAAATTGGCTCCATCAACCTCAAAACTAAACTTTGTGAATCGTTAAGTTTTTCGTATGGATCAGGAGGTTGCTCTCCAACATATTCTTCTAAGTTTTATGCATATGATGTGACAGAATCAACCGTAGCAAATATTTTTAATCCATATCTTCTTGGTTTACTGGAAATATATTGTTTGAATCCACATCGTCCTCTAAAAGCTTTCCAGTTTTTCGTCGATTGTTACTTTTGTTCCAACAATCTATACATTTTTTATTTATCAGTAAAAAATTGAATAATTCTCGTATTGGAGCCAATTCGTCTTTCTTTTCTCTTTCTTCTCTTGTATCAAGATTGTCAAAACGTAGGCATCGTAATAAAAAATTGTAAACCGAAAGCCAAAGCCGCACAATATTAGTTGTACACATTTATTTTGTGTTTAAGCGACTAATTTCAAGGATTCAAGGAATCCGGCCCCAAAAAGGACTCTATTTCGTAAATATCAGTAGATTTTGATCTCCAATCTCTTGTGTAATTTTTCCCTAATCGAGAAATATATAGGTTTGTGTTTATTGAGTATAAGTTGCATCATTTGGTGACTAGAAACAGCGTCCAGCATTCTATAGTTGATTTTGCATTTTTTCCTATGTTTTTACCCCTCGGAGGCGAACGATGATGTTCTCCCTTTTAGTAAGTAAGTAAGTAAGTAATATATTTGGTGTCAATACAATCAAAGTTACACAGGTCAATTGGATACATAAGTAGATGATTTAGATTCTATAAACTGCTAATGAGCATAAGGTATAGAGAAAAATATTAAAGATTCAAATATAAATATAAAATAAGTGCCTAATTAAGTAAATTACACGTAAAATAACGGTTAAGAGGATAAAAATTAAAGATAAAAATCAAACAGTAAAATACAAAATAAGTTCGAAATACAAAGTACGAAACACATTAAAATCTGGTAAAAATATTAAAATTGGTTAGATATCTCGCAGGTTGCTTGATAATATTTCCTGCATACTATAGAATGCATTCTTAATAAAATATTGTTTAAAGGTAGCTTTAAACTTTTTTAATGGGAGCCATTTTATTTTATTAGGTAGCAAATTTAATAATTTAGGACCATAGAAATTTATGCCATTTTGGGTTTTCTTTAATCTAAGATAGGATGGGTAAAGTTTATCTGCTTGTCTGGTATTACAATTATGTATTTCATCGTATGTTTGATAACGATGACCATTGTTTTTGACATATATCAAGCATTCTAGTGCATAAATACAAGGTAAGGTTAATATTTTCAAAAGCGTGAAACTAGATTTACAGTTCTCTCTATAAGGTAAATTAGATATTCTTTGTAACCTAAATATTCGATATATAATTCCACATATTGGGTAAATAGTAACTCTTGTTTTGTTCCATATTGTTTTTATTTCCATTTATCTGACACGTCTGCGAAGACCGAAACACGTGTCAGATAAATGAAAATAAAAACAATATGGAACAAAACAAGAGTTACTATTTACCCAATATTAATATATGTTTCAATTCCACTATGTCCCCAAGCTAAGATGCAATATGTGATTTGAGATTGGCATATAGCAAAATAAGCTGATATAAAATATGTTGCTGGCTAGTTTTTTAGCAAGCTCATCCCCGTGTGCATTTCATGTTAACTTAGAGTCTACGTATATGCCTAAGAACTTTCAGCACGTTATTGGAAAATAATGTATAGGTTTTAATGAAAATATAACATTTGCTGTCTTGCTCTCATTTAATGTCAGCATATTAGATGTTAACCATTAACGTGTTAAAATAAGTGAATTCGCATTTAGGTCCATTGCAGATTGAAGATTATGTGATGCAGATTTTATATTTGTATCGTCTGCATATAGAAAAGCTAATGAATCATTGTAGATGTTGGGAAGATCATTAATAAATATTATAAATATTAAGGGGCCCAGAATGGACCCTTGAGGTACACCAAAGTTAGTTGGTACGTATGTGGAACAACGATTTCCAACTTGTACCATTTGGCATCGACCTGTAAAATAAAATGATTTAAGTTTGCAACTGGAGGGCAAAAAGTTCTAAAAGTACAGTTTTTGCAGAAGAACATCATGCGGGACACAGTCAAAAGCCTTACTGAGGTCTAAAAAGGTTGCAATAGAATACATACCGTTCTCAAATCCTTTCGGTATTTCCTCAATAAATCCAGTGACCTAGTGACACGTTGACCTTCCCCTACGAAAGCCGTACTGCATATTGGCGAATATATTATACATTTCCAAAAATTCACTTATTTGTTCAGGTAACACTTTCTCCAGAATTTTAGAAATAATGGGTAGTAGTGATATCGGTCTATAGTTATTCATATCACATGTATCCTCTTTTTTGTGTATAGGGATAATGCAGGCCCTTTTTAGCGCACTAGGAAATATACTTGACTTAATGTTATTATTAATTAATTTTGTAAGAGGACTTATGATAACATCCAAAACACTTTTAAGAATGTCAATGGTAATTCCATAAATATCTTTGCAATTTGGGTTTTTTATTGATTGCACTATTTCCCTAATTTCGATAAAACTGACCTCTTTAAAAGAAAAATACAGCGTATTTACATTTGGGCTGGATTTGATCGTGAGCATTAATGGATCAATTTCGGGATTAGGCAGATTGTTAATTAATGTCTGAGCAACGCTACTAAAAAATATATTAAATTCATTTGGATCAATATCTTTTTGGAAGTCTATATAATCATTTGACGTTGCAGTCGGAGTAACACTGCCGCTCTCCGCACGACTCTTTTCACACAACCGGTATGATAATAGGTTTTACAAATCGAGCTCTGTAATCCTGACCTGCCAATATCACCACAAGCATAGAACTTTTTATTTTGTTCACTAGATTTATTACTATTTGTAATGGCTTTCACACGACCATCACGTTCGTCGTCGGCCATGATGGATGTGACTCACTGCCTGATTGGGACTGTGTTTGTGTGACATGGTAACGTCATCTTTGCCTATGAATGCTAGTACTCGCTTGAAGAAACATAACCGCTTACATCTTCTCCGTCTTCAAAATCTTGCTCTGAATCGCTATCCATACTCATCGATAGAATTTCTTTCAACCTCAAATTCTTGCCATAATTGCTGTGGTTTTGCTTATCGGTGGAAACGAATATAGAACGTCCTGTTAGCAGTGAACGCAGGATGACTGGACAAAGATGATGACTTGGCGTCGGGACGCCTGTGAAAGTTTGATTTCGGCGCAGTGTGCCCCTTCTAAAGAGGTTTTTCGGACCTATGAATGGTTCGAAACACTGGAGAAATTGTTATCGCATCGATGTCAGTAAAGTCAAAGTCTTGTATTCTTATTGGTAAACAGGCGTCAATTGAATTTTGGGGTAGGTGATACTGATATTTATACCAGATTTCCTCTAACATGAAAGTCCAGAAACGCTGTGACGTTAATTTGGTCTTTGTTGTTGTATTGACAATTAGGCAGGTATCTTTACATTCTCAGAAAGGGATTTAGCAAATCTTTGGGCACTTAGATAATTATCTACCAATGCTCATATTCGAGTTGTTTTCCTTTCTTGATAATTAGATCACCATTTAATCCAAATCCAGAAATTGTCATTAACTTATAAGTACTTCTGAAGCCAATAGACTAATTCTTCTCAGGTAATTTTAATAATACTAGGTAAAGGCTCATTTGAAATGAAAGCGGCTTACGATTTCTGGAATTTCTGAAAAGGATCATCGTTAAAATTTGCGGATTAAAAATTTAAATATGCGCAGGCGATGATTTTGATTTGAAAAATCGTACACATTCGCTATTTACTCAACAGTTAGTAAAGACGGATTCATAAAGCTATTGTAGTGACCAGATCACATTTTTTTTAAATTGAATGTCGAACATTTTTCTGAGCCCAAATGTAGGGTTAATGATAAAACCTTGAAGTTTAAAGTTTCATCTCAAACGGATCATTCATTTGTTAGATACAGTATCCACAGACATTTTCATTCACGAAAACAATACTTTTCCTATATATTATATACAGGGAAAGTAATAAAAATAGATAAGTATAAATTATTCCATTAAAAATATGATTAATACAACCAATTTTAATTCAAAACTCTAGGAATAAAACCAAATAGGCTCAATATGACTATAATAAGAAATTTAGTACAATATGTTGATTAATTGAGTTACGTGAAGTGTTTTAATCAAGTTGAATATAATATATTTATAATCTATATCTGAATATGTAAGGAGATATCCAATGATATATAAACCAAGGCTTGAGTTATAAGAGGCGGAGTGTGATCGTATTTCAGTAAACCCCATTGATTAAGTTTACAATCCAATGTATTTACTTTCAATTACCTCTCGATTGGATTAGTTCGTAAATTATGTAAGCCCTCTTGAAAATGCCAGAAAATAAACCTTATAGTTATACAAGTAAATGTAAATAATATATAATATTACCTAGAATTTCTTTGCGAACTTTGAATCATTTCTTAGTGTGGATTATTTACGTATTATCTGAAATTTTCATAAAAATTGAGCTACGAAATCTTGGTATTCTTTTACTTATGGCGCTCAGTATTTTATATATAATATTTCAGTACTTACAATAGATATTAAATATGTAATATAAAAATAAACAAAATTGTATGCAATAAATTCAATTTGGATCACATTTTCCAGTGAATAACATGCGTGTTCAATTATTAATATCAGCACGAATGGTGTAAAACATGTTTATTATTTTCTGATGGGAACATAAATCTTCCCAGTTTATTTATTATTGTATATATAGTTTTTTTCTGTTCTCAAGTTATTACCACTTACGCGGAATCTACGAAAGATTTAATCACGTGTTAACATAAGACGTAATGAGGTGCGGATTTATGAGGGTCATATAGAGCGACTTTATGGGCATAATCCTAAGATAAATGAGCAATCGCTGCCGCGGCGGTCCTCCAATTTCACTGCCGAATATTATATTTTGCAGGTGCGCAATAAAACTCCGTTCGTTAACATACGATTTTTATTTCGCGCAATAAAAGGAGGAACGGTTATAAAAACAAATATAATTAACGCCGACTAATGAATACCGCATAGGCGTATTTTGTCTCGTATGGTCTTATGTGTGAGCGGATTTTTTTTATTGTTATTTTGAAACGTTATTAAACCGGTTGTGCGCAGTTTAACGGTGTTTAATTAAAAATAAAATTATACAAAACAAGTCGATTGAAGTAAGTAACTTTTGCCAGATTCGTTTTTATTATTTAACGTTCATCAAGAAAAACTCTTGTGTATGTTTTAGTGATTGGAGGGTGGGATAGAGGCCACCCGCCCACCCTACATATTACTTTAAATCAATATCACTTCTGGCGTTTTAGTTTCCATAGACCACAGCTGAATTAGCGGTAATGCTTTTTGTAACGAGAGGGTTTTAAAAAAAAGTTAAATTAAACTAACTATATATTTCTGTATATATAAGGTCTTTCCGTTAATAAAGTTTAAAATTAAATTATAACGGGTGTCCAACAATTATTGCAGTCCCGGGTGGCGTTGGAATAAAAAACGTAGGTCGATTCTTACATGTTGCAAATAAATGAACTGACATTTTTAATGCACATTTAAGTTATGTTTGACAATTAACATGTCAGTTCATTTATTTGCAACATGTAAGAATCGACCTACGTTTTTGATTCCAACGCCACCCGGGACTGCAATAATTGTTGGACACCCGTTATATGATTCAATTAAAAAATATATAAGAAAATATTTGAAAAACTGAATTTCCATACCTTGTCATTTATATAACAGCTAGCTCCATTTTGTTGGACTAATATTTTCAGTAATAAATAAATTAAAACGTATAGATTCAATAAGAAAATCATTGAAGTTTCATTCGCCTTCTAACATATTGCACTAACTCTTGGGTCAATTATCTTTAAAATTATAGTTTTATTTAATTTAACCTTGTCGATGTAATCAACCACATTTTTCTGCTTTTTAATACATCTCAGCCACTTAAAAGCTGATGATAACCATTTTATCCTTATGTCGACTTTCTCTAAATTATTGCCTTCATTCAATGAAACCCTCGCGTATGTTTTACTGATTGGAGGGTGGGATAGAGGCCACCCACCCACCCTACATATTTCTTTAAATCAACATCACTTCTGGCGTTTTAGTTTCCAAAAACCACAGCTGAATTAGTGGTGATTTTTTTAAAATTTATTTAAAACAGTGTTTAGTTTAAGTTGCTATGTATATGTAAGGTGGGTGGGTGGCCATTATTACACCCTCCAATCAGTAAAAGTTACGAGAGAGTTGTGAAAAATTGAATTAAACTAACAATAAACGATTTAATTAAAAAAAAATATATGATTAGTATAAGAAAAAATGAATTTACCTATATTGTCGTGTATATAAGACCTAGCTCCATCTTGTTGAAAAAATATTTCCATTAATAGATAAATTAAAACGTGTAGATTCAATTGGAAACACATCGAAGATATCTTCTCCTCTAACAAATTGCAACATCTCTTTAGTCAATTATCTGTAAAAGTTCATTTTGATTTAATTTAAACTTATTGGTATAGTCAAACTTTTTTTTTCGAATTTTAGTATTCCAGCCCTGCCAAAGTTGATGATAACAATTTTATCTTTATGTCGACTCTACCTAAATCATTGCGTTCATTCAATGAAACCCTCTCGTATTTTTTACTGATTGGAGGGTGGGATAGGTGTCGCCCGCCCACCCTACATATTTCTTTAAATAAACATCACCTTTGCTCTATAAGTTTCCAGAAACCACGGCAAAATTAGAGTGGAATTTAAAAACAATTAAAACGTTGTTTCAGCTTGAGTTTAAATTTATATGTAGGATGGGTGGGTGGCCACTATTACAAACTCAAGACAGTAAAACATATGCGAGGGTTGATGAACGAACCAACCATTTTACTCTATTCAGAATTGGCTTATCACTACACCCCAGCACTTCACTGAGTATAACAAAACATCTTTAATTAATTAATTATTTGTGTGGATTTTTTGTCAAACTCTTTTTTTGATTTAACGTTTATCCAGGAAAACTATCGCGTATGTTTTACTGATTGAAGGGTGGGATAGAGGCCACCGACCCACCCTACACATTTCTTTAAATTAATATCACTTCTGGTGTTTGAATGTCCAAAAACTACAACTGAATTATTGGTATTTTTTAAAATTTAAATAAAACAGTGTGTTAGCTTAAATTGCTTTGTATATGTAGGGTGGGTGGGTGGTCACTATTACACCCTCCAATCAGTAAAACATACGAGAGGATTGTGAAAAAATTAATAAATTAAAGCAACTATATAATCTCTTTACGTTTTACATTAAGAAAAACTATATAAAAATATATGAAAAAATGATTTTCCTTGTTTTTCCATTTATATAACATTTAGCTCCATGTGATTAATTAACTTCTCACTTAACCCGCGGTTAATAAAAAAATTAATTAAACACTTGGTTATGTTTCACTATTTTTATATTTCTCGTTCTAGTTTCGACCATTGGTCATTCTCAAGGAGATATTTACAGTATTTAGAAAGTTCACAAATTTATATACAAAATTGTGACAGAACTGTGGGAGATAGTGTGGAAAAATATAAAAATAGTTCAACATAACCAAGTATTTAATTAATCCTTTTATTACCTAGCTCCATCTTGTTGAACAACAATTTCCTGTAATTAATGGATTAAATCACGTAGATTCAATTGGAAAAAATCGAAGATACATTCGACTCTAACATATTGCACTAACTCTTTAGTCAATTACCTATAAAATTCTAGTTTGATTTAATTTAACCTTATCGTACATCGATAAGATTAAATTAAATCAAACTAGACTTTTCAACTACTTTTTTTTGCTTTTTACTGTATTTCAGCACTGTCAAAGCTAAAGATAACCATTTTATCTTCTTGTCAACTCTGCCTAAATAATTAGCGTTCATACAGTGACACCCTCTCGTATGTTTTACTGATTGGAGGATGAGCTAGAGGCCGCCTGCCCACCCTACATATCTCTATAAATAAACATCACTTTGCTCTTCAAGTTTCCAGAAATTAGTACATTAGTATGGAAATTTAAAAAATTCAAACAGTGCTTCAGCTTCAGTTTAAATTTATATGTAGGGTGGGTGGGTGTTCACTATCACAAACAGACAGTAAAACATACGCAAGGGTTAATAAAGCAACCAAGTATTTTACTCTATCCAGAATCATCACACTCCAGCCCTTCACTGAGAATAACAAAAATCTTCTTAATTATTTCTATTTTAAATATGTGGATTTTTTATGTCAAACTTTTTTTATGATTTAACGTTTATCAAAAAACTCTCGCGTATGTTTTACTGATTGGAGGATGGGATAGAGGCCACCCACCCACCCTATATATTTCTTTAAATCAATATCACTTCTGGTGTTTTAGTTTCCAAAAACCACAGCTAAAATAGTGGCGATTTTTTAAAATTTAATTAAAACAGTGTTTTAGCTTAAGTTCCTATGTATATGTAGGGTGGGTGGGTGGCCACTATTACACCTTCCAATTAGTAAAACATACGAGAGGGTAGGGAAAAAAGTATTAAATTAAACTAACTATAAACTATTTATTAAAAAAATTTATAAAAACTATAAAAAATTAATTTTTCTATTTTGTCATGTATATAGCACTTAGCTCCATCTTGTTAAGCAATTATTTCCAGTAATAAATAAATTACAAAGTGTAGATTTAATTGGAAATCTGTCGAAGGTACTTTCGCCTCTAACATATTGCACTTTATAATATAATAATTGGAGGGTGGGATAGCTATCATCCACTAAGAAAGCGATTGATGTAATAAACTATATGTGCTGATACGTAAATACTTGAATAATCACTGATTGATGAAAAATTAATTACTTAGCTGTTTTTTTTGAATAAGTTTCCATTGAGAAAATTCTCTTTATGTTGAAGTAATTGGAGGGCGGGATAGTGGCCACCCACCCACCCTACATATACTTTTAAACTAAAAGTAAAACACTGTTTTAAATTTATTTAAAACATCAAACCAAATTCTGCGGATTTTTTTTTAAACCAACCGAAATAATGTGATTAAAGTAAGAAAATATATATAGGGTGGGTGGGTGGCCTCTATCCTACCCTCAAATTACTGCAACATAAACAGAGTTTTCTCAATAGAAACTTATCAAAAGATTTTTCACATATAATAATAATAATAATAATAAACCACTTTATTTGTAAAATAAAACAAAATACAATTCGGAATTACATACATGAACATTAATTTTCAAATGAATCTATCCCACCCTCCAATTTATATAACACACCCGATACATTATTGAATAATTATAATAATTGATTGATAAGAAAGTGTGTATTTAATTAATTACTCAGTTATTTTCCTTTGCGTAATTTTCTATTGTTAAACTATGTTTATGTCGCGGTAATTGAAGGATGGGAAAGTGGCCACCCACCCACCCTACATATACATTTAAACTAAAAGTAGAACACTGCTTCAAATTTTTTTTTAAATACATAAGGCGGGATTAAGTTTTGAGTTTTTTTTATACGTATTGGGTATGTTATATAAATTGGATGGTGGAATAGTGGCCACCCACCCACCCTACATATATATTTATACTACAGATACAACCCTGCTTTTAAATTCTGTAAAACCATCAACACACACTCTACAGTTTTTTTTAGAAACAAATTCAGAGAGAGTGACATGATAAAAAAATATATGTAGGGTGGGTGGCCTCTATCCTACCCTTCAATTTATATAACACACCCAATATACTACTGAAAAATCATTGATTGATAAGAACGTTTGTGTTTAATGAATTATCTTATTATTCTTTCCTCGGCAATTTTCTATTGAAAAGACCTAGTTTGTAATATAATAATTGGTAGGCGGAATAGCGGCCACCCACTAAGGGAACGATTAAAATAATGAAGAATATGTTAAGACACTTAAATATTTGAATGATCACCGATTGTGTGTTTAATTAATTACTGAGTTATTTTTCTTTGCATACATTTTTATTAAGAAAACTATGTTTATGTTGCGGTAATTGTAGAGTGGGATAGTGGCCACCCACCCACCCTACATATACATTTAAACTAAAAGTACAACACTGCTTTAAAGTTCTTTAAAACATCAACCTAAATTCTGCGTTTTTTTTTGGAAACCAATAGAAAGAAAACGGTTTAAAAAAAGAATTTGGGTGGATGTTTTAAAAACTTTTGAAGCAGTGTTCTACTTTTAGTTTAAATGTATATGTAGGGTGGGTCGGTGGCCTCTATCCCTCCCTCCAATTTATATAACACACCCGATACATTATTGAATAATTATAATAATTGATTGATAAGAAAGTGTGTATTTAATTAATTACTCAGTTATTTTCCTTTGCGTAACTTTCTATTGTTAAACTATGTTTATGTCGCGGTAATTGAAGGATGGGAAAGTGACCACCCACCCACCTTACATATACATTTAAACTAAAAGTAGAACACTGCTTCAAAAGCTTTTAAAACATCCACCCAAACTCTTTTTTTAAACCAACACAAATAAAGTGATTAAAGTAATAAAATATATGTAGGGTGGATGGGTAGCCACTATCCCACCCTCCAATTTATATAATACATCCGATACTTCATTGAATAAACACTGATTGATAATGAATATGTTTGCTTAATTAATTGCTTATTTTTTTTTAGCAAATAAAGACGTTAATTATTATTATTATTATTATTAAATAGGTAATTATTTTCTCCTTATTATTATAATATTTGGAGGGTACGTTAGTGGTCACCCACACACCCTACATATATTTTATTACTTCAATCACTTTATTTATATTAGTTTCAAATAAGATCTGCAGAGTTTGAATTGATGTTTTAAGGAACTTTAAAACAGGGTTGTACTTTTAGTTTAAATGTATATGTAGGGTGGGTGGGTGGCCACTATCCCACCCTCCAATTACTGCAACATAAACAGAGTTTTCTCAATAGAAACTCATGCAAAAGAAAAAATAACACAAGAATTAATTAAGCACACACTTTCCTATCAATTAATGATTTTTCAGCAATTTATTGGGTATATTTATCTGTGACAGTCTAGATCGATTTAGTTTAAATTAATCGATGTAATCAACCACTTATTTTTTGATTTTTCGTATATTTCAGCCTTCTGAAGCGAAAACGAGAAGATAACCATTTTAACTTCTGGTCGACTCTACCTAAATTATTAGCGATCATTTAATGACACCCTCGCGTATGTTTTACTGATTGGAGGGTGGGATAGAGGCCACCCGCCCACCCTACATGTAGATAGTAACTTAAGCTAAAATCTTTGAATGTTTCGAACAAAAACATTCAAAGATTTGTTTTGTTCGATTCTAACAACTATAGTTTGCTTCCATTTTCTATTTCCATATTTCCACATTTTAAGATTAATCCAATATTGGGTTTTTAAATTGTAAAGAAATCCTTTGAAGAATTTAAATTTCTCCAGAAATTTTTAATTTTTATGTCTCTAAAATATTCCAGCTTTCTTTTGTTTTTTTGTTTGATTATAGTAACTATTGTGTCTCAATTTGAAATTCTCTTAATTTTTACATTTGCATATTTTTGAATATTCTTATAATTTGACCTCAAGGTAAAAAAAAATTCTTCGAAAAATCAAAAATTCTCCAACAATTTTAATTTTCAGATTTCTGGAAATTTTAAGTAGTTTTTAATTGATTTTAGTAGCAGTTTTTCTTCAAATTGCATGAAAGTTCTTCGAAGAATCTAGTATTCTACAGAATTTTGTTTTCTTATTTCTACAGTTTTTAAAGAGATCAGAGTTGTTTAGAAGATTTTAGAGAAAGACACATCAATCATAATCAAGTTATACATTTGCATATTTCTTGAATATTCCTATAATTTGTCCTCAAGGTAAAAGAAATTTCTTGAAAGAATCAAAAATTCTCAAGCAATTTTTATTTTCAGATTTCTGGAAATTTTAAGTAGTTTTTGGTTGATTTCAACAGCAGTTTTTCTTCAAATTGCATGAAAGTTCTTCGAGGAATCTATAATTCTACAGATTTTTTTTTCATATATCTACATTTTTTTTAGAAAGATTAGAGCTTTTTAGAAGATTTCCTTCTACATTTCTACAGCTAGAATTTGAAAGAAAAATTTCATTTTCAACATTGCAGAATCCTTTAAAACATAAAGAAAATTCTTGACAAAAGTAATAAAATAATATTGAACTTTTTAGAGCTTAATGTAATTGCTAAAATATTATGGAATGTTCAAATTTTATATATTTTTACTACAGATTTGGTCGAAATACCATTAGTCTTATATGTAAGACTTTTAAAGTATTTTTTCCTTAAAGTTATATTTTTTTGATTATAAAAGTGTGCTTTTTAAAATTAATTTTTGATCTATGGTACGGAAACTAAAGGAGGGATAATAGTTTGGGGAATTTAGACTTTGTGAGGTGAATTATTGGCGCGATGATAAGGAATTAGATGATTTGTAGAGATTGATTTTAATGCGCCATTTTGAAAACCCTACAAATCACAGCTTCTAATTCCTAATCAAATGATGAAGAGGAATTTTTGGAACCTTCTACTAAAATTTTCCCTAAACTCAGTAAGAAACTCTGAAAGCTTGACTAAAAATGGTAGAAATTTTCAGGAAAACTCTAATAATCTCAAATATTTACTAAATACAGAAAGTTGTTGCGATTTGAAAGATAAATTTTGCTTTACTTTTTATGATTTGAAATGCTTGGAAATTTTTGATTAAGTTTAGTTTCATTCTGTTAGATTTTATCAGCAATTTTGCTCATTATTTAACAATTTCTAGTTTGCCTAAATACGTTTCAAAATTTTATCGTTAGTTTCAAAATTCACAAATCATTTTTCTCAGACAATTTTTATAAATATTATAACTGAATAGTTGAGGCTGTTAGTTGTTGAAAGTTCATATTCTAATCACTTTGGTAAATATTATAACTACAAAAAAGCTGTTTTCCTTTTATTTTTAACGATCCAAACTTTTGTAGCAAACTGGGATAAATATAGTGTATGAAAATGTAACTGAAAAATGTAAAACAAACGAACAGAAGGGCGGGACAAAGACATGATCAAAGTCACGTTCGGAGGGGGGCGTCCAATGATCAAAAGTTTTCGCCTTTTTTTCGACTCCTTTATGTCGAGATAATTATTTTTATACATCTCGAATAATAACAATAATAATCATGCTTACTACCTCTCTGCCATTGTGTAAAAGCTCTTTCCGTTCAAACGGAGAAGGACACATTAATCAAAGATTTGTACGGTGTAAAAAAATATTTATTTACAAATAAGAAAAAAATAAGTTAATTTTTGCTTTTAATATTAATATAAACACTTAATAATTAGAAATATTAAGGATACTATGAATTAATATTATTATAAACACTTAATAATTAAAAATATTATGGATACCATAAATTAAATTCTCACGAAACATTTTTATGTTAATAATAATAAACCTTCTAATTATAATATTAATTTTCAATAAGTTTATAAACATTTAAGTTTGAAATTGTATTATGCGATAATGAACTTCAGAACTTTCAAATTTTATGCAGTAATTGGCCATTTTAAAAATTAAATTATTTGTTTAACAAAAATGGAAAAACGTAAACAACATAAATTTAAATTACAATTGTATGGAATTTACATTTGTAATTATTTAAACCGTTTGTTTAGTTTACAATGTAAATTTGTGGGCAAAGAAATGTTGGTAAATCCCGAGTGCACTACATAAATTTCCATTGGAATTAATAGAATGCACGGTGGGGATTTTTGTGTGTATGGGTGTGTATGTGTGTAGAGGTCGTAATAATTTAACAGCACAGGCTTAATTACTAAACTGTTTTAATTGCGTTTCGTAAAATATGCACATATAGATGTACTCTCAAAACGAACCGTAGGCTCGACTAAATTTTTCCTGTTACATGAAGTAGTTATTAGAACGTTAATGGATTTTACATTAATTTATAATATAGTTGATGCTTGAAGCCAACATTTTATAGGACGATAAATGAAATCTTTGTTGTTGTCACATAAGTGAACGGTTTCAACCATTGCATGATCATTTTCAAACTATAATATTTAAAAAATTTAAATAACTATTTAAAATTGTATTTGTAAACTCTTGATATATTCTCGTTTAGGATGATATCCAAGATATCACGTAAATACACAATTTTCCGCATAGTAATTTATAGTGCGATCTAATTTCGAAATTCTCATTTTTATTATTGAATAAATGTATCGACGTTACATCCATGAAGATTGTAAGTAGTGGATGAATGGATTTGGGTCAGAGCCGCACGTTATTTCTGGACCAAAGCCCGGAAATACGGTGGGGGAGGACGAAAGACGGATATTATGTCGCCGACGTCCAATAGGTGAATTTTTTCCCTATCTACCCATCCGCAAAAATATATATTTTGGAGGGAATTCTTTCTTTTTTTCAATAATGAAACGAAGCAGTAGAAAATTCGTGCACGGGTCTCCCTTCTTATCTGGACGTCCATTCTCGAAATATTGTCGCAGGGGATTTGAGCGTTAAATAAGGGGTAACGTTGTTGCACCCCCTAGAATAAACTATTCGGCTTTATGGGATTGATGAAAATCGACTGGAATAAATGGGCGTGGAGAGTGTGCTGACGGGTGGGAAATAAATGCAATTTATAGGACATGTGTTCACAGGATAAACAGCCGCCTTAGCACTTTTAAATGTATAGAGTTATCTCACATAATATTAAATTAGATGTAGGAAATAACCACCCCGAGTACAAATTTGCACGAATACTAAAAATAGTGATGTGGCCATCATAGTATTTTCCCTATATTTTTTCGAAAACTATAAGGTTTACTCGAAATTTTGGATTCTTTGCAATTACTTATTAAATCTCATGTAACTTTCTATACTTTATTAGTAATAAGCAAAAAATGTCAAAATTATTAATTTTTATTTTTTTCTAGGAGGCTAAAAACTTTAAAAAAATATATTTTAAGGAAACTTGTTCAAATAGTTGATTGATGAGGCTGGCAGATGTTGAAAGTTAGAGTATAAAGTAAAAACTTGTTCAGTTTTTCATTATCTTTAACTTGTTGTTTGTAAAATTATGTAAATTTTTTAAAATTCTATATAGGAAAAGTTAGAATAAATACAAGGTTCTAGAATCCTCAAAAAATATATAAGAAATTTATTCTAGAACCACTAAAAAAGTATCTCAACGATTAGAATAGAAATTTTGTGGAAAATAAATCTTAAATAAAATGGATAAAATACACCAACTGAAAAAATTGCAATACAATTTTCTACAGGTGTACCCAGTTTATCCCTCATCAAAATTTTGTAGGAATTTCTCTTCCAAATTGCAAACATTAATATAATTTTTTTATAATCAACATTGGTTTTTCCAAATTTCGTTTTGTAAGATTTTCTTCTCCAAATTGCAAGATTTTTTCATCTATTTTACTAGAAGTCTCATGAAGGTTTTTATTTTTTAAAGACTAGAATTTCCAAGCCTTCCTAGAAATTCTCTCCTAAATTTCTTCATTTTTCAGCATTCTAGAATAGTTATGGTTGAAATTTTTCAGTATAATTATATTCTAAATTTTCAGAAATTCCTAAACAAATTTCGAGGAGTGTGCCATTTTGAATTTTCTAGGAATTTCTTCTCCAAATTTTTCATATATTTTACTAGAGACTTCTAGAAAGATTTTTGATGATCATAATTTTCAAGCCTTTATGGAATCTATTACCTAAATTCCTAAAATAATTTTTGTGATTATTAAATATTTATGGAATTTATTCTACAGATGTACTAACTATTTGCTTCTTTACAATCAATATTTTTAGTTTTATTTTTTAAATTGCAAACATTGTCATTAAAATTAACAGTAGTTTAAATTTTTACAATCTTTATTTTCTAAAGATTTCAGTTCCAAATTCCTAGAACATTTTCGAGGGTTGTGGAATTTTTAAGGAATTGATTTTATAATTTTTAAAATTTATCTTCAACGATTTTAGAATGTATAATGAAAGTAGCAGTGTACCATTTTGAAAATAATTTTATCAAAGTTTTCTATAGAAGGTATCCTCCAAGTTGCAAGATTTTTCCATATATTTTACTAGTTTTCAGGCAGTTACAAAAATTTCTTTCTAGAATATCACTCGTAAATTTCTAGAGGATTTTAAAACATTTATGGAATTTATTCTACAGATACTAACTTTACCCTTCGTTGCAATCAAAATTTTCATCATGTCATCAATTTCTTATTAGCATGAGAATGAATAATAGCCTAGAGTTTCGTTTCTGGATTTTTAGAATCTCAATTCTTTATGTTTTTGAAATTTTTCTTCTAAATTTTGGGAATGTGGAATTTATCAGCATTATTATTATCTATAATTCCAAAAATTGCTCATTTACATTTCATAAAAATATCTTGAATTTTGGAGGCGTTCACTTCGTAGTACATTTTTAATGAATAGCAGAAAAACGTTTAACTTTTTTATACTACTTTTTATTTTTATACAACACATTATATATGATATGATATCATTATCATTATATCATTATCAAACTAAGTACTTAGATTGATAATGATTACTGTGTAATTCTAAACTAGTCACAAAGTGTTGTATAAAAATAAAAAGTAGTATAAAAAGTTAAACGTTTTTCTGTTATTCATTTCATAAAAAATTTCTAGGGGTGTAGAATTTTTTTAGAATTAATTTTCTTAGTTTTACACATTACCTTTAAGAATTTTAAGATTTGCAAGATTTTTCTATTTATTTTACTAGACTCTTTTAGGAAGTTTTTTCTGATGACTAGAATTTGTAAGTCTTTCTTGAACTTTTCTTCTAAATACCTAAAATAATTTTCAGGTGTCTTACAATCAAAGTTTTCTTGGAATTTCATTTCCAAATTGCAAGATTTTTACATATATTTTTCTAGAAGCTTTTTGGATTATTTTTTTGATGACTAGAATTTGTAAAACTTTCTAGTACCCTTCTTCTAAATTTCTAAAATATTTTTCAGGAGTCTTGCAATTGATGTTTTCTAGAAATTTTTTCTTCAAATTGCAAGATTTTACCATCTATTTTACTAGAAGCTTTTAGGAAGTTTTTTTTGGTGACTAGAATTTGTAAGCCTGTCTAGAACTCCCTTTCTAAATTTCTAAAATAGTTTTTTTCTCCAAATTAGAAGATGTTTCTATCTATTTTATTAAAAGTTTTCGCGAAGGTATTTTTTTGATGAATATAATTTTCAAGCCTTTCTAGAATTTCTTTTCTAAATTTGTAGAATATTAATGGAATTTATTATACATAACTAACCTTATCATTCTTTACAATTAAAGTTTTTTCTTCTAAATTTCAAACATTTTCATTAATTTCTTAATTACATGGGAATAATCAACAATAGTTTTCTTTTTTGGTGATTTCTCTTCCAATTTTTTTCCTTTTTCTGGTTTGTGGAATTAGTAGGAATTTTTACTCCAAATTGCAAGATCTTTCGATTTACCCTAGTAGAAGCTTTTAAGAAGTATTTTTTTTTTGATAAATAGAATTTGTAAGCCTTTTTAGAGCTCCCCTTCTAAATTTCTAAAATATTTTTCAGCAGTCTTACAATTGTTGTTTTCTAGGAATTTGTTCTTCAAATTGCAAGATTTTACTACCTTTTTTTTACCAGAAGCTTTTAGGAAGTTTTTTTTGTTGACTAGAATTTATAAGCCGTTCTAGACAGGCTTATAAATTCTAGTTCCTTTCTAAATTTCTAAAATAGTTTTTTTCTCCAAATTACAAGATGTTTCCATCTATTTTACTAAAAGTTTTCCCGAAGGTATTTTTTTGATGAATATAATTTTCAAGCCTTTCTAGAATTTCTCTCCTAAATTTCTAGAATATTAATGGAATTTATTGTACAAAACTAACCATATCATTCTTTACAATTAAAGGTTTATCTTCTAAATTTCAAACATTGTCATTAATTTCTTAATTGCATGGGAATAATAAACAATAGTTTTTTTTTAGTGATTTCTCTTCCAATTTTTTTTACCCTTTTTCTGCTTTGTGGAATTGGTACGAATTTTTACTCCAAATTGTAAGATCTGTCGATTTACCTTAGTAGAAGCTTTTAAGAAGTATTTTTTTTGCTAAATAGAATTTGTAAGCCTTTTTAGAGCTCCCCTTCTAAATTTCTAAAATATTTTTCAGGAGTCTTACAATTGATGTTTTCTAGGAATTTGTTTTTCAATTTTACTAGAAGCTTTTAGGAAGTTTTTTTTTTGGTGACTAGAATTTGTAAGCCTGTCTAGAACTCCCTTTATAAATAGTTTTTTTTCTCCAAATTACAAGATGTTTCCATCTATTTTACTGAAAGTTTTCCCGAAGGTATTTTTTTGATGAATATAATTTTCAAGCCTTTCTAGAATTTCTCTCCTAAATTTCTAGAATATTAATGGAATTTATTGTACAAAACTAATCTTATCATTCTTTACAATTAAAGGTTTATCTTCTAAATTTCAAACATTGTCATTAATTTCTTAATTACATGGGAATAATCAACAAAGTTTGTTTTTTCGTGATTTCTCTTCCAAATTTTTTGACAATTTTTCTGGTTTATGAAATTAGTATTATTATTTTCAATATTTTTAGAAATTGCTCCCAAAATTCTTTGAGAATTTTCGTAATCTGGAACAAAACTAATAATTATAATAAAATCAAAGAGAAAATACTGAAAAATATTATAATTTTTGAATTGACGAGGTTGTTACTTAACGAAATTGTATTATATAGGTGGTAAATAAAACTCTTCGGTATTGAGAATTTATACTGCGATAATTATTTCGCCATAAAGTGGCTTCATCAGGTAGATGATTGTGAAATTATAATTTTGGTAAATATTATCTATTTTACTCCAATTTTTGTTTAATTATAAACTTCAACATCAAATATGAATGTTTTGGTGGTGTGATGCATCTTGATACCAAAAAAGTGCAGTTTTTTAAAGTTTTAATTTAATTTGGTATTAAAATACTGTTGGGTTAATAATGTATGTTGCAATCTAACCTAATTCTGCTAACATAAAAAAAAATCTTCTCCCTATCTTTTTGCCCTTTTGTAAAATAGGCATTAGAGCCGGCGAAAAATATGGCCCCCCAGTGGTGATTGTGATAAATGCCCTCGGGGAAAAGGGCTAGGATTCCGGGGCAAATAGGTAATAGCGCGGATGTAATAGAGATAAAGTGTTAGTGGATGAGCACTCCATATTTAATTTGGGCTCCAAAAGGCCCCGGGATCAGTTCCCGTATTGGAAAATCTACGTCCTCCTAGTAATTGTGCGAGCCCTTTGGCTGAATACCCTCGTTCCCCCTAACAATGGTAATAATGATTATGTCGTGATAGTGGAAAGTGCTTTTGATAACACGATAAAGTTTTTTTTTAGAACGACAAGTAAAAACATTATTAGATGTTATAATCTGTCTATTAAAATTAAAGTATGATCTGAATACATTATTCCAGGTATTATGGTTAATAAGCTCGAACGTATTCCACGTCCTCGATATTATGGGGGGCGTGCTATAATAACCTCGATTAAATTCCTATCGGATTTGGTTAGGAATGATCTTGTCTATACAGAGAAGCCGTGTAGAACAAAGAGGTCGAATGCCAGTTGATCCCTTAATGTAACATAAGCGCGAATGAACAATTCAGGGACTAATTTCGACGACTCCCAAAGCCTAAACCCCTCGAACACATCCGAAGTAGGTTTAACATATCTCCCCCACCGCCCAGTATCGAACTTGGATAACGAATTTTATCCGCACCTGTTCATAATTAATTGAAATGAGGGTCAGACGATCAGTTCAAAAAAAAAAAAAAAGAAGTAGAAGAGAAAGACTCCCTCTTGTGCATTCCATCCGGTATACATCAAACGGAACGAAATATTCCATATTAAATTCAGCATCAAAAGACTACATCCTCTTTCTGTGAAATGCAGCGAGCAGCTGTTGCTACGATTCATATTCTCCTTCGGTGCGTCCCCCCCGCACGAGAAGGGGGGGGAATATTCCAGTAAGAGTAGCACGTGGGGGTTGTTTTATAGGAAACATTCGGAGGGAGGAAACGACAGTTTCCATTCTGAGATAAATAGAATTTTATGTTCTGGAAATTTTTTTCCGCCGCGAGGTTTTATTGAAAGTTCCACGTGTGAAAGGAAACGAGAATTAACGTTGGTAATTTTCCTTCTGGTCGTGGAGGATAGCGTGCGCTTTGATTTATGCGGGCTGATATTAAACCTCCATTTTAGACGTTAACTCGTCGGTGGGGGCGAGACCGTTTCATATTTCCAACCACCGACCTGCACAATCCCGGCCACCGGGAAAACGCGAAACAGATATTCACACTAATCCGAAACAAATGAAACCGTTCATTAAGGTGTGTTTGTTTTAAAAGCGAGAATAATAGAAGATTCATCTAAAAATAAATTAGTTATTTTGATGAGTAACTTAATACAATGATATATTAAGTAATAATATATAAATCTTTGTTCTTTTCAATCATCCTAAGACGTTTTAAAATATACAGGGTATCCCGTGAATGTGGGGAAATGGCTGGAACATAGATTCCTGGGATCAAAATATTATGATTTAACACAACTTATATATATCCAAAAATGTACGATTAAGACGGAATTAGTATTCAAAGTTCCAAAAAATTTTATTTCTTTTGTTAGTTTATTTAAACGCTTTATTCGATTTGAATGAAATTTATTATTATCCATTTCGCAATGCCAGATTTTATTACCTTCCAACTGTGTAACCATCAGTATTTACGTAACTATACAGCATTACAAGAAAATACACATTTGAAAATGCAATAACATAAATATTATTCGTAAAATAATTATACATACACAATATTATGTTATTATTTACTGTTTTGATTAAGAAGAAAGTTTTAATCTTAATGGATGGAAGTTGAGCTTTCTCATTATCATTATTATATGTACGATCCAGTACGGTCTTGTGTGATAGTTTAGCAATGTGAGCGCCGACAATGGAAGGTGTAATTAAGGCTGATAGTGACGTGTCTGAACACCGTGTGTATTACAATCGATACAAAGGATAAATTGCTTGCATAGTTATACGATATATACACGCTTAATAGGGTACACAGAATTTCAATATTCCCATTTGCATATTGTAATTTTGATAACTTACGCTCGAGGTGGCCACCTAATGTACTAATGTTCAGCGTGCTGCCTCCCGCCTTCATGCCGTCAACCGCTTACCTGCAACAGAGAATGAGGTGTTGAATTATGCTACAAATTGTAAACTTTAAAAAATATTAACAATTGTAGAATTATTATTATTACCTTATAAGAGAAATATAATCTTAAAGATTATCTGAAGTCAAAAGGAAAGTGTAAATAATATGATTGATTGTTGAAGCCATGACTTTGTGATACATCTTGATTACGAAATAGGTTTAAGAAATAATAACACTTTGCTAGTATCACGAATTTTTACACTTTTTATTGTGACTAGTTTCGTCCTATTCGGACATTATCAAACGAATACAATCAATTGTATAAAGTGTTATTATTTCTTTCCCTATATTTTTCTCGAAAACTACGAGGTTTACACAAAAAGGCTATTCCCATTAATTTGCTCAATTTTAAATTCTTTACAATAACTTGTTAAATAAATTTGATTTAACTCCTATAGTTTATTAGCAAATAGGCAAAAAATGTCAAAATTATTAAATTAGGAACTTTATGAAAAATATGTTTTAATAAAACTTGTTTAGTTTTTCATTCTCTTACACTTGAAAAGCTATGTCTTATTTTTCAAAATTTGTTTGTATAGATTATTAATATTTGCAATGATGTTATGTTTATTTACGTTTTATAACTTTTAATTAAAACCCTCGCTTATGTTTTATTGAATAGAGGGTGGGTAAGAGACCAACCACCCACCCTACATATACTAATTAACTTTAATTACTGATCGCCTCCCGGTTTACAATAACTTTAATTTTAAAATGAGAATAAAAGAAAATTGACAAAGTAAAATTTTTTAGTGTGTAAATAAGTAAGAATATTTATACATGATACGTGGAAAGGTACGTGGCTTTAAATCAAGCTTAAATAAGATTAGCTATAAAAGTTAATTTATATGTAAACTGAAATTTGGATTATGCTTTATTTTTTATTACACACAAGTTTTTATTGTTTTTTGCAGCAAAATCATCAACGATTAGTCTTTAAAATTATCATGAATATGTAGGGTGGGTGGGTGGCCTTTATCCTACCCTCCAATTAGTAAAACATAAGCGAGGGTTTTAATTAAAAGTTGTAAGATTTAAATAAACACAAAATAATCGTAATTTTTAGATATTTATTCTTACAAAGTTTTCAAATAATTTTTAAAGCGGTTTCACTGATTGCTGGGTGTGATAGAGGCCACCCACCCACCCTACATATACATATAAATTTCAATTACTGATCGTCACGCGGTTTGGAGTAAAATTAATTACAAAACTTTTTCAATAAAAGAGAAACTCAAAAAGTAAAATATTTGAGTGAGTAAATAAATAAAAAAATGTATGCATGATGGGTGGGCAGACTTTAAATCTAAATTCAATAACTTTGGCTATAGAAATTCATTTATAGATAAACGTAAATTTTGATTTTGTTTTAATTTTTTGTGTTTGACTGTTTTAGCAGCAAAAACGTCAACGATTAGCATTTAAAGTTATCATGTATATATAGGGTGGGTGGGTGGCCTCTATTCCACCCTCCAACCAGTAAAAGATAAGCAAGTGTTTTAATTAAAAGGTTGTAAAATATCAATAAATAGAAAATAATTGCAATTTTTTGAGATTTATTCATACAAATTTTTCAACTCATTTTTGATGATTTTTCACTGATTGGAGGGTGTAATAGAGGCCACCCACCCACTCTGCATATACATATCAATTTCAATTACTAATCGTCTCGAGGTTTGGTGTAACATTAATTACAAAAATTTAATGAATGATAAGATTAGCTATAGTTATATCTAAATTTAAATTTTGATTTTGTTAAATTTTTATATAGGCTTTGACTGGTTTTAGCAGCAAAATTATCAACAATTAGCAATTGAAGTTTTCATGTATGAGTAGGGTGGGTGGGTGGCCTCTATCCCACCCTCTAATCAGTAAAACATAAACGAGGGTTTAAATTAAAAGTTGTAAAACGTAAATAAACATGACATTATTGCAAAATTTAATAGTTTTAGTAAAACAAATTTTACAAATAATTCTGGATGATGTTTTACTGATTAGAGGGTAGGATAGAGGCCACCCCCCCACCCTATATATACATATTAACCTTAATTACTGATCGCCTCGCCGTTTGCAATAACTTTAATCACAATATTTGTATAAAGGGAAATTGACAAAGTAAAATGTTTGACTGAGTAAATTAGTAAATTAGTGATGGGTGGCCAGACTTTAAATCTAAATTATATAAGATTAGCTATAGAAAATCAGTTATATTTAAAATTAAATTTTGATTTTGTTCTATTTTTTATTATAAAAAGTGTTTGACTATTTTTAGCAGCAAAATCATTAACTATTAGCAATTGAAGTTATCGTGTATATGTAGGGTGGGTGGGTGGCCTCTATCCCACCCTCCAATCAATAAAACATAAGCGAGGGTTTTAATTACAAGTTGTAAAATACAAATAAACACAAAATAATTGCAATTTTTAGAGATTTATTCATACAAATTTTTCAAATAATTTCTGACAATGGTTTACTGATTGGAGGGTGGAATAGAGGCCACTTACCTACCCTATTTATATACATATAAATTTCAATTACTGATCGTCTCGCGGTTTAGAATAAAATTAATTACAAAATTCTGAATATAAAATAAATTAAAGAGGTAAAATTTTTGAGTGAGCAAATTAGTAAAATTTGTATGGACGATTAGTGGGCAGACTTTAAATCTAAATTAGATAAGATAAGCTATAGAAAGTCATTTAAATTTAAACTTAAATTTGGGTTAGCTTATTTTTTTTATTATAGACAATGTTTTATTGTTCTTTTAATAATAATACCTTTTTATTCACAAAATTATGCATCCAAAAACCACAGTGGTAACACATTATAAAGAATAACGTCAAAACCAAGATAGCGATCAATGTACATTTTCGCTGAACTTAACTAAGCTAAATCTAGTATAAAATAAATACTGTTAGTGAGAGTATCGAACATACCTCCCTTTTTATCTGTAAATTTTATTAGTATTAACATATTTTACAATAAAAATTTAGAAATATTGTATGATTCCTTCTCTCTCAGGTATGCACGTAACTTGTTTTTGAATAATTTTGAACTCCTTATATTCCGTAGGTAACGTGGCAATTTATTGGAAAATTTAAGACCATTACATAGCTGACTTTTCTGAGTAAATTGTAATTAAAGTATTATCACTTTCTTCACAAATTCTTTTTTTTTGACTAGATGCACATTAGTTAAAATGACATTGAAAAAATTTCATTAAATACAAAAGTCGAAAAAAATTGGGCGACTTAATTATTATGATTAATTAAATAAAAATAATTTAAAAGTTATGGTTTACAAAGAGAAAAAGGTTTACAATATTGGTAATTTGGACAAAAAGCATGTATTAGTTGTAATAGTGGATTATTTAATTGACTTTAATTTTTTTTTTAATTACGTAATTTGTTTTCATGCTTTTTCATTTCGATTGCTTCCAACATATTTAATTTGTAAGATGATGAAAATTTTAATAATTTTGTATTATTTATTGAAAATTCATGACCTGTGTTAATTAAATGATAAGCGACAGCTGATTTCTCAGTGTTTTGATTTTTAATGTGGTAGATGTGTTCCTTAAATCGTGTGCTTAAATTTCTTTGCGTTTGTCCTATATACATTTTGTCGCATTCGTTGCAATTTATTGAGTATATACTTGATTTTTGAATGTCATCTATTTTGTTAAATCTATTGCCTAAAAATGTTTTTAATTGTGTATTTGTGTAAAGGTTGAATTTTTATACAATTTCTTGAATTTATTTTCTAACGTTGGTACATAAATTAATCTAAAATATTTCTTTTGTGTATAGTCATTAATTTGGTTCAAACAAGTTATTGATTTTATTCTGTATTTGTATGAATGTTCGTTTATTAATTTTTTAATGGTATTTTTGTTATAATTAAGTGGTTCTGCTATTTGTAAAATTAGATTGATTTCTTTTTCTCTATTATATTTGGATAATGGTAAGTTAATTGTTCTGTAAATCATTGAATGAAAAGCTGCCATTTTATGTTTCCATGGACTTTTAGAGTCTGCATGGTTATAATTAAAAGTATGTATGTCCTTTATATATATATATATATATATATATATATATATATATATTATTATTATTATTATTATTATTATTATCGATATATATATATATATATATATATCAAATTCTAAACTATTGTTAACTTTACTAATATGATAATTATTTCGAGAAAAGGAAGTTTATTATTATTTTCTAACTCAACAGTGAAATTTATTGATTCGTATTGGTTATTTAGTGCTGATACTAAATTGTCTATATTATCACTTTTTTGACTATAGCAAAGACATAATGATACCATATGCGAGGGATGTTGGGTATCACGTTTTTAGCTTGTTTTTTTCTAAATTATTGAAGAAAATATTGGCTAAGAAGGGGGATAAAGAATTACCCATAGCTGTACCAAGAGTTTGTTTATAGTATCTATTGTTGAATTCAAAGGTATTACTTTCCATGACCATTTTTGTTAGTTAAATATATTGTTTTATGTCCTAGTTAGGCACTGAATTTTCTTTTAAAATATTCTGTAGGATTTTAATACTTTCATCAATTGGAACGTTAGGAAAAAGAGATTCTACGTCAAACGATACTGAAATTTCATCTGCGTTAAGTTTTGTGTTATTTAGTAATTGTATTAGATAAATCAAATTTTTTATAAATAATTCATTTTCAATTTTTAAATTATTAAATTTTTGTACGAGCCACTTTGCAATTTTATAGGTTGGTGAATTAATATTAGATACTATAGGTCTATATTTATTCCCTGGTTTATGGATTTTTGTTAAGCAATGCAAACTTGGCAATGTTAGATTTTTCATTTTGAGTTTCCAAGAAGTTTTTTTGGTCAATTAAAGGTGTTGGATTTTTTACCAAATTATTGATCTTTTACACATAATTATTGAGGGGAATATTATTAAATAAAATGTAAGGGCCGGATTCTAATAATAAATTGACATTTTCTAAGTAACTGGATTTATCAACAATCACTATAGCGTCACCTTTATCAGATTTGTGATAATAGCAATCTTTTTGTTTTAGTGACCTGAGAGTGGTGTAATCTTTTTTATTCTTCTTACTTTATCGGATCATATTCTTCGTCTTCAATAACATCTCCTTGGCCATTTGACGGAAGCTTATACCTTCGCAATGCTTTAGTAGTGTGGTGGCGTTTTCGACGTCGTTGATTATGACTTTTCTGATACTGTCAATCGATGTATTGGATAGGCATAGAAAATATTCTTTCGGGTACTATACACGTGATTGTGAGTATATGAATTAAATTTAATCGATTTGTATTTAAAGATAAAAATCAGGATCTCATAAATATTATGGCCATAAAATGTTTAGTATATCAGAGTTCGTAAAATGACCTCTGCATGATTCGTTGTAGTTTAAATTTAAAGCTCTCTTCTGAGCATTAAAATTTTGTTACGATAGTGTACTGTTTCCGTAGAATATACGAGCCAACTTTGAATGACTTGGATGGCATTACGAGGCCATATCGCATAAGTGATTCAAACTTGGTTTTGTATACCATGATCAATATGTTACGATTAATAAATGGTTTCAAAAACTCTCAAAGCATAGCAGACTGAATTTAGTTTTGAAATTTAGCTTTCTGTGCATGGTTATTCTTAAAGCACTACATTCTGACTCTAGTTCTATGTCGGTATTTCCTAACCTTATTTTTGAAATTTATATAAATGATTGTAAATACCTTCTTAATACACTTTTAAACTTTATTTGTGACTATAGTTTTAACAGTTTTCGCCTGTCGTTTTCAAACAAAAGAATTTCGATCCGGATTGAAACACGTGTCAGGCAACTGAAAATAAAAATATGGAACAAAACAAGTGTTTTGCTATACCCAATTTGAAAACTTAGGCAGGTGCCTCTTACTCCATATAATTCCAGTTTTGTTAGTAAGATGATATTATCCATGTGAAAAGTACCTTGGAAAGGTCTAGAAATATTCCTACAGGAATTTCCGCTCTTTCCAAGGTATTAGCTTCACATTCTAAGTAGTCAAAGATGACCGTAATGGTAGATCTTAGTTTCATTGAAAAAATTATTGTTGATAGAAAAGTTTAGGAATAGATTCGCTATTACATTTCTAAGATTTTAGTAAAAACACTCAATAATGCAATTGGCTTGTAATTCGTTCGATCTGTTGAGTCATCTTTTTTATATACCGGAGTTATTACTGCAATTTTTAAGATATCTAAAAAGATTTCCGTTTCTAAAGGTTTTTTTACAAAAAAAGTTAATAAATAGTAACAGTTTATTTTTTTGCACTTTTTAATATTTTTGAGTTTATTTCATCATAGCCTGAACTGTTTTTATTTTTCATAGCATGTATAATATGTATAGTATTTCGGTTTCTAGTAATATTAATGTTAGGTTTTGTATTTTTCATTTTCTTAGTTAACTCAAGGCAAATATTTATAAAATGTTGATTAAATGTTTCTAGTTGATCTAGAAATATAATATTATCTGTCGGTTTGGAATTACAAGTAAGTTTTGACGAAAAAATCTCGTTACTCTTGCTCTTTTGAGCCAGTTGTTTGGATCCTTTAGAGTCACCAGAAACGTCATAGGGGCTAATACTTTAAAGCTACAATATTCTTCTGACATCTTAGATTTGATCCTTTCGCATTTTACACCATCGATGCTGATTTCTTCTAGAAATGTTATTAATTGATCTTTCGTTGCATTTGGGTTCAGTTCGCAAACATTATTATGTTTATAATTTTATTTCCATTATTTATTTTGGTATTTATTTTGTTCTTAGAAATATGTTTTTGCACCTCGTCTGGATGTATGTCTGGGTTAGACGGAGCGTTTTTATCAGTGATTTTTGGGACTGTAATACCTTTCACGAGGTTAGCTATCAATTCAGCATTTTGCTCATCACAGTGATCTTAATTTATACATTAGTTTAATTTTGACTTCTTCTTTGTTGATGTCGCCTACCGTTCCCTTGGTGAAGTTGTTTTGTTTTGACAAGTTTAGCTTTTCTGTTTTCCTCATAGTTTTCGAAGAATATCTAGGAAAAATACTATGATGACCACATCAACATTTTTAATGTTTTTTTTTACATTTTACAACTTTTACTTAAAATCCTCGCATATGCTTTAGTGTTTGGAAGGTGGGATAGAGGCCACCCACCCATTTTTTCAATTTTAAATTCTTTACAATTACTTGTTATATAAATTTCATGTAGCTCCAATAGTTAGCAATTGGCAGAAAATATCAAAATTTTCAACTTTTCTATTTTTCTCAAAAGTTAAGAAATTTATGAAAAATATGTTTTAACCCTTTTGTAAAATAACTGCACATGGGGTCTTCCAGGACCCCAAGTTGAAAATTGCTTAAAAAATTCTTCTATCTTCTACATAGGAATATACAACTGTACAAAAGCGTTACATTATGGACTAGAAAAATCAGCCATTACTAGAGAGTTAACTCTTTTCTCTCGTGGATTGAGAAACTAAGTTAAGAAAATTCTTAAAATGCACGTTTTCTTTAAAACAGACACAGACATTCTCATTCACGAAAACAATACTTTCTCTATATATTCTTAATAGAAAAAGTAAAAATGAAAATAATGATTATATGAAAACGAGATTAAAAAGAGTTGATAGATAGGAATGAGGCACGTGATGCATTTTTAAACACGAATAACATCCACTCATTCCATTTGTTGATTCCATATTAACATAAGGGCGTAATAACCGACCCTATCTTGATCGAGGCACAACAAATGTTGATTACGGCAAACATGAAATTTCCGTGCGGCTCTGAACTTTTTATTAAGACTGATTGGCCGGCCGGCACAATAAAATATTAACTGGATGGCGTGTTTGTCATAAACGCGCAAACGTTTCACAGCAAAATTGTGTAATTTTCAGGCCATTGTATACATTACGTTTAATTGCCCCGCAACAATTACCGATTCAGATCGAAACTCGACTCTCTTTACATAGTTTACAATAAAAAAAACAGTATTTATTTATTAGGTTTCTAATCACTACAATTGCAAACAATAAATGTACACACCTCCACAATCACAAATAATTTAATAATGTTTTGTTGTTATACATTCAATAAAAAATGCATTAAAATTGTATCAATTCATGAGATGTATTATTCAGCCAGCGTGTATATTATTATTTAGTTAATTTAAATAAATTATATAAAATCAGGTTTTTTCACATAAATTTTTATTCGATGCGGTAAAGCACTTTTTGAGTTAATACAAAACTAATTAATTAGTTTTGTACTTTGAAAATGATTAGAAATGATCAAAACCTGTGTCAGATAACTGAAAATAAAAATATTATGGAACTTGACAAGTGTTTTACCTCGTCGAATTTACATATCTCATTCCATCAATAGTGTAACTCAACCAGTATAAATTTTGAATATTTAATTTGTTTTATAGTTGTAGATTCGTATTTTTAAATTATTAGTTAATTTTCTACAACGAACTGAAAGATTTTAATATATTTTATTTAAAAAAATATGTGCCCGGCGCATCCACCATAAATACACATTTCGTTTTGAACTTAAAAAAACGAATGTAATCATTTCATACCTTAATGCCGCAACGTGTAAACGTAAAGCAATGTAATTACAAGTACGACCCACGGTCTGTAAAGGGAGCGCAAAACTATCGGCCAGAAAATTGCCCTTAAAGCGTTTGATGGTTGCGCACCGCTCGTTCCGCCCGTCGCCGTCCATTAATCACCACATATGAAAGGAAACCCGGCGGAAGAATACACCTCGGACATTCCGAAATTTCACTGGGAAATTACGGGAATATTAAAACGTCTTCCATGAATTGAAATGTTATTGCGATTGTGTGGCATGATTTACGGTCGGAAATTTATATCCATCACGAATGAAAATATGCCGTCGTATATTTTTAAAGAAATTCAAAAATTTTGCCTTTATGTAGATATTCTCTACAACATTATCTGCCGTGTGTGTTTCCATACAGACCACTAATGTTCTGGTAAAATTTATGCGTTCGACCGAATTCCTGGCAGTATTTCAGGTAGTTTACAAGAGATCTTAAACTCTAATCACCAGCAAATGTTGCACTTGCATAATTTCCTGCTTTGCTCTTAACACCCTCGCCCATTTCCACACACACATACAGACACATTATCCAGTAATTCTTACTTGGTAGGGAAACTCGTGCACGAATCGACACTTTGTCGACATGACTGTGATAAATGATAATTACTGGCATTGTCTCTGCACATAATTTGTCAAATGTCACATTCCGAGCGCTCCCTGCGGCTAAACCAAGTCATCGCGAATGGATTAATCAGAAAATTACACCGAAGTTAATCGCATGGAAATAAGTATTTACAGTAGTTATTTATTGTTACCCTAATACCGAACTGTAGCAGTGAATTTATTCGAGTGCCGATGATATTAACGGTCCCTGAGAGTGATTCAATTTCGTCCGTCGATATATTTCGAACACCGACGTCAGCTTAAACTTGAAACAATTTCCATCTGACGGGAAACGAAGGCGTTATTGCAGTTCACGTACGTTAAACAATGCATTTCTCATCCGCTATTAAATCCCTGGAGTTTTACGGCCTCACGGTCGGAAATTCCGGACCTTATATAGGGCTTTTGTATATGTGTGTGTGTGTGTGCGTTATCCTGGGCCCGAGATTTCCGCGGATTCGGAATGTTATGGAATATTGGCCGCTCCCTTTATGTCCCCGCACGAGTTCACGCAAACCGCCACCGGCGGAGGACTTCTGCTCTCGGTTCATTTGCGCGGTGGGAAGTCGCCGGGAAAATTTGGTCAATTCCCAGCGAACGTTTGAAATTCACTTGGTTATTACGTCGTGTTTCTTTAACGTCCATTTAATCTGCTTTCGGGTCGGTATAAAAGATTACTTTAAGCACAAAGAGATGTTATTTATGGGAACACGGATATACTTCACTAACCCAATTTATTTAATTCATTACACAATCATTGATCAAGAACTAAATTTAATATAGTCAGTATAGGGATAAAAAAATAACGTATTTTTAAATATTTATATGAAATATTTAGGAGAGTCTCATCTTTTTATAGAAAATTATAGTTTTACAAAATGAAACACATTTGATTTTACGTTACTCGAAAATTGTTTGGCCTCACAGAAGCTTTATAAAGCTGATGAATAATCATGTTTGGCTTCGCAATTACTTATAGTAAAACTATTTTGCGACTAAAATTATTAAAACCAATACCTCTGTTTCCTTTCAATAATAAATATTATTATTATTGTCTTCTTGAGTTCAAGACTTTTTATTAACTCTTTCCAGACTTTAAAATCTTTTCAGTGTTACTATATTTTTAGAAATTAATGTTAAACATTCGTATTTTATATTTTTACATGTTTTTAAAAGATTATATTATTTACTTCCATTAATCTTTCTTCCAGATTCCTAGATTTTTTTAGGGATTCGTGAATCTTTTTCGCCATTTGTTGTTCAAATTTCTATAATTAACTTCCATATTTTGTTATTATTTCTTAACTTCTTCTGATCTTTCAGAGAAAACATCACCTGAATTAATTTTTTTTGTCAAGGGTTTAATTATTTTTTTAGCAATTTCCTTTTGGAATATCTATAATTTTCCCTCAGATTTCTATCATTGTTTCTATGTGGGTTTCAAAATTTTCAAGTAATATTCCAGAATTGTGGATTTGTCTTTTTTCTTTTTAGATTTTCTTCCAGATTTTTTAAAATTTCTTTCAGAGCTTTTGTAGCATTTCTACGAGAGTTTTAAAATTTTCCAACATTTTCCGTTTCAGAGTTTTAAAATTATCTTCAAGGGTCAAAACACATTTTTTTGGATAACGCATAAACAATTGCAAACATCCCACTTGCAAATTCCAAAATATTCAACCCTCAATTTTCAAGATTCAGTTTTCATTCTTCATATTTTCAAATTTGATTTTGAAATAGTAATACAAAAGCCACACACTTAAAATTTTTAAAATCCACATGCCAGTAAGTATGCTTCAAAAAATATAAACAATTGCAAACATTCCTCCTCTAAGTTCCAAAATATTCAACCCTTAATTTTCAAGATTAAGTTTTCATTTATCATATTTTCAAAATTGATTTTAAAATAGTAAAACAAAAGCCACAAACTTCAGATTTTCCAAATCCACTTGCTATCGAATATACTTCAAAAAAACATAAATAATTGCAAACATGTCTCCTCTACGTTACAAAATATTTAACTATCAATTTTCAAGATTAAATTTTCATTCTTGATATTTTCAAATTTGATTTTAAAATGGTAAAACAAAAGCCACAAACTTTAAATTTTTAAAATCCACTAGCTACCGATTAGGCTTCAAAAATATAAACAATTGCAAACATCCCTCTTCCAAATTCTAAAATATTCATCTCTTAATTTTTATTCTTCATATTTTCAAAATTGATTTTAAAATAGTAGACCAAAAGCCACAAACTGTAAATTTTCAAAATCCATTCCCAGCTAGTTATGCTTCAAAAATATAAACAATTGCAAACATCCCTCTTCCAAATTCCAAAATATTCAACCCTTAATCTTAAAGATTAAATTTTCATTCTTCATATTTTCCAATTTGATTTTAAAATTATAAAGTAAAAGCCACAAACTTTAAATTTTCAAAATTTACGCCTCACTAGTTATGCGTAAAAAAATTGCAAACATGTCTCTAGTACATTTCAAAATATTCAAGCTTTAATTTTGAAGATTACATTTATATTCTTTATATTTTCAAATTTGATTTTATTATAATAAAACAAAAGCCAAAATAATTTAAATTTTCAAAATCCAATTAACGCTAGTTGTGCCTCAAAAAATATAAACAATTGCAAATGTCCCTTTGGCAAGTTCAAAAATATTCAATCCTCAATTTTCAAGATTAAATTTTCATTCTTTATATTTTCAAGATTTGATTTTAAAATGGTAAAACAAAAGCCACAAACTTTAAATCTTAAATATCCACTTGCCACCGATTATGCTTCAAAAAATATAAACAATTGAAAACATCCCTCCTCTAAGTTCCAAAATATTCAACCTTTCAACTTTTAAGATTATATTTTTATTCTTCATATTTTCAAATTTGATTTTAAAAATAATTTATAATGATTTTGAATATTTTTTAGCAATTTCCCTGATATCAATAATTTTCCTTAAGATTTCTATCATTAGGGTTTTAAAATTTTCAAGTAATATTCAAGAATTTTGGATTTGTCTTTTGGCGTTTTAGATTTTCTTATTGAATTTTCTTCCAAATTTTTAGAATTTATTTCCGAACTTTTATAGCATTTTTACGAGGGTTTTGAAATTTTCCAATAGTTTCCGTTTTAGAGTTTTAATATTATCTTTAAGTGCCAAGACACATTTTTTTAGATAACATCTTTAATTTTTAAAATTATTTTCAAAGGTTTTAATTATTTTTAGGACTTTCTCTTTGAGATATCTATAATTTTCCCTCAGATTTCTATCAATTTTTCTATGAGGGTTTTCAAATTTTCAAGTAATATTTCAAAATTCTGGATTTGTCTTTTTTTCTTTTATATTTTTATTTTGAATTTTCTTCCAGATTTTTTAGAATTTCTTTCAGAACTTTTGAAGCATATTTACGAGAGTTTTAAAATTTTCCAACACTTTCCGTTTCAGAGTTTTAAAATTATCTTCGAGTGTCAAGACACTTTTTTAGATAACATCTTTCATTTTTAAAATAAATTTCAAGGGTTTTAATTATGTTTTAGCAATTTCCCTTCGAGATATCTATAATTTTTTCTCATTGTTTCTATGAGGGTTACAAAATTTTCAAGTAATATTCAAAACTTCTGGATTTGTCTTTTGGCGTTTTAGATTTTCTTTTTGAATTTTCTTTCAGATTTTAGGAATTAATTATATTTATTTTAGAATTTCTTTCAAAGCTTTTGTTGCATTTCTACGAGTTTTCAAATTTTCCAACACTTTCCGTTTCAGAGTTTTAAATTTATCTTCAAGTGTCAAGAAACATTTTTTAGATAACATCGTAAATTTTTTAAATAATTTTCAAAAGTTTGAATTATTTTTTAGCAATTTCCCTTCGAGTTATCTATTATTTTCCCTCAGATTTCTATCATTGTTTCTATGAGGGTTCTAAATTTGCAAGTAATATTCTAAACTTCTGGATTTGTCTTTTGGCGTTTTAGATTTTCTTTTTGAATTTTCATCCAAATTTTTTAGAATTCCCTTCAGAGCTTTTGTAGCATTTTTACGAGGGTTTTGAAATTTTCCAACAGTTTTCCTTTCAGAGTTTTAATATTATCTTTAAGTGCCAAGACACATTTTTTATATTTCCACAATTTTTATATGGTTTCTGTGTTTTCTTAGCAATTTATATTCCAGTTTTAGATTTATCCAGAAATTCTTAAATATTTCCTAAATAGGAACTTTAAAAGAAAATAGACTTCTTTGATATCACACGTGACTATAGTACCAACCTTTAATAGTCCATTATCAAAAATTACAGTCTTTCAAAGTTCCTGATTCAAGATGTATCACAAAGTGATGACTTCAAGCATTTAACATATTTCCTACATAGTTCCTTTTTTTTTTCAGATTACTAATTTTCTCAACGACGTTTCTTCTATATTGTTAGAATTTCAAGAGGTTTTTGATCGAGTTTATAGCAATTTTCTTTCAGATTTCTAGAAATTTCTTTGATTAAATTTTTTAGGAACTTATGATTAATTTCTGCAATTTAAAAAAAAAACTTTTCTCCAGATTTATAGAATTTTAATCAAGGTTTGTGGATTTAGAGAGTTATCTTGGAGTGATCAAGAAATATCTAGGAATTTTTATTCAATATTTTAGAATATCCTTCAAATGTTCTAAAATTTTCTATTAATTTTCCTTCTAATAACCTTTTTGAGCGTTTATTTTTTAAATTAGGTTGATTTATTCTAGGGTTTCGAAAATTTATCCCACCAATTTATCCCTCACATTTCTATAAATGGCTTTCAGCATTTCATTTTTTAGCACATTTTAGAATGTTTCTAGTTCTTGTGTTTATTGAAATTTTATGATCCACACTCTTAAAATTTTTCGATAACATATTCCTTAAAGAATTAGATTAGGATTCACCACGGATTAAGTGAGAAGATAATCAATCGTGTAGATTAGGATTATACCAATTACTTCTCGAAATTTTGTTTTGTGGATTCATCAATATTTTTATCAATTCGTTTTCCAAGTTTCTATAATTAACTTTTAGATTTTTTAGATTTCTAGAATTATCTTCTATTTGCTTTGAGAAGTCTAGCATATTCCTGAATAATTTTAAAATTTTCTTCAAGGGTTATAAATATTTTTTGCAATTTACCTTCGTCATAACTTTAATAAAATTTACCTTTAGATTTCTAGAATAATTCCAAGTTATTGTAAATTTCTTTAATAATTTCAAATTTTCAAAGCAATTTAATAGAATTCTAGATTTTTTCTAGCATTCCATATTTTATTTGATTTTGTTTTCTAGATATTTACATTTGGGATATTGTAATGTTATCGTAAATGTAATATTTTTAAGATTGTGTGAGTTTAACCTTACAAGTGTATATCAATTAATAATAATAATAATATTTATAATTTTTTGAGAATTTCTAAATTTTTTGAGCAATTTTTTTCATATTCCTTGAATTTTTCTAATTGTGAGGGTTCCGAAATTTGCAGAAAGTTTGACCGTACATTTTTACAAGTTTTGTCGAGATTTTAAGATTTTTTGTCATATTTCTGGAATATACCTAGAAGGTTCTAGATTTTTCAGCAATCACTTGCTTTTTCAAAATTACGACCTTTAAAGGTTCTTAAATTTCCCAGCAATTTATATAGTTTTTTTTAATAACTTTGAGTGTTCAAGACGTTTTCTAGAATTCTATTTTTTAGCAATTTATATTCTAGATGTTAACACATATCCAGCAATTTCTATTCTATATTTTTAGACACTTCTTAAAAAGTTAAATTGCTTTCAGATATTAGATTTTTATTAGGAATCTTGTTTCTAGATTTCTAAAATTTCTAGAGATTTGTAAACATTTGGAACAATTTTCGTCCAGATTTCTAGAATTTTCTATAAATGTGCTTATATTGTTTAGCAACTTATGTAACAGACTTTTCTAGCAAATCATATTTTTTATTTCTAGAAGATTCAGATTTCTACAATTTTCGGCAACCATTTCTCCAGATTTAAAGAATAGAGCTTAGTAGTGGTTTTTTAAGCAATTTATCTTTAAAATATCTATAACTTTCTTACAGTTTCTAGAAGTGTTCACTAATGTTTCTTCCTTTCTTCGAATTGATTGTTTTAGAAGATTATTAATTATCTGAGTGTTCTGAATTTTATTAACAGTTTCTTTTCCAGGCTTCTATAGTTTGGTTTCAGATTGCCAGCAATTTATCTTCAAGTTTCTATGAATAAAATAAATCTACAAAGATCCGACCTCCTAATATCGTAATAGAGAGAGAATAACATCTTTATTCGAACATCATGAATACAAAATTAAAAACATTTACAGATGATTTATAATGTGTTAGTCTGTCCGTTTGATAATTTAATAAATACTTCCTTAAATTTAACCGAGGAGGGAAATTTAAAGACAAAAACTATTTCCATCATGTGGCTTAGATAATAAGCAAATTTCATCGTGCATGAACGTCAATGCGAAACTAACGAAACGTGCGAAAAACAATTTCTGGTTTCGGTCAGCGCTGATGACTTGGACGTTAAGTCGCGCCCAATTTTTTCCAGTTTCCTTTTTTTCCGGAGCATCATACACACACACACACATACACATACAATGGTAATCCCGGTTTATTGCGGCGATAAATAATACATTTTTCTGGAAGGGCCATAAATTCTCCACAGCGGCCTGTAATTGAATCCGTCCAATTAATTTCGCCGCCGAAACACCGAATAGATTTTTTTTCTGCGCGCTCTCCTGGCGAACCGAATGGGAAGAACTGTAATGCCGGAGGATTATTTAATGAGGTAAATAATTGCGTTCTGTAACTGATACATATGGGATTGGGTAGTGCATACACGTGTCGGAGGGTGGTTTGAATGGATGTTTTATGTAATCGAGATCGCATCGACTTTATTATTACGTTTCACTGTATGAAGCATATAATTGATTTCAAAATTTTAACGGAAATGAGAAATAGGACAATTTAAAAAAAACATAAGTTTTCCTTTATAAAGTTGTTTGTAAAAATTTGAAGTATAATTTTGAAAATGACAGAATATCTGTCGAAATCATAGTCACATTAAAAATAAAAGTGTATGATATATAAAAAAGGTATTAAAAATCATTTATTAAAACTAAGATTCCTCATAAAGATAGCAAAATATAATAGTAACACGAATAAAATAATTTAGAGTAAAAGATTTTATGTTAGTATATTAACAAAATATGAAGGAATTGATACATATTGTAATCATAATTATATACTTATTTCTCACTAATCACTTGATGAAACATTATATTAATATAGGTTTTTAATTAAATTAAATTTACTTGAATAAATTATTAATTTGTGAAAGAAGCCAAGTGAATTTAACTTAATCAAAAACCTACAGTAATCAGAATCTTATAAAGAAACAGCACATTGTGCTACCAACAATAAGAAACAAGATCAGTTTCTTTTAAAGTTATTGCTAACAAACATTTTGTATTAAATTTGATCTGAATTCTAATTTTAAAAAAAGCAGGATGGAAGTCATCTGAAATACATATTTAAGGGTTAAAAACTTCCAGAATTAATACTGAAGTTAGTTTCGAAAAAGATTGTCTTAAATTCTTCCTAATTCTTAAGACTTAGAAACAAACCAATCTTAGATTGAATCTTTAAAGTAGTTTCCAAAAATGTTATAAATAAGAAAGATTAAATTAATTTTAATAAAACACCAAATATATTTGGAAAAAATCTGGCTAGAATTAATAGTAAAGTTATTTAGCATAAATATTTTCTAAAATTCATTAGAATTCCTAAAATTATATCAATAAAAGGAAGGGAATTAATTTTGAGTAAATATAATGAGCTTAAAATTTATGGGAATTAGAAGACTTTAATTAATCCTGAAGTTGGCTAACAAAAATTATATCTTGAATTCGTCCTCAATCCCAAAATCTTTAAAAATGGTTGCAGTTTATTCCTAATATAGCTCCCCAAACTGTTTTAAATAAGAAGGATGTAACTAGTATAAGTGTAATCTTTTATAATTTCCAGGAGAAGAAGGCATTTAGATTAAATCGTAAAATTAGAATAGAAATATTAGAATTTCCCCATAAAATGTTTTTTTTTTTTGTAATAAATTTGTGTTTATGTATAATTTATAAAAAGGAAGACCAAAGTTGTGAATAAATAAATAAATTTATCCTTAGATTTTTCCGGCATTATCTCTCAAAAATTGTATTTTTTTTAAATATTATCTAGCGACTTCTAATGTACAAATTTTGACAATAATTTTTCCTCTAGATTATTAGAATTTCTAAACAATTATGTTATTTAGAATCTCACAATTTTCTATCATTATCTCCTCCAAATTGCTAGAAATAAAACTTTATTTTTTTATTTTCCTTATTTTTCTAGTGTTTTGTAAATTGAAGCAATTTTTTCTACGAATTTAGCAATTTATAATTTTTTTCATTCATTTCTCTTGAACTTTCTGAGAATTATCTTTGAGTATTTTTAATAATTCATTTTCTATATTACGAGCGTTTAGAGTTCTTAAATTTTAGGAAATTGTTCCTTCTAGATTTTTAGAATTTCCTCTTATTTTGTAATTTTCTAACTTTATCTCTCAAAAGTATTATATGGTAGATTTTACTTTTCAAAATTTCATTTTCTAGTGTTTTTCGACTAAATTTCTATAAATTTTACAATTTCTATAATTTTTTCATTCATACCTTCTTAAATTTGTAAAAAATATCTTAAGGAGCTTGAAAATATTTTAGCAAAATTTTTAGTTAGTAGTTAGTCTCGAGTTATGTGAATATTAATTAGTGTAAAGGAAGGTTTTTATTGCTTTATTAATTAATACAATTTTTGGTAATTTCTTTTCTAAAATTGAGCATGTTTTCGTTGGTTTGACATTTTTCCAACATTTTTCTTTAGATTTTTTGAATTTATTGATCTTAGAGAAAAAACATCTTTGTTAAGGCTAGTATTTATATTATATAATTATAACAATAATGATTGTGATTCTTCGTCTTCTATACGGCTATTGGCCGTAGATCTTTCAGCCTCTTGATATTATTTTTCTACATTCATAAAATGTGCTAGCATTACCTCTTCCAAATTTCTATAATTTTCTAGTATTTTGTCTTCTAATTTGAAGCAGTTTTTTCTTTCAGAGTTTTCCATAAATTTTGTAATTTCTACAATGTTTTATTCATTTCTTTACATTATTTCTGAGTACTGTAACCTTTACAATTTGTTTTTGATAGAGTTCTAGAATTTCCTGGTATTGTTTTTCTAAATTTATACTTCAAATTTGTTAAAATTATTTTTGAAATTTTTAACGAGATTTTTAGTGATTCCTCTTCGAATTTGAGATGTTTACAACTTTTTCCTGTAATATTTCTTTTAGATTCTTATAAACAATTTTTGTTTTAGCTTTAACTATGACTTGCAATTTCTATAAATTTTTATTCATAACCCTTCTTTGTTATTGACGACTGCAAACCTTGGAAACAATTTTTCTGTTAGATTAGTAAAATTTCCAATTAATTCGTTTTCTAGATTTCTAGTACATTCTGATGGTTTTGTGATTTCTAAATGTTCTCTTCTAAATTGAGGCTTTTTTCTATAAATGTGTCAATTTCTACAATGTTTTCATTCATAACTTCTCAAATTTATAAAAAATATTTTGAAGGGCTTTTGGTTTATCAAATTTTTAGTAATTTCTCTTCCAAATTGTCAGTATTTTTCGGTGGTTCTACATTTTTCAAACAATTTTTCATTTATATTTCTAGAATTTTTTGATATTATTTATTTATAATAATAAACATCTTTATTTACAGAAAAATGAAAATAATTTACATTTATTTATATTTTATGGCAAACGTCCACAATTTTCTAGTATTTTGTCTTCTACAAGCATTTTTTGAATACATTTTTTTACATATTTTTCTCAATACACCAAACTTTCCAATATTTCTAGAATTTCTTAGTAATACCTTTTCTAGATTTGTACTTGTAATTTGTAAAAATTATTCCTAAATGTGTAAAATTTCTCTTGCTATTTGGGACGGTTCCAAATTTTTCCACTGATATTTCTTCTAGATTTTTAGAAGCAATTTTTGTTTAAGATTTTAGTATAAATTTTGTACTTTCTACATTTTTTTTTCACATCCATTCTTTATTTGCAAAACTTTCCAAGAATTTTTCCGTTAGATTTCTAAAATTTCCAGTTAATTTCTTTTCCAGATTTCTAGTATTGTCTGGTGGTTTTGTTTTTTCAAAATTTCTAGAATATTGCAGTATTTTCTCTTCTAATTTTTTTAATTTCTACAATTATTAATTCATTTCAATCTTGAATTTTGTGAGATTTAGATTTCAATCATTAAGAATAGCCTTTTTGCGTAAACCTCATAGTTTTCGAGTAAAATATAGAGAAAGTACTATGATGGCCACATCACCATTTCTAACATTTGTTTTCGTTCGCCATTTTTTAGTAAGTGTCCAGTTGCTTTTATCGTTTGTCAATTGTATTTTTCTTTACAAATTTCCAACAATTTCATAACATTCGCTTAATTTTGTTAATTTATTTATCTGATTTTATCGATTATTAATTGTTTTTTGAAAAAAAAAAACATTTGTTGACAAACACTATACCATTTTTAACGTTTTCAATTGTTTTCTATAGAGACATTTAATTGTTTTAGCACAATTTTTCAATAAAAACTTTTTTTTAATAATAATTTTCAATTGTTTTCGCTAATATTCAACTTATTTTATCCATTTTCAATTCAATTTTTTTCAAACTAATTCAATATGGCATTTAATGGAACTGTGATAAAGATTAAATTGATCGTCAATTGTTTTTTTAAGGATTGCCAATTGTTTTCTCTTGCAAATTTCTAACATATTTTTAGTAATATTAACTATTTTTAATAATCTCCAACTGTTTTCGTACGTCATGCTTTAATTAATCGTCAATTGTTTTTAGGGACTGCCAATTGATAGTCAATTGTTTTTAGGGGTTGCCAACTGTCTTTTTGCAAGTTTCTAATATATTTTTTTAGTAATTTTAACTAAATTTAATAATTTTCAACTGTTTTCGTTCGTCAAGATTTAATCGATCATCCATTGTTTTTAGCGATTTTTTTAGTATATTTAACCATTTTTGTATCAATTTTCAATTGTTTTCGATTGTCGAACTTTAATTGATCGTCAATTGTTTTTTAGAAACTTTTTATATATTTTTTTTACAAATTAACATTTTTTTTTCGTGACTAACTATTTTTAATAATTTTTAATTGTTTTCATTCGTCGAGCTTTAATTGATCGTCAATTGTTTTTTAGGAACTGTCAATTACACTGAATTGGAAAATTGTCAATTGTTGTTCCTAATAAAGTTTCTAATAATTTTTTTTTTAGTAATTTTTACTAATTATAATAATTTTCAAATGTTTTCGTTCGTCAAGATTTAATTGATCATCATTTGTTTTTTACAAGTTTCTAATATATTTTTTAATCATTTTGACCATTTATAATTAATTTTCATTTGTTTTTGTTTGTCGATATTTAATTAATTTTTACGGATTGCCAATTGTTCTTTTTGCAAGTTTCTAATGTTTTTTTTTAGTAAGTTTAACTATTGTTAATAACTCTCAATTGTTTTCATTCGTCAAGATTCAATTGATTCTCAATTGTTTTTAGGGATTTTTAATATTTTTTAGTAATTTCTACTATTTTTAATAATTATGAATTGTTTTCGTTCGTCAGGATTTAATTGATCGCCAATTGTTTTTTGGCGATTGCCAACTGTTTTACAAGTTTCTGATATATGTTTTTAGTAATTTTAACAATTATTTTCTAAATTGTTTTCATTTGTCGGGCTTTAATTGACCGTCGATTGTTTTTAGAACTTGCCAATTGTTTTTGGTCAATCTCATCTGTTTTTTGTTTCTAAATTACCTGACAATTTTTCTTAATATTAAAACGATTTTATCGATCTGTCAATTATTTTTTATATCTAATTGTTCAATTGTTTTCTAGAATTTCCCTTTTTAGCGTTTTTAATCTGTTTGTTAAAGTATAAGTTTTTTTTTCTAATAATTTAAAAATACGTTACTCTACAACAATCAGTCTAAATTAAGACTACAAAACAAATAATTAGTTATTAGTCATTTTTTAGTAGTTTTCTTGAGAAATTCAATTGTTTTAGCGTTCTGGTAATTTCATTAGTTTCATCTGTTTTTTTTGTTACTTTACTTAAAAGAATATAATATAATGATATAAGCTCACTTCTAAGATCCCAGATTCTTTCAAAAAAAATTATATAACATTTTTGAATTTCAAAGTGCCTACAATTTTTTAGAAATGTTTTATATACCCCTGTGTTTAATTGTTTGTAAAAATTATTTTATAACGTTGTTTGTAAAAATTTTAAGTATAGAAGTATAGTTTGAAAATGATCTATCGAAATTTTAGTCACAATAAAGATAAAAAGTGTGTGATATATAGAAGGTATTTACAATTATTTATTAATTTTTATTTCACTCCTGAGGTTCTAGAATTTTCCAGATCTTTTTTCAATTGTAAGGTGCTAGAATTTTTCAAAACTTTTTTGAATTTCTATGGTTGTAGAATTTTCCATATATCTTAATTTCACTTCTAAGGTCTTAGAATTTTTCAGAAATTTCAATTTCACTTTTAAGATTCTAGATTGTTCCAGAAAATGTTATATTTATATATTTCAAATTACAAAATCACTACAAGTTTCCAGAATCTTTTATTTCACTTTAAAAGTCTTACGATTTTTCCCACTTCTAAGATTTTAGAATTTTCCAGAATTTCTTATTTCAGCTTCCTAGAATTTTTACTTTACAATTTTGTAATTTCAAAGCTCCTAAAATGTTCGAGAAATGTTGTGTTCACTTCTAAGGCCGTAGAATTTTCCAGGTGTTTTTTTTTTAATTTCTAAGGTCCCACCATTCTCCAGAAATTTTAATTTCACTTCTAAGGTTCTAGAAGTTTCTAAAAACAATAATAACAAGATCCTTCTAAGAATCTCGAAGAAAATTTTATCTGACAATTTTGAAATTTTAAAGTTCCTACAATTTTCCAGAAATGTTTACTGCCCTTCAAAAGCCCTACGATTTTTTTTCCACTTCTAGTATTTTAGAATTTTCCAGAATTTCTTATTCTATTTGTAAGTTCCTAGAATTTTCGAGACATTTTTCTAAAAAAACTAATTTCATTTTTAATATCCTAGAATCTTAATTTTCTTTTACATTTTCAAAATTTTAAGAATTTTTCAGGAATTATTATTGTTTTTCTGAGGTTCTAAAATTTTCCAGAATTATTCTTCACTTCTAAGGTCCTAGAATTTTCGAATATTTAAGGTTCTAGAATTTTCCAGACATTTTAATTTCACTTCTAAAGTCCTAGAATTATGTAAAAAAAAATTTAATTTTCTTAAAATTTCAAAGGTCGTTCAATTTTCTAGAAATTTTTATATCACTTATAAGGTCCTAGAACTTTTTGTTTCACTTCTAAGATCTTAGTATTAAAAAAAAATAAGTTCACTTCTGAGGTTCTAGATTCTTCCAAAAAAATTTTATATAACATTTTTGAATTTCAAAGCGCCTACATTTTTTTTTAGAAATTTTTATTTCACTTCTAGTTCTAGTTCTAGAGAGAGAACAACAACTTTAGTTTAACAAACAAAAATACGTCTAGAACAAATACATTTAAATTTAAAATAAGGGTTAGTCCGTCCGTTTGGGCTATCGAACTTCGGTCTTTCTGCCCTGCCTTGACTCTAATTTATATAAAACAAAGAACAATTGCTGTGTAGCTTAACTGTCCGGATGATACGAGCTAATGCATTGATTTATTTATTTATTTATTATTTGCTTTGTTTCTCTTCATAAATTAATCAAAAATACATACCATTATAAATAATATTATTATGAAGAGTGATTAATGGATGCTTGTGTTTGGGAGGGATATTGGGGTGTCAGGGATTGCAGAATTCATTGAGAATGGTTATATTGAAGGAATTGTTGGCAAACTTTACACTGAGGCTAATTTTACGTTGGGATGAAGTTCTAGAATTTTCCAGATCTTTTTTCAATTGTAAGGTGCTAGAATTTTCCAAAACTCTTTTGAATTTCGAAGGTTCTAGAATTTTGCAGAAATCTTAATTTTACTTCTAAGATCCTAGAATTTTCCAAAAAATAATTTCACTTCTAAGGTCTTCTTTCAGAAAATGTTATATAACATTTTTGAAATTACATAGTTCCTCAATATAATTGCCATATTGCAGCTTTAAACAAAATGGCAGCACTCAAAACTTGAATGGAAGTGAATAAAATTGCATTCGCGATTAGGAAAATTGTAAGAACTTAACCACTCGAGAAATTGGCTTAAAATTCTCAAAATATATTTAAAATGAACGTGGTTATAATATTTCCTCAAAATAATTGCCATATAGCATCTAGAAACAAAATGGCATCTCTCAAAACTTGACTGGAAGCGAATTAAGTACCATCCTACAATGTGCCAAATATTTTTATTTCAGTTTAAAAGTCTCACAATATTTTCCACTTCTAAGCTTTTAGAATTTTCCACTATATCTTATTTCATTTGTAATGTCCTAGAAGTTTCCAGAAATTTTTATTGTACAATTTTGAACTTTCCAAAGTACTAAAATGTTCCAGAAATTTTTAGTTCATTTTAGGTGCTAGAATAAAAAAAAAATTATTTTACTTCTAAGGTCCTAGAATCTTTCAAAATAATCTATTTGATATTTTTAAAATTTCAAAGGTTTTATATTTTTCTAGAAATTTTTATTTCAAGTCTGAAGAAGTTCTAGAAGTTTCCAGATTTTTTTTCACTTGTAAGGTCCTAGAATTTTCCATTTTTTTTGAATTTCTAAGGTTCTAGAATTTTCCAGAAATCTTAATTTCACTTCTAAGGTCCTAGACTTTTCAAAATATAATGATTTCACTTCTAAGGTCCTATATGCTTCCAGAAAATTTATATTATATTTATATAACATTTTTGAAATCACAAAATTAGTACAAATTGCTAGAAACTTTTATTTCACTTCAAAAGTCCTACGATTTTTTCCACTTCTAAGGTTTTTAGAAGAGAGAACAACATCTTTATTTGGACAAATACAAATACATTAAGAACAAATATATTTTAATTTAAAATAAGGTATAATCCGTCCGTTTGGGCTATTGACCTTCGGTCTTTCCGTCTTAAGCTTTTAGAATTTTCCAGAATTTCTTATTTATTTATTTATTTATTAACACCTTTTACATTAATTTCAGCTCTAAGTTCCTAGCATTTTTATTTTACAATTTTGGAATTTCCAAGCTCCTAAAATGTTCAATATTTAGTTCATTTCTAAAATCGTAGAATTTTCCTGATGTTTTTTAAATTTCTACGGTCTTGTCATTTTCCAGAAATTTTAATTTCACTTCTAAGGTTCTAGAAGTTTCTAAAATAAATAATTTCACTTCTAAGTTCCTTCTAAGAATCTCGCAGAAAATTTTATTTGACATTTTTGTTAATTTCAAAGTTCCTACAATTTTCCAAATAAGAATATTGGAAAATATTACGATAATAGAAGGTCGGCTTTATTTTATTAATAGAAATTTGAAGATAAATTCTTGGAAAAATATATACACACCTCAAACAAGTCGTAGAACATACATATGAAAAAATAAAAACGCTACAAATACTTAATATATATTACCATATTTTATAAACCGTCAAAATTGATTTCATGTTTTTTTTTATGATTAATCCGCACACGAAAATCTCTGCTGTATCTAAAGATCAAAACAGCAATAAAGCCTAATCTCTGCGCGCAATTAAAACGCAAAAAAGGCCCGTTTTCATTTACATAATTCGGCGAAACGGGCCGAAAAGGGAACCGGCAAAAAAAATTGCATTATGAGAAAAATGTGACCGCGGCGATAAACTTCCCCCCATTTGTCCAAAAAAAAAAAGGACGCGATGCCTTGTTTGCCCTGCACGGCTCCCATTTTTTTATTCACTGTCTCTCTTGGGGCCCCGTCAAATATTTACGAAACAAATAAAATCAGAAAGGGATTTCATCGAAGGACGCGTGCGAAGGGGCGTCCGCGTGTTTTCCTTTTGCTGTTCCCGATTTATTTATGCAAATGGAGTAAATATAGAATTTAATATGACGGGGTTTACTTAGGATGTGATGTATTTATCAGAAGGAAAAAAGTTGAATATCATTTTTTACACACTATTAAAAAGATGTATCACAAAGTAATGATTAATCATACAAAGAAATGTAATTGTTTCTACTTCGTTATACAATATTCTTCACTTTAACTTTGTTTGTATAACATTAGTCTAAACTAGAAGCAGACAAGTTTAAATTGTTGAAACTATAGTCACCTAATAAAGTCAGTGTTATATAAAAAAAAGTTAGAGTTTTTTATTTGTGAAAAATTGAATTGCTTAGAGAAATTAATTTTTCTTATTATTACTTTTATCATTAAATATATTATTCTTATAGTAAGTATGAGTATAGGTGATAAATAAAACACTTGGGTTTTGAGAATTTACACAATTTAATGTCGATGCACTGCGACAATTGTTTCGCCACACAGTGGCTTCATCAGGCAGATGATAAATGGGAGTCAGAGCAAGTAAGTATGAGTGCTTTTTATGATGTAATATTAAATGTACTATGTATACACTTCAGCTATATTAGTATTAAAAGGTTAAACAAGTTGTTAAATGTGTAAAGTTTCAACGTATATATTTTATTATCGACATGTACAATAATAAACCTTCATAACATCTACTTAAGCGTCTAAAGAAAGTTAATTGCAGACGTGCAGCAGGGCGGGATTTTCGTTTAAAACCTAATGTATGTCAGAGACAATTATGAAACTTTCACGACGGCATTGTAACATTTTTACAGTACGTCGTATACGGGCGAAGAGTGGTGTAATAAAATTTTAGCTTTATTAACAAACGTTTTTGTCTAGGACGGAAACCGGCTGGATGGGTGGGTACGGTTTAATCAAAGGAGGCGCTGCAAAAACTTTATAAGATATACCTCTCAACAGGATGCGACTTTATTAAAATAATAGAAGCACGTTCGGGTTGTAATGGATTATTTTGAAGATCTGATCATAATTAAAATATCAGAGTTAATGATGAATTTTAATTTTCTTATTGTGCATACTTAAAGTAATTAATATTACATAGTTCTGCAATCTGGACAAAGTTTTTTAACACTGGACAATTTATGAATCTCATTATTACATTTATAGAGTTAACGTAATGAAAACATACAGGTTAAATTGAATTAAATGAAAAATTTTAGAATGTCGATTCAATTTTATTACCTTGGCGATAACCATTAAAATCATACAAGTGAAATCAATTTATTCAGCGTCGTGGTCGTAAAGAAAGCGGTTTATATCGTCTGTGGTTGAAACACCCTTTATGCACACTTTTGAATCCAAACTGTCCCCACAAGTAACGTAAAGTTGGGAAATAACGTGACCCAAACAATTTACAGTTAAGTTAAAATGTGCACGTTAAATTTAACGTGTTGGGTTATTTTAAAGAAAAGGGTTTCCTGATGATTTATCATGAAAATTAAGGTTTCTTCTCTAATATTTATATTTTTCCTTTGTTACACATTAAAGTTAAATGTGTCATTAGCTTATACGTTTTAATTAACGTTCGCTAAAATAATTTCGCATATGCTAGATCACAAATAACGTTCATTAATGCTAATGGTAATTCCCAGAAGGCGGCGATTATAATAATGACTGATGAAAATAGTTTCGTTATGTCTTTGTTAAGTTGCAGCACAAACAAACCGGGCCGCTTTAGCGTTTATAAAGCGGACATAATTTCCCGTCCTTTCTAGCATTTTTGCGCAAAAACCCTATACCTGAAGGCCGGTATTATTCTCTACATGAAAGCCACGTAAGTTGCGCCGGCAAAGGGAACGAAAAATAAAAGGATGTTGTTTTAATCCTCTACAGTGGCTCCACATCTACCCACAAAATCAATATATGTATATATATATAAATAACCTGGCGACTACAAAAGACAATCCTTTGTTATTTATTAATCGTTTTAATTGTTAAGAAATATATTTAATTATTATTGCATAATTTCCTAGGTATTTGCTAACAGTGCATTGTCATCCGCAATAACACCAGATGTTATTTTGCTTACGTATCATTCCATATGCAACTGAATTAAAACTAATATATTATTGGCTAAGTATGAGGAAATTATTCCAAGAATATATTAATGATTGTGAAGTCTGTTTAGTTTCTAAATATGATCGCAAACCACTTAAATTAAAATTTAATCACACCCCAACAGCTACGAAACCATTTGAAATAATTCATATAGATTGTATCGCCCTTGAAAGTTCCAAATTCCTTACTATAATTGATTCATTTTCTAAATATACGCAACTTTATAAACGAAATTCTTACCAATCTGTTGAAGTGTCAAACAATTTAATAAAATTCTTTTGTCACCATGGAATCCCTAAATAAATTATTTCGGATAATCATTTGGAATTTAAGAACACGGTTATTGGAGAACTTTTGGAAATTTATAAAATCAATTTTTTTTAGTTCCCAACACCCAAAATCTAATAGAATAATAGAACGTGTACATTCATCAATTATTGAGCACATTCGGCTCCTTAATAATCAATACATTTAAAAAAGAACCAATAGAAATTAAAACCTTATACGCCGTATTAGCATATACTAATTCTATCCATTCGACTACAAAATTAAAACCTTCTGAAATTATTTCGGGGCACATCGATAATGAATCTCTTTTAGACCTCAACTTAGAAACCTTAATTACAAACAATTATGTAGAAAATCATAAAACTAAAGTCAAATTGTCGTATGTACAAATAAATGAAACAATAAACGAAAATAAAACAAAAACTATTGAGAAGCATAACTTAACGCGAGAGAAAGTCCCGGAAATTCCAGAAAAGGTATTTATTAAAAACAAACAGACAAAAATGGTGATGTGGCCATCATAATACTTTCCCTATATTTTTCTCGAGAACTATGTTATTCTTAATTATTTGCTCAATTTTGAATTCTTTATATTTACTTGTTACATACATTTCATTTAGCTCCTATAGTTTATTAGCAATAAGCAAAAAAAACTTTTTTAATTTTTAAATTAGGAACAAAAAAAAATTTTTCAATAAAACGTATTCAGTTTTTCATTCTCTTTAACGTTTGTTTGAAAAGTTATGTCTTATATTTCAAAAAAATATATAATTTCAAAATTTGTTTGAATAAATTTATTAAATTTTGCAATAATATTATGTTTATTTTTACTCGCTTATGTTTTACTGATTGGAGAGTGGATTATTAACCACCCACCCACCCTACATATATATATATATATATTAACTTTAATTACTGATCGCCTCGCGGTTTACAATAACTTTAATTACAAAATTTGAACAAAAGAAAATTTTTGATAAAGAGAATGGTTGCGACCGTTACTACGTGGTAATCCATACTTACAATAATTTGTCGTTAAAACATATTGAATTTTTCAATTCAATGAACGAAGGAATTATTAGAATTTTTTTTAATTTTTGAAAAAATACTATATTTCTAAACGAATGTTTTTTAAAAATTTTAGAGCTTCCTATAAAATCTTCACATTTTAGATAGCGGGTTGAATTAAAAAAACTTGAAACCTACAGATGGAATTTGTGAAAATTTCTTGAAAAAGTGAGTCTATATTTTAGAAAAAAATCCTAAAAATCTAGGGCCTCAAAAATAGAGAAATTACTGAAATTTTCCTGAACCCTTAAAAAATCTAGATTTCTACAAACAAATTTTCTAAAAAGTTCTAGAGCCTCCAAGAAATGTTTTGTAATTTAGAAGATAAGAAGATAACCTTGAAATCTGGAGGAGAAATTTCTGAAAATATTCTGAACTCTTGGAAAAAAAGTCTAGATTTCTAAATGAAAATTTTCTAAAAATTTTAGAGCCTCCTAGAAATTTAAATATCTTCAAAATTCCTTAAACATTTTCGAAAATAAGAAAACATTTCTAAAAAAATCAGACCACCCAAGAAAAATTCCACAATTTAGAACTTTCTAAATAAGAGTATGGCCTCTAGTTGAAACAAAATGTTGTATTCAAGAGAAGCAATTACTGAAATTTACCTGAATTCTCGAAAAAAAGTCGAATTAAATAACATGTAGAGCCTGAAAAAATCTTTGAAATTCATAAGAAAAGTTGAAAAAAATATTAATTTTGGGAAGAAGTTATTAGCCATTTTCTAAACTCTAAACTTTTAGAAAAAAAATCTAGAAAATCCTAATGCCTCAAAGAAAATCTTTGCCATTAAAAAGACGACTTCAAAAAAACTCTTGAACTCTACAGAATAAATTGTTAGAAATTTCCTGAACCCTCGAGAAAATAATCTAGATTTCTAGAAGAATATTCTAAAAATTCTAGAGCCTCAATTAAAATCTTTGGGATTTAGAAGACACGTTGAAATAAATCTTGAAATGTGGAGAAGAAATTACCACAAATTTCCTGAACTCTCGAAAAAAAGTCTAGATTTTTAGAAACAAAGTTCGCAATTTAAAAGACAGCTTAAAAAAACTTGATATCTGCAGGAGAAATGACTGAAAAGAGTCTAGATTTTTGGAACAGATTTTCTAGAAAAATCTAGAGCTTTCAAATCTGAATAAAAGTTAGTGGAAATTTCTGAACTCTCGAAAAAAGTCTAAAGTTCTAGAAAAGATTTTTTTTTTAATTTTTGGGCCCTGAAGGAAATCTTTGGAATTTATAAGACAATATTAAAATCTGGAAGAGAAATGATTGGAAACGGCCACAAACAAAATTCTATAAATATTGAAACGAACTTTCTAAAAAACTCCCGAAATATGAAGAAGAAATTACTGTAAACTTTTAGCATCCTCCAAAAAAGTCCTACAAATCTACAAGGAAAATTTGCGAAAAACTCTAGAATCCTCGATCCAAATTCTTTGGAAAGGAAGATGCAAAAAACTGAAAATATGGAGAAGAAATTACTGAATCTTCCAGAAGCCTCTAAGTAAGTTCTGAATTTAGAAAAAAAAAATCTTAATAAATTGTAAAGTTATACAAAATCTTGAAGAACCTTCTGAAAAATCTATAAATCTCGAATAAAGTCTTCTGGAAATATCTATTTATTTATTAGATAAGAAAGAGAAATTACTGTACACTTCTAGAATCTTTAAAAAAGTTTTATAAATCTAAAATGAAATCTTGTGAAAAATTCATCTGAGAAAATTATAGAAAATCAGAAAAAAACTTTTCTAATAGAAAGACTTGAACAAAATATTGTATAAAAACCACGAAGAAATTTCTATAAATAAATATAAATAATGACTTTTTGAAATATTTTGAAACTCTTGAATAAAACTTTTAAACTTGTAAAAATTTCTAAAATTCTCGACGAAAATTCTTTGGAAAGGAAGTTGTAATAAAAACTAAAAGTATGGACGAAAAATTACTAAAATTTCAAGAATCTTTAAAGAAAAATTTAAAAATTTTTCTGAAAAATTCTAAAGTTAAATTTTTTTCTCCCAAATTAAGAATTTTACGAAAAAAATGTCTCAATAAAATTTCTTCAGTTTCTCATTCCCTTTAACCTTTGTTTGAAAAGTTATGTAATATTTTTCAAATTTGGACAAAAATCGAGAAAAATCAATAAAACGCTTCGAGTAAACATCCACTTCCGGTTTATGAATGTTTGTCAAAAGCTTTTCAGTTCCAGTTTTGAACGATAAAACCTTAAGTTTAAAATTTAATCTCAATCGGATCATTGGTTTTTGAGATACAGCGCCCACAGACATTTTCCTGCACAAAAACAATACTTCCCCTATATATACTATATAGGGAAAGTAACAATCAAAAACTAAAAATAAATATCAAAAATAAAACATTCAAACTATTGATCCTAATCGTAAAACAGCAGAAATAGAAACCAGACATCATAATCAATCTAGTAAAATGCATTTGTTAAATATTAAACGTCTCAGAGTCAAAAGATCTAATTTAAAACAAACTCCAAATTTTGAAACATTTATTGAGATTTGAAGTAATGATAAAGAAATAAACAATGAAAATCTAGGAGAAATTTCAGATGATTTATTCAATGCCCCTCTAGAATACTCACTCGATCACTGTGAGAGTAGAAAAAAATTGAAAAATGAGTGCAGGAATAGCACATGAATTTAAATTAAGATTTGGTAAAATTAGAGATTTATCAAAACAGAACGCAAAACTATATTCTCTCTGTCATATTAAATATTATTTATTTGATCACTAAAGAAAATTATTTCGACAAACCCACTTTAGAATGTTTGTTTAATGCATTGATAAATTTAAAACAATTCTGTTTAGACAAAAACATCACTAAATTAGCAATTCCCAAATTAGGTTGTGGCCTAGATCAATTAGACAATAATTCAGTTAAAGCTATGATAAATTATATCTTCCAAAATTCTAAATTACAAATAAACATCTATTTTGGTACACCAAAAATTGATGATGAAGTACCAGTCATCTTCGATAAATGCAAATCCTAGTTTAGTCCAGCAAAGAAAGTCATTTTTTGAGAACTATACTAAGTCTGAACATTCCAAAAATTAGTAAACAAAAATAATTCATTTCAGATTGATCTTCCTTCCGCTTGTACAATTTTTTGAAGTTAAAAATATCACCGAAATTATCTGATTAATTCCTGTGAATTATCGTTATGATATTAAACCCATATATAATGAATATGAATATATAAATTATCAATATGAATTCTTGATAAGTACCATGAGCAATATTTCCAAATTTAAACGAGAATTTCAGAACTATAATAAATTGCTAAATTACACCAGAAATGATATTATTGATCAAATTAATATTATTCAATTAAATGTTTCACCCAAAAGAACTAAAAGAAGCTTGAAAGATGGATTAGGCACTATCATTAAATCGATAAGCGGTAATATGGACATCCGTGACCAGAAAAGAATAAACGAAATTTTACAACATTTGGCAAGCAACCAAAATCAGATAAAATTTGGATATAGCGTAAACTCAAAAATAATAAAGAATGCTAATAATACTCTTCAGGATATTGCACATAATCAAAATACTCTACAATCTAGAATAATGCAATAACATGCAATTTTTAACGAAGATATTGACCACCAACATATTCTGTATGCGAAAGACTACATATAATCAGATGCTTTTCCTTTTTGGTACAATTAGAAATATACTACAGAAAATTATTAAGTCAATAACGTTCTGCAAATTAAGAGTCTTAAACCGAGATATAATAAGACCTCAAGATTTATTTGACGAATAGCCACAACAATGAATGGTGATCGGTTATTACCGTAAATTTTACTCCTTCAATGTAAGGTCTAAATTTCTCCAACCCAAATAAAACTGCGAAACATTATCGTTCCATGACGGTGTATTTCCGCTCAGCATCGGTCAGAGTACGGCTAGAATATGCCACCGGTAAATTTTGACCAGAATCATCCTGTTCTGTAAGCACACATCCTAACCCAACATCAGAGGCATCACATTGAATAGTGAAAGATTTACGAAAATCCGGGTTTGCTAAAACAGGTGCGGAAATCAATGCCTGTTTTATGGAAGCAAATGATGACTCGGATTCTGGGGACCATTTAATTGGCTGAGATTTTTTTTGACCTTTAATAAGAGCACTAATAGGAGCTGTCAGTGTGGAAAAGTTTGGTATAAATCTTTTTACCTGAATCGCATTCTCCGGTTGAGGATACTCTACCATAGCTGAAACTTTCTTAGGATCCGTTCTTAAACCCAATCGATCAACCACTAAACCAATATAATTTAAAGAGAACCTACAAAACTCACACTTTTACAGTCAGGTTGGCTTCCTTAAGCCTGCAAAATACTTCATTGAGAATTTCAACATGTTCATCAAAATCGGGGGTAGCAATTATAACGTCGTCGAAGTAAACAAAACAATAAGGATCTAATTCTGGACCAAGTATCCTATCCATAAGTCGCTGCTGACTTTGAGGTGCATTATTTAAGCCAAAAGGCATTACAGTAAATTCATAAAGTCCTCTACTAGGAACGGCAAATGCAGTCTTCTCACAAGAATTTTTTTCTAGTGGAATCTGCCAAAACGCAGTCTTGGGATCGATGCTGGACAAAAACTGTGCACTGTTTAATTTGTTTAAAATATGTTCCACCAGTGGCAAGGGATAAGCATCACGCTTTGTAAGTGAATTAAGATTTCTGGCTTCAAAACCAAAACGAAAGTCACCGTTAGATTTTTTAACAATTATTAATAAACTCGAGGATTTACGAATGACTCCTAATGATTCCATCACTTCGATCTTCTTATACAGGTGTTGCAACATATAAGGCGATAATGGGTACTGCCTTTGCATGACTGGACGATTGTCTCCAGTATCAATGTGATGACAAGTTTTATTGGTACGACCCAACCTAGTTCCTAAACTCCATGACAACTCTTCGAACTTGCGAACAGTTTCATCTAAGTACTTTCGTTGCGATTCCGACAGATCCTCTTGTCCCTTAACCTGCGGTATCTTTAACTCATTTAAACTCATAATCGATTCAGCAGACAAATTTTGTTTACCTAACACATAAGACTCTGACGAAAAATCTAAACTCAATCCAAATAGCCTGCAAAAATCAACACCAAGAATCATGAAATGAGAAACCAAAGGGACTACAGTTACCTTCATCACTCGTACGATACCATCTAGACGTAACGGAAGATAAACGTATCCATGAACTGTTTGCGTGGCACCATCAGCAGTTTTCAAACTTTTCAACGAACTTCTATGATATTGTTAATGTAAGAAGCTTCTACTTCGTTATACATGTTTGAATAATTAATAAAATACTTCAATTTTTTTTGTATAACACAATTTTTTATTTTGTTGACTAGTTTCGGAAACATTTATGTTTCGATAATGGCAAGTGGAGTTGCCAAAACTAGTCAACAAAATAAAAAATACAGTGTTATTCAAAAAAAGTTGAAGTGTTTTATTAATTGAACTTCTATGAATTTCGATAGATAAGGACTGAATAAATTTAACTCCGGGACCACCTAGAACCGAAACACTAGCACCTGAATCTAACAACGCGGTCACTGAAAAATAAACAAAGAAATATTGATAAAAGGCCCTCTATCACTAGACTGTTTTGCCCAAATTGGTAGAACTTCATGAGATTTCGGCAAAAACGTTACATCACTTCTTACAAAAATCTGAAACAAATTTTAACCATTTACTCCATTCAGCTTTTCTACTGGGAACCTGGCCTTGGAATTGCTGAAGAAGCGTCGGCCAGTGGCACTCTCCTTCCTCCGTTTCCCGAACAATTACCACAACTCGAACGAATTACATCAGGAGCACCACATCCAAAACAAAATATTATTTTCTCTTCCGGACAGCTAGATGAGATATGGCCAACCTTTCTACAGTTTAAACATGCAACTTGTCTAGCAGGAGGTTTATCGATGGCAGAAATGTGATTAACAGCAGCAGGAACAGTAGCAGCAATAGCTGGCTGAGGAGGTGGTAATGTATTTTCCAACCAACGGCAGACCTCACAAAGTTTTTCAACAGATGTTATGTTGAGAATGCGGGTGGTAAAATGGTAGTAAATTCTTCTTTATAATCTTGACCTTCGTTTCAACAGAGGGCGGCGTGTTCAGTCTCCTAAATAAACCTTCTAAGGTAATAACCTTTTCCATCGAACCCTGTTTTATAGAACGAATTTCTTCCCATAAGACATCTTCAGCATCGTGAGGCAAGAAATAAGTCTAAAGTGTTGCAACTAAATCGTCCCAACCTATAATAGCACTGCCAAAACTTCGAAACCAGACTAATGCTGCGCCTTTGAATAAATCGGTAACACAAGTAAACAAAAGCTCCTTTGACACGTTTCTGGAAAACTGCAATTCCCGCACTCTTTCTAGAAAATCGAGTAATTTATCTGCATCACCATCGAAGCTCAAATCCCAATTAAGAACTGGGGTGGTTTTAATGGATACTAAAGTATTTGTAGAAGCAGCTGGAGGGGTAAAAGACGTTGAAGTAGAAGTAAAAGGTAAACGCGGGATGGATGGTTGTGCTAATAACGTTGCCTGTTTTTTTATCCAGTTCCCGTTCTAAAGCCAAAAGCTTAACCATTGCGAAGGGTTTATAACAGTATTCATCAGGTAATCTCTTAACACGACCTTCCAAATGAGCAAAACGACTATACAGCTTAGCGACAACATCACCAGAATCAAGAGAGAGAAAATTATCAATTACTTGTTTGATACTTTCTAAATTGCGATTAATTTCCGTCTTTTCTTCGTTTGCATCGAAATTTACCAGTTCATATTCAATTTCTCGAGTTTGATCTCGAACTAAACATTTCTTAAGGGCCTTGCGTTTTGTAAGTTCATCACAGCGTGTAACAAAACCTCTGACACAAATGATTTATTAAACAAATTTAGAAGCACTGTTTAATTTAAAGATAAATGTTCCTTTGTCTTAAAAAGGGGATGATTTCTAATCCACTCTCCTCTCGGTAAAAACTACTGTTGTATTTTTTCCTGAAAAAATTCGTGATTAAAAACAATTTATTTTTTCATTGATAAATTGTCTTTTGTTCAATTTTTTTTTTTTAAATATTCGTTTATGTTATAAAAAATGGAGGGCAAGCATAGTAAACACACATCCACCCCACATTTGCATTTAATCTTAAACACAAACACTAAGTTTTTGTAGCTAATAAATATCAAGATGTTATATACGTTTGCCAAATCGACCAATGAATGATTAATAGTGAGGATTAGGTTTCGTTTATGTATCAATTTATTGCGGTAGGTCGAGAATATGGTAGATATTACGTAAAGAAAAGCAAATTGATTATTTCATATGTTATGAATTAATAATAAATTTATGATCCTAATAAATATTATGAATATAAATTTTTACCATTCACTTTTTAATAAAAATTACCTACTTATTTATTATACATATTTTAACTTCTTACATGATATAAAAAATGAAAATTATAAAATCTCGTCATATGATAAACTCAAGAACAATAAAATAAATTATATAATACACTCACAAGGAGATAAAAAATAATTGTTTCTTATTTATCTATTTTGAAGGCTACTTCGTTATATATGTTGAGAGAAGTTCTTGTTTGATAATGGAACTTAAGTTAACAATAAATATAGTAATAAAATATATAAGTCCTTTACGTTGTAGATAATTCACTAATAAATAGAAAAAATACGAAAATATATTCGTAAAATCTAATAATCTACAATTGTAGATTTTACGAATATATTTTCGTATTTTTTCTATTTATTAGTAAATATAGTGTTAGAAAAACAAAGTTTAAAGTGTTTTAATTAATTGTTTCTTTCTTAAATCAGCCTAAAACAATAACGATGGCAAATGGCTATAGGAAAAATATATAATACGACCGCAAGGCATAAAAAACAATTTTTTAAAAATTCAGCTTAAAACAATGTTGATAATTGAAATCTTTAGGAAAAAAGAAAATTCTATATTTTATTAAACAATTGAAACCATAGGAAAAGTACCTAACATTATTACAAATTAGATAAATAAATAAATATCTTTATTGGCGGAAAACTCCATCAGTATAAAGAGGGTATGATAAATGAAAAGTAGATTTAGATAAAAAATGTTAAGTTTACTATAATTACAATTGAATTTTGTTAAACCAAAAAATAAAAAATTGTTAAAAATCAACTGATATTTGCCAAATAACAATGAATAGAAAAAACCTGAAAGATCTACGGTCGATGGCCAAGAAGAGAACAAAGAAACAAATCAATAATATTTATTAAATGCAAATAAAACTTCTTAAGAAAAAGACAATTCCAATTTTCAAAAATCAATTGAAAATTTTCAAGAAATACAATTTGAATTTATAAAACAACAATATTTATATAAAATAAATTTAATTTTAAAAATCAGGACTAACACCACATTATTTGCCTTTGTTTATGTATATATAAATGTAATTATGTAATTGTCTGAATAAAAATATAAATTATTTGAGGATTTAGAAATTTGCTCAAAACAAATATAATTGAAATTTGTCAAATAACAATGTTTAGAACAAATACTAATTGATTGTAAATACATTTTAAATACTAATTGATCTTTTGAAAATTATAATAAAAAACAAATAATTGAATTGAATAATAATTATAAAAAAACTGAATTTAAATTTCTTAAAAAAAAACAATTCAAATTTCTCAAAGAAAAACACTTAAAGCTTCAAGAAAACAATTGAATTAATTAATAAATTTAAGTTTTATTTTAAAAAGAATGAGAATTATCAATAAAACAAATGAAACTTGAAATTAATGAAAAAAAAAACAGTTGAAATTTATCAACAAAAAGAAATTAGCTCAATAAAAATAGTAAAAACATTTAAACTTCTCAAGGAAAACAATTTAAAATTCCAAAAAGAGTACAAAATTCTAAAAAAAATGAAACAATATTTAAAAGGAGGCAATTGAAATTTCTCATAAAAACAATTGGATTTTCTATAAGACAACAATAGAAATTTAACAGATAATTGAATTATTTAAGCAAAATAATTACAATTATTGAAAAAAAATTATAAATTAAAATTTGTAAAAAATTATATTTATAGAAAATCAATTGGAATTAACGCCTTCTATACAAATGAAATTTTCGCAAAATGTAATATTTAAAAAAAATAATAAATAATAGGCTGTCCGGAAAGTTCGTGCCGATTTTCAGTAGGTAGCGTGAGAAGAGGCTTGAATATAGCAAACGTATTGAAAACAAATGATATGTGTACATATTCTAAAAGAGATAACTTCAGGCCATATTTTAAAGAAAGTTTAGTTATGATTCGTTAATTTTTGTCAGTTTTATACGCCTTACAATATGGCAGCAAATAAAGTGCATTATAGGCATTTAATGCTTTTCTTTTTCCGAAAGAACAAAAATGCCACAAAAACGGCAAATAAGATATGTGCTGTTTATGGTGAAGGTGCTGGAGCCGAAAGAACTGTGCGGAAGTGGTTTGCTCGGTTCAAAGCTGAAAATTTTGACCTTGAAGATCAAGAACGCGCGGGTAGGCTGTCCACTACAAACGACGATATGATTAAAGCAGAAATCAAGAAAAACCCACACTCAACATTACGTCAAATAGCAGGAATGCTTAATAAATCAAAATCAACCATCCACGACCATATTGTGAAGCTTGCCTACGTAAACCGTCTTGATGTATGGGTTCCGCATGATTTAACGGAGAAAAATCTGTTGGATCGCATCTCCATTTGCGACATGCTTTACAAACGCAACGAGGAGGCACCATTTCTGAAGCAACTTGTGACAGGGGATGAAAAATGGATAATTTATAAAAATGTTCAGCGTAAAAGGTCTTGGGGAAAGCGTGATGAACCACCTTTAGTCACACCAAAAGCCGGTCTTCATTCCAAGAAGGTAATGCTCTGTGTCTGGTGGGATTGGAAAGGAATCCTTTATTATGAGCTTTTACCAAATAATGAAACAATAAATTCGGAAAAGTATTGCTCTCAATTAGAGAAATAGAAGACAGTAATTGATCAAAAACGTCCAGAAATAGCGAATCGGAAGGACGTCGTCTTTCATCAGGACAATGCCCGGCCTCACGTGTCTTTGACAACTCGACAAAAACTTTTGGAGTTTGGTTGGGATGTTTTACCCCATCCACCGTATTCGCCAGACCTCGCGCCCTCGGATCCACCTTTTCCGATCATTACAAAATTCCCTTAATGGGAAAAATTTCAACTCTTTGGTTGAGATAAAAACTTATTTAGACAATTTTTTTGCTGAAAAACCTGAGAGGTTCTGGAAGGACGGAATTCTTAACTTACATAAAGATGGAGAAAGGTTGTGGAACAAAATGGTACCTATATAATTTAATAAATGTATACCAAAATTTGAATGAGCTGCGTTTCAATTTTCCTTAAAAATCGGCACGAACTTTCCGGACAACCCAATAATTCAAATTTACCAAAAAAATCAATTGACATACAATGTTTTCAAATGCCATAGTTCTTTATAATAATAAAACAATGAAATTTTCTCAAAAAAAAACATTGAAAATTTGTCAATAAAGACCAATTAAAATTTGGTCATCAAAAAACAATTGAAATTTCATGACCTTCAGTCTATCAATTGTGTTAGGAAATCAAGAAGAAACGGCTCCACATGCAATAAAAAATGTGTCGATGAAAATAATGGTTAAATTAGATTAATTACACTTTGAATTGCTTCCCTACCAACCATACTCTATAGATTTGGCCTCCAGCGACTACTAGCTTTTTCAGATGGGAAGAATATTTTCTAGGGAAAGAAATTTGGCTCAAATGAAGAAGTAAGTGCCGAAACATTCTTAAACAAAGAAGAGAAACATTTTCAGGAACTTAAATAGTAACAGTAATTGAAATTGCAGTACGGAATGGGTGAGTGTCCTCAAACTCACCCTTACAGCATTATATTATATAAAATTGAAAGCAATCGCAGAAAATAAAAAAATAAGTAATAAAATGATATGTAATTTAAGTCCTTCACGTTGTAGTGTATTAAAAAATTAAGTATTTCCTTAATTTATACAATTGAAACTCTATCACGAAATGTTTAACTATCTTCAAGGATTTTTATTTATTTATTTATTTTTCATTCTTATTAAAAATAAAGAAATTTACAGCGGACCACTTTTTAAAATGTAAAAATACACTTCAATAAAACTCTGGCTTATATTGGAGGAGACTTAACAACCATTGTTAAGTCTCGTTCCGAAAAAGAATTGTAAACCTGCCGACACCTTTCCCAGTAATACTAATCCCCATCCAATAGAGCCGAGATAATTAAACTTAGGTTTTCCCACTAATCCCTATAAGGTATATAAACAGATGTAATTAGTTTTAAAGCATTCAGTTATTGAAAATGAGCACATGGTGCTCGAAATGTACATTTAACGTGTGAAAATAAATTAGTGAAGAAAGGAAATCAAATCGTGTTTTATTAGTGATTATTACTTCACATAACTCAAAACAAATAGTGAATATACTTCTGATTGGATAATTTTTGCGCAAAATTATACGTTTAAGAAAAACGTATATGATTTTCAAAGTTCGATATCTCTAAAACGGTCAAGTTTAGCTTAATGATGTGCTATACCAATTTTGTGTAGAATTTCGAGATAAATTGAAATATGGAACAATATACGGGGTATTCCATTCTAACTGATCCTGTATACTTAATTTGTATTTATTTTGATAGTTTTTAAAAATCTTTTGTCTTAACATTTTTTTGCTAGCTCTCTTACTTTAGGAGATATTCGACCGTTTCTATACATATCAGCGACCCTGTATATACATTAATATTTCGTCGATCCGGCGCATCCACCATAAAATGTATATGTATAAAAATTAAACATAAGTGCTTAAACTTAAAATAAATTTATATTATTGTACAAATAATTAATTTATAATTATTTTATGTTATACTAGTTGGTAAAGTATTAATATGAAGAAAAAAATAAATAGTATAAACGGAAAACACATTATAACTTGTTTGTAACTGGATTTAATTTACATTTTACGTCGACTATAGTTTCGAAAAGACACTTGTCATTACCTCATGAATGTTTCTCTTATAGAATGTCTCGCAGCCTTCCTATAGGAGATATTTCTTGGCCATCGTGATTTTTTTTTCGTTCGTTTCGTCCGAAACCTTCTTCAACAGAAAAATTTCTATTGTTTTACTTTTGCAATTTTTATATCCAGTAATACAAACAAGTTATAAAGTAATAATTAATAATAAGAAAAATAAATCTCTATGAGCAAAATTTCAATATTTATTTGCATAAATTATAAAGTGTTTTCATTGTATACTACAAATTATGTATTACGAAATAGATGCCTCAAGAATCAACGATAATAAAATACATTTTTAGTTATAAGACAGAGATGTTAGCATATGTATATATTTAAAATAATTATACAGTTTTAGTAGTGTAACATATAACATTGAATTGAATGAATCTTGATGACGTTTGGTAAATTTTATTTGTCCAGATTATTATCTAGCGTTGAATTATTTATGGGTTCGACGTTATAGACAAACCGTTTTATTAACGTAATAAACCTAGAGCCAATTTACGAGACACTTAGGCGTGTTTGCCTGATCTGAGGTCAGCGATATTATGCCGTGAGGAGCAGACTGTAGTTATAGATAAGCAGTGAAGAGGTGCTTATGCGCTTAGGTGTCCCAACACGTTGCAATAACAGAACTTCTCGAGGACCGAAGTCAAACAACCCGGGTCTCGACTTGACTGGATCTGTGCGACTTATGACACCACAGCAAACTAAATATGTATTGCATAAATTACAGCTATAATATAATTTTTCAATTTTTTAATAACAGGCAAAATACAAGAGAATAAATAATTAAGTGTTTTTGTATTTATGTAATGTATTCTGTGTTCTTAGATAAATAAAGCTCTTTATTATTATTAATGTATTGAAACTATTAAATAGTGAAATAAAACCAAGTGTTTAATTCTATGATTAACATGAAAATGTTCCAACAGGGTCTAAAATTTGAAAATTCTACTTATAGTACCATTGAGTAATTTTAAAAGTCATATATGTAACAGATTCTTGTATGCGAAATTTTTAATTGCAACTTATGGTGGAGGCGCCGGGCTATATTGCCGTAAAAATTAATTCTGATAATTAAGGGTGTTCTAAAAGAACGTTCACATTAAGTCAACTAATTTCTGAATTAAATAGTGTAACCTGCATAAATAATCACGGGTAGCAGAACGCTATCTGCCAATTATCGATGAAATTAAAGGAATTCTTTATCTACAGAACTAGAAGATTTTGCTTTATTTTCCTTCAGTTACAATCCTTGATTAACTTAATAGGCCTCAAAGCACTTAAATCTTTCAATTTAATTTTCCTTGTACGACTAAATTTAATAATAATAATAATAATAATAATAATAATAAGTTTATTAGCGGGAAAACCATCTATAATACATTTATTTAAACTTTATCTCTACCCTTCTTCTACTTATAGATTTCATATTTAAATATTCAATCCGATAGTTGAAAGTAATTCATTTATTATATATAAACATAAAAATCATAATGTTTTTTAAGTTGTATGTGTATGAAAATTAAGAAATCAATATTACCAGTTTATAGTTAAAAAGAAACCAATGCAGAATTTCAATTTTACAACTGCAGAACACACCGCACGTACATTTCCTACGAGAGTATCATTATTCTCAAGATTAACATTCCGCTTAGTTCCTTTTTTCGTGATTCGTGGAAGTAATTATGGGGCATTTAGTACAAGGGAGGTAAGTTGTTAAAAGAAGGAAACCTTTGTAGTGAGTCGGACTCGTTAAATCTGTACAAATTGTAGGGACCGCCGTTGTACGTCTGAGGGGGCTATTTATTAAATAGAGGGAAAACCTGGACGATGCGGAAAAAGGAAACACTCTATTCGATCGATATTTTCATTTCGCGTCGGTGAAATTTTGGCAACTCTCGGCAATTTTTTTATAGTTTTACAGGTGTATTCGTCGCACAAATTTTACGACCGCAATTTAAGACACACAAAAATGTATCGGTTTTCAAGGCGCGCTAGATTTATTCACGGCGTAGTTGAATTTAATTGCAAATTGCGAGACTGTAAACATTTTATTACCTCTTCGCCTTCGTTTCGTTTTGTTAACTTCGGGGACTTAGTGTCCGCTTTATTGCACTACAAACTAAAAGCCATGTGATGGAGGTGTAAGCTCGTTACTGGAAGTTTTCTTATTAAGTGTCTGCCAGTGTGAACCAAGTTTCCCCTGAACTGTAAAAGCGGCCGCTTTGAAGATTACAGGTTAATTCTAGATAAAAAGTAATTTTCGCGTTACTTTTATTCAGGGAAATCCATTAACAGTTCATAATAGATAGAGAGAAAAAAAAACACTATAATTAAAATTCAACTTTAAAGTTTTATTTAATAGATAGAAGTTTTTTAATTATATTTTTGATAACAGTGGTTTAAGAACTTAACCGATTGAATATTTTATTATAAAATAAACACCTGTATTTACAAGAGCAGTAGATTACGCTGGTTTTCTACAAGACCGCCTCTATAATTATTAATTAATGGTGCGTATACGCACTGTTGGCTAAAGATGGGTTAAGTAAAATTCCACATGAAATAACAGGTATTAAATATTCAGGTGATGAATTTAAATATTTACTAAATCGTTATTATTTTAACAACAATAAATTATCATTTTCCGTTCTTTTATCTCAAGATTTCCTACATTATAAAAACTTCAATTTCACTACTACACCTTTTTGGCGTTTTCCTTTTGAATTACCATCATTTTAGCTTTATAACTTTTGTGCCTTTAAACACACCTATCTCCTCGCCATCTTCAATTAATCACCGACGTTCTTAAATAATGATCATTACCATCATCATTCCAGTAAACGTGTTGAACCCATCCCTCACTCCCAAGATAATTAAGCCATTTATATTTCCCCCTACCGATGGCCTCTTTATTGCACTCTGATAAATTCATCCCCCCGACGATTTCGTTCGCAAACACGAAAGGATTTTAAGAAAACAATAAATTATCACAATCAGATACATTAGTTGTAATTCAAATAAAACGTACCTAGAAAGGGGGGAAAGAACGGGAAATAGGGAGGAAAATCCCAAAATTAGGTTCCTTTCACGGGAGAGGGCGGGCGAAAAAAAAAAATAGAGGTCCGGGACGGGAGTCATAAATATGTGTGAGCTCGTGGGCTCGTATTTGTTGGGCTTTAACGGGGAAATTATGGAAAAACGCCGGGACGGGGAGAAAAGTTTTCTCTGTATAAAAGGTGAATTTATGTTCACCTGTGGAGGGCGAGCAACATGTGTACGTTTTAGACTTTTAACTTTCCGGCCCTTCCGGCCCCGCGCACGCCCCGATATTGATGCAATATTTATCATTTTACGTAAACAGGATAAGATAATTGAGTTCTGGGGAAGTTCGCCGCGAAAACACTCTACCCCGCCAGGATTCCATCGGCATTAACATAATCAATATGCCGCGCTGTACCGAAATGTTGCTCTTGCGTAATTGAATAATTATTAACATAATCGAGTCACGTTCCGCCAATAAATTTCAACTTTAAGTGGGAAAAAAAGTTTATTTCCAACAAAAGCAACGAACGCAAATCTTAAAGAAGAATTGTTTTCTTTCGCCCTTTATTTATTATAAAGAACACGAGGCTGTATTTTGTGGAAATTAAGAAAGAAAATATTAAGCAAAATAAATGTAAATTAAACTAGCTAAACTGACTTCAATTCGCACAATTGAATTGTAAAATAATTGAAACTAATCCTTAATAGCTTAATAAACATATTCATATACACGATAAGTCTATCAACCTTACTAAATTTCCATTACGAAATTAATTATTTAAATTTGCGATAATATTTGTCTGCTGCTAAATATTTAATCTGGCCTTTCCTTTTCAAAAATCGTTCCATAATCGCAAGGATAAATCGATAGAAAGCGGTGTTTGCGTTCTACTGCCACACTTTGATTGGTGTGAACGAGATAATGGCTATTTTCCCGATGGTAGATCACGTTTTAATGTGTATATGTTGTTTGCACAAGTGTATAAACGCTACTAACTCTTCAGATAAAATCATTAGCTTATCTCAATAAATTAATTATTCCACCCTGTTTAAATAGGCGCTCTCGATAAAATAATACGTCGAGTGGCTAACTGGAGTGTACAGTATGTTTAGAGGACGTTGAGTGGAATCGAAAATTGGAAACATGTTTGTTGGGTGATGCTTTGAATTATGATTACAAATATAATCAAATGATGTGTTTTATCTAAATATAGTAATACAATTAGAATTTATTTATAATAATAATAATAATAATAATAATAATAATAGTTTATTGTGCCAAACATAAATTACACTCGTCTAAATCAACTAAATGAAAAGTAACAACATATAAATTATTTATTAAATAAAATTAAAAACTAGGAAATTCTCAACAGAAAATGTTAAATCTAATAGTTTTACTCTTAAATGATTTTAATGGATATACTATTATTCTTATTTCGGCAGGTAAATAATTGAAAAATTTTATTCCGTTTTTTATTGCGATAAATTTCATTTTATATATTCTATTATAAGGAGTGGGCAAATTTTCCTTGTTACGAATATTGTAATAATGCCGTTCTTGCCTAGTGGCATAACAATCTATGTTTTGTTTTATGTAGATTAGGCACTGCAAGATATAAATTGCCGGAAATGTTAATATATTATATTTCTTATTAAATAGAGGAATTGAGTTCTGCCTGAAATAGGCTCCAAAAATAATTCGAATTGCTGTTCTTTGAAGGGAGAAATTCCATTGTACCGCAGAAGCGTGTCCCCATACTGTTATATCATATCATAATAGGAAAAAAAATAGACCATGAATAAGAATTTTATAGAAATATTACTAAAAAATGATCGAAATAAAAATGTAAGCGAAGATAATTTGTTAGCTACCTAACTACAATGCTCGGACCAAGTTAATTCTGAGCCAAGATAAATCAAGATAAATGGTTGTTATTATTAATGAATGTGTTCTATTTTCATTTATAGCTAAGTGATTAACACGAAACAATTTTGACAAATGTTCTAACGAATCTTTGAGTTCTTTGAGGAATTAAAGGCCGTTGTGTTTTCGGCAAATAAGATAATACTAAAGTTATTAGAACAGTTACCCTGTTTTTAATCATTGTTATCGACGATTGGATATTATTTAAGTCAACAAAGTTTTCTATTTTGAAAGTAGGATCTAAAGAAGTCAATTTTGTTGCTACTGATTTTGTATAATTCTATTTTTTTAATAATATGGAGTGTGATGTGCAATCAAATACTTTTGTTAGATCGCCCAGCAGAATTCCTACATATTAACCTAATCTAATATTATCGCAAAGATAATTTATTAAATTTGTAACCGCAGCAGTAGTGCCCTAAGACCGTACAGAAATTCGCTTAAGTGTATTGATTTGTTTTAGCATGAAATTCAAATATTTTACCTACAATTGGTATAATACCAATCGGGCGATAATTATCTTCTTTGTTTGGGTCAAAGTAACTACCCGAGAAATTTTCAAAACATCCGGAAAAGTATTTGAGGCTATTGTTCTATCAATGTCTGTTCATAGCGTAAGCAACTATTGTCCAGATATCATTATATGATATTTCATTTAAAACAAAATCATTGTATTCCGCTGAGTTATTAGGGAGAAAGCTCTGAAAACTTGTTGCAACTTGAGGCAATGTTTCTAAAGTTTTATTAGCGCTTTCAAAAAAGTGAATACCATCATAAATATCCATATAAAACAACTAAAAGAAAAGAAAAAAATAGTCGTGACTGAATGGTTAACATCTAAGTCATAAAAAAAACGAAGTGAATATTTACTTTTTCATGACTAATAGTGCATTCATTTGAGGTCGATTTCTTACGATTTTAGTTTATAATGAGCCACATACGTTTAGATCTATTTTGGGAGCGATCTAAATACTTTTCATTTGCCTTAAACAAACATCTTGCAATATCACTTTTATGCATATTTTTCATATTTGCTAATGTTATTGACAGATTTAAATTTGGCAACTGCTTATTAAAATCGCTTGTCATGGTAATGTTCTCAAGCATTCTTTTTAAGTCGCATTTGAACCAGTTATTTTTGGAACAATTGGTATTCATGCCTTTCCAATGAAATATATTATCTATAGCATTAGCAATTATGCAAATAAATTTTTCAAAACATAGATTGATTGAAAGTTATAAAGTTGAAAAAGGCAAATTTCTGTTATAGGTCTAATTCTTACAATTTCTTTAGATGACAATTGCTCATAAATATTTATATGAATTGATTGCCCTAAATGGTCTGATAAGTGAGTTGCATGAAGTGCGGTCCTTGTGGAGTTGACATCTATTACATTATTTATAATTTTATTAGAAATTTTTCTGAAATGTTCTGATAAAATCATTAAATTTAATTGTAAGGGCATTGTCAGTTCCAAATTTTATGTTTATATTAATTTAAGTCCCCAGTTATAAAAATTTTGGTTTTATTTTATATTACATAAAAGATTTAATTGTTTTTAGCAGCAAAATTATCAACGATCAGCAATTATAGTTATACTGTATATGTAGGGTGGGTGGGTGTCCTCTATCCCACCCTTCAATAAATAAAACATAAGCGACGGTTTTAATTAAAAGTTGTTAAACATAGATCACATAACATTATTGCAATTTTTAATAGATTTATTCAAACAAATTTTTCAAATAATTTTTGACGATGTATTACTGATTGGAGGGTAGGATAGAGGCCACTCACCCACCCTACATATACATATAAAATTTAGTTCTTTATCGTCTTGCGGTTTTCAATAAAAATAATTACAAAGTTTTTAAATAAAATCGAAATTAAAAAGGCAAAACTTTTGAGTGAGTAAATTATTAAAACTTTAATGCATGATGGGTGGGCAGACGCTAAATCTAAATTAGATAAGACTAGCTATAAAATGTCATCTAAATTTGAACTCAGATTTTGATTTTGATTTATTTTTTATTACACAAAGTGTTTGATTGTTTTTAGCAGCAAAATTATCAACGTTCAGCAACAAAAGTTATCCTGAATATGTAGGGTGGGTGGGTGGCCTCTATCCCACTCTACAACCACTAAACCATAAGCAAGGATTTTAGTTATAAGTTGTAAAACGTAAATAAATATTATTGCAAATTTTAATAGATTTATTCAAACAAATTTCTTAAATAATTTTTGATGATATTTTACTGACTAGAAGGTGGGATAGAGGCCACCCATCTACTCTACATATACATATAAAGTTTAATTCCTTATCGTCTCGCGGTTTCCTATAAAATTAATTACAAAACTTTTTGTATTAAAAAGAAATTAAAAAGGTAAAATTTTTGATTTTTGATTTTTAATGCATGATGGGTGGGCAAACTTTATATCTAAAATTGATAAGATTAGCTACAAAAGATCATTTATATTTAAACATAAATTTTGATTTTATTTTATTTTATATTATATAAAGGGTTTGATTATTTTTAGCAGCAAAATCATTAACGATCAGCAATTATAATTAGCCTATATATGTAGGGTGGGTGGGTGGCCTCTATTCCACCCTCCAACCACTAAAACATAAGCGAGGGTTCTAATTCGAAGTTTTAAAACGTAAATAAACATAACGCTATTGCAAATTTTAATAGATTTATTCAAACAAATTTTCAAACAATTTTTGATGATGTTTTACTGATTGGAGGGTGAAATAGAGGACACCCACCCACCCTACATATATTTATAAACTTTAATTCTATATCGTCTCACAGTTTTCAATAAAATTATGTACAAAACTGAATCAAATGAATTAAAAATGTAAAATTTTGGAGTGAGTAAATTAGAAAAAAATTATGCATGGTGGGTGGGCAGACTGTATATCTGAAATAGATAACAATAGCTATAGAAGTTCATTTATATGTAAACTTAAATTTTGATTTTGTTTTATTTTTGACACATAAAGTGTTTCATTGTTTTTAGCAACAAAATCATCAACAATCAACAAAAATTGTGAGTGGGTGACCTCTATCCCATCCTACAACCACTAAAACATAAGCGAGGTTTTACATTAAATGTTTTAAAACGTAAATAAACATAACACTATTGGAAATTTTAATAGATTAATTCAAACTAATTTTCAAATAATTTTTGATGAGGTTTTACTGATTCTAGGATGGGGTAGTGGACACCCACCCACCCTACATATACATATAAACTTTAATTCCATATCGTCTCGCGGTTGCTAATAAAATTAATTAGAAAACGTTTTAAATTAAATAGAAATTAGAAGGGTAAAATTTTTGGCTGAGTAAATTAATAAAATTTTAATGCATGATGGGTGGGCAAACTTTAAATCTAAATTAGGTAAGATTAGCTATAAAAATTCATTTTTATATAAACTTAAAATTTGATTTTGTTTTATTTTTAATTGCATAAAGTGTTTGATTGTTTTTAGCAGCAACGATTAACAATTAAAGTTATCATGTATATGTAGCGTGGGTAGGTGGCCTCTATCTCACCCTCCAACCACTAAAACATAATTGAGGGTTCTAATTAAAAGTTTTCCAACGTACATAAACATAACATAATTGCAAATTTTAATAGATTTATTCAAACGAATTTTTTAAATAATTTTTGATGATGTTTTACTGATTGGAAGGTGGGATAGAGGCCACCCACTCACCCTACATATACATATAAACAATAATTCCTCATACTTTTATAATTTTCTAATATTTTCTCATTTTTTTTAATTCTTCAGGAAACTCTTTTCCAGTTTACGATTTGGTTACTAGTTATTTTTTACGAATTTTCCAATAATTTTTTTTCACTTTAAGAATTTTTTTAAATTGTTTCTTTCCTAATTTGCTTAAAAGCTTTTAAAACTCTTTAACAATTTAGTTTTCAAATATTTTAAATTTTGTACTAATTTGAGAGTTTTAGAATTTCGCAAAAATTATTCTAATCTTGAATTGACGAGGCTGATACATGATGAAATTCCTTACCTTATATTTATTCTAATATTTTATTCGGAGAATTTACCATTTTCATAAATTTCTCTTGAAATTTACAAATGTTTTTTCTAGGAGTTTTAATAATTCGCAGTATTTTTTTCAGTTTTAATTTTCTGACTTAATGAATTTCTCTTTTTTTCTCAAAAAAATGTTTTCAGTTTTATAAAATCCATTAAGTGAAGAATTTTAGCATTTTCTAGCAATTATTTAAAATTTATTCTTGCCTTATATTAGCGAAAATTTTCAAAAAGTTTCTTCTTTGCGAATCTATGTTTGAATTTGAGAAAATTTCTGTTAAAGTGATTAGTAATTCTTTTTCCATCTCTTTCATGATTCTCTAATGAAATTCTCTTCCAAGTTGAGAGTTTTTTTTTAAATATATAAATAATACACCAAATTAGTTTTTTTTTACAAATTTAAAAGTTTTTGGAATTTTCTAGAATTTTTTTGAAAAATTTCTACTACTTCTTGCTTTATATAAGCAGAATTTTTCAACATTTTTTTGGCCTAGAAATTTGTGAGAATTTTATTAAATAGTTCTAATATGTTTCAATTTATCGTATTTATTTGGAATTTTTAAATTTTGCAATAAATTTCCCTTTCAGGCTTGGTTTTTTTTACAATTGCCAGATTTTTTAAAATTTTGCTTTCACAATTAAAAAAAAATACTAATTCAACTGTTTTGATTTCTCCAAAAAAAATCTCAAAAATTTCCACAATTTATTGCATTTAATTAGCTTTTCTGTTCTTAGATAATCTTTCTATTAATTTTTCGAAAAAATCTGTTCATTTCCAGTAATTCCTTAGGAAATTATTCAATAAAATTCAATTTCAGGTTGCAAAATTTTATTAATTCAGATTCAGATTTTTGAAATTTTCTAACAATTTATTTATATTTAGGACTGCAAGTCCTTTTACCAGGCCAGTACATAAGATAAATTACAGAGAATGCGAAACAAAATATCATAACCTAGTTATAAATAGTTACAATAATTAGAAACAAATATATTACGAGTAATAATAATAATAATAGGAAAATCAAACATTTTATTTTAAAACAAGTAATACTTCTTTACCGAAACATTTAAATGAAGGTTGAAATAAATCAGCTGCTTACTGATACTCATTGTATAACCGTGATAAGCGATAAACTGGAGAATTTAAACAATCATTATTAATTGGAATGGGTTAAGAAAAAGTTTTGCTGTTTCGTGATATCAATCTGGAGACTTTAAAGTTAAACTGGTTTAAAATCATACTGTTGTCAATAAAGTAATGAATAAGGTTTTAAAGATGACAGAGACACATATATATATATATATATATATATATGACTGCCTTGTACAAATAGGACGTTAAATTCAATTAACAAATCATTATAAGATATGTCATAGCGATAAATTTTATATTTTACATAATATAAGTAACAAAGGAATCGTTTCTGAATACTTTCAAGCAAACTTACATTTATGGCATACATAGGGGTTATACAATTAAACAATAAGTTAATTTACTTAAAATGTATGTCGAAAACGTGAATATTTTTGAACTGTCTGCAATTGTGCACTAAAAATCCTGAGATTCTCCGACAGTCCTGAATCAGCTCACTTATATGTACACCGAAAGTTAAGGTACTATCAAAAATTACACCTAAATCTTTAACCTGTATACATCGTTTAATGGTAATATTATTAATTTGATAATTATAGTAAATAGTGTTTACTTTTCGAGAAAACCAAAGTACATTAGATTTAAGTACATTTAATGATAATTTATTAGCAATTTACTTTTACTATATACTAATAGTATTAAGGTCAGTTTGAAGTTTTGAGCAGTCGGTATTAGATTCTATTATGTTATAAATTTTAAATCGTCCGCATACATAAGTATGAGGCATTTTAGGGCTTTACTAATACCATAAAAATATATAAGAAAAAGAAGGGGGCCTAAATTAGACCCCTGGAGCACCCCACTTGCTGCTGTATAATATTTTGATTCTATACTATTAAATTCTATGGGGTAAAACACTTGTTAAGTTCAATAATATTTTTATTTTCAGTTGCCTGACACGTATTTCGATCATTCCTGATCATTTTCAACTAATTAATAATGACTTTTTATAATTTATATTTAAACTGAAATTTGATTGTGCTTTATTTTTTATTATATAATGTGTTTGATTGTTTTAGCAGCAAAATCATGAACGATTAGAAATTAAAATTATCCTGTATATGTAGGGTGGGTGGGTGGCCTCTATCCCACCCTCTAATCACGAAAACATAAACGAGGGTTTTAGTTAAAGGTTGTAAAATGTAAACAAACACAAAACAATTGCATTTTTAAATTGATGTATTCATACATATATTTGAAATAATTTGTTATGATTTTTTACTGACTGTAGGGTGGAATAGAGGCAGAAAAAACTTTTTTTGAACCCACCAATAAATCAATGTATTTCAGTTCTTCTAAATTATTTTAAATAACCATTTTGTTGTCTCATACTGCAACCACATAAAAAAAATTGGCTACTGCAATTTTAAATTACTGTCATTAATTAATTAAATTTAATTTATTATCGATATTAATCATTCGTGCGTGTTTTATGAATATTTATTCCATAAAACTAATAACCTTAAATATACTAGCCCTTATTTATCAGAAGAATATATATGCATAAAAAACTCAAATCAAAGTATAAACATATTTAATCTAGGTTAAAACAACGGAATTAACATGATTGAGTGCAATTTCCTTTGCAATTTCCATATAAATTATGTTGAAATGCACGTTTTCAACATGAAGGATATTAACGATAGCGAAATTAGCGTCTGCACAAAGACCATTTCGCGGCACAAGGGAATTATTTTACGCAAAACATATTCGCCTCACAAACAATCAAAAATCATCATTAAATACAGCTTTTTTTATAAATAAGAATATTTACCCGTCAACAATCCGAACACGAGTTTCCGCAATTAGACCACATATTGGATTTTTTAACCCCGGCACGCCCCAACATTAACCCCTATCACTTGTTCTGTCGATCGGCGGCCGCAGAAATGCGGAAAGTTTGTAATAGCGGAATATTGGATGTGTCAAGTACACCCAATATTACCACTCGACGTCTACCTATTTGATAACAACTCTACCCTCCGCCCCATCACCCTCCTAAAATTAGACAGCTGGAAATTGCCGCTCATTAGGAGCGATTTCCTTGAATGGAAACGCAAATTAATTCAAATCTATTAATTGAATTTCCAAAGGCCCGACAAACTAGACAAGGGGGGCCAAGTTCTTAGATGTTGACGGCCTTCGGGGGACGGTTGCAGTAATATTTTGTTAGGGGTTGATTGGATGATGCCGTGTTATAAAAGCAATTTAATACTTGGTAAGTCCTATAAATTAATGATAATAATCTCAATATTTAATTTGTATCTATAAATTAATGTTTAATGTATTATTCTACCTATCTTATTAGTTATTAAGAGAAACAAAGTGAACCATAAATAAATATGTATACAATCTGAATAAAGTAATAAAATTATATTTTAGGCATATATAAATTAATATAATCATTTAAAACATTGACATTTACAATATTGACTTTATTTGTATTTCAATCGAAATTAATTACTACTTGAATAGTGTACGAAACGTAAATACTTTTTTAATTAGTGTTTTTTTTAATACATGGTAATTCATGATATAAACAGTCTTTGTCTTGATCATACCCTAGTTGTTTAATAGAGTTAGTAAAGTTTTATTGAAAAAAAAATAATTGAATAATTCAATGAAAAGTCGGTCGGGACACTAATGATGGACACTTCACAAACTTTTCACCGTCGGAATTGGTTAAAATTCGGTTACCTTGAGCGGCACTAATTTTATTTATGAAGTCCCCGGGAAAGGGAAAGTTCCCAGGTTTGTTCTTGGGTCGGTGGTGGCTTTCCAACAATGTCGAAAGTACCATTCCACCGGACCGGAAACTATGGTGCTAATATTTAGCGGTCGGCCAATAATCGATGGACCGGCTAAAAACATAACCGCCCCTCGCGGAGAATTATTAAAATTGTCGGCGGCATTAATATTCATGGAATAAATTGGCTACCATTACCGAATGCCGTATTCATAATTAGATTTAATTGGTGAGCGTTTAATTTTTATTTTTAGACGTATTCACTCGCATAATTGAATTTTCGTGTAAAGCAAATTGATATTTAGTTGCGAATGTAATCATTCACAATATTGACTGCTGTATTTCAATCAAAATTAATTACTACATTAATAGTGAATACCTTTTTTATTCTATACTTTAATTAAAACTCCGGTGTATGAATGGGAGCCTAAAGAAATTGTTAAAACGTCGCGAGGGCTTCCTACTCTATAAACTCCGTACGCCTTTGTCATCGCCACAAAGGCGTTTAGATTCGGACCAACCCCTAGATGGTATCAATAGATGCGATAGGGCCGTTGTGATTCGAATGAATGCACGTTTAAAACTCTGGCAAACAGAAGTCGGACGCGAAGAAACTATTCGCAGTCTAATATAAAGTCGATTTGACTTGTTGAGTACTTCGACTGTTTAAAACTTCGCCCTTAATGTATGCCTCCTGTTCACGGATGAAAAGTCAGGTGGGTGGGGGGGGGAGGGGTAGGTTGCGCCGTCGAGAGGTGGATTACATTCCTGACTTACGTGCGGGACGTAATCTCCTGAGTTATGAACTCCCTACCGGAGACTGCCAATTATAACTTTTACAAAATGTTACAGCCACCTAAGGCATTTATCACTACACGTTACTTTAATCTCTTTAGTTTTGCGAATTATGAATTTAATACGTAGATTACAAATTTCTTGACAGTTTCGAATACTTAATCATAGAGGAAGAGAAACATGTCGCATCTAAAATTTTCGACGAGATTTATTAAGTTTCCCCAACTAAAATGCAGTTTTATGAAGCGTAAAATAAATTTTACGAATAATATTAATAGACTCAAATAAACCTAAAAAAAATCGACCATCAATAGAAATTGCTTATATTCTAGCAAATTATATGCAGTAGTTAAATAATTATGTTAAAATCCTTGTTAGTAATTACACACTTATTTTTTTGACCCTAAACCTGATTAATCATATATATATTATAATTTTAAGGAATAAAATGGTGATGTGGCCATCATAGTACTTTCCCTATATTTTTCTCGAAAACCATGAGATTTTCGCAAAAAGAAAAAGTTTTTACAACATAAAAACACACTTCATTAACAAGAGAGTGAGTAGCAAAACAGTTGGAAGTTTTGTTTTAAATAGTAAACAAAAATGTAGCAAATTAAAAAAAAACTTACATTTTACAAAGAAAAAACTATTGTCTATTGAAAACCGTCAACAATGTTTAAAATTAGTTTTAATATAGTTTAAACTTTTAATTGAACAGTTCTTAACAAAAGAAAAATTTCTCAAAAAAATTTAAAAGAAATCGTAAAAATAATTGTAAATTTTCAAAAGATATTTAAATTGATTGAAAATAGCAAATAAAAAAGCACATCCAGCCTTAATAAATTATACCCTCCTTTTTAATAGCGTACTGCTGCACCCTAATAAACTATGCGTTAATCTACTTCCTTGTTAAAACTCCAGCGTACTCTTGACCTACCTCAACGTGTAATTTATTTGCGCAGGTCAGGAGTACGATCGGCCATTGCACTGTTTATTGTGGGAGGTCAAGAGTACGCTAGAACATCTTATGATCAAAAATATTTTAAGTTAATTCTATTCAATTAATATTCAGTTAGTTTTTAATAAAGGAAGAAAAGAACAGACGAAATTAATGAAATATCAAAGCACTATAACAATTGAATTTCTAAAAAACAAAACAATTGCAACTACTAAAATTTAAAAAAAAGATAATCGAACGAAAAAAATATTTAAACAAATTATTAAGAAACGCAAAAAAAGTGTTTTAATTTCTAACGTGAGATTCTAAAAAACAATTGGAGTTATTAGTTATAAAAAATAATTGATAGAAACAATATGACGAGGTGATTTAGAAAAAGAAAGCTAAAGTTTAAAACAAATTAAACAACACTACAAAAAATTATTAAAATTGTTAGAAATAAAGAAACAATTAAAGGTTTTGACCTTAATTTGATGAACAAAATCAATTGAAAATTATTATAAATAGTTACAATAATAGCTTGAAACTATTAGAAATTTATATATAGAAAACAGTTGACAATGCCTAAAAACAATCAATTAAAGCTTGACGGACGAAAACAATAATAATTAGTAAAAATAGTTGAAATTTTCCAGATACAATAACAATTGACAATCAATAATAGAATTTGAATATTAACGATAAAAACAAAAAATATTTAAAAAAAAGTTACATTAAATCAAAATTGTTATTAAAAATTAAACTGACAATAAAGAAACAACAGCAAATGTAACGAAAGGAAACAATTAAAAATTATCAAAAAAAACAGCTTAAATTGAAAAAAAAAATGTGATATAATAATTGAAACTTTTAATGATAATTGAAAACGTTAAAAACACTACAACATTTGAATGTTACAGAATCATTACAGAATCACAAATAATTATTTATGGTAAAAAAATGGTTGGGATGTTTGTAAAGAAAAAACAATCAAAGAAGGTGGACATAAATTACAAACGAAAACAATTGAAAGTTATAAAATTAAATTAAAATAAATTTAAAAACTGCAAGAAAATGAGTTTAAATTTGTTTTAAAATAATTAGAAATTAACATAAAAAAATATTGGCCCTTAAAAAACAATTGACAGTCCCTAAAAGCCATTTACGATCAATTAAAGCTCCATGAACGAAGACAATTGAAAAATGATAAAAATAGTTAAATATACTATACTAAAAACGTATTAGAAATTTGTAGAATAGAAACAATTGACAATCTCTAAAAACAACGGATGATCAATTAAATCTTGACGAACGAAAACCAATTGAAAATTAGAAAAAAATAGTTTAAATTATTGGAAAGCTTTTCTAAAGAAAATAAAAATAAAAAATGACATTTGTTAAAATTAAAAAAATATTTTATCACAGCTGTATTAAATTTGTTTAAAAAAATTGAATTGAAAATGAATAAAATCAGTTGAATATGAGCAAAAACAATTGAAAATTATTATTCAAAAAATATCTCTATAGAAAACAATTGAAAACATGTTTGTCATTTTTTTTCTTTTTCAAAAAGCAATAAGCAATTGATAAAATCAGTTAAATGAGCTAAATCAATAAACAAATAAGTACGATAAATTAATAAACTAAATCCATAAATAAATAAAGTAATTTATGTTTGTATCAATGAAAGAGTTTATCGTGTTAAAAACACAAAATTAAGCGAATGTTCGGAAATTGTTAAGATAAAACAATTAACAAACGATAAAAGCAGTTGGTCACTGTCAAAAAAATGACGAAAGCAGCACTTTTTCGTAGCATTTTGAAACATTGCTGAAAAATTAAATGAAAAGAACAAGAAATATAACATCTTCAATTAAATAATCTTCAAAAACGACACAATCCATCCGAAATGAATACGTTTTTAATATTCCGGTAAAACAATTGAAGTTTTTTGTTTGGAAACAAAATGGCGATTGTTGAAAGTCAAATTGTTGGAAATCAAATTGCTTTCAGTAGTTTAAAACATCGTAAAATTAACATCTTCATTTAAATAATCTTCAAAAAACACACAATCCATCCTCAATGAATATATTTTTAATATTCCGGTGAAACTGTTGAAGTTCGTTGCTCGGAAACAAAATGGCGATTGTTGAAATTCAAATTGTTGGAAATCAAATTGCTTTCGGTGATTTAAAACATCGTAAAATTAACATCTTCACTTAAATGATGAAAAAGAAAAGACACAATCCATCCGAAATTAATACGTTTTTAATATTCCGGTCAAACAATTTAAGTTTTTTGCTTGGAAACAAAATGGCAATAGTTTAAACTCAAATTGTTGGAAATTAAATTGCTTATTTGTACTCGTTTAATTGGCGCTGTAGAATTTGATTTAGAAAAAAGGAAAGGCACACACAAAATTGTTCTCAAAATTTGCAAGTAAAGTTACCAGAAATTTGGAGAAATATTGATTTTAGTGAACATTTTAAAAGTTTGAAATTCCGAACAAAAAAGAATTTCTATTCTGTTAAAAATTTTTACTAAAATTAATATTTCTCTAAATTTCTAGTAACTTCTCTTTCAAATTTTGCGAATTTTTCGATACAAAAAAGAATTTCTAATCTTTTCCAAACTCTTAAAATGTTTACTAAAATCAGTATTTCTCTAAATTTCTAGTAATTTTACTTTCAAATTTTGCCAACTTTCTGTTCTGTTCTAAGTTTTATTTTTTAATAATTTCTTTGAAATTTTCTAGCATTTTTTTTTCCGATTTATAGAATTTTCCTAAAATTCAATTTTCCCTTTTTAAGAGTTCACTTCAATTATTCTGAACATTTTCAGTAATTTTTGTTCTCCTCCAAATTGTTAGAATTTTCGTTAAGAAATTTGTTTCAGTATTTTATTCGTTCTTAATGGGAGTAAAAAAATATATAAAATGATGATGTGGCAAACGTAATAATTTCCCTATATTTTTCTCGAAACTATGAGGATTACGCAAAAAAGCTCTTCTCAATAATTTGCTCAATTTTAAATTTTAAATTTATATGTATATGTAGGGTGGGTGGGTTTCTTTTAACCCACCATCCAATCAGTGAAACATAAGCCAGAGAATTAAAAGTTGTAAAACGTAAATTCTTTTGCTAAATTTAGTAGATATATTCAAACAATTTCAAATAATTTTTGATTATGTTTTTCTGACTTAAGGGTGGGATAGAGGCCACCCACCCACCCTACATATACATATAAACTTTAATTCCGTATCGCCTCGTTGTATCCAATGAAATTAATTACAATTTTTTTTTTAATATTTCTCGATGATGTACATCAATAAGATTTGTAGACTAGAAATTAATCACTACACTGGTTTAATATCAATGCGATTGTAAAAATAATATTTATAAAGTTATCCCGTTAGAAGGATTGTATAGATAGGTGTGGAATTATGTGGATGTCCAATTTTGGAAAAAAAAAGAAAGAAAATTTGACGCAAAGAAATATTAAACTAAAGAAGTTAATATAAAGAAGATAAGCTTTTAAAAATACATATAACCATCACCGACATCTATACAAGAAACTGTTGTGTGTATAAAAGAGGGTTATTGGAACTAAAATTATCTAGATATTTGCTGATTTAAAATCTAGAGATAAAATATATTTTTTTAAATTTTTGCATTTTTTTGAGATTTATTTATACATATTTTTCATATAATTTTTGATGATGTTTTACTGATTGGAAGGTGGGATAGAGGCCACCCACCCACCCTACATATACATATAAATTTCAGTTACTGATCGTCTCGTGGTTTGGAGTAAATTAATTTTACAGAACTTTTTGAATTAAAAAAAAAATTTTGATATCGAAATTAATCAAATTTTTAAGCAGGTCGGGTAGACAGACTTCAAATCTAAAATAGATAGTATTAGCTATAGAAGGGCAGTTATATTTAAACGTAAATTTGGATTATGCTATATTTTTTATTAGATATAAGATTTTATTGTTTTTTGCAGCAAAATCATCAATGATTCATATTTGAGGTTATCATGTATATGTAGGGTGGGTGGGTGCCCTCTATCCGACCTTCCAATCAGTTGATCATAAGCGAGGGTTTTAATTAAAAATTGTAAAATGTAAAAAAATATAAAAATGGTGATATCGCCATCATAATATTTTCCTTACAATTTCTCCAAAACTAAGAGGTTACGCATAAGGCTATTCTTAATAATTTACTTAATTTTGGATTCTTTACAATTACTTGTTATACAAATTTCATGTAACTCACACAGTTTATTAGTACTAGGCAAAAAATATCAAAACTTTTCATTTTTAATTTTTTCTCGCAAGTTAAGCACTTTATGAAAAACATATTCTAATAAAACTTGCTCAGTTTCTCATTCCCTTTAACTTTTGTTTAAAGAGTAATGTAATATTTTTAAAAATTAGAAAAATATCGAGAAAAATCCGAAAAACGCTTCGAGTAAACAACCACTTCCGGTTTAGGAAAGTTTACCAAAAGCTTTTCAGTTCTAATTTTTAATGATAAAACGTTAAATTTAAAGTTTCATCTTAATCGGATTATTCGTTTTTGAGATACAGCGCCCACAGACATTTTCATGCACGAAAACAATACTTCCCCTATATATAATAAATCGGGAAAGTAATAATTATTAACTAATTTCCTCAGGTGTGTTTAACTGTTTGGAGAGTGAGGTATTGAGATGAGTAGACAATTAATGTAAGTTTTATGATCGATGAATGTTATTTCTAAAATATATTCTGATTTAGAAATATATTTTTTTTAAGTTACGTGAAGATTATTATGTAGTAAACTGTATTCAATATTATAACTTTCTTTACAAAATTATATGCATGCATTTTGTCCAAATTAATAACATTGTAAACCTTTTCTTGTATGTAAACCATGACTTTTAAATTATTTTCATTTTTATTTGATTAATCATAATATTTAAGTCGCCCAACTTTTTTTGACTTTTGTATTAATTATATTTTTTTCAACGTTATTTAACTATTAATAAGGATCACTTCGTTTTCGAATGTAGTTAATAAAAACAATTTTGTGAAGAAAGTGATAATATTGAATACAATTTAATATATTCTTATTTAATATAACATTAAAATTTCCATGATAATATTTTTTGTTTGTAAACGGTAATTTAAATTCTAGCTACATTATTTCTCTAATAAGTAACGTTAATATTTTACTCCCCTAGAATATTCATCAAATAAATATTTACACTAGTTGGAGAAAGAAAGGAATAAACACATCAAGCAATTTTGCACCTGTAAGCTGATTCATTTTAAAAGGGAACATTAATAACAACCGCTGTAATACAAGAAGTAATTTACATTTGTATGAGTTAATATAAAACTCGTTTGAAATTAAGAGATCCACCGAATGAACTCGCAAAATCCTTGATTACGCCGTAAACTTTTCTGCGCGCCGTTAAAAGGTGTTTTGATTTATCTGTCACCGTTGAGACTAATTCCCGGGGCGAAATAAATTCCCCGCATATTTAAGTCAACCCTACTTAGTCTTCTTTATCTGCGGAGGGCTAATTGTACCAGGAGAAGATTTAAAGCCGCTTATAAATTACCGCAGAAGCGGACGGACGGCTTTTATCGCGCCACCCTGTTCGCAAAACTGAAGAAATAAAAATCGCGGCGTTTTTATATGTCGTGATTAATTAAATTGTACTCTCCGCTGGTGGTGGTTTTTTTCCTCCTCTCTCTCTCTGTGTGTGCGTGTTTGTTATATTTTGCAAAAAAAAACCTCCTAGCTGAAGTGGGCGGAACCGACAACACAATTGTTTCCGGAAGCAGAAAGGAAAAAGAACTTATGGTTGGAGAGGGTTGATTAAATGCACGGTGCTACATTACTAGATAGTAAATTCAAAGAGTAAGATTAATTTAGTCATAAATAACGTAATTAAATAAAATATATGTTAAGGCTGATAATTATAGAGCGGATTTCTAGCATTATGCTTATCCATAATATTAATAGCATCGAAAAAATTTCTTAATATCTATACGAATCTTGAAGAATGTGATTACTTAGCGCTAAGTTTTTTTTTGCTTATTTTGACTTTTTGTGCTTATTTTCATGCTTTTTTTTAGATTCTGATGCTTATTTAGAGCATTTTCCTAATATTTAAAAAATAGAAAAAAAAAATTTCACGCTAATATTAAATTAATGTGCTAATATAGAGAATTTTCGTAAAAATCTGTATCCCATCATTTATAGATTATATTTGTATTACATATTTTCTTCGTGTCTTTTGACAACATAATTGTTTAAAATCTTCATAATATGATACAATAATTATAATGAATTTTATTATTAATAAATATTTTTTCGTGTCGAAGCCCTGCATCGAATCCTCTCTGTGTACAGCAAGAAAGTGAACAGGCGGAAAGAGCGGAATTTTTAAGTAACAATAAAGGTGAGGAAAGAAGCTATATCAGATTACTACATTCCTCGTCTGCACATCCACCACGCCGGCCAAATCCTTATGGGAACATTTACAGAAACACAATTAAAATCTTTAAAAAGTAATCGGATGGAAATTGCCTTGAAAAAACTGATCAAATTTGCAAACATAAACCGTGTACTGAATGAAGGTTCAACCATAACAAATCAGAAACCACCGGAGTGGTGGCCTGCAGATAAAAAAAAATCAAAAACCTCGATATCCTGAAGCGAAGATGTGACAATAAAGAGTGGCTAGACCTACTTCGTTAGTATCAACTTTTACAGAAAAGCACCAGTAGATATACAGGTTTTCAAAGAGAAATGTGATTATTTCTGCAAAATTCTCAAGAAAAAAACTGGAAGTGTTGTTAAAAATAAAATATATAGAATCAAGAGGATAAATTTGAATAGAATTCTGAAAGCACCTACAAAGAAATTGAATAATTTAATCAATTCTGCTAGAAAATTACATATGGTTAGAATACCGCTTATGGAAAAGAATAGGACAATTGAATTGAGCTCAAACTCGATTAATAGCAAAAATAAAGAAAGTTCACATATTAATAATTTAGAGATATTAAATTTAGAACCAAAACAAAATCAGGAATTATTTAATGCTGTCCTTGAATTACCACAGAGCCCCATAGAAAATGTTAGTCCTCAGCTCACACCAGTCGTTAAGTTGCAGGATATCCTATGTCCTATAATTGAGAAACCAATCCGTAAAGAGAACTTTATGGATTTTCTTAAACTAAAACTAGCTAGTGACCAATTAATCGAAAAAAATAGAACATCACCACCAGAATCAACAAAATATTGCAGTGCCATCCCATTTTCCTCTGAAATAGGAAAAATACTGATTAACAAGGATCGCTATAAGATTCCTAAAGAAATCTTCAACCGGAAAATAGACAAATTGAATTATTACCTCAAAGAAATCCCAGCAGCTTCCAAAGATAAGGATTTTGAAGTAGCCTGTAACTTGAAGAAGCATCCCTGTGACCACTTTTACAAATTCCCCAACAGGAAGTATGCTGCTCCAAGAAGTTACGTCTCCTTGCTAGAAAAGACTTTTTGCAAACCTGTATCAGTGCGGGCTGTGAACATTAATGTTGACAAGTACTTTTTTAAGAAGTACAAGTGCAAACCGCTTAGTTTAGTGCGTGAGAAGCTACCACACCCTACTTCCTGAACTCAAGGCATGTACCAAAAATAACAGAGGTATTTATTGTGATTATATATTGTAAGTACTTAAGAGTCATATTTATATTAGCATAGTTTACTTTGTAATTAGTTATAATTCATAGTACAATCTACTTCATTAATTAGTGAAATTACAATCTTTTTAATAAAAAATTAAATTAAACAATTGTTATATATGCTATCCTCAAAAAAATATTACTAAAAAATATTACTATAGAAAAAGTTAAATGAAATTATTTTATATTTTTAAATAAATTTAAATTTTACCATCAGTTAATCCACAAACTAAGATGTTCATAATTTGAAATTTACTTTTGTAATTTAATTTGGTTCTGTAAAATACAATAGGTTTTGTAATAATACACATTTTTATTGACAAACTATACATATTTACATTTAAATAATGAATAATGGATGATGTGTTAGTGAGTTAGTTCGTCAAAAGGCTATCGACCAGAGGTCTTTCTGCCTTGTTTTGTCCGGTCATATGGCGTCAGTCGTTAATGCGTAGATGGATGAAACGATGAGATGAAATCAAATATGGTTGAATTAGGATTTTTAAATTTGGGGTTTACACTAGGATTTCTAGGAATACAATATAAGGATAATATGTAAAAGTTGAAAGGATTTTTGGAGAATTTTTCTGATAGGAATCGAAGACGTTCTAGGATGGGGATAACTAAAGTGGTATCATAGAGGAGCTGGTTAGAAGGATTGTGTAAGGGATTAAGAGGATGACGGAGTTTTGTTAGGGTACGGAGGGATGCTCGCTCGCTAACTTCGATATTGTGGGAGGTTGGATTGTTGGGATTGGGATAGAGGGCACAACCATAGTCCAATAATGGGCGACAAATCATCTTATATATTTTGACTGCTGTTTTGATAGTAATACCATCGTTTCTGTATGTTAAGCATCTAAAATATTTTGCCCTAGATGTTATTTTGCTTTTAATTATAGCTGTGTGCTTTTTAAAATTGATTTTGGGGTCTATGGTTATGCCTAGGTATTTAATGGAAGTTGAAGGAGGGATAATAGTTTGGGAAATTGAAACATTGTAAGGAGAATTATTGGTGCGATGGTATGGAATTAGGAGTTGTGATTTGTGGGGATTAATTTTAATACGCCATTTTGCAAACCAGTGTTGGAGGGAGTCAATAAGCTCTTGAAGGAATTGGAGGGCTTTTGGTAACGTGGGAGCATGGGAAATTAGGGCAGTATCATCTGCAAATTGCAGGAGATATTTGGAAGGATTGAAGTAGAGAGGATCAGGATTATAGATGTCGGAGCTAAAAATGTTGTATAATAGAGGTGAAAGGGGAGAGCCTTGAGGGAGTCCTTGTTCGGGAGTAAAATAGGTTTTGTATTAAATTGTTTTAAATGTTTTTTAAAATAGCAGATATTTGCAGTTTTTTTTTAATATGATATATATGACAAGATTGTTTTAGTTTATTCTTCATAAAAATTCTTATTTCTACACAAAAAATAACATGTTGAAATATTCTTTTTAAATTGACAATGAAAAAGTATTTTTTAAAGAAAATAGCTGTCTAAATATTTTCATTTCTTTAAAAATTTAAAAATATATGCTTTGGCATACCACTGCAAAGAAACTAGTCATGAATTTTAGACATCTTCACTGTAAACTGATTTTATAATACTAGGCACTATAATTTCATTTTACTTATAAATAAATAAATCATTGTACGATATTTTTCTCATACCTATCAAATATTGGTATTTATCTATAGCAAATCTGGTGGTTCTATTTTAGTTTTTAATTTTGCCATCATCACAGTTGTACTTATAATTTAATTTTTTAATAGTTAATTGATATAAATTCATAACATTCATTCATTTGACTATTTATTTATTTTATCTAATTAATAACAAGGGGTTGAATTTCAAATTTTTAGTTAACTCACTACAATTGTTTTGCCACACTGTAGCTTCTTTAGGCGAAGAATATACTAGCCACAGTGTGGAGAAACAATTGCAATGAGTTAGGTAAAAATTTGAAAATCAACTACTTGTTATTAATTAATTAATATGGATTTTCAACTAAGTGCCTCATTAATCACTTAATTTATTTATTTATTATAAAGTATAGCAATATTATCTGAAATTTAAAGTAAAGCAATAATATTTAATAATAAAATATATAAGTCCTTTACGTTGTAGATAATTCACTAATAAATAGAAAAAACACGTAAATATATTCGTAAAATCTACAACAAATGAGTCTTATTAAGACTACAAGAACAAATTACTTTTGAAACCACTACTTCTGTAGCTAATACTTCGACAGACATTGAATAATACAAAAGTAATTTGCGTGTTACAAAATAGCAAGGCTATCAAAGCAGCACTAGTTTGAACGTTGATAATACAGAAATAAATTCATACGAGCTAAAAAACTAAGAAAGCCTTTGAGAAAATACTTTATTCGCCAACTAGTACTACTTTCTCACCATCCCTTGTATTTAAATTTCCCGTTGATAGTCTAAGATTTGATTGTAAAGTATATAGTGAGCATAACAAAGTATTCTTATGCTCATAAATACAAGGAATGGTGAGAAAGTAGTACCAGTTAACGTAGATTTTAGATATACATTTTCGTACTAATTAACAACATAACTGATTAAATTCATCAAACGTCATTTGATGAATTTAATCAGTGATGTTTTTTTTTCTGTACTAAGCTTTATCCATCGATAAACTGTTAAGTGCTACTATAAACGGATAAGAATAGAAATTGCCGGCGTGTTTTTCCTTTCCACAAAAGAAACGCGTAGGGAAAAAAAGCCCGGGGAATCTCGTCCCATACAAAGTCCTAAAGAAATATTTATCTGGAACAAACAGTACACGAGGCGGACAAAACTGTCGATCATCGTTCCATTTTAATAGCCATTTTATCCCCACTTTCCGCCCTACTTATCCCCGCACAGTAAACATCACACGCTCCATAATCTTTAATAATTTTTCACGCGTCCCCCCCAAACCAATAAACATGTCCAATTGCCGGCAATGCCTTCTGTACACAATCCAATCATAAATCAATCATCTGGCGCGCAACCCGACCCCGTTCAATCAAATTACAACCGCGAAGGAACGTAATTACTACGCAATCAAATCGTATCGGAATAATGGGTATGTTATTAGTTAGAGGGAAATTGTCGTGTATTATAGGACTAATTAATTATATGAGAATTAAATACCCAACGCAAATATCATTAAAATTTGATTTTAAATTAAAAATAATGGATTTTTTTAAGAAGAAAATAGTTGAAAACTGATTAAAAGTAATTATAATATTAAATAATTATAATAATAAAAAAAAAATTCTTGAAGAAGATTCTTGAAATTTCAGAAATTTCTCCTCCACACTTTTAGTTTTAAATGCAACTTCCTTTCCAAAGAATTTTCAAGTTTAGCAAAGATTTTATTCAAGAGTTTTAAAATTTTTCAGAATTATATTTATTTATAGAAGTTTCTTTGTGGTTTTCATAGAATATTTTTCAGAAAGTTCTTTCAAGATTTTGCTTAACTTTACAATTTATTAGGAAATTTTTTTCTAAATTTCTAGAACTTATTTAGAGGCTTTTGGATGTTCCAGGAATTTCTACTCCATATTTTCAGTTTTTTGCATCTTCCTTTTCAAAGAATTTTAATCGAGGATTCTAGAATTTTTCACAAGTTTTCTTTGTAGATTTCTAGAACTTTTTTGGAGGATTCTAAAAGTTTACAGTAATTTCTTCTTAGCAAAGGTCTTATTCGGGAGTTTTTTTAGAAAGTTCGTTTCAATATTTATTTCTGTTTATTACTGTTTCTAGTAATTTCTCTTCCAGATTTTAATATTGCAAAGATTTCCTTCTGGGCTAAAAAATAATTTCCAGAACGTTAGACTTTTTTCGAGAGTTCAGAAATTTATTCAGATTTGTAGGCTATAGATTTTACTAGAAAATCTGTTCCTAGTAATCTAGACTCTTTTCAGTAATTTCTCCAGATATCAAGATTGTTTTTTTTTCAAGCTCTCTTTTAAATTGCGAAGTTTTTAGAATTAAAAAAAAATTCTAGAAATGTATATTTTTCGTAGAATTCAGAAAATTTCCAATAAATTGCGAAGATTTAAATGAAGGTTTTTTTTAGAAAATTTGTTTTTAAAAATCTAGACTTTTTTTCGAGAGTTCAGGAAATTTCTAGTAATTTCTTCTCCAAAGATTTCTTCAACTTGTAAATCGCAAAGATTTTCTTTGAGGCTCTAGAATTTTCTTCTAGAAATCTAGATTATTTTCTCGACGGTTCAGGAAATTTCTAGCAATTTATTCTCTAGAGTTCAAGAGTTTTTTTGAAGTCGTCTTTTAAATTGCAAAGATTTTCTATGAGGCATTAGGATTTTCTAGAATTTTTTTCTAAAAGTTTAAGAGTTTAGAAAATAGCCAATAACATCTTCCCAAGATTCCAAAGTTATCCTCTTATCTTCTGAATTACAAAAAGATTTCTTTAGAGGCTCGAGAACTTTTTAGAAAATTTGTTTGTAGAAATCTAGACTTTTCTTCATGAAGTTCAGGAAACTTTCAGTAATTTCTCTTTTTTTGAGGCCCTAGATTTACTAGAAATACATATTCGTTATTATTTCTTATTAAGAGAATTTGCACGATTTTTAAAAAAGCGTCTAGAAAAATACAAGTAAAAATCTTGCAATTTGGAAAAGAAATTTAAAGAAAACTTTGATTGTAAGACTCCTGAAAAATATTTTAGAAATTTAAGGAAAGGCTTACAAGTTCTAGTCATAAACAACTTCTTAAATGCTTCTAGTAAAGTAGATAGGAAAATCTTGCAATTTGCAGAAGAAATTCCTAGAAAACTTTGGTTGTAAGACTTTTTAGAATATTTTAGAAATTTAGAAGGGGAGTTCTAGAAAGGCTTACAAAATCCAATCATCAATAAACTTCCTAAAAGCTTTTAGTAAATGGAATGGGAAAATTTTGCAAATCTTAAAATTCTTGAAGATAATTCTTTTAAATAATAAAATTAATTTAAAAAAAATTCTACATCCCTAGAAAATTTTCCAGAAATGTAAAGGAGCAATTTTTGGAATTGTAGATAATAATAATGCTGAAAATTTCCACAAACCAGAGAAAAGTTCCCAAAATTTAGAAGAAAAATCCCCAAAAGATAAAGAAAAGCCATTGAGATTCTAACAAGTTAGAAAAAAACTATAGTTTATTATTTATTCTCATGCTAATAAGAAATTGATGACAATGTTTGCAATTTTAAAGAGAAATTTCTAGAAAATTTTGATTGTAACGAAGGGTCAAGTTAGTGTCTGTAGAACAAATTCCATTAATGTTTAAAAGTCCTCAAAAATATTCTAGAAATTTAGGAGAGAAATTCTAGAAAGAAATTTTTGTCACTTCCTGAAAACTAAAAAAATATATGGAAAAATTTTGCAATTTGGAGAAAGCATTCCTAGAAAACTTTGATAAAATTGTGATAAAAGTGACACACCGGTATCATAAATTCTTTATAAAATTCTAAAATGCTCGAAGATAATTTTTTTAAATTATAAAATAAATTCCTTAAAAATTCTGCAACCCTCGAAAATTTTCTAGGAATTTGGAAGTGAAATCTTTAGAAAATAAAGAATAGCTATTGAGATTCAAAAAAAAGAACTATTGTTAATTATTGATGACAATGCAATTTAAAAGAAATATTTCTAAAAACACTGATTGTAAAGAAGGACAAAGTTAATATATCTGTAGAATAAATTCAATAAATGTTTAACAATCCTGAAAAATATTCTAGGAATTCAGGGAATAAATTCTATAAAGGCAGGAAAATTAGGATCAACAAATAATCTCTAGTAAAATAGATGAAAACTTTGGAGAAGAAATTCCTAAAAATAATTAAAATGGCACACCTGTAGCATAAATTCTTAATACATTCTAAAATCCTTGAAGGTAAACTTTCGAATTTAGAAAATTAGTTCCTAAAAAGTTCTACAATCTTCGAAATTTGTTTAGGAATTTCAAAAGCAATTTTTGGAAATTTAGAAAATAATAATACTGGAAAATATCAATCATAAATGTTCTAGAATGCTGAAAAATTTAGGAAAGAATTTCTAGGAAGGCTTGGAAATTCTAGTTTTCAATAAATAAAAACCTAGTAAAATAGATGAAAAAATCTTGCAATTTGGAGAAGAAAACCCTACAATCCGAAATTAGAAAAAAACCATTGTTGATTATAAAATTAATACTAATGTTTGTAATTTGGAAGAGAAATTCCTACAGAATTTTGATGAAGGATAAACTCAGTACATCTGTAGAAAAGTGTATTGAATTTTTTTCAGTTGCTATATTTTATCCATTTCTTTTTAAGATTTATTTTTCACAAGTTTTTTTTTAGAAATTTTCAGGAATTTCTATTCTAATTGTCGAGATACTTTTTGGTGGTTCTAGAATAAATTTTTAATATATTTTTGAGGATTTACTATATAGAATTTGAATAGTATTACATAACTTTACTAACAAAAGTTAAAGGGAATGAAAAACTGAACAAGTTTTATTGAAATATATTAAAATAAAAATTAATAATTTTAAAATTTTTTGCTTATTACACACTAATAAACTATAGGAGTTACATGTGATTTATATAACAAGTATTGTAAATAATCCAAAATTTAGCAAAATATTAAGAATAACCATTTCGAGTAAACTTTATAGTTTTTGTGAAAAATATAGGGAAAGTACTATGATGGCCACATCGAAATTTGTTACTCGATTCTTGCTTGTTCGCCGTATAAAGTGTCGTTACATTAAAATACTTATAGTGTCCCATTAATGTGGGCCAAATAACTGAACCATAGGTTCTTACCGCCTTAAAGTGTAATGAATTAATTAAGGACAGGATCGAAGAATATATGTAGGTTTGCTAAAAAAAATCTTACAATATGGTATGTTAATTAATTATTTCTATTAATTTTTAATTGCAAGGAAATGATAGGATACGTATTTCTCCCTGAAAAGGTTTCTCTCATACATTTTCCGAGCGCGCGTTAAATATAAATTTATGGTGGATGCGCCGGGTAATGTTGTTAAAGTGCGCCCCCGTACAATTTAACGCCGAGCAAATATTTCCTCATATTGTTTATCGAAAGGAGGATAACAAACGAATCTAGGGACGTGATATACCCGAGGGCCACTATATTACGTCTAATATAAAGAAAAGCCCGTACCTGGATAATCCTTCCGGTTTGCCGAGTGATATAGCCGCTTTCGGGTCTACTTATTAAAACGAATTCACCAACGAAAACAAATACACGCCCCGGCCGTTCGTTTCACTCGGCCCCAATTTACCGCAAAATTTACTCCGCCGTTAAGCCGTTCCACCTAGTTTTTCCCCAACCCTCACACACACACACACACTTCAGGAATTGATACAACTTTTAATATCGGCCTAACTTATTTATAACGGCGCCCAAATCCCGAGTAAACATTTGCGCACGTAATTGGACAAGGTGACGTTTTTTTTTATCCCCATGCGCCGCACCCTCGCCCGGATATATATTTGAGGTGGGATTATTTATAATCTACTTAAATACGGCTGAATCGGCGGCGTGCTTAAATTTTGAAGTCGAAACGTGCAAGGGACGGGAAAACGTGTGTGGGGTAAAAAATAAATATTTAAACGGTACACGAGCTCGGATCCTGTCAGCACGAAGGACATGTGCTAGGTTGGCTGGGCGCGACAGTTACGCAAATTGGACGTGAAAGATTTAAATTAATCCACTGTTAGAGATTTTTGCTGAAATGCATTGTCTATATCTAGTTGGATGTATGAATATCTAACCATGGAAATAATATCATTTACATATTTTTAAACACAATTGTATAGCAATTATACTTATACAAAATGTAAGTACTTTCACTTATTATTACTACTAAGGAGTAATAAGAAAATCAATTAAACTTTACTTGAGAAACGACACACTAAAACAATAATTTATAAAATATAGTTCTGCATCCACTTATAAACAAAAATCAGCTTTGTTATACTTGTATTTCTTGAATTATCAAATCATAACTACAATTAAAAACAATTCTAATTAAATAAAAACACTTTTCACTTTGTTTTACCACAATTTACCACTATTGTTATAAAATAAAATGAAAAATGTTTTTATTTAATTTGAATTGTTTTTAATTGTAGTTATGATTTGATAATTCAAGAAATACAAGTATAACAAAGCTGATTTTTATTTATAAGTGGATAAAAATATACCACCAAGTAAACGCCCACAACATTTCAAGAAAAACAATTCAAGTTAAATTTATAATATATATATATATATATATATATATATATATATATATATATATATATTTATATAACAACTTCTAAAAATATATATATTATTGCATTTAAGATTTTTAAATAACAATTTTCATCCATTACGTTTAATCATTAAAAGTATAAGAAAATAATTCCACATTGTTACAATAAATTAACTCATATATTCCAATAATATCTCATCACGTGTATTTCATAAACAACAAAGTGAAATTTGATTTCCCCAATTTCGCCTTTTCCCTTTAAAAAAAATCATTTTATTATTTTCACGTGTACGCAGAAAAAACACTCACACATACACGCGCATATTTCAGTGTTTATAAAAAAAACACTTTTGTTTCAACGTATAAATAGAATTTTTTTTTTCGATTACGCACTTCCGATTTCTGTTACGGGGAATCGGGTTGGGGGTGGAGTACACGCATACTAAGGCCGTTCGTTTTTTATTTTCGAGCAGCATATGAAAATTACGCGATACACATTATTCGCCGAGAAGGAATTTCATACGAAAAATTCTTTGAAATTTCATACACGAAAAACCTCGCCCAGACGTATGATAATGTTACACGAGGATCGATATGCGGCACAGGTTTGCCTATATATAGGGTTGGAATAAAATAACATTTTAAATATATGGAAAATGTTTCTTAACTTTTAGTACCGCCAGGAGATTAAAAAAAAGTATTAGTGATTTAACAAAAACTGTTAGCAATCATGAAATAATAGCAACGACTAACTTAATACTATCAGTATATTTAAAAAAGTATTAAGGACTTCACAAAGACTGTAGGTAATCATGTTCTCTTAAATAATGTTAAGGATTTAAACCAAATAAAAATAAGGTGAAAAAATCGAAAGAGCCAATTGACAAATATAATTTATCGTGATTTTTGTATATATGTAAACCATATTACAATAAATTAATTGTTAATTCAATATGTGTTTAAATATAATAGTGTTTTAAATGAGCTAACTATTGATTATAAATTTCATAGATTGACATATTTTAAAATCATCAATAAGTATTAATCATTTACAGATATACAAGCTACATTAATACTATATTTACAAGTACAATAAAAACTTAATGACAAACAACTTTATTAAGTAAATAACTAAATATTGTCCTTTAAGTTAGAAGCGCCCTTTTGTTTAAATAAATTCCACCGGTCTGACATTCGCATTGTGCGCATTCGTGGGCCCCTACGGGAACCCCAGATGGTGGGTAGAGGGGGGCAAAAGGTTTTCCAGCAGGAATTTCCAAGTTCACGGTGCTGCGACATCAAAGAACACGCCCGTTTGAGAGTAATACCTTACGCTCTCTAGCTGCGTAATTTGCCAACTTTTAACGCAAACATGTACACACACACATATATAAATATGTGAGCATAAATTGCCTGCGATCGATAACTTACTCTAACTTTACAATAAAGTTAATATTACGATGAATTTATATTTAAACTTAAATTTGGATTATGCTTTATTATTTATTACATCCGAAGTTTTATTGTGTTTTGCAGCAAAATCATCAACGAGTAGTATTTACAGTTATCATGTATATGTAGGGTGGGTGGGTGGCCTCTATCCCACCCTCCAATCAGTAAACCATAAGCGAGGGTTTTAATTAAAAGTTGTAAAATATAAAGAAACATAAAATAATTGCAATTTTTAAAGATTTATTCATACAAATTTTTCAAATAATTTTTAATGATGTTTTACTGATTGGAGGGTGGAATAGAGGCCACCCACCCACCCTACATATACATATAAAATTTAATCACTGATAGCCTTGCGGTTTAGATTATATTTAATTACAAAACTTTTTGAATGAAAAAGAAATTCAAAAGGTAAAATTTTTGAGTAATGAAATTAATTTTTTTTTGCACGATGGGTGGGTAGGCTATAAATCAAATTTAAATAATACTGCCTATAGAGGGTCATTAATATTTAAACTTAAATTTGGATTATGCTTTATTATTTATTACATCCACAGTTTTTTAGTTTTTTTTTCAGCAAAATCATCAACGGTTAGTATTTAAAGTTATAATGTATGTGAAGGGCGGGTGGGTGGCCCCTATCCCACCCTCCAATCAGTAAAACATAATCGAGGGCTTTAATTAAAAGTTGTAAAATATAAATAAACACAAAATAATTGCAAATTTTAGATATTTATTCATACAAACTTTTCAATAAAATTTTTGATGATGTTTTGCTGATTGGAGGGTGGGATAGATATAAATTTTAATCACTGATAGTCTCGCGGTTTAGATTATATTTAATTACAAAACTTTTTGAATGAAAAATAAATTCAAAAGTAAAATTTTTGAGTAATGAAATTAATTTTTTTTTGCACGATAGGTGGGTAGGCTATAAATCAAAATTAAATAATTTTGCCTATAGAAGGTTATTTATATTTAAACTTAAATTTGGATTATGCTTTATTATTTATTACATCCGAAGTTTTATTGTGTTTTGCAGCAAAATCATCAACGAGTAGTATTTAAAGTTATCATGTATATGTAGGGTGGGTGGGTGGCCACTATCCCACCCTCCAATCATTTAAACAAAAGCGAGGGTTTAAATTAAAATTTTTAAAGTATAAAAAACACAAAATAATTGCAATTTTTGGAGATTTATTCATACAAATTTTTCAATAAAGTTTTTGGTGATGTTTTACTGATTGGAGGGTGGGATAGAGGCCACCCACCCACCCTACATATACATATAATAATTAATCACTGATAGTGTTGCGGTTAGGAGTAAAATTAATTACAAAACTTTTTGAATGAAAAAGAAATTCAAAAGGTAAAATTTTTAAGTAAAGAAATTAATTTTTTTGCACGATGGGTGGGCAGGCTATAAATCGAAATTAAATAATATTGCCTATAGAAGGTTATTTATATTTAAACTTAAATTTGGATTATGTTTTATCTTTTATTACATACAAGGCTTTATTATTTTCTTGTAGCAAAATCATCAACGACTAGTATTTAAAGTTATCGTGTATATGTACAGTGCGTGGGTGGCCTCTATCCCACCCTCCAATCAGTAAACCAGAAGCGAGGGTTTTAACTAAAAGTTGTTAAATATAAATAAACACAAAATAATTGCAAGAGATTTATTCATACAAATTTTTCAAATAATTTTTGATGATGTGTTACTGATTGCAGGGTGGGATAGAGGCCACCCTCCCACCCTACATAAACATGATATCTTTAATTCTTAAATTTTACTTTCAATATCCGCCAGTTTTATTCCTAGAAGAGTTACAATGTCTCTAACTAATAATTTTGAAGCTGAAGAATGTTCTTAAAAATATACTATATTTTTATTTATTATTTATCTGTTATAAATATTCTACACGCGAATTTCTGCAAAAAGTCACATTTTAGTTTTAACGTCCGCCATTTTCATTTCTAGAAGAGTTAAAATCTTTCTAACTAATAGTTTTGAAGCTAAGACATGTTCTCAAGAGCTCGATATATTTTCTTTTGTTTTTTATTTGTTATAAAGATTCTAAACGCCAATTTCTTCAAAAAGTCAGATTTCATTCGTCAAATTTTATTTTTATGTCCGCCATTTTTATTTCTAAATGAGTTAAAATTTTTCTAACTAATAATTTTAAAGCTGAGGTAGGTTTTCAAAAATTTACTATATTTTCTTTTGTGTTTCACTTGTTATAAAAATTCTACACACGAATTTCTGCAACAAGTCACACTTCAGCCGACAAATTTCACTTTACAATTTTTCAGTTACAAATTTTTCTAACTAATAATTTTGTTGTTAAGAATTCACTATATTTTTAGTTATTTTTTGCCTGTTATAATAATTCTACATACGATTTTTTACAAAAAGTTACATTTCAGTCGACAAATTTTAGTTTCAACGTCCGCCATTTTTATTTTCAGAAGAGTTTAAATTTTTCTAACTTATAATTTTGAAGCTGAGGCATATTATTAAAAATTCACTACATTTTCATTTAATTTTCACTTCTTATAAAAATTTTACACATTAATTTCTTCAAAAACTCACATTTTGAAAAATTTTTGTTTAACGTCCGCCATTTTTATTTTTAGAAGAGTTATAATTTTTCTATCTAACAATTTTGAAGCTGAGGCATGTATTCAAAAATTTACTTTATTTTCTTTTGTTTTTCATTTGTTATAAAGATTCCAAAAGCGAATTTCCACAGAAAGTCACATTAGAGTCGACAAATTTTAGTTTCAACGTCTGCCATTTTTATTTCTTGGGGAGTTCAAATTTTTCTAACTGAATATTTTGAAGCTGAGACATGTTCCTTTTGTCTTCACAAAAATACATATTTATCGATATGGTTTGATCACGTTTGCTCTTGTAATGTCTTTTTGAAAGAAAATTTCTAAACCACTTATAATAGAATTTGTCTTAGACCTTCCCAAAAATAGTTTGCTATATGAGATTTTACGTGCTGAAATTTTTGGACAGCCTAGGATAACGTTTGCTAAGATAGTCTTCAATTTTTTTAGTTTGTTTTTCGAAAATACGTCTTCTTCGATATAAGTTCATCATATGTTGAATGCTTGAAGCCATAACTTTGGATGGATCTTGAATCATGAACTTTATCAGACGATACTTTTTTCATCATGTTTGAAATATTTTTTCACACCAAAATTTATGGATATCCTGACAGAATGCCACCTTCCATTTGTTTAGGTTCTTTCAAGATTAAACCTTCATCTGTAGGATTGATTCAATATTGATTTTTGAGACGTCATTTCGAACATTTCTAAATCATCACTCAGAATATTGTATTTTACTAGGTATTTTCAAAATTAATCAAATCATCATTCAGAATAGAATTTTTCTAGAAAATCCTCTATTTTACTAGGCCTTTTTAAAATTAAATATTTACACACATGATTTAATCACTTTTGCTTTTTTAAAAGTCTTTTTCACGAACACGAAATTTTTGGACCAACTAATATAGAATTTTTAAATCCGAAAGTCTATTTTTTGAGCCTTTTCGTTTGCTCTTTGAGATTACGTACCGCACGATGGGTGGGCAGGCTATAAATCGAAATTAAATAATATTGCCTATAGAAGGTTATTTATATTTAAACTTAAATTTGGATTATGCTTTATTATTTATTACATCCGAAGTTTTATTGTGTTTTGCAGCAAAATCATCAACGATTAGTATTTAAAGTTATCATGTATATGTAGGGTGGGTGGGTGGCCACTATCCCACCCTCCAATCATTTAAACAAAAGCGAGGGTTTTAATTGAAATTATTATAGTATAAAAAAACACAAAATAATTGCAATTTTTAGAGATTTATTCATAAAAAAATTTCAAATAATTTTTGATGATGTTTTACTGATTGGAGGGTAGAATAGAGGCCACCCACCCACCCTACATATACATATAAATTTTAATCACTGATAGTCTCGCGGTTTAGATTATATTTAATTACAAAACTTTTTGAATGAAAAAGAAATTCAAAAGGTAAAATTTTTGAGTAATGAAATTAATTTTTTTTTGCACGATGGGTGGGTGGGCTATAAATCAAATTTAAATAATATTGCCTATAGAAGGTTATTTATATTTAAACTTAAATTTGGATTATGCTTTATTATTTTTTACATCCAAAGTTTTATTGTTTTTTGCAGCAAAATCATCAACGGTTAGTATTTAAGGTTATCATGTATATGTAGGGTGGGTGGGTGGCCACTATCCCACCTTCCAATCATTTAAACAAAAGCGAGGGTTTTAATTGAAATTTTTAAAGTATAAAACAACACATATTAATTGCAATTTTTAGAGATTTATTCCTACAAATTTTTCAATAAAATTATTGTTGATGTTTTACTGATTGGAGGGTGGGATAGAGGCCACCCACCCACCCTACATATACATATAAATTTTAATTACTGATAGTGTCGCGGTTTGGAGTAAATTTAATTATAAAACTTTTTGAATAAAAAAGAAATTCAAAAGGTAAAATTTTTAATTTAAAAAATTAATAAAAAATGGGTAAGCAGACTTTAAATCTAAATTAAATAAGATTAGCTATAGAAGGTCATTTATTTTTAACAATTCGTTTCATTAATAATAAACCTAAAATTGTCTCGAAATAAAGTCATTCAAAAAACCTTTAAAAAAGCATAACAATAATCTGTCAATTTTTTACCAAAATGTCAGAGGTTTAAACACTTAAACTAATACTTTTTTTAATAGCGTAACATCGTCTAACTTTGATATATTTCTACTAACTAAAACTTGGTTAAAAAAATTATTCCCAGATTGTTGCAACGTATATACATGTCATAGACATAATAGTAAAAGGGGAGGAGGTGTTTTAATAGCAACCAAAAATACTTTAGTTACTGAACAAATTCAAATTACTTGATTCTATTGAAATGGTTGCTCTAAAACTAACGCATTGTTTTGAAGTTTTACTTTTAGTTTGTATCTACTTACCATCTGCTTCAAATATAGATGAATACAATAACTTATATGAATTTTTTGGAATATTTAAATTACACATGCGACAAATTAATCATCATCAAATTTAACATCATTCAATATTCTAAAATTGATCGTGCTGCTTAACACAATATAATAGATTTTAACAATAACGGTAAAATACTTAACCTTGTTATATCTACAGATAATATTTTGTGTAATGTAACGGAGGAACTTTAATCATTAGTCACTGAAGACCTTCATTATCCATGCTTATAATGTGATGTTTCTATAAACACCGAATCGATTGATAATTTTATATCAGAATATCAAACAACTAAGGATAATTTTTAAAAAGCTAATTTACATAATGCATGTGAAGACATTTCCTTGAATAAGTAGAATTTCTTATACACTCTAAAAAAATGTTGATTTTGTTTGTAGTTTATATCTGCACACCGACTTCGCCAAAAACTATTAACAAGGCATTCATTTAGGCTAAAATAAGATCTGTTTATCAGACAGGTCTTCATCGTGCGTAAAAACTTATTTAATGGAAGAGACTTTATAGTGACTGGTAGCATGTTGTACAGTTTCGGCCCGTAATAATTTATACCATTTTGTGACATAAATAGGCGAAGATGCTGTGGGTTTATAAGAACACCAGATGTTGTATTATATCAATGTGTTTCATTAAATCTCTTATTCTGATCACTGTTTTTATGTACGTATGATATGCATTCCAGAATATATAAAGATGGGAGTGTAAGAATTTTTAGTTCTACAAAAGCGTTATCGTAATCACAGCGGTACGCAAGTCAAGCGATGACTCTAATAGCACACCTTTGCAGACCAAACAGACGTGTAGTAATAATCGAATTGCCCCAGGCAAGATTACCATATTTTAGATGTAGTTGGCAGAGTGATAAATATGCAATTCTCACTGCAGAAGTGGTTAGTTTGTCTTTAAGTTGACCCAAAAGATACATTTTACTACACAATCTGTTCGATATCGCATCCTCATGAGAATGCCAGTTTAGCTTAGTCTAATTGTCTTCCAAGAAATTTTATACAGTGATACTAGGTCATTTGTCTAAGGGCGAATGTCATTTGCGTGGATTTAGTAGGATTAACAACAAGTTTATTTGCAGCAAACCACTTTGACGCCAGTTGTACTGAGTTGTTGTTCATGACCGTTGCCCCATCTTCAACAGTCCTTAATGGTGGTATAATCCGCATAGAATACTACTGAAGAACTGCTCATCTGATATGGTAAATCGTTTATGTATAATAAGAACAACAACGGCTCCAAAATAGATCCTTAAAGTACTTCACATCTCTCTTGATACAGTATTGTTGACATAAACCTGCTGTTGCCGATTACTCAGATAAGACATTATCATGCGACAGCTGCTGGGATGAAAATTATAATAATATAATTTTTTAATTAATATTTCATGAGACACTCAGACAAATTCTTGCCCCAAGTCCATAAAGGTGGCAACAGAATATGAACCTTGCTCAAACTCCTCAGTTCTTCGGTGAAAGCGATTATTGCATCTACCGTAGATTTACCTTTACGAAAGCCGTTTTGATTGCAGTTTATTATTTTATGAACGTCAAAGAAGTCTACTATTTGGTTAAAAAGTATTAACTCTAGAACCTTCGAGAATATAGGCAAAAGAGAGATTGGTCTAAAGTTGCCAACTTCATCCATATTCCCTTTTTTGTAAATTGGAATCACCATGGCCTTTTGTAGACACGCCGGAAAGGTTCCCGAAACTTATATATAAATTAATCATTTTAGTCAATCGAGTAATGATGACATTTAAAATATACTTAAGCAAAATAGTAATAGCTATTAGTTAGTTTAAGCTTATAAACGACATTCCCGACTGCTACTTTGCTAACCACTCTAAATTTGAAATAATCGGTACCCAAATTTATAGTGAAGTTAGTGAGACGTTGTATAGCACTAGAAGTATTAGTAGGTAAGTTTTTAGTCATACTCTAAGCAACATTTGTGAAGTATGTATTAAAGGTTTTGGCTTCAATATTATACTCTTGTTGGCATTTCTGTGACTTGTTAGCGCCTATTAAAGACTATAAAGCTTTTTGACTATTAGGAGATTTTTTTAATAAAGTTCAACCACTATTTTAGCTGTTCGTATCGCAGATTTATATTTTATTTTGTAGGATACGTAGTTGGGTTTCATATCAGGACAGACTAAGCTAATTTCTCTCATAAGGTTTAGATTAATACGCATGCTGCATAATGACTGGTTCAATTGATTTTATTATGTTTACCCTGCATTATATGCATTTTCTGAAATGACTCTTCTATATACCCTTGTATTTGGGTTAAAAATGAACAGAACTTATCAGATATAGAAATGTAAGGTGCGTGTATAAAATCGCAGGAGCTGAAAAAGTTTTATACGTCCGTGTTATGTGTACGGCCTTACTTTTACTGTATTGCAGTGGTTTATATTTTGATCAGCATAAGTGCCTTCGTGAATACCAATATGATCGGATAAATCTGCCTCAACAGGTTGTATATTCAATTCATCTTGATCTATATTGGAGAACAGATTATCAAGACAATTACTGCAGCAAGTACAGAAATGTACACCACTGCTGAGACCATATGTCCTAAATAAGTCGCACAATGCAATGGCCCTATTATCATGCGTGTTGAACTTAACATTAAAGTCTCCTCCAATTAATACTCACTTGGTGAAATCAACCCTATCGAGAACATTACCCGTCACAGTCATCATACTATGAGCTATACAAAATTATTGATAAATATGTTTCAAAATTTCATAGGAAACACCATAAACATATTATATTTGAGTTTACATAGAAACAAATACTTTAAAGAAGTATGTAAAGAGCAAAACTGATTTAAACAAGTTTAACTAGAATAATATACATCAGTCTCTGAAAGTGGAGATTCAAGAAGCTCGTCACAATTATATTCAGTCCACAGAATAAATATTGAAGGATGATCCTGCAAAATTTTGGAGCTACATTAACTTGATAAAAACTTCGACATAAATTCCAAGAACCATGAAATACATAGAATCGGTGCTGACTACTCCTGACGCTTTAGTCGACGGATTTGCAATTCATTTTTAAACGGTTAATTCTAATTTTCTTCAGGACAAAGAAATTGAAAATAATCAGAAAACTTTAGAACAGATGAAAAAACTGTCCTCAGACATTTAAATACTTTAAGGGCTAAATTAACATCAGAAATTGATCCCATTCCTTCATTTTTGATAAGAGATTGTGCTACTATACTTGCCAAGCCTCTAACATATATATTTAATTTAATATTGGATACTGGCATTTTCCACATTTTATGGAAAAAGTGGCACTTCTGGTACTGATCAGCAAGGGCAAGGGAGACCCACTAGAACCCTCTTCATATCGACCGCTGTGCATATTACACACAGCAGGGAAGGGGTTGGAGAAGCTAATACAACCTCGTCTTCTTTCTGCAGACTGTGAATCTGGAAATCTATCGTACAGACAGTATAAACTTCGTCGCGGGCGTTCCACCATAGACTACTACTCAAGGAGAATAGTGCTCCTTGTCACCCTTGACGTTAAAAATGCATTCAACTCGGCCAGGTTCTCCGATATATTGAATGCACTTAAAGGCTTCAATATCCCAAATTACCTTTTCCGAATCTTGGCGGACTACCTTAGGAACAGAGAGTTATTAATCGACACAGCGAAGGGCAGGCTATCGAGCAAAGTAACGACAGGAGCAGCTCCAGGTTCCATCCTTGGGTCTGACCTTTGGAATATAGCATACGATGGTCTACTGCGTCTGACGATGCCTGATGAGACCCACATCGTAGGGTATGCAGACGACGTAGCAGCCATCATATCAGCTTACAGTGTGGAGCTTGCCCAGCTTAAACTGAATCAAGTGATGCGAAGAGTGAGTAGATGGATGACAGATCACGGATTAGTGCTAGCGATAGCCAAAACTGATAACGTCGTCCTCACAAAAAGGAGAATACTTACTCAAATGCCTATGGAAGTCGAAGGTAAGCTTAGCTAAGATTAGCTGCAGAAAGTCATTTATATTTAAACTTAAATTTTGATTTTGTTTCACTTTTTATTACATACAGGGTTTTATTAGTTTTAGCAGCAAAATCATCAACAATTAGCAATTGAAGTTATCGTGTATATGTAGGGTGGGTGGGTGGCCTCTATCCCACCCTCCAATCAGTAAAACATAATCGAGTGTTTTAATTAAAAATTAATTGTAAAATGTAAGTTTAATTTCATAAATATTTATTATATAAAAGAGTAAAATCGATTTAAAAATAAATGTTATCTAATGAAAGAATACACTCATAAACAAACAAAAAATAAAAAGGCAATCATATTTTATTTCTAGAGCACGTGTACGGCTCAATACCACTAATATTTAATCAGAACGTGTCTATTTCTCAGTGTTACTATATAATTCATTTTACCAGAGTAAAGGGAATAAGAGGGTATTACTAAATTGATGATATTGTTAGAGTAAATGCGCCAGGATTATATATTATTTATTTATCATTAACGTTTCAACATCTAAACTCGTCGATAATTAAACAACATTATTAATCTTATAATGAATGAATTATTCGCAATATTATTGCTTCTTCGGGTTACTGAAATTTTACATCGCCATTAAAAGATTTTGATTGTTATACATTTATAAATTTTCAAAATAATTGTTGTAAAAATAAACACACGTTTTTGACAATGAAAAATTTTATAACTGAATAGTTGAGGCTGTTAGTTGTTGAAAGTTCATTTACGAAAATTTACCAAAGTGATTAGAATGAAAAATGTATTCAGAATAATATTTATACAAAGTAAAAACAGCGTTTTTATTATTATCAAAATTTTAATATAAAATATTTCATTCTATCCTTTCATATGCCTATAACATTTCAATCAAAAATCCATCATAACAGTTAATCAATTGCATACAAATTGAACGAAAACATTTAAGCCAATATAAATAAAATTGAAAATTTGAAAGTGGAAATAAATGACGTAATAACAGTTTATATTTTTAGTAAAAAACCATTAATTAATTCAAAACGCTGTTTGAATATTCAATAAATACTAGTTGTAATTTAAATCAAAGAGAATATTAAGTACAGTTTTATAAATATTATAATTAAAAATATTACAAATTTTATGTTAGTGTAATAATTTTATTACGTCTCCCATCGTATAATAATTCATGTTTTAACACAGACGGTGTTGTCATCATAAAAGGAGACATTGTTCCGTATAATATTTTATTATTCCATCTGGGCTAGATTAATGTTGATACATACTTTTCCTAGTGTTTAATTTGGCGCGCGCATTTTCCCACTCTCCGCCGTCGCCGTGTTTTGTTTGCCATTTTTTTTTTCATCTCTCGCCGGTGCTAATATTCTGGTATTTGCATGGAACGGGGGAAATCTTTTAATTAAGGCCCCGGGTGGAGACGCAGAAGGACGTATAAGTAAGGAGTGCGGCTTTTCAAATAAGGGTTCGGTGCTATTGTGGGGCCGGAGACAATGGCGGACGCGAGATAAAACTGGAATTTTATTCGCGAGCATAAATCCATTTAACATTAGCGATAAAGAGAGTTGAGCGAGGGGATATGAAATACACTCTTTTTCTTTCTTCTTCATTATTTCGAAGTGAAGTTGAATATTCTACATAACAGACCGTAGACGTTTGTTTAATACGTAATAAACTTAATCATATTATTGATTATTAACAATATAAAACAGTCACAAATAAAAAAGCCTCCACCGTTAACAGTTTGATCAATATAAAACAGTGTTTTAAATGTTGTAATAATGTTTACGCTTTTAATTAAATTTATATATAATTCTATTATTATTTGTGTAAGAATATTATTATTATTATAACTTATCATTTTATGACTCTATTGTTATTATTATTATTATAAGTTATTATTAAAGTACCCATTATATTGATTAAACTTACCCATTTACAGTTTAGAGGTTTCAATTTCCATTGCATCCCGGCGCATCCACCAGAACTTCAACTACTCTAATGAAATATTCCCTTTATTATTGCAATAGAGTAACTATGAGAAATTCACATAAGGATGAAATATGAAACTATTATGGCTTAAATTACCTTAAATGGAATACCCGTATACCGACTCGAGTTGCACAAAACTAATTTTTAAAGCGCAATGAAATTATATCTCAATAAATTTATTCTCGTAAAAATAAAACTACTCTGTTAACATGTTTAGATTGTAGTCTAATTTAAGAAAAATATATCCATATGTATTATTTAGGGGTGACCATTATTACATGATATATGTAAAAAAAAATACTAATTAAAAAATGAAAGAAAAAAAAATATGAAATTAAAAAATGCACAAGATAAATTTCAAAAGGTACACATATCACCGGCGCGTATATCACTCTGGCAAATTGCAATTTTACAAAATTAATGGTCCGGCCATTTCTCTGGGTCGCTAATTCCCTTAGTTCCCCGGAGTGGTGTACGTGGAAAAGTGGTGGGAGGACGGGACAGAGGCGGAAAAAAAAACTATATAAAGGGACGGATAAGGACGGAGGATGCGAAGTAATAATCTGAAAGCACGCAAGTGTTATAAAATTTATTGTATAAATAATTCAACCGGTACCACCTGTGGGGGAGTTTGTTTATTTAATTCCTCGAGGGCGGATGCTCGACCATTACGCGTGTAAAGACACTGAATAGAAAAAAGAAAAGAAATTAATTGCTTATTAAACGTCTTTACATGTAAATATGTAAACTTGTATAAAATTTTACAACCCTTTATAATTTAGCTTTACGAGAAGGTTTCCCTTTGAAAAAATCGCCTCGTCTTTCTCCAAACAACAATGGACGGAAGGATGATTCAATTATATTTATTATACGAGTCTTCGGGGAGGCATTATGTTCAATATCCAATAAACGTTCCCGTATAATAGTCGGTACATGAGTTGTTTACTAAAACGCCATGATTTACTTTTATGAGCTCTAGAAGTTTCTCCAGATTTAATAATTGCCATTAGTGGCTACACCCTATGCGAACCGATTGCCTAATTATTGAACCACTGTTTCGCTATACCTATAAAAATATAGGCTTGGATATAAACTGAATTATAATTATAAATTACGTATATTTACAAATCCATGCATTATTTATTGAATTAAATTGTATTGATGCAGAAACGGCGGTCGGAATTTAATGTAAGGTAAACATCGCAGAGCCGCGGAAATGCATAAACTGCATCATCGCGTTTTGAGTGTCTCCGCAGAAAACCTTAATTCCTGCTAGTACACCGTGTTCCCTAATAAGAGCGGCGCGCCGCGACGCCTCCGGCGGTTCCATCCCTGAAATTTATGCGACGCACGTCCGACCGCGCGCGCGCCCCCTTCGAATGTTTAATTTAATATTTCCAGCAGGTAGTGGTAAATCCTGGAGACGCCCTCCATCCACCCATCGCATCCGAGCATTAACGCAAACGGCACTAATATTGTGATGAAAGTTTAAACGGCGCTGTTTCGCATCCGAACAATCGAAGACGCCCCGGCTGAGGGGGTTGTTATTGCAAACAGTAATTGCAGTAGTTGAGAATGGAAAGCGGTGTTTGGGAATGGCATTAGCTTACCGATTGTATAGCTCCTAGGTGGATTTGAGTCTTTTCAGGTGTGAACTGTTTGTGCTGCTCGGTGCAGCGATAACGACTTGCGAGTAATTTAATTGATGCAGACTTAATTCGACGGAAACCGGTTTTCTCCGACTGCAGATTGTAATAGGGAGTAACTGTTCAACTTTTATTAGATATAGTTATTGTCATGATAAATTAGTTTATTGTAATTAACATCGGTGGATAAAACTCGCCTGGAAATAAATTATGGATTTTCTAAGTTAATCGTGGTTAAGATTTACGCAAAACCTGTAAGAATTATCCTTTTTGCAGACCATTACAATAGGACTACTCCAAGGACTAGAAGAAGGTTCTATAACTCCTTTATCTAACATTTCGTTTAATTCGTAATCAATATGCTTCATTAAAGCGGGAGAAACAGGATAAAATCTTTGTTTAATTGGTTGAACACCCTCCAGAACTTCAATTCTATGTTTAACCAAATCAGTACATCCTAACCCGTCACCTTAAGTTCATTTGATGAAATGGAATTTTGACATTTTAAAACATCAATACTATCCACACAAGTATTCGTTTCAAGACGAGAGAATTTCCATTCTTTAGATCTTAAATCGGGAATGATCCCCATTCTCACCCAAAAATCAACCCCTAAAATAAGGGTGTGATTTAATGAAGGACATACAAGAATATCGATTATTCTCTCTGCGTTTTCCAACTTCACTGGTACACGCAGAATCCCAAGACAATCACATAGATCACCATTTGCAACAGAAATAGACCAAACAGTAGAAGATTCTAATTTAACAAAACCAATATCTTGTAGTATTTTCCATCCTTTACCTCCAACAATAGTTCTAGTTGCGCCAGAGTCTAATAAACCTAATAGTTCTCTGCCAAAAATTGAAACAGTGATAAAGGGACGAGTATCATTATCAATATGAGATAACACATAATCTAAAACACAGCGAACAGAAGAGTCATACATTTTATCAAGGGTCGGGGAAATATTATGAGATGATGAGCAACCCTTACCTATCGTCTTATTTGCTCGTTTCCCGATCTCAGACTACATTTAGGACAAGAGCGTACTGTAACTTCTTCTTCTGTACTTCTTTTGAGGCATGGTACATTTTGGTGATAAATGACCCACTCCACTACAGTTCCAACACTTTCTATCATGATATTTGTTACGGTCAATCGATTTACCTTTAGGACCATTATTTAGAAGAAAAGATTTTCTATAATGAAGAGAGCCATCATCGTCTGATGTACTTGAGCTGCGTAAGCGAGCTCAGGAATAAGACTTCTATTTCTATTAGGAGGTGGTTTATAAGAACTAGATAAATTTCGTTTTGAATCTAATTGCCAACAGAGTGATAACAACTGTGTGGCTGATTTGATATCTTGAAAAGCTAAGAATGGATGGTAATAGGGATCTATTCTCTCAATAATAATCTGCATTCGAATTTGTTCCGCGACAGGCTGTCTTAATTTATTAAACAAACTTTTCATGGAGGCTACATACAAACCAATGTTTTCATTCTCGCCCTGAAAGCGTCTCTTAATCTCTTCAAACAAATCACGATCGAAATTTTCAGGCAGGAACTAATCAGCCATAAGTTCGACTAAAGATTTCCAATCGGTTGCCCAAGATTTTACCATATTGTACCAAATTCTAGTATAACCCTCAAATAACTTGATTGCATCTCTAAATAACATGGAGTGGGATATACCTCTAGTATGTCTCAATTCTTCAACACGCTCAACAAACGTACTAAATGACATATTGTCCTGTCTACCCGAGAATTTCCAACCCCAATCACGAATTGGCATCGGTTTCGTTTTGAATTCCTTTACACTACAATCACTATCTGAATCAACATCCGAATTTATAGGGGAACTTTGAGGAACCTCGACTTTTAAGTTCTCGCGTAACATTGACAAATCAAAAATACGACAATCCCTTTCTAGGTGCAATTTGGCTTGGAATTTATCCAAGAACATTAATAATTTCATACTAAATTCACTTTTAAGCGCCTTTTCTTTATCATTTGTCGGCCTAGATCGATTTACTCGACCCAGTGAATGAGCAATTTTAGAAATTATACACCTATACCGACTATCATTCTTTCAGTAACCGAAAGAAGAGAGCTATCTAACCTCCCAGCATTTCTACAGGCAGACCGTAATTCTTGAACTGTCAAATTTTTTCCGTCTCCTAACCCGCGGACATTCAACTCATACACAAGTTCATCTTTCGATAAGCGACCAAAATCAATTTAAATTTTCCCTGTAGCCATAGTATACACAAAATAACAAGTTTGACCACCCGCAAAAGAAAGATTTTTTTTTTAACTTGTACTTAACATAATCTTTAATTTTAAACTAACATCCAAAAGAGGCAAGATTACAGTTAAATTTCTTAAGAAATATTTTAGCAGCAATTTCTCCTTTCCACAAATCAATTTTTAAAAACATACAATTTTTTAATTTTTTTATTTATTATTTTACCGAATTATTAAATTGAATTATTAAATAAATGCTTACTACAGAGGCCCCACGTTGGGCGCCAAATTTGCCACCTACCCTAGCCTTACAATTAAGCCCCGGGTTATTTATACAAAGTTATCTACCAATAATTGTCTACAATAAGATGGCAACAAAAGGAACCAGGCTAACCTTTTTGTCGGAGAGTTTGGTCATGGGTTCAGTTGATTTGTTCTTTACTATTAAGGGCGCCAGCAACCATTAATTACCTCTAGTTCGTAATGACAAATTTTGACCGTTACAGATTATTGTAATTTGATGATTATAGAGTGGTTTTAAAATTTTAACGCAAACTTAAACTAATACAGTGTTCGGTTTTGGAAACCAAAACGATAATAGTGATAACACGCAAATTGCTTTTGTATCATTCTATGTCTGTCGAGGTTGTTTCAACAAGTGATTTGTTTTAGTCTTAATAAGACTCATTTGTTGTAGATTTACGAAATATTTTCGTGTTTTTTTTTTTAAATTATTAGTTAATTTTTTACAACGTAAATTACTTATATAGTTTTATGATTAATTTCCTTATTTATTTTTTACACCATTTAGTTTAAGATTCATGAGGGTATAACATTAAATATAATATGAAATTCAATTTAAAATAGAAACCATCATGAACCAAAGGGTGATGAGGCCATCATAGTACTTTCCCTATTATTTTCTCGAAAACTATGAGGTTTACGCAAAAAGGCTATTCTTAATATTTTTTTAGATATTTTTTTTTAATTTGACAAATATAAAATAATTTCAATTTTAATAATCCTGTAAATATTGTATATATCTATTTTTAAAAATTGTTATCTATGTTATAAAATTGGAGGGTGGAATAGTGGACACCCACCCACCCAACATAAACATTTGAACTTTATTAATTAAAAAGCACTAAAAACCTTTCTTCACAATTTTATTTAAATTAACAGATATATATCATTCTGATGCCTTTGCCCCTATGAAACATAAATTAGCTGCTTTTAATAGCCTTATACACAGAGCCTTCAGCATTCCGTTATCTTTAAAGAATAGGGAAAAGGAATTCAACGTCATACTGAACATCGCAAAAAATCTCAATTACAACAGCTATACAATAAAAAAACTAATAAATAAACATGCTTTTAAAAATAAAATCAGAAAGACAACCTACTTAATACCTTCCAATCCTGATAAAGATAAAAAATTCATTAAATTAATATACTCCCCTAAAATAGAAACCCTTTTTAACAAATTCTTTAAAAAATACAATTTAACACCAGCCTTTTATTCAAATTCTAAATTGAAGCAATTACTTGGTAACACTTTCAAAAAACCAGAAGAACTAGACCAATCAGGCATTTATTCCATTAGCTGTTGTAATTGTGATAAAATATATATAGGTCAAACACAACGTAATATACAAATCAGATATAAAGAACACATCACACATGCAAAAAATCTCAATCCAGAAAAATCTGCTGTAGCTAACCATATTTACGAAACAGGTCACAAAATCACAATAAATAATATAAAATTAATGAAACAATCCTCCAGTTATCAATTAAACATGCTAGAGGCTATCGAAATGAAAAAACATGAAAATAATTTATTAAATTTTGATGTAAGCCCGCTACAAAATGTACTCCTAGAATTTATCCCTTCACCTTAATCCGGGTTTTTTCCATAATACCTCGTTCCAAGTACCGCCGTTAAATCGTTTTTTCCCTGTAATTACCGCACTGTACCCTCACTATAATCTGCATAATTGTTTAGTATATAAGCCGAATAATTTTAGTTTTGTATTTAGTATTAAAACATTGATAATGGTCACTTTGTGTCCGAAATATATATCTGTTAATTTAAATAAAATTGTGAAGAAAGGTTTTTAGTGCTTTTTAATTAATCAAGTTTACCTTCACGTAACTCACAAAAAAAAAATCAAACTATTTGAACTTTAACTAAAAGCTATGATTTAATTTATTTTCGGGCCAGACCAACAGTAATGTAGTTGTAGTTTTCAAGAATTTAAAACAGTGTCAATGGTTGATGTAAAATTATATATGTGGGGTGGGTGGGTGGCCACTATCCCACCCTCCAATCCATGCAACATCATAAAGATTTTTTTTGAATTTATCATTGCGTTCAAAGCTTCGCAGACGTTCAAATTTTCAACATTCAAATTTCAACGATGAATGTTTCTTAATTTCTAATTACGTTAGAGTAATAATTTCAGAAATAACTTCAACAAATTCTCGTTTATGGTGTCGTGATTAGAGGGTGGGATAGTGGCCACCCACCCACCCTACATATAAAATGAAATTTTAACCACTGACACTGTTTTAGTTTCCAGCATTACAAGACAAAGTATTGTTGATGATGTTGACAAACTTAAGCAGTATTTATAAAGTTATATATAAGGTGGGTGGTGACTATCCCACACTGCAATTAAATTATCTAAATTACTGTTTTAATTTATTAATAACATCAATTAAATAAATGTTTTATATTTTTTTCAAAGTTGAAACACTGTCAGTAATTGCTGTTTAATTGTATATGCAGGATGGGTGGGTGGCCACTATCCCACCGTCCAATTATCTTTAAGTTCACTCGAATCTAATCCTATAATCGTGTGAATATTGTTTCTATTTATTTTGAAAAATTTTAAACTATGCTATAAGGTTGGAGGGTGTAATGGTGGCCACCCACCCACATACATATACATAAACTCTGATTTATATTTTTTTTGTCACACCAACAATAATACTGTTGTAGTTTTCAGAAATTTAAAACAGTGTCTGTAATTGAAGTAAAATTATATAAGTAAGGTGGGTGGCCACTATCGTACCCTTCAATTTTCTTTAAGTTCACCCTAATCAACAATTATAAATTTGACTAAAATATAAAATAATTTCAACCTTAATAATCGCGCAAATATTGTTTTTACTTATTTATAAAACTTGTTGTCTATATTATAAAAATTGGAGGGTGTGATAGTGGCCACCCATCCACTCTACATATACATTTGAACCTCAACTAGAAACTCTGATTTAATTTTTTGGTCACACCAATATTTATACTTGTCAATTTTCAGGAAACTAAATCAGTGTCAGTGGTTAAAGTAAAACTGTATATGTAGGGTGGGTCAGTGGCCACTATCCCACTCTCCAATTCTTTTAAAATTTATTCCAATTAAAATTTTTTAAATTTAACTAAAATATAAAATTATTATAATAAATATTGTATTTATCGATTAAAAACAATGTTTATGTTATAAAATTGGAGGGTCTGATAGTGGACACCCGCCCACCCTACATATTTATTTAAAACTGCAACATGAAACTTTGATTTAATTTTTACTTTGGCCAGACTAATAGTAATACAGTTGTAGTTTTCAAGAAACTAAATCCGTGACACTGGTTGAAATTTCATTGTATATGTAGGGTGGGTGGGTTGCCTCTGTTCCACCATCCAATCCATGCAAGATCATTACGTTCAAATATATGCAGATGTGTAAATTTTCAACATTCAAATTTCGACAATTATTGTTTCTTAATTTCTAATTACGTTGAAGTAATTAATTTCGGAAATAACTTAAACAAACTCTGGTTTATAATGTGGGATAGTGGCCACCCACCCACCCAACATATACAATGAAACTACAATTACTGATAGTGTTTTAGTTTCGAGCATTATAAGAAAAAAATATGTTAATGGTGTTAATAAACTTAATCTGTGTTTAAAATTATTTGTAAAGTTAAATGTAGGATGGGTGGCGACTATGCGACCCTGCAATTACATTATCTAAATTACTGTTTTAATTTATTAATGACTAAAGAATAAACGGTGAAAATTTGTAGAAATATTAAGCAAAAGTGCTGGAAAATACTTGGAAATCTTTAACAATTTGGAAGAGAAGAGATATCCGAAAATTCATTAGAAATCTAAATGAAAATTTGAAATGAAATTGCTTAAAAAATCGCAATAAATTAAAACAGAATTTTTGGAAAAATCAAGAAATCTCTAGAAAGTTTTTACAATTTGGAAAAGAAGAGAAATTTCTGGAGAACAAAAAATTAAAAATTTCTGTTTGAAGAAACTTCTAGAAAATAGAGATTAGGATTAAATTTGCGAGAAATATTAAAAAAGAGATAAATGGCTTTAAAATGCTAAATAAATTCTTAGAGACAGTTTTCGAAATTTGGAAGAGAAATTCTGGAGAAATTCTAAAAACCCAGAATAAACATTGTTAGAAAAAATTGTTCTAAAAAATTCTATGAATCCAGGAATAATTGTTGAAGAATTCTAAAAACCCAGAAAAAAACTTGTAAGAGAATTGGCTAGAAAATTCTTAGCAAAAAGAATATATCTCTAGGAATTTGTAGAAATATTGAAAATAATTGCTGGAAAATTATAGCTATTTTGGGGAAAATTCTAACAATGTGGAAGAGGACAGAAATTAAAAGAAAATTTTATAAATTTTTAGAAATATTGTAAGAAAAATGCTAGGAATTTCTAGAAATCATACCAAAAATTCTAAAAATTTTAAAGTTTGGAATAAAAATTGCTTTAAAATGCTAAACAAAATTAGAGACAACAAATGCTACAAACCCGGAAAAAAAATAGCGTCCTTAAAATAATAATCTTGCAATTTTTAATTTTTAATTCTAAAGAATTCTATAAGTGAGGAAGAAAATTTAATAAAAATTCTAAAAATCTACAAAAAAAAATGCTGAGGAATTCTTAATCAAATAAAGAGAAATTTCTGGAACTGTCTTCGCAATTTACTGAACATTTGTAGAAATTTTGAAACAAATTGCTGAAAAATGTTTAAAATCTAGAAGAATTTTTGATAGAAAACAGAAATTCGAAAGATGAATTGCTACAAATTGTTAAAAGAAATTTTAGAAATAGCTGAAAAAATTGTCAAAAGCAGAAAAGAAATTGTTGAAAATTTAAAAACGAGCGATATAAATCTTCAAAACTTGCTAGATTAATATATTTTTTTAAATTCTAGAAACCTTTAAAAAAAACTCCAAAAAAATTGCTTGAAATATAGAAGAAAGTTCTTGAAAATACATTTGTTTGATTTGATTGTTTTTTAAGCAGCAATATTATCAACGATTAGTATTTAAAGTTAATATGTATATGTAGGGTGGGTGGGTGGCCTCTATCTTACCCTCCAATCAGTAAATCATAAGCGAGGGTTTGCGCAAAAAATTTACTCTTAATAATTTGTTTAATTTTGAATTCTCTTCATTTATTTGTTAAATAAATTTCATGTTACTCCAATAGTTTATTAGCAATTAGCAAAAAATGTCGAATTTTTAAATTATTATTTTTTTTTCGAAAGTAAACATCTACTTCCGGTTTTTAAATGTTCACCAAAAGCTTTTCAGTTCCAGTTTTTAACCATAAAACCTTAAGTTTAAAGTTTCATCTCAATCGGATCATTCGTTTTTGAGATACAGCGCAGATAGACATTTTCACGCACGAAAACAATACCTCCCCTATTTATACTATATAGGGAAAGTAATAATTGCTCACTAAATAAATAACGTAGTAATTAAGTTAATCTAGTAAGGAAACGAAGTGCAGGATGAACCCTGGAGGATTATAAAACTTCCGATTGCCGGTCACCAGATTAGACGCCTTAGAAGATAAACCCGCCACCCTCACCACGCCCCGCTCACATCTAATTCTCATTCCGGTGATTTATATTTTATTATCAATTTAACGGGTGTAGCTATCCGGTTCATCCCCTCTCGCGGAAACAATTCACTTTAAAAAGCTGGATAAGGTCTGATTTACGATTAGGATTTCAGATTCGTCTAGTGCACGACGGCTCCCGTCCCAACCCTCACCCCTCCTCATTCCAAGTCGCCGAATTCTTACCGCTCGGCTTCAATACAATTAAGTGCATTTAGCAAATGAATTAATCAAGCCGATGGGGCTCGCTATTATTGAAGAGGGGCGTGCGGATGGGAGCGCTTCTTTCAGTTTTCGGTTTCGCGTTTAATTTAATCAGAAGTGTTGTTGTCTCGGGGAGTGGAAAGCGAGCGAGTGGAACGATGATGGATTCACGGATAGTTTCGACTTAATTAGTTTCGAGTTCAATCCGGGTTTAATTATGCGACTGTTAGGATTTATTCGGTGCTTCTGCATTAATTTACTTTACACAGTCTGAGACCGTTAAATACGCGCTCGAATCAAGACTCCTACAGTTAGGAGAAAATATATATATATATATATAATCAAAGTAAAATAAATTATTATACACTTCTATTGTATTTTCTGTGATCTAATAAATTACGTCGATTCCAGTTACTGAATACCAGAATACTGCTTTTGATCTTATTGGCCTATAACTTACAATTTACACCACGTTATTTATTATATCTTAAAAAAAACGAGACGTCCGCCTGTTTTACAGAGGGGTGGAGACTCGCATAGGGGGGACATTACAGAAACTGGTCTATAAAATGTGTTTCCCGTGATAGTCTATAAATTTTCCTGTCGCGTAGGCTTTTTGGGAGCAGCAGAAACAAATAATGGTCAGTGGAAGGAAATCTGGTTATATGACACATCCTTTATAAGGGACGCAATAAAATCTTCGTCCCTACCCCTCCTACGCACACACACACACACCAACATATATATATATATATATATATATATATATATATATATATATATATATATATATACAAGTACACCACGATGGCGACAGCTTTAAATTATTTATGTACACACACTAGACGTGGACAAGCACGAATACACGGACGGTATTGTGTATTATTTGCCGACTGGTTTATTTATGATGAGGATTTAGTGGATCTGGTTTTATATTCAGACATCATTTCAATGTGTTTTCGAATGGCATCCGCACAGACAACTTGGAATTCGGTAAAATTAATTGCTTGGATATTGTAATTATTTTAAACAGTACACATGTTCATTGTTTAATTTATATATAATTTTCTAATTTAAATCATAATTATTTAAGTCTAAAATTAAATTGCTAATTAAAGAGCATACTGGTCTACGCTTTTAACCATAAAATTTGGTACTAAACAGAAAAAATAATGTATTATAATGTTAAGAAGATTTTTGGCCCGGCGCATCCACCAGAACTAGAATATAGATAATGACACATAATTCCTTGTAGTACAATGGTTAGCTTGTTGTGTCACAAAAAATAATGTATGATATTAACACCTAGCTGGCCGTTAGTATATCAGTGACAACGTACGTGATAACCGCATGACATTTTTTTTAGTTTTTTATTAGAAGTATTGCTAAAGGCCGGCATATTTTTCCGAAGTTGGGATGTTATTATGACTTCTAATTTAATTGAAACACTTTTATTTTGCCAATTGTGGCTTCTAAACAATATTTTTGTACGTTTACGGGCATTTAGGTATATTGCGCTTTCATTGTTTTAAGTTTTAAGCTCTGATTAAAAGAAACGTGGTTTTATATTACTGTCCGTGTGACTAGAATAGAAAAGGCATTCATTCTAGAACCCAAAATTAATTGTTACCAGAATTTAGGCATATACTGTTGGTAAAATGATACTAGTGATTTATAATATCAGCGCAAGACTACAAAAATATTTTAAATAAAATTTCGAATGAATTTTGTCCAAAATATTGTTCCAAACATATGCTAAAACCTGCAGAAGTGGAATCTTATGCATAATAATAAAAAAATATGCAACTTTTGTGACCGTCTACATATTGAATAAAAATGTGAGGCTATGTATTTTTTTCCTAGCCGTGATAAATAAAGTTACAATTAAATATATTGTTTTGATATGATATTCAAAACATTTTCGTCTACATAAAGGAATCCTACAATATTTGCATATAAAGCATGTCTCTCATCGAATACTGGGTTTTGCGCAAACTCTTCAACGTTTCTTAGGTTTTTCTACCTAAACTCACAATATTTTTAAGTCTACGGTGCTTTATATCGCCCGAGAGTCTAAATGTGGATCCTTATGAGGAACGCATCTTGTTTGATCAAATGGTGATGTGGCCATCATAATACTTTCCCTATATTTTTCTCGACAACTATGAGGCTTACGCAATAAAAGGTATTCTTAATAATTTTCTCAATTTTGAATTCTAATTTTAACGCTCTTTGAAAATATCAAGTTTGTGGCAATTGTTTTTTCATTTTTTAATCGAAGTTAAAAATTGGAAATTTAAAAACGTAAATAGAGGCGATTAAAATTAAATTACGTTAAGATCCATGAGCTTAGTGTTTTAATTTTTATGATAATCATCAAGTAGAATCAATTTTGAATGATTTTTGAAAATTTCAAGTTTGTGGCAATTGTTTTTCATTTTTTTTATCGAAGTGAATAATTAAGAATTTAAAAATGAAAATTGAGGCGATTAAAATTAAATTACGTTAAGATCCATGAGTTTGGTGTTTTGATTCTTATAACAATTATCAAGTAGAATTAATTTTGAATGATTTTGGAAAATTTCCAATTTGTGGCAATTGTTTTTCTATTTTTTTTTAAATCGAAGTGAATAATTATGAATTTAAAAACGAAAATTGAGGCGGTTAATATTAAATTACGTTAAGATCCACGAGTTTGATTTTCATGATAATCATCAATTAGAATCAATTTTAAATGATTTTTGAAAATTTCAAGTTTGTGGCAATTGTTTTTCAATTTTTTTAATCGAAGTGAAAATTAGGAATTTAAAAACGAAAATAGAGGCGATTAAAATTAAATTACGTTCAGATCCAAGAGTTTAGTGTTTTGATTTTAATGACAATCATTAAGTAGAATTAGTTTTGAATGATTTTAAAAAATTCAAATTTGTGGCAATTGTTTTTCTGTTTTTATTTAATCGAAGTGAAAAATTAGAAATTTAAAAACGAAAATAGAGGCAATTAAAAATAAATTACGTTAAGATTAAAGATTTTTTATGATAATCATCAACTAGAATCAACTTTGAATGGTTTTTGAAAATTTCAAGTTTGTGGCTATTGTTTTTCTATTGGTTTAATTGAAGTGAAAAATTGGGAATTTAAAAACGAAACTTGTAGCGATTAAAATTAAATACGTTAAGATCCATAAGTTTAGTAGTTTAGTGTTTTGTTTCTGATAATAGTCATTAAGTGCAATCAATATTGAATGCTTTTTTAAAGTTTTAAGTTTGTGGCAATTTTATTTCTATTTTTTTAATTGAAGTGAAAAATTAGGAATTTAAAAACGAAAATTGAGGCAATTAAAATTAAATTACGTTAATATCCATGAGTTTAGTGTTTTGATTTTTACAATAATTATCAAGTAGAATCAATTTTGAATGGTTTTTGAAAATTTTAAGTTTGTGACAATTGTTTTTCCATTTTTTAGTCGAAGTGAATAATTAGAAATTTAAAAACGAAAATTGACGCGTTAAAAATTAAATTACGTTAAGATCCATGAGTTTAGTGTTTTGATTTTTACGATAATCATCAAGTAAAATTGATTTGAATGATTTTTGAAAATTTCAAGTTTGTGGCAATTGTTTTTCCATATTTTTAATCTAAGTAAAAATTAGGAATTTAAAAACGAAAATTGAGTCGATTAAAATTAAATTACGTTAAGATCCATGAGTTTGGTGCTTTGATTTTTATAATAATCATTAAGTAGAATTTATTTTAAATGTTTTTTGAAAATTTCAAGTTTGTGGCAATTGTTTTTCCATATTTTTAATCTAAGTAAAAATTAGGAATTTAAAAACGAAAATTGAGTCGATTAAAATTAAATTACGTTAAGATCCATGAGTTTGGTGTTTTGATTTTTATAATAATCATTAAGTAGAATTTATTTTAAATGTTTTTTGAAAATTTCAAGTTTGTAGCAATTGTTTTTCTATTTTTTTAATCGAAGTGAAAAATTTGGAATTTATAAACGAAAATTGAGACAATTAAAATTAAATTACGTGAAGATTCGTAAATTTAGTGTTTTGATTTTTATGACAATCATCAAGTGGAATCAATTTTGAATGATTTTTAAAAATTTTAAGTTTGTATCAATCGTTTTTCCATTTTTAAATCGAATTAAAAATTGGGAATTTAAGAACGAAAATTAAGGCGATTAAAATAAAATTACGTTAAGATTAATGAGTTTAGTGTTTTGATTTTTATGATAATCATCAAGTAAAATCAATTTTAAATGGTTTTTGAAAATTTCAAGTTTGTGGCAATTGTTTTTCCATTTTTTTAATCGAAGTGAAAAATTAGGAATTTAAAAACGAAAATAGAGGCGATTAAAATTAAATTACGTTAAGATCCATGAGTTTAGTGTTTTGATATTTATGATATTTATCAAGTAAAGTTAATTTGAATGATTTTTCAAAATTTCAAGTTTGATATTTATAATTATCATCAAGTACAATCAATTTTGATTGAATTTTAAAAGTATTAAGTTTGTAGCAATTGTTGTTCCATTTTTTTAATCGAAGTGAATAATTAGGAATTTACAATCGAAAATTGAGAAAATTAAAATGAAATTACGTTAAGATCTATGAGTTTAGTGTTTTTATTTTTATAATAATCATTAAGTAGAATCAATTTTAAATGATTTTTGAAATTTTCAAGTTTGTGGCCATTGTTTTTCTATTTTTTTATTCGACGTGAATATAGTTCAAATTAAAAACCAAAATAGAGGCGATTAAAATTAAATTACGTTGAAATTTATGAGTTTGGTGTTTTTATTATTTGATAATAATCAAGTGGAATCAATTTTAAATGATTTTTGAAAATTTCAAGTTTGTGGCAATTGTTTTTCTATTTTTTAAATCGAAGTGAAAAATTGGAAATTTAAAATCGAAAATAGAGGCGATTAAAATTAAATTACGTTGAGATCAATCAGTTTAGTGTTTCGATTTTTATGACAATTATTAATTAAAGACCTTTTTAAATGCTTTTTGAAAATTTCAGGTTTGTGGCAATTGTTTTTCTATTTTTTTAATGGAAGTGAATAATTATGAATTTAAAAACGAAAATTGACGCGTTAAAAATTAAATTACGTTAAGATCCATGAGTTTAGTGTTTTGATTTTTATGATAATCATCAAGTAAACTTAATTTGAATGATTTTTGAAAATTTCAAGTTTGTGGCAATTGTTTTTCCATATTTCTAATCTAAGTAAAAATTAGGAATTTAAAAACGAAAATTGAGTCGATTAAAATTAAATTACGTTAAGATCCATGAGTTTGGTGTTTTGATTTTTATAATAATCATTAAGCAGAATTTATTTTAAATGTTTTTTGAAAATTTCAAGTTTGTAGCAATTGTTTTTCTATTTTTTTAATCGAAATGAAAAATTAGGAATTTATAAACGAAAATTGAGACAATTAAAATTAAATTACGTGAAGATTCGTAAATTTAGTGTTTTGATTTTTATGACAATCATCAAGAGGAATCAATTTTGAATGATTTTTGAAAATTTCAAGTTTGTAGCAATTGTTTTTCTATTTTTTTAATCGAAATGAAAAATTAGGAATTTATAAACGAAAATTGAGACAATTAAAATTAAATTACGTGAAGAATCGTAAATTTAGTGTTTTGATTTTTATGACAATCATCAAGTGGAATTAATTTTGAATGATTTTTAAAAATTTGAAGTTTGTAGCAATCGTTTTTCCATTTTTAAATCGAATTAAAAATTGGGAATTTAAGAACGAAAATTAAGGCGATTAAAATAAAATTACGTTAAGATTAATGAGTTCAGTGTTTTTATTTTTATGATAATCATCAAGTAAAATTAATTTTAAATGGTTTTCGAAAATTTCAAATTTGTGGCAATTGTTTTTCCATTTTTTTAATCGAAGTGAAAAATTAGGAATTTAAAAACGAAAATAGAAGCGATTAAAATTAAATTACGTTAAGATCCATGAGTTTACTGTTTTGATTTTTATGATAATCATCAATTAGGGTGCTTTTGAAATCTAGAGGTGAAAGTTAATCAATGTAAATCATGTACATCAACAAAATACTGCTTGCGCAGTTGTGGTTGTTTGTGGTTAAGAATATATATTGACTTAAATTATCTACAAAATACTGCTTGCGCAGTGATGTATGCCTGCATGTAAGAAGTACTGCGCCAGCAGTGTTTTCTAGATGATTTACAGCAATAAGGTACTTATAAAATATAAATTAATCAATGCACAAGCAGTATATTATGGATGGTTTATCATCAATGGAATTGTAAAAATAATATCCACATCATCGACATCTGTGTGTATAAAAGAGGGTTATTGGAAGATTCGCTAGATACTTGCTCATTTGAAAACTAGAAGTGAAACTAAATTTTAAAATTCTTAAGAAGATAAAATAAGTTTATCACTAATAATTATTTAAATCATGTAAATTAACAAAATACTGCTTGTGCAGTCCTGGATTATTATGTATATGTAGGGTGGGTGGGTGATCTCAAACCCACCCTCCAATCAGTAAAATATAAGCGAGAGTTTTAATTAAATGTTGTACAACGTAAAAAACACAACATTATTGCACAATTTGATAGATGAATTCAAACAAATTTTTCAAATAATTTTTGAAGATGTTTTTTGACTGTAGAGTGGGATAGAGGCCACCCACCCGCCCTACATATACATATAAACATTAATTCCTTATTGTATCGTTGTTTCCAATAAAATTAATTACAAATCTTTTTGAATAAAAATAAAATGGAAAAAATTTTGAGTAACTTAGTAAAAATATAATGCACAATGGATGGGCAGACTTTAAATCTAAGTTAGATAAGATTTGCGATAGAAAGTTAATTATATTAAAATTAGCTATAGAAAGTCATATCATACATTTAAACATAAATTTTGATATAGAAATTTGTTCTTGAGTTACGTGAAGAAAGAAAAATTGTGAAGAAAGTGTAGTGTTTTTTATTTTTCAAGTGTATAAATTTTGATGTTGTTTCATTTTTTATTACATAAAGGGTTTGATGGTTTCTAGCAGCAAAATCATCACCTATTAGCAATTAAAGTTATCATGTATATGTAGGGTGGGTGGGTGGCCTCTATCCACCCTCCAATCAGTAAAACATAAACGAGGGTTTTAATTAAAAGTTGTAAAATATAAATAAACACAAAATAATTGCAATTTTTGGAGATTTGATCATACAATTTTTTTAAATAATTTTTGATGATGTTTTACTGATTAGAGGGTGGAATAGAGGTCACCTACCCTAAATATACATATAAATTTCAATTACTGATCGTCTCGCGGTTTGGAGTAAAATTAATTACAGAACTTTTTGAATTAAAATAATTTTGGTTGAGGTAATTAATAAAATTTTAGTGCCTGATGGGTGGTCAGACTTCTAAATCTAAAATAGATAAGACTAAAATGTAAAAAAAACATAAAAATGTTGCTATAGCTATAATAATATTTTCCTTACATTTTCTCCAAAATTATGAGTTTTAGGCAAAAGGCGATTTTCAATAATTTGTTCAATTTTGGATTATTTACAATTACTTGTTATACAAATTTCATGTAATTCTTATAGTTTATTAGTACTTGGCAAAAATGTCAAAATTTTTGATTTTTAATTTTTTTCTCGCAAGTTAAGCACTTTATGAAAACATGTTTTAATAAAATTTGCTCAGTTTCTCATTCCCTTTGATTTTTGTTGGAAGAGTTATGTAATATTTTTAAAATTTAGAAAAATATCGAGAAAAATCCAAAAAACGCCTCGGGTAAACAACCATATAGTTTCTTTCAAAATTGTTAGAATTTCAATGGCTCTTCTTTATCTTTTGGAGATTTTTCTTCTAAATTTTGAGAACTTTTACGTGGTTTGTGGAATTTTCCAGCATTATTATTATCTATAATTCCAAAATTTGCCACTTTCCATTTCTGGAAAATTTTTCTTATTTTTGAAAATTATCTTCGTTTTTTGATGACTAGAATTTGTAAGCCTTTATAGAAATCCTTTTCTAAATTTCTAAAATATTTTTCAGGTGTCACAACCAAAGTTTTCTAGTAATTTCTTCTCCAAAATGTAAGATTTTCCCGTCTACTTTAGTAGAAGCTTTTAAGTTGTTTATGACTAGAATTTTTAAGCCTTTCCAGAACTCCTCTTCTTAAATTTTTAAAATATTTTCCCATCTATTTTACACTTAGGAAGTGTTTTGAAGACTAAAATTTGTAAGCAATTCTAGAACACTTCTTCTAAATATCTAAAATATTTTTCAGGAGTCTTACAAGATTTTTATAACTATTTTTTTAGCTTTTAGGATTTTTGTTTTGATGACTAGAATTTGTAAGACTTTCAAGAATTCCTCTTCTAAATTTCTAAAGTATTTTTCAGTTAATATGTTGAATACTTGAAGCCATAACTTTGTGATACATATTGAATCAGGAACTTTATCAAATGATAAATAAAACTTACTTTGTTAATATTTTTTCAGTTTTTTTCATTTTTTGTCTCCAAGGTTTTTCCATTTACTTTAATAGAAGTTTTTAGGAAATATTTTTTTGGTAATTAGAAATTGTAAGCCTTTTTAGAACTCCTCTTCTAAAATTTTCTGGAAGGTATTTTTTTGATGACTAGAATTTTCATGTCTTTCTAGAATTTCTGTCCTAAATTTCTTAATCGCATTGGAATAATCAACAATAGTTCTTTCAGATTTTTATAATCTCAACATGAAACTTTTTTTGGGTTTGTGGAATTAGTATTATTATTTTCTATATTTTCAGAAATTGCTCCCAAAATGCCTTGAAAATTTTCGAGGGTTATAGAAATTTTTAAGAATAATTTTTTAAATTTCCAAAAATTATCTTGGAGGACTTTAGATTGTATAAAGAATTTATTCGACATGTCTATTAACGAACATGACATTTTGACCTTAATTTAATCAAAGTTTTCTAAAATGTTCTTTTCCAAATTACAATATTTTTCCACCATTTGAAATTTTAGTCAACAGCTTATCATCTGGGGCATAATGGCGATAATTATTGTTCTTATTCGTTGTAAAAAAGATGTAGAATCCACCAACAATTAGTAATTAAAGTTATCCAATCAGTAAATCATAAACGAGGTTTTTTATTAAATATAAAAAATGGTAATGTGGCCATTATAGTAATTACCTTACATTTTTCTCGAAAACTATGAGGTCTACACAAAAAAGCTATTCATAACAATTGGCTCAATTTTGAATTCAATTATTATAAAAATATTAAATTTTCATTTTTTTTCTTGCAAGTTTAGAACTTTATGAAAAAAATATTTTAATAAAACTTGTTCAGTATCTTATTTTCTTTAACTTGTGTTTGAGGAGAAATGTAATATTTTTCAAATTTAGGAAAATATCGTGAAAAAACGCCTCGAGTAAATATCCACCGGTTAATGAATGTTTACCAAAAGCTTTTCAGTTCTAATTTTTAATGATAAAACCTTAAGTTTAAAGTTTCATCTCATTTTTGAGATAGAGCGCCCACAGACGTTTTCATGCACGAAAACAATACTTCCCCTATATATCTATATAGGGAAAGTAATAAGTATTGAACTTGTGAACTTTCGGGATCACATGGTAAAATATTGTCTTCAAATTGTATCCATTCTTTTGCAAGTTTTTTTCTGGGGATTTAAATGTTTGTAAATTAAAAAAGTTTATGCGGTGCACAATTTAAAACAAACATGGAAACTTTTTTTATCCATTCATTGTTTGAAAGGTATTGATCAGCATAATCTATACCTTTCATGTATTTTTTGTAATCGAAAATTATTTTGGGCTTTACAATCATATCTCCAGTTTTTCTATTTACTTTCCCTGATTCAATCATGATAGCTTTATGTATTGTAGTCATCACCCTAACTGCTCTTTTATCTTTCCAAATGTGTATTAGAACGTCTTATTTTCCGCGAAAAACATCTTGACTTCTTCGTAACTTTAACTTTCTTAGGACTGCAGGTAATCCGCATATTCTAATTTTTTTTTAAATAAATTGTTCTGCCAAACGTAAACATGGTGCTATACATTTTCACTACTATCTAAGAGATTACACACAAGATAATTTAACCCTTGCCCATTACCAGTACATATAATTAAAATTTACATATTTAACCATTTTTTGCATCGCATAGCATTTCCTACAAGAAGCTCGTATTTCTTAAGTTTTCCTGGATTGTTATCGTGGAATTTTAATCGCCCTCGATATAGAATTATTGCTTCATCTAACGAGAGGTTTATTTTGGTTTGTATACTTTACAAATTCCTTCCAAAAAGTAATTTAGAACTAAGCCTACCTTAAAAAGTAGTATTTTCTAGCATTTCCTCACTGTTCGGAAAATGGATCGATTGTAAAACTTGCCTGAATTATTCGACATTGAGCAATAAACATGCGAAATAATAAAAAAGACGTAGTACTACGTCAACGGCTACACGAAAACAAAAATGAAATAACGTATAAATACGTCAACGGCTCCCCGACAATAAAAATTGATTGACGTATTAATACGTCTACTAAATTTGGAATTTATAAGACGTAGTATTACGTCAGCGGCCAGCAATGTGTTAAGCAGATTTTTAGCCCGGCGCATCCACCAGAACTAAAATTTTGAAACTGAGACACAATTCTTTGTAGTACAATAGATGGCTTATTGTTGCTTGGTATAAATAGATAGAAAGGATAATTAATTTAAATAAAATGATTAATATTATAAGCCTATATTTAGAATAACTACAATAAATGTTTCCCTCGTTCAAAGTAAATAAATAATTGTATAGTTATATGTAACTAAAAAACATAGTAACTGTTTAATATTTGCATTGAAGAATATAAATTCTTCAACTTATAAAAACTAATCTTTCTGATTAGAAATTGTATAGATTTTGAAAATAATCACAGGAAAAAGTCTGTAATATCGACATCATTATTTTTTCTTACTAGGTCACTCAGGAAGTAATTTAAAACGAGTTATTATTATTATTATTATTAATAACATATCCTATTACCATAGTTCCAGTTAATATTGGCGTCGTAAATTGTGCGGAAGTGACTGTGCGCGATTCTTCTCGTGCGCATAAATTTTAATAGAAACAGGCGGCCGAAATGGGGCCATAAAAGAAATGGAATTAGGGTCCCACGAAAATTATTCCGGCCATTGTTTGTGTGTCCCGATTGTGTCTAGTTTAGCGGAACGATCGAATGATTTGTTCGCCTAGTTTGATAAGAAAACCGCCGAGATAATACCCCCAGCCTTGTCGATAAAATGAAGGAGAAAGGTTACGACAAAGAAGGAAATTTAGGACGTGTATTTATCGAAATAAAATAAAAATATTTCGTAAATATTTACCTAACTTTGTGAATACATTGAGTAGTTAAAATGCGGAAATAAAATATTGTTCGCGATTTGTTTTACAAGAGGGTAAGGCGATGGTGGAAACGGTGAGGGTTGTAAATATAATTCCGCCGCATATGTTTATTGCAGAAAATAATAACCCGCGGCGGGGGTTGTAACCGTCCGATATTTCGTTACAAAAGTTTTAGATTACGGTCCGAATAGTGAATACGATACGTTTATCGCTTTGTTTTCATACACCCCAGGGTGTGCGTTAACAGTTTACACACACACACACAATCAGCTTCATTATTTAAAGTGGACAATGCTTATTTGCTTAATCAAGTGTAAATAGATTACTACTTTAAAGCATGAGGTATTAATTAATTATTTACTGCCTAGATGCTAAAAGTATATTTGCAGAAATAATTAATAGTGAATTAAAACATTTTGTTCCTTCATTGCTTCACTTTTATAAAATTTATAAAAAGGAAATAACAAAATGTCTTAATTCAATAGTGATAACCTCGCACAATTCAAATAAAACCGAGAAGAATTAATAATATTAATAATCTTTATTTCAAAGTGTCATTTACAAAAATATACAAAATGAAATAGTATTTAAAGAGTATACAATTTGGAAACTCTTACACTATAAAATATATAAGTCCTTTACGTTGTCGAAAATTCACTAATAAATAGAAAAAAATATAAATATTTTCTTGTTTTTCTCTTATACTATACTTCTAAATTGAAATTTTAAACAGAATTAATTGTTTATAAAAATGATAAGGCGTTGATTTATATTATTATTTATTGTTTATTGTGATGTTTTGGATTACCTGTTAAAAAAATACATTAATATACACATACATAAAAAAATACACTAAATTTTGAGCACAGGAATTACAGAATGTATACATAATTAAACTTTTCTATAGGAAAATAAATTAATTTCGGTGGGAAAAATCCAATTAATCAGCTAATAACCCGAATGCTGTTTAAACAAAGAATCCCTAGATCGTGTGATTTAAAGCGGCAAATGGAATAATGGAGCCGCCTAAATTACTCCTATTCACCGAAACGATTCAACAAAACTGAAACTGTTGGAAACTTGCATGAAATATATCGTAGACGTAACGCGAATATCGCAGACTAATACCCACGACGGCAAGGGGCAGGTTAGTGTTTCGGGGCAGTTTATTAGAGGGTGGGCGGCGCAACTTCGCAAACACACGTTTTGATTTATGCGTTCTGACCCCGCTGCCGCTTTATTGTTTACCAATAAAATGTTAAAGTTTACAAAGGCGCTTTTCACGTAATCGTACGTTTAGAAATTTCACCTTCTAATATTTACTTTATATTACTATTTAATAAGAAAGCATTTTGTTACAGTTGTATTATTTATTATGATTATTATTCCCGGCGCATCCACCAGAATAAAAACTCGATTTAATTATTAATTTAAAAAGTTATGAATACTAATAAAAATGTTGATCGTTTTTCATAAACAAGTTTACGAAGTCAATTAAACGTGGAGGAAATTTATTGGATGCCAAAAATTTCCAGGTTGATATAAACAAAATTCCAGTTTGATAGAGTCTCACCAACCGAACATCCGGACGATTTATTTTCCAGGCCTGGTTATTTCGTAAATTCGAATCGTGTAATTTGTGCTTTTCGATTTAATCATTGTCACCAGCAGTACTCCAATTTACGTCCGACAAAGGGACTCATTAATGTAGTAGATATTAATATTCGATGCAATGGGCGTTCGTATTTTATTTTATTGAATCCTCTAAACGGTAAATAAAGTGACAATAATGGTAATAATTTGACGATGCAATTGCATATTGATAGAGATATTTAATTTCTATCTCAATATGAAACTATGATTTAAACAAGGGTATTGATTAACATGTCAATACCACATAAACGAGTAAATTAAACATACATATTTAAAAAAAACTAAATTTCTCAATTGAGAATCAAGTTAATTTTATTGCAAACCCTAGAAGCATTTGTTTTTTATAGATTTTGTCGATTTATCTATATCCATATCAGAAGACACACTTGCCAAAATTACTCTGCTTCCAACATATCCCTTCCTTTTAATGCTAGTACCGAAATTATCGATACATATGAAAAGATTTCTCTATTTAAACATGCCAACTACTCGAGTCTTAATCAATATTTACTTAAGTTCAATTGGGAGCATATTTTATCTGAATCGAATATAAATATTGCTGTTAGTAAATTCTACAATGTATTGTATAGTGGTATGAATGCTTTCATTCTATCTAAAATGGCAAGGAAAAATATTCCAATTTTTCCGCGTGGTTTAATAGTGAGCTAATCCATTTACTTAAAACAAACAAAAAATGGCTCAACTTAGGTTTAAAAACACTAATAGTCGAGACGATTATTTAGAGAGAAAACATCTTTATTAATAGAAGTAAGTATTTATACAGTTTTTATGAAGTGAACAGAGTACAGACTTGAGGTTTCTTCTAATCTTTCAGCCTCGATTATTTATTTTATAGTAATTTGAGGCAGGAATGTAAAAATATATCGACAAAACTTTACGGTGACTATTAAAAAAAGGTGAATCTAATGTTTTTTTCCCAATCGACGTTTTTTTTGGAATTTCGGTAAATAAAATGGTTTTCCTAAGCATTTCAAATACCAAAATATAGATTCAATGGGGTAAAACACTTGTTAAGTTCCATAATATTTTTATTTTCAGTTGCCTGACACGTGATTCGATCATTCCTGATCATTTTCAAAGTACAAAATAATTCAATCAATTATTTTTTACTTTGAAAATGAAACTGAAAATAAAAATATTGTGGAACTTAACAAGTGTTTTACCCCATTGAATTGACATATCTCGTTCCATCAAGAGTGTAGCTCTACCAGTATCAATTATAACAAAATATAGTTGCAGAGGGTCTAATAAATATTGTTAATCACTTTGCTGAGTTCTTTTCTACAACGTATGTGGATAATTCTATAACTGATGCCTTTAATGTTTGTATAAAAAATAATCGACAAGTCTCGGTATTGTCAATTTCTGTAGCGGATGTTTTTAATAATATAGTCGCCCCAAAACCCTTTTTACTGTTGATCCTGATGGTGTGACTAATTATTTACTGATAAATTGTGTTTACTCGTTTTTTATACCTATTCATAAGTTGTTTACTAAATCTTTATGTTTAGGGATGATTCCTGACGTTTGGACACAATGTATTTCACAACAAGATATTCCGGCTTAATTCACAACCATTAAACGTAATTAATTATTTTCACCTCCGTTATAACCCGGCGCATCCACCAAAACCACCACATTGCAGTACGCCACCGTTTACACCAAATTTATCTAAATATTCTCATCTAGCGATGAATTATAGAGTAGTTCTGAGTAATAGCGACACGCTTTGGAAACATGAAACTAATATAGCGTGAAATATTCGTCGATTTATTTGATATGCAAATTTCCACTATTAAAAGGGTTTTCAATAACATAAAAATTATTTAAACAGATAGTATAGTTTGTTTTTAAATATAACAACTTAAATCAATAATTTCTGTTAGAAGTACGTGAAAAGTAATTATTATTAGAAATTTAAATCAATTAAGTGAAACATTTAAAATTTGATTTTTGTATTTATTATAAAAGAATATATTTATATTTTATATTATTATATTTCTCCACCTGAAGAAGCTACAGTGTAGCGAAACAATTGTAGTGAGTAAAATAAAAAGTTCAATAACATCAAGAGTTTACTATTATTATTATATTAAATGAATACATTTACTATTATCCAAACATGGCACATAAAATCCTTAATAAATTTCCTACAACATTGATGTTATGAGTTTTTAAATATAATAATAATCTACACAATATTAAAAGTAACTGCTGAAATGCAAACATTTTCTAGTACAGTTGCATTCCTCGTACATCCACCAAAAACTAGATTTCGTCGCGCTACAACTTCCACAACATTGTGCATCCCCCTACGCGATGAATTATAGAATATATCCCAGAAATTGTAACACACTTGTTGAAATATGAAACTATTAAGCGTCAAATGTATACTGCAAACATCGCCTACACGTTTCTGGATTTATTATAGTTACACTTGTAATGCATTTACATTTCTATAGCGTCACGATGGAAGTTGGCCTCGCAACGGATCAATTGCATAGAAGCGCGGAAGAAAGAAAAATGCACACCGGCGCAGTCTGGGGGATGTCTTTTGTACAGCGAGCCGAGAAGTGCTGATGGTTTAGTATGCATTATACATTAATCTGTGTGAAGACGGTGGGTGGGAATGTAATACGACACGAAATGAACAGCATAAGATACATAATTATCTTTTAAATAAAATGTTTTAATTAATATCTATAAAAACAATTTGTCATGTAATATTTGAACCGAACCGTTTAACAAATACATTTTTACGACAGTTGACAAATGGCGACCGATCAATCAATTATTCGCACGAACGTAAATCGCATTCGATTTGGCGGAGGGGAAAAAGAATAATAACGTTGAGTATGACGAACACAACGTTCGGCCTCCCTTCTTGCAGATATGGTGGATGCGCCGGGTCGGGGCCTATTCAGGGACGTTCCGCCAGACCTTGGCACGCTATTATTAATATGTTGGCAAGTATTCAGGAAGAAATCCAATAAATTAAATATTTAAAAGAAGTTCCATTAGCGTAAGTGTCTTCCCGGCTGACGTATTTAGATGAAGGTCCTTTCCAACGGTTAATACGTTCCCAATTTGCGCGATTAATAATTCAAGAAAAATTTAAGAGAAAACCGTGTAATACGATGGATACTCGCTTCCAATAATAATTCGAATATTTCATGAAGCCATCGCATTTTCATTTCCGGCGTTGTGCACAAATAATTCACGGCACGTCGTAATTTTCCAATGTAATAACTCAAAATTTCGAAACAGAATTCAAAAATACTATCCAATTTCCCCATTTCCGTTTCGATTCATCGAATTATCGGTACGCGACATGTGCGTGAGTGCAATTTATGTACATTTCCCCGAGGTCCATTAACTCCGTCGTTGTTTATTATAATAACGCGGCTGGAATTTTTAATTTTATTAATGGCCGTGTAAAATACGGCCGGCACTAAATCAAAAAGTGAGATATCCCGCGGGAGACAAAAGAGGGATGGAGGGGTAGGGGGGGCGACAAATTTTATATGTGCGTATAAAAACTGGCGAATTGTGCGTCTAATTTATACGCGCTTCGAGCAGAGAAATTTATTGTTTGTGTGATAAATTTTGATTTTGTTTCGTTATTTATATGATAATTTATACATGTTAAAATTATTTTATACAACGAAACAAACTTGAAATTAATAATTTTACCAGTGTGGGCTTAAAAACAGTTTAAAATCCTTTTAGTTAAGACTGTAGAGAGCGAAATAGGCAAGAAAATATTAGAACTTGATATCTCCAATCAATGCAAATAAATCGTAATAGTGAAGTATAAATTCAGTAATAATACAAAACTCAAAGAACTTTGGCTCATATTGTGTCTCTTATTGAAAATAATTACTCAAAAACCTGAAATTCTAAAATGCACAAAAAGCCATTTGAACAAGATTGTGAACGAAAGTCATATAGGTAAAAAAAATCTTGAAACTTGGTCTGTGTAATCAGCAATAAGTCCATAAAAACCCTAGAATGTCAAGCTCTTAGACATAAAAGCCGTTAAAACCGTTTGGCTAATGTTGTGATTAGTCAAATAGGTGAACAGGTCTTGAAATCTTACCTCTCTAATCAAAAATAAAAGTATGGTAAACTTGAAATCATAAGTTCTTAGGGAAAAAGCATTTAAAGCATTTTGGATAGGATTTTGGGTAAACAAAGCCTCAAATTTGGCTTCTAGTTAAGAATAAACACAAATAAACTTAGAAGAATTCTTTGATGCTGACTTCGTAATTAAAACGGCCTTAAAATCTTTTCACTAATGTTTGGATAGTAAAATCTTGAAACTTTAATCAATATTAAATGCACAGGAGAATAATCTAAAACATTTACTATGTTTTTAACAATAACAATCCCTAAGTGCTCTAACATTTTACGATTTCAGACAAAAAATAGTTTAAAGTTTTTTTACCAATATTCTGTATAATTTAGTAGGTAACAAAATCTTGAATTTTGATTACTCTTATCAAGAACACATCCACAGAAATCCGAAGAAATTATGCTTTTTTAAGATACAAATTCCTTTCGCTTGGCTTGTGGATAGCCGTACTTTAACAACAACAACTTTAAACTTGACCTCTCTAACCAACTGCAAAAAAAACTTAATACCGTCCAAATTTCAAGTTTTTAGATAAGGAAATCTTTAAAGACGAATAGATGAGCAAATCTTAGAATCAATACACAGAAAACCGTTTAAACTTATTGTCTACGGTTGTGAATAATCAAATAGGTAAAAAAAGTTAAAACATTGTCTGTCTAATCTAAATTCCATGAATAGAGATCTTTGAATTCCTTTAGTTTAGATTATTCCCAATTAATATTGTGACAAAATCTTAGAACTTCATATTTCTTTGATTAAACATCAATGCACTTCAAATCCTATAACAAAATCTTTGAATATGTAAGTAGGTTAACTTTTCTAATGAAGAATCAATGCTCAAAAACCCGTGAAAAAAATTGGATTACCAAGTTTTCAAACACTCAAGTTTTTAAAGGTTTTGGTTTCAAGATGTTTAGATTTAAAACAAAAAGTAGTTAAAAGCTTTTTGACCAATTTTCTGGATAGTTGAATAGGTAAGATAATCTTGAATCTTGGTTCCTCTTATCAAGAATACATCCATAGAAATCCGAAGAAATTCTGCGAGTTCAACTTTTTAATATGATCTCTCTAATCAATTGCATTTAAAATTTTATAGAAATTCTATGCAAATGGCGTAAATAATCATTTCTTGGTTTGTCTAATAAACCCATAAATTATCTGGATTACCAAGTTCTTAAACACGCAAGTCTTTAAAGTTTTGTTTTAAGATTGTGAATAGTTAAATGGGCAAGACAATTTTGGAATTTAGTTACCTTAAATGAGAATGAATATGCAGAAATTCATATTAATTCTGGGTTATCCAAGTACTTAGTCACCAAATCTTTAACCTTCCTTTGAAATTTGAAGGCTTTTAAGCTTAAGAACTTGGTATTCCAGAGTTATAGCAAGAAAGAACTCTAAAATACCAAAGATCTTAGACTCAAAAGCCGTTGTTTAGATGATGATGTGGTTAACTAGGGCAAGTAAATCTTGAAACGTAGCCTATCTAATCAAAACTAAAGGTATACAACCAGCGGTAAACTTGGAATGATAAGCTCTTGGGCAGAAATGTCTTTAAACTACTTTGGATAGGATTTTGTGTAATCAAATAGGCAAGCAAAGCCTCAAATTTTCCTTCTAATAATCACACAGGTACCTAGGAGAGTACTGTGACGCCAACTTCGTAGTTAAAATAACCTTAAATTTTTTCTCTCTGTGTTTATAATAAAATCATAAAATTTAATCAATATTAAATACATATAAGTCTAATCTAAAACATTTACTATGTTTTTAACAATAAAAATCACTAAGTGCTCTATGATGTTTAGATTTCAGACAAAAAAATAGTCAAAAGTTCTTTGGCCAATGTTCTGTATAGTTGAATAGGTAAGATAATTTTGAATTATGGTTCCTCTTATCAAGAATACATCCATAGAAATCCGAGGAAATTCTGCGAAGTCAACTTTTTAGACACAAATTGCTTTCGTTTTTTGGCTTAGATAGTAGATAGCTGTAATGGTAGAGACAACTTTAAACTTGACCTCTCTAATCAATTGCAAAAAGAAAACTTTAGGAACGCTTAAACATCAAATTCTTCAAAGACGACTAGGTCAGCAAATTTTAGAACCTAATCTCTCTGGTCAAGAATCATTATAGAGAAAACCGTTTAAACGTTTTGTCTAAGGTCGTGAATAATCAAATAGGAATACAAAATTAAATCATTATCTATCTAATCAAGAATTAATGCGTAGAGTCCTTTAACTTTAAGATTATTGATAATCATAAATGCGACATAAAAACTTAAGTTCTCCGATAAAGAATCAATGCAGAAAAGCATTTAAAATTCTAGGCAAATAGGCTAAAAAATCTTTTCTTAGTATTTCTAATGAATGTTCAAAAACCCGTAAATTATCTGGATTACCAAGTTCTTAAACACACACGTCTTTAGAGTTTTGGTTTAAGGTTGTAGATAGTCAAATGGGCAAGACAATTTTGGAATTTAGTTGAGTTAGCCAAATTCTTAGTCACAATAGATTTAATAGTCCTTGGAAATTTGAAGGCTTTTAAATTTAAAAACTTGTTATTCTAAAATTATAGCGAGAAATAACTCTAGAATGCCAAAGATCTTAGACTCAAAAGCCGTTATAATTGTTTAGATAAAATTCTGAGTTTTTATCTAAACAATTATAACGGCTTTTCAGTCTTAGATTGTTGGCATTCTAGAGTTATTTCTCGCTATAATTTTAGAATTTTAGTTGTTGAAAATTTGGGCGTCTTTGCACCCTAGGCATTGTAAAAAATACCAAAAAAGCTTAGAATCGCACTTAGTAAAAAATAATAATCCAACATCGAAAGATATGATTTTTTGGTTAGGTTTTAGAGTTACATTTTTATGTAGATCAACTTTTTCAACACACTATTGTTCTCACATGAAATTGACCAAAAATTTGTAATTTATAAATTAGTGTAACAGCCAAAATTTAAAACGTCTAAAGTTAAAGTCGAACCAATCTTCATACCGAGAAAAAATATCCATGCAAAGTTGTAATGTTGTACAAGAACTTTGTGACTTGTAATAAACATAGTAGCGTGGTATTTATTGTTGTGTGGTAAGCAATTATTATTGATGAGTTTGCAATGAATAGTTCAAAGAACTATTACAACTGGGAACAAATTTTAAACCCATAATTCTGAATAATAAGTACTCGCCTAGCAACAACAATTTTCACCAATAGCAAGCAATAGCTAAATGTATAAAAAAAGGTGTAGTCGAAGAATAGTAAAAGAAGTTATCATTGCTTGCAGTTTAATGTCAACTATCGAATTCAATTTTTACTTTCCATATATATTTTGATGAGAAGAAAATTCAAAATTATATTTTTTATATTTTCTTCCTTAATACTAAAAAATATAAAATCCACATGAAAGTTGAATAAAAATAATTATAGAAAATATAAAAATGAACAATTTACAAGAAATAACTCTTTTACAAAATCCAAATAGTTTTCGAGAAGAATACGTTGAAAGTATCATGTTGACCACATCACCATTTTTATAGTTATGCTTGGTTAAATGTATGCATAAGTTAATGTAAAATATAAGTTTTTTTATCAAAGGTTTAGTTATGTTAATGTAAAGAAAAAGTCAATTATCATATAATATAATATTTTTAAGGTAGGTTAAATTAGGTTTCATTAGGTTAGTGTAAAAAATACTTAAATATCGATTCTAAAATATCAGCTTTAGATTAATGTAAGTTAAGGTAGGTAAATGTGAAGAAAATGTCAATTATCAAATAATATAATATTTTTAAGGTAGGTTAAAATAAGTCTCATTAGGTTAGTGTAAAAAAATATTTAAATATCAGCTTTAAATTAGTGTGGTAAAATAACAATTTCTAGATTAGGTTATATATGTGTAAAAACAAAATATTTTAATATAATGTGCAAACAAACTGTCAAATTAACAAATTACGTTAATAAAATAACTAATTGTGGAGGCTTTCACTTCGTGATACATTTTGATAAAAAAAGTGATACCAACAAAGTTAATTGTTTATTTATTTTGAATTACTTTAATGTCTATTATATAACACTATTTAAGGTTAGGTTACGTTAATGTAAAAAAAATCTGTCAAATTATTATAGGTTAGGTTACAAAGGACAATATTCAAATGTCAACTCTCAAATATTTTAGGTTAGGATAGATGAAAAAATTATTTTAGTCAACATTCAAACAATACTTTAAGTTTAGATTAAGTTTTTGTTTATAATATAAAAACATGTTCAAATGTCAACTCTCAAATACTCTTTGTAGGTTAGTGTAGTTAAATAACTCTTTATAGGTTAAGATAGGTAAGAATAAAAAATATTTGAATGTTTAAATTTAAACATACAGTTTAACCTAAACTAGGTTAAAATGGTTAAATTATTAAAATCTATAGAAAACTATGTTTGAAATAAATTAAGTTTAAGTCTAAAAAACAATATATTTAAATGCCAAATAATAATTTTCAAATAGATTAGATATTTAAATTTCAACTGTCAGTTAGCATTGTTAGTTTAGAAGGTAGGTTACATTAGACTTTATTAGGTTAGGGTTAAAAAAACATTTAAATATCGACTATCAAATATCAGCATTGAATTAATTTGGTAAAACAACAATTTGTAGATTAGGTTAAACATGTGTTAAAACAAAATAATTGAACATAATGTGCAAATAAATTGTCAAATTAACAAATTACTTGAATATGAATTATAAAACATTATTTAAGGTTAGGTTACGTTAATGTGAAAATAATCTGTCAAATTATTTCAGGTTAGGTTAGAGAGCACAATATTTGAATGTCAACTATTAAATATTTTAGGTTAGGTTAGATGAAAAATCTATTTTAATCAACTTTCAAGCAATACTTTTAGTTTAGATTAAGTTTTTTGTTTGTAATATAACAAAATGTTCAATCAAAAATTTTATTTTGTCAATTTTCTTTTATTCAATTTTGTAATTAAAGTTATAGTAAACAGCAAGGCGGTCAGTGATTTAAGTTAATATATGGGTGGTCTCTATCCCACCCTCCAGTCAATACAACATAAACAAAACTTATTAGAAATATTTGTATGAATACAGCAAATACAAAAATGCAATTATTTTGTGTTTGTTTATATTTTACAACTAAAACCCAGGCTTATGTTTTACTGATTGTAGGGTGGATAGAGGCCACCCACCCACCCTACACATAAATGATAACTGTAATTGCTATTAGTTGATGATTTTGCTGCTAAAAACCATCAAACCCGTTATGAAGTAAAAAATGAAAGAAAATCAAAATGTAAGTTTAAATATAAATCATTTTCTATAACTTATCTTGTTTTATTTATATTTTAAGTCTGCCCACCCATGATGCATCAAATTTTTACTAGAGACGATAAGGAATTAAAGTTTATATGTATATGTAGGGTGGGTGGGTGGCCTTTATCCCACTGTCCAATCAGTAAAACATCATCAAGAATTTTTTGAAAAATTTGTATGAATATATCTCTAAAAATGGTGATGTTATGTCCATCATAATAATTTTCCTATATTTTTCTCGAAAACTATGAGGTTATTCTTAATTAATAGCTCAATTTTGAATTTTTTATATTTACTTGTTATATAAATTTCATTTAGCTCTTATAGTTTATTAGCAATAAGCAAAAAAAAAATTCAAAATTTTTAAATTAATAACAAAAAAATGTTTTAATAAAACTTTTACAGCTTTTCATTCTCTTTAACTTTTGTTTGAAAAGTTATGTCTTATTTTTCAAAATTTCTTGAATTTTAAAATTTATTTGAATAAATCTATTAAATTTGGCAATAATATTGTTTATTTATTTTTTACAACTTTTAATTAAAACTCTCGCTTATGTTTTACTGACTGGAGGGTGGGTTAGAGGCCACCCACCCACCCTACATATACATATAAACATTAATTACTGATCGCCTCGCGGTTTGCAATAACTTTAATTACAAAATTTGAATAAAAGAAAGTGACAAAGTAAAAACTTTTGATAAAGAGAATAGTTGCGACCGTTACTATGTTGTAATCTATACTTACTTACAATAATTTGTGGTTAAAACATATTGAATTTCAATTTGAATTCAGGAAAGAAATTTTGTACATTTTTGAAAAACGTCTATATTTCTAAACATTTTTTTTTAATTTTAGAGCTTCCAATGAAATCTTTAAAATTTAGAAAGCGGGTTGAATTAAAAATTAAATCTTGAAACCAAGAGAAGAAATTAGTGGAAATTTCTTGAATTCTTGAAAAAGTGAGTCTAGATTTTAGATAATAAATTCCTAAAAATCTAGGGCCTCAAAAAAAGATAAATTACTGAAAATTTCCTGAACCCTCAAGAAAAATCTAGATTTCTACAAACAAATTTTCTAAAAAGTTCTAGAGCCTCCAAGAAAATCTTTATAATTTTGAAGACAAGAAGATAATCTTTAAATCTGGAGGAGAAATTTCCTGAACCTTAGGAAAAAAAATCTAGATTTCTCACTGAAAAATAAATTTTAGAGCCTCCTAAAAATTTAGAAGACCAGTTGAAAAAATATCTTGAAATCAGGAAGAGAAATTAGTGAAAATTCTTTTAAACTTTCTCGAAAATAAGAAAAGATTTCTAGGGGAAATTTTTTTAAAAAAAATCTAGACCCCAAGAAAAATTCCGCAATTTACAACTTTCTAAATAAGTTTATAGCCTCTAGTTGAAACAATATGTTATTTTAGAGAAGCAATTGCTGAAATTCACTTAAATTGTCGAAAAGAAGACGAATAAAAAAACATTTAGAGCCTGAAAAAAATCTTCGCAATTTATAAGAAAAGTTGAAAACAAAGTTTAATTTTGGAAAGAAGTTATTGGCCATTTTCTAAACTCCAAATTTTTAGAATAAAAATTTTAGAAAATCCTAATGCCTCATAAAAAATCTTGGCAATTTAAATGACGAGTTCAAATACTCATGAACATTAGAGAATAAATTGCTAGAAATTTCCTAAACACTCGAGAAAATAATCTAGATTTCTAGAAAAAAATTCTAAAAGAAAATCTTTGCGATTTAGAAGACAAGTTGAAAAAATCTCGAAATGTGGAGAAGAAATGACTACAAATTTCTTATTACCTTCATAATCACTTTTTACAATTGTTTAGATTTGCAAACTTAGTATTTAAGCTTTTTTTTAATTTCTCAAGAGTTTTATAAGTGGTAACATAATTTTTATTCGAATCTATCAGTTACAATTAAAATTACCTGTAATAGAAGACAGAAACATTTACAAACGTAATAAGCTATTTTAGAATCTTTTTTTTCTGTTGATGAATGTAGATTTATTATTAAAGAATACAAATTAATTTTTAATGATATTTTCATTAATGTTTTTTATTTATAAAATCCAGTGTTTATAATTAACGTGGGCGCACAATGAATACTTAAAATCGGAGGGGATAAATATAAACTTTGACGTAAATGATTTATGTTAAAATAATTACACGGTGGATGGCGGAGGGTGAATTGGAGAAATTTAATAATTCCACGCCATCTACATCAAAAACATACACATTATCAGAACTTGTAAAACTCGGCAATAACTCAGTTGGGAAACTTCGTTTTTCCTCCGCCCTCCGTATAACTTTAATTTTCAGGCACAGCGGCAGTTCGCACACTCGCAATTTGCATAACTCTAATGCAATTCCGCTATAAAACAGATGAAAACTAAGTCGGCCGTCCTCGGGAGAAATCTGCCGAAAGATACAATTGCCTAAACGACGGAAGCTCACGAGACGTAAATAATTGGTGAGCACCCGCCGTTTCCATCCTGGTAAACTGGTAAATAATACGAGTTAACTGTTGGTGGATCGTCGGCGAGTCGGTGGATTATGGATTTTTTCCGTGGGGAGCTTTTCGCCAAATGGACTTTCAGCGGTTCGGAAAGGTATTCGATTATTTTTAAGTTGTTTCCTGCAGGAATGATTGATTTATTAAAAAATAAAATGGTGATGAGGCCATCATAGTACTTTCGCTACATTTTTCTCGAAAACTATGAGGTTTGGGCAAAAAGGCTATTCTTAATATTTTTTTTAGATTTTTTTTTTTTAATTTGACTAAAATATAAAATAATTTCAATTTTAATAATCCTGTAAATATTGTATTTATCTATTTTTAAAAATTGTTATCTATGTTATAAAATTGGAATAGTGACCACCCACCAACCCAACATAAACATTTGAACTTTAACTAAAAGCTATGATTTAATTTATTTTCGGGCCACACCAACAGTAATGCAGTTGTAGTTTTCAGGAATCTAAAACAGTGTCAGTGGTTGAAGTAAAATTATACATATCGGGTGGGTGGGTGGTCTCTATTCTACCTTCCAATTCATGCATCATAGCAAAAGTTTTTTTTAATTTGTAGTTACGTTCAAAACTTTACAGTCGTATAAATTTTCAACAATCAAATTTCGACGATTTCTTAATTTCTAATTACCTTAGAGTAATTAATTTCGGTAATAACCTAAATAAATTCTCGTTTATGGTGTAGTGATTGGAGGGTGTGATAGAGGCCACCCACCCACCCTACATATACATTTGAACATCAACTAAAACTCTGATTTAATTTTTGGGCCAAACCAACATTGATACTGTTGTAGTTTTCAAGAATTTAAAACAGTGTCAATGGTTGATGTAAAATTATATATGTAGGGTGGGTGGGTGGCCACTATCCCACCCTCCAATTCATGTAACATCATAAAGATTTTTTTTTAATTTATCATTACGTTCAAAGCTTTGCAGACGTTCAAATTTCAACGATTAATGTTTCTTAATTTCTAATTACGTTAGAGTAAACATTTTAGAAATAACTTAAACAAATTCTCGTTTATGGTGTCGTGATTAGAGGGTGGGATAGTGGCCACCCACCCACCCTACATATATAATGAAATTTTAATCACTGACCCTGTTTTAGTTTCCAGCATTACAAGACAAAATATTGTTGATGATGTTGACTAACTTAAGCAGTGATTAGATTATTTATAAAGTTATATATAAGGTGGGTGGTGACCGTCTCAGCCTGCAATTACATTATTTAAATTACGGTTTTAATTTATTAATAACATCAATTAAATGAATGTTTTATAATTTTTTGAAAGTTAAAACACTGTCAGTAATTGCTCTCTAATTGTATATGTAGGGTGGGTGGGTTGCACACTATCCCACCGTCGAATTTTCTTTTAATCGTGTGAATATTGTTACTATTTATTTTGAAAAATTTTAAACTATGTTATAAGGTTGGAGGGTGTGATGGTGGCCACCCACCCACATACATATGCATTTAAACTTTGAATAAGAACTCTGATTTATATTTTTTTAGTCACACCAACAATAATACCTTTGTAGTTTTCAGAAATTTAAAACAGTGTTTTTGGTTGAAGTAAAATTATATATGTAAGGTGGATGGCCACTATCGTACCCTCCAATTTTCTTTGAGTTCACCCTAATCAACAATTATAAATTTGACTAAAATATAAAATAATTCCAACCTTAATAATCGCGCAAATATTGTTTTTACTTATTTATAAAACTTCTCTATGTTATAAAAATTGCAGGGTGTGATAGTGACCACCCACCCACCCTACATATACATTTGAACCTCAACTAGAAATTCTGATTTAATTTTTTGGTCACACCAACTATACTCGACAATTTTCAGGAAACTAAATCAGTGTCAGTGGTTAAAGTAAAACTGTATATGTAGGGTGGGCAGTGGTCACTATCCCACTCCCCAATTCTTTTAAATTTCTTCCCAATTAAAAATTTTAAGTTTAACTAAAATATAAAATTAATATAATAAATATTGTATTTATCGATTAAAAACAATGTTTATGTTATAAAATTGGAGGGTCTGATAGTAGACACCCACCCACTCTACATATTTATTTAAAACTGCAATATGAAACTCTGATTTAATTTTTATTTTGGCCAGACTAATAGTAATACAGTTGTAGTTTTCAAGAAACTAAAACCGTGACACTGGTTGAAATTTCATTGTATATGTAGGGTGGGTGGGTGGCCTCTATCCCACCCTCCAATCCATGCAAGATTGCAAAGGTTTTTTTTTTAATTTATCATTACGTTCAAAGCTATACAGATGTGTAAATTTTCAACATTCAAATTTCGACGATTATTGTTTCTTAATTTCTAATTACGTTGAAGTAATTAATTTCGGAAACAACTTAAAGAAAAAAAGGTTTATGGTGTAGGATAGTGGCCACCCACCCACCCTACATATACAATGAAACTACAATTACTGACAGTGTTTTAGTTTCCAGCATTATAAGAAAAAAATATGTTAATGGTGTTAATAAACTTAATCTGTGTTTAAAATTATTTGTAAAGTTAAATGTAGGATGGGTGGCGACTATGCGACCCTGCAATTACATTATCTAAATTACTGTTTTAATTTATTAATGTCTAAATAATAAACGGTGAAAATTTGTAGAAATATTAAGTTGGAAAATTCTTGGAAATCTTTAACAATTTGGAAGAGAAGAGATATCCGAAAATTCACTTGAAATCTAAATGAAAATTTGAAATGAAATTGCTTAAAAAATCGCAATAAATTAAAACAGAATTTTTGGAAAAATCAAGAAATCTGTAGAAAGTTTTTAAAATTTGGAAGAGAAGAGAAATTTCTGGAGAACAAAAAATTAAAAATTTCTGTTTGAAGAAACTTTTAGGAAATAGGGATTAAATTTGCGAGAAATATTGAAAAAGAGATGCTAAATAAATTCTTAGAGACAGTTTCGAAATTTGGAAGAGAAATTCTAAAAATCCAGAATAAACATTGTTAGAAAAAATTGTTCTAAAAAATTCTATGAATCCAGGAATAATTGTTGAAGAATTCTAAAAACCCAGACAAAACTTGTAAGAGAAGTTGGTAGAAAATTCTTAGCAAAAATAATATATCTCTAGGAATTTGTAGAAATATTGAAAATAATTGCTGGAAAATTCTAGATATCTTGGGGAAAATTCTAACAGAAATTAAAAAAAAATGTTTGATAAATTTAAATTCCTTACAATTTCATTTTTAGAAAAATCAAGAAAATTTTATATATTTTTAGAAATATTGAAAAAAATGCTAGGAATTTCTAATTAAAAGAAAATTTTTGATAAATTTAAATTCCTAACAATTTTATTTTTAGAAAAATCAAGTAAATTTTATAAATTTTTAGAAATATTGAAAAAAATGCTAGGAATTTCTAGAAATCTTACCAAAAATTCTAAAAATTTTAAAGTTTGGAATAAAAATTGCTTTAAAATGCTAAACAAAATTAGAGACAACAAATGCTACAAACCCAGAAAAAAATAGCGTCCTTAAAATAATAATAAAATTTTTAATTTTAAATTCAGAAGAATTCTATACATAAGGAAGAAAATTTAATATAAATTCTAAAAATCTACAAATAAAAATGCTGAAAAATTCTTAACCAAATAAAGAGACATTTCTGGAAATCTTCTTCGCAATTTACTTAATATTTGTAAAAATTTTGAAACAAATTGCTGAAAAATGTTTAAAATCTAGAAGAATTTTTGATGGAAAACAGAAATTCGAAAGAAGAATTGCTACAAATTGTTAAAAGAAATTTTAGAAATAGCTGATAAAATTGTCAAAAGCAGAAAAGAAATTGTTAAAAAATTTAAAACCAGCGATATAAATATTCAAAACTTGTTAGATTAATATTTTTTTTAAATTCTAGATACCTTTAAAAAAACTTCTAAAAAATTGCTTGAAATATGGAAGAAAGTTCTTGGAAATACATTTGTTTGATTTGATTGTTTTTTAAGCAGCAAAATTATCAACGATTAGTATTTAAAGTTATCATGTATATGCAGGGTGGGTGGGTGGCCTCTATCCCACCCTCCAATCAGTAAATCATAAGCGAGGGTTTTAATTAAAAGTTGTAAAATGTAAAGATACATAAGGAATGCTTACATTTTTCTCGAAAACTATGAGATTTATATTTTTAATTTTTAAATTTTTTGCAAGTTAAGGGCTTTAATAACATATTTTAATAAAACTTGTTCAGTTTTTTCATTCCCTTTAAATTTTATTTGAAAAGTTATGTAATATTTTTCAAATTTAAACATCAACTTTTGGTTTATTAATGTTCATTAAAAGCTTTTCAGTTCCAGGTTTTACCAAAAAACCTTATTTTTAAAGTTTCACCTCAAAAGGATCATTCGTATAATAATCAAAATTGTATGATTGTAAACACTACTATATAAATCTTAAACAAAAAATAAAAGTAATAGCAATAAATCTTAAACAAAAAATAAAAGTAATATCAATCTCAGTTTTTTTTTTTTTGTGAAACTAACCAAGTGTTTTAATTAATTACCTATTATCTCATTGTTTTAATTCGATATAAGTTTTAATGTATAAATAAATCCTATTGTTGTGTCTATTTACCATTTTCTTCTTATTGTCGAATCGCATCCAATAATACAACAGTTATGAAGTTAGAATCCGGTAATTGGGCATTTTTCCTTTTAAGAAAATGTCAATTACGCTTATCCCTGTTCCGAGTTTGAGAAGTTGGCGGAATAAAATTCGCCGACTTTTAATTCGGCCATCCTCGAAGATTGTCTCCCCCATTAACACCGAAAGTCAATAATGGAAACTTTTCCAATCGCATTTCCGCCGCTAATCAAATTCGGCCCTCGGCGCGCGGTAAAATAAGAATAAAAAAATAAAAATGATTATCGAACGGTCGCGAAAAGGTCAACAGCACAAAGACACGGTTTTTAATATTCAACACATGCAAAATAATGCACCTTTGCGATTTACGACCGCCGACAGATTTTTCGAACCGTGCGGGCGAATAATTTTGTTTTTTCCTTTATTTTTCGGAAATTAATAAAGCGGACATATTTCTGGCACTTGCGATTCGCGTGCATGGTGCTGACGTTTCATGTGCACGACGATATTTCATACGCCGCAATTTAATTAGTACATCGTTAAATTGTAGTGTAGATACTTTAACAGTCGGATATATAATGTATTCTTTGTTTATGTTTTATGCAATCAAATATCTGATTACGAATATCAGAGATCAGATAATAAAGTGTATAAAGACGAAAATATGGACGATTATAGTTAATAAATTGTAAATGATAAATAGAAGATAATAATATTATATGATAGATATCATATGGTGGATGAAAGAGGACAAATGTTTGATGATCAATTAGAGGATTGTAAATATAATAGTTAGAAGATGACAAACAATACATTAATTATAGCTGATAGATGAAGATATTAAATAAGAACACATAGCAGATGTAATTCCTTGTTGAGTCCAAAATCTCCGATTTTCGATTTCGATTTAGAAATGTTCTGGCAGTAAATATTTGCAGAATGTTAATATCATACTCCGTATTTTATTCAGACCTATACCACAACTATATATAATACTTGGTCACAAGACTATGAAGAAAACCTCATAGTTTTCGAGAAAAATGTATCATCCCACCATCCCACTATTTCAAGCGGTGTGCATTATTAATCCCCGACGATCGGGAGGAAATGGGAAATCGGAACTTTCAAAACCGGGATAATTGAAACCGTAAATGGCGCAAATACGTTTGTTATTGTTGTCGCCCGGTGCCAGTTCCGGCGAGGATATTGATTGGATGACACGAGTTTAAGTGATACAAGTTTCCAGCACGTTTACAGTGCTCTAAACTTCAAAAGTCTTCTATTTCTGTACACATCGATCTGTGAAAAGTTCGCGAAATCGGAGTCGGAACGTTTTACCTTCGCAAATTTGTATATCGAATCGATAAAATAAACCCAATTAATACAAGCATAATAATTATTTCATTAAACATTAATTCAAGTAACATATTTAAATTTCAATTTAGTATTATACTAGGTTAATTATGAAATAAATAAAACTATTAATGGGAAGGTTAATTAAACACTTGGTTTTGCTGTTGTTAATAAAACTATTAATTGAATAGCGATTGATCAAAATATTATTAATACTTTAGATAATGGATACAACTATATTGAAGGTAATGTACGTTAAGCTTCAGAGCTGGAAATAATGTCCATAGAATAATCATGCTGAAAGGTAGTAAGGACCTCTATTCAAAAGCCATTTGGGAAATTAATCAACTAACCTCTGCATTCATTATTCAGTGTAATATCAGTAATATCTATAATATTAATTTATGCTTGTTTAGATGTATTATTACGTTTATTATTCACCATTATTATTCAAAGTGTCCCAACTATTCTTACATAAAAAAAAAATGAAATACTGAATTGATGAGATTATTACTTGTTGAAACTTATCGATTAATAAAATATGGTTTTTGAAACCATATACTCTGTCAGTAAATAATTTAATTTGTTTTATTTAAAGGCGACAATTTTAATATTATAAAGAACTATTTCGTTTATTATATATTAATAATTAAGTTTAATTAGCTGTAATTAATTTACTTTTCCATTTGCCTTGAAATTAGATGGTAAATAGATTTATCCCATTCAGACATTAAGAAAAGCATCGATTATTCACCTAACGACTGAAAAACCAGTCATTAGAGTAATCACCTCTCGGAATTGTTCCCCGAAACTATACATCTACTACAGTTTTCTTACGAGCCGCTCTCGAAATCGACAAGCTTGATGGATGTGGGTCCGCAAAAGTGTGTCCTGTTGCGTCGCGACGCCGACGCTCGGCCGGGTACACTCGTTCGGTGCGGAATCAATAAGTCCCTGTATATTATAACGTGTGCCCTTAGAGCAGCAGTACTACGAAATATATTTATAGGTGTATCGCAGCAATAATAAATTTGCATTTGTTACTGTGCGGTACACTTTATCATTGAAGAATGTGTATAAGAGCTTTGTATTTTTGCAGGGCGGCACAATTCCTCGATTTATCACTGGCGAGATTAAAAATATTTTATTTTCGTAAACGTTATTTGGTAATAAATAACAAACTCTCTATGCTTTTGTTTTTATTACAGAAATGTCTTCTACAAATTGTAAATATTTAAGGCTACTCAAAAGTAAAAAATACAATGTCTACTTCAAACAAAATTGCCTTTCCTCTCTTATAAATAAAATTTAAAATAAACTGTATGCTAGTTAACATACATTCAGCTTTAAAAAACTTAATTGGCACTTAATTAGCAGCATTTATTAAGCCATTTTCCGCGCCTTTAATGTAGTTTCTGTTGTAGTTATATGATTTTTCCAATCCATTCTACTGTCCAGATAAACTCCCAAGAATTTTACAGAATCTGATGTGTTGATGCTTTGGTTGTCTAGAGTAATTGATTCAATTGGGTTGGATAAGTTTTTTGACCCGTGTAGGAGGATATAATAATTATTATTATTATTATTATTATTTATTTTCCCAACAGACATACAATCCAATTACAGGGAAAGTTATACAGAATATAATATTTAAATATAAATAGCAAAAAATAAAGTAAAGATAAAATACAATACATTTTTTTTTACAAAAGTGATTACTAAATACTAAATAACATCTATTTGTACTAACTCAGAAATAGTTTTTAAAAATGATGCCCGTGAATTATGAAAAATGTCAGTTGTATAATGAAGTGCATTATAGGTTTTAAACATAAAATTTAATGGAGAGTAGACATGTGCACGTGTATTTGGAATATAATAGAAAAATAATCTATTATGACGAGAGTAATGTCGAGGAACATGCAAATTTATTTTAGCAAGAATATTTGGATCATCTATTGTATAATTAATCATTCCGTGTAAATATAATATTCTTGCAATACCTCGCCGTGCATGATTTTATGGTAAATGTATTTAAAAGTTCTTCATACGTTATCGTCATAGGCGGATATTCCTTATAAGTTTTAAAATACATCATTTTTAAGAACTTTTTCTGAATTTTCTCGATCTTATTTATATGTATATGATAGTGAGGTGACCAATTTACGGAAGCAAACTCAAGATTAGAACGGACATATGAAAAATATAGTTTCTTAATTGCATTAGTGTTATTAAAATCTTTACAAGTTCTATGAATAAATCCAAGCATTTTATAACTTCTGCAACAAATTTTATTGATGTGATCTACAAATGTCAATCCATCATCGAATGTTACACCGAGGTCTCGATTTTTTTAAGTCGCTCAAATGAAACACCATTCAAACCGTAGTCTTTTTTCCTACTATAAGAAACACATTTACATTTAGCCAAATTTATGGAGAACCCATTGATCTTGCACCATTGGTTGATAGTTAATAAATCACCCTGCAATATATGGCAATCATGCTGCGAATCTACAACATTAAATATTTTCATATCATCGGCAAACAACAACACCTTGCTCTGAATAATGTCAACAATATCGTTAATAAAAATTATAAATAATAGTCGGCCCAAATTAGATCCCTGTGGGACACCACCAGTAGCAATATACTTACTTGAACAGTGTTCCATATATTGTACAAATTGTTGTCGATTGCGAAGATATGAACGTATCAATGAGACTAACTGATTTGAATAGCCATAACTGCTGAGTTTGGAAGCTATGATATCATGATCAATTGTGTCAAATGCTTTTGCAAAATCTGTATAAATAGTATCGACTTGCTTACGTTGATCAAGTTGTTGTGATACATAATCGGAGAAGTTCAGCAAATTTGACACGATTGATCTCTTCTTTACAAATCCATGCTGACGGGTAGTGATAAAATAACTAAAGTGATTATACATTGTTTTAAATATAATCATAAATTCGAAAAATTATTAATTACTGTAATTGGGCGATAGTTTGAAATATCCGACTTGTCTCCACTTTTAAAAATTGGTGTCACTCTGCTATTTTTCTATATTTCTGGAACACTGCTCGTCTTAATAAAACGGTTGAATAAATGGCACAATTGTTCTATCAAGCAATGGATACAATCCTTAACTATAAATGCAGGAATTCCATCAGATCCAGCGGTTTTATTACCTTTTAGCTCACGTGCCGCTTGCAAAATATCGCTCCTATTTATTTTCATTAAATTACATGAAGGATGGTCCAAATGAATGCGATCGGTATAATGGGGTTTAGAACTTTTAAAAACACTTTTAAAATTTGTAGCAAAATATTCCACAATATCTTTTGGATTCATAATATCTATTCCGTTAAAATGCATATTACCAGGAAAATAACTTTTTGGGATCCTTTAAGATATTTGTTTCCACACCATAAATGTATTGTTTGTGATCGGATTTAATAAGACTATGTATTTCTTGCTTCAATCTGGTAATTCTCGATTTTAAATAGTTGAACTTGTGTTTTCTAAACATTTCAATTGCCCTGTCTTTTCGCCTTATCATTTGTTTTAGTGGAACACTAAACCACGGAGGATATTTTTTATTGTTAGGGTTATACCTATGCTTAAGAACACACTTGGAGAACAAATCATTTAGTATTTTATAAAATTTATCACATGCCCGATCCGGTTCATTAAGATTTGTAACATCATTCCAATTGATTAAAGACAATTCTTGATATAGGATTCTAAGGTCAGCTTTAGTAAAATCGTATGACAATTGTGATGAATTATCTGAGAATTTGGGTAATTTAATAGTAGATATTTCGAAGTTACACCGTAATGCCGGATGATGTAGATCTTCTTTCACCAAACCAACATCCTGAGTAATATTGCATTTTAAGTTGGGTCCAGAAATAGTAGCATCCAGAATTCTGTGGTTAATATGTTTTGGTCTGCCACTCGTTATTTTTGTTATTTCCAGTACTGTCTTTTAATTTTTCCGAGTTTTCGTTTATTCTGAAAGTTGCTGTGATAACGTTTTCATCAATTGGGACTTCTGGAGTAGTTTCAGTTTCCTTCTCGAATGTTTTTTCTGATGGTGTTTCCGCGTTTTTTGATTGTTTGTGTACAACTAGTTTCTTCGACCCTTTTAATGATTTTGGATCCATATTTTGCGTTTTCCACGTCGAGTTCAGTTGTTTTAGTTCACTTATATCTTGTTTTAGACATTTTATTTCACTTCTTAATTCACTGATTTCACCACACAATTTTGTTGTTTGTTGTTCAACTGAATTCTTTAAAAAAATTCAAATTCTGCGCTTTTTAAAAATAATATTATTTCTTCACCCCTGGATCGCAGTTTTGGGGCCATTTTTGAGATTCTTTTTTATTGCGGTGCTACCTCGGAGAGGGCAAGTCTGTACTCTTCGGCGGTTCAACTACTACTGTTACGAACCGTCTATTATTACGTTTTTTTAATTTTGTATTTTTATGTTTATTAAGCGCATGTAGATATTTTTCAAGTAATTTAAAAAAAATGAGCAATAACCTTAATACAGCTTAAAGTGTAAATCATGGGGGTTGCTAGAGCATTCAAAAGAATTTTTCAAAAAGCAAAACTCCAGGGGGTTGTTGGCCCATTCAAAATATTTTTGGAGAAAGCAATTATCCAGACTCCTTTGTTAGGTCACCTACTGACCATCGTTTCTACAATTAACAAAATGTCTTTGTTCGGTCACGTACTGGCCGCTGGTCTGGGTAAATCAATGATATTGAACAGGTAATCCCCAGTGAAGCATTAAAGAAAGAACGAAACGAATTTGAATTAACCTTTCACGGATTAAGAATTAAAGTTGATAGCCATTTAGAGAAATTTAAACCTAAATCTAGCACAAATTCAACTAATATTTCAGGTACAGATCAGAATGCTATTGTTAAATTGCCAATATTGTACTTATCTGAATTTAGTGGCGAGTACGAAGAATGGCCTACATTTTGTGAAATGTTTACTTCATTAGTACACAAAAACACATCTTTGGACACAACTCAGAAGTTTCATTATCTTAAATCTTGCCTGAAGGGAATTGCCGCAAATACTATAAAATTAATTAAAACTGTTTTTGCTAATTATGAAGTTGCCTGGGATCTTCTTCGTAATAGATTTGAAAAGATATGGTTAGCTAAAATGAATCATATACACGCAATTTGTTCTCATTCGCCGATTACTAGAGAATCTGTTAGTGCACTTCGTAATTTACACGATTTAATTTATTAGAAATTAAAAAGATTAGCATCGTATCCCATTTATCAATCGGTTCGTCTAAACCTTATATTTTTTGTCATTTGCGGTCATTATAAGGTTTAGACGAACCGATTGATAAATGGGATACGATGCTAATCTATTTGATTTCTAATAAATTTGATTCTGACAATAGGCGTGAGTGGGAAACTTATGTAAATTCAATTGATAAAGTCACATTTTCAGATTTAACGGACTTCATTCAGAAACGTTGTGCATTATTAGAATCTTTGCCAAAAAAATCATAATCATAGAGTTACGACTTATATTAAACCAAAACAATCGGAAAAACCGAAATTATTTAATTCTCAAGTAGGAACAAATAATGTTAAATGTGTTATTTGTAAAGAAGATCATACTATCACATTATGTGAACAGTTTATGAAGTTATCCCCAAATAAAGCACGTTCAGCAAAATTATGCCTAAATTGTTTGGGACAAAATCACTTTACAAAACAATGCAGAAGTCCGGCTACATGCAAAATTTGTAATCAGCGACACCACACATTACTCCATTTTAAACAAAACGATGAATCTCAACAAAACGACATTCAACCTGTTCCATCGACATCTACTTCCTGCCATGTAACAAAAAATATTTCTCAAACATCAACTCCACTTGTTTGGGTATTAGATAATAAGGGGAATAAACATCAATGCAGGGTATTGTTAGATAGTAAATCTCACCAAGAAAATGGTTAATCTGTTAAACTTAAAGTTTGACTTGTGTAAGACTGTATAAGTTATTAGCACCAATAAACATTATTATTATTATTATTATTGTTATTACCTATTCAAGTTTCTATTTCATGAATCTCTAGTAATTTAACAAACAGTACACACAAAGTAAAAATTGAATTTCAATCAAGTACCTCATCATATAAAACGAATATAACGTGTTTAATTTGAAACAAAATTACAAATAATTTACCTCAATATTAGTATGATCTTAAACACTTGAATATTCCTCAAAATATTATATTGGCCGATCCAACATTTAACAAACTCTCAGAAATCGACATGTTATTAGGTGCAGGTATATTTTGGAATTTATTATGTCAAACATAATCCAACATTACATAAAACAAAATTGGGGTGGATTGTATCAGGAAATATTTTACCGCAACCGGTTGAATCTTCAGTTTGTAATATGGGTACGATTGACAGTTAAATTACAAAGTTTTGGAAGATCGAGGAAATTATAAACGAAAATGTATACTCAAACGACGAATTAATTTGCGAAGAAACTTTTCTTAACACACACACACACTTAAATTTATTGTCACAATTCCATTGCAATCTAAGCGAGTCACGTAATCTAGCATTAAAACGATTTTCATCATTAGAGAATAAATTAAGAAGAGATTCACATATCGCTCAATTATACATAAACTTCATGAAGGAGTATGAAGAATTAGGACACATGACAGAATGCGTAGAGAATTTTTCACTTGATAAATTGACATACTATTTGCCACATCACCCATTTTTAAAGGAGTCGAGTGAAACAACAAAGCCTAGGGTCGTGTTCGATGGTTCAGCCAAACTAAATAATAAATTATCACTTAATGAAATTCAGAGAGTAGAAAATGAGTAGAAAATGAGCAATAACCATTAAACAGCTTAAAGTGTAAATCATGGGGGTTGTTAGAGCATTCAAAACAATTTTTCGAAAAGCAAAACTCCAGGGGGTTGTTGGCCAAAGCCTCTTTCCTGATGATAACATAATTATTTTTATTATGTATTCATCTGCCTGATGAAGCCCTTGTGTGGCGAAACATGTTGCAGTGTTCAACAATAAATGCGAAACCCTCCCAACTGAATTGATTTATTTCAATTAGTAATTATTTTCTTCAGTAATGGGCTAGCATTCTCGACAGGATGTTCATCAACACTTTTCCTTGGCATAAAACTACTCCGAATGGTGAATGGCTTGCATTAGAGATTTATTTGATATCTTGAACTTTGTATCTTCTTCTTCGCTTGTCCAGGGGATATTTTTCCTGGTTATTTAAATTATTAGTTTTTGAGTTACATGAAGAGAAATTTCAATTAAAAAACAAGTTAGAAATTGTGAAGAATGTGAATTCTAACGTGTTTTATTAATATTCCTGGTTAGTTGAATGAGAGGCTTCAGTATATGCTAAAACTCTAGTATAAATCATCGGTACCACCAACACATTTATAGGAATGAAATAAGCTGCTTGCAATTATTTATCCCTTTGTGAAAAGCGCCGACTTTTTCTGTATCAGATAGGAATCCATTAACGATTAATTTATTTGTTGTATTAATTAATTTTTACTGTTATTGTAAAGCAAATTCATTTCTAAACTAATGATGAAAAGTATACACATGAAGCATATAAATTATATTACAAATTACGTACATATTTCCTGAGGTTAAGAATAAAAAAATGTATTTTTCTAAAAGATTTACGACGTCGCAGTAATTGATATTTAAAAAAAAAAATAATAATAATAAGAATTGATCGTCATTTTCCCCAGCTACATAAACTTGATATAACATGTTCGTTACGAGCAAGTTGTTAAGTCTCCAGATCATAAATCAATTTTCTCCGTGCGCCTCGCATTGCCTAGTTTCCATAAGGGAGCGCGCATTCGACTTGAGGGTATAACAGGATAACGATTAATTGGATCCGTGGCCATTATCCTCCAGAAGACGGGGAAGTCCCGGCGACGTTTTAAAATTCATTACGTGTTACATTACGCCGACGTTCGCATAAAATATTGTGATAAATTGAAAATAACTCAAACAAATCTGTAAAGATTTTCCCGTTAAATGAATAATGCATTGTCCAATTTCCATTTTGAGTGTCGCTTAAAGTGTACCAACAATGAGAATTAATCCTGCATTGAGTACAATTACTGGAAGTAATTATTCTCTTCGGTTCGCTCTCTCCCCCCTGCAACGCAACATCCATCCACCCGATGGCCGTCCGTCACCAGTTTATTGAAATCAAGTTTTAATTAGTCCCGCGCGTAAATGAATTGTGGCCGAAGGGATGATTGAACCAATTTATTGTAGCGTATGTGCACTGGGGGATGCATGATGGAGTTGCATTACCACCATGAGCCAAGCACCGTTTCATTCACCCCTACACTGACATTATCTCGCCGAATAATGGGGATACGTGTTTTACCTATATCTGCATTCATTACACATCTAGATAATTAACTAGTTACTGTGCACGATATTTACTTTTTGTAAACAAACATTTGCATTAGTATCATAATTTATTTATATAATCTATGCGATAATAAATTAAATTGCATTACAGTACAATATCGATTACCGCACTCCCGTGTTATCCTATTATTATTTCATGTTTATTGACGTTGATGTGTGATGGGGTTTGATATGAATTGAGCGTAGGAGCTTTAGAGACTGAGAGGAACTTCGACATCTAGAATCTCTTAATCCTCACCCGGATAGATAGCTCAAGACTGATCAAGTTTTAATCCGAATAATCCACTGTATCCAACACGGAGAAATTAAGAAAGAAACTTTCAACTATTTAATTTGTAGATGCCATTTTTCAAGAAATCACTATAACAAATTAAATATTTCCCAGATGAAATCTGAAAATGCCTGCGATCGGTCGCGCTGAAAGGATCGCTGATAAGATAACTATAAAAGAGCAAACCGGATTAAGGAACGAGAGCATATCCAGTTAAATTACCTTTTATTCCTGCGCTGCAGGACGGCGGAATTAGATGAAACGATTTCTTAAGGGATTCAACGATGAGATAAGAAAAGTTCAAATAAAGCACCGGAATAATGAAGTGTTTCTGTGTGGAATAACTTATTCCATCGCTTTACAATAGCCAAAAGTATTAATATTTTACATTTGTTAAATTATAATAACGTTGTGTATACATGAAATATGGTGAAAATATAAAAGTTTCCGCGAGATATTCTAAATAAATAAAAAGAAAACACGATTTTTCCCTGTGCGGAGGAGACGCGGACGGAAAATGTAATGTTGTCGTATAAAATAAAGTTTCACGTGGAAATAAGAAGTAAACCTAATACAGCACCACCACAAAGTATGAATAATGAAGCGGATCCAGCGTTTCAGCAACAATTCGTTTCTTCTGTGCGCGGCGTCGACGTGAAATGCATTCGGAAAAGTTTTCATTAAATCTTCGCGCGGATGCCGACTGGGGCTGCATTTGAATATTTCTTCCCTTCAACGCGATGCGCTTATTGGTGTTAATTTTGGTATCGTCTTTTCTGTTTACGAAAATACATAAAATATGCATTATTCAACAAAAAAATTATGTACATCATATACAAAAATGGTAATGTGGTCATCATAGTACTTTCCCTATATTTTAGAATTACTTGTTATATGAATTTCATTTAACTCATATAGTTTATTAGCCATACGAAAAAATGTCAAAATGAATAATTTTTAATTTTTATGAACTTTATGAAAAACATGCTTTAATAAAATTTATTCAGTTTTTCATTCTCTTTAACTTTTGTTAACTTATGTCTTATTTTTCAAAATTTCTTAAAGTTGAAAATTGTTTGAATTTGAACTTTCAATTAAAACCCTTGCTTATGTTTTACTGATTGGAGGGTAGGTTAGAGGCCACCCACCCACCCTACATATGCATATTGACTTTAATTACTGATCGCCTCGCGGTTTGCAATAACTTTAATTACAAAATTTGAAAAGTCCTGAAGAAAAGTTATTTGAAAAGTACTATTACTGAAAATAAAACCTTCTAATTCAGAAGAGATATTCGGGAATATTCAGAAAATGTAAATCTAAAAGCTAAACATTTCTAAAAAACATTTTGAAACTTTAATTTAATTTCTAGAATTAAAGTATTACAAATAAAAAATTTTAGAATCTTTTGTAATTTAGGTGCAAAAATCTAGAGGTACTAGGATTATTTATTTTAAACTACGAAAATAAAAATAAGGGCAGAAAGACCGATGGTCGATAGCCCAGACGGACTAACACCATTTATTTGTATTGTATCCATATTTATTGTCTCTATGTATTAAATTTTGTCCAAATAAAGATTATTGTATGTATGTATGTAAAAATAAATCCGAAAAGATAATTGATGAAATATTACAATACAATACTTATGAACAATTATTAAAAGAAATCTGAAAAAAGGGGTATAATACTTTAATCATCTGGAAAGGAAACGGTTGAAGAAAAACATTACATTTAAGAAAATACATTACAAAAAATCTAATAATAGAAAGCTATAATTTCTCAGAAAAGTATGTGGAAAATTCAAAAAATTTCGAAAAAATTTTATAATTCGATACATTTTACAAACCAAACAACAAAGAGAAACCCTAAGAAAACTCTGAGAATTTAAAATTAAAAATTCATTGTATGGAAGAAAAATATCAAAAAGTTATGGAAAAAAGAATTGAAATTCCCCAAAATGTTCCTAAAATATTTTGATAAGATAATTCGGAAATAGTAATAATTTTTCGTAAAATAGAAAAATAGGGCTGAAAGACCGCTGGTCGATAGCCATTTAACGGACTAATCCACTAATATCATCTATCATACATGTATTATATTTATTGTTATTGTAAGTTTGTCTGTTAATAAAGATGTTGTATATATATAGAAAAATAGTTTTCGAAAAATCCAGAAGAAAAGTTATTTGATGAGTATTACTGAAAGAAATATCTTATAACTTAAAAGTGGAATATTCAGAAAATGAAAATTCAATTTAATTTCTAGAATTAAAGTATTATTAATAAACATTTTTAGAAATTTATTGTATTTTAGAAATTTTTACAAATTTCCCATAAGATAATTCAGAAAATGGTGATTAATTATCTAACAAAGAAAGAAAAATTGCTTAAAAATTTTAGAAATTCTCAAAAGAATCATGAAAGATTGTTGAACCTCTAAAAAATTTAGAAGAGATATTCTTTAAAAAATTATGTAGAATTCAATAGAAAAATTAGATTTTTTTCAAAATGAAAATTGTACGAAATCTAGAAATTTTAAATAAATACTGATATTTTACAAATAAAAACAATCCACTAAAATCAAATCCATTAAAATAATTATACACGGAAAAAACGTGCCATGGCATTCAAATATGAGAAGTAAGATGTAAAAATTGCAAACTGGAAGAGTACAAAACACTGATGAGAATGATTTCATTTTTTTTTTAATTCTAGAATAATTAAACAACAGTTCTTACAAAATAAGAAAAAAATCTTACAAAATCGGTAGATAAATGCAGGAAAAACAACCAAAACTTAGAGGAAAAAATTAAAAATCTCTGATAAAAAAGTATTAAAAAGAAGATTCCGAAAAATGTTGATAAGATAATTTTAAAAATAGTGATAACTTCTGTTATAATTGAAAGAAAATTTTCTGGAAAATTCTATAAATTCCAAAGAAAAGTTAAGAATATATTCTAGAAATTATAAAGATTTAGAAGAGACATTCTGGAAAATTAAGAAAATTACACAAATGTAAAGCTAAACAATTATAAAACAATTAGGAAATTCTTTATTTCTTATATTACAGAAAAATTGATAAAACAAATTAAAACAATTTAACAAGATTCTTGCAATTTAAAAGAAAAATTCTTAGAAGCTAATAAAAAAATAGTAAAAAATTATTTCAAAATGATACCAACCTTGCTGAGAAGCTCTAGAGATCTATAAGCAAAATTAGTGTAAATCTTTGGACGTCTGAAAAAAATTCTAAAAATAAAAGTAAAATTTATAAAAGAAATATTTCAAAACTTCAAATAAGATAAAAGCAAAAAATATTTAAAGTATTAATAACATAAAAAAGTTGAGAATTCTTATAAAATTAAAGAAATATTAATATGCAAAATTTTTAAATTACCGAATAAAAATGCAGATGATAAAGCAAGAAATATATAAAAGACAAATAATAGAAAAATTTTAGAACACTTAAAAACAGTCTTAGAGATCTAAAAAAAATAGTAAAATACTTGTAAATTAAAGAAAAATGGTTGCAAAATTTTGCATTTTTGAAAAATTTTAATGATTTAAAACAAAAAATGTATAAAGTTCTTTATAAATTACTGAAAAAATCCTGAAGCTAGAAACATTTAAAGGAATAAATAAAAAATAGAAAAAAGTTCTAAAAATCAGAAAGATAAATTTCTTGAAAATTCTAGAAATCCTAACTAAATTTAGAGTAAATTCTAAAGTATTTGAGAAACTCTGGAAAGAAAATCTTGCAATTTGAGAAATACATTCCTGACATTTGGATAACATAAAGCAAAATGTGTTAAAATACTTGAAATCTGACATAAACATTGGTGCAAAATATTTCTTAAGAAATGGCAGAAATTTCTCGAAAAATTTAAGTATTTTTTCTAAAAAAAAGGTATCACAATTTATAAAAGACATTGCTGTAAACTATAATCGAAGCAAGAATTGTTATTATTTTTTTGGAAAACTGAAAGAAAATATTATAGAAAAAAAAAATGACATTTTGAGTGTTTAAATTAATACAAATTATATACATGATACGTGGAAAGGATTTAAATCAAGCTTAAATGAGATTATATTCAAACTTAATTAATTCTTGAATGTTGTCGGCGTTTACTTGGTGGTACATTTTGATTAAAATTAAATATTTACCACAATAGTTTACTATCTACTCTCTATCCCACCCTCCAATGAGTAATGAATAAAGTAATGAGTAAAATGATAAGTGAAGGTTATAATTAAAAGATGTAAAAAATAAATAAATATAAAATATTTGCAATTTTTAGAGAATTATTCATACAATTTTTTCACTAATATTTGATGATGTTTTACTGATTGGAGGGTAGGATAGAGGCCACCCACCCTACATATACATATAAATTTCAATTATTGATCGTCTCGTGGTTTGGAGTAAAATTAATAATATTTTTTTTAAATCAAAAATAAATTAAAAAGGTAAAATTTACGAGTGAGTAAATTAGTAAAATTTTTATGCATGATGGGTGGGCAGACTTTAAATCTAAATTAGATAAGATTAGCTATTGAAAGAGATTTATATTTAAAATTAAATTTTGATTTCGTTTCAATTTTTATTGCATAAAGTGTTTTACTGTTTTTAGCAGCAAAATCATCAACGATACGAAATTAAAGTTTATATGTATATGTGGGTTGCCTCTATCCCACCCTCCAATCAGTAAAACATAGTCGAAGGTTTTAGTTAGAAGTTGTAAAATATAAACAAACATAAAAGAATGGTGATGTGGCCAACATAGTAATTTCCTTATATTTCACTCGAAAACTATGAGGTTTGCGGAAAAAGGCTATTCTTAATAATTTGTTGACTTTTGAATTCTCTATTATTATTTGTAATATGAATATCATGTAACTCTAATAGTTTATCAGCAATTGGCAAAAAATGTCAAAATTTTCAATTTTTATTTTTAGAGAGAGAATAACATCTTTATTCGAACACTTTTTTACAAACACAGTTTATATGGAAATACAAGTAATGATAAACAATATGGTTAGTCTGTCCGTTTGGGCTATCGACCATCGGCCTTTCTGCCCTTTTTATTTTTATTTTCTCGAAAGTTAAGAATTTTATGGAAAATATGTTTTAATAAAACTTGTTCAGTTTCTCATTCCCTTTAACTCTTGCCTGAATTTTTTTTAAAATATTTTTCATATTTCAAAAGAAAATCGTAAAAAGAACAAAAAAAGGCCACTTCCGGTTTTTGAATGTTCACCAAAAGCTTTTCAGTTTTAGTTTTTAACGATAAAACCTTAAGTTTAAAGTTTTATCTCAATAGGATCATTCGTTTTTGAGATATAATGCCCACAGACATTTTCATGCACGAAAACAATACTTCCCCTATATATTCTATATAGGGAAAGTAAAAATGAATGTATATACATATAAAAATAAAGTCTGTCATCATTATTGCTTATTACTGAGGTAATACATCCCTTAAGCTTGCTTTTGAAAAATCCCTACAGAATGTAAACCTTGTTATTCATTTAATAAGTAGCTTGTTTAAATATTTTTAGATTGCAAATCTTGTATTTTCTTCTTTTTCATGCTCTAATAAGGATAAACATTTTAAGTTTATATATAAATGTAAATAATTTCGCACCTTTAATTTCTAATTTACATACCCTTGCATATTCATAGCTCTAAGTGTGCATTCCTTCAATTTCACCAAAATTCGTAATCAAATCATTTGATATTTCGATTCGGACCGATGTTTATCCGTCGTAATCCATTAGCAAAACGTTGGCGAACTTTAACAAACATACTCGGTTTAGTGGAACACATCTCCAACATTTACATTCTGCAGTCGGGGAATTTATATTTGCAAGTCTATACGTGAAATCAAATTCTGGTCTTAAATTTTATCATGGTAAATATACGACTGTTAAAATTCAATCATACCCATAAGTTATTGATTAGAATTTTACATATTTATTTGAATTTCATTATTTCATAAAAAAAACTCCTCGAATTTCTTACTTATGATAGTTGTAGAAATAGTTAGTATTTGATTGCTTGTAAATTTTAATTTAGTTACATACAAGAGTAGTAAAAATATTTATATATTTAACATTAAATTCCATTTCATTATTTTATTATTAGCTCAGGAAGAAAACACACTCCCACCGTTTCAAATAGACCAGGCCATAACTCTTCATCAAAATCACTACTAAATCAAATATTTTCCTTTCATAGTTTAATTAAAATCGTGCGTCCAATATAGATTCTCGTTCGAAACGCGCGAATTCAACGCCAACGCGATTAATAATTTATTACGGCCGGAGATACGGCGGAATTTATTTATAGATACTAATGAACGACGACAATCCCAGCTAAATGTAGTTTATCACCGAAATTTATTTTAAGAGGGAGAATTGTGTGCATCGTTTCACTATGCAAATACGAAGATTTATGGTAACGGTCGCGAAAATATTTACTGCATATATAAACAGGAACTTGATGGTTTATGGTTTGGATCCTATTGATTTTTGTAATTTTGATTTCCTGTATAAACATTATTATTGTTACTATTATTAATAAAACTAATCCGTGATAATAAAAATAAATTACTTAAGGTAATTATTTTCTTGTTGTTATATTTAATTTAATTATACCTGTACAGTATTTAAAGTAATTTTTATTACTTAAATAAAACATGATTTTATTTATTTCAAGTTATACAAAGTGGCGATTTCAACTTAGAAGACGAACAGCCAAAAAAGTTTGACATGAAGAATTGGAGGCATTTCTTGATGAAGATGCGTGCCAAATGCAAAAAGATCTTGCAAAATCATTGGGAGTTGATCAAGGAACCATTTCCAGAGATTTAAAAGCATCAGGATTCATCCAAAAGCTTGGAAATTGAGTGCCGTATGAATTAAAGCCAAGAGGCATCGAACGCCTATTCTACATGTCGGAAATGTTGCTTCAACGCCACAAAAAGAAGTCATTTTTGGATCGGATTGTCACTGGTGATGAAAAATGGATTCATTACGATAACCCCAAATAATGCAAGAAAATCGTATGTGAAGCCCGGCCAACCATCAACATCCACGGCAAAGTCGAATATCCATGGCTGCAAGCTAATGCTCTGTATTTGGTGGGATCAAAAGGGTGTGTTGTATAATGAGCTGTTGAAATCGAGTCAGACGATCAAAAGGGACGTCTACCAAATACAATTAACTGATTTGAAGAGAACGATTGCGAAAAAACGACCAAAATATGCAACCAGACACGAATCCATAATTTTCCATCATGACAACGTTCGGCCACATGTTTCAAAACTATTTGGAAAACAGTGGGTGGGAAGTTCTACCTCACCCACCTTATAGCCCAGACATAGCCCCTTCTGATTAATACTTGTTCAGATCAATGCACAATGCCCTCACTGGAATACGCTTCACTTCAGAACAGGGTATCAAAAATTGGCTAGATTCATTCTTCACCACCAAGCCGGAGAAGTTCTTTTGGGATGGAATCCACAAACTGCCAGAAAGGTGGGCAAATGTTGTAGCTTCCGATGGACAATATTTTGATCATTAAGTGTATAACCATTTTTTCACAATAGAGCCTTAATTTTCGAGAAAAAGCGCATGAATTAATGCAAAAAAATGAACTTACTTATTTGCTAATCACCTTTTCTAACTGATTTAAAACTATTAGAATCTAGAGGAGAATATTTTTTGCCACCATAACTGAGGAATACATTGCCGTAGACTGAGCTTTAAAAATTTCCTATGACTGCTCCATCTCTAGAACCTTCTCCATATCCGCGACATACAGGTTGAACAGTAGTGGGCTCACAGGGCACCCTTGTCTCACATCACGCACTACGTTGATCCTCTCCAACTCGCATTCACCTACTATTACCTTACACCACGTCTCCTTGTACACCTCACTCACCCAATTTACAATCTGCTCTGACACTCCCTTACCTTCCAAACATTCTATCAACAACACTCTCTCAACCGAATCATATGCCGCTTTCAAATCCGCAAACATCAAATAAACATTTCCTTTCTTCGCCTACTCTCTCTGAATTAGCCAATTTAGAATAGCTATCTGATATACTGTAGACCTTCCCTTCCTGAAGCCTGCCAGTACTTCTGGTAATAGGCCCTTATCTTCCACCTCCTTCTCCAACCGTTCCTTTACCATACCTATCATGACTTTATACAATGTGTCGATCAGAGTTATACCCTTAGAATTTGTTGGGCATATTTCATCCCCTGTCTTCCCTCCTTCCATTCCTCCGGAAATTTCTCTTCCCCCTCCATATCTTATTTAAAATGCCCCTCATGGCCCGTTTTCCTCCTATACTACACCATTTCCAAGCCTCTCCCTGGATTTCATCTGGCCCCGCCGATTTTCTTTCCTTTATCCCTTTGAGAGCTCTATCTAACTCCTCCTCCCTAAAGTCTCCTTGTCCATCGAATAACCTTCTATTGTAACTCGCCTCTGCCTCCACGTATCCTACTCTTAACAGCTTTTCGAAATATCCTTTCCACTGTGCCATACTTATATCCTCTCCCCTTATTCTTCCGTTAGGGTTGCTTTTCTTTACGTATGTCCATAGCTGTTTCTCACATACAATTTCGGATAACACCTTCATTTCTTCTTTCATCCATTCTTCTTTTCTGCTTTTGCGCACCCACTCACAGTGGTAACTTACTTCCTTCATTTTCTTTTCTGTTCCTAGTAGTCTTCTCCTTTTTTTAGTGGCCTTCCTCGCATCCTGACACTCGCTATAAAACCAGCCCCTCTTCGTTGCTACTACGTTCCCTCTCTTCTGCCTCGTCATTGCTAACTTTACTACTGCTATCAGTTATTTCACAGATTCTATATCTTCGAAACATACCTCTTCAATTCTCTTTCTGTAGTTCATGCTTGCCAACCCTTACCAGCAGCAACCTTCCTTCTTTATTACTTGCCCTTCCTTTCCCCTGTTCCCAAGTTTAACAATTACTGGAAAATGATCGTACCCGCTCCAGTCCTCAACAGCAAAGTGAGTTACTTTATCCCTTATCTCTACCCCCACCAGCATATAATCAATTACCAATTTTCCTCGTGGCCCGCTATATATCACCTCCCCTTCCCAATCCCCTGCCGTACACCCATTTAGTACTTCCAGTCCCTTCTTGTCGCCCCATTATATCCATTCCTCTCCCTCCTTTGTTATTATTGAATTTTTTGACTTTCTTGCTTCTACTAAGTTTCATTATTCGTTTATATGCTCAGTCTGCATAGTTCATATTCTTATATTTCAATCCCCATCCACAATTATATTCCCTGGCTGTTGTAGCCATGTTATATAGTCCCTAATCTCCTTCTCTGCTAGCTGGTTATAAACAGTCATTATCCTCCATTTCCTTAGTCCATCGCAAAGAGTTCTGCATACTACTCCTTGTATCTTTCTTTCCTTTGACTCTTCTCCTTCATCCAATCCTCTTCTAAGCCCTGTGATAATTCCCCCCTTTGGCCTACCTCTCACCTTTTCCCTTGTCGCCCCACGCACTTCCATATAGACGTATTTGGCATTTTCTGCTTTAATGACTCCCAATCCTCTAACTCTACCCACGACTCAGTAATTCCGACGAAACACCCAACTTTCTAACTCTTTATTCCACATATTGTCCTTAACCATTTTCTTCAGACCTGCAATATTCCAAAATGATACTGCTATGCCCTCCGTTCTCATTTCTCTACGTCTCCCCTCATATGTCCCCTCTTCTCTAATTTGTACATGCGTTTTTTGGTCCTTCAACTAAATTAATTAATTAATTAAACTATAATAAACAAAATATTAACCTAATCTTATAAACTTGATTATTACTTATTCTATCGTACTCTTGACCTACCTCAACAAACAATACAATGACCTCTCGTACTCCCGACCCGCCCGAACAAATTATACGTTGAGGCAGGTCAAGAGTACGCTCGAGTTTAAGCGGGAAAATAGGCGCTAGGTTACCGAATAGTTTATTGTCGTAGGTCAAGAGTACGTTCGGTTAAATATCCCAGAAAAAAGACAGCTGAAATTATTTAAATTTCCAAAAACAATTGAAAATTATTTAAAAATTTCTGAAGCCAATTTTAAACTTCACTTCAAACAATTGACTAAAAAATTAATGTTTCAATTTTAGATTTTAATTTGATTTAAATAAATTTGATTGTAGTAATCCATTGGTGTAAGAGTTTCCATAATTTGATAATGATTTTGGTAGTTATCGTTGAAAAACGAAAAACAATTTAAATACGAATTTTATATTTTCAATTGATTTTAATAAATTTGATTGTAGGAATCCATCCGTTTGAAAAAATCCATATTCTGATAATTATTTTGGAAGATATCGTGGAATAATTAAAATTCAAACTTTAGATTTTGATATGATTGAAGTAAATTTGATTGTAGGAATCCATTGGTGTAAAAAATCCATAATCTGATAATAATTTTGAAAAAATGAAAAACAATTGAAATTAGTCTGCCAATTTTCAATTGTCTTTTTTTTTGTTCTGGGTAAAATAATGGATTGGAGGATGGGGTAGTGGCCACCTACCCTACATATATATTTTAACTGTAATTAAAACAGTATTTTTGAAGACGAGTGCTGTTGTTTTATTTTAATTGAACAAAAAATAAATAACAGATTTTCAACTAATTGATATAAAAATGAGCAATTTACGAAGCATGATCTTTATAGATAATACCATTTTAAAATTGTTTTTTTTTTAATTTGAATAAAAAAATAACGTTGATAATTCTTTCTCCCAACCTTGTCAATATCCATCCAAACGACGATATTTTCACCCTCTTTACGCGCGTTATTATTTTTTCGACATTTACGGCGAATCGTCGTGAGGACGCGATTATTTCGTAGGAGGGCGGGGGGGGAGATCGGGCGGCATCGGGAAAGCTGATAAAGTTGTGGAAATATAGGTGCGCCATAAAGTGGATTATCCTCGTATTTCGCATTTTGATATCCCGACTTCCTACCAACTTACGATTCACAGAAAATTGGGCGCCATTATAGTAAGTAAATCGATGCTTACGCCGGCAAACTTAATATTCGATTTGAATATTAAACGCCACAAAAAAAAAATACCGCAATAAGATAAATAATGATTTATGTTGAAATATATAATTGTTTTTAAATTCATAAAAATTTATCACAAAGTGAAAGCCTTTACAATTATTTATTACATTAAACGTATTATAAAATAATTGCGAACGTTTATTAAAAACATATTATTATATTTTATTGTAAATCAAATAAAATAAATTAATATTTACAGTAGCAACTTATCGTTACATTACCAAATATATTATTATTGAATTTTCTCTGTACTAAATTAGATGATGAAAATGTACGCAATAAATCTAATTTAATTCACTACGTCGACCATAAATCGATTGTGTAATTGCAACGAAGCGCTCATCATTACCGATTCGATTACTGAAATATTCGATGCAAATGCAACAATTGCTTGATTGCATTTGGTTAAATTGTGGTCGTATCAATAAAGGGAAATTATAGTTTATCGACTGCATTAAAGGATTACGCTGTTTGAATGATATTTTTTTATTTTCAATTTTAATTACTTTCCAACTGGTTGTGATTAATTCAGACAATAACGTTATGTTGGTATTACTTTCCATCACCGGAACTGACGGTAAAAACCGCGCCGGAGTGTAATATTCTCGCTTACATAAAATACAACACGTAAAGAATGGGGAAAGAAAAAACGAAATGCAATTCGAGCCCAGCGCACCCATTTCATATCTTGGGATAAATAAAAGAAAAAGCTGGTAACAATTCTCGAGGCAGACACAAGTGGCACCGCCACACGTACTCCCTCATTTCTTTGACGTTTTCATGAGTGTTTCGCCGGTCGTAAAGAATATCCCTTTCGAACACTCCATAAAATGAAGCACTCAAAGATCAAAAAATCCAGTAAACACATCCATCATGGCGGGCTGGAGGAAGGGTGGTGTGGAGGGGAAGGGGAGTGAAGTGTCTAATACCCCGGCGACGGACGTCACGTAACCGTTTCCTCTCGCCAGAAGGAAGCTCACCGCACGCCCAAAAGGGGTTTTTCCACTTTTCCACTGGAAAAGTGTGCGCGCGGTTTTCCAGCCGAAACTATTAAGATGATTTATTAATCCCGAACGGACTCGTTATCTCCACCATAAAAAAAAAGGGAGAGGGAACGCCATCTACGGAGATATATGTCCGTAACGAGTGTACTAATCGATAATACTAATAATAAGCTGGTTTAGTAATGAAAATACAATTAATTTTAATTAAGTAATTACAAAAAAAAACAAACAACAGTGAATAATAATCTGGCCATTTATAAAAATGGTTCTGCGGCCATAACAAAACGTACCAAAGCCAACTTATTAAAATTTATTGTATCTCGTATAGTAATACGTCAAACAGAAGAGTGCGAATTTAACCCAGTGGTAATTAAGTCTTAAAACTATAAACTTTATAAATTGTTTGTATTTTAACGCGGAATGTATGAGGTGAAAAACTAATAAAATCGACTCAAGCGAGAATTTTTCAATACTCTATTATCTGATTTTGAAATAAGACACTTGTTTCGTTTCATATTGGTATATTCAGTTTCCTGACACGTGTTTCGGTCAATGACGACCATTCTCAAGGGAATTACAAAATTAACTGACAAGTGTCTTATTTTAAAATCAGACAATATTCTATTTTCGTTTTATCAAGAGTGCAGTGAGCAAAGTATTTACCGTATTTTCAATACTCTGTATCTTTGAGCACTGGCTTACAGCAACAGAATCCGAATCCGTATTATTTGACAATTTCCATGTTGCTTGTCAATATTCAAACATGGTGGAGTTTTAATCATGGCACGTAAAAATATCTTATATATGTTACGGAAAATGTACACTCTTGGGAAATGTACACTTTTACCGTAAAATGTGTACATTTCCCAAAAAGTTAGGTATATGTGAACTGAATATAATGTATATGTACATTTGAAAGAGTTGGAATACAAATAAATTAAAAATGTTGTTGCAGTAAAAAAATATTTATTTAAATAAACATAATACAAAAGGCTTTAATAACGAAAATTATTTTAATTAAAAAATGTAAATGACAAATAAAACATACCTTTCTTTGCATATTGTATAATATGTCGTAGGTTAGGTTAGGTTAGGTTAGGTTAGGTTAGGTTAGGTTAGGTTAGGTTAGGTTAGGTTAGGTTAGGTTAGCTTAGGTTAGGTTAGGTTAGGTTAGGTTATGTTAGGTTAGGTTAGGTTAAGTTAGGTTAGCTTAGGTTTCCCGCAGGGGTGGTTGACGTGCGCAGCCATTTGGAAGTAGCGACCCCACGTACCCGAGCCGTTCATTGCACACACACGCACATCACATACACACACACACACACACACACACAACGACACTGACACCCCGTGATGTTATGCCTGATGGCGGTTCCGCGGGGTGGCACACACACACACACACTCATCATACACACGAACACATCACTGACGCAGACGACACCCTACACCCCGTGAAGTAATGCCAGACGGCGGTTCCGCGGGGTGTCAGGGCGACTTGGGGAGGTCTCCCACACTCAGTCTATAAAAGATTTCTCACCTCCTGGCCACAAAAAAAAAGGTTAGGTTAAACATAATAACATTACCATTATAGATAGAGCACTTGCACGAAATGTGTAACGTGAAATAGCAGCGCCTACTGAACTAGCCAAAACGGTAGTTCGCGTACCACTACAAGTGCACATGCGCATCGCATTACTAGCACTTGCGATTTAGTATTTTGTATGCTCACATTTATCAAAACGACGTGGTCATTGTGAATTCAATGTACATTTCCCTTCTTTGAAATTGTAAATGTGCACATTTACCGGAAAATGTGTACATTTGCCGTAATCTACTTTTACCGTAACATATACATCCCTCAATTTCGATATTTTGGTTTCTGAAAATGATTGCGAAATCACAGGAATAGTTTTGTACGGTTTAATATTACTGGTTGTATATCGCGCCCCTTCTGGCAATTCGATACTTTTGTCAAAATCTTAGCTTCCATATTGGATAGCATAGACAGCATGCATAATACTGTATACTTAGTAGGTAACTTCAACGTTAGATTTAACTACAATGAACCCAATAAAACTACATTTATTGATTTTCTTGCTAGTTATGCCCTCGACATGAAAGTCAATTTTCCTGCACGACTTGATAATTGTATCGACAATTGTATATGTTCTGCAAAACCTTTTCATATATGTATATCTGACAATATTGGTATTAAATTCACTATGGAGACACAAAAATATATACTCGTATATCTAAACGACAAATCTGTCAACCAATTACTAGCATTAGAAAACATTTGCTATTTCACAACCTAGAAGCACAAAAATGGGAGTTTTTCTTTAGTTACTTCATAAAAATATTTAAAAACAAATTCGATGACGCATTCCCCAAAAAAGTGACATCTATGGCCTAAGAGCAGACGTAGTCAAATCGGCATTAAGCGAAATAGCAAAGGACCTAATATACAGCGGTTTAATGATGGCCTTAAGCGTATGAGATCAACACTGTTCCTAATGATAGACACTTATAACCGTCTGAAGAGCCCTGACATTCTTAGAATTAAAACCATCTATAAAAAATGAACAACTGCACACGCAAATTAAAGCAAATAGTAATTCTTGAATTTTGGAGGCGTTTACTTCGTGGTACATTTTCGATTATTAAATAAAGAAAACACTTAACTTCTTTATATCACTTATATTTTTCATTTCTCGTGACTAGTTTCAATTACAAGGTAATCACAGTTTGATAATGATTATCTTGTAATTGTAATCATGTTTGCAATCTTACTGCCAATGATTTCAACAATTATGTCTATGTAGCTGACAATACAATGTAATAAAAGGAATTAATAAATCTAACGTTCATCCGATATTTTTAATGTACAACAAATGTGTAAATGTGAGTGGATTTTAAATTTTGTGAAGTGTCTTAGAGTGCTGTATGTAATGTGGTTCAAAGACTGAAACCTAGCAAAACCGTGATATATATGACATAAGAGTAGACGTAGTCAAATCGGCATTAAATAGTTTTCTGGATACACTTACTAAACTTATAAATCTATGTATCAGATCAAATACTTTTCCCGAGGCACTCAAAGTAGGCTTAGTTATCCCTATCTACAAAAAAGGCAAAACACACAACCCATCAAATTATCGCCCAATCTTCCTGTTAGTATAACAATACTGGAAACAATTCTATTAAATCAGCTTTCTGAGTGTTTTGAAAAATCAAATATTTTCAGCATTAGCCAGTATGGTTTCAGGAAGGGACGATCAACAGTCGATGATGTTCTTAACTGTATCGATAATACCTTAGACTGTTGGGTCTATTAAAATCTGAAATACAGGATATTAAGGCTAGAGTAACTAACTTAGAAAAGAATACTACTGGGAATCATGCTCAAAAGAATATAAATTTGGAGTCCAAGCAAAATATAAAAGATGCAGTACTTGAGCTAGAAGAACGACACCGACGAGCTAACAATGTTATTGTTTTCAATTTGCCCGAAAACAGGGGTACATCGGAACAACGTACAGCAGCGGATATACAAGCAATCAAAAACATTATCCATCCCGTTTGAATCTATAAAATGGATTAGATTGGGTAAACCCAATAATAATAAACCAAGACAATTTTCATTCAATTTGCATATTGATCACGTTATCGATAACTTTATAAAACGTTGCTCTACTGATATGAGTAATATACGCAAACTAATCGTTCTTTATAATTCACTTGTAAGATCGCACTTAGAATATTGTCGATTCATATGGTCTCCCTTATATTCTACACACATAAGAATATTGGAATCAGTGCAGAATAAGTTTTTTAAATTCAAGTCGTACAAATTGAATCGCATTGGTATTCATTTATCAATGGAGCGAATTGGCTTGTATCTCCGCCTACCTTCCCTCAAACATGGCAGCAAAATGATGGAAATGTGTTTCTTATTTAAAATTCTAAATAATTTAATTGATTCCATTCAAGTACTTGGTCTTATAGATTTCCATGTCCCTTTAAAAACCGTGAGAAGTACACAATTTTTGCATAATGTATTCTGTAGGACAACGCATGACTCGCATAGCGCCCTTTCACGCATGGTACAGTCATGCAATGAAATTTGGAATGACATTGATTTTATTGGTGTATCATACAATTCGTAATTGTAAATCAAAAGACGAGTTAGATAAATAAACACCTGACAACATGGATACTGTAAAGGAAAATTCACAGCCTCAGCGATCAATAATTTTATTCAAACCATCATAAACAATACCAAAAATAGGAAAATAACACTGGGAATCTTTATAGACCTAACAAAGGCGTATGATTGCATTGATCATTTTATTAATACAAAAAATACTTTTAACATATGCATTTCATTTTTTTAAAGGAGTATTTGTTCTCCTTGTACTCGCAGTTGGGGAAATGGTAAACAGAGTTGATAGTTGAAATCATAAAATCCTTCTCATAGTTCTAGTTCCGACGGATTCCTCTGTGAACATTAAATAAACCCTCGGGGGCGCACTCAATAGATCCATTGCGGAATCGTCGCCCCCTTGGCAAGTGCAGGATCACAAAGGAAATTCTGCGGGATTTAAGGTCTGTGGTTTTCATTAAAACTCCATCCGCTCTCACAGAGGAGACGTCGCAGAAATACACGTGCCGCATCCACCCCCTGCCGCCCCAACCAAAATCCCCCACATTTACATACGGCATGATTCCGTCCGCAAAAAAAAACAAAGTTAGTTTTCATCACCACCAAATAAATATGATAATACTTGTAATTGAGACACAATAACTTTGTTTTACCACTATATTTTTAGAAATTACAATTTACTATAAGCTAGTTATTAAACTTTTAGTTTTTAGTCTCTTTTACAAGTCATTCAAGATGTACCACGAGGTAAACGCCTCTACCATCAAATACATATGATAATACTTGCAACTTAATTACTCATAACATATTTGATAATCATTTAAATATAATATTTATAATATTTTTCAACTAAGCGCCTCGTTAATCAGTTAATTATAATATTTGTTTTGGTTGTAATTGTAAGTATTAAATAAGTATGTTTAGTAAATGTATAAGTGTAATATTAGAAAGATTTAAATTATTTTAACAATTATTTTATAAATGTGATGAGTTTATTTTTTATTTTTTACTGGATTGGACGTGTGAGAACGATTCTCAACAAGACAGCTCCGTTTAAACTGTCAGACTTCAAAGTTTTTACTTTCCCCCTTGCGTTGTATTGTTCTCGGCGAAGTTTTTGAACGCGAAATTTTAACAGACGTATGCGTTTTAAAATCCCGCGGGATGATATCGATCAGATGAATAAATTCGTCATACGTTTGTAAATGTTTATACAACCAATATTTTTTTTTCTCTGTTTCGAGTTTATACGATTATTGAAAGCTTAAATAATATCAAAATGCAAATGTACATACCCACATTGGCTCCGGCTTCATTCCGCAGTAGATAAATGTGCCAAGGACGTGGGAGAAGTTTCCGCATTGAGACCTACTTAAAGCCCAATCAGAAGACCATCCCCCCAGCGGAACGGATGCTAGACAATTCCGGGCGAAAATTTTTATGGCCGCCCGCCCTTGTTAATTTTACGACGGTGTCCTAGACCCATTTTTTTGCGGACATTCGGTCTGACATATCAATCCAATCCAACCCTAATAACGCAGTTAGGCGGAAGCATTAAATATTTCGCATGATAAAATTTAATACAGCCGTATTTGTTCTTCCCGTGTTAGTTTCGTACGGTCTGAGCACTCTGCAACAGTATGAGCCATTGCATCGCATTAAACTTCTCCTAATGGCACGTTTTAGTGCCACGTTTAATAACTCGGATAGTTTATTATTTCCCAGCGCTTTTACAGCGCCATAACTCATCCGCGGGCATAAAAGGAAATCCAGATCTTTCATTTCCATTGTTTCCACATGAACATCTAAATTTTCTCATCCATATTGTAGTAGCTGAGGAGAGCGTCGGATGTGTATGTATTATAGTGGGGAAATCGTCGAAATGTTAGAAGGGGGGAAGGTCAAGGACTGTGCCAAGGATTTGCGCATATTCGACCCGGATACTTCGAAATGTTAGGATATGTGGGTCTTCACGCATATGTAAACACGACTTACTAATTTTTTTCGGTATTTCCTTTGATGCCGCCCTTTAACTGGTTAAATACGTGGGTCCCAGTAAATACTGGTGAAAGCTTGAAGCTAAAAGTTATATTACAATTTATACTTTTCTTAATATCAGTTGCTTCTGAATGCAATACAATACAATTTATGAATTTTTTTGAAAATGTATTATAAGCAAGAAGAACGAAGTTACAAAGAATAAATAATAAATTAATTTAGTTTTATTTAAAGAATTTGTTTTTCAAACATATGTGTGTAATTCTACTACTATTATTTAGTAATAATATAATCGATACTTGTTCTGCTACTCTCTTGATCGAACCAAATTTTCAAATTAGGAGAAGTAAAACTCTTGTTATGTTCCATTAATTTATTTTCAGATAACTGACACGTTAATTTTAACTTTAACAATGATCCGCAAGAATCGAAACACTTGTCATTTATCTGAAAATAAAGTAATGGAACATAAAAAAATTTTACTTCTCCTAATTATTTAGTAATAATTTAATATTACACAGTTGTTATTCCTATTTAGTTTGATCGAATATTGGTGACTGTTAGTGGCTTTTTATGGTTGTATATCAGGGGAAAATGGCACGGCGGCGCATTTCGATGGCAAAAGAGCCGAAGGGGTAGGTCTGTCAACCCCCTCGTGCCACCGGTAATGTATTGTAGTCGTTTGGGGAATAAATGCGATTTTGGGGACGCGGCGGGAGAGCCCTAATAATTTTCGACAGCGCAAAGCGACGATGAATTTTTGTCGTCGCACCGGGGGTTAAAACGTAATTGTATTTCATAAATAAAAGCGCTACTGTATAAAAATTATTCTGTACGTGTGCACGTGTGAAAATTCGTTTTATGCCGTTTTTTAATTACAAAATTATGTGTAAAACATCCATTTCTCATTATACTCTTTATGGTTTATCATATACTGACTTCAATTAAAATTGCAACACCTAGAATTTGTTTCTATTGAAATTCTTAAAGATTATGAATTGAATTGCCTAATATATCCTATAAAGGTTCGTAAAATTATCTTAAATTAATAAATGGTGATGTGATCACAAAATAATTGCAATAGTTAGAGATTTATTCATACAAATTTTTCAAATAATTTTTGATGATGTTTTACTGATTGGAGGGTAGGATAGAGGCCACCCACCCACCCTACATATACATAGAAATTACAATTACTGATGGTCTCTCGGTTTGAAGTAAAATTAATTACAAAAGTTTTTGAATAAAAAAAGAAATTAAAAATGTAAAATTTTTGAGTGAGTAAATAAGTAAAAATGTGATGCATGAAGGGTGGGTAGACTCTAAATATAAATTAGATTATACTAGCTATAGAAAGTTATTTATATTTAAACTTAAATTTTGATTTTGTTTTATTTTTCATTAAGTAAAGGGTTTTATTGTTTTTAGCAGCAAAATCATCAACGGTTAGTAATTAATGTTATCATGTATATGTAGGGTGGGTGGGTGGCCTCTATCCCACCCTACAATCAATAAAACATAAGCGAAGATTTTAATTATAGGTTGTAAAATATAAATAAAATCAAAATAATTGCAATTTTTAGGGATTTATTTATACAAAATTTTCAAATGGTTTTTGATGATATTTTACTGATTGGAGGGTGGGATAGAGGCGACCCACCCACCCTACATATACATATAAACTTTAATACCTAATCGTCTCGCGGTTTCCAATAAAATTAATTACAAAATTGTATGAATAAACAAGAAATTTAAAAGGTAAAATTTTTGTGTGAATATATTAGTAAAAAGTTAATGCATGATGGGTGGGCAGTATTTATATCTAATTTAGATAAGATTAGTTATAGAAAATTATTTATATTTAAACTTAAATTTTGATATTGTTTTATTTTGTATTATATAAAGGGTTTTATTGTATTTAACAGCAAAATCATCAACAATTAGTAATTAGAGTTACCATATATATGTAGGGTGGGTGGGTGTCCACTATTTATCCTCCAAACAGTAAAACATAAGTGTGGGATTTAATTAAAATTTGTAAAATATAAATAAACACAAAATAACTACAGATTTTAGAGATTTATTCATAGAAATTTTACAAATAATTTTCGCTGATGTTTTACTGTTTGCAGGGTGGGATAGAGGCCACCCACCCACCCTACATATACATATAAACTACAATTACTGATCGTCTGCCGGTTTAGAGTAAAATTAATTACAAAACTTTTTGAATAAAAAATAAATTAAAAAGGTAAAATTTTTGAGTGAGTAAATTAGTAAAAAATTGATATATGATGGGTGGACAGGCTTTAAACCTAAATTAGATAAGATTAGCTATAAGTCATTTATATTTAACCCTAAATTTTGATTTTGTTTTATTTCTTATTACATAAAGAGTTTTATTGTTTTTACCAGCAAAATCATCACCGATTAGTAATTAAAGTTATTATGTATATGTAGGGTGGGTGGGTGGCCTCTATCCCACCCTCCAATCAATAAAACATAAGCGAGGGTTTTAATTATTAGTTGTAAATAATAAACCAACACAAAATATTTGCAATTTTTAGAGATTTATTGATTCAAATTTTTGATGATGTTCTACTGATTGGAGGGTGGGATATAGGCCACCCACCCGCCTTACATATACATATAAAATTTATTTGCTTATCGTCTCGCGGTTTCCAATAAAATTAATTACAAGATTGTATGAATAAACAAGAAATTTAAAGGGTAAAATTTTTGAGTGAATATATTAGTAAAAAGTTAATGCATGATGGGTAGGCAGTATTTATATCTAATTTAGATAAGAATAGCTATAGAAAATTATTTATATTTAAACCTAACTTTTGATTATGTTTTATTTTTTACTACATAAAGTGTTTTTTACCAGCAAAATCATCACCGATTAGTAATTAAAGTTATCATGTATATGTAGGGTGGGTGGGTGGCCTCTACCCCACCTTCCAATGAGTAAAACATAAGCGAGGGTTTTAATTATTAGTTGTAAATAATAAACCAACACAAAATATTTGTAATTTTTACAGATTTATTGATTCAAATTTTTCAAATAATTTTTGATTATGTTCTACTGATTGGAGGATGGGATAGAGGCCACCCACCCACCCTACATATACATACAAACTTTAATTCCTAATCATCTCGCGGTTTCCAATAAAATCAATTACAACCTTGTTTGACTAAACAAGAAATTAACACACACCACACACTGTGTTTGACATAGTGTTTTCGAAAAGATAAGACACATTTCGCTTAACAAGCTTATGGTACCTTATTGTACACTTAGAAATTTGAATTGAGAGTGATCTTTCTGCAAAGGCTGATTTGTGTTGAGGTGGAGTTAATAAACCTCTAAATCGTACATTAAGTGAATGAACGTCAGAGCGAAATTTAATTTTATGGTATAGATAAGACAGAATTTTGTATTGGATTATTTTTGTGGCAAAATGGAGTAGACGGCGATCACTCATCTTGAGCCAACCTATCTCTTGTAACTTGTGACTTATATGCTGGGATTTCCTAATACCAAAGATTAGCCTTAAACAAAAATTTTATAAAAGTTGAATTTTATCAATAGGTTTTTTATCTAAACAAAAGTGGTATACTACATCGCAATTGTTAAAATGGGACAAGACCAAAGATTCACATAGTATAGTTTTCAGCCTCTGAGATAAACAATGCCGATTTAAGTACATTAACCTAAGATTTATGTAACCTTTACTAATACAACAAGATTAAATTCGTATCAATATGAACTTCTAGGCTTTTTATACAATTTTTATTTCAATCAAATTGGTGTTGTCCAAAGTCATTGAAAGCAGAGGAACTATTTTCTCTCGAGCCTTTTTTGGTCCAAATAAAGTAGCTTCAGTTTTTGCATTATTGATTAAGATTAATAATCTTACTCAAATCAGAGTTAATTTTAGTGCACGCTGTAGCAGCATCCTTCTCAGCAAATGTATATAACAATTGGGTATAGTCTGCAAAAAGGTAGTAATTATTTAAGTTAAGACTTGAAAATATTTGTGACGTATATATTAAAAATAATAAAGGTCCCAAGACTGAGTCTTGTGATACACCTTTAGTAGTTATGGAGTTCGTCAGAAAAATTATTTTTCAATCTTACAGTTTGCGAACGATTGGTTAAGTAATGTTTAAAGAAACTAATGGATAACTAATCAAAACCAATATAGCAAGCAGTGTTATGATTTGATAGACCCGACATAATTAAATTTAGTAACTGAATAGTTGAGGCGGTTAGTTGTTGAAAGTTCATATTCTAATCTATTTCATTTACGAAAATTTACCAAAGTGATTAATCAAATTTAGGTTTTCCCACTCATCCCTATAACTTATATAAACAGATGTAATTAGTTTTAAAGCATTCAGTTATTAAAAATGAGCACATGGTGCTCGAAATGTACATTTAGGGTTTAAAAATAAATTAGTGAAGAAAGGAAATCAAATCGTGTTTTATTAGTAAGAAGACCTTGGGCTTGGTAGATAATTATACTGTCTGTGATGTCGGTTAAAGCTGTAGAGCAACTATAATGTTTAAGAAAACCAGACTGCGTGGCAGGTAGTATGAAGTTGCCGGACAGGTAATCATTAATTTGAGGTTTAGTCACTTTTCCAAAATTTTGGATAACATACATAATAAACTATATAAAATTATTGGCCGTAGATCTTTAGGATCGGTAACTAAAGTTTTATTAGGTATAAGGATTATGTGGGATTTTTTTCAAGCGGATGGAAAATATCCCTGTGAAAGACAATTGTTAATAATATGTCTTACGTAAGGGATAATGAATGGACAACATAATTTGAGCATTTTAGCGCTGATGCCATCACTGCCTGGTGAACCCTCTGATAAATTATTAATTAAAGTATTTATTTCAGATTCACTTACTTCAGTAAATAAAAACCTTGGTTTGTGGGGATTAAGTAAATGTCAGCTATAGTTTTTGGTTTAATTTAGAGCTATATATAGAAGTGGTAGGAATGCAGTTTACAAAATAATTATTAATCATATTTATGTCTAACACGGTAGAGTTTTCAACATCAGAATACTCCCCACTACAAATATTATTTTTTTTAAGTCTTTCCATAACAATAATAAAATATATTAAAATCCTTTAGTTCATTGTAGAAAATTAAATAATAAATTTAAAAATACGAAAACATTTCGTGAATCTACAACAATGAGTCTTACTAAGACTACAAAACAAATTAATTTGAAACAACTACTTCTCTAGCTAATACTTCGACAGACATTGAATAATACAAATTAATTTGCGTGTTACAAATAGTACAACTATCAAAGCAACACTAATTTGAATGAAATTATTTCTGTTGAACAAACTAATAAATGATAAAATGTACTTTAGATTGTTTAAATGTAACTTTTGCTAATTTAATTTAATGAAATCAGCTTAAAATTCATTTTTCATAATTTTTCATGTAATAGTTACATTTAAACAATCTAAAGTACATTTTATCATTTATTAGTTTGTTCAACAGAAATAATTTCATTCAAATTAGTGTTGCTTTGATAGTTGTACTATTTGTAACACGCAAATTAATTTGTATTATTCAATGTCTGTCGAAGTATTAGCTAGAGAAGTAGTTGTTTCAAATTAATTTGTTTTGTAGTCTTAGTAAGACTCATTGTTGTAGATTCACGAAATGTTTTCGTATTTTTAAATTTATTACTTTCCATAACACTTTAGATATGATAATCAAATCTCAAAGCTTGATCAAAGGTTATACCTAAATTCTTTGCTTTCTCAACAGTGGTAATTGGCTGCTGTTTTACTGTTACAATTAAGCTAGATTTTAGAATTTTAATATCATGTTCATTACCGAATAGCATAATTTGAGATTTGTCATTATTTATTGCTGAAGAATGATTATCTGAAATTATTTAGATCGGAGCTAATATCAATCAAAGCTTGGTTATAGTCTATTAAATAAAAAGAGTGATAAATTTGTGTATCATCCGCACACATTCTCAAATTACAATGTAAAATACATTTATAGAATTGACTGGTATATAAAATAAATAACAGTGGTCCTAAGATGGACCCCTGGGGAACCCCCGCTTCCAATATCCATTCCGAAGAAAGCACTTCTTCGTAATAGACCATTTGTGTTCTATCTTTTAAATAACTTGACAAAGTACAAACTGTGTTAACAGAAAACCCAATATGGGCACAAATGGATAATAATATGTCATGCTTAATTGTGTCAAAAGCATGATTATAATCTAATAGTATTAATACTGTTACTTTTCCATTATCTATTTAAATATACCAACATTTGTTGACTCATGATTATTTCCGATAGTTTAGATAATACTGGTAATATACTTATTGCACGAAGGTCTTTAAACTCATTAGGCGATTTGAATTTCGGAAGCGGTTGTATAAGAGCCTGTTTCCAACTTTTGTGAAATGTTTGAGTTAAAAACAAAAGAAAGTTTTGTTTAATTTCCTAGCTAATAGCACAATAATACATGATCAATTTCAAGCCCCAGAAATTTTACATTAGGTTAGTGATTTATATTAATTGACTTATTTAGAGTAAATCATTTGGTGACAGTTTTTTTCACATTTAAGCTTAGTTTATTGTGAGCAAACCAATGTTCAGCTTTAATCATCACTACATTATTTAAGATCTCGGTTTCATCAAAGTTTTTCTGAGACACAATCAACGTTGTGTCATCAGCAAATTGAACAACATCAGCTTCTTTAATGTAATTGGGAAAATCGTTAATAAATATTAGAAATAATAACGGGCCCAATTTGGACCCTCGCGGAAATGATGTATTATTAGCAAAGGATCAAATATAGTATTATTAAATTGTATTATTTGTTTTCTATTCTCCAAATAATTTGAAATTAATAGACATCTATTTACATCGAAATTGTATAATTTTAACTTTTCTATTAAATTTTTATGCATGACACAATCGAAGGACTTCGTGAGATCAATGAATGTTACGATTCATAACATTGAATTATTTTATCAGTCAGATCCAAAATAGCATTTGCTGTGGACATTTCCTTTCTAAACCAGTACTGATGACAATTAAATAGATTATTAACCTCAAAGAAAGCTATATTTTGATCAAACATTATTTTTTAATTATTTTGAAACATATGGGAAGTAAAGCTATAGGGCTGTGATCATTACATTCATTCACATCACCCTTTTTTATATAGGTATAATCTTTACCATGGGAAGATATTATTAGAGATACTGAGATTTATTAATCTTGTTACTGGGATAATTATGGTATCTATCACTGATTTAACTACACTCATTGATAAGCTAAATATATCATTACTATTATTAAAAATTAAAAATTTAAAACTAACTGCGTCACGCACATTTCCATCAGGTTTGTTAATTTTCCCAATAATTTTATCAACAATATTTGCAAAATAGGTGTTGAAATTATTAACTGTTAAATTGGACGTTTTATATTCAGCAACTAGAGTTTTCCCATTAATAAGCTTCCACATCGCCCTGCCTCGGTTATTGGATGTACTTACAACATTAGCATTTGCACACAATTTATATAGTTTAAGTGGCATTTCTGTATCCTGCTTTAGTTTCTTTTTGAGTTTTATGAGATCCGGATTACTATATATTTTGCACCCTTCCTCCACTACTTCATTAAAAACACAGTTATATAAACTGTTAGTAAGCTATTGATAATGAGTACATAGTGCCCGAAATGTACATTTAGCTGTGAAAAAATAAAAAGTGAAGAAAGGAATATAACTGTGTTTTTAATTAAGTGATATTTAACCTTCACGTACTCAAGTAACTACATTTACTTCCTCCACTAAATGAAGAGATTGCCGTAAATCCTTTAAATTAGGAGTGAACCATTTTACTGTTGCCTTATTTGTAGAATTTTTGAGCAAATGCATTATTAAAGTGGTCTAAAAATATTCCAATAAAATTTTTATTGACGTTTACCATAGAATCAAAATTTCACAATTCACATTGTAATAAATTATAAAATTTGTATTTACCAGTCATTGTAATTGGACGAATCAATTTCTTAATTGGTTTGATTTTATTATACTTATAATTAACATTACAGCTGATGCCATAGTGATCAGAAAAATAAATAGTTACTGGTTTAACTCGAATTTAATAAATACGTTATCAATACAGACGTTCATCTTGGTAGGAAAAATTACTGTATGAAATAATCCAATACTATTTAGTAAATCACATAAAGAATTCAAATCAGTGTCATTTGTTAAAAGATTTACATTAAAATCACCAGATATCATTACATTATTACGAGATACATTGATTTGAGATAAAACTAAGTTTAATTTATCTAGAAAAAAATTAAAATTGCCGCTAGGGCTATGGTATATTGATATAATAAGTAAATTAAGATGAAGTAAGTGTGTACCACAAATGTCAATGTCTTTATGAAATATTCATCAATGTTCATATTTAAATTATATGGTGATGTGGCCATCATAGATAGATAAATTTATTAATCCAAAAAAATACAACAATGTGTTATAAGGATAAGTCAATGTGGTAAGTATAAAGATGATATTTTAAAATATACAATAATAGATAAATTCATATACAAACATTTTAAAAATTTTCACATATTAAAAACAATTCTATATACAGATTAAAATTTAGGTACGGATAAAGGACACTAACAGACGGATAATTTTTCAAATTTTTACCGTACAAAAACAAAAATCATAATTAAACATATTAAAAATAAGTGTATAGATAAAACATAAATAAATAAATAAAACTAATAAAATTCATGTGCTAACCAGAATATGACACAAAAATATGAAACGTATGAAGCCTATTGATAATAAAATAAATTAAATAAATAAACAGATTGAAATTAGTTATTAAATAGACGCATATCAATTTCAAAATAGTCCTCGATTTTGTAAGGTTCCTAATTAATTATAAGAGCTTTGACTTGCTTATACTTCTGTCTAGATGATTTCCTCACACTATCTAGTAAATAATTATAAAATTTTACAGCCTGTACTATGAAATTTTTGTTGGTTTTTCTTAAACGATATCTTGGCAAGCATAAGTCCGACTTGATCTGGTATTATAACTATGTATATCTTCATGACAGCGATGTAACGCTTTTCGATCATAAATATACATTAAACATGATTTAATGTATAATCCAGGTACCGTACAAATATCTATGTTCTTGAAGTGACCTCTACAACTCTCTGCCATCTTCAGTCCTGCCATTATTCTAACGCACTTCTTTTGCAATACGAATATTTTACTGGCTTCAGCAATGCCACCCCATAGTATTATATCATACTTTATTATACTGTGCATATAAGCAAAATATGACATACGAACGATATAACTGTTTGCATTTTCAGAGATTTTACGTAGTAAATATATTATTTTACACAGTCTGATACTGGTCTGATTAATATGCTCATCCCAACTTAGCACAGGATCTAAGGTGAAAATTTAATATTGTCAGTTTTATTTGCACTTGGCAACGAAAATTACATTTTGGTTTTTGTTTCATTTATTGCCAGGTTATTTTGCCTAAACCAAATTACAGCTTAATTTTCAAATCCTGTTTGTACGGTACGGAGACAAGTATTGAGTGTTCTATCGTCTGCGTATTGGTATGTTTCAGCAGCTGTTACATTATATTTTAAATCATTTGTGTATAAGAGAAACAATAATGGACCTAAAATCGTCCCCTGAGGTATAACTTGTTTTAGTGTGGTTCTGTTTGAACATACGTTTTGAAAATAAACGGTTTGTTTTCTGTCATACAGACATGATTCAATCAATGCAAGAGCGACACCCCGTACACTATAATACTCGAGTTTAATAATAGCTTATCCCAACTATCCCTTACTAAGATCTAAGAAGGCGGCTGTAGTGACTTCACCGTTCTCAAATCCGTGGTGTATGTTTTCGATCAATTCTAACACCGCATCAAGTGTTGATTTGCCATACACATATCCGTAGTGACTTTTACTAATAAACTTGACAACATATCTATATAAGCGATGTTTTAATGCTACTTCATATATTTTTGATACTATAGGAGTTATAGTTATAGGTCTATAATTACTCTCATCATCTATTATGTATTGGCACCACCTTACAGACTTTTAATTGTTTGGGAAAATATCCACTTTCAAAGGAGGTTATGGTTAGTTAGATAATTTATCTTTGAATTTAGCAATTTTGTGGTTGTAATGAATTTACCTAATAATACATTTAGCTTTTTCTTTTTTAACCACTATGTATATGGTTGTGATGATGGAGCTGTGATCCGATATTAATGGGTCAAATACTCTTGAGTGATATCGAATATGGCTGCTTACCAGCATATTATCCAGGCAGATTCTTGCGGCGTTTGTTACTCTGGTATCTGAGTAGTTGGTTACCCTGAAGTTATAAGCATTTATGAGCATATTAAAATTATGTAAAATACTATTACTACATTTAGAATTTATATTAAAGTCTTTACAGATCACTGATAAGTTGTTAAAACTATTTAATTTAAGTAATATCTGTTCAAATATGTTTAAAAAAGATTTGTAGTCACCTAAAGGGGATCTGTAAATGGATACGAATGTCAATTTAGGTTGTTTTAAATAAATTGCACAGACCTCACAAGTTACCTCGTCTGAGAGATTATCAATACATTCAACTTTTTCAAACTCAAATGTCTTATTCACTAATATTAAAGCTCCTCTGTGTTGGGATGCTTTTCTTGTAAATATGTTTGCCAAGTTATATCCACCTACTGTTAGGGTCTCCTCTTCTCCATATTTTAGCCAATGTTCGTTAATGGAAGGTATGTGTATCCTCTCATTCAGAAAAACTTCCAGAGATATCGTTTTTCGCATGATGGATTGTATATTCAGATGTGTAACTTTTAGATATTCTTCTAGGTTGGTGTTTGTTTTGCCGATTGCAGTGGAAATTTTGACTTTTTTTTTTTATTTTTAGGAAAATTATATCTTCTTACTTTTATTCTTGCTGGCCATTAGTATTGATAGGTTTTTATAATCAACGCCAAGTTTAAACGACTTGTTATTACCTTTTGATTCCAATTCGCATATTTCTTTTATTTTGACTTCGGGGTAATACTCTTTAAAGAAGTCCTCGATCACCTTTGCAGTTACTGTACTCAAGCAATTTCCCACATAGATCCATGCCTTTTTTTGGCGGAGCCATAGAAATGCAATTTTTCGAACAAACAATTGTATTTATTAATCTCTTTTTCTTCTTCGGAGCTACTGTTGTCCATTCCTTGTCATTAGGATGTTTATTTCAATTTTTATTTTTGTCTCTCGTAAGTTAAGAAAACTTGTTCTAATAAAACTTGTTCAGTTTATTATTATCTTTAACTATTTTTAAAATTCTTCATATTTAGAAAATTATTACCAAAAAACAAAAAAAAAACTTTTCAGTTCCACTTTTTAACGATAAAACCTTAAGTTTGAAGTTTCATCTTAATAGGATCTTTCGTTTTTGAGATACAGCGCCCAACGACAGACACACACAGACACAATTTTCTTCTTCCAGAAATCAGTGCAATGGAAGGATATTTCCGCAAAAAAAACTTTAAAAAAATCATGAAAATAATACTCCTCTTATATATACTATATATGTTACTTTGCACTTGACCAAATGAATTAATCGGGCATTCGAAGCAAATATGTTCTCTAAATCGCTAAAATTATCAAAAGTCGTTCCAATCTATAAAACTGGCGAGAAATCTGATCCAAGTAATTACAGACCAATATAATACCAATAATTGGTAAGATATTTGAAAAGGCAATAAAGGCTAGACTATCTCAGTACTTAGAAACAAATAATCTGTTATCAAATGCACAATTCGTATTCTGCGAAAATAAAAGTACTGTCTCTGCACTAGTAGACTTTGTAAATTACATCTATACACGCATTGACAAGGGAGAATATATTAGTGCTTTGCTTTGCGACCTAACAAAAGCATTCGACTGCGTATCTCATAAAATACTACTACATAAATTAAGTCAATATAGAATCGACAAAAAGACGATTGAATTCTTCACTTCGTACTTTGCTGACCGCTATCAATATGTGGAGATTGGTTTGTACATTGTAACAAACTCGCGAAACAATTAGCTTCACTCTTATATTTATTGAGAAATTTTTACGCTTCCAAAAGCGTCTTAATCCAAGCCTGCAATGCGCTATTCAACTCAAAATCGAGCTACGGATTAATAATCTGGGGACACTCTGCATCCGCTAAAAGAATATTTGGCCTTCAAAGAAAATTAATAAGAATAATTGATGGAGCTAATTACCACGACGACACAAAGCCAATATTTAAAAAATTCACAATTTTAACACTTCCGGGTCAATATATTCTCCAAACACTTATATACATTAAGCTAATCATGGACAAATATCAACCTGTGAGCGAAATTCTTCAGCACTCCACAAAAACAGTGAACAATATGTACATTCCATATTTAAGAATTAAGCGAACACGATGCAGTGCCAAATATTACGGTATAAAGTAAACTGTCTTCCCACACAAATTAAGAGCCTAAATTTGGAAAAATTCAAAATGTACATAAAACAACTTCTTATCATAATGCAATGATGAATTTCTAAACTATGTATAGTTTTCTTGGACGAGTGTAAACATTGTATTGAAATGTATTAACACAATAAATATTATATAGGGAAAGTAATAAAAACGAAAATTATTTCGTACCAAAATTAAACTGCCGCCATGAATGAACTGGGTTCTCAAGTAACACGATGACATGGAAAATTCTTCACTAATTAGCATACTTGCTTCAGCGGGATTTCAGTTGAACTCAACACATCATACTTTTAATTAATGCACTGAGATTCAACATGTCCATTAGGAAACTCAAATTTTTGGCTGTTAAATTCCGTTTGATTTGTAGTTTTAATTATATTTGACATTACATTTTCCATTTTATTTGTGTTGCTAACGACTATCAGTTGACGATCACTATTATTATTAGTAATACTTCTCGAATTTACATTCTCATTAAGTATAGGCTGCACAGTACAGTATATTATCAGCAGCAACTATGAGGATCTCGAAAACTATAAGAGATAGAGAAACGGTTAAATGGGGAAAGAAGTGTCAATTTTTTCAAATCATTATATCTCAGTTATTATAGCAGATAGCAAAAAAACTGTACAAGGCAAAGTTTTAGATAATTTTATTCAGATTAATAAAAAATAATCAGAAAATTTTTATCGCCATCATTTTCCAAGATATGACGCAAACTTACATTATTTAAATGGAAATTATAGCTGGCTATGGCCTCATTCAAAAGATAATTTTTTTCTCTTTAATCCAATATGACATATGATATAGTTATTTCTAAAAATAAGGGAGTTATAGTCAATTCAAGTTTTATTTGAAATTTCTTACATTTTTTTTGAAAATTATGAAGTTTACTGAAAAAGGCTGTTTTTAACAGTTAGTTCAGTATTCCTTAGAATTACTTGTTATATAAATGTCATATAATTCCTATACTTCATTAACAATAGACAAATATATCAATATTTTTAATTTTTATGTTTCGCTCACAAGTTATGAATTTATAAAAAATATTTTTCAATAAAACTTGTGCAGTTTTTCTCATTCACTTCAACTTTTGTTTGAAAAATTTTGTAATATTTTTAATATTTCGAAAAATATCGACGAAAAACCAAAAATCGCCGCTTCAGATTTATGAATGTTCACCAAAAGTTTAAAGTTTCATCTCAATAGGATTCGTTTTTGATATGCAGCACCAATAGACATTCTCATTCTATATAGGGAAAGTAAAAAAAAATGTGATGAATACATAAACCAATATCCTCGTTAATAATAATAATTTCCAATTATCGTTTCATTATCAATATTCCGCTGTATTCGGAAAACGCAATGTTTATTCACGTCCTGCGCAAATATTATCCCCCATATCTGTGCACACAGGAAATCGCATAATTGAAACGAGGTTTCTTATTAACTTTCCTCCGCCGAACGCAATAACCCAAATTTGTAAACAACAATCAGCAATAGAGAAATTTAATAAACATTCGGGCCGGCGAGATTGTTTATAAATCATTACCGCCGAAGAACCCCGGCGGGGCATCGATCTTCTTCCCTCTCTCTCTCTCTCTTTTCCACCCTCAAACCATTACAGGTTTTCCAGTTATGAGCTTATAAGCTCATGCAGTCCGATCACGGACGCGACGGCGGTTTCTTTAGATCCCAATCTGTACTAACTGCAAGATGGACATCTTCAATATTGGCTGTGCTGATTATTTTATTTTCTGTTAGTGATATTTATAGATATTTTATTAGAAAAAAACACAACAATGTCTGTCGAAGTATTAGCTAAAGAAGTAGTTGTTTCAAAAATGGTTCGTTCTTGTTATCTTAATAAGACTCTGTTGCGGCACTTTATTGTACATAAATTATGTGTAAATTTATTTGTATATTTAGCCTTTTTTATTCATATATTTGTATCTGTAAATATTTTATTTTTATAACACATTTCAGTTTCAATATTCAATTTTATGTTTTCTGCTTAATCTTTATTTTATTACTTTATTGCTGGATTGTATTTTCTCCAGATATTTGTATATTTTCGACAAGAATGTAGTTCAAATCTTAATGTACTTTTAATAGACCGTTGTAAAGTTGAACGGCTCTGTTAGCTACGGGGGGTGTTGTGTTGTTGTTCGTCCGTTCGGGAAATATTCGCAGAAAAAATAATTTGTATGGCCATGTGGCTAATTCCTAGAAATGCGTCTCTTCGACGCATAATACAATCTAGGTAAACGAAGGGTGCATCCCTTCCTTTGCCACAGATTTGCATCCCGTGACCATCGCTGACCAATAACAACACAACCCCCACTTTGCAACACTCAGTTTTGGTTTTTTGAAATGTAGAAACTGATATAACAATTCTATTCTTGAAACGACAAACATCTCAACATTTTACTCAAAATCTAACCTCAACACACAAAATATTTTATATTTAAATCAGTGTATATAACTCTGTACATTTTATTTACGGTGAATATAAGTTTAAAATTTTAATAAGTGCTACGAAGTATTTTATTTCAACTTCATTCACCCGCATCGGAAATAGTGGTAATTTCGAACCAGTGCGAAAAGAAATCACCACAGAGATTAAACCATCTCTAAAACATTGGTCCTTCGAACCGGATATCGAAACATACTTATTCGATAATCTGTAAATCAACACAAGAAGACAAAGCGGGCGTCTACCGCCAACGAGGGAGACTTAAAAGCGGGCGACCACCGCCAACGAGGGAAATATTGAAAGCGGTCGTTCATCATCGTGGGAAACTTCACACTCACCGGGAGCATCTACTCCGGAACGCGACACTAGGTCCACTTGAGGCGAGCATCCCCGTCGAGCAGAAGTGCAACATCACCGCGGCTATTCAAATTCACCGGGAGTATCTTCTCCGGAACGCGACAACTGGTCCACCCGAGCGGAGCATCCCCGTCGAACATTGAAGCCAGCAATTCAATCAATCCTTCGTAAGTCCAATCCTTTATTTAATACACTCTTATATTTGAACATTTTACTAAGTCACAATGGTTACCGATCCTAGAGCAGCCGCTTTGTTAAATAAACGTCGCGCTTTAAAAGGCAACATGACTAGAGTTAGAACCGCGTATACAGATTTATTAAAAGATACTGAGGCAAATCCTAAATCAATTCGCATGAAAATTATGTCACGGTTAGATACGTTAGAACCATTCTTACAACAATACTATACTCTTATGGAAGAATTAGAATTAATCGATGGAGAGAAACCGGAATATGAAGCTGATAGGAACACGTTTGAAAAAACATATCATGACTTGAAATCAGAATTAAAAATGCATTTAGACACACTTAATAGTCAATCCAGTACTGAATGTAAAGTTCAATTACCTATATTAAATTTATTATCATTCAGTGGCTTGTATGAAGAATGGGCAGCGTTTAGTGAAACATTTACCTCATTAATTGATTCAAATAAATCATTAGACAAAATCCAAAAATTTCATTATCTGAGATCTTGTTTAACGGGTGAAGCAGCCAATTCAATTAAGGCATTAGAAATTGTAGCTGCCAATTACGATATTGCTTGGTCAACTTTAAAAAATAGGTTTCATAATACGAAAATTGCTATAAATAATCACTTAAAAGCTCTATTTGAAATTCCGCATTTATCTAAACAAAGTTTGTCTGGACTTAGACAAATGAATGATAGTATTTCAAACAATATTATTTCACTAAAGCTCTTAGACGAATCACTACAACATTGGGATATAATGATAATTTATCTAATAGAAAACAAATTTGATAACAACACAAATTCAGATTGGCAAACATATTCTTGCAACATTAAATCTCCTAAATTAGACGATTTACACAAATTTATCAATGAAAAATGTGACATACTACAAAAACTAAAATTTCAACAACAACCGTCTAGCTCAATCAAACACAACTCAGTTAAACAAAATTCATTTCATTCTAAACCTACAAAATCATACATTTCTACATATAAACCTTCATGTACTCTTTGTAAAAAAGAACACCTTATTTATACTTGCGATGATTTTTTAAATTTGACACCAAGTGATAGGCTCAATCGTGCCCGTTCATTAGGTCTTTGTACGAATTGCTTAAAGTCTAACCACTCTAATAAAGATTGTCGCAATTCAGGAATTTGTAAAACTTGCGAGAAAAAACACCATTCATTATTGCACTTAGATTCACAACAAAAAGAAAATCAATCAACTAAACAAAATATTGCTGCTCAAGATTCATCCAATCTAACAATTAAACAATCTACCTCGTTTCATGCTGCAAATTTTAAATGTGAAACGTTATTATCTACGGCGCAAATTTTAGTGTGTGACAATCACGGCAATTATCAAAATTGCCGAGCATTATTAGACTCGGGATCGCAATCTTGTTTTATAACTCACAACTTAGTTAAGAGCCTAGGTTTGCATATTTCTACTAGCAGTATAATGATTTCAGGAATTTCAAATAGTAGTGCCGAAGTTTGCAACCAAACAAAATTAACTATCCGATCAAAACATAATAGTTATAAATCAACCGTCAATTGTCTAGTCTTAGATTCAATTACATCAACTTTGCCATCATATTCATTCAGTGCAGAAATATTAAATATTCCTAGCAATATAACACTTGCTGACGAATCATTTAATAAACCAAACACTATTGATATGCTAATCGGAGCTAACCTATTTTGGGACCTCCTTTGTATAGGTCAAATTAAATTGGGAAAAAACCTCCCATTACTACAGAAAACTAAATTAGGTTGGATCGTAGCTGGAAATATTCCCGCATATGACTCAACTAATGCTGTAAAGTGTAATTTAACTACGACTCAGGCAATTGACGATCAAATAAAAAGGTTTTGGGAATTAGAAGAAATTAATAATGACATTAATCTTGATCGTATAGAAACAACTGCTGAAAATCACTACGTTTCAAATACCACCCGTTTAGCTAATGGGCGTTTTGTTGTAAAAATTCCTATTATTAATCCAGAATGCGATCTTACTGAATCGCGCAATATAGCAATTAAACGTTTTTATTCTCTCGAAAAGAAACTTGCAAAAAATAATGACTTAAAAACAAGATATACCGAATTCATGTCTGAATATCAGACGCTAGGGCACATGAGTGAAATTAAAGAAACATTCCCATTAAAAAACTTAACTTATTATTTACCCCATCATCCCGTGATAAAAGAATCTAACACAACTACGAAATTGAGAGTAGTATTTGATGGGTCGGCGAAACTTGGCAACAATTTATCTTTAAATAGAATCCAAGAAGTAGGCCCCACTATACAAAATGACTTATTTTCTATTTTAATACGATTTAGACGTCATCCAATTGTTTTAACAGCAGACGTAGAAAAAATGTATCGACAAATTTTAATTCACCCTGATGATAAATCGTTACAGCGTATATTTTGGCGATCAAATCCTAATTCAGAATTAATTTGCTTTGAACTAAATACCGTCACCTATGGTACGGCTTCTGCGCCATTTTTGGCAATACGTACGCTTAACGAGTTGTCAAAAATCAATCAAGACAAATTTCCAATTGCCAGTTTAATAATCAAAAATGATTTTTATGTCGATGACATGCTGACTGGCGGCAATACTATCAGTGAAGTTGTAAAAATCAAAGAAGATATAACTAGCATTCTAGCAAGCGCCGGGTTTCATCTTCATAAGTGGATATCAAATCACTCATCAATTAATAATGAATTAAATAATGATATGTCAGTTCAATTAGGAGAAACAGATTCAATCAAATCACTAGGGGTGTTATGGAACCCAAAATCTGATTACTTACATTTTACCGCATCTGACAATTTTAACCACACTCATAAAGCCACAAAACGATTCATTTTGTCGTCTATTTCAAAAATTTACGACCCTTTGGGATTAATTTCTCCGATTACAATTAAAGCAAAATTAATTATGCAGCAATTGTGGAAAGAAAAATTACACTGGGATGAGTCTATACCATTGAATTTACACTCCATGTGGGTTAAATACAATACAGACATGCAATTTCTGTCTGAAATTAAAATTAATCGTATCACAATATGTCCTTCACCTACACGCATAGAAATTCACGGTTTTTGTGATGCGTCAGAAGCAGCATATGGGGCATGTGTTTACATTAAATCCACGGATAACTTTGGCAATTCTTTTATTAATCTCATATGCTCGAAATCGAGGGTAGCGCCATTAAAACACACATCTATCCCCAGACTTGAGCTATGTGGGGCATTACTTTTATCAAAATTAATTAAAAAGCTATTAACGATCCTCGACATTACATTTGATTCCATATATCTTTGGTGCGATTCAACCATCACCTTACATTGGATCAAGGGTGATAGTCGGAGATGGCAAACCTTTATAGCTAACAGAGTAGGTGAAATTCAAAGTCACACAAACAGAGACGATTGGCGTCATATTAGTACTTTTGACAATCCCGCTGATCTGATCACCCGCGGAACCAATGCGCTCACATTAAAAGAATCCACAATATGGTGGAATGGGCCCTTATGGCTGCAGTATAACAATACCGGGTGGCCAATTAATGAATTCACTGAAAACATCGATCCAAGCATATTAGAAATCCGAAAGACGCAAACATATCATATACAAAAAAGTGAATTTACATTATTTACAAAATTTTCTAACTTTAATAAATTAAACCGTGTAACAGCTTATTGCCTACGATTCATACACAACTGTAGGCATAATGCGAATCAGAGACGCAATAAACATTTATCTGTTAGCGAAATGAAATATGCAACGACCATTTTAATTAAACTAGCACAAAGGTCAATGTTTTACACTGAAATAAAAGACATTCAATCATTTGGTTTTGTAAATAATAAGAGCAAAATACTAAAATTAAGTCCGATTCTCGACGAGAATAATATTATTAGAGTAGGTGGACGTTTAAATCGTGCTGACATACCATACTCTAAAAAACATCCGATATTACTCTTAGCTACACATGCACTTACAAAATTAATAATTGCTAACGAACATAAGCTCATGCTTCATTGCGGCCCTCAAACGTTACTTTGTAGCTTAAGAAATACATACTGGATAGTATCAGGTCGCGATGCATGTAGGCGTTGTGTGCACGACTGTATAATATGCTTCAAGAGTAATCCAAAACCCACAATTCCATTCATGGGAAATTTGCCGCCATCGCGCATAAACCCAGCACCGCCATTTTATAATTGTGGGGTTGATTATGCGGGGCCATTCCTAATTAAGGATAGGAAATTGCGCAAACCTAATACTATTAAAGCATATATTTGTTTATTTATTTGTTTAACGACTAAAGCAATGCACTTGGAATTGGTGACTGATTTGTCGAGCGAAGCATTCATTGCTGCTCTTAGGCGATTCACTTCAAGACGCGGAGCTCCTAAACACGTCTATTCTGACAACGGAACTACCTTCGTTGGTGCTAATTCCGAAATAAGAGAGCTTAATATGTTTTTAAATAATACCGAACACAACGATAAAATAATTAATTTCGCGGCTATAAATTCAATTCAATGGCATTTCATACCTCCCAGATCACCACATTTTGGCGGTCTTTGGGAGTCGGGAGTCAAGTCGGTTAAATCTCATTTAAAACGCATAGCAGCAAACGTTTTACTTACGTACGAAGAATTTATAACTGTATTAGTTCAAATTGAGGGTGTATTAAATTCCCGTCCAATATCACCCTTATCTAATGATCCAAATGACCTCCAACCTTTAACTCCTGCACACTTTCTAATTGGAAGGCCTATAACATCTCCTCCAGACCCCGACCTAACCCAATTACCACAAAACAGGTTGAATCGCTTTCAAATGTTACAGCAAATCACGCAGCATTTTTGGAAACGGTGGTCGAACGAGTACATTGCAACACTTCATCCAAGAGGAAAATGGAACAAACAGCCTACACTGGACATTGCTGTAGGAACCATGGTTATTCTTAAAGAAGATAACCTACCACCCTCGAAATGTCACCTCGGGCGAGTAATAAACGTTCACCCAGGAGATGATAACAACATTCGAGTTGTCTCAGTAAAAACGGCAACGGGAATATACAAACGCGCCGTCACCAAGCTATCAATTCTTCCCATTGATAATACTGATGAATAGGACTTTTGAACTATCAACATACTTCAAGGGGGGCGGCATGTTGCGGCACTTTATTGTACATAAATTATGTGTAAATTTATTTGTATATTTAGCCTTTTTTATTCATATATTTGTATCTGTAAATATTTTATTTTTATAACACATTTCAGTTTCAATATTCAATTTTATGTTTTCTGCTTAATCTTTATTTTATTACTTTATTGCTGGATTGTATTTTCTCCAGATATTTGTATATTTTCGACAAGAATGTAGTTCAAATCTTAATGTACTTTTAATAGACCGTTGTAAAGTTGAACGGCTCTGTTAGCTACGGGGGGTGTTGTGTTGTTGTTCGTCCGTTCGGGAAATATTCGCAGAAAAAATAATTTGTATGGCCATGTGGCTAATTCCTAGAAATGCGTCCCTTCGACGCATAATACAATCTAGGTAAACGAAGGGTGCATCCCTTCCTTTGCCACAGATTTGCATCCCGTGACCATCGCTGACCAATAACAACACAACCCCCACTTTGCAACACTCAGTTTTGGTTTTTTGAAATGTAGAAACTGATATAACAATTCTATTCTTGAAACGACAAACATCTCAACATTTTACTCAAAATCTAACCTCAACACACAAAATATTTTATATTTAAATCAGTGTATATAACTCTGTACATTTTATTTACGGTGAATATAAGTTTAAAATTTTAATAAGTGCTACGAAGTACTTTATTTCAACTTCATTCACCCGCATCGGAAATAGTGGTAATTTCGAACCAGTGCGAAAAGAAATCACCACAGAGATTAAACCATCTCTAAACCAGACTCATATTTTCGTGTTTTTTCTAATTATTAGTTTATTGAATCTTCTAATATTTTTATAAATAGATATTTGAGATAACTTTAATGACTTAAATTTCACTAAAATAATATTCGTAACTTTTATTTTAAAAAAAAAACAGAATTTTATTTCATTACAGTAAAGAAAAAGATTATCCACTCACCTCACGTTCATCGAATATTTCTAGCAATAAAGTCGGTGCCAGGCATCGCTGTCAAGATAAACGCGGCGCCTCACATCATGAACTTATATATATATTACTTGTGTCCTGTTTCCATCTAAAGTTGATTTTAGAGGCAAAAAAAGAAATAAAGAATAAAAAAAAAGGCGCGCCCATACACCTTCATTGGGAAGACACGTTATTAAATTTTTCTTTGAGGAAGGATGATGCCTTTGGAATTAGGTACGCATCCTGAATGCGAAGCGAATTATTTTCAGAAGGTGTGTAATAGGGTAGGTGTCGTGGTGATGAACGTATTACATGTTTCAGCCTGATGACAGGTAATAAACTAACAAACAACGGAGACTGAAATTGCATGACAACGGTGAGAGCGTCGAAAGTTTCCGGCTGTAAAACTTTCAAAAAGCCCTCAATAATAAGATTTATAAATATAATAAAAATATATTTCAAAAATTATGTAGGGTGGGTAGGTATCCACTATCCCACCCTCCAATGTTTTTAACATCAACAAGGGTTTTAATTGATTGTTTGTATCATTCATCACTTCTCACCCTTTTTAACATTTTAACCAATGAATTGCTATTTATGTAATTAATTGTGAGAAAAATAAATGTGTCTGTAAGATTAGTGGATGTTAATTATCCCACCCTACAATTAATATAATTGTAAGAAAAGATTTTATCATTATCAACACTGTATCAAGAAATTTAATATAGAATTAAAGGTTAATCGTAAACCAATCATTAAGTAAATCCTTCGTTAATGTTAAAAGAATTGGAGGGTAGGATAGTGGCCATCCACCCACCCTGCATATATAAGAATATTTTAAGTGATAACTCGTATTAATTATTGTTTATTAATCACATAAACCAAAAACCAGTGCTTGTTAAAAAAAGACAGAACCAGCGTTTGTAATTAAAAATATTTAAGTAGAAAGTAAGGTGGGTGGCTTATATTACATGGTACGTTTATTTTATATGTATTTGTTTTTATTTAAGGTAAGAGGAGTAATTTTACTCAGATAAATTTTGATAGTTGATAAATTGTTTAATTGATGTTTAAAAATATCATACGACAGTGTTGTAGTTTAAATTTCATTGTATATGTAGGGTGGGTGGGTGGCCACTATCCTACCCTCCAATGCTTTTAACATCAACAAGGGTTTTACTTGATTTTTTTATTATTCAACGCTTTAGAGAACGTTTTTCGTAAATTTATTTTACTTTCATTACGATATATTTAAATAATTCACTTTAATCACTAAATATTACTTTAATTTCTATCTTAAAAGATTATAAATACGTTAATTTATATGGATAATATAGTACGTACGATATTTTCAGTTCGACCTTTTAATGACCTGCGTTTAGTTTTCAATTGTAATCGTGTGCACCTTTAATACGCTGATACACGTTTCAGCGCAAAAAAACAAACAAACAAAAACCGGTGGACCAATGGGCGCTCTCCAACGTCACACTTTTTTTTGCATCTTGCAACGCGTTACCTGCGTTATCACAATCGGTCAGCGTCAGTATCAAAATCGTCGTCGTCGTTTATTGTGCGTGCTCGAATATTTTCTTAATAACTCGCGTAAATTTATATTATCTTCTAACGCAAACTATTTAAGGTAAACGTGTGTGCACGTGGAAGTTATTATTTGTGATTCAAGAATAAACATCATCCCTGCAATGAAGGAACTTGATTGAAGGTATTATAATAGAGAGATTGAAATAAAAATTGATTGAGATTTTAAGTTAATACTAAAAAATTACGTTACATCAAATAATTTTATGTTATTTGTAATCACCTTTTATACTTATATCTTAAATAACTATTAATTAATTAATGTATTTATATAAGGCACAATTTAAATCAATTAAAACCTATACAATTTTTCTTAATTAGTTTGTTTATAATATATTAAAATGTATATTTTTTGGTCATTCCTTTTCACAGATAATGTCCTAAAATTATTTATTCCCATTACACACTTAACTTTAAAATTCTGGATTCATTTATAAAACGCATTTCTTTACGATTTATCATTTTTTACAGACTACAACCGTTTCAAAAGTGCGCATGTGTTTCGTTTCTCCACATCCCCTCCGGACTTTGGATTTTCAGATTCCACTAAAGGTAGGTTCTGCAAGAGATGACGCCAAGACGCCAATGTAAGTTTTTTCGTCCTTTCCTTTTCTCTACTTTTTTTAAAGCATGGCAATAATTAACTAAGCGTATTTTGAAAATTTTCAATTTTCACACTCATCTATTTTTTCTTAACATTAAAAAACATAAAATATAATATTTCAATTATATAAAATATAAATTTATGAGTTATGTGAAGTTTACTATTTAATTAAAATAAACACAGTTATATTTCTTACTTCACTATTTTATTCAATCACTAAATGTACATTTCGAACACTATGCGTTCATTATCAACACCAGTTAACTATTGATAATGAACACTTGAAATGTACATTTAGTGTTTAAATAGTGAGGTAAGAAATACAGTGATGCACAGCATGAAAATACTATTGAATTCGTAATATTTTTAAAATAAAGAAATCAACTTAACTTTTTTATTTACCACTTATATTTTATTTTCTGTGAAATTGAAAGCAATCGCAGAACATAAAAAAATAAGTAATAAAATGTCATGTAATTTAAGTCCTTCACGTTGTAGTGTATTAAAAAATTAAGTATTTCCTTTATTTATACAATTGAAACTCGTATCACGAAATGTTTAACTATCTTCAAGGACAAAAATCTTTACCATTATTTTATGTGAATAAATTTTAAATACTTATTTCATTATATTTTTATTTCTTATATTTTTTGTACTTGTTACAAATAAAGAGAATTTACATCAGACTACTTTTAAAAATTTAAAAATACCATTTCTAGATAATGATGTAAAAATCGAAACTAGTCGGAATAAATCGTAAAAATTGTGAAACCAACCAAGTGCCTTTCTATAAACAATCCTTACTATGTAAAAATACACTTCAGTAAAACCCTGGCTTATATTTTGAGGTTTGGAGGGTGGGATAGTGGACACCCACCCACCCTACATATACACAGGCATTTCATCACTATCAACCTTTTCGATTGCTTAAAACAACAATTCTGTCACAGATGATTTATTGAACAAATTTAAAGGCGCTTTTAAATTTAAAAATAAATGCTCCTTTGTCTTAAATTGAATACTACTTGTCCAAAACTACCTATATCTCCAATAAGAAAAATCAAAAAATACAAAATGTAACACTAATCAAATTTTAAATAATACTAAAGACCTGCTAAATTATTTATCAGTTGCTAGACATTATAATGCAGACGCAAAAACATTATACTGTGCTGTCAAAAAATAATATGATACATTCTTAAACGAACAAAAAAGAAATGATATAGCTAATCAAATATTATTTAGCGACAATAAAATTAAAACAACATGGAGCATCATTAATAATATGTTAGGTAAAACAAATAACAATTATAACAACTATAAACATTTACAAGGTAGAGAAAATAATTTGAACGACCATTTTAATACAATAGCTGCAGAGGAAATTAATAATTATACCAGAGTGTTCATTTATTTGCACTATAGATAGACAAATAAATACCTTATTTCTTAGACCTGCAACGGCTACAGAAGTACTTAACTTCGTAAATTCTCTGAAAAATAAAACATCGTACGGTTACGATGAAATAACAACGAAATTAGTTAAGTCAGCCATAAATGAAATCGTTGACCCACTTAAATATTTAATTAATATTAGTCTAGAAAAGAGTATTTTTCCTCAATGTTTAAAACAAGGTATTATACCATTAGTTTACAAAAAGGTGATTCGAATGATTTTGGCAATTACAGACAAATAACTTTACTGAGTGTGTTTTCAAAAATAATTGAAAAAATAATTGCTGAGCGAATAATAAACTTTTTTAAGACGCATAACTTACTTGATGGTTTTATCAAGGGAAAATCAACAAATACAGCGATTTTTAATTACATAACACAAATTATGTATGCTCTTGAGAAATCAGAGAATTTTTTTGGATTTGTCAATAGCATTTGACACTGTAACTCATGGAACTTTAATAGAGAAACTTGATTATTATGGTATAAGAGGTGTGAGTAACGACTTAATTCATTCATATTTAACAAATCGATCTCATAAAACAAAAATTAATGACAAGCTATCCAACTCAATACTGATTCGCTTAGGAATACCACAAGGAAGTATATTAGTTCCTATTTTATTTATCATATATGTCAATGACCTACCAAATAAAATCAGACAACCAGGTACTTTTATTACGACGCATGCGGATGATACAAGTCTTCTTATATCATCTACAAATAAAGAAGAACTGGCTCACATGACCGAAAATATTATTAAAACTACAAAAGAATGGATGGCAGAGAATAAATTATTAATTATTTAGAGTTATTAATTATTAACGAACTATATTGTATTTAAAACAAAAAATAATCAAAACATGTGTAGTCCGATTTTAAACCTGAATAATGAAATAATTGAAGTGCAAGACAGATCTAACTTTTTGGGGTTGGTAATCGACAATAAATTAAAATGGACCTACCATTGTGATAACTAAACTAAACTATACGTGCTACGTTTTGAGAATTTTAAAACCAGTGTTAGATAATTAAACCTTGGTTACAATATATAGGTTAAATTTTGAAAGTCAAGTGAGGTATGGTCTCATACATTATGGATCCTCGAGTTATACAAAAAGTATATTTATTACGCAAAAACGAGCTTTAAGAATAATGTTAAATATGTCCCAAAAATATAGCTGCCGAGGTAGTTTTAAAAGTGCGGGCCTTCTTACCTTTTATGGCCTATACATGTATGAAATTTTAGTCTTTAATTTTAATAATAAAGAGAAATTCAACAATTATGATAGCAACCACGCATATGAAACGCGAAATTTCGAATTATATGCATACCCTTTGCACAGACTATCCCTTTTTGAGACATCTCCCATGTATGCTGCACTGAAGATTTACAATAAGTTGCCCAAATATTTAACAAACATAACAAATGCAAATTGGTTCAAAACACAATTAAGAGAGTTCTGAATCAAACAAGAGCCTTATTCAATGTCCGAATATTTTAGTGCACGAGATTAGAACTTTTTATTATATTTCATCTTAATTTCGCACACTTATTTCAAATGACGTATTCATTTAGCGACTGAACATAGCACTATTGTAACTTTATGTATTTTGTACTGTTTCTGCTTTGAATAAAGTTATTATTATTATTATTAAATAGGGGATGATTTCTAATCCACCCTACGCTCAGTAAAAATCACTCTTGTATTTTTTTCCTGAAGAAAATCGTGTTTAAAAACAATTTATTTCTTCATTGATACATTTTTGAGATATATATATATATATATATATATAATACGTTTATGTTATAAAAAATGGAGGGTAAGCATAGTGAACACACATTTACCCAACATTTGCATTTAATCTTAAACACCAACACTAAATTTGTATAGCTTATAAATATCAATATGTTAAACATTTTTAAAGAAAGAAAAGAAACATTTTCAGGAACATAAATAGTAACAATAATTGAAATTGCCATACAATGTGCCCTTAAGCTCACCCTTCAGTCATTAAAAAAATTGTATTTATATAGTATATAAAATAGAATATATGTTTATAAAAGGAAATTTTCTTTTTAATAACTTAATTATATCAACAATTTCTTGTAGAGAAATAGGCGTTTATATTATAAATATTAGAGGGAGGGATGTTATTATATTATACTATATTTGTCTTTATCATACATGCTTTTATAAAATATTAACAAAATTTGGTACAAAAAAGTATACACATGTAAAAAAATACAAAAAGAGAACACCTCCTTCCCTACATACGAGTTTAAACTTCTAGAAATAAACTGATTTTTTTTTTAAATGCTGAACAACGAATGTTAGTGTCGAAAATTTTTGGGAACCTAAATAATGACAATGACTTAATAAAATAAAAACTATAGATGTAGGGTGTGTTAGTGGCCTCGCATCTACCCTTTAATCATTAAAACATACACTCGAAAAATTTTAACTATAAGAAAATGTTTTTTTTTTGTAGTGTATCGTTACCTATCCTGATTATACTAGGTGAGTTTTTAGATGTTCTCTATGAGAATCTCAAAAACTATAATAATAATAATAATAATCTTTATTTCTTCTAAAAAATCATAACAGAAAATCTATGTATAATTGAAGAAGAAAGGCGTCAAAAAGTAACATATATATAATTTAAGTAAAATTAGGAGAACTATTCATTTATGCTGTATAATTCTTTGTTACAGCTGAAATCAAATAATGTATTTTTAAATTTATTTCTGTTTTCTATTGTTTTGATATTATCTGGCAAGTGATTAAAGAATTTGATGCAATTGTAATTTATATTATTTTCTGATAAAGTGAGCCCATGTTTTAGGATATTAAAATTATTCGCATGTCTTGTATCATACCTGTGGAATGTTTTATTTTCGTAAAATAGCAATTTATTTTTATGAATAAATGTTAAACATTCGAATATGTACAGCGCGTAAAATGTTAGCAAGCGGTTTTGTTCGAATATACCTCTACAAGAAGTATTGAATCCGAGGCTGCACATTATTCTCAAGACTCTTTTTTGAATGACAAATATTGAGGAACATTGTTTACTATGCTCCCCAAAAACGTATTTCATATCGCATATACGAGACAAAAACATTATTGTATACAATTTTTATACTATAACAATTGAATCATGTATATAAATCGCAGATCCACCACGTTTTCTAACGTATTTCTACAGTAGGCACTTATTAAAGAATAGTTATTGATGTGTATATTACTTATTTCCTTGAAAAGTAACCAGTGTTAAACCAAGCAAAGGATTTGATTATTTTTGATTTGTAAATTTGCGTTTAGTTGAATTAAACTTGTGTTTAAACAGTGAATATTTTGAGCATAAAGGGAGAATTTATGTTCTTCTGTAGAATAATTACTCTTTATTGGTTTTTTTCGTCGTTAGTTTTGTTCGTGTTGTTGATGGTCTTCTGTCGGTTGAAAAATCTTGAGATACAGCAACGTGTGGGCCACACTTCAGGATTCTTCACTTTGCTTAGACTCATGAAAGGAACTAATAGTTTGAATGAAGATGTTTTGACTGTAGTTGTTCACATAAAACATCGTCGACACCAATATTATTTACGTGATTTTTAACCATTGTTTCGGTGATTTTAGGGTAGAGTCGGCATATGTGAAGATGTGCATATGATGCACCTGCTTTTAAATCATTCGTATTGCTACCTGTTCCAAAAATCCTTAGCGATCGACGTTTTATTGTTGCTAATGCATTTTTCTCCTCAACTGAAATTGGGTAAATGTCCTTCGCACCGATGTTTATGGATTTATCACTGTTAACATTTCTTTTGGGGATACTAATCTAGTCCTTGTGTTTGTCATTGTCGTCGAGAGCTCTAGTTTTATCGATGAGTGGCTGGCTGATTTGCGGATTAATAATTAAATTTCCCGCCTGTTCTTCCAACTTGTTGCGTAGATTTTCCACTTCTTTTTCAAGGAACATGATTTTTTCGTTCTGGAGTTTTTTGTTTTCCATGAGAATATCATTCTTACTTTGCAGTTCGGTTACTAACGTTCGTAGAAGTCCTATTTCTGTTGAATAATTATCTCTGCTCAGACTAACCTCAAGCTCACCAGGATGGTAACTGCTAAATGTTTCTCGATCACACTTATGCTCCTACACATTCTGTGGATGAATTTCCATATTACATATTTCACATGATACACTTTAATCTTTAATTTGGTTGATTGAGTTACTTGAAGATAATAATAACTTTGATTAAAACACAGTATGTTATTTAATTTATCAAACCATTGATAATGGACACTTTGTGTCCGAAATGTGCATCTGGATAAAAATAAAATATTGAAGAAAGGTTGTAAGTGTTTTAATCAAAGTCACTTTCTTTAACTTTTTGACTACGAGTTTGCACAGTATAATTAGATGGGATAGCACTATTTAATTTGGTGTCCGCCATTTTTGTTAGTCTTTATACAATATAAGAGATAGAGAAACGGTTAAATGGGTAAAGAAGTGTACATTTACGAGACGAATAAAATTCCACTTTCAAAGTTTTCAAAAAAAGTGAAGGGTAACTAGATATTTTGAAAAAAGTAAATAGAGTCAATTTATTCAAATCAATATATCTCGGTTATTATAACAGATAGAAAAAAAACTGTAAGAAACAAAGTTTTAGATAATTTTATGCAGATTAATAAAGAAATAATCAGAAAATTTGTATCGCCATTATTTTTTGAGATATAACGCAAACTTACATTTTTTAAAATGGAAACCATAGTTGGCCTCATTCAAAAGATATTTTTTTTCTCTTTAATCTAATATGACATATGACATAGTTATTTCTAAAAATAAGTGAGTTATAGTCATCTCATTTTATTTTATGTTTTGTTCGTCTTATTTATTTATTTTGTAGCGTTTGTAATTTACCTTTTTTAATGTAATTCCATCTGTGATATGTGCATACACCGAGTCTGTAATATATTATCTGTGATACAACGCATTTTATATTATTTATTTACTTATTTTAGCTATTTTATCTATATTATTTAATTTATTTATTTGATTAATTTTACTTTTTTAAAAGTACCATATTATTTGTTTATCTATTTTATTACTTTTATATATGTTATTTATTATATTTTATTTTATATATTTTGTTAATGTAGTTAACTTCTTTACATTAAGAGTAACATTGAATTATTATTTTTATTTAAACATAGGGGGTTGGATAATTTCATTTTAAAACCACTTTTTGTATTAATTTATGTTTATTTTTGTATTTTAAATGTATGCAGTATTGTTTTTTGTAAAGAAGATTCCGTATAATTAATTATTATTTATTTATATTTTCAGTTTTATTACAAATAAATAAATGGGTAGTCATGAAAAAGTCGAAAGTAAAACAATTTCAGTTGTTTATATTAATAGCAATATTGTAATTGTTAGTTTTTTTTGTTAATTGACTTTTTGAATAAAAAAGGAATTAAAAAGGTAAAATTTCTGAGTGAGAAGATTAGTAAAAAATTAATGCATGATGGGTGGGTGGACTTTAAATTTAAATTAGATAATATTAGGTATAAAAAGGCATTTATATTCAAAGTTAAATTTAGATTTTGTTCTATTTTTAAGCGTTTGATTGTTTTTAGCAGCAAAATCATCAACGATTAGTACATAAAGTTATCATGAATATGTAGGGTGGATGGGGGGCCTCTATAGCACCCTCCAATCAGTAAAACATAAGCAAGGGCTTTAATTAAAAATTGTAAAATATAAATAAACACAAAATAATTGCATTTTTTAGGGATTTATTCATATAATGTTTTTAAATAATTTTTTATGATGTTTTACTGAATGGAGGGTGGGATAGAGGCTACCCATACACCCTACATATACATATAAATTTCATATATTGATAGTCTCGCGATTAGGAATATAATTATATACAAACTTTTTGAATAAAAAAGAAAATCAAAAGGTAAAAGTTTTGATTGAGAAATTTAATAAAATTTTATATATTATCGGTGGGCAGTCTTTAAATCTAAATAAAATGAAATTATAGGTCATTTATACTTAAACTATTTATTAAAATTTGGATTATGCTTTATTTTTTGTTACATTCAAGGTTTTATTGTTTTGTGCAGCAAAATCATCTACAATTAGTATTTAAAACTCTCCCACCCTCCAATCAGTAAATCATAAGCAAAGGTTTTAATTAAAAGTTGTAAAATGTAAAAAAAAGGTTAAACATTGGTGATGTGCCCATCATTGTACTTTCCTTACATTTTCTCTAAAACTATGATGTTTACGAAAAAAAGTTTATTCGTAGAAATTTGCTCAATTTTTGATTCTTTGCAATTACTTGTTGTTTAAATTTCATGTAATTCCTATAGTTTATTAGCAGTAGGCAAAACATGTTAAAACCTAACCTATATGAAAGTAAAATATTTTATAAATACTATATTTCCTTAGAAAACTTGGACAGAATAAAGTAGGAAATGCTGGAAATTTAATTATTTATTTATTTCTCAACAGAAAATAAATCCCTCATTATAAAGAAAATAAAAATATATAAATATGTTACATAGTACTCTTAAATATAAAAAAAAATATTAGCATTCAATCACCTAGCAAAAATAAAAAATAGTTAGAATAGGCACAATTTTAAATCATTTTTGAATAGTGTATAATTACAATTGTATATATCGATGCAATAAGTTATGAATTGTTTTAAACAAGTCAATAATTTATGGTATTTTGTGTTTACTGTGGACAGATTTTTGATCAAATTTATCTAGTAGTTCGTGGTAAGAATAATTAAAATCTGGATAATTGCCTTGCTTAAAAAATATAAGTATTTAAGAAACCTTTTCTGAACATTATCCAAAATATTAATATATTGTATATACTTATTATGTACTTATGTTCATAATTTTGAGTATTTGTAGTGATTGATATAAACTGAAAATTAGGAGAAATCGATTTAAATTCGCGATTATTTCTGATGATGAAATCAAGTAGTAATCCTGTGCAGTCTTCTCTACGCGTGTATTGAACGATAACTTGTCATCAAAATATACTCCCAAATCTTTGATACAATGTGTACGTATAAATATACAGTTATTTAAATTATAATTATAAAAAATAGGCGTATTAGATCTAGTGTACGAAATGATATTACATTTTGAAATATTAACACTAATATTGTGGGTAGTAGTACGTTTAGTACAGAGAACGTATCCTGTAAATTAACAACAGCATCATAATCACTGATTACATTAAAAAGTTTAATATCATCCGCATATATCAAATATTTACAATGTAGCAATTTACTGACATTATTCACAAATATTAAAAACATTAAGGGTCCTAGATTGGAACCCTGAGGGATCCCACTACCAGCGGTGTAGACTTTAGATTTCTTACCCATATATGAAACAAATTGTTGCCTGTTTGATAAATATGAGATATGAGGAAAGAACCGACACGACATTGTCACTTTTATCACAATTTTTGAGCAGAGAGATTAAAATATCGTATGGGATTCGATCAAAGGCTTTGCCCATGTCTGTAAGGGTTACATCAACCTGTCTCCCTCTTTCTAAGTTATCAGATATGAATTGGGTTATATTTATTAAATTAGTTTGAGTGGATTTTTTTTTAAATCCATGTTGATTAGTGTTTGATTTTTCAATATAATATTCAGTGATAATTGATTCAAAAAATTTACTAAAATTGAATATATGCAATAGGTCTGTAATTTCCTATGATAATCTTGTCTCCCTTTTTGAGGACGGGACAAATTCGTGTAGTCTTCCAGCAGTCAGGGAAAATACCGTTAGATAATATTATATCAAAAATATGCGTTAAGGGTTTAACAAAACAGGTGGCACAGTCCTTTAATAAAAATGCTGGTATATAGTCTGGACCCAAAGTTATTTTTGGTTTTAACTGTCGAAGACTTCTAAAAACTTGATCTTCAGGAATATAAAAGTTTTATAGATTGTGTTGACACGATTCTGGGGTAAAGTTTGGCATGTCCTTCATCAATGAACACCACTTTTATCAGGCGGGGTTTCTCTGATATTTTACCGATTCTAATGACTTTTATGGGATTAATATCTATTACTCCTTTGCACATATTCTAAAAATCTTAATGGAAAATATTATAAAATTCCCATAGACTAAAAATGTGTATATCCAACTGTAGGCTATATAAATAATAAATAATACTTGTTCGTACTTTGAAGAACTTTAATATTGATAATAACTAATTTGGTTGATTGAGTTACTTGAAGATAATAATTATTTGTATCAAACTATTGATAATGGACATTTTGTGTCCGAAATGTGCATCTGGGTAAAAATAAAATATTGAAGAAAGGTTCTAAGTGTTTTGAGCTTGAAATTTTATCACCTTTTTTTTCAAATATACAGTTTTGAATTATTGTCTTAAATCCTTATACAAAAATAATTTATATATTTTAGACCTGTTGATTTTTAACACGCATTATTTAATAAATGGCATCTAACGAAAAAAAAAGTTAAAACTTGCATTTTTCATGACTTAAAATCGTCAATATTAGCATATTATAGCGTTTCTTTGCCGTTCGTCATTTTTCCCGTGTTTTAAGAAAAAGCGTTACAATTAATCAGAAAAATGCGCGGAGGGCGTAAATATTCATCAAACCACTAACCCGGGCGCCGCCGCCGCGGAATATACCCCATTTTTTAACGGCGTGAATATTTAAAAAGTGCCCTACGGTATTTCACACTAACGACCTTCCACAAAAAAAAGAACACACAGAGAGGGCAAAAAAAAGGATTTTTTTAAGATATTACTCCCATTTACTTAATGAATTATGAAACTAGAGTGAGTTAAAATATTACGCACTAACACTGAGGGTTTATAATTGGGTAATTTTCTTCTAGATTATATATGCATTATTTTATGTACCAGAGAGATGTTTATCATAAAAGTGCTTGGAAAATGTATATAGTTACATACACTCGATGACAAAGCAATGTTTTAATATTATCGGTTACAAAATGTACACAATTTGTGTAAAATACACGTATCCAGCTTACAGATTACAGTTTATAAATGCTTTTAAAACAACAGTGTAAACATCACCGCCGCATAATCGATGTCCTCATCAGGCCATTACTCTCGGCGTGCCCGATTAAACATTTAATTTGTCAAACAACATTTAAATGAGTGATAATGTTCGCGCAGTGGGCACCGCTATTAATCCCCCCAAGACCGACTCGGCGATCCATTAGAGTAATTTTTGTCCGTCGCGTCCGGAATTAATTTGAAACGAGTGGAAAAAAAGTCGAATAAATATTCGAAGCGTATAAATAAGATATTTAATTAAGTCCAAGGGAAGCGGGAATAGCTGAAAAACTCCCTCGAAATAATAACTCTGGAATCAATTGAGAGATAAACAGTTAAACTTTTTTTTAAAGTGGTAATAAAGCGATGTACACAATAACAGGTAGAATGGAATTATTTGAAATTATAACGAGGCAATTAAGTTGAAGTGTGTAAAGTGGGATCAGCGGTCCCACCTAAGTGCTGAAATTAACTATACCGTTAAAGTGGAAAGTGGGGAGCGAGCCTAATCTTCCATCAAGCCATCAAGCCGTGGTTATTTTCATGGGGAATTACTTCCTCCAACTGTGACACCCAAGAAAACTTTACCCCTAATCCGGACAATTACGTTTTTGCTCCTGTCGCGTAACTGATGACTCGTGGCATTAAATCCCCCCACTGAATTACCGGTGATCATTATAAAAAAATATATATACATTATTTTGTTAAAATTTATTGTTATTCTAGTGAATAACACTGACCGTAAATATCAACTGCACGGCCATAAATATCCCATATTTTCGTGAAATATATCGCCCTGGCTAAACGTATATATCAGAATAAAATTGTTATTGTCAATTTTATCAGATGTGCACGGCACATTGTTTGGGGATATATATGTGAACGGAATTTATTTTTAGGAATATAATAAAAGCGCTCTAGCGCGTCCGATACAATAATTAATTGCGCTGAAATTTATTTAATAGCACAGTCGTTTGCTGATATGAAAATATATATATATATATATATATATATATATATATATATATATATATATATATATTAAATAAATGTGTGTAGAAATATATGCATAAAACAGAAATGTATAAGTTACGATATTAAAATATTACTATGTATTTAATACTCTTTTCATTATCATCAAAGAAATATTTATTCTTTAATTATACAAAGTGAAAAACATATTTGTTATGTTTTTATTATTCTTATAACAAAGTGTAAGACTAAGGATAGTGGCGACCGTTACTACGTATTAATTCATTATGTTTTTTACCACTAATAATTAGTGGTAAAAAATATAGTAAGTGCGTTAGTTTAGTATTGAAAGTGTAAGACATTCTTTAACTCAAACATTTTCTTGTCGTTTTAATAATCTCTCTAGGGACTTTCGTATTTGATTACGTTCATTCTTTTTTTTTTAATTTTTTGAAGGGCTCGTGTAAAAGTAGACGTTTAGTTCGGAGGTAAATGAAAATGCAATATTTATCCATTTCCACGGCGCCCTTGTCGCGCGAGACGAACCACTCGGGAAGTTTTTTAATAACCCCCTTCATTTAAATAATAAGGAATCTAATAAGGGGACTTATTGAGTTTCGCAATACGACGAGCGCCGCCGCGACGCCACCCACCCGCAGGACCTCTTGTTCTCCCGTTACTCCGCCGCGCGCGCTCACTCCCGCAGGAATGATTGCCAACCGATAACGTTAGAAATTTGCCCCTTAATTCTATTTTGTTTTAGTTTGTGTCGAAAATTATCTTGGCGTAATAACTTTTAAACATTAATAACGTTTATTACTCTAAAGGTAAACTGATACAATATTTTTTATATGTAATAAAAGCAAATTAGCTTTATTGTTTATATTATACGTGTACACAAACAATCTCATCCATTACACTGCATGCACTCTATCCGTACTTCATTAGTTGCTTTAATAATTAATGAATGCCAGATTTAAAATATAGAAAACATATACACTACGACGGTGGAATATCAGAGTGGTTGAATAATTAATACGAGCAACGCAGGAACTCGTGCATCCATTTATAACTATGTATATGTGTATGTGTGTGTGTATTTCTACACATTTAACTAACAAGGACCGTTGCAGAGATAATTAGAAAGCCAGCAGCGAAAATAAGGCAGCGCACACAGAGGGTATACAGACCGACCGACCCCGCATATCCGCGAATAATTTTAATTCGGAATTGTTTAACAATATCTCTATTTACAAGGGTCGATCCCTCGGGGGCCCCGACCTCGGTCCTAATAGAAATTTTATTTGTCTTTAACTATTGTAATTAGTGCTCCGTGTAAATTTATTTTTGCGTTTGAGAGAAAAACATGTTAACAAACACATTATCACATTACCTTCAAAAGATATTTCAAACTCAATATGTTTGAAAGTCTTAGAAGACTCAATTAGCTCAATTTACTATACCATACTCATTTCTTCTTCAATAAATAATATAAACAATATTTCAGTTAAGCAACATAAAAAGTGACAAATTGGAGCAAACATGCTTCGAAATTGGATGAAAACTTTGTTATATATAAGAATATTTCCCACAATATGTTTATAGACAGTATCAATGCAACGGCAGCAGACTTATTTCTTCCTACATATAATAAAACGATAAGCAAAACAGCTGTTCCCCATGTATGGTGGAACGCAAATTATACATGTTAGAATTAATGGAATTCTTAGTAAATCCAGCAGGTTTTCTCTTGGTTTATCTCAAGGGAGTATATTGTCCCTATTGCTCTACATAATTTCTGTTCTTAATTTGGAAGAAATGAGTAACTCCAAAATAAAAATTTTACAATATGTTATGTTATGTAATATGTTATATTTGTCTTTATCATACATGCTTATAAAAGAAAATATTAACAAAAATTGACAGAAAAAAGTACATACATATAAAAAAATTCAAATTTTGTCAGCATGCTGAAGGGCGGAATTCATTTGCATCAAATGTTCTTCCATTCAAACCCATACTTTCCTCCTCTGTTCCAAACGATTCAGCTTTGGTTACTTATTTTGTTTAGCATTTAGATGCTTATTTTTCCCTTGATTTCCGGATGTGTTTAATAAACTGATGATATATGCACCTTTACACCTTGTAAAAGTGTTAATGGAGGAGCAAGTACTATATCTAGATTTATGGTGGATTTCGACGAATGGATGTATAAAAATGGCCTGATCTGTTTCTTTAGTTAAGAAAGAAGTCGCATTCCAAATTCAGTCGAAATGGGAAATCACCTTATACCTGTTAAAACTGTTATAAAGTTTTTTGGGAATATATTTAGATTAAAAGCTAACTTAGAATTCGCATATAGAATTTGTCACAGGTAAACTAGAGAAGGCATACAATTTATTAAGGTCAGTACAATACTCTTCTTGGGTTGCAGATGTTTCAATTTCCTTTATGTTCTACAAAGCATATATCAGATCGATCTTATATTACGGTTGCATATTCTATAGCTTCTCAGTAAAATTGGATCAATGCCAGTATATGTTTTTACGAAAATGTTTACGGTTTTTACCATCTGCTCCAATTATAGCTTTACTAATAATGAGAAGGAAATTTACAGCAATAGCAGAATTGTTTCCAACAAATATTCAATAAATATCCCCAATTTAATTTTATACTACTAAATATACTCCCAGAGGTAGCAGAATTACCTTTGTTATACCGCTGTTAATACTTATGTAGTAAATTGATTGCTAAAAATGTTTCATGTAATCAGATATTGAAAAGCAAGTTGTATTAGCAATTAATGTTATCATGTATATGTAGGGTGGGTGGGTGTCCTCCATCCCACCCTTAAATCAGTTAAACATAAGCGAGGGTTTTAATAAAAAGTAAAATATAAGTAAACACAAAATATTTGCACCTTTTAGAGATTTATTTATACAAATTTTTCAAATTATTTTTGATGATGTTTTATTGATTGGAGGGTGGGATAGAGGCCACCTACCCACCCTACATATACATATAAATTTCAATTACTGATTGTCTCGCGGTTTGGAGTAAATTTAATTACAAAACTTTAAAAAATATATAAGTAAAAATTGATGCATGATGGGTGGGCAGACTTTAAATTTCAATTATATTTAAACTTAAATTTTGATTTTGTTTTATTCTTTATTACATAAAAGGTTTGACTGTTCTAACAGCAAAACCATCAACGATTAGCAATTAATGTACTACATATGAGGAAGTGTTTGATATATTATCCAATGCGATCATTCTAATTGGAGACTTCAATATCCCAGAATACATTCAACATAATGCTGCATCCTCTATAAACAAGTTGGAGATATTAAATAACTTTCTTAACTTCTGTAATATGTGTCAATACAATCGTGTTAGTAATGAAAACAGTGTAATTTTAGATCTAATTATAACCTCATCGTATGTTAATTGTGTTGTTAATAAAGAAATTGAGCCAGTTGTAAAAGAGGATGTGCATCACCATGAACTTATGTTAAGGTCACATTTGACTCCAAATTTTAAAGGGGATAACTCGATAACTAATTTTAAAAGAGCTAATTTGCCACTACTCTAATCGCATTTACAACACATTAACTGGAATAAATTGTATACAATTTTGGACATAGACATCGCTTGCAACCTATTCTATCAATACCTATACGAAGGATTCGATCTATACATGCCAAAATTTAGATGTAACGCAAAATCTAAAAAATATCCTCCCTATTTTAATAAATCAATCACTGCAGCTATAGAAGAAGTTTGTTTTTTTTTCTTTTAGAAAATTTACCTTAAAACTAAAAACGAAGTTGACAAAAATAAGCTTCATTTCTCAAGAAGCAAATTAAAAAGTGCAATTAATGAAGCCAGAAGGAACTACATCGGGACGATAGAAGAAAAATTAAATTCCGATCCATCTAAATTTTGGTCACACATAAACTCTTTAAAGGGAACTTCAAGAATTCCAGGAACAGTGAAGTATTTAAACAAATAATACACTGATGCGACTGGTATAGTAAACTGCTACGCGGATTTGTTTAATTCGGTCCATGCGTGCGATAAGAATGACGAAACAACTACACTGGACTTTTCCATAGAACACCTGGGAGACTTTTAAATTTCTGAAGACTTAGTTCTTCGTCACTTGAAGAAATTACGTGCAAAATTTACAATGGGTTTAGATCAAATTTCTTCGTTTTTAGTAAAAGACTGTGCGTGTGTCTAATATCCACCGATCACATTTATTTTTAATGTAATATTAAAGTTTGGCAAATTTCCTACTACCTGGAAAAATGTTCCCATCTTCAAGAACGGTGATAAGAGTGATGCGGTAAATTATCGACCTATTACTTTAGTTAGTAATTTTTCAAAAGTGCTAGAATCAATATTAAGTGAACATATAACGTATATAGTGCGTACAAAAAACAAATCGTTGCAGAACAGCACGTTTTTGTTGCACGTAAATCAACCATGACAAATCTTTTTAACTTTACTCAGTAAGTAACGGGTGTCCAACAATTATTGCAGTCCCGGGTGGCGTTGAAATGAAAAACGTAGGTCGATTCTTACATGTTGCAAATAAATGAACTGACATTTTTAATGCAAATTTAGGTTATGTTTGACAATTAACATGTCAGTGTTTTATTTGGCACATGAAAGAATCGACCTACGTTTTTGATTCCAACGCCACCCGGGACTGCAATAATTGTTGGACACCCGTTATCTGCGGCCATGGATGATAAGTGTCAAGTCGATGTAATATACACTGACTTTAAAAAAGCCTTCGATACTGTCACGCATATATCATTATTAATAAGTTAAGAAAATATAGTATTCATACAAATATTATTAATGTTATTCACTCATACTTTACAAATCGGCAATATTTCGTTCATTATGAAGGCTCTATTTCTAAATCGTACACACCAAGATTTAGAAATAGAGCCTTCATAATGAACGAAGTATTGCCGATTTGTCACGTATGAGTGAGTGGGATACCACAAGGCTCCAGTCTTGGACCTCTGCTATTTGTTTTATTTATAAATGATTTGGTACAATATATTAAATCACCATGTTTGTTATACGCTGATAACCTAAAAATGTATAGCATAAGTACTAGTTTGAGAGACTGTACAGTATTGCAACACAACCTGGCTAATTTAAATGATTGGTGTAACAGAAACAAACTTTATTTGAATTACGATAAATGCTCTATAATGATTTTTTCTAGGAAAGTAAACAATATTTATTATGATTATGAGTTAGATGCATGTGTGTTGAAACGAATAAATGAAGCAAAGGATCTTGGTGTGATATTCGATAAGAAATTTACGTTTAACACTCATGTATGTTATACTGTAAATCAATGTCACCGTCTCATGGGGTTCATAATAAGAAACTGTAAAGATTTTAAAGATTTTAGTAGAAATGAAACAATTGGAAAACTATTTAATACTTTAGAAATAAGCAAAATAGAATATTGTGCACATATTTGGTCACCTATGTATGACACATATATAAATTACGATGAGAATATTCAGAAAAAAGCTATTGAAAAACTTATTCTTCTCAACACATGGCAGGTATCTTGAGAGGGGAAGCTATGACAACTTACTTACGTATTTTAATTTTAGTACCATTCGTAATAAATATAAGATTTGTTCATTGTTATACTTGCATAAACTTATTCATAACTTTGTAGATGAAACACCCACAATAAATTCATTGCAATTTAACATTCCTAGGCCATCAATGTGAAATTGTCGGACATTCGGTTTCTGCATGCGTAATTCATGCCATCATACAAATTCTCCATTAATTAAGATGTGTCAAATATATAATGATATTCAAATTAACTGCGACATTTTTGGTCAAACGGTAATAGATTTTAAAAAGTGTGTAGTAAAACGTTTTATGTAAATACTTATATTTTAAAAACGGTATCTTTTCTATTGTATCATGTATTTGAATACAAATTTTGTTCTTTTTTGTATTGTGCACTACTTTATGATTTGTTCTGTAACTGGACATTAGTCTGTTGGGCAATAAATTATTATTATTATTATTATGTATACGTAGGGTGGGTGGGTGGCCTCTATACTACCCTAAAATCAGTAAAACATAAGCGAGGGTTTCAATTAAAAGTTGTAAAATGTAAATAAACACAAAATAATTGCAATTTTTAGAAATATATTCATACAAATTTTTCATATAATTTTGAAAGATGTTTTATTGATTGGAGGGTGGGATAGAGGCCACCCACCCACCCTACATATACATTAAAACTTTAATTCCTTATCGTCTCGCGGTTTCCAATAAAATTAATTACAAAACTTTTGAATGAAAAAGAATTAAAAAGGTAAAATTTTTGATTGTTATTAGTAAAAATTCGATGCATGATGGGTGAGTAGACTTTAAATCTAAATTACATAATATTAGCTATAGATGGTCATTTATATTTAAACTTGAATTTTGATTTTGTCTCATTTTTTTATTACATAAAGAGTTTGACAGTTTTACCAGCAGAATCATCAACGCTTAGCAATTATAGTTATCATGTAAATGTAGGGTGGGTGGGTGGCCTCTATCCCAATCTCCAATCAGTAAAACATAAGCGAGGGTTTTAAATAAAATTGTAAAATATAAATAAACACAAAATAATTGCAATTTTTAGAAATACATTCATACAAATTTTTCATATAATTTTGGATGATGTTTTATTGATTGGAGGGTGGAATAGAGGGCACCCACCCACCTTACATATACCTATAAATTTCAATTACTGATCGTCTCGCGGTTTGGAATAAAAATACAAAACTTTTTGAATAAAAAAAGGAATTTAAACGATAAATTTTTGATTGTGTAAATTAGTAAAAATATGATGCATGATGGGTGGCCAGACTTTAAATCTATTAGATAATATTAGCTATAGGAAGTCATTTATATTTAATATGTTGGATGCTTGAAGCCATAACTTTGTGATACATATTGAATCAGGAACTTTATCAAATGATAAATAAAACTTACTTTGTTAATATCACACACGGAATTTATTTCGTAACTATAGTTTCAACCTTACAAGGCCATTATCAAACGTACAGTACTGTTGAAACTATAGTTACGAAATAAATTCCGTGTGTGATATTAACAAAGTAAGTTTTATTTATCATTTGATAAAGTTCCTGATTTATATTTAAGCATTTCAACTGATTTTAGTCATATTTCTAAAATCCTTTTTCATCACATATTTCGATTGTTTTTTTATTATTTTTATCTCCTACAATTGTATTCGTTTGGATTTTTGTTGACAAATTTTCAATTGTTTTTCTCTTCGTTTTAATAAATTTCAATCGTTCTTTAGTTTTTTTTGTTGAAAAATTTCAATTGCTTTCAGCAGAATTTTGAATTTTTTTTAGAAAATTTATGTTTTATCTTTTATTTTAGTTTTTTCTAGAAAACTAGTAATTTTTTTAATTTGTTTTTTTTTTGTTAAAACATATTCAATTGTTTTTTCTTCTTCTAAGTTTTTTAAAATATCAATCGTTTTTTTTTGTAAAATTGCAATTTTTAAAGTAAAATTCTGATTTTATTAGAGATTTAAATTGTTTTTTCTGTGCAACTTAATTGCTTTTTTAAAATTTGAATCGGAATTTACAATTTTTTGTATACACTTTGAATTGTTTTTTTAGTTGGTTTTGTCAAAGTTCAATTGTTTAAAGTAATATTGGAAGTGTAGGAATATTTTATTACATACTTCGATAGTGTTTTAGTCTATTTTTCTTTCCTTAAAGAATTTTGTTTATAAATATCGAATTGTTTTTTCTTTGTTTTATTAAATTTCAATTTCAGCTTTGTTACAGATTTTAATGCTTTCTTCTTCTAAATTTTTATATTCATATTCAAAGTTTTCAGTTTTCTTTTTTTAACCTGTGTAAAACTTTGTTGTGGATTTGAATACGAATTTACAGCTGTTTTATTTGTGTTGAAATGTACAACCGTTTTATTACATATTTCGATTGATTTTTTTATTATTTTCGTCTCCTAAAATTGTATTCGTTTTTATTTTTAGATTTTTGTAGACAAATTTTCAATTCTTTTTCTCTTCGTTTTAATAAATTTTAATCGTGTTTTAGCTTTTTTGTTGTAAAATTTTATTTATTTTAAGTGATTTTCCACTTTTATTTTTAAAAAATTCAAAACAGTTTTATTACAGATTTCAATTGTTTTTCAGTTGGTGTTAAGAAATTTCAATTGTTTGAAGTGAATTTTGAAAAAATATATTTAAAGAAATATTTTACTTTACAACAGATTTCGATTGTTTTTTATTTTTAGTTTTATAAAATTTCAACTGTTTTTACCCATATTTTTAAAATTCTATTCTCGTAAATTTTCAATTGTTTTAGGTATATATTTTTTTAATTTACAATTTTATTACTGATTTCAATTGTTTTTTATTTCTAAAATATGAAAATGTATAGATAATTGAAATTATATCGTCTCTCAGTATTTCTGTAAAATTTCAATTGTTTTAAATGAATTTCTAAGTTTCTTTTTAGAAAATTCACAGTTTTATTAATTGTTTTTCGTTCAAGATTTTTATTAATGTGAAATTCAAACATTTTAAGTGACAGATTTCAATTGCTTTTTACTCAAGATTTTTTTATTGTGGAACTCAAATATTTTAATTGCATATTTCAAGGTTTTTTTTTAATTTCCTTTAAATTCACGCCTGTTTTTTTTTCTGTAGACTTTTAATTGTTTCTTTTGTGTTTTTGTTCGTTTTATAAAATTTCAGTTGTTTCAAGTAAGTATTTTATTACAGGTTTTGATTGTTTTATCAAAAATTTTGTAAAATTTCTACTGATTTTAGGCATATTTCTAATTTTCTTTTTGTAGATTTTCAATTGCTTTTAAAAAATTTATATTGTTGCAAGTAAACTTTGAAATATATTTTTTTTAAAGAAATGTACAAATCAAATGTTTTATTGCAGATTTCGATTGTTTTTATGTTTAATTCTGTAACATTTCAACTGCTTTAAAAATTCTTTTAGCTTTCACGTACATTTTTAATTGTTTTAAATATTTTCATTTTTCTTTTTTAATTTAATTCAATTGTATTTTGTAAAATTGTAATTATTTTCATTTATTGGTTTTAACTTCCGATTTTAAATTGTTTCTTCTTTGCTTTATTAGATTTCAACAGTTTTTTTCTATAATTTTAATTGTTTTAAGTGAATTATCATCATACTCAAAAAAGCTTTATTACAGATTTCCATGGTTTTTTAATCTATGTAAAAAATAATTGTTTTAAGTGCACGTTTTAAAGTTTTTTTTTTCAAATTTAAATTTAAATTTGCTGTTATTTTTTTCTTAGAGAATTCAATTTTGTTTTATTTTTATTACATAAAGGGTTTGACTGTTTTAGCAGAAAAATTATCAACGATTAGTAATTAATGTTATCATGTATTTGTAGGGTGGGTGGGTGGCCTCTATCCTACCCTCCAACCAGTAAAACATAACCGAGGGTTTTAATTAAAATTTGTAAAATATAAATAAACATAAAATAATTGCAATTTTTAAATATTTCAAATAATTTTTATTGGTGCTTTATTGATTGGTGGGTAGGATAGAGGCCACCCACCCACCCTACACATACATATAAATTTCAATTACTGATCGTCTCGCGGTTTGGAGTAAAATTAACTACAAAACTTTTTGAATAAAAAATGAATTAAAAAGGTAAACTTTTTGAATGAGTAAATTAGTAAAAATTTGATATCATGATGTATGGACAGACTTTAAATTTAAATTAGATAATATTACTTATAAACAGTCATTTATATATAAACTTAAGTTTTGATTTTGTTTTATTTTTAATTACATAAAGGGTTTGACTGTTTTTAATAGCAAAATAATCAACGCTTAGCAATTATAGTTATCATGTATATGTAGGGTGGGTGGGTGGCCTCTATTGTACCTTCCAATCAGTAAATCATAAGCGAGGGTTTTAATTAAAAGTTGTAAAATATAAATAAACACTAAATAATTGCAATTTTAAGAGATTTATTCATAAAATATACATGAGGGTTGCTTTTATTATAAAATACTTAGCACAAAGTGTCCACCATACTTGCATAATAAAATCTCATATAGAAGTGATGAGACGAATGTTATATATAGTCCATTTAAACACGATGTAATTACTATTATTGTAAGTATTTATGTAAAATTTCAGAGATATGGTCAATAAGCAGTGTATTATTATTATTATATTTGTATTGCAAAACCTTAAACTATGTAGTAAGTGGGTAAGAATTACTTAGTAAGTAATCCATAAACGTCCACTTTATGGTCAGGGTCTCACCCGAAAAAGACTTTAGGAACATAAACAAAGGCCCCATTCTCGATACTTATCGTGGACGATACGCCGACCCATAAAAGTAGTCCTTTTATTATTTTATATATATAAATATGTGTGTTTGTGCGTGTGTATAAAACTTATCCCGATTTTTGCATTATCCCATCGGACTTTATCGTCGTGTTTATTTATGTTTCTGCCGCATCTGAATAAAAAAATATATATAACAGCCATAAAAAATCCTGCATGCGAGGAAGTTGGATGCCGGCCAGACCTTCCCCTATATACTTTTTTTGTCTAGTCGTGTTTTGCTTTTTTTCGCGAATGTAGGAGTTAATGTGCGGTGCAGTTTAATCAAATGTAACAATAAAATTGTCAGGATTGTAAGCTTAATATATTCACTCATAAATGAATTAGAGTTTGCCTATGTGAACAAAGATAAAGGATTTTGCTAAAGTTTAAGATGAGTAAAATTTTTAAATAAATGAAATGATTTAATTCATCATGAAAGAAAAGCTGTTTTATTAATAATTATATTATAAAATGCAGTTATTTGTTGGTAATGAATACTTAGTGAATAAAATGTGTATGAAGTTGTAAAATAAGACAATAAAGTAAAGAATGAAATTGTATGAGTTACTTAAGCATAAACATAAATTCAACATTATTATTAACGATTATTGTTAAGGATCATTAACGCATTATTATTTTATCAATAAGAATATTATTGTTAAGCATTTCTCTCATAGAATTTTTTTAGTATATTAATTGGCATCGGTTACTTGGCCATCTGCCACTAGCGAATATTTAGATTATTTTTATCTTATAACTAGAAATGATGAATGAGCGACCCATAACTGAACATTTTCTCGATTAGAGTCTTCATGGCTGAACGAGGGACACATAACTGAAAAATTTCTCGATTAGGGTCTTCATGGCTTTCGGATTCTACGAGAACAGAAGTAGACTCATGGACAGGTTTACACTAAAGTTATGAGGTTGTTAATGAAATAAGGTAAGAACTCACCCATACCTATTAAAATAAAAATTAAATTGCGTACTTAATGTTTCTCAAAAATCGAACTATTTGCGTATATACCTTGTTGTTTTCTAGTGCTATGAGATGTGTAATGTTAAGTGGTAAGTAAATTATTTTCTTGATATATTTTTTCCAAGTTTTAGCATAAACAAACACTAACTTTTTAAGATTTTTTAAGATTTAATAATTCACAAGGTGTAAATTATTAACCACACACAATTAATCTTTACGATTAACCGCTCCTCATCACGACACAAAACAATTAGAAAATACCACCCACATTTTTTCCTTCCTTTATCTCCACACCAATTACTCACATGTACTGTAATCAAAGGGAGTAAATCTGTAATAATTTTTATTACCCTATACATTAAATATTTACCAAGCGCGTATTTATTTACATAATTAGTCGACATTAGCCGTGGTGTGTAAATCAAATGTCAAAGCCGCAAACATCCATTATTTTGCATCGGTGAATAGCGCATTAAATAGCTTTTTCGAGATGATGTTTGTGACGTTGCGGGCGCGTAATGAAAAACGATTTTAATTACAGGCCAGGTACGCATATGCGTGCGTCCTAATTAGTATTTAATTATTCATCACTGTACGCAAGCAAGAACGTAATTTAATAATTCAGAACTCTGCACTCGGATATTTTCTTCTTTTTTTTTTGTTAGAAAATACAGTCATGAATGTATTTTAATGTGTTCTTTTATAGATTTTCTAAAAACAAAAATAATTAATTCTTGGCCCTTCCTTCTGCTTGCAAATTATACATTTATTTTACACAGAGAATTTTCAAATCCACTAAAGCAGTGTACACTCAAGGTAATTCTTTAATTACGAACATATTACATATAATCGTTTAAATTAAGATTAACACAGAATCCAATTATATTTCGGCGGTAATGGGAGCGAGCGAAAAAGTCGCTCATTTCCAAACATTAATTAAGATCCCCGATATAAACGTCAATTTAATAAAGTATATCCCTAATAACGAATCGCGTTTTATCGAGTCCTCGCAAAGTCTTTTAATTACTTTTAATGGCAACGCACCGAAACCGAGTAATCTGCTCGCATCTACAATCGCAAAAAATTTATCATCAAAGCGAAAGTGTCAACCGACAATTAGGGGAAATTAGTAAAAATAAATAAATTCAATATTCGGATTTAAGCAAAATTTTAAGATTACTGGTTACTCACAGCTAAGTACTTATGCGACATTGTTTCCCCCAAAGAAAAGAACGAAGAGCGATCTAATGGAGAGTTAAATAGGAAAAAAATGGAAAAAGCCGCGATCACCGGGGAGAATTCTCACGATTCCCACTCTCGTCCTAAGCATGCGGGTTCAAGGACGCCGGAAGTAATAAGGGACGTGGGCCAGGGTGCGTTTTTTGCGCGCTCTCTTTCGCTTCCAGGACCATTTCTTAAATTCCACACACAAAAGGGTGACGTTGAATATAGGGCATATAAATGGGTTGTATTTAAAATAAATATAAGTATAAACAAAAAAATGGTGATGTGGCCATCATAGTACTTTCCCTATATTTTTCTCGAAAACTATGAGGTTTACACAAAAATGTTATTCTTAATAATTTGTGCACTTTTAAATTCTTTACAATTATTTGTTATATAAATTTTATGTACCTCTTGGGATATGTTCTACTGATTGGAGGATGGGATAGAGGATATCCACCCACCCTACATATATTTTTCAACTTAAATCACAACTATGTTGATAATTTACTAAACTAAAAAAATATTATTTTGAGTTTAGTTGAAAATCAAAAATCGGTCAGGTGCTAAAGTATCTTGGTATATGTAGGGTGGGTAGGTGGCCTCTATTTCAATCTCCATAAATTATTGAAAATATTTGTGTCAAATAAAATATCATTCTGCTCATTTACATTAATCTGTTACTAAACTGTTAATTCTGAAAATTATAAATGAACTCTGGCTGATGATCAATTGATTGGAGGGTGGGATAGAGGCCACCCACCCACCCTACATATATCAGGAAACTTTAGCAGCAAACCGATTTTTGATTTTTAACAAAACCCAAAATTATATTTGTTTACAGTTTAATAAATTATCAATCGAGTTTTAATTGGGATTGAAAATTGTAATGACAGAAGACTATTACTGAAGATATCAAATGATAGATATAAAAAGATGACAGTTATAAAAAAAACAGTTGTAGAAACTAGTTGGAGATATATGATAGATGACAGAAAACAGTTGGAGAAGATGACAGATGACAGTTACAAAAAGCAGTTAAAGAAAACAGTTAAAGATATACGATAGATACTAGGAAACAGTTGTAGAAGATGACAGAAACAGTTGCTGACGGCAGATAATAGATGACAGAAGACTCTTAAACAAGACAGTTAACTTGTGTCAGATGATATAATGCAGTTATAGAAGACAGCTGCAGATGGCAGATGAGAGATGATAGAAAACAGTTTTTGAAAACAGTTGACAATGACTCTAACAGAAATAGTGAAACATGACAGTGACAGATGATAGATTACATAAGACTGTTACTAATGACATCAAATGACAGATGGCAGTTGTAATAGATAATAATTAAAAATAACAATCGAAGACATATGATATATGTCAGACAACAGTTGCTGAAGATGATGACAGTTACAGACGACAGTTGCAGATATATGATAGATGATAGAAGACAGCTACAAAAAGCAGTTGCAGATGACTGGTGTCAGATGTTAGATGATAATTGCTTAAGACAGTTAAAGAAGAAGAGAAATGTTAGAACGGTTAAAGACAACAGTTGACAATGACTCTTACAGAAATAGTGAAAAATGACAGTGATAGATGACAAATAATAGATGATAGAATAGATGACAGTTATAGAAGACAGTTAAAATAACAGATGACACTTACAGAAGACAGTTGCCGATATATGATAGATAATAGATGACAGTTAAAGAAAGCAGTTGCAGAATTTAACAGTGACAGTTGCAAATGACAGATGATATTGACAGTAGACAGTTACTGAATATATCAAATGATAGTTGGAGATATACGGTAGATAACACAAAACAATTATAGACGATGACAGAGACAATGCATATGAAAAATAATAGATGACAAAAGAGAGTTGCTAAAGATGATAATGATAGATGACAAATGATAATAGCTGGTGTTAAATGATAGATGATAACTACATAGGACAGTTACAGGGGATAGTTGCAGATGGCAGACGAGAGATGATAGAAAACAGTTAATGAAAACCGTTGACAATGACTCTGGTAGAAATAATGAAAAATGAAAGTGACACATGACAGATGATATATTATGGAAGACTGTTACTGAATATATCAAACGATAGATGACAGTTATACAAGATAGTTAAAGAAAATAATTGGAGATATATGATAGATAACAGACGACAGTTTTAGAAGACAGTTGCAGATGACAGATGATAAATGACAGTAGACAATTACTAAAGATATCAAATGATAGATGATAGTTATAGAAGACAGTTGAAAAAAATAAAGACATTTACGATAGATGACAGAAGACAGTTGTAGATGACAGAAGACATTTTCTAGAAATAACAACATATGACACATAATAATGACTGGTGTCAGATGATAGATGGTAACTGCATAAGATAATTAGAGAAGACAGTTGCAGATGACAAATGAGGGATTATAGAAAACAGTTAAAAAAAACAGTTGACACTGACTCTGACAGAAATAGTAGAAAAAGACAGTGACCGATAACAGATGATAGATTACAGAAGACTGTTACTGAAAATATAAAATGATAGATAAAAGTTATAGAAAGCAGTTAAAGAAGGCAGTTGGAGATTTATGATACATGACAGGAGACATTTGCAGAAGATGCCACTTTCAAAAAGTTTCACTTTGGGGATATATGGGGGTCTATTAGGGCTACTTTTTAAAATTACTTTCATCATGGGTGTCCCAAAAACTCTAAAAGTATCAAAGTTGTATTTTTTTTAATGAAACACCCTGTATTTTATTGCATTTTTGGATCCTTCGATAAAAATAAGTGTGTGTTTTAATAAGGTTTTTATTACATAAACCTTAAGGTTTTTGAAATAATTTGAACTTTGTAAAAATGTAACCTAATTTTCATGTTTCAAATACTTAAAAAATAATTGAGTTATGCATACCAAATTTACACTGAAATGTAACAATAGATCATATTTTATTTTCCAAGTATAATAAACTTGACATCTTATGCCGGGTGTAAAAAAATTGGAATTAAACAAATGAGAACTTTAAATGGCTATAACTTCATTTATTTAAATGTAACGCTATATTTATTAATTTATTAGCAAATGCACGTTTTAATTACCTTTCGAATGGTATTTAAATCTTAAGTGTTAAATCTTCTCGTTTTTGCAGAAAACGCCAAAATATTGTTTTGCTCCCCTTCAAAAATTAAAGCTAAAATATATATGTAGGGTAAGTGGGTGTCCACTATCCCACGCTCCAATCAATTATTTTATCAAGAACAAAAAAAAAACAATTGAAAATCGACTGACGAATGACATTTACTAAGAAAATGACAAAAATTGGATTGATGAGGCTGATACTTGGCGAAACTCCATTATACAATTATTAAATAAAAACACGACTGTTTAGAGTGTTGCTTTATTATAAAGCAAAACACTTAATAGTCGTGATTTTATTTAATAATTGAAGAAAATGACAGTTAAAAGCAGTTTCAATAAAAAAAACAAACGAACAATAGAATTATATTTCAAAAAACAGTTATAACCTTTCTAAAAATACACATTAGTCTAATACTTAAAACAGTAGAAGAAATTAAAAAAATAAAATAAATAAAATTTGCTAAGAAATAACAGTTTTTTGACAAAATGTACAAAATATAAACATAATCTTGTACATTGCTAAAAATCAACGTTAAATTAAATCATTTGTTACATTTCTAAACAAACTGTCACGTAGTAAACAGTTAAAATAATATATATTCGCTTAAACTATTGCTTGCTCAAAATCAAGTTCCGCATTTCCAAATTCACCGAAACTCACGTATCCATTACAGCTTGTATATTGAGTAAACGTATGGTATACACACGTAAATATTTTCACGCCCGACAGACCAACAATTCAATATAAACGTTTCCGGGCATCGCAAGAAAGTTGTTTAAACTACCGAATATTAAGCAGGTTGGGTTACAACTGAATAATTTATGTACATTTCTGATCACAAACAACCCTGGAAAACTCGCCTGTACTCAATCAAATGTAATCAACGGTGTGTATATATAATTAATGTATGATTATAATCAATAAACAATTAACTTTGTAACTATCTAATTAATTTGTATTAATATAAGTGTTAATAATTATCATTTTAGATCGAGAAAATTTATTACCGTTGCAGGTAAAATCTACAGCGTGTAATAATTAATGCGAGGGTGATGTATAAGCACCGTCTGAGTTTTAATTAGGAGCGTCCCTAGGTGATCCACTGAAATTTACCTTGCCGCACTAATTTCCTTATGCAATTATTGATTCTCTCCGCTTTTTACCTACGGTTCATCGCACGCGAATTTCCAACATCTGAGAATAAGAAGAGTGCACGATATCCGCTCGTTTTTTTTTTCTTTTACTTCTCGTTGCTTTAATTATCGCAATTAACTAATCGAGCGAATGTAATAATACAGCAATTTCACGTGAGATAATTTTAATTTCCATTTGAATTAATTAAACCTGTTAGATTTATTTATGTAATATATAACTCGACGATTTTAGAATTATAAACAGGGAGAATGCAACAAGCGAATTTAATATCTCCAGTACACGCTAGTGGAGGTGATTCGAAACGAAGTATATTTGATATCCTCGACTCGCCTCTGGCTTGCCTTAAAGGCAACTAAAGGGGTTTACGAGTATTTACACCATATATCGCCACAAGAATGTACACAATTTTCCTCGAGGCCACTAAAGCTCTTTTCATTCAGCAAGTGTGTTTGTGGGTGAATTACACCAGAATGAATTTTTTATTATTTATATAATTACTTCCTTAATTCTAAATGGAAAAATACTATAAATTCGATGGGGTAAAATATTTGTTAACAAACACAGATGAAAAATTATTACAGAAGATAGAGAATGAAAGATAGTTACTTGGATAATGGTTATAGGTGCATATTTTTAAAAATTGATTTTTTTGATCTATAGTTAGGCCCAAACTTTGTAAGGTGAATTATTGGTGCGGTGACGGAATTAGGATCTGTGTATTTTAATGTGCCATTTTGAAAACCAGTGTTGAAGGGAGTCAATTAACTTTTGAAGGAATTAAAGGGCTTTTGGTAATATGGGAGCATGTGTGCTTAGGGCAGCGTCATCTGCAAGTTGCAGGAGGTATTTGGATGGATTAAAGAAAAGAGGATTAGTTTTGTAGACATCAACGGATAAAATATTATATAACAGAGGTGAAAGTGGAGAGCCTTGAGGGAGTTCTTGTTCAGGAGTAAAGAAATAAAGAGAATTAATTGTAGAAAAATATATAATTGTACTAACATTGTAAGAAAAGAATTTATACAAAAAAATGCATGTAGAAGGGCGGAGTTCACTGTTATGTTCTTGCATTGATTTTTTTTTTAAATGTGGAGGTTACTAGTTTGAAAATGACAAGTTAAAATATTCGAAACTATTATAGTCACTAAATAAAGTCTCAGTTATAAAAACACAGATTTTAACTTTTCATTTGCGAATTGAAAATTTGCCAAAAACAATTGAAATGTATTTTACAATTAGAATATTACAAAATATTAATGAGAATTCACTGAAAAATGGTTTCAAACAACTGAAATTTTACACAAAAATAATAATGAAAATTTTAAATAATACCATTTGATTCTTGAATGATGTCGGCGTTAACTTGGTGGTACATTTTAATAAGATAATTAAAACACTTTAACTTTGTTTTACCACATAAAATTTTATGTGGTAAAACAAAGTTAAATTGTTTTAATTATAATACCATTTGAGATTATGACAAAAAATGATTTGAAATTTCAAAAGAATTGAAAATTTTCCAAAAAGTTGAACACTTATATATATATATATATATATATATATATATATATATATTTTGCAAACAATTGGAAGTTTACAAAAATAAACATTCAGAATTAGTTATAAATTTGATTAAAAACGTGAACCTATAGTAAAGTAAAAACAGTAATTAAAATTTTACAAAAAGCAACAATTGCATAATCAGTTAAAATCTTTCATGAATGATTTTCTCATTTACCTCAGCAAATAAGTTAGCACATTCCTGTAAATTAGTCGACAATCAATTGTGGAGGAGCATATGTTTAGGAAAACCACTAGTTTTTCTAGATTCTTTAACGTAATTCCAAAAAATTCTGCGATTAGATTTAATTTTGATCTCAACATTATTAATATAACGCCGATAAAGAAAATCATTTAAAGTTTTGCACTGAGTGCTTAAATTGGAAAAAATACTGTAGTCATACATACAATTAGTTTGTTTGAACTTTAGATGAGCTATTTTTTTTTCTCATTTGTCAGCTTTAACAGTTCGCTATTGAACCATTTAGAAAATTTTCTACGTTTGTACTTCAAAAGAGGTACACATTTGTCTATTGCTATATACAAGATATTATAAAAGACGTTAGTATTTTCATCAATATAGAGTATTATGATAGAAAGAAATAAGTAGATGACTTAGGATAAATGATAAAATCTTATAAAACATATAGAATGAAGGATTTCTCGAGATATAGCATAGAAAACGTTTCAAGACTTGCAACAGAGAATAACAGATGACGGAGGATAGAGGGTACCAGAAGACAATTATAGGATAGCTGAAGATAGATTGTAAAAATTGCAAAATTATAAACAGAGAGTCTTTCGGAAGACGGAGAACACCAGGAGACAAATAACAGATGAAAAATTTGTTGCAGAAGACGAGAAAGAAAAAATATTTTAGCAGAATAAAGAACAGGACACCGCAGAAAACTTCAAACTGTCGACAATAAATGACAATAGAAAGAGCGTATCAGAAGATAACGTTAAAAATTGCAGAGAAATATATGAATCTAGAAGCAACAAAGGACTGTAACTATTCTGCGGATATTGGTCGAGTGGAAGAACATTGAGCATTAGTGAACTGCGGCCAAATTTTTTGTATATATTTACTTAAAATGTTAGCAGAATATTCTGACAGACATAGAAAAGTAGATGGTAAAGGCCAAAAGGAAAAATATTACAGAAGGCAGATAATAAATTATTGCTGCAGATAGAGCACATAAAACGCCATAAAACTTGAAACAGAGAATAATATGAGACATAAGACAGAGGATATCAGAAGAAGACGGAAATATATGGTTAAAATTGCAAAAGTATAAACAATAAGGATTTCGAAAAGCAGATAACAGCAGAAGGTAAATCACCGGGAAAATATCGCAGATGACAGATAATGAAAAATTGTAGTAGATGAAAAACACGACAGATTGCAGAAGGCACGAAACGGAGAATAATAGGAGAAGAGGATGCCAGATAAAAACTTGCACAATATAATAGTAGATGTCGGAAGATTTTAAACAAAGGACAATAGAAGATATAGGACAGTAGAAAGAGAACAAAAGATAACAGTAAGTAGAGAACAAAACGTAAAAATGGCAGAGGAAGAGAATAATATGAGACATAAGACAGAGGACATCTGAATATGATACATAATTTATGATTAAAATTACAAAAGTATAAATACAGAGGATTTTGGAAGACGGATAAGAGCAGAAGGCAAAGGACGGGAAAAAATATTGCAGATGATAAACAGACAACAAATAGACAATTAAATATTGAATAATAGAAGAAGAAAATGTCAGATAACAAAATGCTGAAGATAAAAGTAGATGCCAGAAGATTTTAAACGAAGGACGAAGATTCCAGTAGCTAGAGAATAAAAGATAAACGCAACAGAGGATATAGTTGCTAGGTTGCGAGAAAACCAATGGCAAAATATTGTAGAAGACAGAGAACAGAACATGTCAGCAGATACGATGATTATTTAGAGCCAGCGGTAAATTGTCAAATACATTATTTAATGCAAAAGATAAAGTCAGTCCGCTAAAAAAATCAGGTGTTTATAAAATTTCGTGTCCCGAATGCAACTCTATTTATATAGGTCAAACAGGTCGCAGCTTCGAAACTAGATTTTCTGAACATTTCAGGGCGTATAGGTTAAATCAAAACAGTAGTATTTTTTCAAACCATTCTTTAGAATGTAAACATGAATTTCCCAAAATCCCAAATCTAAACATTTTACATCACTGTACCAAAGGTACAAAGCTTAATCTCCTCGAATCTGCCGAAATTTTCAAAGAAAGTAATAATCCTCACGTTAATCTGCTTAACAAACAAACAGATTTAATGTACACGCCACTTTTCAAAAATCTATAATCCGTTAACGATGCGTAATCCCCTTCCTTTTACCTACCCGACAATAATTACCCCCCAACCCTCTACACATTAGTATAAATAGAACGCCTTCATTAATTTGCTTCACTTGATAATGACATTAAACCGTCGAAACTTAAGTCGTGTGTTTTTGTAATATATGTTTATATATTAGATAATTTTTTAGTAAGTGCATTAGTTAAGTGTTTAAATGATAATGGATTACAAAGAACACAAAATTTTTTTAGAGAGTATTTATTTTATGCGCTATAGAGAAAAGAAAATAAATGTCAAAAAGCAATAATGAGAAGAACAGTAAAATGCACTTGATAGAAAATAGAAGATCATAGAAGACTAAAAACAGAGAATACCAGAAGACGTATCATAGAAGTCTGTAAAACATAGGTAAAACATTTTCAAAGAATAGGAACTCGAAGATTTTAGTAGATAGAGAGAAAAACATAACAGTAAACTAAAAATGGAATATGATAGAAGTCAGAGAGGATGGGAGATAATATAAGAAAATAATAAGAAAAAAGTTAATTGCTGTTGATGGAAAACAAGATATGGTAGAAGACTAATCGACTCGAAGATTTTAGTAGATAGAAAGAGAGCAAAACTTAAACTTAAGGATAATAGAAGATAGATAATAAGAGCTTGTAGAAGACAATAATCAGAAAACAGTAAAATGCAGTTGATAGAAAACAGAATATGCTATAAGACTAAAGACAAAGAGTACAAGAAAATATAGGATAGAAATTTGGAAAAGATAGGTAAAACATATTTCAAAAAACTCGAAGATTTTAGTAGTTATAGAGAAAAACATTACAGTAAAATAAAAATGGAGGACGATAGAAGACAGAAAATAAGAGATAATAGAAGACAATAATCAGAAAACAGAAAAATGCAGTTGCCAGAAAACAGAATATGCTAGAAGATTAAAGACAGAGAATACCAGAAAACGTAGGATAGATGTTCCTAAAAGATAGGTGAAAAAAATATTTCAAAGAATAGGGATTTACAGATTCTTAGTAGATAGGGAGCAAAATATTACAGTAAACTAAAAATAAAGAATGATAGAAGACATAGAATAGGAGATAATAGAAATCAGATAAAAATACTAAATCAATCTTTACATGTTAATTTATTAATTTTCTCCTTAGTTCTGGTATCTAGAAAGTTAAATATATTCAGAAGTAAGATGCCAGTGAAAGACCCTGGCAAAGTATTGGAAAAGACAGGAAACGGAATATATCCGTAGAAGTTGAATATATTCAGAAGTATTGAAAAAGACAAAAAAAAATAGAACATTTCAGTAGATAGAGGATACAAGATAAAAGGCTAAAGACAGGGAATTATACAGAATATTTTAAAAAGTAGAGAATAAAAAATTACAATTGGTAGGAAGATGGTGGAAGAAACCACGGGATGGTGAAATATATATGATAGGAGATGGCAGTAGATAAATAGCCAAATATTTGGAGGTAGATTAAATTCTGCAGTTGACAAGGAATAGATATAAAATGGCAAAAAACAATTGTAGAAAACAAAAAACTAAAAATAACTGTTTATAGAGAACATAAGATGGTTGAAGTTGAAAGAGAGAATGCAAGAATAGAAGGATAGAGAGATGAAAGGGTAAAAGATAGGTAAAGAATATTTCAAATAATAGATACTATATAGAGAGAAATAAATATTATAGTAAACTGAAAATGGATGATGATCAAAAACAGAAAACAAATTTTACATTTTAATTTATTGATTTTTCATGTGATTGAGGTAACCAAAAAGTTCAAAATATATAGAAGTAAGAGGCCAGTGAAGATAATAGATGCCTATGGTAAAGTATTGTAGAAGACAGACAATAGAAAATTGCAGAAAATGATATAAAAGAGAAGGTACAGGATAATAGATAATAGACAAATATTGGGTAAATAGTAACTCTTGTTTTGTTCCATATTGTTTTTATTTTCATTTATCTGACACGTGTTTCGGTCTTCGCAGACCATTATCAAAGTTAAACAGTCAGATAAATGAAAATAAAAACAATATGGAACAAAACAAGAGTTACTATTTACCCAATATTAATATATGTTTCCATCAAGAGTGCAGCGCATCAAGTATTAACTTCAATAGACAAATGATGACAGAAATTAGAAAATTAAAGATAATAAAAGGCTGAAGGCAGAGAATAGAAGATGCAATAGCAGAGATAGAAAATCGTGGAAGACATATGAAAAATGAACAAATTTTAGTTAAAAATTTACCATAAAGCTGCCATTTATCATTTTAGCGTTGCACTAGATCCCACCGACAAATATTAATTATTGTTCTTTGTCAATAACAGCCGCGGAATTAATTCAAAATAATTGTTATTCTAGCGCACCCTTGACCTACCATAATGCATTATGCATTGCTATATCGTGCTTTTGACCTACATTACCAAAGTTTGTTTTAATCAAGCGTACTCCTGACCTACCTTAATAGGCTTGGATAACTCTATCGTATTGTTGACCTACCTTAATGGTCTATTTATTACCCTGGCGCAACCTTGACCTACCTTAATAGTTTATGCATTAAGTTAGCGTACTCTTGACCTACCTCAATAGTATATGCATTGTCTTAGCGAACTCTTGACGTACATTGATTAAATTTGTTTTATTGCGTTCTAATAAATTAGTACATAAATCTAGTGAACTATCTAATAAATATAACTAATTGGGATGAATAAACGATAGTTTAAGTAATTAAAAAGATGTGTGTTAAATAATTAACAGTAGATTAAGTACATCTAATTTACAACACATTTTATAAAGATAAATAATAAACCTTTCCTTCGGCAGTAATTAAAATTAATAAACTCTGTCTAGATATTAATAAAACATAATGGGTTTTAAAGTTGCACGCGTTGAAAGTACTTTGGTGTTAAGTAGGCTTGATTTGATCCGAATAGATTTGCCCGACTGCTGAATTTCTTACTTTATGCACCGAAATATTATCAACTTATACGGTGTATAATGCATGAATTAAAAGTTGTTCCGACTTGCATTAGGAAATTAGCGCGGAAAGTTTGGGCGAAAACCGTAGTGTTTTTAATTAGGAAACTATGCACTTTAAAGAGAGCGCGGCTCCTGAATTTAATGTTATTATGTATTCAATATAGATGTCGCCAACTTTGACCCTATGCATTCGAGCGTTTTTGCAGTATTAAACTTTGCCCATTAAATACATACGTAAGCTGCACAAGAATTATTTCCGCTCAAATACCGACGAACTAAAAACTAAATACATAATGGTTTATTGTAATTATATTAATTAATTAATTATATTAAAAAAGCATGTAATAAGTATTGCCAAAATTGAATGTAATATAATATCAACTATCAAAAATGTAATCATCAATTGAATGATTTTAGAAAACCAGAAAATTCTAGAGAGGAAAATTTTTATTTTAGTTAATGTAGAAATAAGGTAAAAAATTATGAAGATAATTTTTAATGATATAAATTGTAAATAAATGATTTTCTTCTTTGATTGATGATAAAATATTTTAACAAATTTAATCGCATAACATTTTTTCTTGAATAATTTTATCTCTTGGTAAAACATTATAAAATAATAGGTGAAGAATTAATTAACACTTGGTGAATTTTTATAACCTAACACTTTTCCACTTTCAGAAGCTATTTTCAAACTCTTCCTCGGAATAAAAAATAACTCGTCCTTGACTACTTGCGGTTGTGATAATTTTAATATGAAATCATATAAATAAATCCCGAGGGGGAACGTGGATATTAATAGGAAGAGTAAATAAAGCTCCACCGGCGAAAGTAAATATTAATTAACTCATTCAAACTTAAATAAGAAAAGAAAAGGAGAGGGAGAGATAAAAAAAACAACACTTATTAATATTTACCCTTCCTTATCTTTATGAAGTCGGGCATTATCCCGGCACGTGCTTACAATCCACTTCCTCGGGAACCGCGAAAAACTTATGAATTATGACGCCCCGAGAAGCATAAATCCTTCACTCATCCCCCCTCCACCACCATCGCCATTGTCCCCGCTTTTGTGCCCCTTTTACGGTTCCTTCTCATTTTTAACGATCCCATCAATTCCTCCTTTAATTTTTCTAAGGAAAGGAGTTAATCCACAAAGGGGCGCCGCGCGAAAACTTTCCCTCATAAGTTTATAAATTAAAACCATCAGTTTCAACTCGAGCGGTATTAATCACTTTTATCATGCAACAGGATGTACGCCGGACCCTCCGTATAATTAATTAAAATTAGGCACGGAAGGGCCAAAGTTTTTATTGTTCGCGAGACAGGGTGAGAGATGGTAATATATTCTGCGTGGGGGCAAATTATTCCGTGTACTGTTTAATCTCGCGCGAAACGTACTTGTTGGTACGTGTTTGAGGCGTTTCTTTGTTTTCCTTCACTTCGCCTAATGGAAAGTTGAATTGAGTTGGGTAAAGAAAGATTCCGTACATCTTTTTATGAATTATGTATAAATCATTATATAATGTATAAATACAACAAATGTATTTTCATAACTTAAAATAATGAGAATGTAATTCATTGTGTTTGAGTTACTACTATTTTTCTCTTTTAAAAGAAAGACATGTGCGGTGGTGAAATAGAGGCGCCCCGAGAAAGTTCGATTTCAATTGGCATTTCTAACGACTTCCCCTTTTCGGTCACGTATCCGTTAATTTGGATCCGGCATCGTCGTCGTCGGCATTTAACGCCCAAGAAGAATTCCTAGAGCTCACCTTTCGCCCGGACCCTCTCACGAACCGGGGGCGCGGTAACCGGATTAACGAAGGTTACACGCTTCCACCATTTTTGCACCCTACCCCTCGCAAACGCCTTAATTTTATTATTAAATTGTGATCGAGTAAATGCTCACCTCTTACAATTAGATCCAAGTTTCGTCGTTTCGTTCCGTGGGGGCGGTGGCGTGCGGGGGCGAGGGGGTCCCGCCCTTAGAATGTTTAAAATATTTAGAACAATTCCTCCGCCCTTAGAGAATTCAACGGGGTCGCAGAGGGATGTGAAGTGCGGAAGGCAATGAAGAATTTGCAGGTAGGGTAGGTAATTGTTCCTTTGAAAATCGTTTGGATAACTCGAACAAAGTTTCATATTAATTTACGTTCAGCCATCCGTTAAATATTACGGTTTAGATGAATAAGTTAATTAATATAATTTAAATAAAAACAAAATGTGTCTGTGTAACAGCGTTTTAATATTAGCTCTGTTGTTATATTTATAAATCCATAAGAAATATCCATAAATTTTTATAAGTGTAGATTTTTAAAAATAAATTTGAATTTTAAATTGTTAAAATATCATCAAATTCTCTAAATTGAATCAACTATCAACTATCAACTGTCAACTGTCAACTGTCAGCTGTCAAATGTCAAATGTCAAATGTCAAATGTCAAATGTCAAATGTCAAATGTCAAATGTCAAATGTCAAATGTCAAATGTCAAGTGTCAAGTGTCAACTGTCAAGTGTCAACTGTCAAGTGTCAACTGTCAAGTGTCAACTGTCACTGTCAACTATCACTATCAAGTGCCAACTGTCAACTATCACAATCAACTGCCAACTGTCAATTATCAACTGTCAACTGTCAACTGTCAACTGTAAACTGTAAACTATCAACTGCCAACTGTCAACCGTCAATATTCAACTCTCAAATGATATCTGCTATCTGTCATCTATTATTTGTTTATTTGTCATCAATTATATGTCACCTCTTATCTCTTATCAATTAATTATCTTTCGTTTCTTATCTACACTTTTCATAATTATTACATCGTTAACAATACCCATTAAGAATATAGACTCTCCGTTAATGTCAGCGTAATCAAAAGTTGAAAAGTTTCCGTATGAAAACAGTTTTGTGTTTATAAATCCTCTAAGAGATTACGGTCTAGCGCATCCATCACGTCGTTACGATGCAAGTTTTAATTACTTATTTCAGGGTAATTCCCTATATATACTATACTTAATGGATATTAAATTTCATTATGAAAAATAATGGTTCGCCGATAAAATTAAAACGTCAAATACTCGATCGATTAAATTTATACACTCGTACAAAAATAATTTTAATAACAATATTATGTTCGTGTTTTGTACGTAATGAAAACCTCCTATTTTTTTAACTTTTACACGAATACATCCGTTCGCGTTTTTTTGCCTTTATTTCCGGGCTCTCCTCCTCTCGATTAAACTCTTCAATTAAATTTCAAATGCGAGGCGGTTTTGCAGATGCTTGATCTATAAAGCTCCTCATCCCAGTTGGCCGACCGCAACACGGGATCTGGCCGATCGCTCATGCTGACCCGTCATCCGATACAGAGATTTCCAATCTACTTTAAATTAGCCCCCATTTGTCAATTGCACCATACATCCTCAGTTCCAATACGGAACGTACAGCTGATCCGCTGCGGGATTATTTACTGCAACAAGGTAACACTCCCGACAGATTTAATTAAATTACGAACTTTTATATAATGGTGGAAGGGGAGTAATAGAAAGAATAAAGTAAGTGCACCTCATACGAAAGATTGGAAGTGCCATCTTTTAGAAATAAATGAGGTGAAGATGATGGTTTGATGAAGTATACTTTTAGAAATTGCAGATTTAATTAATTGCAAGAAGCAGTTCAAATTTAGTTGATATAAATTTCATTAGTAAAATTGAAGCGATGTTTTACTGATTTGAGGGTGGGATAGTGGCCACCCACCCACCCTACATATACATTTTAACATCAATTAAAACAGTGACGATGATTTCTTATAATTTAATCAATATTTTATGGTTTTGTTTTATTGAAAACTTAACGGCGATCAGTAACTGGAATTACTATGTATATGTAGGGTGGGTGGGTGGCCTCTATTCCACCTTTCAATTTTAAAATATTCTTGAGGATTCCTTCAAAAATTCTTGCACATAATAAGTAATAAATAGATTGAATTTTATATTGATTTTTTTTTTATTTGATAAAAATTTAATTAGTAAAATTGAAGCGATGTTTTACTGATTGGAGGGTGGGATAGTGGCCACCCACCCACCCTACATATAATTTTTAAGATAAATTAAAATAGTGTCGATGATTTCTGATATATTTATTAATACTTTTAGATTTTGTTTTATTGGAAACTTAACGGCGATAAGTAACTGAAATTTAAATGTATATGTAGGGTGGGTGGATGGCGTCTATTGCACCTTTCAACTTTTAAAAAATTCTCCAGGATTTGTTTAAAATTTTTTGCATATAACAAGTAATTCATGGATTGAATTTTAGATTAATTTTGTTCAGTTAATAAACAATTAATCATTAAAAGTAAAGAGATGTTTTACTGATTAAAGGGTGGGATAATGGCCACCCACCCACCCTACATATACATTTTAACATAAATTAAAACAGTGACGATGATTTCTTATAATTTCATCAATATTTTTAAATTTCGTTTTATTGGAAACTTAACATCGATCAGTAACTGAAATTACTATGTATATGTAGGGTGGGTGGGTGGCCTCTATTTTACCATTCAACTTTTAATATATTCTCAAGAATTTCTTCAAAAATGTTTGCACATAACAAGTAATTATTTGATAGAATTTTATATTGATTTTATTTAGTTGATAAAAATTTATTTAGTAAAATTTAAGCGATGTTTTACTGATTGGAGGGTGGGATAGTTGCCACCCACCCACCCTACATATACATTTTAACATAAATTAAAACAGTGACGATGATTTCTTACAATTTCATCAATATTTTTAGATTTTGTTTTATTGAAAACTTAACGGCGATCAGTAACTGAAATTACTATGTATATGTAGGGTGGGTGGGTGTTCGCTATTTCACCTTAAAATTTTTTAAATATTTTTTAGGGTTTCTTCAAAAATTCTTGCACATATCAAGTAATTCATTGATTAAATTTTCGTAAACATTTAATCAGTAGAATTGAAGCCATGTTTTAATGATTGAAGGATGGGATAGTGGCCATCCACCCACCCTATATATCAATTTTAACATAAATTAAAATAGTGACGATGATTTCTTATAATATCATCTATATTTTAATCATAATGATAACTAATTTGGCTTTCGCAGGGGACGCTCAACTTCGAAAGCAGTTTGTGGTTCTGTTAAGAAAATTATCAGCGGTTTTGAAGCCAGCCATTATCCAGCGACATCTTTCTTCGACTCAGCAAGACCTTCGACTGTATTCCGCATGAGGTTCTCTTGTGAAAATTTTATTTCTACATTTTCAACCCACAATGTTGTCGCTTGATAAATTCCTATTTCCAAAATAGAACCCAACAAATAATATTTAGAAATCGACTGTCCGATTTTGAAACCATATCATGTAGTGTGCCCCAAGGGTCTATTTTAGGACCCTTACTCGTTTTAATATATGGAAATGATCTACCAATCCACATTGAAAATGACAAAATTGTTAAATTGTTATGTATACAGACGGTTCAACACCTGTAAATCAGTGTGTAAAATATCAAACTGTATAACAACATAGGGAATGCGTAAAAAACGATGTCTTTAATTGGTACACCTCCAACAAACAAAATACTGTCACTAACGTTTTCTGTAAATTTCAATAATTAGAAAAATAGTTTGCACAAGTTTCTCGGGCTTACCCTGAACACTAAGTTAAATTGGAAAGAGCATGACAAACCCGCAACAACTTTCCTTGAACACATAATACACTGTCATCCTAACGTTTTCTCTAAATTTTGATAAACAAGGAAATGGTTTTTCGAGCTTACTCTAGAAACTTAGTTAAACTGGAAAGTGCACGAAAAAGAATTGTCTAGAAACTCAGTCGTGTAACATTTTTACTCAGGCATTTAAATAATTCCTTGCCTCAATTTGCTGTTAATGCTGCTTTCCATGATCTTTTTCAATCGCATATTAGCTACTGTATACTGATATGGGGTCATTCCAGTATGGCTTGTCAGATATTTAGATTGCAACGTCGAGTTATTCGAATTCAGGCACAGTAAAACAAAATCAACTATGGAAGTACAGGTTAAGACAGCTATCAATACGTTCAGCTACAAACTACCAACTTTTTTCCAAATATTCTATATGGAATATTTCAGAAAGTCGGAACAAATTCATTGCGCAAGTTTCACGATCTATTTACGATTTTGCCACTCGATGTAGCAATGAATGGATTTATTGATCAACCCTCTTTGAATATTACTCTATGAGATAATAATGGCAGAAGTCATAAAACACACATATATATCTGAAAATGCAACAGCTTCTGTCAAGAGAGATGCTAAGTGACCAGACACTTTCGCAATCAAATTGCAACAACTTCTAAGGGAAAACACTATGTATGATTATCTATTAAGAGAAATCATTCTCATAGATATTTAGCACATTTTAACTTCGGCCAACACACAAATCTTGGTCATTTGACCATACTGTAGATCAGTTGCTGGATTCATATTTCCTTTCAGACAATACCGGCAGCTTTATCAAACACCAATAAACGCATAATTAAACTTCAAAAGTAAATTACTGTTTTGATGCAGCAAGTAGCACAGCTCATGAAAAAATACTCACCCCAAACGAGGAGTAGAAACCGTTCAAAATTATACAACCGTGGCCATTTCAACAATAAAGCGAAAAAATAACACTACTGGTACCACTAGAAGTATACATAACAAACGCATTCGATGAAAGTGAAGAAACGAGCAGCCCCAGGGCTTATGTCGAACCATTTTTTGCTACTGCCACAAGTCTTTTGTAATACGTAACCTATATAAATTCTGGGACTAAATTATTAGTTGATATAGGTACCCAGGTCAACATTTTGGCGGTAAATCAACTATACGTCAATACTCACCACTGCGCCAAATTCTAAAAGTAAACATCAGCCTGGACGTGAATTTTATATGAAAATTTGTGCTTGCACAAGTTAACCATTTAATTCTATGCGTCGACTTCTTTCGACATTTTAATATCGTTGATAATATTACCCACAACTGGGTAATAAGGAATGCCTTATGTTCAGAACTGTTAAATTCTTTGTGAGCAGTAAATTCAACTTCAATTAATATACCATTGTCCCGGATTTATATCCCTACAATTGTTTCAGACGCAGTCAAATATGGTCATATCAAGAGCACAGCTCGTCCTATTTTTTCCAAAACGCGTAGGTTAGCACCGCAAAAATTATAAGCGGTAAGTTAAAAGTTTGATACACTACTCGACCATCAGCTAGCTTATGGACAATGCCGTTATACCTGGTAACAAAACTAGATGGTTCTTGGTGTCCTTGTGGAGACTACCGTATCTTAAACAGAAGCATAATTTCAGGCCAGTATCATTTGACACTACTTTTACAAGAATTTTCCTTATAACTGTTTTGGTTGCACGTTATTTGTCAAAATCGGTTTGGTCATGGCAATCCATAAAATTCCATTCAATATTAAAGACATCCCAAAAATGGTAATTGCCGCATCTTCCGGCCTATACGAAATGCTGGTGTATTCGTATAGGCCGGAAGATGCGGCAATTACCATTTTATATACAAGTTTGACTTCAAAAAAGTCCTTGACGACATATTTATCTTCAGCAAAGACGAACACGAACAATTTCGCCAGCTTTGATTTATTTTTTCAAATCGTTGAAATATGAAAATGCAATTTTTTTTCACGAATATTGAATTCGCAGTGCCATTGCCATTTTGTTTGTACAGACTTTATAAAGATTATTTCGATTAAAACTGTAAATACAATATACTAGTCTTGATTTAGTGTTATCAGAGCTATTTATATCGATTGGTTTAATTTTTACAATTGTTGAAATCTCCAAACGCAATTTTGTTTACACGAAGATTGAATTCGCAGTGTTGCCATTTTGTTTCTGCAAACTAGAAAACAAAATATTCTAGTCTTGATTTCATTATTTTAAAGCTTTTTATCTCGATTGGTTTATTTTTTACAATTGTTGAAATCCCCAAACGCATTTTTTTCATAAATATTGAATCCGCAGCGTTGCCATTTTGTTTCTACAGACTTGATAGGGGTTATTACAACTAGAACTTGTAAATAAAATAGTGTAGTCATGATTCTGAGCATTTAAAGTTTCTTATTTTGATTGATTTATTTTTTACAATCATTGAAACCTCCAAAATCAATTTTCTTTCATGAATATTAATTTCTCAGTATTACCATTTAGTTTATACAGACTTTATGGAGATTATTACTATCAGAACTTAAGTAAATACAATATTGTAGTCTTGATCCTGAGCTTTTAAAGCTTTTTATCTCAATTGGTTTATTTTTACAATTGTTGAAATCTCTAAACGCAATTTTCTTTCACGAATATTGAATTCGCAGTGTAGCCATTTTGTTTTTACAGACTTTATACGGAATATTTCAAACAGAACTTGTAAATACAATATTCTAGTCATGATCTTGTGCTTTTAAAACCTTTTATCTTTATTAGTTTATTTTTTACAATGGATTGAACTTTTCAAACGCAACTTTCTTTCACGAATATTGAATTCGCATTGTTGCCATTCTGTTTCTGCAGACTTTATAGGAATTATTTCATTTAAAACTTGTAAATTCTATATTCTAGTCTTGACTTTGTGCTTTTAAAGCTTTTTATCTCGATTGGTTTATTTTTTACAATCGCTGAAATCTCCTAAACAATTTTCTTTAACGAATATTGAATTCGCAGCGTTGCTAATCTGTTTGTGCAGACTTTATAGGGATAATTTTAATTAAATTGTTGACTTCATTTGGAATAAAAATACAGACAAAAGCGTTTCCAGCGAAACCAAAAAAAAAAAAATATTAAGACGTAGCATTAATGATGAGGCAATATAATCTCTTCAGTGTAAGGTTAATAGAATCATGTCTTTCTCGCAACCCGCTGACCTAAAAGCTTTACAACGTTTCCTCAGCATAATCAAATTTTATCACCGCTTTATCACATAATATTCGCGTTTTTTTTTTTGTCACCGCTAAACCAACATGCTTGATCAACTCCATGGAATAAACAATTGATCTGGATTCAACTCGCACTGTATGCTCTTTCGGCAGCCAAGGCCGTATTATCAAATCTGCTATGCTTACGCTACCAGACCCTGTTGCGAAGTTAAACATCATGACAGACACTTCAAATTCTTCTGAGTTCCGCGATCGCTATCTTTCTTTACAAAATCTTTCATGTCAAATAAGCGCAAATACAACAAAATTGAATTATTATTAGTATATTTATCCATTAAAAGGGCTTGAATATTATCTTGAAAATCAAGTATTGATCATTTTTACGGATCGTAAAACTCTGAGCAGCGTTGTCTGTTCTAATTCTGATTATTTTTCAGTAAAAGAGCAGAAACACTTGAACTTTATCGTGTAATTTACCTTTTTCTTCCGGCACATCTCTGGAAAAGATAACAACATAGCTGATACCCCATCGAGTGATGAAACTAATGCTTTAATAACAACACTTTAAAATTAAGTTTGTATTATTATTATTATTAGTACACTGGCCAAATTACTTTCTGAAGATATTGAATTGTAATCTATTCTGCGTGCAGCACGAACATCTATGTAAACACGTCACTTTCAGTCACTTTCAACACGATGACCCTATGTTCCAGCATTGAGTCAAAACGTTCCTTCTAGGAACTTACGCACTCGTACAGTGAGACGTCTCGTACAGACACGTTATGGGTGACCGAGGATGAACCATTACATCGTACTCTTAGTCAAGTCCTGTTTAAGGTGTCGGAAAACTAAAATTTACCTGTTGTGAAATTTTTAGACCCAGATGGCCGATTCATGGATATTAATATCGTCATAATAGGCCTTTTGTCAAAGCTCCCTACTGGTGGTCAGCACGGCTAGACCGCAGAGGTAAAATGCTCCCCCACACGATTGCCGAACTGGATAACCTGGACTTGGAGTCAGCAAACGTAAGTACTAACGTTTGGTTTGGGCCGCCTACGGGACTGGAAGGTCGAGGAAGGAATTGAAATGATGAGCTGACACCACCTCATATCCTTCACTTTTGCTTGCTGGGAGGTAAGGAATCTTCCACCACCGAGATCAGGTAAAGCCTGGTCCATCCATCGAGCCGACTGGGAGAGGTTACACGAGGAAACCCTCTCACTAAGGTTCAATTAAACCTAACGAGATCAAAAATTAATTAACCGAAGTGTGTACTAGTAGAGCATCGAAGTCAAGGAGGCAAGACGGGGAGCGAAAGCGGCTAGATCCGACCTTCTTAGAAGAAGACGAGCTTGCAGCGCTGGAATTGAGGAGTCATAGCTGACAGCAGCTTCAGCGAGGGCTGACTTCAAGCGGCGCAAGGCAGCAATCTGGAAGAAACTCTGATGGAGGTAAATGACGATCCTTTGGGCAGGTGGAACTGAGACGATCGCACGCGCTCTTTTTCCTGGAAACTTGAACCATGCGACACCCAAAGGCTATCCCACTCTATGGGACGACACCACGGACGACTACCTTACAGAGGACGAGATTATTATTATTATTTACGGCTTTATTTATTTAAAGAAAGAATGTAATACATAAAATCTATTCTAGTGTAGGCGAAGTTCAGGTAGTTGACATATAACAACTATTGTTCTTCCACTTAACCTACTTAACTTAGGTGATTACAAAGTGTATATGTGTACAAGTACTATTCAAGAAACATTAATTATAATTAGAAGTAACATATAAATAACATTTGGTAGACTTGGTAAAAAAATAGCAAAAATTGGTAAACCCGGTGAACTTAAAAACTCACACAATTCTAGCAGCGGTCGCCGCAATTCCAGGTCGCAAAGTCCTTGGGACACGGCGAACTAGGCACTCGGGGAGTTCGCTCTTGGCAATCCTGCAACCGGCACTTTGGGAAGGAACATTCCCAAAACGGTATAAGAGGGCTCGATTGGTGTTGCTACCGAAGGATGGTAACTCTTAACGACTGCCGGAGACTACAGGCCTCTTTGCCTATTGGAAGAGTCGGGAGGATTTTCCAGTCGTCAATTCAGCTTTCAAAATTGACTCTTGATGCTCTGAAAGAAGACCGCAGGCTCACCAACGAGGCTAACACGGGCTAAGAGGGAAACCGAACTGCTTTGTAATTACCTTAGACGTTAGGAACGTTTTCAACTCGATCCCCTGGTCCACCATCATGGGGGCAGTGGCGAGGAAAAGGTCCCCGGGGTACCTAGTAGCCATCATCGCTGATTACCTGCACGAGAGTTCGATCAACTTCGTAGGAAACAACGGCATGCCGAACATCTAGGATGTGAAGGGTTACACACGCGGGGTAGATGCCATAGGCTTCGCAGATAACATCATGATAGTCGTCAAGAGCAGGGAGATCGAGGAGGTTGAGAGGCTGGCAAGAGATGCGACCACGATAGTCTCACAGTGGATTACAGAAGCAGGGCTGGACGTAGCGGCCGAGAAAACAACGGTCGTTTGGCTTTCGAGACGCCGCGCGGGCAGAGGAAGGTTAAACGGCAAGGTCAAGATTCTGGGCCACGACGTGGCAGTAGGCAAAACGACCAAGTACCTATGGTCCACAATAGAAATGAACCCCTTGTGCAGCAGACACATTGTGAGGCGCCGATGGCTGATGGATCAACCGGTAGAAAGGCGTCTGGACGAAGAAGCCCTTTCCACCATTGGAGCCTTGGATGATTAGAAGGCACGGCGATTCATCGAATTACCGTACGCAGATTTTGTTAAAGCTTCGGCAAGTACCTTTACAATATTGAAAAGCCCCTAGCAAAGAGTGTTCTTAGTGTAAGGACGTGGTGAATAATGCGCGCCACACATTCTTCACATGCCTTCAGTGGGAACAGAAACGGGAAGAACTGAGCAGAGAGCTGGGCGAGCCTGTTGAACCAGGAAGCCTTGTCCTAAACATACTGAAGAGTGAAGAGAAAATGGGCCTCGGTAGATCGGCGGCTAAAGAAATCCTGAAGGAGAAGAAAGCTTTTCTTTCAAAGTTAGCTGGTTCAGTTGGGGCAGTAGGGGAAGTTGGGGTAGTAGGGCCAGCTGAAGGAGCTGCCAATGTAGCTGGAGCAGAACTCGTAAGTGAGGACGAGGAGGAAGGCACTGAGGACGAAGATTGATGAAGGGACGAAGGCAAAGAAGAGGTGATAGGTGGAGCACCAGATGAATTTTGTAACGATACTAATGGTGACTTGACTATCGGTTGACCAGCATGGACAGGTTCCAAGACGATGGCGGCAAAACTAGAGGTCGTGAGCCCTTAAGTAAGATTATGTCGATCAAATTTTTTTAAACTTGGCCTATTGCCATTTGTAACCATTTTATATATCTTCTTGTCTTATGTATACGTTATCAAAAAGCATGTTCTCTTACTGAAATTTCTACAGATTCCGTTTCTAAAGCATTTCTAAACTGTTGGATTAAACGCTTTGAAACGCTGAAGACGGTCATCACTAATTGAGACTGGCAGTTCTAATCCAATACTTAAAATTCCTTTTTGCAGGACTTTCCTTATTCATTTTAAGTCCACAACCTCGATTAAATTAATGGTCAGGTAGAGCAAATAAACAGATAATTTAAATAATCGATACTTGTTCTGCTACTCTTGATGGAACCAAATTTTCAAATTAGGACAAGTAAAACTCTTGTTATGTTCCATTACTTAATTCCATTAATTTAAAGACACAATCTGAATGAGCAATGATATTAAGAACTGGATAACTCAACTCTTATTAATTTTATTAGGTGTTACGATAGTATACAAATCATATCGTTAGAAATTCTACGCACAAAACGATTTCATCTGCCTCAAAATCCCCCAATGATAATCCTCAAACATTTGGCCCTACGGCAACACGTTCAACCACTCGTAGAGATTATGTTCACCCTGAGTTAACACCTGCAGGTATGTTTTCATCCACCAGGTGATTGTAAATAACGAAATTGATAGAGAATATTTAGAGAATTCTCTTTATGTACTTTTTTTGTTAATATGATATAATAACAATTCTGGATTAATATATGCACCAAGTAACGTAAAGTTGCGAAGCATATAAACGACAACGCACGGTGATATTCCTGTAGAACAGCTTAAGAGCATCCCCTAGCAGAAACTAATGAACCTCGTAGAAGACACAGGAGTACACAGGGAGTAAAACATCCAGAGGCGCACAAAAGGACCACGAAGACCGCAGTACAGTGGTGTTAATCGACACCACCTCTCGAGGAAGAAAAACGTTTATATTATAGTCACATTTTGTTTTAAAAAAGAAGACGTAAGAAAAAAATAAAATAAAAAGTGTCTGCAATGTAATTGACTATAAAGTCACGCATACCTTCTTTATATTACAAACACAGGCCATACGCCGGTGTAACCTTGTACGAGAACAAAGGGGGCAGGAGAGGGTGAATGTGTGTTTAATGAAATTTCCGTTACACGATCGACTGGCGGCCGGTCGGATTTTAATTAAGTAAATTGCGGAAAATGCAGGCACAGCGGAAAATATGTCGGAAAAGATTTAACCCTAGCATTAACGCCCGTCATCCCTTTCAGGCCACCAGGACCGGTTCCGGCCCGAATTGAAATTCCGATCGGCCGTAATTCGATGGCGGCGGCAATAAACAACAAAACGACGCCGGCGACGCCGAAATTAAGTAATAACCCGGGGACAGGATCGCGTGCGGAAAATTGAAATCGGACTAAATAAGATATGGATCTTTACATGGTAATAACAACCGATACGTGCAACAAGTGTAGGCACAAACCACACACACACACACACACACAGAGAGAAAAAAGGGGTGGTGATTCGTGCTGACAAAAGTTTCGGCGCTTTATTCATAATTAATGGATCCCTTTGCGGGAATTAATTAGTTCCTAAAGAAATTTCCACGCCAGTTGGGGAGCGGATATAGAAAATTAATCTTCTTGTTGCGAGTACACTCCATTTTCAAATGGTGAATTATGTAACGTGTCTTCGCTCTGCATTCATTCAATCATTAATTATCAACGGCGTTGTTTCCGAATTACGAGCACAAATTGCAATTACATGTTTTTATAACCTTTCCGGCGCTGAGAAGACAAAAGGCAATTACGGCGAAAGGGAGGGTTTAGTTATGTGTTTCCTTAAATGACTTCATTTTATGAACTTTAAATAAAATTACATGCATAATTGCATACTAATTTAAATAATCCTAATTATTAACATGTTCTTTTTAACTACTTCTTGACTTTACTTAGAATAGAAAAGTTTCTAAAAGTATTGAATTTATCAACTTTAAAGCATAAATTAATGTTTGCATGTTTATATAATCATGTCATGTTACGTAAAGTGGTTATTTAAATTTTATTTCGAACTGTAACCGTCCCATTTCAGTATTCATTAAGTGTCCACTCTGTAAGCCGGTAATCGTAAAGATGATGGAGTTTCGTATTTTCCCGGAATTCTGTATGCAGTTGATGGGAATTACGCGGAATTTTCAGGCAATTAGTACACACCTGAAATGAGTTCGCGTAATTTCTGGGCCTCGCGCGGATTAATTCTGAAATTAATTCCCCCAACTGAAAATTGTCATTATTGCCAAGTTTTCTGCGAACGAATTACGGTGTAAAAATGTATTTATCTAACTATCTTTTACATGCAATGAGTTATTATTTATAGCTTGATTAGGTAGGCAATATTGGTATCATCAGCAAACTACATTATAAAATCATACGAAATTACATTTGCATATCTTAGTTATATAATCATGAGGTGTTTTCCTGTTGCCTTCTTGCGGCGAATATCACAACAGGTAACCAAATTGGGTCGGATTAAATTGAAATTTCACCTGTGGAGTGGACCAGGATTTATATTCCTGGGGTGGCGTGCGATGGTTTATTCAGTGTTGGGATCAAATAAGCCAATTTTACGATTATGGCCGCCCCCACCTTTCACGACCAATTTCCAACTGAATTAACGGTGTTTAAGGGCGAATTAAATTAAAACGCATTTATTTCGCGTGCCGTTTACAGTCTTGAACAACAGGCGACTTAAGTATGATTAATAACGCCGTTGTTCTATCGCGATAGATTTAAATTCGGAATTGAATTCGAATGAGTCTTCTTTATTGCTTAGATAACTTCGTTCTACGTACTCGTAGGAATGAAAATCAGAATTGAATAATTAGTTTGTGTAAAACAGGTTATAAGCAAATTAAGACTTTATAAATGAATGAAACTTATATTTGATTTTAGGTGGAAACTTAATGTGTATTATATTGTATATATAATTTCATGAAGAGGGCGTTAGGAAAGTTTGTATGTGGAACAAATCGCGTTTATGAAAGCCAAGTGGAGTGTATGTTTGCCATTGCCAGTGGTCCCTAAGTAGATATCAAAGTAAGCAGGAGAGTGGTCGTTTCTCTTCAACTGGGAAGTTTGCTTAATGGTTATGGGGATCCCTTTTAAACAGTACAGTTATGCGGTCACGCGATTTATTATTATGGAATGGAACAAAATTTTCATCAAGCTAACTGGGACTCGGCCATTATCTCCGGCGAGTGGTGCAAATATAACGCCGGCGGAAATCCCCATTTTAACCATGATGAATATTTTAAGTTACTACACCGTCGTCGTCTGGCAAGTAATTGTTGTTGACGGATTTTTCCTTGGAAGGAATTAAAGTAGAATGTTTTAACTGTTACGATATGTTTTAGTATCTTGTATAAAAGCAAATAAACAGCCTCGCCTATGACAACATATCTCAAATAATCATTATAAACTTATAACATCCACTAATACATAATTAATCTGCTAATTAAAAAGAGTTGGTTTAATTTATTCCATAATAATATGAGCCTCAAGATTTCTCCACCAGAAGAGTATATTATAAACCAAGATTTTCCAAAAATTCGCCCTTAAACACTAAGAATTCTAATTATATAAATTGATTAAATAGATCAATAAAATAATGACTACAAACTTTAGATTTGTACAATTTATTTTTAGAACTAATTCTACATAATGAATACATACAAATATCTACACACTCTCACGTAGATTTCCAAAAATTCATACTTAAAGCAACATGTTTAGTTAAAATTTAAAAAATTATAAAACGGTAAAAACATTCAATTTTCATCAATCCAAATTAAGCCTACGACTATAAAAAAATTAAGTCCATAAAAGCAATATTTTTACACATTCAATTTTCAAAATTTAATCAAAATTAACTCTACTTTACGTCTACATAAAAATACTTTCACATACCCACTTACATTTCTTTAAATCTACCCTAAAAAATGGTAAAACAAATACGAAAAACGTTAGATTTTTTCAATCGACTCAGAATTAATTCTACTTTGCTTTTTAATTCTAAAAATATCTACACATTCTCACCTAGGTTTCCAAAAATTCACACTTGAAAGCAACATGTTGAAATTAAAATATCATCTTGTAAAAATTGTTTAAAAAAAATAGTAAATGAATTGTTAAAAATGTTTAGTTTATAAAATCTACTTAGAAATAATTCTACTTTATATTTACATAAAAATATCTACACATTCTCACCTAGTTTTCAAAAAATCCACACTTGAGATAAACATGTCGAGATTTAAATTTCATATTGTAAAAATTATTTAAAAAAATAGTAATTGAATTGCTAACAATGTTTAGTTTATGAAATCTACTTAGAATTAATTCTACTTTTACGTTTACATAAAAATATCTACGCATTTTTGCCTAGATTTCCAAAAATTCACACTTGAAAACAACATGTTGAAATTAAAATTTCATATTGTAAAAATTGTTGAAAAAATATAGTAAATAAATTGCTAAAAATATTTAGTTTATAAAATCTACTTAGAATAAATTATACTTTATGTTCACATAAAAACATCTACAGATTCTCACCTCGATTTACAAAAATTCACCCTTAAAAGCAACATGTTGGAATTTAAATTTCATATTGTAAAATTTGTTTAAAAAATATTATCAAATGAATTTCCAAGAATGTTTAGTTTATAAAATCTACTCGGAATTAATTCTACTTTACGTCTACATAAAAATACTTACACATAACCACTTACATTTCTTTAAATCCACCCTTAAACGCAACGTGCTTAATTTAAGAACTCAAATTTTATAAATTGTTCAAACAAAATTGAAAAACAATTTCCACTAACTTTCAATGTTTACAATTCACTCAAAACTAATTTTACTCTATGTCTACTTAAAAACATCCAAGTATTCTACACTAGGTTAGTTAAAATTCACACTTGAACGCAACGTATTTAGTTTAAATGTTTAAATTTTAACAATTGTTTACAAAAAATGATAAAAAAATTTCCAAACTCGCTAGATTTTTTAAAATCAACTCAATTACTTCTACTTTACGTTTACATAAAAATATCTACACATTCTCAGCTAGGTTTAAAAAAATTCATACTTGAAAGCAACATTTTGAAATTAAAATTTCATATTGCAAAAAATGTTTTAAAAAAGAGTAAATGAATTGTTAAAAATGTTTAGTTTATGAAATCTACTTAGAAATAATTCTACTTTTACGTTAGCATAAAAATATCTACATATTCTAAAAAAATAATAGTAAATGGATTGCTAGAAATGTTTTGTTTATGAAATCTACTCATAATTAATTCTATTTTATGCTCACATAAAAATATCTACACATTCTCACCTAGGTTTCCAAAAATTCACACTTGAAAGCAACACGTTTAAATTAAAATATCATATTGTAAAAATTGTTTAAATAAATTAGTAAATGAACTGCTATAAATGCTTGGTTTATGCAGTCTACTCAGAATTAATTCTACTTTACGTTCACATAAAAATATCTACACATTCTCACCTAGGTTTCCAAAAATTCACTCTTAAATGCAAGATGCTGAAATTAAAGTTTCATATTTTACAAATTGTCAAAAAGAAGTAGTAAAAGAAGTCCTAAAACTGTTAATTTTATTTATTTTAATCTATTGAAAATGAGCTTTACTTTATGTTTACATAAAATTACCTACACTTACTCCCTTAGAGTCTAAGAAAATCTACCCTTAAAAGCAATGTCTTTAATTTAAGAATCAAATTTTATAAATTATTCAAATAAAATGTTAAAACAATTCCTATAAATTTTTAAATCATTATTATTTACTCACAATTAATTCCAGTTTAGGATTATTTAAAGACAGAAACACATACCTAATAAGATTTTCAAAAAATCTGCCTTTAAACGCAATGTATTAAATTTAAGAATTCGCATTTTATAAATTGCTCAAATAAATAGTAAAACAAATGCTACAAAGTTTAAATTATTAAAATATACTTAGAACTAATTCAGCTTTATGACTACATAAAAATATATTCATATACAAACCTAGGTTTCTAAAAATTCACATTTAAAATCCGCATGTTTTTGTATTTAAAAAATTCTTTAAAAAATAGTAAAACAATTGCTAAAAACGCTAAATTTTTTAATACCTGCTGAGAATCAATTTCTTTACTGTTACAAAAAAAAAATCTACACTTACTAAACTAGATTTCTAAAAATGTCTTTAATGTAAGAAACAAATTATATGAATCTTATATTCAAATAAAATGGTAAAACAATTCCTACAAATTTTTAAATCTTTATTATTTACTCAGAATTAATTCTATTTTATGATTATATAAAGATACAAACACATATCTAATTAGATTTTCAAAAAATCTACCTTTAAACTCAATGTGTTTAATTTTAAAACTCATGTTTTTAAATTGCTCAAATAAAAAAAGTAAGTCAATTGCTACAAACTTAAAATTTGGACAATGTACTAAGAAATAATTCTACTTTATGACTATATAAAAATATTCTCACATATCAACCTAGGTTTATAAAAATATTCAATTGATTAATGGTTGAGGCGTTAACTTAATATCACACTTTATTTTTAAGTGACTCGAGTTTCGATCATTAACTGATCATTATCAAACTTAAAGTTCAGTTGATCGAAACTCGAGTCACTTAAAAATAAAGTGTGATATTAACAAAGTAAACGTTTTTGTTTAAAAATATTCACATTTAAAGTCCATGTTTTTGTATTTTAAAAATTCTTTAAGAAATAATAAAACTATTGCTTAAAACGCTATATCTGCTGAAAATTAATTCTATTATAATTTTACATAAAAAATATCTACACATACTAAACGAGATTTCTAAAAATTTCTGTAATTTAAGAATCAAATTTTATGAAATATTCAAATAAAAAATGGTGAAACAATTAGTACAAATTTTAAATCTTAATTATTAACTCGGACATAATACTATTTCAAGATTTTATAAGAAAAAATTCACAAACCTAATTTGATTTTCAAAAAAATTGCGTTTAAACACAATGTCAATCAATCAATAAATTGTTATTAAATTAAATTAAATAGTAAAACAATTGCTACAAAGTTTATATCTTTCTAAAGTACTAAAAGCTATTTCTACTTTATGGCTACATAAAAATATCTTCACATCACCAACATAGGTTTCTAAAAATACACATTTAAAATCAAATGGTTTTTTTTGTATTTTAAAAATTCTTAAAAGAATAGTAAAACAATTGCTACAAATTTTAAATCTTGATTATTTACTTAGAATTAATTCTTTTTTAAGATCATATAAAAATACATACACATACTTAATTAGATTTTTTTAATCTTCCTTTAAACGCAAACAAAAATTTTATAAATTGCTCAAATAAAATAGTAAAAGAATTGCTACAAACTCAAAATTTGTATAATGTACTTAGAAATAATTCCACTTTATGAATACGTAAAAGTATCGTTAAATGTTAACCTAGTTTTTTAAAAATTCACATTTAAAGTCAATATGTCTTTCTTTAAATATTTAAATTTTAAAAATTCTTTAGAAAAATAGTAAAACAATTGCTAAAAACGCTCAATTTTTTAATTTCTCCTGAGAATTAATTCTACTTTACTTTTATATTTAAGAACCTACACATACTAAACTAGATTTTTGAAAAATCCTTCTTTAAACACAGTGTGTTTAATTTAAAAAATCAAATTTTATTAACTGTTAAAATAAAATAGTAAAAAAATTATTATAAACTTATTTTTTTTTTAATTTACTTAAAATGAATTCGTCTTTTCGATCGCATAAAAATTTTACACATTCACTCCTAAGTTTCCAAAAATTCCCAGCTATGCTTAATTTTAAATGTTCAAATAAAAAAAACGGTTAGAAAAAATAAAAATAACAGTAGATGGTTAATGATGATATAAGGAAATGTTTAAAAAATGTTGTATTTGAATTTAAAGATATATGTAGGGTAGGTGGGTGGCCACTCTCTCACCCTCCAATCACTATAAAATTAACGACGGATGTTGAAAGAACAAATCACACAAAAGGTGTATATTTACGTAATTAATAAAGCGATGCGAGATTTCCCAGTTTAACAAATAACCCATAGGACTCTTGCTCATGTGATGAAGATTGAAGGGTGGGATAGAGGCCACCCACCCACCCTACATATGCACTGTATTTTAATTTCTATCACTTGTTTGGTTTACTAAACATAACGGTAGAATTATTGATGATGTAAAGAAATTTTTAAGCAGTGTTGTAGCTTAAATTTGAAAATATATGTAGGGTGGGTGGGTGGCCACTGTCTTACCCTCCAATCACTACAAAATTAACGACGGATGTTAAAAGAACAAATCACAAAAAAGGTGTATATTTACGTAATTAATAAATCAATGCGAGCTCTCCTAGTTTAACAAATAACCCATAGGACTCTTGCTTATGTAATGAAGATTATAGGGTGGGATAGAGGCCACCCACCCACCCTAATGTACACTGCATTTTATTCACTATCACTTGTTTGGTTTCCTAAACATAACAGTAGAATTAATGATGATGTGAAGAAATTTTTAAGCAGTGTTGTAGTTTGAATTTAAAAACATATGTAGGGTGGGTGGGTGGCCTCTGTCTCACCCTCGAATCACTACAAAATTAACAACGGATGCTAAAAGAACAAATCGCACAAAAGGAGTATATTTACGTAATTAATAAAGCGATGCGAGCTTTTCTAGTTTAACAAATAACCCATAAAACTCTTGCTTATGTAATAAAAATTGAAGGGTGGGATAGTGGCCACCTACCCACCCTACATACACGCTGTATTTTAATCACTATCACTAGTTTGGTTTCCTAAACATAACAGTGGAATTTAAAGATGATGTAAAGAAGTTTTAAAGCAGTGTGGAAGCTTGAATTTAAAAATATATGTAGGGTGGGTGGGTGGCTAGTATCTCATTCTCCAATTACTACAAAATTAACAACGGATGTTAAAAGAACCAATGACACAAATGGTATATATCTACGTAATTAATAAAGCAATGCAAGCTCTCCTAGTTTAACAAATAACCCATATGACCCTTGCTTATGTAATAAAGATTGGAGGGTGGTATACAGGCCACCCACCCACCCTACATATACACTGTATTTTAATCACTATCACTTGTTTGGTTTCCTAAACATAACAGTAGAATTAATGATGATGTGAAGACATTTTTAAACAGTGTTGTAGCTTGAATTTAAAAATATATGTAGGGTGGGTGGGTGGCCACTATCTCACCCTCCAATCACTACAAAATTTGCGATGGATGTTAAAAGGACAAATCATACTGAAAAAGTATATTTACGTAATTAATAAAGCGATATGAGCTTCCCTAGTTTAAGAAATAACCCATAAAACTATTGCTTATGTACTGAAGATTTGAAGGTGGGATAGAGGCGACCCACCCACCCTACATATACACTGTATTTTAATCATTATCATTTGTTTGGTTTCTTAAACATTACAGTAGAATTAGTGATGATGTAAAGAAATTTTTAAGCAGTGTTGTATCCTGAATTTAAAAATATATGTAGGGTTGGTGGGTGGCCACTATCTCACCCTCTAATCACTACAAAATTAACGATGGATGTTAAAAGAACAAATCATACAGAAAAAGTATATTTACGTAATTAATAAAGCGATACGAGCTTTCCTAGTTTAAGGAATAACCCATAAAACTCTTGCTTATGTAACGAAGATTGGAGGGTGGAATAGAGGCCACCCACCCACTCTACATATGCACTGCATTTTATTCACTATCACTTGTTTGGTTACCTAAACATAACAGTAGAATTAATGATGATGTAAAGAAATTTTTAAGCAGTGTTGTAGCTTGAATTTAAAAATATATGTAGGGTGGGTGGGTGGCCACTATCTCACCCTCCAATTACTACAAAATTAGGCACGGGTGTTAAAAGAACAAATCACACAAACGGAGTAAATTTACGTAATTAATAAAGCGATGCGAGCTTTCCTAGTTTAACAAATAACCCATAGAAATCTTGCTTATGTAATGAACATTGGAGCGTGGGATAGAGGCCACCCACCCACCCTACATATACACTGTATTTTAATCACTATCACTTGTTTGGTTTCCTAAACATAACAGTAGAATTAATGATGAGGTGAAGAAATGTTTAAGCAGTGTTGTAGTTTGAATTTAAAAATATATGTAGGGTGGGTGGGGGGATCACTGTCTCACCCTTCAATCACTACAAAATTAACGACGGATGTTTAAAGAACAAATCACAAAAAAAGGAGTACATTTAGGTGATTAATAAAGCGATGCAAACTTTTCTAGTTTAACTAATAACCCATAAAACTTTTGCTTATGTAATGAATCTGGAGGGTGGGATAGAGGCCACCCACCCACCCTACATATACACTGTATTTTAATCACTATGACTTGTTTGGTTTCCTAAACATAACAGTAGAATTAATGATGAGGTGAAGAAATTTTTAAGCAGTGTTGTAGTTTGAATTTAAAAATATATGTAGGGTGGGTGGGTGGCCACTGTCTCACCCTTTAATCACTACAAAATTAACGACAGATGTTAAAAGAATAAATCACACAAAAGGATGATATTTACGTAATTAATAAATCGATGCGAGCTTTCCTACATTAACGAATAACCCATAAAACTCTTGCTTATGTAATAAAGATTGGAGGGTGGGATAGAGGCCACCCACCCTACATATTCACTGTATTTTAATTACTATCACTTATTTGGTTTTCTAAACATAACGGTTGAATTATTGATGATGTAAAGAAATTTTTAAGCAGTGTTGTAGCCTAAATTTAAAAATATATGTTGGGTGGGTGGCCACTATCTCACCCTCCAATCACTACAAAATTAACGAAGGATGTTCAAAGAACAAATCACATAAAATGATAATATTTACGTAATTAATAAAGCGATGCAAACTTTCCTAGTTTAACAGACAACCAATAAAACTCTTGCATATGTAATGAAGATTCGAGGGTGGGATAGAGGCCACCCATCCACCCTACATATACACTGCATTATAATTACTATCACTGGTTTGGTTTCCTAAACATAACAATAGAATTATTGATGATGTCAGGAAATTTTTAAGCAGTGTTATAGTTTGAATTTAAAAATATATGTAAGGTGGGTGAGTGTATACTGCTTAAATAAGATCGTAAATTAATTGCTATAAACTTTAAATTTTTATAATTCACTCAAAATTAATTTTACTAATTGAAGAATCTAAATATTCTTATCTAGTTTAAAAATAAATTCACTTGAACGAAACATACTTAATTTAAATGTTCAAATATTTTCATATTTGTTTAAGAAAATAATGAAACAATTGGTATAAAGTGTAATTTTTTTTGCGATTTACTTAAAATTAATTCTACTTTACCCTCACAAGAAATATCTACACATTTAAATTTAGATTTTCAAGAAATCCGCCTTTAAATGTAATGTTTTTATTTAAAAATTCAATTTTTATCAATTATTTAAATCAAACTATAAAACAATTAACGTAAACGTTAAATTTTTGTAATATACTCAGAATTAACTCTATTTTATATTTAGATAAAAAGTCTGCACATACTAGCCTATAAATTTACAAAAATCTTCCCTTGTATGCAATATGTTTAATGTAAAAATTCAAACTTTATAAATTGTACAAAAAAAAAGAAAAACAGTTGCTACAAGCGTAAATGTTTTAAAATTTACGAAAAATTAATTTTTATTTATGATTACATTAAAATGTCTACATTTTCCAACTAAGTTATTCAAAAATTTACACTGAAATACAACATGTCTAATTTAAATGTTCAAATTTTCTAAATTGTTTTAAAAAAATATTAAAACAACGCTTAGGAATGCAAAGTTTTTGGAATTTACTTAGAATTAATTCTGTTTTACGCTCACTTAAAAAAAATATACACATGCTTATCTAAATTTTCAAAAAAATCGCCTTTAAACGCATGTTTATTTCTGATGCACACGCTTTTACATTGTGAACAAGTAAGTTTATAAATTCCAGTTTTATTTACAGTTAAAAATTGTTTCTTAATTTGCTAAATGGATTGATGGATGAGTGGAATTTATGAAATTAAGAAATTATTTTATTTTATCATCTATCATTACTTCTGCAAATTTCTTTGTTAATTCTACTGTGATGGTCACATTACTATTTTTAATTTTGATAAGGACTTGATCGATTTTTATTCACAGCAAAGAACCACCCACTGGATCTTCACTGTTCCGATAAAAAGGGAAAATATCTAAGGAAACAAGTACCGAACTAAACACATTCCAAACTCGATGACCATCAGCTCGTCTCAACGACACCAACTCTGCGAACAGATGACTCTGCAATTTCCACTGGATGGACGTTATGCACTTCTCGCCACCCACTTAAAGTGCGATCCGAAGCGCGAACCTGAAACACGTTTATTTAGATCCTCCACCCTCGTTCCACCTTTTTTTTATGGCGGAACAATATGCGGGGAATTGCGCAAAAAGTTGTAAACATTTGTTAAACGCTCCGCCGGAACGATCAGTCTCTGTCAGCGGCAGTCTGCAAGGTACACTGTGAAAAAGTTGGAGCGTGTCTTTTATATATCAAATTCCGGCTCGGTCCCCCCTTTTTTTTTTTCGTGGGGAATATAAATTAATTTCTTTGTTATTGCATTTGCCTCAATGAATTATGAATCCCGGGCGTCACGTCCCGCGGTATATCGTGCGGTTCGGGTGCTTTTACTCCCCTTCTGTTGCGTGTCGGAATTGTATGCCCATTGTTAATGGCCAGAAGTTGTTGCTTCTCTACAATCAATAAAACATTTTTGTGCGTATTAAAACCGATTCGATAATTCCGAATCAGTTGCAAAAAAATATATATTTATCATATTAGGCATCAGAAAAAGAAAAAAACATGGGCGATTACAATGTCTAGCACGTCCTCCTTATCGAAGCAGAATTAATCGTTGTTTTTCCGACTAGAAGTCGAAGGTCGCCGGAGGCGATTTTTCAAGTTTTTCGAGGGAAAAAGACGCGGTGCCGATAAACGATTTTTCATGGAATGCCGTCGAGTAGAAAAAGAAACAGAGGGGATCTAGGTGAAAAAATTAATTAAAATGATTAATGGAAAGCGGTTCACAATGAGGCTGGAACGAAAGCAAAAAAAAAAATGCAAACCGGTTGAATTACCGTCTGGACGATTAACGAAATTTAAATTTTCTTAGTTAATGAAATACGTAATGACAACAGTGAAAACATTAAGGCCATTAATTATATTTATATTTTAAGATTATTACTATATTCCAACCCCCGACAGATGGAGTATAATACATCAACTGCTCATTCAGCAAGTGGTAAGAGGAGAATAATGAGTAGCAATTTTAGTATCAGCCTGATATATGCCTTTCTATTTCTAAGGAATCCTTTCTGTTTACGACAATCTCAACTCTTTTTATTATAAATACAAACCTTTCTTGAACCATATTTTAACTGTGTGTAAAAAGTTTTTTAACGAGAGAGAATAATAAAGATGTTTATTATTAGAAGTAAATATTTTGACAATGTTTTGTGAACTGAAGTGTGCAGACTTTAGATTTTTTTATAATGAACGGCTATCGAGTTTTTTAAACGATTTTAATTGAAATAACATTTGAATTTATTTAAAGAGGTTTAAATTTCTGTTCTTTGTAATATCTATTAGTTTCAAAGACAAGCTCAATAAAAAAAAGCATAACGAACCTTGTTTACTTCTGGATTTCTGTTATTGACATTGAATTATTTATCTAGTAAATAAAGTAATAATTACTTTGAAGAAAGTGTAAGTGTTTTATAAGAACTTTTGTAAAGAAAATAAAATGAGTTGTTTGTCAGGTGCGCGTTTAATTTAACACAACAAACTCGGCAAAGTCTAGATGACAAATATCAAGTTTTCCTTTCTGGGGCAATTAATAATTTATATAAGTTGCGCCGAGTTTTCCGCAGGATATAAATTTTTAATAGAAATTTCCGCGCGATATAAAAGTGCGGCCTAAAACTTTCTCGACGCTCCGCAATAATAATTCCCGATGCCTCCGAAAAATCATTTAGTGCGCAGAGACAGAGGGATAGGTTTAGGAAGTGAAGAGAGAGAGAGAGAAAGGAGAAGGAGTGGTGGTGACTGCTGAGGAATTTTAATATCCCACATTCCGGGTCTCCGGGACGTTCCAAAGTCCGGAACGGTGACGAACCAGCCAGAGTGGCCGCCCATCCAACACTTCATTTATCCACTGATTCGCAAAATGGCCGGCTACATACTGTTCTGCGGGGTATGTCAATTTAATTAACTACCCGATATTAATTAATGTGCCCGGCATCCATAACCCTCACTTGGAATTTTGGTCGTACACTTTTTTCTCTCCCTTTATCAAATTTTTAATAACTAAAAATTTATGAGAATTATTACACATTTAATACTTTATCTGTTAAGTATATCTATTTTTTTGTTTGTTAAATTGATAGCCCCGGTTAACAAAAGATCTGCTCAACTATAAAGCAAGCAGAGAACCACAATCACGAAATGGCATCTCCGTACACAAACTCGCAGGAGGCAATAGTCACGGTCGCAATGGACTCGAGCTGCAATACATTTAACAACAAAAGGAAAAGAGTTTACTTCAAAGGGCACATAATGCCCGAAATGCGGAATACAATGGCGCTCGAATTGCCGCCGGATCTTTTTCCCATCTAGTAATTACAATCATTACGCAGACACTGCGAGGCTCTCGGGGTTTAATTTCAATTTCGGAATTGATCTCTTAATTGACCACTTGGCATTGAGTCGTCGGCAATAATTATAATTCATTGTTTCGAACGTTACTTTCGAAACTCGCGGGGTGGAAACTGAAGGGGCTGGTGAGGGGGGCGGGCGGCGCTTTTCAGAATCGCGCGTCCGTGTCGAAGCCCCCTCCGAATGTTATTAATAATCACCGGTTTCAGCTCGCATTAAAATTTAATTTCATTTGAGGAACGGTTATTCTCCGAATTTACATAATAATTCCGTTCGGTTTGTAATGAAATTTATCAAAGGGACAGTTGACAGAAAAAAACCGCATCATTATTTATATTTACAACTTAATTATTTTATTAACATAAATATACCGTATTTATAATTTATTACTGTTTTAGTATTAACGTTAGATAATGTAACACAATATAAAATTTCCTTCAATTAACATTTGTTTTAAAATAACAGCAAAAAATAGAGATAATCTTTTAGATTCAAATAGTAAGACTTATGGTGGATGCGCCGGGATTTATTCATATCTTTAAAAAAAATCATAACCCTAGTAAGCAATTCTTGAATTTTTTGTAGAAAATTTGAATTTAATAATGCAAGAATGCTTTGAAGAAAAATTGCACGCCGAAAAATAAATTATAAAAAAGAACAAAGTTATGAATATTTTGAAAACCTAAAAATTTGTCTTTTGAAAAACGAAACATAACATAATTAGTGTTATAGCAATAAAAATATTATATTCTTAATTAGAAACTGTCAAAATATGAAAGAAAAGATTCTAGAAAACTTTTGAATATGAAAAGAAAAAAATGTTAAAGAAAATGCTAATAAATGTAATTTCTACAGATAATTCCAGGATTTTGAAAAAGAAACGATTGAAAATTTGAAATGCTGGAAATATCTAGAAATCTAGAAAAAATGTGAAAAAATATTTTTAATATCTTTCAAATTAATTTCTGGGAAATGTGTTTCTGAAATTACCAAAAATTAAAAACATTGTTTACTTCGTTCTTGCAATTAAAAAAAAAACTCTGGAAGAAACAAAAAACTATAGATAATTCCGATAAAATTTCTGAAAAATTCTAGAACATTAAAAGAAAATTGTAACAATTTCGAACAAAATCTAGAGTCTTTATTATTTCAAGCATGAAAATTGTAAAAAAAATTAAATGAGATCAGAGGCAGAAAACGGACATTTTGAAAATTAAATAAAACACTTGTTTGTTTAATTTGTCAATACTCGGACAAATATTTTCGGAATAAAAAATGTGAAAAATCTTAACCTTTTAAATAAATTTCGAAGAAATTTGTTGCTGAAAAATTCCAATAATTAAAGACATTGTTTAAATGGTTCTTGAAATTTTAAAAAAACACTAGAAGAAACAAAAAACCGTAGATAATTTGTTTAAAATTTTGAATTTTTAATTTTAATTTTTTTTCAAAATTCTAAAAAATTAAAAAAAACTTTTGCAATATGGAAACTAATCTGAAAAGTCTTTACTAGACTAAACAAATATTTGCAAAAAAATTAAGTTAAATAAGATTCTGAGGTCTTTATTGAATAAGGTAAACAATTGTAAAAAAGTTACATTGGATAAGGCAAGAAAAGGACATTTTGAAAATTATATAAAATACTTGTTTACTTCAATTTGCCAAAACTCGGAGAAAATTTTCGAAATTTGGAATGAGTAAAGGATTTTAAAAATCGCTGGAAATTTCTAGAAATCTGGAATAAAAATAGCTGGAAAATTCTAAAAGCCTTACATATTTGTTTTTTGGAATTTAGAAGAGATTTGTTGCTGAAAAATTCCAAAAAATATAAAGGTTACAAGGTTCTTGCACTTTGTGTAAAATTCTAGAAGAAACTGACGAGAAAAAACAAAAAATTATAGAAAAATCTGATTGGAATTTTCTGGAAAATTGTAGAAAATTAAAAAAAAAACGAATATGAAAAGTCTTTAGTAGCTAAAACAAAGTATTGCAAAGAATTTAAATTGGCTAAGGTGAGAAATAGATATGTTTAAGCTTAAATAAAAGGCTTGTTCTTTTTGTCTTGACATTTGTAAGATAAGTGGCCGAAATTGACAGATAATTTCCGGATTTAAGAAACGAAGTGACTGAAAAGTCATTTAGAAATCTATAATAAACATTGCTGTTAAATTAAATTTTAAGATTAAAACTAAAAGATCTCTTATAATTTCTTTTAATTTGGAAAGAAAAATATTCTTGCAGTTTAGAAAAAGAAGCTATAATAATCTGATAAGACTATAAATAAATTGTAGAAAATTCGAATCCTAAAACATTCAAAGAAAATCTTTGAAATTTGGAAATAAAAATTAGAAAGTCAAGTTAATTTGCCGAAACTCGGAGACAATTTTCTGACTTTGATAAAGAAATGACTGAAAATTTTTCAAAATGCTCTAAAAAATCTGTAATAAAACGACTGAAAATCCTTAAAAAGTTTGTTTAGAGACTTTTTGGATGTTAGTTTAAAAAAATAACTAGAAAACTTTGATAAGATAAACATAATATTGTAGTAATTTCTGATAAGATAAAGCAAAAAACCTTGACGTAAATTTTGGAAGAAAAATTATTAGAAAATTCTAAAGTTAATCAGTTCATCAAAATGTTTCAGTATATACTTGAAAGTTCTGGTTACTTGTAAGCAAGGCATTAAAATAGTTTGAAAGAGAATCCCTAAAGTTAGAGTAGAATAAAAATTTCTAAAGAAAATGTTTTAGCTCTTAAAGAGAAATTAAAAAAAAAATTGAAACAAAATTAGTTGAAACATTTTACTTCCCTAATAGAAATTCTTTCGAGTTTATAATTTTTTATTAGATAAAGCAATAAATGTGGAACAATTTTCGAAAATTTGAAACAAAAATCTAATTTTAAGAAGAGAAAATAAATTAAGAAAATTTAGTTTCTGACAAATTCTACAACTTTAAGGGAAATTTTTGAAATTAAATACTTAAATACTGATTAGATGATTAGAAAATTCTAGAACAATCAAAAAACTAAAAATTTCCTAAAATCTCAAGACAAAATATTTAAAAAATTCTATGAAAATTAAGTAGAACATTTAGAATATTTCACAAATTTAACAACTAGAAGAGATTTGTTGCTGAAAAAATCCAAAAGTTTGATAAACCTATCTAAAAAGTTCTTAGAATTTCTAAAAATAAAAATAAAAGAATCAAAAGAATTCTTCGTGGTATATTTCGATTTTAAGAATAAAGAAAATGCTTTTACTTTTTTATACCATTTTAAACATTATTTGCAGTGACTAGTTACCGTGTAGTTGAAACTACACGGTAAGTAAACTTTCAAGTGGTATAAAAAAGTAAAAATGTTTTCTTTATTCTTAAAAAATTCTGATTACATAAGTAAAAATATACTGGACAATTCTCAAATTTTGAAAGAATATTCTTGGAAAATTCTAAAAAAAGTACTCGCAACAAATTAAAGCTGTGTGTACTTGAAAATTCTAGAAATTCTTAATTTATTTTATTAAATTTTATTTGAAACAAAATTTTGTGTCTTATAAAAATTACAATTGCTGAAAAATCGTTTGAAATGGACGAAAATTTCAAAATATTTTCCAAAAATTCTGAAAATTTGGACAAAATAAAATCTAGAAAATTCTAAGAATCTCGAAAAAGAATATAAGAAAATTTCAAAATCCTGAACGAAAAATATCACAATTTGAAATAAAAATTTCTGAAAAAATGTAATTTGTAGGTGGAAGAGAATTTTTGTAAAATTCTAAACATCATGAGAGAAATATTTGTATTTTGAAAGATAAATTCATGGAAAATTTAAAAATAGGAACGAATAACTGCAATCAAGAAAAGTTGGAAAATTCTACAAATCTTCAAGAAATATTGTTAAAAAATGTGTACTACAAAAAATAAATAAATAAATTCTAACAATCTGAAAGAAAAACTATAAATAAGAAGCTAAAATAAAAAAAAATAAAAAATTGTAGAAAATATTTTTAGAAATCTGGGTTATATTAGAATTTGACACAAGAATTAATTGAAAAATTATAAAAATCTTGAGGAAAAGTGTGAAAAAATTTAATAGAAATTTTTGATAATTTTTAAGAATATTTTCATAAATATAATGATAAGTTTTTGAATAATTCTAGAAATCCAAAAGAATGATTTTTGGAAAATTTCATAAAAAGGGGCAAAAAATCGAAACAATTGTAAGCTCAAATTTAGAACTATAAATGCTGGAATATAGAAGAAAATTTTCTGATGATTTCTAAAAACTCCCAAAGACATTTCTCGCCATTTGGGAGAAAAAATGCTGAAGATTTTTAGAAATCTTAAAGAAAACTTACGATAACACAACAAAAAAATTAAGAACTTTTCTCAAGTCATATAAAAATTGATTGCTGAAAACCCCTTTGCAACGGTCGAAAATTTCAAAATATGTTTCTGAAAATTTTTTAAATATAAACGAAATCCCTGACAAAATAACATATTGGAAAATTCTGAAAATATGATCTAGAAAATTCTAAAAATCCGGAAAAAGAATCTAAGAAAATTCTAAAATTATCAAAGGAAAATAACAATTTAAAAGAGAAATTGCTGAAAAATTGAATGTCTGAAAAAAAACTTCTGTAAATTTTTTAGCTATAATTTTTGTAGGTGGAACAGATTTGTTTGTAAAAATATAAACTCCTTGAAAAAATCTTTATATTTTGAAAGATAAATTCATTGCAAATTTAAAAAAATCTCACCGGAAAACTGTAAAAATTTGAAAAATTCTACGAATCTTTAAGTAAAATTGTTAAAAAAATTTCGAACTACGATAAGATACCATAAGATAAATTATAAGTAAGGAGATGTAAGATTATAAAAAAATTACAAAAAAAATATTTAGGAATCTGGGAAATATTAGAATTTGAGACAAGAATTATGTGAAAATTATAAAAATCTTGAGGAAAAGTATGAAAACAAGAAAGTAAAATTGTTGATAATTTTTAAGAATATTTTCATAAATTAAATGATTAAACAATTATAGAAATCCGAAAGAATTACTTTTGAAAATTTTTGTAAAATAACTATAAATGCTGGAATATGAAAGAAAATTTTCTGATAAATTCTAAAACCTTCAAAAAAATTTCTCGTCATTTGAAAAGAAACATGCTGAAGAGTTTTAGAAATCCTAAAGAGAACGATAAAATTCTAAACATTTGAAACAAAGTTAAAAACTTTTCTGTCATATAAAAATTAAAACTGGTGAAAAACCCTTTGAAATAGATGAAAATTTCAAAATGATTCTAATAAAATTCTAAACATTTGGACAAAGAATCTAAGAAAATTCTAGTCTTATTGAAGAAAACATCACAATTTAAAAGAAAATTACTCAAAAAATTTGTATATCTAAATATCTGAAAAAATTTTTTTGTAAAATTCTAAAATCCCTCACCAATTTTTTTGAATTTTGGAAGATAAATAAATAGAAATTTAAAAAAAAATTTGAAACGGTAAAAAAAACAAAAAAAGTTAAAAAATCCTACAAATCTTCATGAAGTAGTGTTAAAAAGATAAATTATTTGACAATTCGAAAAATATGAAGAAAAAATTATAAATAGAAAGCTATAAAATCATAAAACAAATTGGCAACGTAGGAAATCTAAACAAATTAAATTAAATGAGAAATTTCTAGACAAATCCGAAAGAATTATTGTTGGAAATTTTTATAAAATAAGGTAAAAAAGGGAAACATTTGTAAGCTAAAAATCTGAAAGAAAATTCCAACAAAATAAAATCTGATAAGAAAATCCGAAGTATCATAAAATCCACAAAGAGAATTATCATAATTTGAAATAAACATTGCTGCAAATTGGTTATTATTTTACTTTCGATTTTTTTGTTTTCTGCCTTCAATCTACAGTTCTCTACATTCTACTTTTTTACTTCTGCGTTTTGCCATTTATTACTTGCAGTATGTTCGATTATATATCTTTTGTCTTAAGCTTTCAGATTATATCTGTGTATTATCGGGTTTTATCTTTTATATTCTGTCTTCTGCTTTCTTTTTTGGTTTCTTGCTTTTCTCTTAAGTATTGTGCTTTTGTATTTTCAGGCTTAAATCTATTTTCTGTTTTCTCTTTAATCTTCTGAATACTGGGAGACCAAAAGCAAAAACGTAGAAGACGAAAGACAGAGAACGAAGAGAAAATGTTAGAAGGTTGTAGACTTGGCACTAAGAATTTAAAAAAGCAGACGAAAACCTATAGACTAAAGACTAAAGACCAAAAATAAAAGACAGAGAGTAGAAAATAGAAGGTAGAAGATTATAGATTGATTTCAGAAGAAAGATGATCTCAATGGAATGAACGCTAAAGGCATAAAACGGAAAAACAGAAGATAGGACACAAAGAGCAGAAATTGGCACTTATAGACTAAATGCTAACGACAGAAAGTAAATAACAGAAGATTATAGAAGAAAATAAAATATGCTAGAAATTTACAATAAGAATTTGAATCAGACGTTTTTGAAAACTTATGAAAAATTAAACCAAACATTAAAGAAAATCCTCTTATTTATAAAATACTGATTAGATAAAGCATAAAAATGGACAATTAGAAAATTGAAGGAAAAACCTAATGCTTGAATACTAATATTTTGAAACCCTCAACAAATTTTCAGAAAATAAAACAGAATTAGACTGAAAAACATAAGGTCGATAATCATGAAGAAGTTTTGTAATTGTTATATCGCCAAAAAATGTATTACTGTAATATAATAATAAATCAGAATATTTTGAATTAGAAATTCTAAAAACTTAAGCGGAAAGTTACTTAAAATTTCTAGAACACGAAAAGGAAATTCTTGCAATTTGTAAATATTATTAGATAAAGCAAACCATTTTAATAGGCTAAGGCATTTTTGAAAATTAAATTAAACCACTTGTTTACTTTGAATTGTTAAATGCAAGTTCATTTGTTGAAATTAGAGTCAACAAAGAATGAAAGAGTTGTTTCAATAGTATTAACAAAATATAATTCACTTGAATAGATGAAATAATTCATCGGTTATAAAAAGTAAAATAACTTCTGATATGACTAATAACTGGTTTAAATACGGAGTGTCTCAAAAGAAAGTTTTTATGTCTTTGGATTCTTTTGTGAATGCAACGAATCTGATGGACGAGGCGGGGATGGCAATTGGTAGTCTAGCTCTGGTGAATTTAGTGAAACGTAATTTCAGGTTAAAGTTTTTGCTTATCTTTTTATTTTTTACTTTTAAGCTTCTACCTACTCCTTTATAAAAAGATAAGTTTATTCTGTAAGAAGTCAAAGGGTTCTGATTTAATAATTTTCTTTGCCAGAAGCAAAAAGGCAAAACATTTAATTTTTTTTGAAGACTTAATCAAGCTCTAAAGTAATTTTCATATTTTGGATTTTGCATTTTTTAGGTGTTCTGCTTTAATATAAAATGCGTTAAATTTTCAAAAACATGTTTATTATTAAAAATAATCGTTGCAACTTTAAACACGATAATTAAATTTTGTGATATATTACATGTTTTGAAATCTGAATAAAAATTTAACATTATTTAAATATTAAATATAATAGTTATTGTATAGGGCCCATATATTATGTTATAATAACATCATAATTAAATTTTGTGATATAATACCAATTTTAAAATCTCTATAAAATATAACATTATTTAAATATTAAATATACTAGTTATTTTTAAGTGCCCATTCTTGACTTTATTATCAACGCAACTAACGCATTATTATAAACTTAAACGCAGTTCATGTTCGCAAAATCGAGGTTAATACTTAATACAGTGAATAAACAGCAGCACTTAAGAAACAGATTACATTCTATTACATGGCCACAGTAACCGTACCCAAGTTTAGCGGGCGCATAACAATAAATAATTATTAATATTACGTTATTATGTACCATTATCGGTATCTGGAGTCCCATTTCGGCCACAAAACACTTTCATCTCAATAGAAGGGCCCCCGTCAGGGCCATTGTCGCCGAACCGTTCATCCACTAGAAAAATTTCAAAGGGCTTCGAGACAAAGACGACCGGAAACGTTGCCCCCACCCCACCCCAGAAGGGAATAGACACGAGCAGTTAATTTGAATGAATTAGCATTTTACTAATTCTATAGTTCAGCGAAAATTATTTTACTGTTTGTTTTACAATAAAATCCTATAATGTTTAGCCCAGAGGGTTTTTAAGCGCTTTCATCCTCCGTGTCTTAATCAGCTTCGCTTACTTTATTCAGGTGAATTAGCCGTAACGTAATGTATTTAGGTTCCGTGAAATAGTTTATTTCTGAATGTCTGTTACAAACGTTGAACTTTGTGTAACTTTTTTATGTGAGAATGTTCAAGTACGTGAAGAGTACAATTAATATTAAATGTTTAAAATATCCCTTTCTTTACAGCAACTTAAAAGGATTAATGAACTCCCACATAGTAACCGCCATTACCATCATTTTTACTGTAACTACAATAACCTATGAAATAAGTTTTATTTTCTTTACTTAATTGCTATTTGATAATGAGTGTTTGATGTTTAAATTTTTGTTTAACTGACTACAATGGTTTCACCACACTGTGGATTCTTCCAGTGATGAATATTATAGTGTTCTTCGTCTGAAGAAGTCACAGTGTGGCGAAATAATTGTAGTGAGTTAAATAAAAAATAGAAAATCAACTACTAATAATTTAGATCGTAAGTAGTTCTAAAACAGTTCATGACTGTTATTTACAAAAAAACAATCTATTGTAATACTTTAGATACTAAATGTCAACCTAAGGGTTTATATCTATTGATTTATATTCGAGGTAATAAAATTACTCCGTCTTAAATTGCGCTACGCTAATGAGATCCAAAACGGATCAAAACCGGTCCATAGTTGTTGTTGGGCAAGGAAGCAATTATTTAATACGTTTGTAATATAATTATTGTCTTTTATACTTATTAACTTTACTTGTATAATTGTTGTTCCTTTCAAGTTTCCCTTTTATTTATTCTCTCATAATTTAAATGGAGAATTGCTATTCTGCATACGCATATTAACGTTACGACCTTTTTTCCCCTCTTCTTCTTATAAAAGAAAAAGAAAACGTCGGACATTCATCCGATCCATCCCTTAACGGACTCATTCGGCACTTTCTGGAATTCCCTCCGATCCGAAACTCTTTCAAACCGGAGCGATGACGTCCATTAATATCGGAGAGCGGATCCGAGGCGAGGCGTTTCAATTTCCTTTAAGGAATTAAAAGTCTGGCCCTTCGGATCGATGCATTATTCATGTCGGCCGGCGGGTGGCAGGGAGGTGGGCGCCTTTGGAAAAAGCAGGAGAGAAAAAAATTCCACGCGCCTCGCGCCCTTCTCGGCCACAATGATTTAACCTGTTACGTGTTTGGGGGCGACTCAATTTCGGGTTATCACTTCGAAATAGGTGTAGTTACACATCAACAAGCCGTGTGCTCGTTACGTGACCGGATTCCCTGATGATGCGCTGGCGCTATTTTTTTTTATGCTCGAACGTCCACGCAGTCATTAATTGTCGAAGCGAAGGGATGATGGCGGGTTGGTGGAGGAGGGTGGGTGTTACTTTCTCGAGTCGGTTTTGATTAGTCGTCAAGAGCCCTTTGTTGTTGTTGGGGTAATGAACGTTTGGCGTCGCATACATAATAAATCACAACTCTGCCTGTTAACACTGGAGAACCGCCTCACTACACTTGCAAGAACCTAACTAGGTCATAGTACCTGCCGCCCTTCGCGTCGCCCCCTCTTCCGGCCCTTCGGAGCAGCCGTGCATGTGTCCTCCACCGCAGTACACACTTACTTATATAAATGTAGTCGCGGTGCTTTTTCGCCCTCCCGCTTTTTCCATCCCCCTTTTCCGCGACATTTGAATACGGGACAAAAGCTCTTGTATGAAATGGCTACAGGAGCAGCACTGGTATATTTTCGCTACGATGCTGGGAAAACCCTCAATTACTGAGATGCTCCTTGTATATAATAACGCGAGTAATTTACCGGATTTTATTATATTCGTTTCGCGTTTTGTTCACTCTCAATTATAGGAATGAATATAATTATTTCATATAAATATCTTTATTTACAGAATACATATAATCTTTAAGCCATTCATTAATTTTATATCGAATTCGTTTATTGTTATTTTTTTTAAACATTTTTGAAATCCATGCGGATTTCAATACGCCGACACAGAGATTAATCCGCCCGGCAGAAATTATCAGCTGCGCTGAAATAAAACACAAAAAAAAACTCTATAAAACACATGGGAGGATTACAACGGGGCCCGCATTAATATCCGATACGTAGCAGTTAACGCAGCAAATGCCATTAGCGTTATTAGCGACCATAAATATCCGAAATATTTTATATTCTCTGCACGGTCGCGATTCCGTTATTTTTAATGTGCAAACGCACGCTAAAACGCCGAGCCCGGAGACCGCTAATGTCGCCAGATTTATGGCCGACATTAAAAACAAACACGGCCGTTAAGAAAATGGCAAAGTTTAAAATATGGATCTCTATATTTAGGAATCAATCTTAGGATGGTTTTAGTGGTTTGTTCACGAATGCGTTTTATTGTATGAATGCGTGATTTATTTTGCTTTATATGCATGTAGTCGCCCTAAATTCATGTTTGAATAGATCAAGTTTTGTGTTTTCTGAGTTGTTTGCCAATTTCATTACTTGTATTACTATGGATTTAACTCTTAGACGTTATACTCTGAAAAACTTGCGTACCTACCCATCAGAACTATACCAGATGTACGTCGAGTTAATCTCCACCCGGCGCCTCCACCAGAAGATAACACGGCGAGTGAACCATCAGTTGCTACTTTATTCAAAGTCCTAGCATTTTAGAACAACCGAAATTAAAGTTTTTATCATCATCTGAAGATGACCAGACTATATAAATTAAAAAATAAATAGGGGCCACTATCCCACCCTCCAATTTTTAAAACACGAGCAGCGATTTTTAGAAAATCAATTTGCAAACATAGCGTACTTCCACAAAAAATAAAGTACATAACTGTTTACACATTATAAGTGCATTCAGGCTTTTAAGTGGAATGTATTTTAAACGAATTTTGCTAATTTTGAACGTGTCGCAATTGTTTTTATATCTTTTTCAAGCGCTTGAACGCCAACACAAATCAAATTGAATATCGTGTTGATTCTGTAATGATTATTTCAGAAATTAAAGGAGTAAATTTTCTAATTTTCAAGTGATTTTGAAAGCGAATGTATTATAAATAAATTTCGATAATTTTAAGCGCGTGGCAATTGTTTATTTTTTTATTTTTGAAGCGCTTGAAAGCAAAGATAAATTTGATTGAAAATCGAGTTGATTCTGTATTCATTATTTCAAAAATTAAACTGTCAAGTTTTCTAGTTTTAAGGTTATTTTGAAGATTAATGTATTTTATATAAATTTTGATAATTTTAATCACTTTGCAATTGTTTTTATATTTTTTTCAATCGCTTGAAAGCAAACACAGATTAAATTGAAAATCAAGTTAATTCTGTATTGATTATTTTAAAAATTAAACGATCAACTTTTCTAGTTTTAAAATGATTATGAAGATTAATGTAATTTGAATAAATTTTGATAATTTTAAGCGCTTCCCAATTGTTTTAATATTTTTTTCAATCGCTTGAAATCAAACACAAATGTAATTGAAAAGCGAGTTGATTTTGTACAGATTATTTCAAAAATTAAATGAGCAAGTTTTCTAGTTTTTATGTGATTTTGAAGACCAATCTATTTTAAATACATTTTGATAATTCTAAGCGCTTGGCAATTGTTTTCATTTTTTTTCAAGCGTTTGAAAGCAAACACAGATTAAATAGAAAAAAGAATTGAGTTTGTATTGATTATTTCAAAAATTAACCGACCAAGTTTTCTAGTTTTACGGTGATTTTGAAGAATAATGTATTTTAAATGAATTTTGATAATTTTAATCGCGTTGCAATTGCCTTTTATATTTTTTAAGCGCTTAAATGCAAAGACAAATTTAATTGAAAATCGAGTTGATTCTGTATTGATTATTTCAAAAATTAAACGCCCAAGTTTTCTAGTTTTAATGTGATTTTGAAGACTAATGTATTTTAAATAAATTTTGATAATTTTAAGCGCTTGGCAATTGTTTTTATATTTTTTTCAATCGCTTGAAAGCAAACACAAATGTAATTAAAAATCGAGTTGATTCTGTACTTTAATTAAAGGTGCAAGTTTTCTATTTTTCATGTGATTTTTTAAGACTAATGTGTTTTAAATAAATTTTGTTAATTTTAAGCGCTTGGCAATTGTTTCTACATTTTTCTCAAGCGTTTTAAATCAAAAGTAAACATAATTAAAAAACGCGTTAGTTTTGTTGAGATTATTTAGTTGGAACCCTCGCGTATGCTTTAAAATTAAAGGGTGAAATAGAGGCCACCCACCCACCCTACATATAAAATTAAACATTCATCACTTTCAGATTTTCAGTTTCCTGAAAACTATAGCAAATCGGTGACGGAATTTTAAAAAAAGAATAAAATTAGAGCTTCGGTTGAATTTGTGAAATCTCCGTATAAATCTTTAGAATTTTAAGAAATAAGACGTATCACCCACCCACCCTATATATATCTCATTTCATTTGTTATCGCTGTTATGATTTTCAAAAAAATATATTAAATTTATTAAGGAAATTATACTCAGTGTTTCGAGCTTGATTTTAATGTATATGCAGGGTAGGTGGGTGGCGCCTATTCTACCCTACAATAACAAAAATATGGCCAACCATTTTTCTAGAATTAAATTGCAAATAAAGCGTGGGTGCACAATTAAGTTTTCTTATTACTCATCTTGTTGATTCTTTAAGTTTTCCAAAAAACTACAGCTCTGTTGCTGTTTAATTAATTTAAGAAGTTCAAAACAGTGTTATAATTTAAATTCCAATGTATATGTAGGGTGTGTGGGTGGCCACTATCCCACCCTCCAATTCTTAAAACACGAGCAGCGATTTCTATAAAATTAAATTGTAAACATAGCGAATTTCCACAAAAAATAAAGTACACTATTGTTTTTAAATTGAAAGTGCATTCAGGCTTTTAAGGAGAATGTATTTAAAATAAATTTTACTAATTTTGAACGTGTAACAATTGTTTTTATATCCTTTTTAAGCGCTTGAACGCCAATACAAATTAAATTGAATATCGTGTTGATTCTGTAATGATTATTTCAAAAATTAAAGAACTAATTCCTAATTTTTAGGTGATTTTTAAAGCGAATGTATTATAAATAAATTTAGATCATTTTAACCGCGTGGCAATTGTTTATTTTTTATTTTTTAAGCGCTTGAAAGCAAAGATAAATTTATTTAAAAATCGAGTTGATTCTGTATTGATTATTTCAAAAATTAAACGACTAAGTTTTCTAGTTTTAGAGTGATTTTGAAGACTGAAGTATTTTAAATAAACTTTGATAATTTCAAGCGCTTGAAAATTGTTTTTATATTCTTTTCAAGCGCCTGAAAGTAAACACAGGTTAAATTTAAAAAAACGAGTTGGTTCTGTATTGATTATTTCAAAAATTAAACGACCCAGTTTTCTAGTTATAATATGATTTTGAAGACTAATGTATTTTAAATAAATTTTGATAATTTTAAGCGCTTGGCAATTGTTTTTATATTCTTTTCAAGCGCTTGAAAGCACACCCAGATTAAATTGAAAATCGAGGCTAATTTTGTATTGATTATTTCAAAAATTAAACGACCAAATATTCTAGTTTTAAGATTATTTTGAAGATTAATGTATTTTAAATATATTTTGATAATTTTAATCGCGTTGCAATTGCTTTTTATATTTTTTAAGCGGCTAAAAGCAAAGACAAATTTAATTGAAAATCGAGTTGATTCTGTATTGATTATTTCAAAAATTAAACGACCAAGTTTTCTAGTTTTAATGTGATTTTGAAGACTAATGTATTTTAAATAAATTTTGATAATTTTAAGCGCTTGGCAATTGTTTTTATATTTTTTTCAATCGCTTGAAAGCAAACACAAATGTAATTAAAAATCGAGTTGATTCTGTACTTTAATTAAAGGTGTAAGTTTTCTACTTTTCATGTGATTTTTTAAGACTAATGTGTTTTAAATAAATTTTGTTAATTTTAAGCGCTTGATAATTGTTTCTATATTTTTTTCAAGCGTTTTAAATCAAAAGTAAACATAATTGAAAAACGCGTTAGTTTTGTTGAGATTATCTAGTTGGAACTCTCGCGTATGTTTTGAAATTTAAGGGTGAAATAGAGGCCACCCACCCACCCTACATATAAATTAAACATTCATCACTTTCAGATTTTCAGTTTCCGGAAAACTATAGCAAATCGGTGTCGGAATTTTAAAAAAGAATAAAATTAGAGCTTCGGTTAAATTAGTGAAATCTCCGTATAAATCTTTAGGATTTTAAGAAATAAGACGTATCACCCACCCACCCTATATATATTTTTCTCATTTCATTTGTTCGCGCTGTTATGATTTTCAAAAGAAAAATTATTAAATTTTTTAAAGAAATTATACTCAGTATTTCGAGCTTGATTTTAATGTATATGCAAGGTAGGGTGGCGCCTATTCTACCCTACAATAACAAAAATACAGCCAACCATTTCTAGAATTAAGTTGCAAATAAAGCGTGTGTGCACAATTAAGTTTTCTTATTATTAACCTTATTGCTTTTTTAAGTTTTCCAAAAAACTATAGCTCTATTGCTGTTTAAATAATTTAAGAAGCTCAAAACAGTGTTATAGTTTAAATTCCAATGTATATGTAGGGTGGGTGGGTGTCCACTATCCTACCCTCCAAATCCTAAAACACGAGCAGCGATTTCTATAAAATAAAATTAATTTGCAAACATAGCGAATTTCCACAAAAAATAAAGTACATAATTGTTTTCAAATTGAAAGTGCATTCGGGCTATTAAGTAAAATGTATTTTAGATAAATTTTACTAATTTTGAACGTGTGGCAATTGTTTTTATATCTTTTTCAAGCGCTTGAACGCCAGTGCAAATTAAATTGAATATCGTGTTGAATCTGTAATGATTATTTCAAAAATTAAAGAACTAAATTTTCTAATTTTCAGGTGATTTTGAAGGCGAATGAATTATAAATAAATTTTGATAATTTTAAGCGCCTGACAATTGTTTTTTTTAAATTTTTTAAGCGCTTGAAAGCAAAGATAAATTTTATTGAAAATCGAGTTGATTCTGTATTGATTATTTCAAAAATTAAACGACCAACTTTTTTTATTTTAAAGTTATTTCGAAGAACAATGTACTTTAAATAAATTTTGATAATTTTAAGCACTTTTCAATTGTTTTTATATTTTTTCAAGCGTTTGAAAATAAACTCAGATTAAATTAAAAAACGAGTTGATTCTTTATTCATTATTTCAAAAATTAAAGGAGTAAGTTTTCTATTTTTAAAGTGATTTAGAATACTAATGTATTTTCAATAAATTTTGATAAATTTAGTCGCTTGGCAATTGTTTTTATATTGTTTCCAAGCGTTTGAAAGTAAACACAGATTAAATTAAGAAACGAGTTGATTCTGAATTGATTATTTTTTAAATTAAACGACCAAGTTTTCTAGTTTTAAGGTGATTTTAAAGACTAATGTATTTTAAATAAATTTTGATAATTCTAAGCGCTTGGCAATTGTTTTCATATTTTTTCCAAGCGTTTGAAAGCAAACACAGATTAAATAGAAAAAGGAATTGATTTTGTATTAATTATTTCAAAAATTAATCGACTAATTTTTCTAGTTTTACGGTGATTTTGAAGAATAATGTATTTTAAATGAATTTTGATAATTTTAATCGCGTTGCAATTGCTTTTTATATTTTTTAAGCGCTTGAAAGTAAAGATAAATTTTATTGAAAATCGAGTTGATTCTGTATTGATTCTTTCAAAAATTAAACGATCAAGTTTTCTAGTTTTAAGGTTATTTTGAAGACTAATATATTTTAAATAAATTTTGATAATTTTAAGCGCTTCTCAATTGTTTTTATATATTTTTCAAGCGCTTGAAAGCAAACACAAATGTAATTGAAAATCGAATTGATTCTGTACTGATTATTTCAAAAATTAAAGGAGCAAGTTTTCTAGTTTTCATGTGATTTTTAAGACTAATGTGTTTTAAATAAATTTTGTTAATTTTAAGCGTTCTTTTTTTCACGCGTTTTAAATCAAAAGTAAACATAATTGAAAAACGCGTTAGTTTTGTTGAGATTATCTAGTTGGAACCCTCGCGTATGTTTTGAAATTAAAGGGTGAAATAGAGGCCACCCACCCACCCTACATATAAAATTAAACATTCATCACTTTCAGATTTTCAGTTTCCTGAAAACTATAGCAAATCGGTGACGGAATTTTTAAAAAAGAATAAATTTAGAGCTTCGGTTGAATTAGTGAAATCTTCGTTTAAATCTTAAGAATTTTAAGAAATAAGACGATAATTTTAAGCGCGTGGCAATTGTTTATATATTTTTTTAAGCGCTTGAAAATAAAGACATATTTAATTGGAAATCAAGTTAATTATGTATTGATTATTTCAAAAATTAAACGACCAAGTTTTCTAGTTTTAAAGTTATTTGGAAGGCTAATGTATTTTAAATAAATTTTGATAATTTTGAGCGCGTGGCAGTTGTTTTTATATTTTTTTTCAATCGCTTGAAAGCAAACGCAAATTTAATTGGAAGCGAGTTGATTCAGTATTGATTATTTTAAAAATTAAAGGAGCAACTTTTCTGGTTTTAAGGTAAATTTGAAGACTAATGTATTTTAAATAAATTTTGATAATTTTAAGCGCTTGGCAATTGTTTTTATATTGTTTTAAAGCGTTTGAAAGCAAACACAGATTAAATTAAAAAAAAAAAAAAGAGTTGATTCTGTATTGATTATTCCACAAATGAGACAACCAAGTTTTCTAATTTTAATGTGATTTTGAAGACTAATGTATTTTAAATAAATTTTAATAATTTTAAGCGTGTGGTAATTGTTTTTATATTTTTTCAACCGCTTGAAAGCAAACAAAGATTAAATTAAACAACAAGTTGATTCTGTATTTATTAGTTCAAAAATTAAACGACCAAGTTTTTTAGTTTTAAGGTGATTTTGAAGACCAATGTACTTTTAAAAAAAAGTGATAATTTTAAGCGCTTGGCAATTGATTTTATATTTTTTTCAAGAGTTTTAAAGCAAACGTAAACTTAATTGAAAAACGAGTTAATTTTGTTGAGTTTATCTAATTTTAACACTCGCGTATGTGTTGAAATTAGGGGGTAAAATAGAGGCCACATACCCACCCTACATATTAAAATAAACATTCATCACTTTCAGATTTTCAGTTGCCTGAAAACTATAACAAATCGGTGTAGGAATTATATAAAAAGAATAAAATTAGAACTTCGGTAGAATTAGAGAAAATTTCATATAAATGTTTAGAATTTCAAGGTGTAAGACAAATCACCCACTCATACATATATTTTTTCTCATTTCATTTGTTCTCGCTGTTATGTTTTTCCAATATATTTTTTTAAATATTATTAAATTTATTAAAACAATTATTATCAGTGTTTCGACCTTGATCTTAATGTATATGTAGGGTGGGTGGGTATCGCCTATTCTACCCTACAATAACCAAAATACAGCCAACGATTTCTAGAATGTGGGTTGCGCCGATTCTACCTTACAATAACCAAAATACAGCCAACAATTTCTAGAATTAAATTGCAAATAAAATAAAACTGTTGCTTTTTTAATTTTTCCAAAAAAATATAGCACTGTTCTGTTTGAATAATTTAAGTTCAAAACAGTGTTATGGTTTAAATTCTAATGTATATGTAGGGTGGGTGGGTGGCCACTATCCCACCCTCCAATTCCTAAAAAACGAGCAGCGATTTCTAGAAAATTAAATTGCAAACATAAAATAGAGTGCATGATTGTTTTTAAATTTAAAATACATTCATTAGAACTCTTGCGCATGTATTAAAAACTGGAATGTGAAATAAAGGCCACCCATCCACCCTACATATACTCTTTTTACTTGTCGTGCTTCTTCCATTCCCTGTAGATATACCACCAGTGCAACAGTCTTTCTTTTATGAAGTTTAGTGTCGATTAGATCGTTTCTTAATTCTGTGTTCTTCATTCTATCTCTTTTTGTTACTCCTCTACCTCTCTTCTTAAATATTTCATTTCAGCAACTTATATCCTTGTATTGCTTTATTTTTTTTTACTCGATATTTTTCCAAATCCTTATTCTAGTTTTTTATCCGTATTAAGAATTTTAATTAGTAAAGATGTTATTATATACTATAAATGAATACTCTTTTAAGCGTTTAATCTATTTTTTTGAGGTGGTAGCCGCTTATCAAGTAAGGACTAACGTTCGTGATAACGTTAATTCTAGCCTAACTATTAGATCTGTACGAGAATCACGGAAATATACAATCAACCCGGCGCCTCCACCAGAACGCGTATGCAATTTCAGTTGATACTTTAATAGAAAGTTGCAGAAAATTTTCCTTATGCACACATTAGAAATAAACTGGGCTTAGACACAAATAAGAAACTCTAACATCCAATTATATGTTTAGGATAGATAAAAATGTAAAGAACTTTTTATATAAATTGTAAATACAAAATTATGTGAATGTATATCAAAGAACAAAGGTATATCACAAAGCAATTATTTAAATAATAAAGACAGCAATTGAACTGCATTGTTGATCACTTTGCGTCTTATTTGGGTGGTGGTTATATTAATTTCAGCCTCAACTTCTATATTTATTTTATTCTAATATAAAAGCTTTAACGTTAATTTTTTGTTACATAAACTACACAGCAATAATAACAAGTAGAAATCAATACTCTTTTTTACAGAAATAAAAATGTAATAACAATTCAGTTTAAGTTTAGGTTAGCATGCATTTTTAAATATTAGTATTGCTATGATAATAAGTTGATGCACTATTTTATTTAGAAAATATATACAGCATTTGTCCAATCGTAAAATGTTTGTGTGTTGCGTACGTTATACACAAATTTCGCGTTATAAACGACTATCGTAATATCCATTTAAGATGAGGAATGGTACAACAAGCGGGAGCACCGCCTCCGAAATGGAGCGGGTAATATATGTATGAGGTAGGTGATGTGAAAAGATAGCGTAGTTTGTGCGATCCAGCCCCGAAGAATGGAATTCCGTCTTCCGCCGAACGCCCCATTTCGCCGTTATTGAATATTCGTCTATTTTTTTTTTGCTTACTTCGGAAGGGAAGGCGCTTATTGAAATTTTATAACGGAGTCATAAGCCTCCTCCCTCCATCTACCGACTCGCGTATATAACCCCTACACGTTTGCAACGCGAAATTTGATCGGTTTAAAATTAAATTTTAATCAGTCCACCACAAACATAATTTACTGTCATTGTGAATGTCATTAATCATTAATAATACATGGATAAAAAAATATTTGTATGAAACTTAAAATAAAATATTATACAGGCTGTAATGTTAGTGGAAATTAATAAAAACACTTTAAACTTTTATATGCAAATTAATTTATATTAAATTTTTTTCTATGATTATATCTGCATGCGATAAAATCCACGCTGTATATATTAAACCAGACATAGGTGTCCAGAAATTACCTATGTATATATGCACAGAGATTTACATGTCATTGCCGGCGACGGGGCAAAAACATTCCCGACATCTGTTACCTGATGGTGCTGCCCTCCGGAATCGAACTACACCGATAAATCTCACTTTTTTCCCTCTACAAAAAAAAAACACATCGAGAGCAGGAAAAAAAAAACAAGTGCACATTTTTTTTTTCCAACCGCCCGTCCAACTTATCTTCAACAACCCCCCGCGTAATCCCGCAGTTACACTGTCCATTTCTGCGTGTAGCGAGTAATCCCGGATTAAATCGTCTAGAACGTATCCGGCCTTAATGCCGACCCGCGGGCCCCGTCGGAATTTACATTATTAAGATTTTATTATGGAAAATATGACGTCTGGATAATCCGAAAACAGGCCCCAGCGCCGCCGTGCCTTTTTCGGCAACGGTTTTGAAATTTAATTAAGCCCCGGGCGCGCGGCTCTCTTCTTTCTGAGCAACGGCTCACTCGGCCGCCCCCCCCCCTCTCCTTTAATTAATTTCGTTAAACTCGGGCATTATTCATCATTAGCTGGTGATGGGAAACAACAACAAACGGGAAGGATAATTAAATTTGATGCAATAAAATGAACTCAATTATATTATTCCCGGACGCGCGGGGCCTTTATTGCAGCGGCCCCTTTTCGATTCGTTTTCCGCTCAGATCAGACGAGATTGCGACGACCGGATCGTTTCATTACCGAGGTTTTGATCTTTACATTAAAATCAGCAATGCTGATAAGCGACAATACCGAATTGATATTGGTTTTTATATAAAGAGAAAATTAAATGATAATTATCAATTAGATTTATTCCAATTATTATCATTTTACATAGAATTTAATATACTTCATTACATCAAGATTAAATTTACACGTCTTAAATTTCATGCATAAAGCTTAAACTAATATATTACATCTATATTTAAATAGTATATGTAATATTCATCACGAGTAATAAGTACACAATTATGGTGGATGCGCCGGGATACGCGAATAAACTCTTAATAATAAATTTATCCACTTCTCTCGTGGTAAAATCTAAACAATATGCAAACTATAAAATAATAAATCATTTATCTAGGTAACTATTCATTGATATCAAACAAATTTAAGACGTTCTTTGCAACCAAGCACGAATTTTGGATTATTGAGGCTTTTATTAAGCACACATTTAGTTCTTCTTATACTTTAATCGTCAATTACAACTCTTTAATCTAAATTGATGGTAACGCAAATAATTAATTCTATCCAGAGTAGATATAAGCTATAATTTGCACCGGTAATAAAGTTTGACGGCGTATCCTTAATAATAAAGTGGGAGCATCTATCATAAGAGTTTTGTGCGGGCGGGATGATGTCGTCCTATGGGTGCAGATATGTGATAAATTTCGAGCCCGATCTTAATGCGAGAACTTTTCTGGATCAATTGTTTACGCTCCGCTTCACCCTTGAACCACTGACCTAGAGTGCGAACCGGATGAATTTCGATTTGCAGTAACTGCACATCTTTTCCGTAGCGAAATCCATTGCCGACTGCGATCGGTATACGATGCGAAAACATTGATTGGAGATCGACGGGTCTGTCTATTTAATCCATCAGCGAGATTTATTATTGAATCAAAACTCTATCACTAGGACAGGTATCAAATTAGCGACCCAGTAGATTATAGATTGAAGTTCATAGATGATAAATTAAAGGTGAGAGTTTACAGATCACTAATGTTCAATGATAATTTTTAAATATAAAATAATATATAATGACAGATAATCAAGAGAGATCAAGAATGACAGATTATAGATGATAGATATTATATTCTTCATATAGTTTATAATGAACTCCGCCCAGCTTCTCCAATCTAAAATTTTTATATTTCTTTTATATATTCATATGTATTTTCTTCGGAAGAAAGCTAAAGCATAATAAATAAATAAATAAATTGCTTTTCCTGTAATTGGGCAATACCTACCTGTTAGATTGTTAAATAAATAAATAAATAGTGTTCGAGTGGTGTAGTGTATGACAGAGACACCTCAATTTTTTTCCATTTTTCGTTGGAAATACTTTATGAAAATTAATGAAGATTGGCGAGTATATTATCAAAGTAAGGGGTTGTGTTATTGTGGTTAACATTAATTGTATTGGAATTTTTATTTGTATGAATCACACATTCGTACAAACAGTGCAACCACGTTATTAGCGCCGCAAATACTTGACATTTCTTTTCCAAAATTGGAGCATAAAATAATATTTTGAGTTTATATTTTATTAATTATAAATCCCATCTTCCTTACGTTCAATTTATTTAACACGCCGTGGCCTACTATCCCTTTGTTCGTTTGTCTGTTAGTCACCACGTTTGGCTGCGTGGTGTGAAGAGAGTGTCCTTTGTCTATCCTTAATAAATTGACTGCAGTAAATTAATTTAATAAAATTAACTTTATATAAATTATAAAAATTCAATGCCAATTAAATGCAAAATCTGTGACAAGGGTATTAAATAAAATGTAATATATATGGGAAATATATCTATATAACATGTTCTAAGCTTAATGCAGTGGAAATAGCTTTTATCACAAAAGGCAATTCTACTTAGAATTGTTTTAAATGTGAATCAAACACCGTTTCACTGAATATTGCAGAAATTGATTTCTTACCTATAATATTGTCGGAAATATATCAAGAATTAAGAAAGCGAATGATGACATTAAAGAAACCTTATCGGATTTGAAACTTTAAAAATAGAAAGAAGGTTTGTAAATATTAAATTTTGTTTAGCTAAACTGAAGAGCTCTCAATCGAAACATTTACTTAGCGAGGCTGATCGGGGCCCATCGTCATATTTGGTTTGATCTTCTTTAAATATGCCAGTAATATATTTTTGTCCACCCTCAAAACTACCCATCACATCATGATTATCACTAGTCACTTTAATATTAATAGTAACACTTACACTGTAGACACTACTAAATGACTCTGCAAATACTTGAAGGATCTCAGAAGATGAATCCAATGTTTTTCCGCCGTACTTCATATCCTTCATATTCTTGACTTTTTTCTTTGTGCGTTAACATATGACCAAAATGTTTTAGATTTTGGCGATATATTATTTTCAGTGTTTTCCATAAAACAAGCAAAAGCTTTAGCGGATTAATTTTTTAAACACTTTACGAGCTTGCTTATAATCGTTTATTATAGAAGCTTGAGGAGATTTCTTCATTTTTTTGTGCAGCTTATTTTTAGTTTTTAACAGACGGGTTGAACCATGCCAACTATGGTTTGAAATTATTTAGTTTTTTTTCTTCGTTTTCGGAATATGCGTCTGGAATAAATTGTATACAATTTTGTACAAAGAGTCACAAGCATCATCTACATTTTTTGAATTACATATGTCAGTCCACTCAGTGTATACCAAATCGTTATATAGCTCACAAATATGTCCCCTCTTGAAATTAAAAGTTTCATCAATATCATGTTCTGCAGAGAAAATTATATTTTGTATAAGTTTGATTTCAAAAATTAAAGCTGGGTGATGACTATCCTCTTCAGAAAGTAATTCATTAGCTTTATTAACGATACACTGCCAATGATTATAAGCTAGAATTAAATCCAATATTCTATTGTTTTTATTGCAAACCGTATTACATTGATGTAGGCCTTTCAAACTAAGAAAATTTGAAAATGAAGTCAATCTGGTACATTGGTCACCCCCAAGCCTCCAGACATTATAATTGGGAATATTGAAATCACCACAAAAAAAAAGATTCTTAAGCAAAAGTATTTTCTTCTATATAGTTAAAGAATGAAGCATAATTAATTGGTGTGATATAAACATTTTTGTTTAATGAAGCATAATGTTCAGTTGATGTATTTGGTGGAATATTCATAGCGATAAGAGTATATGTTACTTTTGAAAATGTAAGTTCAATTGCAATTACGTCGATATTATACTGTTGAAAATTAAAGTTTATAGACAAAGAGTGGCAATTAAATTTATTATCAACAGCTATTAAAACATCGCCGCCTCTACATTGTGTTCGAACACATCTAAAAACTGAGTAACTACCATTAAACAGTTCAGTATCAAAAACTCCGTCCTTTAAGCATGTTTCAGTTAATAAAACAACAACAAAATTGTTACTAAGAACGTTATTATAGAACTTAACTACTTTGGTATTAAGGCGGCGAATTATTTGGTAGTAGAAAGAGATGGGTTTCCACTCTAATAGATTTAGTTTTTTAATGTAACAATTTTGGGTATTCGGTTAATATACTTAATTGTCAAATCCTTTTCACCTGCATCATTTCGCCAAGAGAGTTATTTAAATGTAATTGTTGATTTCTCGTTAAATCCCCTTTTAATAATAAAGTCGCCATTTTTTATCGAACCACAATGTTTTAAAATATGTTTAGCAATGTCTTTATTCTCCAAAATGACCTTCAATGGACCAATTAACGATTTTTCAAATTTCTTTTTCCTAATCTAATTACTTTTATGTGTTTAATAGTTGTATCAATTGTAAGAATGGATTTAACAAAACCGATTTCATCTGCAACCCTATCATTGGAATCCTGTTTTTCAGATTCTAGAGCATTAAATATCATTACATTACATGTTCCTGAATTTCATCAACAACACTAAATTTCACGTTTATGGGGTTAAATGTTGAGTTTGTCTTAATTTGTGCAAGTTCACTTTTCAAACTACGATTTTCATGCTTCGTATTCTCGATTTTTTTCCGGTAGCTTTTTAATCTCATTATTAAAAGTAAGTATAAACATAGTAAGTGCGTTAGTTAAGTGTTTGTCATGAATTACTACGTAGTAACGGTCGCCACAATCCTTATGATTAAGTATAAACTCTTTCATTATTGTAGAGATTGTCCTTTCAATGGAGTTAATAGCGGTGTTTGGCAATACATCCGGCAGCATGCACGTGGTACAAATCCAGAAATCACTGTTTTGCTTATTGTATTGATCCATATAATAATTTAACCTAAAGATATCAAGATCAGTACACGAAACATGAAACAGTGCATATGTTATCATCACAAGTTTAGGAATAATATTTCTCTACGACTATTAAATAATACACTCATTCTTGTTGTATATTAAATTGAATAATAGCATAAATTCTTCACACCGTGAATTCCTACAAAGAAATCACTCTAGATTGCCCAATCACATCCTTTGATTTTTAAGAATTCACGCTAATATGAAAAAATCACATTGCTTTGAATGTGAAAAATCGAGAGTATCTTAGCAACCTCCTAACAAGTCGCCATTTGAAACGTCAAATACACCAGTTATTTATAACGTCTAGTACACTCATTATTTATTGCTGTTGTATCGTATAATTGTTATTAATATAATATTTACAATGGACGTTAGTAGTGATAGTGATAATGAACTAACATGTACGCCTCCCGAAATTCAAGAAATTGCACAAGCATCTACAATGAATTTACTGCCGGAAAAGTCCAAAAAGCAGTATACTCAAGTTTATACAAAATTTATGGAATGGAGACAATCCAATAATGTAAGTTCCTTTTCGGAAAAAATTCTCCTAGCATATTTCACAAAACTTTCCGAAAAATACAAATCGTCATATTTATGAAAAATATACTCCATCTTAAGAAGTACATTAAATGTTTACAATGAAATTAACATTGAAAATTATCTAAAATTGCGAGCTTTCCTTAAACGAAAAGGAGAAGGATTTTAGGCAAGAAATCGAAAATATTTAGTGCAGAAGATATAAATAAATTCATTACAGAATCTCCGGATTATATATATATATATCTCGGAACAAAGGTAACAAATGTAATTGCTTTTGCCTAAACTCAAAAGTATTAAAGTTTTTATTTTATTAGATTGCATTAATCGTAGGAATAATGGGAGCTTGCCGTAATAATGAAATGCACTCAATGAAAATGGAAGACATTCAAGACCTTAATTCAGCTCTTTTAATAACCATACCTTACACTAAGACAAATATTGTTAGAAAATTTACTGTTACAGGTAAATTTTATGAAATATGCAAAAAGTATATTGCACTACGCTCAGCGAATGTAATAACTCCTTCATTTTTCTTAAACTACCAACATGGAAAATGCACTATTCAAAAAATTGGAATTGACAAATTTGCATCAATGGGCAGACAAATAGGAACCTACTTAAATTTACCGAATGCAAATCTGTACACCGGACATAGCTTTCGTAGATCTTCTGCCACCTTATTGGTTGATGCAGGAGGAGATATTACAACTCTCAAACGACATGGAGGCTGGAAGAGTACCTCCGTAGCTGAAGGCTACGTGGATGATTCTATGACAAATAGAATGAACACGGCCAACAAAATACTTCAGTCGGTAGAACAAAGTACTAGAATCGCACAAAATATACAACACACAGCACAGACTAGCACTTTAAATGAGGCGAGTTTTGATCAAGATTCAACACCGACTGTATTAAATATCAGTAATTGTATAACTTTTGCCAAAAAGTAAAATTAAATTACTTATTATATACTTGGCAGGTCATATTATAATTGCAATGTTTGAAATTTAAAGTGTTAATAAAGATTTATATTAAAAACTACGATTAAGTTTATTATAGTCGTAGAGAAAGTATAGCCATTCTACTTGCGTAGAATGGCTATTATTCACTCGCTCGCTACGCACGCTCGTGCCCGAAGCTTCATCCACGTGAATAATAGCCGTCATTCTACGCTCGTTGAAGAATGTACTATTCTTTGTTGTTTTCTTACTTAGTGTTGATTTTTCTCTGAAAAACTTGTCATTCACACGGAGTACCATACTTAACAAGTCATAATGCCTTTAGGTCCTATTGTTGTGGCAAGAATTATAGCGTCGATTAAAGATGGGCGAGGATAACGTGAAACTGCAAGGATTGTTGGCAAAAGCCTTTGTGCTATACAAAAAGTTTATCAGAATTACTTGGATAATGGCCTGATAACCGGAAGACCAGGATCCGAGCGAAAAACAGTCACCATGATCAGGGATGACCGTTTTTTGGTCTACAAATTTTTGGAATAGAACAGCTTCTGCGAAATAAACTCCATGAAGTTAGAGATGTAAATGTTAGTGAATAGAACGTTAAGAGAAGGCTTCAGGCTGCTGGATTGTCTTGTTGAAAGATGGCTTCAGGTCCACCTTTACAACGCCGGCATCGTGTTGCAAGATTGACTTTTGCCCGAAATCACCGGGCATGGAATACTGAAGACTGGAGCAGAGAACTGTTTTCAGATGAGTCGCGGTTTTGCCTCAATGGATAAGATGTATGTCGGAAAGTGTGGAGAAGACGCGGGGAACGATACGCTTCAGTTTGTCTTGATGAACGACATCCATTTGGCGGTGGGTGGGTTGTGGCTTGGGCAGAAATTTTTACCGAAGCACGCACCGAGTTGGTTTTTATAGAGAATGGCTCCTTGACTGTTCACAGATACATTACGGAGGTCCTCGAAGATCATGTTATGCCCTTCATGGCAACAATGGCCGAGCGCGGCATCTTCATGCAAAATAATTCTAGACCTCACGTAGCCAGAGTTGTTAGAGGTTAAAGTGAAGTGGGCATTTCGCAGTTTGATTGGCCAGCTGTCAGCCCGGACATGGATTCCATAGAACATGTATGCGATGAGTTGGGATGGCGTATCAGAAAGCATACACCTGCTCCAAGAACTGCTCAAGAGCTAAGACAGATGCTATTGCAGGAATGGAATAATATCGATTAATTTAATTCAAAGTGTTCCTCGTCGACTTCAAGCAGTCATTAATGCAAGAGGAGGTAATTCTCGTTATTAGTGATAATTTTCTTTTCATAATTTTTTGTTCCATATTAGACCTAGAAACAAAAATTCGAACTTCGTCTGAACAACTGTAAATTTGTGATATTTCCAAAATAGGCAATAAAAACAATAAATATGCTTTACTATTCAACATTGCTTTTTTAATTTAGTGTGAAAAATACAGTACAATTGTTTACAATTGGCAAACATAAAGTTAAAACAAAAAAAATCCAAAAATAAGTCATAATTTTAAAGTGTTCTCTATTTTTTGCCGACCTGATAACTCTAAGATAAAAATGGTGATATGGCTATCATAATACTTTCCCTATATTTTTCTCGAAAACTATGAAAGAAAGTCATTTTCTATCAAATATTTTATTACATACAGAGTTATATTATTTTTAGCAACAAAATCATCTACGATTAGCAATTAAATTTATCGTGTATATGTAGGGTGGGTGGGTGGCCTCTATCCCACCCTCCAATCAGTAAAACATAATCGAGGGTTTTAGTTAGAAGTTGTAAAATGTAAACAAACACAAAATAATTGCATTTTTTAATTGATGTCTTCATACAAATATTTCAAATAATTTTTGATGATGTTTTACTGACTGGAGGGTGGGATAGAGGCCATCCACCCACCCTACATATACATATTAACTTTAACCCTTTGCACTCCGTTGTCGCCGTATTTGCGACATTTCGAATGTTAGGAATAAATCTGTTGCCGCCGCATTTGCGACACGCTTGTTTATCTCACTCAGCGCTCATAATTTTTAGATAATCAAAAGTGTTTATTTTCGCGTTACAATGTGTATGATCTGCATTTTATGTTTATACAATGGCAAGTGTTTTATTTTGTTTCGTTAAAATTATTATAAAAAAATGGCTGGAGTGCAAAGGGTTAATTACTGATCGCCTTGCGGTTTGCAATAACTTTAATTACAAAATTGGAACAAAAGAAAATTGACAAAGAAAATTTTTTTGGGTGTGTAAATTAATAAAAATTATATTCATGATATTTATAAAAGCTATAAATCAAGCTTAAATAGGGTTATCTATAAGGTCATTTATATTTATACTTAAATTTATATTAGGCTTTATTTTTTATTACATACAAGGTTTTATTGTTTTGTAAGCAGCAAAATCAACAATTAGTATTTTAAAATTTCATGTATATGTAGGGTGGGTGGGTGGCCTCTATCCCACCCTTCAATCAGTAAAACATAAGCGAGGGTTTTAATTAAAATTTGTAAAATATGAATAAACAAAAAATAATTCCAATTTTTAGAGATGTATTAATAAAAAAAATTCAGATAATTTTTGATGATGTTTTACTGATTGGAGGGTGGGATAGAGGCCACCCACACACCCTACATATACATATAAATTTCAATTACTGATCGTCTCGCGGTTTGGAGTAAAATTAATTACAAAACTTTTTGATTAAAAAAGAAATTCAAAAGGTAAAATTTAGGAGTAAGGAAATTAATAAAAATTATATACATGCTGGGTGGGCAGACTTTAAATCTAAATTAGATAAGATTAGCTATAGTAGGTCATTTATATTTAAATTTGAATTATACTTTATTTTTTATCACATACAAGGTTTTATTGTTTTGTTAGCAGCAAAATCAACAATTAGTATTTAAAAATTTCATGTATATGTAGGGCCGGTGGGTGGCCTCTATCCCACTCTTCAATCAGTAAAACATAAGCGAGGGTTTTAATTAAAATTTGTAAAATATGAATAAACACCAAATAATAATTCCAATTTTTAGAGATGTATTAATAAAAAAAATTCAGATAATTTTTGATGATGTTCCTTACTGATTGGAGGGTGGGATAGAGGCCACCCACCCACCCTACATATACATATAAATTTTAATTACTGATCGTCTCGCGGTTCGGATTAAAACTAATTACAAAACTTTTTGAATAAAAAAGAAATTCAAAAGGTAAAACTTTGGAGTAAGGAAATTAATAAAAATTGTATGCATGCTGGGTGGGCAAACTTTAAATCTAAATTAGATAAGATTAGCTATAGTAGGTCATTTATATTTAAATTTGGATTATACTTTATTTTTTATTACATACAAGGTTTTATTGTTTTGTAAGCAGCAAAATATTCAAAATATGAATAAACACAAAATAATTCCAATTTTTAGAGATGTATTCATAAAAAAAAATCAGATAATTTTGGATGATGTTTTACTGATTGGAGGGTGGGATAGAGACCACCCACCCACCCTACATATACATATAAATTCAAATTACTGATCGTCTCGCGGTTTGGAGTAAAACTAATTACAAAACTTTTTGAATGAAAAAGAAATTCAAAAGGTAAAATTTCGGAGTAAGGAAATTAATAAAAATTATATGCATGATGCGTGGGCAGACTTTAAATCTAAATTAGATAAGATTAGCTGTTGTAGGTCATTTATATTTAAACAAAAATTTCGATTATGCTTTATTTTTTTAAATACAAAGTTTTATTGTTTTTTGCAGCAAAATCATCAACGATTAGTATTTATAGTTATAATGTATATGTAGGGTGGCTGGGTGGCCTCTATTCCATCCTCCAATCAGTAAATCATAAACCAGGGTTTTAATTATAAATTGCTGAATGCAAAACATGAAAAAATGGTGTTGTCACCATTATAGTACCTTTCTTACATTTTTCTCTAGAACTATGAAGTTGAAGCAAAATGCACTATTGTTGGTTTGAGTTTACATGAAGTGTTTTGCAAATAAAAATAATACAGTTTATTCCTTACTTTACTTGTTTATTAAGTGTTAAATGTACATTTTTTATTGATAATGTTCACCTTGTGAACGAAATGTACATATAACACTTAATAAACAAGTGAAGTAAGGAATAAACTGTGTGTTATTCTTATTGGAAGCAAAAAGGCTATTTTTAACAATTTGCTCAATTTTAGGTTCTTTGCAATTATTTTTTACATAAATTTCATAACTCCTAGAGTTTATTAGGAGTAGGCAAAGAAATATCTACATTTTAAATTTTTTCTCGGAGAGCAAGAACTTTATGAAAAACATATTTTAATAAAACTTGTTCAGTTGCTTATTCTCTTTAACTTTCGTTTTTAAAGTTATGTAATATTTATCAAATTTAGAAAAATATCGAGAAAAATCAAAAACTGCCTCCAGTAAACCAGTTTATGAAGCTTTTCAGTTCCAGTTTTTGATATTAAAACCTTAAGTTTAAAGTTTCATCTCAATAAGGTCATTCGTTTTTTAGATACAGCGCCCACAGATATTCTCATTCACGACAACAATACTTTCGATATAAGAAAAGTAATAAATATGTGATTGTTACAAATTAAGATATGGCAGATTAAATATCACATCTTATAGATTGAAGTTCATAGGTGATAAATTAAAGATGACAGTTTATAGATCAGTGATGCTAAATGATAATTTTTCAATGTAAAATATAAGATAATATATAATGACAGATAACATCTCAAGGATAATAGATTACAGATGATAGATATTTATATTCTACATTGTAGATGATCCTAAATAATGATCTCATTGCATCTGAAATTTACATCTGCATAAAATGAAAAATTTAGGAAAGATTAATCAATAAAATGATTTAAACAGAAATAAAGAATTAAACTTGATATTACATATTGCAGAATCTCTAAAATATAAAAAACTGACCTAATATATACTCCTTTTTTCAACGCCATTTAAAATTGTGTGTAAAATTGTTTATGAAAGTTGTTTATAAAAAAAATAGAATTATTTTCGATAAATAGTACACAGATATTAAAATAAACTACAGACTATAAATTAAATATGTTGTAGACGATTGAAATGAAAAAACATAGAAATAAACTTTTGAATTTTGCTTTGTCGCCATTAAATAATCCTTTGTTAGACTTAATAGCTACAATTAGTCCCGACTAAAACAAATGTAAACCCTTTCTCGGTAATTCCTTAATACACGTTTTTTTACCAATAATCCCTTTGTTATACTAGTTATAAGCTATTGATAATCGAAATGTGCAACAAGCGAAATAAAATTAAATTGTGAAGAAAGTGTTAGTGTTTATTTTCCAAGTGTATAATAGAGAGGTCTAACATTAAATATACAAATTAAAAATTGTTATGTAATAAGTAATAATTTTAAGCCATTGCTAATTTGAATTACTTTTGTTGCTCAATAAATAATATTTTAATCTGTATCATATTAAACGTCGTTTTAAAAAATTCCATTTTATATTTTATAAAATACAATAGTTTGCAAAGACGTATCATTATCCCATTATATTTCCAACTATAAAATTTCGGCCATTGTTCCAAACTGAAATTGTGCACGTTAAGGGGAAATTGCTCCATTAAAGAACAATCCCAACCTTCCTGGTAAATAGTGCAGGGAGTGCATAAAAAGGACGCACATCCAATTACAATATATATTCCGGGCCGAAATCCTCGGGTTTCCCGGATCCTCTCAGATTTTAACGTAACGGCCCCCCGTGGTGGAATGCCGGCGCAACCCGATCCGGACCATCCCCCTCAGTAAAAACCCATAACCGTGCACACACAGCCGTCCGTGACTACTGCTCCACTAATGATATCCTCCTTGCTAATTATGAATATTAAACCGAGGGCGACTCCTTACTTTATTAACTCCCCCAGGGATTGATTAATCCCCGCCAGCTAAGCTCACTAATCCAATTGTGTTTGCCTTTGACAAATTGCTGCATTTAAATAAGCTTGCAACTGCGAGACAATTTGTTACTTGACGCTAAGCGCGCTAGTGACGAACCGATGCAATAAAACAGAAGTAAAAGAGGAAATCAGTTAACAATAATTACCCCCTGGGAAAAAAATTCAACAACAACTCATCAAACATTGAGTTTTTAATCAAGCCCCGTAATCAAGTTTTTGCATCGGTTTTCCCCAATTACGAAGTAATTACCAGATACGTGTCATCCAATTTTAAAGCGCCCGCTTTGATATCGTCACGAGCGGCATTAAACGTTCCGGAATTAAAATCGTAATTCGTTTTTGATCGAAAATAAATATTCGTACGTATATATATAGTTTTTATTGTAATAACAAATTATTATTATGGACGTGTTGAAAGGGAAGCAGAAATAAAGTGCTTATTGTTTAGCTGAGGGTTTGTTTACTAGGCTGTAAATGTATTACAATGTTTATAATGTTATTATTTAACAAATAGTAATAATAATATTTAGCACATACACATTTGATAATGATTTTATAAACTATAAACCGAAATTGTTGGGTCGATAAAATTTTGTACGTTAGGAAATTAAATTTTAGCCTTTCGTTGATTGAAACAAATATTTATATACATTCAAGAAATTCAAACAAATAAATTGTCTGTTGATGATTGCTACTAATAACTAAGATTATATGTTATATGGGTAACACCGCGACCTTTTCAGATGTATTTTGGATCAATAGATTATAATATATATCAAGATTTAAGCTAAATTACTAAACTATATGTAAATTGTTAATCTGTTTTTATATTTGCTATAGTATTTGATATGTTTCTTTAGTCTTTTATTGGCATTATAAAAACGTAATAAAAATCAATAAAAAATGCATAATATTCACTACGCATATACAGAAGGGTGTGTTAATAATCAAACAGCCAGCAGTATATTTTTTATGTCACATTATGACACTCCTCCCTTTGTCTGATGTAAAATCGATAGCCGTAAAATTATGAATAGGTCTTCGAGTTTCGCAAACTGCCCAGCGCCCATAAATAATAAATAAAGCGGGAAAAAAAATTGGGTGGAGGCAGATTTTTTCCACCCCTCGGGAGCGGTGGGAAACACTTTGATGCGAGCGCCAGTTAGCGGCCGTTTGATTTTTCATCCGTTTTTCGGCGGGCGCGTGTTAATTTAATGCTCGGTTTCACGTCAAATATCGGGCGGGTCTTCCATGTTTTGTCAGAAAGCAGGCGTTGTGTTTGTGTTGCGCAACTTTCGATATCGCTTTTTCCTTATATTAAAAATATACACAGAATAAAAAAATACGAAGGAAGATGGAATGTTATCAATATGAGAAAATAAACTCGTACAAGGGTTGTCAATATTGAGTTTGCGCTGTATAAATAGCGCGAACAAAAAGTATTATCGTTTATTTAGGAACGTAAATTAAATAATTTCGATCTAAAACTTGTATTCATTTAAAATTTATCTTTAACAAGCTGTTTTTTATATCCATCACTATTTACACTTACCGAAATATTATTATTTTTGTAGAGCTTACCTGAAACAGAAAAAGACAATTTTAGAAATTAATGTATACCAATTTTGAACTATTTATTAAGTACGAGGGATATGCGAAAAGTATGACACGTATGAACCGTGCGGAGCACTGACGAATAGAGTAGCCGCTCAATGTGTGCTAACATGTTCATAATGTTGTTATTCGTATCCATGTCCACTTGTATATCAGCTGTATATGTAACTTTGCACACATACAGCTGATATACAACTTCACACGTATCGCTTGTATTCTAGGTGTTTATATTGTTAAAAAAAATTAAATTACACAACCAGTTGTAATGTAAGGGCTATGATTAGATTATTATTACATCCTTGAAATAAATAATATAAATTTCATATCATTAATAATCACTTAATAGCATTACCAAACTCATGAATTCAATTTGTATAATGGATATTAAACATGTTACACCCGTTGTCCATTACGACGCATAAATGCAATTGCAGACAAGTGTAAGATGATTTACGCCCGCAGTAAAATTACTCTCGCCCCAGTGTTCCCACCCTCATTATTTAAATTTAACGACTCCAATTCCTTTATCGATAAATTAATCCCCTTATGCACACAGCGCCAGAACAAACAATTTCAATTCCTTCTCGCGCCCACTTTGCATAACTGCAAAACCGAGTTGAATTTTATCGCAGGATATTTACAATTTTCCCCCGATCGGATTCGATTCACTCGTTTGCGAATTTAGCGATTGTTCAGACGGTTTTTCCGCCGTGATGGTATTACATGTATAGGCAAGGGTGTGCTCGGCGTCGTATTATTTATATATATTGGGGTCTCGCCTGGCTGCAGCCACCACTCGATACGTTCCTGCAGTGTATAATTCGATCCGGGGCCGCACTGATATCAAATGAAATTTGCGGTATGCAGAAATTGCCTCTCTACACTACAAATTCGTTTAAGTTTTCAAAATATTTCTTTCCTTTTATAGTTAACTAATTGCTCAACAAACAAATTTATCAATTAGTATAATTTTTTTATTTAGTTTAGAAGTGAATACAAAATGAATTACAATGATAGATACTTAAAACGTATAAATATTTGGGGTTGAAATGAGAGTATTATTAAACACAATGCAGTGCGCAACTCGGGCAACAAAAATTCACCGCCCTGATAAATTTAATAGCGGCACTTTTCTTTTATTATCTCCCCACTTTCCGAAACACCTCCGCGAACAAATCATTCAGGAGTAAGTTAGGGAGAGACGTTAAGATATTTTTAAGGACCACAGGAGACACAAGTTTACTTGTAGGGTACACGATGTAAATGAGCGCTGGGCCGCAGGTCGCACCGCCCTTTCTCCCGCGAGATTGTAGCGCTAAATATTGCTCCCCTGGCATCCACCGATCGCACCGTATATTTCCCAACTTTACCTCCACTAGAAAGTTCATTGTTTTAATTTATTGCCTAATTGACTAAATAATCAGGTGCAAAGAAAATTGCGTATACAAATTTTGTTGTTATCAAAAATATTTTAGTTTATCCAAAGGCACAAAATAATTGCAATTTTTAGAGATTTATTCATACAAATGTTTCCAATATTTTTGATGACGTTTTACTAACTGGAGGGTGGGATAGAGGCCACCCACCCACCCTACATATACATGGTAACTTGAATTGCTAATCGTTGATGATTTTGCTACTAAAAACAATCAAACCCTTTGTATAATAAAAAATAAAACAAAATCAAAATTTAAGTTGAAATATAAATGACTTTCTATAGATAATCTTATATAATTTAGATTTAAAGTCTTACTAATTTACTCACTCAAAAAATTTACCTTCTTAAATTTCCCTTTCTTCAAAAAGTTTTGTAATTAATTTTATTTGAAACTGACAGACAACAAGAAAAAAGGGTGGTCTCCATCTTACCCTCCAATCAGTAAAACATTATCAAAAATAATAGGCAAACTATTATGATGGCCACATCAACATTTTGTTGCTATAATTTTTTCAATGGTTATGGTTTTTATTTTACGAGTTTGTAGAATTTTTCAGCAATATTTTTAAAAAATTTATCTTCCATTCTTTCATTACAGGCTTAAGAATTTTCCAGAATTTTTTCTTAGATTCCAGGATTTACTTCTAGGTTTTTTTAATTAATGTTTGTTTCAAATTTCTACAATTTTTAGCAATTTTTCTTCCATTTTGCATTAGTTTTTGCGAGGGTTCTAATAATAATTCTAACCTTCTAGAATTTATTTCCAAATTTTTGAAAACTGATTGAAATTTCTGAACAATCAGAAGAAGATGCTGAATTTGAAATGGTTGGAACATTCTAAAAGCAATAAATTAAATTTTTGTAACTTGGAAAGCAATTTCTAAATTAAAAAAAAAAGTTAGGCAACTTTTGAATTAAAAGGTTGCAGTAAAACTTTTGATGAGGAATTAAAAATTTTAGACCTTTTCCTAAAAAATATTTGAAAGCTGTTAAAGAAATTTCGAGAAAATGTGAGACCCTCTAACAAAACAATTTGAACAAATTATTTTTAAAATTGTAATAAACATTTTTAAAATTTTGTTGAAGAATTAAAAATATTAGACCTCTAAAAGCATTTATAACATCTGTAAAAGAAATTTGTAGAAAATGTGAGAATCCTCTAACAAAAAATTTTAGACAAATTGTTTTTGTAAACTTTTAAAATACAGAATTATTATTTGAAATCTTTTAAATAACTTTTTCAAATCTGGGAAAAAATTGCCTAAAATTCTAAAACCCTTCAAAAATAATCCTTGAATAATAAGAAATGTTATTGGAAAATTTCCAAAGAAACTTTAAAGGAAATTTGTGGAAAATAATTGAACGATATTGAAATTTGCAGTCCATTTTTTCATATTTTCAAAATAATTGATAATTTATTTAAGAATCTTAAAATATTCCATTAATTTCTTTTCTGAAATATTAGAATTTTCGAGGAACTTCAACTTGTACAAAGATTTTTTTGAGAATGTTTAAATTATTTATTCAAGATTTTTTTTCAGTTTTAACATTTGTAAAATTTTCAGAAATTTATCTTCTATTATTTCTTTGGAGTTTTCCATAACTAGAAAAGAAATTGGTGGAAAATATGATAATAGAACAGCATTGAAGTGTCATCTGTCATCAGAAGTTTATTATCGGTAGTCTGTCATCTGTTGTCTGACATCTGACAACTGTTGTCTGTCATCTGTCACCTGTCATCTATAGTCTGTCATCTTTCAACTGTCATCTGTGGTCTGTCTTCATCGTCTGCCATATGTTCTCTGACTGATTTTTATTAGTAAATTTGAAGTTTTTTCGATAAAATTTTCATCTGTTATTTGTCATCTCGTATATCGCTTGTCATTTGTCATCTATCATCTGCCTTCTGTCATCTGTCATCTGTCATCTGTCATCTGTCATCTGTCATCTGTCATCTGTCATCTGTCATCTGTCATCTGTCATCTGTCATCTGTCATCTGTCATCTGTCATCTGTATTCTGTAGTCTACCATCTGCCGTCTAAGGTCTATGACTGATTTTTCTCAGTAAATTTTAACTTATCGATAAAGTTGTTTTTAGATATTTCTATCTGTCATTTGTCATCTCTCATGTCTTGTGTGTCACCTGTCATCTGGTCTCTGTCTTCTTAGCCCTGACTGTAATTCTTAGTAAATTTTAACTTTTGTCGATTAAGTTTTTAAAAATATTTCCATCTGTCATTTATCATCTATCATATCTCTTGTATCATCTATTTATATGTCATGTGTCATCTGTCATTCTTAGTAAATTTAAACTTTTATCGATACGGTTGTTTTAAATATTTTTATTTATCATGTCTCCTATGTCACTTACCATTTGTCATCTGTCTAAAGTTTGTCATCCGTCAGCTCTCATCTGTCATCTACAGTCTGTCATCTGTCATCTGCCATCTGCAGTCTAAGTTCTCTAAGCCATTTTCTCAGTAATTTTAATATATCTATATATATTAATTCCAACCAGTATTTCAAACCTTCATTTGTTATCTTTCATGTCTTGTTTGTCACCTATCATCTGCCATCTGCCATGTGTCATCTAAGTTTTCTGGCTGATTTTGTTTAGTAAATTTTAACTGTTATTCAAGTTTGTTTTTTAGGTATTTGTATCTGTAATCTGTCATGTGTAGTCTGTCATCTGTCAACTGTTGTCGATCATCTGTCATTTGTCATCTATAGTCTGTCGGGTGTTATCTGCCATATGTCGTCTGTGTTTGTAGTCTGTCATCTCTCATCTGTCATCTATAGTCTGTTATTTGACATTTATCGTCTGCCATCTATGTTCTTTGACTGATTTTTCTTAGTAAATTTTAACTGTTATCTAAGGTTTTTTTTTAAGTATTTGCACCTGTAATCTATCATCTGTCATCTGAATTTTGTCATCTGTCAACTGTCATCTGTCATCTGTCATCTGTCATCTGTCATCTGTCATCTGTCATCTGTCATCTGTCATCTGTCATCTGTCATCTGTCATCTGTCATCTGTCATCTGTCATCTGTCATCTGTCATCTGTCATCTGTCATCTGTCATCTGTCATCTGTCATCTGTCATCTGTCATCTCTCATCTGTCATCTGTCATTTGTCCTCTGCCGTCTGTCATTTGTCCTCTGCCGTCTGTCGTCTGTCGTCTGCCATCTCTCATCTGCCATCTATAGTCTGTCATTTTGACATTTATCGTCTGCTTTCTAAGTTCTCCGACTGATTTTTTAAAATAAATTTTAAATCTGTCATCTTCTGCCATCTGTCATCTGTCATCTATTTTCTAAGTTCTCTGACTGATTTATTTCAGTAAATTTTAACTTATCATTTTTTTTTCAAATTGTCAAAGCAATTGATAATTTATTTAAGAATTTTAGAATCCTTTAACAATATTTTTTCTGAAATATTAGAATTTTTGAGTAACTTCATTCATAATTTCTCTTCTGAAATTTTAAAATTTTTGAGTAACTTTACTTTCTGATTTTTTAAAAGAATTTTATATTATTTAAACAAGGGTTCTAGAATTTTTTGTAAAACAAATCTATTCAAAAATTTAAGAATTTTCTATATATTTTTTAAATTCCAGAATTCTTCAATAATTGTTATTTTTTAAAATTTATCTTATTTACTTATTTTTTCTCAAGTTTTTAAACTGTTTTTTAGGTTTATATAATTCCCAACAATATATCATCTATTATTTCTTTAGGGCTTTCCGAATTTTTAAAAAATTTCTTTTTCAGATTTAATTGCCAATTTTTTTCACGAATTCTTAAGTTTTAACAATTTTTGTTTAAGATTTCTAGATTTTTTAGCAATTATTTCTCAATTTTCCATTATTATTTTATTTTGCTAAAGATTTACAATTCTTAAGTAATTGCTATTACGTTTATATAGTTTCAGTAACTGTTATACTATATTTGGAAATGTTTCTAAAATTTGCCAAAATGTTCATATCTAGGTTTCTAGAAACTTCTTGAATGATTTGATAAATTTCTAAAATTCCCAGCTACTTTAACTGCCGCTACTTTTCAAAGAGGTTGCTGTAATTTTTTCTATGGTTTTAGGTTTGTAGAATCATTTAGAAATATATATTTTTCAGATTTCTAAAGTGTTCTATAGATTTATCTTTAACTTTTTCTTCAATGGAAATTTCATTGCTAGATTCTTAGACCCTTTTTGTTTTCTTAATTTTTAAGAAACTATTTTTTAAGCAATTTTTCTTCAATTATCCCTTATTTTTCGCGAGGGTTGTAATATTTTGCTGTAATATCTTCTATAGTTCTAGATTTATTTTACGTTTCTAAAATTATTTAGCAATTATAAAAACGCAACTTCTCGACAAATAGAGAAGTTTCTAGAAAATGTTATAAACTTTAAGAAGAAATAATTGAAATAATCGTAAAACCAGTATGTTAAGTTTAGTATTCCTAATCTGGAAAATAATTTATGAATAGAAAAAGAAAATTAAAAACAGAATAAAATGTAAAATTTTTGAAGCAGAAAATTAAGTTAAGCAATTAATAACTAGAAAAAGAACATTAGAAACTATTCAATTAAAAAGTTAGATTTTAATATTTGGATGATAAATTAAGAATTTTAGACCTGTCTAAGGAAACGCTTAAAAAATTTGAAAATAAATTTCTCATTACTCCTTGATAATGACATTTTGTCGAAACTAGTCGGAGAGAAAAAATAATAAATATTCTGTGAAACAAACCAAGTGTTTTTAATTTCTAATCAAGATTTTTCAAATATGTTTCACCACGGGTTAAGTGAGCAATTAATTAAATATATAAATTTCTGTTAAATGATCTCTAAGGAAAACTGGAAAAATTTTAGACTTCTCAAAGAAAAACAGAAAATGAAATTTCTGTTAAATAAACCCTCTATGCAAAACTGGGAAATAATGCACAAAATGTTTTTGAAATTGTTTGAAAATATAGAAGAGAAATTCCTAGAAAATATTGAAATCGATGAAAAAACTTTTCCAAAAATGTTTAATGCTTTAAAAAACAACAGATTAGTTAAATTTACTGTTTGATTTTATTGAGAATTTTATCTTATTGCAACAAGAGTTCTAGAATTTTTTTGAAACCAATTTCTTAAAAAAAATTCCAGATTTTTTATATTATTTACTTCAGAGTTATTTTCAGGTTTTAAAACTGTTTTGTTTTTAGATTTCTATAATTTTCAACAATGTTTCATCTATTATTTCTTTGGAGTTTTCCAGAAAATTATTTTTCAGATTTCTTAGTCTTTCGAGAATTCTTCAATTTTAATTTGAGATTTGTAGAATATTTTTAGCAATTATTTCTGAATTTTACACTATCTTTTTATTTTGCTAAAAATTTATAATTCTCAAGTAATTACTATTTTACTTTTATAAAGTTTCAATAACCCTCATTCTATTTTTAGAAAATTGTTCAAAATGTTCATATCCAGGTTTCTACACACGTCTTGAATGATTTTACAAGTTTCTTAAATTCTTAGCTACTTTTCAAAAATGTTGCTGTAATTTCTTCTATGATTCTAAATATGTTTTAGATTTGTAAAACTATTTAACAATTTTTCTTTCAGAATTCTTAAATTTTTAACACTTAAAATTCTACTACCACTTATTTTCGATTACAAGGCTGACATAAACAGCCAAAACGTCTCCCCTAAAAAGGGATCAAAATGTAAATACAAGTATTTAAAAAAAGAATAAAGATGTCCAAGAGGATATTTGCACCCTCATCATCATGGACAAATACAAGGGTTAGAGTGGAAGAACGTCGCAGCTGCACGAACTCCGCCCAGCTTCATCCAGTCAAAATTTTTGTTTTATATTTGTATATTCATATGTATTTATTTTTTTGGAATGAAAGCTAAAGATTAATAAACATAAACATAAACATAAACATAAACATAAACATAAACATAAACATAAACATAAACATAAACATAAACATAAACATAAACATAAAATCAAATCAAATTAAGTGTTTAATATATTGAGGTTTTCAGCAATTTATCATCAAATATCAAAACCTATTCTTTAGTAATAATTTCTTAAGAATTTCAGCAGTTTTACTTCAAACATTTCAGAATTTTCCTGAAAATTTTAGTTTTTTTAAACAGTTTATTTATTCTAGGGTTCTATATTTTTTTAAGATTGTAAATTGTTTCATCATATTTTTTAGATTTCTAGATTCGCAAAATTTAGCTTTTCTAAAAATTTTTAGATGTTACGAATTTTTGTAGAAATTTCTATTCCAACTTTGTAGGACTTTTGTTTCTTCAGATTTCTATAATTTTAGAAATTTTTTCTAAATTTTAGATATTCTTTCGACGTTTTAGAATTGTCTAGTAATTATTACTTTACGATTTTAAAGTTTCGGGAACTTTAGGAAAATTTTCCATTCCAGGTTTTTAAAAATTTCTTCAAGGATTTTAACATTTTCTTTATCACTACTAATTAACACTCCTACTACTAATTGTCAAATATTTTGCTATTATTGTTTCGATGGTTTTGGTTTCTATTTTTCAAGTTTGTAGAATTTTTCAGCAATTTTCTTTTAGAAATTTGATCTTCCATTATTTCATTGGTGGCTTAAACATTTTCTAGAAAGTTCTTTCTCAGATTCTAGAACTTTCTCAAGGGTCTTAAGTTTTTTTAAATAATTTCATATTCATATTCATATCTAAGGTTCTAGAAACTTCTTGAATGATTTTAGAAGTTTTCTACTTTTACACTTTTCAAAAGTTTTTCTGTAATTTTTATTATGACTCTAGATTTGTTTTAGGTTAACTATTCAGCAATTTTGACAGATTTTAGAAATTTGTTTCGCAGTATCTATGACTTTCTTCGAGGGTACTAGAATTCTTCTAAAAATGTTCTATATTTCTACATTTTTCTAGCAAGTTTTTTTAGCAACTATTCTTCAATTTTCCCTTATTTTTCGCAAAGGTTGTGATTTATTGCTGCGCTATCTTTTATGGTTTTAGATTTGTTTTAAGATAGTAATTTTTCTTTCAAATTTTAAAATGTTTTTATTGATTGCTCTTCAGTTATTTCTTTAAGGATTTAACAATTTTTTAGAAATTTGTTTCTCAGAATCTAGAGCTTGCTTCGAAGGTTCTAGAATTTTTTAAATAATATTGTTTCGGATTTTTAGATTTTTAACATGTGTTAAAGCAACTTTTCTTCAACGTCCCCTTTAACTTTTGCGAAGGTTGTTCACTCATAATTCGAGAATTGTTCGTTAAATGGTTCTTTAGTTTGATAATTATTACCATATAATTGAAACTAGTTACAATAAAATAAAAACTATTATAAAAAAGTTAATTAGTTTCTCTATCTTACTATGATATTTATAATGTTTAATACATAAAGAAGATAATGTTTTAATTTAAGTTTCGACGATAAAACTTGGAGCATATTTACCGAAAAAAAAATCAGTGCATGTTTATGAAAGTTGTATATTTCTCCGTAAAAACCTCGTAGTGGCTTGAATATTTGAGTAAAGTAGAGAGCGAGAATAAAAATATTTGCCGACAAAAATGCGAGGCATGTTTTATCTCTAGTTTGTTGCAGCTTTTTGGCTAATGTATGCGACGACACGGTCAGCAGTTTCACCCCAAACTGCGGTCGGATAAAAGGGCCGCTCTTTTTTCAGTTAACATAATCACATTTTCCAACCACCAACCCCTGAAGAGCGCACACGCACACCTATATAAATATATATAAACACACACACACACGCACACAAATCTCTAATCGTTTATTATCCATCCACTTAAACCGTAATTAATTTATGTACATAATAACGTAATCTGCGATTACGGATTTTTATTTTTTTTTCCCGGTGACACTTCAAATTATAATTTCCCGGCGATTTGCATATAAATTCGTTCGTGTGCGGGAGTGGAGAGTATGGCGAAAAAAAAAAAAATAAAACGGGGAATCGAATATCGGCTGGAATGACGAGTGCCGGGCCCCTATTTTCATGAAAATTCCCAAAAAATCCGCCGTTTATACAAAATATTAAATTCGCTTTAGCATAACTTTATTTACAAACGGAATATTGCAAGTCTGTTTCGGTGCCGCCATTATGTACACTTTCACGATATTAAATTCCGCGTGCGCGAGCTACGAATTTGATTTGTGCAAAAAAAAAGAAAAAAATTACTTCCTCCGCATCCCCCGCACCAATCGATTCGTCTCGAGCCGACTTTATTGCGTGTTTTCGCGCGATTAGAAGTTGTTTTCTCGAAAATCGGCAATCAAATACAAGAAGTACGTGAAATAGAAAGAGTCGCGAATTCGGTAATGGTTGAAGTAAATCAACATCACTTCACAGGTCTAGGAAGTTTAAATTCGCTTAAATATGTAAATAGAAAATATGGTACTTTACTTCAACTTCACTTCACAGGTCTAGGAAATTTAAATTTAGTTAAATATGTAAATAGAAAATATTGTATTTTTCTTCAACTTCAATTCACAGGTGTAGGATGTTTAGATTTAGTTGAATATGTCAATAAAAAATATGTTTATATGTTGAATAGAAAGAAATGAATAAAAAGGGAAGACATTTTTGAAGTTCATATATAGATATGTATACTGAAGAAAATTTATTAAAATGATATATCAATTTTTGTTGGACTAACATGTCAAATATAATAACACATAAAAGAAAATAGAAGGCATATTTATCAAATAATTTGATGAGTCGCCATCAAAAGTGTCTTCATGTCACCAGAGGAGGGTGAGAATAGAAGAACGCATATTTTTACATAAAGTAATTATCAAGGATTTATTTTAAAACATTCGTATTTTTGATTTGTTTAAATAATTAAAAACTAATTGTTATTGCATCTTTTAATATTTAAATACCTATAATATTACAATGAATATTTAATATTCAATCCCAATCAACAATTAATAATAAATGTACAATATTATTATATTTAAAATAAAGTTTATCATCATTTATATGTGTATCAATAAATAATAATATAGAACGATTTATGATATAATCCTGTACACTACTGCCAAGTTTTAATCGATAAAAAAAGCGTAATAAAGATAATATTTCCGATAATTATTTACGATTTAATTGTAACATATTGTCGGATTTCATTAAACATCCGCTGCACTCATTTAATGAACGAATGATTCATTAAATATGTATTAAGTGCATTAACAGGTAACATTGTCGAAACAAAAATTAATATTCAATTGACGAAATTAATTACCGTTTAAAATTTAATTGTGGTGTTATTTTTTCGAAAAATAAAAAGGTAACTAATTAGTAGTGGGGTTCGTTGGTTGGTATAAATACTTCATAATCGGTTAGGTGGGTACAGTCAAACAGTCCTAGTTCACCTAGGAGGTTCACACTAAGACCATCAGCATGAAACTTTTGGTGAGTTTATTATTATATATGGGTGAATAATTAAGGTTAAATTTTGATAATCAATTTAATTATATCATGTGGGTAAATAATTAAAATATTCATAATTATTTTAATTAATAATTAAAGGCAATTATCATAATATTTAATATATAAATATTAATAATGAATTAGAAGGTTCAATAAAGATTTAATTCATCGTATTAATAATGAATATACAATTATATTCTCAGATAGAATATTAAATTATTGAAAATTTAATTAAATCATTTGAGATTTCAGTAATACTAAAATCGTTACCGAGCTTTTAATTGTTTTTCAAATCCTTTAATTAAAATGTATCACCAATATTTTTGTGTAAAATTTAAGCAATTAATTATACTTTTTAATCTATCATTTAAAATATAAGTTACAAGTCTTGACTCGTAATAACGTAGTGATATTAATATTATGATTAAAATTGTATTAAAGTTAGTAGACAAAACATAAATTTATAGGTGTGTATATATTATGTTTATTTATTTAATCTACAAGCTTTTAGATGTATTACTGCCAATATTGTGTTTATTATTGGTTTGTTTTAAATGTATTTAATGTATTATTTATCGATGGTAATTGGGGATGCAAACCAAACGTTGTATTGTTTCATGTCGATTCTATTTAATGTTTAATATTTCGCATCGTATTAAATGTAGAGGCCGGGAAAAATTACGCATTTATGTATCCCAATCCAATTATGCAATAATTTAATTAGTTAAAATTTACGGCTTAATGATTTACGGTGTATTAAATAAACAATATATTAATGCGTTTATTTTTTGCTGCTTTGCATTATGCAATTTTTAATTATCATTTCCAATAACAGTTTTTTAATGAAAATAGGATTTTAATTATTAATAGGCATTTTTTTTTTATTAACGCATTGTATTAATTTTATTGAAATGAAAATTCGAATTTTAAATATTTATTGAGAAAATATTGATTGAAAAAAAATCTAGTATTAAGAGTTTGCTTTAATTATAAACTAATGCAATGCTTTATACGATAGATTAATATTCATTTTATTTTACAGATACTCGTATTTACGGTTTTGGCCACGGCTTCAGCCGGCTATCATGCGATCCATCCGAAATACCATGGACCTCAACACCGTCCAGTAATCCATAAGGGTGTACCAGTGGAGCCACTAGCTGTTCAACATGCCAGAGAGGAGCATTTGAAGACTGTACAAGAAGCTAAACGAAATGATTGGAATGATGCTTACGATAATACTTACAACCATCATCACAATGAGGAACAACACGATCATTACCAACAAGCCCATGAAGGTCAATATAATTACGAGGGTCAATATAATCATAATCATGATGATGATGGCCAGTACAATCATTACAAACATGATTCTGAAGGTCAGTATAATCATCACAAACATGATAATGAAGATCAGGATGATCATCACGAGCATTATCATGTTGGAAATGATTATCACAATCACGAAGTTCCGAAATTAGGACATGATGGAACACCTCTAGATACCATTGAAGTAGCTGCTGCTAAGGCTAAACATCTTGCTGCTGTTAACGAGGCATTAGCACGTAATTCCCATCATCACCGTCATCGTCGTGATGTTGGCTATAAAGTTTCCACCAAGGTATTAAAGCATGGATATTCCATACATCAAGAACACGCTCCTGTTTATGGCCATCAGGAAGATAATAAAGAATACGCACATGATTACAGTTACAATAAGTATGAAGAACATGAAGGTCAATACAATCATGAACATGACTTGGAAAGCCATTATAATCATAACGTAAATAATGATCAGTACGCAAGCGATTACAGTTATAACAATGATGACGGTCAGTATGATCATCATAAGCATGATAATGAAGGTCAATACCATCACCATCACCATCAAGATGATGAAGATGACAAATACAATCATAATCATGACAATGACGGCCAATACAACCATCACAAACACGATTCTGAAGGTCAGTACAATCATCACGAACATGATAATGAAGATCAGGATGATCATCACGAACACCATGTTGAGCAAGAGCATTATCACGTTGGAAATGATTATAACAATCATGAAGTTCCGAAATTAGGTCATGATGGAACACCTTTAGACACCATTGAAGTAGCTGCTGCTAAGGCTAAACATCTTGCTGCTGTTAACGAGGCATTAGCACGTAATTCCCATCATCACCGTCATCGTCGTGATGTTGGCTATAAAGTTTCCACCAAGGTATTAAAGCATGGATATTCCGTACATCAAGAACACGCTCCTATTTATGGCCATCAGGAAGATAATAAAGAATACGCACATGATTACAGTTACAATAAGTATGAAGAACATGAAGGTCAATATAATCATGAACATGACTTGGAAAGCCATTATAGTCATAACGAAAATGATGATCAGTACGCAAGCGATTACAGTTATAACAATGATGACGGCCAGTATAATCATCATAAGCATGATAATGAAGGTCAATACCATCACCATCACCATCAAGACGAAAATTATGATGACAAATACAATCATAATCATGACAATGATGGCCAGTACAACCATCACAAACACGATTCTGAAGGTCAGTACAATCATCACGAACATGATAATGAAGATCAGGATGATCATCACGAACACCACATTGAGCAAGAGCATTATCATGTTGGAAATGATTATTACAATCATGAAGTTCCAAAATTAGGACATGATGGAACACCTTTAGACACTATTGAAGTAGCTGCTGCTAAAGCTAAACATCTTGCTGCTGTTAATGAGGCATTAGCACGTGATTCCCATCATCACCTTCATCGTCGTGATGTTGGATATAAAGTTTCCACCAAAGTATTAAAGCATGGATATTCCGTACATCAAGAACACGCTCCAATTTATGGCTATCAGGAAGATAATAAAGAATACGCACATGATTACAATTACAATAAGTATGAACATGATGAAGATCAATACAATCATGAACATGATTTGGAAAGCCATTATAATCATAAAGAAAATGATGATCAGTATGCAAGTGATTACAGTTATAATAATGATGATGGTCAGTATAATCATCATAAACATGATAATGAGGGTCAATACCATCACCATCAAGACGATAATGATGATGACAAATACAATCATAATCATGACAATGATGGCCAATACAACCATCACAAACACGATTCTGAAGGTCAGTACAATCATTACGAACATGATAATGAAGATCAGGATGATTATCACGAACACCACGTTGAGCAAGAGCATTATCACGTTGGAAATGATTATCACAATCATGAAGTTCCGAAATTAGGACATGATGGAACACCTTTAGATACCATTGAAGTAGCTGCTGCTAAGGCTAAACATCTTGCCGCTGTTAACGAGGCATTAGCGCGTAATTCCCATCATCACCTTCATCGTCGTGATGTTGGATATAAAGTTTCCACCAAGGTATTAAAGCATGGATATTCCGTACATCAAGAACACGCTCCAGTTTATGGTAACAAGGAAAATGATGGAGTTTACGCGCATGGTTTCAATTATGAACATCACGAGGATCAATATAATCACAATCAAGATTTTGAAGGTCAATACGTTGAAAATCATGAGGATGAAGGTAAATACGCACATGCTTATGATTATAATAATGATGTAAACGCCAACCATCATCATAATGGTCAGTACGATCATCATAAACATGATCATGAAGGTCAGTACAATCATAATCATGACAGTAAAGATGAATATAATCACGAGGATCAATATAATTATAATCATGACAATGAAGGTGCGTACAATCATCAAAAACATGATAATGAAGGACAGTATAATCATAATCATGATGATGATCATAATGAAGGCAGATATAATCATCAAGAAGGGCAGTACGTTCGTAACCAGCACAATAATCATCATGTTGAGGATGTTCATGAACATTCCATTCATCACCACGAAACTCCAAAGCTTGGACATGACGGCACACCTTTAGATACCGTAGAAGTAGCCGCAGCTAAAGCTAAACATCTCCTTGCTGTCAATGAAGCATTAGCACGTAATTCTCATGAAAATTCCCATCATTATCGCCACCGTCGTGATGTAGGATACAAAGTTTCCACCAAGTTGAGTAAGCACGGATATTCTGTACATCAAGAACATGCACCGGTTTATGGTCATCAGGAAGATAAAGAAATCTACGCCCATGATTTTAGTTATAATAATAAGTATGATCATGATGAGGATGATCGTCACTACAATCATAAGAATGATTTTGAAGGTAAATACATTAAGAATCATGAAGATGATGGTCACTACAATCATGAGAATGATTTTGAAGGTCAATACATTAAAAATCATGAGGATGATGGACAATACGCAGGTGATTATACTTATGATAATAACGTAATCAACCACCATCATAATGAGGGTCAGTACGATCATCAAAAACATGATCTTGAAGGTCAGTACAAACATAATCATGACAATGAGGATGATTACGAGGATCAACACAATCATAATCATGACGATGAGGATCAACACAATCATCAACATGATCACGAGGTCCAATACAATTATTATCATGACAATGAAGGTTTGTACGATCATCAACAACATGATAACGATGACCAATATGATCACCACAATAATGATGAGCAAGAACATCATCATATTGAGAATATTTATGGACATTCAAAACTGGGACATAACGGATTACCTTTAGATACCGTTGAAGTTGCCGCTGCTAAAGCTAAACACCTCGTTGCTGTTAAGGAAGCACTCGCGCGCAATTCTCATGTTGATGTTCATCATCGTCACCGCCGTGATGTTGGTTATAAAGTTTCCACCAAAACACACAAACACGGTTATTCCATCCATCAAGAACATGCACCTGTTTATGGACATAAAAATGATGAAGAGGAACATAATAAATATGGACAATACCATGTAGATTATGAAGGTAATGCCTACAAAAACCAATTGGCAGAAATTCTTGACGGTAATCATAATAACGGAGTCTTTAAGCTCGGACATAATAAAGTGGTCATTTCTGGAGATAAGAATGGACTTAGTAACGTAATTATCGATGGAAGTGTTGAAGATGATAAGATTGGAAATGCATTTGAACAGGATGACCATGAACACGTTTACGAACACCAGTATCAATTGTTTAATGGAATATCTCTTAAAAATAACGGTGATAAACTTGTAGGAATGATTTACGCGGAAACTCCTAAAATTATCAACAACATCGCCCAGCAACATCCTTTGGATACACCGGAAGTACAGCTTGCTAAAGCTCAACACTTTTTGGACTATCATCAGCAACCAGCAGCTCCAATTGATACACCAGAGGTACAAATCGCCAAAGCTTTACACCTTGCTGCCGTTGATGAAGTCAAGGCCAAACACTATTAGATACGAATTACTATCGATGGGTAAAAGTTTCATTCAAGACTGTCCGTGGAGTTTTTGTTTGTTGTAAACAAATAGCCATGTTTAATCGAATATATATATATTGAAGCTAATATGTTGTTTTCTTACCCTTAATTTACTTATTATTAACACTATTATGAACAAAAAAACACACTATCCCTTAATACCAAAATACCAATAGCCCGTGATGGAACCAAACATCCGCCAATCTCCAGGTGAAGAAAAAGGGAAAAAACATAAATATACAATGTATATTTATTGCCAGACAGAAAAATGCACTTAATTTTCTTTCGTAAAATATCCCTTTTCTGTTACTTATTTAAAGATATTTTAATGAAGTTACAGAGCTAATTAAATACATTTATGAGTTAAGCTGGTTTTACAGTTATTTTTTAGAGAAATCCTTATGGAAAAATTCTCTTTTTATAATGAAGTTTACAACTTTGATTGAATTGAGTTTATGGCCATTATATTTTTTTTATAAGTGAACTGTAAAAAATCACTCGACGAAGCAAAACCAGTCTGGTGTCAATAATCAACAAAAAACAAAAAACAAACGGCACCCTTTGAAATTCTTTCATACGGGGGTACACATAGGTCTGCGTATAATTAGAGGCCAAAGCATTCGGTTAATGAATACGTTGACAATGTGGGTCGAGTTAATGAACGCACAATTGCACCACCGAATGCACACTCTTTTAATCAACTAGTGGTTAATCACGCCGAAAAAAAAATCAGTGTTAAATTTTAGGGGGGGAAAACGCGTGACCTGGATTCACTCCTAACTCTTTTTGAATTAATTATTTATTAGAGGTATTGATAGGTAATTATAGTCAAGAAGTTTCTTCACTATTTTACCCTTTCGATGATCGTCATTAATTCCTTTTTTATTACGAGGAGATAACAAGTGTGTGCATTCAATTACGGCGGCGGTCTTAAGCCCCGCGGGGGCGCTTTCGAGTAATCCAGGATTTTTATCATCCCTCTTTTGTATGTAATTCACGCTCGAACAATATCTCCAAGTTTTGCGAAATTCCCGACGCAAGTACAAATTATTTTTATTGCGCCATATAGAGAGATCATTGCCGAACGCATCCGCCCTTATTAAATATCTCCTCGTCTTACTCAGCCCTCACACCCTTCCCCTTCCCCTAGAGAATTCCCTCGTGTCTACTACATACTAAACATAACTCCTCTACGAGGGTCGCACTCGTTTCCGCCCTCGCACGCCAGACTTTTGGGACGATTCTGGAAATTGGATGGTGGTTGTTTCTCACTGGTTTCTTATAGAATACACGGATTTATGGTCACGCACACGTAGGCAAGCAAATTGAATATGTGAGAGGGATTGTATGCAAACACGTTATATTAAAAGGTGAAAATATTATTCGAGCATGAAAACGCGACGAATCAACAGGAAGAAATAAATATTCCATCGAATTACGCCCTTCGGGCAAACATTTAATTTTCCTCCTTCTTTTCTGAGCATTTTAATAAAATAATGAAGCACCACCGGAAATTGGAGGGCGTGAATAATTCAGGCGGCCTGATTGATATTCGAGGACGACTCCCCCCGATAAATATTGTTATAGTAATTGTTGTTTTAATAAATTATCACCTTTCCGGACTTTTACGGCCCCGGGACAATATCGATCCGGGGAAAAAGGAAATTGCGTAAATATTTTCCCATGGACGCCCAGGGTGAGAAAACTTACTTCTCTGTTGACACGGTCTTTAACGTTTACTATATTAATTAACTTTCCGGCACGAAATAATAAATACGTTGCTACATAATAATATTTCATACGTTATTAATGATTCAATTGTCTGTAATAGTGAATAAAACTTTTTAATTTATTCTGATTACGCTTGCAATTTGTAAATATTTATTTGTAATTAAATTTCCATAAAAAATCACAAATTCCGCAAAATCGCTCGTACATGATGGACGAATTCATTAACACTAACCGCATGAATGTTTTCTAGTTGTGTAAACTGTAAACTTAATTTTTTTCGAAAGTAACATCATCAAGTTCAAAATATTTTCTATATTTGAATTTATACACACTTGAAGACCAGAAGCTATATATTATAGAAGAATAGGTTAAAAAGTGTTTATTTTTATAAGGAGATCCTAAGCCTCTGTAAATAGAAATATTGGATTATACCCATTATTAAGAGAAGAAAAAATTTGTATGATATTTAAATATTTTGCTCAACTGTATTAAATACAGATTGTTTTAAGATATTATTCTTAGTGATTAATTATAGTAAATTTAATGAACATTATCCACACGTATAAATCGGGATGTGTATATAAATCAACAAGGATTAGACGTCAACTTTAATATCGATGAAGTGCAATTTTTAATAATAGAAATCTTTAAATCCGCCCACGAGGAGACCGCTCTTGGCAATAATTCACACTTGGCGACACCGCTGTAAATCATTGCCATGTCCGTGGACATCGTGTGTTCTGTTTCGCAACTGTTTGGGGTGTAAATATAAATCAAGACTGAATGCAGTTTGAACGGGATTGGATGCGTTTTGTGCATTTCCGCGCCACTCCTCGGAATCGAACAATACGTGTGGAAAGATGCAGACCGAAAGAAGGCCACGACAAATATATTATTTCCTTTATTTGCCGCGAAATTTTAAAATTAAATTATTATTTATTTTTACTAGTGCTTGTTTAGTTATGTTAGAGTTTTGGATTTTTTGCGCTCCGCAAAAAAAACGAAAATTTTTCCAATTTTATGTCGGCGGGCCAGAGTTTTGGATCTTTGAAACTGTTTTCAAATTTCTGAAGAAATCCAATTTTGAAAGTCCTCTCATTTTCTTGTTTTAAATTTATACCTGTTACTTAATATACATATATTCTCACATTTTTAGAAGTTGTTTCCGGATGTTCTATTTCTGCGCGGTCTCACTTTTTTTCATGCATCATTATTATTTTCATTTTCCAGTTTGTTTACCTTTTTGTTATCTCTGGGATTGTTGTTTATATTTACTACTTGTTTAAATTTTTTACTTCTTTTCCTGATTTCTTTGTCAAAACTTCTTTATAGGAGTTTTTTTGGATTCGATTAAATTGGTTTCAATAATCGTTTTGGATTCTGCAGTTTTTGTGGAAACTTGCCCCATCTGTTAAACATTAGATTTTTTATCTTTGTTAATTTCTGTAGTTTCGGTAGTTTTCTGTTTCGACTGATTTTGCTTCAGATTTATCCTGGGTCATTGTATTCTCGAACAACCTGTCCGATTTTAACGTTCAAATTTCAGGGCCTACAAAAATTCCTTCTTTAAGTTTAGCTTCAGAAAGTGCAAGATATTTATCGCACAGGTATTTAAAGCAGTCAAAAGAACTAATTTTAGGTCAAATAATGCATCACGCAGCACATTTTTTTGTAACGGTACAAGTCTTTCTCTAAGTGGCCTCTTTCTTAATGTAATGTAAATTGCATGGATTCTTTGTGAATCCAGACTGCTAACCCAAAAGCATGGATGTTATTTTGAAGTCTTCACAGAGTTGCCAACAATACTCGCTATACTTTATTGTATTTAGCAACAACTCAAGATTCTTACACGTTTCTTTGATGTGCATGAAGTGAGCAACAGGCACCGAGGTATTGTAACACCATTCAGACTTTTAGTAATAATAATAATAATATATTTTCTTTGAAGAATCAATAAATAACCTCCATGATGTGGAATCGTAATTGTCAGCTCCCAATTTCTTGACTACTTCAGGAATATTATTACAATACACCAGTGAACCCTATTGAGAGAAATATTCCGCGAACTCTTTTTTACAGTGCCTATAACAAGAAAATGTGGTTCATGAAGCCAAAAAGTTTTTATCTTTCAATCGTGATCATAAGATTTGTGCAACATCCTTCGATAGGCCCAAGCCTATCACTAAGTCATTTAGTTCAGCTTAAATAAACTGTTGAGGTTGGTCTATATCAGGATTGAATTCGTCTTCATCGGTTTTTTCGTTTGACTTTCATCTGATGATTGCTGTTGGATGGTGTGAAGAAAAGGTGGAGGAATGGGAATTCCTGGTCCATGAGGTATATGTCGTTTAGCAGACGGTAAATCAGGATACTGATAGTATGTTAATTTTTCGAATTGAAACCCTTGACATCGCAGGAGCAAAAGTAACAGTCGTCACCATGGTTTTTTTGTTCCATCCATACCATAGGAATGCCAAAGGGTAAAGAGCTACGTGTACCTTTTGTTCATTTTTCACAGTAGCTCGATACACTGAAAGCACACTTTGCGTGGAGCCCAATGTGTCCTGATCACCAAGCTTTACACCTTGATAAATTCTGTTATGTTTTGTTGATGCTTTTCTATCATTAAATCACCACATACGTAACAAAATATATCAGGACTATTTTTGAACGTTCTTGATGACATTATGACGCACTAAACAATACCCAATGCTACAAACAACTGACTGTAACTAACTATTTCGTAAACAACTACCGATGCCATCACGTTGATCTTGACAGATGCAAAAATGAAACAGTGTTGTCATTGAAATGAAATAAACATAATATTATACTAAAATATTTTCTATCGATGTATCAAGTATTTTAAAGAAATAATTTTAATGCAATTTAGAAAATATCATAAAGTTACTTCTTTGCTCTAGTACACAAAGTTTTTTTTTTTTAATTTTGTGAAAAATCTTGAAGTGATAGGCTCAAACCAAATTCACATTCGGAATCAACGGACCTGTATTAGCTAAGGACACTTATCAAATTCAAAATACCGCCTGTGTTATTTGTCTTAATCAATACATCATTGTTTATTTTAAAGGATGTGTTTTATTCCTCCAGTAATTTTACTTGTTTGGTGAATGTCTCAATTTGATAGTTAAGTGAATTGTTATTGTCACCTTGTAGGTTAGATATTCTACATGTATAGTTAGGCATCCCATTTTTGAAAAGCACCCTGGATGGAATTCTGCTGGACATTTACTGCACACAACTCTATACCTCACTATTGTTATTTTTACAGTATTTAAATGCACACGTTTTATTTTCGCTATGTTTCTCATCACTAATACCAACCTTGATATTTTGCTGCTTACAAAACAATAAAAGCTTGTATGTAATAAAAAATAAAGCATAATCCAAATTTATGGTTAAATATAAATGACCCACGCCGGTGGTGGCGCATCGGTTACGGCCCCGAACTGACGTGCAGCAACGTTGATTCGGGTCAGTAGTCGGATGGGTGACCGGTACCATTCACCATTGGGATACAATTAATGGTGCTTTAGAGTGACGGGGGCGATCCTTTAAAGTAACAAGCTCATTTACACACACACAAATACACATATGACACATGGCGGAAGGACCACGTGGTCGATAGCCTAACACTACTACTACTACTACTACTATAAATGACCTTCTATAGCTAATCTTAACTAATTTAGATTTAAAGTCGGCCCACCCATCGTGTACAAAATTTTTATTAATTTCCTCACTCAAAAATGTTACCTTACTCCAAACCGCGAGACTATCAGTAATTGAAATTGTATGTATATGTAGGGTGGGTGGGTGGCCTCTATCCTACCTTCCAATCAGTAAAACATCATCAAAAATTATTTGAAAAAATTGTATGAATAAATCTTTAAAAAATGCAATTATTTTGTGTTTATTTATATTTTACAATTTTAATTAAAACCCTCGCTTATGTTTTACAGATTAGAGAGTGGGATAGAGGCCACCTACCCACCCTACATATACAAGATAACTTTAATTGCTACTCGTTGATGATTTTTTAGCTAAAAACAATCAAACCCTTTATGAATTTAAAATTGAAACAAACCAAAATTTAAGTTTAAACATAAATGACTTTCTATTGCTAATCTTATCTAATTTACATTTAAAGTTTACCTAGCCATCATGCATCAAACTTTTACTAATTTACTTACTCAAAAGTTTTACCTTTTGAATTTTATTTTATTGAAAGAGTTTTGTAATTAATTTTATTAATCGCGAGACTGTCAATAATTAAAATTTATTTGTATATGTAGGGTGGGTGGGTGGCCTCTATCCCACCCCCAAGCAGTAAAACATCATAAAAAACTGTTTGAAAAATTGCTATGAATAAATCTCTAAAAATTGCAAGTATTTTATGTTTATTTATAGAGAGAAAACATATTTATTCAGCCATAAAGTATACATTATATTACAATTTTTATATAGATATATATAATTCATATATTTATGGGCTATGAATGGGCTATCGACCAAGGTTTTTCCGCCCTTAAATTAGAATTTATATTAATTTACAATTTATATTGTTACAAATGAAAGATGGAATTGTATAGGTGATACGTGAAAATCATGATTATGAAGAGAATCTGGCATGAGTGATATTATTTTAGGTGTTATTTTCTTCGCTGTCGGTGGTATGTTGCGTCAGAAGTTCTAGGAGGGTCTGACTCTGGGTGTGATATTTGGGTTTCGTTACATACATAGTGGTTTTATTGACTTAAAATTATTAGTTTTCTTACGGAATCGTTTCAATAATGTTCTTTGCTGTTAGGTGAGTTATATTTGTAAGATTATACAATATTTCATTGTTTATATTATGGAGGGGGTTTTGGGGATGTCTTATTTTTGTTATAATACGCAGAGAAGCGCGTTCGGCAGATGTTTCAAAGCAGATTTTGATGCTAAGGTAAATAGGATTGATCCATAATCCACTATTGGCCTGCATATTGATTTATATATTTTAGTTGAGACCTTCCTATTTATTCCTTCTCCTTTATAAGCCAGGGACCTAAAGGCATTCGATCTAATTTTGGCTTTTTGCTTAATTTTTTGTATGCTCTGCAAATTTAAGTTTATTATCTAGGGCGATGCCCAGATATTTGACAGAGTTTTGCGCTGCTACCTGCTCATTGTGGAGTGTGATAAATGGAGAGGAAGGCTTTAATTTGTGATGAAAAATTAGTAGTAGCGATTTATAAGAATTAGCATGAAGTCGCCATTTATTTAGCCAGTTCTCCGTATTGCTAGTTAACCTTTGCAGTTCCTGCATTGTCTTAGATAAATTGCAGGAATGTGCCACTAGTGTCGTATCATCGGCATATTGTAGCACGTATGTGTTTTGATTAAATTGATTGTATAGATCATAAGAGTATAATATTGTATAGGGTGGGGGGTAGAGGCGAGCCTTGAGGTACACCCTGTTGTGGAGAAAATTCATAGGAAACGCGGTCTTTGATTTTAACTTTAATTTTACGGGAATGTAGTAAGTTATTGATGATAATCACTAAATATGGTGGTATATTTATATTATTTAATTTATAGAGTAAAACTTTTAGCCAGATGGAATCGAATGCTTTTTTTATGTTCAAAAATAGAGAAGCAGATTTAAAACCTTGCAGATGAGCGCATTGTACGTTTGACGTTAGAATGGTAAGCGGGTGTATAGTTGATTTATTTTCTGCAAATCCAAACTGATAATTCGGGATGACTCGTTTAGCATATAATAACAGCTTATTTTTGATGTGTTTTTAAAAATCTTACCGATTACGGGTAGTAGTGTAATGGGACGATACTTGGATGGAATTGATTAGTCTTGGCCCGTTTTAGGTACACAGATTATAATGCCTGTTTTAAATTCTAGGAGAATATATTGATTCAGTAGGCAATAATTAAGAATTTTAATAATATAAAGTCGAATTGGAGTATTTAACAGTTTCAAAACATAGCTCGGAATATTGTCTACACCAGGCGCTGTATTCTTACCTGCATCTAGTATTGTGAAATACTCTTCCTATGATATTAGATCTTCAATTGAAGTTGTTTACTTTTGGTTAATAAAGTTGGAGTACCAATGGTAACAATGTTTAAAGTAGTTTTGTCATATTGATTATTATCTGTATATGAGAATTGGGCATTATAGTAATCTGCAAAAGCATTTGCAATATCAGAATAACTTGTATATGTTTCATTGCTATTTGGATCAATAATATTATATATGAGGTTTTCCGGTATTTGCTTAATTTCCGAATTTCATTCCAAAATGTTTTTCCCTTAGCTTTATTAATTTCCTCGCATGCATATAAGCATTTGTTTTGTCGAAATTCTTAAATTAATGGTTGAATTTGTTTGTTAAGTGTATTAAATTGTCTCTTGGGGGCCCTATTATCAGTTTGGTTAAAGTCTCGGTAAATTTGCCTTTTGTGCTTTATTAGTCTTAGGATAAATAGGGGGTTATGGATAATTGTAAAAATTCTGTTTAACTTTAGGACTTCTATCTTCTATTGCATTGGTAAATGTTCCTAAATAATTATGTTTTACTGCTTGAGGGTGGGATAGAGGCCACCCACCCATCCTACATATACATGATAACTGTAAATAGTAATCGTTGATGAAAATTCAATGGGGTATAACACTTGTTAAGTTCCATAATATTTTTATTTTCAGTTGCCTGACACGTGTTTCGATCATTCCTGATCATTTTCAAAGTACAAAATAATTAATTATTACAAAATAATTAATTAATTATTACAAAATAATTAATTATTTTGTACTTTGAAAATGATCAGGAATGATCGAAACACGTGTCAGGCAACTGAAAATAAAAATATTATGGAACTTAACAAGTGTTTTGCCCCACTGAATTTACATATCTCGTTCCATCAAGAGTGTAGCTCTACCAGTATCAATTAAATCGTTGATGATTTTGCTGCTTATAAAACAATATTGACTTGTATGTAAAAAAATAAAGCTTAATCCAAATTTAAGTTTAAATATAAATGACCTTCTAATCTAATCTTATATAACTTATATTTAAAGTCTGCCCACCCATCTTGCACATAATTGTTACTTATTTACTCGCTCAAACATTTTTCCTTCTCAATTTCCTTTGTATTCAAAAAGTTTTGTAATTTATTTTTATTAAAAACCGAGAAATTATCAGTAAATGCAATTTATATGTATATGTAGGGTAAAATTTTTACTAATTTACTCACTCAAAAATGTTACCTTTTGAATTCCTTTTTGTTAAAAGAGTTTTGTAAGTAATATTATTGGAAATCGCGAGACTGTCAGTAATTGAATTTTATATGTATATGTAGGGTGGGTGGGTGGCCTCTATGTACATGTACATGAAAATTTTGAATGGATAAAAACCTCATCAGATTTAAAATTTTTAATCCTAACTTGTTGAGTCCTATCACTCAAAAATGACTTGATCCATTCTATAATTATTTCATTAAAACCATAAGCCGATAATTTAGCAAGTAGTATTAAATGATTAACTTTGTCGAATGCCTTGGAAAAATCTGTATATATAGAATCAACTTGATTTCTATTTTCCAAGGCATTCGTAATGAAATCTGTATAAATTAAAAGATTTGAAGTTGTTGACCTGCCTTCTACAAACCCATGCTGTTCTTCAATAAGAATTTGTTTAAATTGGTTAAATATAAATTTTGACATAAGATAATCTAATATTTTTGGTATAGCGGACTGTATACATACCCCCTATAATTTTCTATATAATCATTTCGTCCTGATTTATAGATTGGTGTTACAAAACTCTTTTTCCAGATACTAGGTACGTAGCCATGTTTTAATGAGCATATAAATAACATGTCTAAAGGTTTAGAGATAGTAAAAATACAATTTTTAAGAAACGAGTTTGGGAATATTATCAGGACCACAACAATTATTTGATTTAATATTATCAATACCTTCATATACATCCCTCAATGATATTTCAAAAAAGTTACCCAAAACTGTATTGCTGTATATAATGTTGGGAGTATTATTTAAATCATCTTTAGACCGAGGCAAAAAATGTTGAAAACTTTTTTACAATTTGTAAACCTCCGATGCACTTTACATTTTTTTAAATCATACTATTTGGTATGTTGCTACTATTTCTAAAAGTATTAGCAAATTTTTAAAATAGACTTGGATTAGTAGTAATATTGCTTCAAAATCAAATCAAAATATTTTTCTAAACTATATAATTCCTTCTCACATAAGTACTTAAATAGATATTCTTTAAACTTCTTGATAAGAGAATCAGGCAGTTTATTAAATAGTAAAATACCATTGTAACGGACAGACTTTTCCGAGGCAGTTAACCTATGTTTTGATATATTAAAATTAATTTTTTGTCGTGTAGCATATTCGTGATTAATTTTGTGTCCTTTAAATAAATCTTTATGTTTGTAAACAAATGTGAGGTTTTTTGTGAAATTAATCGCTCATTTTTTGAGCAAATATTATTATATTATTATTATTATTATTATAAATGTATAGTGCATACATGGAAGGTAGGCTGTATTTTTTAAATGCCCCTCTATATGATGTGTTGAACTCTAAGTTAAAGATTATTCTAACAATTCGTTTTTGAACAACAACTAAAGGGTTTTCCAATAAGAGGTTTCATTTTAAATAGCCTCCTATTTGGGCAGCTGTCATCTTTTGACATTTGACAAGTAAATTCTACGCCTTTAGTAAAAATGCAACTATACACCCTTCAATAATGCATTGAAATTGTTAAAAACACTAAGAAAACGGTGAATATTTTGCAGTCACAGTTCGCCAAACTTTAACACTTTTGGATCGCCGTGAAGTACCTTCTCGACCAGCAATAGTAAAACTAGTTAAAAAATGTGAGTTGTTGGGACAACTTAGTGATGTGAAGAATCGAAACCGTGTGCGTCACTCAAGAACAATTGAGAATATTGCCGCTGTAGCCATTAGTGTTAACAAAAACTCAGGTTTGTCGATCTTTGGAATTAGACATTTCAAAAACGACATTACACCATATTTTGCATACAGACTTATGCTTGAAGGTTTTTAAAGTTCAGTTAACACAAGAACTCAAGCCGGTCGATCAACAGCAATATCGTATCTTTGCTGATCCTTAAAATGCATCAGAATGATACGGAATTTTATCTAAAAATCATCTTCAGTGATGAGGCCCATTTTCACCTCGGAAGCTATATGAATAAGCAGAATTGCCGCATTTGGGGCTCCAAAAATCCAACAATGCTTATTGAAAAGCCTCTCCGTCCCCAACGTGTCACTGTTTGGTGCGTTTTTTGGACTTGCGGTGTGATTGGACTTTACTTATTCGAAAAAGAGGCTGGTGCAACTGTTACGATGAATGGATTGCGCTATCGAGCTAAGATTAATGATTTTTATGGCCGGAATTGGAAGATATTGATATGGACGACGTTTATTTTCAACAAGACGGCGCTACGTGTCACACAAGCAACGAAACATTCGCAATTTTGCAAGGGAAGTTTCCTGGCCGTGTTATTTCACAAAGAGGTGATCACAATTAGCCCCTGAGATCTTGTGACTTAACACCTTTATACTTTTTTTGGTCCACGTGAAAGTCTATACTAATACTTCACAATCGATTCAAGACCTTAAAGATGGAATTCGTGAAGTTATCGAGGACACAGAATACATACATTCCAGAATTTCATTTACACATTCATATAGTGTTGTATCCACACCTCTTCCAGGAAGAAAGCTGTGCTGATGACTGTTAAGTAAGTTGCATTTGTGAAAGAAATCTAATATTATTTTGAAAAACCAATGATTCCATGATCTTAGAAAATTATTTCAGTAAACAAATGGGTCGATAATTGCCCATCTCATATTGATCTCCTTTTTTATGTAATGGAATTACTATTTATTTAATAATAATTGTAATTGCAAATGGACCCAAGCAATATTTTATTTCATGTATTGTTAATGCTGTACTCATTAAAAATTCAGTAAGGTTAATTGAATTGGGCCTTTCTCTCTTTCGCATCGATACACTATCCACCTCTCTCGATCTCTCTGCAAAATTACAAAATTGATCGCCGTTCGTAATTAAATTACTATCCGGCAAGAAGCGCGCGCGCCCTTTGTTCCTCTATCGCGCCTAATCCTCCCCGCCCCAAAAACATTAACAGCGCATTTTACATAATCCACATATAAATATAAAATTCGAACAAACACCTAACATTAGCCCTAAACAGGATATATGTTTAATTCAGGGGCTCCCGGCTTTCGGCTAATCGCCCCCCAGTCTGGAATTGTTTTCCAAAGGGGCGGCGGTGGCGCGTGGGGGTGGGCATTAAGCCGGACGCGCGTTGCCGCCGTTGCGGTCGCAATAGATTACCGCGGGGTGCATCCGGGGACGGGATGCATAATTGCGCGCGGGACCGTGGCGGGTCGGGGTTTGTAAAACAAGTTTATTAGCGAGGAGCCCTCCCATACCGCGTACGCACTTATTAAATATTTGCCGGGTCTAATTAATGGTTTTAGCGTCGTAAGCCTCTAGAAACAGGAAATTACCGACTGTGTGCATTCTACTATTACAAAATTAGAAATAGGTCAAATAACCATAAAATAAAATAAACCAACGTATCAATAGATCCATTCTTATTCACATTAGTAAGCCTAATTGTCCTAATTGTCTGTATTTGGATTATTTCTTGTAGAATAGCGTTCTGCATATTTCTTATTATATTGTGATTTTTATTAGATTGCCCTACTTGAAGAATTATAGAACATCGGTTTCTATTTTTACACGTAGTAAACTTATATTACATAAAATTTTCTCGTTATACATAAAACAACTCCTGGACTTGAGAGATTTGTCTGAAATAAGCATTCTCGCTGAACAGCTCAACGTTTCCATTTCAGCCTCATGCATTTCACTACAATACATATAATTATCTAATCTAATTATATAATAATATTGTTGTATGGATGGAATATTTTATAGTCAATTATGCGTTAAACTTTACATGGAAGGAAACTGAACTCAATTAGGGAAGAAATTATGTATGCTCTGCGTCAAGAGTGCTTTTATTTTGGATTAAGGCAACACGAACTTGATTCCCATATTCAGCAAACTTTCAGACAGTGAGCTGCCGTTGCAATTAATACCCGTAATATAATGTGTGCCGAACTTTACCTCCGTAATTTCTATAGTTTCCTAAGATTTGCACTGCCACTTCAAATGTGAACGATCTAAGCGGTAAATAAACGCTAGATTAAAGTCAGCAGTTAAGATTCATAAAGAAATTTGACAATTAGAAATAATTTTTTCTGATAATTAGTACTGTTTTGTAATTTTTAATGTTCGATCCAATTTTACTGTAGTTACCTAAGATATGAACGTCTTTCGGTGTCAGATTACATGTTATTAAAAGTGGACAAATACATAGAATAATATAACGTTATCGATCTGAAAGAGGACAATATCCCGAGGCATGGTGTTGTGTTGTTATGGCTGTTTGTACAGTATTGATGCCCGGGAGTAGATTTTGTGTACCATCCAGCGTTCGATAATTAATAAAGGGATGTTATGGTGCATGTCTGATATATCTTTACTTAAACTGAATGACATCTGAAACAGACAATATAAATCATTCCGACGGGTAAATTCTCCCCACACCCGCCCACACGTTCCGCATGAATTAAACATGGAGGATTGTAGAATTGTGCGTGGAGGTCCGTAATGGATTATGCAGGATTATCGAAGGATGGGGTTAAATCCCATATACCCCATATGGTCGGGGGTGGCCCTGGTGTCGGTTAAGTAGTTCAGCCGATTTGTTCCCCCCCACCTCTCTCACTCTCGAAACGAGGCAACGCTGATGTGCAGCGGACAGGGCTATTTCTAATATTGCTATTTCGATAGAGAGGCCGAAACTACGCGATGGGGATGCGAGCGGGGGGAACGGATAAGAGCGATGGCGGTAATTTACGATACCATCAATCCGATTTGAGTTATTACTTTTCCAGTCCAGATGCTTATTGCGATTGTTCCGGGAGTTTTATCGGGGACCGGAACACGAAACTGGATAAATAAAATTGATAAGTTTGAAAGGCATGTTTGTGCTGCCTCCGCTCTAACGTTCGGCACGAGATGAAAATACTAAATAAAGGGGGCGTACCGTCAGCGTATATAACGAATTATTTGGTAAACACGATGCTATTTGTATCAATCAGGGGTAGATTTAAAATGGGACGTTTTATTGGAGTGCTAGTAGTAAACATGTAGTTTACTTAAAGCGGTGCAATCAACAGTATTCAGATATATTTTCCTTATTCAAGTTTAAAAACTTTTAACGTATACACATATATAAAGTAAATTCGGTCTGGAAATCTTCGTTTTAGATTTAAAAATGAAAAACCTTGAATTATTTAGTTAAAGGATGGGATAGATTAGAGAACTGCCTGCCCGTCACAATCTCAATCAATGGATTTGGGTGGTCACCTGTCACCCAGCTCTACGTTGCAGACTCTAGAAATCACTTAATCGGCGTAATTTTGCTAATTGCATCATCCGCGACTTCGAAGTAATTTCTACTAATAAATCCTCTGATGAACGCTATAACAGCTGGCAAGTGTATTAAACTCTGTTGGCTGGGAGAGTCGAAACACATGTCTCTTCGTCGGTGCAGGGGAACATGTTAAGGGTAGGAAACATTAGCATGCTACCTGTCTAAAAAAAGAGAAAGCAGGTCGTTCTCGGCGATGTGCTGGGGGTGATAATGTGGGTTCCACTTAAGGAGGAGCAGTTGAGATGTATTTCATCTCTCAAGATTACCTATCTAGCAACCCAATTCTCACTTCTAGTCCGCCCATATAATTACTGACCAAGTACGGCGTTGCTTAATTCGGCGAGAGCAGAAGTGCGTACCGTTCACTCAATATAAAACGTCACCAAAATGAGTGATGTCCAAAACTAAGGGATCTATAGGGTGCGACAGGGGAATTTGTTGATTTGACTTAGACGCCAATGAGCGTGACGTGGTCAGAAAGAGGTAGGGAGGTTCTCATTCGAAAGAGGGGTTCTTGAAGTTTTGTTGGCGCTCAAGCCAGTTGTCGTTATGCGTTGGATAAAAGAGGAGCGTACGTTCGCCGTCGAGACCTACTTTTCCAATGGCCCATTTCCACCTTTCCGGATGTGTAAACAAACAAAAAATGCATCCCCGTGAACTTCACGAGAAACCACTTCATTGCGAACGTCTTACTGTGTGGTGTGCATTATCGAGAATTGCGATAATTGGGCTATACTTTTTCGAGGAAGAAGAACACACTGTCACTGTGAATGCAGTTCGCTACAGAGAAATGATTGAAGCATTTCTTCTCCAAAAACTTGAAGAAATGGATCTTGGGGACGTATGGTTCCAGCAGGACGGAGCCACGGCACACACACAGCGAAAATTTTAATGGAACTTTTAAAGCCTAATCTCCTTGAGGGGTGAGGTACTTTGGCCGTCTCGATCCCCCGATTTGGCTCCCTACGACTTCTTTTTATGGGGATATCTCAAATCCATTGCTTACAATGACAAACCACGGACCCTGCAACACCTGAAGGACAACATTCGCCAAGCCATCGCCAATATTCCCGTCGATCTACTCGAAAGAGTGGAGCGAAACTTTAAAAAGCGGGTGGATCAGTGTATCGCTATTGAGGGCCGCCATTTGTCCGATGTCGTTTTCAAAACCACTCGAAACAAAAACTCAGGATGTGTACAATACGATAAAAAAAGAAATATTTTCTCTTTAATTGACCTTTCAAATCTGCCGCACTTTGTATTTACATTGATTTACAACTCCGGGCAACAATTAAAGAGATAAAGGCGTTTATCAGTGACCTTAAGGCTATGATAGCTGCTCTTAGCCCAGCTGCTCCATAACCTGTAAATGATGAAATAATCAACGAACAAATTAAAATCTAAAAGAGCATTTTTTGAGTTAGAAAAATAGTTCACCGGTCCAGCCAATAAAAATTAAGCTATAACTTCAGGTACCTACTGGCTATAGGGTGACAGTCCGCTACCTAAACTCCAAAACCATCTACTTTTATCCTATAAATAGTTCAGAGTCAACATCTGAAAGACTCTACAAAACATCGGGGATGATGAAATGAGCGAAAAACTACAATTAATGTCAGTAATCTCGGTGCCCCATAAATTTAGCATGGTCCCGCTGACCCCACGAATAGCGAGGAAGCATTTTGAATACTCCGGATCACCAGATTGAACTTGTTCACCGAAACCCGAGCCATCACCGCCGTTGATAAAGTTTGCAGGAAGCTACAATTTAATCGGATTGCAAACGCAATCCAAAAACCGATGGCGACTCTAAATGTTACAATTGCAACAACGTCAACTGGTGTACTGCTAGCGATTTGGGATTGCTCAACAGTTTATAGACGGTTGACCACCTTGGTTGACCACATCGCCCGTTCGTCGTCTACTGCTGTCTCTGCCTGCGTTCTCCTTTTTTCGTTCTTCCATTTCACGGATTATTTCGATGGCGACCTGATCTAGAATCCTCCAGCTGTCCAGGGATTCCATGAATTTCTCCCTAAAGTTTTCTGACTCCAACTTGCAGCCTATCTCCGCTTCCGCCTCCCTCCTGATGCGTCCCCATCGAATCACACACCTAAACACATTGTGCTTTACTGTTTCGACGGAGCCGCTGTAGGGGTATCTGTTGTCCGTGGCCCTTTTCATTGTGAAGAACCCGTGGCCTGATAGTATTTCAGCCAGCTCATATCTCACCTCTCCCTATCGTCTCTGGAGTCATGATCTCACATTTGGGATGAGTGTGGCAGTCCATTTACCCTCTGAGTCTGTTTCTAACCTTCGCTGCCAGTCCTTCTGCGTATCCTTCCAGACCTTTCTCTATGTGGCTTTCTTGGGGGTCAGTGGGTGGCTCCTGATGTTCCGGTACACCTGACTCTTCCTTTTGTCAATATATCGTTTGAAATTACCGCTGCAATAAATAGGGTAGAGGTCATCCTGAGTGCTGCCTTTCTCTGCACTGCCAGTAGCCTTTTCCTACTGCTTTTCACGTTGACCTCAACAGCCCACACCTCTGCTACTTAGAGAAGACACGAGATCGTCGCGGACAAAAGTAGTCTCCCCAATCTCCGGACCTTATCCGATGTTCTTTCGGACTTTATCTCAATATACTTTGCGTAATTTCTCCTGGCCGTGAGGGTGACACCCAGGCACCTCAGTTCCTTTATTGGGGTGATTTTGTGTCCCCCATCTGGAACCACGTCCCCTTAAATCTTCTTTCTTCTCCTACCAGTGAACACTACCGCCTCAGTCTTTTATGGAGCCAACTTAAGACCGTGGCCGTCCATCCAGGTGCAAATTGCGCGAAGGGCACAGTCAGCCTTGCCTTTGAGGTCTAACTCCGTCCTGGCCGTGACGAGTAGCGACAGGTCGTCAGCAAACTCCACCAGTTTAGCTTCCTCAGGAAGAATAAGTCTGAGAACTCCGTCATACAGTATATTCCATAATGTTGGGCCCAGCATCGACCCTTAGGGCACCTCTCATCTTATCCTCTCCATCCCGTCATGATACCAACCATCATCCATCTATTGCTGACATGTCCCAGCCAATCTCCCTACGCTTTAGTTCTTCTAGGATTACCTGCAACTTGGCTGAGTTGAACACATTACAGACGTCTAATGTGATAAGGGCACATCAATACCTAGTTCTTCAGGTCCCTTGGATGCCTATACTGCTCAATGAATCTCACTTAAGGTATCAACCGCCTAAAACCGAAATGGTCTTCAGCTAATCCGCCGGTACTTTCGATTTCCACCCCAAGCCTTCCTAGAATGACTCTTTCTAGCATCTTACCCACGTAGTCTATTAGGTAGAAAGGTCTAAAGCTCCTCTTAGTATCGATACCATCATTTTTTGCCCTGTCAATGAGGACAAGCATCGCCTTCTTCAATTGCCGGACCAACTTTCCATTCCAGATTATATCGTCGAATGCAGCCTGGAAAATCTTTGGCACATAATCGGTGAAAGAGTTAAAGTCACTAGCACCAATCAATCAACATAAATACAAATAATTTCAAAAATTGTTTTATAATATTGTTAATGAGGATATTTCAGTGCTTCAGTGCCAAGCAACCTAGCTGATATAGCCGAAGCACTAATTAGATGGGCTGCCTATACAGACAAGTAACCAAAACTGACTGATTTTACAGTCAATTGATATGATTGTCTAGACTACATAAGAACTACAGTCTGATCAAAGTTAGAATCACTTAATATAAGCTATTCAATAAAGTACATACTGACGATACCAACGATGTATAGAAATTGATAAGAGTATAAAAATTCGCACAGTGGCCATTCACAAAGTTATTGAAGGATCTACCACAGTAAAAAAAGGTATCTCCAGGCGATTCGCTTAATAAAATCAGAGGAAAGAATAGTGTTCGCTGTAGATGGCAGCACACATGTCGCCAAAAAAGTAAGATTTGAACAAATAGCAAAATAAAATCAAAAGTAATTAAAGGAAATCGTTAATGTTCTTTCCAAAAAGTGAATGAATAAAGCTACATAACACAAACCCCAATTATTGAAGCTCACAGGGAACGTCACTAAAACCAGAGGAAGAGGAATCTTGTCTACCTTGCATACGACAAAACTAAGGCCTTGGTAGATAGTGTCACCAAACTAAGACCCAAGATCGACGAACTCATAAATGAAATCGATCACTTCAAGCGATTACCAAACTGAGTACGGTTAAAAAACACATTGAACTCACCAAAATAAAAAGGCGCATGGGCAAGATAAAACCACCTACAAACATCTCACGAATATTTCACCTACTTCTCAAAGGCTTGAGGAACATGCTACTATAAAAATTACCTCAAAATCATTGTCTCATTAGTTTACTCTGTGTGTTGAAAAAATTATACACCTTTGCCTAAGTTACGAAATCGTCTTAAACCCGCAATTCGGATTTATAAAAAGCTTCTCATCGAATCATCAGCTAGTTCTAACGATTTTAAACAAAAACCTTAGTCCTTTTTCTAGATGTGCAAAGAAATTTGGCGCTTCTGGCACGATGAATTGAATTTTAAATTGCTATCCCTAAATAATCTCATACACCTGATGAAACTCATCTAAAAGTTTATTGCCAAAGAACGTTTTCAGCTTGCATTGAATGTGCTATTTCCGAATCGAGAAAATGGCTGCCGGCGTCCTACATGAATTGATGGTCTCTCACACCTTATACAACATGAAGTAAGAAGAAGAAATATGATGCGTAAAATTCAAATCGCCCTTGAGAAATTCAAGGAGTGGACACTCGAATTGCAAATAATTTTTTAAGGTCTTTCGATTTCCTTTAACAACTTCACTTTTAAGAATATCCCAATCCCAAGTTAAATATCTTGATCATCACATGAACATACGACTTAATTGAAACAAACACATCCAATAGTAATCTCAAAAGCAGAATCAGCGTTTACTCAGCATAAAAGATTACTGCTTGACACAAGCCAATTTATCCTTTCAAAAAAAAAAATACTACATTTGTACAAGGTTATCATACGGTCAAAAATGACATCGTTAATAGTTAACTTGCATAGATCAACCTTTCCAAGTCGCAGAAGACTAAACTGGAGGCCAAACAAAAATCAGAAGGATCTTCAATGCTGTATAGTACGTCTCTAACTCTCAGCTGTGATTGCTATTAACATTTCGTAAAACAATTGGTGTTTCTTGTCTGTAGATCTGGCATCACTTTAAACTCAACTGAAAGAAAATTGAAATTTACAACTCGACATTTGAAATACATAAAAAAATATTCCTTACAGAAATCGTCTTCAAACCCACAAAATCTTATCAAAATAATAGTATTACAGTTTTTGTACTATTATAAAATAATTGATATACCTTTGCTATAAACAAAATGGCGTCATTTAACTGTACGGAGCATATTGAAAATGTTTCACCAAGAATTATTTCAGTGCCTAATCTCAAGAGAAATTTGGTTCCATAGAGATTTTATATTTGGATTTCCTTTGAATTATTTTAACTCAGAAAATGAATTTTGATTCTCATTATTTTTAACAAGAACCATTGGATTTTCTTCAAAGTTGACTTTAAATTTCTAAACTATCTAGAGAGAGAATAATATCTTTATTCGAACACTTAATACAATATGCTGAATATATACAGATGATTTACAATAATGGTTAGTCTGTCCGTTTGGGCTATCGACCATCGGTTTTTCTGCCCTGTCTTGACTCTAAGTTATGTTTAAAAAATAAATATCGTTGCTAGCTAGCTTAACCATCCGGATGATTCGAACTAATGAATTGATGTAGCGTGATTGATGGGTGTTAAACTATCTATTAGTTTGGATCTATAAAATTGTTGGAGCTAGTTGAATGAGGTAAAATGAAAAATTACAAAGCGGCATTTTAAAGATTATAAAAAGTTAATCCCTGCAGGAATTAACTTTAAACTTTCAAAAATTCATTCAAATAAAACAGTTTTTTTAATATATTTTAAAAGAATTCGCGTAATTCATTTGTAAACAAAATGGCGCCACTGTAAACATAATTGAACGAAAATGAAAAATTACTCGAGATTTGAAATGTCATAGAAAATTAATCCTTGCGTAAATTGGTTTATAAATCTTAAAAACTTGTTAAAATAGTGATATATCTTAATATAATTCATGTACCTTTAGTGTAAACAAATTGGCGTTACTTTAAGTTTCAGTGATGTAAAATGAAAAATTACATCGCGAGTTTTGAAAATTTATTAAAAATTCTTCCTTCAATTAATTGGCTTTAAACTTGCAAAATGTTATCGAAATAGCTTAATTTTTGGTATATCTTAAAATCATCAATCTACCTTTACTGTAAACAAAATGGCGTCGCTTAAACTTAAGTTTAACGAACATAAAAAATTACATCTTGAAATTTGAAGGATTATAAAAAATTGATTATTGCAGGAATTGACTTGAAATTCTCAAAACTTATCAAAATATTCTATTTTTTATACTTAATGCAAAATAATTGATGTACATTTGCTGTGAACAAAATGGCGTTGCTTTAAACTTGAGTGGGGTAAAATGAAGAATTACACTCCAAGATTTGAAAGATTATAAAAAATGTTATATCTCTCCACGAATTAGCTTTAAACTTTCAATAAGTCATGAAAACAAAACAGTTTTTAACATATTGTGAATCAATTGTTGTACCTTCTTTATAAACAAAATGGCTTTAATTTAAATTCATCTGTGCGAAAATGTAAAATTACAACTCGAGATTTGAAATGTCATAAAAAATTAATCCTTCGAGGAATTGGCTTGAAATTTTTACAAATTCATCAGAACAGTTTAATTTTTGTTAAAATAATTGATGTACGTTTGCTTTAAACAAAATGGCGTCACTTTAAAAGTGAAAGTTGAAAAGTCAAGTAAAATGAAAAAATTATAACTCTAGAATTGAAAATTCATAATAAATTAATTCCTGCAAGAATTAACTTTTAACTTTCAAAAAATCATTAAATCAAAACAGTTAATGTAATATTGTAAAACAATTGGTCTATTATGTCTTTGAATAAATTAGCCTTACTTTAAATTGATCTGAGCAAATATTAAAAATTACATTTCGAGATTTTAAAAATCGTAAGAAATGAATCATTGCAGTAATTAGCTTTAAATTCTCAAAAACTTATTAGAATAGTTTAATTTTTGTTAGAACGCAATATAATTTATGTATCTTTAGTTTAAACAAAATTGCGTCACTTTAAACATAAGTGGGGTAAAATGAAAAATTACACGTCGAGATTTGAAAAATTTTAAAAAATGAAACCCTACATAAATAAGTTTTAAACTTTCAAAAACTCATCAAAATAAAATAGTTTTTGACATATTATAAAACAATTAGTGTACTAATCTATGAACAAAATGGCGTTACTTTAAATTGATCTACTAGCTTCAAACTTCCAAAATTTCATCAAAATGAAAGATTTTTTGACATACTGTGAAACAATTGGTGTAACTTGTCTGTAAAAAAATGCATCACCTTAAACTTAGCTGAGCAAAAATGAAAAATTACATTTCGAGATTTTAAAAATCGTAAGAGTTGAATCATTGCAGTAATTAGCTTTAAATTCTCAAAAACTTATCAAAATAGTTTGATCTTTAATATATCGTAAAATAATTGATGTATGTTTGCTACAAACAAAATAGCATCACTTTAAATTTAAGTGAGGTATAATGAAAATTTATATGCTGAGATTTCAAAAATTGATAAAAATTAATTCCTACACGAATTAACTTTAAATTTTCAGAAGATAATCAAAACAAACCAGTTTGTGACATATTGTAAAACAATTGGTGTAACTTGTCTGTAAACAAAATGGCGTTACTTTAAACTGATCTCAGCGAAAATGAAAAATTACAACTCTTTATTCGAAAGATTATAAAAAATTAATCCTTGGAGGAATTGTCTTGAAATTCTCAAAAACTTATCAAAAAAGTTGAGGTTTTCATATAACGTAAAATAACTGACGTGCTTTTACTTTAAACAAAATAAAGCCACTTTAAACTTGAGTGAGGTAAAATGAAAAAATTATAACTCTAGAATTTAAAATTTATAATAAATTAATTTCTGCAGCAATTTAAACTTTCAAAAAGTCATCAAAACAAAACAGTTTATGTAATTATTATAAAACAATTGGTGTACTATGTCTGTGAATAAAATGACGTCACTTTAAATTGATCTGTACGAAAATGAGAAATTACATTTCAAAATTTTAATAATCATAAAAATTTAATCATTGAAGGAATTGGCTTCAATTTTTCAAAAACTTATCAAAATACTTTATTTTTATAATATAACGTAAAATAATTGATATACTCTTACTGTAAACAAAATGGCATTACTTTAAACTTGAATGGGGTGAAACAAAAAATTACACTTGGTGATTTGAAAGATTATAAAAAATTAATCCCTGCAGGAACTGACTTCAAACTTCCAAAATGTCATAAAAATAAAAGAGTTTTTGACATACTGTAAAACAATTGATGTACCTTGTCTGTAAACAAAATGGCAATTCCTTAAACTTAACTGAGCGAAAAAGAAAAATTACATTTCGAGATTTTAAAAATCGTAAGAGTTGTATCATTGCAGGAATTGGCTTTAAATTCTTAAAATCTTATCAAATTAGTTTGTTCTTTAATATATCGTAAAATAATTAATGTATGTTTGCTATGAACAAAATGGCATCACTTTAAATTTGAGTAAGGTATAATGAAAAACTACTTGTTGAGATTTGAAAAATTATAAAAAAATTAATTCCTGCACGAATTAATTTTAAATTTTCATAAGGTAATCAAAACAAACCAGTTTTTGACATATTGTAAAACAATTGATGTACTATGCATGTAAACAAAATGGCGTTACTTTAAACTGATCTCAACGTAACTGAAAAATTACCACTCGATATTTGAAAGATTATAAAAAATTAATCATTGCAGGAATTGGTTTCAAATTTTTAAAAAGCTCATCAGAAAAGTTTAGGTTTTGATATAACGTAAAATAATTGATATAGCTTTGCTATAAACAAAATGGCGTCACTTTAAACTTGAGTGAGGTAAAATAAAAAGATTACAACTTGAGATTTGAAATGTCAGAAAAAATTAATCCTTCGAGGAATTGGCTTAAAATTTATAAAAATTCATCAGAAAAGTTTAGTTTTTGATATAACTTAAAATAATTGATATAACTTTGCTTTAAACAAAATGGTGTCACTTTAAACTTGAATGAGGTAAAATGAAAAAATCATAACTCTAGATTTGAAAATTCATAATAAATTAATTCCTGCAGGAAATAGCTTTAATCTTTCAAAAAGTCATCAAAACAAAACAGTTTATGTAATATTGTAAAACAATTGGTGTACTATGTCTGTGAACACAATGGCGTTACTTTAAATTGATCTGAGCGAAAATGAAAAATTACAACTCGATATTTGAAAGATTATAAAAAAATAATCAATGTAGAAATCGGCTTCAATTTTTAAAAAACTTATCAAAATACTTTATTTTTATAATATAACGTAAAATAATTGATATACTCTTACTGTAAACAAAATGGCATTACTTTAAACTTGAATGGGGTGAAACAAAAAATTACACTTGGTGATTTGAAAGATTATAAAAAATTAATCCCTGCAGGAACTGACTTCAAACTTCCAAAATGACATCAAAATGAAATAGTTTTTGACATATTATAAAACAATTGGTGTATCTTGTCTGTAAACAAAATGGCATCACCTTAAACTTAACTGAGCGAAAATGAAAAATTACATTTCGAGATTTTAAAAATCATAAGAATTGAATCATTGCAGGAATTGGCTTTAAATTCTTGAAAATGTATTATAATATTTTAGTCTTTAATATATCATAAAGCAATTGATGTATGTTTGTTATAAACAAAATGGCATCACATTAAATTTGAGTAAAGTTTAATGAGAAATTACATGTTGAGGAATCACTGCAGGAATTGGTTTTAAATTCTTATTAACTTATCAAAATACTTTTTATCGAGAGTTTATGATTGAAATTATTAATTATTAATTATTGCTGGATATTGAAAGTTTTATTCTTATACCCTTCTGCATAATTTATAATCTTCTATACAGAATAAAAGTACAAACAGCATTTCTATAATGAAATTACAGTTACCACGTAATTATTTATTTAACGTTGTATTCCAGTTAATTATCTGTATTGATGAATTATAGTCACGAAATGAATGGCATGTATAATACCAATAACAGAAACTATATAGATTTATAAAGCTACAGTGATTGTTTTGATAGCCTCCACCTAACAGGCTATCTATCACGAAATCCTTCGGGCGTGTTATATATGTGCGTCTATAACTGTAACTTTAGGTAACCACCAGACTGAATCGCCATTAATTGTATCCCATCGCAAACTTTAAAGTCTGACCAGCGCTCGCTGCCAACTATTATCGGTATTTCGATCAATTGATTTTTTACGATGTGCATGTACTATTTTTAAAATCTTGCAAATATTTATGGTCTACTTAACGTTAATCTGGATATTTTCAAAACGTGGAGAAGTGCAAACGTACACACGAAATCGATAACTAAATTTATAGGAATATATATTATATATGAAATATGTACGACGCAGTCAGTCTGTGCACTGGACGTCGGATGTGTGCACGCAGTCAAAACATTGTGTGCAGACGAAATAACGAAATAAGCAGAAATCCATAATATCTTGCAGGCCGGAGTTTTCCGGGCGTGATTTATTGGCCTATAACTTTTCAAATATATCCGGTCAAATGGACACCGGGAGCAAAGCTTTATTCGTACACGCTCTGCCGGCTATCGAACTTTACCAGCTTGAAAATCGCCAATAATTACATCTATAAGGATTAAATTGTATTATGGCCTTCACTATTAAAATCATTTTCTAATCGTTAAATAAACATTACTACTACATATATATTTATTTGTATACGGCTATGTTTGCCTTATGATTAATGTTCCCCCCTTTTTTTTATGTAAATGCATATAATGTGTACTTGATATTTATATAATTGCTTTCGGAATTTCCAGTGCCCTTCGATATTAAAATCCGCGAAAAAAATGCGCTTCGCATATTAAATGGACAAGAAGAAAAACGGCCTCCCGTCGTAAACAACACACCAGCGTAACTGTAACCAAAACCCACCCTCCACGATGGCAGAAAAAAAAATAATAAACGACAACGCCGTTTTAATGAAGTCCGAATTTATTTTCTTTTCTTTTTTCGTTTAACACAAAATCTAATACTTGTTACGAATTGGTATTGAGATAATAATTTGTTACCCGCAGTGAAAACTTTCCTGACCGATCACGGACTGAATACGTAAGGATTGAAAGCGGTTCCCTTAATTATTCCTAGGGTCCCTTTTGTACCACAGGAAGGCCTATCGCATGTAACAGCCTTAACGAACTGCTTGTCGGTGCCCCTTTTCATTATGGCCACGTCGACCGGAAAATACGGTTTTATTCGAGGAAAATAAGCAAATACATCCTGTAATGAACTTTTCAATCTTGTTCCATTTACATGAAATATTTATATAAAAAGAATTTAACTATTCATTCAGTACCTACAGAATTTTATATTAATTATAAGGAATTTTAATAATCTTATACAAATAGAGAGATAGAGTTATACGAAAGAAAATAGTGTGACGGATAAATATTATTTTTTGCTTCCACTTTTTTGTGTGTTTGTTCACGAGTTTCTCTCCCCCCAGAAAAAAAGGGGGAGCTCGTGAATTTTTAACGCGCTTCTTGTCTTGATATTTCTCCGCATATTTATCGGTCCATCACTCGGAGCCTATTTTTGCTACGTCAAAAGATATGACATGTTTATACGTATTTTTTTCGTCTTAATAATATTTGATGTATTGATGGAAATTATTTTCGCATAAGTAACATCCTGCTTTTAGCTGATAAAAAAATAGGGGAAGCAATAACAATTTTATTTATTTTTTATATAAAAGCTTATGTATTACCGTTTATGCATCATATAAGTACTTAACTACTTAAGCAGTAACGATATGATAAATAAAAATTATAAACGTTTATTTTAATTCCTTGAATAACTTTCTCATTTATCACTTGATAAAACATGTAATTTAATTTAAACCAAGTTTAAAATGTTTTATCAAGTGATAAATGAGAAAGTCGTTCAAGAAATAGTAAACGTTTATAATTTGTATTTTCACAAACAAAGCAAGTTTAATTTAATTTTAACCTAAATCAATAATAGTTTTTTTATTCTTTATCTCTAAAACTGTACATATAATTTAAAGTAATTTTTTTTTAAACTTTTAACCAAAAAGCAGTTTATTTGTTTCATATGTATTTATTATCTTCTCCTTTACTATTTTGAATAAGTGTTCTAGAATTCTCCAGCAAATGTTTTGCCAAATTTCTAGATTTTCTAAAGAGTTTCTCTTTTAATAAAAAAAAATTAAGAGTTATAGAATATTCTAGCTTTTTTTTTTCTACCAACTGTAATTTAAATTCCAGAGGAGTTCTAAAACTTTCCAGTTGTTTTTTCTTCAATTGTTTCTTGATTTCATCTAAGAAATATTCTTTCAAATTATGAAAATTATCATTTACAATTTTATTGATTTTTTTCTGGATTTTAATTATTTTCCAGTAATTTTCAGTCTAATTGTGGGAATATTCTTTATTTATTTATTATTTACCATAATTTTTAATTATGCCAAATTTTATTACAAATGGTATAATTTTCTTTAAGAATTCTAAAATCTTCAATTTTTTCTTCAAGGTTACTACAATTTTTATCTAGACTTATTTCTCTAATTATTCGAGAAATTTCAATATCCAATCGTCATTTCTTTATCTGATCTTCTTAAAAACGTTTTCCTCTAGAATTTTTAGCAAGTCCTGAATTCTAGAACTTTTTAATGAATTTCCATATAGAACAATTTTTTTATTTAGAATTTTTCGGTAATTTCACTTAGACATGTTTCAAACTTTTCTTTTATATTACTGAAATTTTTCATGTATGTGTTCTAGAATTAAAAATATTTGTTTTAATTATTTACGACTTTTTCACTTTATTTTTACGAATTCTCCATGAATTTCTCTGAGGAATTATAAGGGCAATTCTCATGAACATTTTAGAAAATTTTAGAACCCTTAATTTTCAAAATCTGTCCAGACTACTAAATTAATCAGGAACTTAAATTTTGGATTATTTTTTAAATTCTAGAATTTATAGAGAATTTCTTTAACATATTTCTATGTAGATTTTTTTAAAACTATTATAAAATATTTTATTTAAAAATACAGTTATTTCTCTTGATTTTTTTTTTATTCTAAAAAATTGGATTTGGAATTCCTGAAAAAAATGTCTAAAAATATTGATGGATCTTTAAAATCAAGAGTTTTAATTTTTTTTTTAATTTTCATTAAAATTACGTTTTTTTCTATTGTGGAAATCTTAAAGAATATTCTAAAAGTTTAGATTACAAATTCCTAAAATTAGCTGGCAATCTTGAATAAATATTACAAAAAAATTGAAAAGCCCTTAATTTTCAGGAATTGACGATTTTAAGATTTCCAATATTTTTCAGTAATTTATTTAGATATTTTAGATATTAATTTTTTATTCCATATTCCTAAAATATTAATTACGACGTTTTCACTATAGTTTTCTTTATTGTAAGAATTCTCCAGAAATTTCTATTAGAAATTATAATGATTATTCTAAAAGCATTATAGAAAATTTTAAAATCCTTAATTTTGAAGAAGACTCATGATTTATAGTTTTTTCGAAATTTTTAATACAAATTTTATGTTTTTATTAAATTCTAAATTTACAATGAATTTCTCTACCATATTTCTATGTAGATCTTTCACAAATTTTTGTAGACTATTTTTAAATATTTTATTTAAAATTACTCTTTATTTCTCTTGTGGAATTTTAAAAATTTGGATTAGAAATTTTTGAAAAAAACTTTATTAATCTTAAAAATTAAGCGTTATAATTTTTTATATTTTTTTTTCAAATTACTGTTTTTGTTTTTCTCTTGTGGAATTCTTAAAGAAAATTCTAAAAAATTGGATTAGAAATTCCAGAAAAAAAAACTAGAAATCTTGATAGATTTTGAAAATTCTAAAAAAAATAATATATCCTTTGAAATTACTGTGTGTTTTTCTCTTTTTGAAGTTTAGATTAGAAATTCCCGAAAATTGTTAGCAATCTTGGATTATTACAAAAAAACTTTGAAGCCCTTAATTTTCAAACAAATTTTTTAAAGATTTCGAATATTTTTTGATAACTAATTTAGATATTACTAGAATTTTTAAACCTTTTTTATTCCATGTTCACAAAATGTTCTTCGATGATTATAGAATTTTTCACTAGTATTTCTCTAATTATCCAAGAATTTCTTTATTTTCTAAAATATTTTCTTTCTAGAATTTTCTCAAAATTTTTACTTCCAATTGTTGAAATGTTTCTTTAAGAATTTTAGTTTGTTCAATATTTATTTCATTATTTTATTAGAATTTCTCTTGCAATTGAAAAAGTCTTCTGAAAGGGTTTACACAATCTTTTATCACTTTTACTTTGAGATTTCTCCGATTTTTTGAAATTTCTATCAATTGTAAAAATGTACCCTTAATTTTTAGTAATATTTCTTCAAGATTTCTCTTTTTTTTATTAATTTCTAATCCAAATTGTGAGAATTTTCAACAATCCTAAAAATTTTTTAGTCATTCATTTGAATTATACCAAATTTTCAAAACTATTTTATTCCAGTTTCCTGCAATTTCCTTTAAGGGAACTTAATTTTCACAAATTTTTATTATTATTATAATTCTAAAAGTCTTAAAAAACAACAATTTGAAGTAAAAACTTCTAGACGAATTCTAGAAATCTGAAATCTGTTAAAACATTCTTGAATAATTCTTGGTGAAAAGTTCTAGAACCCTCAAAGGAATTTCTAAGAAACTAATATAAAATAGTTTTGAAAATTTGAAAATTACTAAAAAAATTAGAATTCCTAAAAAATTCACATATTTTGGATTAAAAATTCCTGACATAATCTAGAAATCTTGAAGAACTGAACAATTCTAGAATTCTTAAAAAAATTCTCACAATTTAGATTAGAATTTCCTAACATAATCTAGAAATTTTGAAGAACTGAAAAATTCTAGAATTCTTATGAAAATTCTCACAATTAAGATTAGAATTTCCTGGCATAATCTAGAAATCTTGAAGAACTGAAAAATTCTAGAATTCTTAAAAAAATTCTCACAATTTAGATTCGAATTTCCTAACATAATCCAGAAATTTTGAAGAACTGAAAAATTGTAGAATTCTTATGAAACTTCTCACAATTTGGATTAGAAATTCCTGACAAAATTTAGAAATCTTGAAGAACTGAAAAATTCTAGAATTCTTAAGAAAATTCTCATAATTTAGATTAGAATTTCCTGACATAATCTAGAAATTTTGAAGAACTGAGACAGTGTAGAATTTTTATGAAACTTCTCACAATTTGGATTAGAAATTCCTGACAAAATCTAGAAATTTTGAAGAACTGAAAAATTCTAGAATTCTTATGAAACTTATCTCAATTTGGATTAGAAATTCCTGACAAAATCTAGCAATCTTGAAGAACTGAAAAATTTTAGAATTTTTAAGAAAATTCTCACAATTTAGATTATAATTTCCTGGCATAATCTAGAAATTTTGAAGAACTGAAACATTGTAGAATTTTTATGAAAATTCTCACAATTTGGATTAGAAATTCCAAAAAAAAATAGAAATCTTGTAGATATAATCCTAAAAATTAAGGGCAAAGGTAAAATTATCAAAAATAATTATCGCTGGGATTCGAACTTACAGACAAGGCGCCCATGATCAAGAACCCCACTAGGTTCACCGCAACCCCTAATTTTTAATTTGGCATTCATTGAATCTTCCTTTAAAATGTTTAAAACCAAATCTTTCCTTAAATCCTTAAATTCCTTGCAAATGTTTGTTAACTGTAAGCAATTGTTGACACATGCAGAAAGTGCCTAAACGTTTTAAAAATCTAGAAGGAAAACTCAAAACTTTCAAACAATTATTTTGGAATTCTGTTAGTTTTATTTCTAAAAAAATTTAAAAGAAATTTTTCACAAATTTTAAAAACAAAACCTAAAAATTATAAAGAATAGATTTCACCGAAACATACCAAAACATTCGAAAAAATTTCTTACCGTATGCTGTCAAATTCTAAAATTCTCGAACATAAGTTGCTGATAAACTCTAGAACCCTTGAAAAAATTATTTTCAGTAGAGAAGAGATAAAGCTGAAACAATTTAAAATCTAGAAGAGAAATTACTGATAATATCTTGAAACCTACAAAAACAGGAGGTACTCTTGAAGAAAATTTTTACAAGCACATTTAAAAAAAAATCCAAAATGTTTTAAACAGCTAGAAGGAAAACTCAAAACTTTCCACTAATTATTTGTGAATTCTAAAAACAAAATCTAAAAATCATAAAGACATCTGAATCCACCGTAAATTCCGAAACCTTTGAGAAATCTTTTTACTGTTTGAAGGAAAATACTGCCAAATTCTGTCAACATAAGTTGCTGTTAAACTCTAGAGCCTTTGAAAAAATTATATTCAGAGAAGAGATGAAAAAAATTTTAAAATCTAGAAGAGAAATTACTGATAACATCTTGAAACCTACAAAAACAGAAGATACTATTGAAGAAAATTTTTACAAGGTGGAGACACATGCAAAAAAATCCAAAATGGTTTAAATAGCTAAACGAAACACTCAAAGCTTTCCACTAATTATTTTGGAATTCTGTTAGTTATATTCTCTGAAAATTTGAAATACATTTTTCACAATTTCTAAAAACAAAATCTAAAAATCATAAAGTAATCTGAATCTAAAGTAAATTCTGAATCCTTCGAGAAATCTTTATACCGTATGAAGGAGAATACTGTTAAAATCTAAAATTCTGGAACATAAGTTTCTGTTGAACTCTAGAGCCTTTGAAAAAATTATTTTCAGTAGAGAAGAGATGAAGCTGAAAACTTCTAAAATCTAGAAGAGAAATTACTGATAACATCTAGAAACCTATAAAAACTGAAGGTACTATCGAAAAAAAAAATACAAGCTGGAGGATAAGAAATTCTTGACACATCCAAAAAATTTCAAACTTTTTTAAACAGCTAGAAGGAAAACTCAAAACTTTCCACTAATTATTTTAGAATTCTGTTAGTTATATTCTCTGAAAATAATTGAAATTTTTCACAATTTCTAAAAACAAAATCTAATAATCATAAAGAACACTGATTCCACTGTAAATTCCAAAATCTTCCAAAAAACTTTTTACTGTATGAAGGAGAATACTGTTAAAATCTAAAATTCTGGAACATAAGTTGCTGTTGAACTCTAGGGCCTTTGAAAAAATTATTTTCATTAGAGAAGAGATGAGCTAAAAAAATCTAAAATTTAGAAGAGAAATTACTGATAACATTTAGAAACCTATAAAGACAGAAGATACTATCGAGAAAATTTTACAAGCTAGAGGATAAGAAATTCTTGATACATGCAAAAAAAAATCCCAAAATATTTTAAAAATCTAAAATGAAAACTCAAAACTTTTAAACAATTATTTTGAAATTCTGTTAGTTATCTTTCTAAAAAAATCATAATTTATAAAAAAACTAAAAACGTTAAAGAAATCTGAATCAACCGAAAAATCATGAAACCTTCGAAAAATAAAAGAAAAGGATAAACTGTCAAAGAAAATTATAAAAAGCTACAAAAGACAAGTCGCAAAATATAAGAATTATGAAGAGATGTTTTTAAAAACTGCACACCTTAAAGAAGTTTTGAAAGGAAAATTGCATAGCTTAATTAAAAATTTATAAAAATTTAAATAAAAAATGTATAATTGTAGAGGCGTTTACTTTGTATTACAAAACAAAATCACCGTATATTCTTCTTCATTAAAAAATTATAAAATTCTATATAGAAAATTATTAGTAATGTAGATAGTGATATTACTAAAAACACTTGAAATCACGAAATTAAACTCTACGCCTTGAGAAATTCAGATATTTAGTATTTCACATCTCATTTCTTAAGCTAAAGCAAGGTTGCATTGAGTGTCTATAAATATTACACTTCTTTTTTACAGCATTACTTAGGTATTAAATGCAAATTACTTAAACCTAACCTAACCTAACCCGAACATAACCTAACCTAACCTAGCCTGAACATAACCTAACCTAACCTAACCCGAACATAAACTAATCTAACCTAATCTAACCGAAGCATCAGCGAAACCATAAGTGTGATCTTCACTTTTTTAATAGCTTCTGACATTCCTTGTTCTATTGAAATGTTGTCTTAAATCTGTGCATTTTATCAATTCTCCATATTATCAGAATCCTTATGCACCATCCTCTAACTTTCACTTGTAATTTATAAATGCTTACGAATAAAAGTAATAATGATTTTTATATATTAATTGATGAGGCTGTTATTAGTTGAAAATTCATATTCACTTTTTAGACGTTAAAGTAAAAAGTGAATAATGATTTTTAATTAAATTTGTAATCTTCTAAGGACCTACATGACTTTTTTTTTAATTTTAGCTACTTTCCTATTGTTTTTAAATGTTGAATTAAAATCACTTTAAAGGGCACCAAAAATATGTTTGCTATGCCTTTAATTTTCTAAAACTTCTTATATTTTTAGCCACTTTTCACTAAATTCTATTCGTGATTTCTTGATAAAAAAATGAAAATTTTGTCATAAATCTGCGTCAATTATCCACTCTCCATATAATCAGAATCTTTTAGCTCTCACTTATAATATTATAAATGCATACGAATAAAAGTTATTTTTAATTTATAATTGAATTATCAGTTCAGTCACGTGGATAACAAATTAGGTAATAAATACATTAAAAATTTTCCAGTTCACCGATTACCATATATATTAACTGCACCCGATAAATTGCAATTCAATAGAAAACCGAGAATGCAATTTATTAATAACCGGCGGCCCGTCCAGAATAGAAATTCAAATAACAACTTAGTATTCGAGCGTCGTCTCTGGCCCGGTAATAACTCAGCTTTTAATGATGGATTGCGAGTAATAAATACGGCGTCAAGTGAGATAAACTACTACGATGATATATATATATATATATATATATATATATATATATATATATATTCGGATAAGTAATTCTGAATTCTGAATTCAGCTTTCGCAAAAGGAGCAGGAGACGAAATTCTCAAAGCCAGAAACATCCGCGCTTTGACGAGAGTGTCCCGTCTTCGTTCCTTCCCCTTCACCCCCCACAACCCCATTATTGATGATGGGGGTTCATAGGCGGCATATTCTGCAAGGAATAAATAAATCATGGCGTTATTAACATATTGTGTGCACGCGCACATGTCGTCCCATGAATAATCCTGATTTATAGCAGGGTGTCTTTAGTGGGGGGGGTGTAGGTATGTGCTATTGATAATTTGACTTTGGATCCATCAAGTGGGATAGTCTCGTCAAGGCGAGTGGTTGCAGGTTCATTATTTATCCGTTAAAATTAGTGTTCATCCTTCAGAACGTAATCCTCCTAAAAACCTTAAAATTATTTATCAGAACGATAAATAAAACTGCACTTTGTTAACATTCCTTGTGTGATATTAAAAAACTACAGTTTAATTTATCGTTCTGATAATATTCCTGTTTTAAGATGTATCACAACGTTATGGTTTCAAGCATCCAACATATATATACAGATATAAACACTTGCTTTAATTCATATTGTTTATTGTTTGCTTTGTTTCTCTTCTTAAATTAATCATAGTAATGATATTAATTATTTTGGTAATAAAATAAAAAATAGTTAATTTTTTAGGAGTTTTGGATATAATTCAGTCCTCTAAGATAAATAGTTTATTTCTGTACGTAAGTTGAAATTCATTACGTCTAGTTGGAAATGCAGGTGCTACATGTTTCCCCTGATGACTCCTTAAATATAGCCCGATTGTAGTGCATCAGTATTTTCGTAACAAATTACGTCTACTTCGTACTAATCGCCCGTCAACCCTGGAGTGCAGAGTGTTTGGACAGGAAACGTGGACGTTCTTGGCAACACTCCAGAGTTATGAAAACTCTAAATAATACAATGTGTACGCGGACAGAAATAGCGACCGTCCGGCGATTGTCAAAAAATACGCCCTAAATATTCGAACGCAAGGGTTCGGAGAGGAAATGGCCAAAAACAAATAGGGACATTGGTAAACAGGGCGGATATGCGAGCATCACACACACACACACACATAGAAATACAAGAGCGCGCACATACACATGGCGGGCAAAAGATAGAAATGATCCTCTGGTGTGATTTATCGGGACCCATATCTTCCCGAAAACATCCGGCCGTTTTAACGAAGTGTATTGATTCGGTAGTATCGGGCACGGCGTGCCCGAAAAGATTTCGAACCTGAAATAAAGGGTAGCGGTGGCGGAAGGGAGGAATCGGTTTCCGTGCCGATGATAAGTTGCTCAAGATTTGGTTAGTGTTTCGGGTGGAAATCCCAAATTGATAGAAATGCGGGCAACAGATTGGAAACAATACGACCTATTATTATATCGTCGGATTCTTTTCTCCCGTTTTTTTTTTTGAAAAGAAAAATCAATTTTATCAATCAATCGTTGATTTTATCTCTTCATCCAAGTATCAAATACTTTATTAATAGATATAATATACTATAACGGTTGTGAAAGAATTTCAAGCTTATTCGTATTAAAATATAGGCTTCAATTAGAAGAAATATTTAAAATAAGTAGATTTGAATGTAATTCAATTGGTTTAGATTAAAACTCACATGCTTTGTTTCATCCTAAATATGTATTTACACTTGTAAATATTAAAATAGCAAGTAGGTACTGTAGTATAGTTAAGTGTGTGAGTTCTGTTTAAGGTAATAACGCATGTATAAAACTGGAGACCTGGAAACTTTATTAGTGAACTTCTAAATTACAAAACGTCACTATTATTATTCCCTGTTTTCAATGCTGCCCACGATAGCCCAACATACAACACTCCTCCCATAGCAAATCAAGCTTCAAAACGGGTCTGTGGTTTCCTATTTCGTGGAGGATTTCTTCTGGGGTTGGCTTGTATTAGGTCTTCGTTTCAACATTCAGACTGGCTGTTTTCTTGTTTTTCTAAATCGGTTTCTCGTCGGGTAAGTCGTCGGGTAACTTGTTGGTTGATGAAGTTGGTAAATATAACACTGGATTCGAGATCTCCGGTTGGAATGAGTGAAAATCATGATCCCTTGGTCTCAGTTGATCTCCATGTTTTCGTTTTATATGATTATTTTTCTCGACCAATTACGAATAGATTCCATTTTGTGATTGTGTTATCCCAGGTGTTGATCCTCTACCTATTGGATTATTTACCCATACTGTCTGTCCGACTTTAAATGTTGCTTCTTTGGATTTCTCGTCATGATAAAGTTACTGTTTAGCTGTTTCATATTATTGGTTTCTTGACATAAAGTCATCTTCTTTACTCCTTGTATTTACTGGTTCTTTGAATGTCCTTACTGCTCGTTCAGCTATGTCGTTTGATTTTGGATGGTACGGTGTTACTTTTATATGTTTTATGCCATTCGTTTCACAAAAGTTTTCAAAATCGTTTGACGTTAACTGAGGACCTTTGTCTGATACAATAAATTTCGGAATTCCAAGTCTAACGAATGTATGACGTAGTGCTTTTATTGTTTTCTCGGTAGTTATACTTTTCATGAGTATACCTTCCAACTATCGTGTAAATGCATCTATTGCAATTAAATTATTTGGTTTTCATATGGTCCCACGAAATCGATATGAATACGTGACCATGGGATTGGTGGAGCATACCATAGATAAAGTGGTACCTCCGTTTTATTTCATGGCTAATACTCCTTTTTATAGTGCTACCGGAATACATATTCTTTCTTTTCATAACAAAATATTTTCTTTAAACGAGAGCTCGTCTCTCTCTTCCCCAAAAATGGTAAAAGTTCGGGCCTTAAATACCTTTTATCTGGACAATATAATGTAATAAAATTTATTACTTATCCTAATGTTTCGATCACTTGCTGTTTTATCATGCATAGTTGGTTTTGATATTGGCAATTTATTTAATCTTAAGTTGAGTAAGTCTCCTCTTCTTAGTAAACCTACTTTTTTGTTCTTTGTTAACTCGATATCATTAAGTGGTAATCTTGATAATACGTCTTATCTTTTCGTCAATAATATGAAATTGTATAATCGTAATTGTTTAAAATCATAGCCCATCTAAGAAGTCTGTTACTTGCTATTTTGAGTGTATTCCGATGTTCACTAAAAATTCTTCCTAATAGTTTGTGATCTGTTAATAAAATTAAATGTCTACCATAAAGATTTTGATGAAATTTTGTTACCACAAATATGATAGCAAGTACTTTTTTATCAATTATTGCATATCTACATTCTACATTAGTCAGAGTTCTGGATTTATAGCATATTGGCCTAAACACATTATTCCCATCCTTGTGAAATAATACTGCTTCTAAGCCTTTTTCTGAAGCGTCTGTTGTGAGATATATTACCATTGATGGAATAATGTACTAATGTATCCGTAGATGTTAGTTGTTTCTTGAGTGTTGTGAAAATTTCGTTATCTTGCTTAGTCCAATTCCACTGTATTTCTTTCTTAAGTAATCAATGTTGCATGAAGATTTAGTATGAATTTGCTATAATAAGTAATAGATCTTAAAAAATGATCGTAATTCAGTTCCGTTTGTTGGAGTTGGCACTTTATTTATTGCTTTAATGTGTTCATCCGATAGATGAAGTCCTTCCGTGTTGATTCAATGTCCTAAGAAAACTACGCTGTCTTGTAACCAAGCACATTTTGATTAATGTGTTTTAATTCCTGCGTTCGTTAATCGTTTTAATACTTGTTGTACTCGTTTTATATGTTCTGTTATATTTGGAGCTGTTATGAGAATATCATCAAGTTAACAAATTGTTCCATCAATTCCCGATAGTATAATATCCATTGTTCGTTGAAAGAATGATGGAGCGAAAGATATTCCAAAATTTAACCTTTTATAACTGAAATATCCCTTGTGTGTTGAAATGGCCAAGTACTTTCTCTATTCTGGATGCACGTTGAGTTGTAAGTAAGCATCTCGTAGATCTATTTTTGTAAATTGTTGTAGTTTAGATATTATGTCTTTAAAACGAGAAGTCGGGTAATCGCGTGGTTGTACATGTGGATTGATAGCTACACGAAAATCGCCACAAATTCGTACAATTCCATTTGACTTAACCGCTATTACAACACCCATTGTAATAGCGGTTAAGTCCATTCTACACTCTAAGTTATCATGTCTACTGGTTCGATAATACCCTCTGTTTGTAAACGTTTGAGTTATACCTCTACTTGTTACTGTAATGCGATAGGTCAATATAGTGGGTCAATATGAATCTTTACACTGTGTCCGTTTATTGAACCTAGCTTTCCATTAAAAAGTTCTTGATGATTTTTGAGAATTTGCTCTACCTGTACCGTATTTTCCTTAGTATGCCATATTTTTGCTCCTGTTGGCATTGGCAATTTAAATTTTAGACACCAATCTAAACCAAACAATAGAAAATCGTTCCCATCAACTACATACACCTTTAGAACTTAATTTTTCTTAAATGCTTCAATGTTAACTTCAGTTATACCAAGGGTTTTTATTTCAAGATCTGTGTATGCAATCAAGTTACGTGTAGGTTTCAATTTGTGTCTATAGTCTTCTGCCAATCACTGAATATGCTGCACCTGTATCGTACAGCATGTCGATATTCTTTCCATTTAATTTAACTAAAAGTAGTACCTTTTTCGGAGTATCTATACACCTAATGCTTGTTGTGCTTGTTGATGAATCCGTATCGTTCACGTCTGTGTTATTTTCATGCATATGATTTAATCGTTCACACCCGTTGCATATCTTTCCATTCGCAGGATAATCTGTTTTGTTTGAATGTCGTTCGTTGCCGCAAAACACACATTTTGTACGATTTTGGGAAATGCTTTATTGTGTAAACTGCTGTTGTTGATAGTTTGTGTTCTGTTTTTGTACGCGATTCGTGTTAGGACTCAGTTATGTATTTGTTAACAGTGTTAGTCGCTTTGATTGCACTTCTGCTTGTTCCAGTTAAAGCGCTGTAGCCTCAACTTCTGTTAGTGTACCATCGTTTGTTTGATGTTGACGAATTTTTTTCTTAATAAAAATATTTCAAAATTGATTTGTTCTTATAGTCTTAATAAGACTCATTTGTTGTAGATTTTACGAAAATATTTTCGTAAAGTTAATACTTGATGCGCTGCACTCTTGATGGAAACATATATTAATATTGGGTAAATAGTAAGTCTTGTTTTGTTCCATATTGTTTTTATTTTCATTTACTGACACGTGTTTCGGTCTTCGCAGACCATTATCAAAGTTTAACTTTGATAATGGTCTGCGAAGACCGAAACACGTGTCAGTAAATGAAAATAAAAACAATATGGAACAAAACAAGAGTTACTATTTACCCAATATTAATATTTTCGTGTTTTTTCTAATTATTAGTCAATGATTTCTTGTTGCCAAAAATTATTGTTTAATCCGATCTCTACCTGGTCTCGTAAACGTTCATTTAAAGTTGTTTTGAAATCATATTTGCCTTCCACAAGAACGTTTGTTTTTCCTAAATGTCCACTTAAAACTGATTTTATTTCGTCATACGGTTTTTCAATATGCTGTCCGGTTTAAAATTGTCAACCAATAATTTAAATGAATCAGATCCTACCTTTGTTAGAAGGGCGTTTCTTTTTTCGTTGTCTGTGACCTTACAATGTAATGTTAACTCAACTTCAAAACGCTGGATGTAATAATCTCATCCTTCCCTCTGAAAATTTTTCAAAATTTAAATTCTTCAATGTTGGTGTTTCTATTTGCACTGTTAAACTGTTCAATGTTTTTGTGTTGTTCACCTTTCCACTGCTTGTTGCTCTCAAATATCTTCGACTCCAGAAATGTAGAATAGTTAAGTGTGTGAGTTCTGTTTATGGTAATAACGAATGTATAAAACTGGAGAACTGGGAACTTTATTAGTGAACTTCTAAATTACGAAACGTCGCTATTATTATTCTGTTTGACAACGCTGTTTTCAATGCTGCCTACGACAGCCCGACATACAACAGATACAAAAAAGTATAAATACAACGACTCGTGGTACGACTTCTTCTTCTGTTACCAGAATGTAGTTTTCAGTCGCCATAATGCCGTGTTCAGGGGAGAATAGATATACTGAAGACTTTTTCTTAATAACGGAGAATTTCCAACTACAACGCTGAGGTTGTTTTTCACACACTCCAAATCGGAAAACAATTTTGCTTTTAGATTCAACGAGTAAGGAAAACAGGATCGGCATTAGAAAACACCGCTGAATTGCTTCAACAGGACCGTAAGACGAATTTTAAACACTAATCATAATTTACACTCATACAAGATTTTTATTAGTAAGGGATACGTTTAATTGACTTCCACGTCGAAGAACATTTTCATCTTTATGGTGCAGTAAATAAACAAAATAATTTGTGCTAAGCTGCTGAAAATCCTCGATAACTCCATACACGACCTCTTCACAGTCGCTATGCATTCCATATACATCATTAGCACGTATTTTTTTTTAGAAAGAGGGTGCTACTCTTACAGTATATTTTAGTCGATACTGCGATTTATTGTCGAATTTTATGCGTGATAAAATTTAAAATTATCGAAAAGAAAACAATCTAAAAAAACTTCTGGTTCCAGCAGGATGGAGCTACTGCTAACATAATACATAATCAGTTCTAGTTTTTAGCGACAAAACCTTAAGTTTAAAGTTTTTGAAATACAGCGCCCCTACAGACATTCTCATTTTTGAAAACAATACCATGCCTATATATTCTATATAGGGAAAGTAATAAATATTGTTTTAAATTTATGTGTATATAAATATAAATAATTTATTTAAACTGGAAAACAATGCAACGTAAACCGGCCAAAAGCGATTGTTTATTCAAATCGTGCGATCAATGCCACAATTCGGTTTTCCGGTCGTGATTTCCGCGTTACGGGCGGAGTTTTTAATTAAATCAAGTAATAAATGTACGGGGAACACCGCGATGTATTAATGTAATTAAATTACACGGACCGGCAGGAATAAATATGTGCCGTGCAAATTTATTTTAAATGTAAACATGCCCCTCGAAACGCAACAAAACAACAAAACGTGCACGGTCGAATATTCTATTAATTGAAAATTAATATTTTTCGTGTCCGCTAGTTTTTCACGTAGATTTAAATTAAATTACAAAAAAAATATTTGCAAAAACCGAACAATACGTTTTCCACGTGTATGATGGGATAATAGCAAAACTGACTACTGAAAACCCTCCTGAAAAATTAAGTTTTAAAATGTTTCTTGAATAATTTTCTCACTTAACTTTTGGTAAAACATTTTAAAAATATATCTTTTCTTCACAGTTTTTAGAGAGAATAACATCTTTATTCGAACAAACAGATATATACATAATTAAAACATTTACAAATGGTATTTAATGGTTAGTCTGTCCTTTTGGGCTATCGACCATCGGTCTTTCTGCCCTGTCTTGACTCTAAGTTTTGTGTGAAAAATAAATGTCTTTGCACAGTTTTTATTTTACACTATATGTACATTTCGAACACAATAATGCAATAGTTAATTGAATAGTAGGTAAAGAATTAATAAACACTTGGTTTGTTTCACTAAATTTGTATGTATCTTAATAATACTGTAGCATAAAGTTAATTTTTGTTGCGCTACACTCTTGATAGAAACAGATATTAATATTAGGTGAAGAGTTTAACTTTGATAATGGTCTGCGAAGACCGAAACACGTGTTATGGAACAAAACAAGTGTTACTCTCCACCTAATACTGTAGCAAGCGAAAGTAGTCGACAAATTTAATGATTTTTATTAATTCTTTACCTATAATTTTTTAATTAAAGTAAAATTAAATGTTTTGAACATATTAGAATAGAATAAATCATTTTGATACACAACTAACATTTTTCTTCTATTATATACTATATACTACTTGAACTAAAAACCTCCCACGAAGATGCTCTTTAAAAATCGATAGGTAAATCTTGTAGCAACTCGTGCACACACACACACACACACACACACAAGTACACGTGCACCATCTTACAGGCAATCTATGTACACATTTTCGCACGAGGGCCTAATGCATGCAAGTGGGAGAGCTTGCTTCTGAAAGTGTGGCACTTTGGTGGCGCTGTGGAGGAGTAGAGAGAAAAAAAAAAGGATGTGACACTGTCACGTATCCTGACTGCTCTATGTGTTATCGCTCCGCTGGAGTGTCCTATTGATAAACATTGTGTGTCGTCCCCCCCTTTAAAAATACACTCAGCGCCGCCTTTTGTGCATACACACAGAAAATCATTTGTAGCGATTTAACGTTTATTGAGTCACACGAGTGCCATTCGATTCGGCTCCCAAGCCGCGCTCGATCTGTATTTTATCAATTTTTCACTTCGGATTTCTAGCAGTGTCATACATCATAAGGATCAAACGTGTAGCCGGTTGATTGAAATTGATGTGTTGAAGTTGACGACTCGTTATTTTTTGTTGCGATCAATAATCTAAATTAACAATTCAATGTCACTGAAAGAAATAATAAAAGAAGTTAAGGATAGCTTTAATGTTATAAACCAACTTGTGTCCTAACATGATATATCACAATCTCTGCATATTAAACATCTTGTTGTTTAAGTTCACCAATATCCTTGATTATCCCCTAATTTCGAAATAAATCATTTTCTGGATATCAGTTTTTGCCAAAGCGTTTGACAGGGTGGATCTTGGTGTTTTATAGTCCAAACTGGAATCATATAAGTTTTGCAGAAGCACAGTTTTATGGATATCATCCTTTATTAAAGACCGTGTCCAGTATGTTTGAATTAAGGATTTTATATCTGATGCGATCAATGTTAAGTCTGGGGTACCACAGGGTTCGAACTAAATTGTTCACACACATTTATTATTGACCTCCAAGATACAATTAACAATTATTAATTTTTGCTATATGCAGATGATTTAAATTATTTAAGATTATCAATACAGTGTGTGATTATGATGCTATCCAGTCGAATCTGATGAATTTGAAAGAGTTGTTGATAAATGTTTTGTTATGTCTTCCACTAGAAATAGAATTCCAATTAACTTTTTATACAACATAGAGTCTTCAATCCTCATTAAAGATTAGGGTGTAACTTTCGACACAAAATCTCCTTTAATTCACACATTTCTAATATAAGCAGAAAGGCTTTGCAGATCTGGGACGATGTGTGGCATAAAGGCAAAAATTTTGACAACGATTGTCTGAGAATATTGTATTGTGCACTTGTTCGATGCAGCCTAGAATATGCATCATCGGTTTGGACGCCATTTACTACTGTTAATATTGTCTGCTTCAAACAAGTCGTTGACAAAATGCAATACGTACAGGAAAATATGTATAGAACAAATAGTCTCTAAGAATTTTCTCTTACTTACATTTAAAGTATTTTCAATTTTCTGAGTAGAAGTAATTGGATCTACCTTTATCATATCCAGCACATTCTGTTCCTCCCTGATAATTTTATTTTTTGTAGTCTTATGACATGCAAGCGTCATGGTTTTCTTGAGTCTGCATATCCGTTCTTTACACCCCTATATTTCCTGTACTGGCCGCATTTTTTGGACCTTTTTGAGCTTTAACCAGAAGAAAAGTGAGTCGCCTGTTGGTTTATGTTTTATAAAACATGCATGGTTTAATAACCAACCGTTTGAATATTTTATCTGATCTAATCTTTATAAATCAATTTATTGCACAGAAGAGACTAGACTACTTTTACTCTGCAATATCCTACGCGCTAAAACAGCCGCCATTCAAGAAGTATTTTGCAAAATATTTGGGCCGTACATTGTATTTGGCTCTTTTTAAAATTTACATCCATGTAGATACATTCTTCTGGTCCCTGTTTATCTTCTTAAGTTAATAAATTTATCATTATTAACATCAGAACTACATCTTTGTCTTAAATATCTCCTAAATACTCTATCTTCTGCGTTAAAAACAATAATTAATTTACTGATTAATTATTATTATAACAACGACAATTTAATGTTACTTTAATTGTATTGGCTATTAATTGTTAAAATTTCATTTTAAATGCACTGTTAGGTTTTGTAACTTAACCACAAACTTTTAAAGAGTATTTTTGCATTTATTTGCAGCTACAATACTATTTGAAAGCATGTGTTTAAGTTATAAAACCTAGTAGTGAATCTAATGTTTAATCATCAAATGGAGAATTCCCAAGCTGTGTGCATATCGTACTCGATAGTATATCGATGTGTTAGGAGTGGAATAACATGGAAAACCAGTGAACTCTGCCCATGATTTGTTTTACTTGAATATAAAAGTAACTGATTTTCTTGAAACCCATTATTTGCGGACTGTACTGCATTTTCACAATTGTTAGTAAGCTCAATGCTATTACTAGCCCACACCAATAAATTTGTATCATCTGCATAATTTATGGTATACACATTTTCCCCTTTGATTTGATTGCCAAAATCATTTATATAGATAATAAAGAGTAATGGCCCAAGAGTGCTACCTTGGGGAACACCCATCTCTATATCCATCGTATTAGACGTGAGGGAAACTCCGTTACTGTCAAGAGAAACTAGCTGTTTTCTTCCATTTAAATATGACTCAAACCAACGGTTTGCAGTTCCACGAATTCCATAATTATGCAGTTTATTCAATAAAATGCTGTGATTAATGCAATCAAATGCTTTAGATAAATCTAAAAACATACAACAAACCAACTCTTTATTCTCCAATGCTTCAATTATGTTTAATGTATACTTATATATAGCTATTTCATTACTCTTACCTTTTAAAAACCCATATTGGTTAGGATTTATTAAGTTGTGTGAATTTAGATTACTTGCTTTCTACACGATTAAAAACAAGAATCTCAAAGATTTTAGAAAATACCGTTAATAAACTTATTGGACGATAATTGTCAAGTCCATCTACATTTTCTTTTTTAAAAAGAGGTTTGACTACATCAGTTTTTAATAAATCTGGAAAACAACCACTTTCCAAACAGGAATGTAATGATATTACATATTGGTTTAGTTATTAAATTGACACAATATTTAATAATATTTACAGGGATCTCATCAATACCTACTGACTTTTTATTTTTTAAGCTTCCCATTATATTTGCAATTTCATTTTCTGTAGCGGGATAAAGCAACAGAGAATGACAGATACTATCATTAGAATTTTGCACACAGATAGGAGTTAATTAATTAATTTCTCGAAGAATATTTGGTGCAGAATTAACAAATTAATTGTTAAATTCATTTGCCCTATCCTCATTCGGATTTGCTGGTAACACATGTTTTCTTGATTTTCCATTAATATCATTAACAACTGTCCACATAGCTTTAGATTTGTTAACAGAGTTATTTAATTAATTTTTTTATGGATTTTTGCTTTGCTTTTGTCAATAAGGTATTAATATCTATCTCTGTACAAATTATAAATAGGTTTATAATCATTTATATGTAAAAAATAATTTGATATAAAATCATCATATCATAACAATTTTTTAGTTCGGCAGAAATAGAATAGGTATTTTTTATGTATCTATCCATTAATGTATTTTGTTAACAGGTTATCCAAAGAATCATAATAAATAAATAAATAAAATGCTTGTTTTAGTTTTTGGAAACTGAACATTGAAACAATTTGAAACTATGTTCAGAAAGTGTTTATATTTTATATTGACATCCAAATTATTATTAAAGATGTGATCCCAATTTTTACTGTATAAATCTGCATAAAAATTTTCCATATTCAACTGTGAAAATTTTCTTAACATTTTAAATATTGATTTTCCATTTGAAATAAGCCTTGTATGTAATAAAAAATAAAGCACTACCCAAATTTAAGTTTAAATTTAAATGACCTTCTATAGATAATATAATGTAAGCTCGATTTAAAGTCTTTCCACGTATCATGTAAATAATTTTTATTAATTTACACACTCAATAATTTTACTTTGTCAATTTTTATTCAAATTTTCTAATTAAAGTTATTGCAAACCGCGAGGTGATCAATAATTAAAGTTAATATGTATATGTAGGGTGGGTGGGTGGCCTCTATCCCACCCTCAAAACAGTAAAACATCATCAAATATTATTTGAAATATTTGTCTGAATACATCAATTAAAAAATGGCGATGTGGCCATCATAGTACTTACCCTATTTGTTACTCGAAAACTGTTAATACTGTTAATAATTTGTTCATTTCTGAATTCTCTACAATTATTAGTTATATAGATTTCATATAGCTCCAATAGTTTATTAGCAATTGGTAAAAAATGTCAACATTTTTAATTTTTAATTACTCGAGGCCATTTTTTTGTTTTTTTTTTTTTCGATATTTCCTTTAGTATAAAAAATATTACAAACATTTTCGAATAACAATTAAAGGGAATAAAAAACTGAATAAGTTTTATTAAAACATTTCATTAAATTCTTAAATTTTGCGAAAAAAATAAAAACTAAAAATTTACTACTTGTATTACAAGTAATTGTAGAGAATTCAAAAGTGAACAGATCATTAAGAATAGCCTTTTTGTGTAAACCTTACAGTTTTCAACTAAAATATAGGGAAAGTACTATGATGGCCTCATCACTAATTTTGTAGTCTTAGTAAGACTCGTTCTTGTAGATTTACAAAATGTTTTTGGTGTTTTTCTAATTATTAGTTTTTCTTGACAAGTCTGCCTGAAATTTATAAGTACGTCTTCACTTTAAACGTCTTAAATATTAATTGTACTCTTCACGTACTCGAATATTACAGAAACATCTTCACTTTAAATTTATTGTTGCATTTGTATATTTTCGAATTTATTATGTAAGCACAGTGGATAAATACATACTGCAACTATAGTTCAATTTACTTTAAGTTTGAAGATGATGAGATAATGATCGACACTCGTATCGCTTAAAAATAAAATGCGACATCAACAAAGTAATCGTTTTTGTTTAAATTTCCAAGATCACGAAGTTAACACCTCAACCATTAATCAATTATAAATGTACAATTTGGAGAAAAATGTCTCCAAAAAAGTTTGTGAAATGAAATTATTTTCACTGTATTTGTTTCATAAAAACTTTAACATTGTTCTTAAATGTTATAGTCATTGAGCTAAAAGTTTTAGCTTCAATATGAATGCATATGTAGGGTGGGTGGGTGCCTATTATCCCACCCACCATTCCTAATATTATCAGCATTAATTTATTATTGCGAAATAAAAATAATACAAATTACATTTTTCTTTAAATTAAGAAAAATTTTACTAAATCATTGGTCTATGTATTTGTGCTTGAAGGGTGGGACCACCCACCAACCCTACATAAGCTTAAATACTTCGATCACTGTCACTCCTTTTGTTTCCAAAAACTTATAAAAAAATGTTTGGAATGTCATTTATATTTAAACCCAGTATTGTAGTTTGAGTTTCAATGGGTATGTAGGATGGGTGGGTGTCCACTATTCGACCCTCCATTTCTTTTATTATCAGCATCAATATTTTTAATAAGAAATTGTATAAAAGAGAATATTTAGGCAATAAATAAATGATAAAACTTCTTAAAATTATGCATTATTACAAAAAACCTCTCGTTGATGTGTTTGTGATTCGAGGGTAAGATAGTGGACACCCACCCACCCTACATATGCTTAAATACTTCTAATACTGTCACTGCTTCTGTTTAAATAAATACTTAACAGTTTTATTTGAAATGATATGAGGACATTTAAACCCAGTGTTTTAGTTTAAGTCTTAATGCAAAACTAGGGTGTGTGGATGCTCACTATCCCACCCTCCAATCATAAAAACATCAAGCAGAGATTTACTGAAGTAATCCCTAAATTCAAAAAGTTTTCTAATTAATTCATTGCTTAAATCTTTGATGTAATACAATTTCTCACAGGAAATATTTAGACATTAAATAAATGATAGGACTTCTTAAAATTAGGGATTATTATAGAAAACCTTTCGTTGATGCGTTTGTGACTAGAAGGTAGAATAGTGGCCACCCACCTAACTTACATATGCGTTAAATATTTCCAAATATTTCTCTGTTTTTGTTAAAAAAATCAGCATACAATCTTATTTAGAATATTATCAAAACCCGGTATTTTAGTTTAAGTTTTAATGCATATATCGGGTGGGTGGGTGTCCATTATCTCATCCTTCAATCACAAACACATTAAGGAGAAGTTTGCTGTAAACAACTTAATTTTAAGAAGCTTTATCATTTATGTATTCCCTAAATATTTCCTTCAATATAATTTTTTATTTAAAAATTGATGTAAATAATAAAAGACATGGAGGGTGAAATAGTCGCCACCTACCCACCCTACATATAAATTAATACCTAAACTGAAACTTTGGATTAAAATTCTCTGAAACATTTATATATAAATTAATTATGATATTTAACAAACAAAGCAGTGACAGTGATTGAAGTATTTGAGTATATCTAGGGTGGGTGGGTGTCTACTACTCCATCCTCCATTTCTTTTATTCTCAGCATCAATTTCTCATAGAAAAATGTACCAATTAAAATATTGAAGCGATAAGTAAATTGCAAGACTTCTTAAATTTAGGAATTATTTTTGCAAATCTTTGGTCGATTTGTTTGTGATTGGAGGGTGGGATAGTGGCCACCCACCCACCCTATATATGCTTAAAATCCATAACTACTATGAGTGCTTTTGTTTCCTAAAAATAATTACAATTTGTTTACGATTGTAACAAAACATTTAAATCCAAAATTTGAGTTTAAATTTTGATTTATATGTAGAGTGGGTAAGTGGCCAATATTCCACCATCCATCTTTTATTATCTTCTTCTATTATCAATTTATCAATAAAAAATTGTATTCAAGAACATATTTAGGCAATAACTAAATGATAAGAAATTTATTCCACTATTGCAATGTAGAATGAAATAAAACACTATTTTCAATGCTTTTTTTTACCACTGTACATTAATGATTTTTACAACATTAATAAATTATCATTAAATTCTGGAATCTTCTCTGACAAATGGAAATCTGCCTTTATAACCCCAATTCACAAATCAGGCACTAAATTTAATGTTACAAATTACAGACCTATCTCCATATTATCAGTTATACCCAAAATCTTTGAAAAAAATGATGTATATTCAGTTATTCAGTACTTTTAAAAATATTATTAGTGTAAATCAAGACGGGTTTTAAGCTGGTCGATCCACTTAAACTAATTATTTTAACATATTATATAGTCTGAGCATTTGAAACTGGAGCTGAAGTTCATTCAAGAAGAAAAAGGTTTTTGATAGTAACAATTTACAATTGACAGATAACAATTTAATTTGGTTGATTGAGTTACTTGAAGATAATAATAACTTTGATTAAAATACTTAGAAACTTTCTTCAGTATCAAACCATTGATAATGGATACTTTGTGCCCGAAGTGTGCATCTGGATAAAAATAAAATATTGAAGAAAGGTTCTAAGTGTTTTAATCAAAGTGACAGATAACAATTAATTCGTGAGAGATAGAAGTTGATAACTAAGAGATACGACAGTTATTATCAGATAAATAGTAGCTGATAACCATTGAGATATGATAGTTGAGAAAAAAACAGATGGTAATTGAGAACTAAGAAATAACAGCCAATAATTGCTAGATAACCGTTGATAAATACCAATTGACACTTGAGCATAGTTAAAAATGACAGTTGATAATGAGAAATGACAAGTAGCAACTGATAGATAACAGTTGATATATGAAAATTGACATATTATAGATGATTAAGAGCAAACAATTGATAGATCACAGTTAACATCTGATATATCATTCACCAGTCAACCGTTGAAAGATAACAGTTAGTAACTCAGAGATCAAGGTTGATTATTAATAGATGACTGTTGATAGATAACAGTTAACATTTGATGATAGTTGACAATTATTGAGAGATGATATTTGACAAGTGATACGCTAAAGGTGACAATTAAAAGATAACAGATTAACAATACCAGTTGACAACAAGTATGGCCCATGGTTTCTACAACAACAGGTAGAAAATTGATAAATGAAATTTAACAAATAACAATTGATAAATGGTAATTGATAGTTGACAATTGAGAGATGACAGATAAAAAATGATATATGACAATTGTCATTTTAGGGATGTTTGATCACCATTAAGAGCTGTCAATTGATAAAAATTAATAACAGTTGACATCTGTTGAATAACAGTTGATAACCTTTAAAGAATATAACAATTGGCAACTCAGAGATAAGAGTTAATAATTAATAGAATTTGATGGATGATTATAGTTATTAAAAGATGGCAGCTGACAAATGATAGTTTAAAGGTTACACTTGGTTGATTGACAGATGCAAACCACAAGTAGATGAATAAAGCCTATGGTTTCTACAGCAACGCCTATATCCAAAAATATGTTGAAAATTGACAAATGATATTTAACCAATACTAGTTGATCGATGTCAAACCACGACAATGTAATTTAATCTAAGGTTTTTGCAGCGATGCCTTTATTCCACAATATTGGCAGATGACAGTTGAAAATGAACAAACGATATATAATAAATAACACAGCGAACAGTTGACAGTTGACAAACAACAGTTAGCAGATAACGGTTGCCAAATGGCAGATGAAAAATCAAAAGTATATTATTTCTGCAGTGATGCCTAATATTAACAGATATCAGTTGGGTATTGACAAATGATATTTCATAAATAACTATGGACAGGCAACAGTTGATAGATGACAAACTACAATTATGTAAACTAAGGTCTGTTTCCTCCAGCCATGTTCTCATTTAGCAATTTTGATAGATGCCATTTAAAAATTATCGAAAGATATTTTCTGGCATATGTCATGTGGCAACTGTCATCTGTCAAATCCAAAGTTTCATCTATAACCAGCATTTTTTCATATATCATCTAACAACTGCTATCTGTCAACTGTCATCTGGCAACTAATATCTTTTATATGCTAATGTTCGTCTGTAAATTGTGAGATAATAATTTTATCATTTATTCGTAGTTTAAAATATCATGTATCAAGTTTTATGTATCAACTGTTATCTGCTTTCTCTTAACTATTAACTGCCAATTATCATTTCATACCATATGTCATGATAGTTGCCAAGTTCAGTCTATTATCTGCAATCTGTTAACAGCCATTCAATATTATTGCATAAACTTCATGCGTATAGTATATGTGATCTATTAATCAAATAGCTTGGATTTTTCTTAAACGAGAGAGTCTAATGTGTGAAGATTAATGGGCAACATCGGGGGTTCCTCAGGGTTCTAAACTGGGACCTCTGCCGTTCTCGATTTTCATAAATAATTTTTCTGATGTTCTCACTTGTCCTCACTTACTATTCGCGGATGATCTAAAGATATTTATTCAAATCAAAAACATGCATGATTGTTCTATAATTCAACATAATTTGTTGTTAATACAAGACTGGTGCACATATAATGACATCGCACTAAATATAAGCAAATGTAAGTTTATGCCATTTTCACGCTTTAAATTACCAACACATTACAATTACAAATTAAACAATATTCCTCTTTGAAAAGTAAATAATATTCAGGACCTCGGTGTGCTGTTGGATTCGAAACTTTCATACAACCAACCCACCCTACATATAAAGTTATCCTTTAATTGCTAATCGTTGATGATTTTGCTGCTAAAAGCAATTAAAACCTTTTAATAAAAAAATAATTAAAATCAAAACGTAAGCTTAATATTAATGACTTTCTATAGCCAATCTTATCTAATTTAAATGTAAAGCCTGCCCACCCATCATGCATTAATTTTTTTTATTAATTTCCTCACTCAAAAATTCTACCTTTTGAATTTCTTTTTTATTCAAAAAGTTTTATAATTAATTTTATTGGATACAGCAAGGTGATAAGGAATTGTAGTTTCTATGTATATGTAGGGTGGGTGGCCTCTATCCCACCCTCCAATCAGTAAAACGCCATCAACAATTATTTGAAATTATATGAATACATCAATTTAAAATGCAATTATTTTGTGTTTGTTTATATTTTACAACTTCTAACTAAAACCCTCGCTTATGTTTTACTGGTTGGAGGGTGGGATAGGGGCCACCCACCCACCCTACATATACATGATAACTTTAATTGCTAATCGTTGATGATTTTGCTGCTAAAAACAATCAAACCCTTTATGCAATAAAAAATAAAACAAAATCAAAATTTAAGTTTAAATATAAATGACTCTCTATAGCTAATCTTATCTAATTTAAATTTAAATCCTGCCCACCCATCATGCATGAAAATTTTATTAATATCCTCACTCAAAAATCTACCTTTTGAATTTCTTTTTTATTCAAAAAGTTTTATAATTAATTTTATTGGATACACCAAGGCGATAAGGAATTGTAGTTTATATGTATATGTAGGGTGGGTGGGTGGCCTCTATCCCACCCTCCAATCAGTAAAACATCATCAAAAGTTATTTGAAATTATATGAATACATCAATTAAAAATGCAATTTTATTTTTCGTTTACATTATACAAGTTCTTAACTAAAACCCTCGATTATATTTTACTGATTGGAGGGTGGGATAGAGGCCAACCACCCACCCTACATATACATATTAACTTTAATTGCTTATCGATGATGATGTTTGCTGCTAAAAACAATCAAACTATTTATGCAATAAAAAATGAAACAAAATCAAAATTTAAGTTTCAATATAAATTACTTTCTACAGCTAATCTTATCTAATTTATATTTAGACTGTAGCCACCCATCAGGCATCAAACTTTTACTAATTTACACACTCAAAAATTGTACCTTTTTAATTTTTTTTTCATTCGAAAAGTTACGTACTTAATTTCATTGGATACAGCGAGGCGATAAGGAATTACAATTCTTATGTATATGTAGGGTGGGTGGGTGGCCTCTATCCCACCCTCCAATCAATAAAACATCATCAAAAATTATTTGTAAAATTTGTTTAATTAAAAAAATTATGGTAGAAATTATCAGAAGCTATTAATTACTCATATAAAAAAGGTTAAAATTGAGTCACCTCATCATCGTTAATAAACGAATCCCTTCAAGGTATCCGCGGCGGTAGGAGGGTGTAATTATGTGCTTATGATGTTGTTGGCGACAATAAAAGTGTCAATCATGCGCTCGATTCGGAACGGAATATAAACAAAATCGTTTATGAAGGCCTAATAAAAAGGCCGTGCGTATGCATTGTAATCATCATAAACCGACGACATAATGTTAGATTTAGATTGATGTCCCCAATGTATTTGTATGTACGGCTGGTGTTACATCATTATTACCATACTTAATGAGAATGGATAATGTTACATATACATCGTTATAGATGTTTTGAAATAATCGTGTTTAAGCTATTTATACAATCAATTTATTAGTGTATGTTAAAGTATTTATAGTATGGAAGTTACGTCTTCAGTATCAGTAATTAAAGTTATATAAGAGTAAAACTTAATATTTACTTTAATTAATGAGACATCCTCATTAATTTGAAATTTAAATAATGTTAAAAATTATTATAGATTTGTGAGCTAGTCATCAAATTATAAGTTTTATTGCTCAGGTGCACAATTATAAAAATTTTAAAGGAACAATTCACATCACACACACACACATACATCTTAGAGCTATACTCCAATATCCATTAGTGCACTATCCATTCGACGTTTTGTAGTCCCCAACAATGGGCACTTATTATTTCTTCTCTTTATTTTTTTGTTAAGATTGCGCCCGAAGTTCGGTTAATTGCGTCCCTGTGCAAACGTCGGTCGTCCATTTTCCGTCGTTGTGAAAGGAGCCATTCCCATTTATATATTCCCTCCATTTTAACCTAAATATTCATAAAAGTCTGCGCTAATTCCGAACGCTTTTTGCATACGGATCTACGATTTATGATAATTGAATTGTGCATAAATTTCCAACGAGGAAAACAATGTCGCATATTTCAGTGACGACATAGAAAAAAATTGAATTAAAAATATAGGTTTTAATTTTAGTAGGGATTAATTTTTTGTATAAGCCTTTATTGATTTTATCACTATAAAAATACTTAACAATTTGTCTGTATAACGATATAGATGCCTCAGGAATCAACGACATCAGTAAAAATATATAATGTATTATTTATTTATTATCGTACTCCTTTCTTACAAAATAGTATAAAATTTATATTATAATAAATCAAACTATTCACACAAATTTTGTCGAAAGGAGAACAAAGTAGAAGCCTCCAGAATGACCTATTTATTACTCACTGTAGTTAATTTTATTGATTCTTGAATATTAGTAGCATTTCTTTGTGTTATTAAAAATTAATATTATTTTAGATAATTATCATGTTCACAACTATTTGCCCACCAAAAATTTGACACGAAATCACTCCATCAAATGTGAGTTTGATTCACGGCCCTTGTCAAGACCGTTAGCTGCGAGATATTTCAGGTGCATCCTGCAGCGTGATAAACGACGCCCTTTACCGAAGTTAACATCGGGGGCTTCTGTCTTTGCAGATACCATAAGCAGCTGCAGTTCATGCAGCCGCAGATCGATGATCGTTCACCATACATTACAGTGATTTTTCATGGCCGATAGCAGAAGTGAGAGGCCGCCGCAGGAATTTAACAAGTCAGATTGGGTTGTTGTTTTGTTCGTCGCCCGATAACCGTGGGCGTCGTTATCGCCAAAGTTCAATCAGTCGAAGGGATATTGCAATTAATAGTTACTGTTCGGATTAATCCATGGTACATCGCATTTCCCACCATCTGACATGATAATTCCGGTATCGGTACACAGATAGGGGGTAATAATTAACACGATTTCGATTGTGTTCGATTATTGGGAATATTAAAAGTTAACCAATTCAGAATTAATTAACTGATATTTGCACAATGCGTTTATAATTATAAAGTATTTATATAATCATTTTAAAATGTAAAGCAAGAAAGTTTCTTTAATAATTATTATTAAGAGACAAAAATTTTATGGTCTGAATTGCATGGTTTTTCTAGCAACAATCAAAGAATATACTTCCAACAGGACGGAGTAACGTCACACATCTCAACCACGTCTCTGCCATGAATTCGTGAAATTTTCCCCAGCAAATTGATCTCCAGAAAAGATGGCATAAATTGGCCTCTACACATTCCTTATGTACCTTTTCGTGTGAGGTTTAACATTTTAAATTATAGAAATGTCAAATAAATCCCTTGAAATATTTGAGCAATCTCAAAGATAAACATTGAAAATTTAAGAATTCTTAATACAACGGTGGTGACAAATTATATTAATAATTTCATTCACGGAACCGTATTGACTCAGTTGTCTTCCGATAAACTTCCTCCGTTAAGGCGCGTACGCATACATATACATAATACAAAATTTAATTACACTGTTGTTAACAATTACAGATGAATTCAAGGGAACGGTGGCGTAGTATTAATAATCAGACCGCCTTTAATTAAGGCGCGCGCCGACTGTGTAACGCTGATCGCACTGATTAAAGGCAAATCGGCCGAGATAATGAGACCTGAAGGGCGCCGATGCGTTGTTACACCGCCGTCGAGATTCCGTGTTATCTCTGCGCGCACTTTTCTCGTTCCCTTTCTTCCTAATTAAACATTGACACACGCGAATTCTTGATAACGTGGCAGATATTACAAAACGAAAAAGAAATGCGCAAGAAAAAAAAACACTTATTACCACAGCAAATTAAAACTGAAACTTTCTACCATGGTATATTTCTTAAACAAGATATGTTCTTCCATTTATCTTCTTCTCTTTCTCCTTGATTTAAGCATAGTAGGAAATTCTACCCATCATTAATATCTGCAGACATGGATTTCGATCTCTCGAACTCTTCACGATTGACTTGGCTTATCACCATCCTTTTCTTGCCATAAGGTGTACCGTCCCTTGACGCGGTCTTCCTCATGACGAGGTTTTCCATTGTACGAATCTTGTTCCTACATGACCTGACCTTGATGAGCTTAAACAGATCGAAATTGGTCATGATGATACGCTTCTCTTTAGCCTCGAGTTTCTTCGCAAACTGACTTTTCATTCATTCCTCATTAATCTAGTTATCATTTCAGACCTTGCACACAGCATGTGAATGCATCAATACAGCTTAAAAATATACTTCCTCTTTTTTAACGTAACTCAATATGTTTAAATTATTGTTTTCCAAATGTTTGCTATTGTTTTTTTATTGTATCTCAATAGGTTTGAATTATTGTTTTTAATTTTTTCCTTTAGATTTTTTAACGTAATTCAATGTGTGATATCGATGAAGTGTATTTTCATTTAAAGTTCCTGATTCAAGATGTATCACAAAGTGATGGCTTCAAGCAATAAACATGTAATTCAATATGTTTTAATTATTGTTTTTAAGTGGTGATATTTAATACTTAATTCGAATAACAAATGTAATCACCGCTGGTGCAATTAGCAACGCTAAATGGAAGTAAGTAGGAAATATTAGTGCGATGGTGCGATAAAAATAATGTTTGAGCAACTTGTTGAGTTTACCAATACACTCCATGGAAATGTATTAAACACGTGTAAGAATATAAATCGCCGTTTTCATTTACTACCGTTCTTTCCAGATGTAAACATTTGTTTTATGTCTCCATAAATACTTCTAAAAACGCTGTGTCTATAATTTTTAAGCGGTTTTGTTTCTTCTCTGAATAAAGTGCCGTTTACGTAACGCATAAACACTGTTAAAATTCTATAAATTACATAAACGCCAAGAACAGAGAATTTACTTACTATTTACACAGATGTAGTTCAACGAGAAATTGCCTTTTCTTATTAAGGTAAATTACTGACAAAAACAGAAAACTCAAACGTAGCTATTCTTTGCCACAAGTTTTGTAATAAACTTAAAAAAACACGACTCAATTCTCAGAAACGACTTAAGAGATAAAACAATCGGAGCGACACTAGACTAATTCAGTAGAGTTCGCCAAACACAACTAATCTCCCAGAGAAAGAGAAGTGGTTGCCTAAAGAAATTTAGATTTTTTTTTAACTTTATTAGTCACTCAAAAGTTGAAGTCTCAACTAAAACGTTCAATGAGATGGGCAAAATAAATACTTAGTAAAATACTGACACTGAATACTGAAACCATATACTGTGTCAGTATTTTATTAAGTCATATGGAGTTTCAACAAGTAACAGCTTCATCAATCCAGTATTATAAATCAATTTATACTCTTTCAGCATACTGCATATATATTGAAGACTTTAAATTTATTTTCGTTGGCTATAGTTCAGCAAACAACAAGTTTTGATAATGGTAAATTAAGTTGCCTAATCTATATAACAGAAATAAATTCAAACTCGTACAAATAATATTCAAGATACTGAAACACTATAGAGTGATTTATAATGTCCACCTCACTAAACATTCTATTTGTGATACCAAAATTACTTAGTTATTAACTAAATTAAATCGTTTCTGCTTTTAATTTTACATCTGGTATTTTACAGAGTGGCAATCTTGGGTCGGTATTTTTTAATAATTTAATGATGTAGCAAAAAAATACATATTTTCATAAGTTTTAAGGTACTCCTCTTTTGATTACTTCACTGTAATTTAATATAATTCTTTTTATTCTATGTATCAAGCTTTTAACGCACTCCAAGGTTTTATTATTCGTTACGACAATTAAGACCGCAATCGCACTTAATTAGTTAATTATATTCTAATTATCGGACGATTGCGTTCAATTTGGAACATAAAATTTTTGGTCTGTTTAATCCATGAATATTTTTTTTTACATTACCATAAGTGAAAGCTAGCACTTCCTATAAAAGCGCATCCAAGTCAATCGGACAGCACAGTCATCCAACAGTCCTAGGAGTTCTAGGAGGTTGTAAAGCAACACCACAATGAAATTTCTGGTAAGAAAAAGCAATACGAATTCATTAAACTCAATCGTTATTTTAATTTTCATAAAATTGCTATTATTGCAATAGTAAAAATCATCTAATGAAATTTTTAGACTTGAAACTAATTTAAAAATGTATTATTTCAAATACTTGGTTTTAATAATTTATCTTATTATAAACTTTGTTTTACCACAAAGTTATCGTGTCTCCTTTATTATATTCAGAATGTACTAAAATGTGAACGCCTTCACAATTAAACATTTATCTTATTGTTAAAGTTTGTTTCAATGAATGAGTTAAAATCGTAGTTTTCGCGTTTCCTTTTAATTTGATCATATTTAAGAATTACTGCTACCAAAATCAAACAATTATTTTAAATTTTTTTGTTTTGTTTTAGATTTTAGTGTCTTCAGTTTTGGCAGTAGCCTTCGCTGGCTGGGAGCCAGTCCATGAGAAATACCATGGACCGTTGCACTACCCAAAGATCCACAAAGGTGTACCAGTTGAACCTGCCGCTGTCCAGCACGCCAGGATGCTTCATTTAATGGCCGTTGCCGCCTCCACCCACGGTTACGGATACGACCATCACGATGATGATCACAGTGACGACGAATACGACCATCAGGAAGAAACTCACAAATGGCACGGACCGCTCCACTATCCAAAAATCCACAAAGGTGTTCCGATTGAACCAAAGGAGGTCCAAATCGCCAGGGCTGAGCATATGCACGCGGTCTCTGCTGCCGAACATGACGCACATGATTATCACCACCATAATGGAGGAGAATATAACCACCACCAGGAAGAAACTAAGAAATGGCACGGACCACTTCATTATCCAAAAATTTACAAGGGAGTTCCAGTCGAGCCGAAAGAGGTGCAACTTGCAAGGGCAGCTCATTTGAAGGCTGTTTCCTCAACAGGACATAATGATTACCACTATCACCATCATGAGACGCCAGCTATTGGACACGATGGCAAACCATTGGATACCGTTGAGGTTGAAGCTGCTAAGGCTAAGCATTTCGCTGCTGTACATGAAGCACTCGCTCATAGCTCTCACGGAAGTGCACATCACTACAGGAAGCGTCGCGGTGCTGAATCTTACGTCCACTTCAAACAGATTGTTGATCACGTAGTGCCAGTACATGTATCATCTCATGAGAGTGAATATGGATATGAACACGCCGCACCAACCGAGACCCCCGAGGTACAACACGCAAGAGCTGAGCATTTAGCCGCACACGCCCTCCTTTCATCCAGCCATGGTGATGATGAGTATCATACCAGTTACGAATATAATGATGATCAAGATGAACACGATTATGGATATTACCACCAATTACCGGTTATCGGACACGATGGTACCCTAATGGAGACGCCTGAGGTCCAACACGCTAGAGCTGCACATTTGGCCGCCCATGCTGCCGCCAGTACTAAACACTACTAAATTCTAAAGCCATTCATCGACTGTCACTTCAAGGAGTTTTTGTTGTTAACAGCAACAAATAGCCTTTTGTATTAAACCTATAGCATAGCAACAATCGTATTTTATTTTTAACCCAATTGTCCCAAAAAAATTCTTAGTAGCTGCCAATATAATTATTAATATTTAACATCTCCAAGTTGACACACTTAAATCCAATTTAGTTTAAGACAAAAACACATTTATTTATTATTCTGTTACTTCTTAGGTATTATATAAATTATTTACTTCTTACTAGTTCTACTTGAAGATTTCTTCTTGTAAAAACAATTAATAAAGCGAAATCTCAGGCTACAAAACTCAAATATTCGAAGGATTAACAGTAATTCAAAACATTTAACAAAAATAATAAATTATTGGAAATAGACTTAACTTAACTTAAAGGTTACAAACAACATCTCTATTAGACGCAACTTAAGTAATAGGTCTAAATTAAATATTGATTTCCAGGTGCAGTATTAATGAAAATAAAAGTAATAATGAGAATTAATTACTTTGAGCGTTTCATTGCATTACATTATTATGATTTAAAATATACTACTTAAGTAATTAGACTTTTATTTATTAAATTAAGGTAGGTAAAATGACGTTAAGTTAAAATAAGTTATTTATTTAAATCTTTATGTAAACATCTATCTTAGTTTTGTTTTTGTTAATTCGTTTTAATTTTATTGACACAAAATTCTTAAATGACACAAAAGTCATTTCCATTTTTTCTGTTTACTCTTTGCAGCGATTAATATGTCTAATATTTCTAGTTAATTTAGAAAATCATTCATTACAATAATTATTTTGTAAATTTTTTCTGGTCTTTTCAAAGGATGTTCCAAAAAATTAATTATCAAATGGTATTATGTAATTTAATATCTGAAAATTTTAAGATTTGATCTCTCTTATCTGTCATATATCATGCATCATTTATTATCTATCGTCTACAGTCTACCATCTGTTTTTTGTCATCTGTCATCTCTCATCTCTTTCCTACCAAATATTATTTATCATCTGCCAAATATAATCTATCATCATATCATCATATCGGATAACAGATAATAGAAAATAGATGACAGAAAGCAGAAAATAGTTCATAGGTGACAGATGACAGATAATAGATGGCAGATTATCTGTCGTCTGTCACCTATGAACTATTTTTCTGTCATCTATTTTCTATTATCTGTTATCTGTCATATATTATTATATCATACATTATGCCATCTGTCATCTATCATCTGTCACCTGCCATCTATTGTCTCGTTTCTATTTTCTGCCAATTTTCATCGGACATCTTTTATCTGGCATCTATTTTTTTGTTGTAATCTATTATTTCTTATCTATTATTTATCATCTATAATATAAATATAAAGAAATTATTAATTATTTCGCTACACTGAGTCAAAATATAGAAGCCAGAAGACTGGCGACAAATTGAAGATGTAAAATTAAAATGATACAAAAAGAGAAGAAACAAAAGAAGAATTTTTTTTATTACAATCTGAAGATTAGTTAATTTCGTTTGCAATTATTTCAAAGCGTTGTTAAGGAACGACTATAGTTCCATATAAATAATTAAAGCTGAATCAATTTTGAGTAAACTTTACACATTTCTAGACTGTGACAATTGTTTTGATTTATTTTACAATCTCGTAAATATTTTTTATCACAAACTGAAGATTAGTTAATTTCAATTGCAAACATTTCAAAATATAACTAAGGTATGATTATATTTCTATATAAAATATTGAACCACAATCAATTTTGTTTAAATTTAGCAATTTTCCAGTTTATGGCAATTGTTTTTATATTTATTTCAATCGCTTGAATATTTTTAGCACAAACTGAAGATTAGTTAATTTCGATTGCGATTATTTCAAAGCGTAGAAGATTAATTTATTTCAAAACGTAGATAGTTGATGTTTATATTTTTATACAAAATATTAAAGCTGAATTAATTTTGAGTAAATTTTACAAATTTAAAGTTTTTGGCAGTTGTTTTTATATTTATGTCAATCGCTTAAAGATTTATTGTTTCACAAAACGAACGGTAATTATTTTAAATTGCAAATATTTCAAAACGTAAATAAGGGATGTTTATATTTTCATACCAAATTTTAAAGCTTATTCAATTCTGAGTGAATTTGAGATATTTTTACTTTATAGTAATTATTTTTATTTATTTTATAAGCGCTTAAATACTTTTTATCAAAAACTGAATATTTGTTAATTTCGATTGCGATTATTTTTAACGTAGATAAGGGATAATTATATTTCTATATAAAATAATAAATCTCAACCAATTTTGTGTAAATTAAAAAAATCCAGTTTGCGTCAATTGTTTTTATATTTATTTCGATCGCTTGAATATTTTTTTATCACAAACTGAAAATTAGTTAATTTCAATTGCGATTATTTCAAAGCGTAGATAAGGGATGATTATATTCCTATTCAAAATATTAAATCTCAATCAATTTTGTGTAAATCTAATAATTTTACAGTTTGTGGCAGTTGTTTTTATATTTATTTCAATCGCTTGAATATTTTTTATTACAAACTGAAGATTAATTAATTTCGATTTCGATTATTTAAAAACATAGATAAGGAATATTTGTACTTTCATATAATATATTAAAGCTTAATCAATTTTGGATAAATTTCACAAATCTCCAGCTTGTGGCAATTGTTTGTATTTATTTTACAATCGTTTCAAATTTTTTTATCACAAACTGAAGATTATTTAATTTCAATTGCAAATATTTGAAAACGTAGATAAGGGATGTTTATATTTTTATATAAAATATTAAAGCTAAATCAATTTTGAGTAAATTTAAAAAAAAATAAAGTTAGTGGCAATTGTTTTTATTTATGTCAGAATCTCTTAAATATTTTTTATCACAAACTGAAGATTAGTTTATTTCGATTGCGATTATTTCAAAACGTAGACAAGGGAAGTTTATATTTCTATAAAAAATATTAAAGTTCAGTCAATTTTGTGTGAATTCAATAATTTACCAGTTTGTGGCAATTGTTTTTATATTTATTTCAATCGCTTGAATATTTTCTATCACAAACCGAAGATTGGTTAATTTCGATTGCGATTATTTTAAAGCGAAGATAAGGGATGATTATATTTCTATATAAAATATTAAAGCTCAATCAATTTTGTGTAAATTCAACAATTTTCCAGTTTGTGGCAATTGTTTTTATATTTATTTCAATCGCTTGAATATTTTTTATCGTAAATTAAAGATTAGTTATTTTCAATTGCGAATATTTCAAAACGTAGATAAGGGACGTTTATATTTTTATATAAAATTTTGAAACTAAATCAATTTTGAGTAAATTTAGAAAATTTCAAGTTTGTGGCAATTGTTTCTATTTATTTTCTAATCGCTTGAATATTTGTTATCACACACTGAAAATTAGTTATTTTCGATTACAATTATTGCAAAACATAGATGAGGGATGATTATATTTCTATATAAAATATTAAAGCTTATTAAATTTTGTGTGAATTTAACAATTTTTCAATTTGTGGCAATTGTTTTTATATTTATTTCAATCGCTTAAATATTTTTTATCACAAACTAGAAATTAGTTAATTTCAATTGCGATTATTTGAAACTATAGATAAGGAATGATTATATTTCTTTACAAAATATTAAAGCTGAATTGATTTTGAGTAAATTTTACAAACTTTAAATTTTCGGCAATTGTTTTTATATATATTTCAACCGCTTAAAGATTTTTTGTTTCACAAACCGAAGATTAGTTAATTTCGATTCTAATTATTTCAAAACATAAATAGGGAATGTTTATATGCCCATATAGAATATTAAAGCTTAATCAACTTTAAGTAAAACTAAGATATCTTCACTTTATGGTAATTGTTTTTATTTATTATACACTCGCCTAAATAATTTTTATCACAAACTGAAGATTAGTTATTTTTGATTGCAATTATTTCAAAGCATAGATAAGGGATGATTATATTTCTATATAAAATATTAAAACTCAATCAATTTTGTGTGAATTCAGGAATTTTCCAGTTTGTGGCAATTGTTTTTATATTTATTTCAATCGCTTGAATATTTTTTTGTACAAACGAAAGATTAGTTAATTTCGATTGCGATTATTTCAAAACATAGATAAGGGATGTTTATATCTTTATATGATATATTAAAGCTTAATCAATTTTGAATAAATTTTATAAAATTCCAGTTTGTGGCAATTGTTTGTATTTATTTTACAATCGTTTCAATATTTTTTATTACAAACTGAAGATTATTTAATTTTAATTGCGAATATTTCAAAACGTAGATGAGAGATGTTTATATTTTTATATAAAATATTAAAGCTAAATCAATTTTAAGTAAATTAAAAAAAAATCAAGTTAGAGGCAATTGTTTTTATTTATTTCACAATCTCTGAAATATTTTTTATCACAAACTCAAGATTAGTTTATTTCGATTGCGATTATTTCAAAGCGTAGATAAGGGATGATTATATTTCTATATAAAATATTAAATCTCAATCAATTTTGTGTAAATCTAACAATTTTCCAGTTTGTGGCAATTGTTTTTATATTTATTTCAATCGCTTGAATATTTTTTTATCACAAACTACTGATTTCTTAATTTCTATTGCGATTATTTTAAAACGTAGATAAGAGAAGTTTATATTTCTATATAAAATATTAAAGCTCAATCAATTTTGTGTGAATTCAATAATTTGCCAATTTGTGGCAACTGTTTTTATATTTATTTCAATCGCTTGAATATTTGTTTATCACAAACTGAAGATTAGTTAATTTCAATTGCGTTTATTTCAAAGTGTAGATACGAGATGATTATATTTCTATATAAAATATTAAAGCTCAATAATTTATGGGTAAATTTAACAATTTTTCAGTTTATGGCAATCGTTTTTATATTTATTTCAATCGCTTCAATATTTTTTATCACAAACCGAAGATTAGTTAGTTTCGATTGCGATTATTTTAAAGCGTAGATAAGGGAATATTGTATTTCTATATAAAATATTAAAGCTTAATCAATTTTCTGTAAATTTAACAATTTTCCGGTTTGTTGCAATTGTTTTTATATTTATTTTAATTGCTTGAATATTTTTTATAACAAACTGAAGATTAGTTGATTTCGATTGCGGTTATTTCAAAACGTAGGTAAGGGATGATTATATTCTTATATAAAATATTAAAGCTTTTTCAATTTTGAGTAAACTTAAGATATTTTCACTGTGTGGCAATTGTTTTTATTTATTTTACAATCGCTTAAATATTTTTTATCACAAACTAGAGATTAGTTAATTAATTAATTGCTATTATTTGAATACATAGATAAGGAATGATTATATTTCTATACAATATATTAAAGCTGAATTAATTTTAAGTAAATTTTACAAATTTTAAATTTTTGGCAATTGTTTTTATATTTATTTCAACCGCTTAAAGATTTTTTGTTTCACATACCGAAGATTAGTTAATTTCGATTGTAATTATTATAATATAATTATTATGTTTATATTTTCAAAAAGAATATTAAAGCTTAATCAATTTTAGATAAATTTTATAAATTTCCAGTTTGTGGCAATTGTTTGTAATCGTTTCAATATTTTTTATCACAAACTGAGGATTATTTAAAATCATTTGCGTATATTTCAAAACGTACATAAGGGATGATTATATTTTGTTATAAAATATTAAAGCTCTAAATTAATTTTGAGTAAAGATAAAGGACAAAAACAAGTGCCGAAAATAAACGATAAAATCTTACCTAAATATAGCTTTCAAAGGATAGAAGACAAAATTGGAAATCAAAATAAAGATAAAGAACAAAACAGAACACCAAAGAAAATACACAAAGGGCAGAAAACAGCAAAAATAAAAGATAATAAAAAATGAGAAGCAGAAAAAAAACAATAACAGAAAATAAAGAACAAAAGATACAAAATAAAAGACAAAAGAAAAAAGGAAAAATAAAGAAGGCATTCATTCAAGCAAGAGAAAAATGTCTATCATCAGTCAATTACTGATGATATCTCATAGACATTTATTTATTTATTATTTGTAAACTGCCATGTTTTATCTATCTGACATTTGTCAAATATCATCTGTCACATGACATTTGTCATATACTATCTGGCATATCTCATATAACCTATATTCAATTCACATATGTCAAATATTATAAGTAAATTTAACTTCTCTCATATATCATCTGTCATCTTTTATATATTATTGGTTCTAAGCCATATCTCATTCACCATTTGACTGTTTTTGTATCTATTATATGTCAGGTCTGTAATTTGTTAATATAATTGGTTTTAAGACATATGCCATTCGCTATTTGACATACATTTGAAACTATTTTATATCTGTTATATGTCAGCTATTATCTTTTAGTTATCTGATATTTTTCACGTTTCATTTGTTATTTTACACCAAACGTGTATCATATGATAAGTCTGACATATACTCTATTATTATCTGACATCTATCATCTGTCAATTGTTATCTGTCATCTGTCATCTATTATGTATTATATATTTCACCTGTTGTTTGGTTTCTGTTTTCTTTTACTGTTGTCATCTATTTCCTGTCATCGGTCAACTCTAGTCTGTCATTTATCATTTGTCATTTGTCATCTAGTTTCTATTTCTGTCAACATCATCTGTCATCAGTTTATTATTTTTTTTAAAATATATTTCCTATCTTCCGTCAACAGTAGTCTGTCATTTATCACTTATCATTTGTCATTTGTTTCTTTTTCTGTCAACTGTCATCTGTCATCAGTCATCAGTTTTCTGTTCTCATCTATTACCAGTTATCCGTCAACTCGTTTGTCATTTATCATCTATCATTTACCGTTTGCCATCAGTTTTCTGCTGTTATCTATTTTATCTCATCCGTCAAATCTAGTCTGTCATTTATCATCTATCATTTGTCATTTGTCATCTGTTTTCTTTTTCTGTCAACTGTCATCTGACATGCGTCAACTCTAGTCTGTCAATCATCATCTATCATTTGGCATTTGTCATCTGTTTTGATTTTCTGTCATCTGTCATCAGTTTTTTGTTGTCATCTATTTGATGTCATCCGTCATCTATAATCTGTCATTTATCATCCATCATTTTTCATTTGTCATCTGTATTATCAATAGCCTCTCTTTTTCTGCATGGATTAAGACCTAAAAAATTATTAATTATTCTACTAACGAACGACACACGACAAAAAAACTAGAATCTATTTCCTGTCATCGGTCAACACTAGTCTCTAGTTCTGTCATTTGTCAATTGTCATCTGTTTTCTTTTTCTCCTAACTATCATCTCTCATCAGTTTTCTGTTGACATTTATTACCTCTCATCCGTCAACTCTGGTCTGTCATTTATCATCTATCATTTGACATTTGTCATTTTTCTTCTCCATGGATTAAGACCTAAGAAATTATTAATTATTCCACTGCACCAAGCAATCAAGCAATAACAAACGACAAACGGCAATAAAAGAATACTAAGAAGAAGACAAGCACAAAGAAGTATTAGAATTGTTATGTTGCCAATAAAAAAAATCTATTAATGTAATACAATCTTCAATAAATATGTTTCGCTCTCTAAAAAATGAATAAAAAGGCAGAAACAAAAGTCAAAAGATCGGAGCCAGAAGACTATTATCAAATAGATAATAAAAATCTAGAAAATAAAAAAAAACATAGAAGAAAACGAAGAACAGAAGACAAAACACAGAATAACAGAAAGTAATAGGTAGAGGCAGAAAGCAAGGGACAGAAGTCAAAATTAAAAATCAAAGACAGAGATCAAAAGATGTAAAATATAAATATAATATGGGACAGAAAACAAAGAAATAGGAGATGATAAGAAAAGACATAACCTAGAAAAATATAACAGAAAACAAAAGACGCAAGATACAAAACAAAAGATAAAAGAAAAAATGGAAAAAATGGAAAAGGCAGAAATTTAAAATGGAGAGAGATAACTTTGAGTTACATAAAATCTTATATCTCTTGAATTCCTTTATTTCACATCTGACATTTGTTTATTGTTGTTTATTATTTATTTCAATACCCTCTCTAAATAAATGAGTATTTAGTTTCAATTCCTTTCCTTTCATCTACGTTTTCAAACAACTTACGTTTCTTTATTTCTTCTTTAGATGATGTACTAACGCTGCTTTTTATTGACGTGCTGGATTTTTTTCTTGCCTATCATGAAATGTTTTTTGCCACTTCTTTTCACAGATTTTCAGTGTAGGTTATTACTCTCGCTAGATAAAGATCTGGTTGATATTTCTCTGACTATATTTACAATTTCTGGTTTGTTATCAACAGCTGTAGTTCTCTTTGTTTATTCGATATAGCATCATTACCGATCGACTTTTTATCTTAATTTTTTTTTCGTGATGAGTTTGTTTCCTTTCATCCTTCTTCACCATTTCTTTTATTAAATTATTTTTAAATAAAGAAAACACTTAACTTTTTTATACCACTTATATTTTATTTTCTCGTGACTAGTTTCAATTACAAGGTAATCATTATCAAACTGTTTGATAATGTTTGATAATGATTACCTTGTAATTGAAACTAGTCACGAGAAAATAAAATATAAGTGGTATAAAAAAGTTAAGTGTTTTCTTTATTTAAAATCGAAAATGTACCACGAAGTAAACGCCTCCAAAATTCAAGGAATAAATTATTTTTGTTTCCACTCACCTTTTCTTTCGAATTTCTTTTCTTATCTTCATCTGATGATGTACCAGCACTATCATCAATATTCTTTTCTTCTATTATATTTGCTTTCCTCAGTTTTTTCTTTTGGTTTTTTATTTACCTTACCTCTATCGATTGTTGGTGAAGATATATTGGTATCAGAAGTGTCTTTAACTATGATTAGTGATATGTCATAAACCATCTAACTGTCCTAAATTATTATACATTTGACCACTAACCTCTATTAATTGTTAAACATCATCTAACCAATGTCCAACTGTCCTAAATTATTATATATCTGATAACTAACCTATGTTAATTATTAAACAGCATTTGCCCGGCGCATCCACCAAAACGCAAAATGGCCAACCTACCAATCGGTTAAATAACACAACCAGTAATATTGGTGTAATTGTGTTTAAGGAATTGATTAAAATCTTCTTATTTAAATAATAAGTCGTGATTTTAATGTAGAATTTTATTTACTATACAATTATTGGTGTAAATCGAATTAAATCCAATGTAAATCTATAGCGTAAGCAATGATCGTGATCGTTTACGAAAACATTAATATCGGGGGAGGAAACGTGTAAATGCAGTCATTAGCAGGAATCTAAGGGGGATTTCGGTGGGATTCGGCAACATTCATTTATACCATTAACCTTAATATTATATGGCGGGGCGGCTGGATGGAGGCTGATTTATCGGAAATCGATGATCATTCGGCCGACGCTAATCAAGCCCACGGCCGTACCAATCATTTTGTTTATTGAATTCCCCGTTTCAAGAATAGAATACCGGCATTACGGGAATTGCGCGAATTAGCCGGCGGAATTGGTCAAATACACGCGAATTAAATTATACCAAAATTATATGCGATATCCGAACTAGAGGCTATCTTATATATAAGTTTTTTTTTCGATAATAAAATCTTCAGCACGATATGATGCGTGTTATCATTTCAGTTGTGATGGTTATCGTATATTTAATATAAGAAAAATTGTAAATAGTTTTTTATATCATATAATAATAATCACTTAGTTAATATCACACTAAGTGGTACATCTTGAATTATTTGTAAATGAGACACAATAACGTTGTTGTCCACGCATTTATTAAATGAATATATTTAAAATAAAAACTAAATCAATATTAATTTCTAGTTATAAATACTCTTTATATATAATAACTGAAAAATATGATTTGTAAATGAGACACAATAATTTTGTTTTACCACTATATAAAATAAATAAAATTTAGTGGTAAAACAAAATTATTGTGTCTCATTTACAAATAATATTTTTCAGTTATTATATATAAAGAGTATTTATAACTAGAAATTAATATTGATTTAGTTTTTATTATAAATATATTCATTTTATAAATGTTTAGAGATTTCGTGTTATTTTCAAAACATTTAAATTTTCAGGTAATACCAATAAAACGCCGTATATTACGGCCACCGTATAATTTATGAAACACGCCATCAAAGGCAGATTTATTTTAATTACAGTCCCGAAACGCGACCGAGGCTCTGGATGCTCGCTAATTGGAACCTCTTCCTCTGCCTTGGCAATTTCCATGAATTTATATGAAGAAAAGGGCGCCCCGCTGATATTTATTTTTCCGTCGCGTAAAGGTAATTTAGTATGTAGGAGCTCGAGGTTTTTATTTTACACCTATTTCCTCTCCTACTAGTTTAATTTAATGTTGCCATTTAGCTTCCACTTCTGGTCCTCGCGCCTTTTGCCTAGCGAGCCCCCTTGTTAACGCCGCCGCCTCTCAGATTTCCGTGTCGTTATTTTTCACATAATTAAGTTATAAAGTTCGGTGGAATAAGAACGGATTTTCGGGGATTATGTCGGGTTTTTTTTTTTCGTTCGCTCTGGGTAATGAGTGGGCGGATTTCATCGTTTCCTCTTTTCCTTCTTTTATTTAGGTGGATTGCTCTAATCTCTAACAATAAAGATTGATGATAATATGATTATTTTATTCTCAGTTATTATATTAACTAAAGTATATTGTTATATATTATATATAAGAAAGTTTATGTAAACACATAGAAAAAGTTTGTTAATTGATAGTTGAGTTAGATTTTAGAGTAATCCATGATAAAATAGACAAGAGAAAGGTTTTAATAATTACCCCTTCAAATAGATAGAAAGTTTGAAAGAAATCAAAGTGGAAGAACACAAAAGACTGTGAACTCCGCCTTCAAGATCTATGGTCAAAATTTCAAAGTAATTGAATATTTATGTATGTATTTTTTGTTATTTTGTTTGAACCGATCTTGTAAAGTAAATAAATAAATAATAAAGTAAAGTAAACACAGGAGTAAATTTTTGATTTTCCTCATGACATATATTTATAGATTTAAGGGGTTAGCTCATGAAATAAATGCTTTATTATTAAAAAAAAATCTGTGTAATTGTTATATTACAATAGTACATCTGATAATTGTATTTAAAATCAGTGAGCAACATTCATAGATCCGTTACAATCACTAATGACAAAATTACTATTAATCATTCATATCGTTAGCCTTAATTTACATGCACGCGTGTAATTGTCAAGAACACGACTCTAATCGACTAATTACGAATTCATTGCATTTACACGACGATAAACACCAAATTACAAAAATGGGTACGTTACAGCCACTAACGACCACCCCGAAAAGAATAGTGTTTATCGCCACTTATTGCTGCAGGTAAAATAATATGTGGGGCTAATATGGAAATTGGGTTAATGTATAACGGCCCGGCCTTTACGAGTTTTCGATTTAGATATCCGGGTTTTTATCGGTCGCGAGCCCGACCCGCAGGCCCTTATTTATTATTCGGTTTTTATCTCCGGGGACGGCCGCATTTGCATGAATATATTTTAATTAATTATTTATGGCGACCGCGACCGGGATGCGTTCATTTGGCTCCTTGCATTCGTTCGCCCATAAAAGACGAGATATCCCTTAATATAAATGTATATTCGATGGGGGGAAATGAAGGTCGGGAAAGGATGTTTCAATTTGTGAAATTAAGACAGTGGAGCTGGACCGGTTCCAAGAGTAACGAATGAGTTGTTTCATTCGGTGGTGAGTAAATAGGACAGACCCATATGAAATTAACCCGATCCCTTTAGATGTATTTCTATTAAAATGCCGTATTTTTAATGCAATAATATAAAATAACTTGTAATCACTTTCTATATTGTATAAAACTGTGGAAAAATTGATTGCAATTTATTTTATATCATAAAATGACTTGTAATCACTTTACAAGTTATTTTATATTGCATCATCTTCACGTATCTTATCAATCAACATTATTGAAATATTTCATTTGCGAATTTTTAATTTTAAACAGTTTGTGTGAATATGAGATAACTCTTAATGAAGAATTTTCCTGAAGGGAAACTTAGTAGGATTTATTTTGTATAGAGCATAGCTTTAAATAATTAAACACTCTATAACCAACGGATCCATTAAGAGTTGAATGTATTTCACTGAAAATATTTGGCGTATTGGAAGGGAATATCGATTTTGAATAGGGCCAGGCAACACCAGTTGCGTACAAAAAGTTGTAATTTAGTGTAAATAAAAACAAACCGTACGTGCATTGTGAAATGATGAAAATGGAATGAGGCAGTGAAAAAAAAAACAATAAACAACAACACATACAGTTAGCTAAATGCCAATTGAAAATGTTACGTCCGTGTAAAACGTTGTAAAGTGATTGTCGCGTTATCATATTGAAAATATCGGAAGTAATTTAATTTCTGTTTTTACAATTAAAAAAACCATTTGTCATCGATGTTTTTTACTCCTATTAAAAATTACACATTATCACATTATCGTTGTGTGTGTATATCACTTTCTTTCTCATCATTACGGACAAATTTGCGAAAAAGGGTCGTCCCTTCAGCACGAAGGGGGATTATGAAAATGGAATTTATACGACAACCATTTGGCAACAGAAATACTAGCGGGCGGTACACTGATCCGTCCTTTCTTACACCTTTTTAACCCGTCCACGGCTCGTTACGCTTTTCATACGGGAAATCCCCTTTTAAAAAGGGCCTCCGCACTTTTAACATCGTTACTCCGGCGTGCTTTCAGTAATAGGTATTATTAATATGCGCGCGTGCTGGATTTTCGTCCGGCGGATACGCTAATCTTAACAACCCGAAATAATGCATCGTTTTATAATGTTAATGTATGTAACATTTTCTACAACTTCATAATTAAATTCTGTTTTAGATTATTTATTAAAAAGATATGATTTAAATTTGTTACTCTGAATAATCAATAAAAATGCCATGGCCCGGCGCATCCACCAAATATGTTACATTAGGAATTTTATTCATAGTGAATAAGTAATGTATAATGTAAACTAATAATTTTGTAATATAACTAAAATTATTAAATATTTCAACTTCAAACTACTCAAAGAAAAAAATATCAACTAGTAGTTTAATAAAAATAATTAACTTTAACCACAAAATAAATTTTCAATTACCTACTGTGTCTCATTATTATGTGAAAGTTTTTAACGAACTTAACTACATTGTGTGAATAAATTAAAGAAATTTACAACGAATTTAAAATAGCGCCTTGAAATTGAATAGGAATCTTTTAACGACGGTAGTTTCCATAAAAAATAATACTGAATCGTTTCATTTTAAAGAAAGCCCATTAAACGTAGTTTAGGGCTCATGCATCAGTCACCCCGGTCCCATTGTAATTTTACGCGCACAAAAAAAAACGTTATTATCATTTTTATAATCCCCCCCCCCCAACCCCTTGGTCGGGTTCGGCGCGGTCCCCCATTGAAAATTTAAGACCCTGCCAGTTGTAAACGAAACGCGGCCCTAATAAAATTCACCTCACGTTTCCCCAATTGATAATTTACACCTTGTAAATTCGCATGCGGAATTTACGCCCGGAACCGTAAACGTAATCAAGATGTATAAACACCAAGAACTTGGAAATACAAAGATCTACAAAGAAAATTTAATATTTTTATTTGTTTAAAAATGATTTTTCTTTCATATTAATAATTAAGAAATGACTGTAAAAAAATAACCAATGATAGAATCACTTTCAAAATTTTTAAATAGATCGAGATTAACGTATCTTTAACATCCCCTAAAATTTCAGCTGTTAAAATTTGAATTGAAGTATATACAGTTTTATTAAGTATAATATTTATATTGGTGGTATTTTTTCTAGCTAAAAAAATTAATTAATTCCGAAATTTCCGACGATAATTGGTAACAATTTTACCACCAATTCAGGTCCCATTAGGATAGAGGAAACGTTGCCATTTTACAAGCGACGGCAGACAGGAAGACGGCGGTCTCATCTATCATAGTTTTTTTTTTTTCTGGATCCACCGGAGGAAGGCGGAAAATTGGGGGAGAGAGAGAGAATGGTCGAGTCGGCTTTCTTTACATCATTTTTCAATTAGAATATCGGGAATTTTCTCACGGAGAAGGGAAAAAATCGCCGCCTTTTAAATCGAAGTATTCTATTGATCGATGAAGGTGTAAAAAGCCATTTGTCGGGGTGAGGTTTTTTTTTTAACGGAACACGACATCAAAGTACGCACCCTTTACTGTCGAACGCCAAATCTTGTTAGGACAGCTTACCTGTAAAAGAAATTAGGATTAGTATTTTTAAAAATAATATATATATATTTTTACATTTATTTAAAATCACACAGTATTTACAATTTATTAAATAAATAGATTTGTTTTAGGTCAAGATATTAAAATATTAATCGAATTTATATAAAATTAAATTACATAATCATCTGTGCTTAAAATACAGGAAGGAATTTTCAAAATGAGAAAATTAACGAAACGTGCTTCCCCCTTTTCTCATTTACTAGATCTCGTTGCCGAAATCGAAATCGAAAGTCCAGCGTCCGTATCGCCAATTTCATCCCTTCGCCGACATTAATACACAATGCTAATGACGACCTCGTGGTAAATTAACCGAAAACCAAAGTCGTGGCGACTTTTTTTTTTCCTCGCCCGCGTTTATATAAATACGACCCATCCTGCCGCCATTGTCATCCGATTCCGTTTCGCTCGGCGAAAATGAAAAGCGAACGCTGAGGAAGAAAAGAAAAAAATAAATAAAAGGAAAACAAAAACAACTGGCGGCCGTGGCGCGCTATACAAAAATAAAACCCAAAACGTAATAGGCACCTTCCACGCTTTAAAACATCGGTTTCACATCGCACGGATTATTCCCTCCGCACGGGGTGAAAAAAGGACAAGGGGGAAATTCTTGAGAACAAAGATTTCCTTTGTGTGGGTGCGCGCGCGAGAGCTTTTTTTTCCTTCTTTTTCGCCGTCCTCGGGGATTTAATGAGCAATAAACTTATTCGCGTGGAAATGATCACTGCTATTCGGTGTGCTTCCATTCGTGATATATGAAATAGTTTTGTTTAATGCGTAACAATTTATTCCCCTAGGTCAAATCGTTTTCGTTATTAACTGTATGTTCAAGAATCTGCATCAATAAAAGTTAAAATTGAATAAAGGCATACAATTTTATATCAGAATTAAGTGGATTTCAAGAATCAGTCCTCGTAAAAGCTTTGAATTCCTTGAGATAAACATATTTTACTTTTTAAAGGAAGTGGTACAGAAAATACGTGAAATCCTTTTAGCAAAAATATTTAAACTGAAAAATATATACATGTTTAAGTTATTTTCGACCATAATACAATTCCAGTTGTACAGAATGTAAAAGACAGTAACTTTATTTTTAGAAAACATTTATTATATCCCTAGCTACTACGAGAATTAATTATTTATTTATTTTTTCCATACATACCATTGTTTTGATGATGTAAAGATCTTAAATTACATAAGAAAATTATTCTAGGATATTTGACCATCAACCGTAAACAAAGAATATATGTCTACTATTTTTGTTTAATAAATTATATTCTTCTAATTTTTAATATAATAATATTCTAAAGAATTTTTTGTAGTTTTAGAGAACTATTTTAAAAAAGAATAAAATTGCTCGTTTAAATTGCAAAAGTTTTACAATTTCCAAATTTCTATTTGTCTCTAGTAATTTCTCTTTCTAATATTTCTGGAATTTTCCAGCAGTTTTTCTTTAATAAATATATATTTTTTACTATTTTTTAATTTCTTTTCTAAAATTGTTTACAAATTTTTTGTCGAAATTTCAATATTATTCTAAATTTTAGATTTTTAAAATTGTCTACTATTTTTTGTTCCAGTTTTCTAAAATTTACAACAGAATTCTTAAAAATCTTTCAAATAAATTCCTAAAATTTGTTCCAAGAGTTTAGAATTTCCAAAATTGTAGGTATAAATTTTGTCCAGAAATTCAAGGTTTTCATCAAAAGTTCTTTTAGTAATTTCTCTTTCAGATTTCTAAAATTTTACAATGAGTTTTCATCCAGATTTATTAAATTTAAATTGAGATTTTGGCAATAATTTTTTTCTAGATTTCTAGAATTTTCTACTTCAACAAGCGTTTGTTCACCTAGTTTGTCTCTTTTTGCAGAGAGAAAAAAACTTTTTTCTAGCGTTCCAGTATTTTTCTAGAATTTTTTTGTTCTAGTTTTCTAAAATTTAAATTGATATTTTTGCAAAATCTTCTACTAGATTTCCAGAATTTTGTTCAAGTGTAATAATAATTTTAAGCTCACTTCCATGATTTTAGCAACAGCACCATTTTTTAAAAATTTTATTTCACATTTTCTTTAAAATTTCAAGCTTTTACAATTTTTCAAAAATTTATATTTTCCAAAATTTTCTTCAAGACTAATGCAATTTCCCTTTGACATTTCTGAAATTTTTCTATACTTTTTCTTTACATCTTTCTAAAATTTGTCGTTTTCCTAGATTCCTAGAATTTTTTTCAAGGGAAATTTCACTCTCCCAGATCATTAAAATTTTGTTTTGAAATTTGTTAAAGTTTTCAGCGTTTTTTTTTAATATTTTAAAATTTTTCCATTTCGTGCTTTCTTCTTTTGAAATTCTTTTGAAAAATTCTCGTCTAAATTTACTATTTTTCTGTTCTAGCGTTCCAGAATTATCCTATAATATCTCTTCCGGATTAAAATTTGTCGTTTTCCTAGATTCCTAGAATTTTCTTCAAGGGAAATTTCACTCACAGATCATTAAAATTTTGTTTTAAAATTTGTTAAAGTTTTCAGCGTTTTCTTTTAATATTTTAAAATTTCTCTTACTGACAATTCCAGATTTAAGATTTCTGAAATTGTCTACTATTTATTGTTCTAGTTTTATAAAATTTAAATTGGTATTCTTGAAAATGTTTCTAACAAATTCCTAAAATTTCTTCCAAGAGTTTAGAATTTACAAAATTATAAATACAATTTTTTTTTGTAATTTCTCTTGCAAATTTTACAATATTTTTTATTCAGATTTATAAAATTTAAATTGAGATTGCATTTTATTCTAGTTTCCTAGAATTTTTTTGAGGGTTGTACAAATTTTAGCAATCTTTTCTTCATATTTAAATGTTTTTCACCATTGATTTCAAAATTTTCCTATAATTCTCTTCCGGATTTTTTAAATCTGTTTTGAGAGTAGTTACAGTTTCTCTGACTGTTAATAATTATATCATTATTTTAGAAAACATTCTTATCGTGAATTTCCTTTCTAAATTTCTAAAATTGTTTACTATTTTGTTGTTTTAAATTAAGATTATTGCAAATTTATCTACCAGATTTCTAGAATTTTGTTAAAAGGTTGTTGAATTTTAAGCTCTTATTCTTCTAATTTTTTATAATTACTACTATTTTTTTTTAATTTCTGTTCCATATTTTCTTTAAAATTTCAAGAATTTCTACAACTTTTGAGAATTTCCTATTTTATAACATTTTCTAAAAGACTTCTAAAACTTGGAATCTCTCTTTCAGATTTCCGAACTTTTTGTGCATTTTTCAGACCAAATTTGATTGTTTTCCAAATTCCTAGAATTTTTTTTTTTGGGGAAATTTTCCTTCGAGATTATTAAAATAATAATAAGTTTCCAGCAGTTTTTTTAAATATTTTAAAATTGTCTTTTATCGAAAATTCGAGATGATTCTAAATTCTACATTTCTAAAATTTTACTATTTCTTGTTCCAGTTTTCTAAAATTTATGGAAAAATGGAATTCTAGAATTTTTTTTACCAAATTCCTAGAGTTTGTTCCAAGGGTTTACGATTTCCAAAATTGTATGTATACATTTTTTTCTAGAAATGCAAGATTTTCTTCAAAAGTTCTACTTTTTCGTAATTTCTCTTGGAGATTTCTAAAATTTTCCAATGAGTTTTCATCCAAGTTTATAAAAGTTACATTGAGATTCTTGTAATTTATTTCTAGATTCCTAGAATTTGTTCTAAGGGTTGTATAATTTTTAGCAGTTTTTTTTTCTTCATAATTTACAACTTTCCACCATTGATTTAAATTTTACATCATTTCGTGCTTTCTTCTTTTGAAATTCATTTGGAAAAAAGTCTCGTCTAAATTGTCAACTATTTTTCTGTTCTAGGGTCCCAGAATTATCCTATAATATCTCTTCCGGATTTTGAAAATTTGTTTCAAGATTTGTTTAGGATTCTATAATATTTTGCTAGAATCTTCGAGCATTTTCTCTTGAATAATTATATAACTATTTTAGAAAATGTTTCTTATCAATGTTTTTTTCGAGAATTTCTCTTCTAAATTGATTATTATTTTTTTGTTCTAGTTTTCTAAAACTTATATAGAGATTTTTGCAAATTCTTCTACTACATTTCTAGAATTTTGTTCAATTATTAAAATTTAATACTTATATCTCTTTAATCGGTTTGTTTGAATTTTAAGGTCTTATTCTTACATGTTTTAAGAACCACAACCATTTTTTTTTTAAATTCAAGAACTTCTATTTTCCAAAATTTTCTTCAAGACTTTAAAAACTTTATCGTAATTTTTCTTTTAAATTTCCGAATTTTTCCTACATTTTTTAGACCAGCTTTCTAAAATTTAAATTGAGATTCTTGCAAATTGTTTGTTTTGTAGATTCATAGAATTTGTTTCACAGAGCAAATTTCCCTCATAGATTAGTAATTTCTTGAACTCTTGACGTTTCCAACAGTTTTTCTTGAATTTTTTAAAATTTCTCTTATGGAAAATTTGAGATTATTCTAGATTTCTAAAATTGTCTTTAGTTTTTGTACCTGTTTTCTAAAACTTAAATTGGGATTCTTGAAAAAATATCTATCAAATTCCTAAAATTTCTTCCAAGGGTTTTCAAAATTGTATGTATAATTTTTTTTCAGAAATTAAATCATTCTTTCCGTAATTTCAATATTTTTATTATTCAGATTTATAAAATTTAAATTGATATTTTTCCATTCATTCAATTTTTGCTAGATTCCCTTCACATTTTTGTATTTATTTTTATTCCAGCTTTCCAAAATTTAAATTAAGATTCTTGCAAATTGTTTGTTTTCCAGATTCCTCCTGGAATGTGTTTCAACGGTAATTTCCTGCAAAGTTTAGTAAAATTTGTTTCAAAAGTAGTTGAAGTTTTCAGCAGAATTTTTATATTTATAGAACTTTTACAGTTTTTAAAATTTCTCCTATTATTTTTTTCTGAAAATTGAAGATTATCTTCGAGATTTCTAAAATAATTTTTTAAAAGTTTTCTAAAATTTCCATTGAGTTTCTTAAACATTTTTCTACCACATTCCTAGAATTTGTTACACCAGTTTTAGAATTTTAAGCTGTTTCTCTTTCACTTTCCTAGAATTTCCAAAATTTTATATATAAATTTTTCCTAGAAATTAAAAATTTTCTTTATAAGTACTATGACATTCTCGTAAAATAAACCAATTTTAGAAAAAATTTCTTATCGGAATTTTCTCCAAGAATGTCTCGTCTAAACTGTTTTCTATTTTTAGTTCTAGTTTTCAAAAATTTGAATTGAGATTTTTTTAAATTCTTCTACTAGATTTCTAGAATTTCTTCCTTTACAACTTGTTGATATTTTCCTGTTTTCCAAGATTTTCTCCCATACTTCTAAAACTTGAACGCAATTTTTATTTTAGATTTCTGTACTTTTTTACATTTTTAGACCAACTTTCTAAAATTTAAATTGAGATTATTGCAAATTTTTTATTTCCTTGATTCCTACAATTAGTTTCAAGAAAAATTTCTTTCAGAGATTATTACTAATTGTTTAGAAAGTTGTTGAAGTTTCCAGCAATTTCTTTAATATATTCTATTTATTATTATTGCAAATTTTTTAAATTATCTACTATTTTTCGTTTCAGTTTTCTAAAACTTAAAATGGTATTCTTGAAAAATTTTATGAAATTTCGAAATTATTCTAGCTTCTAGAATTATAAAATTGTTCCAGTTTTCTATTTCAATTGAGATTCTTGAAAACTTTTCAACCCAATTTGTTTAGAAAAAATTGTATTTATAATTTTTTTCTAGAAATACAAAAATTTTGTTCAAACGTTCTTTTTCTTTATTTCCTAATTTCAATGTTTTTGATTCAGATTTATAAAATTTAAATTGAGATTCTTACAAACTGTTTTCCAGATTCCTAGAATTAGTTTCAAAGAAAATTTCCCTCAGAAATGATTGAAATTTGTTTCGAAAGTTGTTGATGTTTACAGCAGTTCTTTTTTAATATTTATAGAACTTTTACAACATTTAAAATTTCTCCTATCTAAATTTTCAGAATTTTTTTTTACCAGTTTTCTAAAATTTTAATTAAAATTCTTAAACATTTCTTTACCAAATGCATAGAATTTGTTACACGTGTTTTAGAATTTTAAGCTGTTTCTGAATTTTTATTTTTACATATAATTTTTTCCTAAAAATTCAAAAGTTTTTTTTTTCAAAAGTCATAGTACTTATTTTTTCGTAATTTTTCTTGCAGATTTCAAAAATTTTTCAATGACATTTGATCCACATATATTAAATTTAAATTGATATTTTTGCAATTTCTTTCTACATTCCTAGAATTTGATTTAAGGGTTGTACAAATTTTAACTGTTTTCTTTTCTTCATATTTAAAAAATTTAAACCATTTATTTAAATTATTCATTACCGGCTTTCTCCTTTCTCCGGCTTTGTTTTCCAAAAATTTTCTAACGTTTCAAAAATTTCCTATAATTTTTCTTCCGGATTTATAAAGTTGCTAAAGATTCCAACAAATTCTCTAAAATATTACTAGAATTGTTACTATTTTTACGAATATTCCCGTATCAAAATATTTTGATATTTATTTGCAAGTTTATAAAATTTTGTTGAGGTTCTACGGTTCTAACATTTTTAAGTATTTTCAGTTCAAGATTTCTAAAATTTATAATTAAATTTCATGCAAATTTCCTCAGTAATTGATGATTGGAAACATTGACTTCTGTAATATCAAGAAATTTTTATTCCATGTTTAAGTATTTAAGGTTTTAGAAACATCATTTAATTTCTCTTCTGAATTGAGTTATTCATTTCAGATTTTTTGTTTGTATAACACGAAAACAGAAAATTTCGTGTTATACAAACAAAGTTATTAGTGTGTTTCATTTCTATTCAACATGTATAACGAAGTAGAAGCCTTCAACATCAACGATAATTGATAATATTAAAGAAAATGTAATTATTATTATAATCTCTAAAATATGAGATTTTTGATTGAGGATGCCAAAAATTTTACAGAAGTTTATTAAATCTTGTTTCGTATGTTCTTAAATTTTCTCTAGAAGTTTCTCCATTTTTTTAATATTTTTGCAAAATTTCCTGTCTTCTTATCATACAAATTTCTAAAAATAGCTTTGACAGAATTTGTTTATAAATTATAATACTTTCAACTAATTTTCTTTCCCTATTTACAAAATTTTCCTGCAAATTCATTTTCAGACTAAATTTGTAGTATTTTTTGCGTCATATTTCTAGACTTTAATTTGAAGTTCCTGCAAATTTTCTAGGTAACGAATAATTGATACAATATTAAAGGAAGCCTTTCTTAAACTTTCGCCATTTTTAAAAATGTTCTATCATTTTTTGCTTTCCTAAAAAGGAAATATTTAAAGGTACTTATGCAATTTCTTTCCTACATTTCTAATAAGGAGGTTCCTATAATTTTCTTGAATTGATTGATCTTTGATATTATATTTCTGGATTATTATTTTGTAGAATTTCATATTCTCATTGTTAATCTTAATGATTTAGTGTATAGTTTGATTAAGCGATCAAGCCGAGAGAGAGACGATCGTAATCAGATTACGTTGTAAAAACATGATAATAGGCATAATTCGGGACACCCGTCGTGGGATAATGGAATAAATTAGAGAATTAATCGGGGGGGCATTTCCAGGACGCCTTTGAATCTGATTTATGAACGGCTGAACGCATCGGAATAAATATGCTAATTCTGTTTTATACTATCAACGCGAAACGGAAATTGGCGCAGTTCGCTCCTCCTGCCTCCCGGCGCCCTCTGCCTAACTTATTTTACAGTCCCGTGGGGCCGTTTTGTGATAAATCTCGACGAAGGGGCATCGATTATCCGGACGTGTTTATTTATGATTCCTGCGATTCGAATACAAGGGGATTGCGGCGGATTTGCGACTGCGATTCGTACCTGAATGTAATGGACGTTCCTGCTAACACAAACGTTTCCAACTTTAAGCCCGAATAATATTTAGTGTGTAGAATCTATTGCATTATCTTTTATTATTATTGTTTTGGGCAATAGTGCGGTGAACGAGCTGTGATTTTTGGCCGGTTTCAAGCGCTGTAATCTATGGATGAAAATTGATGTGCAGCAAAATGGTAAAAGGCAATGCGTCCGGAATTAGCGCCCGCCGCTAAAACGGAAAACGCATTTGTGCACGACCCGCTTTCAAAAGATCCAATTAAAACAAAATCGACCGAAATGTGCATATTCGACGGCAATGATGCATGCTCACTCAGCGTTCATTGTTACAGGAATCTGGCCGCATTTGACATAATGACTGCTCAATCTGAACACTGTAGGAATAATATCAAAACAAAAATATTTAACACGTAAAAGTATAGAAGAAAATATTACTCATAAAAAATCTTAGAGTAGGAAATAAAATCAAATTTTTATAAGTAGACTCTAGACTTTCTGGGACACCCAAACATCACTATAGTAAGAGAACTAAATAACAGTAGTAAACCGTTTGATACGACCATAATGGTCGGCCTGAGGCTTAACCATCTCGCTAGCATGAATCTGAGTAACAAGATTGTTCATCGTGCCATGCTATAGCTACTCAAACTGTTTGAATGAGTGCACAGATTGTCCAAGCTGTTCTCTTAATGTTTCAGAGGCACAGACATTAAGAGATGTCAATGCGAAGTCCAGTTCGAAATAACGTCCTTACTTCTTATTTATGTTATAGTTTGACTATGACTTTGATTAGAATGTGGTGAATCAGAGGTCACCTAACCACCTTATTTTTCTAACGATTGATCTCAAGTTGGTTTGCAACGGTATCAAAATTGAAGAGTTGTCTTATTATTTTTTATGCAAAAAGATATGAGTCGTATTTATTTTAAATGGAACCCCTGCATACAATTGCATGTTTGGATTCCTGGATCAATTCTGATGTGACCGTATGTATTATACAGAAGATAGAAGACAGATGGAAAATTACAAAGATGATTTCTAACAGTTTATAGTTAAAAATTCCAGATGACATATGAGTAATAAGAGATGATAAATCATAGATGACCGATAACATATAACAAATGTCAAATGACAAATTATAGATGATAGATGACAGATAATAAATGACAGATAACATAGAACAGTTAATAGTTAATAAATGCCAGATGACATGTGATGTATAACAGATGAGAGAAGTCATATGACGAATGACAGATGACAGATAGCAGACAGTAGTCATATGACAGATGACATTTGAAAAATGACAATTGACATATATCAGAAGACTAATAGCATATTAAATTATGGTTTTATAATTCTTCATTATATTTACTGCATGATTTCTTCATGAGTTGTTATTAATGATTTTTCTGTTTCTTCTCTTATCGTTTTCCAGATCATATATTACAGTTTCTTTAGTTATGCTGCGAGCGTTGAATGTGTAAAGACAGTTTCAATAAGTAGCGCACAGATTTTATTATCAAACACCATATATAATTCCCGTGTCATTACCTTTAAAACCTTCTTCAATATCTCAACGACAGATAACATGCAATATAAGACAGTATGACAGATAACAGCTAATAAATAACATAAGACGGTAGTTAACAGATAGCAGATGACGGATGGCAAATGACATTAGACAGTTGACAATTAACAATTGGCAAATTCCAATTGACATATGATGTAAAACTGTTGTTAAAAACAGGTACAGATGATAAAATGACATTTGACAAATAACAATTGATTGATTAAAGATGATGTATGACTTATAACAGTTAATAGACGATAGTTGGTAGGTGATAGAAAACAGGTAATAGATGAACGATGACATTTTTGTTTTGTTTGTTTGTTTCAATTATTCCACTAAGCTAAAATAAACTTACTTCATTTTTATAATCGTTGAAAATTATTAAAATCGATTTCGCCTCAATCTCTCACTTAATTTTTTTGACTAGATGGAAAAAGCGGAGTATTGCGCAATATTTCATACGATTAGTTTAGTTTTAAATTGATTTCTCAAATAAGTGGCGCAATAAGATATGCAAAAAATATACAGGGTCCTGCAACAGTGCGTCAAGCTTTCCTAGCGCCTTTCTCGTAAGAGATAGAAAAAAATGTTTCATATAAAAATTTATTGAATTAAAAATCTCTATGCCGTAAAATTATTTTAAAATATACAGGGTGTCCCAATTTTGCGTTATAACAAAAGCAAACATTTTTTTAAATGGAACACCCTGTATATTTTTTCATTTTATAATTTGGATAGTATTTTATAACTTAAACCTTTTTTTGGTTTTTAATTTCGATATGGCATTTCCGAGTTATTGACGTTTTTCTGAAAAAAATGTAAAAAGCGGAGGTTCACAAAAAAAATTATTCTGATGTTGTATTTAAAATTTAAGAAATTTTCTTTTTCCTATGGTTGGTCATAAGTACTGTTTATGTACCAGTGTTAAAAATTTTCACTTTTGAGGAACCCTGCCTTTGTATCAGACACGCCATTTTCTAAAATTTCAAATTGTCGTAACTCTTTTTTTTTAAATGGAATCATATATTTTTTTAAATTTTATATTATTCTACATCTAATTTTCTACAAAAAATGTTAAGCATATCCTATACCTAAAAGTGATATTTTTCAAGATATAAAAGAATTTATATTTCAAACGGTCCTTGAATGCGAATTTGTTTTTGAATAGATAGCCATGACTGAAAAAAATGCATCTGTCAATTAAACAATTAGTTTGACATGTAAATGGGAGGTGTGAATTACAAAAAACAAAAGAAGAAAGCCTATCATCAACGAGGAACCAAAAAGACATTGGTGAAGGAACTGGCATAAGCGAGAGGTCAGTACAAAGCATTCTGAAGAAAAATCGATATCAAGCATATGATATTCAGTGCTATTGGTGATTCCTTATAAACAATTTCAGGTTTTGTTAGATCCTTAGATCTAGCAGGTCATTTGGTGGGTCCATTCCTACCAATCCACTGGTTGGGAAAAATGAAATGCCCTCACGTCTTGTGAAAATTGGGCAGGTGCTCCGTCTTGTTAAAACCACACCCTGTTTCTTGTTAGTTAGGGTACATTAGCTAACGTTCCGGGTAATTCAATTTGCAAGAAGTACAAATACATAGACCTACTGAGATGGCCCTCGAAGAAATGTTGACCTACAACATGGTTTCCAAAAATTCCGCCCCAGACATTCAATGCTGATGATCAACTTGTCTCATAACATGCGGATTATCAGTTAAATAATAGTGAAAATTGTACCTATTGACAGATCCGTTGTTATGGGATGACGCCTCATCCGTGAATAAAATATATTGGAAAAACGAAAGATCCTCCTGTATTTTCTGTCTTCCCCAGAAACAAAATTCGGAACGAAATTGAAAATCAGTATTACTCAGTTCTTTATGTAGCTGAATATGATATGCTTGATATCGATTTTTCTTCAGAATGCTTTGTACTGACCTCTCGCTTATGCCAGTTCCTTCACCAATGTCTTTTTGGTTCCTCGTTGATGATAGGCTTTCTTCTTTTGTTTTTTGTAATTCACACCTCCCATTTACATGTCAAACTAATTGTTTAATTGACAGATGCATTTTTTCAGTCATTGCTATCTATTCAAAAACAAATTCGTATTCAAGGACCGTTTGAAATATAAATTTTTTTATATCTTGAAAAATATCACTTTTAGGTATAGGGTATGCTTAATATTTTTTGTAGGAAATTAGATGCAGAATAATATGAAATTAAAAAAAATATATGATTCCATTTAAAAAAAAAGAGTTACGACAATTTGAAATTTTAGAAAATGGCGTGTCTGATACAAAGGCAGGGTTCCTCAAAAGTGAAAATTTTTAACACTGGTACATAAACAGTACTTATGACCAACCATAGGAAAAAGAAAATTTCTTAAATTTTAAATACAACATCAGAATATTTTTTTTTGTGAACCTCCGCTTTTTACATTTTTTTCAGAAAAACGTCAATAACTCGGAAATGCCATATCGAAATTAAAAACCAAAAAAAGGTTTAAGTTATAAAATACTATCCAAATTATAAAATGAAAAAATATACAGGGTGTTCCATTTAAAAAATGTTTGCTTTTGTTATAACGCAAAATTGGGACACCCTGTATATTTGAAAATAATTTTACGGCATAGAGATTTTTAATTCAATAAATTTTTATATGAAACATTTTTTTCTATCTCTTACGAGAAAGGCGCTAGGAAAGCTTGACGCACTGTTGCAGGACCCTGTATATTGTACCTATTTGCTAATATCAATAATAAAATTTAAACTGTAAAAAAAATAATCGAACTGGCATTTGTCATCCGTCATCTATCATCCGTCATCCGTCATCCATCATCTGTCATCTGTCATGTATAATCTATTATTGGGTAACCGTTACCTACCATCTGTTGTCTATCCACTGCCATCTATCATCTGATAACTGCCATCTGCCATCTGCTATTCATCATCTATTTTCTGTCATCTGCAATATATCATCTGGCTTCTGATATCAGTCATACTTCATCCGTCGTAGGTAACGGTTACCCAATAATAGATTATACATGACAGATGACAGATGATGGATGACGGATGACGGATGATAGATGACGGATGACAAATGCCAGAAGCCAGATGACAGAAAGTAGATGACAGTTGACAGTTGACAGATGCCAGATGAGATATGACAGATGAATAATATTACAAAATGTATACAGTATGCAATAGTATCTAAAATTATTCATTTAACATCAATTTGTCATTTTAACAAAAAAAGAAGACGTTCGATAAAAAAATGAATATCGCAGCTATCCTAAAACATAGAAGGCGGCGACTCTGCAATGTTACTAATAACGAAATATCTTATGTGTTAAAATAAATTCTCGTTTCGCAAAATAAAACAAAAATGCAGAGCTTCAAAATTCAATTAAAGAAAAGAAAAATGTGCATTCGCGTAATGAAAAAATTCTAAAAATAATATTACGAGGAGGATTAGTTTAGTTTTAAAATATGCCGATACGACAACTAGTATTTTATCTTTAATATTTATACAGAACAATTTCGTATCGGTTTTGCAGGTTGAAAATAGCAGAGCTTCAATTAAAGGAATCAAAATGTAAATTCGCGTATTACAAAAAAAATAAAAATTATTTACAGTTTTAGTTTCAAAATATGCAAATGCATTAACTAGTATTCTATCTTTAATATGCCTTTAAAATAATTAGTATTTATTTTGCAGGAATAAAATTGCAGAGCATAAAACTTCAATCGAAGAAAGAAAAATTTGCATTCGCGTAATCAAAAAATTCTAAAATAAAACTAATCGCAGAAATTGAATCAAAATATGCAAATACGTTCAATAATATTTTACCTTTAATATTTCAAGACAATAATTGACATTCGTTATGCAGGATAGGAACTGTAGAGCTTCAAACTTCAATTGAAAGAAAAAAATTAAATGTGCATTCATGTAAAAGTTATTACCAGCCAAGATTAAATTATAATGGTAAATATGTTCACTAATATCTTATCTTGAATATTTTTACAAAACAATTGACATTTATTCTACCGGATGAAAATAACAGAGCTTCAAACTTCAATTAAAATTTAAAAAATGTTCATTCGCTTATTGATTAATATTCTAAAAAAAATACTAGCAGTATAATTAATTTAAAAATACGCAAATATGTTTACTAATATGTTATCTTTAACATTTTTACAAAACAATTGACATGCGTTTTGCACGATGATATTTTCTGAGCTTCAATTGAAGGAAAGAGAATAAACATTCGTCTAATTAAAATATTTTAAAAAAAAATTGATGTAGCCATTATAATATTTTCCTTATATTTTTCTAGAAAACTATAAGATTTACGTAATTCTTAATATATTTTTTCAATTTTGAATTCTTTACAATTATTGACCTCCTATAGTTTATTGGCAATTCCAAATAAAAATGTCAAAATTATTAAGTAAAGATTGAATGAATGAAAAACATATTTTAACGTAGGGTGGGCTAGTAGCTCCTAACCCACCCTTCAATCAGTAACACATAAGCGAGAGTTTTAATGAAAAGTTGTAAAACGTAAATAAACATAACATTATTGCAAAATCTAATAGATTTATTCAAACAGAATTTTCAAATAATTTTTGATGATGTTTTACTGGTTGGAGGGTGGGATAGAGGCCGACCCACCCACCCTACATATAAATACAAACTTTAGTTCCTTATCGTCTTAATTACAAAACTTTTTGAATGATAAGAATAAAAAGAATCATTTGTTTATATAAATGTAATAAAAATAAAAGAATAAAAAATCTTTTTAGTGAGTAAATTAGTAAAAAAATGATAGATGGGTGGGCAGACTTTTTTGTATTTGGACGATAATTCTTGAACGGTCAATCGGATTTGAATTTTTTTCACGCCAATGTGTTCCTACGATCGGATATATGTAGGTGAAGAAAAAAACTAACATTCGATTTTCAATTGTTTTTCTTAATTCGGTGATAATTTTTCAACGGTTGATGGGATTTGGAATTTTTTTTCTGCAGTCGGATTTCTTTTCATAAAGCAAAAAAATAAAATCCGATTTTCAATTGTTTTTCTTATTTCGGTGATAACTCTTGAACAGATGATTAGATTTGGAAAAATTTTACACCAATGAGTTCCTATGGTCGAAAATATTGATGTAAAGCAAAAAAATCGATTTTCAATTGTTTTTCAATTTCAACTGTTGATCAAATTTGGAAATGTTTTTACACCAATGACTTCCTGTAATCGAAATCATTGATGTAAAGCAAAAAAATTAAATTCGATTTTTAATTTTTTTTGTGTAATTCTTGAACGGTCAATCAGATTTGATTTTTTTTTAACGCCAATGTGTTCCTGCAAATTGAAATATATACGTGAAGCGAAAAAATAAAATTCGATTTTCAATTATTTTTCTTATTTTGGGCGATAACTCTTCAATGGTTGATCGGCTTTGGATTTTTTTTACCCCAATGAGTTCCTAAAGTTATAATTATTGATGTGAAGCAAAAAAGTAAAATTCGATTTTCAATTGTTTTTCTTATTTCGGTGATAACTCTTGAACGGTTGATCAGATTTGGAAAATTTTTACACCGAGTTCCTATAGTCTTAACCTATATTTATAAAATATTCATTAATCTGGCGTACTCTTGACCTACCTTCACTTTTTATCTATTTTTCTTGGGAATTTTCCACGAGATTATTTCAGTTTTTCAGCAGCATTTTTTTTTTTCTAGAATTATCCAGTTATTTTTACTCTCCGGGCTTCTATTTTTTTTTTAGCATTTCCAGATTCAAGAATCCATAATTCCACAATTTTCCAGCAATTGTTCCTTCCAGATTAGTATATCTCTTCCTTCGGATTTTAAAAGTTTTGTTAATGTTTTTACAGTTTTTCAGCAATTTATAGTTTTGCAGCATTTTCCCCTCTAAGAATTCAATAATTTTTCTTCCATATTTCTACAATTTATCAGCAGTTTTTCAAGACTACCATAATTTCCGATAAATTTTACAAAGTTTTTTACAATGCTCCAGTAGAAGTTTTAATAAGTAGATCATTTTCCATGAAATTCATGGCTTTTCAAAATTACTGCTTTTTCCCCAGATTTCCAAATTTTAAAAATTTAGTTTCTTATTTCTAAATTTTACATTTTTTCTTTTAGATTTCTTATTATAGAATTTTCTCCTCCAAATTTGTAAATTTTCTTCATCATTCTACATTTTTTTTAAATTTTCCAACAATTTTTTTTCTTCCAGAAAATTTTTGCTTTTAGCTTTCTAACTTTCTCACGAAAATTAGTCTCGAAATTTTAATAATTTATCAGCAGCATTTTTTTTTTCTAGAATATCCAGCAGTTTCTAGTATTTTCTATCACTCTTCCAAATTCGTGAATTTTCTTCTATAATTCAACAATTATCCAGCAGTTAGCAGTTTTTCCTCCAGAGAACTAAAATTTTTCATTCATTCCTCTTCAATATTGTGAGAATTTTCTTTAAGATTTTAGAATATTTCAGCATATTTACTTTGAAATTTTAAAATCATTCTTTGAAGTTTCCAAATTTTACAACTTTCCCTTTTTCAGATTTCAAGAATTTTCATTTGCAAGAGTTTTTTTTTTATTTTGAGCGATTTAGAATTTTCCAGCACGTATTCTTTACCGTTTCCAAATTTTATAACATTTTTTCTTTTAAATTTATTAATTTTTCCAGTAATTTCTACTCTAAATTTGGAAATTTTCCAAAGATTTTTACACTGTTTCAATAGAAGTTCTTCGCTACATATCTAGAATTTTTCAACCTTTCCCTTTCCAAATTCGTGTAATTTTTCTATATATCATACAAACTACTAGAATTGTGTTACAAACATTAAGTTTTTAGACTCGTCATACACTTGTTTTTATTCCTTTTCCAAATTGTGAGATTTTTTTTTTTTTCAAGTTTATTGAATTTTCTAACATATTTACCTCCAGATTTTAAGAGTTTTCATTAAGGTTCCCATATTTTACAACATGTTTTTCTTTTCTTACAAATTCAAGATTTTTTTCTATAATACTACAATTTTCCAAGAAGAAGAAGAAAAGCGAGTTTGATTGTTTTTACAGCAAAATCATCAACAATTAGCAATTAAAATTATCATGCATATGTAGGGTGGGTGGGTGGCCTCTATTCCACCCTCCAATCAGTAAAACATAAGCGAGGGTTGTAATTATAAATTTTATAACGTAAATAAACATAACATTATTTAAACAGATTTTTCAAATATTTTTTTGAGTAAATAAGTAATTATGGAGGCTTTCACTTCGTGATACATTTTGATAAATTCAAAATAAATAAACAATTAACTTTGTTGGTATCACTTTTTATTTACACTTGTAACTATAGTTTAGTATACTATTGTTTGATAATGACAAACTGAAGTTGTCGAAACTATAGTTACAAGTGTAAATAAAAAGTGATACCAACAAAGTTAATTGTTTAGTTATTTTGAATTTTTTTGAGTGTTTTACTGATTGAAGGGTGGGATAGAGGCCACCCATCCACCCTACATATATATGATAACTTTATCAATCATAGTATTTTCCTTACAACTTTCTCAAAAGCTCTGAGGTTTACGCAAAAAGGTTATTCTTAATAATTTCCTCGATTTTAGATTCTTTACAATTAATTGTTGTATAAATTTGTACAGCAGGGAAAGTAAAAAATCATTACCAGCGGGATTACTTTTAATTACGCAAAAAAAGTGTTTAATCGTTAAGATTTCTACAACACTGTTGACATTTATTTTGCAGGATGATAATTACAGAGCTACAAATTACAATTTGGGCAATTTTAAAATTCTAAAAAATTATTTTACTGTTTCTAAATACATTATTGAAAAATGTTTTAAGAAATTAGATATTTTCTCTTTTTTTTTGATAATGAGGATTATGAGTTGTTATGTATTACTTTCTGCAGAATAATTGTTTACTTTGTACGTTTTATATAATGTTATAAACCCGAACAAGTGGTAAACGAGGTCAACTAGCTTATTAGCAATTACTTTATATATTAATTTTAATTTCATTTAAGATAGGGCAGATAGCCCAGACGGTCAGGAATCATACTGTATATATGTATTATTGTAAATATTTGTTACTGGAATAAAGATGTATATGGTAAACGAGGAATGAGTTAATGATATTAAAAATAATGCTTGTATTTACCTGAATCAATCATTAAAGTTTACTAAATGAATATTAATTATAAATTTTAGGCAGGTTGTGTGTAATAAAAGGATACCGAAACCTATCGATCGTGACACGATAAATAATAACACGCTCTGAAGGTTGATGGATCGTAGGCATTACCAACAAATTCCCAACACAACATTAACGTATTCATGGAATTTCCTTTATCGCGCCAAGAATTAAGCAGAGATCATCCCGGGAGAGGCTGAAAGGCAAAAAGGGGTATTAGAGTGAGAAGTGGGAGCTCCTTTCCATCCGATCAGTCAAACTTTCCGAGCGATTCATAGCCAGGAGAGGACTCGAAGAAGATGAGTAGGAGAAAAAAAATATATAATGTCCCCCGACATTCAGGGGATCAATACATCGGGCGTCTGAAAATTATTCACGACATGATTTACATCACAATTTTTATTTTTTTTTTTCATTCGCCTAACACAACACAATATCTAATTATTTACAATACTACAATAATAGCGAACGCGGCAACAAATGACGCTTTGTTGGCAGACTAATTGATGATAATAAAATGTAAATTGTGTATGCATGCACAAACATAGTGAACAAAAGGGAGCGAATATATCGAAGCAGCGTAGTGCGTATATTGTTAATTTTTTTACCCTCGCTGTACTATATATCTGTGTTAGTGGTTATATGTAAATGTGTGTTTTACGAGCAAACGAATCGAAAAATCGATTTATTAGTGCCGACCGAAATAAATCGCGGATTTCAGCGCGACCTCGTTATGCGTAAACATTTTTTGCATATTATTACAAAATTGCGTCCACGGTGTTGGATCAGAAAAAAAAATCACTCTATTCCCCGTTAAAATAATCAAACAAGCTATTCATAGTTGAGACCCTTTCAAAATGTCTCTACGAACGTATAAACAATTATAATAATAGACAAAAATATAACAAATATTTTATAGGAAAACGTTTGATCCGCATTAACATATAGAGTGGTATAAAAATAATATATTTTAACAACCCACAATAAAACCTCCAAAATAAACATCCGCCTCCGCGGTCCATCACGAAGATATCAAATTTAAAACGGAACATAAACATTTACGACCTATATACAATCATGGCAGTTTCCGATATAATTCGGTTTAAAAAAAATCAATTACACGTTATAAATAATTAATGCCGTACGTCCAATGTCTGGCTAATGATTTCGCCCGTATGATTGGTTTAGAATTATGCAAATGGGTTTTCAGTTTCGAAACGCGCGCGTGTTTATGGAAATGGGCGGCCGTTATTTAATTCATATCCGATCGGATATAAATTATTCGGGCCTGTTTTATATTTTATTTATTAGGGGATTAATATTCCATAACTAGAGTTTGATTTCAAAATTGGTGCGAGTTCATGAATATTCCATAGCCAGATACTATTTTGTTCGAATTTGTGTGTGTGTGTGAGATTAATTATAAAACTGGATGACATGTTTGTAATGCATGCTATATTTTATGAAGTTAAACTTTGCAATGTTTACAATAAAAAAATTAAAAATATTTAATAACTCGGCTTATCGTTTTCTTTATTGGTGTGATTAGAAGATCAAGATTGCTTTTGTTATTCATGAATGCAACTTTTAAAAATCGTAATTGTTCCATATAAACTAGATGGTGATTATTTTCGTAGTTTGAGAGAACTTCAAAGATGACTTTACCCACAGTTGAATACAAAATCTCCAGTTCTTCATATGTACAAGACATATTCGAATTTGTTCTTTCAGTAATTACTTTCCCTATATAGAATATATAGGGGAAGTATTGTTTTCGTGACTCTCTCGAAAACGAATGATCCGTTTGAGATCAAACTTCAAACATAAAGTTGTATCTTTTAAAACTGGAACTGAAAAGCTTTTGGTAAACATTCATAAACCGGAAGTGGATGTTTACTCGAAGCGTCTTTTTGAGTTTTCTTGATATTTTTCTAAATTTGAAAAATATTACATAACTTTTCAAATAAAAGTTAAAGGAAACAAGAAACTGAAAACTTTTTTTAACATGTTTTTCGTAAAGTTCTTAATTTTTGAGAAAAAAATTAAAAATTAAATATTTTGATATTTTTTGCCTATTGCTAATAAACTATAGGAGTCACATGAAATTTTTATAACAATTATTTGTAAAGAATATAAAAGTACTAAATGTTGATGATTTTGTTGCAAAAAAACAGTAAAACCTGCATAATCCAAATTAAAGTTTAAATATATTTGACATTCTATAGTTAATCATATATAGGCTTGATTGAATGCCTTTCCACGAATCATTTATTTATTTATTTATTTATTTCAAACCCAACAGACTGAAGTCCAGCTACAGGGCAATTATACAACATATATTTTACAAATTATAACAACGTTTACTCATAAATAATTAATAAACTAAAATACAACTTATTTAACTAAATTCTATTAATCATTAAAAAGAAAAAAAAAATTGTAAAGCAATTAACAATTCGTTTCTAAAACATTTAAAAGATGGTTGAAATATGTCATTAGCATACTGATATTCATTATATATGCGCGACAAGCGATATACCGGAGAATTTAAACAATAATTACTATTAGGTATTGGATATGTAAACGTTCTGCCATGCCGTGATGTTACTCAAGGAACTCTAAAATTAAACAACTTCAAAAACTTAGAATTGTCAATTGTATAATGTATTAGCTTGTATAGATGACAGAGAGAAACATATGTATGTCTGCTTTGAATTGATATACAATTGAATTCAATTAACAAATCGTTATACGATATGTCGAAGCGATAAATATTATATTTGACATAGTATAAGTATCTTAAAAATCGCTTTTGAATACTTTCAAGTAGACTGACATATTTAACATACATAGGCGACCATACAATTGAACAATAAGTCAATTTACTTAAAATATATGTAGAGAATAAAGTTTTTAATACATAAATATTTTTAAATGTTCGGCAGTTACGCATTATAAATCCCCACATTTTACGACAGTCTTTAACAAGTTTGTCTATGTGAGTTCTAAATGTTAAGGTATTATCAAATATTACACCTAAATCTTTCACTTCCGTACGTCGATTAATGGGCACATTGCTAATGGTATAATCATAAAAAATAGTATTCACTTTCTTAGTAAACGAGAGTACATTACATTTGGCAATGTTCATCGATAACATTCTAAGTTATCGCAGATTGAATTAAAGTAAAGAAGAAATAATAGAGGCCCTAGGTTTGAACCCTGAGGGACTTCACTGGTTGCCATATACATTTTGGATCGAAAGCGGTTAATTTCAACCAGTAACTGCCGATTGGTTAAATATGAGATAATAGTTAGGATTATATTATTATTAATTCCATATTCATAAAGCCGACTAATTAACAAATTATGATTAAGTCTGTCAAAGGCTTTAGTTAAGTCGGTATACACAACATCAACTTGTTTACCATTGTCCATAGCTTCCGAGACTAACTGAGTTAAATTGCACAAATTGGTAGTTGTGGATCTTCTTTTAAAAAAGCCGTGTTGTTGAATAGCCAGTTTCTCACAGACATTGTAGTAAATATGATCACTTAACACCGATTCAAATACTTTTGAGAAACAACACAAGATGGATATAGGCCTATAGTTCTCTATATTCGTTGTGGCGCCGGTCTTCATAACGGGACAAATACAATTCTCCTTCCAGATTTGCGGGAATACACCAGTACGAAGAATCAGGTTAAATATATAAGTTAGTGGGTCACATAGCACTTCTGAACAGTCACGTACAATAATTTCAGGAATCATATCCAGACCTTTGGTAAATTTTGCCTTCATATTATGCAAGTGTTTTCTCACATCGGTTGAAATAATTGTAAAATTTCCAAGTTTGCGCTGGTTCCCAAAAACATTCTGATTTACACTACTTGGAGAAGAGAATGTCTTACTGAAGTAATCAGCAAAACAATCTACAATTTTGACTGGATCTCTCAAAATAACATCTTGATATGTCATTGTTCCCGGTATTCTAGTGGAATTATTTTTGTTGTTAATATAATTAAATAGGAGATTAGGTTCTTTTCCAATTCGTTCTTCGGTATTTTTAATGTAATCTGAATGTGCAGCAGATATTTTGTTTTTGCATGATCTTCGTAGTTCCTCATATCTTGATTTATGTTGGGGCAAATGGTATTTAAAATGCAATTTTCTAAACTTTTGTTTTAAAGTTAGTTGTTTGCGTATTTCTTGGTTTATCCATGGTGCATATACCCGTGACGAAGATTTTTTGATAGTTTTAGAAACATGGCGATCAAGCAGAAGATGCAAATGTTGATATAAAATATTACAAGCTTGGCATCAGTGCTTTGGTACAAACTAGACCAGTCAATCAAACCTATATCTCTAGACTTAAAAAAATTGTTTTGCGAAAGTTATAACTTGGTAGATTATTTAAAAACTTAGATGGTTCAGGTTTTGTATATGTAGAAATGTTGAATGTTATTGTAGGGTGGTGGCTATCTTCATTAACTAAGGGAAAATTACATCTTTCAACATTAGAAATAAAATTTGAAGAGATAATGAGATCTAATATTCTTTCGTTTGAGTTATATATTTTATTATATTGAGTTAAATTATTAATTTCTAAATAAGTATTTAATGCATTCAGTTGATCAGATGGTGTGTTCGTAGCATAGCCTGGTATGTTAAAATCACCCGCTATAATTATATTTTCATTAATAAATTGTTGTTCAATTTGTTCAAAAAATAAACAATAAGTTTCATATGGTGTCATAGGTTTTACATAAACACATATAAGTATATAGTAATCAGTGTTAATCTTTATTTTAGTTGCTATTGATTCAATTGTGTCACACTGCGACAGATTAAGTGTTATTTGTTCTGAGAATAACATATTGTTTATTGCCAATAGTACACCACCACCCCTACCAGAATGTCTGTCCTTTCTGTATCCATTGTATGTATTAGGAAAAAGTTCGTTGTTATTAACTCCGTTGTGTAACCATGTCTCTGTGATTATATAAATATTATGATCAAATGACAATACATTGTTATAAAAATATTCTAATTTGCTATTTAATCCACGCACATTTTGATTAATACAATTCTTTTTTTGCAATGCTGGGTAATATTTAGTTATTTTTTTCTTCAGTTGGTCGTTTTTTAATAATTTTTGGGGTATTATTAATAAACTTAATTATGAGGTCAGTTTCACCTAATGACTCGCGCCTTTTGAGCTCAGTGAGGAGTGGATTATATTCCTCACGTTGAAGAATTGTTTTATCAAGTCCAACTCTAATATTTGGTTCAAGCTTACGTCTATTTTTCATTACTAGGGTAACCATCGATGTTTAAGCCAAAATTATTTTAAGTGGACGGAGTTTATTGCTTTTTTGTCCTAAGCGAAAGCATTTTTTAACGCATGTTGAGTTGTCAATAGTTTGTAGCATTCTATCAATGTTAACAAAATCATAATTGTTGCTGCTATTAATATCCGTATTGAGATCTACAAGGATTTCTGGTAAGTTATATAAAATTAAATTATTCTCTCTTCGTCTACGATCTTCAATTTCATTAACAATATTATTCATTAACGAACCATTTATTTGGAGTAAATCATGTTCAATATTTTCCATTTTTTTAGTTAGATCATCAAAAAATTTATATATTTTTTATTAATTTACAATATATAATTTTTCTCAGGGGTTTGAGAATTTTCTAATTAATTAATTCTTGTATGATGTCGGCGTTCACTTGGTGGTGCATTTTGATAAGAAGTTTAAATAAAACACTTTATAACTTTGTTTTACCACTATATAGTGGTAAAACAAAGTTATAAAGTGTTTTATTTAAACTTCTAATTAATTATTTACAATTCTAAAATTTTTCAAAAATGTTTAACGATATTTTTGGATATTGTTTATATTAAGTTGTAAATTATTCCAGCAATATATTTTCAACATTTTAATAATTTTCGAATTTTTTGAATTTTTTTCATGTCCTTCCAAATTTCTAGAATTTTCGTCAAGGGTTCCTAAATTTTCTAATAATTTGTTTTTAAATTCCTAGAATTGACAAGAATTCTTCTAACAAATTTGCAGATTTTTCTATCAACAATTTATTTCCCAAATATTAAAAATTATTCAGCAAATTTCTAGAATTTTCTATTCCAGAATTTTCAAATTATTTCTTTATAGATTTCTAGAATTGCCATTTTTTAGATTTAGATTTATAGATTCACAGATTCTAAGGTATGTAAATATGTCTGTGGGCTTTTCCAGCAACATTTCTTTACAATTATCTGAAATTCTCGAAGAAAAATTTCCAGCAAAATGTTTCAATCAGATTTCCAAACTTTGCTTTTCCACATTTCTTTTATTCCAGTCTTGAGGAACTTATTTGCAAAGTTTCTAAAAAATATTTAAAAGCTTTTATCAAATTCCCTTGCAAAATTTATTTTTTAAAAATTTGCTTCTTGACTTTTCTGACAATTTCTTCTCTGGACTTCCAAAAACTTGCTTGAAATCTAAGAATATCCCTTCCAAATTCTTAGTATTTTAAATTGTCCAGCAATTTTTCAGATTCCTAAAAATTTTCAATTTATTTTCTTCTAGATTTTCAATATTTAAATTTAGATTTTTAGAACTTTCTACACACTTCCTTAATTTTTATCATTATAAAATCCAAACCTGTAAAATTTTCTGGAAAATTCCAGAATTTTCTCTAACATTCTAAACTTTTAAGATTTTATTTTTCAGATTTCCAGAATTTATGGTAAAAGTTGTCCAGTAATTCTCTTACAATCTCCAATTTCTTTTACAAATTTAATTTTTTGATTTGAGGAGTTCCAAATTTTATTAATTATTTTTAATTCAAAAGTGCTCTCCAATATTATTTGAATTTGTTTCGAGGTAATTATAAACTTTTCATCAATTAATTTTTCATATTTCAAAAATTTTCGAATTCTAGATTTTCCTTTTTAATGGCTCCAGAATTTTCGCTTTCAAATTTCTAGAATTTTCTTCGAGGAGCCAAAATATTATAATATAATTTTATTTAGATTACTAGAATTACCAAAAGTTTTTCTATCAAATTTCCAAATTTGTTTTAGAAGTTTTTTCAGCAATTTAATTTCAAAATTTTAAGAATCTAGTCACCAAATTTCTAGAATTTTCTATGCGCTCAGAATTTTCGAATATTTTTTTTATAGATTCCCGAAATTACAAGATTATTTTTAGACTTAGATTTATATATTTATAGGCTCTAAGGTTTGAAAATATTTCCGTCATTCTAAATTTGTCACATTTTAATAATATTCCAGCAACATTTCTTCCAGTCTCAGAAAGCTCTCCTTTCTGAATTTCTTAAAGAAAATTTATAGCAGTACTTTTTAGATTCCTAGAACCTTTCATTTTGTTTCATCATTCCCAAATTTACTTTAGGCTTATAAAACAAATGCCCATCTCATATTGAAATTCTCAGGCTACACTTACTAGGATGTGTGTTATACTTTAAAACTATATTTGTTATGACGAGTTATAATATTTATTTATAAATAAGCACAGTAAACTGTTTCGGCGATTTATTTCTAAAATTCCAGGATTTTACAACTACTCTTATTCCATTCTTGAGGAATTTCCTTGCATTTAAACATTTCATTGATCATACCTAAATGTTCCAGCAATTTCTGATACTTCTAATATTTTCCTTTTTCCAGATTTTTCCAGAAATCCAAAATTTGTTCAAGAGTTTTAAATTATTTTAACGATTTCTTTTACAGATCCAAAAACTTTTCTATTATTTTCTTCAAATATTTCAGATTGTCCAGCATTTTTTCATCTGATTCCTAGAAATTTCCAAATTTTTTACTTGTGGGCTTGCAGAATTTGCTTTTTAAACTTTAATTTTTAGAACCTTCCACTAACTTTTCTAATTTTTTCATTACAAAATCCGAATCTCTAGATTTTTTTTAAAGTTCCAGAATTTTCTTTTTAAAATTCAAAAACTTTCAAGAATTATTTTTCAGATTTTCGAAATATACGTCAAAAGTTGAAAACGTTTTCTGCAATTTTAGATGTCTCGAATTTTATAGTAAATTCTTTACACTCACACACAATTATGATTGTTTTTCAAAAGTTCTAGGGTTTTCTAATTGAATATTTATAAATGATAAATCGCTGAAAAATTTTACTTTCTCAATTTTCTTTTATTCAAAATTTGTAATAAAAGTTATTGCAAACAGCGAACTAATCGCCTCAGTAATTAAAAAGTTAATTTGTATATGTAGGGTGGGTGGGTGGCCTCTATCCTATCCTTCAATCAGTAAAACATCATCAAAAATTATTTGAAAAATTTGTTTGAATAAATCTATAAATTTTGTAATAATGTTATATTTATTTAGGTTTTACCACTTTTAATTAAAACCCTCGCTTATGTGTTACTGATTGGAAGGTGGGTTAGGAGCTACCCATCCACCATACGTTAAAATATATTTTTAATAAAGTTCTTTACTTGATAATTTTGACCTTTTTGTTTGTTATTGCTAATAAACTATATGAGTTAAATGAAATTTATATAACAAGTAATTGGAAAGAATCCAAAATTGAGCCTTTTTGCACAAACCTCATAGTCTTCGAAAAAAATATAGGGAAAGTACTATGATGGCCACATCGCCATTTTTTAACGTTTTAATTCCTTGTCACATACGATGAATTAAACTCTCACTTATTAATTATTTTATCGATTAAATGAAATGATTAGTAATCTTTTTTCTTCACTGGTTTAATCTTCACGTAACTAAAAACAAAATATCTTGGTTTTCCACGTTTTTTTTTTCATTTCTGAAAGCTTTCACGAATTCGCGTTTTTGGGTAAAACAATTTTAACTACATGTTTGTAGCATTGTAGTGTGCGGTAGTTAATGCACATACAGAAAAAAATATATAGAATTTTTAACTGTATTCGGAAAAAGAATATAAAAACGGAAAAATTCGCTCGGTGTTGTGGTAACGAACAGCGGCCATTTATTATTTATTCCCGGCCGTAATGAAAACAAGTGCACCGCCATAATTTAAAATTTTATGTGTAATTTTTACAAACGTCCCTCGACCCGTGTCCTTCGACACCACCCCCGGGATTTTTAATCGCAGTACGCAGACGTTGATTTAAATATATAATATAATTCGTATTTAGAACAAAATCTTTACTATTTATTACTGATGTGAGTTAGTTTAGTTTACTTTAGTTTAGTTTAGTTTATTTCCTTTACAAGTCTTACTAAAAAAATGATACAAAATAAAATAGATTCACTCACAATAAAAAAATTAAATTCACAATTTTTCCCTACACACTCAACTAGTTTCGCTTTTTAAGGCATTAACAAGAGTGAGTTACAAAAGAAACTAACAAGGTAATAAGGGATTTTAAGAACCTCCATCACTCATTAATTTTACGTTTTTTAATTTCTTATCTATTCAAAAAGTTTTGTAATTAATTTTATTGGAAACCGCAAGACGATAAGCCTTTTGAAGTTTATATGTAAATATAGTGTGGGTGGGTGGCCTTTATTCCATCCAATCAGTAAAACATCATTAAAAATTGTGATTTACAATTTTATTACAATTAATCTTACTGTCAAAAATAATTACGCAAATGAGAATATTGAGGTAATTAATAAATTGTCAATGTTTTAATAATTAGGTTTAATAGGTAAAACCCTCGCGTATGTTTTACTGATTAGAGGGTGGGATAGAGGCCACCCACCCACCCTACATATGTTTTTTATTCTCATCACTTTCTCTCTAGTATTTTCCAAAAACTAGAGCAGTGTAAGAGAAAATGATATTTAGAAATTTCAAACCAGTGATTTACTTTTAATGTAAAACAATAATATATGTAGGAAGATGGGTGTCTTATATCCTAGTATTCATTTACTATTTTAATAACAAATTATATCAATAAATAATTACGTAAATAAGAATATTGACGTAATTAACAAACTGCTAATTTTCTTATAATGAAAGGTATAATAATTAAAACCCTCGCGTATGATTTATTGATTTGGAGGGTGGGATAGAGGCCACCCACCCACCCTACATATAATTTTTATTCCCATCACTTTCACTCTATTAGATTCCAAAAACAAGAAAATTGTGGGTTGTAGTTGATGTTTAGAAATGTAAATACAGCGTTTTGGTTTATGTTCGAATGCATATGTAGGGTGGGTGGGTGGCCACTATCCCACCCTCCAATTAATAAAACATACACGAATGTTTAATTTAATGTAAGATTTGTGGGTGTCCACTATCCCACCCTATAGTGACATATATCACAAATGACGATTTTTAAAGAAGAGTTCATAGAGAATTTTTAATATTTAGTTCTATTTAGTTACTAAAGGTATATTAAAATATAATTACGTAAATGAGAATATTGATGAATTAATAAACTGTTAATTTTCTTATGATTAAAGGTATAATAGGTAAAAACCCTCGCGTATGTTTTACTGATTGGAGGGTGGGATAGAGGCCACCCACCCACCCTACATATAATTTTTAATCCCATCACTTATTATGATTAGATTCCAAAAACAAGAAAAGTGTGGGATGTAGATGATGTTTAGAAATTTAAATACAGCGTTTTGGTTTATGAACAAATTCATATGTAGGGTGGGTGGGTGGCCACTATCCCATCCTCCAATTAATAAAACACACGAGTATCTTATTTACTGTATGATTAGTGTCCATTATCCCAACCTACAGTTATATCACAATCGACGATTTTTACAGTTTGTAAAAGAATACTTTTAACATTTAGTTACTATTTTATTACCAATGGTATATTAAAATAATAATAATAATTTTATACATTCAAAAAATAATGTATACATTGGTAACATTGTTAATCAAAACATGCGAATAACATATACAACCAGACATTAAATCTGAAAATCGTCATAAATTGTTATTACACTAATACATACATAAAAATGGTGATGTGGCCATCGTAGAATTTTCCCTATATTTTTTAGACTATGAGGTTTGTCCAAAAAGGCTCAATTTTGAAATTTTTTCAATTACTTGTTACATAAATTTCATTTAACTCCTATAATTTATTAGCAATAACAAACAAAAATGTCAAAATTATTAAGTAAAGAACTTTATTAAAAATATATTTTAATGTATGGTGGATGGGTAGCTCCTAGCCCACCCTCCAATCAGTAACACATAAGTGAGGGTTTTAATTAAAAGTGGTAAAACCTAAATAAATATAACATTATTACAAAATTTAATAGATTTATTCAAACAAATTTTTCAAATAATTTTTGATCATGTTTTACTGATTGAAGGATAGGATAGAGGCCGTCCGCCCACCCTACATATACATATTAACTTTAATTAGTGAGGCGATCAGTTGGCAATTACAAAATTACAAATTTTGAATAAAAGAAAATTGACAAAGTAAAATTTTTCAGCGAAAAATTTTGGAAAGTTTTAGGATTTATAAATATCCAATTAGAAACTTTTGAAAAAACTAATCATAATTTGAAACGGAAATTGGGGATTGTAAAGAATTTACTGGAAAATTCTAGACATCTGAAATTGCAGAAAAAGATTTCAACTTTTGACGTATATATCGAAAAACTGAAAAATAATTCTTGAAAATGTTTGAATTTTAAAAAGAAAATTCTGGAACTTTGAAAAAAAATCTAGAGATTCGGATTTTGTAATGATAAAAATTAAAGAAGTTACTGGAATGTTCTAAAATTTAAAGTTTATAAATATAAAGCAAATTCTAAAAGCGTAGAAGTAAAAAATTTGGAAATTTCTAGGAATCTGATGAAAAATTCTGAAAATCTAGAAAATTGGAAATTTCTAGGAATCTGATGAAAAATTGCTGAACAATCTGAAATACTTGAAGAAAATCCTAGAAAATTAGAAGACATATTCCTAGATTTCTAACAAGTTTTTGGATCTGTAAAAGAAATTGTTAAGAAAAATTAAAACTCTTGAACAAATTTTGGATTTCTGGAAAAAGGAAAATATTAGAAATATTTATGAAATGATTCTAAGGAGAAATTGCTAGAAAATTTAGAAATGATCGAAGAAATGTTTAAATTTGCAAAGAAATTCTTGAAGAATGGAATAAAAGTAGTTTAATTTTAGAAATAAATTGCCGAAACAGTTTACTGTGCTTACTTACAAATAAATATTTACACTCGTCATAAAAAATATAGTTTTAAAATATAACACACATCCTAGTAAGTGTAACTTCAGAATTTCAATATGAAATGGACATTTGTTTTATAAGCTTAAATTAAATTTGGGAATGATGAAACAAAATGAAAGGTTCGACGAATCTAAAAAGATACTGCTATAAAGTTTCCTTAAGAAATTCAGAAAGGAGAGCTTTCTGAGACTGGAAGAAATGTTGCTGGAATATTATTAAAATCTGACAAATTTAGAAAAACGGAAATATTTTTAAACCTTAGAACCTATGAATATATAAATCTAAAAATAATTTCTGGAATCCAAAAAAAATTATTCGATAATTTGTGTCATTTTTATAATTTTACTTTTACTTCTTTTGTAAATTTTTTATATTAAAATGTGTATTTATGTAAGGTATTTTTATAATTAATGATGTATATTTTATTCAAATTTGTATGTGTAATTATGAATTATCTGACTTGTGTACAGATGTATTATCTACTAACACGAATAAATTGATTGATTGATTGATTGTGAACGCATAGAAAATTCTAGAAATTTGGTGACTAGAAAATTATTAAAATTTTGAAAATAAATTGCTGGAAAACCTTCGAAAACGAATTTGGAAATTTGGTAGAAATATTTTTGGTAATTCTAGTAATTTAAATAAAATTATATTAAAATATTTTGGCCCCTCGAAAAAAGTTCTAAAAATTTGGAAGGAAAATTTCTGGAGCCATAAGATAGAAAATATGGAAAATGAATTTGTAAAAAATTTACAATTACCTCGAAACAAATTAAAAGAATATTGAGAAGCACTTTTGAATTAAAAATAATTAATAAAAAAACTTTGGTCTTCCTCAAAACAAAAAATTAAATTTGTAACAGAAATTGGAGATTCAACTTTTACCATAAATTCTGGAAATCTGAAAAATAAAATCTTAAAATTTTAGATTGTTTAGAATTTATTTATTTCTCTCAATGTTGATTTTTTTGTATTTTTTCTTTAATGTATAAAGTGTGAAACCCGTTAATAAAATTAAAGTTATTATTATAAAATTTTCTTGAAAATTCCAGAATTTTCTCTATAATAATAATAATTTTATTATTATAGAGAAAATTTTACAGATTTGGATTTTATAATGATAAAAATTAAAGAAGTGTGTAGAAATTGATTAGTTGTAAATTTGCCCGTCATGTTTTTAATTATGTGTTTAGTAAGTAAGTTTTTATTTATTTTGTGAGTCTTTTAGATATATATTTTAATATGTTGTTTTATATCTTAACTATTTTACATGTTTATATTTTTGTAATTTTTTGTAAACTGACCAACCCATGAATGTATATAAATATTCTTTTTGGAAATAAATGTATTGATTGATTGAAAGTTCTAAAAATCTAAATTTAAATTCTGAAAATCTAGAAAATTGGAAATTTTTAGGAATCTGAAGAAAAATTGCTGGACAATTTGAAATAGTTCTAAGAACTTAGAAGAGATATTCCTTGGAAGAGATATTCCCAGATTTCTAGCAAGTTTTTGGAAGTCCAGAGAAGAAATTGTCAGAAAAGTCGGGAAGCAAATTTAAAAAAAAAATTGCGATGATTTTTTATAAAAAAACTTTTAAATATTTTTTAGAAACTTTGCAAATAAATTCCTAAAGAAGCTGTAAAATTCTATAAATGTGGAAAACTTTAAAAACCTGGAAAATAAATTACCAAAATAGTTCTAAGCCTAAAGCAAACTTTGGAAATCTGATTGAAACATTCTGCTGGAATGTTTTCTTCGAGAATGTCAGATAATTGTGAAGAAAGCTTGTGGAGACTGAAAGAAATGTTTCTGGAAAAGTCCACAGACATATTTACATATCTTAGAGTCTGCGAAACCATAAATTTAAGTCTAAAAAAATGGCAATTCTAGAAATATATAAAGAAATAATTTTAAAATTTTGAAATAGAAAATTCTAGAAATTTGCTGAATAATTTTTAATATTTGGGAAATAAATTGCTGATAGAAAAATCTACAAATTTCTTAGAAGAATTCTTGGTAATTCTAGGAATATAAAAACAAATTATTAGAAAATTTTTGAACCCTAGAAGAAAATTCTAGAAATTTGGAAATTCGAAAATTATCGAAATGTTGAAAATATATTGCTGGAAAAATTTACAACTTAATATAAACAATATCCAAAAATATTGTAAAGCATTTTTTAAAATTTTTAAGAATTATAAATTATTAATTAGAAAATTCTCAAATCTCTGAGAAAAATTATATATTGTAAATTAATAAAAAATATATACAGGATTCGTGTAAAGGCATTAAATCAAGCCTAAATGTGATTAACTATAAAAAGCCCTTTATATTTAAACTTTAATTTGGATTATGTAGGTTTTACTGTTTTTTGCAGCAAAATCATCAGCATTTAGTATTTAAAGTTATCATGTATATGTAAAGTGGGCGGGTGGCCTCTAACACACCCTCCAATCAATACATCATAAGCGAGTGTTTTAATTAAAAGTTGTAAAATGCAAAGAAGCAAAAAAACATTCATATCATTATTTTCGTTTTCCATTAGTTGTGAAACGGTTATTATATTTTTATTTCTATTGGTTTGGTTTTTCTTATTGTTTACGTATTTTTGGCTTTCAGATATCGAATTATTTCTTGTTTTTGTTCACCATTAGAAGTTGATTGGGATTTAGAGGCTTGCTCCATCTGTGAATTTGTGTTGTTATCATACACTATTAAATTAAGTAATTACTTCATTTCCATTACCGACTAATTTTGGTGACGTATTTTCGAGGTTTGTTAACCTATCCAATAAATACTTATTATTTATGATCAGATGATGGTTATTATTTTCAAGTAGTTTAATAGTTTCTTCTAGTTTTGATACGATCTTGCTGAGATGTTCAACTTTTTGTATTAGTGGTGCGTTGGAGTTGCCTTCAATTGTGCAGACGTGGTTAGGTTGTGAGTGCTTCTTTCCCTTAGTAAAACATCCAGGGTGGAATGATGCACCACATTCACTACACTCTACGACTTCTCTAATCACCGTTTTTTACAATATTTGTAAGTACATACTTTATTTTCAGATATATTTTCTTCAGAGCCAGCATCGTCGCCTCCATATTTATTATTATATAAATATTTACACAAATGAGAATATTGATGAAATTAATGAACTATCAAGTTTCTTGGAATTAAAGTTTTAATAATTAAAACCACCGCCTATGATTTAGTGATTGGAGGGTGGGATAGTGGCCACCCACCTTACATATGTTTTCTTACTCTCACCACTGTCACTCTATTAGATTCCAAAAACAACAGCAGTGTAAGTGTAGATGATGTTTAAAAATTTGAAAACAGTATTTTACTTAATGTTTGAATGTATATGTAGGATGGGTGGGTGGCCACTATCTCACCCTCCAATTAATAAAATATAAGCGAGTGTTTTATTGAATGTTGGATGGACGAGTATCCACTATCCCATTATATAGTTATAAATGTTTAACGATTTCTTAAAAGAAAGTTTGTAAAAGAAATATTTGATTGAATTTAAACCATTTTAAGTTTACAAATTTTCTTATGTTTTTACAAAATTGAAGATGGTTTGGAAATTATCTAACAACCATATATTCAGGCCACCTTACATCTTTAATTTTATTATAATCAATCTCATTGCTTTAACTTCTTAAAAGAAACGATAACAGTCTTAACGTTGATGTTGATGAATTGCTTTTAAAGTTTTTCTATTCTTCTATTTTAGGACTTAATTACTATTTTATTAAATTGTATAATCAAAATCAACTCCAATAAAATAAAGAGGAAAATGGTGAAAATTTTTCATATAACTATTGCTGGAAAACTCTAGAAATATTTAAAAACTTTCTTCAAAAAAAATATATTTCGATCTTTAATTTCACATCAGTATCAGCTGAGAAGAATAATGTTAAAAACTCTAGAAATCTGGAAGATGTTGCTAGATAATTTTAGTAATCCTCACAAATTTTAACCAGTTAACTGAGTTTGACGAATCGATATTGTGATACACCGAAATTGGCACTTTCAAAACTGAGCGACACATTTAACTGGTTAAGAAAAAAAAACTAAAAAAATCTAATAAAACAAACCAAGAAACGGTAAAAAAATGCTCATAAAATATAAGAAAGTATGCTGGAGAATTCTAGAAATCTGTAAGAAATTTTTCTGGAAAATTCTAGAAACCTCAAATACTCCTAGAAATTTTTCGAAAAATGATATTATGGAAATTTAATAGTAGTAGCTTAAAATGTATTTCTATCTTAAATTCACATCATTATAGCTCTGTCCTTATGAGATTTTTTTTAAATTTTGAAAAATGGAAGAAATATTGCTAACAAAATTTAGAAACCTCGAACATTTTGATGAATATTTTTAGAAATTCCTATAATTTTAAAGAGAAAAGAGTTAATAATTCCAATAAAATAATGAAAGAAATGGTGAAAAATTCTAATAAAATGGAAGAAAATATGTTGAAAAATTTCAGAAATATGAGAATATTGACGTAATTAATAAACTGTTAATTTTCTTATAATTAAAAGTGTAATAGGGGTTGTATCGCATGTGTTTTACTGATTAGAGGGTGGAATAGAGGCCACCCAACCACCCTACATATATATCATAACTTTAATTGCTAATCGTTGATGATTTTGTTGCTAAAAAACATGTGACAGTTGACTTTTGCCAATTAACATTTGACTTTTGACTGTTGACATTCGACATTTGTCATTTGATATGTGACGTTTGACATATTTGACATTTGAGATTTGACATTTTATATTATAACATCTAAAATTTGGTATTTCATAATTAACATTTGGTATTTGATATTTAGAAATTAACATTTGACATTTGACTTTTTATTTTTGACTTTTCTTATTTGACATTATACATATTACTTTTGACATTTGACATTTACCCGCAAAAAAAATGATAAAAGATTTAGATATTGAAATTAAAATTTCATATTTTTTTATATTCTTAAAAAATTCAAATATTTTCTAAAATTCCATGTTTTAGAAATCCACATAAACAACGCAATGTAAAAACCATAATTAGACATATTAAAATGAAAAAATTGTCTCATCTAACTTTTAAAAATCCTAATAAACATTTGATATTTGACATTTGACAATTAACATTTTACATTTTACTCTTGACATTTGACATTTACGCGTAGTAAAAGTAGTAGTAGTAAAAGTTTTAGATTTTAAAATTTTAATTTTGTCAGTGTTAGATGTTTACAGAAACGAAAACATTGTCTAAATTCCTAGAAAAAAGTAGAAGATATTATAAAATGCGAAAACTTTTAAAATCTTAAAAGTTTTGTAAATTATAGGAGTATTTCAATATATATTTATTTATTTATTTATTTACGGAAGGCCATTACAACATAAGAATACAACTTTACAATAACATTAAAATATTAAAAAGTGTACAAATTAAAAATAACAACAATACAATTGAATATCTTTAGAAATGACATTTAATATTGGACATTTGGCATTTGATATTTAACATTTGACATTTTTATAATATTTTTACATTCTTGTGAACATTGTACAATGGTATTACCCGTTAATAAATAAATAAATTTGAAATTTGACATCTGACATTTGACATTGTACATTTTAGTTTGGACATTTGGCATTTACGCGTAAAAAATTGTGATAAAATTTTTAGATACTAAAATGTTAATAACAATAAACAAAAGAGTCAAAACAGTCGAATTAATTAAGTTTATTATAAAAAGTGTAAGACATATTAAAATGCGAAAATGTCTAATCTAACTTTTAAAAATACTGAAAACGTTTATTATTTGACATTTGAGATTTGATATTTTGACATTTGATATTTGACGTTTGATATTTGACAATTGATATTTTGACATTTGATATTTATTTATTTATTTATTTATTCGACATTTGATATTTGACATTTTATATTTGACATTTACAATTTAAAATTTGACAATTAACATTTGACATTTGATATTTGGAAATTAACATTAACATTTGACTTTTGATTTTAAACTTTTACATTATACACTTTAATCTTAAAAAATAAAACAAAACCAAAATTTAAGTTTAAATACAAATGATTTTCAATAGCTAATCTTTTCTTTCTAATTTAGATTTAAAGTTTGCTCACCCATCATGCATAAAAATTTGTTAATTAACTTCCTCAAAGATTTTACCTTTTGAATTTCTTCTTTGTTCAAAACGTTTTGTAATTAATTTTACTCCAAACGGCGAGACGATCAGTAATTGTGATTTATATGTATATGTAGGGTGGGTGGGTGGCCTCTATCCCATCCTCCGATCAGTAAAACATCATCAAAATTTGTTTGAATAACTTGTATGAATAAATCTCTAAATATTACAATTATTTTGTGTTTATTTACATTTTTCAACTATTAATTAAAACCCTTGCTTATGTTTCACTGATTGGAGGGTGAATAGAGGCCACCCACCCACCCTACATATATATAATTACTTCAATTACTAATCGTTGATGATTTTGCTGCTAAAAACAATCAAACCCTTAATTTAATTTAAAAAAAAAATAAAACAAAACCAAAATTTAAGTTTAAATATAAATGATTTTCAATAGATAATCTTTTCTAATTTAGATTTAAAGTCTGCTCGCCCATCATTCATAAAAATTTGTTAATTTACTTACTCAAAGATTTTACCTTTTGAATTTCTTCTTTGTTCAAAAAGTTTTAATTAATTAATTAATTTTACTCCAAACGGCGAGACGATCAGTAATTGTGATTTAATCTTTCAACCCAAGGTGTTATCGAAGTACGTAGAATTACTACGAAACGGGATGGAGTGTTACAAGAAACACCTAGCCACATCCTAAAATTCAACAAACCAACACTGCCAGCCAGCATCAAAGGAGGTTTTCTTAATTTGCCTATTCGGGCATATATACCTGCACCATTACGGTGCTTTAAATGCCAGGCTTTTGGGCATACCGCAACGCATGGAACCAATCATATGTGTAAACTGTGAAGGAGGACACTCAGCCCGTTCTAGAAACTGCCCTAAATATAAATTTGAAATGGCTATTCAAGAATTAAAAGTCAAAGAAAAAATAACATATTTTGAGGCAAAAAAACGTATCTCTCCACAAACTCCTACTGTTGGTGTCTCATATTCTAGAGCAACAGCAACTAAGCCGATAAACCAGTACGAGGACTTACTAAGTCTACTATTGCCACAGTTAAAAATAACCATCAAGGAATCAGTGAGGGAGCATATGCGTGAATTGAAAGTGCCAAAGGAGGCAATTCAGATGCCTCCACCAAAACCCCAATGGTTTGTTAAGAGAATGATGGGGAATCGTCAACAGGGCGCTCCCTGTAAATAAACAACAGGGGGCGAGTCACACGCCCTCTGTTGAAAAACAACAGGGAGCCAGTTGGGAGCTCCATAAACAGCAGGAGAAACCGAGAAAGGGTTATCCCTGTTGTTGAGCAAATGCTGGCGGCTAGATCTGCCTCGTCGGCAGCATCAATCGCCACGCCTTCTTCTGCTCTACCAGCCAAGACCAAGACAACGCCCGAGCAGCTCTCAATAGACATGGATAGTTACATGTCATTCAGTGAGCTGTCAACTAAGAGAGGAGCTGCCGTAGCAAGTCTCTCTTTTTCTGAAAGTTACTCCATCGAGGAAACACCTACAGATGGTGGGACCGTAGAAAAGAAGAAGGTAAAAAGAAAACCGGGATGGCAGAGAGGTGTTCCGAGGAAGTTTGGGAGTTCTCAGAGGAGAGATCCCCGTGGTCGCCCGATAGAGGATTTCCTCAATCAAAGTGACGCGGTTCTTCTCAACGGGGATTCCCCTGCTCATTTTAGCGCTAGAGGATCTGAGTTCACAGCGATTGACTTATCGTTTTCATCTCCCCGTTTGACCACCAATCTCTCGTGGCAAGTTATTAATGATTTGCACGGTAGCTATTATTTTCCAATAGCTATTAAAACCATCGTTTGACGGGTCAGTCAGTCTCCCGGAAATGGTGCCTCGACAAGGCAGACATCGCCTGTTATGGAAGCAACTAGTCATTTTATTCCTAGATCTAGTGGAAAAATGATGGGTCCGCCTGTTCCATGGTGGAACCAAGAAATAAAGATTGAGGAGAAAAAGAAGGCTTTAAACAGGTTTAGGCGGTCTCCTACCCAGGAAAATATGATTGCTTTCAAGAAGCGACGCGCATTTGCACATCGCAAAATTCTATTCTATCAAATGCTATTGCATCCCACTTCCACTCTACCAGTAGCTCTCAGAATTATAATATTACTTTTCTGGGTAATAAACCCAACCTAAAGATCCCCCTGAACTTCTTCTCACCAGAGCCTAAGACTTATAAAGCTCCGTTTTCAAAGAGGGAATTAGATGAGGCCATAAACTCTGTGGGTGTATCAAAATCATCAGGTCCAGATTGCATCCCATATCAGATTATCCGACAGCTTCCAGCATGTATGAGGGAATACCTGCTCGACATCTATAATCTGATATGGGACAGGGGCGTCTATCCTAAATGCTGGAAAACAGCTATTATCCTACCTCTTTTGAAACCTGACAAGGACCCTACCAATGTTAACAGTTACCGGCCAATATCTTTAACTAGCTGCTTAGTGAAAATTTAAGAAAAAATAGTAATGGTATGGATGCTGGAGACGAATGGCCTCCTAGCAAAATATCAAGCAGGTTTTCGAAAGTACCACAGCACGCTCGATCAACTTGTACATTTAGAGAACTCCATTAAGGATGCCTTCTTGGAGAGAAAACACCTCATAGCGGTGTTTTTTTTTTATCTAGAGAAGGCATACGATATGACCTGGAGATATGGAGTTCTCCAGAAATTATATAATTGGGGATTCAGAGGGCATCTGCCCACATTTATTAAGTCATTTATGTGTGATCGTTCATTTAGGGTAAGAATTGGGGATACCGAGTCGGCGTTGTTTGCGCTGGAAAACGGTATTCACCAAGGTTCAACTATAAGTGTGACTTTGTTTGCTATTGCAGTGAACGACATAGCAGAATCAGTGAACGGTCCGGTGGGAAAGTGTCTGTATGTCGATGACTTAGTCATATATAAATCGGCAGCTACAGACAATTATTGACAAGGTGAATAGTGATGCAGAGTCTAGAGGCTTTCGTTTTTCTGAAACTAAAACCTCATGTGTACATTTCTGTACTTGGACACCCACATCATGATCCCAGCTTGTTTCTCTGTGGTACAAGAATACAAGTGGTCAACAATATCCGGTTTCTGGGGCTACGCTTCGATAACACTCTGTCCTATCGGGCCCATATTGACGAGCTGGTCCAGCGGTCGAAAAAAGCCTTGAATGTAATCAAAAGCCTGGCCAGCATCAACTGGGGAGCACGAAAAGAGACACTACTGCAGTTGTACAAAGCTCTGGTTCTGTCCAGATTGACTACGGGTGTGCGGTATATTCTTCGTCCCGAAAATCCTGGTTGAAAGTCTTAGACCCAATCCATCACGCAGGTATCAGGTGTGCCACTGGTGCCTTTCGGACGAGTCCTGCACCGAGCCTCAACTCAACTCGCAGCAGAGGCTCGGTGCAGGACTCGTCCGAAAGGCACCAGTGGCACACCTGATACCTGCGTAATGGATTGGGTCTAAGGATTTCAACCAGGATTTTCGGGTCGAAGAATATACCGCACAGCCGTAGTCAACTCTCCTGAGTGCGTGCCGTAACCGCTTCGGTTTACAGTACGCGGCGGCAATGCATGCAAGGACGACACTTTATGTATACCACAGAGCAACAGAGGAAATATAGGAATAGATATTTATACCTTTACCAAACACGTAATCAGTGACTGGGGCTTCTCAATCCTCAAACCTCGTGATAATATACCATCAAAATTGGTTGTGCATCATCTTGAAAGGTTTGAATCTCTTCTCTTATCCTTTACGTACATAATCTTGTATAATTTTGAATCTAGCTGTATCACTTCCGAGGACATCAATTTCAGTTTTTAATTGTTGATAAACGCTGTCCACACCTTCTGACGTTGAAGATTTCAATAAATTGTAAGCTATTTCCAATTCCATTAGGTTTTCATTCATTTTATTTTTAAGAAAAGCATCAATAAATCTCGATTTTGAAACTTGTTTGATGATTAATCCTTGTAACTCGAATAAGACTCCATAAACTTTCTTCATTTGTGATTGACTTAATTTACCACGCACCCTTCATATGTACTTTAACTTCAGTTACTAATCGTCGTTACGTTTTTAAAGAAATTAATGACAAAATTGTTAGCGTGAATGAAAACATTGAAAAAATAGAATTTATTGTAAATTTAAACAGTGTCAGTTGGGTTTCCTTGAATTAAAGGAAGGGCCATAAAACACCCACCTAATCCAATTCAAATTCCAACATGACTTTCTTCATTGAATTAATATCAAAGATTAATTTCATTACGTTTTAGAAGGAATATCTGATTGTATTTTCATTTTGAAAATCGATAGCAATTGAATACATACAGGACTGCAGCTTTATGAAATCATGTCACATATGGCAGGAATTTTCAGTATTCTCCTCATAGAGGCTCTCAAAATGCCTCTTAGCTTCTTCTAGAGAGGTCTGAGGTTTGTTTCCACCGATTATTGTACCAATATGCCCACATGCTCTAGACACCTAGAACTTGCCACCTTTTTTTCTGACTGCAGCAGCTGCAACTTATAGAAGCTGTTTTTCTGACAAAGTTGGTTACACCCAATACAGCAATATACTTATCATTTCCACTTTGGTATACATGTGTTTTATCCTTTAAACTGGAATCTAGATCAACAGCAGTTCCACCTTTCAATGTTAAAGTAACTATGCTTGGAACCGAGCTTTTGTAAAAACTTCTCGATCTTGATTTAAAGCTAGCTAAACGTTCTGCTGGTAAACGATTTTTAAGATCCAATATCTAGTTAGTAATACTTTTCTCAATCACTAGTTCTGTCACAGGTGTTTTAGAATTTTTGACGGTATCGAGAAAATCTTTTGATGCTAGCATTTTGGGCATCAGCCATTCAAGATCCAAGCTTTTCGACCATATATATTTGGTGGATAGCACAGCCATAACAGCTTCAGTGATCTTGATGACCTCTTTTAAACTTAAATTGTCCATCGTTTGTTGAAGATAATGCTAAAGATTGTGAAACTGTATGCTGTTTTTTTTTTTAATTCAGCTTTGAACTTTCAATATAAAAATTTACAAAAATTATGCGCTCTCCAAATATGACCTAGATTAAGATTGAGTGTAGATTTTTTTTCAGCATGCTTCTGTATATATTTCACTAATTATCTTAATTAACATCACCGCTTCATTAGGCAGATGTTTTTTTTTTCTGAAGCGCAGTTTAAAAATTAATATAAAAACTTCCCGAATGAAAATGCGCCTGGTGGTTGAACAGTTATATTCAGGTCCGCTGAAAGAGTCCGAGATTTTCAAGTAAATTAAAGTGGCGACTGAAACGTGTCGTCGTTCGACGCCGTGTTGACCGTCCTTAATTCTCCCCCCGCCCCCTCACCGAACCGCCCCTACGGATCGATCCTGAGTGGTTCACGGCGTGATGAATTATCCATGTAGCAGCATCAGGTGCGAATCGTTTTTAAGATTTATCCAGGGCCCCGAGCACTGATGATTGATGTGACCCCCCGGTTGCCGCTCGATACTCTCCGACCGCCACCTACGACCCTTTACACCGCCGCCCGACAAAACGCACCACTTTATTTACCTACGCCATCCAATAGAAAACAATTACCAATCGAAAGACTGGCGAGAGAGAAAGAGGGGGGAAAAATAGTCTAAACATTGCCTCTTCCACCCCCCGAAATTAAATTAATCCTGCGGGAAACTGACGGGCGGCTACCTGTCGAAGGGGGCGATTTATCGGCCACCGGGTGATGTACGGCCTCTCTCTCTCTCTCTCGGCCATCAGACTGATTGCTCAGTTCTTGAGCAATATTAATATGTATTCGATGACGTCGTGCTATTCACCATCGGCGGGCAACAGCTGCGTGAATTTTATTACCATTTATTTGAATATGCAACTGGCACGCCGTAACATTCGTTCCGATCTAATTTTCTCAAAATTTCCACTAAATTCGATGGAAATTAAATTCCGAACGCACGTGGCCACAATGACGATCGATAATACTAAAACAGACATGCATGATAACTTTTTGTTGCCTGTATTACAAAACTTACCTTGCTATAAACAAATTACATGGTTCTAGCAGGATGGAGCAACGTCACACAGGTCCAATTGTGGTGCTATTTCTGATTTAACCTCTATCGACTTTCTCATGAGGGTTTACCTCAAATATAAAGTTTTACGCGTTCATTAAAACACTCCAGTGATGGAGAACTGGCAAAAATTACACAATATTTTTTAAGCGGTTTTAAAAGAACTTTGAACTCTTTCTTTTTTTAGTGTTGGTCCGGAAATGGCAGAAAGAGTCCAGACATACGTTCCCCATTTTCTCGCAAGTCGGCTAATGCATTGTAAGTCGCGGTCGGGCTTTAATGGGCCTTATAAATCCGCGTGATTCATTTACGGATATTATTTATAGTGGAGTGGGTTTTTTAAAGTCCCCGTTTTATTGTTTTCCCGTGAGTGCTACTCGATAGCTGATGGATGCCAGCGTTTTATTACATTCCGCTTATAAATAGAGGAATAATGGAAATATTTCTGTGTATTAGAATTTTTATTGTGCACGTGATTTCCTGTCGAAAAGTAATACCTTCTACGAAGAAATACCATGCAATTTGTTTATATTTGAGAAATTTCTCATTGCGTCTTATTAAACATAAAAAAAAACCAGTTGGATACATCGTTACTTTTAATACTATTGCGACTAGTAAAGACAACGTAATGAAAAGTATTAACAAACTAAAAAATTCTAGTAGCCATGATATTAACAAGTGCTTAGTTTTTTAATTTCCCTATATAGAATATAGAGAAAGTCTTGTTTTCTAGAAAAATTTTTGAAGTCCCCTTAGACAATTAAATATTTATTATTAGAAAATGTTCAACAGTTTGATTTTTTTTTAATTCAAGCAATTTAAATTTGTTTACTGTCGAGGAATTCAAATATTTTACCGCTTTGTCAGTGCCAACTATTTTACTGTTATTTAGTGTAATAATCGTTATATTAAACTATAATAAACACAGTATTAACCTAACCTTAAAAACGTGATTATTACTTATTCTATCGTACTCTTGACCTACCTCAACACACAATACAATGACCTCTCGTACTCCTGACCTGCCTTAATGTCTAGACTGTTGAGGTAGGTCAAGAGTACGCTAGAGTTGAAGCGGGAAAATAGGCGCTAGAGGTTAACGCATAGTTTATTGTCGTAGGTCAAGAGTACGCTCGGTTAAATATACTAAAAAAAACAGCTTAAATTATTTAAATTTTTACCAAAAACATATAAACTGATTTAAAAATTTCTGAAAATATATTTTAAAATTTACTTGAAGCAATTGACTGAGAAATAATTGAAGTTTGAATTGTGTATTTTCACTTGATTTAAATAAATTTTATTGTAAGAATCCAATGGTGCAAAAAAAATTATAATCTGATAGTTACTTTGGAAGTTATTGTAAAAAAAAAGAAAAACAATTGAAGTTCCAATTAATTAATTGTTAATTAATTAATTGTTGCAAGATTTTTTTAAATTTAAACATGATTGCCAGAGTTATGGTTGAAAACCTGAAACACAATTAAGCTCCAAATTTTAAATTCTTGCCACATGAGAATAATCAATTATTATCCAAGAAATTCAATTGTTCAACTGATTTATTGACAACAATTTTGATTACTAATTAACAATTGTTTTTAAATTAGTATTTAAAGACTTTTGTCAAATTTTAATAAATTTTCATTTGTTTTTATTACCAATATTTTGTCTCTGCTGTTCTTAAGCAATATTGAAGTGATTTTTAGTTTTAACCTTTTATTATAAATTATTTCCATTGATATTATATTTATTTTGCTTTTGTCTATTTGTCAATTGTTTTTTTTTTACAAATACCCAATAATTTCAATTGATTTCTAGAGTGATATTCACTTGTTTTCTTGCTTTTAACAATTTTAAGTATTTTCTGAGGACACATTCAATAATTTTAGAGGTTTTTAAACCATTCGTTTAAATAATTTTCAATTTTTCTATCAATTGTAAATTTGTAACTCAAGTAATTTCAACTGTTTTCCTATCCTATTGTTTTATTGTTTCGTCAATTTCAACTTTAAATATTTTATCTATCATTACGTAAAGGTACAAAAACTTAGATGTCAATTTAATTAAAATTATTTTCATTAGTAAATATTTTATCGTTTCCATTTTAAATTTCTAATAATTTTAATTATTTTCTGAAAGGACATACAATTGATAAAAATTGAAAATAGTTTATTAAAAAAATAGTTGAAAGTGGCAAAAGTCTCAGTTGAAACACTTTTCTCACTTTCAACTCTTTTTTATGAATAATTTTCAATTTTTATTACTTATCATTTTTTTCTACCACTTTTATCCATATATCAATTGTTTTTGCAAATAATAATTGTTATTATTATTGTAAATTTATTTTTCTTCGATGGAAATTCTTGAAAACCAAACAATTTGCTGGAATTTTTTGATTTTCCAGAATTTAAATTCTTTATTATAGCACTTGTTAGTTTATAACAGAGCTTTTAGCTTAAAAATTATTGTTGAGTAGATGGGTCTCCATTATCACATTTATAAAAGGTGAGTTTTTTTTTTTTAGATGTTTTCTATGGGGATCTCGGAAACTATAAGATAGATAGAAAAACTGTTAAATGGGGAAAGAAGTGTAGATTTACGAGTGAATTTACACTTCTTTCCCTATTTAACCGTTTTACTATCTCTTATAGTTTCCGGGATTCCCATAAAGAACATCGAAAAAACTCGCGCTGTATAACACAAGTTAGAGTTTTCAGAAAATTAATGAACAAAAGAGAATGTTTCCCTTATAGAAAAATATTTAAGACTCTGTACAATTAAATATTTATTCAGTAAAACCCTCAGGTATGTATTATCGTTTGGAGGGAGGGTTAGAGGCCACCCACCCACCCTACATATACAATATTATTTTTATTTGTATCAGTGTTCCCTATTCCAGGAAATTGGAGCAGTGTTAGTGATGTGTTTTTTTGGGGAATTCAACGAATTTGTAGGGCGAGTGGGTGGCCACTATTACACCCTCCAATTTCTAAACACAAACCAGAGTGTTAAATATATGCACGCAAGAGAATATTTTCTTAATAAAAATGTTATGCTATATTTACGCAGGGAAACTATTGTGTGTTTTACTTATTGGAAAGTGAATTAGAACGAATCTAAAAGTTTTTTTAACCTCAATCGATGATCAAAAAATAGTAAAGGATCCTTAGATTAAAAACAAAAAAATGATTCACTATAATATCATCAAAAACTTTACACATTCTAAAATGATTATTAATAACAATAATCATCAAATATAGAATTTGCTAAATAACATACAACCCACCTTACATATATATTTTACTTCAGCTGCTATCACTGTTTATATTTCCTGGTGAATAATAGAGAGTTAATGATTAGATTAAATAGAAATGCATACTTTAGTTTTCATTTTTAGTTAAATTTCAATTTTTTTCAATTTCAATATTACACGTAAATTTAATACATATTTCAGTTGGTTAATACAGGTTTTAGTGGTTAAAACATAGTGAATTTTTCAATTCAGTGTAAGTATGGATTACCACATGGTAACGGTCGCAACTATTCTCTTTATTTCAGTTGTTTTTTTTTCTGTAAAGTTTCAATTATTTTCAGTGAATATTTTAATATTTTTTAAGGATACTTGAACTGTTTTTTTACAGATTAAAATTTTTTAATTTTGAATTTTTAAATGGTTTGCATTTTTGTAAATTTATATATATTTTTAAAGATTTTCAATTGTTTCTTATTCATATAAGTGCAACTCTTTTAAAGCAAACGTTTCTTCAAGAAAAAATACAACTCTTTAATTAGATTTTCAAATTAAGCATTCGACTTGTAATTTGTTTAAATACCTCAATGTTATAAAAAAACGTATTTTATTCTATTTTTCCTTTGAGGTTTTAATTTTGTAGGAAATTTTCAGCATTCTTCATTGAAATTACTAAAATAATTTTCTTATGTCTCAAAAATGGTTTTGAATGTTTTTACTGTTTTTGCTTTTTTTTGTTTTCTTTTATTATTTTCCCTTTTCTTCTCCGGATTTTGAAAAACGTTATTTTTAATGTCTAGAATTGACATTTTTTTTTTTTAATTCTATCAATTGTTGATCTTTTTTAAAATAGTTGGTTTTAACTCTTTGTTTTTTTTTTCATTTCTTCAGCGGTTTTTGAATGTTATAAAAACCGTCCTAACTTCTAGACTTTTTGCATTCACTGAGTAAATTTTTGGAAAACATTTCTTTAGTATATTACAAAAGCGTATCTTTTTATTTTCTTCAAGTTTCTTTTTAACTTTAAAAACGTATTTTCTCCTGCTTGTTTATTTAAATAATTAATTCTCATTGTCAGATTTTTCAACATTCTTTATTTATTTTCTTCTTTGCATTTTCTTAAAGCACTTTCCTGTATTTCTAAAATGCTATAGGTGATTTTTCGTCTTTTATTTTTTCTTCTTATTTCTTCTTTTGGTTTAGTTTTATCCTTCCTTCTTCTCTAGATTTTCTTAAATTTTTCCTTGGTTTTGATATCTCTAAAACTTATCTTTTTTGAAATGTCATTTAGTTATAGATTATTTTAGCGTCCTTGTTTTTATCTCTTTCCACTTTCCCTAGTTTTTTAGTGTTTTTTGAATATTCTAAAAAAATCCTCGTTTCTAGATTAGTGATTTTAAAAAAATCCTTAACATCTTTAGTATATTTTAAAAACTTATCTTCTCTTCATTTTATTTTCTTTAATTTTTTTAATATTCTAGAAACTTTTCTAATTTCTAAATATGTAAGCATCATCTCTTCAATCTTTTAAAACTTCTAGAAACTTTGGTTTTAGTTTTTTAACATTCACTTGATGAATTTTCTGAAAATATTATCATAATGTCTCTAGAATATTTTAGAAATTTAACTTGTTCGATTTTTATTCTTATAGAAACTTATTACTAAATTTGTTTCCATTCTGTAAGTTTTTGAAAAACATATCCTCAATATCTCTAATATATTATATAATAAGAAAACTTCATTTAAATTTCTTTAAGACTTTTTTTTAAATATTCTAGAATATCTGACATATATTAAAACATCACCTCAACATCTTTAGAATGTTTAATTAAATGAAAATAATTATATATCTTACTTCAGTATTTTATTTAATCATTAGTGATTAAATAAATTAGTGAAGTCAGAAATATAATTGTATGTATGTATGTATGTATGTATTTTATTTATTCAATGTGCTTACATAATATATTCAAATATAAGTTTTCGATTTTACAAAAATTTTGGTCACACACGAAAAGGCTTAAGTTCACTTGTTGTGTTCTTCCACTTGCGCCCATTTTTTAAGCAGACTAGGGATGGTCACCTTAGTTCCTTTATTGCTATTTTTGGCTGCTTTTGCAGCATTTTACTCAAAATTTTGAGTATTTTTTACTGACTTTGTCAGTTTGACGTATTAATCAATTTTTATTTAATTGAATATTAAACTTCACATAACTCACAAATACATATTTATCTTTAGAATGCATTAGGAAATTTCTTTTTCTTTATGGCTTTTTTAAGGTTTTTTAAATATTTCATAACCTGGTCTCATTTCTATTTTTCTCACTTTCTTCTCTAGATTTTAAAAGAAAAAGATCTTTGATATCACAAAAAAATTCTAAAAACTTTTCTGTTTTGAAATTTTAATAATTTCTATCTTCTATCTTAGTTTAGTTAAGTTTATTTACTTTATTTGTATTACGAATTATTATCTTATTTTTCTATTTTTTAGTATTTCGTATTTCTTCTTTTGATTTCCTAAAAACATTTCTCTCTCTTTTATTATATATTTCTTTTTCTTTGTATTTATTTCAGTTTCTTCAAAGGTTTCTAATGCTCTACAAACTCTTCCTATTTTCAGATTTTTATTATTTTATCTCTAAATTTTCTGAAAACATTTTCTTAATGTCTCTAGAATGTTTAAGAAACTTCGTTTCTCTTTGTCAAAGTATTTTTTTTTATTACATAAACATTTCTTACACTGAATTGAAAACATTCACTGTGAATTCTAAAAATTAGGACGGACATTCAAAAACCATTGAAGAAATAAAAAAAGAAAAGAGATAAAACTATGAATGCTAAAAAAATCAACAATTGAGTAAAATTTCAAAATAGAAAAATGTCAAAACGTTTTAGACACCAATATATAACGTTTTTCAAAATCCAGAGAAGAAAGGAAAAATAATAAAAGAGAAGAATAGGAAAACAATCAAAAATATTTTTCTTTGTTGTTAATTTTCTTTTTTATTATATCTTTTGTTTTTTTTTTCTTTGTATTCCTCTTCAAGGTTTTCGAATCCTCTACAAACTCTTCCTATTTTTAGACTTTGATTATCTTATATCAAAATTTTCTAAAAACTTTTCTGTTTCAAAGTTGTAATCATTTCTATATTTATTTGCAGGCTCTCTCCGATCTTAGTTTAGTTTAGTTTATTGTCTTTATTTATATTATAGATTACTATTTTTATTTCTGCATATTCTAGTATTTCTTCTCTTGATTTCCCAAAAACATTTCTTTGTTGTTTATATTCTTTTTCATTTTATCTTTCCATTTTTCTTTATATTTCCGTTCCTCCGAGGTTTTCGAATGCTCTATGAACTCTTCCGATTTGTAAATTTTGATTATTTTAACTCTAAATTTTCTGAAAACTTTTTCTTAATGTCTGAATTGAAAAGTTGACTTGAATTCTAGAAACAAATTTTTATAACAATCAAGAAGAGCTGGAGAAATGAAAAAAAAAGAAAAGTGATGAAAAAATTGAAAAAAGAAAGAATGTCAAAACGTTAAAACACCAATATATAACTTATTTCAAAATCCAGAAAAGAAAGTAAAAATAATAAAAGAGAAGAACAGAAAAAGCAGTAAAAACATTCAAAAACATTTCTTTGTTGTTAATTTTCTCTTTTATTGTATCTTTCGTTTATTTATTTATATTTTCATTTCTTTAAGTTTTTGAATGCTCTACAAACTCTTCCTATTTTTATATTTTTTATTATTTTACTTCTAAATTTTCCGAAAACATTTTCTTAATGTCTCTGTAACGTTCAAGAAACTTCATTTCTCTTTTTTCAAAGTATTGTTTTTTTTTATAGTTGAGAAACATTTCTTACCCTGAATTGAAAAAGTCGATTTGAATTCTAGAAGTTAATATGGTTTTTATAATATTCACAAACCGTTGAAGAAATGAAGAAAAAAAAAAGAAAAGAGATGAAACCAAGAATGCTAAAAAAATCAACAATTGAGAGAAATTTCAAAAAAGAAAAAATGTCAAAACGTTTTAGACACCAATATATAATATTTTTCAAAATGCAGAGAAAAAAGGAAAAATAATAAAAGAATAGAAAAAAATAGAATAGAATTTTATTGGTCTGTTCATTGTTGGTACAATATTAGACACGTCAAATATAAAAAAAAGGAAACTATAAGAGAAGAACAGGAAAACGCGAAAATGGAAAAAATATTCAAAAACATTTGTTTGTTGTTTATTTTCTTTTTTATTATATCTTTCATTTTTTTCTTAATATTTTTGTTCCTTTAAGTTTTTCGAATGCTCTACAATACAAACTCTTCCTATTTTTAGATTTTGATTATTTTATCTTTAAATTTTCTGAAACCTTTTTCTTAATGTCTCTATAATGTTGAAGAAACTTATTTTCTCTTTTTTCAAAGCATTAATTTTTATATTTCAGAAACCTTTCTTGCACTGAATTGAAAAATTCACTGTAAATTCACTGTGAATTTTTCAATTCAGTTAGAGTATTCTCTTTATTGAAACTTTCCTTATTTCTAAAAAAAAAGATATTGATTTCTCTGAAATAAATATTTAATATTTTTTTGTTAAATTTCAATTGTTTCAAGTAAATTTTGAAATAACATTAGGAAACTGTTGGAAAATTCCAAGAAGAAAAAACTGTTGGAAAATTCTAAGAAGAAAAAATAATTGATTAAACAATTGAGAAATTTTAGAGAATTATTTCCAAGTTAAAAAAAATAAATATTTAAATTTAAAACTTAATTTTACGAAACAAGTTTTTAAAAATAGATATTAAAGTTTGCTTAGAAACAGTTGAAATATTACTATTAAACAGTTGGTATTATCTAAAAAACAGTTAAAAATTAAAAAAAACAATTTCTTGAAAATAAGGATGTAAAAATTGGACAGAAGATACAAATATTTTTGCTTAAAATCAAAAAACAAATAAAAATTTGCTTAGAAAACTATTGTAAATTTGAAAAATTAGTTGAGAAAGTTTAGAGAGATTATTCCAAATTTAAAAGAAATATTTAAACCTTATAAATTATTATAAATTTAAGCTTTAAAATATGTCTTTTAAATAGGTTCACAAATTTATATTTTTGACAATTAAAAATCATTAAAGATTTGTTTAAAAACAGTTGAAAGATCAATACGAGCAAATGAACACAATTAGCAAATAAAGCGAAAAAATTAAACAAAAGAATTTTTTTAAAGTAAGAAAAATTTTCCAAAGACAAAAGGAAAGATTTAAAAAAAAAGATGATAAATAGAATTGAAAAATTATATAGAAAACTGTAGAAATATTTCCTAAAACAAAAATAATTCTTTAAAAAATAGTTAATATTCAAGGAATTATTGCAAGACTAAACAAAATTTTTAGAACTTAAATTTTGTTTATAGAATTCAAAAGTTTAAATTTTACTAATCAAAACCGTAGAAGATTTTTTTAAAACGGCTGAATTATAACCTCAAAGCAATTGATATTTTCTAAATAAAATAGCACAAAATAAAATCTTAAAAATAAGTGGAAACAATTGTCAAAAGGAGAAGCAATTAAAAAAAAACAAGTGAAAGTTTGCTTAATTTATACATTTGCTAAGATGACTGAAAAAAAAACTATTAAAAATTGTTGAATATATAATTTAAAACAATGGAAATATCATCCTAAAACGATTGTATTTTCTAAGAAAAACAGTAGAAAATTTAAAAAAGAACATCATCCTCCTCAAAATAGAAGTCAATAAACTGTTTAAATTTTGTTTAACACTAAATCCAATTATAAATTTTCTAAGATAAGATTATAAAGCTGAAAATTTCAAAAAAAAAAAAATTCATTACAAAAACAGTTAGAAATTTCACGAAATTTAAAATTTAAAGAATTATTTTACCAAAAATGCTATTAAAATCGTTGAAGATTTTAAAAATAATAAAAATTAGTTTAGTAAGGAAAATAGTTTAAAGAAAATTAAAAAAACAATTATTAATTCGCTTAAAAACAGTTTTTTTTAAATAGTTAAAAATTTATTTAAAAAAAGTTGACTATATGCTCAAAACAAATCGATAATTTACTAAAATAAAGCAGGTTAAAAGTTTGCAGAATAATTTTCTTCAATAAAAGTCAAACATTAAGTTTGCTTAAAAAATTTACATTAATTAGAAAAACAATTCGTAAATCTATAACAAATGAGTGTTATTAAGACTAGTCTTCATAAGACTCATTTGTTGTAGATTTAAGAAATTTATTCGTGTTTTTCTAATTATTAATTAATTTTCTACAACGTAAAGAATTTTACTACATTTTTAAAATTTACATTACATATTCATTATTTAAGCACTACTCAATTGTAAATTTTTTTCTGTCCATACCGACTGACATGTTTTAACGTTATTATTAATTTTTTCAGCCTTATTTCAATCATCTGACATAAGCATACGGATATCTGACAAGCAATTAAATTTTAAATCAGTAACTGTTATGTACTGACTAATACTCTAAAAAAACAAATTGTAAACAAGAAAAAGAAATATTTGTCTCTTCGTTTATAAAAAAAATATGAAATGGTAAATCAATTGTCCTACTTTTTTTTCCCTTTACACCTTCTGAAATCGTAATTTATGCGTTTGGGAATCCCGCCGGATTGATTTGAAAAATGAAAAAAAAAACCGCTTTCGATACGTAACGTGTCGAATAATTGTTATTTAAATTTCTCATATCTGCGGAGCGACGTTCCGTCAGCTTTTGTAATTTATGCTCGGCTCCGTCGCCCCGGGTTAGGTTTAGGCAGCGGCAAATTAAAACGGATTTTTTTCGATTGAAACCGCTTGATTTATATTCCCCCGCACGACATAAAAAATTACTATACGTGTGTGTGTGTGTGTAATCTCGAAATCCGGTGCGCAAATATCGTAATTCACTTCCCGCCGTGGCGCACATAATGAAATTACGCCACTTATAAGTATCTAATTATGCTTTCCCCTCCCCTCCTCTCTTGAGATAACAGAAGACATTTGATTTAAGTTAATTTAAAATTTCGAGGACGGGAATATCGGGCGAATATGGCGCGCTCGCCCCTAACGACTTTAGTTGCTAAGTATTTGCATATTTCGGCGAGGGAGCTTTGTAGATTGTTTATCTGCTAATTTCACAGATCGTCGGGGCGTGCGTTATTGTTGTCAGTTTACCTTACAGCATTGTATACGCTTTTACCTTCTCTATTGACCACAGTATCTAGCCGAAAGCTATTAAGACCGTAAAACGAATTATATTTCGTATAATTATAAAAACACTAAAGTCTTTGGTAAATCTACTACGTTTTCTGATTATTATTTAATTATCTTGGTTACTAGTAATTAGTATGGAATTAATTTGTTTCCTTTTTGATTAAAAATATACTATGTATCACTTGATACATGATGAATTTTATTAACAGTGTTAGTTCAAGTTTATTTGCAGACATAACGTAAAGGATATTAATATATTTTATTGAATATAAATTTTCCTCGGGTATCCCTCTTGGCTCTAATTTAGGCCTGTCATAATTTTTATCTATATAACAAGTATTTATGGATTTAGGTTACATAACAGTCTTGATAATTTACTTTAATGTTTAATCATCATAAAAACCCATCTAGCGTTTACTTTTTTAAAATAGCGTTTATTTTAATGGCAGCAATTAATTAAATGAAAAAGTAATTACGCGTGTAATTAGAATGTATATGTGTAGGAAGCTTTTCCGAGTATCAGATGTACACAATTACAAGAGATGTGTGTACGTACATGTGTGCAGACAACAAGAATTAAAATATTAGGGCGTCGCGTATCCGTTATCATGTTTCAATTAGTGGGGAAGACGTCTGGGGGCGTACAGTTTCCACATTTCCCCATCCCTCGGTCTGTCTGCACACACAACAACCAACCCCCTTTTGCCGCACATACACACACACACATACGTAACGTTAACGTTTTTCCGGGTTTCCACTTACACCGGCATTAGTGCGGGTTTCGAGGGTGGCTCTACTCAATAATTAACTGTCGGAGGAATGCAAAGCGACATTCTATCATTCCATCATCTCGTCCGTCCAATAGCTCACTCATCCAAAAATGATAGCCAGGCCGACGTTGACGACCAATCGGGAACAATCCGCTCAGTGGAGCGTCGCAACCCCTTCAATAATATATCCTATTAAAGTGTTAACGTTCACCCGCAACATTTCATTTTTATTACTGAGCAGGGCTTATATATCCCTTTCATCCGTTTCCCCACATCCATCCCAGCTCGTTATTTCGTTTTGTCTTCCTGTCCCTCTATGTTTCGTTACTTTCTTTTTTTTTTCTCTCGTCAGCTCCTCTTATTCTGTATGCAGGCGCGCCTTTCAGCTCTCGCTTCCTGAAAACTTCGCTGAATTTACTTTGCCGCCGCCTCACAACTTCCACCATAAAATAATTCAAGATGTTTATTACAGCCAATAACCTGTTTTGTTCGTAATGCTGTTGCGGAGTTTGCATTCTTCTTCGCCGTGTACCGCGCGAATTTATAATAATCGTATTAACATTCGAAATGGTCGCGTTTTATTATTTCAAACCAATAAAAATTACGTTTACCTCGTGAAGCATATGGACAAAATGTTCGTAAACAGATATCTGAATTATTTAACGTATTTCATGAAATACAGAAATTATTTTAGGAGCGCTTACTTAACAAATACCTCACACCCCGGTTGTTTCAGTAATGATACATTCACTGTGCCAGTTTATTAGTCTACCATTATCTAATGTTATGTCAGTGGGGCCTGGCATCTGACAGATAATAAATAGATTAGTGCGGTTGCAAATTTGAATTAATCAATTTGTAAATGTGTGGCTTATTGCTTTATTATTACAACAAAATATCTTTAATGTTAATAGTATCCTTAATTTCATTTATCAGAATTAATGATTCCTAAATCGAAATTAGAAAAAATCATTTGTATCCTAAAACGCGATATTTATGTTATTGTCCTATCACGCTACTCTCCGTCCTAAGAAAATTTTACTAATCCCTCCTCAGAAAAAAAAACTACTGTCCTATATCTGACCGCATCCCGAATTACCAATTTGGCTTTCTTCCAAACCGATCTACTACCCTCCCACTCACTATCATAAACATCAAAACATGAAGTAAAGTCGTCAGCGATTCTATTGCTTAATTTTATTCAAAAAACGTTCGAGACTATCTGGCACCATGGGGTGTTCTACAAATGCTACATCATTACAATTCAAACCCATATTATTTTCATCTGTAAATAAGGCCTTACAAATTGGTCAAAAGTCAAAGTAAATAACTCTTACTCCCTTTCATTTACCAATGAACAAAGTCTGCCCCAAGGATTCCCTCTATCTCCACAATCCTACATTTTCTGTCATTTCCATTTTACTGTAATATTTAAACAACTCCTAACAAATAGATCAAAAGTCAAAATCAATAACTTTTACTCCCCTTCTTTTACCAATGAACACAGTCTGCTTCAAGGACCCCCTCAATCTACAGAACTCAACATTTTCTGCTTCGACATTTACAACACTAATCTCTCCAAATATCTCCTACAATTTGCAGATGACATCTACCTAACTAAAGCTCTACACACTCATCCGTAACTTTTTGACTTCCTGATATTGAATTGACGAAGGGGATATATGATGAAACTTTTAATTTGCTATTTTGCAGACCAGTGTTACAGGAACTCAACAAATTGTAATAAAACGACACAGTTGGGAGGGTTTTACGCATATTGTTGAACACTGCAAAGTGGCGAAGCATGTTGCAGTGTTCAACAATAAATGTGAAACCCTCCCAACTGTGTTGTTTTATTTCAATTTATTGACTTCCTGTAACACTGGTCTGCAAAATAGCAAATTAAAATCAATCATCACAAATCCCAACTCTTAATGCTCTATCATCTCTAACAATAATTATTCGCAAACAGTTTTTATCTCACAAATAACTGTTTCTACTTCTACCTCCGTAAAATACCTAGACATTACTATATAACAAAACCTGAATTTTAAAAACCACACAACTACGAACGAAACAAAAATCACAAATATAACTAAATTAGTCAGAAACTTAATATACAAACTCTACTTACAATAGTTACTTAAAAAGAGTGGAGATTTTTAATAAGAGATGAAATATGCCAAATGTAAGAAAATTTACAGAACAGAATATTTAGTAAAACAGCATTAAAAATCCATAACATGATTTCCCACCCTCTACTTAACTACGGCATTGCCCTTTTCTCCAACACCAGCAATCCTATTACCCATAATATCCAAGTTGGCGAGCATTCTTTCCTAAGAACATTAACTAAAATCCGTAACTGAACTTAAATCTTCTACATAATCATTCTAACCAACCCCAACACGATTCTACCCCTGAAATAAAACTGCACAGTTGAGAGGGTTTCACATTTATTGATGAACACTGCAATATGTTTCGCCAACCAACAATAAATGTGAAACCTTCTCAAATATGTAGTTTAACTATGAATAAAACTATATAGTTACTTTCAAAAATATATTGTAAGACGCTACAATTGTTTCGCCACACTGAGGCTTCTTCAGGCGAAGAAAATCTTACAATATATTTTTGAAAGTAACTATATAGTTTTATTCATAGTGAAGATGAACTTTCAACATTTATCAGCCTCATCAATCAATTATATGTAGTTTAATTTCAATATTATGAAGTTTCATTATGTTTCTACCTCTCTGTGAGGCTGACAAATCCGAACTAAAAGGCATCTAATCAATAATCATTTAATAGACTAGCCTACTAAAATAGAATTATTATACTATTATATATATATATATATATATATATATATATATATATATATATATATATATACAGGGTCTATTATAAAAGTAATGCACATGACTTTAATGTGACGCGATTATCTATTAATCGTTTGGTAAAACGGGTCTGTAAATGTGGTGAAGTGTCTGCTTTTCAATGCAGCCGGTCGCCAGTCTGCTCCAAACAGTCTGAATGGAAAGACGGAAAGCCTCCGCGTGAAGTGTATTTTCCGATTTTGTAACACGGTGCGTTCTCTTGAACAGCTATATGCAATCAACTTTTGTGTGCGGCATGAATGCAACCGACACATTCCAGATACTTCAAGAGGTCTTCAAGGAAGACTGTCTACGAGATGATGGCTTTCAAATAGGGTCGGCAGGAGATCTCCGATGAAGCCCGTACTAGACGCCCAACAAGGGCTTGTTTGATGTCTGAGGTATCGTCCATTTTGAATTTATACCACAGGAAGAAACTGTCAACTCGACCTTTTAGCTACAGGTGCTCAAGAGATTGAAACGCCTGGTTAAGGCTAGTCCAGCTCCATCATGGCAATGCTCCCAGCCATCCAGCCTTCATCGTACCATCCAGGAGTTTCAGGGTGCCTTTCAGGCATGGCAGACACGTATCCGCAAGTATATTGATGCTGGAGAGAGAGTATTTTAAGCTTTTGTACAGGAACGATCAGTAAATATATTTTTCCCAGAAAAAGCGCATTACTTTTATAATAGATCCCGTATTCTATTTGTACGATAGCTAAGAATGCTTAAAAAAAATGAAAAAAGACATGTTTAAACGCTTGATAAATTTTAAGAGTTATTGCAGAACACTTTTGGAAATATATGAGACAAATTGTTAAAAAAAAAAGACAAAATTGTAAAAATCATTTTGAATTTGGCGAAGAAATGGTCGGAAAATGTATTTGTTAGAAATTATAGAAAATACTAAAACCTGAATAATAAAATAAATTGTGGAGGCTTACAATTTGTAATACATTTTAATAATTTAAATCCAAATAACTGTTTTGCCATCACTTTTATAACCTACAAAATAAAATAAAAATCTCGCAGTTATTTTTATTAATATTATTCTAACAATATAAACGTATTTACAACGTTTCATATAAACATTGTCGTAGAATAATAAAAAACATTTTTGAAACCATATACTGTGCCAGTTTTTATTAAGGTATATAAAAAATTGTTATATCGACAAATGTATAAAAATATATTGTTTACAAATCTGTAATTTTAGCAGCTAGAAACAAAAAAAGTGTCATCTAAAAAAAGGAACTAATTGTAATCTGTAAATGATCTTGAATGATATTTGGATGAGATTTATTGCTCGTTGTACGAACGTAAATGACCTTGAGGTACCGTACGATTGTTGGATGACCTTGATCAAATATGCTGTATTTTGTTCCTTTTATAAAGGAAATTCTAGACATTGTTACTCAATATTATTATTCGTTGATTATGGGAGATAATAATATAGCAGAATATAACCATAGTCTAAAGAATAATATACATACAGATTCAATAACAGCTTTGAATACATTTTTGGAATTTCACGACTTGAAGCAATGCAATACAATTACAAATAATCCGAACAAAATATTAGATCTGTCTATTGTCTCAAATCAACTAAATTGTAAACTGCAAAGAGACCTAGAGCCTCTTGTAACTGAGGATCAATACTACCCTTCATTGCATTTAAGCATCTCTTTAGCATCTACACAGGTTTCGAAATTTGAAGTACAACACCAATACAATTACAACTTTAGGAAAGCTAATACAAACATACAGGTAATATAAATTGGGATAGCTTATCTGAGTGAACAACATGATGATGTAGATTTTTTATACTCTAAACTATACACTGCTCTTAATGCGAGCGTCCCTAAATTCAAACTGCGTAATCTCAAAAAGATACTCTGCAATGATTTGACTCTGAATTGGTTTGTGACATCAAACAGTAAGATAAGCTTGGATCTAAATATTTACGATCAAATAATGAAAGACATCGGAGGAAATATCAAGACTAACGTAGACTCGTTAAATTTACAATTGAAACGTGATCATTGAGAGTAAATTAAAAACTGAACCAACCAAATTTTAAAATTGCATGAAAAATTCCACCAGCATCCCTGGTAATATGAAAACAGAGAACGAGAATTACTGCAGTGTCATTGATATTGTTAATGCGTTTGCCAATCACTTCAAATTCTCATATCCATCTACTACCAGTAATTATAATGTTACAAGCCCCATAGTCCCTAAAGGAATGGGTTTGTTTTTGATTTTTTGACATCCTTCAACAACTAAAACGGCTTAAACGAAAGATCAACGCTGGATTAGATAACATACCATGTTTCTTACTTAAAATATTGTTGCTACGCTGTGTGTAAACCTTTAACTTAAACTTTTAATCAATGGCATCTTTCCTCAGGCCTGGAAGAGAGTTAAAATTGTGCCTGTTCATAAAACTTAATCAGATCATAAACTAAAGGTGTTGTATTGAGCAATCTTTTCTAAAATATTTGAAAGCATATAGAGCAGACGTATACTTTTCTATTACCATTAAACAACATAGTTTCATGTCAAGCCGATCTACAGCAACAATAAGCAGTTCTAAACTGATGTAATTTATATTTATTTGAGTAAGACATTTGACAATATTCCATATGCAATACTAGTGTCAAAACTGCACGATCTCAATATAGCAGGTAATATAATTCACGTGATTGACTCTTTACAAATTGTGAAGCATAGGCGCGCCCAATCTCTTCCATATGTGGTAATTGCTGTGGTACCACAAGGATCCAACCTAGGGCCACTGATGTTTCTTCTATTCATTAACGATGTGTGTAGTGCCATTTCATCTGAGGTATTAATGTATGCGGACGACATCAAACTTTACAGGAAAATCAACAATGTATTTTACAGTCGACTTCTTCAAGAGATAAATTAGATGCTTGTTGTACTGAAAAATTGTTGGAAATTATAGAAAATACTCAAATCTAAATAATAAATTCTGTAAGCTTCCACTTCGTAATACATTAATACAAAATAACTTTTAGTATCACTTTTAGTTTAGAAAACTATAATAACAAGTGTTATTTAAGAAGTTATATCAAACAAGTTATTTAGGAAGTTTCATTTTGAAACTTTTATAACCTTCAAAATAAAAATTCTCGCAGTTATTTTTACTAATATTATTTTAATCATCTAAAAGTATTTACAACCTTACAACGCAAACAATTCTTATATCGAAAAATGTATAAAAATGTATTGTTGGCAAATCAGTAATTTCAGCAGCAAGAAACAAAAGGATATTATGAATACAACTGTCATATAAAACAAGTAACTAATTTTAATCTGTAAATGACCTTGAATGATCTTTGGATGCAATTGATTGCCTTGCATGATCGTTTGAAAACCTTAAATATTTATCATATAATGAACTGTAGACTTTAAATATGCTTAAATGGTCAATTTTAAGCATTAATTAGAGGCTCATTGGTGATGTTTCACAATTTTTATATATTTCTCCGACTAGTTTCGACCGTTGGTCATTCTAGCAGTAGTGTGTAGTTAGGCTTAAATCTACCAATTTACAAGTTTTAATGGTTCTGAATGCCTGATTGGTCTTTTTTGGGCGACGGTCTTTGGAAACTACCGTCGTACTTCGTTAAAATGCGCTATTTATACCTGCGATGTTGACGGTTGACATTTTATAGGGCGTTTACGGTTTCTCGTGGTTGGACCAGATGGATAAACAGGACGTTTGTTAGTGTTACCTATGGTGATTAAAAGGGTGATACAGGTAGTAAAATATACGTGTTGTATGAAGTAGATTTCCAAGTGGGGTGTAATTGTTGGGCGTCGTCGCTTTTGTTGAGATTATCGGTATGTGTGCGGATTCAAAAGGGTGGTGCAGATAGTAAAATATGCTTGTTGCGTAACGTTAAGATTATCTGTATTTTTTTTTTATTTCGATTGCCTCGCGGATAAAGCCCTTTGTAAAATGATCTAATACAGCAATGAAAGTGGGTCGTAGTGTCGAAATTTATCTTGTTTATATTGTGTTAGTTTGGTTGGGTCTGAGATGAGAAAGGTATATCTTTTTCAAAGGTTCTAATGTGTTTGTGTAGCCGTACATTTTTTACTTTCTTTCTGTCGCCACATAGAATTTTGTATACCACTAGATTTTCAAGGGGAATAATTTCTTTTTCGAAAAATTAAAGTAAAAATGGTTTTTGTGTTGTGTTTTTTTAGTATTTTAGAGATTCTGTCAATTGTACCTCGTATGGACGGAAGAAATGTTATATAATTGAAAATTCTTGGGACGTATCTGTGTGTTTGGTGTTAGATTTTTATTTGAGTAAATATGTGACTGTAACTGGGAAGAAATCTTTTTAGACAAGAGGTGTCACGTGTAACTGTTTTTCTCGCTTGCAACAACTCATAATAAAACACATCCTTAATAACCCTCTAAATGCAGAGAAGAGTTTTCTTGACGAAACGATTAGTGTTTGCGACAGATTGTGATTATGATTCGAAAAGATTTACCCATGACTTTCTGCGTTTTGGATTATCATACATTTCTCATCGACCATAACGATTTTCCATAAGAAAGTATTATTAATGAGCAGAGAATAACACACTGCCACTCATTAATTTTTGTTGGTTTGGATGAGTTAATTTAGAATTCACTTTTCTTATTTCTGGATCGATTCCATCTAATCTAGGCGTTTGTAAATCAATTTTTCGGTTACTCTTAGCTATTCTACAAGCTTTTTCTGCGTTTGTGCCAAATGAATACTATTAAAGATTAGGTTAGGCTTTTCTTCGTACCAAGTGTCATTTTTAATCACTATATGTCATTCTCTCTTGAAATTTTTATTTTGCTTGTGTACCATTTTATGCATTATTTAGTCTTTCAATGTTATTGTCTATATGTTTGATAACTTTTCCCTGTTATTAGATCTATGTATCTGTTGGAAAATAAATTATTATTATTATTATTATTCTCAATTAAAAAAATCTGTTTTGTTGAGAAAAATTATTGATTTTAATTATGCAAAAATATTTTAATATTTTAATTTCATTCCATTGAAACTCTGTTGTATATTGTACTGATTTGAGGGTGGGTTAGAGGCCACCCACCCACCCTACATATACGCTTGTATCTAAACCATAATATATGGTTTTGTTTTAGTAAAATAGGTCAGTAATTTTAGTTTTAGTATCAAGAAATTTATAAGTAAATTTTGGTTTAAGTTTATGTGTATATGTAGGGTGGGTGCCCACTATTTCACCATCCAAATACTATAACATAGACAGGGGTTCTGATTTAAAAACTCTGTTTTGTTGAGGAAAATTATTGATTTTAATAATGCAATAACATTTAAGTTTTTTAATTTCTTTCCATTGAAACTCTGTCATAGGTTTTACTGATTGGAGGGTAGGTTAGAGGCCACCCACCCACCCTACATATACGTTTATATTTAAACCACAATATTTGGTTTGGTTTTTGTGAAATATGTCACTAATTTTTGTTTTAATATTAAGAAACTTTTAAGTAAATCCGGTTTAAGTTTAGGTGCATATGTAGGGTGGGTGGGTGGCCTCTATCCCACCATCCAATTACTATAACATAGACGAGGGTACTCAATTAAAAAATCGGTTGTTGAATAAATTTATTGATTTTAATTATGCAAAAACATTTTAATATTTTAATTTCCTTCCATTTAATCTCTGTCGCATGTTTTACTGTTTTGAGGGTGAGTTAGAGGCCACCCACCCACCCTACATATTCATTTACTTTTAACCCACAATATTTGGTTTGTTTTCTCAATTAAAAATTGTTTTTTGTTGAAGAAAGTTATTGATTTTAATTATGCAAAAACATTTTAATATTTTAATTTCCTTCCATTAAAACTGTGTCCTATGTTTTACTCATTGGAGGGTGGGTTAGAGGCCACCCACCTACCATACATATACGTTTACATCTAAACCACAATATTTGGTTTTGTTTTTTGTCAAATAGGTCAGTAATTTTAGTTTTAGTATCAAGAAATTTATAAGTAAATTCTGGTTTAAGTTTAAGTGCGTATGCAGGGTGGGTGGCTGACCACTATCCCACCATCCAATTACTATAACATTGATGAGGGTTCTCAATTAAAAAATCTGTTTTGTTGAAGAAAATTATTGGTTTTAATTATGCAAAAACATTTAAATATTTTAATTTCCTTACATTAAAACTCTGTCGTATGTTATACTGATTGGAGGGTGGGTAAGTGGGCCATCCACCCACCCTACATATACGTTTATATTTAAACCACAATATTTGGTTTGGTTTTTGTGAAATATGTCACTAATTTTAGTTTTAATTTTAAGAAACTTTTAAGTAAATTCTGGTTTAAGTTTACGTGCATATGTAGGGTGGGTGGGTGTCCACTATCCCATCAAACAATTACTATAACAGAAACGAGGGTTCTCAATTAAAAAAGCTGTTTTGTTGAAGAAAATTATTGATTTTAATTATGCAAAAACATTTTAATATTTTAATTTCCTTCCATTGAAACTCTGTCGTATGTTGTACTGATTTGAGGGTGGGTTAGAGGCCACCTACCCACCCTACATATATGTTTACATCTAAACCACAATATTTGGTTTTGTTTTTGTCAAATAGGTCACTAATTTTAGTTTTAATATTAAGAAGCTTTTAAGTAAATTCTGGTTTAAGTTTAGGTGCGTATGTAAGGTGGGTGGGTGGCCTCTATCCCACCATCCAATTACTGTAACATAAACGAGGGTTCTCAATTAAAAAATCTGTTTTGTTGAAGAAAATTATTGATTTTAATTATGCAAAAACATTTAAATATTTTAATTTCCTTCCATTAAAACTCTGCTGTATGTTTTACTGATTGGAGGGTGGGTAAGAGGCCACCCACCCACCCTACATATACGTTTATATATAAATCATAATATTTAATTTTGTTTTTAGTAAAATAGGTCAGTAATTTTAGTTTTAGTATCAAGAAATTTATAAGTAAATTCTGGTTTAAGTTTAAGTGTTTATGTAGGGTGGGTGGGTGGCCACTATCCCACCATCCAATTACTATAACATAGATGAGAGTTATAAATTAAAAAAGCTATTTTGTTTAAGAAAATTATTGATTTTAATAATGCAAAAATATTTTAATATTTTAATTTCCTTCCATTCAAACTCTGTCGTATGTTTCAGTGATTGGAGGGTGGGTTAGAGGCCAGCCACCCACCCTACATATACGTTTACATCTAAACCACAATAGTTGGTTATGTTTTTGTGAAATATGTCACTAATTTTTGTTTTAATATTAAGAAACTTTTAAGTAAATTCTGGTTTAAGTTTAGGTGCATATGTAGGGTGGGTGAGTGGCCTCTATCTCACCATCCAACTACTATAACATAGACGAGGGTTCTCAATTAAAAAAGCTATTTTGTTGAAGAAAATTATTGATTTTAATTATGCAAAAAAATTTTAATATTTTATTTTCCTTCCATTAAAAATCGGTCGTATGTTTCAGTGATTGGAGGGTGGGTTAGAGGCCACCCACCCACTCTACATATACGTTTGAATCTAAACCATAATATTTGGTCAATTGATTTTTAAAGTAATTTGTCTGCTTATAATAATTTGGATTACTCATTTGTTTGTAATAGAAATGTGGTTTTGGTATTTCATTAAATCAATCAGAAGAAAACATAAATAATCATTTACTTTTTATCTTTACTAATTAAATAGCCAGAATCCAACATTGTGATTTGTTTCTGTTTCTGCACATCTGTAAAGAACGGGAAAAAATAATTATCGTTATAGGTCGAAAACAGTTTCATTTTTTACAATCCGCCTGGAGAAGATAAGGTGTGTGAAGTAATATAAAAAAATGGACTAAATCAATAACCAGGAGAGTTATTTATTTCCTTCGTCTAAGTTTTTACACCAAATGATTTGCCATATTTGAGCAGCATCATGTGGAGGTATTAATATAGTGTATGTAAAAAAGAACAGAAGGTTATGTTTTTGTTATATTGTGTAGTGGAAGATTTGAAAATGTCAGAAGGAATTGAATACGTTTTCAAAATTCAAAGATTATCATTCATAATACATCATTCAATAAAACTCCAGTCTAACAAAGAAAAGTATTTTTTTTTATTCATCAACATACTCTCCTTCAAGAGTGATGTGATTCATTCGTTACAACGCTCCTCTAACTTTTCGATGCCATTTATGCAAAACTATTTGTCTTTGCTCTCAAAATAAGCCTCAGTTTTTACAATCACTTCTTCATTTGACCCTTTTCTTCCTGGAACATCTTTTTCACGTCTGTAAAGCCAAATTAAAGGAATATATGGTGCTAATTAAACACTTCAAATTATTCTTTTATTTTTGGTTAGAAATCTATTCCAAAATGTCTTAATTGGTGACTTATTTCAGAAAAAAAGATCTCTAAAAAAGAGGAAGTGTATTGAAACACGTGTGAGGTATTTATGTTGAGTTTAATTCCATAATTTTAGGTATTTTCCAGGCCTGCCTATCGGGAAAATTCTTTGCAATATGAATACACCGCATTGTAACACGAAAATACTTGCAAATAGTTTTTATAAGTTTTCCGGAAAACATGTAAATAAATAATTACTAGTAGATATAAATAGACTAACATGAATAATATGTGAATAGATAAGTGTTTAAGTGTGTATTTAAATTGAATAATTAAAATAAATCATTGCGATAATTTCATAGCACGCGAAAACGATGAAATGTTATAATAATGTTTTTATAATTGCTTTTGCGCACACAAATACACAAATCACACGGAGGAAGGACCACGTGGTCGATATCCAAACACTACTACTACTACTACTACTGATATTTTCTTATCTTGATTAAATAGAACATATGAGATTGTTTAATTGGTTTTATTATTTTTATTTACAAGGAGAAACGTGCAAAACATTTACTTCAGTTCATAATAAATATATTTACCGACTTTAGATTTAGTTTTGTTGCATCTTAATATTCAATCTTATTTGAATCAATTTAGCATTATTTATTATCATTTATTTAATAATTTTACGAAGAAATTAAAAGCAGCGGAGGCGTTTATTTATATAAAAAAATATTCTTGCCGTTACCATAATTCTCGGGATTACATAAATCGAGCCGGCAGTGAGCTAATCGATTATTTATAGGCTTTATAGCTCTCTGCTTTTATAAATCCATCTAAATTCCGCATAAATATTTTGTTTGTTGAGTAAATATGGCCAGTGCTACAATGCCCCCGCGGCGATGCGCCCCCAAAAAGAAAAATCCGCTCCTGTGATGTCTGCGATTCCTTTGATTGCTTCACACCGTTGTTTATCTTTTTGGACAACGCTCCAATTCTGCTTTTAATCAAAGCATATATATTGTGAAAAATTATTTGTGAAATAAACCAAGTGAATTTAATTATAAAACCTGTTTATTTATTAATACTGAATAGATTATATACTAAACATACAAATAATTAAAATGAATTAATTCAGACTTAACACGATTATTATCTATTAAACAAACATATGCAATTGCACGTACAAATATGTCCTTAAAATTCCAGTAATTACGTCTATTTGTATAGAATAAATAGGAGTAAGCCGAAAAAGGGCTATCGATTTTTTATACTAGGAAAAAAACCGTCTTTTTGCGTTTGCGAAATAACTTATAATTGCTGGAATTGGCACAAAGCGGCTTTCCATGGATTAGCCCGGATCTGGGAAGTTGAGATACATATATATGTACGTATGTATTCGTGTGGATCTTGCGATGTAATTATATTTACTCGATTAACTCCCACATGCAATCGCAAACTTGTTCCACACTAATTTCTCATTAGAGACGAAGCGGAATCTCTTATTTGCACTTACGCGTACCGAATTTTAATTCGATAGCCCCCGCAGAAAGGGAAATCAAACGGGACTAATTTAGGAACATAAAGTGTAGGTGTAAAATACGATAGTTTAGTGATTTCAATTACTATTAATATACTCATATAAGAAGAATAGGTTTAGTAAGTGTAAAGTATAAAATTCAATTTATCAACATATCGTCTTCACCTGAAATTAGAATCAGACTAGTTAATTACTTTAGAGTGTGCAGTATTTAGCGATATCGGAATGCGCGCCCGTAGAGTTTTCGCAGTTTTGCATCTGGCGCAAATATTCCTTTGACGTTTACTAATTACACTTGACACGGAAAATTTATGTCGGAATACAAGTTTGCCACTTTCAATTTGACAAGGTGGATGGGACGTGTCGTCGGTAATTGCAAAGCGTTCTGTACGTGCACGAGAAGCCGTCCGCTGTTTTCCGACATAATGATTACGAACGTTTTTATTTCCAGGTCTTATCTCTAAGTAATTGGTCGTTTCGTCTTTTCCCCGGTTGCCGTGCTAATGATTAACGACCGCCGACTTTTTCGGGTATGTATTGTTAATAAGGAACGAAGTTGAAGTGTATTAGCCATTAGTCAAACTAGACTACTGTAGGGTGCGGCGATTCGTCTTCTATGCCGAAAGACGTTTTAAAATAGGAAGAAAACGTATTATACAAGATAAGAAAATTAATTCTTAAATACTGACTTTTCCTAACTCGAATTGTGATGGTAATTTCGTTGCCTTATTTAAATTCACCACGCAAGACCGTTTTTAAAAATTACTAAATGTGACGGGAATTGGATTTCCAGCAAGTGCATCTATTGATAAATGGTTTGCAATTAATTCGGGATGGACTGAATTTATTTTATAAAAATATAACGTAAAATTCGAAAAAATTGAATGGTGATAATCCATATTTACACTGAATTGATTATCTTATAGAAGTGTTGAAAATTGGATTCCTAAAATAGTCTATCATTTCTAATTAACAGATTTTTAAATCAACTTTTAGCCCTAAAACCCAAAAAATTTCTACAATGTTTCAGCACATTTTTATTGAAATTTCCAATTTTTAGAATCAATTCCTTAGGAGATTTGTTTATTTTTCTTCTTGAATTTCTTATATTATGACAATTCTAAAATAACCATTATAAATATATATATTGTTTTGAAATTTAAGAATTTCTAATTGTGGAATACATTTGTAACACGCATCAGTTGGCGGTGGCGATAAAACACGAGTGCAAATGGTCGGCGTGTTTTACTGTTTCCTGGCTTAAATTATTCGGACACGTAAATGGTCCGTTCCGGTAATTGTTGTAAAATAATAATGGCCGCGTTGTGTTACGCGTTGTTGCCTCCACGTGTAATGTAATACCCTATTAGTGTTGTGCCATAAATACGCACGAAATGTGAAGAAATTACGGCATCGCGTATTTGAAATGGGGAAAAGGTGTGAATTGGTTAAAAGCTTCCGCGCCCAAAACGATGTTGATTCTTTTCATTATGTACACTAATCCAGTAACAAAATGTTTACCATTCGATTTTTATACATATATTATATGATGCATAATTGTACTATTTGAGAATTTAAATCGTCTTTCTTGATATTCATGTGTATTTTAATAATTTTAATTGAATAGAACAATACTTGTACTATTTACCATAAAATACTTGAAAAATTGACTGAAAACTTAAAGTAGCAAAAATCTTACAAAAAAAAAACTGTAGGAAACTTGTTAAAACAGTTGAAATATGTATATATATAGATATGGCACTACTCTCCTTGTGGAGTTTCGCTGCTTCAGATTAAAGCCCCTACAATCCATTTATGTTGGGGTGGATTAATCCCCGTAATTCTTCTCATATTGCGCTGCCTCTGTGTTAAAGATGTCCATTGGTATTTTCCTCCATTTCTTCCGATCTTCTGCTTTCTTCTCCCAGTTTGTAATTTCTATGCTCTTTGTATCTGCTTCCACCTCATCTTGCCATCTACTTCTTGGTCTTCGTCTTCTCTTCTTTGCGTTTGATTGGTCCTAGCATCTTTGTAATTATTGAACGTTCTACTACTCTTAATTTGTATCATTGTCATACTTTCCGCTGCATATGTTATTGTCGGTCTGTTTTATATATTTTTATCTTTTCGTTCTTGCTAATTGTTTTCTTTGTTAGAACTTTTCTGTTTCTATTTGCTTTTCTGTATTTTTCCTTCGAATTCAGTTTTATTTTCGTTCCTGTTGTTAATTGTTATGCTTAAATACTTTATTTTGTTGATTTTCTCAAATTCGTGCTGTCCTATTTTTATTTTTTCTTCTACGCCTGTGTTTCCGATTATCATTTATTTTGTTTTTCGTAATTCACATTTTCTTTCCCTCGTAGACTAATTCCCTCAAGATGTTTTCCATTTGTACTCTTTGTTTTGTGGTTATGACTATATCAGCTTGCCGTCGAGGATCACTTCCAGGACGACAATGTCAACTGGGTGTTGAGGAGCTTAGGAAGCTTTAGCTTACCTAGTTTCTTTTTCTTTGTGAAGAGAACCATTTCAGTCTTTGACGGGTTTATGGTCGTTACACCAGTGTTCAATTATTTTAAAGGGCTTCCTGCATCAAGCTGCATAACACCGTCTCAAATCTGCCTGTTAGCAGGATGGTTATGTCATCTGCATATCCTATGGTGTGGAAGACATTGTCGTTAAGTCGCCGCAGTAGGCTGTCAACAACTATGTTCCACAGGAGTGGTGAGAGTATTCCAGCCTGTGGGCAGCCTTTAACAACGATCTTTCTGACAGTGGTGTTTCCTACATCAACTGTGACTGCCCTATTCTCCAGCATGCTTTCGATCCATCCACTAACTGTGGGGTTCACACCATGCGTAGAGAGAGCAGTTTCCATTTTTCTGAAGGTCTTTTTATCGAAAGCACCTTCTATGTCAATGAACACGCCCAAGGTTGGACATTTTGTTGTCCAGAGATCTTTCGATTCGGTCTACAACAGTGTGCAGAGCCGACTCCGTTGATCTCCCCTGAGTGTATGCATGTTGGTTAGCGTGGATCGGATTTGTAATCAAAGCCGTCTCGCGAATCAATCTTTCGCACAATTTCTCTAACGTTTTCAGGAGAAATGACGTTAGACTAATTGGGCGGTGTGATTTGGCTAGTGTATAATCTATACGACCAGGTTTCGGTATGAAGATAACTTTTACTTCTCTCCGTGCTAGAGGGATTATCTGAACGCAATACATTCCCTGAAGATTTTGGCTAGGTGGGCTGATAATATGTCCAGCCCCCATTGGAGGAGGGCCGGGAATATACCGTCCAAGTCTGGCGCTTTAAATGGTGAGAAGCTTTTGATTGCCCAGGTTATACGTGTCCCTACCGTGTGGTGATCTGCCACCTCCCAATCCTCCTTGGAGGGGTTTGAGGGTATGGGTTCTGACCAACCTTCATCGGAGGTGTTCGTACATCCTGGGAAATGGGTGTTGATGAGAATCTCAGCTGCTTCCGAGAGGTTAGAAGAGTAACTTCTATCCTCTCGTTTTAGGCAACTTGGTTGTACTGACGGATCCTTGGAGATGATCTTTTTGAGCTTTGCAGCTGTCGAGGTGGTTTCAACCTCCTCACAAAAAGACCTCCAGGCTGCCATTTGTCTTTGCCTTATTAGTTTTTTGTAGTCTTGTTGGATGTTTTTATAGACCATCCAGTCCGAATGTTGTTTAGATTTCTTTGCTTTATTAAAGGATTTTTTCGCAGCTACTAAGATGGCCGAGTTCCCCGCACCACCAGGGTGTGGCGTTACCGGAGTCTTCCACCTTTCTTGCATGTCTTTCACTGTAATAAGTTGGCCGGTAGCTTCGCAGGTTCGCAGACTCGGCAAAAGGTTGCCTATATAGGCATTCCTGTCCGTTAGTCTCGTGTTTTCTTACCGGTTGTATGTGTTAGTGTATATTTGATCCACCTATGATCTGGCATTGAAACCGACGGTGATACATGCCAGTTGTGGATTTTGTTTGAGATACCGCTAGTCGCCAATGTAATGTCTATTACAGTTTGGCTCCGAGTTGTCATGAACGTGGGTTCAGAGCCTCGGTTTAGTATTTCTAAATTGTTACAAATGATAAATTCATATAGTGACTTATCACTGTTGTTGGTGTCCACGCTGCCCCACATGATGCGTTAACTTCGCAGCCAATGACGAGGTGAAGTTTCTCCATATATTTCTCCGGTATAGTCTTAGATTTTCTATTTGTTCATTTACAAGTTTACCACCATACTCTATCATTTCTGCAATAATGTTATCTCCTCCAGGTGCCTTTCAATTTATATATCGTATTTTCTAATTATATCTTTTATTTCATCCATTGTCGGTTCTTCTACCATATTAAAGTATTTATCTGCTTTCTCGATTTCTTCTATTTGTGTACTATTATTTGTAGTTATCAATAATTCTTTAAAGTGTTCTTCCCATATAAATTTCTCTTCTTCTTCTTCTTCAGTGTTCAGAAATTTTTCCTTCCTTATTTCTCATTCCCATTTTGTTTTGTTTTCGTTCATTATTTATTTGTTTGTAAAACCTTTTAGAGTTATGGTTTTTGTATTCATTTTCTATATTTTCCATCTTTCTTTGCAAAGCTTTGTTGCATTCTTTTCTTATCGTAGCGTATTTTATTTTTGCATCTTAGTCGTTGTGTTGTAATCATTTTCACTCTTGATAATGCCTTAAAAAGCAAAACTAGTCGAGTAAATATAAAAAAATTGTGAAACCAACCAAGTGTAATTTAATTTAAACCTTCATTAGTAATAACCATTTTCGTCTGAATTTAGATTTTTCTTTTAAAAGTGCACTACATTGTATCTGTTTTTTTAGTTCCCATTTTTGTTTCCGCGGCTTCAGTTAATGCTGTTTTGATTTTTGTCCATTTTGTGTTTACGTCTTCTATTATTAGTGATATGTTGTCTCATATTTTATTTTCTGCCATGTTTCTATATTCTTCCCTTGCTTCCATATTATGTAGGTTTTCCGTGTCCTATTTTGTTTGTCTATTCTTGTTGTTCTGTTTTGTTACTATTTTGTTTAAGTGTTGCTCTTACCATGAATCGGTCTGTGTCTGCATATGCCCCTCTATACGACCTCATGTCTAATATTCTGCTTTTTTTTTTCTTTTCTTATTTCGATTTGGTTACCGTAATTCTGTCCAGGTAACATCCTGGACTTTGGAAAACTTGTTAAAACCAGTTGACATATGTATAAAAAACAATTTAAAATTCTCTGTTGTTATAAACTTTACTTAACCTTCAGGTACATCGAATGGCAATTATACGATCTTAAGAAGTTATCATACTACTTCAAATTATTTTGAAATATAATAGACACTTCATTATCTTACATGACCATTTGTTGACATCAAATTCCTTTGAACGGTCCTTCGAACACTTAATTGATATTAAATAATCACCGAATAACTTTAAAGGTGGCCATCATCATGTGAACAAAGTACTAAGAATAGTCTTTTTGCAAAAGCTTTATAATTTTTGAGAAAAATATAGGGAAATTACTATGATGGGGCTTAGTTGGGGTAGATTTGTAAATAGCTTGTAAGAAACATGTTTTGTTTAATGGATTATGATATGCCAATAAACGTCTTTTTTTACTATGATGGCCATATCACCATTTTTATGTTTCTTTACATTTTACAATTTCTCATTAAAACCCTCGCTTATGTTTTACTGATTAAAGGGTGGGATAGAAGCCAGCCACCCACCCTACATATACATTATAACTTTAATTGCTAATCGTTGATAATTTTGCTGCAAAAACAATAAAATCTTGTATGCAATAAAAAATAAAACAAAATCCAAATTTAAGTTTAAATATAAATGACCACCTTTAGCTAATCTTATCAATCAAATTGATTATTGTGTTTAATTTTGTAATCTTATCTAATTTAGATTTAAAGTCTGTCCACCCATCATGCATAAACATTTTATTGAGAAATTGCTGAAAAAAAATTATAGCTTCTCGAAATTTTCGATATGTTATTAGTCTATTTCTAATTCATGTAGGTGGAAGAGAATTTTTTGTAAAATTCTAAACTCCTTGAGAGAAATATTTGTATTTTGAAAGATAAATTCACGGAAAATTCAAAAAAATCTGACCGAAAAACTGGAGTCAAGAAAAGTTGGAAAATTCTACAATTCTTCAAAAAATTTTAATAGCACGAAAAATACATTATTTCACAATTCTAAAAATCTGAAAAAAAATTTATAAGTAAGAAGAAGTAAGATTATGAAAAATATTAGAATTTTTTTTTAGCAGTCTTTGAAATATTATAATTTGAGACAAGAATTAATAGAATATTATGAAAAAAAAACGAAGCAAAGTGTCAAAAAATGAAAGAGAAATTGTTAAATTTTAATAATATTTTCATAAATAGAATGAGAAATTTCTAAACAATTCACTAAGAAAATTCTAGAACTATCAAAGAAAAATAAATAATAAATTTTTTGTAAAATTCTACACACCCTGAGATTTTTTTTTGTATATTGAAAGATAAATTAATTGAAAATTTAAAAAATCTGACCTAAAAACTGCAAACAAGAAACGTTTCTACAAATCTTCAAGAAATATTGTTAAATTAATTTTATTCTATTTGACAGTTTTAAAAATCTGAAAGAAAAATTATAAGTAAGAAGCTGTAAAGTAATAAAAAAATTTAGAAGAAATTTTTAGGAATCTGGGAAATATTAGAATTTAAGACAAGAATTAATTGAAGATTTTAAAAATCTTGAGAACATGTATATAACTTGATAGGGAAATTGTTGATAACTTTAAAGAATATTTTCGTAAATATAATGATAAGTTTTTGAACAATTCTAAAAATCCGAAAGAATGATTTTTTGATTTTTTTTTAAAGGCGTAAAAAAATAATTGTGAACTCAAATTTAGAACCATAAATGCTGAAATATAGAAGAAAATGTTGTAAAGAATTCTAAAACTTTCAAAGAAATTTCATTTAGAAGAGAAACTTAAAGTGGGTCTTACGATAAAATTGGTGAAATTTCATTTAGAAGAGTTTTAGAAATCTTAAAGAGATCTTACAATAAAATCGGTGAAAAACCCCTTTGGAATGGACGAAAATTTCAAAATGTTTATGAATATTTCTAAAAATATAGACAAAACTTCCGACAAAATAAAATGTTTGGAAATTCTAAAAGAAAATCTAGAAACTTCTAATAATCCTGAAAAAGAATATAAGAAAATTTTAGAATCCTCACAGAAAAATATCACAATTTCAAAGAGAAATTTCTGAAAAAACATAAAGATCTGAAAAAAAAGCTTTTGTAAACTTCCTGAAAAAAAAATTTTGTATTTTGAATGATAATTACATGAAAAATTTAAAAAAATCTGACCAAAAAACTGCAAACAAGGAAAGTTGGAAAATTCTACAAATCATTAAAAAAATTTCATACTACAAAAAAATAAACTATTTGACATTTCTAAAAATCTGAAAGAAAAATTATAAGTAAGGAGCTATAAGATCATAAAAAATGGTAGAAAACCTTTTTAGAAATCTGGACAATATTAAAATTTGAGACAATAATTAATTAAAAATTATAAAAATTTTGAATAAAAGTGTGGAAAAATTAAAGAGACATTATTGATAATTTTAAATATTTGTTTCATAAATAGAATGAAAAATTCTAGAAATCCGAAAGAATAATTGTTGGAAAATTTTGTAAAATAAAGCAAAAAAGCAAAACAATTGTAAGCTCAAATTTAGAAGTATAAATTCTGTCATAGAAAATTTTCTGAATTCCAAAAAGTTTCTGAAAAATTCTGAAAATATGGACGAAAATTCCGACAAAATAAAATGTAAAATATACAAATTACATATTGAAATTTGAGTGCAGTATTAATAATGATATTTAATATTGAGAAAAATAAATCTTTTCTATGAGCATTTTTGCACTTATGTTTTATGTAAAATTTATGTAAAATTCTAAAAATCCGGAACAAGAATCCTCATAGAAAAATATCCCAATTTTAAAGGGAAACTGCTGAAGAAATTTAATTATCTAAATATCTGAATAGAAATAAACGCTAGAAATTTTCAATATGATAAAGCAAGAAATTGAAAAATTATGAAAATGGAAGATATTTTGTTTGTAAATTTCTAAAATCCCTGACCAATTTTTTTATATTTTAAATGACAAATCTGACCGAGAAAAGGTAGGAAAAACCAAAAAAGTTGAAAAAATCTAAATATCTTCAAGAAGTGTTGTTAAAAATCCTTCGCAATACGGAAAATAAATTATTTGACAATTCGAAGAATAAAAGAAAATTTATAAGTACAAATCATTAAAATCATTAAAAAAAAATAGAAATATAGGAAATATTAACATTTGAGAAAAGACTGAATCGAAAATTATGAACAAAATTCCGTGTAAAAATGTGAAAACATGAAAGAGAAATTGTTGATATATTTTAAGAATATTTTCGTAAATTTCAAAAAATTTTACTTTTGAATTTTTTTTTTATTAAAAAAGTTTTGTAATTAATTTTACTCCAAACGGCGAGACGATCAGTAATTGAAATTTATATGTATATGTAGGGTGGGTGGGTGGCCTCTATCCCACCCTCCAATAAGTAAAACATCATCAAAAATTATTTGGGAAATTTGTATGAATAAATCTCTAAAATTGTATTTATTTTGTGTTGTGTATTAATATTTTACTTTTAATTAAAACCCTTGCTTATGTATAACTAATTGGAGGGTGGGATAGAGGCTACATCATTGTATTAATAATAACAGTTTTGTATTATGAATATTTGTTTATATTGTATATTCATATGATTTATAATTTCCTGCATGGGCAATAAATATATATTATGATTATTATTAACACTATAATTAAAACACATTTTCACACCTTAATGGTTTTACTCCCGTAATATAAACAATATATTCCACGCAATACACATTTCCGTTTTTATTGCAAAACATAGGATTAATTATTCATCCCACCTTAAAAACAATAAACGTAAAGGGGGAGAAAGGCAATTGGGTTTATGGAAATAAAGTTGGTGTTTGTGTGTGTGTGTGCGTGCGGGGGGAGAGAAACTTTCAACTTTCACAAAGCACATTCAAAAGTAAAAATTTCATAAGGCAAAAGTTTCCCGTGGATACAAGCCCGGAATAAAGAAATACCGTGTCAGATGTCCTGAGTGTAAAAGTAGCGAGTTAATATACATAAGTGGTAATTCCGAAACGTTTCAGGTGCGAATGGGAAAAATATTCTAATTAATCCATTATTTCGACATAATTGGGCCGTTATTGAATTTACGGGATAATACTATCGTGAGTCGTTAATGGGGCAAACAAAAGTATCGTTAGTTGAAATGGGTCGTGAATATTTGAATATTATTAAAGTGTATTAACAATGTTTCATTTCAGTGGGTGCCTTAAGGTTACATGAATATGGGTATATTTGGACGAATAACGATTAGATTTAATTAATATATGAATTATTAAAGCTATTAATGAAAGCTTTGTGAGTGAAATACAGTTGTGTGGTTTTAGATGTTCTAATATCCATTAGATAAATTAGTAATTTATAAGTGTAGATAGCTGGCGTAAAGTGCCAGAACACTAATGTGGTCGCTGTTTATTTCATTTGGGTGTAGATAAAAATGTGTAATAAGGAAATTGGATAAAAATATAATCAGTAGGTTCTGCGAATTTTTAAAGTTATTAACGTTATTATTAAAGCTTGCAGATTTATTACTAAGAACTGAAAAGAAAAATAATGTATTCATTACCATTTATATTTCTTTTGAAATATAAATATAGGAATAATAATAAACGTAATTAGAAGTTTTAATATATATTTTTATCAGTATAGTATAATTCAATGTAGCACTTTTAAACTAAATCACTTCAAACTTTGTTTCGCCATTAGTTATATTGATTTACTGTGGCTGAACGTAAAGTTTGATCACGATTAGATTGTTGTTGAAACTGAAACTACTATAAACCAATATATAAATTTAACTAGAGACTTGTTGAAACAAATATTACGATACCGAATTTCATAAAATAATATTGAAGTAGTAAAAAATATAAACTAGTTATCTGATTTAAAATTTAATAAATGTTCTCCTCCTAGGAAAAGAAATAATAAAATTGTTGGGAAACAAACCAAGTGTTTTTAGTTCTAATCAAAATATAGTTTAAAAAATTTTAACCACGGGTTTAAGTGAGCAATTAATTAAAGATATTAATAAATGTGAGTTGTGTGTTCCATAGTCATTTTTCACCTTTTAAATTGTCTATAATTTTATGTAGTTTGTCTTCTACGAGGTTCGTAAATCAAATAGAGGAGACAAAAAGCAATTTGGTTCTAAATAATTCTACTGCTAGCCAAAATTTGGTTACAATAACATATTTCTAATTCTAATTTAACATTTTCTATATTAATGTTTACATCCTACAGATGTGATAATTAAAATTGAATTTTTAAAATTAAAACATTTACCTAAACAATAAATAGATGCAGAAATATATAGTTATTGTGTTAGTGATCGTCTTAATGGTATTCATTATAACAAGATGGGGCACCTCCTCGCCCTAGTAGAATTTTTTAGACATTGCTAAAAAAAATATTCAATCGATATAGTTTGATTTAGCTAAAATATATACCTATTTATTTTAATACATAACTTTTTGCAAAAACTAACAATTCCGTTTGTGCCGTCGTGAATATTATTTTTACTTTCGAGGAGGGCGTTCACTACATGCGGGGGCGCCTTCGGCAAATGAACCTGAAAAAAAAAACAACAAATATTTTTTTGTTTTTGTTTCGGCGCAAAGCGGTAATTGACGAGGTGCGAGAATTCCTCGCGCGTTCCTTTGAAACTCGATTTTATTATTTATTTACGGCGCGATTTGCATCCGTAATGGATTGTGTGTTTCAAGTAGGTGTTCATCTGCAGCTGTTATTTGTTCCATCGTATATTTTTAGTATCTGACACGGATATTGCACGCACTTTCTCTCTCTCGCTCGCCCATAATAATATCCAGAATATCGGCAGATTTACGATTTCGGGATAAACCGTGAACGGGAATTAATATCGGGCGTATCGGATAACTGGAGTAATTGCGTTTCGATATACGGATTAGGAATAACATATTGGGAACTAGTCTAAACTAGAACGTATTGGAATTTAATGGCGCAGAACCGTTTCGTTGGTAAATAGGGGACCGGTTGCTAAATTAATTACGTGTCAATATCTTGAACATTCAATATTTGTTTAAAATTAAACAACTAAATTCAAAGCACAAATAAAATTATCTGTCATCTGTTCCCTGTCATCTATCATATGCCGTTCGTTATCTGTCATTTATAATCTGTCATCTGACATCTGCCAACTGTCATCTTTCATCTGTCATCTGCCACATATCTCGTCTTATATGTCATCTGCCATCTGTTTCCTGTCATATCTTATCTGTCATCTATTATCTACCATTCGTCAGCTGTCATCTATAATCTGTCATTTACCGTTTGTCATTTATCATCTGCCATATACCGTTTAAACATCTGTTGAAGGCGCAAGAAAACACTGATGAAACTTTCTTAGCAAGCACTGGGTGGTTCACGAGATTCAAATCTCTAACCAATATCCGTAGCACTAAACTAAGCGGCTCAACAGCGAGCGTCGTTATATCAGCACTGGCAGCTTACCCTCAAATGTTTCAAGAAATTCTACAACAAGGCAACTACCCTGCAGATCTCTCTTCAATTTTGATGAAACAGGCCTCTATTGAAAGAAATTGCCATCGAGAACGTTTATTTCGCGTATGGTATAGACTGACTGTTCTTAGAATCAAATGTCTCTGGTTCCTTAAAATTAAAGCCGTATCCATACCCAGAATCCACGGGTTTTTAAGGTTTCGACATAAGATCCCCGCCAGTTTTTTTTGGAGGTGGAATCAAACTGAAGATATGGCCGAATTGTTGATGGAGGTACTAGAAAATCCCGAAGAGAAGGATGAGAAAGAAAATGATGGGAAACCCCCAAAAAAGCCGTTAAGTTCACGTTAATATATAATATTATATATATAATATATTGAAAATTCAATATTGGTATAAAATTAAACAATTATTCCTTAGTTTTTACAAGTTTGTTCTTCTTGCTTATAATATATTCACAAAATAATACATAAATTAATGAACCACGTACACAAATTTACCGGCGGAGTTCACTGGTTTCCAATGATCTTCCACTCAGATCCATATCCATCCACTGTCCAGTAAACCATGTTGACAGCTTCTGAATTCTTGATTTGTAATATATTTGAGCAAATATGTCTCTTGTATAACTGAGACATATTAAAAAATGTTTCATTTATGAAATATGATGTATGAGGAAGCCTTTTAATAGCTAAATGGGGGTTACATTAATCAATAAGTGTGAAACATTTCTGCTCAGTACTTAGAACTCTAAAACGTTGATTGAAACCATTGGAAATTATATATGCATCAATTTAGGCTTCTGATTTTAAAGACTTCTAAAGACTGAAAAATATTTAGTATCCGATTCTGACCTTGAGAGTCGTAAGCAGGTTATCAACTAATTCAAGGTAGATGAGGCTCTTAACCTTCAGGTGATTTTGACCTTCAAATGAGAAGACTTTCAAATGTTCTTAATAAGAGCCTATTTGACCTTGACTTTAAATGAACTTGACCTCCGATTGACCTTGACTTTCAAGTTACTTTCAAATGGCCTTGACTTTAAAATCACCTTGACTTTAAAAAGCACCTGGTATCCTTCGTAATAGGGGAAAGAGGGAAACTCTCGAATGAAATAAATTGTAAAGTGGGATCCAGACCGCATATGAATTTTTTTGAAGCCATCATCACCAGTTACAGTTACACTTATTGTGTTTTTTGTTTGAGAGGTACAGTTGACATCAGTCTGTCATTATGACATTACAAAAAATAAATTCGAAGCACAAATAAAATCATCTACTTTATCTGTCATTTGTTGTTTGTCATATATCATATGTCATCTGTCATCTCTCATCTGCCAGCTGTCATCTGTCTTCTGTCAGCTATTATCTGTCATCTGTCGTCTATCATTTGTTATCTGCCATCTGTAATTCGTCATTAGTCAGCTGTCATTTGTGATTTGTTATATTCCGTTTTCCATCAGTCATCAGTCCTCTGTGAACTATTACTTATTATTTATCAATAGTCATCTGTTATCTTCATTTCTCATATGTCATATATTTTATTTACCAAGTCTTAATATTAGACGAATTTGGCAGACCCTATGTTTTCTATTTAGAGTATGTAATGATAGTATTAATTGTAGTGACCTTCTGTACTATATAAATTTTAATGCTATTCCCCCGCATTTACAACGACATTTAATGACTTTTAGGTTAAATCACCATAAAACAAACTATGGGCTCAATAGTCCTTTGTGTCGTTGGCTAACAAGAATATCAATATTTTTGGTGGATCCTTCCACATGTTTAATTTTGTTAAACATGTGGAAGGATCTAACTCTTTCGTTGTTGAATTCCATGGAATATTGAATTTTTTTATTTAGTTCTATTATTGGTGTATTAACTTGTATATTATTTTAGTTTTTATTTTCCTACATTAATTGTTATTATTGTGAATAAATTATATCCGGCATGTATATTTATTGTTACAAGTTTGATTAATATTTTTGTATTAATATTTGTAAATGGTGATTACCGTATAAATAAATAAATTAATAATTGTCATTTGCGATCTGTAATTTTCAATTTGTCGCTTGTCATCTGTCATCTATTGTATATCATTTATAAATTAAACGTATTATAATTGAGTGGTTTAGAATCGTCAAGTCAATATCTTTAACATTCAATATTTGTTTAAAATGAAAAGAGAAAAAAATCATCTATCTTATCAGTCATCTTTTCCTGTCATCTGTTATCTGTCATCTGTCATCTGTCTCATGTGTCATCTGTGAACTGTCACTATTATATATTATTAATCATCTGTTATCTTCATTTCTCATCATTTATCATTTGCGACCTATAATATTCCATTTATCCTTTGTCATCTGTCATCTACTGTGGTCATTTGTAAATTTAATGGTGTAAAACCGTTTCGTAGGTAAATTTAAAAGAGGTTGCTAAATTAATTTCTAATCTATTTCTTGAGCATTAAATATTTGTATAAAATTAAACAACTAAATTGGAAGCAAAAATAAAATCATCTGTCTTATCTGTCATTTGTCATCTGTCGTTTGTCAATTGTCACCTCTCATCTGCCATCTCTCTTATCTGTCATCTGTCTTTTGTCAATTGTCACCTCTCATCTGTCATCTGTTACTTGTTATCTGATATTTTGGCACATTAATTGTTATTGTTTTGAATAAATTGTATCCGGCATGTATATTTATTGTTACAAGTTTGATTAATATTTTTGTATTAATATTTGTAAATTGGGATTACTGTATAAATAAATGTCATTTGCGATCTGTAATTTCAATTTGTCGCTTGTCATCTGTCATCTATTGTATATCATTTATAAATTAAACGTATTATAATTGAGTGGTGTAGAACTGTCAAGTCAATATCTTTAACATTCAATATTTGTATAAAATGAAATGATAAAAAAAATCATCTATCTTATTAGTCATCTGTTCCTGTCATCTGTCATCTGTTTCATGTGTCATCTGTGAACTGTCACTTATTATATATTATTAATCATCTGTTATCTTCATTTCTCATCATTTATCATTTGCGACCTATAATATTCCATTTATCCTTTGTCATCTGTCATCTACTGTATGTCATTTGTAAATTTAACGTTTTGGAATTTAATGGTGTAGAAGTGTTTCGTAAGTAAATTTGAAAGAGGTTGCTAAACTAATTTTTTGTCAATTTCTTGAGCATTAAATATTTGTATAAAATTAAACAACTAAATTGGAAGCAAAAATAAAATCATCTGTCTTATATGTCATTTGGCATCTGTCTTTTGTCAATTGTGACTTCTCATCTGCCATCTGTCTTATCTGTCTTTTGTCAATTGTCACCTCTCATCTGCCATCTGTTACTTGTTATCTGATATCTGTCATCTGCCATATGCAGTTTATCATCTGTCAACTGTCATCATCATTTCTCTTTTAATAAAACACTGACGTAATGTAAGGTTTCAAAAAAACGTTTTATTGTTCTACAACAATTGTTTCGCCACTGTGTGGAACCGTGGCGAAACAATTGTTGTAGAACAATAAAACGATTTTTTGAAACCTTACATTACGTCAGTGTTTTATTAAGTGATGATATGGAGTTTCAACAAGTAACGGCCTCATCAATCCAACATTTGTCTTTTGTCATTTATTATCTCACATCTGTCATCTGTCACTTGTTATCTGTTATCTATTATATGTCATTAGTAAATTTAAAGTATTGGAATTTAATAGTGTAGAAGCGTTTCGTAACTAAATCTGGAAGAGGTTGTTGCTAAATTAATTTCTAGTCAATTTCTTGATCATTCAATATTTGTATAAAATTAAACAACTAAATTGGAAGCAGAAATAAAATCATCTGTCTTATCTGTCATCTGTCATCTGTCTTATCTGTCATTTGCCATCTTTCATCTGCCATTTGTCATTTGTTATCTATCATCTGTCAACTTACACTTTTTATATAACATTAAAAATCTCTTATCTTCATTTCTCATCTGTCATTTGCGACTTGTAATTTTCAGTTTGTCCTTTGTCATCTCTGTCATCTATTGTATGTCATTTGTAAATTTAACGTATTGGTATTTAATGGTGTAAAACCGTTTCGTAAGTAAATCTGAAACAGGTTGCTAAATTAATTTTAAGTCAATATCTTGAACATTCAATATTTGAATAAAATGTAACAACAAATCTGTAATCTGTCAACTGTCATCTGTGATCTGTCATCTGTAATCTGTCATATGCCGTTTGTCATCTGTTATCTGTCATATGATGTTTAACATCTGTAAACTGCCATAAGTCATATGTCTTTTGTCATTTGTCATCTGTTATCTGTCATATGTCGTTTATCATCTGTCAACTGCCATCAGTCATATGTCTTTTGTCATTGGTTATCTCTCATCTGTCTTCTGTCACTTGTCATCTATTATCTATTATATGTCATTTGTAAATTTAACGTATTTTAGTATTTAATGGTGTAGAATCGATTCGTAAGTAAAACTATAACAAGTTACTAAATTAATTATTTCAAGTCGATTTCTTGAGCATTCGATATTTGTATAAAATTAAACAACTAAAATGGAAACAGAAATAAAATCATCTGTCTTATCTCTCATCTTGCATCTGTCTTATCTGTCAATTGTCATCTGTTATAAGTCATATGTCATCTGTCTTTTGTCATTTGTCGTCTCTCATCTGTCATCTGTAATATGTTATCTGTTATCTGTAATCTGTCATCTGTCATCTGTTATCTATTATCTGTCATTGTCAACTGTCACTTATTATATACCATGGACCATCTCTTATCTTCATTTCTCATCTGTCACTTGTGATCTGTAATTTTCAATTTGTCCTTTATCATCTATTGTATATCATTTATAATTGCAACATATTGGTATTTAATGGTATAAAACCCGTTTCGTAAGTATATCTGGAACCGGTTGTTAAATTAATTTTAAGTCAATATCCTGAACAATCAATATTTGCATAAAATTAAACAACTAATCTGTCATCTGTTCCCTGTCATCTGTCATATATCACGTGTTGTCTGTGATTGTCATCATCTGTCATCTGTCATATGCCGTTTGTCTTCTGACAACTGTCATCAGACATATGTCATTTGTCATCTTTCATCTGCCATCTGTCATCTGTCAAATGTCACTTATCTCTTATCTTTATTTCTCTTCAGTCATCTCCTGTAATTTTCAGTTTGTCATTTGTCATCTGTCATCTATTATATGTCATGTATAAATTTAACGTATTCGTATTTAATGGTGTAGGTACAGGTTGCTAAATTAATTTCAAGTCAATATCCTTTCCCCTGTTATCTGTCATCTGTCAACTGTCGTCTGTGATTTTTCATCTGTCATATGCCGTTTATCATCTGACAACTGTCATCAGAAATATGTGATTTGTCATCTCTCATCTACCATCTGTGATCTGTCATTTGTCATCTGTCAGATGTCACTTATTATGTATCATTAACTATCTCTTATCTTTATTTCTCTTCAGTCATCTCCTGTAATTTTCAGTTTGTCATTTGTCATCTGTCATCTTTTATATGTCATTTATAAATTTAACGTATTAGTATTTAATGGTGTAGGAACAGATTGCTAAATTAATTTCAAGTCAATATCTTAAACATTCAATATTTATTACAACTAATCTATCATCTGTCCCCTGTAATATGTAATCTGTCAACTGTCATCTGCGATCTGTCATCTGTTATCCTGTCATATGATGTTTAACATGTGTCAACTGCCATCAGTCATATGTCTTTTGTCATTTGTCATCTGTTATCTGTCATTAGTCATATGTTGTTTATCATCTGTCAACTGTCATCATTCGTATGTCTTTTGTCACTTGTCATCTTTTATATATTATATGTCATTTGTAAATTTAACGTATTGGTATTTAGTGGTGTAGAACCGTTTTGTAAGTAAAGCTGGAACAGGTTGCTAAATTAATTATTTCAAGTCAATTTCTAGAGCATTCAATATTTTTATACAATTAATCAACTAAATTGGAAGCAAAAATAAAATCATCTGTCTTATCCATCATATGTCATCTGTTATTACTGATCTGTCATTTGTTATTTGTTATCTGTCATCTGTCAACTTATACTTATTATATATCATTAAAAATCTCATATTTTCATTTCCCATATGTCATTTGCGACCTGTAATTTTTAGTTTGTCCTTTGTCATCTCTGTCATCTATTGTATGTCATTTGTAAATTTAACATATTGGAATTTTATGGTGTAGAACCAATTCGTAAGTAAATTTGGAACAGGTTGCTAAATTTGTTTCAATTAAATATTTTGAATATTCAGTATTTGTATAAAATTAAACAAGTAAATTCAAAGCACAAATAAAATCATCTACCTTATCTGTCATCTGTCCCCTGTCATCTGTCATCTGACATCTATCAACTGTCATATGCCGTTTGTCATCAGTCATATACCATTTGTCATTTGTCCATCTGTAATATGTTATGTACCATCTGTCATTTGTTATTTGTTATCTGTCATCTATTAACTGTCACTTATTATATATCATCAACGATCTCTTATCTTCATTTCTCATCTGTCATTTGGTCCTTTAATTTTAAGATTGTCCTGTCATATATTGTATGTCATTTGTAAATTTAATGGTGTAGAACCGTTTCGTAAGTAAATCTGGAACAGGTTGCTAAAGTAGTTTCAAGTCAATATATTGAACCTTCAATCTTGTATAATCCTTGTATAAAATTAAAATATAAAAGATAAAATCATCTACTTTCTGGCATCATTTTCCACACATCTGTCATCTGTTATCGGATTACATTCACGCAATTGGAACACTTTTTTTAAAGAAATCTATCCTAAAAAATCCCCCGTGATTATATTTATTACCTTGTATTATTTAAGTTTACACTATTAATTCAGTTTATTGTAGAATTGTTTTCCGAGTAATTGGATTTATAAATTTTTAATAAATAAATCTGTTTTCTATCATATGCCGTTAGTTATCTGACATCTGTAAGCTGGCATCTTTCATCTGTCATCTGTCATTTGTCATTTGTCATTTGTCATTTATCATTTGTCATTTGTCATTTGCCATTTGTCATTTGTCATTTGTCATTTGTCATTTGTCATTTGTCATTTGTCATTTGTCATTTGTCATTTGTCATTTGTCATTTGTCATTTGTCATTTGTCATTTGTCATTTGTCATTTGTCATTTGTCATTTGTCATTTGTCATGTGTCATCTGTCATATGTCAATTGTCATCTGTCATCTGTTAATTATCACCTGTCATCTGTCATTTTTCATCTGTCATCTGTCATCTGTTATTTGTCATTTATCATCTGACATTTGTCATCTGTCATTTGAAATCTGTCGTATATCATCTGTTATATATCATCTGTTGTTTGTCATCCTTTATGGGTAATTTGTGGTCTGTAATTTATCTTTTGTGGTCTGCCATCTATTGTATGTCATTTGTAAATTGTAATCTATCATTTTATATTTAAAAAATAAAAATGTTATTATTTTCATATGTTTTTGGATAAAAGAATATATTATTTTTTACGCCTTCTACCTTACGTTATTTACCATTTGTCGCTTTTGGTCTGTCAACTACAGTTTGGCATTATCTATCATCTACCGTCTGCTATATCATCTATTATCTATAATATGAAATTTGTAATCGAAATCTTACTGTAATTGTTGTTAAAATTTTTTAACAACTTTTACTATTTGACTATTTTTTGGAGAATTTAAGTTTCAATAATTGTTTATTTAAAATTGTCTCATATGTCAAGTAAAATCTGTTTGCTATTGACGTTTGATGAAAAAGAAACAGGATGGTGGTGACCGTTACAATGTTTGATGTTTGTTATTATTATTAATCTTTAAATAGGACCTAGAGGCTAAAGTAGTGCCTGCTTAAGGGCCATGGATTGTGGGTTCGAATCCCAGCCGGACTGTGGATTTTTTCTAAAGGAATTCACCGTGCGGATCCATGGATGTGTGTGTGTGTGTGTACATCTCATCATCTTCATCATTTACACTTATACATATATATTAATAAATTAACATATTTGTTGGCCAATAGTTGTCAGACTAAGGCCAAATTGAATACAAAAAAATAATCTTTAAATCTTTTACATGTTATTTTTATGGATAAAATGTCATGCTGACATAAACAGCTCAAATATTCTCTCTGCAAAAAGAGACAAACAAACTTTTATTGAAGCCGTATTGATAAAGTCTATTCATGGGTTTGAGTGGAAGTTCTCCATTCGGCTAAAATTTTAAGTAATTTTTTCAAATTTTGTACTACTACATGCTACTATATGCTTTTTGTCATATTGTATTAGAAAGGAGAGCAAAGATGTAATAAAATAAATTTTAAAAAAATAAATAAAATGAAATGATAGACATTGTCTAAAAAACATGCCATAAAAGTGTCAATATGAAGCATATTTGCTTATAAATAATTTAAATCTGCAAAAAGAGACAAACAAACGTTTATTGAAGCAGTATTGATGAAGTCTATTCATGGGTTTGAGTGGAAGTTCTCCCTTCGGCTAAAATTTTAAGTAATTTTTTCCAATTTTGTACTACTATATGCTTTTTGTCATATTGTATTAGAAAGGAGAGCAAAGATGTAATAAAATAAATTTTAAAAAAATAAATAAAATGAAATGATAGACATTGTTTAGAAACATGCCATAAAAGTGTCATTATGAAGCATATTTGCTTATAAATAATTTAAAAGAAACTCTGAAAATGGCAAAAGTGTATCACTTGTCCATGGAGGAACGTGGGTTTGAGTAAAAGAACATTGGTTAACAGTGAACTCCGCTCGTGACACTTGTTTCCTAAAATATTTATATTTTTTATATGAAATGTATGTATGTCATGTATTGTTTTTAAAGTGTTTTAATTTTGTAAGCAGAAGAAGCAAAGACAGTAAAGAAAGAATAAATAATATTATCTGTTTATCTGTTATGAGCCATTCAGTTAGTATTTTGGTCAGCTGGTATTTGTCATCTGTTATCTGTTAACTGTCACCTCTCAACTGTCATCTTTCAACTGTCATTTTCAATCTGTCGTCTGTAATCTGCCATCCGTTATTTGCCATCTATCATCTAACATGTATCATCTCTAATATGTCATTTGTATTTAGTTATTAATCGTTCCAATAAAAACAAAAGAATGTGTGATTTTCTTTGTGTCTTTTTGTATCTGATTTATTAAATTTTGTAGTAGTAGATAAGATTTATTTTAAGTAATTAATATCTTTTTGAACAATAATTAGAGAGATAATTGACTACTAGTTGTAATTTTTACACGTTCCACCTGATAATTCAATTCGACTTTTAATATTCGGCGAGAGCCGCCGCGCTCGGGAAAAAAACATTCGGTCCTGCAACTAATTGCGCTAAAGAGCTTAATTAAGGGATAATTTCCTATTAAATTTCGCATTTTTTCCGCCGGGGATCCGCTAAGCCGGTGCGCTCGTTTAATTTTATCACGAGATACTAATTATCGTAACGGCGGCACTTTGAAAATGGCGAGTTCGGCATCGGCGGCGTTATTAATCCCGACGATCGTGTTTAGTTTGAGATAATCCTTTCCCGCACTGCCCTCTTACAATGCCATAATATTCAATCGCGAAATCACGTTTTGTATTTATACAAGATGGTATTTCAATTATTTAAATTACATTTTTAAGCCACAATTAATTCAAATATTTAGAGGTAATTAGTATAAGTATTAATATAAAAAAAATATTATTTATTTTATAAATATACAGGGTGACTGACGAAAAACCTTTGGTGCTGTATCTCCCTTATTTTTTATCCGATTTTAATAAATAAAACATCAAATTAAACCATTTTTAAAAGACTTTAATAGGATCCGAACTGTTATTTCTTCTCGCACCCAGTTTTTGACAAAATACGATCAAGATTTTTTTTTTAAATTGCACTGTATATATATTTTTATTGATTCACAAGGAGATTTTTTTTTCTGAATAAAAAATTGTAGACAAATTTTTTTCATACATCAAACTTAAGTCGAGAAATTGAGGATTAAAAAAATAAATAAAAAGTCAAGTATCCATTGTAAACAATATACAGACCCTATTTTAAATGTCAAAAGTGACAGTGACAGCCATTGATACAATACTGCAACGATTTTTAATTATTTCATAATTAAAATGTTTCAATATTTCAAACACTGTACTAGAATTTTGTGCTTCTACAGAAATCGTTTTTCAGTTTTTGAAATCTTGCAATATTTTTATTATGAAATTATTAAAAATCATTGCAGTATTGTACCAATGACTGACACTGTCACTTTTGACATTTGGAATAGGCTCTGTATATTGTTTTGATTTTTAATTTCTTTTTTAATCCTCAATTTCTCGACTTTGGTTTGATGAATGGATAAAATCGTTTACAAATTTAGATTCAGAAAAAATCTCCTTACGGATCAGTACCAAATATATATACAGTGCAATTTGAAAAAAAAAAGTTGATCATCTTTTGTCAAAAACTGGATGCAAGAAAAAATGTCAGTACAGTTCATATTAAAGTCTTTTAAAAATCATTTAATTTGATGTTTTATTTATTCAAATCGGATCAAAAAATAAGCGAGATACAGCAGCAAAGGTTTTTCGTCAGTCACCCTGTATAAGGTGCGGACGATTATCACCACGGTCATTACGATGATAATAATGGAGAAGAATATAACCACCACCAGGAAGAAACTGAGGAATGGCATGGACCACTTCATTGTCAAAAAATTTACAAGGGGTTTCTGTTGAGGCGAAAGAGAGCTTATTTAAAGGACATAATGATTACCATCAGAATTACCATTCTCACCATCATGAGATGCCACGATGGCAAACCATTGGATACAGTTGAAGCTGCCAAGACTAAGCATTTTGCTACTGATTTTTTTTTTAAACAAATATATTATTAATTTGAACGAGACCGCATTCGCAAAAGTAAACCCGGAGACTTTAAGCGAACAATAAAATCGTTTTATTTATACTAACCGGAACATCTCCAACCCTTAGCGTCCGGAGGCAACGATATTATTAAACTTTAAGATTTTCCCCTTTTATATATATATATATATATATATATAAAACTTTAATAAGCATTACAGCAAAACTCCGGAACCTAATCCGTGCCGAATTCGCCGAATTGGATTTCATTATTTAATTCCCGGATTTTGTCCGCCTTCGGGCACTTTCAATTAAACAAATTAAGTCGGTGCCGCGTACGGAAAAACCGTCGCCCCTTTGTTTTGTAAATTAATTAAAGTAATGTGTACGTATTTATTTATTTATTTATTTCGTTTCTGCCCGACTTTGATTCAACGCGAATCCTTCACTTTTTGGCGCGTCGCACCCCGGGCATTGAAATTTGGTTTTCATTTAATCCGCGTAATCCCTCGGCAACGGTTTCTCTACTTTATGTATATATTTTAATTAAGTTCTTATCGGGGGAAAAAATTGAGACGTTCTTTCTGGATTGTTTCTGGAAAATTGTATTTTATACGTAAAATTTTCACGGTTTTATTTGAATTAAAACATTTTAAAAAGGGATAAATGAAAATAAATTTGTATACCACTATTTATACCACATAAGGCAGAAAGACCTCTGGTCGATAGCCTTTTGACAAATTAATACATTAACACCTCATTCATTATTCATTATTCCAATGTAAATATGTACAAAACTTGTCAATAAATATATGTTATTTTTTTCATTCAGTACGTAAAATTATTTGAAAATAATTATATATTTATTCAGTACATGTATGTCTACTATAATTAAATACACACATTGTTATGTAAATTAAATGTTGTCAATAAAAATTTGATTAGTAAAATCAAAAACGAAATAGTTTAAAGGGAAAAAACTTTGAGTTATTAACGAAAAAAAGTTTTACTTTTAGAATACATTCCTTTTATAAGGCGAACCAACTTTAAAAAAAGTTATTACTACTAATAATAGTGTTGATATTAATAATAAATAATTAAATAACTCTTTCTATTCTAGCACTATATACGGACCGGTTTCGACCTATTTAAATCTTGTCAGCGCAGTGCAGTTGAAGGCAGTGAAAGGAAATGTTACCAGGGAATTTATAATCCTCCAGTCATAAATGGTGTCTATCTTTAATCATGAATTCAATTATGTTATATATGTTAGAGGCTTCTTTTGTAAATTGAAAAAAAATCTAGTTATCGTTATCGTGTTTTATTCAATTAATTCATTTGTTTCTCCTACATATTTATATTATAAAAATATGCGTGTTTTAAATACAATAAAATGAGTTTTAAATTTTATATCTTGACATTCACTGCATTAACGTAATATAATTATTATTGTGTATTCAAACATAGTGAATTTTTCAATTCAGTGTATTTTACTAGTAAAGAAATTTGTAAGCAAGATTTAAAAAAAACACATCTTTTACATTAAAAATAAAAACCTTGAGAAGTCAGCAGTTGAACATTAACGAAAAAAAAACATATTAAAAACTTGAAAGTAATTAAAATGTAATAACTTTTTAATTTTGATAATTTAAAAATAAAAAAAATTTCTTATAATTACGATTTGTTTGGTAAATTTAATTTATGATTTAATTTTATACAAAGTCGTAAAATTTGAAATTGAAAATATATTTTATTTTCAATTTTGATTAAATAACACTAAGTATTTCTTCGTAATTCTTTTAGGTAAAAAAAACACTTATTATTATTATATATTAAGTCATTAAGGTATTGATAATATGTGGATGTGTATGTAGTAATAAAAATAATTGTTAGTTTTGATTTTTTTTAAAGTTTAAAGTTAAAATATAATTGTTTTGCCACACTTGGGTTTCTTCAGGCGAAGAAAATTAGTTTTCTTGTAAAATCGGAATTAACTGAAACTTGTGATTTTTTTAGGTCATTTAACCTAAGACAGAATTATAGAAACAAAAATTATAAAAACACGTTTGTCTTAATATCTAGATCGATTGTAATAATTTTAAATGTAAATATTTTTTAAAGGTTGATCAATTGAAACTTATATATAACTAATTGGAATTTCACACTTTTTTAAATACACGTGTTTGTTTGTTTGGTTTAAGCACGTTTAATTAACATGTCTGATGGAACGTACCTGGCATTTGGGGTACTGTTCGTCCGGTTGCTGTTCCACTTTCCAGCCGAGAAGTGGCGGTATGCAAATGAGGGCCGAGAGCAGCCACACGGCGGTAATCATAACGACGGCACGCACTGGTGTCCGTTTCTTGAGATACTCGACGGCCTGGGTTATGCTCCAATACCGGTCGAGCGATATCAGACACAAGTTCATGATGCTGGCGGTGCTGAGGAGGACGTCCATCGCGGAATGCACCTCGCACCACCACGACCCGAAGATCCAGTAGCCCATGAGCTCGTTGGCCAGCGAGAAGGGCATGATGATCAGGCCCAGGAAGAAGTCGGCCACCGCTAACGAGGCGATGAACCAGTTCTGTATGTTCTTGAGGGCCTTCTCCGTGGTGATCGCGATGATCACCAGCATGTTACCGACCACGACCACTATCATTATTATGGTGACGACAATGGAGGCGACGACGATTTGCGGGAGGGTGTACCCGCTGGGGTAGTGCGGCACTGTGACGGTACCGTTGAGCAGCGAACCGTTCCCGGTAGCGTTGTCGAATTGCACCAGGTAATCCTCCATGGCAATCGCAGCGCGGGCCGTCACGTTCGCAAGAGCCATGTTTACTACGTTAAATATTTAAAACATCGAATTTTATTTTATACACAATATGTTTTGGTCCCTAAGTCACACTAGTTATATACAGTACCCGTTTAACCCGAAGCAGCCCGTGTGTCGGCGATTTAATGGTGAAACTCAAAGTACCAAATCAATCATTTATATATTTATTATACATGTATCATTTTTTTGTGTTTTATTTTTTTAATTATTAATTATTATCGTATCGTATCCGTATATACTTCGTACACTAGCTAGTTTAGAATATGAAAGGAGGGTCGCGCGAGCCACAAACTACGGTTGCGTGTGGCCCATGTGGGGGGCCGGAGCCAGAGCCAGGGCCAAGGGGGCCGGCGTCTCGTCGTCGTCCTCTGCGGCGCTGCTGGCGTCTTGACGGAGCTCGCAGGGCATGTTAATGCCGCGCTGCTCGACCGCACACTGTGCGCTCTCTGCTCGGAGCCGCTCCCGGCGCCGGGCATGCGTCGCGACGTTCGTCCAGACGCACACTGCACACACACACACTAACACACAAACACAGGCACACACATACGCTTGCACTTACACAGGCCGAGCCTAATTACGGATTAACGTTCACTATCAATTATTCCCTCAGCTCGCTCCTTCTTGCCACCCTCTTCAACCCCATACGTACACTCTACTTCTAAGCAAGGTCCGAAACATCAAACTCCCCCCTCATAAATATCGCAACACCTAATAAATTCATATCGGCGTTAAAATCAAACGCGTGCCCCCAAGAAAATTACTACACACCACCCCGCATTAATATATTACCGCAACTCGTAAAAGGCGATTTACAAATGTTTAAATATACAGATTGAATTCTACCTAATCTAATGAATTCATAAATTGTTTTGTAGTGTGTTTGTATTTTGAATTGATATTGGATTATAAGAGATACAAAATGCATCATTAAAGGTTTTCACTCTGAATTTTTCACTAATTTCTGGGGTAGTTTTTCCTGCTATTACTATCGCGATTTTTCTCTTTTTCTGCCTCTCTCTATTATCACTTTCTTTAATTTTCTGCTTATATTCACACCCTATATTTATTATTAGTCATTAAATTTTCTCTTATTATTATTTCTCACATTCTCTATATTTTGATACACTTTTTCATTCTCTTTTTTTTTAGAATCATATCTATCAAAGAAAGTCCGGACCTGTGCCGTGTTTACTTGTGTATTTTAGAGCTCTAAATTCAAAGTGCTATTCTCCGCAAATATTAAAATTTAAAATTGTGAAAATAACAATAGCGAGAAGTGCGTATTTTGGAATACTTGAAAACCAACCCATATAAATGTAAGGTAAGAAGAATCTATAAAATTCACAATATTATCAACAAGCCGCACAGAGAAAAGAATAGTAATCCGCATGCGTGACTTTCAAGCGAAGACAACGCGACGCGAATTAGAAGACAGGCCCGTAATAAAACAATTATATTCCTCTGTACAATCATTTGTATTACCCATTCCGTGGCCTTAACTGTTTTTGTCTGGTCAGCCACTACGATAGGCCACGTAAGTGCACTGTGTCCCAGTAATATTATCTCTCCCTTTCCCTTTGTTACAAAAATACACAAATTTTCTTATATACACACTTAATAACAACAAAATATCAACAAGCAGGAAAAATAGAAATAAAACAAAAAACAACCATAATAATAACTCAAGTGAAAGCGAAGATGAAAAAACGAATAAAGACATATATAAAATGCTTAAGGAACTACAAAAATCGGTACATTTAATGAGTATAAAGTTTGATGAATTTCAAACTGAAAACAAAGAATTAAAAAAATCAAAATTGAAAGATAACAAAAAACAAAATGAAGAATTAAGAGAACGTATACAAATTTTGGAAAATACAATAGAGAAAAGTGAAAAGGATAAAATCAAAAAGAACGTCATCATAATTGGAGTGCAAAAACAGGAGAAAGAAGAGAAAACGGAAGAAGTGGTATCAAAAATTCTAAAAGGACTAAATATTAACATTGAAAGAGACCAAATAAAGTCTGCAAACAGAAAAGAACAAAACAATGAAAATAGTCCAATTATTGTACAATTTAAAACAAAAGAAACGAAAGAAAAGATATTGCACGCCAGAAAAACAATTGGTTCAATAACCAACACAGAATGTGCTCTTAAAGGGAAAACAAACGAAATATACATAAATGAACAACTCACTCCATTAACAAACACACTTTTCTATAAAGCAAGAGAACTAAAAAAAGAACACAAATATAAGTTTCTCTGGACAAGAGATGGAAATATATATATTAAGAAGACTGAAACAAGTAACAAAATTAAAATCAGGACTCACGTAGATTTAGACAAAATTGTCTAATCATCAAAAAAATAAAATATGAAATCACAAACTAACTTAAAATCATGTGTAATATATATTTACACAATGCTAGAAGTATAAAAAACAAATTTCATGAAATAGAAATACTACCAAAAATACAAAATAACCCGAGCATAATCGCAATAACGGAAACATGGTTAAGTCCTCATAATGAACACTTATTTAAACTATTATGAAAAATGAAATCAACAGTTTTAAACAACTATCAGTCAAATTAGAAAATATAATACAAAATAATCAAAAATTCAAAAATATAAAGAGAAGAGAAGAAAACCCTTGGATTAACGAAGAAATCATTAATCAAATTAACATTAGATCTAAATTACATAAAAAATTCCTTAAAAATCCCAACAACGAAATTTTAAAGGAACAATACTCGAGGCAAAAGAAAACAACCACAACATTGATAAAAACATAAAAAAACGATATTACCAAAGAAAATTCGAAATAAACCAAAACGATCCAAGTAAAATATGGAAAATAATAAACAATCAAATCTACAAAACTCACACTCACAAAAAATAAAACTAAGATTTCGAATGAAATCAATTATTATTTCGCAAATATAGGCAAACAATTAGCCGAACAAATCATAGATCCAAAAAAAACCACCGGCTGCGACAAAAACGAAAAGACAAATTACTGTATTGACCTTTAAACATACAAACTACGAAGAAGTTAATAATATAATAATTGGACTCAAAGAACACAAAACACCTGGATTTGACAAAATTACAAATTACCTAATAAAACAAAACAAAAGAGCACTGATACCTATACTAATTAAAATAATAAATAAAGTACTGGATGAAGGATGTTACCCAGAATATATGAAAAAAAACAATTATAATACCAGTACACAAAAAAGGAAATAAAACTAACCCCGAAAACTATAGACCAATATCACTACTATCAACATTAAACAAAATACTGGAAAAAGTTATGCAAATTCAAATAAACAAGCACCTAAGTCAACATAATATTATTCAAAAACAACAGTATGCATTCCAAGAGCATTCAGGAACAACGTCTGCAGCGTACGACCTAATTAATGAAATAAAAACAGCATCATATGAAAAACAAAAAACTGTCGCTATTTTTATAGACCTAAAAAAAGCCTTCGACACAATCTCAAAAGATATTATGATAGAAAAGCTAATGACAATAGGAATACGAAACAGAAAAGACATAAACCTGCTGAAAACATACTTAACGAACCGACCTCAAACAACAATTATAAATAATATAGAAAGCCAACAGATGTATGCAGAATACGGAATACCACAGGGTGGCATACTTCCCCCAATATTATACATAATATACACGAATGATATGATGGAATTAAATCTCAAGGGAAAATCATACTTATATGCAGACGACACATGCCTAATATATACAGGAAATACCTACCCGGAAATACAAGAAAACATAAATTCAGACCTAAAAATTCTTGAAAATTGGTACTATAACAACTTACAAACACTAAATGAAACAAAAACAACATTTATGGTATTTAGTGCAGGACAACAACAAATAGATATCAAAATAAAAATAAGAGGACAGGAAATAAAACAAGTAAAAGAAATTGATTACTTAGGTTTAAAAATTCAAGATAACCTTAAATGGGATGGACACGTCAACCAACTAATACAGCACAATACAAAAACTATAGCCTCGATCTACAAAATAAGAAACTACATACCAACAGAAATAAGAAAACAAATATATCACGCACTTTTCACATCAAAAATTAGATATTTAAGTAATATATGGGGCAATAAAACTAAGAAAAATATTGGAAAACTACAAATTCAACAAAACCGTGTATTAAAAATATTATATAAAATGGACAAAAAAAGTAATACAAATGAATTATACATAAGAACGCAAGAACTGAATATAGAAAACATCATTGCACTAAATGACCTACTATTAATATACAAAATTAAAAACAAGCTTATTAAAACGAATATCACACCAAAAACAAACAAAGACATACACAACCACAAAACAAGAAGGAAATCAGATCTACGAGCAGAGAAATCCACAACCAAACTATACACACAAGCCCTAACAACAGACTCAATTAAAAAATACAACGAGCTACAACATGTACGGACGCTTAAATATCCTGCTTATAAATTAAAAATTAAAAACCTATTACTAAATAACAAAATATATTAATGCAGGTATTTAAAGAAGCAACCATGGATCCCTCAATACCGATAGCCCGAGACGGGTCAATTACCCACAATTCCCGTGGCGAGGACGGAGGGAAGAAGAAGATGGACCAGCGATATTAGTATAGTATTAACTGTTAAATACAATATTTTATAATGATATCCTGTTTATTTATTTTTTTAGAATAAAAATTATATATATAATTAAAAAAGAGGAGACTGGTGCTGTCCTTCAATAATATTTATTCTAAAATGGAGGAATTAAAATATGGGGTCCCTCAAGGTTTTCTCCTGGGGCCATTACTTTTCTTAATACAGTGGTATCTCGACATACGAGTTTAATTCGTTCCGTAACTATTCCTATGTCAAATTGCTCGTATCTCAAAACGATTTTCCCAATTGAAATTAATTGAAATGCTATTAAACCGTTTCAGCTCCCAAAACGCCACCTCAGTTGTTTCTGTTAAGTACACTTAACAGAAACTTTTTCTTTTATTATGTTTTTATAGAATATGTATTTGTTATTTATAAATAAATAACAAATACATATTCTATAAAAACATAATAAAAAAAAGTGAAGTGCTTAATTTTCGTCACTTGTCTTCGCTTTTTTCGTCACGCTTTGCTCATTTTCACCTACAGACCGTTTACTGTCCAATGATGTTTGTTTCTTCCTTCCTTTCAGAATATTGCGGAAATGATTTATGCACGACCAGTTGCCACTTTTTCAGGGTGATTTTTATCCACTCTACAATTTTCTCCCACATTCCCAAGATCTCCTTTATATCTCTTGTAGAGATAACCTCCTCCATCTCTGGCTCCTCTTCAAAACTAATTTTTCGTTGAACCACCATATGTTGCTGCGAATGAAAATCGTGTAACTCCTCGGTTGTCAGCTCCTGAGACTATTCCTCGGCGAGTTCGTTCACATCTCTCTCATCTACCTCTAGACCCATGGATTTTCACCAGAGAAATAATCTTCTTTACTACTGACACTTCGAGTTCCAATCCTTCGATAACCCTTTCAGCTACAGCTTCTTCCATGCAGGGGTTAAGGTCCTCGTTTTAACACCCAGTCAGGCCTGATCAATAATTCTTAGGCATATCACGATGTTAAAGTGGTCCTTCAATAACTCTTGAAGTGTAAGGTTTGTGTTCTCCGTGACCTCAAAGCAGCGCTGAAAATGTGCTTGGTGTACAACTTTTAAAAATTAGAAATCATCTACTGATCCATGGGCTGCAGGATAGGAGTGGTGTTGCGTGGTAAGTAGAGAACCTTTATAAACTTGAATTCTTCGAGTAAATCATCTTCGAGATTTGGTGGGTGAGCAGGGGCATTGTCGAGGATGAGAAGGGCTTGCATGGGAGGTTGTTTTCCTGTAGATAATTTTTAACAGAAAGCCTAACACCAGGTTTATTCACTCCACAAAGAATTTCCTGGTGACCCACGCCTTCGGATTTGCCCTCTAGATAACTTCCATATTTTCTTATAAAATCTTATATAACTTAAACACTCTGGGATTTTCCGAATGGTTTACTAGCAGAGGTTTAATTTTGCAGTCGCCACTCGCATTGGCGCAAAGTGCTAGAGTTAATCTATCCTTCATGGGTTTGTGACCTGGCATCGTCTTCTCCTCTGCCGTTATGTAAGTCCTATTCGGCATCCTTTTCCAGAAAAGCGCTGTCTCGTCACAGTTGAAGACTTGCTGCGAGATGTATCCTTTAGCTTCTTTCAATTCGGAAAAAGTTTTGATGTAAACCTAAGCTGCCTTCATATCCGAACTTGCTGCCTGACGACGGAGTAAATGCCGGTCCTTTTCCTAAAGTTGTCAAACCAGCCGATTGGCTTTAAACGAGTCTTCCGATTCCTCGTTTGTGGAAGTGTGTGTATTTTCTGTCTATTCTGAAGGGTGTTGAGGCTGTAAAAATGAAGAAGATTAGAGTAACTGCCCCATTCTGGATAAATGCCATGTGTCGAAAAGAATAAATATTTCATAAGCCTCTTCTCTATATTTTCAAGCTGATTTATAAATTTATTATATGCAAGTAACCAAATAATTGCGCAATAATCTATTTTACTTCATATAAATGCTTGAAACAGTTTTATTGTGGTTTTAATATTATTTAAATCTTCACTAAACAACTGCACTTGTTTTACTTTCATCTTTTTCATGGCTACCCATTTTTTATTTATAATCAAATTTAATAAAATGACTATAACTCACTTATTTTTAGAAATAACTATGTCGTATGTCATATTGGATTAAAGAGAAAAAAAATACCTTTTGAATAAGGCCATAGCCAACTAGGGTTTCCATTAAAAAAAAATGTAAGTTTGCATCATATCTCGGAAAATAATGGCGATAAAAATGTTCTGCTTATTTTTTATTAATCTTCATAAAATTATCTAAAACTTTGTCTCTTACAGTTTTTTTTCTATCTATTATAATAACCGAGATATATTGATTTGAAAAAATTGACACATTTTACTTTTTTCAAAATATCTAGTTACCCTTGACTTTTTTGAAAACTTTGAAAGTGGAATTTTATTCGTCTCGTAAATCTACACTTCTTACCCCATCTAACCGTTTCTCTATCTCTTATAGTTTCCGAGATCCCCATAGAGAACATCGAAAAAAACTCACCCTGTATATATATAACTTAATATCAAATCATAATTCACTCGAAAAGAACATGTACACGGCGGAACAGCAATACTTGTTAAACAAAATCTGTTTTTAAATTGTAAATCAATACAAAAATATTCAGCATCTATATGATAAGATGGACTAAAACAATAAAGTGGTTGGTGCATTCTTTGACTTGTCTCGAGCCTTTGACAGCTTAGATTATCATTCTATTTTGCAAAATAATAAATAATTGATTTGTGTTTTTTCATGGCATCCTGTTAAATCGATTCTTGAATGTGAACCCCCAATAACCTGTAATGTTTATCATCCTTCTTTGGAAGTAATAATTTCATGTGCGGACTCCGATTGTCTAAATTCAGATTATACTGTAGTTTATGATTTTGAACGTGCACCTTACAATGCTATTAACAATCATTTTCTATCGACAAATTGGAACAGAGCATTCCAGCGTATTACTGAAGTAAATATGGTTGTAGATGTATTTTATGTATTTTATACTATATTGTTCGATTGGTTTGAAAAATTGATACCAAAAAAAGTTATAAAGCAATCAAAGTTTCCTCACTGGTTTAGTGCTGAACTTCGTAAACTAATAAAACAGAAACGCGACGCGCATAAAAATTTAAGTTGTCAAATCTACAGACGGATTATATGAAATTTTCTGAATTTCGAAAAATATGTAAAATAAAAACTAAGCTATGTTATGATAGTTATTGCTCATGCGAAACAATCAGTACTGAAAAAACCAAATTATTTTTGAAAATTTGTAAAATCTAAATCGGATCCTGATAAACTTCCATCGTGTATGTTCTTAGAAGATATTCAAGCAAATAATGGAAAAAGTATAGCTAATGCATTTGGAATTTACGTTCGTTTCAATGAGCCAAATATTAATTTTTATGAAATAAACATTTCCACATCTGAGGTTCAGTCAGCATTACAAAATATTGATGTTATGGGTTTGATTGGTCTTGACCTAATACCAAAACTGCTGATTAATGTATGTCATTCAACGCCCTATGTACCTTTATATATACTATTTTCCATGTCATTAGCACAAGGTGATTTTTCAGTACTGTAGAAGTCGTCTTTCGTACAACCCATTTTTAAGTTAAGGAACTTCTAATAAGGTTGAAAGTCTGTCTCTTTCCGCAACAGATTTCGAAGCGCTATAAGCTGACCGTAATTTAATTTTTTGATCTATTGTGGAAATTATAGTATTATTAAATTTGGCTTAAACTTAAGTATATATAAATGAAATCCTTGATATATTTTCTTGTATAATATGTTACACGCGTCGTCTACATCATTTGTCATATACAGGTCATTCCAATCAAATTCTGCAATCCAGGAATTAAGTCCGAAATAATTACCTCGCTTGAAGTTATAATTTCCCGATATATTGCCGTTAAAGTTATATTTCGGGCATTCAGACAATTCAACTTCACAAAAGAGAGCCGGATGGTAAATATCTTCAATTAATAAAGGTGCGCATTGTTTTTTCAGTTAAGCATTTTATACCATACGAGCTCAAAATTTAGTCTAAGATTGCTCCATTTTCATTTCTTATATTATTATAGTGGCAGAAGGTTAAGAAATTCTTGAGAGTTTGAAGTTTATTCGTTGAATATTCATTATTGTCTAACACTCACATACTCAGGAATATTAAAGCCTCCGAATACTATTATTGCTTTTGTGAGCTTAATTTGACTACTTAATACATTAAGTTTTTTATTTCGGCCAAGGTTAGTGATGAATTAATAAAATTTGGGTCTGAAATGTTTGGCGATGAAGGCTGGGAACTGTCGGTACAACAGTAAAAATCATCATCATTTTTCACCTTTTTTTACTCTTACGGAGCAACTAAAATGATACATTTTTCCACATTTTAAACAGTCCATTCGGGATTTTGCAAGGGATAGTGGCCATACACCCACCCTACATATACAATCAAACTGCAATTACTGACAGTGTTTCAATTTTCAAATATTTATAAAACAATAATTTATTTGATGTTATTAATAAATTAAAAACAGTAATGTCGATAATGTTTTTGCAGGGTGGGATAGCCGCCACCCATCCTACATATACCTTTACAAATAATCTTAAATGATGCTTAAGTTTATTAACACCATTAACATATTTTTTTATAATGCTGGAAACTAAAACAGGGTCAGTAATTGAAGTTTGATTGTATATGTAGGGTGGGTGGGCGGCACCTATCCCACCCTCCAATCACGATATCATAAACTAGAGTTTGTTTTAAGTTATTTCTGAAATTATTTACTCTAATTTCGTAATTAGGAATTAAGACTAATCGTCGGAATTTAAGTGTTGGAAATGCATACGTCTTCAAAGCTTTGAACGTAACGATAAATTAAAAAAAAAACTTTTGCGATGTTGCATGGATTGGAGGGTGAGATAGTGGCCACCCACCCACCCTACATATATAATTTTACTTCAACCACTGACACTGATTTAGATTCCTGAAACTACAACAGTAATAATGTTGGTGTGTCCAAAAAATTAAATACTGTCAGTAATTGAAATTTCATTGTATATGTAGGGTGGGTGGGTGGCACCTATCCCACCTTCCAATCACGATACCATGAACCAGAGTTTGTTTAAGTTATTTCCGACAATAATTACTCTAACATAATTAGAAATTAAGAAACACTAATCGTCGGAATTTGAATGTTCAAAATGTATACGTATCCAAAGCTATGGACGTAACGATAAATTAAAAAAAAATACTTTTGCGATGTTGCATGAATTGTAGGGTGGGATAGAGGCCACCCACCCACCCTACATATATAATTTTACTTCAACCATTGACACTGTTTTAGATTCCTAAAAACTATAACAGTATCAATGTTGGTGTGGCCAAAAAATTAAATACTATCAGTAATTGAAGTTTCATTGTATATGTAGGGTGGGTGGGTGGCACCTATCCCACCCTCCAATCACGACACCATAAACCAGAGATTGTTTAAGTTATTTCCGGCAATAATTACTCTAACATAATTAGAAATTAAGAAACACTAATCGTCGGAATTGAATGTTCAAAATTTATACGTATCCAAAGCTATGAACGTAACGATAAATTAAAAAAAAAACTTTTGCGATGTTGCATGGATTGGAGGGTGGGATAGAGGCCACCCACCCACCCTACATATATAATTTTACTTCAACCAATGACAGTGATTTAGATTCCTGAAACTACAACAGTAATAATGTTGGTGTGTCCAAAAAATTAAATACTGCCAGTAATTGAAATTTCATTGTATATGTAGGGTGGGTGGGTTTCACCTATCCCACCCTCCTACTATATATGTAGGGTGGGTGGGTGGCCTCTATCCCACCCTCCAATTCATGCAACATCGCAAAAGTTTTTTTAAAATTTATCGTTACGTTCAAAGCTTTGGTGACGTATAAATTTTCAACACTCAAATTTCGACGATTAGTGTTTCTTAATTTCTAATTATGTTAGAGAAATTAATTTCAGAAATAACTTAAACAAACTCTGCTTTATGCTGTCGTGATTGGAGGGTGGGATAGGTGCCGCCCACCCACCCTACATATACAATAAAACTTCAATTACTGACAATGTTTTAGTTTCCAGCATTATAAGAAAAAAATATGTTAATGGTGTTAATAAACTTAGGCAGTATTTAAGATTATTTATAAAGATATATGTAGGATGGGTGGTGACTATGCCACCCTGCTACTACATTATCTATATTACTGGCCACTTCCTCATCCTCCATATACAATTTAATTTCTGTTTTAGTTTCCTGAAAATTACAGAAGTATTAATGTTGGTGTAACAATAAAAAAATAAATCAAAGTTTTTAGCTAAAGTCCAATTGAATATGTAAAGTGGGGGGGTGGCTACTGATACACACCCCAATCTATAATACAGAGCAACAATTTTTCAAAATAGATTTTAAAAAAATATTCGCACCATTATTAAGGTTGAAATTTTATATTTTAGTCAAATTGAAAAGTATTGATTAGGACGAATTTAAGAAAAACTGGAGGGTGGGATAGTGGACACCCACCCACCCTACATATATAATTTTACTTCAACCACTGACTCTGTTTTAGTTTCCTGATAACTACAATAGTATTTTTGTTAGTGTGGCCAAAAATTAAATCAAAGTTTCTAATAAATGTTCAAATGTATATGTAGGGTGGGTGGGTGGCCTCTATCCCACCCTTCAATCCACACAACATTGCAAAAGTTTTTTTTTAATGTATCGTTACGTTCAATGCTTTGAAGATGTATACATTTTCCGACGATTAGTAATTCTTAATTTTTAATTACGTTGTTAGAGTAAATAATTTCGGAAATAACTTAAACAAACTCTGGTTTATGGTATCATGATTGGAGGGTGGGATAGGTGCCGCCCACCCACCCTACATATACAATGAAACTTCAATTACTGACAGAGTTTCAGTTTCCAGCATTATAAGGAAAAAAAAGTTAATGATGTTAACAAATTTAAGCAGTCTTTAAGATTATTTGTAAAGTTGTATATACTATGGGTGGTGACAATCCCACCCTGCAATTACATTACGTACATTGCTGTTTTAATTTATTAATAATTTATCAAATAAATGATTGTTAATTTGGAAAAATTCATTTTGATTTGAATTCTTTTTCTTCTGTTAACGATATGATATTTTGATCTATCGGCTGCAGCAAATGGATTTCATACCCAGTCATAATTTTCAATATTTAAATCAGGGAAATATTTCGCAATTTTTTCTTCTAATAATTCTAAATGTTGAGTAATGATAGGAATTATTTCATCGTCATTATCGATGAGTGATTTGTTTTGTAGTCTTTAGTAAGATTTACGAAATGTTTTCGTGTTTTTTTTCTAATTATTAGTAAATTTTCTACAATGTAAAGGAATTTAATACATTTTCATTATTCATTGTTATTATCATTCTCTTCATTAATCATCTAGTATTTAGTCAACACACTAAAATAATCGACTTGCTCGATGTAATTAATTAACGCTCACCGAAAATGATTCCCGTGCATTCGATTCCAACGCTAATGGGAAAACTTGTAAATATGACGTAGGTACAAAAAGAAACCTTCGTTTCTGAACTTATTAAATCCCCCCTCAAGGAGTGAATTAAAGGATTTAACGAATAAAACTCTCGCAGTTCTTCGCTCATCATCCGCCGGGATGAATTCGTCGGGATAAAGTTGGACAGTTTACAATATAAATACCCTGCAGGGTGCATTGTGATCCAGCGGGAGCCGCTGAATTATGTCGGAGGGGTGTCTCGGGGAAATTTGAATGTTTAAACCCGAACCTAAACATACCTCAACATATGATTGATTGTTTAATTTGTTTAATGGCCGTGTTTCCCTATATTATTTTCCTTTTTGCGCGGTGACTTTTTTTTATGGCGAGGTCGTTAAATGGAATTTAATATTTTAAAAGTTTTTCTAGTAATTTCATTTGCCCTTTTCGCTTAGTGGGTGCGTGCTGCGGGGAAATTTGCGGAGTCACTTTGGAAATGAAACTGTTGCTTATTAAGTCGAGTGACTTGTATTAGCTTTTTTTTCAACGATTACTCCGCGCGCTGATGGCAAAACTTTCTTGTCTCAATTGATATTAATCGTTTTTTTGCACTATTAGATTCGGCATGATGAACAAAAACAAAATCGGAGTTTAATGTCACGAAGGAACAAAAAAATATATATATAAAATATAATCGACCTCAAGTTTCCTTCTTATAATATTTTTGAGAGAACTTATTTGTTATTTTTAAAAATGAATTTTAGATGAAAATATGTAACAAAAAAAATATTCATTTTAAGCGTAAATTTAATACAATTGTAACAATATCAGTGGTTTAGATTAGAGGCTCCAATGGATGGTAACAATTCACATTTACATCGAGGACAGAGATAGAGAGGGAAAAGGGTGCAGCCCTTATCTGACTGCTATATCGGCTCAAAATTCAGGGACAAAAAGGGCAACGTGAACACTATCACTCACTCGCTCGCAGGACAGCAGACGTGACGTGATAACAGCTTTGACGTTTTGCAGATTTCATTCGGTTTGCAACTTAAAATTACAATCGTGCTATTGAGATTAATAGCAGGATGCAGAAGTACTGCCTAGATATGGATTGGAATTAATCTTTAATGTCTCCGTGCTCTCGTGGAGCGCGAACTAAATCCCCGATACGCTACTGTAATCTGCACATGTAATAGAAATTTGCATGTGTCACTGGAAATCATCCAGCGGAATAATAATGTGTATACAATTTATATCTCACTACGTCGATATTATTTTCCTACTCAATTTCTTTACGTAAATAATAATGCATAATAATTAAAGGGTGTCTTATAGCATTAAAAATAAGAGATCGTAAAAACTTTAAAATAAAAGATCCAAACGAAAAATAAAGAGAAAGGCAAAAAAGAGCAAAGATGGAAGCCAAAGAGAGTGTAGCCAAAGGGAAAGAGATCCGAACAAAAAATAAAATTAAAATCCAGATAAAAAACTAAATATAGTAAATAAGAGAGAGACAAAAAACCAAAGAAATTATCTTTAAAATTTTAAAAATTGTCCTCGATTAAATAGTTGATGATGGAAAATAAAATTGATTTCGCTTGATTAAAAAATTGTAAAAAATTAACTATTTAAGGAATTAGCTTTAAAATTTTAGGAATTATCATCCATTAAATAGTTTTTGAATTTAAGTAAAAACAATTGCTTAATTTTGGCTAGAAACAAAATGTCTGCATTCAGAATTTGATTGTGGAAAATAAAGTTGTTTCCGCTCGATTAAAATTTTTTAAAAAGATTACTACTCAAGGAATTCGCTTTAAAATTTCACGAATTATCCTCAGTTAAATAGTTTTTAAATTTGCGTAATAAACAATTGCTTAATCTTGACTAGAAACAAAATGTCAGCATTCAGAATTTAAACAATCGAAAATAAAATTGTTTTTGCTCGATTAATAAATTGTAAAATAGTAACTAGTGAAGGAATTAGCTCTAAAATTTCAGGAATTGTCCTTAATTTAACAAGTTCTGAGTTTATGTAAAAAAAATTGCTTAATCTTTGTTAGAAACAATATGACAGCAATCAGAATTTTAATGATGGAAAATAAAATTGTTTTCGCTCCATTTAAAAATTGTAAAAAAGTAACTACTGAAAGAATTAGCTTTAAAATTTTAGGAATTGTTCTCAATTAAATAATTTTTGAATTTACGTAAAAACAATTGCTCAATCTTGGTTAGAAACAAAATGGCAGCATTCAGAAGTTGAATGATGGAAAATAAAATGGTTTCACTCGATTAAAAAATTTTACAAAGGTTACTACTTAAGAAATTAGCTTTAAAATTTCAAAAATTGTCCTCAGTTGAATAGTTTTTGAATTTACGTAAAAATAATTGCTTAATTTTGGTTAGAAACAAAATGTCAGCATCCAGAATTTGAAGGATGAAAAATAAAACTGTTTTCGCTCGATTAGAAAATTGTAAAATAGTAACTACTGAAGGAATTAGCTTTAAACTTTCAGGAATTGTCCTCAATTAAATAGTTTTTGAATTTACGTAAAAACAATTACTTAATCTTGGCTAGAAACCAAATGTCTGCATTCAGAATTTGAATGATGAAAAATTAAAATGTTTTCGCTCGATTAAAAAAATGTAAGAAAGTAACTACTCGAGAAATTGGCTTTAAAATTTCAGGAATTGTCCTCAATTAAATATTTTTTGAATTTATGTAGAAACAAATACTTAAACTTAGCTAGAAACAACATGGCAGCACTCAGAATTTTAATGATGGGAAATAAAATTGTTTTCGCTCGATTAAATAATTGTAAAAAATTACCACCTCAAAAATTTGCTTTAAAATTTCAGAAATTGTCCTCAATTAAATAGTTTTTGAATTTACGTAAAAACAATTGCTTAATCTTGGCTAGAAACAAAATGTCACCATTTAGAATTTGAATGATGGAAAATAAAATTGTTGTCGCTCGATTAAAAAATTATAAAAACGTTACTACTGAAGGAATTAGCTTTAAAATTTTAGAAATTGACCTCAATTAAATCGTTTTTAAATTTACGTAAAAATAATTGCTTAATCTTGGCTAGAAACAAAATGACAGCATTCAGAATTTGAACGATCGAAAATAAAATTGATTTCGCTCGATTAAAACATTGTGCTAAGGTAACTACTGAAGGAATTAGCTTCAAAATTTCAGAAATTATTCTCAATTATTGAATTTGCGTAAAAACAATTGTTAAATCTTGACTAGAAACATAATGTCAGCACTCAGAATTTGAATGATGGAAAATATAATTGTTTACGCCCGATTAAAAAATTGTAAAAACGTAACTACTGAAGGAATTAGCTTTATAATTTCAGGAATTGACCTCAATTAAATAAATTTTGAATTTATGTAAAAACAATTTCTTAATCTTAGCTAGAAACAAAATGTCAGCATTCAGAATTTGAATAATGGAAAATAAAATTGTTTTCGCTTGATTAAAATATTGTAGAAATGTTTCTACTAAAGGAACTACCTTTAAAATTTAAGGAATTGTCCTCAATTTAATAGTTTTTTAACTTATGTAAAAATAATTGCTTAATCTTGGTTAGAAACAATATGACAGCATTCCGAATTTTAATGATGGAAAAGAAAATTGTTTCCGCTCCATTAAAAATTTGTAAAAAAGTAACTACTAAAGGAATTAGCTTTAAAATTTCAGAAAGTGTCCTCAGTTAAATAGTTTTTGAATTTACGTTAAAACAATTGCTTAATCTTGAATAGAAACAAAATGGCAGCATTCAGAAATTTTAATTTTGGGAAATAAAATTGTTTTCGCTTGATTAAAAACTTGTAAAATGGTAACTACTAAAGGAATTAGCTTTAAAATTTCAGGAAGTATCCTCAGTTAAATAGTTTTTGAATTTACGTTAAAACAATTGCTTAATCTTGGATAGAAACAAAATGTCTGCATTCAGAATTTGAATGATGGAAAATAAAATTGATTTCGCTCGATTAAAACATTGTGCTAAGGTAACTACTGAAGGAATTAGCTTCAAAATTTCAGAAATTGTTCTCAATTAAATAGTTTTTGAATTTGCGTAAAAACAATTGTTAAATCTTGACTAGAAACATAATGTCAGCACTCAGAATTTGAATGATGGAAAATAAAATCGTTTTCTCTCGATTAAAAAATTGTAAAACATTAACTACTGAAGAAATTAGCTTTAAAATTTCAGGAATTGTCCTCAGTTAAATAGTTTCTGAATTTATGTAAAAATAATTGCTTAACCTTGTCTAAAAACAAAGTGTCAGTATTCAGAATTTAAATGATGGAAAATAATTTTTTTTGCTCGATTAAATAATTGTAAAAAAGTAACTGCTTAAGGTATTACCTTTAAAATTTTTTGAATTGTTCTCAATTAAATAGTTTTTGAATTAATGTAAAAATAATTGCTTAATCTTAGCTAGAAACAAAATAGTAACACTCAGAAATTGACTGAAAGAAAATAAAATTGTTTTCGCTCCATTAAAAAAATTGTAAAAACGCAACTACTGAAGCAATTAGCTCTAAAATATTCAAAATTATCCTCAGTTAAATAGTTTTTGAATTTAAGTAAAAACAATTGCTTAATCTTCTTTAGAAACAAAATGGCAGCATTCAGAATTTGAACGATGGAAAATAAAATTGTTTTCGCTCGTTTATAAAATTGTAAAAAAGTAACTACTGAAGGAATTAGCTTTAAAGTTTTAGGAATTGTGCTCAATTAAATATTTTTTGAATTTACGTAAAAACAATTGCTTAATCTTGGCTAGAAACAAAATTCCGGCTTTCAGAATTTGAAGGATGGAAAATAAAATGGTTTTCCCTCGTTTAAAAAATTGAAAAAAGTAACTACTGAAGGAATTAGCTTTAAAATTTCAGAAATTGTCCTCAGTTGAATAGTTTTTGAATATACGTAAAAATAATTGCTTAATTTTGGCTAGAAACGAAATGTCAGCATTCAAAATTTGAACGATCAAAAATAAAATTGTTTTCACTCAACTAAAAAATTGTAAAAAAGTTACGACTGAAGGAATTAGCTTTAAAATTTTAGAAATTATCCTCAATTAAATAGTTTTTGAGGTTATGTAAAAATGATTGATTAATCCTGGATAGATACAAAATATCTGCATTCAGAATTTGTACGATGGAAAATAAAATTGTTTTCGCTCGATTAAAAAATTGTAAAAAATAACTACTGAAGGCATTAGCTTTAAAATTTCAGCAAGTATCCTCAGTTAAATAGTTATTAAATTAAAGTTAAAACAATGACTTAATCTTGGATAGAAACAAAATGTCAGCATTCAGAATTTGAATGATGGAAAATAAAATTGTTCTCGCTCTATTAGAAAATTGTAAAAAAGTAACTACTACAGGAATTAGCTTTAAAATTTCAGGCATTATCCTCAGATAAATAGTTATTGAAACTAAAGAAAAATAATTGCTTAATCTTGACTGGAAACAAAATATCCTCGTTCAGAATTTGAATGATGGGAAATAAAATTGTTTTCGCTTGGCTCAAAAAATTGTAAAACAGTAAGTACTGAAGGAATTGGCTTAAAAAATTCAGGAATTGTCCTCAGTTAAATACTTTTTGAATTAACTTAAAAACAATTGCTTAATCTTTGTTAGAAACAACATGACAGCATTCAGAATTTTAATGACGGAAAATAAAATTATTTTCGCTCGATTAAAAAATTGTAAAATAGTAACTAGTGCAGGAATTAGCTTTAAAATTTTAGGAATTGTCTTCAATTAAATAGTTTTTGAATTTACATAAAACCAATTGTTAAATATTGATTAGAAACAAAATGTCAGCATTCAGAATTTGAACGATCGAAAATAAAATTATTTTCGCTCGATTAAAAAATTATAAAAAGGTTACAACTGAAGGAATTAGCTTTAAAGTTTCAGGAATTATAATCAATTAAATAGTTTTTAAATTTATGTGAAAATAATTTCTTAATCTTGGCTAGAAACAAAATGTCCTCGTTCAGAATTTGAATGATGGGAAATAAAATTGTTTTTGCTTGGCTAAAAAAATTGTAAAAAAGTAACTACTGAAGGAATTAGCTTAAAAAATTCAGGAATTGTCCTCAGTTAAATACTTTTTGAATTAACGTAAAAACAATTGCTTAATCTTGGTTAGAAACAATATGACAGCAATCAGAATTTTAATAATGGAAAATAAAATTGTTTCCGCTCAATTAAAAAATTGTGCAAAAGTAACTACTGAAGAAATTAGCTTCACAATATCGGGAATTATCCTATATTAAATAGTTTTTGAATTTATGTAAAAACAATTGTTAAATATTGACTAGAAACAAAATGTCAGCACTCAAAATTTAAACGATCCAAAATAAAATTGTTTTCGCTCGATTAAAAATTTGTAACAAAGTAACTACTGCATTAATAAGCTTTAAAATTTTAGGAATTGTCCTCAGTTAAATATTTTCTGAATTCACGTAAAAAAATTGCTTAATCTTGGCTAGAAACAAAATGGCAGCACATTTAAATGATGGAAAATAAAATTGTTTTCGCTGGATTAAAAAATTGTTAAAAATTAACTACTGAAGGAATTAGCTTTAAAATTTCAGGAAGTATCCTCAGTTTAATAGTTTTTGAATTAATGTAAAAATAATTGCTTAATATTGGTTAGAAACAAAATGTCAGCATTCAGAATTTGAATGATGGAAAATAAAATGGTTTTCGCTCGATTAAAAAATTCTAAAAAAGTAACTACTTAATAAATTACCTTTAAAATTTGAGGAATTCTTCTCAATTTAATAGTTTTTGAATTTACGTAAAAACAATTGCTTAATCTTCTTTAGAAACAGAATGTCATCGTCGAGAATTTAAATGATAAAATAAAATTGTTTGAAAAATTTTTTGAAAATTTTTGAGGTCCACTGAGACCATTCCACAAATTTTTGGGAAAAAAATGTGTCTATTTGTGTGTGTGTTTCTGACACACACTCTTCTAAAATTTGATAGACCAGTTGAAGAAAACGTTTCATCCTTTTTGATACAAATACTTATAACTTTTAAACCAAGTGATTTATTTACATTATACTTATTAACTTCTACGAATTTTCGACAAACTCTTGAAAACATTGTGCACATTTAAAATATTGTATCTTAATTTAGGCAACCCAATGTACTCAAGTCCTAGCCCAATGCGTAGACTATTGAGAAAAGTCGTGGGTACGCTAGGTTAATGTACAGACTATTGAGAAAGGTCATGGATGCGATAGGTTAATATACAGACTATTAAGTAAGGTGAAGAGAACGTTAGGTAATTTTATAGACTATTTGGCAATAATAAAATAACATAGGCTAATGTAAATATTATTACGGTAGGTCAGGAGTACGCTGAATTAATGTCTAGACTATTAACATTAGTTTCTTGATGATTTGTACATAATCCAATCAAATGTTAACGCTGGTAAATTTACGTACTGCCATATAAAAAAATCAATTAAGAAGCACACCTTTTCAAAAAAACTTTTATTGTTTAGACTCTTTTGAAACATTGAAATAGAAGTTTATTTAAAACTGTAAAAATGTTTTCACTTGAACGTTGAAAAGTAAAGAAAATTATGTCAACAAATAACAGCCTTATCAATAAATATATCAAAGCCAGAGATAGCTTTATAACTTTTCTTGTTAGCCGTAGCTAAAAACTATTAACTCTAAACACTCTAGTGGTGACAATTAAAATTTAATTTTTGTTGTTTTGATTTAAGTAAACGTCCACTTTTAGTGCATTCTTTATATACTTGTATATCTATGTATGTTGTAAAGTTCTTTGTAAAACATTTTTTCAAAGATCTTTTCAACATACATAGATATATAAGTATATAAAGAATGTTTGTATGGACATCACTTCTTCCTATAAAGATAAATAATGAAATGGTGAAAGAGCTTTATTTTCCTGTTAAATATGACAAGTAAATTTTATCTAAACCGCCTACACAATACGATTTTCGATTCTTATGAAAATCCATAATACATTTGTCGTAATAATAAATTTGGGAATTAGCCATCCAGCCGCCCCTCTACCGAGGAAAACAAATAGTGTTCCGATCCGTCGCAGAGAAGAAGACGCAACGGGCTAAGTGGGGGGGAGGGGAAGAAGGAAAGGAAGAGAACGGCAGGAGGGTGAAGGAGGAGGAGGAAAAATGAAACGGAAGGGCGCGTTCCCAGGCCTAAATTTATGGCGTCAGCGCGAACCCAGTGCTCCAGTGTTCCAGAAATTCCATGCAGGATGGGCTCCCGACCTATCTCAATGACGTCGATACGAGTCCCGGTGACGTCAGGGTTCACCTCGACGCGTTCGCGAAATGGTCCATCGAACCGGACCTGACGCGCGGGAACATATGCTGCACACGGCGACACCATCGTCAAAGGTGAGAAGGAGACCTCGACTCGAGATTTATTTTAAAATTGAAATTTAAATGTTAAAATACTTTAAAATATTTTTTGCTGACTATAAAGACCACTGGTTTGGCCTTTGTAAATATTTAACTCTATAAGAATCCATCGTTTATGGGTAAATTAAATTTTACAATTTTAGTGTTCTAATAACTTAAATATTGTAAATATTTAAGGCAATATAGTATATTATGTGCACCTGTATTTAGATGTATCAGTGGCCTCAAACTCACCATCTAATTAGAAAAACTCACGCCAAGGTTTTAATGAAGAGAAAATATAATTATAAAAACACCAGCTCTATATTTTCTACACAAAAATATTTACTCTGTTTGTACTACTTTTATTAGCAAAACACTCATTTATAACAATTTGAGGTTACACATGTAATTAACCTTTAAAATTTAACCTCGAACATCTTTAACGCTAAATAATTAAGTATTACAAATAGTAGAACTATCAAAGTAACACTAATATGAATAAAATCATTTCTGTTAAATAAATTAATAAATGATAAAATGTACATTAGATTATTTAAATGTGACTATAACATAAAAAATTATGAACAATGTACTATTTGTAACACGCAAATTAATTTTGTATTATTCAATGTCTGTCGTAAATTGTAAGAAAAGAAAATTCTAGAATTCTAAAATAAACATTAAAAGTACCACAACTTTTAAAACTTTTATTCTAGAATTTTCAGTACTGTTTCTTCAATTTCAAATTTTCTCGAAATATTTTCGAAAAAAGGAAATCTTAAAAATATTTTTTTTCAAAGGTTCTATTTTTTTTAATTCCTGATTTCTACAATTTCTTAATGAATTTCTTTATTGTAAAAATTTTCTATTTAGAATATTTTGGTAATTTCTCGTAGACATGTTCTTTTAAATTACTGAATTTTTCTATGTATGTGTTCTAGAATTGGAAATAATATTTAAAGTATTTTAATATATTTTACAAATTTTTCACCATTTTTTTGCTTTATTTTCAAGAATTCTCGAGGAATTTTTCTTAGAAATTATAAGGTTAATTCTAGAAACAATTCATCATGACTTTTCATTATGATTTTTCCAGGAAATTCGAATTTTGGTTTTTTTAATTCTAGAATTTACAATAAATATCTTTACCATATTTCTATCTTGATTTTTCACTAATTTTTCTAGACTATTTTAAATTGTTTCTCTTATTTATTTATTTGTCGAATTTTAAAAGAAAATTCTAAAAACGGATTAGAGTTTCCTGAAAAAATTTAGAAATCTTAATGGATCTTAAAAATTAAGAGTTCTTATTTTTTTATATTGTCATTGAAATTACTGTTTTTAATTTTCTTTTGTGGAATTCTAAAAATTCGCTTCAGATATTTCTGAAAAATAAAGATCTAGAAATCTTGATAGATCTTGAAAATTAAGAGTTCTAAAACTTTTTAAACATTTTCTTTGAAATTACTCTTCCTTTTTTTCTTAAAGAAAATTCTAAAAGTTTAGATTAGACATTCTCAAAAATAGCTAGCAATCTTGGAAAACTATTACAAAAATTTTAAAGTCCTTAATTTTAAGGTAAATTTCTTAAAGATTTCCAATATTTTTTCAGTAACTTATTTAGATATTACTAGAATTCTTAAAACTTTTTTATTCCACATTCTTAAAATGTTGTTCCAGTGTTATAACCAAGATTTCTCTAATAATTCTTTTAGTATCCTAAATTTTCTTATTATAATTTTCTCAAAATTTTACTCCAATTGTGGAAATGTTTTTTAATAATTTAAGAAGGTTTCAATATTTATCCTCGACATTGCTAAAAAAATTTAAAATGTTTATTAAAGATTTCTAAGTATTTCATAAGTTTTCAGCAATATTTCTTTGATAATTTTGCACCACTTCTCTTTCAGTACTCGTAGTAGTAGTATTTGGCTATCGACTGCGTGGTCCTTGAATTTTCTAAACTTGTTTAATCCAGATTCCTAATTATTTGATCTTGTACAGGAGACGAATCTTGATATTTTTTCCAATTTGCTAACTGAAATGTTTAATTGTGAAGGCGTTCACTTTGTGGTACTTCTTAAATAGGACGAAGAAAGGGACAATATGGCTTTGTTTTACCATCAGTAAACAAATCCCACCAGAAATATTTCTGAGAAACTCCAGACCCCTAAAAAATAATTATAATGTTGAAAATTATAAATTAAAATTGTAATACTAGAAATTTACTTCAATTTAGATGAGAAATTGTTGATAGAACGCTAAAAAAATAGTTTTAATGCTGGAAAATAATAAATTAAAATTAAAATGCTAGAGATTTTAAAAATGTTCTTCAATTTAGATAAGAAAATGTTGAAAGTTCAAAAATAATGAGAAAAAAATTATCAACAGAAATATTTACTGGGCATAAAACAATTCAAAAAAACCGTAAAAAAATGTCTACTTAGGAAAGGCTATTATAGTATGTCTGAACTTCAGCGCGATAATTATGTAATTTATTAAATTTATCAAATGAAGCTGTATTTGTACACATAGTAATTATATATAATTTTAAAATGTTGTAGCAATGTTTTTTTTAGTTACAAAAACTTTATGTACTCTTTTATAAAATTGATTTATTAATTTTAATATGTTGTAATGTACTCTTTTATAAAATTGATTTATTAGTTTTAATATGTTGTAATGTAGTTACTTTAGTATTTTAATTTACTGTAATGTTGTTTTTATATATTTATCTATTTTTAATATATAGTAATGTCTTTTCCTATACATTTATATATTTTTAACGTGTCATCATCTCCGATCTTTTATTTATACAATATATTTACTCTAGTTTTAAGGTTTATTATTATTATTATTATTATTATTTATGTTTTCTTGGCTATTAGCTATATATTTTATTGTATTTAATTTAGTCCCTATATATTATGCTCTAACCTGTGTAAACTATTTTGTACTCGCACCAATAAACGTATTATTATTATTATTATTATTATTTCTGAAAAAATTCAGAACCCTTAAAAAAAATTTAATACTGGAAAATTATAAATTAAAATTAAAATACCAGTGATTCTAGAAATTTCCTTCAATCTGGATAAGAAAATGTTGAAACTTCAAGAATCATCAGAAAAAAAATCTCGCCAGAAATTAAACTCTAATAGAGATCAAAAAATAATTCATGGAAAATTCAAAAAATCTGAAAAGTTAAATTGTAAAAAAATCTAAATATCAAGTAAAAAAGATTCAAGAGTCTTCGAAGAAAATTCGATAAGAAAAATTACTGAATAATTCCTCGAAAATACACAAACATCTATCAATCACTCTTCATCAATTCATTAGCTCGCATCATCCGCACAATTAGACAAGCTAGACAGAAATTTTTCTTTGTTTTTTTACATAAATTAGATTCAAAACAGGGCAGAAAGACCATAGGTCGATAGCCGCCCAAACGGAAGGACTAACCCTTATTTTATATTTATTTAAAGTGTATTTTCTCTCTTCCTAAAAAATAACATCTCGCCATTTGGAACAGAAATTAATAAAAACTTCTAGAAACTCTAAAGATATATATTTTGGGAAAAAAGTGTAACACAGAATAAAATATTTGCCATTTAAAATAGAAATATTGGAAAAATCCAAAAAAATGAATGCTAGAAAATTATCTCTATTTGGAAGAGATTTTTTTGAAAATTCTAAAACCCTCGAAATAATTAACGACCATTTCAAAAAGAAACGAATCGAAAATTTTAGAAATCTAAAAGTCAAAAAACGATAAGATAATTTTTAAACTCTGGAAAAGAAATTGCTGAAGAATTGTTAAAAAAAGTAAGTAAAACTTTACAAAAGATCTAAAGAGGAGCTGAAAAAATGAAACAATCCTTTAAAAAAAATTATATCAAGTTTGACAACAAAATTCTAAAAAGACCTTCAAGAATCTCAAAAAAATTCTTCCATCCTTAAAGAAATTCTCTCAATTTTGAAGACAAAATACAAACAGGAATATGCTTTTGTGTTATAAATTTATAGAAAATTCTATTAAAGAACTTATATTAGTTTGGAAGAGAAAATGATAAACATTACAAAATCTTTGAAAAAAAAATCCTCGCCGTTTATGTATAATTAAATCTCTAAAAATTTCAATTATTTTGTAAATTGAATAAAACACGATTACTTTGTTTGTATAACTTGAAAACTTTTTATTGTGAAAATGTATAACGAAGTAGAAGCCTCCAATATATATAGCAATTATTTTGTGTCTATTTATATTTTACAAGTTTTAATTAAAACCCTCGCTTATGTTTTACTGATTGGAGGTTGAAATAGAGGCCACCCACCCACCCTACATATAAATGATAACTTTGAATACTAATTGTTGATGATTCTGCTGCTTGCAGAACAATAAAATCTTGTATGTAATGAAAAACAAAGCATAATCCAAATTTAAGTTTAAATATAAATCACCTTCTATAGCTAATCTTACCTAATTTAGATTTAAAGTGTGTCCACCCATCATGTATTACTCAAAAAGTTTATTTTTTTAAATTTTTCTATAGCTTCTTTGCTTATTCAAAAATTTTACCATTTTAATTTCCTTTTCATTCAAAAAGTTTTGTAATTAATTTTATTGGAAACCGCGAGACCATAAAGAATTCAAGTTTATATGTATATGTAGGGTGGGTGGGTGGCCATTATCCCATCCTCCAATCAGTAAAACATCATCAAAAATTATTTGAAAAGCTTGAATGAATAAATCTCTAAGACTTGCAATTATTTTGAGTTTGTTTACATTTTACAACTTTTAACTAAAACCCTCGCTTATGTTTTACTGATTCGAGGGTAAATAGAGGCCACCCACCCACCCTACATTTACTTGATAATTTTAATTGCTATTCGACGATGATTTTGCTGTTAAAAACAATAAAACCCTTTATTCAATAACAAATTAAGTTAAAACAAAATTTAAGTTTCTATGTAAATGACTTTTCATTGCCAATCTTATTTAATTTAGATTTAAATTTTCCCCAAATTTTACCTTTTGAATTTCTTTTTTATTCAAAAATTTTGTAATTAATTTTACTTCAAACCACGAGACCATCAGCAATTGAAATTTATATGAATATGTAGGGTGGGTGGGTGGCCTATATCCCACCCTTCAGTCAGTAAAACATTATCGAAAATTATTTGAAAAACTATGAATAAATCTCTATAAATTGCAATTATTTTGTGTTTATTTATATTTTTCAACTTGTAATTAAAACCCTCGCTTACGTTTTACTGATTGGAGGGTGGGATAGAGGCCACCCACCCACCCTACATATACATGGTAACTTTAATTGACAATCGTTGATTATTTTTCTGTTAAAAACAATCAAACTCTTTATGTAATAACAAAAAAAACAAAATCAAAATTTAAGTTTCAATATATATGACTTTCTATAGCTAATCTTATTTAATTTAGATTTAAAGTCTACCCACCCATCATGCTTAAAATTTTTACTAATTTACTCACTCAAAAATGTTACCATTTTAATATCTTTATTAATCAAAAAGTTTTATAATTATTTTTTTGGAAACCGCGAGACCATAAGGAATTAAAGTTTATATGTATATGTAGGGTGGGTGGGTGGCCTCTATCTCACCCTTCAATCATTAAAACATCATCAAAAATTATTTGAAACATCTGTTTGAATAAATCTAATAAATTTTGTAATTATGTTACATTTATTTACGTTTCACAATGTTTAATCATGCCTTATGTTTTACTGATTGCATGATGGGTTACAGAGATTCAGGGTTCTAGTTTTAATTTTGAAACCACATTGTCTATTAGGAAATTTACCCTGATGTTCCAACCACCACTACAGTCTACCCTTGATCGTCTTTTCGAATATTTTGAGGAAACCATTGGTCTGTAAGAGGTTACCTCTTGTTTCTTGATCTGTTTTTTGTATGGAAGCCAGCAAATACTAATTTAAATTAATCACAATAATCCATCCTGAGCTGGCCATATGGACTTGCTTCCGAGGCAAAAAAAAAACAATAATCCATATTCATCCACCAATTATTATAAATATTAAAAAGATATACTTTGGCTTGATTGATTGTAGAAGCACTTTGTAGTTGAAAATCCATTTTCAATATTAAGATAACGACAATGTCTGATTTTCAAATTTGTTTCGCCACGCGGTTTTCTTCACCTGAAGGAGCCACAGTGTGGCAAAACTTATGTAATGTTTAACATAAAATAAATTTGATAATCAGACATTGTCGTTATCTTAATATATACCTTACCATTTTGGGGTAGTTGTTAAATCATATCAAAGGATATTCCATCATAGACAGGTGCAGTGCTCAGATAATTTTTCATGTATAATTTTAGTCCACACATACTAAATGGAGCGGATAGAAAATGTTCAAAATTTGTTACGCGGGGTTCAGGTAAAACATATGAATGAGGGGCGATATTTTCAAGAAAGGAATGTTGGATATGGAGAAGAATTGTTGAAGACTGTATATTTCTACCCGATACGTTTTTAACTTCAATCCAGACATTCCTTAATTTGACAAATAAAGCACTAATAACCTTTCTTCGCAATTTTATTTGAATAACCAAATGTACATTTCGGACACAAAGTGACCATTATCAATGGATTAGCACTGAATATTCCTAATTGGGGTGTGATTATTGATATTAGTGCAGAAATTAGTCTACAATTGTTTGGCGATTCTTTTGAATGTTTTCTTTACATCTGCAGCATGTTTCTTTGCCTCGAGATAATTAGCCTTATTTTAATTAGGATTAATATGTGTTTAGAGACACTCTACGTTTATTTAGGCCCGCTTTGCTGTCATCGTTCCACCAGGGAGATTTTTTACTAAAAGATCTAGATTAAAATTTCGTTATATGTTCCTTAGTAGACTGACTTATTGATGCAGTTAAAATTTTACTTTACATGAATCATGAAGTTGATTATCAAACAAATCAGTAATTTGATTAGAGTAATTGTGCCAGTTTGCATTCTTAGTATACCATTTTAAGGTTGCTTTTTTTAGAAAATTCATTCACTTCACAATTCATAGATTTCAAAATAGGAAAGTGATAGAAATCTAGAGAACCTGGGTCATCCATTGTTTCTCATTTTATATTGATGCCTAGAGAACATGAAACAAGAGGCTTTTGGTTTGTTATTAATGTAATAAAAGTAATATGCTTAAGTTGTTCGTATGTCCTATATATCATCCTTTTTTTACAATTAAAATATAAACAGAAACAAACAAGAGATTATTTAGTTGGTTAGTAATCTAAAATTAATGTATTTATTTTATTATCATTAATTATTTGTCATATCCAATTCAATTGCTCCGTAAATTAATCCACTCCTCTCTATTGTCATATATATTATATATGTATATATATATATATATATATATATATATATATATATATATATATATAAATATTTTTTGTGTTGTGTGCGGAATTTATCTCCCGCATAAATTTACTCCCTGGCAAAATGTTCGCGGCAACACAAACATCAGTTGATAACCGACGCCCTTGCCATTCGTACGAACAGATAAGGACCTACCCACCCACCTTCGGCGCCCCTTATCGATCAACCACCCCCCCACCCACCGGCCCCCCTGCCTCGGAGACAATTTGCATTCCGAGATAGTGTTACAGAAACATCATACACACATTTATCTACCTGAATGCGAATAACAAACCGCTTTTCGAATGTGTAATGCTATCGTCTCGTGTTGCATTACTTGCGCACAGAGTTTTCCCATTATTCGTTGCATTATTCTATATATTGGTATTCGTCGCGGACGCCCGGCGATACGTGGAAACGATATATTATTATTTCGAATTTAACGGCGCAATTTATTAAAAACTGGTGTATTGATTTCACCCGCACGTATTTCGTATGATAAAGGTGGAGGGCGGGAAAACGAACGAGGGGGTAATGCAAAAGCTGGATCCGATGGATGCACCGAAGTACTCGAGATAAGGTGATGGTTTTGCTTCTCGAGCTATAACGAAATTAGTTTCTGTTGTTTTGATATAAATAATTACCTATATATAGGTAGATCACGTACTTACTTCATATTTCATGATATAATATAAAATACACACATTCAAAAAGCTTTTTACTCAGTCTGACATCATCATGTTTACTATTTAAATGCTCTTTCTGAAAGATCTTACCTTATAAATCGTCTATTAAGAACAAGAAGTTGTCTTATTAATTATTGTGTAAAGTAGAATAATAAATCTTCTTAATTGACAACTTCTTAAATAATAGACATCTGCAAGTTAAAATCCAAAATACCCTATCAGGTGCTTTCATTCAACAAGGTGTCCCTCAAGGATCTAGTTTATCACCAATCCTTTACAACACGTAAGTCTAATATATTTGTAACCCTGATCCACCTTCCTCAATCCTTCATTTCAACCAATCCGCTCCTGTACCCAGATGCTACTGCCTTGATAGTACATAACCTCACTCTGCACAAGCCACTAACCACCTTCGAAGGACTGATTGATACCATACAATCAAATTTTCCAAAATACCTTCAGATTATGTAACCACAATTATAGTATCTATTTTCTGCAAACATTTTTCTGTGAGCAGGCTTCTAAAGGGCAATTTCATCAACTTATAAGCCTCCTATCTGCAATAAACGAATTAATTAAAGCAAACAGATATAAGAAATGAAAAAATCGTAATTTTTTACGAATTGAACTCAAAGGGTGTAAATTTGAAGTGCAAGGAGTTACTATCCGTAAAAGAACCCGCATCTCACTATTATTCCCATTTTTATTTTGTGCCTTGCGCGAACATCCTGGTGTTAATTAAATTTTCAACTGAGATTTCATTCCAGTATCGAGCATCCAGCAGCATTCACGCGGCCGGCCCTTAATGAACGCGATGCAAATATTTATAGGGGCTGGTCTTAATGAGAGAGAGCACAAATCCTCTCCCCCTACCTTAAAATCGTCCGGCTCTAGGAATTTATAATGATAATAATGGTAATAATAAGATCAATTCTAATGAGGAAATCTGAATGGTGGTAATGTTTTATTTGTGTTTCCCCCAGCAGGAACGAAATGGATTTACGTAAGGATGAGCGTAAAGCGAAATGGAAATAATTTTTAATTACTATTCTGCATGATGTATATTTTTGATAACGAAATAATATTAATTTTAATAATTAATTAGTACTTTTTTATATTCTTAAAATTAAAGATTAGAAAAATTGTATACATTAGTCAATGTTGAGATTAGTATAGATGATAAAGACTATATTAGTGCGTGTTATTTAGGATCTAAATAGCTTTATATTCCTGCTAACATGTTTTTTTCTCCTTCATCCTAAACATCCCTTATATCGGCAAAACACGTAATATATTACACCTCATGATTGATGGGGGATACTTTCCTTTCATTCTCCTTCGTTAATGGCATGATGGATACTGTACACGTTTTAATTCTCACATTGTTCGAACCTTAAGAAAGACTTAATCTCGTATATTACTTTAGTTACACATCAAAAAGTATATTCAGGTTTTAATAAAAATCTATTTTAAATTATTGGTGTTTTGATCTATTAGGGTCTCATCAACACAGCGCAATTTAAGGCAGATATTAAAAAAACTAAAAGCAATTTTTCAAATTTGTTTTATTTTAAAACAACACTCTACTTCCCCTGAAGAAGTCACAGTATCGTAAAACATATATAGTGTTTAAAATAAAACAAATTTAAAAATCAGACATTGTCGTTATGTTAATTTTAAAAATGGATTTTCAACACCTAAATACCTCAACAATCAATTAATCGTAACTAAATTTGTTCTTTTAATTTCCTTGTTTGTGAAATTTTAATAAAGTGCAGTAAATTAATAAAACCTATATAATTTTTTACACTTTAATATTAACACCTGAAAAAATATGTAAAACTTTGAATGTGATGTTTGAATTTCCCTTGAAACCGAGGCTTTACGTTGAATACGTACACGAGTACAATGCACGCAATATAATATTTTCCCCACCGCGTCAAAAAAAAAATTATATATTAATGACGGCAGTGGCGGAAATGCAGAAATACGTTTTTGCATAATAATTAAATAATTTCTTTACGGATAGCCATCGGTAAAATTTTAAAGAACTCCGGCGTTCGAATGGAAATAAAAAGGAAAGTCGTTTCGCGCCCGAGTTCCCGCATCGTGCATTTTTTATGTACACCCATAACGGTCTATCCGCACAAAATAATTTGCATATCGTCCACACACACACAAATACACACTCTAAAAGTAATAAATTCACTTACGGTCGATTTAACCATCCCCATTTCCAGCTCACTCCCAGCGGACTATCGATTGCGGTAATTGCCGACCCGAATGTGCTGTTTTAACAACTATACTTTCGAATTAGTTTCCAATTTCTATTTTATAAAAACAAATGAATATAAATTGTCACAGGGTTGATTATTATTAATGGCCAGTCATAAACACCAAAAATATTATTTCACTTATTTTATTTATACAATTACTTTTAAAAAATGTGATAACTGCCTAAAAATAGTTAAGCATTTTCTAAAATATTTAAAATATAGTAATTCACTAATTTGAAACATTTACTATGTTTTAACCACAAATAATTATTATAAAAATATTATATAACGTGTAGGCACAATTATATATACATAAACAACACCGCACGACTCGAGTTTCGACATTTATCATCATTATAAATTATCTTCAATTTTTCAATTTAGTGTAAGTATAGATTACCACGTAGTAACGGTCGCAACAATTCTCTTTATTATAGTAATTTTCTTTAAAAAATTTTATCGCTAAAAATTACGAGGCTGTGGCACTTCCTAACAATTATCAGCTATTTCTTAAAGAAGTTTGAATTGTTATTTCAGTTACTATTTTTATTTCTTTATATTTTTAACCGATATTCAATTGTTTTTTAATGTATAATAATTTTGCAACAATATTTCTATTTATTAGGAATTAAATTAAATCCTAGTGTTTTATCTGCTGACGTTTTTGAACGTAATTACTTTATTAAGAGTTCAGCAAATCCAACTGTTTGTGTTCTGAGAACTATGCACTTTTATTTTTGATATTTCATGACAAAAACTTTCAGCTACGAAAAGTGTTATGACTAGCCGCAGACGCATGTTTCATTGTATCAAAGCTCATCAGTGCAGTTATGTCACAACTTTGATTTTCGGGGCGCGTTCAAGAACAATTGAAATTCATTTGTGGTAAATTTCAATTGTTTTTCTATAATATTTTAACTGTTTTAGATATCTTTTATAAGTTCTGATAGCCTTTTCTTGACAGATTCATCTAGAAACAGAAGGCGAGCAGTGTTGAACCCATGCAAAAAGTCGGTGTAATAATCTCGTCGAAATTTCCAGTAATGCTCGATTTATTTTGACCTAAAAAAATTCATACTAAGAAATTTAATTTTTTGATAATTTCCTTTTCAGCAATTCCTAGTTTAACTGTACATATTACCATATTTTTCTCACAAGTTCTACTATTCTTCAGCAAACCAATTTTATTTGTTTTAACACAAGTTTACAACGTTATCATTTTGTTTCTGCATACAATACGTCAATTGTTTCAAGTAGCTATTAAAGATACGTTCATTATAGATATATTTTCTGAATTTCAAGTAAATTCCATAATTAGTTGAATTTTTACACTTGTACAAACTAACGAACCTAATTTTATTTCCTTCAACTCCAGTTTACAACGTTGCCATTTTGTTTCTGCATGCGATACATCAACTTTTTCAACTAGGTTTCAAAGGTACGTCTATTATTAACAGATTTCTAAAATTTCAAGTAAATTCTGCGATTGATTAAATTTTTACAATTTTTCAAACCAACAAATGCAATTTCGTTTTTTTCGGCTCCAGTTTACAACGTTGCCATTTTGTTTCTGCATATACTAAATCAATTGTTTCAACTGGATTTTAAAGATACGTCTATTATTATCAAATTTCCAAAATTTTAAGTAAATTCCGCGATTGGTTAAATTTTTACAGTTTTTATAACCAACGAATGCAATTTTATTTCCTACAACTTCAGTTTATAACGTTGCAATTTTGTTTCTGCGTGCAATACATCAATTGTTTCAATTAGTTTTTAAAGATACGTCTATTAGTGATAGATTTTCTGAATTTTAAGTAAATTTCACAATTGGTTAATTTTTTATAGTTTTTCAAACCAAAGAACGCAATTTTTTTTCTTGAATTTTGGAGGGGTTCACTTCGTAGTACATTTTTAATGAATAACAGAAAAACGTTTAACTTTTTTATATTACTTTTTATTTTTATTCAACACTTCGTGACTAGTTTAGTTTAGTTTAGTGACTAGTAGTATAAAAAAGTTAAACGTTTTTCTGCAATTTTATTTCTTTGAACTCCAGTTTACAACGTTGCCATTTTGTTGCTGCATGCAATAGATCAATTATTTCAACTAGATTTTAAAGATCCTTCCATTATTTATATATTTACTAAAATTCAAGTAAATTCTTCAATTAGTTACATTTTTAGAGTTGTTCAAACTAACAAATGAAATTTTATTTCCTACAACTCCAGTTTGCAACATTGCTATTTTGTTTCAGAATGCAATAAATCAATTGTTTCAATTAGATTTTAAAGATACATCTATTTTTGATAGATTTTCTAAATTTCAAATAAATTCCACAATTTGTTAAATTTTTATACCTTTTTTAAACCATCGAACGCAATTTTATTACTTTCAACTCTAGTTTGCAACGTTGCCATTATGTTTCTGAATGCAATACATCAATTATTTCAACTAGGTTTTAAAGATACATCTGCTTTAAATAGGTCTTTTAAATTTTAAATGGATTCCACAATTGTTTCAATTTTTATTCCTTTTGAAATCAACGAACACAATTTTATTTCTTCCAACTCCAGTTTACAACGTTGCCATTTTGTTTCTGCATATAATAAATCAATTGTTTCAACTAGATTTTAAAGATACGTCTATTATTATCAAATTTCCAAAATTTTAAGTAAATTCTGCAATTGGTTAAATTTTTACAGTTGTTCAAACCAACTAATTCAATTCTATTTCTTTCAACTCCAGTTTGCAACGTTATTATTTTGTTTCAGAAAGCAATAAATCAATTGTTTCAATTAGATTTCAAAGATACATCTATTTTTGATATATTTTATAAATGTCAAGTAAATTCAACAAATTGTTAAATTTTCATACCTTTTTTTAAACCAACGAACGCAATTTTAATTCTTTCAACTCCAGTTTGCAACGTTGCCATTTTGTTTTTGCATGCGATACATCAATTGTTTCAACTAGGTTTTAAATATACATAAATTATTAACAAAATTCCAAAACTTTAAGTAAATTCTGCGATTGATTAAATTCTTACAGTTTTTTAAAACAACCAACACAATTTTATTGCCTTAAACTCCAGTCTGCAACGTTTCCACTTTGGTTCTGAATGTAATAGGTCAATTGCTTCAACTATCTTATAAAGATACGTGTATTAGTCATATGTTTCTGAATTTTAAGTAAATTGTGCGATTGGTTAAATTTTTACAGTTTTTCAAACCAACGAACGCAATTTTATTTCCTTTAACTCCAGTTTACAACATTGCGATTTTGTTTCTGCATGCATTAGGTCAATTGTTTAAACTAGATCTTAAAGATACATCTATTGTTAATAGATTTTTTTAATTGCAAGTGAATTTCACAATTGGTTAAATTTTTACAGTTCAAACAAACAAATGTAATTTTATTTCCTTCAAATCCAAATTACAACGTTACTACCTTGTTTCTGCATGCAATAGATCAATTGTTTCAACTAGGTTTCAAAGATACGACTACTATTGATAGGTTTTCTTAATTGTAAGCGAATTCCATGAATGGTTAAAATTTTACACCGAACGCAATTTTATTTCTTTCAATTCTAGTTTACGACGTTGTCATTTTGTTTCATCTTTCTGCAAGCAACACATTAATTATTTTAACTGGGTCTTAAAGATACGTTTATTATTAACAGATTTCTAAAATTTTAAGAAAATTCTGCGATTGGTTTAATTTTTACAGTTTTTCAAAACAACGAATTCAATCTTATTTCCTTCGGCTCAAGTTTACAACGTTGCCATTTTGTTTCTGCATGCGATACATTAATTGTTTCAACTACAATTTAATGTTACGTATATTAGTGATACAATTTCTTAATTATAAGTAAATTCTGCCATTGGTTAAATTTTTACGGTTTATCAAACCAACGCAATTTTATTTTATTTGACTCCAGTTTGCAACTTTGCTATTTTGTTTCTGCATGCAATACAACAATTGTTTTAACTAGGTTTTAAAGATACGTCTATTATTGATAGATTTTTTTTAATTATAAGTGAATTCCACAATTGGTTACATTTTTACAGTTGTTCAAACCAAGGAATGCAATTTTGTTTCCTTCAATTCCAGTTGAAAACGTTGTCATTTTGTTTCTGCGTGCCATACATCAATGGTTTTAGTTAGATTTTAAAGATACGTCTATTAGTGATATATTTTCTAAGTTTTAAGTAAATTCTATGATTGATTAAGTTTTTGCAGTTTTTCAAATCAAAGAATGCAATTTATTTTCAATAGATCAATTGTTTCATCTAAGATTTAAAGTTACGTCTATTATTAACAGATTTCCAAAATTTTAAGTAAATTCTGCAATTGGTTAATTTTTTACAGTTTTTAAAACCAATGAATGCAACTCTATTTCTTTCAACTCCAGTTTATAACGTTGCCATTTTGATCTGCAAGCAATACGTCAAGTTTTTCAACTATGTCTGAAAGATACGTCTATTATTGATAGATTTTCTTAATTGTAAGTAAATTCCACAATTGGTTAGATTTTTACAGTTGTTCAAACCAACGAACGCAATTTTATTTTCTTCAACTCAGGTTTACAATGTTGCCATTTTATTTCTGCATGCAATGCATCAATTGTTTTAACTAGATTTGAAAGATACATCTTTCTTTGATAGACTTTCTAAACTTCAAGTAAATTTCACAGTTGGTTAAATTTTTATACATTTTCAAACCAATAAATTCGATTTCATTTCCTTCAACTCCAGATTACAACGTTGTCATTTTGTTTCTGCATAAGATATATTAATTGTTTTAACTAGATTTTAAAGATACGTGTTTTAGCGATATATTTTCTAAATTTTAAGTAAATTCCACAATTGGTTAAATTTTTACAGTTTTAAAAACCTACGAATGCAATTTTATTTCCTTCAACTACAGTTTGCAACGTTGCCATTTTATTTCTGCATGCAATAACTCAATTATGTAAACTAGGCTGCAAATATACGTCTACTATTGATAGATTTTCTTAAATGTAAGTGAATTCCAGGATTGGTTAAATTATTACAGTTTTTCAAACCAACGATAGCAATTTTATTTTCTTCAACTCCAGTTTACAACAATGTCATTTTGTTTCTGCATGCGATACATCAATTGTTTTAATTAGATTTCAAAGATACGTCTATTAGTGATACATTTTCTAAGTTTTAAGTAAATTCTATGTTTGATTAAATTTTTGAAGTTTTTAAAATCAACGAATGCAATTTATTTTCAACTGCAGTTTACAACGTTGCTAATTTATTTCTGCATGTAATAGATCAATTGTTTCATCTAAGATTTAAAGATACGTCTATTATTAACAGATTTCCAAAATTTTTAGTAAATTCTGCAATTGGTTAATTTTTTACAGTTTTCAAAACCAATGAATGTAACTCTATTTCTTTCAACTCCAGTTTACAACGTTGTCATTTTGTGTCTGTATGCAATACGTCAATTTTTTCAACTATTTCTGAAAGATACGTCTATTATTGATAGGTTTTCTTAATTGTAAGTGAATTCCACAATTGGTAAGATTTTTACAGTTGTTCAAACCAACTAACGTAATTTTATTTTCTTCAACTTAGGTTTACAACGTTGCCATTTTATTTCTGCATACAATACATCAATTGTTTTAAATAGGTTTGAAAGATACATCTTTCTTTGATAGACTTTCTAAACTTTAACTAAATCTCACAGGTGGTTAAATTTTTATACCTTTTCAAACCAATAAATTCGATTTAATTTCCTTCAACTCCAGTTTACAACGTTGTCATTTTGATTCTGCATGACATACATCAATTATTTCAACTAGATTCTAAAGGTACGTATTTTAGCGATAGATTTTCTAAATTTTAGGTAAATTCCTCAATTGGTTAAATGTTTACAGTATTAAAAACCTACGAATGCAATTTTATTTCCTTCAACTCCAGTTTAGAACGATACCATTTTATTTCTACATGCAATCCGTCAATTGTTTCCAAGACACGTCTATTATTGATAGATTTTTGTAATTGTAAGTAAATTCCACAATAGGTGTAATTTTTACAGTTTTTATAACCAACGAACGCAATTTTATTTCTTTCAACTCCAGTTTATAACGTTGCTATTTTATTTCTGCATGCAATATATCAATTGTTTCAACTAGGTTTTAAAGATACGTCTGTGTTTGATAGATTTTCTAAATTTCAAGTAAATTCCACAATTGGTTAAATTTTTATACCTTTTCACACTAACAAAGCTATACTTTACAACGTTGCCATTCTGTTTCTGCATGAAATACGTCCATTGTTTTAACTATATTTTAAAGATACGCGTATTAGAGATAGATTTTCTGAATGTTAACTTAGTTCTACAATAGATTAAAATTCTACAATTTCTAAAACCAACGAATGCAATTTTATTGCCTTCAACTCCAGTTTACAACGTTGCCATTTTGTTTCTGCGTGCAATAAATTAATTGTTTCAATTATGTTTTAGAGATGCATCTATTTTTGATAGATTTTCTAAATTTCAAGTAAATTCAGGAATTAGTTAAACTTTATACCTTTTCAAACCAACGGACAAAATTTTATTTCTTTCAACTCCAGTTTACAACGTTGCCATTTTTATTCTACATGCAATAGATCAATTGTTTAAACTAGGTTTTAAAGATAGGTCTAGTTTTGATAAATTTTTAGTTAAATTTTTATATCTTTTCAAACCAACGAACGCAATTTTATTTTTCTCAACTTCAGTTTATAACGTTACCATTTTGTTTCTGCATGCAATAGAGCAATTGTTTCAACTAGGTTTTGAAGATACGTCTATTAGTGATAGATTTTCAAAATTTTTAATAAATTCTTCAATTGGTTAAATTTTTAGGGTTTCTAAAGCCAACGATTGCAATTTTATTTCCTTCAACTCCAGTTTACAACGCTGCCACTTTTTTTTGTTTACAATACGTCAATTATTTCAAGTATGTCTTAAAGATAAATCTATTTTTGGTAGATTTTATAAATTTCAAGCAAATTCTATAATTGCTAAAATGTTTACTCTTTCAAACGAAAGATCGCAATTTTATTTATTTCAACTTCAGTTTGCAACGATGCCGTTTTTTTTTCTGCATGCAATACATCAATTTTTTCAACTAGGCTTTAAAGATACATCACTTATTAACAGAATTCCAAAATTTTAAGTAAATTCTGCGATTGGTTAAATTTTTACAATTTCTAAAACCTACGAATGCAATTTTAATTTCTGCAACTCCAGTTTACAACGTTACCATTTTGTTTCTGTATTCAATAAATCAATTGTTTCAACTAGGTTTTGAATATACGTCTATTAGTAGTAGATTTTCTAAATTTTAAGTAATTTCTACAATTGGTAAAATTTTTACAGTTTCTAAAGCCAAAGAAATGCAATTTTATTTCCTTCAACTCCAGTTTACAACGCTGCCAGTTTGTTTTTGCTTGCAATACATCAACTGTTTTAACTAGGTATTAAAGATACAACTACATTTGATAGCTTTTTTCAAATTTCAAGCAAATTTCATAGTTGGTTAAATATGTATACTCTTTCAAACCAAAGAACGCAATTTTATTTATTTCAACTCCAGTTTACAACGATGCCATTTTGTTTCTGCATGCAATACATCATTTTTTTTAATTAGGTTTTAAAGATACATTAGTTATTAACGGAATTCCAAAATTTAAAGAAAATTCTGCGATTGGTTAAATTTTTACAAGTTCTAAAACCTACGAATGCAATTTTATTTTCTGCAACTCCAGTTTACAACGTTGCCATTTTGTTTCTGTATTTAATAAATCAATTGTTTCAACTAGGTTTTAAAGATACGACTATTTTTAATAGATTTTCTAAATTTTAAGTAAATTCTACAATTGGTTAAATTTTTACAGTTTCTAAAGTTAACAAATGAAATTTTATTTCTTCAAACTCCAATTTACAACGCTGCCACTTTATTTTTGCTTGTAATACATCAATTGTTTCAACTAGGTCTTAAAGATACATCTATTTTTTATAGGTTTTCTAAAATTTAAGAAAATGTCTTAATTGGTTAAATTTTTATACTCTTTCAGACCAAAGAACGCAATTTTATTTCTTTCAACTTCAGTTTAGAACGTTGCCATTTTGTTTCTACATGCAATACAGCAATTTTTTCAACTAGGTTTTGAAGATACATCAATCATTAACAATATTCCAAAATTTTAAGAAAATTCTGCGATTGGTTAAATTTTTACAATTTCTAAAACCTACGAATGCAATTTTATTTTCTGCAACTCCAGTTTACAACGTTGCCAATTTGTTTCTACATTCAATAAATCAATTGTTTCAACTAGGTTTTAAAGATACGACTATTTTTGATAGATTTTTAAAATTTCAAATAAATCCCACAATTCGGTTAAATATTTATACCTTTCAAAGCAACGGACAAAATTTTATTTCTTCCAACTCTAGTTTACAACGTTGCAATTTTGTTTCTGCATGCAACAAATCAATTGTTTTAACTAGGTTTTAAAGATATGTCTATTATTAACAGATTTCCAAAATTTTAAGTAAATTCTGCAATTGGTTAAATTTTTACAGTTTTTAAACCAACGAATGCAATTTAATTTCCTTCAACTTCAGTTAACAACCTTGCCATTTTGTTTCTCCGTGCAATGGATCAATTGTTTCAACTAGGTTTTAAAGATATATCTATCATTAACAGATGTTCGAAATTTTAAGTTAATTCTTCGATTAGTTAAATATTTACAGTTGTTCAAACGAACGAATGCAATTTTAGTTCCTTCAACTCCAGTGTGCAACGTTGCCATTTTGTTTCTGCATGCAATAAATCAATTGTTTCAACTAGATTTCAAAGATACATCTATTTTTGATAGATGTTTTAAATTTCAAGTGAATTACGCAATTGGTTAAATTTTCATACCTTTTTAAATCAACGAATGCAATATTATTTCCTTCAAATCATGTTTACAACGTTGTAATTTTGTTTCTTCGGGCGATACATCAATTATTTCAAGTAGATTTTAAAGATATATCTATTATTAACAGGTTTGCAAAATTTTAAGTAAATTCCACGATTGGTTCAATTTTTACAATTTTTAAAACCAACGAATGCAATTTTATTTCTTTCAACTGCAGTTTACAACGTTGCCATTTTGTTTCTGCAGGCAATAGATCAATTGTTTTAGCTAGATTTTAAAGATAAGTGTATTAGAGATAGATTGTCTAAATTTTAAGTAAATTCTACGATTGGTTGAATTTTTACAGTTTTTCAAACCAACGAATGTAATTTTATTTCTTTCAAATTCAGTTTACAACGTTGCTATTTTGTTTCTGCATGCGATGCATCAATTGTTCCAACTAGATTTTAAATGTACGTCTAGTATTAACAGATTTACAAAATTTTAAGTAAATCCTGCAATTGGTTAAATTTTTACAGTTTTTAAAACCAATGACTGCAATTTTATATCCTTCAACAACAGTTTACAACGTTGCCATTTTGTTTTTGCATCCAATACATCAATTGTTTTATAGTAAGTCTTAAAGGTACGTCTATTATTGATAGATTTTCTAAATTTTAATTCAATTCTATAATTGGTTATATTTTTACAGTTTTTCAAACCAACGAATGCATTTTTTTTTTCTTCAACTCCAGTTTACAACGTTGCCATTTTGTTACTGCATGCAATACATCAGTTGTTTTAACTAGGTCTTAAAGATACGTCTATTATCGATAGTTTTCTAAAATTTTACGATTTAAATGTTTAAAGTTTTCTTCGAATTGAATTTAAAATGAAAAAAAAATAATTTCATGCATCATTTAAAAAATTCTAGTGTTTTTCCAGAAGCTTCTAATATAAAGTTTTGTGTACAGAAACAAATTTTTAGCGATATATTAAAAATCGTCGCAATTTTTAAACTTGATTTTTTAAATCCTCGTAGTTCTAGAATTTTTCAGAATTTTTTGTGCCAAATTTAAAAAAAAAATTAACATTTCATTTGATTTATTGATTTATTTTCAAGCAATTTGTCTTCTAAATTCATCGAATGATTCAATAATGTATTTTAACCTTTTAGCTGCGTTTAACTTTTAATTATCTTCTTACTTCTAATTTTTACGACTTATTTTTTGTCCTTTATTTTAAACCCCTTTTATTTACTATCTTTTTTTAGTTTGTATATTATATTATAATTTTATCTTTTATCCTTTAACCCTTGTTTCTGACTGTTGTCCATTTTGTTGTCTAATTTTTTTGACTGTGTTTTACTTGTGAATCTCTTTATTAACTTTTGCTGTCTTTTTTGGACTTGTCCTTTTTTGTTTTGCATAAAAAATTCAAAAACTCAAACATTCAAACATTCAAAAATTTAAAAATTCAAAAATTCAAAAATTCAAAAATTCAAAAATTCAAAAATTCAAAAATTCAAAAATTCAAAAATTCAAAAATTCAAAAATTCAAAAATTCAAAAATTCAAAAATTCAAAAATTCAAAAATTCAAAAATTCAAAAATTCAAAAATTCAAAAATTCAAAAATTCAAAAATTCAAACATTCAAAAATTCAAAAATTCAAAATTCAAAAATTCAAAAATGTAGCGAAAATTTACAAAAGACTCAAGTTGAATAAAAAAATTAAACCAAATGTGACAAGCTTTAATCTCTTATTTGCCTTAATTCCTTTGTAAATTTCGCGTCATTTCCTGTAACATCTTGATATTAATTATTTCTGCTTTATTCTTATAACATATTTCTCAGAATCTCTAACCTAATTTTAAGTTAAAAAAAGTGTAGTATTGTATTAAAAAAATATCAAATTTTCTTTAAAATTCTAGAGTTTTAAGGGTTTGTTTATAAAAAGGCACTTGGTTGATTTCAACGAAGTGTCTTTCTATAAACAACCCTTAATATTAAAACAGTTTCACCACGCGATAAACGAGAACCAAATTCAACAAATTCTAGAGTTTTTCAGACTTAAAATACTCATCAACCTTAGTGTTATTAGATGAATTCCAAGAACACTAACCTACTTTTACAATTGAATATACTTGTATTATGAAATAAACTAATCAGTTGATGTGATTAGAATTGAATTTCAACTTTAGATATAAGGAAACTTTAAACGGATAATTTTTTTACGATGGAATCCGTTATCGCGAATAAATTTTCTGGCGGGAGAATGAATGGGCGAGAAATTGATGAGTCCGTTATGATAAAGTAGGCGAGGAGAGGCCTCCACTCCACTAAAATTGAGATGCATATCGACCAGCACGTCAGTCCCGATGTGCCCGACGACGGTTCGACGTCGATGTCGACGTCGACGTAATTTGATGGATCGGCCGAAGACGAACTCGACTAACAAGATATATTTATTACCGGCCTTCGAATTTTTAAGTCGCCGCAAACTTTTAATTCCTTGTCTCCGTAAAGTTTTTTTTTTTTTTTCGCCCGACTGTATTTACCCGACGTCTACGATGTTTTAAGCCAACAGCCCTCGTCTCATAAAAACTGCACGCAATTTCACCACGATGGACTTTCAGGAAGGAAAGTTGCAACAGTTTTATACTCTATTTATTATCTGCACGTACTTTACTGTCTATTTTAAAGATTAATTAATGATTTTAAAATACGAAAACATTTTGTAAAGGATAATAATACACGAAGAATTAAATTCTCACTTAACCAATGGTAAAACAGTTTTATATTAATTAGAGGTTAATTCATATCTTGATCACAAAAATCAAACTCATATTTTGGTGTTGTTTCATAATTTTAAAATTGTGAAACTACACCAACAACATAAATCTTTGTGAATGAATAGTCGTAGAAATATAAAAATAGTGAAACATAACCAATTGCTTAATTTATCATTTTATTAACACCAAGAGTTTAATTAACTTGTAGGACAATAATGCATTTTATTATTAAAGATTAATGTTACAACTAGGAAGAAAGTAATTTCATTTTTAACAATTAGAAATTAATTAGTGATTAATAGAAATACAGGAGCAACTATTTACTGGGATAAACAATTTACCAACACTGGTCAGAGCATCCATTTATTACGGTCCGTAGGTGTAGTTGGTTTGGAGTAAAAAAAAAATAAATGTGTCCCTCCGTCCATTAATCAGCGCGTCAACAATTCTGCGCCTACCGACGACGAGAATTGTTTTTAATTTGAAAGGGGTCATTAATAAAACGCGCCCTTATTTTTCACACATCTCCAATTCGGATTCCTCTGTTGTAGTCGTTGCCGTTGACGCGACACGCTCATCTGGATCTCGAATATGTTCGCGCAGGAATTTAATTCTGGAGGGTGAATAATGGATGATTTTTTTTTTGTTTAAAGTGAAATGCCGGAATAGGGTTGAATGAGTAATTACTAATCTTGGTTTTAATGAAAGTGCAAGGTGAATTGAAACTTTGAGAAAACGCACGAAAAGTTTTTTAACATAAACAAAGTTTCACTATCGGTGTAGGAGGGAAGTTCTGGAGGAGCGGGGTGAAATTTTAAATATTTTATTCATGTTGTACGATTTGAAAAATTCATTGATATTGGGAAGGAAAAGTTATATACGTTTATTGATAGTGAAATTTCGCTTAACGACAGTTATTTATTGTTATGAATTCATTCACGAAAAAACTTCAGATTAACTAGTAAACAATAATAATTGACAAAGTTAATGCTTGTTGCACTCTTGATGAATTATGAATTATAAATGTCAAATATAAACATTTAAAAATATCAGTGATATAAAAGTAATAAGAACATTATTTTCATAAAAGTCAATTATAATCAATTATTATTATTTTATGAAGAGTAACACTTGTTTTGTTTCATAATGTTTTCATTTTCAGTTGCCTCTCAGTTATAACTTAGAAAATGGTCTGCGAAGACCGAAACACGTGTCAGGAAACTGAAAATTAAAACATTATGGAACAAAATAAGTGTTACTCTTCACATAATAATAATTGACTTTTATGAAAAAAAATGGTTATATTATTTTTATATCACTGATATTTTAAATGTGTATATTTGTGAAAAAAATATATCAATATTTGTCAAGTAATAAAAGTTTCACGACATATTATCACCTTTACGAAAACTTTCGAAATTCATCATCGTCTATAAGATTCCGATCTATAAAATAAGGCCGGATTTAAAAAGGCCCGCGTTGCCATAACGATGATTAATTAAACATTTGCACAGGAGCCACAGCCGGAGCGATTTATTAATACGCACGCATTATACATGCGCGCTCTGTCCCGTCGAGAGAACGTAGTTTTGATGGATTAATAAAGTTCGTGCCGCTTATTGGAAATTAAATATGATTTATAGTTTGTATTGATCATTAATTTCAATGTAATATTTCAGGCCCGGATGCGACTAGCAACTATTGCTAACAGGAGTAAACGCGGCACTAAAATCGCAAAATTGCTCGTAACGTTCGCGTTTACATCCAAACTCGGCTTACAATGTATTTACCTTTTACGCCGACTGCATTCAATTGTTTCAGGCTCTATTTGCATAAAAATGCGATGGTAACGTTGTAAAAATATTTATGCCGCAATAAAGATAATTGCCGAGATGTAGATTGTACTCCTGTTGTGTGCATTATAATTGCGTACGCCAAGATTTTAATATTCGCCGACTAGTACACAAAACAGTATGATTAGTTGGTGTTATTGTGATGATACAGATAAACACAGAAAGCAACCATGAGAAAAACATGAGACTGAAGAGGTGAACAACTTATATCAGAACGATTAGGAACTTAGGATCCTTCATGAAAGTAGTGGGACATTTTGCGCTGTTAGTTCTTGGATACTCATCTTGTCGATACAGACATGATTTCCTGATAAATATGTGGGGTAGGATTTATAGTGTTATTAACGCAAACTTCTCAAAACAGCAAAACTGTTTTAACAATCAAAGGTAAAATTTTCGAAATTACAAGTTTAATAAATTGTATAATTATTTCTTTCAATAAATGCATATATATATATATATATATATATATTTCTAATGATTATTTTTTGAAGGGGATTATGTGGAAAGAGGGAATGGCCCATCCTGAGGCGCGACAACGAAACGCGATTAGAGTTGGAAGCCCTTCTTGGACATATTGTCCTCGGTGCGTTTACTTTATCCCCGGCCCTCCCCATCTAACCATTACTTCAAATGTGCAATACGGGCCTCGCGTGTTTTTCCAACTGGGAAAATCGCCCCCTTCACGAAATGGTAGATGCGAAGAGATAAACGCCCTCTCATTACTCCTCCTCGTTTCGGATTAAACAATCCGATTTGATGGTTTCTCCCGAGATATACACACACACAATTTCATTCCTCCTTTGTCTCCATGTCTCTATTTAATGACAGAGAGAGAAATTATTTTTAATTAACCGTTAAGCATAAGTAATTATTATTAATTAAACATAATGCGTACGCCTGTATAAACACAACATAATTTATTATTTTGCGTAATTCACTTACAATAAATAATTTAAACGTGTTTTTTTTTCTTGCTGTCACGTATCACGGATAAATGACAGGTGTCGGCTGATATTAAACATTTTTACGCGTTAATGGAATGCATTAAATAATGACGAACCCATGTAATCATCCTAATGAATTGTCAACATTGAAATTAATTACTGCAATAACAATTACTAGATAAAATCCATTTATGATTTAATTCCATAATGTTCCACCAATTTAATATTTGCCTTTTCTCCCCAAATCAATCAATCACTTATGAATATAATAAATATGTAATGTAATTGTGACATCAGATAAATAAATCGATGCTTAGCCCGGCGCATCCACCATTAACGCAACTCTATTTGTTTCCAATGATTGGGGCCGAGAGTTTCGATGTATTAATAAAAAAGAAAATCGTAAAGTGTATAAAAGTCGAGGGCACACGTTGAAATTTCGCCGGCATGTGCCGCAAAAAATATCTGCACTTTTTTTTTCTGCAATATCTCACGCCGCAGTGGGCACGAGAAGTTATTATATTTTCTTATGGAGGGAAAGCGCGCCCGGCTTTTTACTTTGACCCCGTGCTAGGAATATTCCTCTCTGTTTCAATAATCTAATATGATGAATGATCGCCTGTACCGTCTTTGAATCCGTCGACGAAATGGACCATATTTTTTTAACTACAGATTTCCCCACAAATAACTGATAACTTTAAATAATAATCGTTGATGATTTTGCTGCAATAAACAATAAAATCTTGTATGTAATAAAACATACAATATAATCCAAATTTAAGTTTAAATATAAATGATCTTTTATAGCTAATCTTATCTAATTTAGATATAAATTCTACCTATTGAATTTTCCTTCTATACAAAAATTAATTTTGTTTCAAACCATCAGTAATTAAAATTTATATATATATATATATATGTAGGGTGGGTGGGTGGCCTCTATTCCACCCTCTATCAGTAAAACAACATCAAAAATTATTTTTAAAATTTGTATGAATAAATATCTAAAAATTACAATTATTTGGTGTTTATTTATATTTTACAACTTTTAATTAAAACCCTCGCTTATGTTTTACTGATTGGAGGGTGGGATAGAGGCCACCCACCCACCCTACATATACATGATAACATTAATTGCTAATCGTTGATGATTTTAATGTTAAAAACAATAAAACCCTTTATGTAATATAAAATAAAACAAAATCAAAATTTAAGTTTAAATATAAATTACTTTATATAACTAATCTTATTTAATTTAGATTTAAAGTCTGCCCACCCATCTTGCATTCAAATTTTACTAATTAACTCATTCAATTTTTTTTTTAATTTCATTTATATTCAAAAAGTTTTGTAATTAATTTTATTGCAAACCGCGAGACGATAAGGAATTATAGTTTGTATGTATATGTAGGGTGGGTGGGTGTCCACTATCCCACCCTCCAATGAATAAAACATCATCAAAAATTATTTAAAAAAATTGTTGGATTAAATTTACTTAAATTTGCAATAATGTTAAGTTTATTTACGTTTTTCAACTCTTAAATAAATTATTATGTAAAACATTAGTGCAGAAGCTCATAGAGATTTATTTCTCTCATTATTAATTATCTTAAATAAAACCCTCGGTTATGTTTTACTGATTGGAGGGTGGGATAGAGGCCACCCACCCACCCTACATATACATGATAACATTAATTGCTAATCGTCGATGATTTTGCTGTTAAAAACATTAAAACCCTTTATGTAATATAAAATTAAACAAAATCAAAATTTAAGTTTAAATATAAATTACTTTATATAGCTCATGTTATTTAATTTAGATTTAAAGTCTGCCCACCCATCTGGCATCAAATTTTTAGTAATATACTAACTCAAAAACTTTACCTTTTTAATTTCTTTATTTTTCAAAAAGTTTTGTAATTAATTTTATTGGAAACCACGAGACGATAAGGAATTATAGTTTGTATGTATATGTAGGGTGGGTGGGTGGCCACTATCCCACCCTCCAATCAATAAAACATCATCAAAAATTATTTTAAAAAATTTGTTGAATTAAATCTATTTAAATTTGCAATAATGTTAAGTTTATTTACGTTTTACAACTTTTAACTAAAACCCTCGGTTATGATTTACTGATTGGAGGGTGGGATAGAGGCCACCCACCCACCCTACATATACATAATAACATTAATTGCTAATCGTTGAGGATTTTGCTGTTAAAAACAATAAAACACTTTATGTAAGATAAAATAAAACAAAATCAAAATTTAAGTTTAAATATAATTTCTTTTTATATAGCTAACCTTATTTAATTTAGATTTAAAGTCTGCCCACCCATCTTGCATTAAAATTTTACTAATTAACACATTCAATTTTTTTTCAATTTCTTTTATATTGAAAAAGTTTTGTAATTAATTTTATTGGAAACCGCGAGACGATAAGGAATTATAGTTTATATGTATATGTAGGGTGGGTGGGTGGCCACTATCCCACCCTCCAATCAATAAAACATCATCAAAAATTATTCAAAAAATTTGTTGAATTAAATCTATTTAAATTTGCAATAATGTTAAGTTTATTTACGTTTTACAACTTTTAACTAAAACCCTTGCTTATGTTTTACTGATTAGAGGGTGGGATAGAGGCCACCCACCCACCCTACATATACATAATAACATTAATTGCTAATCGTTGATGATTTGAATGTTAAAAACAATAAAACCATTTATGTAAGATAAAATAAAACAAAATCAAAATTTAAGTTTAAATATAATTTCGTTTTATATAGCTAATCTTATTTAATTTAGGTTTAAAGTCTGCCCACCCATCTTGCATTCAAATTTTACTAATTAACTCATTCATTTTTTTTGTAATTTCATTTATATTCAAAAATTTTTGTAATTAATTTTATTGGAAACCGCGAGACGATAAGGAATTAGAGTTTGTATGTATATGTAGGGTGGGTGGGTGGCCACTATCCCACCCTCCAATCAATAAAACATCATCAAAAATTATTTAAAAAATTTGTTGAATTAAATCTATTTAAATTTGCAATAATGTTAAGTTTATTTACGTTTTTCAATTTTTAACTAAAACCCTCGGTTATGTTTTACTGATTAGAGGGTGGGATAGAGGCCACCCACCCACCCTACATATACATGATAACATTAATTGCTAATCGTTGATGATTTTGCTGTTAAAAACATTAAAACCCTTTATGTAATATAAAATTAAACAAAATCAAAATTTAAGTTTAAATATAAATTACTTTATATAGCTAATCTTATTTAATTTAGATTTACAGTCAGCCCACCCATCTTGCACTAAAATATTACTAATTAACTCATTCAAAAATTTTACCATTTTAATTTCTTTTATTTTCGAAAAGTTTTGTAATTAATTTTATTGGAAACCGAGAGACAATAAGGAATTATAGTTTGTATGTATATGTAGGGTGGGTGGGTGGCCACTATCCTACCCTCCAATCAATAAAACATCATCAAAAAATTTTTAAAAATTTTGTTGAAATAAATCTATTTAAATTTGCAATAATATTAAGTTTATTTACGTTTTACAACTTTTAACTAAAACCCTTGCTTATGTTTTACTGATTGGAGGGTGGGATAGAGGCCACCCACCCACCCTACATATACATAATAACATTAATTGCTAATCGTTGAGGATTTTGCTGTTAAAAACAATAAAACACTTTATGTAAGATAAAATAAAACAAAATCAAAATTTATGTTTAAATATAATTTCTTTTTATATAGCTAATCTTATTTAATTCAGATTTAAAGTCTGCCCACCCATCTTGCATTAAAATTTTACTAATTAACACATTCAATTTTTTTTTAATTTCTTTTATATTGAAAAAGTTTTGTAATTAATTTTATTGGAAACCACGAGACGATAAGGAATCATAGTTTGTATGTATATGTAGGGTGGGTGGGTGGCCACTATTCCACCCTCCAATAAATAAAATATCATCAAAAATTATTTAAAAAATTTGTTGAATTAAATCTATTTAAATTTGCAATAATGTTAAGTTTATTTACGTTTTACAACTTTTAACTAAAACCCTTGCTTATGTTTTACTGATAAGAGGGTAGGATAGAGGCCACCCACCCACCCAACATATACATGATAACATTAATTGCTAATCGTCGATGATTTTGCTGTTAAAAACATTAAAACCCTTTATTTAATATAAAATTAAACAAAATCAAAATTTAAGTTTAAATATAAATTACTTTATATAGCTAATGTTATTTAATTTAGATTTAAAGTCTGCCCACCCATCTTGCATCAAATTTTTACTAATTTACTCACACAAAAACTTTACCTTTTTAATTTCTTTATTATTCAAAAACTTTTGTAATTAATTTTATTGGAAACCGCGAGACGATAAGGAATTAGAGTTTGTATGTATATGTAGGGTGGGTGGGTGGCCACTATCGCACCCTCCAATCAAAAAACATTATCAAAAATTATTTAAAAAATTTGTTGAAATAAATCTTATTAAATTTGCAATAATATTAAGTTTATTTAGGTTTTACAACTTTTAACTAAAACCCTTGCTTATGTTTTACTGATTGGAGGGTGGGATAGAGGCCAACACATATATGTGTCGCATGCAATTTTCGTCTCTGTATATTTAAACTTCAAGCGTCGCCATTTTGTTTCTAGCTGCTACTTACCAATTATTTGATAACTGGATGAAGATAATTTAGTTAAGAACGTTTTGTAGAAATTTTAAGTCAATTCTATGAGGATTTACTATTTTTAGAAAATAATCAAATTACGAAATGCAATTTCCGTTTTTGTAAATGTAAAATTCGTGCGTCGCCATTTTGTTTCCTGTTGCGGTACAGTAATTATCTGTTGCAATGGCAAAGAATATTTAGTTGAAAATGTTTTTAAGAAATTTTAAATAAATCGCATGAGGTTTAAATATTGAAGAAAATTAAAAATTTCCAAATGCAATTTTCGTTTCTGTAAATTTAGGTTTCCTAGGTCGCCATTTTGTTTCTTGCTGCGGAATACTAATAATTTTATTTAAGGACGATGAAGATGGTTTAGTTTGGAATATATATTTTTTTAATTTTAAGTTAATCTCATGAGGATTTTTTCAACGGAATCAAATTGTGGAATACAATTTTCGTTTGTGTACATTTAAGTTTCGAGCGTTGCCATTTTGTTTCCTGATTTGGTACTCTAATGATTTCATAAGAGAATGAAGATGGATTACTTAAGAATGTTTTATAGAAGTTTTTAATGTTATAATAATTAAAAAAATTAACGACGAATACAATTTTATTTTAGTACATATAAATTTCGAGCGTTGACATTTTCTTTCCTGCTGCTGTACGCTAATCATTTGACAAGGGGATAAAGATTGTTTAGATCGGAAAGTTTTTAGATATTTTAAGTCATTCTCATTAGGATTATATGTTAAAATAATCAAAATGTCAAATGCGATTTTCGTTTCTATGATAAATGTTTTATGCGTCGTCATTTCGTTTCCTTCGGATGTAGACTACTAATCATTTGATCATTTGACTTGGGAGAAAGGAGATGGTTTAGTTGAAAATGTTTTTAAGATTTTTTTAGGTGAGGAATTAAGGTTAATTTTTTTTGCCTTCTTGTAAATTAAAATTCAAGCGGTGAATTTTATTCTTGGTGCTATATACTAAGCAGTTGATAAAGTGATGAGGATGAATTCATCAACCAATTGGTTAAGTATATTTGAAAAAGTTTATTTACGTTCTACAACTTTTAACTAAAACCCTCGTTTATGTTTTACTGATTGGAGGATAGGATAGAGGCCACCCACCCACCCTACATATACATGATAACTTTAATTGATAATCGTTGATGATTTTGCGCAAACCTCATAGTTTTCGATAAAAATATAGGGAAACTATTAAATTAACTATATTTCACTGAAAAGGATTTCAAGTAAAATATATTTATGTTATTAAAATTCTTAAAACTACACATATATGTATTATCCTAGAAACCCCACGAAACCTAATAAAACAAACTTATCTTAATTATCAGACTTTTTCCTCGTGTTCCGTTCTGTATGTACTGCGAGTGATAAAATTACTTTCCCGTTTCCCTTTATCTCCGCGCAAGCCTTTCTCTTCCTTTTCTTCCTGCTGGAGGGAAAAAAAACCTTCACAGCGAAACAGTTTTCTTGGCGAAGTTTTAAGAACGTGGGTAACGGGTTAGTTGTGAATCCGCGGCGAGACAGAACTTATTCAAATTATTCCCAAACTAATTATAAAATTTCCAGAGGAGATTATGGCGCAAAAGCGCATCCGAACTAACTCCCAGCTGCAATTTCTGTTTAGCTATCCTGCGGGAGCTATACACCGCGGCCCTCGTCCCCCTCGCCCCTCGCTCATATCTAAACGGGTTATATTTACCCGTTTAACGTGGACACGATTAAAACTCCTCATTCACTATTCAACACCTACTGACTAAACCACATTTGCGGGATTAAGTCGACTATAAATTATAATAGAATATTGTCTGTCTGCATAATCAAGTTTTCCTATAATTGGTTCCTCGGAATTACAATGTTTTGAACTATTTATTAATGATAAACACTTAACTAACGCACTTAATCTATAGTATTGTACAAGCTTATTTAATCATAAGAACATAATTACATATATTTTAGTGGTAAAAACAAAGTAAGTGCGTTAGTTTAGTGTTTATCATGAACTACCAAATAGTAACGGTCAACACCATTCTTATATTTATTAATGCAATGTATTATTTTAATTAATAAAAATAGTTAAAATTAAGTTTTACATAAATCTAGATATTGTAACAATAGAAAAGGGCTTTTGACGTACTTTAACAAACAGTGATGACAGCGTCTCAAAAGGAGCGTAAATTAAAGAATTATTTTTCCTAGACAAGGGGAAAACTTTTTTCGCGTGTTTACTAATTGAATATTCTTTTATACCGGCAGCGGCCATTGTTCGGTCCACCGGAAGAAAGTTGGCGCTTCTTGTTCCTCCCGCAAAGTTATCGGGATAATTAAGGTGGCAAAAAAAATATTCCGGCCCGAGTAAATAATAATAATGATGATAAGGAGCGGCGAGAAGGGCATTTCACGTGTCACGCCCTGAAATTATCCGTTTAACCGTCCGAAATCCACTTTGCGGAATTAAACGGGTGACATCTTACAGTTTCTGAGCTCGCCCCGGCAGAAGGACGGATGGTTAATTAAACGCTCGCCCATTAATCAACTTCTCCGTGCGGACGTTACAAATTTCCGTCTTTCAGTCCGGACCGAAAAATCCCGTCTAAACGGACAACGTGGAAAAAATTGAGATAGGATTATACAACAGTTTGCGACTAATTAACATGTTATTTGAAAAATACTTATAATTCAATATAATTTTTACTGAATTATTAAGTAACATTTAATCAACAAAAAATATATTGAACCTGCAATATTTCACTTTCATCAATACAAAAAATCCCTTATAGTAGGGTAATATCGAACTCTTACCGACTAAAACCTATCCTCCGCGATCGTTGTTGTGACTAGTCCAGAAATAAAAGGTCTTATCTAGTCTGGCCTCAGGAGGAATAAGTTTGGGCACAGAGAAACTTTTTTTTGTTGATAAAAAGAGAGAAAATCCTGCATAGACACCCTTGTAGGAGGGTAGTGTCGACTCTTACCGATTAAAATCTCTCCTCTGCGATCACTCTTGTTTGACTAGCCCAGAACCAAAAGGTCTTCTCCAGTCTGGTCTTAAGCGAAATGATTGCTAAGAGTTGAGTGGGCACAGGGAAAACTAGTTTTACTTTGAAGCTTTAAATCCTCTAGGTATCTAGAGCAAGATATTACCATTAAGGTGCCATCTATTGTCTAAACATTGCACTATGATTTCCTTCAACGTTTAAACAATAGATGGCACGTTATTGATATGATCTTATAACACAAAATCATAAAGCTCAAGTTTTATAAGTAGGTTATAACATTATGTTACATAGTCTTCATTTAATTCTATTATTTACTAAATTATTCACAAATATATTTAAATAATAGAATTTACATGTACGAAACTATCATTCGACCGTCCTAAATCCCGTGTGTAATTTTAAACACTTTTAACGGTATGCACGTGGTATACGGGGTCTAAATTTACAATTAAGGTAAGAATGCGTGTCGCCGAGAATGGATAATGAGTTTTTGCCGGTGGTCCATTGTGGCCCACTGGGCGAAAAGGTGCGCCGCAAATAATGGCACGAGCCCCGAAGGGAGAAAACATTTATATGAAATAGGGCGTAATTTATTAAGTTCTTTTGAGCTAGCGAGTTACTAGATAAAGCTCTCATGCGATAGGACAACAAAGAACTTTTTTCCTTACACACACACACACACACACACACAAAAGCGGACTCATTTTTATAGGGGGGACCCTTAATCTCCGTCCGAATCTCGGACGAATATTAATCACAATCAAGTGCTCGCGCCGCCGTCACACGTCACTCAGATGCCCAGATGGAGATGAATATGGACCATGAGATGAGGGGGTGGGAGCGGCGGAGATGAGGGGGATGCGGCGCCGCACCATGCACTTCCCGGTCGCCCTCCCTAATCCTTGCGCGCAGTTTCTTCCGGGAAATGATGAAAAACGAGCCATCTTCTTGGCCAGGGGCTGCCGGTGTTAATGAGGATCTCTGAAGATGAATACTGTGCATACATCATCATCAAACGGCGCCGCCTCATCAACCCTCTCCTTCACAACGCCGCACAAATTGCACATCTCCTAGTTCGTAAAAAAGTAACAGCATTAATTATGTTTACATATATTTTTAAATTCACTTTAAAATTTACGATAATACACAAAATTATAAAATCTATAATCTCTAATATTTTTGCATATTTGGGCATAGTTTTATGGCTTATAACAAACTTTATTAACCCTAAAAAATGTATATTAACTAATTAAAGTAATTGCAGAGAACCTTCGGATTTTAAAAATTATATAAGGAAGCAATATTTGATAAAATTATTATTATCGTAATGATCAAGGTCACTTAAAACCTTGTTTTGATAATAAATTCTAATTATAACTCTTATCTCATATCAGTGTAGTGCAATTCAAATTAGATTTGTTAAATAAATATATTTAATGATTTATTTCTCGCTGATTCCATGATAATACTAATTATTAAACACTTCATTTAAAACGTAATATTCCTTAATATATTAATCACTTAAAATACGTTTTTACTTTCCTTATATAGAATACTCCACACTCCAATCAGTAAAACATCATTAAAATTTTTTTGAAATATTTGAGTACATCAATTAAAAAAAACGCAATTATTTTGAGTTTGTTTATATTTTGCAACTTTTAACTAAAACCCTCGCTTATGTTTTACTGATTGGATGGTGGAATAGTGGCCACCCACCCACCCTACATATTCATATTGACAACTATCAAAACACTGTAAATGTATTATTCTTAATCATTAGTAAAAATGTTATAATTAGTTTATTCAAATATTAAACAATATGAGTGGTTTAAATTTATATTTGACATATGTCTCATGTCGTGTGTCATCTGACTCCTCTCATCCGTAACATGCCATCTATCTTCTGAATCCTTGCTTCAGTATTTTGTGGTCTATTGTTTTCTATTTTCTATCTATGTAATTTATTTTGTATTATATCTATAATTAATTAGGTAGGTTTTGTGTCGTCCGTTGTCTTTCATCATTCTTGCAAGTTGTCACTTTAGTCTTCTGTTGTAGATTGCTATCTATTGTAGTCTATTTCTGTCTTCATAATCTTTTGTCATCTGCCTTGTATCAACTGTCATCTGTCATCTTGTATGTATAATCTGTCATATTATATATGTCATCTGTCGTTTGTTGTTTGTCATCTCTCATCTGACATCTGTCATCTATCTGTCGTTGTCTGCTCCCTGTCTACTTCACTTTTTGTTGTCTATTCTTATTGTTTCTATGGTGATATAAATAGGTTATCTGTTGTCTGCCATCTGTCTTATGAATTGTCGCTTCAGTCTTCTGTTATCGATTGTTTTGATAACCTTTTTAATCTAATTTTTTTGTATGGTTTTTTAACTGTTATAATATCTTATATTTACGATCTGTCATCGGTTTTTGCCGAATGTCTGCTGTCTTCTGAATTCTGCCATCTGTTATTTATAATTTGTCTTTCATTTTCTGCTCTGTCGCCTATATTCTATCTTTAACATTAACACCTGTTAATTCATTTTAAGTACTTTATGTTTGACAATGAACAGTGAATGTTCGAAACTATAGTCACAGCAATAAATACTTTTTGTGGTAAAACAAAGTTAAAGTGTTTTAATTATTCTATCTTTTGTGTTTTAAATTCTCTTTTCTATTAAGTTTTTATGGTGTTATAAGTAGCAATTATTTATGAATAAATATAAAACTTCATCTGCCTATTATCTTCTGTCGTCGCTCTTATGTTTCCCACCATCAATTTTTCCTATTCTTCGAATGCAATTTTTATGTTTACTAAATTTGATAATTAATTTTCTGCTAAACATTACCAATTGTTATTTTGATGAGTTTGACCGATTCAAAAAAAAATTGTTAACTTGTCACGTACTATTTACGTTGATGACAGCTGATAAATGACAGTTGACAGATAACAGTTAATAGTTGACAGATGATAAATGACGACAAATGACCGGTGAAAATTAACAGTTAATAGATGTTAATTAATAAATGACAGTTGATGGTCAATAATTGAGAGATAACATGTATTAGATAGTGGCAATTGACATTTGGCAGTTGATAAATAATAGTTGACAGATAATAGTAACAATTGACAGATGATAATTGACAGATAATAGTTGATAAATATTTGATATATGACAGTGTACAAATGACTTATGGCCGGTAATGGTTAATAACTGTTAATAAATGACAGTCAATGGTTGACAATTGACAAGTCATATACGATATATTGCTACAGTTGATAGTTATCATGTTTTTAACAGATGACAGTTGGTAAATGTCACTTGATATATGGCAGTGCATAGATGACATATGACCAGTAACATTTGATAATTAATGAATGGCAGTTAGGACATATGATAATTGACAGATAACAGTTGACAATTGACTGGTGACACATGACAGTGACAGTTGATAGTTTGCAGACGGCAGTTGATAAATTACAGTTAACAGATGATACTTAATATTTAATAGTTGACAAATGACCTATGACTGATGACAGTTGGTAGTTGACAGATGTTAACAATTGACAGATGGCATTCACTATATGATCGGTTATAGTTGACAGTTAATAGATGATAATTAATAACTAACAGTTAATAATTGACACATAACATATATCATATGATAATTGACAGATGACAGTGGATAGATGACAATTGATTGGTGACATATAATAGATAATGAAGGTTGATATTTAGCAGTTGACAGATGATAGTTTATAGTTGACAGTCGGTAGTTGATAAACGACAATTGACAGATGATAGTTCATAATTAATAGTTGACAATTGTCAAATAACAGTTGATAAAAATAATAGTTGACAATTGTCAAATAACAGTTGATAAAAATGAGAGTGTACGATAATAGTTGACAGTTGATGAATAACATAATAAATGACAGTTAATAGTTGACAATTGACAGATGACATATGATAGTTGACAGATAACAGTTGACAATTGACTGGTGACACATAACAGTGACAGTTGATAGTTGGCAAACGTCAGTTAATACATTATTCACATTCACTAAAACATCGGTTTTAGTTGACAGTTAATAGATGATAGTTAATAAATAACAGTTAACAATTGACTCATAACATATATCAGATGATAATTGACAGATGACAGTTGATATCTGACAACTGATTGGTGACATATGATAGATAGTGAAGGTTGATATTTAGCAATTGACAGATGACAGTTCATAGTTGACAGTCGGCAGTTGATAAATGACAGTTGACAGATGATAGTTCATAATTAATAGTTGACAATTGTCAAGTACCAATTAATAAAATGAGAGTGTACGATAATAGTTGACAGTCGTTGAATGACATATTATAAATAACAATTAATAGTTGACAATTGACAGATGACATATGACATACGATAGTTGACAGATAACAGTTGACAATTGACTGGTGACATATGACAGTGACAGTTGATAGTTGGCAGACGACAGTTGATAAATTACAGTTAACAGATGATACCTGATAGGTGTTAAACATTGACAGACGGCATTCACTATATGATCGGTGATAGTTGACAGTTAATAGATGATAATTAATAAATAACAGTTAACAATTGACACATAACATACATCAGATGATAGTTGATAGCTGACAATTGATTGGTGTCATATGATAGATAGTGAAGGTTGATATTTAGCAGTTGACAGATGACAGTTCATAGTTAACAGTTAATAAACGACAGTTTACAGATGATAGTTCATAATTAATAGTTGACAATTGTCAAATAACAGTTGATAAAAATGAGAGTGTACGGTAATAGTTGACATTTGATGAATGACATATAATAAATGAAAGTTAATAGTTGACAATTGACAGATGACATATGGCATTTTATAGTTCACAGATAACAGTTGACAATTGACTGGTGACACATGGCAAGTGACAGTTGATAGTTGGCAGACGACAGTTGATAAATTACAGTTAACAGATGATACTTGATAGATATTAACAATTGACAGATGACATTCACTATATGATCGGTTATAATTGACAGTTAATAGATGATAATTAATAAATAACAGTTAACAATTGACACATAACATATATCAGATGATAATTGACAGATGACAGTTGATAGATGACAATTGATTGGTGATATATGATAGATAGTGAAGGTTGATATTTAGCAGTTGACAGATGACAGTTCAGAGTTGACAGTCGGCAGTCGATAAATGACAGTTGACAGATGATAGTTCATAATTAATAGTTGGAAATTGTCAAATAACAGTTGATAAAAATGAGAGTGTACGATAATAGTTGACATATATTAAATGACCGTTAATAGTTGACAATTGACAGTTGACATATGACATATGATAGTTGACAGATAACTGTTGACAATTGGCTGGTGATTCATCACAGTGACAGTTGATAGTTGGCAGACGACAGTTGATAAATTACAATTAACAGATGATACTTGATAGATGTTAACAATTGACAGATGGCATTCACTATATGATCGGTGATAGTTGATAGTTAATAGATGATAATTAATAAATAACAGTTAACAATTGATACATAACATATCAGATGATATTTGACAGATGACAGTTGATGCTGACAATTGATTGGTGACATCTTATAGATAGTGAAGGTTGATATTTAGCAGTTGATAGATGACAGCTCATAGTTGACAGTCGGCAGTTGATAAACGATAGTTGACAGATGATAGTTCATAATTAATAGTTGACAATTGTCAAATAACAATTGACAAAAATGAGTGTGTACGATAATAGTTGACAGTTGATGAATGACATATAATAAATGACAGTTAATAGTTGACAATTGACAGATGACATATGATAGTTGACAGATAACAGTTGAACATTGATTGGTGACAATTGATAAATTACAGTTAACAGATGATACTTGATAGATGTTAACAATTGATAGATGGCATTCACTATATGATCGGTTATAGTTGGCAATTAATAGATGATAATTAATAAATAACAGTTAACATTTGACACATAACATATATTAGATGATAGTTGACAGATGACAGTTGATAGATGACAATTGATTGGTGACATATGATAGATAGTGAAGGTTGATATTTGGCAGTTGACAGATGACAGTTCATAGTTGACTTTCGGCAGTTGATAAACGCCAGTTGACAGATGATAATTCATAATAAATAATTGACAATTGTCAAATAACTGTTGATAAAAATGAAAGCGTACGATAATAGTTGACAGTTGATGAATGACATATAATAAATGACAGTTAATAGTTGACAATTGACAAATGACATATGATAGTTGACAGATAACAATTGACAATTCATTCACTATATGATCGGTTATAGTTGACAGTTAATAGATGATAATTAATAAATAACAGTTAACAATTGACACATAACATATATCAGATAATAGTTAATAGATGACAGTTGATAGCTGACAATTGATTGGTGACATATGATAGATAGTGAAGGTTGATATTTAGCAGTTGACAGATGACAGTTCATAGTTGACAGTCGGCAGTTGATAAATGACAGTTGACAGATGATAGTACATAATTAATAGTTGACAATTGTCAAATAACAGTTGATAAAAATGAGAGTGTACGATAATAGTTGACAGTCGATGAATGACATAATAAATGACAGTTAATAGTTGACAATTGACAGATGACATATGGCAATGACAATGGCAGCTGATAGTTGACAATTGACAATTGATATATGACAGATGGTGACAGTTGATAATTAACAGTTGATAGATAACAGTTAATAGTTGACAGTTAAAAAATGACGATATATAGTCGATGATAATTGATTGGGTATTAACTTAATAATTAATCAATGTTAGTATATAATTGACAATTAACAGATATCATATAGCCGATGATAGTTGGTACACGACAGGTCATAATTGTCAATTATATACCAGTAAAAGAGAGTCAACAACTTTCTTTTTGAATCTTAATAGAAGAATCAAAAACATCTCTTATAAAAACTTTTTTTTATTATCTTAGAAATTCTTTCTTGAGTTTAAGTGAAGATTCAATTAATAAACTCGTGTTTGTGTTTTATTCCAAGTTTACTTTTTATTAATGTTAAAATTTGTTATGAAATTTTGCAAAATTTTTGTCAATTTTTTTAAAGCTGCTTTACTAATTGGAGAGTGGAATGGTGGCCATTCGCAATATCAAAACTCTGTAATTGTTGTTTTGTTTTTAATCATCGGTCAAAATTATTATTATTATTTTCTTAAAATATTAAACACTGTTAGTAGTTTGAAATTATATGTATATGTAGGGTGGGTGGGTGGCCTCTATCCCACCCTCCAACTAATTAAACATCTTCAAACATATGATGTAAATTTTATTTCATCAACAAGAAGATTTTTATTAGTGTTGAAATTAATTAAAACATGTTTTTCATAAAGTTCTCAAGAACTTAATTCAAAATTATTCATTTTGATTTTTTTGCTTATTGCCTAATAAATTATAGGAGTTACATGAAATTTATTTAACAAATAATTGTAAAGAATCTAAAATTGAGCAAATTGTTATGAATAGCGTTTTTCGAGCAAAATGTAAGGAAAGTACTATGTTGGATTTGTTTTTGGTTTTTCCAAAATTGTAACGATCTCTTCAAACTCCTCCAACTATTTTCGTTTGGCGCCTCATTTAAGTGGCGTAAACCTCTACTGCAGACGCAGAAACATAATTTTTGGTAGACGTTCGCACACACAACAAAAAATTCCCAAAAGTCAGACTGTCGATTTACATACACCCCGCGTCTCTTAGATTCGTTGCGTATACGCAGGAAGCTAGAGAAACATGAACTTTTCTTTGACACATCATGTAACTAATCCAAGGCATAAAAATTTGTTCTTGAGTTACGTAAAGATTTATTTTATACACTTGGGAAATAATAACACTTAATTTAATTTAATTTTGCTAGATGTACATTTAGCAAAATTAAATTAAAATCTCAAGAAAGTGTTAGACTTTTTTATTTTCTAAGTGTATAATCCACTTATACGACTTATCAACGCTACTTTGAAAAATTTGAATTCTAAAATGTATTAAAATCCTTTAGTTCGTTGTAGAAAATTAAATATGTAGGTATTTAAATTTGAATTCGTAAAGGGGAAAAGAAGCAAAATAAAAGTCCTCATCTCTTCTCTTTACATGACACGTATTTGAATCTCTTATAATTTAAATAAAAATCCTATTGTATTCTCAATCAATTATAATTACAAAAATATACGAGATATTCCAAACATTAAATAAACAACTCGAACCTGAATTTTTTAAGTCTGTCACTATTTACTTACAATTATCTAAATGTATGTTTCAAGTAGGTAATAAGTAAATCTAATTTTTATTCTTTCTATAAAATTCTGTTATCACTTAAAGCTATTGCATATTCTAGGTTCTATATATATATATAAGTACTGTTAATACAATATTAGTCAGTCATCCATAATGATTAACTTGAAGGTAGTCTACGGTACAGTGTTGCTAATTTCATTAGTGAACGTAAGTTAGTTTCTATTGCATAATCTTAAAAATATTATCGCTTGTACGCTTGATATACTTTTATTTACTAGTTTTACAACTCCCGTATAAAAATATACTACTATATATTATTGTAAAATTACTACAAAACGGTTTCTATAGATCAATATCATTGTCAATTGCACAATATATCGTTGGGTCAGTCCACACGTCGCGTTATTATTGCCCAATAAATAAGTTTACGACTGACACTTCTGCAGCTAACATGTGGAATAACTTAATAGTTTCATGCTCACTGCACCACTATAAATATTCAACGTAAAATTGCATTTCTTAAATGACTTTCTCATTTATCACTTGGTGTAACATTTTAAACTATTACTGATGAAGGTTTAAATTACACCAACCAATTACACAGAAAACAATGATACCACTTTCTTTCACGTCGCTCTCAATACCACGTTTCTACATGACCAAGTGTAACTTAATTTGAACCTTCACCAGTAATAGTAAAATCGCAATTTTATAATTTTCATTCATTTAATTTTTAACCTTTCAATATTATCAACATTAATGAAATATTAATTATAAAAGAAAATGATTCATTATTTATTAAACATGTAAAACGCAGTAGAATCTTCTTACATTAAAAATATACATATCGGTTAATATTTAAACATTAATATTAAAATTAAACTAATTATATCAAGTTTTAAGTCACAAGAGAAATATTTACTATACCATATTAAAAATTTTAGGTTGGCTTTTAATAAATCGATTAAATACAACCTGTATTGATTTTGTACGATAAATTAAATTCCGTGGTGAAACATTTTTATGTTAATTAATCTTCTAATTACTTAGATGTGTATATATGTATATATTAACTGTATTATTTTTTAAGGCAAATATTTTCACACCGAGAAGAGGTTCTCCGCCACCTGTGCCACCAAAGCCAGACGCTGCTACGCCAGAATGGGGCTATATTACTCAAAAAGTGGATAATTTCAATAGTTCAGATACGAGAACATGGACTATGGTAAGTGTAAACATCACAATATTCAAATAAAACACTTATTTCACTTGGTTTATTTTTTGCTAAATGAAAATTTCGATCACAAAATGGGCATTATCAATAGCAAACTGACAAAATGTGCATTTGGTAAGAAATAGACCGAGAGAAAACTATTGTTTTATTTAAATATTTATATTTCTGTAACTATTTAGAATTTTTAAATGAAAACACTTGGTAACTTTGTGTGTATAATTGGAACGAAGATAAGATCCAGTTATACAATAAATGGTGATTTGGCAAAAGTTATTAGTAATTTCTATGAATAAAGAATTCAGTTAAGCAGAACTATTTTAGGCTGGTGTGTTTAAAATTTTTGAGAGTAAATTAGTAAATATTTTATGCATGGTGGGTGGGCATACTTTAAATCTAAATTAGATGATATTACCTTTACAAATTCATTTATATTTAAACTTAAATTTTGATTTTGTTTTATTTTCATTACATAAAAAGAGGTTGACTGTTTTAGCAGCAAAATCATCAACGATTAGCAATTAAAGTTATCATGTATATGTAGGGTGGGTGGGTGGCCTCTATCCTACCCTCCAATCAGTAAAACATAAGCGAGGGTTTTATAGAAGTTGCAAAATGTAAACAAACACAAAATAATTGCATTTTTTAATTGATGTATTCATGCAAATATTTTTTAAATAATTTTTGATGATTGAGGGTGGGATAAGGCCACCCGCCCACCATACATATACATATTAACTTTAATTAATGATCGCCTTGCAGTTTGCTGGAATTTTCTAAGAATTTCCAAAATACCAAATTTCGAGAAATTTCTCTAAATATTTAAACTTTTTTAGTTTTTTTTAATACTTAAATAATTTTATAGAAATGTATTTTCTAATTACCTTTACATGTTCTACGAAAAAATCCATGTGTATAAAATTTATAAACCATATTGGATATAAAGTTAAATTTTTTATTCTATCTATTTTCTTCCAAATTTTAATGTACTTTTTAGATTGTAAATTGCAAATTTCGAGAATATTTTTTTAGGCTTCTAGAATTTTTTTACAATTTGCCCATCAATTATTCTTCATATTTTAGAACATTTTAGAATTTTGGCTTACAAAAATTCTAGTTTCTTTAACGTATCTTAAACTGTTTGTAGAATTTTATTAGAAAAGTTTTCGTTTTCAATTTTATAATTCGAGAATATTTTTGTAAGCTGTTAGAATTTTTTTACAATTTTCCCAGCAATTATTCTTCATATTTTAGAACATTTATGAAATTTGTCTTACGAAATTTCTAGTTTCTTTAACATATCTTAAACTTTTTGTAGAATTTGATTAGAAAAGTTTCCGCTCTTTCTAAGTCAAAAATCTTTGCAGAAATCTTAATTTTGTCAGAATTATTTTTAATGATTTTTCTTTTAGAACTCTAAAATATTCAAAAAAATTGTTAAAAATTTCTTCTAAATTTTCTTTGAGGGTGTAAGAATTTTTCAACGTTTTCTCCTGGATTCTAAAATTCTCTAGAATTTTTTTGTCTAGATATTTATAAACATTCTGGAGCTTCCCTTGTTAATATTAGATAACTTTCCAGCGATAAAAATTTATTTTATAAGATTATATAATAGTTATTGTTTATTAAAATATATATATCCTTATAAATCTTGAGAATTTTCTCTAAAACTCTAAAATTACAATTTTATAATTCGAGAATATTTTTGTAGGCTGCTAGAATTTTTTTACAATTTTCCCAGTAATTATATTCATATTTGAAAACATTTCAGAATTTTGTCTTAGGAAAATTCTAGTTTCTTTAACATATCTGAAACTTTTTTAGAATTTTATTAGAAAAATTTCTGCTCTTTCCAAGTCAAAAATCTTGTTCAATTTTGTCAGAATTTTGTTTAATGGTTTTTTTCAGCAATGTATACAAATTTTTTCAACGATTTTCCTTCTAGAACTCTAAAATATTCAAAAAATTTCTCTTCTAAATTTTCTTTGAGGGTGTAAGAATTTATCAACGTTTTCTCCCGGATTCTAAAATTTTCAAGAATTTTTTTGTCTAAATATTTATAAATATTCTGCAGCTTGCGATAACTTCTCAGCGATAAAAATTTATTTTATACGATTTTATAATAGTTATTGTGTATTGAAATATATAAAAAATGCACCTTCTAAATTTTAAAAATTTCTCAAAAGTTCCATAAAATTCCAGTTTCTTAGATTTTTGTTTAATTTTTAAAATACCATTTGCGAGAATTTTCTTGTAAGTGTCCATGGGTTTTTACAATTTCTTCTAAGTTTGTAGAATATTCGAGAACTTTCTTCTAGAGATTTTAAAAATTTTAAACCAAAGAATTTTTCAATTTTTCTTGCTTTGCCTTCCATTCATTAATTATTATATTAACTTTTTGGAATTTTTCCAGCTCCTACGTTTTTTAGATTCTCAGAATATTCCAGTAATTCATTTAATTTATGTGTATGTGTAAGAAATTTCTTCTTCAAGTTGCGAGAATTTTCTTTCGTGATTCGAAGGATTTACAATTTTCTAGCTTTTTTTCTTTCAAAAATTTTCTTATGTGAATGTTTTCTAATTTTTTTCTAGAATTATAAGCAAATTAATTGTCGTTTAGATTCTTATAATTTCCTTCCAAATTGTGGGAATTGTTTTTAAGAATTCTAGATTTTTTCAGCACATTGTTAATTTTTTTTAGTTTCCTAGAATTTCTCTAGATTTCTAAAATTTTCCAACTTTTCTTTTATTTTAAAATGGATTTACACGATGATTCTAAAATTTTCTAGAATTTTTTTCTCCAGCTTGCTTTTTTATTTGATCAATTATTAACATAAAACTGTTTCACCACGGTTTAAGTGAGAAGTTATTTAATCGTTGCCTTTTTATTATTAGATAACTTTCTAGAGTTAAATATTTATTTTATACGATTTTATAATAGTTATTGTATATTGAAATATTAAAAAAATTCTCCTTCTAAATTTTAAGAATTTCTCAAAAGCTGTAAAATTCCAGTTTCCTAGATTTTTGTTTAATTTTTAAATTATCATTTGCGAGAATTTTCTTGTAAGTGTCCAGAGTTTTTCACAATTTCTTCTAGGTTTGTAGAATATTCTAGAATTTTTAAAATTTTAAACCAAAGATTTTTTCATTTTTTTTTGCTTCACCTTCCATCCATAAATTCTTGTATTAATTTTTTGGAATTTTTCCAGCTTCTACTTTTTTATATTCTCAAAATATTCCAGTAATTAATTTATTTTATGTGTATGTGTAGGAAATCTTTTCTTCGAGTTGCGAGAATTTTCTTTCGTGATTCGAAAGATTTACAATTTTCTAGCTCTTCAAAAATTTTCTTATGGGAATTTTTTCAATTTTCTTTTACCAGATTTATAGAATTATAAGCAAATTAATTGTCATTTAAATTCTAATCATTTCCTTCCAAATTGTGGGAATTGTTTTTAAGAATTCTAGATTTTTTCAGTACATTGATTTTTCAACTTTTCTTTCATTTTAAAATGATTTTTCACCATGATTCTAAAATTTTCTAGCAATTCTTTTTTTATTTTGTCGCAATTTTTTAGCAACTTCCCGAAAACTTTTGTCGCGATTTTAGAATTTATAAATATTTCAACAAATTCTCTTGTCAGATTTTAATTATACAATATATCACTAATTTCTCTTCCTTAGTTAATCTAGAAATTTCTTAATTTTTTGCAATTTGTTCCTGCTTTTTCGAAATTTCTAAGATTTACTCTTCCAAATTTAATAAAAAATTAATGGTCAGTTTTTTTCAGTTTCCTGCAACTTCTTTAGATTTCTAAAATTTTTCAGCTTTTCTTTCATTTTAAAATGATTTTTACGCCACGATTCCGTTTGAAATTTCCCACCAATCCTTTTTTTATTTTGTCGCATTTTTTTAGCAATTCCTGGAAAACTTTCGTCGCGCTTTTAGATTTTATAAATTTTTTAACAAATTCTCTCATCAGATTTTTAGAATATTTCAGTAATTTCTCTTCCTTGGTTAATCTAGGAATTTCGTAATATTTCTGCATTTTCTTCTACCTTTTAGGAATTTCTATGATTTTCTCCTAAAATGTAATAAATCACTCAGCACTTGACGTTTAAGCTGTTTTTTAATTGATTAAGAATGCTTCAACATTTATTTCCTAATTTTGTTTGAATTTCTAGAAGAAGTTTCTCTTACAGTTTGCGAAAACTTTAATTAAAGGTGCTAAAATTTTTGGACCTTTTTCTTTCAATAACAGCAACAACAAACAAAGGTTTATGTTTTATTTATAGTTGTAAACATTATTTTACTTCTGATCAACGCCTTTTTTCTATTTATCAAGTTTTCTAATAATTAGAAAAAAACACGAAAATATTTTCGTAAAATCTAAAACAAATGAGTCTTATTAAGACTACAAGAACAAATCACAACTACTTCTCTAGCTAATACTTCGACAGACATTGAATAATACAAAAGTAATTTGCGTGTTACAAAACAGCAAGTCTATCAAAGCAAAACTAGTTTGAACGTATTTCTTTCTGAATGAATTAAAATGAACTAAAATTGATTGAATTGATTCTTTGTATTCTAGAATTATTATATATTTTTATTATCAAGTTTTCATTTTTGAAATTTTATACATGCTGATTGGTACTTCTTAAAACCAGTAACAAACAAAAATATATCTTCCTCTTGTAGTATCTACTTACAAATTATTAATCATATTTCAGCGTTATAAATATAACAATCAGTTTCACATACCCGGTGGACCACTGTTCATCTTCATCGGTAGCGAGGGGACACTGAACGATCTATGGTTGACCACAGGTCAAATGTACGACATGGCCGCCGAACACAATGGTTCCTTATTATCTCCAGAGCATAGATTTTATGGAGAGAGCATGCCATTAGGGTGAGTAGCAAGAAAACATATTGAATTTAAATTTACCAACCATTTCTAAATTAAAGGAAAAACTGGAACAAATTAAAAGCAAAGCAATATTCTTCATGTATTTAAATACTTTAATAAAATGTTTAATTGTAGAGGCGTTGTAGTGGTAAAGTCATCGTGAAAATAACACACAGTTTATTCCTTACCTCACTTGTTTATTAAGTGTCAAATGTACATTTCGTTCACATGGTGAACATTATCAATAACAAACGAGTTTATGAACGAAATGTACACACTTAACAAGTGAAGTAAGGAATAAACTGTTTGTTATTTTCATTTGCCAAACACTTTACGTAAACTCAAACCAACAATAGTCAAAGTTATCGTATCTCCTTAATTACTTTAATAATAATTTTAAAATTCTTAATTAGAAAATCCCGTTTGTCCACACCAAATAATTATAAAATAACTTTTTAGGGATTATACAACTAAAAGTTTAAAGTACCTCAACTCGCAGCAGGCTTTGGCTGATTTGGCTCACTTTATCAAGACCATGAAGAATACAGTTCCTGGATCCGAAAACAGCAAGTTAAGTATAAAATATTTAAAATAATTTCCTTTCGGTCTAAATACTCTATTTCTATTTAAAACTTCTTAATTCATTATTAAATCAATGGCATTATGAAATGTATTTTTAAATTATTCATTCAAGATATTAACAATGCACAGTTTTATTTATTGTCTGATCTTAAAATTCGTTTCGTTTCGTTTCGAACTCTTGTAAGGTTAACTGTTTAAATAAATGAAAGGTTTTCTTGGTGATTGATTTTATCACCATAATGATTCCTAATTAATAATTATACTTCTTTCTATTAGATTGTAGTTGTTGGTTGTTCTTACTCGGCAAGTTTGGCAACGTGGTCGAGGCTTAAGTATCCCGAGTTGATTGACGTCGCTTACGCTTCAAGTGGGCCAATAATCGCCATCGATGATTTTTATCGTAAGTACTTGATAACGATTTTTAAAATAAACTCCATTTGATATTGCACTTAGATTTATTATATCAGCTGTAACGTAAACTGATAGATAAATATAGCACTGTTCTAATTTCCAAAAATATACCAGGAAAATTAATAAACCACTTTCTTAGTAATAATAATAATAACAACTTTATTAACGGAATTCACCCTATATATATTAGAAAAGAAAAATACAAATTAATATCATTATTGTATTTAATGATATTAGTATGAAATCAACAAAGAAGTTGTAAAACAACACCAAGTGTTTAATTAACTTCTAATTAATATAAAAAAAAAATTACCACAGGTTAAGTGAAAATTTAATTCATCATATAACAAAGAAAATAAATAAAAAATATTTAATTTTATGATGAATGATATATGCATGTTGCAAGTGGTTCTTTAAATAAAACATCGATTTAATTCTACGTTCCTATATATAGAGTAATTTGCAGAAACAATTAAAATTAATTGTAGTTATATTTCTTGCATGCAAATTTCCCTCGAACAATGAATTATTCATTTAGAAACCAGAAAACGCTTCTCTTTTAATATTGACTTCTATAATTACCAGTAAGGCTGATTACTGTATGCAGAGGGTCTTAAATCAAGATTGGAAAATAACTTTAGATTTAATTTTCTGTGAAATATATTTGAATATAATTAATAAGTTACAACTGTAATATTTAATTTCATCATATCAAAATGTAAACATGATAAATTAATCGTAGGATGAAATAAAACACTATTTTCTATTTTTTTTACCTCTGTACATTAATGATTATAGTTTAGACTCTTTCAAGTCATTATTAATTTATTAATGTTGTAAAATCATTAATATATAGTGGTAAAAAAACATAGAAAAGAGTGCTTTATTTCATCCTACATTTAGAAATGAAATACTACCGTTACACCATCATCCTGTTTCATGATAAATTAAATATTTAATTTAAATATAATATTTAAACATCTATAACATAAATATTAATTGTTTTAATATTTGATTAAAACAATATACAAGTTCGCTTTAAATCTTAAACATTTATATTGGGGACGAACAAAAAATTGTATTTAAATATATTTCATTTAATTTCAATCAACCAGAGAAACTTGGATGTGAATAATTGATTGAAAATAGATGTAGTGGTTTAAATTAATTAATTAATAATTTATTTCGTTTGTGTTTTATCGAGATGGCAAGAGAATAATTCCTTAAAGGAGGCAAATGAATTCGGACGGACTCTTGAATTTGCTCGGCACTAATGGCATTTTTAAATAATTTAGCCCCTTTAAACCCCAGCGAAAATTAGTGGAGGTAAATAAGATAATTAAAGCTGAAAGAACGTAGGTCGACAGTTCGCTCGTATTTTAATCAGAAGTTTAATGTGTCTCCTAATTTTAATTTATATTAATAGATTTTTTTGTTCGTTTTTAATTGATTTATTTGCTAGATACAGCCCAATATTATCTAACTATTGTACAAATGATTAATAACGCGTGTGTATCTTATTAAAGATATTTACTTATACGATTATATTTTATTGTAATTCAAATTCAAACTGATATTTCTAAACATATATAAATGATACAAATGTAATTCTCAAACTCAGTTAGTCCAATAACCTTTAGAACTAATTTTTATTATTTTCTAATAGAATATGAGGAAGTTGTCGGTGACAACATCGCCGAAAATTCTGCAGATTGTTACAAAACACTGGAAGATGCAATGGAAGAAATGGAAAAGCTTTTTGATACAGAGGAAGGAATCAAGGAGCTAGGGAAAACCTTGAAGTGAGTACACTTTTTTAAATTTATTTACACCTATAAAACAGATAAGAAAAATATCCAATGAGTCTCTCTGTAGAAGATATATGACAATGATTACTTAGAAGGAATCAAAATCAATAAAGAGCAAGGCTATCAAAGCAACACTAGTTTGAACGTATTTATTTTTGTATATATTTTTATTATTAAACGTACATCAGGTTTAATAATAAAAATATATACAAAAATAAATACGTTCAAACTAGTGTTGCTATGATAGCCTTGCTATTTTGTAACAAGCAAATTACTTTTGTATCATTCAATGTCTTTCTTCATAAGAGGGCCATCCGTAAAAAAAAACTAGTATATATTTACAAGTATTAACAATTAATTTGTAAAGAGAAAACCTTATACTACTTTACTACATAGTCACCTTGCAAATTTAAGCATTTGCCATAATTTGTGACGAGTTTTTGTATCCCAGCTTCATATTCCTCTACCACCAGTGCATTAAGGTATATAATATTAATTTTCTACCAAAAAGTCCCTGAGTTTTGTAAACATATGGTAGTCTGGATGGATGGTTGAAAGTTCCTCCTTCCAGAAGGCTCGTCATGATCGGTGCTCTCTTCCTGAGATAGAATTACAACACCAAATCTAAAAATAACATGAAGTATGAAATTAATAGGTTTTAGAAAGGCTTCCTACTAAAATTATTTGTGAAATAAGTGCAATAATTTATCTCTATAAACTAATCAGTTCCATTTCTCTTGGGCAAAATTAAATAAGTAAATACTTATATTGACCTTTTCATTAACATAGTGTATATATTTTTATAGTACGTGTAAACCTATCCGCACCGACCCATCCTATAAAGAATACCTCTTCTACTCAATCGCAATCGTATGGAACAACATGGTACAGTACGCACAACCTGGCCGAATCATTTTAGAATGCTACATGCTCGCCGCCAAGCAAGGCACTCCTTTGGAAAAGCTGGCAGCCTATGTGGCCGAAAAGAACAACAATCGCTGTATGCCCGATTACAGTGACATGCTTTTTGCTGTAAACAATACCGTCGCCGATTCTGGAGGCAGTACGTCCAAAACGCTTGCAATTACAATGGAGTCGGTGGTGTAATTTATTGTTTTAGTTCGCCAATTTGTGTTCCAAACCTGCCAAGAGTTCGGCTTCTTCCAAACCACCTCATCATCCAAGCAGCCATTCCGTCAAATTCCTGTAGACTACTACCATCGCTTGTGTAAAGATGCATTTGGAGACGAGTGAGTATCATTAATTATATACACGTGCAGTTTCATACATTGAATCTGTAAAATTTTATGCAAAATTATTATTATTATTATCAATAAACTGACTTTTATCGTTTAAACAATTACCCTAATGAGTGAACAAACCATCGACAATTAAGGAATTCAATAGTTGAAATAATTGATACTGATTGAGCTATACTCTTGATGAAACGAGATATATAAATTCAATTAGGTAAAATACTTGTCAATTAATTAACATTTTCCATCTTTTCCATGCTTGCAGGTAGGAAAAGAAAAGTTAGGTGTTGCAACTTTTTTTTTGTACAACGTTGCGCCCAAAATGAACTGTTGGCATTTCCCGTTGAATTTTACAGATATTGTTTTTTATTTGATTATAAGAAATCAATCGCAGCGAGACATAAGGTCACAAGACATTTCAAAAACGATTGTGTACAAAATTTACGACCAGTGTACAAAATAAGTACAGTTTGAAACTTTAATATTATGGAACTTAACAAGTTTTTACCTCATCAAATCAACACTTAAACATTAATAAAAATATATAAGTCTTTTACGTTGTAGAAAATTCACTAATAATTAGATTAAATTATAAAGAATCAATGAGTTATGATCAACAAGATATACCACTATCCAATCTCTTAGTGCAAAATAAACCATTCTAATTAGAAGGTTAATTAAACACTTAACATAAAAATGTTTCACCATGTGTTAAGTGAGAATTTAATCCATCGTAAACCTGTCTGATAAAAAAAAAACGTTTACAGATTCACCCCAGAAGTTATTAGAAAGAACATCGACCATACCAATGAAGTCTACGGAGGGCTGAACAAAGACCTAAGTTACGTCATATCCGTCCATGGATCTGTTGACCCTTGGCATCCACTTGGTATAACTGAATCATTAAACGATCTGGCTCCAGGTTATCTAGTTTACGGTAATAACTTTATTAAACTTAAATCTTTATTTAAACAAATTTTCTATTCACAAAAAAATAGTGAGTTTTGATAAATCTTCAGGCATTTCGTAATTCTATTACTTGCATCAATTCAAATTATATCTTTATTATTTTATTTCAGGCTATTCCCACTGTGGAGATTTGTATTCGATATCATCATCAGACTTCCCAGAAATGATCCAAACTAAGCAAAGTGTGAAAGATAAAATCGCAGAATGGATTAAGCAATAATAATTTATAAACTATAATAATACAATTATTTGTAGTTACTAATTTATAATAAACATAAATTAATTTTTCTAATTAAGGCGTTTTTAATCTATCAACCAATTACCTTAAAAGAAAAACTAAAATAATTATCCCAAAATATTCCTATTTTAAAATGAATGAGCACTTTTTTAGTATTTTTTATTTTTTGTAAATTCACTTATATTCACACGCGCTATTACATGATTATAGGGTAGGATAGTGGCCACCCACCCACCCTACATATACAATGATACTAAAACCACTTATCGTTGTTTAGTGTCCAGACAAACATTCTTGGTGAAATGAATCTGGCCCAAAAAAAACAAACGTACTATATAGTTTAAGTTTAAATGTATATGTAGGGTGGGCGGGTGTCCTCGAGCTCACCCTCTTATCAGTAAAACATAAACGAGAGTATATTGAAATCAAATGTATATAAACTAAATCAATTCATAAATTAATTATTCATTTGTCTCGGTGAATTTGATTATAAATTAAGTTTAATTCACGCTACTAATTACATAATTAGAGGGTGGTATAGTGGCCACCCACCCGCCTTACATATACAATGATATGATACTTTAACTCTTAATCGTTGTTGGGTTTGCAGAAACATAATTCCTAAATATTTGAATATGTCAAAAAAACCAAACCTAATGTAGAGTTTAAGTTCAAATGTATATGTAGGGTAGGCGGGTGGCCTCGAACCCACCCTCCGATCAGTAAAACATAAGCGAGTATATATTGATATTAAAAGTACATCATAAACTAAATCAATTTATAAAAGAAATTATTCAAATGTCTCAGCGATTTTGATTGTAAATTCAATTACATTCACACGAATTATTATATTATTGGAGGATGGGATAGTGGCCACCCACCCGCCCTACATATACAATGATACTTCAACTCCTAATCGTTGTTAAGTTTGCAGAAACATATTTCCTAATTATTTGAATATGGCCAAAAAAACCAAACCCAATTTAGAGTTTAAGTTTAAATGTATATGTAGGGTGGGCGGGTGGCCTCAAACCTACCCTCCAATCAGTAAAAATAAGCGAGAGTATATTAATATCAAAAGTACATAAACTAAATCAATTTATAAATAAATCATTCAAATGTATCGGTAAATTTTATTGTAAATTCAGTTACATTCACACGCGTTATTACATGATTGGAGGGTGGGATAGTGGCCACCCACCCTCCGTACATATACAATGATACTTTAACTCCTAATCGTTGTTAAGTTTGCAGAAACATAATTCGTAATTATTTGAATATGGCCAAAAAAAAAAACCCAATTTAGAGCTTAAATTTAAATGTATATGTAGGGCGGGCGGGTGGCCTCGAACCCACCCCCCAATCAGTAAAACATAAGCCAGAGTATATTGAAATCAAAAGTATATATACTAAATCAATTCGTAAATAAATTATTAATTTGTGTCAGTGAATTTGATTATAAATTCAGTTAAATTCACGCTAGTAATTACATGATTAGAGGGTGGGATAGTGGCCACCCACCCACCCTACATATACAATGATGCTTTAACTCTTAATCGTTGTTAAGTTTGCAGAAATATAATTCGTAATTATTTGAATATGGCCAAAAAACCTAAACCCAATTTAGAGTTTAAGTTTAAATGTATATGTAGGGTGGGCGGGTGGCCTCAAACCCACCCACCAATCAGTAAAACATAAGCAAGTATATATTGATAACAAAAGTACAAAAACTAAATCAATTTATAAATTAATTATTCAATTGTCTCGGTAAATTTAATTGTAAATTCAGTTACGTTCAGACGAGATATTACATGATTATAGGGTGGGATAGAGGCCACCCACCCACCCTACATATACAACGATACTAAAACCACTTATCGTTGTTTTGTATCCAGACAAACATTCTTAGTGATTTGAATGTGGCCCAAAAAAACATACGTAATTTATAGTTTTAGTTTAAATGTATATGTAGGGTGGGCGGGTGGCCTCGAACCCACCCACCAATCAGTAAAACATAAGCGAGTATATATTGATAACAAAAGTACAAAAACTAAATCAATTTATAAATAAATAATTCAATTGTCTCTGTAAATTTGATTGTAAATTCAGTTACATTCACACGCGTTATGTTAGTGATTTGAATCTAGCCCAAAAAACCCATACGTAATATATAGTTTAAGATTATATGTATATGTAGGGTGGGCAGTAAAACATAAGCGAGAATATATTGAAATCAAAAGTACATAAGCTAAATCAATGCATAAATAAATTATTCAATTGTCTCAGTGAATTTGATTATAAATTCAGTTACATTCACGCTAGTAATTATATTATTTAAGGGTGGGATAGAGGCCACCCACCCGCCTTACATATACAATGATACTTCAACTCCTAATCGTTGTTAAGTTTGCAGAAACATAATTCCTAATTATTTGAATATGACCAAAAAATAAAACCCAATTTAGAGTTTAAGTTGAAATGTATATGTAGGGTGGACGGATGGCCTTGAACCCACCCACCAATCAGTAAAACATAAGCAAGTATATATTGATAACAAAAGTACAAAAACTACATATACAATGATACTTCAACTCTTAATTGTTGTTAAGTTTGCAGAAATATATTTCCTAATTATTTGAATATGACCAAAAAATAAAACCCAATATAGAGTTTAAGTTCAAATGTATATGTAGGGTGGGCGGGTGGCCTTGAACCCACCCACCAATCAGTAAAACATAAGCGAGTATATATTGATAACAAAAGTACAAAAACTAAATCAATTTATAAATTAATTAATCAATTGTCTCTGTAAATTTGATTATAAATTCAGCTACATTCACACGCGTTATTACATGATTGGAGGGTGGGATAGTGGCCACCCACCCACCCTACATATACAATGATACTAAAATCACTAATCGTTGTTTAGTATCCAGAGAAACATTCTTGGTGATTTGAATCTGACCCAAAAAGCCATACGTAATATAAAGTTTTACAAATAAAAAACTTTTTAACTTTGTTTGTATAACACTGACTTTATTAAGTGACTATAGTTTCGACAATTTTATCTTGTTATTATCAAACTAGAAGACTTAGTTTAAATGTATATGTAGGGTGGGCGGGTGGCCTCGGACACACCCTCCAATCAGTAAAACATAAACGAGGGTATATTGAAATTAAAAGTACATAAATTCAATCAATTAATAAATAAATTATTCAGTTATCTCGCTAAATTTGATTATAAATTCAGTTACATTCACGCTCGTAATTTCGTGATTAGAGGGTGGGATAGAGGCCATCCACCCGCCCTACGTATACAATGATACTTTAACTACTAATCGTTGTTAAGTTTGCAGAAACATAATTCCTAATTATTTGTATATGGCCAAAAAAACAAACCCAATAAAGAGTTTGAGTTCCCACCAATAAGTAAAACGTAAAGGAGTGTACATTGAAAATAAACGTGCATAAATCAATTTACACACGAATAATTCAGTTATCTCAGCGAATTTGATTATAAATTCAATTACATTCACACGCGTTATTAAAAGATTGAAGGGTGGTATAGTGGCCACCTACCCACCTACATGAATTTTATAGATAATTAGATATTGGACAACAATATTTTTCATATACAAATTAAATATTGAAATATTAATGCAGTTTTAATAATATTAATTAATAGTGAGAAAATTAAATATTCTTTATGAGCATTTCTGCACTTATGTTTTACATTTTACTGTAAACTCCAGCTAATAATATAATATTTTTCATATTCATCTTTTTAATTTTCGAGAAACTATTATAGAAATTTGGAATTCATATATTAAATATTTAAAACTCGATTTTTACTTAATAATAAGTAGAATTCAACTTCCGGTTTTGCTGAATAAACATAATTTCAGTGTCTTGAAAGATTACCAGATTTATATAGTAAAACATGCTTTATTTTATGGCAATTGTATTCAAAGTTCTATATTTTTTCTAGTAAGCATTCTACTATGTGTAAACAAGTTTTTAATAAATATTTATAAAAGGCCTTTCTAACGAGAAGAAGATTCCAAACTGGTGCCAAAAAAATATAGAACCTATCAAATAACATAAAAGGAGAGAGAAGAAAAATCTAAAAACTGTGGTGGCAGATAACCTAGTAGTCGACGCCAAAAACAAAAGAAAAAAAAGAAAAATCTATTAGATTATTATATTTACAGACTAAAAATTTATGAAGAAAACAAACTTTTAAATTGAAACCGAATGGATTTGTAATCGAAATAGGAATTATTTTTCTTTCTTGATAATATTTTTTTTTTAATTTAGAGGCACGTATTATTCCACAAATATAAATAAAATATTTTTCATAAGAAAATTTCAATTCGATTGTATTTTCCTTGAGTGATAGATAAAAAATTTACATAATAATTGCTTAAAGATAAGAGCGTTACTTTATTAAAACCACTTGATTGGATAATTTATTATATATTATATAAAGAAAAAAAGTAGTTAACAGTAAAATGCAAGTATATAACACACAAATTATTCAATCACGACTATAAAGGTAATTAAGATAGGTAACACGGATTTATAAATATTTCCATACATTTAAAATTAAAGTGATACATTAATTTGCATATTTCAATGATGCCATTATTTTTTATTTATAAACTATTGTCATCATTATTTAATCTCATATAATTTTTATCACTACTTTCACCTGTAATAGTATTAAGTAAATATTATCAGAAATCTATTGTCAACAAAAAATAATACTATAAATATAATTAATAAAATAAAATATTTCTTAAATCCAATAATATATTATAGATAAACATTTATCTTACGATAATTATTGTTACTAAAATCAACTATGTAAAATCACTTCAAATTGAAATTTGGCTAAAATCAATTTATATCAAAAATAAATTGTGTCATGGTTCAAGTGGTAAATTGTTATCTGGGGATTTTCTTATAAATAAATATATCGCTATCAGTCACAACCGTTTTTTGTAACATATATAAACGAGGCGATGGCCACTGCCTTAAACAATCATTCAAAATGATTGACTTGAAGGTAATCACCTGCGTCGCGCTACTTATTTGTTTGGGAAATGTAAGTACCAACAGCAAGTGTTAATTAAGTAATATTAATAAAAATATTCAATAATTTTTCTTAATGTTGAATAAGTAGCTTATTATTTTTTAATTTTACAAAGAAGTAACTTTAAAAATCGTTTTTAAATATTAGGCCTTCATCTTTGAGCAAAGGATGGGCATTCCTCCAGCTGACCCAGCAAATGCCAGAGCCAGAGCACCAGTATGGGGAACTATAACTCAGAAAGTGGATAATTTTAATAGTGCCGATACAAGAACATGGTCGATGGTAAATACATTAAAATCTATTTTTTAGTTTAGTTGTACATACTATTTAGCTTTTATTGTTGTTTAGTTGTTAAGTAGTTTAGATAAGTTTGTTGTTTTATTTCTATTTATTTATTTATCTCAATGTTGATTTATTTTGTTTTTTTTTCTAATTTACATAGGGTGGATCCCTTTAATAAAGTTAATAAAATTATTATTAACTGGAGATAATTAATGTATTTATTTAAATACTTTATTTTTAGCGTTACTTATCAAGCGACCAATTCTATCGTCCCGGAGGACCACTCTTCATCTTTATCGGTGGTGAATGGGAAATCAACACTGATTGGCTGATGAATGGGCAAATGTTCGACATGGCCATGGAACATAACGGTTACATGTTCTATACAGAACATAGATTCTACGGACGCAGCTGGCCTTTGGGGTAAGTAACTTCGTACCCGATTTAAAGGGTAGCAAATAAAACTATTCAGTTGAGAAATTTGATTGTTTAACACTGTCTAAATGTATTTGACATTTAAATCTACATACCAAATATTTCATTTACTAAATCCTAAAAGTCACAACTTAGAAGTCAATTCGGCCTATGAATTAAATTGTTGTTTAATTAATTTTATTGTAACCCAAAATCTTTGGCACACATTAAAATATCAAAAAAAACAAAAATATGGTGATGTGGCTTAATACTTTCCCCATTATTTTTTATGATGTTTTACAGATTGGAGGGTGGGATAGAGGCCACCCACCCACCCTACATATACACATAAATTTCAATTACAGATAGTGTCGCGGTTTGGAGTAGAATTAATTACAAAACTTTTTGAATAAAAAAGAAATTCTAAAGATAAAATTTTTGAGTGAGTAAATTAATAAAATTTCTATGCATAACGGGTGGGCATAAAATATCTTGTAGACTTAACACAATCATCATAAGATTTACAATAATTTTAGTTCGTTCGCGTACCTTAACCAAGAATAAATTAGAGCAGCGTACTCTTGACCTACCTCAATAAATTATGGATTAAAGGCCACTCATCCACCTTACATATTAGGTTGAAGTTTACGTCATTTCAGTTCCAATCAATAGATGTCTGCACTTGTATTTTTTATGCAACTATCTTTAGACAATCATCTAATTTAATACTATTTGACAGAAGAAACTTTAATTTTCATAAGACAAAATTAGTGAATTGATTCAGTAGTCATTGTAAAACAGTAGCCGAATGATGAAAAGGCAAATCAAGGAATGGAATATTGCTCTATGTTTTACTTTTTTGCTCGATTGAATATATATATATAATACAAAATTCGATTTAATTTTTGTGACACCATCAACCCCGTATTAGAGTTGATTTTGGTGGAAACTTAAAAGCTATCAGTGATTGTAGTACCAATATATATGTAGGGTGGGTGGGTGGCCTCTGTTCCACCCTCCAATCACAACATCACAAGCCAGAAGTTGTTAAAATATTGTTAAATTAATTTCAGCGCAATCGATTAGATTAATAAATTATACTCGTAAAGGATAGAATTTGTTATGTAGACATTTGAATAAAATAAATTATATTTTCCATAAATCTGTGACGTATGATGTTGGAGTTGGAGGGTGGGTTAGAGGCCACCCACCCACCCTACATATATAATATTACTTCAGTTACTGATAGTGATTAAATTTCCTGGTTTTTAAAATAACATTGCATTGATGTTATAAATAAACTAAATCAGTATTTTAGTTTATGTACAGTAATATATGTAGGGTGGGTGGGTGGCCTCTATCCCAACCTACAATTAGGATTAACGAGGATTTTAATGAATTCCTCATGATTATATTCATACTTCTACAGAGGTTAAAAATCTAATTTCAGCACCTTAGTAATATTTTTTTAATTAATAATTAGCTAGATGAGGTTTTATATTTTATTATTTTATAATCTGTCATTCGTACAAAAAATTACCTTTATTTAATTTACATCATTGCAAATTACAAAAATTAAATTTCGCTTCGTTAAATTATAGTATATGTAAATAATTAAAAGTGGCGCAGTCTATAAGTACAATTTGTTAATCCTATCGACTACGCCGATAAGAAAACTTATTTTGTAGACTTAACTCAAACATCGTAAGATTTAAAAGAGTTCAATTGATTTTGAGTACCTTAACCAGCCATAAATTAGAACAACGTTCTCTTGACCTACCTCAATAAATTATGGGTTAGAGGTCACCCATCCACCCTACATATTGGGTTGTGTCATTTCACTTTCGTTCAATAGATGTCTACACTTGTATTTTTTTAATCAAATATCTAATCTAACTACTATAATGGCCTATAATGTCACTGCTCAGTTAATTTAACAAAAAAAGAATAAAATTTCTTTCATTTTTATACTCCAAGGTAAATTGATCAAAAGTTACCATGATTTTTTGTTGAAATTTTAATCATTATTATTTACGTATTATTTGCAATTTTCATAAAAATAGAGCGACGAATTGTTGGGATTCTTTTACTAATGTAGGCCAGTATATTTGATAGAAAATACTTCAAATTGTCATAAGAAAGAAATAGTGAATTGATTCAGTAGTTGCCGTAAAGCAGTGGTCAAATGATGAAAAGACAAACCGAAGAAAATCGCTACGTTTTACTGTTTTATTTCAGACAGAATTAATTCAATAAATTTCAATATATAATTCGAAATAAGGTTTAATTTTCATGAGACCATCAACCGAATATTAGTGTTTATTAAACGCTATTAGTGATTTTTGTACCAATATATATGTAGGGTGGGTGGGTGGCCTCTATCCCACCCTCCAATCCATGAATCATAAGCGAGGGTTTTAATTGAAAGTTGAAAAATGTGACCATCATAGTACTTTCCTTACATTTTTACGCTTTTCATAAGAATTTTCTCAATGTTGGATTATTTACAATTACTTGTTATATAAATTTTATGTAACTCCTATAGTTTATTAGAATTGGAAAAAAATGTCAAAATTATTAACTTTTTATATTTTTTCATATTAAATATGTTTTTTATTTTAATATTTTAGAGATTTTTCGACCAACAGTCTGAAGTACATGAGATCTCAACAAGCGTTAGCTGATTTGGCTAATTTTATTGTCACAATGAAGCAAACCATTGATGGAGCATATTACAGTAAAGTAAGAAATTGTTTATCATTGCAAAATCTTTTACCAATATTCCTATATTGATGTAATGTGGTGTCCTGCTTTAATAGGTCGTGGTTGTTGGTGCTTCCTATTCCGCAAGTTTGGCAACTTGGTCGAGATTGCTCTATCCCCAATTGATTGATGTAGCATACGCTTCAAGTGCTCCATTGATTGCTGTTGAAGATTTTTACCGTAAGTATTATAAATACATATTTAGTAACAATGTCATCTAATCTGCCGATGTTATACGTACTTACCATATAAACTATCCGTTAACCATTTCTTGCACAATTCCATAATATTTTTAAATAAAACAACCCTTTCACTTTGATTGTTGATCACTGCAAAATGTTTTACCACACATTGGCTTCTTCAGGTAGATGAATAATGTTTTCAATATTCATCTGTTTGATAAAGCCACTATATGTTAATTGCAGTGATTAACAAAATAAAATTAAACTCTCCCAACTGTTTTGTTTTATTTTAATTCCTTTATATCTATTTTATAATTTACCCAACAACTACTACTCCTATAGCTTATTTAAGACCTATTTTACTTACTTAGATGTTAACCATTCAGTCACGACATTTTTAAGACCTCAGTTTCTCTCATATGTTTACCGAAAGATTAATTAAACACCTCATTCATGATTTTAAACATTTCTAAAAATAAGAATTAAAATTTTCAAATTTGAAGCACTTTACGTGATATCCTGTAACATTTTGTTAATGATATTTATTTTTTCTTGAATAACTTGTTATTTTCGAATGCAGCTTTGATTTCCAACTGTATTCTCTTCTAATGAAAAGAAATCAGCTGCTCATTTTGTTAAAGTTTTTTAGAAACTTCTATTTAAAAATCTAAATATTTTCTAATAATTTCTTTTATAGGTGTCAAAAACTTTACAACATGTTCTCTTCAAATTGCAAGACTTTTCTCAAGTTGCATCATTTTCTCAGTCGTTCTTTCAGAAACTATTTTCAAACTTATTTTATCGAAAGTTCTCAGCAAATATTGTTATATTTAATCAGTTTTTTCTTGAGAAGCTTAATCCATATTCACAGATTTGTCTTTAATATTTTTTTGACATATTCTGAGGATTTAAGAAAATACTGAACTCTGAAAATATAATGACAGCAACATTTTAGAAACATTCAAGAGAAATCTATGAATATGGATTAAACTTTTTCAGAAAACACTGATTAACTATTCTATTAAAAAAGAAATGATGGCAGATTTTTTGAAAACTAATTAGACACTTCTTTTCTAATAGAATTTTCTTTAGTTTATTCCAACAATTTTCTTAGAAGGTCGTTTCAATATTAGAAACTTTACATCTTTTATTTCTTGCTTCATTTTACCGTTTTTATTGCTTCAAAATTGGAATTCCAGTTACTTTTTCGAAAAAATTACCATTTTGTGCTTTATCATAACCGAATTGTCAAAATTTTTGTCAAAGGCTTAAGAATTTTCAGTAGTTTTCCAGGATTGAAAATCATTAGCTTATAGATACAAGTTTTAATTATGAAACACTTATCTACGAATAATAATATAAAGTTTATTGCAGGATACGTTGAAGTAGTCGCTGAAAACATTGCCTTAAACTCTCCTGAATGTTACAAAACTTTAGAAGAAGGCATGGCAGTGGTGGAACAATATTTTGCAACAAATGAAGGCATTCAAATTTTGGGAAATGCTCTGAAGTAAGTAAATATGGTGCTTAGAAATATTATCAAGTGATCAATATAGATTTTCAGTTTGCATCACGCACTATCTTTAAATTTTTTCATGCAATTCATCCAAATTCGTAGAATTTTTCAGAATATTTAGTAATGCTAATGTTAGTTTATTATTAATTCAATCCCTCTATGAATGTACAATTAAATAAAGTAGAAATTTAATTAATCGTGTAAACTTGTTCTTAATTTAGTACGTGCAGACCAATTCAGAACGTGGAACCCTTCAAGGCGTACTTCTACAACTCGCTCTCTGTCTCTTGGAGTAGCCTGGTGCAGTACGCCCGACCAGGACAAATCGCCCAACAATGTTACAGGCTCACCAGCAAACCGGGCAACTCCTTCGAGAAGCTCATAGCTTTTGTCAGAGAGAATAACGGACACTTCTGCACTTCTGATTACAGCGATTTCGTCAGGGCCTACGCTGGCACACAACTGAATACTGGATTCGGTAAGTCAAAACCTAAAATAAATTAGTAAATAAATAAATTCAGCTCTTAAGTTTTATATTAATTTTTTGATTGAAAAATATTCAATAATATTTATCTCATATAAACTTTTTTCTCTCAATAAAAGGATTAGTTAAGCACTTTTTTCTCTCAATTTTCTTTAACTGTGAAAGTATGAATACTTTTAGTATTTTTGCAATTTGATTGCAAACTTTTTATTATTTTGTCTTTAGAAATTATAAAATTCAATAAGAATTTGTTTAGCCCGGCAGTGGATGTTCCAGACCTGCGAGGAATTCGGTTTCTTCCAGACCACCTCGTCTTCATACCAACCCTTTGGAAATCATGTGTTAGTTGATTATTTCCATCACATGTGCAGAGATCTTTTCGGACAAGAGTGAGTCAAGTTTTATTTTTATTTAATTTAGTAGCTTAAAGCACTGATACATATTTTTTTAAACACAGAATTAATTGTTTTCTATTTTTTGTAGATTTACACAACCAATTTTCTTTTGTAAATCGTAAAAAAACAGAAATCGTGTGTGCAAAACTGATAAAATATTTACTGCTTAATTAATTAAACAACTGAATTCTATTTAGCTCCTGTTTGCAAACCACTTCTCGAATTTAACGGATCAATTAATTGTACAATAATAAAAATATTAATAAAGGTTATGCTACATTCTTGATGGAATCGAATGTATAAATTTGATGAAGAAAAGCACTTGTTGTGTTCCATATTTTGATTTTCAGTTTCCTGACACGTGTTCCGAACTTTGCAGTTCATTATCTAAGTTTATACTGAACTGGAGACCTTTGATAATGAACTGTAAAGTTCGAAACACGTGTCGGGAAACTGAAAATAAAAAATCTGTGCTTTTCTTCATCAAATTTAAAAATATTAAGATAAATTATTATTTTTCATAGTTTTAAGAACCATAAAACGGTTTCTAATTTTAGATCTAAATTATTTGTTAACTATTACTGTTTCTACTAAATAAATCAATAAATATCAATAAAATTTTAATTTCAGATACACACCAAATAGGATCAAGCAGAACATTAATTACTCGAACCAAGTATATGGTGGAATCAACAGAAATTTGTCTTACGTAATTTCGGTGCACGGAACTGTTGACCCATGGCACGCCATTGGTTTAACCAGCGATTTACACCAATTGGCTCCAGCTTATCTCGTTCCAGGTAAATCTGAAAACTAAAGAATAAAATAAAAAAATAATTATTCTAGTAGCTCAAATATAATTTGATTATAAGTTTTCAAAAGTTATTTGATATGCATCTAAATTAAAATCAAATTTATATAATTAAAGAATGAACTAACTAAAACATTATTTGCAGGTACTGCCCATTGTGAGGATCTATTTTCCATCTCATCGTTAGATTCTGCAGAAATGAGGAGAGCTAAGCAAGGTGTTAAGGACCAAATTGCTGCTTGGATAAGCTAGAATTTCGTCTTTAAAACAAAATAAATTAATGGTTTTGTTGTTTTCATAACTATTAAATAGATAAATTATTTAAAATTTTCTTTCCAATACATCTTAACCTATATAATAAATGACAAACTATCGATACAATTTTATACTGACCTATTAACATAGACAGTCCGAAATGGTTCAGGCAAAAAAACCCTTTACTGGCTTATTAACATTTAATCATTAAATATCCAACTATATAAAAAAATCTATCGGATAATAAACATATATTAATATCCTTTTCGTTGTAGAAAATAATAAAACTCATTTGTTGTAGATTTACGAAATGTTTTTCGCATTTTTTCCAATCCATTGGATATTTTAGGCCTCGCTATAATTCGACACCCTGTATATATATATATATGCTTTCAAAGGGTCCAATTCTGAATGACCTACGTTATCTAAGCCAATTTCCTCCTACATCATTCACACTCTGCGCCGACCCAGATTCCCGTCCTTTCGGAAAAAAAGGAGAGTAGTATCATCGTATGGTCTTAATTTCTGAAAAAAAAAACTCGTCCCCTCTTCCGAACCCTTTCAAACAGAAAAATTCAGACCATCGAAGCGTAGTTTACGCTCATCCGTGAAAATATTTATTCAAAGCCGTCGAAATAAAATCGATACCTTTTCACATATTTCATTTCTAAATACAACATTGTTAATACACTTTATTATAAAAATAATTTTATTATATTTAGTTACAACGCGTAATCTAACCACGAACATGTTGAACGTCTCAATTAAACCCATTCGTTACTTAATTAATAACGTAATTTGATCGTAATTATGACGAAGTAGACGAAGAAAAAAAACTTTGAAAATTAATAGGCCGCCTTGTGCGACTTAATTCCGAGGGCGACATTCGGTTTCGTGGCTTCCACCCTCCTCCCCTTCCGAGGTGAGAATACGAGCCCAGCAGGTGGTTAGAGTGTTATTAAGGAATAAATTAATTAAATGGAGCAGACATGTAAAGCGTGGGATGATTATATTTGAATGGGAATTAATGCGAAGTTACGTTTTATAAAATATTCATTCGGCCACACAATTATGTCTAATAAGGGTCCCGCGCCCTGTTGGTTATTAATTAAGGCCGTACACTCCCCGACGGATAATTTTACAGTCGGGGACTTAGTTAGGTAAAGTAAACGGATGATTTGTTGTGAGAATTGCGTGTTTCGAAACGTGGCAAATTATAAGTGTGTAAATAGGGGCGCCCGATAGGTAAACTGCTGCAAAATTGAAACCGTTTAGTATTGGCATATTAAATAGGACTGTTGCAAAAACATTTATTGACTTATAAAGTCAACTTCTATAACAAAAATGGTGATGTGTATGTACTTCCCCTATCTTTCTTGATTATTTCTTGATAATGACCTTTAAAATTCGAAACTTAAGTGGTGTGTTGTTGTAATTTATTTTATATATTTTACAATAAATTTTAGTGGTAAAAACATAGTAAGTGTTTTATTTTAGTGTAAATCAGGAAATTCTAAAAATTCTGAGAGACTGAAAGAAATAAATTCGAAAAAAAATCCTGAGCTCGAAAGTTCGAATTATTGTAATTATTTCCTTCCAGAAATTTTATTTACACTCAGCATTACTTTCTTTAACTTATCAGATTGTTCAGGATTATTCTTCAAGGGTTTTAGGATTTTCCAGAAAGTCTTGTTTCCTATAAATATTGTCTAAGATTCTAGAATTTTCAAGAAGTGGTTTTCAACTTTCTTTTCAAGGTATGAAGATCAATCGCGCTTTTCATTTTCCTCTCACCACCCCCATGCTTTCTTTGCCTTCCATTGCACCCACCTAACAAGCTCCTCATAACCTCCAGAACACTTAAACATGAACTTAAACCTCTTCACCCTCTCAATCACATTTCCCTTCCATTCTATCTCTTTTCCTCTATCCTTCCTAAAACCACCCTGCATCTCTGACACCAATTATTACTCTAAATTTACTTTCAATTGTAAGCATTTATTATTAAGAGTAAAAATTTCGTGAAGGAAAAATGCTTAAAATTTAAGGAAATATATAAAAAAAAACTAAAGGGTTAAAGACCTCGACAAAATTCCTAAGGTGGAAGACTTAAAAGTATTGGAAATAAGGATGATAAATAAAATTCACTTTGTTGTTATCACACACCGTTTTGAATCCTCAAAGAGAATTTTTACAATTTGGAGTAAAAAACCTGAAACAAAAATTGTAAACGTTCTAGGAGTAGAAATAAATCTGCAAAAAAAAATCTAGAAATTTTAACAAATTTTCTGGGAATCTTTAAATTACACTTAAATTCTAGAGCCCTCTAAGAAAATCGTGGCTAATCCTGATAAGATTGTTTCTTAAGTTACCTATAATATCTCTAACGGTAACAGCAGAAACTTCCGAAAATTTGAAATAGCATTTACAGTTTGGAGGATTGTTACACATTAAAGTTATTGGGTCAACAGTTGGTTTAGGTAAGGAGTTTACAATTTTGTTAGCAATTTCAGAGAAAAATGTGTTAAATTCTTCTGGTGATAAGCTTGGAGGTTTATTATTATAATTAGTTAATGCTCTTTTTGAATTAATGATGGTCCACATTGCTTTCGGTTTGAAATTATTGTCTTTTATATATGAATTATTAGCGTCCCGCTTACACGACTCAATAGCACGCTTATAATTATTTCTATGACGATTTCTTATGTCTTTTATATCAGGATTTTGAGATTGGTTGTACAGTTCTGAAAGTAAATTTAACGTGTCTCTCATCTTAGCTAAGGTATTGTTAAACCACTTAATTTGGAGAGTATTATTTGGGATTTTTACTCGTTTTTCTCTAAAAGCTACATGGTAGTGAGAGAGAAAAAATGATAGAAATTAATCAAATATATCATTTACATTGTAAACATCATTAATAAAACTCCAATCTTGGGAATCTAAAAGTTGAAATAAAGTGGATTTGCCTATAGTAGTAATCGGTCGTGTGATTATAGATTTCGTTTTACTGCTAGTCAATTTCTTAGGAGCGATATTAAATAAGATTCCTCTATGATCAGAGATTCCTGTTTCCAATGGTTGTACAACTGTGTCGAAATAATTGGTGCCTATATTATCGATACAATTATTTAAGCGTGTCGAAAAATTAACTAGAAACCTCAAACCCAAGCTATGTGCGAAGTCTACAAGGACTGTTTTGTTCTAATAATCATCATTGAATCTCACGTTGAAGTCCGCCGCTAAGAACACATATCTATTTCTAAAATTTATGGTATCTAATATGTTAGAGAGGATATTTAAAAAAATATTAAAATCCCCACTAGGAGATCTATATGCTGTCACTAAAATATTATTGTAAATTTCAATGCCAATTATCTCCCCATCCTTCTCAATAGAGTTATTATGCATATTTAATGTGGTATATTCAATATTATTTCTAATCATTATTAGAACACCTCCACCAGAAGACATTTTTCGAGAGAAGTGCGATGCAACATGAAAATTTGTGAGTACCACCGCCACAACTTCCTCTTCTAATAGCCAATGCTCACACACACAGAGAATGGTAATATTTAATAATTTATCATTAATAATAATATCAAGTTCATTTACTTTGTTCCGTAGAGATTAGATATTTATAAATAGACAATTCATTTCAGAGTTTCGACTGCGTCCGGTATTCAAATTTAGTTTTTTGACGACGACGAGATTTGCTGATAATTATTACAAGCAAAATGCTTATTAGCATACAGTTGTCCTAATATTTTCTTAATCATTTTAAGTTTTAATCTATTGTTTATATAAAATGAATTATTTGCAATAGCCCAATTTTTAATATAGGTACAATGGAGATCATTTGCACACTTAGCTAACTGGAAATTTCCTGATGTTATAAAATTGTTTAAAATTCGTCTACCTTTCCATGGGGGGTTTTCAATAAAGTAAATGTTAGTTCGCGCTAGCACTGGCATTAATAAAGCATTTATTTAATAATAAAATATAAAAGTCCTTTACGTTGTAGAAAATTAACTAATAATTAGAAAAAATTTCTAAATTTGTCATAATATAGTCAGTCACAAATTATTTAATGTACATTCAATCATTTTTAGTTCATTTTACAGAAAGAAATACGTTCAAACTAGTGTTGCTTTGATAGCCTTGCTATTTTGTAACACGCAAATTACTTTTGTATTATTCAATGTCTGTCGAAGTACTTGCTAGAGAAGTAGTTGTTTCATAAGTGGTTTGTCTTTGTAGTCTTAATAAGACTCATTTGTTGTAGATATTACGAAATATTTTCGTGTTTTTTCTAATTATTAAGCATTTATTTGTTTAAGATCTAATTGACGCCCGTTAATTGCGTCAACTGTACCGGCCATAATAAAAACATGATCATTTTGGGTGAAATCATTTACTCCTTAATATGTTCTATAACTCCGCATAATGTAGCATCCGGTTTATAAATCGATGTAATTTTTGGTTGGTTAGAGCATTTGCTAACGGCCTTCCTAAAGAGATGACCCATATTTCTACCGTGATTGTCGCTTAAAATCAAGATCCTGGATTTGGTGTTGAAAATTTCAAATTGTTGTTGTTTATCTGATTCCTTGATTTTGAGAACTTCTATTGTTTGCGCCATTTGCTCCAGTTTATATTTTAGTGTATCGTTGTTCTCTTTTGCGGTATTGATTTCGATGGTTAGAATATTACATTCCTGTTTAAGCTCAACACAATTCGCACAGTTTTTTGGAGTTAGAATTGGGGATGAAGTGATTGGTATTGGTGAAGTGTGATGATATTGCTCTTGATAGTATTTTAATTCATCCTGCAAATCCGTATTAATCCTATTTGCTTTTATCAATTCATCATTTATTATTTTAAGGTGTTTCTCTAAATCACTTATTTTATTTGTCATTAGTTCTTGATTTTCGAGGGCTCCGTTTTCAATTGCCTTGATACGGGTTGTAAGTTTTTCAATGTAATTCATCGATGATTTCTTGCTTCACACTCTCGAAACTCTTAGAAAGCGAAGAATTATTTAAATTTGGGCTGCAACATGTCACTTTATGTTCTCCTAAATATTTTAGCCTCTTATTTTTATTCCTGCAGCTCGGATTGTAAATGCTGTGACAATTAACGCAGACGTAATTTTTGAACTGGATATTTTTACAGCATTTAAATGTAGTACTTGGTTGTGACATTTTTGGAGTAGATTAACTATTACTTAATAATTAATTGATTTTATGCAATAATAATTATAATTATTGTTTGAACATAAACAAAAAACAAAAAAAAAGGAAAAAGACCGGGATACACGCTTCAGCACAAGGGGCCTGTCATGTGGACTTTAATATTGACACACAAAGAAGGGCCACGGAAGGGTAAACAGATAGTGATATGTAAAGGATAACTAAGTCTAAGTGCAACACAAGATATAAGTATTTGAAATTATATTGTAGTAAAATGAAAATTATAAAATTGAGTCAAAAATTAAAACGGTTACACTTAAATAAAATAAACGGTTCAATGAACTCGGGAAAATATGTATACATCCAATGCGATATAGATTTCTATTTAATATATGTTCGGTGCAAAAAGGAGGGAGGAAAAAAAAACGAAAAAACGTAGCCTTGCAAGGCCGAGTTCGATCGTTGGAATTAAGTGACTCACATTAATGCATTAATTGCGGGCGAATTTATCATTAGATGGTGACGATATTCACTCACCTAATAAATTACAGTCAATACTGTAACTCAGCAAATTTTCACAATTTTTCATTAAATATATCCACTCAAACTAAGCGAGGCAACCAAAACACAACCACATTCAAGAACTGCTCGATTTATCAGTCGAGTTTCATTTGAACATATTTTTCATAAAATTGTTAACTTTCGAGAAAAAAAAATTGAAAATTTTGACATTTTGAAACCAATTTCTAATAAACTAATCAAACTTCATAGTTTTCGAGTAAAATATAGGGAAAGTACTATGATGGCCACATCACCATTTGATATGTTTGTATCTATGGATATCATACTTTCTATTATTAAGTCATGTTCGATATAGTAATCTTCTGTTCATATTGGCTTCTTCTTTTCTCTTTCAGGGCTCTTTTTTTGAGGTATGTCCAGATTTTTATTTTCTGCTTTCTTTCAGGTCGTGTTAGGGCGTCTTCGTCATCAGATTGGTCGCATTCTTCATAATGGCTGCTTTCTCGTTCTTCATGTTCTCTTTCAGATGATTCTTCATTTTCAGGAAGTTCTTCATTTTCATTAGAGTTTTGTTCATGAGAAGGTTCGGGAGTCAATGGAATGAATGGGTGAGTATCTTTTTTTCTTCTTTTTTCTTTTTGGTCAACGAACATTCTTTTCAAAAATTTCACATCTCTATTAATGACTATTTTATTTTGACTTTCTATCCAAATCTACGGGATTTGGATAGAAAGCCAAAATAAAATAGTAATTTTCTGAATACCTAACAAAAATTCCTTCTGTTGCTCTTGGTGAAAACTTTTCCTTGTTTCCTTTATTTAGTACAAAAACTTATATACCAAAGCATTGAAAATGTGTAACTGAGAGTGTGTATCCAACTCACATCTCAAAACCCTGCCATAATGGCTGTATTCATCTATGAAAGTATTTGTAACCAGCATTAGTTTACTACATATGTATTTTTGTTTACACTAAAGCAGTGTTTTTAGACGCGATATTTTTAACAAAAAATAACTGTTTTTACTTTTATTTGTTAAACATAAATCAAGAATTTGTGATTGAGATTAAAATTTTAAAAGTAGAATTGGTGAATTGTTTATAGCCTATAATCAAAAGAGTTATATTAATACCAATAATCATCCAACTAATATTGAATATAAATTTTTATGCGTAAAACATTATTTTTAGTTTTTAAATTAAAAGGAAATATAAAGAGTTGCGATTAAAGTAAAACAAATGCGGGCAACAGAGTTTGGGCATAAAGAGTTTTGTATATGTAGGGTGGGTGGGTGGCCACTATCACAACATTAAGTAAATTTTCATTAAAATTTACTTAATGTAAATGACTACGTTTATATTAAAAGATAAACGATAAACTCTTGTTTTTGTTACATTTATTAGAGGATGGGATAGTGGCCACCCACCCACCCTACATATAGATTTTGACTTTAATTAAAACAGTATTTTTAAAGACGAGCTTTTATTACAAGAGCTGATGTTTTATTGTAATTGAAAATAAAACAAATAACAGATTTTCAACTACTTGTTAAAAATATTAACAACTTATAAAGCATAATCTTTATAGACAATACAGGGAAAGTGTTATTATAGCCATATCACCATTTTTTTTCTAATATTTCCCTTTTTCGATTAATTCAGACTTCAGACGCTATTATCAAACATTTAAATATTACAAAAATAAGGAATTAAGAAATCAAATCGATTTTAGTGAGATGACCTAAATATTAAAATAATACGTTTGTGATTAAATTTAAAAATTTATTCCAATCTTTATCGATTCATCATTCATTACGGAATTATAGAAGAAGCGATAAATTACATTCTACCCCTGCACTTATAGCAACGTCAATATTATGTAGTAGGTAAGTGGTTTTACTTGTAATAACGAAAAGTGTTTGCGAGAAAACTCAAATTGAAATTTTCATCGCTACAAATCCCCCATTAAATTACCATTAATTGGAAGCGGGGAATATGTTTACAGTTCGGATCCGGGCCGCCTGACAAGAGAGCATCTCCTGAATATCAGACATTTATAGCTCGAAGATTGCCTTAAATTAGTTTCAAAGTCAATTAATAATCCGAGGTAATTACAGCTCGGCGTTCGTCGCTGGCAAGCGGGGATGATGATCTTTGCATTTCGACGCTGCAACACATATAAACATCCGCGCCATCCCTAAAATGTCCCTAATTACTGGTCATTATATCTCCCGTGTTAATAATTATCCCCGGCCCGAAAACTAGTGGCTAAAACAGCCATTGCGGGTCTGACTTTATTGCGTATCCAGATCCTATCTGGTCCGTCTATTCACTTTGTTCAACTAAAATGTTGCTGCTCAGTTGAACGTTTAATGTCGCACCATTTGGAGTCGCCCTCGCAAAGATTAACAACGTTATTCTGCGCGCTTAATTTATTCATTGGGGCGGAAGCCCGGCGCCTCCGCCATTTTTCCATCGCCTCCTTACATTGTAATTCAACGATTCGCGCGGTTGTAAATAATGCATAAGGGCATACAATTACGGGAATATTATATAACGCGAGCGATTGGAATTTGTTGCCGTGCCGAAAACGTAATCAATTTTTTTTTTCGCGAGAAATTTTTGCTGGAAAAAATATTTTCTTATAGGTTTCGTATTATTATTTATAATTTAAAAACTTGTACGTTTAATTTTTGAAAATCTTTATAAACCAAAATTTGAATGGTTAGAAAACTACTGAAAAAATCTGATAAGAAAAGGAAATAATTCTATTAATTTAAAAAAAAAATTCGAAGAACCTTAAAAAGTTTCACTATTATTACAAGAAATATAATATTAAATAGCAACGTAAAAAATATTTTGATTCAGTTGAAAGAAATTTAGAGGACATAATGCTAAAACTTTTTGGCAATCTGCAAGAAAAAATAATGGAAAACATTATCCAAGGTGAATTGATTGTGGGTCAGTACAAAAAGGAGGTTTCATTTAAAAATAAACCACGCATCATATCAATAATTAAATAATCTTCTTATAGTCACAATAAAAAACCCAATTACATTATTACATTGTCAAGTTTTTCTTTACAACAATTAGATTTTTTTCTAATAACGATACAAACTTTCTAACTACATTAAAAGCATAAATAGTACACTCATAATATTCGCTTTTACATAATACACCGTGATATCCTTTATTTAAACATATTGGAATTTTCATTTCGTATATGGTGAAATAAATTTCACCCGGAGTTGAATGCAGCCGGGGGTAAGAAGAAAAAAAGAAAGAAAGACGCCAGATATTGGTCTATATATTCAAATTTCGATTGTATGAAACATTTTGTCATAACTCTGATCCATATATAAAGGTAAAGCATATTGGAATTTCTTCCAAAATTGATCGTCCATTTACACAATATTATGTCGCAATATCTTTTTATTTGAAGGTCTGAGGAAAATATGCATATAAAAATTTTATAGAGGAATGTATTCAACCTACAAAATTTTATCTACTGTAACTCAACTTTATTTCGGTGGAGAAGTTTTAATATGAACAAGAATGCAATTTAGAACGAATATAAAACTAAAAGTATTCTAATAATAAAAATATATTGAAGTCCTTTACGTTAGAGGAAATTAACTAATTATTTGAAAAAACATTAAAACAGTCTCATTGTTGTAGACTTACGAAATATTGTCGTGTTTTTCTAATTAAACTAAAAGGATTTGTTAAATATAAAAGTAATAATAATAAACATGTATACAAATTGCAAACTAGTTAATGCTAAAGAAAAATATTTATTATCTGTAAATTGATGTAATAATACCGATTACATTTTTTAACATCCATAAAGCTCTAACTTTTGATCATCATCCCGGGCCAAAAACTCCGGGTCTTTGTCCGGCAAGCAATTAATTCCTAATGATTCTTTCGGGTTTAATTAACGGCGCGCATTGTTCGGGGCGACGCCATTGTTCGCCCCGAACGCGGGGTTAATAGAATAATAATTAAATTATGTAATGGCCGAAACATGAACGATTGCTCACACAACATGCAGATGCCGAACGGACGGAATGTAATTCGTCTCTCAATGTGATCTCTTTTAATGTTTCCTTTTTTTTAATGTGAATGCGGCGACGAGCAGTCGATACCGGAAGTATCGTTATGTTATTAGCTCGGTAATCCGGAAATTTACCTTTCTGCGGGAGACGTGTCTCTCGTCGGCTCCGGTGGAAATTAAATTTCAGGAACGTTCGTCACGATAAGAAACGCGCGGAAAATAAATTAATTTGGAGATAGTGCTAGAAATGAATATAAATTATGGACGCGTGCGGAATTGGGAATTTCTTCGAGGAAAAGGGGTTGAGAGGTAGAAGGGGAAGTTGGCGGCGTTGGAACTTCATATTAAACATTACATTTCATAATTCGGCGAATAAAAGATGTAATCTTGTTGATAATTGTATGATTTATAACCTGTCAAGAGCAAACGCAAGTTTTTGATCAATCACACATCAAGATAAGATCGTAAAAGTAAATAGTCCATTAGAATTTTTATCTCAGAAATGAGAATGCTTTCAGGAGTTTAATAAGATTGGCATGTTAGCTTCTATTAATTATTATAATGCCTTAAAGTGAAGGAAAAAATGGTGATGTGGCCATCATAATAATTTCCCTATATTTTTCTCAAAAACCATTAGGTTTAGAAAAAAATTATATTCTTAAACTCTCATCAAAGCCGTTTTGGGGTCTTCAATCGACACCTTAAACGGTAATTCGAATTCGAGCCTCCTGGACATGATGTCCGTCAGTTTGGAAGAGGAAGTCCCCCGGCAGTGTATCCTTCCTCTGGTATAGTTGGAGGGCTGCCACAAGTCCCTCTTTTTGTACCACTAAATGGAGCGGTGTGAGGCCAATGATTGCCTCCATTCCCGCCTGTGATGCTTAGACATGCTAAACGTTAAAGCCTACTCAGCTTCTTTTGCCTGTCTAGTTTTTGGGTCTTTGGTTACCATGGGCACCACCGCCGTTCTATACAGCCAATATGTGGGCTTTAATCCCCAGGTTTTTTCCCATTAGCCGCCGATAGTCCCAGAGCAACGTCGTTGCCTTGGCCATTATTTTATCGACATGCTGATTCCAAGTCAGTTTATCATCCAGAATTATACCCAAATACTTTCCTTCGTTGGAGAGATTTATTCCCATTCCATTCAGTGAGGGCGCCCTTATATGCAACTTCCTCCTACACGTGAATGGAACTATTATCATTTTATTCCCTCCCGAACACGCCAGTTATTGATGCTATTCAGTGCTTTTTGCATTAGGATTGTAAGAATTATTACGGCGATGTCATCTGCGTAGCATTGGGTTATGAAGCCCTTTTCATGTAGTTCATCTAGGAGTCCGTCCACCACTATTGAACATAGTGTGGGGACACCCCTCTGTTACAGTCATAGATACTGTGGATCCTGCTAGAGAAGCAATTACTAGTCGGCTTTGAAGCATTGCCTCCACCCATCTTATCGTGAAAGGATATAATCCTTTATTTATAGCCACTCGTTTTCATTGCAGAGAATGAGGTGTGGTCAAAGGCCCCCTCTGTTTCTACAAATATTCCGATTGCTATTTCCTTGTATAGGATGGCTCGTGTAGAGCATCGACGGTCGATTTGCCAGATTGAAATGCGAATTGCTTGTCATTTAAGGGTGCCCTTATAAGTGAGTCACTCTTTATGTGCTCGTCGATTATTTTCTCCATAGTCTTCAGGAGAAATGAGGTTAGGCTGATGGGTCGATATGATTTAGGTTCATCTAGAAGCCTATTGCCACTTTAGGTATAAATACCACTTTGCCTCCCTCCACAACCGGGGTATGTACCCTAGTGCATAGCTTGTTTTGTATATCTCCTTGAGTCCTGTAGCAATTCTATTCAAACCGCGCTACAGAAGCGCGGGGAAGATACCGTCCATTCCTGGAGAATTATTTGAAGCTATTTATGGCCCAAGTCATTTTGCTGAGCGTGAACATTTTCACCGCTAATCAGCGGCTGTCTCGATTAGAGCAGTGGGCCACTGGGTCGGTGCTAGACGCAATTGTGTTTTTAGTCACTACTTTTGATCCCGGAAATTGAGCACCTAGTAGTAGCTCTAAACTTTTATGTTGATCCTTGGTGTGACTGCCATCAGTCTATTTGCTAGGGTCAGATTGTCGATCCCCTCTCAGTGGGCCTTCCAGGCCTTTCGTTCAGACTCCCTGAGTTTCTTATTGAATTCAGTCAGGGCCTGTCTGTTAAAGGATTCCCGAGCGGAATTCCCGAGTCAATCCAATTCCTTGTTCCACCAAAGAACGTTTCTCGAGAAGTTTACTTTCTTTACCGGGCTGCTACGATGGTATCACTTAGGTGTGAGGCCTGTTCTAACTCCTCTATGGTGGCAATGTTATATTGGAGGCCCTGAAGTTTAGACAGTAGGCACTCGTTATATAATGCCCATTCCGTTTTTCGTGGCACTCTGCACTCTGCTATTTCCGTACTTCCAGCTTCCATGTCGAACGCGATCGTTTGATGGCCCAATTTTTTATTGCGTTTATAAACATGGGTTTATTCCCCCTGTTTAAGATGTCTAGATTGCTAGCGCAAACATAATCAAGAAGGTACTTAGATGAGATGTTTCCCATTCCTGCAGTACCAGTCCATGGGGTCCTTTACTGCCTCTGGTGGTGGGTTATCCTCGTCTCATGAAAAGTCGGCTGGGGCAAGTACAATTTGCCTCTTGCCATTTCCCGTTGGTACGTCCACAACCGCTGCCACTAGGTCCTGTGTGAACTGTGAAATGGGTGCATAATTAGTATCTTTCCTGAAAATTCAGATAGTTGTATTACATACCATAATCGCTCCTCCGTGAACCCCACTTGGACTCTCCCCCTAGCCACCCTGCTGCTTAAAGCACTGGATACTGCCTTTGAGTGCTGCAGGTTGATTTTGAGGCACTACCACTTACCATTCATTTATGGACCTTGGAATGACCCCCACCTCTGGCATCCTTCAGTTTGTCTAGCCTGCCCTTTTGACGCACATCAGCCTGCTTCTTGGATGGACTCTTGGTCGAGCTTTCCCTTGGAGCCTTCCTGATCTCTGAAGGCTTGTTGGCCTCTCCGGAACCAGTTGCGGAATTCAACGGCGGATTGCCCTCCGGAGGTATAACTGATTCCGGAGTTTTGCACCCTGCCAGGGGACGATCTCATCCTGATGCGACTTCGGCCACGTTGCCGTTGCTTCGTTGCGGCAGGTGTTCCCGATCCACCCAGGACGCCTGTGTCGCCCAAGGAATCTAGAGTGTTCCGCATTCCCCGTTGCTACGACTATATCCATGATACACTACAGTGTGGTATTTGTTCCACTGACAGGAAAGTAGAAGAATAGTTCTTTGCCATAACATCAACCCTCAGTCTGTGTACAGCCTGCCTGTATTATGCCTTTTTTTAGGGATTTTGCTTCCCCTCTGTGACGTTACTCGAGCTTGTGCTCGTGAGGACCTTGGCTTGCCCTTGCACCCACTTGAGTAGTGATATGCCTCTCGTGGAAGTCTGTACGGTCCCTTTCACATGCTTGGCTAGCGTACCCTTCGGCATGTTGTCGTCCGAACGGGTACGTTTTTTGGTCTTTTGCTTTCGCGCTGGACCGAAAGGCTGCAAGGCCTTTTGTGCTGCCACTTGATGGGGTATTTAACCTTTTCTTCCCAGCTTCGCTTAGGCGCGGCTTGCGTGCCTGGAGGTCTTCGGACTTTCGCCCAGCTTCTTCTCCACTGCTAGCTGGCTAGGAGTAGTTCTTTCCTGTCGGTCTCAGGCACTAAGTCCTCTCCCGTGGCAAGGATTTTAAACTTCATCGCCGTAGTTTTGTCCGTTGACTAAGCTTCCCCTTAGCCATGCAGACTTTGGCATATGCTCTTTTACTCTAGCTTGAGGAGTTTTTTATTGAGGCTCTCTTTTCACTTGGTTCATTCAGTTAGGCCCAGACCCTCTTTTGCTCACTGCCAGCGAGACTTGCTGAGGCCACCCACCCACCCTACATACACGCATTAACTTTAATTACTGATCGCCTCGCAGTTTGCAATATCTTTAATTACAAAATTTGAATATAAGAAAATTGATAAATAAAAATTTTGAGTTTGTAAATTAATAAAAATTATATACATGAAAACTAGAAAGACTTTAAATCAAACTTAGATAAGGTTAGCTATAAAAGGTCATTTATATTTGAACTTAAATTTGGATTATGTTTTATGTTTTATTACATATTTATTGCTTTTAAGCAGCAAAATCATCAATAATTAGTATTTAAAGTTTTCATGTATATGCAGGGCGGGTGGGTGGCCTCTATCTCATACGACAGATGACAGATGACAGATGACAGATGACAGATGACATTTGCGTCAAATAATTAAATGTTCATTCGAAATCATCCAACAGTCATTTAAGATCATTTGCGGTCATTAAATGATCATTCGAGGTCATCCAATAAATGGTCACTCGGGGCCATACAACGGTCATTCAAAATCATTCAAGACTTTTTAAACGATTATTGAAGGTTTCTCAATGGTCATTCGAGATTATTTAAGGTCATACAACAATCACTCAAGTTTATTGAAGATAATCAAAGAATCAATCGAAAATACAATTAAAATTCAAGGCCATCAAATTATTTTAGACTATGCAACGGACATTCAAGATCATCTGACAATTATTTAAAGTAATAGATGACAATAATTAAATGATCATTCGAGATCATCCAACGGTCATTAAATGATCATTCGAAGCCATCCAATAAATGGTCACTCGAGGCCATACAACTGTCACTTAAGCTCACTTGTATGTCAATTCAATAGGCATCCGAGATCTTATAAGGTCATCTAAAATGGTCATTCGAGAACACCTAAGGGGTCATTTTAAGTCATTTGCTTAGTCATTAGATGTAATACAAGAATCGTTCAATTAAGTACACTTAAGATTATCTACGATTAATCTAAGTCATTCATGGTCATTAACAACCATTAAAAGATTATACGAGGTCATCCATTAGTATTCAAGGTCATTTGAATTACAGGCCTGAAGTCATCTTACGATCATGTAACGGGTTTTATGTTTAATTAAGTACATTAAAATTTATTTAAGTCGTTTGTAAATGACGTTACATTCCATTAAATGGTCACTCGGGGCCATTCGACGGTCATTTAAAGTCATTTGCGTCCATTGAATGGTTATTAAAGGTCACATGGGTTTCAATTCATTAGACATTCAAAATAATTCAGCGGTCATTTAAGGTCATTTGCGTCCAATATCCGAGATCTTATAAGGTCATCCAGAATGATCATTCGAGGTCACCTAAGAGGTAATTTTAAATCATTTGCGCTTATTCAAGAGTCGTTAGATGTATTACAAGGATCGTTCAAGGTCAATGAGGGTGAATCAGTAATTCCAACTTATAGTCAAGCTTATTTGAAACAGATATCTTAATTCTGCAAAATTTTGAAGTTTTTAACAGTACAGTAGTTATCTTTTAAGGTCCTAAAACCATAACCCAAAGCAGTTATTCAAGAATAATTAAAATCATTCATTATTATCAAATGGTCATTCAGGGTTATTTAAGATTATTGAAGTCATTTAAAATCATTTTAGGTTTTCAATGATTATTGAAGGTTTTTCAACGGTCATTCGAAATTATTTAAAATTATACGACAGTCATTCAAGATCATTAAAGGTTATCCAAGGTCATTCAATAGCCATTTAAGGTTATTTAAGGTCATAGAAGGGTATTACTAGGGTTATCCGACGAGCAATCAAAGTAGTTATTTATTATCTTTCAATGGTCATACAAGATCAATTGAGGTCATTTGACAAATAAAGGTTCATATCAAATGGTCATTCAAGGATATTTAAGATCATATAAAGGTTTTTCTAGGGTTATCAGATGAGCATTCAAAGTAGTGACCAATTTGACCAATTAATGTTCATATCAAATTATCATTCAAGGTTATTTAAGAATTCAAGGCAGTTATTTGATGCCTTTCAATGGCTATTTAAGATCATTTGAGATCGTTTGACCAATAAACGTCCAATGGACATTTAAGGTTTAAGTATTCAAAATAGTCATTTCAATTGCCATTTAAGATCAATTGAGGTCATTTAACCGATAAACGTTCATCTCCAATGGTCATTCAAGGTCATTTAAGATCATATAAAGGTCATTCTAGGGTTATCCGACATGCATTAAAAGATAACTACTTTGTAATACCGTTTTAAGGTCATTCAAGATGAATTAAGGTCATTTGGACAATAAAAGTGAATTCAAGATTATTTAAAATCATTTAGTGCGATTGTCATTCACGTTTAAAATTATGCAGAAGTCATTAAAAATCAAGATCATCATGACTTTTTAAACGATTATTGAAGGTTTTTCATCGGTCATTTGAGATTATTTAAGCTCATACTCAAGTTTATTTAAGATCATCAAAGAATCAATCGAAAGTCCGATGGACATTCAAGGTCATTCAAAATTATCTGAGATTAAAGGTTTTCCTCATTGCTCAAGATATTTTATCTAGGTCATTTAAGATTATTTGAGACTATACAACGGACATTCATTCAATGATCATTAACGATCATCTGACGATTATTCAAAGTAATAGATGATAGATGACAGATGACAGATGACAGATGACAGATGACAGATGACAGATGACAGATGACAGATGACAGATGACAGATGACAGATGACAGATGACAGATGACAGATGACAGATGACAGATGACAGATGACAGATGACAGATGACAGATGACAGATGACAGATGACAGATGACAGATGACAGATGACAGATGACAGATGACAGATGACAGATGACAGATGACAGATGACAGATGACAGATGACAGATGACAGATGACAGATGACAGATGACAGATGACAGATGACAGATGACAGATGACAGATGACAGATGACAGATGACAGATGACAGATGACAGATGACAGATGACAGATGACAGATGACAGATGACAGATGACAGATGACAGATGACAGATGACAGATGACAGATGACAGATGACAGATGACAGATGACAGATGACAGATGACAGATGACAGATGACAGATGACAGATGACAGATGACAGATGACAGATGACAGATGACAGATGACAGATGACAGATGACAGATGACAGATGACAGATGACAGATGACAGATGACAGATGACAGATGACAGATGACAGATGACAGATGAGAGATGACAGATGACAGATATCCAGTTTAATTGAGATTATTATTTTAGAGGTTAAACATTCTCCGCAATTAACGCGCTTAGTAACATATGACGCGGTGCGTAATAAAAACGCCATTTTTATGTGGCTTTTCTAAAAGGTATTGGGCGCGGCGCGCGAAGTTTCCCAGCAATTAACTCCCGGTGTGATAAAATGTTTGGAGAGCGTGCAAGTTTGAAGCACGTAAATACAGAATTTAATGTAGCTGATGCCGATGCTCGAAACTTTACTCCTTTCGCTCTGCGTAGTTAAATAATGCTCTTAATGCGTTAAACGTTGCGGCCTCGTCCAAAACTTAAAACGATGGTAATTATTTAGGGCGCGGAGTTCGTCCTAATATACCGAAAATTAATGTGGAACACACAGTCTGATCGACTAATAATTTAGAACTAGCACTATGATAAGTGTCCGATCATCATAATTATTATGACTGTTGCAAAATCTAAAAAGGAGAGAAATTTTTAAAAATTTATCTTTGTTTAATATAGATTACCACTTATTAGTTAATTACGTGTGGTAATCTAGATTAATCAAAGATTACCACACGTAATTAACTAATAAGTGGTAATGTATATTAATCAAAGATAAATTTTTAAAAATTTCTCTCCTTTTTAGTTAACAATATTTCGTTAATTTGTTTATTTTTATTAAAGTGAAATAGTAATAAATAAAGTGCAACGTAACCTATAACAACATAAAGCAACAAGTTTTTGTTTTTATCTGCAAGGACTTTCAAGCAGGGCATCCGGCCCTGAATGTTTTATTAAGTATGAAACGTCCGCATTCCCACCTGTGCACGGTAATACCGTTCTCCTTCGCTATTTATATCGAATTTATATTACAAAGTTGACTTCGGGAATTTCAGCGCCGTGAAAAAGTTAAGTGTGTTTGTGTGTGCATGTGCATGTGTATGTGTGTGTTATTTCCTGCGGCTGGAGGAGGCTGAGATCCGGGGATGAGGTCGGGACTGGAATGGAATCCTCCTCCACAACCCTGACATGTTCCACGCTATGCAGAACTAATTTCCCAGTTACTTACCGATAACAACATACATTTCCGGCATGAAATCCTTCCCTCTAATGGCGGCCTCCTAGGATCTTGAAGGCACGCCGACCACCTCTCGGCGCAAAATAAACAACAAACTTAATCCCCCGGGGGCCGAAATTTATATGCAATAATTTCAGAAATGTTAAACACTCTACATGTAGTAATACTAAATAATTTACTTAATAAATACTTCTGTTAGGAACAGATTAGTTATTTATATTTTAAGAGGTTGTCAATCGATAGATAAAGTTATATACCATGCAGTAAAAAACTACAACAACAACACAAAATATGTAAAGAATAATATAGTCAATGATGGCAAGCACTAAGATCAGACTAGCTGACTAAATTTATAATGAAATTAGCTAGAAAACCATTTGGTAAGTTGAGATAGAAAAATCTTCAAAAATAGAATTGTAATTGCTAGATAAGTTTAGAATTTAAAAGAGAAATTTCTAAATCCGAATGAAATATGTTTGTGTATCTATTAAATTTTATTGTTTTTAATACAAATTAAAAAATACATATTTATATAATTAGGATTTATAAATAACTTTCTAGCATATAGCATTTAAATAAATTAGCAAACTATAGTAATTCATCAAAACAAAAGCAGTAACAAATAAAAGGGTACGTCGTTAATAAAGTATTAGCAACTTTTCACTGTCCGGAACGCGACCCTCTCGAACAAAGGCGGATTAATATGCGAAAATTCTTAGGCGGGAACTCTCGCAAACAAAATTCCGCACGCGAAAAAATAATGGGGCCGCGGCCCTTTTTTTTCCCATCGACGGCTTAAAACTGAATTAGCGACTACGCCTAATTTGCATGAAAATGCAGCCGTCCCCTCCGCACAAATATATTTAAATAATTTGATTTCTACACCGCTCCTTGTGTACACCTCGTCCGCACGCTGTGTGTATAAGAAGACAGTAAATCGATACCCGTAGTCCCGAATGAACAGCTTTTCAAATAAAGCGAACATGTGTCATAGCGTTTAACTTTTTTTTACGGGCGCGCGAATACACGAATTGAATAAATTTCCATTGCGATGTTAAAAGTACCTCTACGCCAGTGCAAATATTAATTATTGGTGGCGGGATTAGTTAATTTCCACATAGCGCGCGCTTTATTGACAAAGGTATTACGTATGGTGGATGCGCCGGGATGATTCAAGTGTTACTAACGCCATTGGATATTATGTTATGTATAGAATCCGTAAACCTATTAAACGGTTTAATTAGTAAACATTGAGTGCTTTAATGAAGATTGTGAGTGCTGTCTCTATTTAAATTCACAAACTATAAATGCAAACATATATTGATTAGCTTCTAAATCCAATTAAAAATAAATATGTGTAAATCTCTTAAATTTTAATTGTGTAATCACAACATTGTTTTTATTATTGGTTGAATATTTATTTTCCTTTCAACCGTTACAGTTTATATTACCAACTCCACTCCATCATTGTTTACATGAAGGGGCGACAATTTTTCTAATTAACAATTCCCGTTTCCATTACTCCGACGACGACGTATGTCCCCCGTGTATAATACATCTGCATTAGAGATGTATGGAAATGTATGCATGTGTGGGGAGTCTAACTCGTTTAGCATTAAGAAATCTTATCGCTGTCGCGCCTGACGTGTCACGTTTTCGACTTGCAGGAAACATCAGAATACATAATTACTCCGAGGCAATTACTCCCAAAATATGATTAATTTCGGAAACTCGGTTATATTTACTTCTGCACACCGGGGGAACCATTTAGAACGGAATTCACACACAAAGGCGCTCACGTACCAAAGGTTTTCGGATAGTAATCGAATTAATAAGGAATTTTAAATTCTTCCGGTGTTGCCGGAAAATGTGTCGGAATTTCTATAAAGCCGAATTAACAAATTACTTAAATTATGCGCACTAATCGAATGGAAGTGCGGGGAATACTTAATAGAAACACACAATGCTTGAATGGAAAAGGATGTGTATTTACATTCCCTAACAAATTTAATATGGTTAGGTTTACTATAAAAGATTATATCTTTACGTTTAGTAAGATTTGCAAGAGAGTATCACTTATCTATTTATTGTAAGTTTTGAATAACTTACAAATTGCTAATTATTTCCACAGTTGTGTAGAGTATATAAATCACGCCTTAGCGAAATAATATCCCTTCTTGGTAGAAGTTGTTTGGGAAGTTATAATAAAACTAATTACGCGATCGTCATATAACGGATGGCAAGTTTTCAGTGGTGTTCTCCAGGATTTAGCACATCAATAACATCCATCCAAAATTCCGACTGACGTCCGTGTAATTCAAATGTAGTTGTTTCGACAGAAATTTATTATTACGCCGCGCATATTAATCAGGGATATATCTCGAAGGGTCAGCCCGAATAATTTACAATCGGGCGAAGGGCCAGAGGGCAGGGCCGAAAACTGTAACACGAAATTGATATTCTCGTATGAAATATAAGGAAAGTTAAATTGGCGGGGAGACCTTCCGGGGGCCACCGGCCAACTTGTGATTGGATATCAATGTCCGCCCGCCGAGTTCTCGTTTGCAAAAATAAAACTTTATTTTATCATTGTATTATCGAAAACACGTCGCAGAGGTGTCGACAAGAGGCCGTCTTGTTAGCAACTAACTTCGGAAAACTTACAGCAAGATATGTCTAATATAATCTCTCGTCGACACTCGCACACCAACTTTGAAAGGTTTCGACTCTCTCTCTAATGCAATTGTGCGCTGAAAATGGGTTACATGGCAACTGTCACACCCTCGTACACCCTTCAGACAAGAATTCCTCGTCCTACTCCCCGTTTTTTTATATATATATATATATATTTTATTTTCAGTTTGTTTTTTTTTCCCATTCTGCGGGAGGCTTTATTAACGCCATAAATAAGTTTAATTTAATTGTGTGCGGTTGCGTTAAATGTTGCTAGTTGTCTGATTTTAGTTTTGGGCCGGTTCCCGCGGCGCTCTGAAAGTTTAATGAAAAAAGTTTGCTGATAACTTTTTTTAATTAAACTTTATTCTTCACTAAATAAATTTTAAATGTGTACGTCTCGATTGAGGCTCAATTAATCGTCGCCCCTGGCAACAACCAACAAAAAAAAATTATTGCAGCCTTGCCTTGTAAAATTGATACCGTTATATATAATCGTTAAATATAAGGGTGTCACAAAAAACAAACAAAGTTTTTCTTTAAATTGTTACTTTTTATTAAATCGTAAAGTACACAGGATAGGGTTGTATATGAAACAACATTTTAAAATTCTATATTCAGGTAATAAGGGACTCCATATGAATCTACTTAAAACCTGATTATATACCATATATACTTATCAGTTTCTTTCGTAACTCACTCTTGATAATGTCTTAAAAAACAATCAAATATCAATAACATCCACTGCTTCATCAGATTCATATTCTAATTTTTAGAACAATTATATGTAAGTGCTACAATTTTTACAATAAACTAATTAGCGTTGCTTTAATAGTTGTGCTCTTTGTAATTTTTATATAAAAATTATTCTACAGAAACTTGTGCCCATTCCTCTGTTCATTAAAATTTAATTAAATTAAAAATTAACTCATTTGCATAGTTTCGTAGTAAACCAGCATAATGTATACACATAGTACCAATTAAATTCGTAATATTTTTTGGTCTATTTGACGCGCGCTTCACTGCACGCCTTGATTATAATAAGTGAAAGAACGTACTGCTGATTACCGTTCGGGTATAAAAGGTGAATCTTGATTGTCGAAAGGCACAGTCCAACAGTCCTAGTATACCTAGGAGGTTCAATTATAACATCGAAGATCAATTGGAATAATAATGAAATTTTTGGTGAGTAATCATTTCATTTCTTAACAATAAGGATAAAATAAGGATTTCAAGATTACAAGTCACCATTTGTTTTTAATATATCATCTAGAAATTATAGCTATTATTTGTATTATATCTATTTTTATTCGTTTAATTTAAAGATGTTACAGGAATTGATTTATTTATTTCATATAAATTTTATATTTATGTGTTTGAACTGGTTTTAATTCTTTCAATTCCTTTTATTTTAGATTTTAGTATCATCAGTTTTGTCAGTGGCATTAGCCAGCTGGGAACCAGTGCAGGAGAAGTACCATGGCCCTCTACACTACCCAAAAATCCATAAAGGAGTACCAGTAGAACCAGCTGCTGTCCAACATGCTAGGGAAGCTCACTTACATGCTCTTGCTGAAATGTCACATAATTCCTATAACCAGGACTATGATGATCATCAAGGTGATTATGATTCCCACAGCTACCAGGAAAACTCCCATTACGAAGAGCATCAGCCAAAATGGCACGGACCTCTGCACTATCCTGTCATCCATAAAGGAGTACCAGTTGAACCAGCTGCGGTACAACACGCCAGAGCTGCTCATTTGCAATCCGTTTCTGGACATGGTCATCATGCTAATCACTACGAAACTCCAGTTATCGGACACGGCGGACATCCAGTTGATACTCACGAGGTTGCTGCAGCTAAGGCTAAACACATGGCCGCTGTTAATGAAGCGCTTGCTCGCAACTCCCACGGAAACTACCGCAAACGCCGCCATGCTGAATCCTACGTCCATTTCAACAACGTTGTAGATCATCACCATGGCGACCACGGTTACACCATCCATCAGAAACATGCTCCAGTTTATGGACACCACGAGGAATACCAACACCACGATAACCACCATGAAATTCCGAAGATCGGACACGATGGTATGCCACAAGACACCATCGAGGTCCAGCACGCAAAGGCCGCTCATTTCGCTGCTTACCACAAAATCGCCCATGGCCACCACCATTAACTACAAAACTTTCGACGACTAAAACTGAACCTTTCATTTCGGACTGTGCAGGAGTTTTCACCTTTTAGGTGAATAGCCTATGTAATGTAATTTATTGTAACATCTTTAAATACAACACATTCAGCATAAAAAATAATTGTATTTACTTACCATAAATATCATTTGCCCTATTAACATACTTTACTCTCTAATGTAAAATTTTAACAAAAACTAATTGAAATGAAAAAAGTATAACAAAAAAAAGAAAGTATACAATAAAATATCTAACACTACTATATTCAATAAAGTTGCATATTCTTACACATAAAGTAAATACTAAGCCATAGAAAATCATTTCGTACATAATCTTGTTTTTTTGTTTTCATTTTGGTAGCATACTACTAATCCATTATAATAATGGCCATCCGTACGTAAATAAATAAATTAATAAATAATTCTAAGAAGATTTACCAATATCTTACCAATAAGATAGCGCACGTCTGACTTTTTGGAAAAATTATGCGATGGGAAAGTTTTAGTGATTTTATTAGTATAATGTATATCTTAACATAAAATTCAAATATACAGGGTGTCCCAAAATTGAGATACGACCCCTATGTTGAAATTTTTAAATGAGAACTTCCATTTTCATGTAGCATACCCTATGTCTATATTCAGCTCTTTTCGAAGAAATAAAAGAAATTATATTTATTTATGATAAAAGATATGAGTTCATAATACAAAGTGAAGTTGTGTTTATTTGTTTCATTAGTAATTTTACTTTTATCTACGATCGTACAGAAAGTAGACGCTTTTTGCATCATTTTTCATTCTAAAAGTGGCTTTTTAAAGCACTAGTGCTTTTTTACGTTTTTATTGCACGGTAATGTCAAACTGTTTTTATTGCACAGAATTGTCAAATTTGACAGATGAATATTTTTCGACGAAAAACCTATTTTTTTATTAATTGATACAAATAACTAATAAACTATAAATAAAATATATAATACAAACCAAATGGCAGATTTAAGAACTCTGAAGATTTCATTTAATGCAAGTCGAAGCGATTACAATAAAGCGAACATTTTTTCCATAAATAATAATGGCGGTCGACATTTGTGCAACTTGTTTACTGGTTGCTAAGTAACGCTTTCATTAGTGCACTGCGGGTAAAATATGTTTTCATTAATTGAATTATTGAAATGACATTAAAATATTACTCATAAGAATATATTCTTTGAAATCCTTTACGATCGAAGATTAAATTTTGTAAGGCACACGTGTAAAAAGTTTCTTTATTGCACTCCTGGCTTTAAAAAAACTCGCTTGTTCCTCGCTCGTGTTTTTAAACGCCAGTTCGTGCAATAAAGCATCACTTTTTACACTTGTACCTTAAATAACTATTATTCAAACTTTATTTGAAAAAAAGTGTAATTTTAGAATGCGTTTATCGACAACACAATGAATTCAAATTCTTATGGTATAGTGATAGAGTGCGAACTCAGCGTGAGGTAGGTGTTTTATTTAATAACAAATATCCGGACAGACCAATAAACCAGTCAGTAGTCAGCAAAATGACAGTCAACAAAATATTTAGAGGACGTTTCGAGATACTGATTCTGTAGAATACAAGCCAAAGAAATATAGCCCTACGATCAACGAAGGAAACCAACTTTATATCTTACTAGTTCTAGAAGAAAATCCTCATATTAGCATTCGTCAAGTTAGCCGTATCCACGATACCCATGCATAAGGTTTTACGATTAGAAAAGTGGCATCTTTATAAAATAATACTGACACACAAATTAAATAAAGATGATTCAGACCGACGAATGCAACTCTTTTAAACTTTAATGGATATGTTCCAAAATTTTCCTCGTCATGTTGAAAAAAATTTGTTCTCAGACGAGTCAACTTTTACATTAGTTAATAGACAAAACTGTCGGTATTGGGCAAAAAAATCCCAGATAGATGAGAGAACAACACTCCCAATATCTTAAAAAAATAATGTTTGGGCAGGAATTGTCAAAAATCAAATCATTGGGCCTTACTTTTTTGAAGATCATTGAACGGTCCACGATATCTTAATTTCTTACAACAATATCGAATCCCCAATTTATTTTCCCGTGCTAATGATTCAATATTATATGACGAGAATTTATGGTTCACGCAATATAGTGCACCACCACATTATGCAGTTCAGGTTAGGCAATATCTCGATGAAGTTGCATTTCTCAACAGATGGATTGGAAAGCGTGGACCAATTGAATGGCTATCAAGGTCTCCCGATCTCAATCATTTGCATTATTTTTTGTGGGGTCACCTCAAAAATGTTGTATAGAAAACTAAACCTAAATCGCGTCACGTCTTAAAAACTAGAATTAGAAGAATGTACTAACATTGGTTAAGAAACAATTAAAAGGGTCCAGCATGAATTTATCGATCGTTTGGGATACTGCCAGGCACAAGAAGGGTTTCAGTTTCATCATTTAATTAAGTAAATAATTATTGTTCCTTATTAATTCCAATGTTTCGATGAAACTATGTTATCTTTTACGAAAAATAAAATAGTAGTAGTAGTACTTTTTCAAACGCCATTTCTTTGAAAACAGCTGAATATCGACATAGGGTATGCTACAATGAAAAATACTCAGAATTTTACGTAGAATCCATAATGCAGCAAAAAATTGATTTCATATGAAAATTTCAGCTTAACTCTCGTATCTTAATTTTGGAACACCCTGTACCTTTAAATTTTATCTCAAAAAATGCGCATGTCCGAACATTTTTTCTGAAACCAAATGCCCTGAATTTTAATTGAATTTATTCCTTACTTTATGTACACAATGCATAGAAAAATACTTGATTTAGGAATTTTACAATTTCAAAGGTTTATTAAGAACCAATTCAGGATTTTTATTACATTTATGAAATTTTTTGGGTAATTCTTTTGGTCTAATTGGTGCGCGCCTCACTGCTTGCCTCAATTATAATAAGTGAAAGGATGGATAACTGATTACCGCTCGGGTATAAAAGGTGATTCCTGATTGTCGAAAGGCACAGTCCAACAGTCCTAGTACACCTAGGAGGTTCAATTATAACATCGACCATCAATTGGAATAATAATGAAACTTTTGGTAAGTGTTTCATATTTAAATGAATAATCATTTCTTAACAATAAGAATAAAACAACAATTATAAGTTTAACATTCAATCTTAAAACAAGATCGTAATTTACATATTTGTTTATAATAAAATAAACCATAACTCAGATGATTTTTTATTATACATAAATTATATATTGCAACTCAACATTTGTTGATCATATCAGCTAGAGATTATAGCTACCTTTTTTATTATATATATTTTTATTTGTGTAATTTAAAGATTTTACATGAATTGATTTATTTATTTAATCTAAATTTTATATTTATGTGTCTGAACTGGATGTAATTCTTTCAATTCCTTTAATTTTAGATTTTAGTATCATCAGTTTTGTCAGTGGCATTAGCCAGCTGGGAACCAGTGCAGGAGAAGTACCATGGCCCTCTACACTACCCAAAAATCTATAAAGGAGTACCAGTAGAACCAGCTGCTGTTCAACACGCTAGGGAAGCTCACTTACAGGCTCTTGCTGAAATGTCACATAATTCCCATAACCAGGATTATGACGATCATCACGGTGATTATGATTCCCACAGCTACCAGGAGAACTCCCATCACGAAGAGCATCAGCCAAAATGGCACGGACCTCTGCACTATCCCGTCATCCATAAAGGAGTACCAGTTGAACCAGCTGCGGTTCAACACGCCAGAGCTGCTCATTTGCAATCCGTTTCTGGACATGGCCACCACGCTAATCACTACGAAACTCCAGTTATCGGACACGGGGGACATCCAGTTGATACTCATGAGGTTGCTGCAGCTAAGGCTAAACACATGGCCGCTGTTAATGAAGCTCTTGCTCGCAACTCCCATGGAATTTCCCATCACTACCGTAAACGCCGCGATGCTGAATCCTACGTCCATTTCAACAATGTTGTAGATCATCACCATGGCGACCACGGTTACACCATCCATCAGAAACATGCTCCAGTTTATGGTCACCACGAGGAATACCAACATCACGATAACCACCTCGAAATTCCGAAGATCGGACACGATGGTATGCCCCAAGACACCATCGAGGTCCAACACGCAAAAGCCGCTCATTTCGCTGCTTACCACAAAATCGCCCATGGCCACTACCATTAACTACAAAACTTTCGACGACTAAAACTGAACCTTTCATTTCGGACTGTGCAGGAGTTTTCGCCTTTTAGGTGAATAGCCTATGTAATGTAATTTATTGTAACATCTTTAAATACAACACATTCAGCATTAAAAATAATTGTATTTAATTATTATTCTATAAATATCATTTTTCCTATTAATATATTATACTTTCTAATGTGAAATTTCAACAAAAACTAGATGAAATGAAAAAAGTATAATAAAGAAGAAAGTAATATTGATATATTCAATAAAGTTGCATATTCTTACATAAGGACTAAAACAAACAAAAATATCGTTAATTACATAGTTGATGTACCAATCATAAAACTTCTTCACACTTGTTAAATATATTCATATTATCCCAGCGTCCTCTTGACCTAACATAATAATTTATGGATTACCTAAACTACTCTTGACCTACCTCAATTAATACCTTAGCCTGACCTACCTTGATAATTTGTATGATTGGTCTATATAAAAGCGTACACTTAACTTACCTTAATATTTTTTGTATGGCTCCAACGTACCTACCACAATATTAGCATATTTGTGATAGGTCAAGAACAAACTAGAATAAAACTGCGGGAATTATATAGCGTAGGTGTGCACTAGGCCAATACATAGTTCTTTGAGGTAGGTCAAGCATACGCTAGGACTATATGAAGGTATTTAAAGTAGATCAAGAATAAGTTGAAGCAATGAAATTATAAGCGAAGGTATTTGAAAAAGAAATACCTAAAATTATAATACAAACATTTTGGAGTTAATTATTTTATTATGATTGGTTAAAGACTATCCGCTCACCCTATAAATGCATATGTACTTTAGTCACTGTTACTGTTTAATTTTCTAAATTCATAAAAAAATATGTAAGAAACGTTGGGAAGCAATTAAGAGGCAGGAGGAACCTGAAAGAAGACGGTGTGGAGAAGAGGAAGTATAGAGGAGAGACAAGTGCATGCAAGCAATTAAGTGGGTGGTGAAATAAGTTAATTAAACTTGCAGATCAGACAACGAAGTAATGAATTATACATTATTCTCAGTAAAACATAAGCAACTGTTTACTGAATTGTTTTTTGATTAACATTGACATTTTCCATTTTGAATAGAATTTTTTTATTTGTTTTTGTTTGATAAATAATCTTAAATTATGTAGAAAAGTTAAAGAGTGAGATAGTAGACACTCAAAAGCCTAATTATTTAAAACTTTCGATTTTTGAATGCACGCCCTACAATGCTATGTTTAGTTCATGTGTTAATAAATTTTCCTCTCATTTAGGCGCACCCAGATTTTTTCTTCTTTTCCTATTCATAAAAGGTGTCCCAAAATTAATGCAAGATTTTAATTAAGTAGAAAACCCAGTTTTTAGTCTTCAAATTGTGATTTTTTTATTAATTCATGAAGTATATAGAATGGGATTATTTACGAAATAATACATCGGGCAAATGCTTTGCTGGCAAATATGCATTCATTCTTCGAAATTTTCCATGAACATTCTGCATAAATGGCTGAATTTTATTGATGCAGCGTTTTATTTCCTCCTGTAATATACGGGTGGTTGTGGGCTTGTTAATATAGAAATTTGATTTCAGGTAACCCCATAAAAAGAAATCCAGTGGTGTTAAATCACATGATCTAGGGGACCAATTCTTATCACTGAAAGGCGACAGTCCATGACTAGGAAATGTTTCATACAGTAATTAAATTGTTTCATGAACTGTATAACACGTGGCGCCGTCTTGTTGAAACCACATATTGGCCACATCAATATTTGCAATTCTTGACACTTTTGAACGGCTTGTTTTTGGACGACCAATATTTTTAGCGTTTTCAACTGAGCTAGTCTCCCTAATTTATTCAGTTAATCTCTTCACAGTTGACGAATTTAAAACACTATTCCGACCATATTTTGTATGAAATTTTCGAACTGTGTTCGCCAAACTTTTATTATTTTCAATAATGAAAACACGTTGTTGTATCGTGTAACATTTTCTTCTGCCAACAATCTACTGTACATATGGCAGCAAATTCAAATTTTGCGTAAATTTTGAGACATCCTTTATTATTATTGTTACTCAAAAACCTTTGTCGTAACTCTACAAAATTCATCTGTATGGAGGCTAAGAGATAATTCGTAGTTGGCATCTTGAGCATGTAAACAATCTACGAGTTTTCTCATAGTTGGCAGTCAACGTGTTAATAATACATGTGAGCTTATATAGAAAAATACTTGATTTAGGGATTTTACATTTTCAAAGCTTTACTGTGAATCAATTCAGAATTATTTTATTATATCTATGAAACAACATTTTTTGGATAATTTGTTTGGTCTAATTGGCGCGCACCTCACTGCTTGCCTCAATTATAATAAGTGAAAGGATGGATTGCTGATTACCGCTCGGGTATAAAAGGCGATTCCTGATTGTCGAAAGGCACAGTCCAACAGTCCTAGTACACCTAGGAGGTTCAATTATAACATCGACCATCAATTGGAATAATAATGAAACTTTTGGTAAGTGTTTTAAAATTAAATGAATAATCATTTCATTACTTAACAATAAGAATAAAATAGGGATACAAATTTAACATTCAATCCTAAGAGAAAATCATAACTTATTTATTTATAATAAATTTAACGATAGCTCTGATAATTTTATATTTTATATAAATTACATATTGCAAGTGAACATCTGTTTTTAATATAACAGCTAGTGATTATAGCTATTATTTGTATTATATCTATTTTTATTTGCTTAATCTAAATTTTATATTGATGTGGCTGAACTGGATGTAATTCTTTAATTTCCTTTCATTTTAGATTTTAGTATCATCAGTTTTGTCAGTGGCATTAGCCAGCTGGGAACCAGTGCAGGAGAAGTACCATGGTCCTCTACACTACCCAAAAATCCATAAAGGAGTACCAGTAGAACCAGCTGCTGTCCAACACGCTAGGGAATCTCACTTGAAGGCTCTTTCTGAAGTGTCACATAATTCCTATAACCAGGATTATGATGATCATCACGGTGATTATGATTCCCACAGCTACCAGGAGAACTCCTATCACGAAGAGCACCAGCCAAAATGGCACGGACCTCTGCACTATCCCGTCATCCATAAAGGAGTACCAGTTGAACCAGCTGCCGTACAACACGCCAGGGCCGCTCATTTACAATCCGTTTCTGGACATGGCCATCATGCTAATAATCACTACGAAACTCCAGTTATCGGACACGGCGGACATCCAGTTGATACTCACGAGGTTGCTGCAGCTAAGGCTAAACACATGGCCGCTGTTAATGAAGCTCTTGCTCGCATCTCCCACGGAATTTCCCATAACTACCGTAAACGCCGCGATGCTGAATCCTACGTCCATTTCAACAATGTTGTAGATCATCACCATGGCGACCACGGTTACACCATCCATCAGAAACATGCTCCAGTTTATGGACACCACGAGGAATACCAACATCACGATAACCACCATGAAATTCCGAAGATCGGACACGATGGTATGCCCCAAGACACCATCGAGGTTCAGCACGCAAAGGCCGCTCATTTCGCTGCTTACCACAAGATCGCCCATGGCCACCACCATTAACTACAAAACTTTCGACGACTAAAACTGAACTTTTCATTTCGGACTGTGCAGGAGTTTTCGCCTTTTAGGTGAATAGCCTATGTAATGTAATTTATTGTAACATCTTTAAATACAACACATTCAGCATAGAAAATAATTTTATTTACTTATTATTCCATAAATATCATTTTCGCTATTACTTTCTAATGTGAAATTTCAACAAAAATTAGATAAAATGAAAAAAGTATAACAAAGAAGATAGTCATATTAATACAAGGTGGGACAAAAGTCCCGCTACCATTCTGATTGCCTATAACTTTGCTCAAAGAAAAGATAAGTAAGTTTGGTTTCCATAAAAAGTTTATTTGGACTTTACATTTTTTTTTCGTTATGATTGGAAAATTATATCGGCTACATGATGACCGCGATTCGCTATGCAACTTGGCTCTTTTTAGGGCATTTTTCATATTGTCTTTAAGATGTTGAATCGTTGAATCGTTTGGGGCTTATTCACATAAACTTTTGATTTTAAAAACCCCCATAAGAAAAAGTCTGCTGCTGTTAAATCCGGAGATATGGCTGGCCATGCTAAATCGCCACCTCGCGAAATTAGTCTTCGTGGGAAAACGTCATTCAATAATTGAATTATTGAACGAGCTGTATGTGCTGTGTCCCCATCTTGCTGAAACCACATGTCCTCTAGTCCTTGCTCTTCGATTTCAGGCACAAGAAAATTTCGAATCATGTCTTGGTACCCTTCAGTATTAACATTAACTCCAACACCTTGGTCATTTTGAAAAAAATAGGGACCAACGATGTTTCCACCATGAATACCACACCATACAGTTATTTTTAGTGGATGCAATGATGTTTCATGAATTAATTGAGGATTGTGTGTTCCCCAAAACCGACTGTTCTGTTTATTGACGTGGCCACTGAGAAGAAAATGGGCTTCATCGCTCATTATGAATTTAGACGAAAAATCTTCAATTTCACCAGACAGCCTTAGGATGGCATTACTGTACTCAACTCGTTGATCATGATATCTCGGTAGCAATTTTTGGGCTAATTGAATTTTGTACGAGAACATTTTCAAAATTCGCCTTAAACTGCGTGCAGAAATGTGTAACTGGGAACCACGTTTCCGAATTGATGTTTCTGGAGACTCTGCAACACTATCGCGCACCAGAGCCACATTTTCAACGTTGCGAGACGTACGTTGTCTTCCAGAACGAGGCCTGTCTGCCTGTACTGTCGAAAATTTGCATGTAAACGATAAATTGTGGTTTTGTGAGGCACTGAACGATTATAATATTTTTGACGCAATTTCCTCTGAGTGGCAATAATGGAACGATTAATTTCAATAAATATTGTCACTATTTCTTCTCGTTCTTGTGGCGTATATTTATCCATAATAAAATTTGGACGTCTACAAAACACAATAATTAAAGCGAAACTGAGCTAAACGTCACAGAACCAAGATGGCGCGCAATCAAAATGGTAGCGGTACTTTTGCCCAACCTGTTACCTCGTATAAATTATAATAAAATAAAATCAATCATTTTAAAACCTTTTTTTAGTTTTAGTAATATAAATACATGAAATCATAATACAAAAATGGTGATGTGGCCATCATAGTAGTTTCCCTATATTTTACTCGAAAACTAAATAATTTGTGCACTTTTGAATTTTCTACAATTATTTGTTATATAAATTTTATATAACTCCAATAGTTTATTAGCAATTAGCAAAAAATGTCAAAATTTTCAATTTTTATTTTTTTTCTCGAAAGTTAAGAATTTTATGAAAAACATGTTCAAATAAAACTTGTTCAGTTTTTTATTCCCTTTAACTTTTATTTGAACCATTTTTAAAAATTTTTCATATTTAGAAAAATATCACCAAAAAACAAAAAAACGCCTCGAGTAAACATCCACTTCCGGTCTATGAATGTTCACCAAAAGCTTTTCAGTTCCAGTTTTTAACGACAAAACCTTAAGTTTGAAGTTTCATCTCAAACAGATAATTCGTTTTTGAGATACAGCGCCCACCGACAGACAGACACACAGACACAAAAAATTGTTTTCCAGAAATTAGTGTTTTGGGGTCAGGGGACCCCAAAACGGATATTTCCGCAAAAAAAATTTTTGAAAAAAAAATCACGAAAACAATAGTCCCCCTATATATACTATATAGGGAAACTAATACTTTTGGAATTAATTATTTAATTAATGTAAGTTATAGATTATCCGGTAATCTAACAAATACAAAAGTACTTTAGTACTTTAGTCACTGTTACTGTTTAATTTTCTAAAATACTAAAAGTAATAAAAGACAAGGCGAGGAGCGATTAAAGAGGAGTAGGGAAATGATGAAGGATGATGATGTAGAAAAGGAAGAGAAGTAATAGAAGGAGAAGTGCAAGCAAAAAAGTATCTAGAGAAATAAATTTATGAAACCTGCAGAACAAACAATTAAGCAAATAATTATACATTATTCGCAGTAAGACCAAAGCAAAAATTTACTGAATTGTTATTTTGATTATCAGTTGATATTTCGTTTCTTAAATAAATTTTTTAAGTTTGGTTTTGTTTTGTTTAGATAGTTGCCACACCAACCAACTATACTGTGTAATTTATACTACAAATTACAATTTAGTTTTTTAAGAAAGTAATTGGCAGAATTATATGGACATTTGAAAAATTACAAGAATTACACAACTATTCTAGCAATATATGATTTAATATATCACACATAATTATTTTGAATACATATGCCTACATATATGAATATAAAAAATTATGCTACAACACTACGATTTTTCACATAACCAACAACACTATTGAATTGTCAAAAAATTCAATAATGTAATAATAGGAATAAAAACAATGTGTATATAAGGAAGCCATTAATAATACTTATTGGCTATATAGACAAATACTTTATTTGGAATTTTTTCTTTTTCATAGGTTTATTAGGAATCAATACAGAATTTTTTACTACATCTATGAACTAGTTTTTAGGTAATTTTTTTGGTCTAATTGGAGCGCGCCTCACTGCTTGCCTCAATTATAATAAGTGAAAGGATGAATTACTGATTACCGCTCGGGTATAAAAGGTGAATCCAGATTGTTCAAAGGCACAGTCCAACAGTCCTAGTACATCTAGGAGGTTCAATTATAACATCGACCATCAATTGGAATAATAATGAAATTTTTGGTAAGTGTTTCATATTTAAATGAATAATCATTTCATTTCTTAGCAATAAGGATAATATAAGGATTACAAGTTTAACATTCATTCTTAAAACAAAATAATTATTTATTTATTTTTAATAAATTTAATCATAACTCTGATAAGTTCATATTTTATATAAATTACATATTGCAAGTCAACATTTGTGTCTAAATTTAAAGATATTACAGAAATTCATTTATTTGTTTAATCTAAATCTGAAATGGATTTAATTCTTTAATTTCCTTTTATTTTAGATTTTAGTATCATCAGTTTTGTCAGTGGCATTAGCCAGCTGGGAACCAGTGCAGGAGAAGTACCATGGTCCTCTACACTACCCAAAAATCCATAAAGGAGTACCAGTAGAACCAGCTGCTGTCCAACACGCTAGGGAAGCTCACTTACATGCTCTTGCTGAAATGTCACATAATTCTTATAACCAGGATTATGACGATCATCACGGTGATTATGATTCCCACAGCCACCAGGAAAACTCCCATCACGAAGAGCATCAGCCAAAATGGCACGGACCTCTACATTATCCCGTCATTCATAAAGGAGTACCAGTTGAACCAGCTGCGGTGCAACACGCCAGGGCTGCTCATTTGCAAGCCATTTCAGGACATGGCCATCATGCTAATCACTACGAAACTCCAGTTATCGGACACAGCGGACATCCAGTTGATACTCACGAGGTTGCTGCAGCTAAGGCTAAACACATGGCCGCTGTTAATGAAGCTCTTGCTCGTAACTCCCACGGAATCTCCCATCACTACCGCAAACGCCGCGATGCTGAATCCTACGTCCATTTCAACAATGTTGTAGATCATCACCATGGCGACCACGGTTACACCATCCATCAGAAACATGCTCCAGTTTATGGACACCACGAGGAATACCAACATCACGATAACCACCATGAAATTCCGAAAATCGGACACGATGGTATGCCCCAAGACACCATCGAGGTCCAGCACGCAAAAGCCGCTCATTTCGCTGCTTACCACAAAATCGCACATGGCCACCACCATTGACTACAAAACTTTCGACGACTAAAACTGAACCTTTCATTTCGGACTGTGCGGGAGTTTTCACCTTTTAGGTGAATAGCCTACGTAATGTAATTTATTGTAACATCTTTAAATACAACACATTCAACATTGAAAAAAATCATTTTACTAATTATTCCATAAAATCAATTTCCTTATTATAATAATATATATTACTGTGTAACTATTTTATCAATATACATGAGCACAATCTGCTAACTTTAACTACTTCTTTGAATATTTATTTGGCATTATAAAATTGTATTTTTTGTTTTAATAATCGTAATTTTACAATTTTCGAGTTTTTAAATTAAATATTAAATGGTAATGAATAATTTATTAAAAAGGTCAGGTCTATGCCAGGTTAATTCAGAATTTAATCAGAAATACGTCAATACTATAAATAATTTATTGAGGTAGGTCAAGAGTACGCTATGACAATAAATAAAATATTGGATTAGATCAGGAGTACGCTAAAACAATAAATATTTTTTAGCCTAGGTCATGAGTATGGTAGGGCAATAAATGTTATGTTGAGGTATGTCAAGAGTGCGCTAGGATAATAGATAATTTATTAACCTAGCTCAAGAGTACGCTAGGACAAGGAATAGTTAATCAGGTTAGGTCAAGAATACTCTAAACCAATGAATATATTTTGGGATAAGCTAGGATAATGAATTACATTTTAGCCTTAGGTAAGAATACGCTAAGATCATAAAAACACCCATTCCAATATAAAGTATAAAATATTTAAAAGACACCTAATCACATTGACTAACTTTAATAAATTTGTTATTTGTCCAAGAAACATAATTAAAATCGAGAAAAACGATATAAGATGTATAAAACATTATCTACATTTGAATTAACTTTCTCTACACTTTTAAGCTAAGAATAAATAAATATATTATATCTAGAATATTATTTTTAATTATTCTATCTACCTAGCAAATAGAATAATTAGCATTGTTAAGGTATGTTGTATACATTTGCCTTACAAAAAAAAAGAATCAAGTTTAATTTGTGGTAAATCTTGAATATGAGGAAATTGAACTGCTCAGTATTGTTCTATCACATTGTCGACATAAAAATAATAATTAGATGTATAAAGCATGTAAAAATTTTAGATATAAAGCATTTTTAATGCATTTTCCACGAAGAACAAAATAATATTAATTAAATGCCTACCTTCTAAATATTTTTTTAATACTGTTATTAAACAGTATTGGAAAATTATTTTAAAAAAATGTATTAATATTTTTGATCACCCTGTACATATATAAATATACAATACACATTTTATTTAGTTAAGGTTGAATATGTTGAATATTACGTCATCCATCATGTACCACACATCAGTTAAATCGTTTAGTATTTCCAGTTCACATTTCAATTCCCTTCCCTTTCATTCTTGAAACGACTGATAATAATTTACAACAAACTCCAGTTACGCTTACGAGGGAAACAATAGTGTGCGTAACGAATGTGTTTTGTGTGATAACAGTAAACACGAAGTGTGCAATAATAATTTGGCGGGTGGGTGTGTAAAAAATGCGGACCCGGTGATATACGAGAGGAATATATATTTTGTTTATATTTAGGGCCGTTCCGCGTTTAATGGCATTAACTGTTTTTTTCTTTTCCTCTCTCTCTCTCTCTTTCTCTCTCGCTCTCTCACTCTGCTTGCGGAGAGATAGTATTCATAACTTGGGGAATCTCTTATTCCGTCCCTATGTGTAATCCAGAATAACCACTTGGCACGAGCCCATTGTCCTTGAGCCTGCAGGCGACAGTCCTATCGTCCTTGTTATATTGAAGCAGTCCCTCTGCCCCTCTTCTAGCTTTAACTAGCTGCCATCTTGGATTTATAACGGCGTATCAGTATAATGCGGATTATGTAATTATCTTTTATCTAATAAATATCGACACAATAGCTTTCGATGTCTATCTTTTAATTACTTTAAATTTAAATCGTTTATGCCTTTAGGGCGATTATAAACAATTTATAAATTAGTCTTAAAGAACTTTTAATAGTGTGTAAACATTAAAAAAAAATTTAATATGCTTTGAATCTTCGGTTCTGTGTGTTTTATGTCATTTTAATAATTACAACTACTATTTGGGCTTAACCTTTAAATAACAAAAGTATTTATTAATAGCATTTTTTGTGTTAATTAATAATTAGCAAATATCCATCTCAACATAGAAAATTTAAAATAACACCGTAACAATGAATAAAATGATTAATGTTTGGGTCGTCAACTGGATGATTAATTTTATACAAATGTTCTTTATTACAATTAGATTAAAGTTATTAATATCAACGCCATCAACTTGATACCAGAGCTTTAAAGTCTATAGACGAAACTGAATGCATCTGTGCAATAATTCACATAAAGGTGTCAGGACGTCAGGATTACCCGGCGACGTTTCGAGCACGTCCATTATCATCACCTATTTATCATTCCAACTGGGGCCGTTCCGCTTTTGTTCACTTCTTCGCGCACAGCCGGAAATAATACCCCGCCTCGATTACATCTTATCTTATTCCATTTAATAGAAACGAGCACACGAATAAACAAGATTTATTATTTGCTTATGAATTCTTGATCTCCTAATACATCCTCCCCCCCCCCCCACACCCTCTCTAGCGTTGACGTGAACGAATTGTGGATTTCGAACAATGCCCAGAAAACGAAATTAATTATTCGTTTTATAATGTAAAAGGCTGTAATCGTAAATAATGTTCCGCGCAAAATATCGCAGAAAGGGGGGCGCGTCTTTCGTGATTAAAACTCGCGCATAAAGCGCCTACCCGATTTAAGGTACCCTATAAATTATTTCGCACAAATTAATGACGTAATTATCGTGGCTTAATTAAATCCTCCATTGTGCCCGAGATTCGATTCAATCGAACGCGAATTGTTTTAATTATATAATAATCGTTTCGTGTAGAAGGACAGGAAGATTGCGAATATAAAATGTGGTGGAACTTGTATTACACGGTCGTTACATCGGTGGGGTTGAATTTTTTAAAATTATTTTCCTTAATAGAGCTTTTACGGTGGTTCACTGGGGGAGTAAAAATAATTATAAAATTTTATGTGGATAATAATATGGATATTACTGTTAAATACAATGCACAAGTTTTTTATCTGTTGTAGATTTACGAAATTATTTCGTATTTTTAAATTTAAATAAAAATTAAAGAAAAATACTGTAGAAATCTTAAAAATAAGATGATTAAACAAATTAGAATTTTAAACAAACTCTACAGATAAAACTATCAAATGAAATACGAGTCTCCTTTCTTCAGAAACTTTATTAACTGCAAATGTACATTTCTGTTACAATGTGACTATCTTTCATTCATATTTTATTCATTTGCAATTAATAAGATTTATGAAGAAAGAAGACTCGTATTTCAATTAATAGTGCATCTTCACGTAACTCAGCAATCATTTAACTCTCCAGATAAAAGTTCCAAGATCACAAAGTGGAAGCCATTACTTTGTCATCTTTAAATTTTTATGAGTTTAATAATTGTTGATGAGAATGAAGATGCACTGAAAATTAAATGAAATCAATCATATGGTATAATTTTTTAGTTATTATTTTTCTCCAAATAATTATAAAGGCTAAAAATAATTGAAGGATTGCTTAAATTAATCAGACGCAGGTCATTAATTTTTTGGTCACTAATTTATTATTCATAGTAATTATTCTACGCCAATGCATTTACGGAACGACGGCGTTTCGGTATAAAAAGGCAATTTCATTCCGGAATAATCACAGTCCAACAGTCCTAGCACTTCTAGGAGGTTCTGTGCTTACACCAACATGAAATTTCTGGTAAGTACATATTTATTTATAAAATAAGTAACAGTTTAATTAATATATTATCCATTAACATTACAAAAGTTTAAGTACATATGTGAATTAGTCACTTGCTTAAAATTGGGTTGATGGAGTTACTTGAAGATAATAATAATTTTGATTAAAAACACTTAGAATCTTCAATATTTTAAATATATAAATAAAATAAAATATTGAAGAAAGGTTCTAAGTGTTTTTAATCAAAGGCACTTGCTTATACATTCATAAAATATTTCATTATTCATGGATTTGGGTTTTAAAAAAAGTATTATGAAATGAATAATAATAAATGTTTAAAACAATTTAAATACTTATTAGCATGGCGACTAATAGGAGTATTGTTTTGTTTTACTACATTTCCCTTTAGAATATTTTTTTGCTTACTTGGTACATTTATTTAAAATTTCACATTTACTTATTTTAATTTAATAGATCACGTTTACTTTTAATTTTTTACAATTCTACTATCCTTAAATGTTTTACATTTAAAGTAGATTAAATGTTCAGAAAAAGAATAAGGAGATATGCAGTAAGATATATAAATATCATAAGAATGTGTGAAGATTATTGTTTTTATTTATTTTTGTATAAGTAATATATTACATAAAAAAATGTTTTCAGATTTTAGTTTTGTCGGTTTTGGCCACGGCCTTTGCTTCCTGGGAGCCAATCCATGATAAATACCATGGACCCCTACATTACCCAAAGATCCACAAAGGTGTCCCCGTGGAACCAGCAGCAGTTCAACACGCCAGGGAGGCTCATTTGAAGGCTTTATCTCAAGCTTCTAATGATCATGGTTATTCTCATCAGGAGCATAATGAGGATACCCATGAACACCACGAAGGACATAAATGGAACGGGCCTTTACATTACCCAAAAATCCATCAGGGAGTACCAGTAGAGCCAAAAGAGGTGCAACACGCAAGGGAAGCTCATTTGAACGCGTTATCGCATGCATCGCATGGACATCATCATGATGAGCACGATTACGAGCATCATACAGAAGAGAATAAGTGGCATGGACCTCTCCATTATCCACAAATCCATAAAGGAGTACCAGTAGAGCCAAAAGAAGTACAGCATGCAAGGGAAGCCCATTTGATCGCTTTATCTCATGCTAGCCATAATGGCCATCGTTATCGTCGCGGTGCTGATTCCTACGTACACTTCTCTAGCAAGGTTGAACATGAAGTTCCAGTATACCATCACGAACATGACTATTCAAATCAAGAATATGATCATCATGACAATAGCGATTCTCACAATCATGATTACTCTTACGAACAAATCCACGCTCCAGTTTATGGACACCATGAAGATCATCAAGATGAGAACAATGACAATGGCCATTCAGAGAAATATCATGGACCTCTGCACTACCCAAAAATCCACAAAGGCGTTCCCGTAGAACCAGCAGCAGTCCAACACGCCAGGGAGGCTCACTTAAAGGCTCTGTCTCAAGCTTCTAATGATCACGGATATTCTCATCAGGAGCATAATGAGGATACCCATGAACACCACGAAAACCATAAATGGAACGGGCCTTTACATTACCCAAAAATCCATAAGGGCGTCCCAGTCGAGCCAAAAGAAGTGCAACATGCAAGGGAAGCTCACTTGAACGCGTTATCGCATGCCTCGCATGGACATCATCATGATGAGCACGATTACGATCATCATAATGTACACCATGAAGAAGAAAATAAGTGGCATGGACCTCTTCATTATCCAAAAATCCATAAAGGAGTACCAGTAGAGCCAAAAGAAGTGCAGCATGCAAGGGAAGCCCATTTGAACGCTTTATCTCATGCTTCTCATAATGGCCATCGTTATCGTCGCGGTGCCGATTCCTACGTACACTTCTCTAGCAAGGTGGAACATGAAGTTCCAGTATACCATCACGAACATGACTATTCAAATCAAGAATATGATCATCATGACAATAGCGATTCTCACAATCATGATTACTCTTACGAACAAATCCACGCTCCAGTTTATGGACACCATGAAGATCATCAGGGTGAAAACAATGACAATGCCCATTCAGAGAAATATCATGGACCTCTGCACTACCCAAAAATCCACAAAGGTGTTCCCGTAGAACCAGCAGCAGTCCAACACGCCAGGGAGGCTCATTTAAAGGCTCTGTCTCAAGCTTCTAATGATCACGGATATTCTCATCAGGAGCATAATGAGGATACCCATGAACACCACGAAAGCCATAAATGGAACGGGCCTTTACATTACCCAAAAATCCACAAGGGAGTTCCAATAGAGCCAAAAGAAGTTCAACACGCAAGGGAAGCTCATTTGAACGCGTTATCGCATGCATCGCATGAACATCATCATGATGAGCACGATTACGATCATCATAATGTACACCATGAAGAAGAGAATAAGTGGCATGGACCTCTCCATTATCCAAAAATCCATAAAGGAGTACCAGTTGAGCCAAAAGAAGTACAACACGCAAGGGAAGCCCATTTGAATGCTTTAGCTCATGCTTCTCATAATGCCCATCGTTATCGTCGCGGTGCTGATTCTTACGTACAATTCTCTAGCAAGATTGAACATGAAGTACCAGTATACCACCATGAATATGACGAATCACATCATGAAGGTAATGGATACTCCTACGAACAAATCCACGCTCCAGTTTATGGACACCATGAAGAACATCAGGATGAAAACAATGATGAACACTATGAAAACAACAATCAAGAGCATGGATATTCTTACCAACAAGTTCACGCCCCTGTATATAAACATCAAGGTGAAAGCAATGAGCATGGATATTCTTATGAACAAATTCACGCCCCAGTTTATGGCCATCATGAATCTCATCAAGATCAAAACGACGATTCTCATCATCATGAGGATGGATATTCTTACCACCAAACCCATGCCCCAGTTTATGGACATCATGGAAACGAAAACCACGGACATTCTTACCAACAAATTCACGCCTCTAATTATGGACACCATCATGACGAACACGTTCCAGTGATTGGACATGATGGTACCCCAGTCGAGACACCTGAAGTTAAGAAAGCGAGGGAGGCTCACTTAGCAGCTCACGCCGCCGCCAAAGCTAAACATTACTAAGCCGATTTCATCACAACAGACTGTCATGGAGTTTTTGCTGCGGAATGTGCAGCAAATAGCCATGTTTTGTATTTAACTGATTTGAATATATTAATATATATATATATATATTAATTTTTTGTTTTTATTAACCTTAAATGACTAAACTACGAAATTTTTTAAACCAAGAGATTCTAAGTTGATATTTCAAAAGTTTGGGAAATTATCAAGAGTATCAACTATCTCTTGGTTGATACCAGTCAACTATTGATAATGAACACGTACTGTTTGAAATGTAGATTTAGTGATTAAATAAAATAATGAAGTAAGAAATATAACTGTGTTTATTTAATTAAGGTTTTTCTTCATGGAATAAATATTTAATAATCTTTAATCACAAGATAAAAACATTAATATTATATGGTGGATTAGAATTAAATCATTACTCTTTGACTTTTACGTATTTTTATCATTAATCCACTTAAATATCAGTAATTATTTAGAGACAATAATAAATTTCATGAACTGATAGTAAATGGTTAACGTCAAATAAAATTTAATGCTTCTGTAGGTTCATACTAATACCACTCTTCGGTAGATAAATGTTGGTGTCTGTTGTTTAATTGCGGAACAATATCCCGGCGATAAATCAGAGTTTTCGCGTTTTGACAATGAGAGAAACGTGTCTTTAGGCGAGCGATAAATAAATCATGGGGCGCCTGCAAACAATATCTCGGAGGGTAAGGGATGTAATTAGATTTCTGGAAACGGCTGCTCACCCCGGACCCTCTCTCCTTTCGCGAGATGTTGGTGTGCGGATGTGTGCGTGTGTATTACTCCAAAATTTCAAGCTGTTTCCCTCGCTTAACTCCAGACACTTGCATAATATTTCAAACTCAATTACACGTTTCCACACTATTGGTTCCGGATTATTTATTCACATACTGCAGCCGGTCATTAATTCGGGGTAATGCGTTTTGCGTCCAATTAAACCCTCGTGTAATTTTATCGGGTTTAGAGTGCATTGCGTGATTAAATATTTATTTTTGATAATCATAGAAATTGTTAATGGTCTAACAAAAATTAATTAACAATCAACAAAATATTTAGTTTATACAAAGTTAGCAAAGAAAATTCTGATGAAAAAAAGGTAACATTTCTAAAGAAAATTTTTATAAAATGGACCAAGAAAGTGAAGGTGAAAGTTGCTGAAAAAACTAGAAAGTAAAAATGACTACAAACATAGAGATTTTTTTCATAATTTGGTACAACAATAGAAACTGATGGAAACTTTTATTATATTGTAATTATAAATTCCTTCAATGATAAATACCATACAGGAATTACTGAAATATTCTAGGAATCTGTAAGAGCAATTACAGACACAACAAAATTTTTCAAAATTAAATGTAGAAAATAAAATTAAATGACTGTTTTCCTCAATAACCCTGACTGTTATCAATTTCGATCTATTTGGAATCTCATCATCAGTGTAATACAGTTGAAAACAAGGAAGCGAAGTTTTACTCTAAGTATATGTAAATATGTCCACTCAATTAGGGAAGTTGATTACAATACTTTAGACATAGACGGTTTTTCTATCTTACTATTTATTAATACGTTAACGTAATCTATGCGATGTATTTCAGTCAATTGAATTTTAAATTATAATTTAATATCCCTTTTTTTGGATAAACGTGGCAATATACACAAAGTAGATTCACCTAAAACTGGATAATTACCATATTGAATGTAATTTCTTCCATAAAAAATCCATTTCCCGAATCTATACATAGCACTATTCTGATGAGAACAAAATTGAAATAAAAAAATAATGTAATACATAAAATATATAAAGATATAGATGTTGTTATTATATTATATATTAAATACTTATATTTATTTGCTTGACAATTGATAGAAATTTGTTTGTCTGGTATATTGAATTATGTAGATTTAAATTTTAAAAAGTAGGCCAACGAAACATTAAAGGGCAAATTAATAATCCCGAGGAGAATCCAGAGTACCGCATGTGTGTGACATGCAGACAATTCCGGTGCTTCCGCCTCGGCGTGACCTCGCTTCCGGGCAAAAAGTGTCCAATTTCCCGGCGACTTAATTAAAACTAAACTTAAGAGGGCACGCAAACGCCATTCCGCAGATACTCACTTCTTATATTATTTTTTTTTGCCTCGACTCTTCAGCGGAGACCCGTCCAAGCGCGGCCGCACCTGAAATCGCCCCGCAACGAAATTTAAATATTTTTCGTCTCTCGCGAAAAACCCTATTATAATCTTAAACGATTCCGCAGACGGAGAAACTAAATTTAAAATTGTAATTGCTCCTTAATAGGTTTCAATCCCGCATTTTTATATTTCCGACCGCCGAACGCCATCGTAAGCTTCGCTTCGATTCCGAGCGGATTTAACTTTTTAAGAAATATAAATATGAACTGTACGAAAATAATCTAATTTATGCAGATGAGTTCGGGCCCCGGGAAAGTGATTTTGAAGTTATGAAAGTGTAAACGGTGGCTTAACGTGCGCATTCCACCGCATTTTGTTATTAAGTAAGTCTTACGTTTTCATTTTACTTTTTTTCCCATCATATGAAAATATAAAAATTAAATAAGGAATAATTAACTCCACGATAACAACTGCCAGTCGATTATCTTCAAAACAAATTCAGCTTCAGTTAAGAAAGTATCTCTATTAGATTTGATAAATTTTTACTTAGGTAATTTCAATGATCTTCTAAGTTTACAACCATGGGAAATAAATACATTAATAAGATTTTTTTAATTCCATTAATTTTAAAGGCAAATATCAGTTAAACATTTTTTAAATAATTAATCAGATGCCTATAAGTGAACGTATGGATTTTTCCCATCCCTAATTGCATTCTAGAATGCGGCCATGAAAAATGTCGATAACCAGGCACCCGTCCGGGATTCAACCCTGACGAAGTGTTGAAATAGTTGTAATTATAAGCCCGCATAGTTGGAATTAATATAAGCCAGAAATGTGGCGGATAATCATAGGTTTAACATAGGTAGCATAGCCGAGGGCGGTAGAGAAAACTGCGGCCCTTTAAACGTGCTCCCATTTTAGCCGGGGAAATGATATTAACGCTGAAATTCTGAGAGGGAAGGAGAGAGACGAAGGATTCCGAAATGAGGCGCGATGAAATGTTTAATTTCATTGCGGAGGGGCGCGCGGAAATGTCTGCTTGTCGATTTTTATGAATGCCGCCCAGGGACGATGATTAATGTCCCACTAAAACACCTTCATATATCAGGGGAAAATGGATTATGGTCGGTTTAACGAGCGTAATTTGCGGATTCATGCATGCCGGATGGAAACGCATGATTAACCTATCACGATTCCTATATTCCTGTTTCAATTCCTATACATATTTAGGCAATAGTAAAAAATAATTTTAAAAAAATCATTATTAGCATACAAATTTTGTAATAAAGAGTTATTTAAAATAAAATACCAATCAAATACTGTTTTATTCAAATAAATTTTTCAAATGATGATGTTTTAAAAAATTGGAGGGTGGGATAGAGGCCACCCACCCACCCTACATATACATATAAATTTCAATTACTGATAGTCTCGCGGTTTGGAATAAAATTAATAACAAACATTTTTGAACAAAAAAAAATTAAAAAGGTAAACATTTTGAGTGAGTAAATTATTGCATGATGGGTGGATAGACTCTAGATCTAAATTAGATAAGATTTTCTATAGAAAATCATTTATATTTAAACTTAAATTTTGATTTTGTTTTATAAATGGTTTGATGGTTTTTAGCAGCAAAATAATCAACGATTAACAATTAAAGTTATCATGTATATGTAGGGTGGGTGGGTGGCCTCTATCCCACCCTCCAATCAGTGAATTATAAGCGAGGGTTTTAATTAAAAGTTGTAAAATGTAAAAAACATAAAAAATGGTGATATGGCAAATATATCATGCTACTTTCCTTACATTTTTCTCGAAAACTATGAGGTTTACGCGAAAAGGCTATTCCGAATAATTTGCTCAATTTTTGATTCTTTAGAATTATTTGTTATATAAATTTCATGTTAAGAAATTTATGAAAAACATGTTTTAATAAAACTTGTTCAGGTTCTCATTCCCTTTAACTTGTTTGAAAAGTTATGTAATATTTTTCAAATTTAAATTCAAAAATTCCGAGAAATATTAAAAAAAAAACCTTCGGTAAACATCCACCTCCTGTTTATGAATGTTCACCAAAAGCTTTTCAGTTCCAGTTTTTAACGAAAAAACCTTATGTTTATACACTTTCATCTCAATAGGATCACTCGTTTTTGGGATACAGCGCACACCGACACACACAGACACAATTTTATCCAGAAATTAGTGGAATGGACTCATGGGACCTTAAATCGGATATTTCCTTAAAAAAAAACATGAAAACAATACTTTCCTTATACATTCTATATAGGGAAACTAATTATTGAAATTCATATATAATAAATTCCGTACGATGGCAGCACATGCCAATAGAATTAGTTCTAGGACAGGTTTCTGTACCGACTATTATAAAATACATCAAACACCAATAAGTCAATACACACAAATGTAGAGTAAAAGTTATTCTGCCGAAATTCCACACATTAAAGCTAATTTTTATTTCTGCCCTGATGAAGATGTTCAACCTGCCTACCTCACAAAATCATTTGTTAGTTTCACTGATCAATAGCAATAAACTGTATATTGACCCAATTATAAGCATCTTAAATCCGGCCTAGATTATTGCGTAGCACATTAAGGTAGGTCAAGAATATAAGAGGTTTATTATTAAATGGTAGGTTATCCCTAGTGCATTATAATAGGTTAAGTATAAAAAAGAACACATATAGTTTATTATAGCGAGTAAGAGTACGCAGGAGTAATAATTTAATAGCAGATTATTGCCAAGAATAGAATTTATTATGTAAGGTAAAAGGTACGTTAACTTAACAATTTAATGGACAATATACAGTTTATGTTGTAGGACGAGAGTACTTTTTGGGTTATTGTTTATTTATCTACAGTACAATAGATTCATGGAACACTAGAGCATTTAAATAATTAAGGACAGTTATATCCTTTTAAATGCAAGTATAAAAGAAACACTCTAGTTAATACGTATTTGTGAATTATGTGACGTTAAGTAACTAAATAATTAGGCACAGTTATATTCCTTACCTCACTCTTTTATATTCACCACTATATCTACATTTCGAACACTGGTTTGTTAATAAACACAAAGTGCTCGAAATTTACATTGAGTGATGAAAATATAAAAGTGAAGTAAGAAATATGGGGGTGGGAGCAATTTGTAGTGCGCTTCGACAGCTTTGGTCATTTCTGAAGGAATATAACTGTGCCTAATTATTTAGTAACTCAACTTCACATAACTCACAAATGCATATAAACTAGAGCTTTTTTTATATATACATATGTACAAAGAGAGATAGAGATTATGTTTGTGATAGAAATAGAAATGTTTAAAATTGTCTTAAATTCATTAAATCTTGAAACGTTTATATTTCTTGTAATCATCCGTTGAAAATATTTAAAAAAAAACAAAAGTATATAAGAAACAAAAAATCTCATTTGATTAGTATGTTGGGATTATAAATTATTACAAGTAAATTATAAGATTGCTATTATAATCCCTAAGTATTAATAAGTGCAATTGCTAATCTGGATGAACTTATGTTCAATTACTTACATGATGATAATTAAAAATGGTTAAACATAAGTTCATCCATTTGTAATTATCATCATGTAAGCAATCACACCGCCATAATGTTTTAAAAATAATTTCATAATTATACAAGCAACCCCTACAATTTCCAAGAATAATTTCAACTGCAATTACCTCTACAGTATAATTTTAGAATCAATCGATGTAAATAATTATTAAAAACGTAAATAAATTGGTGTGCTTACCCAAAAGTTTATCTAACGCCGAGAAACGTACTAACATTTAAAACACCACATTAACGCGTCATTTGTTTAATAAACAAGAACCGGAAATCAATGCACGTACTAACAAATCATAACAAATAGTTCAAAATCGCATTTTTCATTAATGATAATTTTAACCCATCTATTTAAAACGCCAATATTATTTACATAAATATATAAAATACCCTCAAAGTTATTGTGTATTTGCTGTTTGAATTTTATTCGTATCACGCAACCCAATATACACCAGCAGGAAGTAGGTGGCGGCCATTTGCAAAACACATATTTTAAAAACTCGACGCTCAGTCTTTATTTGCTCATTTTTAACGTTATAATAATTTTAAAAACTGGGTGAAAATGGTCAAATTGACGGCGGAAATTATACAGAATTCCATGCAGTACATAAACCCAGTGAAGGATCGTGAATTGGACCTCAGAGGTGAGATTATTTTTTCGATACAATTTTAGGTTAGATTACCTTGTTTTCGTTTTTGGTAAACGTTTAAGAGTTGCTTTTAATTAAACCTGAAACGTTAATAAAAAAATGTAAAGAATAAAAACATTAGCAGTCTGTTTAAATAATTACAATAATTAAAATATTTTTTTTTCATTATATCAATAGATACGAATCTATAAGGCAAAACGTAAACACTTTGATCTCTAATTCAATTCCATTTTAGGTTACAAGATTCCGGAAATTGAAAATTTAGGTGCGACCGGAGATCAGTTTGATACAATCGATTTCTCCGACAATGACATACGGAAACTCGATGGGTTTCCATACCTGAAACGACTGAAATGCCTTCTCTTAAATAATAACAGGATTGTGTAAGTAATAATAAGATTTTCAATCTCCAAAAATATAAATATTTGCATATATACATACTATATAATAAGTGTAAAAATATCATACCATTTTTAGCTTGTTTTTATAGTAATAACAGCAATTAGATATATGTATTACTTTGCTTTTAAAGTCTTATCTAAAAATTCAGTATCTTTTATTTATTATGAATATTTTAGTTATTCATTATTTTAATAAAAGGTACTTTTCAGAGGGTAATTTAAAGAGATTTACTGTTATTTTCCAAACACATTAATTTGACTCTAAGAAATTATTTACAAACCAAAAAAACTCAATATTAACCAGTTGCGCTATAAAGACGTGTCACACACGTCAATGTTACCATATGTTATATTATTAATCGTAGCGCAAGTGGTTAATGTTAGCGAAACAGTGTATTAAGGGTGAAAAATATTTAAATGTGAACAGTGTTTTTTTCTAAATAATATTTGAAATTGATGTATACTTTTAAGCTCCCATTAGATAATTTTCACTATTGAAATATCTTTGTATATGTAAACCAAAAGTAACAACATGTATAGTTTTATTTTCCATATATAGGTAAGTATTGTTATTTTCAAAATTGTTTTTGATTAGAGTGAAAAATTAAGAAATTATAATTTTTCAATTATTATTTTGCTTCAATTTTAAAATATACCTATTTTACAGTCGAATTGGAATTGAAATTTTTCAAAATTGATTTTGATTAGATTGTGAAAGATTAAGAAATTATGTACTTTTTAAAATATTATTTTGCCTCAACTTTGTAATATATTTATTTTACAGTCGAATTGGAGACAACCTCGAAGAACACATACCCAACATTGAGACCCTGGTGCTGACGGGAAACCACATCGAGGAATTGGGCGACCTGGATGCACTCTCCACTCTGGAGAACCTCACATCGATCAGCCTGCTGCATAATCCGGTCACGGCCAAACCCCACTACAGGCTCTACATAGTGCACAAATTTCCGCAGCTTAGGGTGCTGGACTTCCGCAAGATCAGGCAGAAGGAGAAGGAGGAGGCCAGGGCCCTGTTCAAGACGAAGAAGGGCAAGGAGCTACAGAAGGAGATCACGAAGAGGGCGAAGACCTTCGTTCCCGGTGCTAATATTCCTAATGTTTCTACGAGTAAAGGTGAATAAGTTTAAAACATTTTCTTTGACTGGGTTCTTGAAGTATTAAGAGTATGTGTGTTATTGTTTTTAATAAAATTATAATAATTTAATAGTATATTACATAACGAGAGTTGTAAGTCATATATTACGTACGAGTGGAAAAAGTTGCGCACGAGCCGTTAGGCGAGTGCAGTAATTCCACGAGTACGTAACTGACTTACACCTCGAGTTGTGTACTATACTTTTTCTACTCCCATTCATTATAATTTAGAATACTTTGCAATATTGAGGTTTATTCACTATTAAAACACTTCGCAGCATTGAATACATGGCCATAAGTATTTCTTACTTATTTCGCCAAAATAGGCTAATAACACATTTTCCGAAAAAGACTGAACATTATTATTCATACACCAATCCATGAATTTACCGTAAACCACTTTGTAACACGCTTTGGATTTTTCCGGGAGAAGATCCGCTGCGGTATGTTCTGCTAGTTGCCTAATTTCTGGTGGAGTTCCAACAATTTCTTCTGTGGAGTCAGTTTCACTCATTTTAACAATGAATAAATGAATTATTTATAATAATTAAACTAAAATAACGTCAATGTAATGTGTATTCAACAACGATAAATGTCAAATTCATTTGTCTAGGCTACTTGATTGGAGTTTTATAATAATAATCGTTACGTAATATATTACGTGCTAGTTTTTTCTTCATTACGTGCATGTTTCATAATGCCATGGTTACTAATCAACAAACGATTGCGTTATTGCCTACTTACTACTATGGGAGTAGAAAAAAGCATTTAACACACTTACTTCAAATGCTTCAATAAACCAAACAAAGTAAACACTTTAGGAACATCTTTCTGTTAAGGGAAAATACTATAATTGCCACGTAGTTTGATTAGAGGTCTATTTTTTGTATTTTTATTTTACTTAATTTAGTAAATAGTAAGTCATAAGCTACAGAATGATGAAGTCACGGAGTTTGGTTATAGGTTTATTAGTAAATAGTAAGTCATAAGTAACAGAATGTTCAAGACACTGAAGTTGTAGGTTTTTTTTTTTAATTTTACATCTAAATCGAAAGGAAACTGTAATACTACATTTAAAATTCATAAGACTAACTATTTTATGTTATATAGGTCTTACTGATGATGAAATTCGTAAAATCCGCGAGGCGATCTCCAAGGCCGGCTCCCTCGAGGAAGTGGAACGCCTGCAGAGGATCCTCCAGTCGGGACAAATACCGGGACAAGAAATGCATTCGAACGGTACGTTTCCCCCACCCGTTTCAACCTAATCCCTACCACTGACCATATCAACGGAAAGTTATTTAATCTAGTTTGTTGAATGCACAGGTTTAGAGCGTATGGAAACGGAAAACGGACACTGAGGTAAGACCGTAAGATTACACCGAGATGTGGAGATGTTCGGCTGATAAGAACGCTGTAAATAAGGTTTGTTTTGTTGATTAGAGAATAATTGCTGATTTGTGAGTGTGGTCTTAACCTGATGGTCGAGAAAGCGATACACAGATACTTTATCATCAGGGGTTAATAATAAATCAATTGCGTTTTTTTTATATGTATAAATTGAATATTTTATTTGACCTACACTTACTTTTTCCTATCCTCAAAGATGTTTATTAGAGTCTGTTATAGTTATTATTAAATAAAATATAAAAGATTCGGGTAAACTAGTTGGAACGCCTTCTATAAAATACTTTTAGTACTACATTTTTTTATTTTGGTTAGTTTATAGAATAAAAAATCAGGTGAAATACTTTACTTAATTTTTGAGTGAATTTACTTGAATAATTCGTCAGAATATACTATAATAACGAGGGTTTGTCAAAAATCGACGACGGAGTTGGCGTTGGCCATAGTAGTAAAGTTGATTGAAATATTTCAATCAACGGTAGTAATTTGTGATTTTAAATCGGATGCGTTCAGTACCAGTTGTCATGTTAATATGTTAGATGTCACTGCTGAACCACAGCCGACATTTTAGGGGTGTTATTGCATACATGAGAGAGAATGAACGACATAGTTTTTGATTGAATTGACATGATATCTAATATTGATTGTGGGAAATTTTCATTTCATTATGTGTCTTGTAAAAAATCGAAAAGGTATTATGTACAATTTTAATTTTGAAGATTTAATTGCTCAATATGGAAATGTGTGCCTTATTTTCCTTTTGCACAATGTAGATAGATGTCGCTTCTCCTCTTTAAACTCAAACACAAGAGAAACTGTACATACTCGAAATTAATCCTGCTTCGACTTCGTCGAAAAATGTGCTGTAAACATTTCTTCATATATTCTATCAAGTTTTAAATGGTGTAACTTGAATTGACCCTCCAAATCATCATTACTAAGATATCTATCTGGTTCTGATTATGACCACAGCTTGAATTCAAAGTGTAGAATGTTTTATCACCTAGTAATGGTTGCAACTATCATGATGTTAAAGATACTTGACAATTTTCATATATTTTTGCATTTAATTTTAACACAGTAACATAGTAAAACATGCAAACTGTTGTGTAACTGGGCAACGGTTTCAAACTTGTCAGTGACTACCAAAATTCCAGTGAACAAACACACTTTGCAGCTTATCCTCGCTTACATCTTCGAAACTGATCGAACTATCGCGGGAACATGTGTGACTGTCCCGGTTTCAACTACTGCTACTACGCCCCGTCGCAGTGCTATGTCCCCGTGGAGTACTACGTCCCGATGAATTGCAGTGTCCCGGTGGAATGCACCATCAGCTTCGGGTGTCCCGTGATACCCGGATGCCCGTGTCCCAGTTCATGTTCCTCTTGCCCACCGCCTAAAACATAAGCGCCAAACAGTTTGTAAACGAAGATGTGGTGAAGATTGTCAGTACTGCGCATGTCTTTCTTTCCTGAAAGTAAATTTTTATTTTGATACCTTATTTTGTCGTTTTTTTGTGTGGTATTACAATTTTATTAAATAAGGTTATTGACTAGTTAATACATCGTGCAATTTTAATTCTATAATTTACGGTAACTGCGTTAGGAAATTATAAATTTGTATAACATTTAATTTCGACAATACAAGCATTTCAATTAAGTTTATTATGTTGTTCCATAAGCCTAAAAGTAAACGTAAGTTATTTCAAATTACACAACGATATTCCACGTATATATCGATATAATTTAATGGCAATTACTTAATCATCGTGATGTTTGCAATTAGAGTAAATATTGACTAAAAGGAGTAATTCTATTATAGTTGGTTGAAGAACTTTTTAATCGTACAGTGTTTATTCGAACTTCCACAAAAGTAATTAATTATCTTAAATAAACTTACTCTCTCATTAGTACATAAAAATATAGCTGGAGAAAAAAAGATACTAGTTTAGTTGATGCAAAACATATTTTATAAATGTTAATATGCTTTTTAGATAAGAAAAAACTGACTTAATCAATTGTGAGCTTTCCCTAAATGAAATTCAAAAAATCTAAAACTGGAACTACTTAACCGATAAAGTATTAAACTGAGTAAGTCTGTTCATTAGATGTTTTAAAAACTCTTTCTTTAGTTTAGTAGCTATTTATTTCTTTATTACAGAAAGTACTTTTCTGGTATTAATAAGCTTTAGGAATCAAAAAGGTTGTTTTTATTATAAATACTGAATTAACACGTTTTTAATAACCATTACATAATTTATTTGTATTTTTTTTATAGTAAACCCTTTAGAAGCATGGAAACTCAGGCGGAAAACCTACGTCCAATCCTACAATTGGCAGCATGTTTTGGTTTAATCCCGACGTATAACTACCAAAAAGAGATATTCAAACCCAACCGATATCGCTCCTATCTATTATCACTGGTGATAATAATAATCGCCTTATATTCCCTGCTTTGTTACTGGAACATGTTAAGCAACAACACATTTTCGAAGAGTAATCAGTTTCTCCACATATTTAACGAAATATCTATTGCAGCTGCCAACATTTTCATAATCCTTGGAAATTCAACATGGAATTTCAATAAGTTACACAATATTCTATCAAACTTCAACACCATCGATTACGACCTTATTATTTTACACCGCAAGAAACCGTACAATGTAAAACACATCAAATTAGTATTCCTAAGCATCCACATCTATCTTCTGATAATGCATAGTACTGATTGGTACATATGGATCACTATGTTGGATTTCACTGGTGTGGGTCTTGTTGTATTAGTAGAAATCTTAATATATGGACTATTCCTCACTGAAATATTAAAATCGTATTTATTAATATCAATTTATGGTAGATACAGAATGTTGAACGATTGCATCGAATGCCTACCAAGTGTGAAGAAACGCCGAAATCTGGTTTTGGCGTTCCGCGTACAGAATTTGACGAGGATTCACGGGATCATCAGTGACCAAGTCGATGTGTTTAACACGATTTTTGGTTGGCACATGTTTTTCTCGTCCATCAGTACTTTTGTTAATTCTTTGGTGATCATCAATTTGCAGATTGAAAATAATGGATTTCCTGATAACAAACAACCAGTGGTACTGATTAATACACTGCTGTGGTACTTTTATTTTCTGGTAAGTTTAATAACACACTATTGAATACACAAAATGATTTAAATAATTAGTAGATATTTTTATATAGTTGAAGAATTACAGAACATTTTTTTTTGCAAAAGCCATCTTATTTTTCTATTTTTAAAAATTGTTTCAAATCATATAGCTTTATCATAATTTAATCCAACGTACTCTTGACCTACCACAACAATCAATACATTGACCTATCGTACTCCCGACCTACCATAATAAATCACGTATTAACCTAGGTCAAGAGTACGCTAGTTTAAGCGTACAGTTTATTCAGGTTGGAAGTTTGACAACAATTTTTTTATTAAAACAAATATTCTATATAACTTCATGATTTATGAGAATTTATTGTATACAGGGTAACTGACGAAAAACCTTTGGTGATGTATCTCGCTTATTTTTGATCCGATTTGAATAAATAAAACATCAAATTAAATGATTTTTAAAAGACTTTAATATGAACTGTACTGATATTTTTTCTTGCATCCAGTTTTTGACAAAAGACGATCAACTTTTTTTTTCAAATTGCACTGTATATATATTTTGTACTGATCCGCAAGGAGATTTTTTTCTGAATCTAAATTTGTAAACGATTTTATCCATTCATCAAACCAAAGTCGAGAAATTGAGGATTAATAAAAAATTAAAAATCAAATACCCATAGTAAACAATATACAGAGCCTATTCCAAATGCCAAAAGTGACAGTGTCAGTCATTGGTACAATACTGCAATGATTTTTAATAATTTCATAATAAAAATGTTGCAAGATTTCAAAAACTGAAAAACGATTTCTGTAGAAGCACAAAATTCTAGTACAGTGTTTGAAATATTGCAACATTTTAATTATGAAATAATTAAAAATCGTTGCAGTATTGTATCAATGGCTGTCACTGTCACTTTTGACATTTAAAATAGGGTCTGTATATTGTTTACAATGGATACTTGACTTTTTATTTATTTTTTTAATCCTCAATTTCTCGACTTAAGTTTGATGTATGGATAAATTTGTCTACAATTTTATATTCAGAAAAAAAAATCTCCTTGCGAATCAATAAAAATATATATACAGTGCAATTAAAAAAAAAAATGTTGATCGTATTTTGTCAAAAACTGGGTGCGAGAAAAAATAACAGTTCAGATCCTATTAAAGTCTTTTGATGTTTTATTTATTAAAATCGGATAAAAAATAAGCGAGATACAGCACCAAAGGTTTTTCGTCAGTCACCCTGTATATTAAAAATGAATAATCTTCATTTAAAAAAAGTGATTAATCATATCTACAAACAAACAAAAAATCAATAATTTAAAATTAATTAATTTTATATCATAAATTGCTTCAACTTAATAAAAAAATATATATAATTTTATAGATATATGAAAATAGGTTAATAGGGGCATATTATTTCACTACTTGTACGTTTACACAAAATGTGTTAGAATAAAGATGTTATTCTCTCTCTAGGTTAATTGATAAAACCAATTTAATTAAAATTATTAATTTATCAGTAAGCATAATCCCCCATATTTATAAACATAACCGAATTTAATCATTAGCATGATGGAATAAAGTTGATCCATAAAGAAAGTGCTTATACCACTTTACTTAAAGGCAATTAGTTTAATGATTAAGTGTCGACGTAATTGACGAATTTTTTTAACCATTTTAATATCTTTCCAGTTGTATTTTGTGAGCATGAAAACTCAAACGGAAAAATTAAGTTTTATACTCGATTGGGTCGCGTATTTCGGCTTAATACCAATGTACGATTACCAGAAGCAACGTGTTAAATCAAAATTGCGTCCATATTTATTACTACTTTTGGTTGCAATTGGCGCCGCTTCCTCATTCTGGAGATATTTTAAGTTTATTCAAAATTCGTCAAATACGGTTCGATTACTTCACATCCTCGGTGAAGCCTTCGTTATATCAGCCAACATCAACATAATCCTCGGTGATGCAACTTGGAACTCTAACAACTTACAAGTTCTCTTCGCAAACTTTAACCTCATTGATTACGACTTTATAATTTTACACAGGAAGAAACCGTTCAGGATAAAATACATCAAAACAATAATGCTCCTCGTCCATATTTACCTTCTCATCACCTACGCTACTGATTGGTACATATGGCTTCATTTAAATAACTTCCTCGGTATTTCATTTTCGGTCTATGTAGAATTATCTTTTTACGGAATTCTTTTAGCTGAAATATTAGAATCCTCTTTGTTAATATCAATTTATGGTAGATACAGAATGTTGAACGAGTGCATCGAAAGTTTACCGGATGTAAGGAAGGGCAATCGCGTTTTGGCTTTTCGGGTACAAAATTTGACGAGAATTCATGGAATCATCAGTGATCAAGTCGATTTATACAATAGGATTTTCGGTTGGCACATGTATCTTTCGTCCATCAATACCTTCGTTAGCACCTTGAAGATCATCAACGTGCATATTGATGATAATGGTTATTTTGAATATATGTCGTATATCGCGTTGATTAATATGGTTCTATGGTACTTTTATTTTATGGTAAGTCTTAATTTAAATATGTATATAACATATGGTGAAATAATATTTTATTTGAATAGAGAGATAAAAATTAGATGTTTTTATACAGAGTAATTAATTGAAATTGTTACATTCTTCAAATGTAGGTCTTTATATTTAAAAAATAACTGTTTTAACCTAAGTTATTTAATTACTAGTTACGAATTATGCACTTAATCTAATTATAACAAAATACCAGGAATAAACATCATTCAAAAATAAGTATTAAATCGATGTCGTAAAGATAATTAATAAAGGTATAATTTTGTAGAGTGTTTATTGTTATAGTCCATAATAGTATTTAGCTGAAATTAAATTAGTGTTTCAAAAAGAACAAAACTATGTATAGATCAAGCGACTATACATGATCGCTAAGTCTGTGGCAACTTAATTTTATTCAAGTTAAAATAGGGAAATAATAAACAAATATTAATTACGTCTGAAAAAGACTGTTTATGTAAGTACTACAATGTTTGAACTCTTTGAAACTTTAAACTAAATTTAATTTATTTCCTAGAATCATGGAGACCCAAGTTGAAAACTTAAGTTTCATTCTGAAGTGGACCTCGTATTTAGGCCTGATGCCAAAATATGATTATCAGAAAGAGCGGTTTAAATCTAGCCGACGATTCTCGTATTTGATGTTAGTGATGATGCTAATTTTCTCGATGCACACGTTTTGGATACACATAAACCTTGCTAAATTATATGAATTTACTAATAGCCTTCGTATACTGGACGCAATCTGCGAGATGTTTATCATCTTAACTAATTTCATCGCCATTCTAGGCAATAATATTTTGAACTTTAATAATCTACAAGATTACCTTGCAAACTTTAACATTATTGATTATGATTTTATTGTTTTGCACAGGAAGAAACCTTATAGGTTAAAACATATTAAATTAATCATGGCAATCATTCATATTTGCCTTAACATCTTGCACATTACCGATTGGTATATTTGGTGTAAACAATCGTTCGTTGGTGTTGATTTTGCAATTTATACACAACTATCAGTTTATGGGGTTTTCCTGGTTGAACTATTAGAGTTATGGCTGTTATTACCTATTTATGGTAGATATAGAATGGTAAACGAGTGCATCAGAAGTTTAGCGAATACAAAGAAGCCTTATTGCGTGTTGGCTTTCCGTGTAGAAAATTTGACGAAGATTCATGGGATGATCAGTGATCAAGTTGATCTGTACAACCGTATTTTTGGCTGGCATATGTTTCTATCCATTGTTAACGTCTTCGTGTACACTTTGAAAATTATTAATGAATATATTGAAGTTAGACACTATTTTAATAATGTGCCGTATATGGGACCCATCAATATAATATTGTGGTATATTTATTTTGTGGTAAGTAATAATGAAATTGCTCATATATTTCAATGTGCTGAAGGTTTGATGAACTGAATCTTAATTTATAATACTAACTAATTATTTTCGATAAGTATATGAAATCCATCATTCATCCTTAATTTCACTTTAAATAATTAACTCGAAAAACTAATTTGCAATTTCGGACGTCTTGCTGACAATGCTTGTGCAGCTTCTACTTTCCGTGAAGTACAGAAGCTTAACCCTATACTAGGCGACTTTAAAAATAATTGCATTTTTATTAATGACCTTCAATGTGATAATGTGGACTAACGAAATGAAACTGGAAGATGTAATATTTTCGCCTGTTACGGGCAATTATCTACGGCGGAAATTTTATGGGGGTGGTGGTGGTTATTTACGATCAGGTGGATAGAGTTTAATACTAACCAAAAGTCGAATTTGACATCAAGAACGTTTTTCGTCACCTCAACCGTCCATTATATTAATCTATATTTAAGTAGTGAATTAAAACCATTTGAAAATAAAATTAGGCAACACCACTTAATTAACGAAATTACTAAAATTAGTATTGATTAGTTATGTTAATTAATTATGGTAATCAATTACTTCACCTAAACGAGTTATTTTGTGTACAAAAATGGGTTCGTCGACACAAGTTTTGGACGTTATACTAAAATGGAATTCATTTTTCGGCGTAATACCCAACTACGATATGAAATCAAAACGGTTTTTTAAAAACAATATTAAACTCTACGTGCTGACAATGTTAACATTGATTGGGTACGGATATTCCATTTCGGGAATTTTATTTTTAAAAAATTTTTGGCGACTGTCAAAGATTGAATTGGTATTGCAGCTTTCTCAAAATTCGTCGTTACTTTTAGCCTGTATTCAATCGATAATAGGGAATTCAACTTTTAACTTGGATAAGTTTCAGATGTTAATAAATAATATTTGGTTGATAAATAATGAATTACGCGTGTATGGTATTAAAATCGCCAACAAACAGTTACTATATTTTTGGTTAATTCCGAACACTTTTTGCTTGATTTATACAATTTATTCAATATTTATCACCGTTTTTAACTGGAAACATCTGGAATATTTATTATTTGGGTTTGTGGCAGTTTACATAATTATAAGCATGGTCCTTCTCCAGGCATCGATTTTGTTTATTTTGGAGATACAGCTTAAAGGTTTTAATGATGTGATTTCCAATTTAAAAGATGTAAATCATCTAGATAACGTGGTGATGTTGCAAAATGTTCTTTACGATCAAGTTGAGCTTTTTAATGGAATTTTTGGATGGCATATTATCTTCACCATCTGCAACGTTGTTGTATCAATAGTGACGTCCATCGAACATGTTTTGCATAATGAAAGAGTCTCTAAATCCGCTCTACAGTTTATGGATTATGTTAATATTTTTGGATGGGATGTCTATATTTTGGTATGTATATTATAATTTAATTCTACATAATTAGGTGTTTAATTGTTAAATTTAAGAATTTTCGAGATGATTTTATAAAATTGATGATTATAAAATTAAAATTAAGGTAGAAAAATAACATTTTTGTCTATTGATGAAAATGATTATAATATTTAGTACATTATAGTCATTTTTAAATATTATTATGTTTATTTATTACTCGTGAAAATTCAACAATATCATATATAAATAAACATCTTATATTCACATTAATATGTAGAATAAAATGTATTCATTTTTTATGATCAACGAACAAATGTATATTTTCTATTACTTTACTATTTTAAATAAATAGCTATAATTAAAGATATAAAAAAATGTATTTACGAGTTAATTTTTCGAACATTTATATAAATTAGATCTAATTGTAATACAATCGTCATGTAATGTATTGAAACCAATTAGCTTAAAACACTTTACATTAATTTAATCACTCATTGGCATCTGTCTCGTCCAACGAAATGGACACACCGATAAATTTATTGGATAAAATTCTAAAATGGAAATCGTACCTCACCATAATCCCTATCTACAACGCGAAAACAAGAACTTTCTTAAAAAGCAGGTTTCACATAATTATTATGATCATCTTTCTGATAACCAGTTATGTATTCACATCTAAAGAAATGTACCGATTAAGGAAACTAGTTGATGGTCCGTATAGCCGCAACGTAATGGACGTAATTGAAACCCTACTCGTCCTCATAGCCAATCTGGTGATGATCTGTGGAAGTGCATTTTGGAATTTTGATAAGTTGCAGATGTTGGTGAATAATTTCGAATTGATCGATTTCGAGTTGATGCGTGCTGGTGTTGATTTAAAAAATGAACGTTTGATTCGATTTTGGGCTGCTCCTAATATAATTTTCGTTTGTTTAATGCTTGCACTATTTTTTCTATGGGGATTTGCTATGAATTGGAACGGATCTGTGTGTTTCATTTTCGCACAATTTTCCATCTACCTAATGATGTCTGCTATTTTGCTACAGGCTGAAATCCTAATGGTGGTCAAAATATTCTTAAAGGCCTGTAATGACCGCGTTATGATTTTAAAAGATATCGAACAGGTGGAAAGGATCCTGAAGACTTACAGTATTATCTACGATCAAGTTGACTTATTCAATGCTATTTTCGGATGGCAGATATTGATTACGATGATACACGTAGTGACGATGGTCATATCCTGCTTAAATTTTTTGATTCCAAACAAAATGATGGAACTCGTTCCAAGTGCTCTGATTAATTTTAGTGGCTCCACGTGGGGATTGTATATTTTGGTAAGTGATCTTTATTTCTAACTAAACTGGAAGTAAAAAAAAGTTGTATATAAATTAAGTAAATAGACATTTATTACAGTATTTGGAAATTTGTAGATTCTTGAGGCTTCTTTAACCATGCCGAATATAAATGAAAATACTTTTCTTAACTTCGTTTCTATAACACTTTTTTATTTAACGTTGACTATAGGCGCGTTAAGTTGCCGAAACTTTAGTCAACGTTAAGTAAAAAGTGTTATACAAACAAAGTTTAAAGTGTTTTCATTTATTGCTGTCATAATTAAAAACGTTTTTATAAAACGGATCGAATTTTAAACAAAATAACAAATACAATACAGAATACAAACAATTAACAATAATATATTCATTAAGATGATTAAAAAAACAATAATTACATTAGGTGTATCCAAACATCAACTCAATTAACAAATAGACGTTACTTTAAACGGAACAATGAAAACGCCAACACGAGTTTTAGATGTAATACTAAAATGGAATTCGTTTTTGGGAGCAGTTCCAAACTATAACACAAAATTGAAGCAATTTTCAAAAAACAACATTACACTTTATCTACCGGTTATTTTATCATTCATGGGATACGGATTTTCTGTTACGGGAATTTTAGCCATAAGACAAACATGGAAATTATCAACGAATACAATTATTCTACTTTTCTGCGAAAATACGTCGCTTCTATTTGCCACCCTTTATTCAATCGTGGGAAATTCAACTTGGAATTTGGAAAAATTGCAAATGTTACTAAAAAATTTTTGGTTAATAGATAAGGGATTAACTGAACATGGTTTTAAAACAGTTAACAGCAGGTTGTTTTATTATTGGATATTTTCCAACATCATCTGCTTGATCTTCAGCGTGCTCTCAACTCTCAACGTTTGGATCAGTACATACAATACTCATTTCTTAAAATATTTGATTTATGGTTACACGGCCACATATATATTGATATCCATAATATTACTTGAAGTTATCATGTTGTTTGTGTTAAGACTTCAGCTTAATGGTTTGAATAATATTATTCGCAGTTTAAAAGATGAAAATCGTTTGGTGAATTTGGTAATGTTGCAAAATCTTATTTATGATCAAGTTGGAATTTTTAATGAAATTTTTGGTTGGCACATACTCTTCACTATTTTTCACGTCGTTGTGTTAATTGTATCGTCTATTAATCATTTTTTGGAAGTATACTTTATGCAATACGAAGAACCCATAACTGACCTGATCAGTATCGTTGGATGGCAGTCGTATCTTTTGGTAGGTATGAATTTATTTTTATTAATGGTTGTTTATGTATCTCAATGTATAATTCTAATAATTAATAAGACATAATCGTTCGTAATAAAAAGTATAATCGTCGTTAATTAATGGAAATGAATTAGGTAATGTAATTAAAACACTCTATTACAAAAGTGACCCAGTTTTCATGGATACACCATTTAAAACAATGGATACATTGAATAAAATATTAAAATTGAATTCTTATATAACTATAATACCCATTTACGATACAGAAACAAAAGCTTTTGTAAGAAGTTACCTTCATACCGCCATCGTCAGTGTTATACTAATAATCTGTCACATATTCGTATCCATTGAGATGGAACGGATTGGTAAACTACTTGGAGCTTCTGTTGATTCCAGCATCTTACAAAATTTGGAATACTCTATCGCTCTAATGGCTAATTTAATATCAATAATTGGAAATTCGAATAATAATTTTGATAAGTTACAAATACTAATAAGAAATTTTCATTTAATTGATCACGAGTTATTAGGTGTTGGTATTAAAGTTAAAAAAGGACGTATGATGAAATATTGGGCCGCACCCTATATTTTCTGCCTTTGTGCCATGCTAATCCTTTTCATCTTCTGGGGTTATGCTGTACGTTGGATCGGTATTGAATGTTCCATCTATATTCAAACCTCTATGTATCTGATTACGTCTGCTGTGTTTCTACAAGCTCAAATTTTGGCCGTTATATGGATATTATTAAAGGCTTGTAATAAACATATGTTCCAAATAACAGAAGGTAAACAAGTCGACGAGATGTTGAAGATTTACATACGTATCTATGATCAAATTGACCTGTTCAACATGATTTTTGGATGGCACATACTCCTAACGGTAGCGCACATGGTGGTAACTCTGTTGGCGGATATCAACTTTTTAATTTACAACAAAATAGGTATAAACTCTATGCTAACTTGGAATATGGTTGCGATGACAGCTTATATTTCGGTGAGTTAAAAACCGTGATTAATAAAACACTGAAGACTTTTTGTTGGTGTAATATTTTTGGGTTTTTGCAAAAAATAGATTAAATTTTATCATTAGAACTTAACGTTTTTCTTATATTCAATACGTGCGCGAAGCTATAATTATGCAAGAAAACTACTTTAAAATTATTCACAGTATTTACATTAATTAGGAATTTTCTTCTTATTACTCCAATATTTTAATTTCTTACTTTTTAACATTGGATGTTTATTTACTTTTTGTGGATATTCTTCTTGGGAACTTTTGAATACGCCATTTATAGACAACTCAGCACCTACTTGCTATTATCCACAGTTTTTCTACTACAAACTGAGATTTTGATGGTTTTAAGAGTGCAGTTAAAGTCCTGCAAAGACCGAATGCCAAGTTTAAAAGTTAAGAATTTAATAAGCATGTTAAGAAATTACAGCTTAATACACGACCAAGTTAGCTTATTCAACAGCATTTTTGGATGGCATATCTTTCTAACAAATATAAATATTGTGATGACAATTATGTCCTCCATACATTCTCTGATAGAAGACAGAGTTCAGGAATATACTTCGTTTGGTTTTATTAAATTTAACACGTTTTCGATAGGATATTACGTTTTTGTAAGTATTTTTAAACTAAATTTATTTATAATTATAAAATATCTAATATTACATATAGAGGTTTTAATTGAATTAAAACACAACACAACGATAATTCATTAAATCATCAAACCAATTAGCTTAAAACTCATTACATTATTAATCGAATTCGTCATTAGAGTCGTTAACGTGAAAGAAAATGGAAACGCCTATAAACATACTTGATAAAGTATTAAAATTAAATTCGTTTTTTGTCATAATACCTTTTTACGATACAAATACAAGAACTTTTTCAAAAAACCACATCTGCTCGAATATCGTAAGCGCTTTGCTGATAATCAGTTGCATTTTTTTGTACATCCGAATGAAGATAATGATGGACATATTGGAATACACAACGCTTGCTGATAATTTTCAGAAAATCGAAATGATCGTCGTCCTACTAGCCAATCTGGCCTCAATTTTTAGAAACTCGTTTATGAATTCCAATCAATTACAGAAGCTAGTGAACAATTTTGTTTTCATCAATTCAGAATTATTCCGCACAGGTTTTAAAAACCAAAGAGTTTTACGATTTTGGACAGTACCCACTATTTTCGTCTCTAGTTTCTCAATAATACACTTAATTATATCTGGTTATTCCATGAAATTTATGGGCTTTGAATACATATTTTATGGCCAAATCACCACCTTCTTCCAGTTAACCGCTATACTTTTGCAAACCTTCATTTTGATTCTTATTAAGTATCTATTGAAAGCCTGCAATGATCGCATTTCGAATTTGAAAGAGGAAGACTCTGTGAGGATTTTGTTGGAGATTTTCGGATGCATCTACGATCAAGTGGACTTGTTCAATGCCATTTTTGGGTGGCAGATTCTGCTTACGGTCGTACGAGTTGTGTTGGCCGTGTTGTCGGGCATCAGTGTTGTGATTGAGGGTAAATTGGAGAAAATCTTTTCAAATGGTGTGACTGATTTCAACATGGGCGCAACGGGATTTTACATTTTGGTAAGTGTACTTTATAGTTTTTGATGTGTACAAGTAATATTTTTGTGATGCGCTTGTCAATAAATAAATAAGTCTGTTAAATATGCAACAACAAAAATATTTGTGTATTGAGTTACTAATGTAATTATCTCATTTTTTTATTAAATTGGATAGGTTCAAGCTATTAAAATAGACAGTTAAACTAAACTCAAAGAATATTTAGTACTTAAAACTGCGATATAAAAACAAATTGTGATTCTTTTTATCTGTCATCTGTTTACATTCGTCTCAAGTGTCATCTGTCCACTATAATTTGTTAACTATTGTCTATCAAATGTCATATCAACTATCATTTCTTAACTGTCGATTCTCATTTTTTAAATGCCATTTTCCGAATGTTGTCTGATTCTTTCATTTGTTATTTATCAAATATCATTTTTAGGTTTGTTAATAGTGTTAAATGTAGATACCATAGTTTTGTTTGAAAGTTGAAGTTTGCTATCAGCTGTTTTTTTACAAACAGCATTTGCCAATACTATCATCTGTGAATATTGTTAAATGTAGGCATTGCTGCAAAAACTATAGGAATTATTCGTATACATTTTTGCAATAATCAACTGTCATCTCTCAATATTCATCTGTTAATTTTTATCACTAAATGATTTTCAACTATCTAGCTAAGCTAATGAAGAATAAAGTATCTTTCAATGGTTATTAATTATCATTCCCCAGATGTCATCATTATAATCTATTAACTGGCACCTGAGTCCCAGAGTACGGGGATGTTAAAGGCCAAGAAGTGGAAGATGAATACACAAAAAGAGGTGCAAATGTCACTCCTATAGGAACAGAGACATTTTGAGGACTCCCCATGACGCACAGAAGAGATGTGGTAGATGTTCCATCTCGACCTTTTCAGATCTATTGTGGATCCCTATTTATCTCAATGACCAGCTCTAGCTTTGCCTCTTTTATTAGGCCTCAACGCTTGGGTTTATAGTGCCCAGCTTTTAATATCTAATTCTTGCTAGGCCCTCGCAATGGTATAGAATGTGGAACGAGTCCTCTTCTTCCTCTAAGCAGAATCTGCATGGTGCTTCTTCCACCAGGCCTATTTTGCTCGTATGTTTGTTGAGCTTGCAGTGTCCTGTCATCAGACCTACTATTGTTTTGACCATTTTTCTGTCTTAGTTCAGAAGTTCGGTCGTGAATTTTGGCGATTGTTTTTGTAGGAACTGTTTCGCCTGTCTCTGTCCTGGTGAGTTCGTTCACCATGTTTGGGCCTGTGCCTCCACTCATGTTTTTATGCATCGTTTGACTGCTGTTTTGGAGATTCCGCAGAAGGGTTCCGGGCCAATTACTGCTTTTGACTTGCCTTGTTTGGCCAGTTCATCTGCTTTGTCATTACCCGGATGTCCTCCGTGTACTGGGACCCATGTGATTATTACTTTTTTTGTGACTGTCAAGTTCATTGAGAGCACATATACAGTCGGGACAGAAGACGCAAGCATTGGAACAATGTACCAGGCCTACGTCAATTAAAACGACTCAAGGTACTTGAACTCACAAGGACCGAGCTAAGATTTCACCAGCCCTCCGATGCCATTTGTGGAAATTGAGTAAAACAAGTTATTTAATTAGTAGTTACTAATAATGCACTTGATCTAATTAACAGAATACCAGGAATAAACATCATTCAATAATAATCATTAAATCGATGGCGTAACGATAATTAATAGAGGTACAATTTCGTAGAGTGTGTTTAGTTATAGTCCATAATAGTATTTAGCTGCAATTAAATTAATGTTTCAAAGAGAACAAAAACTATGTATAGATGAAGAGACTAGACGTGACCGCTCGAAATGTATTTCAAGTTAAAATAGGCAAACAATAAACGAATATTAATTATATTAAATACATAAAGATCTGAAAAAGGCTGTTTATGCAAGTACTACAATGTTTGAACTCTTTGAAACTTAACTTTAAGCTAAATTTAGTTTATTTCCTAGAATCATGGAGACCCAAGTTGAAAACTTAAGTTTCATTCTGAAGTGGACCTCGTGTTTAGGCCTAATGCCAAAATATGATTATCAGAAAGAGCGCTTTAAATCTAGCCGACGATTCTCGTGTTTGATGTTAGTGATGATGCTAATTTTCTCGATGCACACATTTTGGGTACATTTGAACCATGCTAAAATATTTGGATTTACAAGTAGCCTTCGTATACTGGACGCAATGAGCGAGGTGTTTATTGTCTTGGCTAATATCATCGCCATTCTGGGCAATAACATTTTGAATTTTAATAATCTACAGGATTACCTTGCAAACTTCAACATGATTGATTACGATTTTATCGTTTTGCACAGGATGAAACCTTGTAGGTTAAAACATACTAAATTAATCATGGTAATCATTCATATTTACCTTAACATCTTGCACATTACCGATTGGTATGTTTGGTCTGAACAAACGGTTTTCGTTGGTGTTAATTTTGGAATTTATACACAGCTATCAGTTTATTGGGTTTTTATGGTTGAACTATTAGAGTTATGGCTGTTATTGCCTCTTTATGGTAGATACAGAATGGTAAACGAGTGTATCAAAAGTTTAGAGAATGTGAAGAAGCCCGATTACGTGTTGGCTTTCCGTGTTCAGAATTTGACGAAGATTCATGGGATGATCGGTGATCAAGTTGACCTGTACAACCGTATTTTTGGCTGGCATATGTTTCTATCCATTGGTAACGTCTTTGTGTATACTTTGAAAATTATTAATGAGCATATTGAAGGTCAAGACTATTTGAATAATTTGCCGTATATTGGACTCATTAATATGATATTGTGGTATGTTTATTTTGGGGTAAGTAATATATTAATTTTAGAGAAATTGTTCATAAATTTCAATGAATGAGAAGGAATATAGAATTTGAATCTTATTTTTCTAATACTAAATATTTTTTATATGCATATAAGGTGAATATAGTAATTGAATTGTTAATAATAGTATATATTTCTTACACAGAAATTGTGTATGTTTTCCTTATTCTGAATTGAATTTTAAATCTATGATCTACTTAAAACTCTTATTTAATATTAATATATCTCCAGGTAACTCATCATTCAACATTACTTAAAGCTCGTTTAATGCAAGTTCTTTCAGACGTCTTCAAATAATTTTCCGTTTAATATAGACCCTTCACTTTTGAAAACTTATTTGTTATAATAACATTTATCAATATCATTAATAATTCTAGAGCAGTAGAGGTGATAACTTAGAGAGGAAGCTATATGTTGTGTTAAGCATTTCTTTCAACTAATAAACACGAGCCTTTTTTAGCTATTGTTAATCTATGTGGATCCAAAGTGAATTTGTTTTGATAACCAAATGTTAATACAATAATGAATGCATGCTGGTCTTCTTAATACCCAAGTGTGCTTCAATCCCACGATAAGTCATATGACAATCTTGAAATATCAGTTCATATACAGCTTAAATGTTTTCTGGAACGGCAGTCGATTTTGGATGGGCTTTACAAAATTCACTACAGCCACAATAGAATTCCGTATACCATCGGTATATAGTGATTTTTGAGGTGTTTCATCGCCAAAAGTTGAATTAAGGTCATCGATGCATTATTCTTGAGATAATCCACGTTGAAAGTTGTAAAAAAAAAATAATCGCACGGAAATGTTCACGTCTGAATTCCATTTCTTGGCCGACATTAATTTTCCATGTGATTGAAAATAACACAATAGCGTTCTGAATAAATACACTGACAAAAAATCGAACTTTACGTCAAGAAAATCGGTTGTTCATTATATTGATCATATAATTGAAACATATATATAAATAATGAATTAAAAATCGAAAATGAAATTAGCCAATACCATTTAATTATCTAAATTACTAAAATTTTAATGCATCAGTTGTGTTAATGCATTAACTTAATCAATTTACTCACTAAAACGAGTTACTTTGTGTATAAAAATGAAAACGTCGACACAAGTTTTAGACGTTGTACTGAAATGGAATTCATTTTTCGGCGTAGTACCCAACTATGATTTGAAATCAAAACGGTTTTCCAAAAACAATATTAAACTCTACGTGCTAGCAATTTTGACATTGATTGAGTACGGATATTCCATTTCAGGAATTTTATTTTTAACCAAACTTTGGCGACTGTCAAACATTGAATTGGTGTTGCAGCTTTGTGAAAATTCATCTTTACTTCTAGCCTGTATTCATTCAATCATAGGGAATTCAACTTGGAACTTGGACAAGCTTCAGATGTTAATAAATAATATTTGGTTGATAAATAATGAATTAGACGAGTATGGTGTTAAAATGGCTAACAAAAAGTTACTATATTTTTGGTTAATTCCAAACACTGTGTGCTTAATTTTTACTATTTATTCAATATATATCACCGCTTTTAACTGGAAATATCTGGAATATATAATATTTGCTTATGTAGCTGTTTACGTAATTTTAAGCATGGTCCTTCTCCAGGCATTAATTTTGTTAATGTTGAAGATGCAGCTTAAAGGTTTGAATAAAGTGATTTCCAATTTAAAAGATGCAAAGCATCTAGATAACGTGGTGATGCTGCAAAATGTTCTTTACGATCAAATTGAGCTTTTTAATGGAGTTTTTGGATGGCTTATTTTCTTCACCATCTGGCACGTTGTTGTCTCAGTAGTGACGTCTATCGAACATATTTTGAATAATGAAATACTCACTAAATCCGCTCTACAGTTTATGAATTATATTTATATTATTGGATGGGAGGTCTATATTTTGGTATGTTTATTATAATTTAATTCTACATAATTAGGTGTTTAATCGTTAAAGTTGGGAATTTTCCAGATGATTTTATAAAATTAAAGTTGTCATAATAAAAACGTCTTTATAAAACGGTTCGAATTGTAAACAAAATAACTCATCATTAGTTAACAATACAGAATACAAACAATTACTAATAATAATTCATTACAATGATTGAAAAACAATAATTACATTAGGCTTATCAATACACCAACTCAATCAACAAATAGACGTTACTTTAAAAGCGACAATGAAAACACCAACACAAGTTTTAGATGTAATTCTAAAATGGAATTCGTTTTTTGGAACGGTTCCAAACTACAACATGAAATTGAAGAAATTTTCAAAAAGCAACATTACACTTTATCTACCGGTTATTTTATCATTAATGTGTTATGGATTTTCGGCTGAAGGAAGTTTAGCCTTCAGTAAAACATATGCATTATCAATTAATACAACTATTTTACTTTTCTGCGAAACTACGTCGCTTTTATTTGCCATCATCTATTCAATCGTGGGAAATTCAACTTGGAATTTGAAAAAATTGCAAATGTTAATAAAAAATTTTTGGTTGATAGATAAGGGATTAACTGAATATGGTTTTAAAATAGTTAACAGCAGGTTGTTCTATTATTGGATATTTTCCAACACCATCTGCTTGATCTTTACCGTGCTCTCAACTATCAACACTGGGATCAGTACATACAATACTAATTTTTTTAAATATTTGATTTATTGCTACACTGCCATTTACATATTGATATCCATAATATTACTTGAAGTTTTCATTTTACTTGTATTAAGACTTCAGCTTAATAGGTTGAATAATATTATTGACAATTTAAAAGATGACAATCGGTTGATGAAAGTGGTGATGTTGCAAACTCTTATTTATGATCAAGTTGGGATTTTTAATGAAATTTTTGGTTGGCACATACTCTTCACTATTGTTTACGTCATTGTGTCACTTCTTTCGACCATTAATCATATTTTGGAACTTTACTTTTTACAATACGTAGAACCGATAATTGACTGGATCAGTATCATTGGATGGCAGTTGTATATTTTGGTAGGTATTCATTTATTTTTACTAATTATTATTTATTGATGTACCTCAATTGAATTTTTTGTATTAATAAGACATAATTTTTCATAATAAAAAGTACAATTAGTACATGAGTGGAAATGAATTAGCTAATTAAAACACTCCATTACAAACATGGCCCAGTTTTAATCGAACCATATAGATACATCATTTAATACAATGGATACATTGGATAAAATATTAAAATTGAATTCTTATACAACTATAATCCCTATTTACGATACACAAACAAAATCTTTTGTAAGAAGTTACCTTCACACCACCATCATCAGTGTTATACTAATAATCTGTCATATATTCGTAACCATTGAGATGGAACGGATATGTCAACTACTTGGAGCTTCTGATTCCAGCATCTTAAAAAATTTTGAATACTCTATCGTTCTAATGGCTAATTTAATATCAATAATTGGAAATTCGAATAATAATTTTGATAAGTTGCAGATATTAACAAGAAATTTTCATTTAATCGATCACGAGTTATTAGGTGCTGGTATTAAGGTTAAAAAGGGACGTATGTTGATATATTGGGCCGCACCCTATATTTTCTGCCTTTGTGTTATGCTGCTACTTTTCATCTTCTGGGGTTTCGCTGTACGTTGGATCGGCGTTGAAAGTACCATCTATATTCAAACCTCTATGTATCTGATTACGTGTGCTGTGTTTCTACAAACTCAAATTTTGGCCGTTATAAGGATGTTATTAAAGGCTTGTAATAAACATATTTACCAAATAACAGAGGGTAAACAAGTCGACGAGATGTTGAAGATTTATTTAATTATCTACGAACAAATTGACCTTTTCAGCAGTATTTTTGGATGGCACATACTCCTCACGGTAGCCCACATGGTGTTAACTCTGTTGGCAGATATCAACTTTTTAATTTATATCAAAATAGGTATAGACTCTATGGTAGCTTGGAATATGGTTGCGATAACAGCTTATATTTCGGTGAGTAAAAAAACACTGAAGTCTTTTTATTAGTTTTGCAAGTAACAGATTAAATTTTATCATAAGAACGCAACATATTACACGTTTTCCTTACATTCAACTTAATTTATTATTTATTAGATCAATCGTACACTAGGTTCATATTACTTTCCCTATATAGTATATATAGGGGGAGTATTGTTTTCGTGATTTTTTTTTGAAAATTTTTTTTTGCGGAAATATCCGTTTTGGGGCCCCCTGAGTCCATTACACTAATTTCTAGAAAAAAAAATTGTGTGTCTGTGTGTCTGTCGGTGGGCGCTGTATCTCAAAAACGAAAGATCCTATTGAGATGAAACATTAAACTTAAGGTTTTGTCGTTAAAAACTGGAACTGAAAAGCTTTTGGTAAACATTCATAGACCGGAAGTGTATGTTTACTCGAGGCGTTTTTTTGTTTTTTGGTAATATTTTTCTAAATGTAAAAAATTTTAAAAAACGGTTCCAACAAAAGTTAAAGGTAATAATAAACTCAACGAGTTTTATTTGAACATATTTTTCATAAAATTCTTAACTTTCGAGAAAAAAAATAAAAATTAAAAATTTTGATATTCTTTGCCAATTGCTAATAAACTATAAGAGTTACATAAAATTTATATAACAAATAATTATAGAGAATTTAAAACTAAACAAATTATTAGGAATAACTTTTTTGCGTAAACTTCATAGTTTTCGAGAAAAATATAGGGAAAGTACTATGATGGCCACATCACCATTTTTTTATTTGTTGGGATAGGTCAGTAGTACGTTAGTATTTGCTTTATTAAGGTGGGTCAAGAGTACGATTATATTTTGATTTGTTGTTGTGGGTAAAACTATGTAAAAGCCAAATGAAATTATTTTGTACTGAAATATTTGTTTAGTTTAACTTGCATTTATGTTTTAGTAATGTAATTGATTGGTCACTCTTATGCTCTTATTTCCATTACAGTAATTACAATGTTTTTTATATTAAATTTTGCAAATTAAATTTAAATATTTACAGTAAAAGAAATAATGCATTTTCATAATCGTATCTAATTAAACAACAATCCATTAAGCATTAGATAATTGAAACCAATTAGCCTAAAGCACTAAGGGAAATGTTCATTAACTCATTTATAGCCATACAAAATGGTCAGTTTTATGAATACATTGGGGAAAATATTAAAATGGAACACGTTCATCACCATAATCCCATTATACAACGCGAAATCAAGAACTTTTTCCAAAATAAACGCCCATAGTGCAATAACCAGTAGCTTGCTTATAATCACCAGTATTATTTTATACATCAACATGGAGAAAATGATGGTATTAATGTCGTATAAGCGTATCACCGATGCGATTCAGAAGTTCCAATTGGTCGTCGTACTTCTCGCAAATTTATCTTCAATCCTGGGAAACTCATTTTGGAATTGTGATCGATTACAGAAGCTAGTGATTAATTTCGAGTTTATCGATGCAGAGATGTTACGATTAGGTGTTGATGTTGGGTACAAACACTTGCTACAGTTTTGGCCTGTGCCCGTCATCCTCTTTGCTTTTATTCCATTAACACATTTTATCACAACTGGTTACTCGATGAATTGGATTGGTGTGGAATTCCTCTTTTACGGAATACTTAACTTCTACATCCAGCTATCAGCCGTTCTATTAGAAGCTGAGATTTTGATGCTTTTTAAGATGCAACTGAGAGCTTGTAACGATCATATTTTCCGTTTAAAAAGTGAAGAATGTGCGAAGAGTTTATTGGCGATTTTTGGATGTATCTACGAACAAATTGATTTGTTTAATGAAATTTTTGGAATTAACATTCTGTTTACGATTGTACACGTGGTGTTGTCGGTCCTATCGTTTATAAGTATTCTTATTGATAGCAACGTGCATACATTGATTTCGGATGATATCGGTTATTTAAATGCGGGGGTGATGATAATTTATGTAATGGTAAGTATAATTTTAGTGATTTTTTACCATATTTTTTTTTCGTGAATAATTTTCCACTTATGCTTGGTAAAACGTTATAAAATTGTTTATCTATTATTTTATACATTTAATATTAATAAAATCGTTCTAATATAGAATTCTGAAAGTAATAAATTTGATCAGTCGTTAGTTTTTTTAATATAAATTAAGTACTCTTTCTAATATAATATTTGCTACTAATTGTGTCGATTCTTTTAAAACATTTATAAACTAATAATTACTAAAACTAATTTCTAATTATTAGTTAATTTTTTACAACGTAAAGGACTTATATATTTTATTACATTTATAAACGATTAAATTTATAAAGGCCGAAAATATGTTGGATGCTTGAAGCCATAACTTTGTGATACATCTTGGATCAGGACTTAAAACTATACTTTAATATCACACACGAATATTAACAAAGTATAGTTTTATTTATCATCTGATAATGTTCCAAAAGCCGAAACGATTTAAACAAGTTAAATTACGAATTTAAAAAGTTCACTCATCTGTCGCATTAATAATATTTACTAATCAATTACATTAAAGAAAATTAATCTATCACATATCGATAATACAATGAATAATAAATAATTTCATTTGTATGATCAATCAGCAAATTAATTGTTTCTCCATTTAGTACCACGATGGATACACTAAGTCGCGTACTCAAATGGAGTTCCTATTTCGGAATACTTCCATTTTTCAACTCGACGACAAAAACGTTTTCAAAATTTCGACATCACTTAATAGCATTGACCATCATCATGGTCGTCTGCTCTTCGAATGTAGTTTTCGAAATCGATGGGGCTTCAGAGAGAATGGGCGCTACACGTTCCAGCATTATCCTCTACAAATTGGAAAATATTTTTAGTACTTTTGGAATCTTGAGTTCAATAATTGGAAATTTCACCTGGAATTTTAATAAGTTGCAGATGTTGGTGTTTAATTTTGAAACCATCGATACACAAGTGAATAAAATTGGAGGTAAAATTGATATGAAACCCGCTTTCAAGTTATGGTTAATACCTAACGTCTATTGTTTAATTGTTTCTTCAATTAACCTAATAATGTGGATTATTGTAATCGATCGTAATGCCATCATTCATTATCTCTATGGTAATTTTACACTTTACCTCATCACGTTATCTGTTCTTCTAGAATCGATATTTTTATTATATATTAAAATACGATTAGAAAGTTGTAACAACCTAATTATGGACCTGAAAGATGATGATCAATACGAAACACTGGCGAAGATTTTTGAGCTAATCTACGAACAGATTGGATTGTTTAATAAAATTTTCGGATGGCAAATTCTTTTCACTGAATTACACCTTACAGTAACTGTTTTGGCGTCTATTAATTTTCTTATAGAAAGTCGAATCAATGTGCTCGTGGTTACCTATGGGGGATACGTGACTGTATTTGCAATGGGTCTCTATTTAATGGTAAGTGGAAATTATTTACCTAATATTTTAAAGTAATCGCAGTATAATACTTTGAACAATATTGAGGATATTTAGTGATGAAAATATAGTAACTAACTTTTGGTAAAATTGGAATAAAAAAGCCAATAATTATTAAGTGAATAAAACTGATGATTTTAACTATGTTTAAAGGAGTTTATGTTATGTAAAAATACATTAGCTTGAATTTAAATAGTTTGTAGCTAGTCTAATATCCCGTACAATAATGTTACCCTTATTTGGGTGAAATCAGGTCAAGGTAAATATCGTAGCCCCCAGTTGGGCGCCAAATTTATATTCGGATTTTAAAAGTATTGATGAACTATTTTGTCATACATGTTAAAATTATTTATGAGTATAGTTTTCATCCTTACAAGGACATTGTCACACCTACAATACCTCATAAAAAGTTTTTTTCTGTAGTTTCGTCAAAAGTAATTAAAAAAAAACCTTTAATAAACAGTTTAAACTTTCACGTTTAAACTAATGAATTACATTCGAGGAAGTGCATAACAACCTATTAAAATCGATTGAATTTCTATTGTGTCAACACCAATTAACAAATTAAATTTTTCCTCAATTCCCGCATCACAATGGACGCGATAAGTGCGGTTTTAAAATGGTCTTCGTATTTTGGACTGAATCCATTTTACAACTCGAAAACAAACAGGTTTTCGAAATTCCGTTACCATTTGATAGTATTGGTTCTCCTCACGTTGATCTGTTCTACGAAAATAATTTTTGAAATCGATGATTTATCTGAAATTATGGGATCTACACGTACAAACGCAGCACTGCATAAAATTCAAGTTGCAACTGTTTGTGCTGGAAATTTGCTCACTATAATAGGAAATTTTACGTGGAATTTTAATAAAGTTCAGAATTTCGTGACTAATTTTGAAATAATCGATAATAGTCTTACTCGAATTGGAGGAAAGGTTAATTCGAAACATGTGCTTAAGTTTTGGTTAATACCTAATATTTATTCATTATGTGTTATAATAATAAACCTAATTATGTGGGCTACTGTTATGGATAAGAAAGCAGCTATTCACTACCTTTATGGAAATTATTCACTTTATCTCATCACATTATCAGTTCTTGTAGAGTCAGTGTTTTTATTATGTATACATAGACGTTTACAAGGTTGTAACGATGTTATTTTGGTGTTGAAAGATGAAAATCAATACGAGGCACTGGTGATAATATTTGAACACATCTACGAACAGATTGAGTTGTTTAATAAAATTTTTGGATGGCAGATTATGTTCACTGTGTTACACCTTACTATAACGTTGTTGTCGTCTATTAATTTCTTTATTGAAAGTCGAATAAATGTGATGGTTAATACTTACGGAGGATACCTGTGTTTATCTACAATGAGTATCTTTTTTATGGTAAGTGTAAATTTTTATGCTTTAATTACTCATCTTTTGCATTTTAAAAAAAATTGTTTCCATCCCAAGAATCTCAAACTCAGTAATATTTCGTGGTAAAATACGAGCATTATCAATTTTTAATCTTTAGAACTCTTTATTTTTTTAAATATAAATTTTTAGAACATTTCTTTAAGTGGACATGTAAAGCAAAATAAATCAATAAATCAAATCAAATCAATGCCTTTAATACAATACCAATAAGAAAAATATCTCTAGAGAACTCTTATATTTAGAATATATTTTGGCTATAATTCAACAAATTAATTGATTTAACATAGCAATTAATTCTTTATTACCACACTATAACTATATTAATTACCCTTAATTAAATATTACCACTGCCCAACCCTCATGATCAATATTTGTACAAGCCCAATTCAATTATATCAACAGGAAATGCTCGTTAATGTTTCTTCTATTCTCTAACAGAATGGACGGTGCAATTTTGAAATGGTGCTCGTATTTCGGAATACTACCATTTTACAACACCGGTACAAAAAAGTTTTGCAAATTTCGTTATCACATAATACTTCTCGTTATTCTCATGTTGATATGTTATTATAAATTAACACACGATATTGATAGTGGCAAAATTACGCCAGAAATGGGAGGTACAGACATCAACATAGTGATTTACAAAATGGAAATAACGATTGTTTTATTTGCCAATTTATATGCCATAATTGGAAATTTCACTTGGAATTTTAATAACCTACAGAAATTGGTTGATAATTTTTTAATCATCGATAACACTTTAATTCAAATTGGATGTAAGTTCGAAATAAAATGCATCTTTGTATTCTGGTTAACACTCAACATCTACTCTATAATTATTACTATATCAAATATAATAGTGTGGGTAATTATTGTAAGTGCCGGTGGTATCACTCACTTTCTTTATGGAAATTTAACGGTTTACATGGTTATATTATCGGTTCTTCTGGAATCGGTAGTATTAGCTCACATCAAAGTGAGGTTGAAGGTCTGTAACGAACAAATACCGGTGTTAAAAGATGAGGAACAGTACGAGACACTAACGAAGATTTACGAATGTATCTACGATCAAATTGACCTGTTTAATGGAATTTTCGGATGGCAGATTCTTTTTTCATTGCTACACATTGTACTAAATTTATTGGCTTCGATTGACTTTTTTATTGAAAGTCGAGGCGATGCAATTTCTGTAAGTCATGGAGGATTATTATATATATTAGGATCTGCTATCTTTATGATGGTAAGTTTGATAACAACAACTATATTTACTTAATATATTAATAAGTAATTTATTTAGCTTCTACTTCGTTATACGTCATTAATCAAATTAATTAATCAAGATAAAAATTGTGAAATTTATTTATATCAATTTACTCCAATAAAAAAAAACTCATAACAAAAATTAAACATAAAGATATCAATGTTAGTAACCATTCAATAGCGTTAATTAACAACATAATTCAATCAACAAATATGTACACAAAAATTAATACATTACAACCCGTAAACAAAATCGATAACATAAACTACGTTCAATTGTATCAAAATAACCAATCAGCAAATTAATTGTCTTTCCATGCTCTAACATAATGGACGCGGTCAGTCCAATACTACAATGGAATTCATATTTTGGCATCATTCCATTCTACAACTCGGAAACAAAAAAGTTTTCAAAATTCCGCCTTCACTTAATACCAATAGTCACCCTATTATCGTTAGGTTTTCTGAGGGATTTCCAAGAGAGCGATGGCTTATCGAAAGAAATGGGCGCTGATGGTATGAACAGTGTGCTTTATAAGGTCGAACTAACCGGGATCCTTATCGGAAACCTATGCACCATAATTGGAAGCTCGACTTGGAATTTCGATAAATTACAAACGCTGATGGATAATTTCAAAACCATCGATAATACCGTTGTTAAAATCGGTGGAAAAGTTGATACGAGGCGCTTCTTCATCACCTGGTTAATACCCATTATTTATTCTACAGCCATCACCTTGTCCAACTTTGCTGTTTCAATGATGACGATGGGCCTGGATAACTCTATACACCATATATATGTAAACGTATCAGTTTATTTGATTGCGTTATCGGTTCTTATGGAATCAATGTTTTTATCTCGTATGGAAATGCAATTAAAAGTTTGTAATGAACGAATTTTCGCCCTTGAAGATGAGGAGCAATTCGAAACGTTGATGAAGATCTTTGGTTTGATCTATGACCAAAATGTACTGTTCAATAATATTTTCGGATGGAATATTCTCTTTACCATTTTTCACGTTACCTTAACATTATTATCGACCATAAATTTTTTCATAGAGACTCGGGGTGCGACGATAACTGTGAATTTATTCTCATTTGCGTATGTATGTGCAATGATTCTTTATTTGATGGTAAGTTTTCTTTTAATTAATTTTACAAATAACTTCTTAACAACAGGGTTTGGTCTACATAAGAATTTTTTAGCACTATTTACTATCTTTAATGTGGTGGAATAAATAATGCTTAAGATTTTTTGTATTGATTCAGAATTAGGATACAATTTAGTTTAAAAAAAAACTAAACCAGAAAATAGCTTCTATAATCCTATGTTAATTCATTATTAGGCTAGTTAATTAGAAACAATTAATATTCAAAACTAGTTTTCTTTATAATTATTAAAAATTTCGATATGTAAACTGACTTGGTGGAAGAATTTTTAAGATTTGATCAATTGTTATTGAGTTATATTAAAAATTATAAAAAACAAATGACATCTGAAATTCGTTTTCTTCATAATTGCAATGATTTTACTATTTAGAATAACATGGTGGAAAAAATTGTGAAATTTGATCACTCTCTGCAGAGTTATGGCTAAAAATATTAAAAAACAATTGACATCCGAAATTAGTTTTCTTTGTTATTAGAAAGATTTTTGCATAAAGAGTTACTTTGTGGAAGAACTTTTAAAATTTGATCATTCATTAACGAGTAATGGCAAAAACTCTGAAAAAACAAATGACATCCAAAATTTGTTTTCTTCATAATTGAAAAGATTTTACTACTTAGAATAACTTGGTGAAACAAATTTTGAAATTTCATCATTCTCTGACGAGTTATGGCGAAAAATTAAAAAAAACAATTAACATCCGAAATTAGTTTTCTGTTTTATTAGATAGATTTTTATATGTAGAATAACTTTGTGGAAGAATTTTAAAAATTTTATCATTCGTTAGCGAGTTATGGCAAAAACTATTGAAAAACAATTGACATCCGAAATTGGTTTTCTTCATAATTGAAAAAATTTTACTACTTAGAATAATTTGGTGAAAAAAATTTTGAATTTTGATCATTCTCTGAAGAGTTATGGCCAAAAATATTAAAAAACAATTGACATCCGAAATTAGTTATCTGTTTTATTAGATAGATTTTTATATGTAGAATAACTTTGTGGAAGAATTTTAAAAATTTTATCATTCGTTAGCGAGTTATGGCAAAAACTATTGAAAAACAATTGACATCCGAAATTGGTTTTCTTCATAATAGAAAAGATTTTACTATTTAAAATAAGTTGGTGCGAAAATTTTTGAAATTTCATAATTATCTGACGAGTTATAGCCAAAAATATTAAAAACAATTGACATCCGAAATTACTTTTTTTTTCTTATTAGAAAGATTTTTGTATGAAGAGTAACTATGTGAAAGAATTTTTAAAATTTGAACATTCGTTAACGAGTAATGGCAAAAACTATAAAAAACAATTGCCATCCGAAATTAGTTTCTTTTGTTATTAGAAAGGTTTCCGCATGTAGAGTAAGTTTGTGGAAGAATTTTTAAAATTTGATCATTCATTAACGAATAATGGCCAGAAATATTAAAAAACAATTGATATCCGAAATTGATTTTCTTCATAATTGAAAAGATTTTAGCATTTAGAATAACTTGATGGAAAATGTTTTGAAATTTCATCATTATCTGACAAGTTATGGCCAAAAATATTAAAAAACAATTGACATCCGAAATTACTTTTCTTTATAATTAGATAAATTTCGATATGTAGAGTGAATTGGTGGAAGAATTTTTAAAATTTGATAATTCATTAACGAATAATGGCAAAAAATATAAAAAACAATTGACATACGATTTTTTTTTTCTTCATAATTGAAAAGATTTTATTATTTTTAGAATAACTTGATGGAAAAATGGCAGAGAAATTCTTACACTGATCGATTGTCACTATCAAATACATTTGATTTATGCTAAAAACTAAAAATCGTAGCTCAATTGTTTTACAATTTTTCAGTTTTTTTGCAATATCTTTTGAAATAATCTTCTGATTTAGAAAAGTCTTACATTACATAATTGTTAGGATCAAATAGATCTAATTTTCGTTAAAATATGAAAATTGTGCTTCAATTATTTTCCTATTTTTAGCTATAACTTCTAAAACAACGTTCCGATTTGGAAAATTCTTTCATCCATTAGTTACCAATATCGAATACTCTAATTTACTCTAAATACTAAAAATCGTAGCTCAATTGTTTTACAGTTTTTTGGTGATATCTTTGGAAATAATAGCCCGATTTTAAAAATTCTTGCACCGAATGATTTCCACTATCGAATATATTTGATGTATGCAAAAAAACTAAAAATTGTAGCTCAATTGTTTTTCAATTTTTTTGCAATATCTTTTGAAATAATGTTCTGATTTTGAAAATTCTTGCATCACAAGATTACTACGATCAAATACATCTGATATTCATTAAAAAATGAAATTCGTGCTTCAATTGTTTTTCGATTTTTGACGATAACGCTTAAAATAACTTTACGATTTGGAAAATTCTTTCACACATCTATTGTCACTATGAAATATATTTTATTTATGCTGAAAACAAAAATTCGTAGCTCAATTGTTTTACATTTTTTTGATGATATCTTTTAAAATAATTGTTTGATTTGGGAAATTCTTCCATATGATGATTGCCACTATTTACGTCAAAAACTAAAAGTCGTGGTTCAATTGTTTCCCAAATTTTAGAAGATATCTTTTAAAATAATGTTCTGATTTAGGAAATTCTTGCATCACATGATTGCTATGATCAAATACATCTGATATTCATCAAAAATCTCGTAAAATAATAATTCAATTTTGGAAATTCTTGCTTCGATCGATTGCCACAAATACATAAATTTTAATAGACAAAAATCTACAGATCGTAATTTAATTGTTTTTCGTTTTTTTGCGATATCTTTTTAAATAATATTCTGATTTGAAAAATTCTTCCACCAATTGATTATATGAATATGCAAAAAAATAAAAATCGCAGTTCAATTGGTTTTCAGTTTTTTTGCCATACCTTTTGAAATAATGTTCCGATTTTGAAAATTCCTGCTCCGATCGACCACCCTTGCAAAGATTTAAATTAGTCAAAAAACCAAAAATCGCACTTCAATTGTTTTTCATTTTTTTGCGATATCTCTTGAAATAATAATCTGTTTTCGGAAATTCTTTCACCGATCGATCAACATCGAATATACTTGAATTACACACGATTGCTATGTTCAAATACATTGAAACATTTCACATCTACAATTTTAAAGGTTTTATATGATATGATATATGATATCACCGTTTAGTTAAAGCCATTAATAACTCCTATAATTAAAAAAAACCATTTATTAATGTATTTAATCTGAATTATATTTTTTATTAATGTAGCATCAATATAATAATTGATATTCGTTTAAAATTAATTAACTTTAATTGAATTGATCATTTGATCATAATTATTTTTAATACCACTACAGTCATATTTATTATTTTAATAAAAACAGTAAACACATTACATTACTACTAATTAATTGATCGACCCAACTAACTCAATTATTCTGCAGTAGCTTTAAAGGAAATGAATACTCCAATAAATATTCTCGTTTTTGTTCTAAAATGGAATTCGTATTTGGCCTTAATGCCATTTTACGATTCGAAATCAGGAAAATTTCGTAAATCCGGATTCCACGCAGTTCTCCTAATTTTTATGATCGTTTTCGGAACTTATGGATTAATTTACAAAGCTGATGAACCACGTTCGAGTATGGGTTCCATGAAGACGAACACAAACTTTACCCAGGCTCTAATTGTGTGCGTTCTTTTGGGGAATATAAGCTTGATAACTGGGAACGTAACGTGGAATTTTGATAAGCTGCAGGTGTTAGTCGATAATTTTGTGATTATTGATGATGAGTTGAAGAAATTGCAATGCAGGATTAAAACTGGACGTGTTTTAAGGATGTGGATTGTAATCAACGTTTATTCCATTGTTTTAGTAATTAGTAATTGTGTAATTTGGATAGCCACTGTGGGTTTTGATGGAGTTGCGTTTCCAATATTTGCAGCTGTTTGTGTGCATTTGATTACTACTACTATTTTAGTGGAATGTGTTATTTTACTATACATTCAATTATATTTGAAAGCCTGCAATGATATAGCTAAGATTGAAGATGTTGGTGGGGAATGGCTTGGAGTTATAGCAAGGATTGAGGGGTTGATTTATAAACAGGTCTATTTATTTAATGATATTTTTGGTTGGCATCTTCTCTTCACGCATGCGTTTGTCGTGCTTACAGTATTATCAGCATTGGATTTTTTGATAAAAACTGATTTTCGTCCAAATTTATTGCCTTTGGAAATGAGAATCATTAGCTACGTTAATACAATAGCATTGACGTTTTATACTCTGGTAAGTAGTTATTTATAACTGCAATAAGTAGTCTTCCTTCTCTAGATCTTTATTGATGAAAGTTGAACTTACCTAACTTATCCATTAAAAGTAATGAGAATCGACGACACGATTTCCATAATTTATGAATGACTGCTGAATTTAACTTTTGTAACATCCAGAGCTCTATTATTTGCCTGAAAAATAAATTCAACGTTAACTAAAAATGAATTTATTTCCAAAATTAATAATTAACTAAATTATGAACATGATAACAAAAATTGAATGGCTACTTTAATATATGTCCTATAAATAAATAGAATTATAATAATTTAATAATAATAATTTAAAAATACGAAAACATTTCGTGAATCTATCGTACAACAATGAGTCTTACAAAGACTAGAAAACAAATTACTTGTTGAAACAATTAGTTACAAGCTAGGTGAAAAACCTATTTTCTGAATTAAATAACTATCACTACTTTTTACAGATGTAAGAGCGCCACCCAGGAATTGCGTAATGTAATTTTTTTATTTTAGAAAGCACGCGTTTCGGACTTGAAATGCGTTTCAAATTTTAAGACTTATCTGTATGGAACCGCTGTTCCTCCTCCTAATAGGTACGACACTTCTTCGATTACTTGTATCTCGATGATACAGGAAAGAAGTTGCCTTCGATCCGTAATCAAACATAACTCCAAAAAGATAGATTGAACAGCGGCAGCGTTTCGAAACCGGGACGGTCAAATGGTACGGACGTCTTAGTCGTCGTTATTCCGGTACGGTACAAGGACAAGGGCTCTATATTGTTAAGAAAACAATTAGAATCTATCGGAATTAAAACGGAAACTCACCTTCGCCACGAAGAGCCCAGTGTTAAAGGACAAACCAAATTATTTTGATGATGTGAAAAGGAACTCGCTCGCGCACGGCGTCATTACCCAAATAAAAACGTCGAATAACAAAAATTGTTTTCGCGGCTAATTGATTCAATGTATACAATTGTATGCAACCCAATATACACTAATTTCAAATGACATGCTACGCTTTCCGAAAATGCGCTTAACCTAATCAGTCAGGGCAACATTAAGATAAAACATTTCACCAAAAAAAAATCCATAGATAATTTAATTAAATGTGAGAAAAACATTTAATTGAATTATCCATGGAAATTTAATTATTACGTTATTACTCGAATACACATAGTAATTACTAAATACACTTAAGAAATAGCTTCTTATTACACATTACCGATAATTGATAATTTTAATATAGTGAACGAGAAATACGACAAATCGACTAATTAATTGTTGTTGAATTCTTTAAGGCAATGGACACGTTGAGTCCGATATTGAAATATAACTCGTATTTTTGTATCCTTCCGCTTTACAACTCTAAAACGAAAACATTGTCAAAATTCCGCTATCATGTAATAATTCCGCTTATACTCTTACCGGTGGGTTTATTAAAAGAGTATTTTGAAACTGATTATTTATTGAAAGAAATGGGAACTGTATCTAAAATCAACTCCGTGCTTTATAAAGTCGAACTGGCTAGCATTCTCATTGGAAATTTATGTCTAATAATTGGAAATTTAACTTGGAACTTTAAAAACTTACAGAAAATGGTTGATAATTTTGTAACAATCGATAAAAAGCTGGTTAGGATTGGAGCAACAGTTGATGAGAACAAACACGTGTTGGTTTTTTGGTTAATATCTAATGTCTACGCGTTAATCATCACGATAACCAGCCTAGTCTTTTCAAATAGTTTAGTGGGTGTAGGTTACGGCATTCCTTACTTGTTTGCATACATTTCGCTCTACCTTATCACACTATCAGCTCTTCTAGAAGCGGTATTGTTGTGGTGTATCAAGTTACGGTTAAATATTTCTAACGAGCAAGTGTTTGTGTTGTTGAAAGGTGAGGAAGAGTGTGAAGTACTGACGAAGATTTTCGGATTGATCTACGATCAGAATGTGCTGTTTAATAAGATTTTTGGATGGAATATCGTCTTCGTAGATTTCCACGTTACAATAGTGTTATTGACGTCGATTAATTTTCTTATTGAAAGTCCCTTCTCGGCACTGGCTCTCACTTTCCAGGGATTTGTATTTTTATGCTCTATGGTTATCTATTTTATGGTAAGTTTATTTATTTATGTAAAATTTATTGTTGCAGTGTTTTAAACACAACGATTTTAACCTGCTTCTTACCAATGTTAATACTTCTTATTTTTGATAATGTAGTATTTATTTCTTTGATCAAACTCAAGCCAATGTTGTATTCCTTGCTGTTTTTTGAGGTATTATAAAGCAATATCATTTACGATGTGTTCTAATGGTTTTACAATGTTATATATTAAAGTTTAGTTTACAGTTTAATCAGTAGAACCTTTTTCATAGCTTATTTGAATGCATTGTGAATCACTTCTCTTATTTTGTTCTTTTAGATGAGCATCTGAGTAATTTCTTTGACACGTTTCAGAAGTTCCTTGTCCAATTAAAGATAATTCCATTGATGGCTTAATTAAATGATTGTAATAATCAAATTTCCTGAACAATTTTTTTTCTGTAAATAAAGATGTTGTTTTGCTTTTTAGGCATTATATGCATATTAATTACCTGAAGTAATTAAAATAAATAAACAAGAAATTTCACTATTTTAACAGTGTAGATTTCTTTTTTCCATTAAACAGTTTTAAAAATAAATTATAATCGATGCACCTACACATTCACCTAATAAAGCGCATAACGATTCAGAAAACGTTTAAAGTAAATAAGTAAAATGCAACGTACGATCATTACACTGACGGCAATCAACGAATATTAAAAATAAAGTCAACGCGCGCATTTTCAATCCAGAAAATGTACTCTGAAACCTATAAACAATACATTAACGACAATTACATATTAGATAATACATCACACACTGTCCACCGTCGACATTTGTTTATGTTATACCGAAGGGAAAACAGCATTATATCGATTACCGTAATTATCACTATGTAAAAACGGACGTTCGATGTAATCCAATTAATGATCGTACTTACTTATATCGAATCAGTTTAGTAATATTTTAACTTTATAACGAACAATAACTGACTAAAGAATAAATATAAATACGAAAACTGAAGTAGCATTTTTGGCTTTTCTAATGGTAGCAACAACACTGAAGAAACGTTATGTTTAACATAAAGATTTAATGTATAAACTAAAATTCTCTAGAAACTGTTGTATTTAGTTTTAAACTTATGATAATATTGGCTGATAAACTACATACTTCTTTTTAATTTTATTAAAGAGCTAATAATGTATACCAAGGAAATATAAAATAATGTCACATAACTCGTGGTGAAACATTAATTAACCTTCTAATGGTAATTAATTATATTGACATTTATAAACAAAATAAAGACATTTTTAAAAATGGAAGTAAAAAAATACACCGTCTTCACTTCAACAGCTGAAAACTTAAAACCATTCTTACTAATCTCCTCCTTCACTGGAATACTACCATTTTACCACTATGAAAAGCGCAAATTCTACGCCAGAAAAATCTTCTCGTACTTCTGCGTCCTGACATCGATCGCTCTTAACGCGTACTCGTTCTACGGAAAAATGATAAAATTCTCAAGCAATGCATCGCTCGTAGTCCTCAACAACACTTCATTACTGATAGCGGCCGTCGTCAACATCATCGCTACGATAGCGGCGACCTCGAGGAACCTCCCAAAACTTCAGGCAATCTTCGATGGTTTCGATCAGATCGACTTCAAATCGCGCGAGTCTACCTCCATGAAAATCCCAATGATAAAATCAATCAATTACCAATTTTACGGCCTGCAGGTCTTCATCTTAGCCTCTGTGTGCTGCGATGTCTACATCTGGCATTTTGTATTGAGCAGCATCGCTGAGTACCGGTATTTCTTCAACGATGTCATACAAGTTTACCTCTTGTCTCATATGGCGTTCGTGCAGAGTAACATCTTGTTGAGCATTAAAAATCGTTATTACGTGGTTAATGAAGGATTGGAGGCTCTGGATGCGTGGTTGGTGAAGGTCATAAACGTTAACAACAGCGGGGATGCGGAATTGATAGAAAAGGTTAAAAATATCACGAGGGTGCACAATAAAATTTGCGATATCGTCGATTTGTTCAATGAGATTTTCGGTTGGCACATTTTATTATCGATCTTTAACATCGTCATCAGTCTCCTCGGCTGTATTGATGTACTATTGCAAACTGGCACCTTACCTTCTGCTAATATCTTCTTAACTGTTGTTTGGAGTGTTTTTATATCTGTGAGTATACATTAAAATAATGTATTTTTACAATTATACACAATTTCTTTATTATTTCACAATCAAACAGATTGTCTCATTCAACTTCTGAACGTTTTACAATCAGTACAACGGTTGCAAACGTTAGAGTATAAACGAAATCAAATAGCAGTAAACAATAAAGAAGAAATGAGACGTGATTATTCTTAATACAACAAAAATTAATACAGTTAGAATTAAAATAACATAAAAGCAACGATCTCTACTTTGATTAGTTCGAAATTATGAGAGTGGATCATAAAAACATTAAAAACAATTGAATATTTTTCAATGAAAAACAATTACAATTCTAAATCTAAAGAAATACTCAAAATTAATTGTATTTCTTTTCTTTTTCTTATAACATGTAAACGAGTTTAGATTATTCAAAATTTCTTTTCATTTTCGACATTAGCTTTTCGATATCTACATGAATTTAATATATAGAAAAACAATTATTTGTGATTAAAACATAGGGAATTTTTCAATTCATTGTAAATAGAAAACCATTAATTTTTTGAGCGAATAGATGAAAATAACATCGCAGTTTTGATAAATTTAATTCATTTTTGTTTTGTTTTAGATTCAAGGAATTTTGGTGGCAACAATGTGCGAAAAAGTGATGGATGAAGGTAAACGTACCATAGCCATAGCCTACAAGGCCATGCATAGATTTTCCACCATAGCACCAGTCAGAGACAAACTGTACGTCTTGGCCCAACAATCAACAGCAAGATGCCCGGTCTTCACCGCCGCCGGCTTCTTCAACGTGGACTTCGCCATGCTCTTCACATTCGTCAACCTCATCACCACATACGTCATAGTCATAATACAATTCTCAACACCACAACAGTAATAATATGTAATAAATTTAATTCTGATTAAGATCTATTGTTTACCCTACATGGCTCTTTTTTTACGATCAAAACCTGTAAAGGATAATCTCCAGACTTGAAATTACAAATTCGAATATTTTTCCGTACAAAAATCACTATACCTACTCCCCCAGGACAAAAAAATGCGTCAAATACATTAACGTCACGCTAGTTGAACAACATCTCCATTTCCTCGATCAAAATTCCCAGTGTAGAAGCAGAAAAAAACGAAAACTAATGGCCGATCAGACCTTCAAGTACTACTATTACACACCGAGCCAGTGCTACGTACCCGTGGAGTACTACATTCCCATGAACTGCTGCGTACCGGTCGAATGCAGCATCAGGTACGGCACGCCGGTCATACCAAGTCAAAACCAGTCGTTCCAGCAAGACCCGGATAAAAGAATAAGCGGCGAAAAGGAGAGAGGGGGTAAAGGTACTGAATGAGTACTGAAACGTAACACTGAAAATCAACGAAAACTAATCAAACTGACTCAAATCAAATAACAAAATTTTATCTATCAATTTTTGGTATTTGATTTGAGTCAGTTCGAAACTAGGTGTGTAAAGTCAAAAATGTATCGCACTGATCCAGAAATATCATCATGATACATCAACTGATTTGCCGTTAAAAATAAAGAAACTAAAACTGAAACTGTAATAGTTTTCATAAAATAAAGAAGAGCGTGACATCATAGTTATTTTATTACAATTTCTTTACTTTTTGCAGTTTTCTACAAATTAATAGGTAATTTCCTTTTGAACATAAAAGATCAACCTGCAGAAACAACAACCTTAAAACAATAATTTATTGTAAAATTGTTATTGAAATTTAAAAATTAAACCCTCAAATTTTATCATTAGAATTTTTGAATTACATCAGGCAAATTTTTCCAATTACAAGTCTAACTAAAATCGAATATTTGATTACCAATTAATTACATACAACTAAGAACATCCAATAAAACTATTTTTTTTTAATATTCAACTGTAATTCTTCATCATCATTTAAACATTACAGAAAATTCAATGCAAATTCATCAGTCTCCTTCACCTTCGATCATTCCTTAACAGCAACCTCCTGGTCTGCATCCAGTCGTGCAGGGACCCACGCAAAACGGTACCCCCGTGCAAAATGAGTTCCCATACGACATGGTGACAGTGACGGGCGTCGAGGTGGCAACTGGGGCGTAATGGGTGACCGGAACATAACCATAGCTTGGAGTGCAGTATGAGTAGCAGTAACCCCCGCTCACCATCTTCGAAGATTACTTACAGTTGAATGTGTATTACCAAAGATTTAGAAAGGATTCTGAAACGATGATGATAACGATTCTTTTTACTTGTTTTAAAACGTTTCCATAGTGATGAACGATGTGATATACATTACAGAGCATAGTTGATTTTTTTTAATATTTAGATATTATTTAAATACATATTTTCACCTTAATTTTTTTTCTCAATTAAATTATAGAAATTTCAAAAAAGTTTAAACCTAAAAAACTAGTCAGTGGCTCTTCTTGATGGGGAAAAATAATTAATCATTTTACGTTGAATGCTTAAAGCCATAACTTTGTGATGCATTTTGAGTCACTGTAAGTTTGATAATGGCCTTGTAAAGGTTGAAACTATAGTCACTGAATAAATTCCGTGCCTAATATTAATATAGTACATTTTTATTTATCGTCTGATAAAGTTCCCAATTTCATTGTTAAACCGGTTGCATAACTTTAATTAAAATAAAACAATTTCGTTTATTCTTTATAACTTTGTTCTTCTTGCTTAGATAAGAATTATAAATACAATACATTTGGAGTAATTTTAACAAAGAAAAATGTTCTAAAATGATCTATTTAACTATCTTTCTAACAAAAATAACACAAGCTAATATAATCTCAACACTACTATTCAAATATTCAAGGTACGGACATAATTTATCAGTTGAATAGTAACTAATAAACAAATTTAATAACAATTTTCTTACGATTTCATTTTATTTTTAAGCTAGTTATATATAAAAAAAATTAAATGTATGTACAGTTGCATAACCCTAAATATTCTATGGTTCAGACTGTTATTTCCTAAAATTCCATAATCCATTTATTTAAAATAAAACACAATTTGTTTCAATTTCACACTTTTTTTAATTATAGTACCTTCATAATTTATTCAATATACTGTATTTTCATCAGACAGATGAAGTATAATTATAATTGAAATACATATAATTTCATTTAAAATTTTAATAAGAAATAAAACATTGTTTTTAACTTTTGTAATAGATTATAAAATTATCAAGCGAGATAAAAATTTATAATTTATAAATTGATCTAAACACTTCGACAATTTCGTATTCAAAAATATCTAATGCCTGGCGGTGCATTAGCACGTGGAATAGTTGTTTTAACTATTAGCTGTTATATCTTGCATACGTTTTATGAGATAATGGTACAGTAATGGTCGGAGAAAGAATTATTTCTCATTAACAAATTTTATTTCCAACAAACAGAATCGATAAATTAATTCTTTATTTAATATACACAAAAATATTGAGTTAAAAGTAAAGTAGAATATCTAAAGGTCTATTTAACATTCTCCTTAGTTTAAATAATAAATAAAATCATGAAATAAACACTTAACAATTTAGTATATATAAACTATAAAATCATTTTTTAAATTACCTATGATTATTATTATTCAATTGTTAATTTGGTTGCATAACTATATTTAAAATTATAATTAACTTTATATTTATATACAATTAAAAATATTTAAATAACAAACAATGGTAATTATTTAAATAATTATTTATAAATAATATTTCGGATTTATTAAAACTCTATTGTCATGCCGAGTGTTTCTTTTTTTCGGTCCGGCAACGCCGAAGAATTCAAACCACCAACTGTCATTACCGTCAGTACTCGTTGAAAGTTTTGTGAAATCGTTTTCGCCACATAAATTCGTCTTTTGTGCCCGTCTATGCAGAAGTTTTACATGTGGTGAGTAACAAATTTATCACTAACCGTTATATGCATCTATAAACCGGCCACAGTAGACTCGTGTCTGGAAAAATCCAAACTTTCCACGAACAGAAAAAAAAAATTGGCCATTTTCGGTTGAACGAGTTTTTGCGTAAATATGAATGGCAGATGAGTGAATTTTAAAGGCGATTAATGTAGAGTACGTTCATTAAAAACCGTGGCCGTTCAAGTGAAGATGTGTAAGTGTGTTTTTTTATTACATTATTAAGGTGTAATATTGAATAGTGTTAGTTTTTAATAACTCTTTTATAGGCTGATACGATTTTTCTATAAAAGAAAAAAATAGTTTTGAATGATTGCAATAGAATGAATGACTTTGTGAGTTACATAATTGTATTTATTCATAAGTTAAAGCATACACAATCTCGTATTTAAATGAGTTTTGTTCTTAGTTTTTTATTTAAGGTAATAACAAATTAATAGTCTATTGATTTTAATGTAAGAAACTCATTTCTAAAATATAATTCCTTTGTCAGAAGGAATGATCAATAATAACAACAAAGGAAAAGAAATTATGAGGATTTCGATCATTTATATAAAATTGTAGTTGATGGCTTATTTTGAAAATTAATCAATTAATCGGTTTGTTATTGATAATATTCACCTTGTGAACAAAATGTACATTTAATACTAAATAAACAACTGTAGAAGTAAGGAATAAACTGAGTGTCATTTTAAATTAAATAAAAATCTACAATGAAGAAAAAAATTTGTAAGATTTTGATCAATAAAAATAATAAATCCTGATTAGCTTCAACAATAATAATAATAGTACTGAAAGTATTTATAAATAAAGATTTATAAAAGAAAGGTAATTTAAAGGATATTAACTAAAAATGTATTTGCTTTGATAATTAGTTGTGCAAATATGCAAATTATATTTATTTACATTGACTTCCTAATGATGTTTGTAGTGCAGGTAAGGCCCAGAGGGATGATTTAAGTACTGCAAATAATCCCCACCACTTTGAAAAATAAAAGTTTGGCTATATATTATAAAGAAAATAGTTTTTAATGTACAATCAGTTTCATCAAGTAAAGAATGCATTTGATTTTAATGAAGCTATTTACAATTTGGTGATTTTATTAATTTATCAAGGTGAGTGTATAATATATAATAGTTTTACACCCTTACATTGGTGTATAAAGGAGTAAAAAAAAATTGAGTTGCCTTAAGATTACACGAATAAATATCTATTAAAAACAGTAAACACTTTATTAACAATTAATTTATTACGATGTATGTACTTGAAATATAAATCTGTAATAGCTAGATATCGTTTGAAATGGAGTGTTTTTTCTAAATGTAAAAGATAGAAAATTTTATTAACAAGTTAAGGTAATTGAAACAACCTTTCATCAAAACTTTACATTTTCAAAATAAAAATTTAATTTGAATGGCAGACTCATTTAAAGAATGGCATTTCTAATTTTTTAATAAACCAACAAAAAGGTATTAAATTCACTAGATTTTTTTTTGTTTATTCATTATTTTTGCCATTGGATTATTATCAATGAAAATGAAACATTTCTACATTAAGGAAAATAATCTCTGTATAATAAATGAAAAGTGTTAAGAAAAAATATGCAAACAAGTTTATTCTTTTCTTAATCCGGTTCCATTTACCCTTTTGAGTGTTGGAAACAAGTTTATTTAAAAGAAATATTTCAATTTGACAATCGATAAATATAGAAAATTTAATAATCAAACAAAATTAGTAATTTAAGTGTTACATAGATTAGAAAAAAAAGACAATTTATGAAATACACCATTTTTATTCCAAATTGTTTCAGTGAAGATGGGTGACTTGATCAATTTCAACAGCCCCGCTGCTTTGAAACTACAGTTCGACACGCTCCAGTCGCACACGAACAACACTGCAGCAACAGATCGCTCCTTCGACTTTTTCAGCAATTCCTTTCAGAATGCCTTCGATTTGGGACGCGAATCGATGCCTGGAACTGGCCGACCGTCGATAACCGGCCGTGAATCCCTGCAGATCCTCACCGATCTACCCAGGATGGGCGAAGCTGCCCTCTCCCTCATACCCAACAATACTGCGGACCCGTTCGCGAAATACAACGCCGATTTTCCGGAAAGGCCCTCGTTGACGGGCAGAGAGTCGTTGCAGATTTTACACGACATCCACAATCTGCACGACTTGGACGTGGACTGCGGCAGGGAATCGTTGGGCATAATCCAGGTGAAATCGCCCCAGTTTAAATACGATGGTGAATTCCTCTGCCCGCTCGATGTTTTCATTGGAAATTCAAATTTATCGTTAAGTCCGTTGAATACAGCGTTTTTACACCCTAGTTTATGCGGCAGTAAAAAATCGACGATTTCAAGTATATCGTCTATGTTTACGAGCAGTTTGGAGCCGGAGATTTCGAAGATTTACTCCATCAGCACAATCGGTTCAACAGGTGCCGAATTAAACCTGGGTTTTATTGAAAGTAAACTAGGCGCGCGTGAAAGGGTCCATAGTGAAGCGGTTGCTGAAAAGCAAGGAAATGTTTTAGAAGAAGTCTCTAAGAGGAGATGCGTCAGCGAATTAAATAAGAAAAGCTCGTTGAATGGCAGCAAGCATAATTCTAGTCTAAATGAAGAAAATGATGATGTTTTTGTAAGTATATCTCAAAGAATACATGTTCATATTTTACTCATGTAATTAATAAATATTAATATATATATATATATATATATATACATATATTCAATGAACATTTCTACCCCCATGGGTGTAGGCCTTAATATTAATAAACATAGCAATTATAATTATTAGTTTAATATCAAACGAATTTTATTTTATAGTATGATTCAATATTCATTGAAGCACATCACTTGGCCTCAAAAATGGCCGATGGGTCCATTTTGGATGAATGTAAGTTTGATTTAATTAAATTGTATGAAATTGAGCTAATGATAATAACATCTTCAGCTTTTGAAACGAATAACATTCTGGACTCCACTCCACACCCTGAATGGGACGCATGCGAAGAACCAGAAGAAGAGCAGCCTAAATGTAAAACCGAAGACGTGTTTAAAACAGTCGACAAACTCCTTCCCGTGATCAAACTCAACGATGTCACATCGGAAATCACGGAAAAAGATGATAGCAATAGTAATAAATCAAATAATTCGACGAACGGTAGTCGGAATGAATGCATGCAGAATTTATCTGATATTTTCAATAACGAAAAGAGGATCAACGTCAGTCGCGCCTCTAGTACGTCAGCTGGTTCTAAATCGCGCGACGCCAAAGAGATTCTGCAAAATCTCTCCGTCATTCTCACCAGCGACTGCCTCGACACGGAACAAAAAATTGCCGGGCAAAATCTGTTGTACAATCTCGCCGATATCTTATGTGCCGACGAGGAGAAAAAAAGCGAGAGTTTTGAAGATTCCGGCCATTCCTCCTTCGAAGCTGAAGGTAAGGTGAGCGACGAACAGGAACATAAGAATTTTGAAGTTTTGGACTTACGGGTACAGCATGCGGATAAGCCGATTGATCTTTCCATGAGGTGTAAGGGATTGAGCCACTCGTTCAGCTTCCCTAGTCCTAAAATGCCTCCACCTAAACTATCGAATAATCTCAAATCCCAGGCGGAGGCGATGAAGAGGATTACCGCGAGTGTAGAAAGTAACATCGGCAGTAACTCCAGGCTGAATGGACTTTGTAATAGCGGCATCGGCTCGAAATTAAAGCCCAAGAAGACTGAGGAAAGTGCTGCTTCTGCTAAGAAGGGACCACTCAGAGCTATAATTCCACTCAATGTTATGGCCAAGAAAAAGGGTTAGTGTTTATTTTATTATTCGATAAGCTAATTTAATTAAATAAGTAATTGTGGAGGCTTTCACTTCAGGATACATTCTGATAATTCAAAATATAAAAATCATTAATTTCTGTAAAGAAGTGATACCAACAAAGTATTTGATTGTTTTATTTATTTCAATTTAATTAAACCCTTTTTCTCCAACTGGTTTTGACATTGTGAAACTGAAACAAAAGTGTTTTAATCAGACAAGTTAAGACAAAAATGTTTCTCCACGGTTTAAGTGAGAAATTAATCATTAAAGCTAATTGAATTTTAAATTTGTTTTCAGAAATAGAAACAACAGTACCAAAGCCTAGAAGATCGAAAGTGAACGAAACGCCGCCGAAAAAGTTATTACAGGAACCCATTTCTAAGCTAAAAAGAACAAGTACTCCAATTAATGTAAGTTAAAGAAAAAATATATTCATTCATTCATAAACATCCCCTTCTTTTTTCCGGATGGAGGAATAAAAAAATCTATTTTCAAGTAAATTTTAAGTTTTGAATATTTATAGTGTAGTACTTTAATATTAATTTGAATTAAGATTTATTTTTCTCTGGCAGGATTCGAAATTGAAGCCAGTAGCACAGTCAACCCCAGATGACTGCAACAAATACACAGGCAGCAATTCACAGTTTAAAAAGAAGTACACCTGTCCAGTCTCGCCACTAGCCAGGCCACAGATGAAATCAAAATTGAGGTGTGGTTAAAACAATCATTTAAAGTAGCTTTATTTTTAAATTTAAATTTTTCTTTCAGCACCTCAGTGGTTTTGAATAAATCTGACTCGCTACCCGATATAGTTAATAATAACAACAGTAATGCGTCCGATTCTGGTGCTAAAAAGGGCCTAAACCGCAGAAAGTCTGCCAGTGATTTAAAATCTTCGAATGGAAGGATGCCACTCAGGCGCAGCTATAGCATAGGAAAGGAAAACCATCTGAGGAAACCCGTGGAGAGGAGCAAACCTATATTGGAAGTTGATTCTAAAATAGAGGAAAAGAAAATTCCAATTCGTGATAACTCCCGGGGCAGTCTGATTAAACCATTTAATTTAGTGAGTAACAATTTATCTATCTTTAAAAGATGTGGTAATAATAAATGACTGAAGACAAATTAAAACATGCATCCCTTTTTTACACAATATATTTAAAATTTTGGCAATAAATGTAACCTCATTAAAAGAAAGTGAGAAATTAAAAATAGTTTTGTGAAATTACTTCCTAATGAAATAGCAAATAGAGACTTTTTTGGGATAAAAATGTCTTACCATTTGACGAAAAACAAATCCCTTAAGTATATGTTTATACAAATAACTATTTTCTGTTTAATTTCCAGATTGCCAAATTGAAGGGCAGGAGGAAGTCTGAAAAAGCAATTCCTAGTTAAATTATTGTTCCCATGTGATATATGTAAGAAATAATGTATGTGTTTTTATTAATAAAATGTGATTTAATAGTTTTTACTAAATGACAAGATTTTGTTTTTTTTTTCTCAATACTTCGTAATACGTTTTTTTAAATTTATAAATAAAACACTTTTTAATATCACAATTTATTATTTAGTGAAAGTGTTTAATTTATAACAGAAAATTTGATCTCATGGTTGTACAGTTTAAAATACACAAATATTTTCATGTAAAACATTTTAATTAAAAGTTACAGTATGTACAGAAAAAGATGTTCTATGTATAAATAGTAATAATTCAAACACCAAACGTCGTAATAATTAATTTCAGGAAGCAGGTACAGTTCCACAAACTGAAGCACTAGTTGCCAAAGATTGTATGGATGGAAAACAAGTTAACAAGGGGGTCAACAGAGAACCCCCAGAAGCACCAAATGAGTATTACGTAAAATTTATCACATTTTTTAATTGAGCTTAAAGAGTAACTATGAAAATAGTAATGCTGGCATGTTCTTAAGGTTATGCTCAATTATTTAAAACAATTTCATTGTCTCTTATTATTTTCTATTTTATTTCCTGAAAAACTACTTGAATAAATTGATGTTTTTCTTTGCAATATTCTTAATTCAATTCAAATTCAAAAATGTGTGTACTCCTCAGATCAGACACTGATAACGTGTCTATGATAGAACTTGAATTAAACTGATTAAAATAATTGAGCACCTTTTGAAACATTAGAAAACTCTACTCAACACCTAACCACTACACAAAACATTTCGATGTTCTAAATGAAAACTTAACCTACAAAATTTCTTATAGGATGTTAAGTAACTTTAGTATCATTAATATTCACAGGTCTTCTTGGCCACACGTCTTTTGCACAGAGGATCTCCTTTTTTTCCCAAAGGTCAGCAAAGTCCTTCTCCAGCGGCCTCAAATATGTATCCAACCATTCGTTTATCGTGTAGTTATCATAAACATCAAACATGGCGTACGCCATACTTGTAGCAATCTGTCCTAATTCTGATCGCATCCGATCCAAGTTTTTTGTGACCCCCTCCACATACACAGGACTAGAAAACGTGTGCTTGACGTTGAAATCGTTCATCCAGCCAACGACGCGCGATTCTTCCACTATCGTCGTATATTCTTCCCTCAATTTGCGTAGATTTAAGGCGCCCTCGAGAATTTCCGCGCCTGGAAACGTGCATTTCGGGTTACCGAATGACGGACCAATCAGAGCGTATGGTCTATCACAACCTAAAACTACTGCGACCTCTGTGGGCGGAATAATTGGCGAGTCGTTATAGCCTAAAACAATAATTTTATTAGATTAATGAAATGATCAAAAAAATGAAATTTCTAAGATTGAGGTATTAAATTATTGTTTCCTTGTCAACAGTTTTCAGTAAAATTGGGTCTCTCCAGAAACAGAAAGATTTAAATATGTATTAAAATAAATAATATTTGGGCTGTTTACCTTGTAACAGCCTTAAACACATTGCCAAAGAAGGAATACTGACAGGTAATAGTTCACAAAGAATAGCAAAGTGGTCATATCTCTGCCAGCCGGTAATAAGTACACCTTCAAAATTTGTACTCTTCTTATACTCCGAAACAACTCTCATCCAGGAGCGGTGATTCTCAACATAGTGGAGAGTTTCAGAAGTGTATTGGTTTGCACCAGTTGCACCTTTGAAAGCACTCGCTATCCATAATTTGGGGAAGACTGACACATACTTATCCAATATATCAGGACCTTAAAAAAACACAATATTATTTAATATTCATTTAAAATAACTAATAAATTCAGATATAATTTCAATCAAATGTGTAAAGATTAAGTAAATAAATGATTAAACTAACAATTATAAATTTGCACCATTGTACAAAGTATATTAAATATTATCATAACTTTTTACTTTATTGTATAGTTTTGAGAAATAATCAAATAAAATAAACAATACTATTAGCCAAATATTTTCTTTAACAATAATATAAACTCACCTAAATAGTCATAAACCTCTCTATTATACTTCCAAACAACAGGAACAACATGTTTATAAATCTTACTAGCACGTAAAAGAGTGACATCGACATCCCTAAGCATATCGTCCCAAATTAACACCTGCACATTTCTCGTCCTCTTGACAATACCAGCGACAGTAATAACGTGATCCAGGAACAGGTTTATTTTATTCCAACTGTTTTTAACAATCTTGTTGTAGCAGTTATTGCAAACACCCAAATGGTAGACTTCATCACAGCCAATGTGGATCATCTTTGAACTGGGATGGGCGTATAAAATTTGGTGGATCATTTGAGTCACCACCGATATGGAACGGTTGTTGGAAGGGCATATTGCTTGCGGATATTGCTCGACCTCACGTAGGTCCTTGTATTCGAATAATTTGAGCACAAATTCCAGGTGACCAAAAGTTTGGATTAGAGGGATCACTGATAAATTATTTTCTATTGCTAGATTGTTAATTTCCTGAATGTCATCTAGAGTGTATGCGTTTAAGGCTGGAATTGACTTTAAATCACCTGAAAATATTTAGAATTTAAAATAATATAAGAAAATTAAGAATATTTATTTAAAAAAATTAAATCTATATACATATTTCACACACAAAGCGACCATTTGAAATTATTGATAATGATAAATATATATCTGGATTTAATTAATTTAAAGTATGAAGAATTTTTTTAGAAAGGGATTTTATATTATAAATTAAGATTATCTTCATATAACTCATCTGAACAAACCATTAAGAATATAATGAATAAAACTACAAAGAATTCTTAAATCTCAAACTTCCAACAATATATAATATTGTCTATGTTATTGTCTGTAAATTAATGTAGCAAATATTATTTTATTTTAAATATTATTTTGTTACCTGAATAAGGAAACATATCTTCGTATTCCATCAACACACCGTTAATCCCCAACTTCTTGAACAGTGGAAATATCTTCCTGAAATAAGGAACTTTTGGTGGTGCACCTTTTAAATCGATGTGTACGATTTTCTGCCCCTGGAACCTATTCAGTCTCGTCTTGTCTGAATTTACTGTGTCCGACTCGTCCTCCATGAAGAAGGGCTCAGCCTTGGAGCTCACGACGCCGCGTTCGATTTCCTTGTCGAAGGCGAAATAGGTGATCAGAATGAGCACCATCAGGACCACCAGGATCACCCATCCGAAGGGGCGCAGCTTCGTCTTGATCATCTTGGGGGATGCGGTTTCTTCACGCATCAGTGCGGCAGCGGCATCGTTTTATGATAGTGCGTAATTGAGGCATCGTTCAGCCGCACATTTCATGATTTTCATGGAGCGGTTGAAAATATTGAAAGCCGAATAAAACAACCGCCTCTTTTGTTTTCGTAAATTCTGACAGTTGGTTTTGATTAAAACCGGCAATACCTCGAAACGTCAATGAAAGGATTCAAACAATTATACCAGTGGCGTAACGTGTGGGGTCACAGGGGAGTCAAGAATTTAAGAAATAGCTATGCAAAACGTTTTGAATGTTTAAAATACTATCATAATATATAACCACTTTTCAGGCTCTTCCAATGGATTAAAATATTGAAGGTGTAAAAAAAAAACATTGAAACATATGTTTTTGAGGTTAATTTAATTAATAATAAATGTGTTTAACATTTTTATAATTATGAAAATACATCACGTTTCAATTAACAAGCCAAACACTATAAATTATATATATTTGTAAAAATCACTTTCTTATTTGCGGTTTCTTTTTGCTTTCATCCCTTTCTTTGCACCCGTTTTTGCTGCATTGATGATGTGCTTGAATTCGCCTATGTGTTTGCGTTTTTTCCTTTAAAAAAAAATCGAGGATTAATTTAAATATTGATCACCTCATTGATGATGATTAAAATACAATTATATTACAGGCTAGCATTAATAAAAAAGTAGCAAGACTTACCTCTTATTTAAAGTACTTCTTTGTAGTGGAAGGTATGCATATGGATCTAATTTTCCTTTTTTCTTTACATCACCGGCTGCCTTCTTAGATTTATACTCTGAACCAGCACCATTCTTTACTGAACTGGCAGATGATGTTACATTCCTGTTAAAAAAATAAAAATTAATTGCTTGTATTTTCATATTTGAATAATTAAAAGCTAAGAATTTTTTTATTACCTGTGGATTCCAGAACCACCTGGTTGGTACTTCATCTTTGATGACAACATACTACTAGCAACACTGCTAGCGCCACTACTCCTTTTCCGTTTTCTGTCGCGTAAAATTTCTGTTTCTGCTGTGCTTAAAGCGTCATTATCTAAAGAAATTGATTATTATTTTTATATACTATAATTAATTAATCAATTTGATGACTCAGACTTAATTTAATTAAACAAATTTATTAAAATGTACTAACCTGAATCTGAGTCACTTCCAAAGCCAATTTTATCTTTCTTGTGATCAGTTTCGTCATCAGAATCAGAGACGCAACTATCAATAATGAGTCTACCATCTGGAGCAGTCTTGAATCCCCTGTCTTTAACCTGTTTCTTCTCTGTTGTTGGCTGTGGTGCAGTTGAAGTACCTGGTTTTGTTGCTAAAATCACAAATAAAAAACAATTTAATGAATTATTAGTAATAATAATAATAGATAATGATGAATTGAAGAAAAAATAATAATTTATTTACCTGTAATTTTACTAATAACGGTCGGATCATTAAAATCAACTATACTATCAGCATCCTCCTCAATGTAAGCACTGTACTTCCTCTGTGACGGCTTACTCTTAGCCTCACCCTCGTCGTCGAAATCAGAATCAGAATCCGCCAAAATCTCCTCAATACTCTTCGGCTTCGTTTTAACTATATAATCTTCCTCCATGTCAACGTCAGCGTTATCCCTCTTCTCCTTCTCTGAATCCTTTTTCCTCTTCACCCTGTTCTGCATCTTTCTAATGTTCCTGAGTCGCTTGTACATAACTGTGTCTGTTGTAGGGACATGCTGAATGACAGAATCGCATCCGTATTTCCTCACCAATCGGTCTAATAAATTGCGGATTTTTAATCTAAAATGCCGCTTGCAGTCGTCTTGCATCGCGCATAATGATTTTATTAGCGTAGGCAGGGATGCAGCTATCATCGGGCTCGGTAAGCTGGTGGTGAATACCTTGATGAAACTCATGCAAGAACCCACGATTTCTCTAGTTGGAACAGACATTAAATGGGAGATGTTATCTAATATAAGGAGTATATTTTTTTGGCCTATTGCTCCAGTGAAATGATGTAGTATCGAAGCTAGCGCTAGAATAGTGGCGCTGATTAATTGTGGATTCCCTGCTAGACCAGCTATGACCATTGTGACAAATTCATCAAGTTGCTGGTGACTTTGCAAAATATCCCCTATTGTGTTTAATAATTGATAAGCAGCAGTACGACAACGCCCATTCACGTCTTTACAGCACAAAATTGCTTCAGGAATGCTAGATCTAATCATGGTACTCTCATGATCGAGTTGTGGTTGTGCTTTCAGTAAGTAATTTAGACAACGGATTCGAGCGCCTTTACTTGAAACGGCGGCCGAAGTTAGCGATTTCATCAGTAATTTTTGTACCGGTTTCCTGTTATTCTGCAGGAACTGTTTACAACCCTCGGCCTCACTTCCACACAATTCTTCGAGGAGCCGATAAGCCCTCTTCTGTTCTTTATTATTACTTATATCGGGAAGGATTTTCACACACTGTTGGTAGAGTTTGTCGATGTTTTCAACGGGCTGGTAAGGCATGAGGACTCTGATTAGATCCAGCACACTCTCTTTAATAAATAGTTGTTCTGGATCAGTGATTCCCGCCACGCGTTCAAGTGCGTTTTCAAAAAGTTGCTTGGTTAGCTCTGGCCTTGCAATTGTTAAATATACCTAATAAAAAATTGATTAGAAATTGTATACATTAAAGATAAAAAGGTTAATTTAATTTCTTTTATGTGTATAAAATACCTTGATAGTATCCAGTGCTGCCAACCTTTGCCCTTCCTCATCAGTTCCAATGGGTTTAGTTGTGTACACATTGAACAGAATTGGCAGGTAATTTTTATCAAACCTGGAAAGCTCAGCAATATCCTCATTATTCTCATTCTCTATTGCACTCGATATGAGCCTCCTTAAACAGGCCATTACAGCCAAACGCAGTTCTTTGCGTTCTGATATAGCAACACCCAAAACTTTAGCTATTCCCTAAAAATTAGAAAAATTTATATTGGGTTAATTTTAAAAAGGTGTAATTATTTTACTTTAAAACCGGTGCTGATATCAGAGGGATTATTGCAAAAACTGGGTAGCAAATTCCATAATTGTAAATGCAACAGTTCGGCACTATGAGCTCCAATTCCGTCGTTATTCGCAGCCAATTCGATCGATCTTTTCTGGCAATACGTCGCCATCGGCAATATACACTGCACCCAGAAGCTCAAGGTCGAATTTCGTATGTTTTCTTTTAGAACGGGAAGCAGCCAGGATCTGTCTAGGTTTAACTCACCACTATCTTTCTGAAAATGTTAAATTTATGTTTTACTAAGAGATGATTACAGAAAAATCAGCTATAAATTCTAGAAATTTAATTAAGAATAATACCTTCAATGGAATCACACTCAACACCTTGTCTGGCCCCATTGATCGAATAGCAGCACCCACAGCATATTCCAACTCATTATTATAGCTGAATTTGTATGAATCCCTGAGCTCCGATAAAGTTTTTAAAGTCCCCATCAGTAAGTCACTGCAGTTGGCACCACCAATCTGAGTATAAATTAAGTATTACTTTCAAACAATACTTAATGTTTTAAATCAATATTTCCTAAGACTAGATGATAAAGGAAAATAAAATTATTGTAATACAATTTTAATAATGATAAAGCAATTGATGAGAAAGAAAAGAAGTTATGCAACCAAATATACGTAATTTGATTATTAGTGTATAGTATTCGAAATGTACATTTGGCAAATAAAATTTAATTTGTGACAAAAATTTTAATGTTTCGATACATTTTTTTCATTATTTTATTATAATAATCTTCACGTAACTTAAAAAATATTTTCTTGTATATTCGGTTGCATAACTTATTTTCTTTCTTTTATGAGAAAATTCATTTAAGTGTTTAAATAATAATTTATGATTTATTTATGCAGATAAATCTTACATTTTATATATTTAGAAAATAATTTAATTGCAATTTTAAAAGGCATTCTACATTGTATACCTTTTTTGTTTTTCGTTTTTTTTTTAATTATCAAAAAAAAGCGTAATTATGTTTTTAGTTATTACTTTAAGTTTATCTTAAAACGTAAACATTTTTAGTTCTTACCTCACACATGACAGAAATTACGTGCAATATCTGGTGCCAGGCGTGGTTGTATTGATAGCTCAAACCTAGCTCGATGCATTGGAAACATTTTGCAATTTTCGCCGAATACTGCTGAGCATAATCTGCAGTAGCACAAACAGGGGCTAAGGCGTCTCTCAACATCACCTCTATGCCTCGCGTCGCAGCCATTACGATTTCCGGTTTCTGGTTGAGCCAGAGTTGGGTGACCACCTCAAAAATTTTGGGCAGTGCGGAAATCGACATATTCAAATCAACACTACAAAACATTAATTATTGTTAGGAAAACTAATGCAATCCAGTAATAAGGCAGTTTAGAATATTCAATTAATTAAAACACTGAATATAAACATAAAATATCTTACTGCAATTTTAAATTGCTATAAATAATGCATTAAATACAAAAATTCAAAAACTATAGCATTATTAAGGGTTGTTTATAGAAAGGCACTTGGTTTATTTAACAATTAAAAATGTTTCACCACTTGATAAACAAGAATCAAATTCAACAAATATTATAGCATTATTATTTCATTGGGTTTTTATACTTACTCTGAAAGATGTACATGAGCCTGCTGCATTACCGTCAGCCACGCTAGTGTAGGCTGGACATCCATTACTGAAGGTTGGTAATCGTACAATGCCGAAATTAACTGTCCATTCAGTTTACTGGAAGCAACTGCAGTTTGCGATGAAAATAAGGAATGAAGAACCTGCAGTCCGCACGATGTGACAATTGGGTAATTCAGTGCCATCAACTTCAGTATACTTTCACAACAGGTCTACAAACAAATAATATTTTATCAAATGTGTCTTTTGCTCTACAAATATTAAAATATTTTTTACCTTCATATGCTGTTTACTGAACCTGATAATCGTACTCTTCATCAAACCCAAGGTGTGTAAAATGGTGGTCTGCCCGGCTTGAATTGATGAGACGAGTACGGTATTGTTGGTGTTTGTTCCCAAGCAGGCAGAAAGGGTTTGTTCACAGAACTCAGCCACACAATCAGCGGCCGGATTAAAATCACCGTCTTTAAATACTTCTGAACTCGTTACACTAGCTGCAGCTTGTTGGGCAGCCTTACGCCACTGTAAAAACCAAAAATAACTCACAATATTTATCTTCATAACAAAACACCAATAATTTATGTTTCAAGAACAAAGTTTTATTTTTATTTTTATTCATTTTTTAAGTCTTATACAATTTATACATTTCGACTCTGATCTGAATTTTAAAAGTAAAAGCTATTCATTTCAGTAAATTTAATTTTCAAATAACAAAATCTTACCTTTGGTTTACTGTGTATGCAGAAGGGATTCAGTATGGCACTAAACAACCTCTGAGTCTGTGAATGTGTCCAAACGGCCAGCTCCTGATTGCGAAGCACGAAACCCAACACACCCAGGGCAGATTTAACAATCACATTATTATCACTTGTTGAGTATTCATTCAAAACAGCCAACACTCTATCGGTGACTGTGTTAAAATGAGCCCTCAACACTCCAATCGGGACTGTTTTAATACCCATGTTCAGTAAGGATACTGCTGCTGTGATCTGATATTCGTTTTTCTCCTCCGATGACATCATTTGTTCCAATGTTGTCATCTAAAAATAATAGATAATTAAAAATTATATTAATTTAACAACATGAAAATAATGTCTTGTACTGCATTTAATACTTTTTGTTTTCATTATTAAATTAAGGATATTTTATATTATGACTTACTAATAAGCAAAAATATTCCGTAGGTGTTTCAGTGCCACCGTTCTGCTTGATAATATCCCTGACAGCCGCCAGTATGGCGAGCATCTCCTTGTGCAAAGCTGAATCGGACCTGAACACCTTCAGGAACCGATTGAACGACATGTTGCTGCAGTCTGACCACTCCGAGGCGAACGACTGGATGGTGTTGTACGAGGACATCGAGCTGAAACAGGACTCCTGGTCCTCCTCCATCTGTTCGGGTTTCGCGGGGGCGAGGGCCTGCACGGCATCGTGTTTCTTGAGGGCGTCAGATGTTAAACCGGAGGGACCTGTAAGCACGAACATTGCACAAACACATTTTTGTTTTCATTCCGTGGCGCACCGTTCCTAACCTAAGTTTTCTTGGAAGAACCTCGATTTCGCTTGATCTCTGTAGCGGCGAGTTTCCGGATTCGAACTGGAACTCTGTCCCTTTGCCCAGCGTTTGCCCTTCGTCTGTCCCTTCAATTTGCTCCGGAATTTTCCCATTTTGTGGCCAACACGTGCGTACGACGTGCGGAATATTTTTAAAATGCGTTTCGGTTTCGATGTGTAAACGTTTCGTTAGAACGAATAAATTGCACCAGTGGCGTAACAAAGCTTATTAATTAGCATTTATTTTTATAATAATTTTTTAATTATAATAATAGTAGCGGTTTTCTTGATACAAAATGGTATTCATAATTTAAAGGAGTATTTTAATTTGGTTTTAGTTGTGGTATTTTATATGAAAATTAAATAACATGTAAATAATCAAAGGTTGTAAACGTCAGTCAGTTTAAAAGGTAATCACATGCATTATTAAACTTCAGAATTTGTACAAAATTAAAGGTCCGAAATGTCTTCTTCGCAGCCATGGGCGAGTCCGGAGGTAGATATGCCAGAGGGTTATAGTAAGTCATAACATTTAATTGCTATCTTAAACTATAAATGTTTATATATGTATATTATATTTGTCTGTCATCCTACCATTTTTAATCACAAATTCTACGACATTTATTGAAAGAACTGTAATGTATAATTTGTGTGTGTGTATTTATTTTGAAATTTTAAACTAATGCTGAATTTATTACTGAAATTTCGGAATTAAAGCATTTGTTTCATTCTTGCAGCACCAGCTCCACATGAAGTCCCTGGGTGAGTAACAATAAATAATTTATTCTTTTATATCTGCTCTCCAAGGATACTAACGCCTGTTATTTTAGTTCTTCAATGTCCAGATCATCCAGAATACCAGGTATGAATGATTTGATAAACCTCAATTATACTAGCGTTTAATGGATATAAATATTATTCAAAGGGAGAAAGTGAAGTTAATTAAGTCGTTGGCACTGATGACTTATCTAACAAAATTCTTTCCCACAAATGTTGACTGGTGACTAGTTTGCCTGCATTTGTTTAAAATAGTCAATTGAACTAATTATTTTTGGAAAAAATCCACCTATTATCTAAAGTATAATTGTATTAAAATATTTTTAAACACAGTATTTTAAATTTCAGGAATGCACCATGAGTTTCGACCACAAAGACTTCCAACAACCTCAAGTGGTGCTGTACCTAAGTAAGATATATTTTTGTATCATATTTATTGTAAAAACAGGCATAAATTATTATAAATTAATATGAAATGCGTTTAAAAATTTTTTTAGGTAATTATTTAATACCTTTATATAATATTTAGGGCATGGAGAACGCGAAATTCCACAGAAACCGATGGTAACGTTACTATAAAAAAGAAAACAACTATACAACGCGGTAATAATGTTATCTCTAGATGATCTTGTTTGATCTATTATAAATGTTATTGTTTAGACCCGGGAGGTACATCGAGAATTGAGGAAACCGTAGAAACCATCGATAGAAATCCTCGTCGTAGACTTCGACAAAGTGAGCCATCGGCAAGTCAAACACCAGTACGTCGCTTGGTCGCAACGCCGGGAACAGCTGGAGGACCTAGGAGGCCCAGGAGGAGTTTACAAGTTCCCGATCAATCAATGCAGATGGAGATGGATCCGAGAATAGCGATGGAGCAACAAATGACCAGACAAAGGACGCAAAGTCCTGATCCTAGAGAGAGGCAAAGAGTTCAAGATTCTGGAATGTCCATTCAAGATTCTAGAATGAATAGGCAGAGAGTAGATCCTACGAGGACTAGACCAGGACAAGCACCTGGTGTGGTGAAAAAGAAAAGCGTTGAAACAATCAAGGAGCCCGGAAGGACGGTTAAAGTCGTCAAGACTAGCGAAAGTGTACGACCGGGACCTTCTAGGCCAACAACAATTTCTGAACGTGCTCCACGTCCAATTCCAACACCTCGTGTGGCTAGGCCGCCGCCACCACCAGCTCGTAGTATGAAAATTACCAAAAGTACAACTAGTGTAGAAAGCGGTGGAATGAACAGACCCGCTTACAAAAAGAGTACTAAAATTGTCGAGAGTACAGAGAGCATGGAAAGTTCCAGAGGCAGACCTGCGTCATCCAAGACTGTTATTAAAGAGGAAAGTTTTACATCAAGATCTAAACCGATACCGCCCAGGAGTGGTACTAGTACAGATAGTGTTGCATCGTCCAAACGTAGATCGGTACCACCTACACGAGGATCAAGACCAGAACCACCCAGTAAAATTGTATCGAGAAGAAAAGGTGATGAAATGAAGAAAAGAGTAAGTGTGATTAAAAATATATTAATTAATACGTGTTAATATTTTTTTTAATTTTCATGATCGTGGAAAATAATTTAGAAATCGGGTAAGTAATATATTTAAATAATAATTACACATTCGTTGATGAACGCTTTAATAGATACGCGCGAACTAGAGCGTGATGTAGAGAAACAATTGACAACTATGGCGGCGAAAGAACCGAAGAAGAGTTTGAAGGCCACCGGTGCCAAGTCGGGTGTGGTGGCGCCACCTACGATGATGACACCTTACGGGCCTGTACAAACCGAGAAGAAGGTCGTTAGCAAAAAGTCGGTGATTCGGGTCCCTGGTAAACCCGAAATTGTAGCCAGAGGGTTGACGGGAATCGAAACTACGGGGCCTGGACGTGCTGAGATATCAGAGATCGAAGTTCAGAAATTGTAAGTAGATGTTACAGGTATTATTTACAGAGTATATACAATATTTAAGTAATAAATAGCAAATTGCGCTTTGCATCTGAGTACAGTAGGTAATTTTTGTTCATTCTTTTAAGATACCTTTTAAGATACGACGGTATCCCTTATTCTTCCAGCGCGTTAAGTATCTAGTCATATGATAAAGTATTGAATTTTTCAACATCTAAGGCAATCGTCTTACAGTGCTTCCTTCGTATCATGCGTTCATGATTATTCGAATTGATAATATCGCGTCCGCCCGAATTTATTTTATCTCCAGAAGTTTTACTCCCTTTAGATGCTTCCATCTTATCTTTAGTTTTTTTATACCAAACAGGCACTTGAAAGCCTTTCCTTCGCCATCCAGCATACATATCAGTCTGTAGCATCTTTAACTGTTATTTCGGTTTCGCAGTATTTGGACAGCAGAACCGCCCTTGTCCACCTATCTTTCCTTAGGAAAAATCATTTTGATGAGGCTACCGCGTCAACCTCCACCCTCAAAAAATGTTAGGCCTCCTTCGGTACATTCTCCCATGTGCCTAGAAGTTGTTTCGTAGATTCATCACTTTATTTAGGCCATCCTTTTTGCAAAGAGTTTGCACAACCTCTCCTACCGGTCCTCTTCCAGCTCTTTTCTTAGCTGCCGTCACTTTTTTTTTACTGGTCTGTTCTTTGCTTCCGTGCAGATGTCCTTTCATGCTTTTAGGTCACTGTCACCTGTAAGTTAGAGATAAATACATAAATTGATTTCTTTTTTTTAGATCACCAAAAGTGAAGACCCCAGAAAGTGTAAGTTTTGTATCTTTAATTTTCAAAAAAAAAAACTATGTCTAAAGGAATTTTAGGTCGTTGAAAGAGAGGTGATTGAAGTTACAAGTTCAGTGGCGATTGGAGGGGGATTTATAGAAACTACTAGAACCATAAGTTATGATGCACCCCAGGTAAAATCTATAATAAATTTATAAATTTGTCTATGTTGCTATGAAACATGTCCTTATTTTTTGCAGCCTCCACCGAAGAAACCCCAACTAAGTCCTCAACAAGTGGCACAATTGGTGGCGGAGGAAAATGCGGAGATTGAACAGGCGAAAGATCTTCTCATGCCGGAGCTTGAAGCTTGGAGGCCGGCAACTTATCCAGTCAGAAAACACGTTGAGCTTGAACTCTTACATCAGGAGTCGGTATCGATTCTTGAACAGGTAACACTTGGAAAAATATATTTTGGAATTAATTGTTAATAGAAGTTGGTTTCTTTATTTTTAGAGTATTATTCCACTAGTACCTACGGCGGACGAGGTGCAAGAAGAACCCCAACCGGAAATGATCGCGACGATAATGAGCACGGAAGAGCGCGGTCTTAACATGGTCTCACCGCCGGGTAACGTGTATGATTATCTGTTTTCCGAAGAAAAATCCGAAGTCTTAATGGACGTGTCGTCGGTGGCGCCGGCTCCACTGCAAGACATAGTCATTCCGATGACGATGCAGGACCAATCTCATGATGTCGCCATGAATCCTGCTGTCCTTCAAGCGAGTATGCATTTGCAAATTCAGACCGATGAGCCGATACCGGAAGATATATACGTGGAGACTGTCGGCAAGGAGTTGCCGAAGAGTAAAAATACCGCCAGAAAAGGTTATTATTATAAAAATTTGCCAACATCGGCGATATTTGTTGATTTTGATTTTAGGTACTACGAAGAAAACTAAGAAGGGTCAATTGCTGACCTCTCAATTACCACCGTGGGGAATTCAAAGTGATACTTTGAGTGATTTTTTTGTGTGTGTAAATTTCATAGTTTTTTTCGTAGATGTGGAACCAGTGATTGATTTGGTTGGTGCTTCACCAGCAGGCACGTTTTTGGCGGTTCCAGAGGAGGAGGCTGATGAGGCTGTGACGATGGATCCGGCTGTTGATGGAATCGAGTATTTGTTGGAGATGGAACCACCCACACATTCATCAAGGGTGCAACTGAGGGGTTCACAGAATCCTGCCTGGTTTCCTGGTATTTTTTTTAATCTTTCAATATTAACGTAATTTTCCTTTGCGAAAAAAAGTCTTCAAAAAATTATTTTATCTATGAAAAGTTAACCTACAAATTCAATTACGGTTTTTGAGGTAATTTTTGGGATTATAGCCTCAGATCCAACTAACAGCAACTTAATACTATTGTTGAAATTTATTTCCAATTCATCTGGAAACCAATATTATAATTATTTTTTTAGGTTATTATTTGGCCCTTCCGCAAATACCGGATGTAATGACGGTGGTCAAATCACCGAGCGTCGTCTTTGCGTCTGCGTGGAAGGCCACACAGCCGGACATATTCGCCGAGGAGAGTTTCATCGTGGCGTAACGAAAAAGAAAATAACGTGAATAAATTATATATTTCCTCTGAAAACCTGTTTTACATGTCCCTTTTTTTATTTGTACAATACGATTAGCAGGTCCCTGTATTAATTGATTAGGTTATTGTCGCCCCCGTATTCACTTGCTAAAATTAACGAACTAGGCCGTAACGTGCACCCGACTAAAGACCTTTGTTGTAGAAGACCATGTATGGAACATTTTTGCCCAATTTCTCTTTAAGTTTCTCCTGCAAAAGAAATAAACATTGTTAGCTTAAATGAGCAAGTAAATACAAATGCCTTACGAATAAATAATAGAGTATGTAATTAATTTCTTTTCTATTTTGTAAATCTAATAATTTTTTGTAATAAGTACCTTTAGATCACTTTCTAAATCACAGAACCTAATCTCCGCTCGTTGTTTGAAGCACGCACAGGCTAAAGGAGTAGCAAAGGTGAGACATAGGCCGACTAGAGCTAATTGTAAGGGAACCGCCATCCACGGGTACCGACAGATAGTACCGCGACGTTCCAGATGGTTCATCACGACTGGCGTTATGACTAAAATTAAAAAAATAAATAACAGTTAAACTGTAAGTATAATCCTTATTAATTTGTTTACTCACCCATTCCAGGCGCTGCCATTAATATCCTGCTGAAGATGACTTGTAAAATACCCTGTTGTGCGGCGATTTTGGAATTTCCTAATTTAACATCGTTTTGGTCGAAGATGGCAGTGCCGTCTTTGAGCTCTTGGGCTCGCATGCACGGGATGTTGACGCAATTGGCGGCGGCGACGGCCGCGAACGGTACGAGGCGGGCGACGATCGGCGGCGCCTTCTTCACGAACTTGTTGAGGGTGAGCGCCGTCGCCAGGGCACCACCAGTTGCCACCAAGTACGACGTGACAAGTTGCCTAAAAAATCATGTAATGATTAAACACTAAAACATTTATTATTTCTTATTAATAATAGTATTTATTGAAAAAAATCTGGATGCAATATTTTATCGTTGATTGAAATATTGTATAATATTATTTTCATTGACATCTATGACCTTAACATTATGAATCCAATGAAAACATACCATCAATCATAAAACCTCTTTATCAATCTTGCGTTTATAACTATTTCAAATATGTAGAAATTATTAATAATCAAATCAGTTGTGACCTGCCGATAAATAAATAAATTTATAGATCTCAGATTGGAGGAAAAACTTGAAATTAATAATAGTAGTGTTAATTGTTCTAAAAATACGATTCGTAAATTATTTGTAAATCTTTTTATTTCACTATTGATAATTGTTTCGTAACGTAAAATTGAATTACAAACACATTTCGGTGTGGTATGAATTATGTAAGCCAATATACATTTACAATGACGTATTTTTATTTGCAAGATAACCTTGTTGGCCTAGATTATTAAAATAATTATTATACCTATAAATTTTTATCTACATGAAAAAATTGTAATATTATAAATTGGTAATTTTATTATTTTGTTTATGGTTTACCAATGACAATTTAAAAAAAATTGTAATCATTTTCATGAACGCCAAACTAGAGAGATTTTGGAATGAAGTTATAATTCGAATAGAATTTCGTATGAAAAGACCGTACCAATACAGATATTGATAGATTTTTGGTAGACTCATCTTTAAGGATTAATTAATTCATTGGTATAAAGTATCTTCTTACTTGTCACTAATTTTGGCATCTCCACTCCGATTAGTATAGTTGACGATTGCGTTAAAAGACTGATTGATCCACTGCCAAAAGATGACAGCTGGCATGGTTTGATAGAAAGACACCATACCACCAGTGATCATCATGTTCATGGGCACCTGTGCGGACATCCTGCCGATCACGGGCATCTTCTCCCCGGTGTCTGGATGAAAGGCGGAGTCGTATAAATTCTTCGCCCTCCACAGCTCGTCTTCGGTGATGCATTGCGGAAGAGGTTCCTTACACCTAAGACAAATAGGAATTTAACGTTTTAAACTTTAACATCCAACCAATAAAATATAAATATAATATTTATTTGTAATCTATTATCTACTTTAGTATTGTAACGAAATGCTATGATAATTCAGTTATGAGTTTATAATAATAAGAATAATGTTTACAATTTACAAGTTTACAAAATTTACAAATTTTACAACATAATGTGTCGAGTATTCGAGTATTTTAAAATCAATATAATTTTTTCTTATTATTATTATTATTAAAACAGTACATACCTGTATTTTTGTACGATACACCTTGCATTTTCTAGGGCGTTACTGCTGGCGAAAATGTTCAAGGGGTTGGTGATGACGAAGAAGTGCTTCGCCCTACCCCAGTACGTGTTCTGATCGTACCGAGGCCTATCGATGTTGATATCTGGCAGAGTGCACACCTCGTCCTTCGTCATTTTGAATATAAACAGTGTTAGTAATCAAGCGGCGAGGATTCGTCCCGGCTCAGGACCTCTTGTGATCAAATAGTGCGAAGCATCACTCTACTCCTCGGCAACCGCAGCCCCACCGACGTCCCCGAAACGCGCTAATAGGCTAATACTCTAATCAAACAGCTTGTTTGTCCAATTTTTAACACACCACACGGACACTCTCGTCTTATCGATGACCCCGCGTGATCCCCGGGAGACGGCGAGAAAACCCTTGAAAATCGATCGGCACGACGACGTCCAACTACGGCGCCGACGCGCTTTTTTAAAACTTCAAAACTGACACCTTTCAGTTCGTGTCGATTAATCGCGTTTACAGTTTAATATTCCCATACGTATTGCGTACGATTTTTACGCCGGATTGTCGCAATAAGAATGCTCAAAATGCCACTTTCATTTATCAGTGAATGCTTCTGGGCCTGACCTCGTTGTAAATTAACGCAGTTTTTTACATGAATAAGTAATTAAACCTGTTTTTCTTTCGTTTATAATAAGCATTGTTAAACGCGTTTAATTTTTTAACGTTTACGAATATGGTACACATTTATTTATTTATGAAATTCGTGTGTGATAATAATTTCGACAAGGATAATTGTGCTGTGTGTAATCAGCTAATTATTCAGTATTATTATCTTACAGGTATTTTTTTAAATTTGACTTGTAGTTACCATAGTTAGTTATTATACATGTTTTTATTGTTATTTTTTTAATAGTATTTATATTTCTATTTAGATAACATCAACGCACAGGTTTTATTTATGTCTTATTACTGTAACGTAGTTGAACGTTTTTTTTGTAAGAGATGACATCTATTATGAACACCCTATTAGTACTAAACTTGATTGTAGAGGCTTTTACTTCATGATAGATTGTGTAATAATTCCACTAAGTTATAATTTCATTGGAATTACCCTATCAGTAGTGTAGTGTCAGGTTCCTATCCACTAAAACTACTCTCAGAGGTGGCCGATGGGACTAATCTATAACCATAGTTCTGTTCTAGTCTTAACTTCTGCAAAATTATCACTAATACGAAATGTAACAGCATGTAACGGTAGGTCATAATTTAAAAATGATTTTTATTGAATTACAAAACAAGGCAACAAACGAATGTAACAAGAAACTGGGGTACCTTAAGTCAGCTTTAATCGTACTTAAAGTCTCCGGCGGCTCCGTAATCGATTTTGACCTTACGCTCATCGAGCAACTTATCTTTGACGGCAGCTTTACTGCGATACGACTTGTAGTAGAAGTTGCCAAAGAGTATGAGCATTGTCGTGAGGTAACTCAACGTGAAGCAGTTCAGCCAAAAGGGCGCCTTGCACTTATTGTACAGTCCGACGAGGAGGTGTAGAAAGACTAACGCAAATTGAACCTACAAAAAAAGTTTTCAGAAAATTTTCACGAAATTTTATATAGGGAAAATAAAAAAGAGCAAGATATGTATTATAATTATTATTATTGACTCACCAATTGAATCTGTGTAAGGTATCGCTTCCACCACAGATACTTCTGCATCCACGGCCCAAAAGCTGATAGCATATAGTATAAATACATTATCACGTGTACGAAGGCGTTCAGGCTAACGCTGAAGAAGGCTGAAAAAAAATGATGTAAAATAAAACATACCTCTTAAATTTATTTATCGAATAATCCATTACTAATTCTAATAACCTCACAAAATATTAAAACTAAAAGATGCATATAATTGCAGCTAAACTAATAATGAATTAATTACTATAATTAATTAATTGCAATAGTTAACTGATAGCAACTATATTTAGAGATCTAAAGCAATTTCAAACTATGCTGTTATAGCAAAGAGTTAGGCATAAACAAATTTGTTGTTTCAGATTAGGTTAAGTTAGGCTCGGTTAGGATATGTGTTAGTGGGAATCTTAGACCATATAAGCTTATATGGTCTAAGGTGGGAATACCAGTAGTTCTGGAGACTCTTACACTATGTCTATAAAAGATTTTTCACCTCCCAGCCACAAAAAAAGGTTATGTTAACTTCAGCCATTTTAAGCCCCAAAAACTGTGTCCGCGCTTAATTAAAAAAAAGGAAATAAATTTATATACGTAAACGTCAGCTAATAGTAGTAGTGTTTGGCTATCGACCACGTGGTCCTTCCGCCGTGTGATTTGTGTATTTGTGTGTGTGTAAATGAGCTTGTTACTTTAAAGGATCGCCCCCGTCACTCTAAAGCACCATTAATTGTATCCCAATGGTGAATGGTACCGCTCACCCATCCAACTACTGACCCCAACCAACATCAGCTATTAAATAACTATTAGGTTGTCATGAATTTACCAACAGTTTTATCTAATGAATACACCATACTTTATGTTTCTAATTCATTAAACCACAATTATTTCTTTCAAACATGTCTATTTCATAACGAAGTGTTACTCTTCACCTAATATGATTATTTCAAATGATACAAGATTTAAAAGCGTTATTACAGCTTTAAAACTTATAAATTCTCTTACCTTGCCCGCCGGGGCTGTACAAAGTTCCGATATACCAGTTGAATACCATGCTGGAGTGATGGTAGAGGTGCAGGAACGTGATTTGGTTGTACTTTTTGCGCAGAACGAAAAACATCTGTAACCACAACAAACGTGTGTAAATGACTGAAGAAAGAAAAGGTGATTCGTTTAGTTACCGTATCGGCCAAGTCGATCATTTTCGAAACGTAGAACAGCCAGAATGCCTTCGCCATCTAAATCCAATAAATTATAACAATTAGTAATTACCGTGCGTGTGTGTATGCAACCTAAAATACACCATGGTAATTTAAAAATATTGTACTTGGATATAATTTTGAAAAGATCTTAAAATATATGAAAACAGTTAATGAAAACGTTACAGAAAAAAATGAAACAAATAAAACAGTCTAAATAGTGTAAAACAAATTTACCAAAAATTGGTAAAACGAGGCGAGAAGGAATTAAAGTTATCATGTATGTGTAGGGTGGGTGAGTGGCCCCTTACCCCTTACATCAAAATTATTTGAAAAATTCGTTTGAATAAATCTATTAAATTTTGCAATAATCTTATGTCTAATTACGTTTTGCAACTTTTAATTAAAACCCTCGCTTATGTTTTACTGATTGAAGGGTGGAATAGAGGCCACCCACCCACCCTACATATACATATAAATCTCAATTACTGATCGTCGCGCGGTTTGAAGTAAACATAATTACAAATCTTTTTGAACAAAAAGAAAATTTAAAAGGTACAATTTTTGGGTCAATTAATAAAATTTTTATGCACGATGGGTGGGCAGACTTTAATTCTAAATTAGATAAAACTAGTCATAGAAAGTCATTTATATTTAGACTTAAATTTTGATTTTGTTTTATTTTTTATTACATAAAGACTTTGATTGTAATAGCAGCAAAATCATCAACGATTAGTAGTTAAAGTTATCATGTATATGTAGGGTGGGTGGGTGGCCTCTATCCCACCCTCCAATTAGTAAAACATTAGCGAGGGTTTTAATTAAAAGTTGTAAAATATAAATAAACACAAAATAATTGCAATGATTGGAGATTTATTCAAACAAATTTTTCAAATAATTTTTGACGATGTTTTACAGATTAGAGGGTGGGATAGAGGCCACCCACCCACCCTACATATGCATATAAATTTCAATTACTGATCGTCTCGCTGTATCCAATGATATTAATTACAAAACTTTTTGAATCAAAAAGAAATTAAAAAGGAAAATTCTTTGAGTGATTAAATTAGTAAAAATTTGAAGCATGATGGGTGGGCAGACTTTAAATTTAAATTAAATAAGATTGGCCATAGTAAGTCATTTATATTTCAATTTAAATTTTGATTTTGTTTTATTTCTTATTACATACAGGGTTTAATTGTTTTTAGCTGCAAAATCATCAACGATTAGCAATTGAAGTTACATGTATATGTAGGGTGGGTGGGTGGCCTCTATCCCACCTTCCAATCAGTAAAACATTGGCGAGGGTTTTAATTAAAAGTTGTAAAATATAAATAAACACAAAATAATTGCAATTCTTAGAAATTTATTTATACAAATTTTTCAAATAATTTTTGATGATGTTTTACTGATTGGAGGGTGGGATAGAGGCCACCCACCCACCCTACATATACATATAAATTTCAATTACTGATCGTCGCGCGGTTTGAAGTAAACATAATTACAATACTTTTTGAATAAAAAGAAAATTTAAAAGGTACAATTTTTGAGTAACTAAATTAATAAAATTTTTATGCACGATGGGTGGGCGGACTTTAAATCTAAATTAGATAAGATTAGCCATAGAAAGTCATTTATATTTCAACTTAAATTTTGATTTTGTTTTATTTTTTATTACATAAAGGGTTTGATTATTTTAGCAGCAAAATCATCAACGATTAGCAATTAAAGTTATCATGTATATGTAGGGTGGGTGGCCTCTATCCCACGCTCCAATCAGTAAAACATAAGCGAGGGTTTTAATTAAAAGTTGTAAAATATAAATAAACACAAAATAATTACAATTATTAGAGATTTATTCATACAAATTTATTATTGACGATGTTTTACTGATTGGAGGGTGGGATAGATTAATGAACGGCTTAGAATATTTGGGTCTTTTCTAAAAATTGTTAAAATAGCATCTAGCTACTCCAAATATTATATTTCTGTTAAAACTATCTTAAAACAATTGGTTGTAAATATAAACAAACAAAATGGTTGTTAAGTAAAAAAATATTATATAAATTGTTATGTTATGGTTAAACAGTTTCATTGTAATGGTTAGTGTCTTTTTTTTTCTTACCCGAATTCCTGACTCTGTCTTCAAATTGACCGGAGTACACGTCAATTTGTATCCGGCTTGTACGGCGGAAGCAAGCACTTCTTTGCAAACGTACGCCGAGTAGACCACTTGAAAGGCGTTGTAGGCAATCAGCGCTTTCCTGAGGCTGAAGGGCTTCCGGTTTTTCATGATGTGGTGCGCCAGACGCAGGGTGCAAAAGTACGTGCCGAGTGTCGAAATTAGGGACAGCGGAGAACCGAACAGCGGCCACTGAGTAATAATTTTTTCTACAACAATAAATGCTTTAGGAAAGAACTACAGCAATTGCATATAAATAAAACAATTACAAGTGAAATCAATTTTTTCGTTTGTATTTCGCTTGTGATCTTAAAAATTCATGTATATAGTGGATGAATATATCGAGGAATGTTTCCTGGTTGCGGTACATACCTGGTTCTCCTAAATACTGCTGCAGGAAGAGCGGAATCGGCCGTTCGAACATCTTGCGATTTGTGTGAACTGTCAGAAAAGGATTGCTCCGATTTTTCTAATGCACAGACGTATTGATTTTATTATTGGATTTACGGGACGTGTTAATGCTGATTTGTCATGAATTATCATCGACACGTTACATAAAATATTTGGTATTTACAGGTTTTAAAGAATAGAGAAATGAGAATTTGCTGTTAAAAAATATTAATAAAAATTAAAGCACAAATGTATGTATACTAATTTCGTTGTAATATTTTAAGCATGTGGTTTACCCATGGCCAAGTTTACGCCAAGGCAATTTATTAGGATAGGTCTAAAGTACGCTAAGGCAATCGATAAATAATTGGGAAAGGTCAATAGTGCGCTAAGACAATGACTGGAATATTAATCTAGGTCAGGAGTACGCTGGGGCAATAAATAATTTATTATTCTAGGTCAGGGGTACGATAGGGCAATTAAAAATTGATTGGGATAGGTTAAAAATACGTTTCAGGGAGTCTGAAGCTGTTCAGGTAAAACCCCCTTCACTGAGAGGTTAAAAGTACGTATAATTCATTAAATTAGATCAAGGTTACATCAATATAATGAATAATCTATTGGAGTAGACCAAGAGCAAGCTAGGGTAATAAATAATTAATTAATTGGGGTAGGTCAATAATACGCCAAGGCTTTAATTTTATATGATTTTTAGATTTGGAACTATTTTACGAGGGAAATAAAATAAACATATTGATGCAGATGATGGATTTTTAATATTACTGAAAATATAATTATTATTATCAAAATATGCGTTTAATTACTTTAGTTACGATGGTTCAATATTATTAATAGAAAACACATTTATCAAGGTTAATGTATTAATTATAATGTAAATAGTTCATTCGAATTGAATAATTTATAAACCTATATAACACTAAACAACAGTTCAATAATTATATGAATAAGTCTAATTAATGTTAGTGTATTACGAATAATAGTACCATACGCTTTGTGCCATCTTTACGGTTTTTAATTTAAAGCAATATTGCATCATAAATCATCTTAAGTAAAAAATAATTTCCATCCTTCATTTTCATTGAACAAAAATTTTACACTCAATCACAAATCATGACCTCAGCTTTACAAAATATTAACCTAACGTTAAAACCGTTCCTCTTCATCAACCAAATTACCTACAACGCCAAACAAAACACATTCAATGCTTCAAAAGTACGTGCTTGCATTATCCTAATCATCTCCGTAGGAGTCTACCTATATTCAATCTACGGAATATCCTCAACAAACACCCCAAACACAAAAGTAATGAACGTAATTGTTGCAATAAGCCTAACCCTCCTAACAATATCGAACATCAATTACCTCCTCAATGTGAGAACGATGGCCCTTCATTACGAAAACCTATTCAAAGAATTCGATGAGGTCGACCAAGCAATATTTGAAATTACTGGAAATCAAGTTAAGAACATAAAATACGTAAAAACGGAGTTTTCAATTGTGACCGGGTGCACAATCATTTGTTACATTTGGGTGGAAGTAGAGCGTTACTATAACGGAATACCGATGTCTGCAAAATACGTTCAGTTTTTTAGAATCCTGCACTTTATCAACTGCCTCAACGTATTGTTAGAAAGTTTAATCATCAGGTGTTTGCGATTACGCTTCAATTTGCTCAATCAGGAGCTCGAAACTTTATATTTAAATCTAAAATTAGAGAGCTTGAAGGTGTTGACTAAAGTACACTACAAACTCAGTGCTTGTGTGCAGCTCTTCAACAACGCCTTCGGTGTGCAAATGCTATGCTCATTATTGACTAGCCTTATGATGATGGTTTTGTTGATTTATTGCTGGATTTCAGGTAGAATTGCAAACCTTTCATTACTATCACTAATAGTTTGGATATGTTTTTTACTAGTAAGTACAAATACAAAAGCGTTTCATCATTTTTTTTTTAATATAACCTTCTTGCAGTTTCAAAATATAATGTTGGTCGTCTGGTGTGAGAAGGCGATGGACGAAAAGAAGAACACGCTTGCGATTGCTTGTAGATTATTGCAGAATCATACTGATGACACTTTAATTTATAAGAATGTGTTAACTTTATATCATCAAGTTTCTTCGAGTAGTTCAATTATATCGGCCGCTGGATTTTTTAATCTCGATCACAGTTTAATCTTCAATTTCGTAAATCTGCTGGTTACTTATTCCATTGTTTTGATACAATTACCAGAAGTTGAGTAAAGTAAGTAAACTATTTTAATACCAATTTTATACTAAATGTATAAATGTAAAAGACTGTATATTTTGATGTTTGTAATGATGAAAAATAAAACAAGTGAAAATTTTGAAAAAGATTATAACGAAGATTCTTTCATATGTAAAATAAATCAATACTCCTTAAAGAAGACTCCTATGGATATTTTCATTCATATACTTTTTTTGTGTTTTTCCAAATTCTAACAAATAACAGTTAGCAGTTCACAAATGACAGATGTCAGCTGTCAAATGATAGAATGACAGATTAGAGAATTCAAGGTCATTTGAATTACAGACTTAAAATCGTCTAACAGTTTTTTTAATGCTTAATTAAGTGCACTTAAGATTATCTAAGTTTCATCTAACAATCATGCAAGGTCATTTACTACCTTTAAATGGTCATTTGAGGCTATCCATCTGTCATTTAAGGTCATTCGCGTCCATTCAATCATCATTTAAGGCCATCCAACGGTCATTTATAGTAATTTGTTTGGCAATTCAATTGATCAGTTTCATTAGGTCATTCGAGGTCATCAGATGTCAATTTTTAGGGGATTCAGTTCTAATTTTAAGAAATCCAACTATTCATCAAAGCCAGCCACTTAAAGTTAACCGAAGATTAAATCAGTGTGTTAATTTAATAAGTATTCAAAGTCATTTGAATTACTGGCTTAAAATGTAACAGTCATTCAAGATCATTAACGACCATTAAATGGTCATTCGAGGCCATCCATTAGTCATTTAAAGTAATTTGCGTCCATTCAATTATCATCATTTGACGATAAGTTTTATCAGGTCATTGATGGTCATCAATTTAGGGGATTTAGTTTTTATTTTAAGAAATCCAAGGATTAATCAAAGCCGACCACTTAAAGTTACTAGAAGATTATTCAGGTTCATAAATCAATGTGTTAATAAGTATTCAAGGTCATTTGAATTACAGGCCTGAAGTCATCTTACGATCATCTAACGGTTTTTTATGTTTAATTAAGTATATTAAAATTTATTTAAGTTTTATCTAACAGTCGTTCGTAAATGACCTTATGTTCTTTAATGATTGTTGAGTTACGTGAAGATGTTCTGTACTATAAATAAAAGATTGAGTCTGCTAAACTTTAGCATTGAAAATGGTCACATCGTGACCGAAATGTACATTTGCAATCAATAAATTTTGTAAAGAAAGGAGACTCAATATTTTATTTATAGGACCTTATGTTCCATTAAATGGTCAATCGAGGCAATTCGACGGCCATTTAAGGTCAGTTTTTACCATTCAATGGTTATAAAAAGTCACATTCGTTTCAATTCATTAGTCATTCAAAATCATGAAACGTCCATTTAAGGTCATTTGCGTCCAATAATTAAATGATCATTCGAGGTCATCCAAAAGTCATGTAAGATCATTTGCGGTCATTAAATGATCATTCGAGGCAATCCAATAAATGGTCACTCGGGGCCATACAACGGTCATTCAAAATCATTTAAGACTTTTTAAACGATTATTGAAGGTTTTTCAACGGTCATTCGAGATTATTTAAGGTCATACAAAAATCACTCATGTTTATTTAAGATCATCAAAGAATCAATTGAAAGTCCAATTAAAATTCAAGGCCATTCAAAATTATCTAAGATCATCATTATTAAAGATATTTTATCAAGATCATTTAAAATTATTTTAGAGTATGCAAAGGACATTCAAGATCATTAACGATCATCTGACAATTATTCAAAGTAATAGATGACAATAATTAAATGATCATTCGAGATCATCCAACGGTCATCAAATGATCATTCGAGGCCATCCAATAAATGGTCACTCGTGGTGACACAACTGTCACTCAAGGTCACTTGTATGTCAATTCAATAGACATCCGAGATCTTATAAGGTCATCTAAAATGGTCATTCGAGGTCACCTAAGGGGTGATTCATTTGCTTAGTCATTCGATGTAATAGAAGAATCGTTCAATTAAGTACATTTAAGATTAACTACGATTAATATAAGTCATTCAAGGTCATTAACAACCATTAAATGATTATTCGAGGTCATCCATTAGTATTCAAGGTCATTTGAATTACAGGGCTGAAGTCATCTTACGATCATCTAACGTGTCTTTATGTTTAATTAAGCACATTAAAATTGATTTAAGTCGTCTGTAAATGACCTTACGTTCCATTAAATGGTCACTCGGGGCCATTCGACGGTCATTTAAGGTCATTTGCGTCCATTGAATGGTTATTAAAGGTTACATGCGTTTCAATTCATTAGACATTCAAATTCATTCAGCGGTCATTTAAGGTCATTTGCGTCCAATATCCGAGATCTTATAAGGTCATCCAGAATGAACATTCGAGGTCACCTAAGAGGTAATTTTAAGTCATTTGCGCTTATTCAAGAGTCATTAGATGTATTACAAGGATCGTTCAAGGTCAATGAGGGTGAATCAGTAAAGCCAACATATAGTCAAGCTTATTTGAAACAGATATCTTAATTCTGCAAAATGTTGAAGTTTTAACAGTACAGTAGTTATCTTTTAAGGTCCTAAAACCATAACCCAAAGCAGTTATTCAAGAATAATTAAAATCATTCAATATTATCAAATGGTCATTCAGGGTTATTTAAGATTATTGAAGTCATTTAAAATCATTTAAGGTTTTCATCGATTATTGAAGGTTTTTCAACGGCCATTCGAAATTATTTAAAATTATACAACATTCAAGATCATTAAAGGTTATTCAAGGTCATTCAATAGCCATTCAAGGTTATTTAAGGTCATAGAAGGGTATTACTAGGGTTATCCGACGAGCAATCAAAGTAGTTATTTATTATCTTTCAATGGTCATACAAGATCAATTGAGGTCATTTGACAAATAAAGGTTTATATCAAATGGTCATTCTAGGATATTCAAGATCATATAACTGGTTATTCTAGGGTTATCAGATGAGCATTCAAAGTAGTGACCAATTTGACCAATTAATGTTCATATCAAATTATCATTCAAGGTTATTTAAGAATTCAAGTCAGTTATTTGATGCCTTTCAATGGCCATTTAAGATCGTTTGAGGTTGTTTGACCAATAAACGTCCAATGGACATTTAAAGTTATTTAAAATCATCAAATATTCAAAATAGTCATTTCAATTGCCATTCAAGATGAATTGAGGTCATTTGATCGATAAACATTCATCTCCAATGGTCATTCAAGGTAATTTAAGATCATATAAAGGTCGTTCTAGGATTATCCGACGGACATTAAAAGTAGTTATGTAATACCTTTTTATGGTCATTCAAGATGAATTAAGGTCATTTGGACAATAAAAGTGAATTCAAGAATAATTTAAAATCATTTAGTGCGGTTGTCATTCACGTTTAATATTATGCAGGAGTCATTAAAAATCAAGATCATCAAGACTTTTTAAACGATTATTGAAGGTTTTTCATCGGTCATTCGAGATTATTTAAGCTCATACTCAAGTTTATTTAAGATCATCAAAGAATCAATCGAAAGTCCGATGAACATTCAAGGTCATTCAAAATTATCTGAGATTAAAGGTTTTCATCATTGCTCAAGATATTTTATCTAGGTCATTTAAGATTATTTCAGACTATACAACGGACATTCATTCAATGATCATTAACGATCATCTGATGATTATTCAAAGTAATAGATGACAAATAATAGATGATAGAAGAAAGATGAAAAATGACATATGATATATGACAAATGACAGATGACAGATGACAGATGACATATGACATATGACATATGACAGATGACATATGACATATGACAGATGACATATGACACATAATAGATGACAGATGACAGATGACAGATGACAGATGACAGATGACAGATGACAGATGACAGATGACAGATGACAGATGACAGATGACAGATGACAGATGAGAGATGACAGATGACAGATACTTTGTTTGGTAATTTGTATATGAGTTCGAACACTATTCATTTATATTATAAAATCAATCAAATTATTATTGAGAAGATAACAGAATAAAAATATGGTACCCGATGATAAATTATCAGATTTCAGATGGCGTTTTACAAAGGACAGATAGAGAATATAATACATTTATAATATTTATGATGTATAAAAAATATCAATTACATTAATGCAATTATTTAAACATACATTATAATCATCTAGTCACATTTTCGACTCACGTGTAATACATTAACTGCACGACAAACAATTCCCAATCATTACCACCTGACTCCATAATCAATAGTAAACGCAACAAATTACGAGAATTAAGATAAAAGTGAAACATGCCGGTTTTGGATGACGCCAAGAATATTTTAGCCTGGGGCAACTATTTCGCCTTTCTGCCAAAATTACAAAACAAACACTTGCTTGGAAGTCTTAAGCGTTCGATACTATATTCTTCATTAATATCAGCAACATATATATCAGCTACAGTTGGTAAATTTGTAACCAGCAGTTCCGATACGAGCATAACAATATTCTTAAACCGCCTGGCGATTTTCGTAATAACAATTTTAAATCTTTACACTGTGGTGATGATTGGCTACAAACGCGTCGACGATTTGAATAAATTATTTGAAAACTTCAACACCATAGATTACGAATGCGTGACGAAATTCAAAACCGATCCACGCACCTACAAGATTTCTACTGGTAAAATCGTTTTCTTGGAAATCTACCTTATCTTCATGATTTTCATCGATTACTTCGTTTGGTCATTTGAAATCGATAATTACGTAATAAATATATTTTACATTTATGATACGTCTCAAATACATTTCGTATATATAATTGCGATTTTTGAGTGTTTCCTGTTGAAGGCTTTATTGATCAGAATGGAACTGTTGAATTTGTTTATCGTCAAGTTTCGGGATTACGAGGAAGACGTGTTTAAAGATTTGGCCGAGATTCAGATGTGCTGTTTTCGGATTGTAGAGGGAATTAATGGGATTTTTGGGATGCACACGTTTATCATGATGATTTTTGTAGTTTTGTACATCATGCTAACAATTTCGTTTCTGCTCAACGTTACGTTCGCCGATTATATTTTACCAGTGATGGTCAGTTGGGTTACTCAGTTATGTGTAAGTATTAAATTAATTAAAATAATAATAAAGAATAAACTGTAATATACAATTACTCCAGAGAAATAATTTCATTAGTCAACCTTCGAATTATAAAAAAAAAACTATTGTAAATAAGAATAGCAATTACTTCCGCAAACATCCACTATAATTATAATCAATAATTATTTCCATTAATAGTCGTCATTAAAGAGTGATGAACATCAAACAAACAACGTCCACTTTATCCAATTGCTTAATATTATTAACAATGCTGATATATCATTGTCATGTCTTAGCATTCAAATAATACTGTATTATTATTAATAATTGCTTATATTATTAAAAATATTTTTTATTAGTTAATAATAATGGCGGATTCAATTTTAAGTGCATTAAGAATAGCTAATATATTTGCACTAGCACCACACTATTCACCACAGAAAAAGTTATTTACGAGAAACATAATCCACTCTATAATAATCATTATAATATTCGCATTGTGTTACTCAGTGAGTATGTACGTGAAGTTATTTTATATTAAAGAAAAAGAAATGAGTCATTTTTTAAATTTACTAACAATGACGATACTGACAGGCATGAATATTTTCACAGTGTTCAGAGCGATGCGCGATTTACGTTCGTTCCAAAAACTCTTCAACGGAATCGGCGAAGTCGACAGGATCCTAGCGAGCGAGTTCAACATAAAAACGCAGAAACCAAAATACGCGGCTTTAAAATGTTTCGTCGTACTGACTGTGGCCACGGTTTTGCTTTTTCTCGATCTTCAAAAATGTTTCTACAACGGTGAACTCGATTGGAGGAAACTGGCTTTTCTGCACGACTCGTCCCAAAACAATTTTCTCTCCATGATCGTGCTCGTTAAATTCTTCGTGCTGGAAATTCTGCTGGGGGAAATCGATGCTGTCAATTGGGTGCTGGAGAATTTCGACGATGTACGCAAGAAGAGTTTCGTGGTGACTACAGTTAATGTTAAGGATGATCCGCTGATGGTCGTCCAGGTCAAAATTTATAATCTTATCGATCTGTTCAACGAGATGTTCGGCGTGAATATGTTTTTGATGATTATTTACGTCGTCTTTAATATTTTGCTCACGATTTCCATCGGGATGTCAGATATTGGCTTCACTATGGTTTTGTACACGGTTTTGGCTTGGTGTTTCTACTTAATTGTAAGTTTATTTATAGTTTAGTTGAAATCCCACTTAGTAACAGTCACCACAATCATAAAGTATAGATTTTATAAATCCTGTAATCATTTACTATTAGAGCTTTACAATATTTAGATTTAGTATTTAAGGATAAAGATATCGAAAGAAAGCTTTCTTTCGATATCTTTATCCTTAAATACTAAATCTAAATATTGTAAAGCTCTAATAGTAAATGATTACAGGATTTATAAAACACAAGAACTTTGAAATTATTGATTATCCTAGGATTCAAAAAAATTATCAAGTGCAAATTACGAAAATTTAATTAATAGTAAAAGAAATCTAATTCTAAATATTGCAATACCAAAACTGTAAAAACTCCAAAATATTTAAGAATCCTAGTATAAAAATCTATTAAATTGTAAGTTATTTTTAAAAACTATAAAGAATTTTTTACAAACCTTCAGATTATGATTATGAATTAGAATCAGAATTGACAAGAAAATGTTGTATTAATTTTTCTCGTGGTAAAATAAACAAAACACAATCCTGACTCATGTTTTATTGTTTGGACTGTGGGATAGAGGCCCCCCACCCACCCTACATATTCATTGGTACTACAATTACAGAGTCTGGTGTAGTTTTTCTTAAACAACACTCACAATTGTATTTATAGTTTTTAAAAACTCAAACAGTGTCTGAGGCTTAAGTAAAGAATATATGTAGGGTGGGTGGGTGGCACCTATCCCACAATCGAAATAGTAAAACACGATCTAAGATTATGCTGTGTTTATTTTACCACGAGAAAAAATAATACAAAATTTTCTTATCTGCTTTATTTCTTTTCTATTTAATTTTCCCAAAAACCCTTGCTGATGGTTAATTAATTGGATTGTGGGATAGTGGCCACCCACCCACCCTACATATATCCTTTACTTAAGCTACAGATACTGTTTAAGTTTTCAAAAACCAAAAATATAATTCTGATTGTTGTTTAAGAAAAACTACACCAGACTCTGTAATTGTAGTACCAATGAATATGTAGGGTGGGTGGGTGGCCTCTATCCCACAATCCAAACAGTAAAACATTAGCGAGGATTGTGCTGTGTTTATTTTGTCACGAGAAAAATTAATACAAAATTTTCTTATCTATTTTATTTCTTTTCTATTTAATTTTCCCAAAACCCTTGCTGATGGTTAATTAATTAGACTGTGGGATAGTGGCCACCCACCCACCCTACATATTTCATTTACTTAAGCCACTGACACTGTTTAAGTTTTCAAAACCCAAAAATACAATTCTGATTATTGTTTAAGAAAAACTACACTAGACTCTGTAATTGTAGTACCAATGAATATGTAGGGTGGGTGGGTGGCCTCTATCCCACAGTCTAAACAGTAAAACATCAGCGAGGGTTGTGCTGTGTTTATTTTACCACGAGAAAAATAATACAAAATTTTCTTGTCTATTTTATTTCTTTTCTATTTAATTTTCCCAAAACCCTTACTGATGGTTAATTAATTAGATTGTGGGATAGTGGACACCCACCCACTCTACATATTTCCTTTACTTAAGCCACAGACACTGTTTAAGTTTTCAAAAACCAAAAATACAATTCTGATTGTTGTTTAAGAAAAACTACACCAGACTCTGTAATTGTAGTACCAATGAATATGCAGGGTGGGTGGGTGGCCTCTATCCCACAATCCAAACAGTAAAACATCAGCGAGGGTTGTGCTGCGTTTATTTTACCACGAGAAAAACTAATAAAAAAAATTTCTTGTCTATTTTATTTCTTTTCTATTTAATTTTCCCAAAACCCTTGCTGATGGTTAATTAATTGGTTTGTGGGATAGTGGCCACCCATCCACCCCACATATATCCTTTACTTAAGTTACAGACACTGTTTAAGTTTTCAAAAACCAAAAATACAATTCTGAGTGTTGCTTAAGAAAAACTACACCAGACTCTGTAATTGTAGTGCTAAGGAATATGTAGGGCGGGTGGGTGGCCTCTATCCCACAATCCAAACAATAAAACATCAGCGAGGATTGTGCTGTGTTTATTTTGTCACGAGAACAATTAATACAAAATTTTCTTATCTATTTTATTTCTTTTCTATTTAATTTTCCCAAAACCCTTGCTGATGGTTAATTAATTGAATTGTGAGATAGTGGCCACCCACCCACCCTACATATTTCCTTTACTTAAGCCACAGACACTGTTTAAGTTTTCAAAAACCAAAAATACAATTCTGATTGTTGTTTAAGAAAAATTACACCAGACTCTAATTGTAGTACCAAGGAATATGTAGGGTGGGTGGGTGGCCTCTATCCCACAATCCAAACAGTAAAACATTCGCGAGGTCTGTACTGAGTTTATTTTGTCACGAGAAAAAATAATACAAAATTTTCTTATATATTTAAATTCTTTTATTATTATAATTTTCCAAAACACTTACTGATGGTTAATTAATTGGATTGTGGGATAGTGATCACCCACCCACCGTACACATATCTTTTACTTAAGCCACAGACACTGTTTAAGTTTTCAAAAACCAAAAATACCATTCTGAGTGTTCTTTAATAAAAATTACACCAGACAGTAATTGTAGAACCAATAAATATGTAGGGTGGGTGTATTCTCTATTTTTTATTATTGAAAACAGAGTTTTTAATATAAATATATAGAATATAATTTATATAATTCATTAAAAATATGCAAAATACTATTAAATTTATTTATAAAATACAAAATTACAAATAACTTTAGATCTATTGATTATTCATTTGTAACAACTTTAAATGTAGTTTTTGGTACATCAAAAAATGCCCTCGAAACTCACTTAACACGTTTAACATTTACGCGTTGATTTATTCATAACAAACACATCAACAGACGTAAAATCGATACGAATAACACTTTTTGATCGTATCACTTTACACAAATACAAAAAAATAAGCGACAAAACATGTATAAACATAAAATCGATTTTAATAATTCCAAAAAAATGTACACATCAAAAATAATGAGCTGAAGGTTTACTTCTAATAAATACAAAACAACACCTTTATATGGTAACATATTATAAATTAAAAGATATGGTAAATATGTAAGAAAAACAAGGTGAAAAAATTAAAGAAAAATAATTAATCATTTATCTAAATAAGTTATTTAAGATTAGAAAAATTCCTCAAAGAAATATTACTAGAATAAAGTATTATATAATCGGTGAAACTTTATTTTACCCAGGAGTATCTATATATTGCCAAAATAATTAATATTGAATAATAATAATAATAATAATAATATATAAAATAATAAAAAATAAAGAAAATTATTCATCTGCCTGATGAAGCCACTTTGTAGTGAAGCAATTGTAGCAGTATCTACAAAATAAAGCTAAACTAAAAAACGATCGTGTTTTTCATTATAAGTTCAAAGAAAATTACTTTTTTATATTTTACTTCTACATGAATTTACTTTTAAAAAAATCATCAATTTGATATCTTATTAATAATGCCATTAGCTGATGAACTCATGATACTATTAAAAATAAATGGCTACTTATGTTTGATTCCATTTTTCGATTCAAAAACGAGAAGATTTCAAAAAACGTCCAAAAACACTATCTTTGTGGTGATCATACTAATTCTACATGTTATATGCATCTGGGGCAAACTAAAATACGACTTGGTCGACTTTACACACGCACACTTATACGTGCTGAATACGTTGTCGGTAATTCTCTATGGAATAGTTTCTTACTTAGGATTAAACATGTGGAATTTGCAAAGGTTTGGACTTATTTTCAAAAATTTGGACATCGCTGAACAAAATTTAGCTCTACAATCCGTAGAGGTGATGAAAATAAACGGAATTCATTGGAAGTACCTGATTTTTCAAATAGTCGTCCTCGTCTTGTACTTCCAAGATTTCCTCACGTGGGCTGCTGGTGCTACAGACCTCAGCGTTTTCCTCTTCTACCTCCTCAGCGATAACATGAATACCTACTTTATAGCGAATATGGTTTTTATGCAGTATTACATTCTGAAAGGTCTTCAGGGCCGGTTTAAAACCTTCAACAGATTAATCCGTTGTGTTAAGGTGTCCCCTGATGCGGAAACAGTTGCCAGCTTAATTTCTACGCATAAGAATTTGTGCGATGCTGTGCAAAACTATAATGAAGCTTTGGGGTGGCAAACTTTGTTGGCGATTACGCATTATACTATTTGTATTTTAATTTGGATTATTAAGTTGATCACTGGTGGTTATAAGATTTCTGGTGTGAGGACTTTCGTTATTATGGCTTATTGGGTTTTGTATTTTCTTGTAAGTAAAGAAAAAAACTTCCTATAAATTGAAATAACTTATTGGTATGGTTAATGAAACATTTCCTCCATTAATTCCCGTTTTTTCTTTACGTGTTTTTTTTTATTAAACCTGTTTATTTCTGTTATAGCTTCAAGGTATCGCCGTAGCGACTATGTGCGAAAGAGTGGCGAACGAAGGTAAGAGGACGATCACCGTGGCGTACAAAGCACTTCAAAGGCACGCCAAGGTTCCGGCGTTGAGGGAAAAGTTCTTCATCCTGGCCCAACAAGCTACGGCCCGTTGTCCAGAATTTACGGCCGCCGGTTTCTTCAGCGTCAACTTCTCGATGCTCTTCACCTTCGTCAACCTAATCACCACCTACGTTATTGTTATTATTCAGTTCTCGTCACCTGCTCAAAAATAAACCAAAAGTATGTTAATAGTTAGAAATTAAAAGTACCAAACAATATACAATTACATTTCTTTGATAATTTTTATCTGCACACTAATCTGTCGATTGCGAATTAATTATACCAAGAGAAAAAGTGGTAACTGATATTTTATGTTAATTAAAAGGTTAATTAAACATGTGACTATTTAATTCATTGTGATATTTTTTAATCGACGAGTTTCAATATTTTATTTCAACGTATACATTTCACTCGTCATCATCACTTAATCAAATTAATTGCGACCGTGTTTGTTCTACAATTCCATAAATGGGATAGCCTATGTTTATTCAGTTTTATTGCAATCAAAAACATTTTCTTGGGTAGTTTTTAAAAACATACAACATACTCTATTATATCCATCTCAGGTATAAATTCAGACCTTCAGTCGGTTATATTTCATTATTGTGTCAACATTCTCTATTTCATCTGCAAATCATTACATTTATAAATGCGGTTAATTACTAATGAAATAAAATTCCTCCTCAAACTAACCAACGTGAATTGCTTCCTTCCGTATTACGATGAAAAAACGGAGGTGTTTAAAATACGCCCCTTTTACTTCACCGCCGTTTTCATAATCTATGTAATCGCGTATATTTACATGTTTTATATAAAAGCAACACTTGAAGGTAAACTCTTTCCGGAAAGAGGAATGCTTTTGATGATAACGTCCGGAATGTTGGCGTTTGTTGGAGGTAGCTGGTTAATATCAAACACTACCAAGCAACGGATCATTACTATACAGACTTATTTTGATACCTTTGAGGAAATCGATAGAAGTCTATCTGCAATTTTTAAGTTAAAGATTAAACCTATGAAACGGATAAATTTGATCACTTCGATGACTTTAATGGTGAATTTTATGTGTATCCTTATTGGTTACCAACTTTGGGCACTCGATACTGAAAGCGTGCATTACAAGTTGCATTTTATTGCTGATGTATTAATGGTTATTGGATATTTGTTGATTGTGCTTATTATAATATTTACATTAGAGGGTGTGAAGAGGAGATACGATGTTTTGGCGAAAATTATTGCTGATTTAAATCTGGATGGGGAGAAAGTTGATGTAATCGGTTATAGGATTGATTGCTTAACGAAAATACATAATGCAATTAGTGATTTAGTCATAAACTTTAATCAAATATTCTCCTGGATGTTGTTTGGAGTTATTATTTACACCATTTTAGTGGATTTGATGACTTTAGGTTTTTTTATTACTGGGTATTATAAGCAGGATGTTAAGATTTTCATATGTATAGTAGAATGGACACTGCTTATTAGCGTAAGTGGTTTAAAAAAATATTGAAGATTTTTATTAAAATGTTCGTTTTAGCTCCAAGTTATAGCCATAACCACTATGTGCGAAAGAGTGATCGATGCAGGAAAGAATATTGTTGTAATCACCTATAAGACGATGTCGAGGTTGTGCGGGTGTGTACCCTTGAGGGCTAAACTGGTCATACTGGGCAGTCAGATGGAGGCCAGGTGTCCAAAATTTAATGCAGCTGGATTTTTCGACATTGATTTTACCATGTTGTTCACGTTCACCAATCTTATGGTTACTTACATTATAGTGATTATACAGTTTGCTAATAATAGTTAATATTTGTGTAAATAATTATTTCAAAAAGTTATTTATTTAATAAATATGTAACGTCAAAAATATCCATTCTAAATAATTCTCACAATAAAATAGTTGGGCGTGTTTTACTGATTGGAGGGTGGGATAGTGACCACCCACCCACCCTACATATACAAAAAAACATAATTACAAAAATCGTTTTGGTGTTGAAGACATTAATATGAAAAACAGTGTTTGTGATTAAAAGTTTATTTTATATGTAGGGTGGGTGGGTGGCACCTATCCCACCCTCCAATTAATAAAACATTTTCAACTATTCTACTGAAACTAATTTTAGTAACAAAAAACCCCTTACATTTTTAAAACCAGATTTCGTATTTTTATTAAAAAGAAGTAAACAAAATAATCAATCGAATTTCATTTCAATTTCTTTTATTAAATAATAATTCTCACAATAAAATAGTTGGGCGTGTTTTACTGATTGGAGGGTGGGATAGTGACCACCCACCCACCCTACATATACAAAAAAACTTAATTACAAAAATCGTTTTGATGTTGAGGACATTAATATAAAAAACAGTGTGATTAAAAGTTTATTTTATTTGTAGGTTGGGTGGGTGACTCCTTCTTTGCCCCCCTCACCTTTGTCTTCGCCCTTCTGCACTCTTCATCAAACCACTCACTTTTTCCTCCTTCAACTTCTACCACATAACCTCTTTCAGTTTTTCTCTCATCTCCCTCAACGCCTATTCCTGCTCTCCAGGCTCTCCTCTTCCTGTTTGTCGAAACTATAGTCACTGCTAATAAATAAACTGTGTTATGTCAACAAAGTTACTCATATTTTAAAATTGTTGGCCCAGCATTGGCAGTAAACTAATCCAGATCTAGCAAGAGCTTAAATCTGTTGTCGACCCTGATCTCTCTCCGTTGATGTGGCTTAGTGTTGAAATCATCTCCTAATATTTTGCTAGGCTGCAATCTTTCCCTATCCTCATCATCAACCTCATTATATTCCCAAAAGACGTAAAATCAATAAGTTATAACAACAAAGATTATTTCACTGCTTACCAGTTAGATAATTAATCGAATATGATCATTAATTTAAATTGCACCAACTATAAAAACACAATCGTATGATTAAAAAAGTTTTTATTTGCTCTACAAATTAACAATTGACCCATTTTTTGTTTACTCAGTATTAACATGAAATTATACAGATCGATACCTTTATTACTAAACAAAAATACGAAAACAGAACATTTCTTCTTGTTTATATAAATAGATGTAAGCTATACATTTATTAATGGAAATTCTTTTGACAAGAGCTCTTGTAACCTTCTAAACTATTGATTTATTACGTAAATATCTCCGATAATAATTTATAATAATCAGTTAGATAGATAAATGCAGGTCATTACTAAAAATTTAAGAATCATACTGAAATTATGCAACATTATCTGTTTCCTCCCATATTACAATGAAAAAACCGATGAATTCACGACCCGCCCTAAATTCCACGCCATCGTCTTTATCATCTACTTCCTCTTGTACATGTACATGGTGTATGTTAAAATAGCAATCGAATCTCAACTTTTTCCTGAAAGAAAACTACTTTTCTTCTACATGACTATAATGCTGGCGTTGATGGGAGCTTGCTGGTTGCTGACGATTAACCAAAAGAAACGCGTCGACGTCGTGCAGAATTATTTCGACACCTTCGAAGAAATCGATAGGACCCTATCAGCAGTTTTTAGAATCAAGATTCAACCTACAAAATTCATCAATGTTTACACGTCGGTGTTTTTGATGTTGTATTTTGTATGCCTCTGTATAACCTATTATCTGTGGATTGGTAAAGCGGATAATTTACAGTATCAACTACACTTTGCATCTGATATTTTAATGATTATGGGGAATATGGTAATTGTAATCGTCAAGATTCATACGATGGAAGGTATGAAGATTAGATACGATATCTTGGCTAGGGTTGTTGGAGGATTGGGCTTGGATGGGGAGAAAGTTTATGTGACTAATTACAGAATTGACGTCTTATATAAATTGCAGAATGCTATGAGTGATTTGGTGGTGATGTTTAATAAGTTATTTTCGTGGAAGTTATTGGGGATGATTGTGTACACATTTATTGTGGATTTGATGTCCTTAAGCTTATTCGTGACTGGACATTATGGTAATGATTTTAAGATTTATGTTAGTATCATCCCGTGGACTTTTCTTGTTACAGTAAGTAAATAAAATATTTACAATTTCTTACACTATCAATCAGCTTTTGTAAATATATTTTATGTAGTAGGTGTAGTAGTTACTGATTGATATATTTTAGATTATGATTGTTTTTAGGTGCAAGTGGTTATAGTAGCTATTATGTGCGATCGTGTAATTGAGGCTGGAAGGATGTGCACCGTGGTTACCTACAAGACAATATCGAGATTATCCGGATGCGTTTCTTTAAGAGCGAAATTGATAATTTTAGGTAGTCAGATGGAAGCCGGTTCTCCGAAATTCACCGCCGCTGGATTTTTTGTCGTCGATTACGAATTGATGTTCACTTTTATCAATCTTATGATTACCTACATCATTGTTGTTATACAGTTTGATAAAAAATAGGTTAATAATAATTGCCATTAGTGAATGCTAACTCATTTTATTGTATAATAATCAATTTAACCAATTTTGTAATTAGGCGCGATTTTCGGTTTCAAATCGGACTCACTTTCCTTTATTACTTTAAAATTCAACCGCACGCCACTGACGATTTGTAAAAATTTTGAGTTTTAATTATATAATACAATACCATCAAAATAAAAATTAATTGTTAAGAAAGAATTTTATTTTAAGTTTATAATATAGTAGTTTAACTTTTTCTAGTAGACAAATATGCATTTTTTGATCATCACAATTACTTCATATACTGATGAGATCTAAAATAGAACGAAATCGGCCAGTGCCTGTCGTTGACAAAGAAAGAATCACTGAATTATAATGATTTTCACAAAATTAATATCTCTTTATTTTACGACCGTGCCCTTTCAATTACATTACGTACACTTTCATAATTAGACGGTTGTTTGTTTATTAAGTGTTAATATAAAATTATCCAATCAATACACCGTCAATTACTTAATACTTTAGACAAACAAAGGGTTGCGCTTTTCGTTGGTTGATTCAAGTCTTCTAAAATATATCCACATCTCTGTTCACAGTAAAAGTTTACAATATAAGTTTATACTTTACATTGGGTTTATTGCCGGTAGTGTCTGTGAAAGGGCCATCGACTCTTCTATAATTTCATTACAAATTTTAAAAATTGTTAAATATTTTAGGTTATAATTTCACATCTCGAACGTAAATATTAAGATTTTTTTCTTTAATTGAATGAGCATCAATACCAGTCAATACTTCAATTGACACTATTATTTTTATATGCATTTAATCATGAAAGACATTAAAGTCCTCTTAAAATTATGCAACATCAACTGCTTCCTTCCGTACTACAACGAACGAACCGGCGAATTCAAAAATCGCCCTTTGCATCAAACCGTCGTCTTGTTGATTTACCTCCTTGCGTACGGTTACATGTACTACATAAAAATAATATTCGAAGGAGCACTATTCCCCGAAAGAGGAAGACTATTCACCATCACCTCCACGATGTTAGCACTGATAGGTTTCTGCTGGGTGCTAATAAATACCAGAAAGAATCGAATCGCCATCGTCCAACAATATTTTGACACGTTTGAAGAAATCGATAGAACTTTATCAGCAATATTTAAAATCAAAATTAAACCCACGAAGAATATAAATGCGTACACTTCCATATTTTTAATGGTATACCTCATATCCCTCCTTATATCCTACCATTTATGGATACGCGATAACCAAACTATAGAATACGAGCTGCATTTCATTGGTGATATTATAATGATCATAAATATTTTGGTGATTGTCCTTGTTCAAGTTACTACTTTAGAGGGTTTGAAGATAAGGTATGATGCTTTAGCTAGAATAATAGAAGGGGTGGGATTGGATGGGGAGAAGATTGACGTGATTAGTTATAGAATAGATTGCGTATCGAAGATACACAACACCATAAGCGATTTGGTGGTGTTATTCAATAAGATCTTCTCTTGGAAATTATTGGCGGTGATTTTTTACATCGTTACAGCAGATCTGATGTCTTTGAGTTTTTTTGTTACCGGGTATTACCGGGAGGATGTAAAGATTTATATTTCTTTAGTGTTATGGACTATTCTTGTCACGGTAAGTAAATCTAGTGGCAACTAAATAATTAATGACCTAAACGTTTTTAGATGCAAGTGGTTATGGTAGCAATTATGTGCCAACGAGTAATCGATGCTGGAAGGATGTGCACCGTGGTTACCTACAAAGCAACATCGAAATTATCCGGATGTGCTTCTCTAAGAAAGAAAATTATCATTTTATGTAGCCAAATGGAGGCGGGTTATCCAAAATTCACCGCCGCCGGATTTTTCAACATCGATTACGCAATGCTCTTCACGTTTATCAATCTTATGGTTACTTATATTATAGTTATTATACAGTTTGATAATAATAAATAGATTAAATTTGTATAATTAAAATAAATTTACATTACAAATATTAAATAGGATTACTATGCATATACCCCCTGAAGACATCCGGTGGATATCTTCCGGATGGCTTCATACCCGGTGGATGGTTGAAACAGTGCGCCTTACAAGGATCATCGTACCTACAAGGTGGTGCACTATCAATAATATGCCTGCAGCACGGACGATCGCAACACTGAGGACAGTACAAACAAGGATACTTCAACACCTGAAAATTCTTAGGCTGCGGCTTGTGAACGTAACATCCGGGCCGAGGTTCAAGCGGTGGGCATATCCTCGGTGGTGGTCTTGGTTTCAACGGCTCTGGAGGTGGGCAGATCTTGTAAACGCCAGCACACGGTGGACAATCAGGAAAACATGGATTCTGGCCATCCAAAGTCGTACCGTAGTACTTCTCCAGGCTCCGAGGGACTGTTTTGATCATAACTGGAAATTTTGACGAACCGAAAATACTAAAATTATGAAAGTTTGCGCGTTGCTAGGTGATAAATTTTTCTTATTCGTCGCGTGTAGTTTGTCAAAATTCTCCGTGTTAATGGCGTACCATGCGATGTATTGCTCCAGTCCATACGGATATTGTCCTTGTTGTTGCCAACAGATCTACCCTCAATACCAAAATTATCCAAACCAAACTGGAGGTAGATGCATGCCGAAAAAAAGAAATCAGTGCGTGGTGAAATCACTTAAGGGTGATTGCTTTAAAACACCGGCCCTACAACCAAGGAAATCTAGATCGTTGCATTGTATTCCTTACTGTTGTCCTTCAGACTATTACTCTACTACAGAATGTAAGTATTTTTCAAATATACACAATTTTCATATTTAAAATAATTCATCTCAATTGTTGCGCTAAAACTTAATGTTAATTATTAATTTCTGCTTGTATTATTATTTTAATTATATGAATCGTTTTTGTTAGCCTTAGGTAACCCAAAAATTACGTTCCAAAAGAATGCCGTCGTTATTGGAAGGAACAGGTCGATACAGAAACACAAAATCGCCGTTTTGATCGACTAACGAAAGACATATGAAAATGTTATTCGATCCTATTGATGCTATAATTAAAATGTAATTACTTTACGTCATTTCCATAGTGTTAACGTTTAATAAATGTAAAAGTATTAATTCCTAAGACATTTCTTTTTTCCTATCTTTATTTCTTCTGAGAGAGTTGAATAATGAACACAATCATGGTGACTACTATGTTAACCATAGTGAAAATAATCGCGTGGTTTGCGTGGAAAAATAACGCTGTAAATTTCGGAAACCTCACCGAGCATTGTTTGGTGAAGATGAAAAACTTATCCATTGGGAACTTGTGATACAATTCGTAGCTGCAGTCCAACGTTTTCTTCGCCTGACTCAGGATACTTTCACAAATTGTTGATAATATCACAATTTGTAGCTAGAAAAAAAATTAAAAAAAATTATTCTTTTATAAAGAACAATAATAAAAATATTAATATATTACACATTAAACTCGGGCAAAAAATGTCATCTAGGTGGTATTATCTTAATCTATTAATTTATATACTTACAGCAACGAAAAACATATAACAACTGGTAACGACAACGTTGGAAACATACTCATCACCCATCTCAATAACAAGATCAGTAAAACTCACTAAGAAATTCTCCATGCAATTAACGTAATTAAAATACATCTGCCACTTAAAAAAATGATTAAAACCATCAACCAAATCGCACAGTTTGTGATGCGTCAGCATCATCAAATCAACTTTATCCTCTAAAAACGCGTGCTCCTCCAGTGCTTCGGAAAAGGTCTTCCAGCGCAGCTTTAAGCTAAACAGAATGTAGCAAATCATTTGAAAACACAAGAAGATGTATTGACCTTGGATGTACTCCGTAATGAAGTAACGTTTCGGCCCGACTTCCTCCAACACGTACCAGTTGATGAAGTCGATCGCTTCCAATACACAGTAAACCATTTGTATGGATAAAAATTTCAGCGGAACGTATTTAATATAAGGCACCGTTTTATTAAAACCGCTCTGCAGGAGGAAATCCAGGGTGTTAAAGTCGGAGATGAGTTGATCGAATTTCTTGGAATCCTTCATGAAGCTGGTGATGATCATTAAATTGGATGATAGGATAATGAAGATGATTGCATACGTTAATAGTTTAACGTCGCTTTTTATATTCAAATGCGAAGTTAATTTCCCATAAGTGGAATAGGTGGTGAAGGTAAGAATGAGGATAAAAATTGTTATTGAGTACACACGTGATGTTCGGGTGTGTGCGACTTTTCCATTTGCGAAATGAAGGATACCGAAGAGGGATGACGTCCTGAAAATTACGTTGAGATTAGTTAAAATTCGCATCTTGATTTGTTTGCTTCATTCAAAAATAAATATTATATTCTACAAACATTAATGATTTATATTACTGTATTATATAAAAAAAATGTTGTATTTATTGGTATTATGTAACGATTAATATCTTTATAGAGTGATGTATGATATTTATTACATAATTTAAGTAATTACATTATCGGCGACTATTAATCATTTTCTAAATAAACAAGCCGCTGTTTACAAAAAAGATCAATAATAAATGTTTTCTTTTTCATTATAGAAATAAACAATGTGTGTAATTGCTTTTTATTTGCCGTTGTTTTTCTTTCGATGTAAAAAGAAAACAACAAGAAAATAACCGTAAATATAAAGCAATTAATTATATCTCTATTAATTTCTCTTACAAGATAATGTACAAAAAGTAGGAGTGAAATATTCTCTTTAAACTCAGTGGTAGATTAGAGATGGATCAAGTACCTAAAGTTAGCAATTAATAGTTATTACCTTAATTTTGTGATAATATTGGAAAAAAAACATACGACAAAATAATCATTTAAATTTTTGTACACAATTAAAGTTTTTAAGCATTTTTATTTACTTCACCAAAAGTTAAAATCAATTTAAAGACAATGTCTTTATTAATCAACAACATCAAACCCTTACTAATAACAGCCGCATTATCCGGAATGTTAAATTTTAACAACGACAACTTCAAAACCCACAAGAGGAACTTTATAATAATCACCATCTTCATACCTTTGGAAATATACACGATCTACGGCAGAATGGTGTTGGACAGCATCTTCAACACACCGACCATGACCATGAACTGCCTGGTCAGCATCCTGAAATTGGTGCTAGTCGTCCAAACGACCGTCATTCTTTCGAACTCGAAAGTTCCGCAGCTTTCGAAACTAGTTTCAGATGTGGATCGTCTGGATTTGGAAATCTTGAAGATGAATAAGTCCGCGAAATTAGAAGTGAACCGTGTTGGGTATCAATTTTTGGTCTCATATTTGATATTGATGGTGATTAACGTTTACGATTACACATTCTGGTTTTATCTACAGGATGGAAGATTCAAGTTGTTTTATATAATTGATTACATTTATAATCATTACATTATTATTTTGGTGTTTTTGGAGTTTTATCTGCTTAAAGGTGTGACGGTACGATGGAAGGTGTTTAATAATTGTTTGGAGTCTTCAAGGTAATAATTAAAATAATGTAATTTATTGTTTATATATAAATATTATGTTTAATTCAAAACTTTTATTTTAAAATTGCCTTAACGAAATAGTTTTAATGTTTCAGATTGGATCTACTTAAAATTGATAAATTTATGATGATGCACAACATTCTATGGGATTTGGTGGAAGGTTTCAATAGCATATTCACGTGGAACATTTTTTTAATGCTATTGTGGAATATCTTACAAGCTCTTCTAACTGTTGCGGCTATTCTATTGGATTACTTTCCAAGTTTTACAAGAATCATCTTCGGAAATTTATTTTGCTACTTAAGCGTAAGAATATTACTTAAATATATCCTTCGACTGAAGTTTTGGAGTGAATTTGCTGTAAAAGTATTATTAAAAAAGAAATTAATTTAACTTGATTATAATCTAATAAAATTAACAGAAATTAAATAATGTAAAAATAAGTCTAAAACATTTGCAGTCGCGTGTTTCAATCATTTATATCTCATCTGTATATCTTTATTATTAACTTTAACAAAACAATCTAATATAATTCTTCATTACAGTCAATAATTTTACCTTAAAATCGCCCGATTTGTCTTATTCACTTTCATTTTCTTTGAATCGGTCTGTAATTTTTTAGATCCACTTCGTGTTGGTGTGGATAACGTCAAAAATAATCGACGAGGGCAAACGGACGTTGTTTCTGGCCTACGGCAGCCTGAACAGACCGGCGCATTACAATAATCCAATGCTCGAGGCGAAATTGGAGATCATGATCAGACGCTGCAAAGCGCTAACGCCGAATTTCTCCGCTGCTGGGTTCTTCAACCTGAACTACGCGATGATCTTCATGTTCTTAAACATGATGGTCAGCTACGTTATCGTTATCATACAGTATGCTGAAAAGTGATTAGTTAAAAATGTTTACTGCTAAAACTTGAAAATCAAAGTAATAACGTTTAATACAGATAAAATAAATAAATTATGTATGAAATAATATTTTTTTCTAGTTGCTCCAGTATTCAATTGCTTTAACACCCATCTAACCTGAATATTAATTTTACTTTAACTAAAATAAAACTATTTCTGAATTTATGAGAACGTTTATCTTTAAACAATCGTTTTGGAAATTACATTTACCCTTTATCCTACCCTCTTATTAATTATAAATGTTATTTTACCAAAAACAGTAATTATACAGGAAATTACCTATGAGGAAGCGCAAATAATTACTCGTAGTATGGCTTGTTTACCTATGCGCCAAAACGTACATATACAAAATAGAACGATCTAAAAATATGCTCCGCTATAAATATCCGAATCTAGTGGAAATCACACAGACTTATATAAGAAAATGGAGGGTACCGGCAAACCAGAGCAAAGTAACGACCCTTAGGCAGAGACACGACACCCAGTTAATGCATGTGTCCACATTACAGGTAAAATATTCAAGGAGCAACACCACAAATTCTCACCGCAGCTATGGAATTCGACTTACTTATCGTTAAACACCTCAAATAAAGGTACGCTTCTCATATAGATTAATCAACATAATACCATCAAACCAAAAAAAAATTATCTTGCTTTCGTAGAGTAAATGTTGAAAGTTATTAATTAATTATATTTAATTTGTTTTAGCTTTAATTAATTTCGATGTAAAGACGAACAATAACAGAAAAACACGGCGTAAGTACAATACACGATGGGATGAACTTCCAGACCTGTTACTCGAAAGAATCTTCAGTTATCTGTCGATGCGTCAGCGCTATTATGCCAGTCTGGTGTGTAAAACGTGGAACAGCGCCTTCTACCTGCCCTACGTTTGGTCGCAGTTCGTCCTCGAGGATTCCACCTTAACAAGGGCGAGATTTAATTACTATCAAGGATGGCAGGTAATTTAGTAAATAATCCACTGCAAATTACTCGCGCTGCTTAAGCCATATATCATTATAACAGTGTTGATATTTCCCAGTACGTTTTAGATCACATGCGGACGCAAATGTGTCTCATGCAGGTGGGGCCGAAATTCAAGAAGCTCACGTTCGAACCGATGCTGAACTTCTTCAACCTTTACGAGTTCATGAACATGGTATCGTGGTACTGCGAACAGACGGACTCGCCCATCATCCAGGTGAAGGGAATCGGTAGCAAGGTTCGCACCTTAAAGTTCACCTTCCCCTGCAACATGGATTATAGGGATGTTGATGAAAGGTCCATACTCTTTGGAACCGGGGGAAGACTGCTAGGTACAGTGAAATACTCTTTAGCCTAGAAATTAATGATATTATTTTTTGCAGGAGCTTTAAAACGCCTAATGTTTAACCTTAAGAATCTACGCCGATTGGAGCTCATCGATTTGATGTTGGAAATCCGGGAAGCGCAACATTTACTCGATGACGTTTGTGATATGTGCTGTCTCACTCTAGATACTCTCATTCTCATCAACACCACTAAGGTGCAATACCAGTTACTGCACGTCGGCGTTTTTCTTAACCTACAGGTAAAAAAATATCTTCATAATTATAAACGGCTTTATCTTCGATGAATAAAACAAATAATACAGTTTATTTGTTTTACAATTAACTTCCTTAAACTTGTATTATTTGGTTATGAGGTTCTAATGATAACAAATAATACAGTTTATTTGTATTATTTCTTTTACAATAAACTTTCTCGAAATTTATCATTTGGTTATTAGGTTCTAATAATTAGTCCGCAAAATTTGGGTAACGACGTCGTGGAACTTCTCGGCAACACACAACTGAGGCACCTGCATATCCACCAAAACAGGTACACGCCAGATTTTGTTATAAACACGGTGACGCCAAAAGCTTGGAGGAATTGCCTCAAAAATAATCCAGAACTCAGTGTACACTTGGAACTGGAAAATATTAAAGATAAATCCATCATCTGTCCTGAAGGTGCACCTGTTAAAAGCATAATTTACAACTCTGCACAAATTGGGGTAAGTTCATCATAAAAAGCTTAAGTTATTTGCTAATTATAATTTTCACAGGTGAAACTTCATGAAATCATGCGGGTAATCGAACTCTACAAAAATAGTCTTATAGTTTATGGTCATAGATGTATACCAAGAGGATATAGGCCAAAATCTTTTCACGAGCGCATCGACGAACCAATTATGTTGCTGTGTAGACAATGCATGAAGTTGAAGATGATCGTAAGTTCTGGTTGAATGTATTGAAAGTAATATTTTAACAATCTTTAAATTCCAGATTATAACTGAAAGGATATCAACAAGCACAGTCCTTCTAATAGCGACTACCTGTAAGAACCTGGAGAGGTTGTACATCCGGAAAAACGCTGTGATAAAGCGATGCGACTGGGAACAGAGCCCCGATTGGTCGGACGAATTCTACCAATGGTTGAAATCGGCCAGCCGTTCCTACGAGTCCACCGAACAAGAAGTGTCCCAAATTTTAGGCTACAGGTGGTCAATGTTAACCGACAGGATCTTCAAGGATTTATACGTCGACCTTCACAAGTGACTTCCATTAGCTTAAATCTATATTTTTTATGTACATATTACAAAATAAATTCTATTCAGGTTTCGGTATGGCGATGAACATCTGCGAGTACAAGTGCCCCACTGTTTTAATGTTCCTCTGCATGATGGTCCTTAGAGCCTTTACGTAAACGTCTGCGGGCCTCACCACGGACGGATCCCTCCAGTGCAATCCTTGCATGTCGACGGCGAATAAGGCAGGAGAAGGAATGTGGTCGCGCAAGTAAAACCAGATACATTCACGTAATATAGCCACAATCTGTAACATATAAATACTCAAAAACTTATCAAACATAAAATAATACTTTAAAAGTATTGATGCATCATCCAATGGTGATTACAATTAAATTATCAAATAAGAAGTAATAAATATATACCTCATATGAATTAAGATATGGCACGACATCCCTAACACTAGATAAAGGTGGAGGCAGCAGTTGTCCAAGGGCCATAACATCAATAATCTTAACGGTGGTGTTCATTAAAGCCTTATAGTTATCAGTATCCGAAGACTTGCTTTGTTCCCCCATACTGGTCCATTGATGCAGTAATGTAGCAGTCAGAGCTCTTATCAAAACTGAACAATAACATAAGGCGGGTCTATATAAAGCCACAAAGTTGAGTAAATCCCACAACAGTGGGACGTTGTTAAAGAGCCTCCTAATGAACAAGTCGCGCTCGATCGTCACTTTGGAAAACTCCTCTTCCGGCCAGGGTAACCCGTTGTACATTACATCGGGACTAACCAGTTGGACCAACTTTAGCGACACCATGATAATACTCTCCAGGTTCAGCTCGCTTGCTTTTCCATTTAAATTATCTGACGGTACAGAACAGCACAATTTAATTATACCTATCAAGTTTTCCGTGTTTGAGGGAATGTAATCTTTGTAAGGTTGGTATGTGCAAATGGACTTTCGCTTGCCTAAGCCTATTATTCCGCCATTGTACACTGATGAGTGTTTGGTTAGATGAATTGTTTTACTCTGAAAATAATTACACATTAACAATATTTAATTTAAATTATGTTTTTTGCATATATATTAAACAAAATTGACGGGGGCGATCCTTTAAGTAACAAGTTCATTTACACACACGCAAAAATCACACGGCAGAAGGACCACGGGGTCGATAGCCAAACACTACTACTAAAACAAAACTTTAATGAGAGTACGATGAATTTAATTCTCACTTAATCCATAATGAAACATTTTTATGTTATTTAGAAGATTAATTAAATACTAAACCAAGTGTTTAATTAACCTTCTAATTAATTTAATTAAAGTATTGACAAGCTTTTTGACTTTTTTCATTATTAATGAGGATAAATTAAATAAAAATTGGCCTTTACTGAACAAATATTAAAGTTTTAATCCAAAATTTTAGAAGTTATGAAAACAGATATATTTTGAACTTCAAAATATATTTCCATTGAAATATTATTAACACACCTACATTATATCCTACTGGAAAGGTAAAAATTAAAATTAATTGGCTTTAAAGTTTACAATGTAAGATAAAGTTTGAATTATAAATAAACAATATTCTTTAAATACTTACAATTTTCTTATTCTGGCTGAGAAGTAGTTTATTACTCTCGAGATTGCATTTATTCTTATTATTTTTGGCCCCGAAATACTCGGCCTCTTTCCCGAATATCGATTTTTCCAAAAGCAAACGGACTGTTAGATTCCTGGAGACTTTCGAGTAAGTGCTCAACTTTTTAAAAATGTTACGGACGCGTTTGAAACCACATATTCTCGTTAGTTCATCTGCAAAAAAAATATTATAAATTTTAAGATCGTGAAGGCAATTAATTTGTGGTACATATTGAATATGATGAAATTAAACTCCATAACTTTGTTTGTTAGAGTTTAATTTCATTAGAGCTTTTAGTTTTTTTACATTTATGATTTTAGTGATAATTAAAGTTCGCACACCTTGTTCTTCACAGCACAAGTAGAAATAGTCTATGGAACCGTGCACAAAGTTCAGAATTACTTGTAAAGGAACCTCGATTCCTTCAGTCGAAGGGAAGTTCATGATTTCGAAAATTTCGCATAGCACATGAGACGAATTCGGATTCAGAATGTTATTCCTGAAGATCGATGTGAGTTCCACAAGGTTCGTCTGTATTCCTCTTGATATTGAATGTGATTGCATTAGAAAGATTTTGTTAGATTTTTCCCACCTAAAAATCACAAAAGAATATAATAGGATAATTAAAAAAATATTCAAGTTATGCACGATTATAACTCTTAAGAGTTATACAAACAAAAGAAAACAAGTGTTTCATTTCCTTTAATTACATAACCTCTAAACTACTGCTATTTTTTAAATCAGTCTTACCAACCATGCTGTTATTATCAAGGCCTGCTCTAAAACATATATACTTAAAGAAAAACTGACAAATGAATATTTTCATCTACCTGATGAAGAAACTGTGTGGTGAAACATTGTTGTAGTACAATATTAAAAACATTCACAAACCTTATACTGTGTCAATTTTTCTTTAAGTGTTACTATGGAGTTTTGACAAGTAACAGCCTCATCAATCCAATAACTAAAACATATATGTTTTTACCTAATAGCGTTTTTTTTTTCTAAATAGACATTTGTAAAGCAAATGGACTAAACTACACTTTTCCTAACTTGTTATTTTAACAGTTTATATCCTAATGAAGGAAGATTGGGTACAATTTACGAATAAAATTTCTTACTTTAAAAGTGTTAACAGATTCTTCCAAATTTGATCCAAGTCCTGACATTCGGGTAAAGTAATCCTCTTCATTTTGATATAATACTTGTCCAGTATTTGCTCCAGGACAACCGAGAAGTGCCCGCCTTTTTCCGCGTATGGAGAGGCAGATTTGTCGATTAATTCATTGTTTAAAATTTTCACCAAATAGGCTAGATGCTCTGGCTGCTGAGCATTCTGGAAGATGTAGGAGGCAGCTTGGATTAAAATTGGCGGATTAATCTGACCTGAAAAAAAAAACTATGTATATATTTATACTAATAATGTAAAACCAGTAAGCATACATAAGATAATTTTCTATTAGATTACAACAATATGTGCCATCTGCCGGCGTTTATTAACTGTTATTATTTTTTATTTGTATTTAATGCTTTGTTTGCAATATAACAGTTATTATTATTAGATGTATAAAAAATGTAACGGGTGTCCAACAATTATTGCAGTCCCGGGTGACGTTGGAATCAAAAACGTAGGTCGATTCTTACATGTGCCAAATAAATGAACTGATATTTTAATTGTCAAACATAACCTAAACGTGCATTTAAAGTGTTGTTTAAATGCACGTTTAGGTTATGTTTGACAATGAAAATGTCAGTTCATTTATTTGGCACATGTAAGAATCGACCTACGTTTTTTATTCCAACGCCACCCGGGACTGCAATAATTGTTGGACACCCGTTACTTATAATTTTGACATAAGAGAATCGGTGGAAATTAGAATATGTTAATTAGGTAAGAACGAATTATGTATGTTTACCTATATAAATAATAATCCTAGCTGCTATTTGTGACTTCAACTTCTCATTACTGGCAAGAAGTTCATAAAGCTGTTCAATTTCGCAGGTTAGGGAATTCAGTAGGTTTAACGTTCGTTTCCTTGAATGGGCTTGATGTCTTACTGAATAGTCAATCTCCTCCAAAATACATTCTAAAACAGCAATGGGAATTAATACGAGACAAATACAGGGTGATAACAGAAATTAAGATTTGAATTAGTAAAATCAAGTTGTAGATAATCTGGAGTTTGAGGCCTACAAGAAATCCTTCTAATAAAACTTAGCTTAATTCGATTACATAATATTTAGAAATTATTGAAGGGTGAAAAATTAACTGTAAGTATGGTTTATCAAGTAGTAACCGTCGCAACCATTCTCTTTATTGAAGGGTGATGTGCAAGTCCATTTAATCATTTAGTCATCCAGTTGTATTTCACTGTATATTCACTATTTACCTAATAATTCCCTGCTATTATTAATTATATCCTTGATCTTGTTTTCATTTTCCCCAGGGCAAATCTCGGCAAGGAATGCACAGTCGAGGAGGAGGTGTATTATCTGTGAACCCCCTTTCTCACACTTTAGGGCTAAATTGACCAACAATTCCTAAAAAATGATACAGTTTTAATTAACCATCAAACTTTTACAGAATCACTTATTTAGTACTCAATTCAATTTCATTATGATTTTATCAGTTTTAATTTCTACATTCACAATGATTTTCATTGTATATTTACCTGTAAAGCTTCAGATGAACCAAAGTACTTGCACCAGTCATCAATCATGTGATAGAGTTTCAGAATCACTCCAATTGGAACTAAAAATGGTGAATAAGTTATAATTCATCAAGTAAAAGTACAGAAAATCTACCATTTAGAATTTACATCAATATTTGTAATAAAAAAATACTTAAAAATACCATTTTTAAAGAGCAGATAAATCTTTCAATTATAAATGCTTGTTTTATTTATTTACTAATAAAATAAACATTAACATATTAACTTAATAAAAGTAATTTCATTTAAATAAATCATAAAGTACGTTTATAATTACTACAATATACTATGGAAGAATTCTTCTTTCTCTGGCAGTATAAAAGAATAATCTTAGTTTTAATTTATAAGGTCAATATTGTATTTAAATGATTAAAACAAATGCTAACATTTTTCATCCTTTCAATTATCATCTATTTTATACTCACTTGTGTTTCTTATTTCATCACAGAGGGCGTTTAATAGGGTTGAAGATAATGTCAGTAGATGGAGCAAGAAAGGGACAGTGGCTTTCCTCTGCTGCCTAATTATATCGCCTTCTTGGAACGATGTTTCTTGCAAACACCACTAAAAATATTATTACAAAGTAATTTCTGATCATTTATATTAAAATATTTTGATAATAATGATTAAATTTTGGTTGCAGATCATGCTTTATAGATAAACTAAGAGAACACACAAGTTCATGTTTGAATGCTTACGCATTTAAAGTATACTACACACATAAAATTATAACTTGAACAAGGAGGATTTTTTTAACACAAACAAAAATCATAAATACAATAAAATAACAGTATTTAAATTTCTGCTTATTAATTACTCACATTAAATAAGTCGAGCAGCGCCTTTTGTATATCGGTGGAATGACTAGTGGCCAGATGGCCGAGAATTCCCACCACAGACTTTAATTTTGGAGAGTCGCAGCCCTGCTGGTAGGACTTGTTCTGGCAGAAATCTTTAAGGCCGCACGACAGAACCCTCACTATTACTGTTTGCGGGAAACAGCTTCCGACGTGTGCGACGACCCAGTCAAAATTCGGCGAATGCTTTACGGATGTATCTTAAAAAAAAAACACACAAATTTATTTTACCTTTTGCTAATTAAATTAGTTAATCTACTTAAACATAGATTATAGCCAAACTGCAGAATAACAATAATTAATAATTGTGGTATAAAACTTGGCTATGTGATGAAAATTTGGAATAAAAATGTTATCACCTAAAAGTGCATTAATGCAAGCTTCCGTATCGCAATGCATCAGGCACGAAAGGCACTGTGTGGTGATATCGATGAGAGTTCTGGTAGACCGGCAGTTCATCCACAACTGCAGAGTTTCATTTAAACCTAAAAATAAAGTGTAAAAAATATTATTTATATTCACAGCAATTAAATACAAGTTCTATTACTTATTACAACTTTTATTACTTGTTACAACAACCATTCTGTGTTACTATTATTTATATTAGAGTTTATATATTAAACAAACCTCCTGATTTAGCTTAATTCTTCGGTTCAATAAAAAGTTAGGTTATGTTACATTAAAATAATCATTGAATTGATGAGGCTTTTACTTGGTGAAATTCCATTATATAGGTGATAAATAAAACACTTGGGTTTTGAGAATTTACACAATTTAATGTCGATGCACTGTGTGGCGAAACAATTGTCGCAGTGCATCGACATTAAATTGTGTAAATTCTCAAAACCCAAGTGTTTTATTTATCACCTATTAAAATAATCATTTGATATAAATTAAGATTGGGTTAAATTAGGTTACTTTAAGCAATGTCAGATTAGGAAGTTTCTATCAGGTATCTATCATTTTTGACAAATTGATAAATCAAAAACTCTACAAATGACGTAAATTTAGTACAGGGGCTATTTTAACTCTATCATTAAAATGGAGTGGCTTTTAAAAACATAAAAAAATACAATACCTGAACATCCATGTGCTCTCCCTGCATACTTCGTGGATATCTCCCCTAGTAGTTCTAACGACCAAGTGCTGATAATTGGCGCCCAAGCCTCAGCATTTTTGGACACAAATCCGCAAAGAACAATGTGCACTTCTGACAGGGTGCTCTCATCATATTCGTTTGGTGGTGGAAGCTTTCCAGTAGATATTTCAGTCTAATAAATATATATTATGAATAGTTAAAATGATAATATTATAGTAATGTTGATATTTTTCTTGCTTTTATTGTTTCAAATTTGTAAATTTTATTGAAAAGTTGTATACGTAAATACATATTACCAGTAATAATCAATTAACCTCTTCCCGCACAATTATTTTTGAAAGTATTTATATTTAATGCTTACAATAAATTTATTTGTTACAAATGGATAGATAAAAATATGTACTTATAATATGCTCGTGCCCGAAATATCCTGGGGCGTATGTGGGAAGTGTTTAATCTATACATAAAACATTTCTATGACAATATTTTTCCTATCTTATTAAATGGGAGACAATAAATATAGCTGTTTCTGTTTTCAAATTAATTATATCTTATGATTATATTTGTATTTCTCTTCATTTCACTACAGGCAGAAGGAAACGAAAATATATTTTAAATTTTAACTTTACCTCAATTCGTAATATGTAGTTTAAAGCGGCCACATCGAAGACATTCTTGAGAAAATCTAAAACGGCAGAACGAGCGGCCGGTAGGTTTTTCAGCAGGAACATCGAAGTCTTCATCAAATCCAACGAACTGCATTTCACCTGATTGGTGGCTCCGCTGATGAAGAGCCTCAGCTCGTTGAGGAGGTCCACCTGGGAGCCCCCTCGTACGGACGTCGATTGTGACAGCATTGTTTTGTTACAATAAACAACCGCCTATTAATCACACCCTAAACATTGTATGTAAACATAACCTCAAAAATCGTAAAACTCGATTCATTAAATTTACGGATATTAATACTGAAATTATAAAATAGAAAATTGTTAGGATATTACGTTTCTAATAATAAGAATTATTCAGTATATAAAAGGAATGAAATTCAATTCATTCAACAACTCGTTAAGCATGTGTATAATAAGCAATCACTAGATGGCGCTTATATATTTATAAATTTGGTTGAAATTTTGAGAAAAATTATAATATAGATTACAAATTAAATTTTGGTATGTTTTAAAGATGAATGGTTTTAAAAAACAACTATTAAATGATGACGGTTACTACATGGTAGCGTTGATTGAAATATTTCAGTCAATGATGGTAGGTTATTATCATGAAAAATTGAGACAAATTTTAATGTTTTATACGATTTATATTGTAATTTTATACGACAATTAAATCGTGGTATAAAATTGTCCCATTTTTTCTAATTTAAAAACTACACTTTAACTACAACTTGTCTTTCACAAACGAGCTTAAATTAATTAAATATATTAGCTATTCAATTTTAAAGTGTTATATTTAATTTTAAATATGTTTATACACAAAAAAAATCAAATAAAAAGTAAATAAATAAAAACGTGGCAACGCAGCATTTACTTGTCAGTTAGTGAATGTCAGTTGCTGTATTGTCCGCCGTGGTCCGGGACGTCTATGGGTGTCGTTGGTGACAGCTGTTCTAGCTGGTGGTGCAGTTTGCCAGCATGGCCGACCCGAAACAGACGCGGGAGATAGTAACGGTCCTATTGCTCTGCATACTGTGGTACGCCGTCAGCTCGAGCAACAATGTTATCGGGAAGACGGTACTCAACGAGTTTCCGTATCCCCTGACCATGACGATGGTGCAGCTGCTCTCCATCACCATCTACAGCGGCCCCTTCTTCAACATGTGGGGCGTCCGCAAATACGTGGATATCTCGTGGAATTACTACTTCAAGCTGATAGTCCCGCTGGCCTTCGGGAAGTTCTTCGCATCGGTCTTCTCGCATGTCAGCATCTGGAAGGTACCTGTCTCATATGCTCACACAGGTAATTACTGAAATGAGTACTAAGCATGTACATAAGTACTTAAATTTAAATATTATTGCCCACTTGATTCAGTTACATGAATTAAAACACAAAAAAAAAACAGTAAATAAAATCATGTTGTTGAAACAAAAAATCATTAATAAACTCTAGTTTAGAATTATGTAGGCATTTCAGGTGAGTTTAAAACTTTTGATTAAAAATTAATTTTATCCTACATAACTTTTACCATTCAAAAATGTGTACTTGACTAGTTCTTTCCATAGGCGTGAAAAAGCCTTGATCAGCTTTATTTGATTTAAACAAAGGAAGGATTTATTAAAATTATCGATTACACAAATTCATTTAATATAGTAATGTTATGTAAGTGAAAATAACAAATTGCATGAAAAATAATTCTTACGCATTCATCGTAATTCATAACTCTCTCAAAATAGTATTAATTAATATAGTTTTGGTAATCTTATAAGTTATTTATTGTTTATTTGATCGATTAAGGAGGTATATCATTCAAAAATTAATTAATTTTAAAAAATGCTCTCAATTTCTAGGTTATGTCCTTTGCAAACATACAAGCATTCTGCAAGTTTGTTTGAGAAATGCCAAAGCCGAAGTTCAAAATAATTAAGATAAAATTAATAGTATAATAATTGATTTGTTTTTATTATTATTATTAAGCACCTCTTCATAATTCACTAATTAATCTCAACGAGATAATTGATAAAATTAATACAAAAGATTGAATTGAATAAATAATATGTTGATTAGATTGAAATACAGATAATAATAGTTTTTCATAATAATAGTAAAATTTACTGATTAATTTTTTTAATTTAAAACAATAATCTAAGAGCAAGACGGTAATTTATGATATAGAAAAGCAAGGATTGCACTGAAACGCTAATTTTAACTAATGCATTATATGCTTGTTATTAATTTCCCTTTTTCAACTACATTTAATTAACTGGCTTAACCCCTACCGGCACAATTATTTTTGAAAGTAATGTGCTTGTCCCCAAGATATCTGCAAATGTAATTAAGATGATCATTAGTAAAGAGTATTACTTAATTTGAAACTGAGAATGCAGTAAGGAGGCTTAAATTAAATATACCTCATTAAAAATGCATTAATAAATTAAAACTGAGATTAGTCCGTATTTACTTCACTAACCTAATTAACTCGGTTAGTTATTGATAATAGTCACATATAATGTTTAAATTTAGTGTATTAAGGAATGTTTTTATGTATGGATTTAAAAAAATACTTCACATAAACTGATTTATAGTGAAGAATTAGTTTAAAGTAGTTTAATTATATGGAAATTTATCTGCAGTAATGTTTAGGAAGTGATGATTAAGCACTATCATTATCGTGTTATCATTTATTATGTTATCTGTGTGTTTATTATTATTGTTTTTCAAATGATATGGAATTCCCAACATGTCTTTGGGTGGGTATATCTGTTAACGTTCTAATTACTTACGAGTTGGAATTTTTACACGATTAGCAATGAACTTGACTTTTTCAAATTACATTCCGTTCCATTTTAAAATCACTAGTATATGCAGGTTTATTGTTATTAAAATTTTTATTATTGTGTGTTATTATCTATAATGCATTAACGTGACAATGACAAACTTCAATAGCAGAAAGAAACGTATTTTTCATTAAATGTTATTGAAGTTTATCATATGATTATTACAAGGTAAGGTCCTACATTGTAGAGACCTTTAATTATGTAATTGATTTTTAAATTTTATTTTTAAATTCGATTCACGTTAATTCCTCTGAAAGCACTTTTCATCTTCGTTTCGAATTTCACTTTGCAAAATAAATATTCCCGTTTTACATTAAAATCCCTAAACCCACGAACAAAAAATCCCAAGAATAAAGAACTCGACGAAAGTACATAAAAAACTTTTCTTTCCTCTTGCCATTTCTTATCTTTTTATTTCTCTGTGCTCTATTTTTTTTCTATCTAAATATTTTTCTGTTATATTAAAGAAGTATTATTTTTTATTTCATTCCATTATAGTCAAAGCAACGATGCCCCTCTTCACTGTGATCTTAGCTAGGTTAATTATGAAGGAGAAACAGACGTGGAAGGTGTACCTCAGCCTGATACCGATAATAGCGGGCGTGGCCATAGCGACGGTGACCGAAATCAGCTTCGACATGGTAGGCCTGGTGAGCGCGCTCGTCGCGACGATGGGCTTCTCGCTGCAGCACATCTTCTCGAAGAAGGTGCTGCACGACACCGGCATCCACCACCTGAGGCTACTGCACATCCTCGGCCGGCTCGCGCTCTTCATGTTCCTGCCGGTGTGGCTCTTCGTCGACCTATCGAACCTCCTCAGCCATGCTTCAGAGGTGAGTTTGTTATAAATAATTTTAACCTTAAGATTTAATGCAATTAGCAATAAAGTAAGATTGAAAGTAGTAAATTTTTATTCTTAAAACTATTTTTAAAGAAAAGTATTATTGACAAAATACTAATCTCAAAGTTTATTTGACAAAATACTAATCTCAAAGTTTATTTGACAAAATACTTCATTTAATTTATCTTTATTAAATTTAATATTCTATTCATGTACACCAATTAATTTTACAACATTTGTGAAAGTTAGATGTGTGAGCTTGGCCATGACTTTTAAAACACATACAGACATGTTTTAGAGGTTTTGCAGGTCGTATTATAATCATATGTATTTGTATCAGTTACGTTTTTTTTATGGGTGTGTACTGCCAGTATTATAGAAATAATTATGCAACCCTTATAGGAAAGGCATATTTGAAATCCATAAAAATAAAATAATAACAATTTCAATACATTTTCTCTTATTATCTTATTATTTGATAAGTATTTATAAGTATTCATTATTTTTGCAGACGCTTAGTGATTCTAGAGTAATATTCTTGCTGTTCTTGGACGGAGTGCTGAATTGGCTGCAAAACATAATTGCATTTAGTGTACTGTCGTATGTAACACCGCTCACATATGCTGTGGCCAATGCCAGCAAGAGGATATTCGTTATAGCGGTGTCCCTCTTTATACTAGGGAACCCCGTCACAGGTACCAACATATTTGGTATGTTGCTTGCCATATTTGGAGTTTTAATTTACAATAAGGTGAGTAATAATTTCTATATATAATAAACAAATAAAACAGTATAATTAAATGAAATAAATAATGAATAGATGTCGCCACTTGCATCTTCATCAAAATAATGTCATTTAAACACACAAGTTACAACCAATGTTTTAAAAATTAAAAAATATATAAATATGAACTTAGTATTACCATAAATAATTTATTTTTCAAATATCGATTTTTAGTAGTGATTGGTTATCAACCGCGTGGTTTTTGTATCATCCTTGTCACTTTAAATTGCTACTAATTATATCCCAATATTAGAGGTCACCGGTCAACCATCCAATTGCAGACCCCTACTAATGATGCTGTATTTTCTTTGTCACTACTTCGGCTACAACTAATCCGTCTGGTTTTCTTAGTTTTTTATTTCCTTCGAATTGGGTGAATATTCTAATTATGATATTTTTTAAATCCATATTTTCATAAAAAGATTCGTTAATAACGTCAATCATCATATCTACATGTTCTTAAACTTCAATAGACTTATTTATATTTTTAATAATTATGAACTATTTTTGTTTGATCATGGTAAACATTGATAATCCGTATCTCAAGAAGTTAATTGTTTAATGATTATGAATAAACCCAGACAATAATTATTTTTACTTACCTTACATCTTACAAAACGTTTTCAAACATAACTTACATTAAAAATGATTTACCTGACATATCTGAACTACTAGTGTATAGCATCTAATGTTTAGCTGTTTATTTTATTAAATCCTTTAATTGTTAATTATTTTCTTTCAGGCGAAGTATGACGCGAAACAAGAGTTAGACAGGCAGACCCTCCTGCCCTTCACGCAGAAGTCGTGGCAGGACAGGCGAGGTTACCACCCAATGTTGAACGCATCGAATAACAGTATTAGCAACGGGGGCGGCTACACGAAGCCCCATAGCAACGGCTACTTAACAAAAAGCAACGGTGTAAATAGTGTAAATAATAATTACAACAGCAATCCTAGTAAAAATGTTTTATTTATTTAAATGTACGATTTAACTTATTTTTAGAAATAGTTAAATTGTTAAATTACATTAAATTTACATGGTCACTCGTCTCCTGCAGTGATCCAACTTTCAATCTCAATGTACCTATATATAATAGTTATATATATATATATATCAAAAAAGAGCTATATACTGTTGTGTACATAATTATTATTTATTTTTTGAATGATGATATACGAATACAGTATTCGATGATGGTTTCACGGAAACATACGATTTGTTTTAATGTGTATCGACTTGAATTGTACATATTATAAATAAATATTTTTATAGTTAATAATGCTTTTATTGTTATTTCAAAATTCAACACTTGAATTGTATTGCTCATTTGATTTATTGTTGTTTTTCTCTTTTATGTACATAGATGATCAATTACAGCTACGCAAATAAGGCGGTTTTAAAATATACAGCGTGATTTTCGTTTGTACATGTTTATCATTCTTTGAAATTAATACAATCATGATTGTAGTGGCGGCGAAAGGCAATCGTTTTATTAAGTAATCCCATGCTTTCTTTTTTTAAAAAAAAGGTCGTTTCGGGTGGAAAGAAGGAGAAAGATTTTAATGTCTCATTTATTTGGAAGACATTTCTTGTTATTAAAACCAGTATAAATTGATTGAGTATGAATACAGTTATTTAAAGTATACATCGAAGCCGGGTATCTATTTTACAAGCATGGGGGCACTATGTTTCTAACTTGAACATAAAACAGAAAAATTCATTATTAAAACAAACACTTCTTTCATATAGACGACTTGTTTTTTTTTTTTGTTCCTTATAGTAAAATCGTATGCCATATTATTTTGTTAATACTGCAGAACAGTTGTTATAGTTTTAAAAATGAAGACACTTCTATGTTTTTAAAATATAAAAAAGAACACATTTACATATTTTCCTTTCGTTAAAAATATATATGTATGTATTATATACGGTGTGGAAGATTTGGTAACTTCATTTTGCTATACGTATCTCCCTGGAAAAGGTCATTAACAGTTACCAACTCCTCTTACATTACATGGTCCGATCAATATCGTTTTAATATTAAAAAGTAACAATATCTACGAATATAAACTAAAAACTCTTATACAATTTGTATACGTAAAAACAATCAACATCCGAAACGCTCGAAATAAATTATTTAAAAAGGCGGCCTACAGTTTTTTTTCCTCCTCCGTCTTCGTCTTCATTTGTCAGCGCGAACGGCACTGCTGCTTGTATGTATATATTTATAATATATAACTAGCTATTTAAATAAAATCTAATTTACTCTATATATGTACAATTTGATCAAGTGCTTTCAACATATGATTTACACCTACTATTTATACTTTTTTTTTAATAATAACTCTGTGTAATAAAAAATCACGTATGTACAAAACAATTACACGATCACAAGTCCAGGTGGAACCCCGAACTCGTCAGGTCCAGCAACCTGGGCTGAACAAGCAAACATGGGAAAATTGAGTCCTACAGCTACGCCCATCACAGAATTTAGTTTCTTCATTTCAACTATGCCCTGGAATTGTCAAGGCCTATGGAATCTGAAATACGAAAAAATAACAAATATTATTTTTGACTATTATATGCAGGTTTTTATATACGAACCTTGTCAAATGACGACTGTCATCGTGCACAGCCATTTCCGAACTTTTGAACTCGTTCAGCTCCTTCCGTATGGCAGCTTTGTCTTTCGGCGTCAGTCGCGTCCAGGGTTTATCCGCCCTCCGGTCGTAATCATGCGCCTGCGTCACCTCGATGTAGTCGTTGAAGCGAATAATCTTCTTATCCTTAAGCTCCTCAACAGTCGGTCGGAAACTGAGCTTTCTGAGCAGGAAACGCTTCTTCTCCTCTTTTTGTTTTTTCTCCTCAGCAGGTGTGGTTTCTATAAAAAAATATATTAAAATTAAAGTTTGCGGTGTAAATAATACAAAGTAACATACTTTTTAGAATATTCCTCTCCTCAAGTTCTTCTTGTGTGGGACGCATACTAAGCCGCCTAATTAACTTGGCGCCAATAGCCTCCTTGCTCTCCTGCCGCTCATTTTCGCTCTGCAACTGCAATATATTCCTGTTGATGAGCTCCTGCCTGTCGGGCCGCAAAGACAGCTTCAATGATAGACTTTCCTTCCGCGCGATCTTCAACGCCAGCCGGCTTTCATCCGATAAATTTCCGTCTTCATCCCTATAGAGAATCGGCCCGTCTCCAGATTCGTCATCGTTATCTTCTCGTATAACGTACGGCCTGGCGTTCTCCTTGTTCTCGATGGTGCACGGCAATCCGAACTTTCCGGATTTGCCACTGTTAAAACGAACAACGGTCAAAAATTCGCGTGTATAAGAAACGCGCACACTGCTGTTTACATTTGGCTGTGTTGTATGTGTGTGTATATTTACCAAATTCTTATCCTAGGCCTTAAAGGCGGCCTTCTGGGTAGCAAACAGAAACAACAACAAATCGGTATTAGATAGGGGGGAGTACGGTGCTTCGGACAAAACGCGAGGTGAGAGGGTAACATTTACACAGTTAAGACAGTGCAAGACTTTCAAAAAGCTTCGACGACGATCACGTGCATAATTGTATTATTCCCTTTTTTTTGTTTTTTTTACGTACCCGTAACTCCTCAAAGTGGGTGGTACTGCTTGGATCCGCCAGGATCGATCAGATCTTAAGTGAAATAAACAACCATAAGATAGAATTAAAGGGTTATTATATTCAAGAACAAAATATGGGATGTACAGTGGTGGCTGTGAAGATAGCAACTTAATTTTATAATGATTTGTATGATTATACTACTCAAATATTGTGATTTTGAATAAAAAATATTTGGTTATTTTAAAGCAATGGTAGTGGCTACCCAAATTATTATATAGTGTTTTACTCATTATAATAGTCAATATGATACTTTCCAATAGTTTTCATATACTAACTTATGTAACTCTTGGGAGTTCAAGAACTTGAAGTTCCCAAGTTACATAATATATTTTATGATCGGTTGCTAATTGTAGCCATTACTGTTTACTTGTGCGTATGGGAGGAGGAGGTACATTGTGCGAAATGGGACTACGTCGCGGAGGAACACATGAGGTGGTCGGTCTGAGAGATCCCAAGGTCAAGCAGTACCAAAAAAAAATGGTGATGGTTCGATCGTGTGTGCTTGGCGTGCGCCCAGTCGGTACTTACTTGAAAGTGACGTGCTCGCCGCCCTGCCGCATGTTCAGCGGCCTGTTCTCCTGCGTGGGGGTGTTCTGTGGCGTCCCCGGCCCGCTGGAGCCCTTCTTCTTCAGCGCCGACTTCAGAGGCATCGCGTTGAACTTGGGTTCCTTGGCGGGTATCTCGTCCACGCGCGACGTGTCTATTGTCGGATCGGGCTGCGGCATCCTGTACATGCAGTCGTCCATCTCTTCGGGGTCCACGCCGTCATCATCGTCATCTTGATCTAAAAAATATTCTTATTAAATATATCTTTATAAACAAATAATTATAATTTATATTGTGGTGATTTAATTTGGCAGATACAAATTATTCGTGCAGAGAAAGTAACGGGTGTCCAACAATTATTGCAGTCCCGGGTGGCGTTGGAATTAAAAACATTGGTCGATTCTTATATGTGCCAAATAAATGAACTGACATTTTAATTGTCAAACATAACCTAAACGTGCATTTAAAGTGTTGTTAACTTTAATAAGTAATTCGAATATAGGTTATGTTTGTCAATTAAAATGTCAGTTCATTTATTTGGCACTTGTAAAAATCGACCTACGTTTTTGATTCCAACGCCACCCGGGACTGCAATAATTGTTGGACACCCGTTAGAATTATTCTTATTTAAGTAATAAGGTATTTTCAATATTTGACATCCTACTTGATAACCATTACTATAGGTGTACGTTTGTTATATATTCCATAATTTTTCATAACCGCCTAAATGAGGGGATAGCGACGTTTGAGATTTGGAGAAATGTTTCGATGATTAAGTATTTTTATAATTACCGTCGTAGTCGTAATCGCCCATCTGAGGGGGCAGCGGCGACTGCTGTCGATGGGGCACTGGACTCGGCGAGCTGAACATGGGCGGCGGTGGGATGGGGCCTATCTCCGAAACGGGTATCGGTGGTTCTGGCAGTTCGGATAGCATGAATCCGGGAGCTACCGGAGGTAAGACGTGATGCGGCTGTCGTTCGTGTGGCGGCGGCGTGCTGCCTGGTGGTCCCTGGGGTCCGTCGGAAACTGTAAATAAAAGAAAAAACAAAGGTCAAATTAATAAACAATGCGAAAAACAAGCAACCTAACAAAAGGCAAGAATTTTATTTATTTATAAGGCAAAAAAGAAGTTATCGATTTCTTTCGGCTATGTTTAACATACTATTACGAAAAGCTTTAACCTATAAGATGGATAAAGTTTTATTTGATATGATAAATAAATCATAAGCAATATTTAAACTAAATAAAATGTTAATATAATTCTTAATGAATATGCAACCAAATACACATTTATGTATGTAGTTTTATAGGTTAATAAAGACACTTTCTTTTAAGGAATGTAACTAAATACATATTTATAAAACATGATCTATATTTATAATTTGGTTGCATAATTATATGATTTAATTAAAAAATAAATTAATTAATATACAGTGGTAAAAACGTGTTTTATTTCATTCTACATTTAAAAATTAAATGGAAACAGTAAATTGTGCAGTTTTGTGTGCGTTGTGATAAAATAAAATCATATTAGTGGTATGTTTGCTTTAAAACAAATTTAACTATTGGCGAAAGCGATTAATTTGAAAATGTTTATAGACCATGCGGAAACCAATTATCATCAATGATGTGTTTATTCAATGAATTAATCATAACTCAATAGTGCAGCACCTGTTAATCGAATAAACGTGTGAAATAGAGCGTACGCTAATGCACTTTACATGGTGTAGTGTCCTACTTAAAGAAATGCTTTGATTTTACGGCTTCGCACGTTTTTCCTCTAATTTATGCACGGCGATTCGTAATGAAGTCGTCCGATTCGATACGGGGGAAAGTTTTTATTGATTTATTTGTCGAGCACTGCAGCCAGGATGGTCAATAAAAAAATTAAATCATAGTGCCACTGAAAACGCCGTTAACAATGTCATCGAGCGCTCTAATATACAATTTTAAAGATTATATCTAAGCACATACGGTGTGGTTATATGTAGTTAGATTTTTTCTGAAAAGTTTTGTGTTATGTGTGTATGATTTTCAACTCTAAATGTTATTTTTTGTTTGCCTGATTATTAATAGACTGCCAACTCGGAAGATCGCGATTCTAGCGCCATCTAAGATGAAGATGAACAATTATTTTTTTATATCATCATTACTCGACTTTTATGCAAAATAATTTGGTTCAAATAGTATTTCGCATTCTATCTTTTATAATTTTGTTGATGTATATACTTTTATTTCACAACGCATTTATTGTTTTGTGTGATATCTTTCGATATACTTCTATGAAATCGAACTGCAATTGTCATTTCTGCTGTCATCGTGTAGATTGTGTGGTGTACGTTTTATCTTCATGCACTACGTTTTTGTCGAGGTAAGATTTATTTTAAATCCTTTCGTCCGATTACTTTTTCTTATTTTTTACGTGTTGGCTACTTACAGTGTTCACTGTGGTAACATAGAAGGCGTCTAGTGAGTTTCCCGGGGCCCAGAGAATTGGGCCTCTCCGGCTTGTTCTGAGAGTCCCCGTAGCCTGGCGGCTGCAGGGTCGGCGAGGGCATCTCCCCATTGGGGGAGAGCGCCCCGTTCTGTGCTGATCCATCAGTCTTATCTTTTTTCGGCTCTGGAAAGAAAAGAAAAACGAAAAACAATGACAATCGTGTTTCGGCTACAATTTTAAATGGCTGAAAGGAAAAGCCTTTAGTTAGTTCATTCATTTTTGTTCACAGAAATTATGGACAGAAAATGATTAATGATTAAAATTTTGTGTGCAATTTCAACAATGTCTATTCTTGAGTGTCCAGTACACGATATCGAACGAAAAGTTGCCGCCGGAATCATATTCACGCAATTAGGCGATCCATCAAGCTACCATCTAATTACTTTCTTATCAGCAACGGCAATTAGAACGACCCGCACACAAACACACCGCGAATTCTAACGAGATTACTCTAATTGCGAAGCAAAACTGATTAATGTCCGCCCGGAGGGCACTTTTGGCCTACCAGTCAGTCCACCCCGGTGTTCTCTTATATTAAGATAATGGACTCGATGGAAATTAGTGGCCGGAAAAGTGGATTGATTAATGTGTTTGTCTGACGTGGGTTCATCAAAATATTATAAGTTTATATGCAATAAATTGATTATATAATAGTTAACAAGTAATTGAATTATGCAATTGATGTATTGTTAAAATGCTACTAATTTAAAGATAAGATAAATAATAGATTTTCCTTTTCATCAACTTGTATTAATCAATTCCTAGCCTATTTCATGTTTCTGTACTGAATTTAATCACAGTTTACTTGCTATTTTCATAATGTCTTCTGCTCAATGTTTTTGTGGTCTTTCTGCACGTTTATTTTGTATATAACTCTTAGAGGATTTATCAAAACAAAATCCTATAAATTTTATTGTGGGAGGAAATTTTGGATTACAGGCACATCAATGATTTTAGTCATTCATGTCTAAATATAAGAAAGTTTGAGGAAGACAAGGTAACAATTTCCATTTATTCTGTTCAAAACTTTTTTCAAAACTCAACAAATACAAGACAAACAACTTCCATTTATTTAAAATAAAAAACTTGTTTGATAATGATTACCGTGTAATCGAAACTAGTCGCAAAAAGTGAAATAAAAAATGGTATAAAAAAGTTATAAGTTTTCTTTATTTAAAAAAAAATTGAAAATGTACTACGAAGTTAACGCCGAGAAGATTCAAGAATTTCCATTAGGCAAAAATACAGCATAGGAAGTGTCAAAAATACAATACAAATACAAATTAGAGGTAAAATATACTAGGTATATAAATCACAAACAACAATAAATAGTAGTACACATAATTTAACATGGAATTAACTTCCATTTATTCTGTTCAAAGCTATCTTCCTTCAAAACTCAACAAATACAAGACAAACAACTTCACTAAAGATAACATAGTTTAAGTCATTTTTTTTTTTATTATAAAGCCAAAATATTTCAGCTATTGACGTCATCTATATGAAGAATCAATAATATTTTGGATAAAATTATTATCCTTAAAGAAAACAAATGTTGTATAAAATAATCAAACCTAACAAATTCCGAAAATAATCCCGTCCACAATAAATAAACACACCAATTTTGAACTTGGCACGCACACTACTCTCGCCGCCCCCATGGTCCGACGGCTGTGTACACAAAACGCATATTTTTTTTCACGGGCGCGTTTGCTTTCTTCTTTTTTAGGATCGCGTGGGCAGGATTAATCGCGGGCTCGGGAATTTTAATTAGGGCCAGGCCCGATATCCGGCCCGATTCCGATCGACTTGGCCAGCGGCCAGGGCCGCATTCCCGGGCGTACTTCATTCATGCCACCGTGGTGGGCTCTTAAGTCGTCAGGAGGAGTGTAAACACTTAAGTAAGTTAAAATTGCACGCGTAGTTTTTTTTTGAAGAAACAGATACGAGATATTTAGGGAGATGTAAACAAGTATTTTTTGGAAATGTTTTTGATTGAGTTGATTATTTCAAGAAGCTTAGCTAATATTGCATTTGGTGGTTTATTTAAAGTCCTTTGAAGATCTCTATTTCATCAGAAATTAGTTATTTTGGGAGAGATAAATTTTTCTCGAATATTTTGATAGGAGAATTTTTCCATGATGCTTAAAGACATTTGAAACCTGAGATTTCATCTTGATAGGAGAATGCGAAGGTTATAGCGTTCTAAAAGACGAATTAAATAAAAAAACATAGGTAATATCATTTGGTTTGTCCAAAGGCCAAAATATCTTTAGTTTTTTAAAGAAATGCAAAGGTAGATAGTTTAACATGTTTTTGAAAATATGTTTACAAAGAAAATACTATCGTTACCATTGGATTTAATTTCTTAAAGACAAAAATCCTATAAGATTTTAATTTCGTTAGAAATGGAAAATTTTGGGAAAAGTTCAAAAATATATTTTCATAAATATTATAGTTTTATTTGTAGAGTTCCAAAAGATTAAGGATTCAATTAAAAAAAAAAACGTAGCTAATATTATTAATTGTCCAAAATTTTATAAAGATCTAAAATATTACCACTACGATCAAATTATAAACCGTGACTAGTACTAGTAGCTTTTGAAGCAATTTCGAAATTCCTCGTCTTGGCAAAAACACGTGTGCGACCCGCTCGTTGAGGATGAGGCCCATGTGGATCCCATCTACCTGTCGAAAGGCTATTTCAAGTGTGCCTCTAGAAATAGTTATAGGTGGTGCGCGTTGCGAAAGCGAGCGTCGCGACGCCGTCAGGCATTTGAGTCACCCGAAAAGCTACGCGTTCGGACCTGCTGCTGTTGCTGCTTGCTTGGACGTCGCCCAGGACGAATTCTGAACTTTTAAGCGCTCGTTAACGAATTCCAAGAGATTTTTTAGACGCATTGTTATTCAGAAGCACCGTTAATTATGGCGGACGGTATCGATTAAAGTTCGTTAACGAATTCCACAAGGAAGAGATTTATTCAGTGCCATTAATTAGTGAAAGGAATTGGTCAATCATCTCATTGCAAATCCGGACCAGCGATTCATCTCACAATAAAAAAATGGTGATGTGACCATCATAGTACTTTCCCTATATTTTAAGGGTTAACGCAAAAAGGCTATTCTTTATAATTTGCTCAATTTTGAATTCTTTATAATTACTCGTTATATAAATTTCGTTTAACTCCTATAGTTTATTAACCCACCCTCCAATCAGTAAAACATAAGCGAGGGTTTTAATTAAATGTTGTAAAACGTAAATAAACATAACATAATTGTAAATTTTAATAGATTTATTCAAACAAATTTTTCAAATATATTTTGATGTTTTACTGATTGGAGGGTGGGATAGAGGCCACCCACCCACCCTACATATACATATAAATTACAATTACTGATCGTCTCGTCGTATTCAATGAAATTAATTACAAAACGTTGTGAATAAAAAAGAAATTAAAAAGGTAAAATTTTTGAGTGAGTAAATTAGTAAAAATTTGATACATGATGGGTGGGCAGACTTTACATCTAAATTAGATATTATTGGCAACAGAAAGTCCTTATATTTAAGCTTAAATTTTGATTTTGTTTCATTTTTTATTACATAAAGGGTTTGATTGTTTTTAGCAGGAAAATCATCAAAGATTAGCAATTATAGTTACCATGTATATGTAGGGTGGGTGGGTGGCCTCTATCCCACCCTACAATCAGTAAAACATAAGCGAGGGTTTTAATTAAAAGTTTTTAAATATAAATAAACAAAATAATTGCAATTTTTAGAGATTTATTCATACAAATTTTTCAAATAATTTTTGATGATGTTTTACTGATTAGATGGTGGGATAGAGGCCACCCGCCCACCCTACATATACATATTAACATTAATTACTGATCGCCTCGTGGTTTCCAATAACTTTAATTGCAAAATTTGAATAAAAGAAAATTGTCAAAGTAAAATTTTTGAGTGTGTAAATTAATAAAAAAGAAAATAGAAAGGCTTTAAATCAGTCTTAAATAAGATATATAGATAGTCATTTATATTTAAACTTAAATTTGGATTATGCTTTATTTTTTTTTATTACATACAAGATTTTATTGTTTTGTAAGCAGCAAAATCATCAACAATTAGTATTTAAAGTTATTATGTATATGTAGGGTGGGTGGGTGGCCTCTATCCCACCCTCCAACGGGTAAAACATAAGCGAGGGTTTTAATTAAATGTTGCAAAATATAAATGAGCACAAAATAATTGCAATTTTTAGAGATTTATTCATACAAATTTTTTCATTAATTTTTGATGATGTTTTACTGATTGGAGGGTAGGATAGAGGCCACCCACCCACCCTAGATATACATATTCATTTTAATTACTGATCGCCTCGCGGTTTCCAATAACTTTAATTGAAAAAATTAAATAAAAGAAAATTGACAAAGTAAAATTTTTGAGTGTGTAAATTAATAAAAAAATTATATACATGATACGTAGAAAGGCTTTAAATCAAGCTTAAATAAGATTAGATCAGATCATTTATAATTAAACTTAAATTTGGATTATGCTTTATTTTTTTTGATTACATACAAGATTTTATTGTTTTGTAAGCAGCAAAATCATCAACAATTAGTATTTAAAGTTATTATGTATATGTAGGGTGGGTGGGTGGCCTCTATCCCACCCTCCAATGGGTAAAACATAAGCGAGGGTTTTAATTAAATGTTGCAAAATATAAATAAACACAAAATAATTGCAATTTTTAGAGATTTATTCATACAAATTTTTCAATTAATTTTTGATGATGTTTTACTGATTGGAGGGTGGGATAGAGGCCACCCACCCACCCTACATATACATATAAATTTCAATTACTGATCGTCTCGCGGTTTGGTGTAAAATTAATTACAAACTTTTTGAATAAAAAAGAAAATCAAAAATGTTTGAGTGAAGAAATTAATAAAATAAAAATACAAAATTAAAATCTTCATCTTCTTGTTCATTATTTTCAAATCAAATCTTTAAAGCATAATAATTCTTTCTTGATTTTATCAATTTCCTGTCATTATTCTGTCTAATCTCTAATAGTTTCTTTATTTTTCATGAATAACAAAGCAAAATCTTTAATGATATTTTTAATTCAAATCTGTAGTCTCTTCATATCTAAATCTACAAAGCCCAAAATTGCTTTCTTTGTACCTCTTCAATAAGTTTCTTTAATTATCCGAAATTTCTGAGGATATATACTTTTTGAGTTCACTGTATTTATTCAAACAACTTATTTATTAATAAAAATATATAAGTCCTTTACGTTGTAAAAAATTCACTAATAATTAGAAAAAAACACGAAAATATTTTCGTAAAATCTTATTGTAGATTTTAAGAAAATATTTTCGTGTTTTTTCTAATTATTAACTTATTTATTTGTAATGGTTTCTTCATTCAAAAATATAAGTACTTGTGAATAACCAAGGCGAATAAATTGAAATCAAACATTGAAGAAAAACAAGATAGAAAGGCGAGAAATTGTTGTATTGAAAAAAAGATAATTGAAGAAACCTATTTAGATGAGTTTTTTTTCATTTTCTTAGCTTCTTGCTTTTTGCCTTTTTGATCATGACATTCCTGCTTTTTCAGTCCTCCTCTTTTTAACATTTTTATCCACCTCATTTCATTCTTTCTTGATTTATAACTACAAAAGTTTCTTCTTTTTTTCTGAATGAAAAATATTATCGCAGCCATCAATCACTTTTAAATCCATGAAATTGTCATAATAATAATGAAAATGTTTCTTCATCCCTACTATTATGATTGTGAATGTCTTCATCGACATCTTTAGTGCTCAATTCTTCAGAAAAAGTTTCTATTTCTTTAGAAAAATCTTTAAACACTAAATTTTCTCATCTATACAGGTTTCTTCACTTTTTCATTATTCTATATCTTCAGAAAAATCTTTAAATTCTAAAATTTCCCATCTATACAGGTTTCTTCACTTTTTTATTATTGATTCACAATGAAAAGATTTTTCCTCAAAGTCTTCATCAGTTTACATCAGGTTAGCACAGTTTTAATATTAATAACAACTTTTTACAATACTTTCTTTCATGATTAAGAAGTAAAAACATATATTTTTATGTCCATTTCTTCTCCACCTACACAAATCAATTTTTACCATTAAGACATAATTGTTGCCTTTCGAATGACGGCAACAACCCCATCATCTACACATAAATAACACTACTTTTTCCCAGAATCAACTTGTAGGGTGGGTAATGAAGAAAGAATAAAGTGCGATAAAAATCGATACGACAAAACCATAAAGGTGCTATATATTGTCTATAGATGGCACCTTTATGGTTTTGTCGTATCGATGATGAGTCTTGATTCCCTGTCTCCAACTACGTTACGCTGATGAGGTCGAAAAAGATCGAAACCGGTCCATGGCTGTTGTTGACGGGGAACAATATAAAACTTTGGAGTAGGTAAAAATATCGTCTTGTTTTTAGGAGTTTACACCGTGTGAGTCATTCTCATTTGAGTCAACACGTTGCCGCGGGATTTGTGGAAGGGCAGGTGTCCGATATTCAACTGACAGCTTTATTCAGTTTTGGGCCAGGAGTTGTAATGAGATGCATTAAAAATTGGCACCGGTGAAATTTGCTCGCTCATTTTTGTGTCGGGAGACAGGACGCTGAAAGGGAATTATTCATTGCCATTCTAGGAATAGCGTCAGCATTGAACTTGGATGAAAATAACAGCCATAAAGGATTGCCCTTAAAAGGATAGATGAATGAAAATAGGGACCTTTGAATTGGGATTAAAATAAAGGTAGTAGAGAATTTATATTCTAAATAATCATTACAGCCTTCAAATTTAGTAAAATTTTCCATAATTATTACAAAAATTAGCCACGAGTAAACATGAAAATTCGTCTACATGTTTTTAGTTCTCTCGATAGAACAAGTTTTAATTCAAATGTAAAGGCTTTACAATACGAAGTAAATGAAGGCCTAAATGGTTAAAAACATCGAGAGAAAATTTGGCCCTTTCTAATATAAAGAAATTTTATTTTAATGAAAGTCGTTGATTTTTTCATTATCTTTAAGTTTAAAAAAAAATATCTTTAATAAAATATTCCATAACAACAAAGCAAAATCTTATAAAATCAAACAACTCAAAGATTTATCTAAAGCCTTTCAGTTCTTCCGATAAAAACAGTTTGAGAGTTTGAGTTTAAAAAGGTTATATAAGTAAAGGCCTCAATCACTTATTAATTTGGTTGTTTGAGTACGTGAAAATGTTGATATGAGTAAAATACAGTTTGGCACTTTTTTCACTTGTTTTATTAAATGCTAGATGTACATTTCGGTTACAATGTAACCATTATCAATAGCAAAACAGTTTTGCTATTGATAATTGTAACCGAAATGTACATCTAGCATTTAATAAAACAAGTGAAAAAAGTGCCAAACTGTGTTTTACTCACCTCAATCACTTGAATAACTGGTTGTTCCCAAAATAAGACCATTTGATTTTTATGACACTAGTAACTAGTATTTTTATTTCCTTCGAAACTTTATATTAAAAGTTTTTGTTCAAAGCTTTTGAAGTAAATAAAAGCATAAAACATTTTGTTATTAAAATTTTTAAAAATGTTGTTATTCAAAGTGATAAAAAATTTTATTGTTATGAGAGTTGTTCGCTTTATGATTATCTTTTGCAAAATTTTCTGTGTTTATAAAGGAAAATTTGGAAATACAAAAGTCTCGAGCAAACTTGAAAAGAACAATATATTAGGTACAAACTGTATGAAATTTTAAAAGGATTTCAAAGTAAATAAATTCCCAAGGCGGGAAAAACTCTTCGTTGATAAATTTACAAAGACTTGATCTTTTCAAAATATTTTAATTGTTTATCTTAATGACACTTTCAATTTTTGATTTGAAAACGTTTTGATAAACAATAATCAGTAAGCAATCATCAAGATTTAATCAAAAATTAGCAAGATTTAATCAAAAACTCTTCACACTTAACTTTTCATAAAACAAAAAGAGTTTTCGAATAAATTTGAAGCCTTGCCAAATGATTTTCAATTATTCATATTTAGATTTTATCTTGTATAAAATAAATAGGGTTGACGAACAAATTTGAAGATTTACCAAATGATTTTCAATTCTTTTGATATATAATATAACCTTACGTTTAAACTTTTGGTTCAAAATCTTTAAAGGTTTTTTCAAAGCAAAATCGAGAAAAATAATCAATTATAATTAATGTTAGCAAATAGAATTTTTTTTCTTACCATTTATTGATGAGAACAAATTTGAAGAGACCTTGAACAGACTCTTAGAACCTGGAAGACGCATCTTCCTTCCTTACGCTAGCTTCTGATTAATACAAATAAAAATTTGGTCCTTCCTATTTCTTTCGGATGACTTCCCTTTTGTACTATTATCACAACCTCTTCAGAGGAATTAAAGTTAATCAAAGTTTGGGTTCTATTCGATCTTCTCCGCAAATATCACAACCTCTAGTGAGGAATTAGAATTAATCGATATTCGGGTTCTATTCGATCTTCTCCTTGAAGCTTCAGAGCGGTATTAAAAGAGTAGAGGTTTATTCTTTTGATACTGTTTTTTTTTACAATCAACCCAAAAAATGTATCGTTCGTTGACTGGTCGGTTCGAGGGGACTAGCTAAACTGCGAGATTCCTCACCGAGTGGCGGCCAGGAATGAGTTAGCTATGCTGCTGGACCCCGGCCAAGAATATTACGTGGCCCGAGAAAACATGAGGCCAACAACGTGGCTTAAATACGAGCGAGGAATTTCTCGATGACTCGTTCCAAGTTTACAAAATAATAATGCGACGGTATGAATAAATCGGCAGGAATTCGTAAATAAATTTCAGTATTTTGAAGAAGAAAAAAATAATGCGAAAAATGCTCCAAACAATTTATCAAAGCTATCGGTTCTTTTTCTTCTTAGGGTGATGTCTCTTAACGGAGATTAGCTATCATTATGATAGATAATAATAAGCATCAACAAATTTTAGCCATAGTTTTACAAAAATATTTCATATTGAAGAACTAGAATGTTTGAAGATTTTGATCGTTTGTTACTTGATCAAAATTGAGAAAATTAGAAAAACAAAATGTTACAAAGTAAACATTCAACACCGTTTTCGCGGTAATCTATTTTCCGACCTTGTGTGTTTATGAACCCCGGCGACTTATTTATTTGGCCAATAAATTCCGGATGGGTGTATGTGTGTTTATTTTGCGTGCGGATCGCCGAAAACTGGAAAATTTATTGCCGGCGCTATTATTAAAGAGGACCGGGGTTGTAGGAGAGGAGGGGGGGAGGGGGCTCATTAATTTAAATCGATTTGCATAATGTACGCACGCTGTATGACGGCCTTGACAACTGAACATTACGTGCCACGGACCAATTTTACGATAAATCTGCACGATCACCAATAATAGTAAACGTCAGGAAAATATGGTCAGTTTTTTTAAATATAACATAGTAGGCGTGCGTTATGCTCACTAAGCACCGCCCACTAGAGTATTTTTGGTGATAATTGAAATATACTATAAATATGATCAAAAGTTGTATTGGATTAATTTAATTGTTGAATTAAAACACTTGTTAACAAAAATAACAAGTGGTTTAATTCAACAATCAAATTAATACAAAAATGTTTTATCATATTGTATTGTATTATTGGTATTCAGTCAAAAACTATCAAATTACCGTTTTTTATGATTTTTGCGATCTAAAATTATTCCTCTCCTGTAAATTACATTGTGCGACGTTTGAAATGTCGCCAAACGTTTTATTATTATTATTATTTTTTATTATTCTCTCTCCTTACTCACAAACTGTGGATTATGCAAAGTTTGTAAACAAATAAATAAGTCGTCCAGGTATGCACGGCTTTCGCCAGCCATGCATGGAATGGTTTCTAATTGCAATTTAAAAATACGTGATAATAATAAAAAAATGAATTGAGGAATAATTTTAGAACTTGCAATTATGTAAACTATGAATATTCAACACAATCATCACACTCGTATGATAATCGAAAGGTTGCATTCCGAGCGTGTTTGCATAATCAGAAATATTCAGTTAAAGTGTTTTTTTTGCATTATTTAAACGAATCCATGTAGGAATTTCATCCTCTTAAAGAAGTAATTTTCTAATTATACGCGTTAAATGAATACAGATGTTGAACATCAAAGTGGATCGTATTATTAATGAATTGCATTATTATTATTGCGAAAGCGTTGGTTTCAAACAATAATAGTAAAAATTTTAATTCGCTTTCGCCGCACACGTGGCGCAGTTTTATGGCACAATTAAATTCTTATTGGTGTTACTTTTACTACCCTATCAAGCTGAGATTAATATAATAATCATAATAATAGTGGTGAAATGAATACAATATTCAGGTGTAGTATTTGTTGTCTTTACCATAGATGTATATTTCCTGAAGAAACCGAGCACGCACGTTTGGGTTTTCGTGTTCGATTTCAACGTCAAAGTGACAGTTCTGTCGTCTTATCCATAATGCACACGCCTAAATAGTTTAATTTGAATGTCGGAGGGGGCGAAGCGACAGGTCGAAATCGCAATTAAGCGGACTGTACCGAAAGTGGCTACAGATTACCATCCACTCTAACAACTCCCCCTCGCCACCCCTCCCTGAATTAAGTGGCCGAGATGTGCTCGGTACACGAACAATTAGCTCAAATCGTTTTAATACGACGAAAATGGTTATGGTAGTATTAAAATTCAAATCTAGATGATTAATGTGTGGATTTTGTCTTACTATTCATTAAATTATTGTTTCCCTGTAAACGTGGTACATTAATTATTTTGTGATTTAGTTTACTGAAATTGAATTCATGGAAGGAATTACAGGACAGTAAAGGTAAAAAAAAGGCTTTGTGAGGCCTAGGTGCTCTGGTCAATGATTTGATTACCCTTGGTAAACTCGATCCAGATTATTGGCTGCCAAGTCAAAAAAAGTTTTATTTTATAAAATGAATAAGAATATGCTCATTTAATTCATTTTGATGCATTTTTTTAGACAAAATTGCGTGTTTTTTTTATGTGTCAGTCACCGGTGACTGACAAAGCTCCAATGTTAATGTGTCAGTCACGTGTCTCACTCTCACAAACATTCTGTCTAACAAATTCAACGGCCAATCAAACAATCATTTGGCGGAGTGTTAACATCGTCATTGGTGACTGACACGGTCCCATTGGAATACAGGGTGACTGACGAAAAACCTTTGGTGCTTTATCTCGCTTATTTTTGATCCGATTTGAATAAATAAAACATCAAATTAAATGATTTTTAAAAGACTTTAATATGAACTGTACTGATATTTTTTCTTGCATCCAGTTTTTGACAAAAGACGATCAACTTTTTTTTTTCAAATTGCACTGTATATATATTTTGTACTGATCCGCAAGGAGATTTTTTTCTGAATCTAAATTTGTAATCGATTTTATCCATTCATCAAACCAAAGTCGAGAAATTGAGGATTAAAAAAAATTAAAAATCAAATACCCATAGTAAACAATATACAGAACCTATTCCAAATGTCAAAAGTGACAGTATCAGTCATTGGTACAATACTGAAATGATTTTTAATAATTTCATAATAAAAATGTTGCAAGATTTCAAAAACTGAAAAACGGTTTCTGTAGAAGCACAAAATTCTAGTACAGTGTTTGAAATATTGCAACATTTTAATTATGAAATAATTAAAAATCGTTGCAGTATTGTATCAATGGCTTTCACTGTCACTTTTGACATTTAAAATAGGGTCTGTATATTGTTTACAATGGTTACTTGACTTTTTATTTATTTTTTTAATCCTCAATTTCTCGACTTAAGTTTGATGTATGGATAAATTTGTCTACAATTTTATATTCAGAAAAAAAAATCTCCTTGCGAATCAATAAAAATATATATACAGTGCAATTAAAAAAAAATGTTGATCGTATTTTGTCAAAAACTGGGTGCGAGAAAAAATAACAGTTCGGATCCTATTAAAGTCTTTTAAAAATGGTTTAATTTGATGTTTTATTTATTAAAATCGGATAAAAAATAAGCGAGATACAGCACCAAAGGTTTTTCGTCAGTCACCCTGTATAATAGTAAGTTTAAAGTCAATGTCAATGTGACTGACGCGGTCCCATTGGAATACTTCAGTGTCAGTCATCGGTGACTGACAAAGCGGCCAACCTGTTAAAAGTAGTCAAAATACTCTAATTAAATATCGAAAGAGGATATAACTTTACGAAAGTTCAATAAAAACAGACAATTTCATATATTCTTGCTCATATCTACCTATGAGAGTAAGAAAATAAAATTTAATTTCATTTTAATCAGAATTACAATTATATTACGCAAAATTAAATTAGTTGATTACGTTGTGATCTGCAAAGATACATTAAGTCATTCAACGTTTGGTTAAACAATAGTTAGGTCAGTGTTTCTTATTGCTGATCAGTTTTTGGTAAACATGCATTTTTGATGTAGGCTCTCTTGTTTATTTGAATCTTTTAAAACAATTCCTTCCCATTGATAACAATAAAGAAATACTATTGCAATTGATTATCAAGATATTAATTCTTATGTTAGGATAGGTTATATGAAGTTAGGTTAATGTTTGTTCAATAATTTTTAATTTTGATTTTTGTATTACATAAAATTATTTCCAAAAAAATAAAGTTTGGTTAGGATTTCCCATTTAGAAATTTGTTAATTAATTACTTTCCCTATATAGTATATATAGGGGAAGTATTGTTTTCGTGCGTAAAAATGTCTGTGGGCGCTGTATCTCAAAAACGAATGATCCGATTGAGATGAAACTTTAAACTTAAGACTTTATCGTTAAAAACTGGAACTGAAAAGCTTTTGGTAAATATCCATAAACCGGAAGTGGATGTTTACTCGAGGCGTTTTTTTGTTTTTTCGTGATATTTTTCTAAATATGAAAAATTTAAAAAAAAACGTTCAAAGTTAAAGGGAATAAAAAACTGAACAAGTTTTATTCGAACATATTTTTCAGAAAATTTTTAACTTTAGAGAAAAAAAATAAAAATTGAAAATTTTGACATTTTTTGCAAATTGCTAATAAACTATAGTAGTTACATGAAATTTATATAATAAATATTTATAGAGAATTTAAAACTAAACAAATTACCAAGAATAACTTTTTGCGTAAACCTCATAGTTTTCGAGTAAAATATAGGGAAAGTACTATGATGGCTACATCACCATTTTAAAATTATATGTTTATAAAATACAATGTATAGAAAATGTTTGTTTAGAAATTTCGATGTATAAAATATTATTTATTAAGAAAATTCGATGTACAGAAAACTCTTTGTTTAGAAATTCGATTTATAGAAAATTCTTTGTTTAGAAAATTCAATGTATAGAAAATTTTTTGTTTAGAAAATTCGTTTTATAAAAATTTCTTTGTTTAGAAAATTCGATATACAGAAAATTCTTTGTATAGAAAATTCAACACTAATAAAATTTTATATTTAGATAATTCAACGTATCGAACATTCTTTGTTTAGAAAATTCGATGTACAGAAAATTCTTTATTTAGAAAATTCGATGTATAGAAATTTCTTTGATTAGAAAATTCAATACTTACAAAATTTTATGTTTAGAAAATACGATGTAAAGAAAATTCTTTGTTTAGAAATTTTTATGTATAGAAAATTCTTTGTCTAGAAAATTCGATGTATAGAAAATTCTTTGTTTGGAAAATTCGATGTATAGAAAATTCAATGCTTATAAAAAAAATTGTTTAGAAAAATCAATGTATAGAAAATGTTTTGTTTCGAAAATTCGTTGTATAAAAATTTCTTTGTTTAGAAAATTCGATATACAGAAAATTCTTTGTATAGTAAATTCAATACTAATAAAATTTTATGTTTAGATAATTCAACGTATAGAACATTCTTTTTTTAGAAAATTCGATGTTCAGAAAATTCTTTATTTAGAAAATTCGATGGATAGAAAGTTCTTTGTTTAGAAAATTCAATACTTACAAAATTTTATGTTTAGAAAATATGATGTTGAGAAAATTATTTCTTTAGAAAATTTTATGTATAGAAAATTCTTTGTATAGAAATTTCTTTGATTAGAAAATTCAATTCGATGTGTAAAAAATTCTTAGTTTAGAAAATTCGATTTTATGTTTTGAATATATAGAAAATATTTTATTTAGAAAACTCGTTTAGAAAATTGGATGTACAGAAAATTCTTTGTTTGGATAATTCGATGTATTGAAAATTCTTTGTTTAAAAAATGCATTACTAAAAAAAATATTATTAGAAAAGACGATGTATAGAAAATTCTTCGTTTAGAAAATTCAATACTCAAAAAAAAATGGATGTTCAGAAAATTCGATGTTTGGAAACATTGTTGTTTAAAAAATTCGAGAAAATTCTTTGTTGGGAAAATTCGATGTATTGAAAATTCTTTGTTTAGAAAATTCAATACTCTAAAAATATTTATGTTTAGAAAATTCCTTGCTTAGAAAATTCGATGTAAAGATAATTCTTTGTTTAGAAAATTCGATCTAAAGAAAATTATTTGTTTAGGAAATTCAATACTCAAAAAAATTATGTTTAGAAAATTCGATGTATAAAAAATTCTTTATTTAGAAAATTTGATATATAAAAAAATCTTTGTTTAGAAAAATCAATACTCAAAAATATTTATGTTTAGAAAATTCGATGTACAGATAATTCTTTGTTTAGGCATTGTTAGAAAATGTTTAGAAAATTATTTGTTTAGAATATTTTAGAATAATATTAAATTATTATTAGTTATGATGTATTGACTTGTCCTATATTGTTGTAAATAATGAGAAAGACCAATAAATTCTTATTCTTATTCTTATAATATTCAATGGTTAAAGAAGTGTATGTTTAGGTACAAAAAAAAATTTGTTTAAAAAATTCAACAATTATAAAAAAAATTGTTTAGAAAATTTGATGTTTAGAAAATTCTCTATTTACAAAATTTTAATGCTCAAAAAAATGTATATTTATAAATTTTGCTGTGCAGAAAATTCTATGTTTAGAAAATTAAATATTCAGAAAATTTTATATTTTATAATTATTACTTATGACTAAACCCATGAATGCAAATATTCTGTTTGGAAATAAACAAACACTAACTCTATAAGGTTTTGTTAAGAAAATTCATTAATCAAAAACCCTGAGTTTTAGAAAATTCGATGTATAGAAAATTCTATTTAGTTGAATGTTCTAAATAGAATTTTCTATACATCATTCATAAACATTAATGTTTAAAACATTTGTTGTAAAGAGAATTTTCTGGTTTTCTTATAAAACCTTATATTTAGAAAATTCAATATTCATAAGACTTTGTGTTTAGAAAATTCGATGTATAGAAACTTCTTTGTTAAAAAAATGTAATTGTACTAGAAATATGAATGTTTTCAATGTATGGAAAATTCAATGTTTACAAAATTCAATACAAAGTTTATATTTAGAAAGAAACGTAAAGAAAATTCTCTGTCTAGAAAATTCAATACTAAAAAAATGTATGTTTAGAAAATTTGGCATATAGAAAATTAAATGAATAAAAAATTCTTTATGATTATGATTATTATGATAAACATTCATAAACCGGAAGTGGATGTTTACTCAAGGTAGTTTTTTATTTTTTCCGATATTTTTTTTAATATGAAAAATTTTACAAAAGTTATCAAACAAAAGTTAAAGGGAATGAAGAACTGAACAAGTTTTATTAAATTTTATATTTTTCGTAAAATTTTTCTAATCGCTACTTGAAAATTGTATGACAAATACATAATTGTAGAGAAATAAAAAGTGAACAAATTATTAAAAATAGCTTTTTTGCTAAATCCTTATAGTTTTCGAGTGAAATATAGGGAAAGTACTATGATGGCCACATCACCATTTTTTAGGTTAGTTTATCGATTTGTCTTCAAATTTTATGGTTTGTTTTACACAAAATATTCATAGCTTATGTTTTTGCGAAATGCAGTTTCATAATTTGTTCCAGTATTAAGTATGAACAAATTTATGTCAGGTAATAGTTATTACTAAACAGATATTTATAGTTTACTTTGACTAAAGTATTCTTTTTCATATAGCATTAAACCTTTATATGAGTTAATATTGAAAAGAAAAACGTTATGCCTTTGCTTAACTACAAAACAATAATCTTTCTGATTCACATTTCTTTGTTCGTAAATGGCGTCATATCTGTGGTTCGTCTTTCAATAGAGAAATTAAGTTCAAGGCCGATGTTTGTGTGTATGTATGTATGTATGTGTGTGTGTGATCCAATCTGGGATTTGTTATTGTGGTCGGTGTTTTGGTAAAGTTGCGCAGCTGGTCACTAAATGCATTAGTAATGTTTGTGTGACGATCGGTCCCCGTGGGATTTTAAGATTCTGCGGATCAGTGAGTGTGTGTTCAAGGTCACGTTCGTATCATCGATTTTGTGGTATTTTGTTTTGCGTTTCTCACCAAATCTCATGGTTCTGGCATATTCTGGTGGCAGAAAAGCGGCCGGCGGGGTGATGGGGGCGGCATTGTCCCAGAAGGGCACCACGTCCGGCTGGCACTGGGAGAAGCCGGCCAGTTCGAACTTGTGCTGCTGCTTCTCGCACCGCCTGCGACGCCGCCCGCTCGGGGTGAAGGTCTTCACGAGGAAGCCGACGCCGCTCATGTTTACAAGGTGGGAAAACTATCGATTGCCAGCGGAAGAAGAAGAAGCGAGGGCCGGCGACGACGGTGCCGTGGCAGCAGGAGGCGGCGGCACGCACGGCGACGCGTTTCCTACCCGATGGTCTCGGCGCGCAACAGATGGGATTTATTCGGGGCGGATGGTCGCCCCCCTGCTTCTTCCTCTTCTTCTATCTATCCGGCGCGGAGTGTGTGGATGGGACCAACAGGTCGGGATAGCGAGCCGACGTAGACTAAGGCTCGGGCGTCGCGGCGCTCCGGACGCCATTGCGTGGGCGTCGTGGCCCGGTCCGATCGTTACCGTTCTGCAGCATCCGTGACGTCACGTGACTTCGGAAAACCTTGACTGAACACGGCGCGGAGTGTGCGACCTCCAAAAACCGTACCCAACGCCCCGACAGCCACCCACCATCAACCCCACCCCCCCCCAAACGCGAAACTAACTCAACGACAATTAAAGCGCGGGTGAAAAATTGCTTTTAATTAGTTTTACTTTCTCGGATATGAACAGGAAACAGATTATCCGCAAACCAAACAAAACGAGTGTTTGTACTCATGTACGTTAAAATAATAATTAATTAGGTTAATGATGCAGGAAGAAATAAAAATAAAAAAAAAACTTTAATTAAACTAATTTATAATTGAAATTCAAACTTAAATCACCTTACTTTGTTATTATCATTAATTATACAATTATTGCAGATTATTGGATTAATAAATTAAATATATTTTTTTTAATATCACAACGATTTATTAAAAAAAATATTGGTTGTGATATTATGAAAGAAAAGCATTTTTATTTTATTTATAATTTAAAATTGTATCATAAAGTAAACGCCTTCAACGTAAAACCATGTATTAATAATATCAATTATAATTCAAATGCATAACAACAGGTACAGACCGGTTCAACCCATTCAAATCTCGTCAGAGTAGCGCAGTTGAAGACAGGGAAACGAAATGTTATAACGGAGTTATAAAATTCAAATGACACAATTAAGACGAAATCTGTAGCTATCCTTGAATGATAATAACTGTATTATTATTACAGTTCCCTAATTGTCGACTTGTCAACACAATTAGGGAATTCAGTGCAGCATTTAGACAACAGATGTCGCCTCAATGTTATCTCTTTTGTTAGTATAACTTGTGACTTTATATTTTTCTAGGTAACTTTTTGTTCAGTAATTACCCTTGGTTTTTTTTCTGTTTTCTTTATATCACCCTCATCGCTTTTCCGAAAGCCAATCTGGCGGCGCTTTGTTCGTTACGCGTCTGAACGCCCCCTGATGAATTGATATTAATCGCCCTGACTTCCTAAACCTAATTGTGCGAATTGTTTGCCGGTTTAGAAATAAAGTGTTGGCCGTTTTTTTTCTTGATTGGAAACATAAATACTTGGTGATATTCAGTTATTTGTCAAATTAATTTTAAAATTATTATTTATATCTATAGCAGATTTAGTGTTAATCCATCACGCATAGTGTTCGAAATGTACATTTAGTGATTTAACTGTGTTTAATTAATCAGATTCAGTGTATTGAATCTTAAAAGGTTTTTTTTTTGATGTTTCATGTCCAGTAAAGAATACGCTTTGTTTTGGTGAATGATTATTATTATAGTTATAATTTAGAAATAATTGATTGAAATTAAAAATAAATCCTACCGACTGCGCCAAATTAGTTATAATTATTTTCTGTTGATAATCGTAAAATAAAATAGAAAATAAATGGTTATAAAATTAGCTTTAGCTTTATAATCACTGTCAAATTCTAACTAACTAACTGACCCTTTTAATAAAGAATTTGATTCATTGGACTGATAAATGTTGAAAGTTCATCTTCACTTTTATATAAATAAAACTATATAAGCACTTTTAAATATATATTGTAAAATGCTACTATTGTTTCGCCACACTGTGGCTTCTTCAGGCGAAACAATTGTAGCGTTTTACAATATACAGGGTCCTGCAACAATGCGTCGGGCTTTCCTAGCGCCTTTCTCAGGAGAGATAGAAAAAAATGTTTCGTATAAAAATTTATTGATTTAAAAATCTCTATGCCGTAAAATTATAAACCTGAAAGTGTTTATAAGGAATCACCAATGTCACTGAAAATCATATGCTTGATATCGATTTTTCTTCAGAATGCTTTGTACTGACCTCTCGCTTATGCCAGTTCCTTCACCAATGTCTTTTTGGTTCCTCGTTGATGACAGGCTTTCTTCTTTTGTTTTTTGTAATTCACACCTCCCATTTACATGTCAAACTAATTGTTTAATTGACAGATGCATTTTTTTCAGTCATGGCTATCTATTCAACAACAAATTCGCATTCAAGGACTGTCTGAAATATAAATTCTTTTATATCTTGAAAAATATCACTTTTAGGTATAGGGTATGCTTAATATTTTTTGTAGAAAATTAGATGTAGAATAATATAAAATTTAAAAAAATATATGATTCCATTTAAAAAAAAAATAGTTACGACAATTTGAAATTTTAGAAAATGGCGTGTCTGATACAAAGGCAGGGTTCCTCAAAAGTGAAAATTTTTAACACTGGTACATAAACAGTATTTATGAACAACCATAGGAAAGAGAAAATTTCTTAAATTTTAAATAGAACATCAGAATAATTTTTTTTGTGAACCTCCGCTTTTTACATTTTTTTCAGATAAACGTTAATAACTCGGAAATGCCACATCGAAATTAAAAACCAAGAAAAGGTTCAAGTAATAAAATATTATCCAAATTAGAAAATGAAAAAATATACAGGGTGTTCCATTTAAAAAAATGTTTGCTTTTGTTATACCGCAAAATTGGGACACTCTGTATATTTGAAAATAATTTTACGGCATAGAGATTTTTAAATCAATAAATTTTCATACGAAACATTTTTTTCTATCTCTCACGAGAAAGGCGCTAGGAAAGCCCGACGCACTGTTGCAGGACCCTGTATATTTGATAGTGCTTATATAACGGGTGTCCAACAATTATTACAGTCCCGGGTGGCGTTGGAATAAAAAACGTAGGTCGATTCTTACATGTGCCAAATAAATGAGCTGACATTTTAATTGTCAAACATAACTTAAATGTGCATTAAAAATGTCAGTTCATTTATTTGTAACATGTAAGAATCGACCTACGTTTTTTATTCCAAAGCCACCCGGGACTGCAATAATTGTTGGACACCCGTTAGTTGTATTTATATAAAAGTGAATAAAGAATTTGACACAGCTAGTTCTTATTTTATTTTACGATTATCAATAGAAAACAATTATAACCAATTTGGCGCAGTCGGTAGGATTTATTTTTAATCATACAATCAAATATTTCTAAATGATTTATTATTAATTAAATATTACAATATTATAACACTCAAACGACATTAATCAATTATGTACGATAATAGTAACATCATTTAAAAATACGTACAAGGCGGAACTCATTAAAACCTCGCGTTGCGTGCACATGCCCACCCTCTCGTTACGTTAATTAAACTTTGTTTCTTTTTTTTTAAGAGACAGCGCTTCTCCCTTTTCGAGTTTACTTCTAGGATTACGGTTAAACGTTCGCGTCTCGCAATTAAGAACCTCTTCGCCCTCACCTGTTCCACTCGACGCATTTAAGCTCAACTCTTGAATTAAACGGCAGAAGCGCGACGTACTGAAGCCTCTTGCATCCTTTAGGGGGTGGAGAAAGTGTGCGCAATAAAAGGGAATTGCGTCCCCCCCATTCGGAGTGTTTAATTAATTAATTGCACCCCCACTGTGCTCACAATCACGCCCCGCCGCCACCGTGAATGTTACCTTTGAATGGCATATTGGCGTTTCTAGCGAGTGAATTGATAGTTAATTTGTGCTAATTGATGTAATTTTAATGTAAGAGATTTTGTTCATAGCGTACAGTTAAAATCAATGTAGATTTTGTATCAAACCATTATCAAAATGGACACTTTCAGTCCGAAATGTGCATCTGGATAAAATAAAATATTGAAGAAAGGTTCTAAGTGTTTTAATCAAAGCAATGTAGGTCTATTAAATTAAATTTAATAATTGCATAATGGAGTTTCGCCAAGTATCAGCCTCATCAATCCAGTATTCCACAATGTAGATCTGTTGAAAACTGATCTGTAATACTGAAAATTATTTTGGAACAAATAGTTAGTTAATAAGTAAGTTAGAAGGAATGAACTTTCTGAGTAAGCTTCAAGTTGTTAGAGCAACGTATACGTTTATTTTTTTTATCAATCGTATTTTTTCTTATATCGCACTCGATTATCTCTGGATTTCAGACGTAAAGAGAAAAGTCGAAATTCACGCTTCACGACCTTCACCCGTTCCCCCCCAGAAAGCAATATCGAGCTTTTTCGCCTTCTAAGCTCTTTCGCCCATCGTATCTCAGCGCCGGGGCCGACAGGGGAGAAAGTTTTTCTTGGGAAGTTTCGGATTCTTCGCCATCTGTTTACGGCGAACTTTCGCGATTATCAGACGGTCGGACATATTTACAACGGTCATAAGTCTGCGGACGTCCAAGAATTTGTCATCACTTTGAATATTCTCATCGCGATGTTGATTTTCTAATTAATTTGATTGTGACAAGATGATTTAGATTTAGACATTATTTTAGTAAACTAAATATTTATAAAGCAAAATTTAGTTCTCATCTGGTCTCAGTTTCAAATTTCGCTCACAACTGCCCAGTGTAAACTTCTCTCGCCTGCGTAATTTAATTTGGGGAAAAACCTCGACAATGGCGCGTGCATAATGAATCAGACAATAAACGGGCGCAGTCCAGGAAATGGATCGCTTCCTCCGTTGGCGGCCTCCTGAATTGAATCAATTCGAATCTATTTAAATTTAATTAAACGACGCCGCTGAAAACTCCAGCCAGAGAGCTCGCGCATAAAACTACTTCACGTGCTCTCCTCCAGAAGCCAAAAATCTAATGGACGTTTGGTAAACAGTCGTATGACAATGGAAATTAATTAAGCTTCGAGAATCACAATTATGTTTTACGTAATTGGATGTGATTTAATATAAAAAGTGCAAAGTACAATTTTTGAGTCGTTATAGGAATACGATTTAAACTACTTTTACTGACGTCAATCCGGCGAAATTATATTAATTACTGGAGGAATGACGCGCTCCAATTATCATAGGTATTCGTATTTGTGACTAATGTTATTCAAGAGTGTAAAAAATAAATGTTCGATTATGTGATATCTTTATTTAATACCTTTCATCAGTTTCTGTTTGGCTTTTTGGATTTTGTTTTTCTTCTATCCTTCACTTCATATAATTCTATCTTTAATTATGAAAGATTCCCATCTTTTAATTAAGAGTTTTAATTTAGATCAATAATCTTTCCTTTCCTTCTTTTAGCAAAAAAAATTCAAGCCCCAAATCTGTTTCACTCGAAAAAAACTTATTTCACCACTAAATTAGTGTACTGAAACTTAAGAGTCTAACTCATGTGGCTATGGAGATGGTGTTACGTTGAGAAATAGTGGAGAATAATTAAGACCAATAATAATAAATCAATTCTTCAGATAACAATCCAATTTTTGATGAGTATTCCCATTATATTACCATTGATTATCAAAACATCTCGCAGATTTCGTACGCACATACACACACCCTCCTTCCTACACCTACCCTCTGATGAACCCGAATAAATTCTATTTTGGAAGGCGTTACATCACGGCCGTAAGGTAATATTCAAGTCAAATCTGAAGGGCGGCGGGATGAAATGAATCCATAAAGTCGTAAATAAGCGTGCCTCGCCTTTTGAATTTAAACGAGACAGCCCCCACGGAGAGTTATTGTTATTCCACCGGGACCGCCGATCCGAAAGTGCTTAGGGAAAATTAAACACGGGTGTGATCGATGTGTCCGGCGGCGTGTTTATACGAGTCCGCCAAAAAAAAGGGAGAAATTTAAATATTGGAAATTCCAGCATTGCATGTCTAAAGCTAACAAAAAGCGGGATTTTAACAGAGGGTAGATAGACAAGACAGAAAGTGGTAGATAGACAAGGCAGAAACCACTTTCTGTCTTGTCTATCTACAGGAAGAATGACAGAGAAAAATAAGAAAGGTAGATCAGAGGGTATCTAAATATTTAAGGAGATTTTAATTGCTTGTTCCCATTTGACAGTTACTTCGCCCAAAATCTTGGTCAGTTTATAAATATTCACCTAAAGTTTTCAGTTTTAGTTTTTAACGATAAAACCTTAAGTTTAAGGTTTCATCTCAAATGGATCATTCGTTTCGAAATGTTGGTCAGTAGTCTATTAACAGTGCCGATTAGGTCATGGATTTCACAGTCTTCATAGCCTAGACCAGTTTAAGTTCATCCACAATTGTAGATATGTTCTCGTCCATGTCTTAATAATTCATATATATTTTCTTCGATGTAACTTTATTAGATTGTAACGTTATCTGTAAACGTTTTGTTTCATATAGTTTGAGGAAGGTCATGGAAAAGAGCGAACGGGAATAACGGAAAGTTCAGGGATTACTCACTATAAGTGTGGTATTCATGGTGAGAAAGTTTGTTCCAAAAAGGTAATTAATTCCACACTAGGCAAAACTGTGGCCGGCGGAAGGAAATGAAAAACTAGTTTCGGGAAATGGCGACAGTCGGTTTCTGCACACGGACGTGCATAAATTCCCTTACTTGAAATGAACACTATTCCAGAAAACTTTTGAATTTAATTTAAATAATTATTGCATTGTGTTTAATATTTATACATCTTTCAATACAATTTGCAAAACAATTAAGATGTAAACAACTGCAGACACGTGTTTTGATCTTTTGATCTCATCAGTACAGCTTTGATATTTAAAATTAATCTTAAGATGATGTATAGATAGAGATGTATTGGCTGGCAAATCTTAATTACTCTTTTTAATTTTTTACCTTCAAAACGAATTAATATTACATAGTTATTAAAATTATGAAACTTATTGTGTTCCATGTTTTTATTGACAGTTTTCGAGTTATTACACTAATTTTCAAAGGAGTAGAAACTTAATACTAAAGTATTAATTTCGAATTAATATTAACAGCCCTACAAGTAATTAAAACTTATTTCCTTTATTAAATATGTGTGAATGATTAAAATAAGTGTACAACAATTTAATGCAATTATTAAACAAGCACATGTTTCATTACATAACAAGCAAATTTTAAACTGAAGTGTGTCGTTAACTTTTTTCTTTTTTCGTCCCGTCCGACCGTCGTAATTCATACACCCCCACCCACCTCGACGGGAATAATTTATGTATATAAATATTGATAGGAAACCGAGCCATTTGCATATCGGCCACCCCTCTGTGCTCGCGCCCGGATTAAATACACAACACCGCCAAAATTAAATTATCGATTCCGCCGCCGCGCGTATAATCGGTGGACTAATTATAAAATTGCCCTTTACAAAAAAAAAGAGAGTTCATAATCTGCCGGAGTTGAATCTAATAATAAAAAATAATAATCGGGTTTCCTCAAAAATAAATCGCCTCGATCAGTAATTGGGTTAACTCGTTCACTAACAATGAAAATTATAATTTCTATATACCAGAAAATACAACGAAATAATCACCTAGATTGTAGGATCTTAAGAAAAGAAAATGAATTAAAAATTGTTAAGAAGAAAAATTTGGGTCTTTATTTAATTTGCACGTTCTTATGATAAAACCAAGCATCTTTAAAGCATCTCCGCAAACTTGATCTATATGTGGAATAAATATTAGCGTATCGTCAAAAAATATACCTAGATCCTTCAGATTAGTGCACTGTTTCAGGTTGATATTATTTTAATTAATACCCATGCACAATTATTGATCTTTTCCTTGTGAATGATGTATATTTATATTTCTGAGTATTAAGGAATAACTTGTTGACTGTGCAAACATTTTCTGAAGATCGTTTTGCAATATTTCGCAATCTTTAGAGTATAGTTTCATGTCGTACCTGGGAAGATAAATCATCCACTATATCATTAATAAACGCCAAGAATAAAATGGGGCCGAGGTTCGATCCTTGAGGTACTATACTTGTTGGATAACAACAAAATGACCTATAGCCATTGTAATCAATATACAATATTTCAGTAATATTTTTGCATCATATTCATTACATATTTTAATAGGTTGTTTCTTTCCAAATCTTAATACCTGTTGATAACTATTAATTCCAGTTTGTAAGCATTTCAACACTTTTTTAACGATATCATCATCGTTTTTGGTATCAGTGGGTTCATTAAACAATGAAATATTTTTCTCTCTCATACTGCGTTCGCGAACTTCCTCCCCCATAAGAGATCCGTGGAAAGTTCACTCGGCAAAATGTTCTTCAACTACAGCCCAATGCTGCATTTAAAGATCTTCAGTTTATCATAATTGCGAATTATTAATTACTTACTAATTGCCGTATGTCGGCGTATTAATTTTCTATTATATTTGCGTGGCCTGGTACTCACAATAAAGTGAGCTTGTTGCCTTTTACCAATTGGTTCAGAGCTTCTTTACAGTTTCAAGTAGCTTTAGAATTAAAGCTGTACGCTTTAAGGTTCTTAATAGTAGCCTGGCTGCCTGATATCAGACTGATGTGTGCCCCTTTGTTACACATTTTCCTAATCAATAATAAACCTAGATAATTAATTTAATTTGACAGCGCAATTTCTCTTGGGAGCTTCGATATACAGCTTCCTATGAAATGTACCACCCCAGTTTCGTCCGAATTGAACATTGCAGCCCTTCCTCAGATACCATTTTACTATTACTAAGGTCGTCAGAAGGCCTTGTGGTTACCGTTTTTAATTCACTTCCTATTCCTGCGGTGATATTACGGTTTTTAAGTATTGCCTTCATCTATCTTATTGTGGGTATGTCAATATCCTTCTTGGTGGTCCTGTTTTTCACGATTCTAAAGGATGTGTAGTCAAACGCAACTTCAATACTTACGAAAATACCTATAAGTGTTGCAGTGAAGCTCTGTGCCTGTTTGGAGGCTATAAAATGCATTCATAGTAGATTTGCATGGTTGATAACTGCTGCCTATGGTTCAGATTTGTTATTCGTTCATTGATTTGGCCTCATCGGTTGGCCTTCGGTTCGCTTTGGGGATAAATATCAGCCTAGACTATTTCTATTCCAATAACTTAAAAATACGAAAACATTTCGTGAATCTACAACAATTAGTCTTTCTAAGACTACAAAACAAATTACTTGTTGAAACAACTACTTCTCTGGCTAATACCTCGACAGACATTGAATAATACAAAAGTATTGCGAGGAACACTGGTGTGATCCTACAATAAGCATTGCTTTCTTAAATATTTAAATTAATTAGATTAAATAATTTCTTCAATTCCTGCTACATGCCAAAGCAAAAAACAGGCCGACGGCCTCATAGAATACGCCAACCGTCTCTTCAAGGCGGAAATAAAGAAATACTATCAGCAGTATGGGCTATTAGAAATTTTGTAGTAGATAATAATGATAAAATACACTTAAGAAAAGATATAGGCCTAGTAATAATAATAATAATAATAATAATAATGTTTATTGGTGCTAATGCCAAGTGACTTACACAGGTCTTTAGAAATAACAAAGTAATATGAAGAGCTAAGAGCTATTAACTGCCCATTCAATTTTTTTCTTTGATAATGAGTCAGCCTTGCTTTTGTTTTCTCTAGTAGGAAGGAATATGCTTTCTTTTGTAGATTGAGCAGTGTTTTTTGGGAGTCCACAGATGTTGAGAGATGCTTGAGAAGTGCGTATTTAGCAGCACATTGAGATTTTCCTTGAGCCCCTCTGCATGATTACTTACGGTTATTTTGTTAGCCCGATGCGCTGAAGCGTTTTTTGGACAAGACTTTGTGGAGCCAGGTTGATGGGTTTTTATCAACAATTCCTTCACAAAACGTTCTCTATGTTTTCCTTTTCGATTTTCTCAATCCCTTATTATATTCCAGAAGTGCCTGTCTCTGAAGCCAAAGAAAAATACAGACAGAATCGTAGAGACTTCAAATTTATGAACTAGATGGATAAAAGGGTAGTTGCCATGCGACCTTCATGGAGCGCATACACATGTGCTATTACTGAAACTATGAATGGTAAATTAAAACCCGATGTTGTACATGATTATAATAATGGAAAAAAGGGGTTGATCTATCAGATCAACTATCTTCATATTATAATTGCTTACGAAAAACAATTCAGTGGTATAAGAAAGTTGTTATCGATTTAATATGTGGAACGTCGGTGGCTAATGCTTGGTACATTCATCAGAAATGGGAAAATAAATAGATTTGTTAAAATTTAGAGAATATATTATTGATAATCTAATAAATGAAAAAAGTACAAAGCATTTGGACCAAAAAAAAAAAACAAAGTCAGAGATATTTTATTGAAGAATGTGAAGAGCAAGAAAAAGAAGCACAGAGTGTTACAAAATAATATCTGCACAGCAAGGTAGCACAATTGCTAAGAAAAAAACCAAGAGAGTTATGACATTTTGCCCACAATGTAACGGACAACCTGCGATGTGTATTAAATGTTTTAAAAATGTACATCAACAAAATAAATAATAATTATGTTATAATTAATTAACAGTATTTCACTAGTTTTCTATTAAATCTTCAGAATGAGAATTTAATCGCGCCAATTTGTTTTAGGCTTAACTACACAAAATTCTGTTAGTGGAATGCAAACATTACGTTATCGTGGTAAAACATATGCGAGGATGTTCATTAAAAGTTGTAAAACGTAAATAAACGTAACATTACTGCAAAATTTAATAGATTTATTTAAACAAATTTTTCAAATAATTTTTGATGATGTTTTTCTGATTAGAGGGTGGGATAGAGGCCACCCACCCACCCTACATATACATATAAATTTCAATCATTGATCGTCTCGCGGTTTGGAGTAAAATTAATTACAAAACTTTTTGAATAAAAAAGAAATTCAAAAGGTAACATTTTTGAGTAAAAATTTGATGCATGATGGGTGGGTAGATTTTAAATCTCAATTGAATAATATTAGCTATAGAAAGTCATTTATATTTAAACTTAAATTTTGATTTTGTTTTATTTTTTATTACATAGAGGTTTTGGTGGTTTTTAGCTGCAAAATCATCAACGATTAACAATTAAGGTTATCATGTATATGTAGGGTGGGTGGGTGGCCTCTATCCTACCCTCAAATCAGTAAAACATTAGCGAGGGTTTTAATTAAAAGTTTTAAAATATAAATAAACACAAAATAATTGCAATTTTTAGAGATTTATTCATACAAATTTTTCAAATAATTTTTGATGATGTTTTACTGATTGGAGGGTGGGATAGAGGCCACCCACCCACCCTACATATACATATAAATTTCAATCACTGATCGTCTCGCGGTTTGGAGTAAAATTAATTACAAAACTCTTTGAATAAAAAAGAAATTAAAAATTTTTGAGTGAGGACATGAATAAAATTTTTATGCATGATGGGTGGGCAGACTTTAAATCTAAATTAGATAGGATTAGCTTTAGAAAGTTATTTATATTTAAGCTTAAATTTTGATTTTGTTTTATTTTTTATTACATAGAGGGTTTGATTGCTTTTAGCAGCAAAATTATTAACAATTAGTATTTCTAGTTATCATGTATATGTAGGGTGGGCGGGTGGCCTCTATCCACCCTCCAACCAGTAAAACATCAGCGAGTGTTTTAATTAAAAGTTCTATAATATAAATCAATACAAAATAACTGCAATTTTTAGAGATTTATTCATACAAATTTTTCAAATAATTTTTGATGATGTTTTTCTAATTGGAGGGTGGGATAGAGGCCACCCACCCACCCTACATATATAAATAAATTTTAATTACTGATTGTCTCGCGGTGTGGAGTAAAATTAATTACAAAACTATTTGAATAAAAAAAAATTCAAAAGGTAAAATTTTTGATTGAGGAAATTAATAAAATGTTTATGTATGATGGGTGGGCAGACTTTAAATCTAAATTAGATAGGATTAGCTTTAGAAAGTCATTTATATTTAAGCTTAAATTTTGATTTTGTTTTATTTTTTATTACATAGAGGGTTTGATTGTTTTTAGCAGCAAAATTATTAACAATTAGTATTTATAGTTATCATGTATATGTAGGGTGGGCGGGTGGCCTCTATCCACCCTCCAACCAGTAAAACATCAGCGAGGGTTTTAATTAAAAGTTGTATAATATAAATAAATACTAAAGAACTCCAATTTTTAGAGAGTTATTCATACAAATTTTTCAAATAATTTTTGATGATGTTTTTCTAATTGGAGGATGGGATAGAGGCCACCCACCCACCCTACATATACACATAAATTTCAATCACTGATCGTCTCGCGGTTTGGAGTAAAATTAATTACAAAACTCTTTGATTAAAATATAAATTCAAAAGGTAAAATTTTTGAGTGAGGAAATAATAAAATTTTTATGCATGATGGGTGGGCAGACTTTAAATTTAAATTAGATAAGATTATCTATAGAAAGTCATTTATATTTAAGCTTAAATTTTGATTTTGCTTTATTTTTTTATTACATAGACAGTTTGATTATTTTTAGCAACAAAATCATCAACAAGTCTCAATTAAGGTTATCATGTCTATGTAGAATGGGTGGGTGGCCTCTATCCCACCCTCCAATCAGTAAAACATAAACGAGGATTTTAATTAAAATTTGTAAAGAAATAAACATAAAATTATTGCAGTTTTTAGAGATTTATTCATACAATATTTTTAAATAATTTTTGATGATGTTTTACTGATTGGAGGGTGGGATAGAGAGCAACCCACCCACCCTACATATACATAGAAATTTTAATCACTGATCGTCTCGCGGTTTGAAGTAAAATTAATTACAAAACTTTTTGAATAAAAAAAAATCAAAAGGTAAAATTTTTGAGTGAGGAAATTAATAAAATTTTTTTGCATGATGGGTGGGCAGACTTTAAATCTAAATTAGATAGGATTAGCTTTGGAAAGTTATTTATATTTAAGCTTAAATTTTGATTTTGTTTTATTTTTTATTACATAGAAGGTTTTATTGTTTTAGCAGCAAAATCATCAACGATTGACAATTAAAGTTATCATGTATATGTAGGGTGGGTGGGTGGCCTCCATCCCCTCTCCAACGAGTAAAACATCAGCGAGGGTTTTATTTAAAAGTTGTATAATATAAATAAATACAAAATAATTGCAATTTTTAGAGATTTATTCATACAAATATTTCAAATAATTTTTGATGATGTTTTACTGATTGGAGGGTGGGATAGAGGCCACCCATCCACCCTACATATACAAATAAATTTCAATTACTGATCGTCTCGCGGTTTGGAATAAAAATAATTATAAAACTCTTTGATTAAAATATAAATTCAAAAGGTAAAAGGAAATAATAAAATTTTTATGCATGATGGGTGGGCAGACTTTAAATTTAAATTAGATAAGATTATCTATAGAAAGTCATTTATATTTAAGCTTAAATTTTGATTTTGTTTTATTTTTTATTACATAGAGGGTTTTATTGTTTTAGCAGCAAAATCATCAACGATTGACAATTAAAGTTATCATGTATATGTAGGGTGGGTGGGTGGCCTCTATCCCACCCTCCAATCAGTAAAACATAAGCGAGGGTTTTAATTAAAAGTTGTAACTAAATAAACACAAAATTATTGCAGTTTTTAGAGATTTATTCATACAAATTCTTCAAATAATTTTTGAAGATGTCTTACTGATTGAAGGGTGGGATAGATAAATTCCATATAGGGAAAGTAAATTAGTTCATTTATCGAATTAATCAATGATATCCTCAATGATGAAAAATACTACGTATCTTCACATATAAATGAGCGAGCAACGTTGAATTATTTCTTTGTCTAAATAATTGATACGAGCACAAACAACTGGGTCAGTATTTCTGGTTTTATGTGCACATTTGCGGGTTTATTGAATGGTCGGGGCAGCAGCACGTGTGAGCGACGTTATCGGCGTACAACAGGAGTTTATGGATTTTTGTGCGAGCGCGCCGCATCGGTTGGTAGCCCTGAATGTGTACGCGTATACACGGGGGGTGTACAGACTGATGGGTGCATAATAGACAATAGCGTGCGGAAATGAATCTTTCATTAACCTGCCATCCCTGTTTTTCGCTAGAATTCACCTCTTTAATATTAATAACTCTGACGTCTATATTAAAATATCTCGCATTCCTCATCAGTCAAAAATTTGCGATTAATTGGTTTTGATATAAATATAAATTATATTTCCTGGGGAATGCAATGTGATTAGAAACATATCACTAATTTAATAGGAAGAGTATTTCTCGCGTATTGATATTATTTATGAACTCTTATTGAAGCTACTAATACGATCTAAATTAGTTGGTTTACTTGATCCAAATAAAAATGTTATGAATTATCACGTAGTAACGGTCACCACGATTCTTATGATTAAATAAAAGTTGATTTATACATTTATTACTATCGAATCCACAATGCTGAATCTTATATACTACTAGAACAATATTATTTAGAGGTAAAAGAAGTCTGATCTTGTAAATTGTACATTATTCAGAAGTTTCATTGATACAGGCACTTTTCCCACTTGTTGAAACAGTTCCTTTGTAATATTCTTTAGTATTTTCCTTAATCTATGGAATTGTTCAAATTATGCTTCTTTCAAAGAGCCTTTCTTGTTTAGAAAACAAGAAGGTGAGTAAAATAATAGTAATCGAGTGTTTTTTTCCTCGCTTAGGTCTCCGTGGTCCTTTTGTGCGCCTCTGGATGTTTTACTCCCGGTGTATTTCTGTGTCTTCTATGAAGTTCAGGAGTTTGATCAAGTGTTAAAAAATATGCAAAATAGGCTGTAGCACTGTCACGAATCAAAATTTTTTTTGTCTTTTGCGACTTCAAACTAGGATTTTTGTAGAAGTAAACGATATATATGTTATGTGCTTGGTATGGTTTCACTAATTTTCACTTTGTCATATTCAAATAGGTATGTTCTAAGTAGAATATGTTCAGAATGCTTCTCGTCTCCATCCATCCCTAAAATATTTATGCAGCTTGAGACATTCCGTATGCTTCATATCAACATCACCGTAAGTCAGTGTTTTGCAACGTGGATTCCCTCGAACTCTGGCGTGCCAAGAATACTACTATTAGTCTAACTTATAACAGTAAGGGAATATCAATGATTCTTAAAAGTTTCACAAGAAAAACAGTTTGCTGATCGTAGCTCATATTTTCTTGTCATTGATAATTCTTTCTAGTATGATTCTTAAACAATTTAATACGGGCGCATTATATGAGCCTTCGATCTGAACCCCTGGTGTTGTTTTATTGTTTCCATGTCCCCCAGTTAAGTTAATAGGAGGCTGACATGCGACTTTTAGATTTGTCGTGGCCGGCGTGCTGAAAAACTGACGATAAAAAGGATACGCGCCTGGTACTTTCCTGAAAATTATTATTACAGTTTGATTTCACTGACTGAAGTTATTCTAATAGCGTTAAGACTAAAATATTGTACAATTTTCGAAATGAATGATCAAATCAGCGAAGAATAATATCCTAGATGGGCCTTGGGCATTCACTTACTTAAAGTGTGCGAACATCTCTGGTCGTAAAAGCAAAAATGGCCTCGAAGTGATAAACGCGGAAGGCCGCGCTCGTGAAAGTTTTATTCGCGGAAAAAGAGGGAGCTCGCATTGAGATTTAATCTTCGGAGGCCATCTACGTCCCTTCCAGGAATATTCAGCCACCAGCACGCTTCCACCAACGCGCCCCGTCAGCAAAATCAATATTCGTGTACGTACGTGTGAGTGAGTGCATTGGAAACACAGAAACACGTAACGCCGGTTCGTAATTGAAGTGTTATTAGTTGGTGAAGGGAGGGAGGGAAGAAATTGAGGGCATACATTTTATATATGCATATAACTTAAGCGAGGGAACTATATTAATTGATGATTATTAGAGAATTGTAGTTTTGCCTTCTAAATTACAAAAAAACTTCATGTAAAATAAAGCATCGTTTTGTTTAGACTTTACTGATTCGGATGTATATATTTCCTTCTAAGGGTTAGAGCCGAATTTTACCGGAAGTTCCAACTCATAAAAAGGGTTCGCCTTCAGCAATTCTTACTGTATTTCCTTCTAGGGTTTAGAGTCGATCTCAGATTGATATCGGAAGTTCTAAATCATTAAGAGATTTGCCTACAGCAATTCTTATCAAACTCGGTTAGGTCAAAATGGGAACCTTTGCTTATTCTGATGATTGACGACTTCAATTAGCAATTTTTGTCGTTTGTTTTAATGTGTTCTGACACTGACTCGAATATTTCGTTCGACTAGTTTTGGAGCCACCGGTAACTCAAAGAGTTAGCGGAGGATGAATGTCATGGGTTTCCTTTAGCGGCTTTAATGTTAAAGTTTTTATCTAAACTGGTGCAAATACTTAATCTGATTTTAAGATTGCAACTTCAATTAATCATTTTATTACAACTAGAAGGATTTCAATTAGGAAAATAGTCTTTTTTATAAAGAAACTTCATTCTTTCGTCGAGTTCAAAACTACAGGAATTTTTCTTAAAGAAACGATATCAAAAAAAAAAAACTTGAATTGTCAATACAATGACGATACTTAACATTTATCTGAATAATATTTGTAACAATCTAAAGTATTAACTATTAATTCCTCAGACAGTATTCTTCTTATTCTACAGACGTTTTGTGTTGCCTAATCTAATTACGTACATGTTAAACGAAAACGTTTTGGAACCTTTAGGGGTGGTATCCACTGTCCTGCGGTTTGTTTGCAGGAGGAGAGATCCTCGTTTTCATATTAATGCAAATACCCACACACAAACACACACACTGCAGCAGCACGGACAAGCTTCAGCCTCGGGCAAAAAGTTTTGCCCTATCGCACGACCCTCCCGAGTAAATAGGCTATGAAATATTAGGGGCTTATTGTACGTCCGCCTTCTCCACCCCAAAAAAACGCCACCGAGATTATCTCCCACTTAAAGGGAAATAACTCTGCTTCCTGTGTTGTATTTAGATAACACAATGGTATTATCTCGCAGTTAAAGGAACAATTAATATTAACTTTGCTTTAACATTAGTTTGTGCACAAAATTGTATATTGGAACAATGGACAAGGGTAAATACGTTAAATTTAACATCAACATAGATGGCGCGCAACACGTTTTCCAGCCTATATTTTCGAGTGATTATTGATCATCAGAGCCCAAAGCGTTATTAGTGTGCCACGAGTCACGCGGCCTCCACTAATTGATTCCATCGATCGATTCGTTAAATCGAGAGCCTGATATATAGGTGTGCTGTTATTTTTACGATGCGTGTCCCCAACAAATGATGTTTAACGATACACACCGCTCACATTGCCTTTATTACTTACGTTAATCATTTCTGTACAGTGTCGGAAACGTGGCGTGAACACTCACCTGAAACAAACATTAAAAAAAGTTGAAATCAGATTTTGGACACGTGAAAAAATTACATTTAAAACATTTAATGATAATTGTTATTACGCACGCGCGCCGGAATTATTAATGAAACAAAAATGAGAAACAGAAACATTAAAAGGGTGTTCAATTTTGGACTTCATCTAGGGATTTCCTTTCCCCTTCCACTAAACTAAGATTCATCCCTTGGGTTTAGCGCCAGCTTTAAGGTATTTGTATAGGATTTCCCTGATTGTAACAAGTTTCGAAAAGCAATCGATACTTAACAAAAGGGAGGGTGAGATAGTCTGGAAAGTCAATCGTACTAATTCAGCACTTTAAGGAATTGATATTAAAAGTTTGATAGTATTGTTAATAATAATAATAAGTACAATTCTATTTAAACTTTTAATTTTTTAATATCTACTCAATAGTAATAAAGAGAATGGTTGCGACCGTTACTACGTGGTAATCCATACTTACACTGAATTGAAAAATTCACTATGTTTTAACCACAAATAATAATCAATAGTATTTATTTTGTGTTAGTATTTTATGAAGTGAAATGGAGTTTCAACAAGTAACATCCTCATCAATCCAGTATTAATTTTAATACTTTTTTTACATAAATTACTTCTCTATTTACATATCATTCAATTAATTCCAACCACCAGTACTGATCAAAATAAAGAATATAATATAATTTGGTTCTAACAAGATGGAGTAGTTCTAAATTCCCCAGTTAAGCCAGCATTTAATCATATTCGAATTCTTCTATTCCTGGAGTATATTCTAAGAGCCTACTGTCAACATTTTTGATATCGTCAACGTTACTCAAAACCATATAAATAATATAAAGAAAAACTATTATTAAAATCAGAATTTTATTATATTCCAAAAAATTTTATTATATTCTAAAAACCTAAAAACATCATCACGTTATGAATGGTTGCCTCTCACCAACACTATACTATCGTGAAGCCGGCTATGTTAAAAGACATTTCATTGCTAATTCGTCCAAGTTCATTGATATGTCTCCTCGTGTAATTAATGATTCTCTTAAAGTCAGTATTTCCTCTTGCTCGTAAATAGTTTAGATAACATTACCCATTACAGAACTTAATCTATGTTAGACATAGACTGTCCCCACTTAATTGTTACGAGGGTGGCAGAGATTAAGATTGTTTATTCCGGTTTGGTTCATTTTAGTGCGATAGTTTCTCTATGACGAAGCGCGGCCTAACAATAAAACTTTTGAATAAAAGTTAAACAATTGAATGCAATCTGTTCTTCTAAGTAATTTTTACTTTCCCTATATAGAATATATAGGTATTATCTTCGTGAATGACAATGACTGTGGACTCCAGTCAGTAAAACATTATTAAAAATTATTTGAAATATTTCCATGAATCAATTTAAAAATGCAATTATTATTTGTTTGTATAAATTTTACTTCTACTAAAACCCTCGATTATGTTTTACTGATTGGAGGGTGTGATAGTGGCCACCCACCCACCCTACATATACATGATAACTATAATTGCTAATCGTTGATGATTTTGCTGCTAAAAACAGTCAAAACCTTTATGTAATAAAAAAAACAAAATCAAAATTTAAGTTTATATATAAATGACTTTCTATATCTAATATCGAATTTATATTTAAATACTGCCCACCCATCATGAATCAAATTTTTAACTAATTTACTCACTCAAAAATATTACCTTTTTAATTCTTTTTTATTCAGAAAGTTCTGTAATTAATTTCATTGGATATAGCGAGACGATAAGGAATTAAAGTTTATATGTATATGTAGGGTGGGTGGTTCAGCCTCTATTCCACCCTCCAATCAGTAAAACATCATCAAAAATTATTTGAAATATTTGTTTGAATAAATCTATTAAACTTTGCAATAATGTTTATTTACGTTTTACAACTTTTAATTAAAACCCTCGCTTATGTTTTACTGACTGGAGGGTGGGTTAGAGGCCGCCCACCCCCCCTACATATACATAATACCTTTAAATACTAATTGTTGATAATTTTGCTGCTTACAAAGTCAAAATAAATTGAGGAAATTCCTGGAATTCTTGATAAATTGAATAAAAATTCTGAAATATTAAAGAAATCTTCAAAAAACATCAGGAAATTTCTTGAAACCTCTAAAAAATTCTCGAAAAATTAGATTACATTATTGAAAGTCGGCGGAACGTTTTAAATATACTGAAAAGTTCTAAAAATCTATCAAACAAGTTTGGAAAAATATTCTTTAAGAAAATTATTGAAAGATAGAATGTAAGATACTGTAAACTACGAAAAAATTAAGAAAATTTTGGAACTCTAAAAAATCAGGAAAATTAATGAACTATCAAAAAATTTAATAAAAGTTACTAAAAATTTCTAAAAATCTACAAAAGGTAGTTGAGCAAAATTCTTGAAAGATGGAATGAAAGTAACTGAAAAGTTTTAGAAATCTACAAAGATTATTAAGAAAAATTCAAGAACTCTCTAGAATAATTCTTCAAAATCTGATAAAAGTGGCCGAATCTACAAAAAAATCTAATCCAAGTTTTATAACTCTAAGAAAATTCTTGAAGGATGGAATGCAAGATACTGGAAAGTTCTAAAAATCTACAAACAATATTGAGAAAACTTCAAGGACACCCTAGAAAAATTCTTCAAAAGTGTGATGAAAGTTTCTAAGCAGTTCTCGAAATCTACAAAAGAACAAACTGAAGAAAATTCTAGAACTCTCTAAGAAAATTCCTGATAAACTGAATTAAACTTTCAAAAAAATTCTAGAAATCTGCAAAAAGCCCATAAGAAAATTCTTAAAAAATGGAACTGAAAACCAGTTCTACACATCTACAAAAAAAAAAAAACTGAAGAAAATTCTAGAAGTCTGTAAAAAAAATTCAAGGACACCCTAGAAAAATTCTTCAAAAGTGTGATGAAAGTTTCTAAGAGGTTCTAGAAATCTACAAAAAAAAATTGAAGAAAATTGTAGAGGCTCATAAGAAAGCTCTTAAGTAATGGAATGAAAGTTACTGAAAAGTTCGAGAAATCTATACAAAAAACAAACTAAAGAAAATTCTAGAACTCTCTAGGAAAATTACTGAAATTTAAACACCCTTTAGAAAAATTCTTCAAAAATGTGATGAAAGTTGCCGAGAAATTCTTGAAGTCTACAAAAAAATATTGAGGAAAATTCCATAAGAAAATTCTTAAAAATTAGAATGAAAAAAGGGTTCTACAAACCAACAAAAATAACTGTAGAAAATTATTGATTAAAATTCTAGAAGCCCATAAGAAAATTCTAAAAAAATAGAATTAAAATAATGTTCTACAAATCTACAAAAAAAAAATCTAGAAGTCTGTAAGGAAAATGTAAAGAAAGGTACCAAAAATATATAAAAAACTACAAAAAAATCTATATACACATAAGGAAAGTCTTAAAAAAATTGAATGAAAGTTGCAGGAAAATTTTAGAACTCTCTAGGAAAATTCCTGATAAACTGAATGAAACTTTCTAAGAAATTCTAGAAATATGCAAAATTCAAGAACCCTTTAGAAAAGTTCTTCAAAATGTGATGAAAGTTACTGAGAAGTTCTTGAAATCTACAAAAAAAATATTGAGGTAAATTCTAGAGACCCATAAGAAAATTCTTAAAAAAATGGAACAAAAAAGGGTTCTACAAACCAACAAAAATAACTGAAGAAAATGATTCATTAAAATTATAGAAGCCCATAAGAAAATTCTTAAAAAATGGAGTTAAAAAAGTTCTATAAATCCACCAAAATACTGAAGAAAAATCTAGAAATCTGTAAGAAAACAAACTGAAGAAAATTCTAGAAGTCTGTAAGAAAAATTCAAGGACACCCTAGAATAATTCTTCAAAAGTGTGATGAAAGTTTCTAAGAAGTTCTAGAAATCTACAAAAAAAATGAAGAAAATTGTAGAGGATAGAAAAGAAATTCTTAAAAAATGGAATGAAAGTTACTGAAAAATTCTAGAAATCAATAAAAAAAACAAACTGACAAAAATTCTAGAACTCTCTAGGAAAATTCCTGCTAAACTGAATGAAACTTTGTAAAAAATTCTAGAAATCTGCAAAATTCAAGAACCTTTTAGAAAAGTTCTTCAAAAATATGATGAAAGTTGCTGAGAAGTTCTTGAAATCTACAAAAAAATATAGAGGAAAATTTTAGAGGCCCATAAAAAAATCCTTAAAAAATGGAATGAAAAAAGGCTTCGACAAATCAACAAAAATTACTGAAAAAAATTATTGATTAAAATTCTAGAAGCCCATAAGAAAATTCTTAAAAAATGAAATTAAAGAAAAGTTCTATAAATCTACAAAAAAACTGAAGAAAATTCTAGAAAAACTGAATGAACCTTTCTGAAAAATTCTAGAAATCTCAAAAAAAAAAAATCAAGAAATTTGAACTCGTAAAATGTAATAAAAGTTTCCAAAAATATCTAAAAATTTACAAAAAACTTAAGGAAAATTCTAGAAACATATAAGGAAATTCTTAAAATATGGAATGTAAGTTACGGGAAATTAGCAGACACCTATTAAAAAAACTGAAGAAAATTCTAGAACTCTAGAAAAATTCCTGAAAAAACTGATTGATTGACATTTTCTAAAAAATTCTAGATATCTACAAAATTCAAGAACTCTTTATAGAATTATAGAAAAACTGAATGAAACTTTCTGAAAAATTCTAGAAATCTAGAAACAAAAAATCAAGAAAATTCCTTAATGCATAAAATGTAATAATAGTAACCAAAAAGATCTAAAATTCTACAAAAAAAAAGTTAAGGAAAATTTTAGAGGCACATAAGGAAATTCTTAAAAAATTGAATTAAAAAGAGTTTTACAAATCTACAAAAATACCTAAACGAAATTCTAGAAGTCTGCAAGAAAATTCCTGAAAAACTAAATGAAGCTTTCTGAAAAATTCGAGAAATCTACAGAAAAAAATCAAGCATATTCTTGAACTCATAAAATTTAATAAAAGTTACCAAAAAGATCTAAAAATCTACAAAAAATAGGGAAGATTTTAGAGGCACAAAGATAACTTCTTAAAAAATGGAATGAAAGTTACTGGAAACTTCTAGAAATCTATAAAAAAAAACGGAAGAAAATTCTAGAACTCTCTAGGAAAATTCCTGAAAAAACTGATTGATTGACACTTTTTAAAAGAAATCTAGATATCTACAAAATTTAAGAACATTTTTAGAGAAATTCTTCAAAAATGTGATGAAAGTTGCTGAGAAGTTCTTGAAGTCTCAAAAAAAATATTGAGGAAAATTCTAGAGGCCCATAAGAAAATTCTTAAAAAAATGGAATAAAAAAAGTGTTCTACAAACCAAAAAAAACTAATGAAGAAAATTATTGATTAAAATTCTAAATTCTTAAAAAATGGAATTAAAAAAAAACAAACTGAAGAAAATTCTAGAAGTCTGTAAGAAAATTCCTGAAAAACTGAATGCAACTTTCTGAAAAATTCTTGAAATCTACAAAAATCAAGAAAACAAATATAAAAATCTACAAAAAAAAGATTAAGGAAAATTGTAGAGGCACATAAGGGAATTCTTAAAAAAATGGAATGAAAGTTACGGTAAACTTCTAATAATCTATAAAAAAAAAAACCGAAGAACTCTAGGAAAATTCCTAAAAAACTGATTTATTGACATTTTCTAAAATAATTCTAGAAACATACAAAATTCAAGAACCCTTTAGAAAATTTTAAAAAAAATGTGATGAAAGTTACTGAGAAGTTCTTGAAGTCTACAAAAAAATATTGAAAAAAATTCTAAAAATCCATAAAAAATGAAAAGTTTTACAAACCTACAAAAATAACTGTGGAAATTTCTAGTAGTCTCTGAGAAAATTCTTGAAGAATCCTAGAAATCTATAAGCAATTTTTTGGATTTAAAACAAAAATTCGGGTTAAGAAATTTTGAAAAATAAGGCATAACTTTTCAAACGGAAGTTAAAGATAATGAAAAACTGAATTAATAAAACTTGTTCTTCATAAAGTTCTCAACTTAATAATTTTGTCATTCTTTGCCTATTGTTAATAAACTATAGGAATTAAATGAAATTTATAGAACAAGTAATTGTAAAGAATTCAAAATTAGAATAATTCTTCAAAATGTGATGAAAGTGGCCGAGAAATCTACAAAAAAATCTAATGAAAGTTTTATAAGAAAATTCTTGAAGGGTGGTATACAAGATACTAGAAAGTTGAGAAACATTCAAGGACACCCTAGAAAAAATTCTTCAAAAGTGCGATGAAAATTTTTAAGAAGTTATAGAAATCTACGAAAAAATGAAGAAAACTGTAAGCAAGGAAAAGAAGTGTTCGATTCTAACAAGATGGAGCTACTCTCCTTTATATAGTTGTGCTGTTTTTGTAATTATTACAGCACAATCAGATTATTTTTTTTATTGTCATTTATATTTTTAAGTAATTGCTTTGATAATATTTACTGTGTAATCTAAACTACTCATAATTAAAAGGAGCACAAAGATTTTAATAAATAAATACATAAATAAATATTTATGGTGCTTGAACTTATAATGAAAAACACGATCGTTTTGAGTTTAGCTATATTTTTGTAGTATTTCAGTATCTACAAAAATAAAGCTAAACTCAAAACGATCGTGTTTTTCATTATAAGTTCATAATGGAGTTTCGCTAAGTAACAGCCTTATCAATCCAATAGTCACAGTGAAATAAAAAATTAATCATTTGTTTTTAAATATTTATTCTGAGTGTTTTTACTTTAACTGCTGTTTTCATTTGAGTATAATTTACATTAATAATTGTAAAAAAATAAGCAATTCTTTTACTGAAGCTAAAAATCCACCAAATCCATCACACGTCTAAAAAGATCCTCCACTTCTCTCCTTCTCGAGTGATTTACTACACGAAATTAAATAAATACATCCCGTCGCCTTTTCTTTATTCGCGTGGATAATACGTTTTCACTTTAAATTATATTCGTACCGAAGGCGCGAACGCATTTTTCATCCCCGTTCTCACTTCTTTCGTACCCCGCATAAATCAGACGAGAGAATTTCCTGCGGTTGATTTACCGGCGACGACTTTATTTCCAAACACCCGGGTTATTTTTTTTTTGTTCATCATCGCGCACGTCTGTGCCACGTTGCTGAAAAGGAACGGGAAATTAAATTCGACACGAAATGTTAAAAGGTTACGCGTGTTTTTGATTATTTCTATTTTATAACATGTTTTTCTGTAGAATTGATTTTTATCTATTATATTTATTCAGTGATAATGGAGATGTTGTAACAACAAAAAAAGGAAATATTTTTGATTATATTTAAACAATACTTCAGCAAATATCTTCAATGAAATTAAACCCGATAGATTTGTTTTACCACTGAATTTGTTGAATTATAAAGCATTATAGTTTCGACTAAAAGATAGACATTGTTGCTGAGGACTTTAAGTTTGACATTGAATACAGATGTCTATTGTTTCTAGAATTTTATAATTACACGTGACTATAGTTTCGACTAATAGGTAGGCATTTCCATTGAGGACTTTAAATTTGGCAAATTATCTATTAGTCGAAACTATAGTCACGTGAAATTATACAATTCACTGTAACAATTCTGTTTAATCATAATAATGGTTGCGACCGTTACTATGTGGTAATTCATGATAAACACTAAAATAAAACACTTACTATGTTTTTACCACTATAATTTTAGTGGTAAAAACATAGTAAGTGTTTTATTTTAGTGTTTAATTCTGTTTAAATTTGAAGATATGATTTAACTAACTAATCGATCATTATAAAAATTTCGATCAGTGCATAAAGAAATATATGATACTTAAATACACAGTTACAGTATAGTTCATAACACACTCACGAACACACTATTATCTCCCCGAAATCACATTACCAACTTTCTACCACACCTCGCCAAGGGAGCTCTTATAAAAGTTTTAAAACCAATTTATATTCCGCAACTACTCCCAAAACACTGTATATATATATATATACACATATATACACCAAACTCGCTTAAGCGGAACACCGACACGCTCTCCGGTTACTGTCAACGTCGATCCTTCAAAAACCGAGAGCACATGTGCAATGATCATTTAACGTCTGAGAGCTTTTAGAAGCACGTTAATTTCAAAGCATTTCAATTTCATATACTTACTCATAACGCATAAATTGCTTCCACTGAAAACTTTTTGACATATTTAAATAAATTAGCGAATGAAACATTAAAGAATTCAACAATCAATTTTCATTGCACTTAACACTTAATTAAATACTTAACGTAGTTGCCGACGATTTATTAGCGTTAATTAAATTTCTTTCGAGCGTTCAGGGGGTGTGGGTGGAATCAATAATAATCGTTAAAATAGTGACCCCGGGCATTAACAATTAAGGCCGGATCGATGGGATTCTTGCATAAGCACGTTGGGGGCGGCGGCATGACGAGAGCGTGATTTATGCCGCGCGCCACCGGTCCAGGCCGCCCGCAATTTTTCAATTCCCCCGATGGAAATAAAGTTGCGCCCTTAACGACATCACCTCCTCCGAGAGGGACATCAATTTTAATACACCGGGAAAAGCGAGACGCGGGGCGCATCGATCCGCTCTTTGCAAGCGGGGAGGCAGTTTGGTTGAATATGCCGCGGGCCGTGGTGCCATCGTGATTGTAACGACGTGAGGGTAGATAGATGGAAAAGGAATTGCTCGTAACTTCGTTTTAAGGTAATGGGGTTTTAAGAGTTCTCTCAGGCATGGCGCGCGGAGTTTTTCCTTTTCAGGAATCAAAATAATCGTATCATAAAATATAAATAGCATATTTATTAATAAATCTAACATATACAGTCTAATTAATTAATTAACTTCAGAAAATGTGATGAAAAATTATCTACAAACTTAATAAAAGTTATTGTTCCCGGCGCATCCACCATTTTTGACGCACTGTTTATAATTCATAATATGCGTTTGGGCGATGTTTCCGTTTCGAAAAATGAAATCATACTTGGCACAGTTCGCCGCATTAAAACCCACTGATCCAAATGTATAATCCACTATTGGAATGGCGGTCACGTGCGTTGATTTTCACGCCGCCGAAACGCAAAACAATCGTCGGTTAATGCCCGACCGCCGCGGTTATGAATAACGCCTCATTAGCAGTCATCGGATGGGGGGGGGGGCTCTTATGAAATATTTATGCTACACATTGCCGGGGACCGATTCGGAACGGAATTCCATGCCTTATTCAAAAACGGTTCCTGTTTTGTTTCATTAACGAACGAACGTAAAGTTATTTTCAGGATGGGTTTAAACGTAATTAATATGTGCGTATTTATTGTATGAAATTAAATGGATATTAGGTATTTTCTGAAACTCCTTGAAATACTAAATTTTTCTTCCCTAAAATATACTTTAATAATTTAAAAGTTGCGATAAGATACGAACTACGGGAGGCACACTTATAATTACAAAGCAATCTAGAACTACTTACTATTGTTGGTTTTAGTTTACGTGAAGTGTTTTGTAAAGGAAAATAACACTCAGTTTATTCCTTACTTCATTTGTTTATTAAGAGTTAAATGCACATTTCGTTCACAAGATAAACATTGTCAATAACAAAGTTGGTTAACGTTTAATAAATAAGTGAAGTAAGAAATAAACTGAGTACAAATTTCATCTACAATTAGTTTACTAATAATTAGAAAAAACACACATATTTTCGTGTTTTTTCTAATTATTAGTAAATTTTCTACAACGTAAAGGACTTATATATTTTTATTACAATTAGTTTCCTAAAAACAATTTTTCTTATCTTAGTTTTATTTTACTATTCAGTCAGTCGCCTTATTATCATCACTGTCACATTCTCATTGTACGTTTATGCTGCATTATTTCCACACAGAAAGTAATATACTTTTAATACGGATTGAACGACCTCGATAATCAGATTACGTTTGCTTGTTTGCCGATAATGGACGTTGAAAACGCCAAGCAGAAATTGATCGGCAATCGCCGTTACCACGAGCATTTGTTTTAATAAGGGGATGGAGTCGATGTTTTCATTGGGAAGTTTTGCGGCTTCCTCGCCTTTCCGCGGATCGTGCAGCAATTATCGGCCAGTTTATTCTCGCCATCGGCATTAAGATAACTTTACGACCCCTCAGTTCCATAACCCGTAAACACTGATAACGGATACTACGGTATTTACAAGTAAAGCGTTATAGATTTAACTAAATATTTCTGTATAAATGTGCCCTAAACATAGTAGACAATTGGTGCAAACAGGGGTGATCAATCCCTAAAAAACACAAATTGTCATCTTCACAAAAGGACGAACACTGCAAGGCCTAGAGCTACTTACGCTCGGGAGTACGGAAATTCTCTTCGTAGGGGAGGCCAAATACCTGAGAGTAACTTTCGACGCCAAAATTATGTGAAGGCCACACATCACAAAAGCCACCGAAAAAGCATCAATACCATTTGGTAGATGCCGTAGAATTGGTTCATGGACGGCTCAAAGACCGACAAAGGGGTATAAGCGGTACAAAATCCAAGACAAAGATTTCTGTGAGTCTTATCAAGGACACCACGGTGTTCCAAGCAAAGGCTCTAGCTCTTACGACTGCACAAGAGAAATAGCAAGACAAGACACCAAAAGTAGGTCAATTGCTATATTCTCCGACAGCCAGGCGCTACTAAGAGCACTAAGCTCAACACAGGTCGAATCTAAGCTAGTGTGGGATTGTACGAGGGTAAATTGAAAAGATTCCGGAATGGGCAAGAGATGGCGCGCGTATCGTGAAATTGTTATGATGGTTGTCAAGGCTAACCTATTTTAGGTAAGCTGTCAAATTTTCAGACACGTGCGTCGTTCCGTTTTTGTTTACTAGGATATCTTGTGATCTTTTGCAAAAATGGATAAAAACGAATTTCGTGCAGTCATCAAACATTTCTGGATGGATGGGAAAAAGGCGACGGAGATACGAGATATTTTGCAGAAAGTTCATGGCACATCCGCACCTTCATTTTCGACTATTAGTTTCTGGGTGAGCGAGTTCAAAAGTGGCCGTACGAGCACCAAGGATGAACCACGCAGTGGACGTCCAAAAACGGCCACAAATGAAGAAATGGTCGACAAAGTCCATGATCTCGTGTTAGCCGATCGACGAGTGAAGTTGCGCGAAATAGTAGAGACCACGGGCATCTCATATGAACGTGTGCAAAATATTGTGCACGAACATTTGGGCATGAGGAAGCTGTCGGCGCGATGGGTGCCGCATTTGCTGACCATGGACAACAAGCGAAATCGTGTGACCACTTCGAAAGAGTGTTTGGCCTTGTTAAAGCGTACTCCAACGGATTTTTTTCGCTGATTCGTGACCGTGGACGAAACATGGATCCACCACTACACACCAGAAACCAAGCAGCAGTCGAAACAGTGGATTTCTCCAGGCGAATCTGCTCCGAAGAAGGCAAAGACTGTCCCATCGGCTGGAAAGGTCATGGCCACTGTTTTTTGGGATTCGCAAGGTGTGATATACATCGACTTTTTGCAGAAGGGAAGAACTATCACGGGACAATACTACAGCGATTTATTGGATCAATTCAACGGCATATTCAAGGCGAAACTGCCTCATTTGCAGCGGAAAAAAGTGCTCTTCCACCACGACAACTCGCCGGCCCATTCATCCCGAATCGCCAATGCTAAATTGGTTGAATTGGGCTACGAGGTGGTGCCGCATCCCCCGTACTCTCCAGACCTGGCCCCGGGCGATTTATGTATGTTCACAAACATGAAGACTTGGCTCGGAGGCAAGCGCTTTACGTCAAATGAGGAGGTCATCGACGCAACTAAAGCTTATTTTGCAGAGTTCCCGAAATCATATTTTTCTGAAGGCTTAAAAAAGTTGGAGCACCGCTGGGAAAAGTGTATCGTGTATCCGAAAACTTTTCAATTTACCCTCGTATATATGCTCTTAATGATCTTGGCAGTCAAAAGTAACAATCACACGGAGGACATCCAGGGAATGACAAAGGAGACGAACTGGCCAAACAAGGCTCGTCAAAAGCGGAATCTCCCATAAAAAAAATGGGTGGAAACATAGGCCCAAACCTGCTGGACGAACTCACCAGGACAAAAACAGGCGAAACAGTTCCTTAAGAAACAATCGCTAAAATTCCCTACCGAACTTCTGAACCAAGACAAGAAAATGGTCAAAACAATAGTAAGTCTGATGACAGGACACTGCAAGCTCAACAAACATATGAGCAAAATAGGCCTGGTGGAAGAAGCACCATGCAGATTTTGTCTAGAGGAAGAAGACGACTCGTTCTACATCCTATGCCATTGCGAGGATTAGATATCAAAAACTGGGCACTACAAACCCGAGCGTGGAGACCAATACCCAAGCCCCTCTGGCAGGGTTAATAGGATTAATCAAAGAAGCAAAAATAGAGCTGGTCATCTGAGATAAGTAGGGATTCACAATAGATCTGAAAAGGTCGCGGTGGTGCCACCCATGTAACATCTATCTATCTAAACAAGCTTTCTCGAGAGTTATTTTATCTATTAATGAAGTCATTACTGGTGAAGAAACCAGCCATCTATTTGATATACAAGCAACATGACAGCGCTGTTAATTTTGAGGAAAGTGTGCAAAATTTTGGTCAAATAAATTCGTATAAAAATAATAAAAATAATAATTCCTTAATACGTAGTTAGTTAATTATACACCATCCTGTTGGGGTAGGCCAACCGGAAGTAACCGGCCCAACCGACCGGCGGCGGGCCGCGCGCTCTTCGTAGTTTGCATGAGCGGTCTCGAAAGGGCCGTTATCGATCAGGGCCTCCGCCGACACTACACACACCCGTTTCACCCCGCGGGCCAATCCGCCGCCGCCGTCTTTAAAGAAGCCCCATTTACCGCGCTGTTGCTACAATGTGCTGTTTTTTTTTGCGCTATTTGAGCGGCTCACAGTAGTTATAAAGGGATTAGGGCCGGCCGCGCGGGGTAACGGACTCGCCTCCTCGGTCAATCGATATTCCGCTTCGGCCGTACTTCCGGCACAATGCGAGCACGCTGAAATATTAAAAACCGGAAGCGAGGCGGCGGGCTAGGTGGGGGCGGCGGCGGAGGCAGCGGCGGCGGCGACGTGATCCGTCCGCTGCGTTTCAATTACCCGCACGTGCCCCGAGGTATCTCTCAGCGTCAAACGACATTGCTGGGATGTATGTAAATCCTTGCAGAGATATCCCAGGTATTCGGAAAATACTCGGTTTTGGTTATTAGACGGCTTTATGTGATGTTAAGGTAGCTATCCTAGTTTAAATAAAGGGTTAAGGATAAACCAATTGTAATTGCTTGTAGAAGAGGTATAAAATTTAATGTTTTTAATTAAAATGAAAATATTGAATAGGATAGGACCTAAATGTGAACCCTGGGGTACACTGGTGGACCCTTGAACTAATCGGGAACAATAATTACCAATTGGAACACTTTGCGTTCTTCCACTTAAATAAGAACGAATCCAATTAAAAAGTGAACCGTGAACTTATTCTACTCAATTTTGTTAATAATACTCCATGATTGACGGTATCAAAAGCTTTGACGAAGTCGTTGTATAAGGAATCGACCTGTTGACCCGTCTTCAAAGCTTTCGTTATATAATCTATAATATATTAATAAATTGATAGCAGTTGAACAACAACTTCTGAAACCGTGTTGTTGCACTGAAAATCAAGTAGTTAGGGTGGGCCATCGCAAGGAATCTTTTTAAAATCTTAATAAAACACAAACGGCTAGATGGAATTTCATGATCTTGCATTTATTTTATAGACAAGAGTTTCCGGTTATACATGGAATATGACATCAGTCAAATGGCTGCCACGGCTGGCCTTACAATAGTCCATTCTCTCGACCCTATTTTTCAGAGCATTTACCAACGTCTGCGGCTCTATCTCAGCAATGGCATTTTGGATATTAACTTTAAGATCGCCAATCGTCGCTGGATCGTTGGCATAACAACGTTCTTTAACGGCACCCCAGAGATAAAAGTCCATGGTTGACGTCCATGGACTTTTATCGCAGCTCCTTGCTGGCCAATTCACATCTCCACGACGGCTGATTACGCGATTTTCGAACTTTGACCGAAATAAGTCAATAGTTTCGTTGCTGGTGTGGCATGTCGCCCCATCTTGTTGGAACCAGATGTTGCTCACATCCAAACCAGCAATTTGCTCCCAAAAAAAAATTGCTATCATGGTCCTATACCGGTTTCTGTTGACCGTTTAGACAGATTAAAAAAAAAAATGGGCCGATGATGCTGCCGGCCCATAATCCGCACCATACAGTCACTCGTTCAGGATGCATTGGCTGCTCAACGATCACGTCTGAGTTTTCCGATGCCCAAATTCTGCAGTTTTGCTCGTTTACATAGCCCCCGAGGTGAAAATGCGCTTCATCGGAAAAGATAATTTTTCGCCAAAATTCACCATCGGCTTCCAGCTGCTCTAAGGCCCAATTAGCGAAGTTGTATCGAAGTTGATGGTCAACTCTCTTCAACTGCTGTGTTATTTAGACCTTGTAAGCGAATAAACCGATGTCTTTATGCAAAATACGCCTCATGGTAGTGCGACTAATGTTCAATTGCTGAGTGTGATGACGAGTCGATGTTCTCGGGTTACAGCAGCAATATTCTCGGGTGTACGAACCGGACGAGCGTGTGGAGCTTTAGTACGGTCCACCAGCATACCAGTTTCACGAACTTTGTGCACAATTTTCTTCAGAATACTTGCATTTGTTGCATATTTGTACGCAATTTTCGCACTGATTCTGCAATTCACGAATTACATTCAAAGTAAATTTTTAACATTTCCCAACGTTCATCAAGCGTATAGCGTGCCATTTCGTTAAATGGATGTTGTATACTAAAGAACTGTCATACATCAGACGTCAAATATCATGACATTAAAGTGGTAGTTCAAAAAGATTCCAAGAGGTGGCTCATCCTTTATAAGTCTTTCGAAGATCTTAGGAATTTAGGAATGTGAGACAGGATTGAAATGGTGCAATAGTTTTTAATATGATTTTTGTTTGTATTTTATTTCCAATAATTGGAAAATTCACCACATTTCAGTGAATTGTTAAAAATAATTCAGAGAGGAGGAGAAAGTGTAAACGCACACTCTTTAAGAAAAATGATAGGCAATCCATCAGACTTTAGATGGAAATATTCTTCCAAAATGGTTGATACACCAATATCCAGCATAGAATGTATGTTTAAGTGAGAATCACCCGCATCCAACAAGGTTATATGAGTAGAGTTTTTATAATAATTTACAATGTCTTCTTCATCACTAATTGTCCTACCATTATGTTCAAAAGAATTAGGGAGCATAGATTGTGAACGTTTAGATTTAACATGCTTCCAGAAGGGACTAGTATCATCTGCGATAGATGCTTCAAGATAATTATGGTAACATATTTTTGCTAAATTTTTGAAATTAGTTCGAGCTGTTTTGAAGGCATCATCTCTAAATTAGATTGTTTATATATTGGGTATAATTTTATTTTCAGAAACACTAATTCCTTTAACTCAGGCGTGAACCATTTAGGAAAACGCTACTTTGGATTACTTTTAATTTCGACCATAGGAACAAAACTATTAATTGAGTCATAGATTACATTACAAATGTAGAGCATGTGAAGAAGAGGATGAGACAGTGGAACATGTGTTAGAGAGTCCATGTTAGGGGAGCTCTGGTCGTACATGCCCAACATTAGGGAAACCCCTCCAAGCGTTGTGCTGCCCTTTGCTCGTCACCTTAGGTGCTTATATTTTTATACATAAACTAGAAACAGTCATATTATTTCGAAAAATTTATACCAAACATTATGAAAATTCACCACAATTACATCACCAGTGTAGTTAATGTAAAATATAAATATGTAGGGTGGGTGGCTAGTCTCTATCACACTCTACAATCACTACAATATTCTCTAGACCAGAATAATTCATTAATTCCTTTTAAAATGATTTCAAATTTAAAACGTTAATATTTAATTTTAAAAATTATTAATTTTACATGTACTTCTTTGGGATGAAGTAATTGAATTCTAAAATAAATTCTCGCTAATATTATATTGCTTGGAGGGTGGGGTAGTGGCCACCCACCCACCCTACATATATTTTTGAACATAAACTACGAACAGTCGTTTTGTATTTAAAAAATTATAACCAAATTTTATGAAATGTTTCCCAAAATGAATTCACCATTGCAGTTGATGTAAAAAAAATAAATATGTAGGGTGGATCACACTGTATAGTCACTACAACCATACCTTAATAATTCATTAATTCCCTTAAAAATGATTTAATCTTTATAAAGACATTATATTTAACTCCAAGAATAATTATTTCTAAACGTTCTCATTCGGTATGAAATAATTGAATTTTCAATTAAACTCTTGCTAATATTATTTTGTTTCGAAGGTAGGATAGTGGCCACCCACCCACCCTACATATGTTTTGAAAATTTAAATTAATATACTGCTTAAATATCCAGAAAACCATCAAGAATAATAAGAATAAAGAAAACACTTTTACTTTTTTATACCACATTAAGTTTTAATTTCAGTGACTTCAGGCATAAAAAAGTAAAAGTATTTTCTTTATTCTTAATATTGAAATGTACCACCAAGTGAACGCCGTTAAGATCCAAGTATCAAGAGTAATATTACTGTTTATTTCTGTAAACTGTAGCAATGCTAGAGATTTTAAAGAAATTATTTGAATCTATGTTTATATAAACGTTAATTGAAAGCAGGCCTACCCACCTTATATATATAATTAAAATATTAAAACAAAACGTAAATAAACGTAACATTCTTGAAAATTTTTAATAGATTTATTCAAACAAAATTTTCAAAATAATTTTTGATGATGTACTGATTGTAGGGTGTGATAGAGGCCACACACCCACCCACTTTACACATACATATAAATTTCTAAAAATGTATTCTTCAAGATTGTAGATTTTTTCCATATATTTTTCTGCTCCTCGGAAGAGAAAAGAAGAGAAGACGTTTTATGTATCATATAAAAAAGGGTTTTTTTCTATATACTTTTCCTTAATTTTTCTATGAATTTGAAATTTCCTTAAAGTTGTTTAATCGTGTGGTAACTTTTCCTAAAGGTTTCGTCAATAATTTTACATTCGAGGTTGCTAGAAACTAAAATTTCCTTATTTATCTTTATTAAATTTTCATCAAGTTTTTTAAGAATTTTTAAAACTTTTAGTGCATGATTATAGAAATTTCTACTATTTTTTTTCTTCTCTTTCAGGATTCTAGATAATTATAGAAGCTCCGTCAGGATCCTAGAGTTTTTTTTTTTTTAGAAATTCCTCCTTAGGAAATTCTAAATTTATTTACATCTTTGGTCTTTTTTCTTAGAAAAAATACATTTTAAAAGAAAGTAACTACAAAAATTTACATAAAATTTTGTTTCTATGAATTCTCTTTAAGAGTTTCAACTTCTCTTTCAGATTGGGAGACGTGGTACACTTGTTATGTTCCATTTATTTATTATCAGGTAACTGACACGTGTTTCGGTCCTTACGGATCATTCTCAAAGTTCTCTCACTTTCATGATTCTAGATAATTCCTTCTTCAGGATCCTAGAGTTTATTTTTTAGATTTTTTTTATAAAATTCTCTTTGAGTTTTCAGATTTTAAGTAATTTAGAACTTTCTTAAACCTTACTAGTTTTATAATTTTACCTAGAGACTTCTGCTAAAGTCACACTTTTTTCCAGAAACTTTTACTGTATGATTATACATTTTATAGATTATTTTCTTCAGGATTCTGTGATTTTAATGAAAACTTTTCCTTCGGAATTTTAAAATTAACTGTAATTCTTCGAAGATTCTTGCACTTTCCTACAAACTTCTCTAGGATTTTAGATTTTTTCTTCAGAAATTCTAGAATTTTCTTCTTCTTCTCTTTGAGAATTTAAGATATTTGGGAATTTAGTTATAGTTTTATAAGTTATTATAGTTTCTTCCAGGATTTTACAGTTTTTCTAAAAACTTTTCCTTCAGGATTCTAAAATTTACTATAAATTTTCGAGGATTCTTGCATTTCCTACAAAATTCTCCGTTTGGAATTTTCTTAAAGTTATTCAATTGACTTTTTTAAGCATTTCCTTCAACTAAATTATTATCAATGTTAATAGGATTTTCTAAAATCTTCTAATGTTTGATTATAAATATAAAATATTTGTATAAGGGTTTTTTGGATTATCCTAGAAAAATTTTAACCTTCAGATTTTAGAAATCTAAACGCACTTCTTCTCGATAATTCTATTAGTTTAGAGTTTTCCTTATCTTCTAGTATTTTAGATTTTTCTGCTCCTCGAAAGAGAATAGAACAGGAGAAGGTTTATGTATCCGAAAAGAAGGATTTTCTACATACTCCTTAACCTTTTTTATGAATTTGAAATATTCTTAGTTGTTTAACCCCGGAGTAACTTTTCTTAAAGGTTTCGTCAATAATTTTACATTTCTTTGATAAAAACTAGAAAAACTAAAATTTCCTAATTTATCTTTATTAAATTCGATCAATATTTTTAAGAATTTTTAAACCTTTTAGTGCATGATTATAGAAATTTCTACTATTTTTTTTATAAACTTCTCTTCCAGGATTCTAGATAATTCCTTCCTTAGAATCTTAGAGGAATTTAAATTCCTTTTTAGGGATTTAATTTTTTTTTATAAACTCTTTTCGAGTTTTCAGATTTTAAGAAATTTAGAATTTTCTCAAACCTCATAGAGACTTCTGTTAAAGTTAACACTATGTTCCAGAAACTTACTTCTCCGGGATTCTAGATTTTTTTCAGAAATCTTCTTCTCTTTAAGAATTTTCAGATATTTAGCAATTTAGAATTTTCTCAAACCTTATAGTTTCATAACTTTTCCTAGAAATTTCTGCCAAAGTTAACACTATTTTTCAAAAACTTCTACTACATGATTATACATTTTCTAGATAGTTTCTTCCAGGATTCTACAATTTTTCTAATTCTAAAATTTACTATAAATTTTCGAGGATTCTTGCACTTCCTACAAAATTCTCCGTTTGGAATTTTCTTAAAGTTGTTCAATTGACATTTTTTTTAGAACTTTCTTCCTTAACTTCACTAAATTCTTATCAATGTTAATAGGATTTTTTTAAATCTTTTAATGTTTGATTATAAAATATTTGTATGTATTAAGTTTTTTGCAATTTCCTAGAAATTCTGTTTCGAAAAATATTAACTTTAAGATTTTAGAAATCTAAACACACTTTTTCTCAATAATTCTATTAGTTCTAAAATATTTTCCTTTTCTTCCTTGAGAGTTTAGAGTTTTCCTTACGAGAAGAGAGGAAGTTTTATGTATACGATAAAAAAGGATTTTCTACATACTTCTTAACTTTTTTATGAATTTGAATTGAAGTTGTTTAATCCTAATTAATTTTTCTAAGAGGTTTCTAAGAGGTTTCGTCAATAATTTTATATTTCTTTGCTAATTTTCGAAGTCCCTAAAAACTAGAATTTCCTAATTTATCTTTATTAAATTCGCTTCAAGATTTTTAAGAATTTTTAAACCTTTTAGTGCATGATTATAGAAATTTCTACTATTTTTTTAAAACTTTTCTTCCAGGATTCTAGATAATTCCTTTCTTAGAATCCTAGAGGAATTTAACTTCCTTCTTAGGGATTTTAAATTTTTTTATAAACTTCTCTTCGAGTTTTCAGATTTTAAGGAATTTAGACTTTTCTTAAACCTTATAGTTTTCCTAGAGACTTCTGTTCTTCTGATTATGTTCTAGAAACTTCTACTGTATGATTATACATTTTATAGATAGTTTTCTTCAGGATTCTAAAATTTTAATGAAAACTTTTCCTTCTTCTCTTTAACTTTTGTTTGAAAAGTTATGTAATATTTCATGAATGATTTTCCCATTTACCTTTTGTGGTGAAATTTATTACCTATTATTATGTAATATAAAAAACGCCTAGAATAAACATCCACTTCCGGTTTATGAATGTTTACCAAAAGCTTTTCAGTTCTAGTTTCTAATGATGAAACCTTAAGTTTAAAGTCTCACCTCAAACGGATCATTCAGGAAAACAATACTTTTGCCACAATAGGCGAATTGTTAACAATTAATTCCCATACTTCGTCGCGGCCCCATTATCGTCAGACTCTGAACTTAATGACTGGAGCGGAATATTAGCATATATCTATCAAGCTTTGTGGGACTGTCGTGTAATATTAACGTTAAGAGGGATACCGGGGAGGAAGCGTAAGCCCCGATATCTTCCGCAAACAGGAAGGCGCCCTTTTCTTCCCTGCACATCATCTCTTCTATTTAAGCCCTTGTAAGTTTGCCGGCGTTCGGTTCGACGACTTAAAGAGAAAGAGAGAGAGGGAGGGAGAGAGAAGGAATGTGGGCAACTTTCGATGCCTGAATAGCTTCAAAATAATCTTCGTAAAAAATGAGCAAGAGGTTAATCACCGATGATTGTTAGGCATTGACTTGAATGATTCATGGTTGAAGCTAATTGAGAATATATCAATATAGCCAATGAAGATCTAACCTTATAAAAAATGTTAACCTTCGATGATTTTTTTAACCCAGATCGAGTTTCTAATTGTTGCAAACATCAGTGATAACAGATGATCCTAATTGTAACGAAGGTTCAACAAAAATCGATAAATATATTAAAATGTAATGAAAGAAAACTTTCCATAAGTGTTTTAATGCCTTCATCAATACCGTTTTATGTTTGTCTCGTATGTACACTCGATTCGATAGTTTGGCAAACTGCTGTAGAACTTTTTAATCGAACAAACTTCCACCGGGTTAAACAAGTTTGATAAACAATAAACTTCTCAACTAAGTAACTTTGATTTTTACACACGAGATAAAGTGTTGCATTCATCTATTTTATTTACACGACATTAAATCAGATTCACCGCAGGAAAAGTAAATTATGGCCGCCATTATCACCACTAATTGCAAAACTATTAAAATGATAGCCCCGGGGAAAAACCGAAGATGAACCATCTCCGGCGTGAATATTGCTTAATAAACCGAGAAGGCGAATCGGTCCTGATGAGCAAATATTGTCTCAGTCCGCAATTTTCCCCGGCTTCATTTTCCCCGTGTTTCTTCCCCGGCGGTGGAGGTCCTTCCGGTAAGGGAATTTTCCAATCTAATAAAAAAAGGGGCCCGCCTCGAATTACCTGCGTCCTTTTCGGTGAGGCTAATTTAGAAGGATTCCCCAACTGACAAGACATTTTTTCCTCTCTCCGGAGATTTACGTCCTGACATTCAATTCTTCATCATTATCTTGGCAATTCCTTACCTAGATGTTTTTATTACAAAAGTGTTACATCCTTAAAAGGGGATTATCTTAAAACCTTTATAGTTTTAATAATATTGTTTTACATCAAAATCTGCTGTTGCAAAAACATCTTTGGTCTTCTTCCTTAGAAAAATACACTTAAAGCAAATTAACAACAAAAATATACATAAAATTTTGGTCGAAAGAAGTACGGGCTTCTATTGTGAACTCCACAATAACTTCTACTCAAACCCTTCTTGTACCATGATGTTGGGAAGATAGCAATCCTCGTTCGCGTCCGGAAGCTTTTATATCATCTTTTTTATCCACTTTTTAGTAGAAACTTTTGGCCTAACATTAACCGCCAAAAAAGTAGATAAAAAATAAATGACAAATTCATTCAAATTTAACACGTATAACTCATTGGTGAAGAATTTTTTCATTCATTTTAAAGTTATCAAACAAAAACCTAAAAACAATTGAAGGTCAATTTTTAGATTTTTATCTCATTGATTCAAATTTTACATCTGTAATTCATCGGTAAAGAATTTTTTTAAATCCGATCATCCGTTTGTATGTTATGAATCAGAAACCGAAAAACAGTAGAAGGTCGTTTTTTAGATTATTATCTCATCCTTACAAATTTAACATGTATCAACTCATTGGTGGAGAAATATTTGAAATCTGATCATCCGTTTAAAAGTTATAAGCCGAAAACAGAAAAACAATTGAAGACCGAATTGCAAAAATTTATATGAACACCTGAAAATCATTGGTGAAGACGCTTTTGAAATCTGAACATTAATTTGAAAGTTATCAAACAAAAACCTAAAAACAATTGAAGGTCGGTTTTTAGATTTTTATCTCATCCTTCCAAATTAACCATGTATAATTAATGAGTGAAGAAATATTTGAAATCTGATCATCCGTTTAAAAGTTATAAGGCAAAAACTGGAAAACAATTGAATACCGAATTGCAAATTTGTATCTCATCTATACAAACTGAACACCTGAAAATCATTGGTGAAGAAGTTTTTGAAATCTGAGCATTCATTTTAAAGTTATCAAACAAAAACCTAAAACAATTGAAGGTTGATTTTCAGATTGTTATCTCATTCATATAAATTTAAAATATATAACTCTTTGGCGAAGAAATTTTTAAAATCTGATCATTAATTTTAAAGTTATCAAACAAAAACTTAAAAACAATTAAAGGTTTTACATTTTTAACTCATTGATACAAATTTTGCATATGTAATTCATCGGTAAAGAAATTTTTAAAATCTGATCATCCGTTTATATGTTATGAATCAAAAACCGAAAACAATTGAAGGTCGATTTTAAGGTTATTATCTCATCCTTATAAATTTAACATGTATAATTAATTGGTGAAGAAATATTTGAAATCTGATCATCCGTTTAAAAGTTAAAAGCCAAAAACTGAAAAACAATTGAAGACCGAATTGCAAATTTTTATCTCATCTATACAAACTGAACGCCTGAAAATCATTGGTGAAGAAGTTTTTGAAACCTGAGCATTCATTTGAAAGTTATCCAACAAAAACCCAAAAACAATTGAAGGTCGGTTTTTAGATTTTTATCTCATCCTTCCAAATTTACCATGGATAATTCATTGGTGAAGAAATATTTGAAATCTGATCATCCGTTTAAAAGTTATAAGCCAAAAACTGGAAAACAATTGAAGACCGAATTGAAATTTTTTATCTCATCTATATAAACTGAACGCTTGAAAATCATTGGTGAAGAAAGTTTTTAAATCTGATCATTCATTTGAAAGTTATCCAACAAAAACCCAAAAACAATTGAAGGTTGGTTTTTAGATTTTTATCTCATCCTTCCAAACTTAACACGGATAATTCATTGGTGAAGAAATATTTGAAATCTGATAATCCGTTTAAAAACTGGAAAACAATTGAAGACCGAATTGCAAATTTTTATCTCATCTATATAAACCGAACACCTGAAAATCATTGGTGAAGACGTTTTTGAAATCTGATCATTCATTTGAAAGTTATCCAAAAAAAACCCAAAAACAATTGAAGGTCGGTTTTTAGATTTTTATCTCATCCTTCCAAATTTACCATGGATAATTCATTGGTGAAGAAATATTTGAAATCTGATCATCCGATTAAAAGTTATAAGCCAAAAACTGGAAAACAATTGAAGACCGAATTGCAAATTTTTATCTCATCTATATAAACCGAACACCTGAAAATCATTGGTGAAGACGTTTTTGAAATCTGATCATTCATTTGAAAGTTATCCAACAAAAACCCAAAAACAATTGAAGGTCGGTTTTTAGATTTTTATCTCATCCTTCCAAATTTACCATGGATAATTCATTGGTGAAGAAATATTTGAAATCTGATCATCCGATTAAAAGTTATAAGCCAAAAACTGGAAAACAATTGAAGACCGAATTGCAAATTTTTATCTCATCCATACAATATGAACGCCTGAAAATCATTGGTGAAGACGTTTTTGAAATCTGATCATTCATTTGAAAGTTATCCAACAAATACCCAAAAACAATTGAAGATCGGTTTTTAAATTTTTCTCATCCTACCAAATTTAACATGTATAACTCATTGGTGGAGATATATTTGAAATCTGATTATCCGTTTAAAAGTTATAAGCCAAAAACTGGAAAACAATTGAACACCGAATTGCAAATTTTTATCTCATCTGTACAATCTGAACACCTGAAAATCATTGGTGAAGAAATTTTTGAAATCTGATCATTCATTTGAAAGTTATCCAACAAAAACTCAAAAACAATTGAAGGTCGATTTTCAGATTGTTATCTCATTCATATAAATTAAAAATATAAAACTCTTTGGTGAGGAAATTTTTAAAATCTAATCATTCGTTTAAAAGTTATGAGATAAAAACTTAGGTTTTTTAAAATCCTATGATTCGTATAGCATTTGGAAAATATCGGCCAAAATTGTAAATTGGTCAAATGACATTCGAAATACGTCAATTGTCAAATTTGAAAACTTTACAATGCAGTTTGAATACGTCAATTACTAAATGACTTGTAGAATACGTTAACTGTTAAATTTGAAAAATTAGTCAAATGACATATGAAATGTCAATTGTCAAACTTTGAAAATTTTATTGATCAAAATTCAAATGTTTTTTTTTTGTAATCTATAAATTATTAAATTTAAAATTTAATTGTCATTTGGAATATGTCAACTGTCAAACTTTTCAAATAACACTTAATAACTTGCAAACTTGTCATTTGGAACATCTCAATCGTTAAACCTTTGAAAAACTCTTTCAGATATCATTTGTGTATATCAATTGTCAAACCTAAAAATTGGACAAATGAAATGTGTCAAATTTGTTAGATGATATTTTGGACGTGTCACTTGAAAAACTTATCTTATCAAATGTCATTTGTGATGTGTCAATTGTCAAACTTAAAAATTTGACTAATAAAACGTGAAATGTGTCAAATTTGTCAGATGACATTTTGGATATATCAAATATCATATACTCACTTGAAAGACTAATCAAAAGTCATTTGTGATATGTCAATTGTCAAACTTAAAAACTTTACAAATGAAATGTGAAATGTGTCAAATTTGTCAGATGACATTTTGGACATGTCACTTGAAAAACTTATCAAATGTCATTTGTGATGTGTCAATTGTAAAACTTGAAAATTTGACTAATAAAATGTGAAATGTATCAAATTTGTCAGATGACATTTTGGATATGTTAAATATAATATTCTCACTTGAAAGACTAATCAAATGTCATTTGTGATATGTCAATTGTCAAACTTAAAAACTTTACAAATGAAATGTGAAATGTGTCAAATTTGTCAGATGACATTTTGGACATGTCACTTGAAAAACTTATCAAATGTCATTTGTGATGTGTCAATTGTAAAACTTGAAAATTTGACTAATAAAATGTGAAATGTATCAAATTTGTCAGATGACATTTTGGATATGTTAAATATAATATTCTCACTTGAAAGACTAATCAAATGTCATTTGTGATATGTCAATTATCAAACTTAAAAACTTGACAAATGAAATGTGTAATGTGTCAAATTTGTCAGATGACATTTTGGACATGTCACTTGAAAAACTTATCAAATTTCATTTGTGATGTTGTAATTGTTAAACTTAAAAATTTGACTAATAAAATATGAAATGTATCAACTTTGTCAGATGAAATTTTGGATATGTCAAATATAATATTCTCACTTGAAAGACTAATCGAATGTCATTTGTGATATGTCAATTGTAAAACTTAAAAACTTGACAAATGAAATGTGTCAAATTTGTCAGATGACATTTTGGACGTGTCACTTGAAAAACTTATCAAATGTCATTTGTGATGTGTCAATTGTCAAACTTGAAAATTTGACTAATAAAATGTGAAATGTATCAAATTTGTCAGATGACAGTTTGGATATGTTAAATATAATATTCTCACTTGAAAGACTAATCAAATGTCATTTGTGATATGTCAATTATCAAACTTAAAAACTTGACAAATGAAATGTGTAATGTGTCAAATTTGTCAGATGACATTTTGGACATGTCACTTGAAAAACTTATCAAATTTCATTTGTGATGTTGTAATTGTTAAACTTAAAAATTTGACTAATAAAATACGAAATGTATCAACTTTGTCAGATGAAATTTTGGATATGTCAAATATAGTATCCTCACTTGAAAGACTAATCGAATGTCATTTGTGATATGTCAATTGTAAAACTTAAAAACTTGACAAATGAAATGTGTCAAATTTGTCAGATGACATTTTGGACGTGTCACTTGAAAAACTTATCAAATGTCATTTGTGATGTGTCAATTGTCAAACTTGAAAATTTGACTAATAAAATGTGAAATGTATCAAATTTGTCAGATGACATTTTGGATATGTCAAATATCATATTCTCACTTGAAAGACTAATCAAATGTCAATTGTGATATGTCAGTTGTCAAACTTAAAAACTTGACAAATGAAATGTGAAATGTGTAACTTGACATTTTGGACATGTCACTTGAAAATTTTCAAATGTCATTTGTGATGTGACAATTGTCAAGTTTAAAAATTTGACTAATAAAATGTGAAATATATCAAATTTGTCAGATGACATTTTGAATATGTCAAATATCATCTAGAAAATATCAAATTCTCACTTGAAAGACTCATCAAATATCATTGGTCAATTGTCAAACTTAAAAATTTCATTAATAAAATGTGAAATGTATTAAATTTGTCAGATGACATTTTGGATATATTAAATATAATATTCTCACTTAAAAGACTAATCAAATGTCATTTGTCAAATTTAAAAACTTGACAGATGAAATGTGACATGTGCCAAATTTATCAGATGACAATTTGGACACTTGTCAATCGTTACTGTGGTAATATGTCAAATGTAAATATTTAAAAACTTCTCAAATCACATGTGAAATTTCCCAATTTTTAAACTTGTCAAATGACAAATAAGTAACATAAAATATGTCAGTTGGCAAATCTGAAAACTTCGTCAAATGTCATTTGTTAAACGTATTAACTTAAAAATTCGTTTTCAAAAAGATAAATTGAGGCAAAATTTGAAGGTAGCCAAGTCAGCAGAATTTCTTTCTTTCGTTTCTTGTAATTTTTGTTTCTTCACCTCTATTTTTAGTCTCTTTGTTTTTTTGTTGCTTTCTTATGTTTTATTTAATGTCTTCTGCCCTTTTTTTATTTTGACATTTATTTTTTGTCTTTTGTTTCTTGCATTATTCCTTTTGACACATTTTGTCTTTAAACTATTGCCTACAAAGTCTCAAAAGCGACTATTTGATTTAATTCCTGTTGTCTTTTGTCTGCCTTCTTATCTGCTTTCTACCTTTTAACCTTCATCTTTTCTTTTTGTCATTGATCGTCTGTCGAGTGTTGTGTATCAAAAAAATAAAAATCATGTATCATTATTTAAGGGGTTAGGCCAGTCTAGAGCCCTCAAAAATGGCCAAACTTTGACAATTTATTCTACGAGTAAGGAAAAAGGAATCGAATTTCTCTCTACAGGCTTTATTAAACATGTATTTGAGTGTATTAAAAAAAATATATATTGACAATTTGATACAAAATGGCGGCTACTGGGCCAATCTTCGGAATCACCTTTTTCAAGAGGGCCTCGACGGGCGACGGTGATTCTAGGAACTCGTGCTATCTGATCCAAAATAATGAACGGGATCTTAATCTACATAAGACTTGCTAGTAAAGTACGTATGGTTTTGGCTTTACATCAATTTTTCACAAAATGGCGGACTTGTAAAAAAAAGGTTCAATTTTTGACCGAAAAAATGAGCAGTAAATTGTTTATTAAAAAAAAAGTTGGAAAGATAACAAAAAAATCGTACGTAGTTTACTGGATAATGTTAATGTGAAGCTACAGTTAAAATTTCAAGTGGATACGTGCGATAGTTTCAGAGTACCGTCGTCTCCCGATTTGAAAAATGCAGTTTCGAGAAAAACGTGTTTAAAGTTTTACGTGCTGAAAATTTTGTATACCTTCAGTCTGCGATGCCACACATACAGCTGTATTGAGGAACTAGCACTTCCTAACGATCTTTTGGGGAACTATTAGAGCCACCAGACCCCGTTGGTACATTAATGCAGAGGGTAAGAGTTGTAAAAAGGGGACACAAGGAAGATCGTCGTTCGCTCCGAACGCTTCGACACTTCAGCGGATTGGACAGCGAAAAAAAAAAATTTCAGTATTCTACCGATTGAATAATGTTTTTAGGACCCTAAAGTGTACTTTAAGCAAAAAAATAAAATTTCGATTTTTTGAAAATCCTAGACTGGCCTAACCCCTTAAGTGTCGCTTGTTGTTATTAAAAAATTGATTATATACAAAATACAAAAATTATTCATAAAAAAAGTAGTATAAAAAAGATAAACGTTTTTCTGTAATTCAAAAAAGTGTCAACTGTCAGTCAAGGTAAGTAGAAAAGTGGCCAATTCATACTTAATTGAGAAAAGTATGAAGCAAGTAATCCTGGCTTCTGGAATAGGACGAGAGGAATTCATTAGAGGCCAAAACGCAAGTAAGAAACAGTTGTAGCAAAAGTTGATGAATATTCTTAGTTTAAGATTTTTACAATTCGCATTTTCAGTGTTTGATTTAAGTTGAAATCAATTTTAAATATAATCAAGATCAAATTTTCTAATAATTAGGATAGTAAAGATTGAGTGGAATATTTTGGACCCCAGTGTGAACAAAAATCACAATTTCTAATTTTTGCCTTGCCAGATTATATGTAATGAATATTTATATGCATAAATTAATACTCGAGGTTTTATTCCCTCTCCAACATCCTGTTACAGATGTAACAGATGTTTTGTTTACAAGCTGATTTGTGATGTAAATAATTGTAATACAACTGCTCCAACAATCTAAACATGATGTTAGTATATGTTCGCTTTAAAAACTGTTTTGATAGGATGTGTGTTAGAAAAGGCACGTCATCTATAAAATAAGGCTTTTGTGCAAAAAAGGCTATGCAAATCGTGCGATTTAAATAAAACCTATACGACGACTCGTATCTGTACAGACAAATTTTCGACGTCAACCCCTGTCACCCCCAAAAAACCACTATTAAATCGCTGCCAGCTTCTGATTTCACTCTAATCAACCCCGACGTGCCCGACATTAATCTTCACCCATCGCAGAAGGAATCATTTCCTCTTCGTCTCTCTCGCCATACCTTGTCCGTTCCCATTGTTGCCCATTTCCAACCCTCGTCTGGACGGCTTTTCCTGGAAACTGGGTCGTCGTCGATAGGGGCAGGCGGGCGGGCACACGCATGCAGCAATCGCACCTCGCCATTGCGCTTTCCCCCCGAATCGATTCCCGCTTACGAGGGATGAAGGGAGACGTGGCTCCCCCACCCCCTCTCCCCCCAGTCGTGGCAACGGGATCCGAAGATAAAGTGCACATTTTCTCCATTTCCCGTGTCATTATATACGACTTTTCGGCATGAAATGAAGGTTAAGCTTTGTTCCTTTTCAAGGCACGATTCTGATATTTATTTCCGAATGACACACATTGTAGAGATGGAAAAGTTAACAAAAATAAGTTATCTTGATAAAAAAAATCAAAATTGATACTGTTTTGGTCTTTGGTTAACAGAAACCGAAAATTATGACCAAGAATTTATAATGAGATCAGAATTGTTAATTGTAGCTGTTGACAATTCCCTGATTGTAGGTGGTTTGAAGAAATTAAGGAAATCAGTGCAATGTTCAGACATAAATGTTCTGGATCACTTTCGGAAAACTTCAAGAATTTAAAGATGTCACCTTAATGGTCTCTCTATCCCAACTGGATTTCGAAAAGCGATAATTTCACTGTATTCCATCGAGGAAAGTCCTATAGTATAGATATTACCAGCATCGATCTCTTCTGAAGATTAGTTTTCGTCTATAGAAGTACATGATGGATCTCATCACCTATCATCAAAAAACCTTCCTGTCTACGCTGATGATGTAAAACAGATCTATAAATTTCATTTTTATTCCATTATTCAGTTATAATTATTAACTTTAGAGAAACAATTTATTTAAAGCATAGAATTTTTATTATCTGCTAAAAGATTGTGAGATTGTGACTGAAGTAGAAACCTTTGGTTAAATTGTCAAAAAATCATCGATATAAAATAACATGTAAATATTGATCTGCCTACGATTGTAACGTTACTTTTAGTCTGATCTTAAAAAAATACACTGATTTTCTAATTTTAATATTTACATAAACGTTAAAGATAAAGAAAAAACTTCATGCACACAAAGGAATATTCCTTCTGCGCTCACAATAGAGCCTAATGAGAATGACACGAAACGAAACTCCTGCACGTTTCCAGTGAAACTCATCCCCCAACTCTCTCTCCATCTCTCGCTCCTTCGCTTTAAGATTTATTGGACATGTTGAAACGAAATTGAAATTCCATCTTTTCCCGGTTTCCGCGGACTCCTCAAGAGTTCTGCAACGGCGGGTAATTACGCCCAGCCCGTGGGGGTTGTAAATTCCCGAGCTCCTGCTGCTTGATTACCATTATAATAATAATTCAGGGGCCGCGCCGCCGCCGCCCCCGACGAGGCTTACCGACTTCATCAGGTTGTAAAGAAGACCGAACCTCGCCAGTCTGTGTGCTGTTATTTAATGACGTATTTTATCAAGCGCTTCGAAAGGGGGGGTGAAAAACTTTGTTGGATTTATGATGGATGATTACAGGTAGTAGTAATATTTTATTCTATAAGATTTTTTTATACAATTATGTAAATTTACATTAATCAAAATTACTTCTCTATATTTGGCCCTGAAAAATCTTAGAAAATTGATTGATGGTTGAGGCGTTAACTTCTTTATGTGTGATATTAACAAATATCTAAGAAAAGGTCTGTTCGATGTCTCATTACTAACTATGTCAATAAGTTTATATCACAAAAGCTTTTAAAAATGATCAAAATCTCTACATTTAGGGATAACAAATAAAGCCAAAAAAGCGTTTATAAAACTTGACAGGTCTGAACATATCGATATGCGCCGCACATCAATAACTGTCAATTGCACAAGTACTGCACAGCACGTCGTATTTTTCCATTTTCAACGAGGACGGTAAAAAGGAATTGAAAACGATCAGATCAAGGTGGAGGCGGCAAAAAATCTAACTTCGACATTTTCCGTTGTGCCTTGTGTGTGTGTGCTCGGCTGGAATTTTTTTCCCCAACCTTCAACAGTATCCGTAAAACCTATCTATCAGAGGGATACCGATTTAATCAAATGAATGTATGCGGAGGATAATGGCGATGTGATGCAATATTTTATCACACTGTTATGATTGAATTTTTAAATCGTTGGCTTGAAAGAAGATGAGGAGGTATTGCTATTTCCTATCTAAATAGATCTTTTTATTCAGACTAAAATATAATTTCATTACTCTCACCTTAGCAATCGAATACATCCTATCATTTTGACCGTAATTAAGCTTGAAACTCCTTCATTCATTCACGACAACCTTTACGTTAAAACTAGAAAATAAGCAAAATTGATCCCATTCTATTCAAACCATTTCCGCATATTAAATTTGATCACTCTCCCATTTTTTTTTTTTGAAGCTCGAGGTCTTTCATTCCGAACGTCCCCATTATTTTTGTAACAATCAACCAGAGTTCAGGGTGCACACCATTCAGAGACAATCGTTCAGTTTTCACGGTGACGCCACCAAATGTCGCTTTTTATCGTCCTGCAGAGAGGGGGCCGCGTATATTCCGGGCTCTTGTGAATATGGCGAACACGCGCGCTTTTATTGATTGTAAAAATTTTAGCTCCACTTTATTGGGTTTAACGTCGAAACGTGTAAAATATCATTCCGCGTACGTATTATTTGTTTAATACCCTCCGGCGTAATATTTTGTACATACATTTCAAATATCCATCGTCATTTCATCACCTGAATTATTAATTTATTAATATTACACAGATAAAAAAAAGATAAAATTTTGAAACATGTTTTAATCGTGATACTCATATCATTTAGCAAAATTAGCAAATAATTTTATTTATGAAGTGTTAAAGGATCTTCTGATCGAAATAAGGATTGCAAATAATTCAGCCTCTAAAGTACAAAAATTATATACCGACCTGTAATACTTTAAAAAAAGAATTTTACTTTTTATAATATGTGACTTCAATTGATTCTAAATTAGAAATTTTCTTAGATGAATACGATGCCCAAATAGCACGTTTCTGTGTATGTATTATGGTTTTAACAAGACGGTGTCATATGGCTTTAATAAAAAAATTACATCTAAAGATTTTTCTGTTTTGGTTATCAGAATTGCTTATCAGATACGATCAGGTTATGCCATCTGGACTTTCCCTTTTAGATTTTTCTTTGTATAAAGCCAAAGACAAATAATATTTAAAAAATTCAAATAAAAGTTTTATTACATTTAGACGATCATGCCAAAACAACGTAATATGTTATTTTCTAGAAAACCCTAACATAGATTTGGTCAGATTGTGCCACCTGACGTTATTAGACTTTTTTATTTTGGATTTTTCTTTATATAAAAGTTTCAGTTGAAAATAAAAGTAACAATATGGAACATAACAACCAGATATGTAATTTTGGTGAAGAAAAACCAAAATTACATATCTGGTTCCATCAAGAGATATGTAATTTTGGTGAAGAAAAACACTTGTTATGTTCCATATTGTTACTTTTATTTTCAACTGAAGCTTTTATATATTAACAAGTATCAAAATGCATACATCATCATATTTTTCCTAGATACCAAAACAGCCTAATACGTTTTTTCATTGACGTCCTTTTCATCATCTGTTAAATATCATCTGACGTAAACATTGTTTTTATTCAATGCAATAAATCAAAGTCTAATTAAATTACATCAATGCAGAAAATAGATTAATTATCCATTACCTTACAGTACACAAACTCTGCGGATCTGCAGGTTTTAAAATAAAACAGCCTCCAAAAATAATATATGCAAACTCCGCATCCATAGTTTGTTTTTTCAATGTTCATCCAAATAAACCTGATGCTAATCGGTAACTTAAATATTGCAAGCTCCCAAAATCATCTAACCCTCACGCACACATAGACATAGATAATACATTCACATAAAAAAAAGACGAGCGGAACGATTAATTAGAAAACTTTCGAGCCGGATTACGTAATGAGCGAGGATCGTTACGGATCTCGGTGTCTGAAACCATTGAGGAGGAGAACTTTTCATAATCGCAACTCGTTCGCGATGATCACCCCCCTCCCTCCCCCAAAACTCCTCTTAACGACTTCATCTGGTAAAGTTGGAGCTGTATCATTCGCAAAACTATGCACAATCGCTGCAAGAGAGCAGTTCGCAACTTGTCCGAATTATACTAATGAATTAAGAAACTTTAGTTTGAACTTATAATACCAAAACGTACTAGTACAAACTTCTTACCTATATTCTAAAGATTCAGACGGACTTTTACTATTAAACAATTTCCAGTTTTTGATAATGATGCATCAGATCAGATTTCTTAGAGCATCATTCATTAATAAGAAAAGATTTTTAAGATTAAACACATAAATAAGTGCAAGAAATAACATTGTTAGGTTCTCTGCTAACGCCAAAGTTTTCCACCGAATGTTCTTCAAGTATCCAATGATCGTAAAGCATATTTAACACGTTACATCCCCAGCGTGAATCGGTGGAGTCTCTCCCTGGGTCCAAATCTTTGATATCGTGTTTAAGCAATGCGTTACCTTAGAAGAAGAATACCTCATAAAAGCCTCGAAGTGGGAAATGCGAAAAAAGATAGCTTTCGAAAACATAGCTGTCACCTATGTTTAGGTGACGGAACTTTCAAAACTTTTGTGTTCCTTTCATAGCACAAAATTAGTTTAATTTACGAACTTTAAACTCCGAATATGGCCTACATTAGGGAAACCCCTCCAAGCGTTGTGCTGTCCTTTGCTCGTCACCTTGGGTGGCTAAATGAGTGATAGAGCAACATAGGGCTGTCCCAGCCAGGGGGGTCACAACGGGCCTAGTGAGGCCTAGGTGCTCTGGTCAATGTTTATGTTTATTTATCTTTAGCTTCCTTTCCAAAAAAACAAATACATATGAATATACACAAATATAAAACAAAACATACAAAAATTTTGGATGGATGACGCTGGGTGGAGTTCGTGCAGCTGCGACGTTCTTCCACTCTAACCCATGATGTTTAGGGTGCAAATATCCTCTTGGACATCTATATAATTTGATCATCCTTGAAAAACTCAATCCAGATCCAAATAAGAACTTTAAATGAAAATACACTTCATTTAAAGTTTCTGATTCAAGATGTATCACAAAGTCATTAAATATAGTTTAATTTATGTATGTATTAATGAATTAAAATTTTTTTCAACAAGTAAAATATAAAGCGTGTTTACATTGACGTTCCAGTTTATATACGTTTTTTTATTATTTTTTTATTGAGGCCGACAGTTAAAATCCCTTCTAATTACACTCTTCCACTCTGCAGATCCGACATCCCGGGCATTACTCCGCTTCCCCCATTTTACCCTTCCGCGGTCGACATAAAATTCGACGCGCCTTCGTAAATAATTGAGGAAGAGGCTCCATTCCGTTTAAAACTACCCTCTTTTAAAGGTCCCCCAAGGCAAAAAAAAAATGATACAAACGTTCGTGCGAGTCTTTTGTTTTTGAATTTCACAATTTAATATGAATACCGAGCAAAAGTGATAAACTAACAAAGATATAAGATATAATTTTTCGTATTTCATCATCATTCTTAAACGTGGTACAGTTATTCTCGTTAATCCAGTCCACTCGAGTGAATTTCGTGAAATAATAGATACGCACATAACGTCGAAACTGGTTGGCAATAACCGTAGTTTCTGTGATAAGTAGTGCATAAAAAAAAACGACGTGCTAACAGTAAATCACAAACACACGAGCACGTGAGTGTGATTGTACGGGACACGTTTCCGATGAGGAAGTACGAATATGGAAGGGTCAACCTGAATTTTTGTAAGGATATCTATTGCGTTTTAAATGAATTACTTTCACTTGCATGCACAGTTTCTACATAAACTTCAATTTTTTACAACAGGTACTCCATGAATGTGTGGTACTGCTAATATTAATTGATTGCAAAAATTGTAGACCAATCAATAACTAATATAAAGGAGTTAAAGATGACGAGACGAGGAATAGAGGATTCAAAATTGTAAAAGTACTAAACCTAAAAATAAGTTGATTTTTTGGTACTAAAGCTTCATAAACTCCTGAAAAAGTAGTACCAAAAAATCAACTTATTTTTAGGTTTAGTAAAGTAAAGATAATTATAATTCTACAGCATCGTTAAATAAATAAACATTTAAGAACCAATAAAGAAACCAAATTATGGTTGATAAAACCTTATATACCTGAAAGTACTCAATATAGTGGAATCCATCCAATAAAATTCAATCTTTTAAATGATAATGTAAGAAATAAATCACTTCGTCGTCGTGTTGAAGAAATAAATCACTTGCTCACATCAACAAAAAAAGGAAATGATACTAAAAATTGCGTTTATATAAATTTAAGTTTTTCAAAATGCTCCACGATGTGAAAGCTTTAACAATTAATTAATAAAACACTTCAACTTTGTTTGTATAACACTCTATATTTTATTTCGTTGACTAGTTTCGGCAACTCAACTTGCCATTATCGAAACATAAGCTTTAACAATTACCTATTCAAAATTGCCTTCAAAAATCTATGTACTAAACTGGAGATCACCCTCATATCTTCTTCTTCAGATAACATACACTATTTAATGAAAATATGTAAATCGATATTTAATGAGCTTGTCTATAACACAGATATTGTAAAACTTACTATTTTGCTAAATTTGCTACCAAAACGAAAAATCTAAAATAATCTTTATTTAAAGCGACTGTAGTTATTATTCTACCCAACACCCGAAAGAGTAAAAAAGGGTATTTTAGTTATATATATATAGTTATTATTCTAAGTGAATTGGTACTGGAAATAATTATTCCAAAGCTTCTTCTTACATTTCCATCAAAATGAAAAAAAAATGTTTATCCTTTTATTTAACACTTTTTATATTACTTTCTTGATGGAACCAAATTTTCAGATTGGGTATAGTAAAATACTGGTTTTGTTCCATATTTTTATTTTCAGTTGCCTGACATGATCATTGAACAAAACAAGTGTTTTACTATACCCAATTTTATCCTTTTAATTTCAGTCAGCATGATTAATTGTTCGCATTATTTATCATTTGGAAATTCGAGCACCGAGTTTTAATTAAAAACAAACTCTAATCGTTTAAATTCACGTCTGATAATGTTTCAATTAAAAATGACGATGTATTTTTTTTCACTGGAAAGGGCAATAAAAGCGGCAGTAAATATTAGAAATTGCGCTGCGTCGAGCGATTCCACGAAAACAAGCGTTCCACTTGTTCAAGTCCAATAAACATTACACGAACAACGTTTTATGGTCACATTTTACGGGCCCGCACTCTTTCTGGCGTGTCGCGACATTGAAAACAAGAGTTACATAAAACGTATTGTTTTTTCTTAATTTCGACCGAATGTGACGTTTGGAATTGCGCTTTTGAGTCATGTATAAAATTTACTCCTTCTCGGAAACTGCCAGTGGTTAAAACATGAATTTGTGTGTATGTAGGGTGGGTGGGATGATCACTAACCCAGCCTCTAATCAGTGTAACATGCGAGGGGTTTATAATTTATTGAGATAGGTAAAAATTCCGCTACAAACATGTATTACTTATTAAGATTAGTGTAGACTATATTAGGTTAATATATAATTCATTGGGGTAAGTCAAGAGTACGATACGCTATGAAATAATACATTGTAGTAGGTTAATAGTACGCTAGGCCAATATATTTTTTATTTTCATAGGTTAAGAATTCACTATGTTAACTAACTGTTAACTGACTAGTTCAAATTGTTACAATTTGCAAATAATAATCAAAAAAATTTCTTAATTATTCTATGTTATCTTGTATAATTAAGTAATTTTTTTGATTATTATTTGCAAATTGTTACAATAAGATATTTATCAAATAAAATCAAATCATTTATTTGGTGTTAATACATGAGTTTACACAAGTCTAATAGTAAGTAATTTAGTTTCTTTATAAACAAAATGTTATGTTTTATGGGTTAAGTGATAGAGTAGCCTTAATGACTAAACTTCGACCAATGTTTTGAGCAAATAAAGACGTTTATTATTATTATATCTAATGTAGATAAAACTTTTAATTTTAAAAATTGTGAAGAAAGGTTATTAGTGCTTTGTTTGTCAAATCAATTTGATCTTCACGAAACTCAATCAACCAATTTATATATTAATATATAAATTATTGAGTTAGTCAAATTTGCAGGTCATTATCAAGTGTTCTCTGATTTCGTCATCATCATCTTTAATTATGTATCGGCCAACGTATTATTATTGAGATAGGTAAAAAATACGATAAGTTAATGTGGAATTTCTTGATATCGAAGAACAGAATACTGTTCACCAATTTATTGTTGTCGGTCAAAACTATACAACTTGTAGATACAATTTATTGCAGTAGGTCAAAATTACGATACGTTGAAATAAAATTTATTAAGGCCAACGTATTATTAATCATTAAATTAAGTTATCAATCTAAGGTATATCTGTAATTGTACGTACTTAGCCATACCTTTTTTGAGATGTGCTTTGGTAATGTAATGTGTTACTTAAATATATCGTTATAGATTATTCATATGATTTGACCATATGAAAAAAAAAATCAATAGTCTCTTTTCGTTTTCCATTCAAGCATTCGCATTACCATTGCTAAGTGCATGATGCATCGCATCACATCACCGATTAGCTGAACCGAGCGATGGCCTTGTTCGAATTGGAATTTTATTAGTGCAACATTTTTCGCACATCACCGCACTTAATTGTCGCTGTTTTCTCATTTTATTGCAGATATTTCGGCGCGATCGATGGCTAAATTGCTCGCCCGCCAAACGTGGGAAAATGTAAATTACGCAAGCCGGAGAGGATGAGTAATAATTTAGCAGCGATGATGAAGGTGTTAGTAGGTCGTAAATAATAAATAAATAAAAGAAATCATACCTTGAAAGCAATTACAAGTGGAAAACAGGGCGGCAATAGCGTCAAGCACCTTGTGAGCACCTTCGAGGGTCGGGCAGCGGAAAAAGTACTGCATTTCGCGGAAAAACAACACATGAATGCACTGGGGGAAATTGGATGGTAGGAAGGGTGTGTGTGTAAATTTGTGTGCGTGTGTGTGAGACACAAGTGTTAACTAGCGGGTACCTTTGAAGCAAGTACACCCCATGATGTATCCCATCATTGATGATGGACGGGGGCCGACCCGTCACTGCACTCTGACCACCAGCGGCAGGTCCGGTGCGGGGGCGCCCCACCTTCCGCACTCCTAACGGCACATGGTGTACTGCCGTATTTTGCGCGCACGCACTCAACACACACAAAGAGGTCCGCACACGCTGGAGGGAAGTGATGGAGTACTGCAGGATGGGCGGCGCAGAGGATGCCGCCCACCGGACACACTATAGCACCGCACTCTGTTCCACACCACCAGAAACGGTGTCAACTGCGAGGAGGCGCTCTGCCACCGACGGAAGCGACTTCTAGCGGGCGAGTGGCGGCGGCGGCGACGCGCACCGTCGGGACGGCGCCCGGCGTCGTCGCCTCTATCCTCTCCCAACCCCCACCCCCTCTAGCCGGCGCACTGGGTTGCTCCAGGCCAATACATCCAACATCAACAATGTATAGTAGAAAAACACAAAACTCGACATCCTAAATATCAATAGCAAACTCGAAAATAAAAGAATCAATCAGCATATACGAGAACTTGAAGCTACTTTATAGGAAAATGAAAAACCATCAAAAAGAATCAATTCAATTAATTAAACAGCTATAGAAACTAAGCTATAAAATCCGTTTCAATTGATTCTTAATTAAGCATTTAACCTACAATGTTTTATTTAAAGTTTTTACATTCTGATATATGTAACAAAAAATTAATGAAATTATCAATTGTTTTAATTAATTGTCAAAAATTATTTTTAATGATTGAATCGTTTACGTTTTCTAAACGTGGAGAAAATTCTGGTTAATTTAAGCCCAAACTCGATAATGTTAACTTTTTTAATAAGCGAGTTATTGAAGAATAAAAAATTCAATCATGGCCACCTTGATTGAAATTTTAAAATGCGTTCACGGGAAAACGGTGAGTGATGGAATAATACGGTTTTTACTAAACGGAGTAGTTTTTGATAAGTCTTTAATAATTCATCCATATCGATGGTGTAGTCGATTTAATTGCCAAACTAGTAGTGTTTTGTTTTTTTCTTTTTTGATTTATTTTAAAATTTTACAAATTGAAATCTTCTGATGAATTTAAGCCCAAACTCGATAATTCTATCTTCTTTAATAAGCGAGTTATTGAAGATTAAAAAATTCAACCATGGCCACCTTGATTGAAATTTTAAAATGCGTTCACGGGAAAACGGTATGTGATGGAATAAAACGGTTTTTACTAAACGAAGTAGTTTTTGATAGTCTTTAATAATTCTTCGAAATCGATGGTGTAGTTGATTTAATTGCCAAACTAGTAGTGTTTTGTTTTTTTCATTTTTGATTCATTTTAGGATTTTACAAATTGATATCTTCTGATGAATTTAAGCCCAAACTCGGTGAGGTTATCTTTTTTAATAAGCGAGTTATTGAAGATTAAAAATTCAATCATGGCCACCTTGATTGAAATTTTAAAATGCGTTCACGGGAAAACGGTAAGTGTTTAGTAAAATCGGCTTTTACTAAACGAAGTAGTTTTTGATAGTCTTTAATAATTATTCGAAATCGGTGGTGTAGTTGATTTAATTGCCAAACTAGTAGTGTTTTGTTTTTTTCTTTTTTGATTTATTTAAGATTTTACAAATTGAAATCTTCTGATGAATTTAAGCCCAAACTCGATAATTCTATCTTTTTTAATAAGCGAGTTATTGAAGATTAAAAAATCAATCATGGCCAACTTGATTGAAATTTTAAAATGCGTTCATGGGAAAACGGCAAGTGTTTAGTAAAAACGGTTTTTACTAAACGAAGTAGTTTTTGATAGTCTTTAATAATTCTTCGAAATCGGTGGTGTAGTTGATTTAATTGCTAAACTAGTAGTGTTTTTTTTTTCTTTTTTGATTCATTTTAAGATTTTATAAATTGATATCTTCTGATGAATTTAAGCCCAAACTCAATGATGTTATCTTTATTAATAAGCGAGTTATTGAAGATTAAAAAAATCAATCATGGCCAACTTGATTGAAATTTTAAAATGCGTTCACGAGAAAACGGTAAGTGTTAAAATAAAACGGTTTTTACTAAACGAACAAGTTTTTGATGGGCTTCAATAATTCATCGGTATCGATGGTTTAGTTGATTCAGCGGACAAACTAGAAGTGTTTTCATATTAGGAGAAGTGATATGAAAATTTGGTTCAATTAAGAATGTAGCAGAAAAAGTATCGAATTTAGTAGTGTTTTGTTTTTTACTGGTTAAACCTAGTAATGATTTATTTTAAGATAATAAGTGAATAATTGAAGATTTTAATTCATCAACATGGCCGTCTTGATTGAAATTTTAAAATGCGCTCATGAGAAAACGGTGGGTGATAAAATGAAACGGTTTTTATTAAAAGATCATGTTTTTGATAGTCTTAAATAATTAATCGGTGTCGATAGTGCTGCAGTTGATTCAGTAGACAAACTAGTAGTGTTTTTTTTTGCTGAACATAGGAGTGATTTATTTTAAGATTTTATAATTTGATTAATTAATAAATTAATTTCTGATGAATTTAAGCCCAAACTCGATAATACTATCTTTTTTAATAAGCGAGTTATTGAAGATTAAAAAATATCATCATGGCCGTCTTGATTGAAATTTTAAAATAACCTCACGAGGAAATGATGAGTGATGAAATAAAACGGTTTTTACTAAAGGAAATAGTTTTTGATAGTGTTTCATAATTCATCGGTATCGATGGTGTAGTTGATTTAGTAGCCACAGTAGTAGTGTTTTGTTTTTTTTTTCTGAATAAACCTAGAAATGATTAATTTTAAGAATTTGCGTCTTGATAACTTCTGATGTATTTGAGCCCAAACACGATAATGTTATCATTTTTAATAAGCGAGTTATTGAAGATTGAAAATTCATCATCATGGCTGTCTTGATTGAAATTTTAAAATAACCTCACGAGAAAATGATGAGTGATAAAATAAAACGGTTTTTACTAAACGAAATAGTTTTTGATAGGCTTTAATAATTCATCGGTATCGATGGTGCAGTTAATTTATTGTTGGCCCAACTAGTAGTGTTTTGTTTTTTACTGGACAAATTTACTAATGATTTATTTTAAGATTTTAATTATTTGATATCTTCTGATGAATTTAAGCCCAAACTCGACAATTCTATCGTTTATAATAAGCGAGTTACTGAAGATCAAAAAATTCATCATGGCCGTCTTGATTGAAATTTTAAAACACTTTCACGAGAAAACGGTAAGTGATAACATGAAACGATTTTTACTAAACGATTGTGTTTTTGATGGCCTTTAATAATTCATAGCTATCGATGGTGCAGTTGATTCAGTGACCGAAGTAGTAGTGTTTTGTTTTTTACTGGACAAACCTAGTGATGATTTATTTTTAAGATTTTATAATTCAATATCTTCTGATGAATTTAAGCCCAAACTCGATAACGTTATCTTTTATAATAAGCGAATTATTTAGGATTAAAAAAAATTTCATCGTAGCTGTCTTGATTGAAATTTTAAAATCCGCTCACGAGAAAACGGTAAGTGATAAAATGAAACGGTTTTAATTAAACGAACTAATTTTTAATAACTTTTAATAATGTATAGGTATTAATGGTGCAGGTGTAACAGTGGAGAAAATAGTTCTTTGTTTTCTGACTTAATCTAGTAGTGATTTATTTTAAGATTTTATAAATTGATATTTTATATTTGTTCATATGTACTACTTTTTTTTATACCACCGACCGGATTATTTTATTATAATCTAAGTGTATGTGCGGGGATATAATTTATTAGGGCTGCAGTCGGTGGCGAGCACAATTAGCACGTGCACCCGGAACACCTCCGGTAAATTGCAGGAGGAAGTGCTAATTTCTCACCCTATTATATTAATGAAAACGTCGTCGGACGGCAAATATCGACGCCACCACCACCACCACCACCTCAGACGGGCTGCGAGGGGGGCAACCTAATCCCTACAGGAAGTTCGATTACTGCGGTAATTCATGCCGCTCCTTATCTGAAATTGAAATCATTGTCCTGACAGAAATCATGCTCTAGAATAAGGATGAACGATCTGGCCATAGACGAATAGGGAGATGAAAGATTGTTGTTTCTTGAGAATAATGAAAAAACAGAAAAAAAAATGTAAATAAATATCTAAAAGGAGATTTATTTACAATTGTTATGTAGATTTAAGCTTGTCAAAATGTATATAAAAACTAGCCTTAATTTTTTGATTAGGTTGAAAATGAATATGAATTTTAATCCCGTTGATATTATCTTCTTCTGTTACCGCCTGAAATTACTTGTTTATAATAAAATTAATACTTTCGCTGCTATGTATGGAACATAATCACAGGGGTGGATTTTTAAAGGAAAGACTTGTTTTGTTCCATAAAAAATCTATCAGTTTCCTGACATATGTTTCGACAATTACTTCATTTTCTAAAACAAATTCACCCTTGTGTATAATGATAGAAAAAGTATAGCGCATTTTGAAAACCTTAAATTTATTTTTTTAATTAAAGCTTGCAATATTTTTTATGATTGCTGTAATATCACACGTTTTCAATAACCAATACTACTTTGAAAAAAGTTAATGGGGTCTATTTGTAAAAAATATAATGTATAATATAAAATAACTTATAATCACTTTCTCCATAGTTTATTTTGATTTTGCTAAATGTACATTTCTTTTACGATGTAAACATTCTCAATAGCTGTACGAGAGTAATGCATTTTATATTATTAATAGCTTCTGGTAGTGATGCCAAACGTTTCCATATACAATTTTCCACTTCTTTTCCCAATTCAGCAGAGGGTCATTACTTATTTCTGTTTTGAAATTCGGCGCGACATCGATCGCGACGCATGGCGTCCCCTACACGACGTACCTCTACCTCTGTTTCTGTGCTTTCGAAGTGAGCGTCGGCGGCGGCGAAAATGGAATCGATGCAGCGCGCCCTCGGCCGCCTCCAAAGTCAAAGGCGACGAGCACGACGTCTAGTGATTAACGCTTCAAGCCTCTCGTCCGAGCTTCAAACCGTTTTCAACACAACGAAACGTCAGATCAATATTATAACAGCGGATTTACAATGTTTAGTAATGATTTATCTTCTTTAAGATTTAACTTAATAAGTAATTATTATTTATATATGATTATATATATATATATATATATATATATATATATATATATATACTGGCTTAGTGTAAAACTTCGTTAAAACATCTATAACTGATTTAAACGTTTTTTACAGACCCCATTTCATTACTATTTATTTATTTTTTAGGCTTAGAATATTATAAGAGGGCAATTTCTATTCCCTGTACGGGCGGCGAATAATCGTAAATGCCGAGAGGGTAGTGTCCCGGAGCAACAAAATAACGATAATAAAAAAAAAACACTATATACTGAAGAGAAAAAGAGAAAGAGGAAGAAAAGACTCACCGGTATTATTATTGGCGTTGGCCTGGGCGAATTGGGGGTTCTGCAGGAGCTGCTGTTGCAGCATCGAGTGCTGAAAATGGGGAAAGGGCGGAAGGTTCGGATATGCTGGCGGTGGGCCCTGGGGGCTCGTCATCTGGTGGTGCTGGGGCGCGGGACTGTGTTGCTGCTGCTGCTGCTGTTGCTGCCCAGACGAAGGGTAGTGAGGCGGCGCGACCGGTTCACCTGAAAAAAAATTAAAGATGAATAAGTCGAATCTACAGTTTGTTACTATTTCATCTGCAGTTCTAATTAGACAAGTTTTTAATTGATTATGAAGTAACAAAATTCATAATTATTTATGTTTATTAATCTCTAGCTTCGTTTCCAAGAATATACATATGAATATACACGAATATTATACAAAACGTACAAAAATTTTGGATGGATTAAGCTAGGCGAAGTTCATTTCATTTGCTAATAATTCTAAAAAATCTTCTACTAGATGTATAAATAGTACTTAATATTTGCTTTCAACTGGAGTTAACACTTTAAAACGAGCTCGGTGGAAGGATGGGCTCATCTCCACCTTAAACATCGCGCCGAAATTTACTGTGACCATTAGATTAAACGAGTGCTCGTCGGGGGGCTAAAGAGTGTTCGGGTTAACGGCGCCTGAAGTGCGAACCATGATTACGGTTTTAGGGGGCGGGGTGCTGTAATTGATGGTGTTGAGGGGCGAATCGGTTCAACGGTTATCCTCCGGTGTACACTACCTGCCAATTAAGGTCGCACTTTATCACTGCACACTTCCTTTCTTTTTTTTTCCGCCAAAGACTTAATCCAATCCGACGAACGATTTTTTTATTAGTTCACTAGATCAAAAACGTTTAATTCAAGATATATGCTTATCCTCTAATACTACTAATAATGATTATAATTTGTCTGAAATATATAACTAGGAATAATTAAATCGATGTGTGAAGAAAGTTTGTTCATCAAACTAATCTAATCAAACTTATTATTAAAAAACTGAGAAGTTTTTATGTATGTGTTCTTGAGTTATGTGAAGGTCATATTAAAGAAACAGTGAAAAAAGGAATTTAACCGCGTTTTTATTATTGAGATTTTTTTGCTTATCCATCACTCAGTAAAACATAATTTAAAGATAACATAAATGATTCCAATATTAATTTATTCATTTCATGTTCGATTTTTACACCCCCTGCAGTAAATAAGTTAAAAGCTTGTATTTTCTTTTGTATGTAAGTAGTAAAGCGAATATTCCTTTCAAATTGCTTAAAGATGTAAAATAATATCAAAGAATACCAAAAATATAAGCATTCGTTAAATCTAATCTAGTGATAAGTGTCAAAAAATATTTTTATTTTTAGAGCAAAAAGGCCATATTTAACAGATAATTTGATGAATCTTCATCAAGAAAATCTTCACGAAACCATCTGATACCAGAAGAATAGAGATTGAGAATGGAAGAACACATATTTTGCGAATTCAAGCCTTTCCAAATACGATCAAAATTTCTTATTATGTATAATAACTTTTGAAGGTAAGTTGGATAAAATAAATAATACCTTTAGGCTGGGTGGGTGTTCGCTATCCCAACTCCTATAACATAAATGAGTATGCCTGGAATGGAACATTGAATAAAATGGAATATTCATTTGTAAAATAAATGCATAAAAGGGAAATATTTTCGTATTAAATAGAACAGAAATCTTTCAGTAATTAAATGATTATTTAGTAAAATTTGGCTGTGGGTTTTATTAATTGGAGGGTGGGATAGTGGCCACCCACCCACCCTACATATACACTTGTACATCCATCACTATTACTGGTTTGGTTTCCTGAAAAACTCCAGCAATATTTCTGTTGATATATTGAACAATTAAAACTACTAATTGTGGTTTAATTTTTTCGTATATGTAGGGTGGGTGGGTGTCCACTATCCCACCCTCCAACCCCTATAACATCAACGAATATGTCTGGTATGAAATATTGAATAAAAGGAAATATTAGTAAAATAAATTTTAAAAAAAGAGAAATATTTTCGTAACAAATAGAGCAAAACCTTTCCGTAATTCAATGATTATTTAGTAAAATTTGGCTGAGGGTTTTATCAATTGGAGGGTGGGATAGTGGCCACCCACCCACCCTACATATACACTTGTACATCCATCACTATTACTGGTTTAGTTTCCTAAAAAAACTACAGCAATATTTTTGTTGATATTTTGAACAATTAAAACTACTAATTGTGGTTTATTTTTTTTGTATATGTAGGGTGGGTGGGTGGCCACTATCCCACTCTCCAACCCCTATAACATCAACGAATATGTCTGGTATGAAACATTGAATAAAAGGAAATATTTGTAAAATAAATATACAAAAAAGAGAAATAATTTCGTAACAAATAGAGCAGAAATCTTTCAGTAATTAAATGATTATTTAGTAAAATTTGGCTCTGGGTTTTATTAATTGGAGGGTGGGATAGTGGCCACCCACCCACCCTACATATACACTTGTAAATCTATCACTATTACTGGTTTGGTTTCCTAAAAAACTACAGCAATGTTTCTGTTGATATTTTGAACAATTAAAACCACTAATTGTGGTTTAAATTTTTTGTATATGTAGGGTGGGTGGGTGGCCACTATCCCACCCTTCAACCCCTATAACATCAACGAATATGTCTGGTATGAAACATTGAATAAAAGGAAATATTTGTAAAATAAATATACAAAAAAGAGAAATAATTTCGTAACAAATAGAGCAGAAATCTTTCAGTAATTAAATGATTATTTAGTAAAATTTGGCTCTGGGTTTTATTAATTGGAGGGTGGGATAGTGGCCACCCACCCACCCTACAAATACACTTGTACATCCATCACTATTACTGGTTTAATTTCCTGAAACACTACAACAATGTTTCTGTTGATATTTTGAACAATTAAAACTACTAATTGTGGTTTAGTTTTTTTGTATATGTAGGGTGGGTGGGTGGCCACTATCCCACCCTCCAACCCCTATAACATCAACGAGTATGTCTGGTATGAAACATTGAATAAAAGAAAATATTTGAAAAATAAATATGAAAAGAAGAGAAATATTTTTGTAACAAATAGAGCAAAACTTTTCCGTAATTCAATGATTATTTAGTAAAATTTGACTGTGGGTTTTATTAATTGGAGGGTAGGATAGTGGCCACCCACCCACCCTACATATACACTTGTACATCTATCACTATTACTGGTTTGGTTTCCTGAAAAACTACAGCAATGTTTTTGTTGATATTTTGAACAATTAATACTACTAATTGTGGTTTATTTTTTTGTATATGTAGGGTGGGTGGGTGGTCACTATCCCACCCTCCAACCCCTATAACATTAACGAGTATGTCGGGTATGAAACATTGAATAAAAGGAAATATTTGTAAAATAAATTTAAAAAAAAAGAGATATATTTTCGTAACAAATAGAGCAAAACCTTTCAGTAATTAAATGATAATTTAGTAAAATTTGGCTGTGGGTTTTATCAATTGGAGGGTGGGATAGTGGCCACCCACCCACCCTACATATACCCTTGTACATCCAACACTATTACTGGCTTGGTTTCCTGAAAAACTACAATGTTTTTGTTGATATTTTGAAAAATTAAAACTACTAATTGTGGTTTAATTTTTTTGTATATGTAGGGTGGGTGGGTGGCCACTAACCCACCCTCCAACCCCTATAACATTAACGAATATGTCTGGTATGAAACATTGAATAAAATGAAATATTTATAAAATAATTATAAAAAAGAGAAATATTTTCTTAACAAATAGCACAAAACCTTTCAGTAATTAAATGATTATTTAGTAAAATTTGGTTGTGGGTTTTATTAATTGAAAGGTGGGATAGTGGCCACCCACCCACCCTACATATACACTTGTACATCCATCACTATTATTGGTTTGGTTTCCTGAAAAACTACAGCAATGTTTCTGTTGGTATTTTGAACAATTAAAACTACTAATTGTGGTTAAATTTTTTTGTATATGTAGGGTGGGTGGGTGGCCACTATCCCACCCTCCAACCCTATACATTAACGAGTAGGTCTGGTATGAACCATAGAATAAAAGGAAATATTTGTAAAATAAATATGAAAAAAGAGAAATATTTTCGTAACAAATAGAGCAAAACCTTTCCGTAATTCAATGATTATTTAGTAAAATTTGGCTGAGGGTTTTATCAATTGGAGGGTGGGATAGTGGACACCCACCCACCCTACATATAAACTTGTACATCCATCACTATTACTGGTTTGGTTTCCTGGGAAACTACAGCAATGTTTTTGTTGTTATTTTGAACAATTAAAACTACTAATTGTGGTTTAAATTTTTTTGTATATAGGGTGGGTAGGTGGCCACTATCCCACCCTCCAACCCCTCTAACATAAACGAGTATGTCTGGAATGAAACATTGAATACCTACTAAGTAAAGTCATAGAAGAGATATCCTTCCTAGTTCAATTATGGTGTATTATTTGTTTCAGAAGAATACAAATCTTATTATAATCAAGAGAATGGTTGCGACCGTTACTACGTGGTAAAACTTACACTGAATTGAAAAATTCGCTATGTTTTAACCACAAATAATCGTTTATGGTTAAAACATAATGAATTTTTCTATTCAACTTATTATAATCCTTTTATCTACGATCGTACACAAAGTAGACGCTTTTTGCATCATTTTTCATTGTAAAAGTGGCTTTTTAAAGCACTAGTGCTTTTTTACGTTTTTATTGCACGGTAATGTCAAACTGTTTTTATTGCACAGAAATGTCAAATTTGACAGATGAATATATAGCACAAATTTTCGACGAAAAACTTATTTTTTTATTAATTGATACAAATAACTAATAAACTATAAATGAAATATATAATACAAACGAAATGGCAGATTTAAGAACCCTGAAGATTTCATTTAATGCAAGTCGAAGCGATTACAATAAAGCGAACATTTTCCATAAATAATAATGGCGGCCGACATTTGTGCAACTTGTTTACTGGTTGCTAAGTAACGCTTTCATTAGTGCACTGCGGGTAAAATATGTTTTCATTAATTGAATTATTGAAATGACATTAAAATATTACTCATAAGAATATATTCTTTGAAATCCTTTACGATCGAAGATAAAATTTTGTAAGGCACACGTGTAAAAAGTTTCTTTATTGCACTCCTGGCTTTAATAAAATTCGCTCGTTCCTCGCTCGTGTTTTTAAACGCCAGTTCGTGCAATAAAGCATCACTTTTTACACTTGTACCTTAAATAACTATTAATGTTCCTGATTATAAGCTGTTTCACAAAATAATGGCTTCCAACATCAATCGTATTCTTTAATAATTATTTCTTGATTTCTCAATTTTATAATTTTGCTTTTAATTCTACTTTTAAACGACAATCATTTATTTAATCGTTTGCCTTTCGTGTTGATAGTTACGAGTCCGTATACGGACGTAGAAGGACGTTTAGCCCGTTATGGCATCGTTCGGGACCCCCAATTATCGACGAAACAGATGAACAGAGACTAGCACAACAAGGGCACAATCGTCATTGAAACGCAATCAGTATTCAGGGAAAAGCATCTCTACACGTCTAATTTCGTCAGAATTTTAACGACTCCGGGCTGGGTTTACCTAATAGCTGAATCGTGCCCAACATTTCGTATTAAGCAAGAGAACGGAATTCTCGAGGGAAATGAAATGAACTGATAATACGATAGCATGTACATAATGATATTATGATTAATTTTAATTTGAAATCACCTAAATACTCAATTATTTTCCGCAAATGACCAAAGCTGTCATCATACCTTCAGTGAAAAACTATTAACTCGACAATGTTTGATTTTATAGTCCGAAAGGATGTGCGGAACGACAAAAAAAGCACTCAAACTGCTGAATAAATATACGGCTAACAAAGGTCGGCTAATTAATCTTAATCCAAGACACTCTCATCGGTATGGACATCGAGTTTAATTTGGCGTTGCTATGCTCGACGTTAGAAAACCGACGGTGTCGGTCGCAATTTATTTGGCACGTGTCGAAACTGTCTGCGCCCGCACCCCATCTTCTCAGACAATTAATTTCACGCCTCCGCCAATTTCCTCGGAGGCACGATATTAACAAGAGACATGACAAATGATTGCGAGTTAGTTGTTTTTACTAAGACGATCAAAAACGACAATAGGTGAAAATTGGTCAATTTATGATAAATTAAATAGATACATACGAAATAATTACAATATTGCTATTATTATAAACAACTGCAATTGTTTTACTTTCATCTTTTTCATGGCTACCCATTTTTTATTTATAATAAAATTTAAAATGACTATAACTCATTATTTTTAGAAATAACTATGTCGTATGTCATATTGGATTAAAGAGAAAAAAATTATCTTTTGAATGAGGCCATAGCTAACTATGGTTCCCATTTAAAAAATATAAGTGTGCGTCATATCTCGGAAAATAATGGCAATAAAAATTGTCTGATTATTTTTTATTAATCTGCACAAAATTATCTAAAACTTTGCCTTTTACAGTTTTTTTTTCTATCTGTTATAATAACCGAGATATATTAATTTTAAAAAATTGACACTTTTTTGATAACATCTAGTTACCCTTGACTTTTTTGAAAACTTTGAAAGTGGAATTTTATTCGTCTCGTAATTCCCCATTTAATCGTTTCTCTATCTTTTATAGTTTCCGAAATCCCCATAGAGAACAAATCTAAAATCTAAAAAAACTCACCCTGTATATTAGGAATGTGTGAATAATGGTTTTTGGTGCTTTATTTTATAGACACAATGTTAATAACCGTTGCGAAATGTATTAAATATCTTATTAATTAATACAAATTTAAAAATTAAGAACGCAATTTAATTAATACCGAAAAAAGTATTATAAAATCAATTAATACACATCATTAGTCCCTAGATAAGATTAATATAAACATTAATTAATTAATTTATTAATACTAAGTTAAATATAAAAAAAAAACTGAATAATTAATTTATGTAACTGTAATACGAATCGTAAATGTATGTAAATTACAAATATAAATAACAAATTCCCCCCAGTTGTTCATCCTATCGAAATATTTAAGGGACACGCGTCGCCAGATGAGTTATCGCCCCCCATCGAGGAACGAATAACATGCTGGGATTTGCAAGGGATTCCCATAGTGGAAAACTGGATGATTAATTATTGAGGGGAATCGTAAATGGATCCGATTTATCTATGGTGACTGAGGGCGCGCGGTACACGCAGCGACACCTGCCGACTACAAGTCCAAGCGGCGGGTTCGTCGGTGCAGCGCTAGATGGCGCGAGGATGCACTTCAATACATTTCTTTTCAAATGATTAAAAAATGTTGTAATCGTAATTAATTGTTACACAATTCTCTTAAATCTATTCTTTGAAATGCTACATTGTAATTATAATAATTGACGAAGGGAATGTCAGTAAAATTAGATCAATTAAGGATTTTTATTATGGGCTAATCATAAGAAAAAAAATTATATTGTGAAATAACGTAATTAAAGTTTATAGTTATTAATTAAAATAAATATTTTCATTTTTTATATGATGATGTATTTATTTTTATATTTAAATTGAATGTCAGGCGAATGAAAATAAAATCAATTATTCCCTTCGTTTAATTTAACAATATTTTAAAATAAATAATTGTAATTTCTATAACAATACATACAAAAATAGGAAAATATTCATTTATAATAAATATGGAATTATTTTAGGACACAAGAACATAAAAATATCTACTAAAATTTCAATCCCAAATATTAAGGTTAAGTTTATAATATAGTGCTCTTCCACTCCCACCTTTACCTATTACTCTTATAAAACTGGTACTTATTGAAGATCATTTCTTCTTCTTAATGGCAAAATGTGATTATTATTTTAACCCCTCTTAAAGGACGTGTTTATGTCATTAATAATTGCTGAGTTACACTATTTATGAAACCAGAAATATAAATTTAATTAAGGAAAACAATTCAAGTACAAACTTTGTACTTTATCAAAAATAATTATTTTTATTATTAATAAAATTATCACAAATATCAAAATGTGGTTAGCTAAGGATAATATTTTTCATCCCAGAGCATCGTATGGTTCTACAATTTTTTCGATTACGTGAATCTTTTTCAGGCAGGTAAAGTGCAAGAGTCTATTCTATAATAAATAGTGTGAAACTCAAATAGTGTTTTATTTAAAATATATTATGTATTTTTATATATTTTATTATTTATTATTACCATAGTTGAACCACAAAAAAAACAATTTAAATAAGCAATCGATAATCTGAATTATCTTGATATAAAATTATCACTAATTATTGAACATTTGTAAAAGTTACCTGGCTCGGAAATTGGTGTACAAGGACTCTCTGGAAGTAAAATTCCTTTTTGTACCAGCTCGTCCCTATTGGCTCGGACTGAAATTTTTCTCTCTAACGCTGAAAAGAAAACCATCCAATGTTTAATTGTTACAAAAAGAAAATACTACAGTACGAGCAGCGCTACTAATATTTAAGTTTTACGTCTCATTATAAAAATTAAAATTTTTTGCCTGTTGCTAATTAAGTACATGAGTTACATGAAATTTATATAACAAGTAATCCAAAATTGTGCAAATTATTAAGAATAGCATTTATGTGTAAACCTCATAGTTTTCGAAAAAAATGTAAGAAAAATTCTATGATTTTTTTTTTGTGTCTTTACATTTTATAACACTAATTAAAACCCTCGCTTATATTTTACGGATTGGAGAGTAGGATAGAGGCCACCCACCCACCCTACATATACATGATAAATTTAAATGCTAATCGTTGATAATTTTGCTGCTTAAAAAAAACAATAAAACCTTGTGGGTAATAAAAAATAAGACATAATCCAAATTTAAATTTAAATATCATATAAATGAACTTCTATAGCTAATCTTATCTAATTTATTTAAAGTCTACCCATCATGCATAAAAATTTTACTAATTTACTCACTCAAAAATTTTACCTTTTGAATTTCTCTTTTGTTCAAAGAGTTTTGTAATTAATTTTATTGCAAACCGCGAGACGATCAGTAAATAAAATTTATATGTATATGTAGGGTGGGTGGGTGGCCTCTATCCCACCCTCTAATCAGTAAAACATCATCAAAAATTATTTGAAATATTTGTATGAATAAACCTCTAAAATAGCAATTATTTTGTTTTGTGTTTGTTTATAACGGGTGTCCAATAATTATTGCAGTCCCGGGTGGCGTTGGAATAAAAAACGTAGGTCGATTCTTACATGTTGCAAATAAATGAAGTGACATTTCTAATGCACATTTAAGTTATGTTTGACAACTAAAATGTCAGTTCATTTATTTGCAACATGTAAGAATCGACCTACGTTTTTTATTCCAACGCCACCCGGGACTGCAATAATTGTTGGACACCCGTTATTTTACAATTTTTAATTATAACCCTTGATTACGTTTTATTCATTGGAGTGTGGGATAGGGACCATCCACCCACCCTACATATACATAATAACTTTAAATGCTAATCATTGATGATTTTGTTGCTTAAAAAACAATAAAACCTTGTTTTATATTTAAACCTAAATTTTGACTTTGTTTTTTTTATTTCGTAAAGGGTTTGATTGTTGTTAGCGACGAAATTAGCATTGAAAGTTATCATATATATGTAATAAAACTCTAAAAATTGCAATTATTTTGTGTTTATCTATATTTTACACCTTAAAACACTCGCTTATGTTTTAGTGATTGAAGGGTCGGATAGAGGCCACCCACCCTCCCTACATATACGTAATAATTTTAATTGCTAATCGTTGATGATTTTGCTGCTAAAAACAATCAAAATCTTTATGTAATAAAAAATAAAAGAAAATCAAAATTTAAGTTTAAATGTAAATAACTTTCTATAGCTAATCTTATCTAATTTAGATTTCAAGTCTGCCCACCCATCATGCATCAAATTTTTATTAATTTACTCGATCAAAAATTTTACCTTTTGAATTTTGTTTTTATTCAAAAAGTTTTGTAATTAATTTTACTCCAAACTGCGAGGCGATCAGTAATTGAAATTTATATGTATATGTAGGGTGGGTGGGTGGCCTCTATTCCACCCTCCAATCAGTAAAACATTATCAAGAATTATTTGAAAGATTTGTATGAAGAAAACTCTAAAAATTGCAATTATTTTGTTTGTTTATATTTTAAAACTTTAATTAAAACCCTCGCTTATGTTTTAGTGATTGGAGGGTGGGATAGAGGCCACCCACCCACCCTACATATACATGACAACTTTCATTGCTAATCGTTGATGATTTTGCTGTTAACAACAATGAAACCCTTTATGAAATAAAAAATTAAACAAAAACAAAATTTAAGTTTAAATATAAATGATTTTCTATAGCTAATCTTATTTAATTTAGATTTATGGACTGCCTACCCATCATGCATACAAATTTTAATAATTTACACACTCAAAAATTTTACCTTTTGCATTTCTTTTTTAAAAAAATTGTTATTAATTTTACTCCAAACCGCGAGACTGTCAGTAATTGAAATTTATATGTATATGGAGGGTGGGTGGTTGGCCTCAATCCCACCTTCAAATCAGTAAAACATCATCAAAAAATATTTGAAAAAGTTGTATGAATAAATCTCTAAAAATTGCAATTATTTCGTGTTTATTTATATTTTACAACTTTTAATTAAAACCCTCGTTTATGTTTTACTGATTGGAGGGTGGGATAGAGGCCATCCACCCACCCTACATATACATGATAACTTTAAATGCTAATCGTTGACGATTTTGCTACTAAAAACAATCAAACCCATTATGTAATAAAAAATAAAATCAAAATTTAGATTTAAATATAAATGTCTTTCTATAATTAATCTTATCTAATTTATTTTAAAGTCTGCCCACCCATCATGCATAAAATTTTTACTAATTTACTCACTCAAAAATTGTCCCTTTTGAATTTCTTTTTTATTCAAAAATTTTTGTGATTAATTTTACTCCAAACCGCGAGGCGATCAGTAATTGAAATTTATATGTATATGTAGGGTGGGTGGGTGGCCTCTATCCCACCCTCCAATCAGTAAAACATCATCAAAAATTATTTGAAAAAGTTGTATGATTAAATTTCTAAAAATTGCAATCATTTTTTGTTTGTTTACATTTTACAATTTTTAATTAAAACCCTCGCTTCTGTTTTACTGATTGGAGGGTGGGACAGAGGCCACCCACCCACCCTACATATACATAATAATTTTAGTTGCTAATCGTTGATGATTTTGCTGCTAAAAACAATCAAACCCATTATGTAATAAATAATAAAACAAAATCAAAATTTAGGTTCAAATATAAATGACCTTCAATGGCTAATCTTATCTTATTTAGATTTATGGTCTGCCCACCCATTATGCATAAACATTTTATTAATTTACTCATTCAGAAATTGTACCTTTTGAATTTCATTTTTATTCAAAAAGTTTTGTGTTTAATTTTACTAGAAACCGAGAGACGATCAGTAATTGAAATTTATATGTATATGTAGGGTGGGTGGGTGGCCTCTATCCCACCCTACAATCAGTAAAAACATCATCAAAATTATTTGAAAAAATTTGTATGAATAAATCTCTAAAAATTGCAATCATTTTGTGTTTGTTTATATTTTACAATTTTAATTAAAACCCTCGCTTATGTTTTGCTGATTGGAGGGTGGATAGAGGCCACCCACCCACCCTACATATACATGATAACTATAATTGCTAATCGTTGATGATTTTGCTGCTAAAAACAATTAAACCCTTTATGTAATAAAAAAGAAAAAAAATCAAAATTTAAGTTTAAATATAAATGACTTTATAGCTAATCTTATCTAATTTAGATTTAAAGTCTGCCCATCCATCACACATCAAATTTTTTACTAATTTAACTCACTCAAAAGGTTTACCTTTTGAATTTTTTTTTATTCAAAAAGTTCTGTATTTAATTTTACTGCAGACAGCGCGACGATTAGTAATTGAAATCTATGTATATATGTAGGGTGGGTGGGTGGCCTCTATCCCACCCTACCAATCAGTAAAACATCGACAAAAATTATTTGAAAATGTTGTATGAATAAATCTCCAATAATTGCAATTATTTTGTGTTTATTTATATTTTACACCTTTAATTAAAACCCTTGCTTATGGTTTACTGATTGGAGGGTAAGATAGAGGACACCCACCCACCCTACATATACATGATAATTTTAATTGCTAATCGTTGATGATTTTGCTGCTAAAAACAATCAAACCCATTATGTAATAAACAATAAAACAAAATCAAAACTTAGGTTCAAATATAAATGACCTTCTATGGCTAATCTTATCTTATTTAGATTTATGGTCTACCCATCCATTATGCATAAACATTTTATTAATTTACTCATTAAAAAATTGTACCTTTTGAATTTCTTTTTTAATCAAAAAGTTTTGTGATTAATTTTACTAGAAACCGAGAGACGATCAGTAATTGAAATTTATATGTATATGTAGGGTGGGTGGGTGGCCTCTATCCCACCCTCCAATCAGTAAAACATCATCAAAAATTATTTGAAAAAGTTGTATGATTAAATCTCTAAAAATTGCAATCATTTTTTGTTTGTTTATATTTTACAATTTTTAATTAAAACCCTCACTTATGTTTTACTGATTGGAGGGTGGGATAGAGGCCGCCCACCCACCCTACATATACATAATAATTTTAATTGCTAATCGTTGATGATTTTGCTGCTAAAAACAATTAAACCCTTTATGTAATAAAAAATAAAACAAAATCAAAATTTAGGTTTATATATAAATGACCTTCTATAGCTAATCTTATCTAATTTTGATTTAAAGTCTGCGCACCCATCTTGGGTAAATATTTTGTTAATTTACTCACTCAAAAATTTTACCTTTTGAATTTCTTTTTTATTCAAAAAGTTTTCTAATTTATTTTACACCAAACCGCGAGACGATCAATAATTGAAATTTATATGTATATGTAGGGTGGGTGGGCGGCCCCCATTCCACCCTCCAATCAGTAAAACATCATCAAAAATTATTTGAAAAATTTGTGTGAATAAACCTCTAAAAATTGCGATTATTTTGTGACTATTTATATTTTACAACTTTAATTAAAACCCTCGCTCATGTTTTACTGAACGGAGGGTGGGATAGAGGCCACCCACCCACCCTACATATACATGATAACATTATCTGCTAATGGTTTATGATTTCGCTGCTAACACAATCAAACTCTTTATGTAATAAAATCATTTGTCTTAGATTAAATTATTACATATATTTTTGGAATTCCATTTTGACACTTTTACTTGTTTTTTGTTCAGTAAGACATTATGAAGATTGGTTTGGAGGCTACTATCTTTAAAAAGCAATTCCCGTAATGGATATACGTTTTGTGATTATTAAAAACATTCATCAATGTCATTTATACGAATGTTTTGGTGATTGGAGGATGGGTAGTGGACATGCACTCACCCTACATAAATAATTACATATTAGATACTTTCACACTGCTGTAAATTCCAATAACAACAGTAATTACAATTGATATTGAAAAAAATATAAAAACTTATTTTTATTGAATTATTGCTTCCATGTTAACAATATCCACAGACCGGTTTTGATCTATTTGAATCACATCAGTGTAGCACAGTTGAAGGCAGGGAAACTTAATGGTTTCTGTCAAGTGTTTTTTTATTTATTTAAAAAAGCCTAATTAAATTATTTTTTTATAATCACCATAAATATTATAATTTTTCTCTCAAGTTGCGTATTTTTTTTTATAATTTCTATCAACTGTCATGTTATCTGCCATCTTGTCATATCTAATATTATCATATGCCATCTTGTCATCTTGACATCTGTTTAATTTGTCACCTTGTTTTCTTGTTAACTATTATAAGACTGATTATAAGATGACAAGATGGCAGATGACATATGACATGTGACAGATCTCGACCTTCACTAAACAATTGCTTTATTCCAGCGTACTCCTGACCTAGCACAATAATCTATAAATTATCCCAGCGTACTCTTGACCTACCGCAAATAACAATGCATTAACCTAGCATGCAGTGATCCTACCGTATAAAACATTGTTCCGTGGAGCGTACTCTTGACCTACCGTAACGAATAATTTATTAGGAAAGATTACGTTGGGTTAGTGCATAGTTAATTAGGGTAGGTTGTAAAATTTGCCGAAGCTATGTTTTAATAGCGTTTTTACAATACTTATTATTTTCTGCATATTTAGGGACATTTTGAATTGTACGTAATAAGTTATTTATATTATTTAAAACGAATTTTATTTGATTTCACTTTTTTAATGTTTATCTATTCTGAACGCAATCAGATTTTCGGTAGTCGATTCAAAAAAAAAAACTATTGCTTCAATATGATTATGCACGTAGCAAGTTCTTTTCGTTTGTGCACCTTGGAATTGTCAACAATTTAATAATTAAACTCTCGTAAAATATGAAAATTTTTAGGCAGAGTCAAGCAATATAGAAGTTAAAAAAACATTTTGTAAGAAGTAGACACTAAAAAAATGATGAATGCTATTTTTGAAGGTCACATACAATAATCTATATAATTCAGAATCTTCAACAATTATTTGTAACGGTAATCACCTTAATTTCTAATACAATTAAGACCAGTATGAAAGAAATTTCAGTAAGTTTCTTAATGAACCATATTTAAACCTTTGGATAGATTGAAGGCCATTGATAACAACGATCAGGTCACAGTGAGTAATACGCAGGAATTATTAATCAAAAGTTGTATTTAGCTAAACCAAAAGACATATTATAGGCATATATTCAGATATTTTAGTTACTATTAATTAATATTTTGATTATCCGTAATAAAATATCGCATTTCAATGTTTTTAAAATCAATTCTCAAAATAATCCAATATCAATATTGATCAATTCGTCTTCAGTTACGATGTGGATAATTATTACTCAAAGAAAGTTACTTATTCCATCATCCATAGGGAATTTACACTTTTATGTGGTGGGTGCAACGTAAGAGTAAAATACGAAGTTTGGCTCCGTTTCGCGTAAGAATAACAAATCGGTTCTAAACAGATGTCAGATACTTACTACGCGACACCGCCTCCAACTTGTCCGACTTCTTTTTTCTCTTCCACTTCCACGGCTTGAAGAATTTCCCTAGGGCGGAAAATTTGCTTTTCCTTTCTAAGGGGGGCGTCCGCGTCCCGCTCCCCAGGCTATTCGTTCGAAACGCGTTGCCATTCTGTTTCTTGGCTGAAAAAAAAAACAAAGAAATCTGTAAGTAATCAATAAACGTCACAGAAATATACTTCTATTTTTATTTAAATTCCCTTCACAACACCCATTTACCATTTTTTTTTGACAATATTAATCGCTCTTCAATCTGCACCGTTTGTATGCAAATGAGCAGCATTGTTAATTCGCACAATTAAATCTTTAGAGGCAAAAAAAATAAATAAAACTCCGATCATTGTTCCGTGGTAATTGGCGATATTTTTTTTTCGCAATCTAAATTGCGCTTTTCCGTTTCGAAACGGCCTAGAATTTTACAATTTAATCGCACCTTGTTTTTTTTTCGTCTCTCCGTTTCATTCGCAATAACACGCGCAGCTTTTTGTTACTCTTGAAATTATCCAGCAGCAGCAGCACCGTCCTGCTGAAGGCCACCGCGTTATGTAACCGCGATGAACATTATCCGTTTTTCATTGCTCATCACCGCGTGTAATTATAAATGGTATGTAAACAATGGCAGATAGCAACAATGAAGTGCGGAGATAATTTCAGGCGAAATAATAATAATGTTTAATTTAAACATTAATGTAGAAAAAATAAAGTGAAATTAAGTTATCAATTCCATCCATTAAATGAATAAAATATTTTTTCAACAAATTATATAATTAGGTTTATTATAGTATAGGCATAACTCTGTTAATAAAAATGTCCTTTACGTTGTAGAAAATTAACTAATATTAGTCATAATAAGACTGATTTGTTGTAGATTTACGAAAAGTTTTCGTGTTTTTTTCTAATTATAACTAAGTTACTTCATTTAAGAAAGGAAAGTTGTTAGATGGGATTTTTAGGTTAGAGATTTGACTTCCACAAATGAAATCAGTTTGTTAAAATTAGAAAATGTCGGTCTATCATTTAGTAGTAATAACAGCGGTGTTTACCTATCTTACAGTCTTTTTGCCCTTTTATTTATGTACTTCTGTTTTGATAATATCAAGCTGAATTGCCCAAATTATAAATTCATTATTAATCAATAAAGAATAAAGTCTTTTATTTTTTTTTTTGTAAAAACGATGAATAATTGCTTCCCTATCAAAAACTACCATAGGCCAGTTTCATACTACTTTGGGTTTCATTAGTGTGGCGTAGTTGAAGAGAGGGAAAAGCAATTTCACTTTGGAATTTTATCACTTGATTGAGGAAACGTTAAAAATCATCATGGCTGCTCATTATGGCGCCGTTGTAAAACTATTTAAATTGGACATAAAATCTTTACGATATAATTCAATATCCGGTTTGTGAATTGATACGAGAATCGATGGTTTTAATTAATTACGCTATAAACTTGGAATTGCAGTAAGTAAATTGAAACGACATGTTTTTATTACCATAATTCAGAATAATTGCGAAACAATTTAATGTACATCAATTTTTTCACTTGTTCAGGAAAAATTAATACATTTTAGTAGTAATAGTACTAGTAGAAGTAGTAGTTGTAGTACTGGTTTTAGTAGAAGTAGTAGTAGCAGTGATAGGTTTTATCGATCACGTAGTTTTTCTATTGTATTATTTATTTATTTCTGTGTGTGTATAAATTAGTTTTTTTTAGTTTAGAAAGAAAAATAGAAGAAAATATCTTGATTAGAAATTAAAAACACTTTTTTCACAAAAAAATTTCGGTAAAACAAACTGTTTTGAACTGTGTTTTTAATTTCTAATCAAGATATTTCAAAAATGTTTCACCACGGGTTAAGTGAGCAATTAATTAAATATACAAGAAAATAATCTTTTCAAACTTGAAACGCAATTTAAACAGTAGTAGTACTAAAAATGACAAGTACCAACTTGTAGTACTAGTAGTAGTAGGACTAATATTAATAGTAGAATACAATATCTTAAATCTTGAAACGTGTGGGAATGAATTTGTTGTTCAGTTATAAAAGAAACTACTAAGAAAAATAAAAAAAAGTCTAACTTAAAACCATAAACAATTGAAGTACGAATTTGAGATTTTTGTATAATCCAAACGTGTCGGATCGCTATAGGAATTTTTAAAATCTGACATTTAATTTATAAGGGAAAAATCGAAAAACAATTGAAGCATGAACGTAATATTTCTGTATAATCCAAATATATTGGATCATAGCAGGGATTTTCAAAATCTCATAATTATTTCCAAAGTTATAAGCAAAAAATCGAAAAACATTAGAACTTCTAATTCGAAATTTTTGCATATTCTAAACGTGTTGGATTTTACCAATTGATCGCTGTAGGAATTTTCAAAATCTGAATATTATTCCAAAGATATAAGCGTAAAATCGAAAAACAATTGAAGTACGAATTTGAAATTTTTCTATAATACAAATATACCGGATCATAGCAATCTATTGCTGCAAGAATTTTCAAAATCCGATACTTATTTTTAAAGTTATAAGCAAAAAATCGAAAAACAATTGAAATGCGAAATTAAGATTTTTACATATTCCAAATATATCGAATCGTGGCAATCGATAGCTGCAAGAATTTTCAAAATCTGAATATTATTTCCAAAGATATAAAGGAAAAACAATTGAAATGCGAATTTAAGATTTTTACATATTTCAAATATATGGAATCGTGGCAATCGATAGCTGCAGGAATTTTCAAAATCTGAATATTATTTCCAAAGATATAAGGAAAAAATTGAAAAACAATTGAATTACGAATTTTATTTTTTTCGCAAAATCCAACTAAGGTCGAAAGTAAGACGCATCGGTGAATTAATTTTCAAAATCTGAACTACACTTCAAATAGCAAAGACAAGACAAATGAAAATCGACTACTAGTTTTTTGCTGATTTAAATATATTAGATCATAGCAATACACAAGGGAACGAATTATCAAAATCTAATTGACGCAATTTCATTTTGTATATTTGGTAAATGACACTTTGAAATAAAGATTATTATTATAAACATTATTCCAAAAGTTGAAAAATTGAATTGAAAAACAATTGAAGTAAGAATTTGAGATTTTCGTATAATCCATGTATTGGATTATAGCTGCAGGAATTTTCAAAATCTGAATATTATTTCCAAAGTTATACGCGAAAAATCGAAAACAATTGAATTAAGAATTTGAAATTTTTGTATAATCCATGTATTGAATCATTGCTGCAGGAATTTTCAAAATCTGACAATTATTTCCAAAGTTATAAACAAAAAATCGAAAAACAATTGAAGTACGAATTTGAAATTTTTGTATAATCTAAATATAACGGATCATAGCAATATATTGTTGCTGGAATTTTCAAAATCTGATAATTATTTCCGAAATTATAAGGGAAAAACAATTGAAATACGAATTTAAGATTTTTACATATTGGATCGTAGTAATCGATCGCTGCAGGAATTTTCAAAATCAGACAAACAGGTAATTACTGCAGGAATTTTCAAACTCTGATAATTATTTCCAAAGTTATAAACAAAAAAAACGGAAAACAATTGAAGTACAAATTCGCGATTATTCCATATTCTAAACGTGTTTGATTTTACCAATCGATCGCTGCAGGAAATTTCAAAATCTGAATATTATTTATAAAGATATAAGCGAAAAAATAAAAAACAATTGAAGTACTAATTTGAGATTTTTGTATAATCCAAATGTATTGGATCGCAGTTGCAGGAATATTCTAAATCTGACAATTATTCCCAAATTAATAAGCAAACAATTGAAGTACGAATTTGAAGATTTTGTATAATCTAAATATAATGGATCATAGCAATATATATTGTTGCAGGAATTTTAAGCGAAAAATCGAAAAACAATTGAAATACGAATTTGAGATTTTTTCATATTCCAAACATATTGGATCGTAACTATCGATAGCTGCAGGAATTTTCAAAATGAGACAAACAGTTTATTTCTGCAGAAATTATAAGCAAAATAACGAAAAACAGTTCAAGTACAAATTCTAAATGTTTGCATATTCTAAACGTAGTGGATTTTACCAATCGATCGCTGCAGGAATTTTCTAAATCTGTATATCTACTGTTGCAGTTTCTGACAATTATTTTGAAATTTATAAGCGAAAAATCGAAAAACGATTGAAGGAAGGATTCGAGATTTTCATATATACCAAATTTATTTATTGCAGGAATCCAAATATATTGTATCATAGCAATCTATTGTCGCAGGTTCTGACAGTTATTTTCAAAGTTATAAGCGAAAAATCGAAAGACAATTGAATGAAGAATTGGAAATTTTTGTATAATCCATGTATTGAATCATAGCTGCAAGAATTTTCATAATCTGACAATTATTTCCAAAGTTATAAGCAAAAAATCGAAAAACATTTGAAGTACGAATTTGAAATTTTTGTATAATCTAAATATAACGGATCATAGCAATATATTGTTGCTGGAATTTTCAAAATCTGATAATTATTTTCAAAGTTATAAGCGAAAAACCGAAAAACAATTGAAATACGAATTTAAGATTTTTACATATTGCAAACATATTGGATCGTAGTAATCGATCGCTGCAGGAATTTTCAAAATCAGACAAACAGGTAATTACTGCAGGAATTTTCAAACTCTGATAATTATTTCCAAAGTTATAAACAAAAAAAAACGGAAAACAATTGAAGTACAAATTCGCGATTATTCCATATTCTAAACGTGTTTGATTTTACCAATCGATCGCTGCAGGAAATTTCAAAATCTGAATATTATTTATAAAGATATAAGCGAAAAAATAAAAAAAACAAGTACTAATTTGAGATTTTTGTATAATCCAAATGTATTGGATCGCAGCTGCAGGAATATACTAAATCTGACAATTATTCCCAAATTAATAAGCAAACAATCGAAAAACAATTGAAGTACAAATTTGAAGATTTTGTATAATCTAAATATAATGGATCATAGCAATATATATTGTTGCAGGAATTTTAAGCGAAAAATCGAAAAACAATTGAAATACGAATTTGAGATTTTTTCATATTCCAAACATATTGGATCGTAGCTATCGATAGCTGTAGGAATTTTCAAAATCAGACAAACAGTTTATTTCTGCAGGAATTATAAGCAAAATAACGAAAAACAGTTCAAGTACAAATTCGAAATTTTTGCATATTCTAAACGTATTGAATTTTACCAATCGATCGCTGCAGGAATTTTCAAAATTTGTATTTTTATTGTTGCAGTTTCTGACAATTATTTTGAAATTTATAAGCGAAAAATCGAAAAACGATTGAAGGAAGGATTCGAGATTTTCATATATACCAAATTTATTTATTGCAGGAATCCAAATATATTGTATCATAGCAATCTATTGTCGCAGGTTCTGACAGTTATTTTCAAAGTTATAAGCGAAAAATCGAAAGACAATTGAATGAAGAATTGGAAATTTTTGTATAATCCATGTATTGAATCAGAGCTGCAAGAATTTTCAAAATCTGACAATTATTTTCAAAGTTATAAGCAAAAAATCGAAAAACAATTGAAGTACGAATTTGAAGTTTTTGTATAATCTAAATATAACGGATCATAGCAATATATTTTTGCAGGAATTCTCAAAATTTGATAATTATTTCCGAATTTATATACGAAAAACCGAAAAACAATTGAAATACGAATTGGAGATTTTTGCATATTCCAAACATATTGGAAGCAGTTTATTATTGCAGGAATTTTCAAAATCTGATAATTATTTCCAAAGTTATAAACAAAAAAAACGGAAAACAATTGAAGTACATATTTGAAATTATTGCATATTCTAAACGTGTTTGATTTTACCAATCGATCGCTGCAGGAAATTTCAAAATCTGAATATTATTTCCAAAGTTATACGCAAAAATCGAAAAACAATTGAATTAAGAATTTGAAATTTTTGCATAATCCATGTATTGAATCATAGCTGCAAGAATTTTCAAAATCTGACAATTATTTCCAAAGTTATAAGCAAAAAAATCGAAAAACAATTGAAGTACGAATTTGAAGTTTTTGTAAAATCTAAATATAACGGATCATAGCAATATATATTGTTGCTGGAATTTTCAAAATTTGATAATTATTTCCGAAGTTATAAGCGAAAAACCGAAAAACAATTGAAATACGAATTTAAGATTTTTACATATTGCAAACATATTGGATCGTAGTAATCGATCGCTGCAGGAATTTTCAAAATCAGACAAATAGTTCATTACTGTAGGAATTTTCAAAATCAGACAATTATTTCCAAAGTTATAAGCAAAAAAAAACAGAAAACAGTTGAAGTACAAATTCGAAATATTTGCATATTATAAACGTGTTGGATTTTACCAATCGATCGCTGCAGGATTTGTCAAAATCTGAATATTATTTATAAAGATAAAACCGAAAAATCGAAAAACAATTGAAGTATGAATTTTAGATTTTTGTATAATTCAAATATATTGGATCGTACCTGCAGGAATTTTCAAAATCTGACAATTATTTCCAAAGTTATAAGCAAAAAATAGAAAAACAATTGAAGTACGAATTTGAAGTTTTTGTAAAATCTAAATATAACGGATCATAGCAATATATTGTTGCTGGAATTTTCGAAATTTGATAATTATTTCCAAAGATATAAGCGAAAAACAATTGAAATACGAATGAAAGATTTTTACATATTCCAAACAAATTGGCTCGTAGCAACCGATCGCTGAAAGAATTTTCATAATCAGACAAGCAGTTTATTACTGAAGGAATTTTCAAAATCTGATCATTATTTCCAAAGTTATAAGAAAACAAAACCGGAAAACAGTTGAAGTACAAAATCGAAATTATTGCATATTCTTCTAAACGTGTTGGATTTTACCAATCAATCGCTGCAGGAATTTTCAAAATCGGAATATTATTTATAAACATATAAGCGACAAATCGAAAAACAATTGAAGTACGAATTTGAGATTTTTATATAATCCAAATGTATTGGATCGTAGCTGCATGAATTAAATTTTCAAAATCTGACAATTATTTCCAAAGTTATACGCAAAAAATCGAAAAACAATTAAAGTACGAATTTGAAGTTTTTGTATAATCTAAATATAGTGGACCATAGCAATATATTGTTGCAGGAATTGCCAAAATCTGATAATTATTTCCGAAGTTATAAGCAAAAAAGCGAAAAACTATTGAAATACGAATTTGAGATTTTTGCACATTCCAAACATACTGGATCGTAGTAATCGATCGCCGCAGGAATTTTCAAAATCATACTAACAGTTTATTACTGAATTTCCAAAATCTGATAATTATTTACATAGTTATATACAAAAAAAAATGGAAAACAGTTGGAGTACAAATTCGAAATTTTTGAATATTATAAACGTGTTGGATTTCACCAATCGAACACTGCAGGAATTTTCAAAATCTGAATATCTATTGTTGCAGGTTCTGACAATTATTTTGAAAGTTATAAGCAAAAAATCGAAATACAATTGAAGTACGAATTTGAAATTTTTGTATAATCCAAATGTATTGGATCATAGGTGCAGGAATTATCAAAATCTGACCATTATTCCCAAAGTTATAAGAAAAAATTGAAAAACAATTGGCGCATGAATGTTAGATTTCTGTATAATCCAAATATATTGGATCATAGCAGTTTATTAATGCAAGAATTTTCAAAATTATTTCAAAGTTATAAGCAAAAAAAACGAAAAACAGCTGAAGTACAAATTCGAAATTTTTACATATTCTAAATATTTGGGTTTTCGATTACTGCGGGAATTTTTAAAATATAAATATATAGTAAATAATATTCAGATATATAAATATATAACTGAAAAATCTAAAAACAATTTGAGTGCAAATTTGAGATTTTTGTATAATCCAAATATAGCAATCTATTGCCACTTGAGTAGTAGTAACAGTAGTAGTAGTAGAAATGGTAGTAGTACTACTAATAGTAATACTACTAGTAATAGTAGTAGTACTAATATTAGTGATATTAAAACTTGAAAAGCAAATTTAGTGATAGTAGAAGTAATAATACTAGTAACGAGAGTAGTAGTAATACTAGTATTACTAGTAGTAGTGGTAGTACTAATACTAGTAGGATAATACAAGAATATAATTTCCAAAAACCTGAAATGCAATTTTAGTAGTAGTAAAATACTAAATACATACAAAAATCCCTGAAAATTTAAAACTTAATTTTGGTAGTAGTATAGTAGTAACAGTAATAGCTGTACTAATAGTAGTAGATTACAATCTCTTACAAATAATACAAGAAACAAGAACATTTTCGAACTCTATTTAAAAAGTACTCTTGAAACGCAATTTTAGTAGTAGTAGTAGTACTAATAGTACCACCAGTAGTAGCACTAGTAGTAGAAGTAATTCTAGTAGTAGAAGAGACTAGTATTAGTACTAATGCTAGAAGTAGTAATAAAATCGCCGCAAACTTTAAACTCAATTTTAGTAGTAGTAGCAGCAATTGTTAAGAGGTTAAAAATATAAAATAAAATCTCTTAAAATTTAAAACGTAATATTAGTAAGTATAATAATAGTACTAATACTACTTAGTAGTTAGAGTACTAGTACTAGTAGAAAATGAGTTTGTTGGTCAGTAAAAACAAGAAACTACAAAGAAAAATATAGTCTTTTGAATCTTTTCCAACTTGAAGCGCAATCTGAGCAATAGTAAAAATACTAGTAGTAGTTTACTAGTATTAGTAGTAAAATCCATGAAGAGAATCTCTTAAAAATAATTAATTTAAACAATTCTTGCTCGCTTAAAAAAGAAACTGCAAAGAAAAATATAAGAAAAAAATATTTTCAAACTTGAAAGGCAATTTTGGCAGCAATAGTAGTAACATTAAAAAAAATCTCTTAATACTTTAAACGCAATTTGAGTAGTAGTAATTCTAGTAGTAATAGTAGTAGAAGTAGTAGGGCAGTAGTAGGGCAGTAAGATGCAAGGAAAAACTTGAACGCAATTTTAGAATAGAAGTGGTAGTAGTTTTAGCAAAACAAAAAATAAAGACTTTTATTAAAATTTAAAGTATAATTTTAGTAGTAGTAGCTGTACTACACGCAGTAGTAGTAATAGTACATCTTGATTAGAAATTAAAAACACTTGGTTTGTTTCACAGAATATTTATTATTTTTTCTCTCCGACTAGTTTCGACAAAATGTCATTATCAAGGAGACATTTTGTCGAAACTAGTCGGAGAGAAAAAATAATAAATATTCTGTGAAACAAACCAAGTGTTTTTAATTTCTAATCAAGATTTTTCAAATATGTCACCACGAGTTAAGTGAGCAATTAATTAAATACGTAATAGTACATTTACGTGAAATGTGTTTTTAGACTTCAAGGATTACTGCATTACACGCACAGTCCGGTAAATAGCACAAATTGTGTGATAGCACAAAATGTGAATCCTTTGCGTTCGGACCAACCAGCAAATCGCTGATACCCTCAACATGCCCACATTTGCGGATCTTCAATGCGCAGGCTTGTGCCAAAACTGTTGACGGAAGACCAGAAAGAACCTTAAGTTTCGCGCTGTCAGGAATTGTTGGATTTGATTCAAAATGAGCCTGACTTCCTTAACTCTGTCGAAACCGGAGATGTATCACCCAGAATGAGTGGAACACAAAATCATCCCCCACGCCTTAAAAAAGCGCCAATAATCAACTCTTGCATCAAATCGAGACTCATTGACTTTTTTGACGTCCGAGGAATTGCCCATTTTGAGTTTGTGCATCAAGGAAAACATTGTAAAGTCAGCCTTAGAGATTGTAACACGGGGACATGTGCGTGAATCCGTTGGAAAACATTCAAAAGCATGCTACTATGTTCCTATTTTCTATTCCGTCGAGGAATTACAGGATGCTTTCCTGGAATTGCAAAAGCGTTACCGCCAGTATATTGACTTCACAGGGGGATGGTTAGTATTTTTAAGAATTTTAATCATTTGTATCAGTACGATCAATAAATATACTTTTCCTAGAAAATGCGCATTACTTTGATAATGGACCCTGTATGCAAGAGGTCGATGAAATTATGGAGTTTAATTTTAAAGAATACATTCAACAACAAGGAACTTAAAAGAATTTTGGGTGCGTTGTATTAAGCCTAAAACACCGTTTTCTTTTAGAATTAAAACGCTCCAAGAAATATTAAAATTTGTCCATTTGTTCCTCAATAAGGTGATGCACAAGAATCCACATTATCACCGTCACTAAACAATATATATGTCTGTGATATTTATAATTCCGATCCTCATAGGATTGATGAAACATATTTTGTTAAATTACAATAGATTATATTTCTTGAATAATTTTCTCACTTATCTCTAGGCGAAACAAACCAAGTGTTTATAAATTCTTTACCTAAAATTAAGTAAAACACTTTTCACTTTGTTTTACCACAATATTTATTTATTGACTGTGACTATAGTGTCGATCAGAAACTGATCATTATCAAAGATAAAGTTTATGTTTGATAATGACCAGTTTATGATGGAAACTATAGTCTATTATATTATACAATAGATTATATATTTTAACAAGTTATCATAAAATATGCAACCTGTTGGACATAATTAAAATCTTTATTAAAACGAAAAAAACTTATTCCAAGATTGTGGCAATTAAATATTCTGAAACAATAGAAGTTTTCTTTGTTTCGTCAAACCGTTTACGGCTTACAGTTTCATTCAGCAATGAAGCGAACGCGCAGAACCCCCTCCTGGCCCCTACCACCCACCCCCCAATAAACCGCCTGGAAAATACGAAAATAATTCAGATCGCAGCGAAATCCAATTTCCCGTGTACACACGCGGCCATCGCATGAATTTTCCATCGTATTTTTTCTCCGCACTTTTAGACCCCTTGTTCCGGGATAATTACCCCCTTTCCGGATGCACTTTATAAATACCTGAGCGAGGCGCGCGGAGAAGAGACGAAGAGGGTTGAAACTGCATACAACGGCAAAATACTAATGAAATTAAATACACAGTTAAAATGGTAACTAATTAAAATTTAAACATTATGGTGACCATAAAAAAGGAGTTTTATTCAGTAATAATCGTGTCAACTTGTTAAATTCGAATAAAACTAAAAGTTTCGGTTTCTGAAAACTTTTAGATCCTCTCTGGATGTTTTGGGTCAGTAGGAAATTATAAAAGTAGTTTTTTTTTAAGTGGTCAAGGTTTTCATACTGTTTTAAACATTGAGTCCAAACATAATTGTGGAATAATAAAATATTCATTACCTTCAGATCATAGGGATGTTGTTGACTAGAAGGAAATTAGATAAATAAGATTTATATAATTATTGTCTAATAAAAATTTTTTTTATACGTTGTTAATACTACGTCAAATACAATAATAGACTAGTAATTATAGAGGTAAAATATTTGTTGTCAAGGTTTTTCCAATATTTTTAACACTGCGTTTAAACATGGCAATACAATATAAAAATATTAATTCGTGTACATTTTTAATTATTTTAATTAAGGTTATTGTTTATATACAAACACATAAATATTATTTACCCGTTTTGGAAATTTTATTAGTCCAACCCTTCACTCTCACTAGAAAACACCTCTTTAGGGTTCAACGGCCAAACAACATCTGACTGTTTCCCTATTATCTCTTCTTCCGAAAGCGGGGTGAACAACAGAGGGGTTAAGGAAAGGAAAGGCTCGTACACACGGGCACACGCAGAAAAAGAAGCGGAATTAATGCAACCCCTACGACGAGTATCGCGAGGGGTTGCCGAGGGGTCTTTGATATTGCTTTTGGAGAAACACGCGAGGAGAATGTGTGTGTTTCTCCCGATTTTCTTTATGGACTCACCGCCCCCCGCCGTCCGGCACACACATATGTGATTTCGGTTTTATTTTTCTGGAAAAATGCTCCTCGCATTTATTTTTATTGCGCCGCATAAAGGAGAAAAGCAAAAGCGTATTTGATATATAAATAAATGGAGTGAAGTCAGTGAACATAACGCCAGGTGTTTGACTTGTTGGCCATAAAGTAAATACTGATATTTTATAGTTGGAATTGAAAATTTTCAAATCGTAAAAATAGAAAATGCATTTTATTTGATCATTATCAAATATTATTTTTCATCATGGACTTTTAATTAATTGAATTTAAAAATTGGGAGCTTTACAATAATAAAGAACTTACATTCTAATCTACTGCAAAAACTTGATTCAGACGTACACAACAAATTGTGCATTCACACTGAATAAATTAACCATGATTGAGATATTACCATAAGGGTGCCATCTATAATATCCCAATCGTGGTTAACTCAAAGAGTTCAAAAGTAAATCTCGATTCCCTGCGCTACGGTGATGAGATCCAAAATAGATCGAAACCGGTCAGTGGCTCTTACTGAATAAATTAAAGTTTAATATACTTTATCTATATTTAACTCAAGAAAACTTTTGATCTGCCCAAAAGAAAGTTTATATTTCAATCCAGAACGTTATGTGGAGATATCAGACAAACTTTCCATGGTTCCAACAGGATGGAGCATCGTCACACACGTGCAACACGAGTTCATGTTACCCTGGCAAATTGATCTCCAGAAGAGGTGACATAAATTAGCCTCCACACAATCATGATTTAACTCCTATCGACTTTTTCCAGTGGGGATATCTCAAATCTAAAGATTAGGCTAATGGTAAAATTTTTATGGCGTATTTGAAAGGAAATATCCATCACGAAATGGCGCACAATACAGATTCTACATTCCGAGCATTTATAAAAAAAAAACACCTTGACAACTCAAATGTATGCTCGATTTCAAACAAATTATGCATTGAAGGGATGAGTGATCTACTTCAGTAAGTAGTACACTAACCTAGCGCAATGTTGACCTACCCCAATAAATTACAAACCAATCAATCTACCATTATGCATTCCTATATTGTTCTAGATGTTTAAATAACCTTGATTCCTTAAAAAATAAGTTTTATTTTGATCTAGCCTGATAAGTAGAGTTCTGACATAGCGTAATATTGACTTACCCCAAAAATTACGCATTAATCTATCATATTCCTTAGCATAAATCTGATACTTCTAGAAACTACTGAAGTTAATGCAAAACTAATTTGCGTTGCTCTATTTATGTAAGTATTAAAGATCTAAACCAATTAATGGATAATATTGATAGGAAATCAAAACAACAAAAAATTGAAACTTTTAAAATCACATAATCAGAAACATACAGCAATATACCATCGAGTAATGCTATGAAGGACAATTTCGTAACGTGTAAATACTGTTTTGGAAAATTAACTTTCCATGGCCAAAAGGAGAGAATGAATGGAAAGTAGAATATGTAGGAAGAAAATGAGAGTGAAAAGGTAATCAGGAAATTCAACTTTGAAAGAACACAAATTGCATACAATTTCTTCTTCTATCCAAACAAACTTTTATTGTTTCAAATAATTATGAATTACAAAAATTGAGCTATTGAAAATAACCTATCTATAATCAATATGTTGGAACTTCTAGAAGTTATGCATTACAGTTTCGCCTTTTTTTTATGTACAACTTTCCAAAAATACTTGGTGAACACACGAAATTCAGAGCGCTTCTGACCTTTCATGGTGTTACGGTGTAATAAGTTCCTGGCAGGTGTGGAAGATGTAGTTATTAAAATGTCACGAATCCGGCCGTAAATTACAAAAAAAATCGAAGTGTACGTGGACAGCCAACACCTCGAGACACGAAATTAATTCCCAATTAGTGGCCCAATCGATTTTGTAATAATCTAATGGGTGAAATAGACATTTTTTCCGGTCAAGTGGAATGTTCACGCCTCTCCATCTTTTCCATTAAGAGTAATCACCTGTAATTACATTTATTATTGATAAGTGCTATTATTTATTTCTCGTAATACTTATGTCTGCTTTTATTCAAATAATTAATACTATTTTGCAAGATAATTGGGTGGTATAAAAACTTAAAAATTATTTTCATTTACCATTTTTTAAAATGAACTACCACATAGTAACTGTCGTTACCATCATTTTCATGAGTAGAAAATCTATTGAGGAAAATAATTTTGAAACTAGTACCTAAACCGTCAAAATCACTCAAAAATTTTTTGAGGATAATTTTTTAGAGATTTTTTTCTTGGAAAATATATATTTTAGATTGTGTGGATTGGAGAGAGGAGCGGCAGGCGAACGGCACGCGATTAACATTCCGACTCGAAATAGAAAATCGGAAAAATTCAAGGCGTCGCGGCGCCTCCGAATTGAAACGCCTCGTAGGCCTGTCCGTACGTTAATACATTCGTAACCGAGTGAACAGATCTAATCCCGAATCGATGGTGTGGTACTTGTAACAACGTGCAAATTGCTTTCGTACAATTCAATATTCACCGCGGCATTAGTTGTTTCAATACGGCAATTTATTTGTAATCCTCGGGAAGAATTATTACCGATTGAATATTCAAATGTTCGGGCTTAAGTGTTTAGTTGGCGGAATTCGTTTAATATAATTGTTGCCTAACTTTAAATCGATTATAATTTGAAGTATTTAATGTTACTATTATGATTGGATATAATTTTTAACAATAAAATAGTTCATAGTATATTTTGTGTACAGATTAATCTCTTCAGTTAAAGAAATCGTGTTCGGCTCTTTGTTGTTTTATCTTTTCATGGTTTCTTTTGAAAGTGTTATTGGACCAGAAAATTACCACCAAATAAGCGAATTTGACAGAGATCTTACAAGCAAATTAATTTTGTTTTATTCAATGTCTGTCGAGGTTTTAGCCAGAGAAGTAGTTGTTTCAAAATTAATTTGTTTTGTAGACTTAGTAAGTAAGACTCATTGTTGTATATTCACGAAATGTTTTCGTATTTTTAAATTATTAGAGATCTTATCGTTAAGTTTGTGGGCAAAGGTGATTTTTTGATTAGAAAAATTACTAATCGCCTTAACTGAAATGATTTCAAGGCCATGAGGCATGAAATATAGAGAGGGTTAGGAACGTTGAAGAAGAGGAATCGAGGGACAAAGAAGAACAAATGAGGTTTTATGGCAACAAGAGACCGATTTTTCAGTATCAGATCAACTGCCGATCTTTGGTTAGCTAATGAAGGCCATTCTTGTAACTCTTCGTACTCAGAATCTGAACTTTCGGCTTGCAAACCTATAGGCCACATCTTATGTTACTACTAACATCGAAAGTAACGTTTGGAAGGATGTCGGTTGCGACTGCACTACCACCTAGGTTGCATAGGGTGATGTTTAGTGATTAATCCCGATTCTATTGGAGAACGTCCCAAAAGGAAATTTATTGTAGAGAAGCCTGTGCTTCAAACTGTAGGGTGCTATAACTTATAGCATTAAGTATCATTTGAGGCAATAGTCCGATGTGGTTCGGGTAAAACCCCCCACTTTCACTAAAATATTAGCCAATCCGTAGCATCGAGGCTGGATTAACGCGTATTCCGTGATGCCATTTGGAAATATGAACGCCCAGAACGATATTTGAATGCAGGAATATAACCTCATATTTTTCCATTACTTCAACAATTGGAAGACCCATTTTTCCATATTGTAAGAGTTTCTATGTTCAAATTTCGTAGGATAATGTCAATATCTTGTCATGGTTACATCAATCTAATGATCTTTCGTCCATTGAACATTAAGGATAGAAGAGATAAAGAACGTACAGGATTCTCCGCAGAAGCTGCAAGTTCTTCGGCACAAATTAAACATTATTTTGGATACAATACCTCAAGAGATTGTCGACAACCTGCTAAAATTGATGCCATCTGTTGATCAAGGGGTTAAACTAAAGTGTTTACAGTCATTTATTACTTTTTTTATTAATACATAAAGTAAGTCTTAATGAAATAAGAATAAGATTTTACTTATACATTCACAGGTAAATAAACTTAATGGTTGAGGGGTCATGTAATCGTTGATCAGTGAGGCTTAACCTAACGAAGATAATTGCTATGAAATAACACATTTTTTATCGTCATTAAATTCATTAGGTTCTGCCCAACTAATCATCGATCACGGGATCATTTAACCATGTTATTTGTGTACTAAATTATTTTGAAATAAAACTCCTCGATCTCAAATAATCCCTAATTTAATCATAAATTGTAGTTTTTAAAGTTAAAGTAGAAAATACACTCTACCTGAGATATCACTTTGACCGGCTTTAATTCATGTAAAACTTCGATGCAATCTTTTGCGGTTGTTATTTATATTGGAAGCTACAACAGTGGCCACTCCACTCCAAAAGTCCGTTTAAATTTGAATCGGTAGTTGCGACGAGCAGCGACGGCGAGGTGGGGCGGAGAGGTTACGAAGCGCAAGAGTGGCCAATGGTAATTCAGTACCATGCCGTCATACCGCAACAACGATTCTTTAACCCTAGCGCAACGAAAATTTTGCGCTCATTACAAGATACGGCGTAAAAATGAAGCTCCATCGATTCAATTGATTCGAAAATAGGTACAGAAGTTCGAGGAGACAGGTTCAACAATGAATCAACCACGAACCGTCCGACCTAGAACATCAAGAGATCCCGAAAACATCGAGCATGTAAGAACGTCTACTCAGAAGCCTTAGGTGTGCCCAGAACATCTTTGATTCGTATTCTTCACAAAGATTTACATATACATCCGTACAAAATCCAAATGGTACAGGAATTAAAGCCTTAAGATCCCGCTCACAGGCGTTAACCCAAGGTTACTGTATGGACACTTTGAAATAAAGATTATTATTATTATTATTATTGCCATGCTACAGGACTTTTTTTTCAACCTCGCTAAAGGCTTTCTATGGTTTTAATCAACGATCGTGGTTTCAGCAAGATGGGGCAACATGCCAAACTTCCAACGACTCATTAAGTGCTGTTCGCGAAATTATTGGACAAAAAGTGAGGTGCCATTAACTGGCCACCTCGTAGCCCGGACTTATCCCCACTGGACTTCTTTCTTTGGGGATACCTTGAAAGTAAAGTTTTCAACAGCAACCCAGTATCCCTAGAGGAAGGAATTAAAGGAAAATATTCGAGAGGTACTCCCGGTAATTGGCAAACTTTTCGAATCCCTCCTCAAACAAAAACTCCTGCAATCATCCAGAATGCATATCCCAGATTACCAGTTTGGCTTCCTACCTCAAAAATCAACTACTCTCCCTCTATCCATTCTTACCTCCAATATACAAACCAATCATCTTGAAGGAAATAAATCAATAATTCTCTTTTTAGATTTTCAAAAAGCTTTCAATTCGGTTTGGCATATTGGCCTCCTTTACAAATGCTTCCTCATAAATATCCCACGCCACTTAATAATCCTTATATACAAATTCCTTTCCAACAGATCCAGTCAAGTACGAATCAAACAAACATTATCCGATTCATTTCCAATCCTCCAGGGAGTGCCCCAGGGCTCTCCCCTATCACCCCTCCTCTACAACATTTTTTGTCACGACCTGTATCATCCCAACCCTGCATATTTTGATCCTTTAAACTACTCCCTTCTCTTTGCCGATGATACCACCCTTATCGCCCATGCTCCATCTCTCCAGGTTGCCCAATAATCCCTTCAAAAATCATTCAATGCGATCCAATCCTGGTGCTCCAAATGGCGTATAAAAGTCAACCCCTCCAAATCCAAACTCCTAATTCCCCATCACAAAATTACGCCACACTCTCCCTCTATCATCATAAACAATACCATAATTTACCCTACCTACTCCTGTAAATACCTAGGCATCCTGTTTGATTCCCAACTCTCCTACAAAGCCCATGCACAAGCTATAAAGGTCAAGGTTAAAACTAGAGCTCGGCATTTCCGAGCATTAACGTATAAAAACCAGGGTATTTCTACGAAAACAGCAGTGACAATATACAAATCCATTTGTCGACCTCTTACTACGGTGCAATCCTTTTCAACCAAATCCGTCCTTCCACTCTCCACCACTTTAACGTCGCCGAAAGGTCAGCCCTACGAACCCTCACCAAACTCAGACACCCAATTAACCCGCTCCATAATCCCTCAAACGAGCTCCTTTATGAATACACCCAAGTTACTCCTATCTCCCAACGTATACATAGCCTAAGTCTTAAATTAACAATCCTTTTAATGTGTCCCTTCTCAACAAATTTTGTATTCCCCGAAATCCCAATATTTCACCTAAATATAAACACCCTTCAGTCACCCTACATCAATTCATTAGTGCGAATCATTCAGACAGTTAAGCTAGCTAGCAAAGTTATTTATTTTTTTTACACATAATTAGTCAAGAGAGGGCAGAAAGACCGATGGTCGATAGACCAAACGGACAGACTAACCATTATATACCATTTGTAAATGTTTTAATTATGTATATATCTGTATGTTCGAATAAAGATATTATTCTCTCTATTCGAGAGGAAATGCAAAACATTTCACGAAACTTTTGAGAGGCCGTCATTGAAAATTTCCGCTCTAGGTTGCAGCAGTGTCAAAATAGACATGCGATCACATATGGATAATGTAATTTTAAAAAATAAAATCCCTATTTGTGGACTTCAATAATAAATAGAAAGTTTTAATCTCACATAATTACTAAAAATGTAAATGAACTTTTGGTGCACCCTGTACATTTAAACTTCAGCTAACACCCTTGTTTAAATCCATGTTCACGTCAATAGTAAAACTGCCTTAGATTTCTGGAAATAAAACACTGACAGTGATTACAATTCAAATGTATATGTAGGGTGGGTGGGTGGCCTCTATCCCACCCTCCAATCTTTTGATAATTCAAGAGAGTTCATTGAATTCATAAGTAATTATCCATAAAGTATTCTCAATTACATCAATCTTTTCGCCCACTCTTTCTCTTTTGTTATATAGAAAACTGCTTCTTATAAGTATGCAAAAATTCAATTAAAATGTTTGCCTATGATTTTTATTTTTGGGAAAGTACAATAGTGGCCACCCACCCACCCTACATATAAATTTACACTTTAACTAAATCCTACGTTTAAATTCATGTTATACATCAGCGGAAAAGTGTTTTTGGTTTATGGAAATAAAACAGTCACGGTGACTAAAATATATAGAAGATGGGTAGATGTCCTCTAGTGTACCCAGCAATATTGTAATCATTAGAGGTAGCCCGTTAAATTACATATTACATTAATTATTTTTTTGTATTTTATATAGAAGACAGCTTCTTGTAGGTGCACAAAACTTCAATCCAATCTTTTGCGGTTGTTATTTATATTGGAAGGTACAACAGTGGCCACCCACCCACCCTACATATACATTAAAACTTCAGCTAACACCCTTGTTTAAATCCATGTTCAAGTCAACAGTGAAACTGCTTTAGATTTCTAGAAATAAAACACTGACAGTGATTACAATTCAAATGTATATGTAGGGTGGGTGGGTGGCCTCTATCCCACCCTCCAATCTTTTGATCATTCGAGAGAGTTCATTAAATGTATAAGTAATTATCCATAAAGTATACTCAATTACATAAATGTTTTCGCCCTCTCTTTTGTTACAAAGAAGACTGTCCCTTATAAGTATACAAAAATTCAATTAAAATGTTTTCCGATGTTTTTTATTTTGGGAAAGTACAATAGTGGCCACCCACCCTACATATACATTTATACTTTAACTAAAACCTACGTTAAAAATTCATGTTATACATCAGGGGTAAAACTGTTTTTGGTTTATGGGAATAAAGCAATCATGTTGATTAAAATATATGTTAGATGGGTAGGTGTCCTCTGGTGTACCCTCCAATATTTTAATCATTAGAGGTAGCCCGTTAAATTACATATTACATTAAATTTTTGTTTTGTGTTTTATATAGAAGACAGCTTCTTGTAGTTGCATAAAACTTCAATCCAATCTTTTGCGGTCGTTATTTATATTGGAAGGTACAATAGTGGCCACCCACCCACCCTACATATACATTTAAACTACAACTAATACCCTCGTTTAAATCCATGTTCACGTCAATAGTAAAACTGCCTTAGATTTCTGGAAATAAAACACTGACAGTGATTGTAATTCAAATGTATATGTAGGGTGGGTGGGTGGCCTCTATTCCACCCTCCAATCTTTTGATCATTCGAGGGAGTTCATTGAATTTATAATTAATTATCCACAAAGTATACTCAATTACATAAATGTTTTCGTCCTCTCTTTCTCTTTTGTTGTAAAGAAGACCTCTTATAAGTATACAAAATTCAATTAAAATGTTTGCCGATGTTTTTTATTTTGGAAAAGTACAATAGTGGACACCCACCCACCCTACATATACATTTACACTTTAACTAAAACCTACGTTGAAATTCATGTGATACATCAGCGGTAACACTGTTTTTGGTTTATGGAAATAAAGTAATCATGGTGATTAAAATATATGGAAGATGGGTAGGTGTCCTTTGATGTATCCTCCAATATTTTAATCATTAAATTACATTTTACATTAAATATTTTTTGGTAGTTTTTTATATAGAAGATAGCTTCTTGTAGGTGCACAAAACTTCAATTCAGTCTTTTGCGGTCGTTATTTATATTGGAAGGTACAATAGCGGCCACCCACCCACCCTACATATACATTTAAACTACAAATAACACCCTCGTTTAAATACATGTTCACGTCAACAGTGTAACTGCTTTAGATATCTGGAAATAAAACACTGACAGTGATTACAATTCAAATGTATATGTAGGGTGGGTGGGTGGCCTCTATCCCACCCTCCAATCTTTTGATCATTCGAGAGAGTTCATTGAATTCATAATTGATTACTCAAAACGTATATTCAATTACATAAATGTTTTCGCCCTCTCGTTCTCTTTTATTATAAAGAAAACTGCCTTTATAAGTATACAAAAATTCAATTAAAATGTTTGCCGATATTTTTATTTTGGAAGAGTACAATAGAAAGAGTAAGTCGATTTTTGAAGTTCATCTCCACTCTTCGCAGCATATCAATCGGTATGTTGGCAATGGCGTCGCGAATGTTGTTCTTGAGGTGAGCTATGGTCGTTGGTCGATCGACATAAATCAGGGTTTTTAAATAACCCCATAAATAAAAATCGCATGGAGCCAAATCTGGAAAGTGTGCCCGGCATGGGAGATCGCCTCTGAGAGAGATAAAGCGGTTGGGGAAATGTTGTTGTCAATCCATTGAGCCTCGTGCTGTGTGTGCTGTGGCTCCATCTTGCTGAAACCACACGTCTCCAACGTTCATTTCTTCGAGGCTTATAAGAAAAAATTCCTCGATCATGTTCCTGTAACGAGCTGCATTCACGGTAATTGCGCGTTCGTTTTCTTCAAAGAAAAAGGACCAATTATTCCCATTACCGATATCGCATACCAGACAGTAACTCGTACACAATCAAGTGGCTTCTGGTAAAGTTCACGCGGATTTTGACTTGTTGACGGAGCCCGAAATGTGAAAGTAAGCCTCTTCACTGAAAAAAACGACCGCGTCTTGAGGCAGATTGTCAAGCAGCACTTCACATGCATTTTGACGGGCAACAAAATCGCGTTCAGTTAATTTTTGCACAATAACCAATTTATAGGGATGAAGTTGAAGGTCTTCATGGAGAATTCGTCGAACAGTGGTGCCAGAAATTCCCAAAGCAGCTGCATGTTCGCGAGCCGAACGCCGGGGAGAACGCAGAATTGACTGCATCACTATTTCGACATTTTCCGGAGTTCTGGTGGTCCGTTGATGTCCATTTCTCGGTTTAGCGACACTTTCACACTCCTGAAATGAGTGAACCCACGACAGGATCGAATTACGGCCAGGAACGAGTCTTTGAGGAGGAATTTCAAAGCGAAGGCGGAAGGCACGTTGCGTACCAACCATTAGAAAAGAAACTCTCGACGGCGAACGCCCGCTACTCTCTAGACCAGAGCATGATACCAACTGACTAGAGGAGGAAACAAACTTGGGACTTCCCCCTCCAGATGCGCCGCCCTTTCACCCCTCTACCCGCCCAACTCACCGCTCAGGAGTTTTTTCAAATAAGTAAGTTTCTCCGGCGAAGATTTTAATTCAATCTTTTGCGGTTGTTATTTATATTGGAAGGTACAACAGTGGCCACCCACCCACCCTACATATACACTTAAACTTCAGCTAACACCCTCGTTTAAGTCCATCTTCACGTCAACAGTAAACTGCTTTAGATTTCTGGAAATAAAACACTGACAGTGATTAAAATTCAAATGTATATGTAGGGTGGGTGGGCGGCCTCTATCCCACCCACGAATCTTTTGATCATTCGAGAGAGTTAATTAATTATCCATGAAGTATACCCAACTACATAAATGTTTTCACCCTCTCTTTCGCTTTTGTAATAAAGAAGACTGCGTCATATAAGTACACAAAAATTTCAGGCTACTGATTGACATTCCCCCCCGCGCCTCTCAGATTGATTGCGATCACGCAAGAAGCTAAAAACATGGGACACCCTGTATATAATATCTCATGATTTAAGTCGTCTGGCCCAAGGCAAATTCCAGTATTAGTTTTAATTTGTGTAAATTATATAAATGAATTGCAGTAATTGATTATATACTCTGTACCTCTCTCTCTCTCTCTCTCTCTCTATCTATCTATCTCTCTTTCTATATCACTGTCTCTCTCTTTTCAAAACGAGAGAACAAACCGAAACCTAATCATCATCGCGAACGTTTATCAGGAAACCGGCGTTAACACAATTCGACGATAAGTTAATCTCCCATTCACGTTGTTCACATGTTACGCAGGGGCATTGTTCCTTATCGTCATGGCGTCGATAAATCAGCAAGCCGAGTCGGTAATTGTGGCAAATCGTTAGCGTTTACGTAGTATTTTCGTTATTATTATTACACCAGTTTTGTTATTATCATCTAACTACAATATTTACAACGATATAATCTAATTCTTATGAGTTTTACTTCATATAACGAAAATGTAAAATGAAAACTTTTGTATTGAAATAAAACAACAGTACAACATGGTTAACCACACAGTGACTTTATCAGGAAGATGAATACTGAATGAAGAATGATGAAGCCAATGTATGATGAAACATGTTGCAGTGTTCAATAATAAAAGTGTTGTATTATTTTAAATATCATCATATATCCGCCTCATCAATTCAATATCTTCTTTTATTTCAGCATCACTTCATAAAGCAAGGGACTAAATAATAGTCATCCAAACCTCTATATTAATAATTAATTAAGAGCTTAAATTTTACAGTTTTTATGAAAATGAAAACCTTCTCGTGTCATATAATACAAATTACGAGTATGAAGACAAACCATCAGATCTGCTGTTACTATTCAAACATCTTTGTTTTTATTTAATCTTTTTACCTTTCAGTGTAAGGCGGTTTACATATTCATACATAGTTATCTTAACATCCTTTTAATCTATATGTCTCTTTCCATCTCTTTCTGTCTTGTGTTACCTGTTTTGCTCATTCCCAATTCATTCCCCTTCTCTCTATTGCATCTCAGATTCCATCATTCTATGTTTTTCTCGGTCTTCCTCTCTGGTTCCTCCCTTGTACTCTTGTTTCGTATATCATTTTCGTGTTTCTTTCAGTTTCCATTCGATTTATATGTCCAAACCATCTCATCTGCCCGTCTACTATTTTTTCATATTAGCTCGATGTTTAGGTTCTGTCTAATTTTCTCATTTTTTTACCTAGTCTAGTTTTATCTTGATGAACGAAATAAAATTCCTTACTTCACTTATTAGTTTTATCTTGTTTTCTATCTTCCTAAGAAATATCATCTCTGTTGCGTTTATTCTCCCTTTTTGTTGCTCCGTCATTGTCCAGGTTTGTTAACGTAAGTCTTATCACTCTTTTTACTATTCCTGTTTGTATTTCCTTAGATATTTCCTTCTTACCAAAGAACTTTCGTTTCACCATGTTTCCCAGTCTTTCCTTCGTTGCCTTCTATTTGTCTAGATTGCCATTGCTTTCGATTATTGTCCCCAGATATTTATAGCTTTCTACTTGTTCTATTGTTGTTCCTCCTATGGTAATATTGTGTGTTTTACGCTCCTTTGTTATTACCATTGATTTTGTCTTTTGTAGGTTTATATTTATATTTGCAAGTTTCCTGTTTAGTATTTGCATATTCTCCCTCTCTCTCTCTTTCGGTTTCTGCTACTATGACCATATCATCTGAGAATAGTAGTTCTGTTATTTGCGTCCATCTCATCTTCAAAAATCCTAATCTCAGTGTTTTCATCTCTATTTTTGCACCTTTTATTGCAGAATCTAACATTAGTGTGAATAGGAGGGGGCTTAGGGAATAGGAGTTAAGTAAGACTGTTAACTCCTTTTCTTCTTGCACACTCTGTTGATTCCTCGTTATTGGTTCTTACGATGTTACTGTTATTTTCATACAGGGCTTGAATTGTTCTTATTATTTTCTTTTCTATTCTCCTATCTTCTAAAGTTTTCCATATGTTTTCTCTCTTTGTTCTGTCGAATGCTTTTTCTAGGTCCACAAAACATACATATGTTTTCCCTGTAATTGGGCAATAACTGCCTGTTGGGTTATTAAATAAATTTAAAAAAATAATAAATAAAATGTGCCTCTCTGTTCTTCTTTATTAATTTTTCGCTTACTTGTCTCAGCATGAAAATTAAATCTTGGGTGCTTCTTCCTCTTCTAAATCCGGATTGATCTTCTATTGTATTTTATACTTTGTCTCTGATTCTTGTTTCAATTTTTTTTACCTGGTATGCTTATTAATATGATTTCTCTATAATTACTGTAGTCTCTCTTGTCTCCATTCTTGCATATGAGTAGAATTATTCCTACATATATTCTACTCTGTAGGTATGTTTCCCTTTTTTTAATGTTTCATTCACTTATTCGGTCATTTTTTAACTCCCACTTCGCCAATGTTTTAATCATTTTTAGTGTTATTTCATCTTTGCCTGGTGCTTTTTCATTCTTCAGTTTTTTGATAGTTTTTTTGTCTGTTCTTCTGTAATTTCTTCAGCTTCGTCCATATCGCGATACATTTGGTTGTCCTCTTCTTCCGGTTTTCTTTGGGTCTGTGTTTATTTTTTCCTGCTCATTCCAGGTGTATTGTTCTCTATTAATTATTATTTCTTATAGCCTACTCTTATTTTGTTCACTTCTTCCTCCCTGGCTATGATTCTAATTTCTCTTTGCACTTCTCTCTTAGTTGTGGTCATGTCGTTGACAATATATATTTGAGTGTTCTTTGTGGCTCTTGGATTTCAGAATTTCCTCTTTTTTCTCTCTTGTTTTAATTTCTGCTATTATTATCTCTTCTCCTTTTGCTTTTTCCATTTTGTGGGCCTTGACTACTTTGACTTCTACTTGCAGTGTTCCCTTGTAGAACTTCTCTACTCTAAACTTTACTCTTATTTTGTGTCCTTTCATCACAATGCTGCTTCTTCTTTTATCCTTCTCCATAATTTCTATTCTGTTCTTTAGTTTTTCCCACCTCTTGTTCATTTCTTTTTTTTTTGCTCCCATTTTTCTTCTTTCCTCTTCAATTCCATTCATATCTCTTGTATTTCTTCCTTCAATTCCTCTGATTTTTTTCATCTCTGCCATCATCCCTTTTACTTTCTTCATATCTCCATATCTTCTATTTCTTTTTTCTTGTCGCCCGTCTCTGATGTGTTCCTCTGGTCGTTTTTAGCTGTCACTCTTTCTTCTTGTATTTTCTTTGTTCTGGTGATCACAGGATCTTTTCACTGTTTGTAAAGATGTCTTTTTCCTCTCTTTGCCTTTCTTCTTATTTTAATCATCTAATTGGTAATACTAAAAGTCGTATTTGGAAGAATTGTTAGCGGATTTAGGTAGAGCTAAAATTATAAATACATTGGAATTTCTCTAAACGATTCTGAACAATTAATATAATTTTGCTTTTCAATATCCAAATCGCTTTTGAAATGGTTTGGCATAAAAGCTTGAATTTTCCAGATTACTAAACAAAATATCATCTCCAATAAAAGTCGTTCCTCAAGGGGCTCCTTTATCCCCTTTATATATTTTGTCACGACATAAACAATCCCGATCCTAAGTCAATCAACCATTCACAATTTTCCTTGCTTTCGAGAGTTTTGCTCTAAAAAATCTTGAAATCTAAAACTTCTCAAAAATATTAACAAGAAGAAAGCTATAAATAGGCTTTATCCTTTCATTTCAAATTACAGAGTAGTCCGTCTATTATTATTATTTATAAACATTAAATAATTCCCATGCAAATTGCTACCTAGAACGTAACAAATTACCACTCTTAGCTACCACACAAAAAGAATCCTAGAAAGCTGACCAGGCTCGAACACACAATCCATCATTATATCGAGCCCCTCCTGTCAACAGATTTACATAATAATCGAAATGTTTGGTAATAATTTGTGTATGCGTGTGTGGCCCGTTTATACCCAACGAACCTAATCGAAAGCGTTTTTTTCATGACTGAGTGCTGCTCGTTCTACCTTCAACTATTCACGTTTGGAAATGCTGCCTAAATTAAATTTTAAATAGATTTCAGTCGTCCAAAACATTTAATTTTTTTAGAACTCACATCTATCATTGAAGTGCTCCTAAATTAAATTTTAAATAGATTTCAGTCATCCAAAGTATTTGGTTTTCTTTTTAGAACCCACATCTATCATGGGAGTTACTTAAAGTTATAGACCCCTCGAGGTGAGACCGGATTTAGGGGATCGAGGAAGGAGATAGGGGCGCGCCGTAATTGGCCCGGCTCAAAATAAGTGATTTACGCTTTACAGAAGCACGTGTCACGTTTTCAATTGTTTGCCTAATTAACTTTACACCGAAAACGTGGAGGGGAAAGTGTTTGCTTACAGATTATTTTTAGCTCCCCTCTTTATGAAAGGAAAAAAAATTAGAGGCGATAACCTTTTAGGGTTATTATTATTGCCACCAACCCCCATGTGTCTATAAATAATACATCCGGATATTGGATCTAAGTTAAGTATACACTTTAAAGGTGACAAGTTTGCTTTTTTAGTTACTTTCAAGAAATTTCAAGTTATTCAAAGTTATCGTGTTTTATTCAATTTACAAAAATGTATAACGAAGTAGGAGCTTATAAGATTTATAATTATAAGAAATATTTTTATGTAAATAGTACGAAAAACTTAAGCATGATAAAAAGTTTCAAGAATCCAAGATAATACTGAAATGACAAGGAAATCGTCACTTTCATAAATACAATGTTGATTAAATAACACTCTATGTTATTTAATAGCCATTACCACTTTTCTGTCGCGTTATGTTTATGGAACATTACATTACGAACATTTATTGAATTCGGTTAGTTCGTTTTGGGGACCATATAAAACAATTGACTGGGAGTAGTGTTAAAGCAGTTTGGGGCTTATTCAGGTAAATCACACCTCTTGTAGACAGGTACTTAAAGCGATAACCACCCACAGCCGTTTCGAAATAACCTGATTTGCTACTGTTAGCGCAGATAAACCTATATGTGAACCTGGAGTTTAAGATTACAATATTCCAGAGTGCCACTAAAATTTTATGCAAGTAGCTCTATTATATGATTACGTCCTGAAAAATTCGACACATATAATATTACATTATGTAAAGTAAGTGAATATTATTTTCACTAATGGAATTTTCGGAATCAATATAGTAAAAAATTAAATATTTATTCCATCCTACATATATTTTGCAAACAAATAGATTTTTTTGCGTAATGTTCCCACGAGGGCAAAGAACAATGCTGAAAAGTTCCCTTCACACTGGAACACCTCCGTGGGAAGACGTCTGAGAGTACTTTCACCGAAATTACAGCAATACTCTTCATTAAGTGAAACCGGACCGCGGTTCTCTGATACTAATTTAATTAAAGAGGGAAACGATGCGAATTTTTTTTCCACTGTAATAATAATCAAAATAATTTTACTATTTTTAAGATTTGAGGATTTTCAATCATCTGTCATTTTGAATATATTAACCAGTTTCCTGCGTTTCCTGCTTAACGCTTCTCTACCAAATAAGCTGATGCAAGCACGAAACTTTTAACCATAACAAGAACGCTCGCATGGGGAACAGTTTCACACGCACAACTTCTTAATCGGATTAAGGTAAGCAACAGGCTAATTAGTGAGAATCGTTGAAAAATGTTAATCCCGTCCTCTTAATCTTTAACTCTTTCGTTCGGACGCAAACCATTTTTGGATATTGACGTGTTGGCGTCGATTTCGATCAGTGGGACAACAATTTAATTTCGCTCGTTTTCTTGATGACGCAATCAATACGGTTTTATGTGACATTTAAGATTAGATTTTTAACCGAATAATCCACGATCAAATGGCACGGGTGTTGTAATTACGCATAAAAATGAAATTTATTATGTCCCGTATATGCTCACACAATCAATACATTAAATTGTCCAGAATAATATTAGAGAAAAATTTACACAGACACAAATACATAAATAACATGGCGGAAGGACCACATGGTCGACAGCCAAAACACTACTATTACTACAATTAGAGAATATTAGTTATTACAATGAATAAAAACGATTACTTCACAACTACAAAAAATGGATAATATTATTACAAAATGACGCATTTAATTCTTGATTGTAGTGATGTTATTAAAAATGTGGAAACCATCTACAAAAAAGGTCACAAGAAGGTAGTAAAATCATGAAATCAGTTTGCTACATTTCTTCCACGATTTAAAACCAAAATTTTCCAGTATTTTACAGTACGTAACTTTTGGAATATTTTTCAATCATAATTTGTTTTTATATATAATATTTAAGAAGTGTAAATATTTTTCAATTTCATTTGAAAATTGATAGGTCAGGAGTAAGAGTACCCTAGGGCTATGAATAATGTGTTGGGGTAGGTCAAGAAAACGCTAGGTCAATGACCTAGATCAGGAGTTTGTCAGGGCAGTGAATTTTTTTGTTGGGGTAGGTCAAGGTTACGCTAGAGCAACGAATAATGCATTAGCGTAGGTCAAGAGTACGCTAAAACAAATAATTATTTATTGGTTTAATTGAGAAGCAAGATTGGATATTAAAATAAATATTGGGATAGGTGAAAATGACGAACAATATTGAGGTAGGTGAAGAATACGCTAAGTGAGTAGTAAAAACATAAAACAAGTTATTCAGATTAAACAATGGCTTCCTGGTCAACAGAGTTCAACATTTTTTTTTCATATTCAGATTAATTTGGATAATGAATAATTTCTTGAAATACGTCAGGAACTTTTTTGTGAGAGTTGGAATACAGTACACAACATCAGAAATTAAATTTCTTGAAATATCAATATAGAAGAAATTATCAATTTGGAAAAGTTATATATAGCTTTTTAGAATTTTTAGAATGCTCCGAAAATAATTACTTAAGCAGTAAAGAGATGAAGACCACCCACCCACTCTATTTTTTTTAAATACAGTTCATATTCTACTTTTAAATTTTGGAAAAACATCAATCGTAAAACTGCTGATATTTTTTTAGAAACCCAACCTCTGACAGGGATTAATAAATTTGATATATGTAGGGTGGGTGGGTGGCCTCTAACCCACCTTACAATCAGTAAAACATAAGCTCGAGGTTCACTGAATGAATTTTTAATTCGTTGAAGTTGTGTTTTAATTATATCATATATTAGATGGTGAGATAGATCACCCACCCACCCTACATATTTTTTTGAATTACAGTTCATAATTGGAGGCCTCTATCCCACCCTCCAATCATTAAAACATACGCTCGGGTTTTACTGAATGAATTTTTAATTTGTTGAAGTTGGATGTTTTAATTATTTCATATATATGGTATTTTCAAATAGCAATTTTTACAAACAGTCGTTAATAATGTAGCAATTAGAGGGTGGGATAGAGGCCATCCACCCACCCTATATATTTTTTTGAATTACACTTCACATTCTACTTTTAAATTTTATCAAAACATCATTTCTAAAATCGCTAAAATTTTTGGAAACCAAACCTGTGACAATGTATATAAAAAACTAAATATATGTAGGGTGGGTGGGTGGTCTCTATCCCACACTCCAATCAGTAAAACATACGCTCGGGTTTTACTGAATGAATTTTTGATTTGTTAAAGTTAGATATTTTAATTATTTCATATATATTTTCTCAAAGTTATTTTTACAAACCGTCGTTAATAATGTAGTGATTGGAGGGTTGGATAGAGGCCACCCACCCACCCTACATATTTTTTGTATTACAGTTCATATTCTACTTTTAAATTTTGGAGAAACATCGATTGTAAAACTGCTGGTGTTTTCTTGGAAACCAAACCCGTGACAGTGAATATAAAAACCTAAATTTATGTAGGGTGGGTGGGTGGCCTCTATTCCACCTTCCAATCAGTAAAACATAGGCTCGGATTTTACTGAATAAACTTTTAATTTGTTGAAGTTGGATGTTTTAATTATTTCATATATATGGTATTTTCACAAAGCAATTTTTACAAACCGTCGTTAATAATGAAGTAATTGGAGGGTGGTATTGAGGACACCCATCCACCCTACATTTTTTTTAAATTACAGTTCATATTCTACTTTTAAATTTTGGAAAAACATCGATTGTAAAACTGCAAATATTTTTTGGAAATCAAACCTCTGACAGTGTATATAAGAAAACTAAATATATGTAGAGTGGGTGGGTGGCCTCTATCCCACCCTCCAATCAGTAAAACATACGCTCGGGTTTCACTTAATGAATTTTTAATTTGTTAAAGTTAGATATTTCAATTATTTCATATATATATTTTCTTAAAGTTATTTTTACAAACCGTCGTTAATAATGTAGTAATTGGAGGGTGGGATTGAAGGACACCCATCCACTCTACATACTTTTCTCAAATTACAGTTCATAATCTACTTTTAAATTTTGGTAAAACTGCTAATAATTTTTGGAAACCAAACCACTGACAGTATATATAATAAACTAAATATATGTAGGGTGGGCGGGTGGCCTCTATCCCACCCTCCTGTCAGTAAAACATACGCTCGGGTTTTACTGAATGAATTTTTTATTTGTTAAAGTTGGATGTTTTAATTATTTCATATATATTTTCTCAAAGCATTTTTTTACAAACCGTCGTTGATAATGTAGTGATTGGAGGGTAGGATAGAGGCCACCCACCCACCCTACATATTTTTTTTAGTTACTGTTCATATTCAACTATATAATTTTAGAAAAACATCGATCGTAAAACAACTGGTGTTTTTTGGAAACCAAACCTGTGACAGTGTATATAAAACACTAAATATATGTAGGGTGGGTGGGTGGCCTCTGTCCCACCCTCCAATCAGTAAAACATACGCTCGAGTTTTACTGAATGAATTTTTGATTCGTTGAAGTTGGATCTTTTAATTATTTTATATATATATATATATATATATATTTTCTCAAAGCATTTTTTTTTACAAACCGTCGTTAATAATGTAGTAATTGGAGGATGGGATAGAGGCCACCCACCCACCCTACATATTTTTTTGTATTATAGTTCATATTCTACTTTCAAATTTTGGAGAAACATCGATCGTAAACCTGCTGGTGTTTTTTGGGAAACCAAACCTCTGACAGTGTATATAAAGAACTAAATATATGTAGGGTGGGTGGGTGGCCTCTATCCCACCCTCCAATCAGTAAAACATACGCTCGGGTTTTACTGAATGAATTTTTAATTTGTTGAAGTTCGATGTTTCAATTATTTCATATATATTTTCTCAAAGCATTTTATTTACAAACCATCGTTAATAATGTAGTAATTGGAGGGTGGGATAGAGGCCACCCACCCACCCTACATATATTTTTCTGAATTACAGTTCATATTCTACTTTTAAATTTTGGAAAAACATCGATTGTAAAACTGCAAATATTTTTTGGAAATCAAACCTCTGACAGTGTATATAAAAAACTAAATATATGTAGGGTGGGTGGGTGGCCTCTATCCCACCCTCTAATCAGTAAAAAATAGGCTCGGGTTTTATTTTTGATTTGTTGACGTTGGATGTTTAACTGCTAATATTTTTTTGGAATCAAACCTTTGACAGGGATTAATAAATTTGTTATGTAGGATGGCTGGGAGATCTCTATTCCACCCTCCAAAAATTCTAGTGACTGAAAAAGTATTCTACGGTAGTAGTTCCAACTTTATTACATCTATTTAAATGATGGTTTAATCAGAGAAGTTATTATTGTATGGAATTAACATAGAATTATACAATTTGCATCATTTGAAAGAATTCTCATAATTCGGAATTGAAAAATAGGGACTAGAACCTATTGGTAAAAAAATGACTAGCTCATTTTCATAAACCTTCTTCTAAGGCCTGTTTTATACCTCCAAGAAAATTTTGCTAATGCTTGAATAGGTGATAACGAATTGGTGCCAGGTTTGGACACTCTCTCAGAGCTTCTGGCAACAGGCCGCCATTGTCTTGATGAAACATAAGACCCTTCATATTGGCTACTTCAGTTGATCTGAATTGATTGTTTGGCCCGGTGGGAACAGCTCATAGTAGAGGATTTCTTTGGAATTCTACCAAACACACAGCAAAGCCTTGGCCGTTTATCTGAGCTTGGTGATCGTTTAGGCCGGATTACCACAATTGGACAGCAACGATCTTTTCCATTTTTTTATAACCAGTTAATATATAATTCAAAATTGGATCGATTTCGTTACATTTCAGCAAAGAGTCGCAAGCATCAACTCAGTCCAAACGGTCCTTTAGCGTGAATCTAGCTTCTTCTTGAGAACATCCTTATGCAAATGTTTCCAAATGGTTTTCTGGCTAATCTTTAGTCCTAGAGGAATGGAACAAGTGCTCACATACTGGTTTGTCTCGATGATTGCAATAATTTTATTATGCTTACTAGAGCTTCAACGTCCATATTACCAGAACGTAATCGTTAGAACCACCGCTTTGTATTAAGTTCATAAACAACACTCTTTTTGCCTACTACTCCTTTTCAGCTTAGTTATAGTGCTACGTACTAAAGAATGTATAGAATTTTCTCTTTTTTACCTATATTTTAGAACACACAAATGGCCTGATGAAACATAATTTTTTGATACGTAATGTCACCTTTATATCGCCATGAAATGTTTCCGGAATCGACAAGAAAAATACTGTATTTATGTGTTTTTTTTTAATTTTGATTTTTCGATGTAGTCTCCTCGAAGATCAATGCACTTTTTCAAACGGTGCTCCAGTGGCTTCAAGCCGTTGGAAAAGTAGGATGTTTCGAGGTTTGCAAAATAACCATCTGTAGCGGCGATGACCTCCTCATTTGAGGCAAATCTCTTTCCTGACAGCGATTTTTTCAGGTTCGGGAATAGGAAAACATCACTGGGGGCTAGGTCCGGTGATTATGGAGGATGAGAGACTAATTCGTAGCGCAACTCATACAATTTTGACACTACGATGCCGGATGAATGAGCCATAATGCACCGACTCATTCATCCGGCGTCGTAGTGTCAAAATTGAATGAGTGGTAAAAAGGCTGTAAACGATGCAATTTCTCCTTTAATACTACATCAAAACGGGTCAATAAATCGCTATAGTATTGCCCCGTGGTGATAATCCTTCCCTTCTGCAGATAGTGGATGAGGATCGGACCTTGGGAATCCCAAAAAACGGTCGCCATGACCTTTCCGGCCGATGGAACGGTGTTTGCTTTCTTCGTGGCTGCTTCGACTGTTCCTTGGTCTCCAGTATCTAGTGGTGGATACAAGTCTCATCTATGGTTACGAAACGTATGAAGATATTCCTTGGATTGCGTGGAATCCTGGCCAGACACTCCTCCGAAACGGTCACCCGTTTTTGTTTCTGCTTCGGTGTGAGCAAACGCGGTACCCATCGCGCCGAAAGCTTTTTCATTCTCAAAATTTCGTGTAGCATATAACCAACGCATTCTTCTGAGATGCCTGTTATCTCTGCTATTTCTTTCAGCTTCAATTAACGATTGGCTAACACGACATGATGAATCTTATCAACCATTTCTTCGTTGGTAGCGTTTTTTGGGCGTCCACTGCGTGGTTCGTCACTTGTGTTTGTGCGGCGACGTTTGAACTCGCTCACCCAGAAGCTGATGGTCGAAAATGATGGAGTAGATCCGCCATGAAACTCTAGCAAAATATTTCGAATTTCCGTGGCCGTTTTCCCAGCCATCCAGAAGTGTTTTATCACTGCACAAAATTTGATTTTATCCATTTTTGCAAAACCGAATGACTTGCTGTACCAAATACACTCTTAAACAACAACTATTGACAGTAGACGTCTGAAATTTTGACAGTTGCTATAATTAGAGTTACGCTTGCCGACCAATGAATCCACTTCAACCATCGCCGATTCCGGAAACATATCAGGTCGCCCTCGTAAGAATGCGTTGGTCAATGCGATGTATACATCGTGGGATATAGCATAAAGACATCCAGAGGATAATGTTTAGAACACTTTACTTCACCTAATATTGATAAGAGAAATTCCACATTGATTACTAGATTGTATCCTAATAGTAATTCTGCAATTCTCAAATTATAATATAATATCTTTGCAACATATATATGCAGACCTCTTATTGATGATCCATCATATCTAAAGACTTAAAGATTTTGTGTGAATGGCCTGTATTTGATCAAAATCGAATTTAAATGATAATAAAGTTCTTTTACAATAATTGCCACATTTCACTGTGATCTATTTACGTAATCTGCAAAGAATAGGTACGTAACAAAAACCGCGTATTTATTTTCTAAACAACCGCTACGAACAATGTGACAGGAACGTGCTCTTCCAGACGATTTACCACAGATTGCAGTTTCGTGTTCGGCGTCTGTGTGTGCGGAAAAAGTGAAGCGATGATGCGAAACAGAGAATGTGTGTGTGTGTGTGTGTGTGTGTGTGTGTGTGTGTGTGTGTGTGTGTGTGTGTGTGCACAAATAGACCGAAAAGGTGAAGACACCTTTCTCCCAGTTTTGTAGTTTTACGATGCACTCAAGAGGGATCAGAGCGCGACGGCTGCAGAAATGCAGCAAACAGTCGACTAAAATCATAATCTACAAGTGTGGTACAATAATATTACACTTGAAATAAATAAATTTAACACTTAAAATTATAAGGCAATGCTTGAAAATATATTTTTTTATGTTTATGTTTTAAAGGCAATCCACATGTTCTAATGATGTAAGTTTAATACTGCAGAAGAAATCATTTTTATATTATTCTAGTAAAAAAGACCTTCTTCATATCTGCTTTATACAATGTGAGTCGAAATATGTTAGGAAGAGCAATACAATACCAGCCCTAGGTTTTACTACAAAGATATTTGAAAATTTAGACTTACTTACTCCTCCAAATACATAACATAGGATTGGTATTGTATTGGTCTTCTTAATATTGTGAAGGTTTTCAGATTCAGTTTCATTGACCTTGAAATAAATGATATTTCTGGTATTACTCTGATACCTTAGTTTTGATAGCTTCAGTTTATCATTTTTATTATAACCGTTGTTGTTGTTGTTTATTTCAATTTCAAAAGATCTAAATTAGTTGTATTAGACTCTATACGTTTGCCTAACCACTAATAGATACAGATTAGATTTTCTAAAGGACTCAACTCATTGTTGTAAATTCAAGAAATGTTTTCGTATTTTAAAATTATTACTAATATTTATTGTTTCTATAGTTTTTCTATCCTTAATTAATTGATTACATAAACTAATGTATAATTATAATTCGATCTGTTTATATTGTAGATTCTAAGCAACGAACGCACAGCTGATTTACAACAGTAGATGGCGGGAATCGCGTTCGCCGGCACCCGGGTCGTTCGGGTCGACGACCCAGCGGCGAAAATTACAACACAAGACCCTCTCCGAATACGGCGTGGTGCACGCTTGCTTGCTACGGTGCGACAGGTACTTTTACTTTTTAAATGACCCGCACACACACACACACATAGAACACTCGCAAACCTGTTTCGGCATGCGACACGCGCATCATCATCCTCCTCGCCCTCGGCTGGAATGTCGCGGAGCCGCGAACGTTCAAGGACAAACGGCCCCCGGTACACGCTCTTGAGAGTACCGAAACGAATCTCCAGTGCGACCGTTTCGCAAATATAACGGGTCGTGGAATACATCAGGTTTATTTGCCATTGTTCTCAGATAACGTTTTACACTAGTGACGTAGATTTAATTTTTAGAACGGCGATAAATAAAACCGCTACTAGAAATTCGTGGTAAATATATTCATTCATTCAAAGTGATTAACGTGATCAACATTGAAAACAAAAGTACTAGATTTAGAGCACATAATTAGAAGTGAAATACAGTACAATGAATAAATATACATCAAGCACCTAAATACTTCATTCAGCTTTTTTGGTAACGCTTTTACTTGGATGAATCGTAGCAAAAATGGTGAGCTAAGTCTTAATGCAACGATTAAGATAATAGATGACACTTTAATGGTATTATCTTGCTTTACGAATATCTGGAGAGTACTAGAAAGTAAAAAGTTTCCTTGCCTTTATCACCTTTAGGCTGGTGAGATCCAAAATAGATCTTTGGCTGTTATTGATAGGGAAAGAATAATTCAATATTTTTGGACAACTTAATGGTTTCTTCTTATTTTTTGCCAATGCTTCGGTTTCATCTAACGATAACAAAAGTCTGGGATAAGCTAACTGAAGTTTGATGAATGATTTTTTTTTTAAATAAAATTATTAGGGCTTTTAAGAAGATTATGAAGGTGACTGTCTGGGTTTGACTTCAAATTATTGGAGATTAATGAGACCAAACACAATGATAATATATTATATTTGTTTCTCACTTCACAAGGATTATGACAATCTTGAAGGTGTGGCTTTAATCGATAAGATACGATGAATTTCCTCTCCTTCCATCAAAAAAATATGTTACTTCAGTACTTCCAAGACTATTGAACCATATATATATGTTACCTCTTGCATATTATATTAGTGTAATGGCAGACTTATGATTACTACCAACCTACCACAAACTGTAATTTACTCACTAGCGATGATACTTCAGCTCTGTAATCAGTTTCGTCGATTGAAATGAACAGACGTGGTAAGAAGACCGGCGTTAATTGTGCAGGCGTGCTCAACTCAACACTCCGACCCTGATGATTACCCGAGCGAAACGTGGAACGGAGACGCGTGACGCCGACGCGTTCTCATTAGGTCCGATATTACAGGGCGTAAGTAATAACACGGTCTCAACTGCACGAATGTTTGAAATTAACAATTTTTCACATTCAATTCCCTTGCAATAATAATTACCACAGTGGTAAATTACAATAAAAAAATATTTACTATATTCTAATTATATAGTCAAAATTCCTCTCCTGAAATTTTATACAGGTATAGAGCAGGATCTTTGATAATGAAAGGCTTTCAATACTATTTCCAATTTAAATTCCTTTTTGTAACACTATTCACTATTGATCTTTCTCTAAAATTATATCTTTAATGAGAATAAAACTATAATCACATTTTTTGCTAGTACAGTTTTATTCTTTTGATAATTGGAGAAATCAACGTAGTGAAAACCAACCTTTCTTTATAACTCGTTATTTATTAACTGAACCCATCAATCAAAACTTCATTATTGATACATTATTGTTGGAGTATCATTGAGATAATTGAATGTGTCACGTTTTCTAAAGAAACTAAAGAAAATCCATGCAAAGCTCCAACATTCTTGATAATCACTGGGGGAAATGGTTATATTTAAGTAGGTATTTATTATCTCGATCGGAGTGTATAAAATGAGGAAGTAATTACGGCAGACGTGCAGGAAGCAAACACGCATTTAGAAACTGATGATTGCTCCAGAAGTGGTGAACAGAAATGGGAGAAAGTACCATAAGCATTAATGGCCATGCAAATGATTTCTTGTCGGTACCATACACAAACAAATCCGATGACACATTAACACAATTACTTGCAGGTAAAAACAAACACAATCGTGTAATTGTGCCCGAGCAATAGGTAGGTGCTAATGATGACTCTTTTCGTCGTCCTGATTGTGGTCCTTAAGCCCAATTTGCTCGCCCCGCCGCAGAAATCGATCAATAGGTCCATTGCCTCGCCGATGCAATTTAAATTCCTGAAGGCAATTATAAACTTCCAGACCGCAAACTATCGCCTCATTACAGACGATTGCGATCAGTCTGACGTTTCAGTAAGAAAACCGCTGTTTGATTATTGAGAATTGTAAATAGGGAATAGATTAGATATGCAGTTGATGTATCAAGAAAGTATATTAACAAATATATCATTTAATATTAATAATTATTAAGTTTTTCCATGTAAATTTGATTTAAAAAAATACTAATTCATCGAGAGAAAAAAAAAACAGTTTTCTTCCATAAAAGCAAGCTTGCAGGATTTTCCAATATATTTAAAGAATTCCAAGAATTTAGAAAACTTGATTTTAACAGAGCTGGTTGAAACTTTTAACTGTCAAAAAATGGAAAAAAGTGATAGTACTACTAATTAATAACAAGGAAACAAAAGGAATACTTATTCTATACTGCTCGAAAAAAAAATTGGGTCGACACTATGAACGAAAATAACAAGATCAAACAAGGCATAAAAGAAGACTAGAAGATAACCATTGACCCTTTTTACTTTGCTGTATAAAGAACCGAAGTGTTTAAAATTTAGATAAAAGTGGTGTCTTTTTGCATTTCAAAAACTGCTGTAGATTTTGGATTCCAACTTTAAACTGAAATCTTTAACTGATTGAGTTTGTAGGCATTTACTTCAAGTCTTCATTACTCCAAAAACTTTTCAGATCTTTCGACCAAGAATAAAACCTTAAGTTTAAAGTTGGAGCCTCAAATCTACAGAAGTTTTTGAAATGCTAGCAGATACCACTGCCTACTGGAAGTGGGCGTTTACTCAAAACTGTCCTTTACAAATATGGAATTGACACTATGGACTGAATTCAAGATCAAAGATAATGAAAACGAAGACTAGAAGATAGCAGTTAAAAATTTTAATTTCACCTGTATGAAGAACAAGAAAGCATTTTAAAAGGAAAAATTGTCTATCTAAGCTTTTGGATACAAACATACCACTGCCTACTGGAAGTGGGCGTTTACTTAAAGCCATTTTTCTTCCTTTACAAATACGGAATTGACACTAACAACCAACAAATACAAGATCAAACTTGACGAAAAGGAAGATTAGAAGAAAGCCGTTGGAGATTTTAACTTCACCTGTATGAAGAACCAGAAAGCATTTAAGAAAGAAAAATTGTCTATCTGCATCCTAAAGAAAATTTTAGGCTCAAACATTAAACTTAAAGTTTTAGTTTTGTGTCGGAAGATCTGAAAAGCTTTTGGAGTGATTTCGCCTATTGAAGTGAAGGTTTACGAAACCATTTAGTTTATTTTTCGCATTTTTTTACAAATACAAACATTTTTAATGAAAGTTAAAGATAATAATAATAATTTTTGAGGAAGATATTATTTTGTAGCAACTGCAATTACCAAAATTATTATTTAGGAGTCATAGGTGGTTACATTTAAGATCCAGGAAACGTTAACCATCTTCAAGCGTAATCACGTTCATATTTTCCCGCAAATTACGATTTTAGGCGTATTTACTGTCAAATCTAACGGTGATACGAGCTCCGCGGTTCCCACACCTCCAACGGACGGTTCTTCACCACCAATTGCGTTTTGCTCGCTTCCTGCCGAGAGATCGGAGATTACGCAATGTGAATGTGCGCGCGTCCCTTCGCGGAAGTCTTCGTCTTCTATCCACACGCACGCACATCACATGGGAAGTCTGCAGTGAAATGCATAATGGACGCATTTTCATTCACTGTCAACCATAAATCAACAAACCTTCGAAAATAATAAGTTATTCATTGCTTTGACACAATTAATGGGAAGTAAAAGCTATCTGAATAGATTAGACAATTGAAGAATTTTTTTTATGTTAATATAAGATATTAAAAATTTGGCCAACTTTGTCCAAAATTCTAAATATTAGAAATGTTGACGTTAACGTTCTAGATTACACATTATTTATTCATTTAAAATGATTAAAATTTTGTAATAATTTTTATCGTGGCAAAATTAACACAGCACAATCCTCGCTGATGTTTTACTGTTTCGACTGTTGGATAGAGGCCACCCACCCACCCTACATATGCATTGGTACTACAATTACAGAATCTGGTGTAGTTTTCTTAAACAACACTCACGATTGTATTTTTAGTTTTTGAAAACTTAAACAGTATCTGTGGCTTAAGTAAAGCAAATATGTAGGGTGGGTGGGTGGCCACTATCCCACAATCCAATTAATTAACCATCGGCAAGGGTTTTAGGGAAATTAATTAGACAGAAACGAAATAAAATAGATAAGAAAATGTATTATTTTTTCTCGTGGTAAAATAAACACAGCACAATCCTCGCTGATGTTTTACTGTTTGGATTGTGGGATAGAGGCCACCCACCCACCCTACATATTCATTGGTACTACAATTACAGAGTGTGGTGTAGTTTTTCTTAAACAACACTCAGAATTGCATTTTTAGTTCTTGAAATCTTAAACAGTGTCTGTGGCTTAAGTAAAAGAATTATGTAGGGTGGGTGGGTGGCCACTATCCCACAATCCAATTACACAATAAACACAGCACAATCCTCACGGATGTTTTACTGTTTGAATTGTGGGATAGAGGCCACCCACCCACCCTACATATTCATTGGTACTACAATTACAGAGAGTCTCGTGTAGTTTTTCTTAAACAACACTCAGAATTGTATTTTTGGTTTTTGGAAACTTAAAGTGTCTGTGGCTTAAGTAAAGGAAATATGTAGGGTGGGTGGGTGGCCACTATCCCACAATCCAATTAATTAACCATCAGCAAGGGTTTTAGGAAAAATAAATAGAAAAGAAATAAAATAGATAAGAAAATGTTGTATTAATTTTTCTCGTGGTAAAATAAACACAGCACAATCCTCGCTGATGTTTTACTGTTTTGATTGTGGGATAGAGGCCACCCACCCACCCTACATATTCATTGGTACTACAATTACAGAGTCTGGTGTAGTTTTTTTTAAACAACACTCAGAATTGTATTTTTGGTTTTTGAAAACTAAAACAGTGTCTGTGGCTTAAGTAAAGCAAATATGTAGGGTGGGTGGGTAGCCACTATCCCACAATCTAATTAATTAACCATCAGCAAGGGTTTTAGGAAAATTAATTAGATAGAAACGAAATAAAATAGATAAGAAAATGTATTAATTTTTCTCGTGGTAAAATAAACACAGCACAATCCTCGCTGATGTTTTACTGTTTAGATTGTGGGATAGAGACCACCCACCCACCCTACATATTCATTGGTACTACAATTACAGAGTCTGGTGTAGTTTTTCTTAAACAACACTCAGAATTGTATTTTTAGTTTTTGAAAACTTAAACAGTGTCTGTGGCTTGAGTAAAGGAAATATGTAGGGTGGGTGGGTGTCCACTATCCCACAATCTAATTACTTAATCATCAGCAAGGGTTTTGGGAAAATTAATTTAATAGAAAAGAAATAAAATACATAAGAAAATGTATTATTTTTCTCGTGGTAAAATAAACACAGCACAATCCTCGCTGATGTTTTACTGTTTCGACTGTTGGATAGAGGCCACCCACCCACCCTACATATATTCTTTACTTAAGCTAGAGACACTGTTTGAGTTTTTTAAAACTAGAAATACAATTGTGAATGTTGTTTAAGAAAAACTACACTAGACTCTGTAATTGAAGTATCAATGAATATGTAGGGTGGGTGGGTGGCCTCTATCCCACAGTCAAAACAATAAAACATAAGCGAGGGTTGTGCTGTGTTTATTTTACCACGAGGAAAAATAATACATTTTCTTATCTATTTTATTTCTTTTCTGTTTAATTAATTTTCCCAAAACCATTGCTGATGGTTAATTAATTGGATTGTGGGATAGTACCCACCCACCCTACATAATTCCTTTATTAAAGCCACAGACACTGCTTAAGGTTTCAAAAACCAAAAATACAATTCTGATTGTTGTTTAAGAAAAACTACACTAGACTCTGTAATTGTAGTACCAATGTATATGTAGGGTGGGTGGGTGGCCTCTATCCCACAATCAAAACAGTAAAACATTAGCGAGGGTTGTGCTGCGTTTATTTTTCCACGAGAAAAACTAATATAAAATTTTCTTGTCTATTTTATTTCTTTTCTATTTAATTTTCCCAAAACCCTTGCTGATGGTTAATTAATTGGATTGTGGGATAGTGGCCACCCACCCACCCTACATATTTCTTTTACTTAAGCTGCAGACACTGTTTGAGTTTTCAAAAACTAATAATACAATTGTGAGTATTGTTTAAGAAAACTACACCAGGCTATGCAATTGTAGTACCAATTTATATGTAGGGTGGGTGGGTGGCCTCTATCCCACAATCAAAACAGTAAAACATTAGCGAGGGTTGTACTGTGTTTATTTTACTACAAGAAAAATAAATACAAAATTTTCTTGTCTATTCTGATTCTGATTTAATTCCATATAATCTGAAGGTTTGTAAAAAATTCTTTATAGTTTTTAAATTTTTTTATACTAGGATTCTTAAATATTTTGGAGTTTTCACTGTTTTGGTATTGCAATATTTAGAATTAGATTTCTAACACTATTATTTATATCAAAGTTCTTGTGTTTAATAAATGCTGTAATCATTTACTATTAGATCTTTGCAATATTTAAAATTAGTATTTAAGGATAAAAAAATCTAAAGAAAGCTTAAATCTATATAATGGTAGAATTTACTTTATGATTGTGGTGACTGATACTATGTGGGATTTCAATTAAACTATAAATAATCTTACAATTAAGTAGAAACACCAAGCCAAAACCGTGTACAAAACCATAGTGAAGCCAAAATCCGACATCCCGATGAAAATCGTTAGCAAAATATTAAAGACGACGTAAATAATCATCAAAAACATATTCACGCCGAACATCTCGTTGAACAGATCGATTAGATTATAAGTTTTGACCTTGACAACCATCAGCTGATCATCCTTTACGTTAACTGTAGTCACCACGAAACTCTTCTTGCGTACATCGTCGAAATCTCCAGCACCCAATTGACAGCACCAATTTCCCCCAGCAGAATTTCCAGCACGAAGAATTTAACGAGCACGATCATGGAGAGAAAATTGTTTTGGGACGAGTCGTGCAGAAAGGCCATTAGAAGTACCAACATTGTCAAAAATGCCCAAAATCACTAAATCAGATTTTAGAAAGAAATTGCCCTCAATAATTCAAGTATTTTAGAAAAACAACACAAAAACGCCAGTGTATACGCAAGTACGTTGGCATCTAAACTAGCAAAAGTGAAAGGTCGTTGATCCAGGTCTTCAACCAGATGGACAAGAATTACTATTCATCATTGAGGTACAACTAATGCTACTTTAGTAACATGGAACAATCCTTTTGATTAACAAACTTGCCTAAATACACAATAACACAATTGAAGAACCAGATGAACGATCAAACACTATTACTACTATTCATAATAATAATATTACTACAAAATTTAACACTTCTGTTCCTTTTTAGAATATATTTTTCTACATTACATACCAGAATCTTTCCTATAACATACTGTTGTATTACAATATTTTGACCAATATGATAAATTCACAACGAATAAATCATACGACTACTTTGTATATTTTATCGGAACGTTAACTTTTTTTTTGTGTGTGTGCGCAAAAATCTCGTGTTGTTTGTGTTTGTGTCGGCACGTTCGAACATCCATTAGTCATCCTTTCTCTCTCGCTCGCGCTCTCAGCTGATGAACCATGCGGAATAAATTCCCCGGCATCGATCGACCCCACGGCTCGTCGTCGTCGTCGGCGGCTGCTGCTGCTCCTGCACTCTCCGCCAAATTTAATACACTCCGCGAAAATAAACACGTCTCGACGCCTCCTTTCGTCTCGTCTCTGTATTCGATGATTAAGTCGAACCAGACTTGTATTCAAAATGGATGGCATTGTACTACTCCAAGTGGACGTGTCTAAGAGGAAGCACAAAAAAAAAACTGGAACGTCCAAATTTCTTTGTTGAGTGCTTTTGGCGAAATTATCAATAATTAATTAAAACTACACTATAATTAATTTTAAAAAAAAAACAATGTGAATGTCCCTAAGGAAGAACCATTCATCACGCGCCCCTCCCCCCATTGTCTCAAACGGAATTACCAAAGGGTCCACTTCCGGCCTTCCCCTCAACGTATATAAATGAAACGAAGAAGAAAAAAAACCGAAACCGAATTACTACGTCTGTGCGTTGTTTCCTGCAGACAACTCGTGCGGGGAATAATGAAGAGGATCCGCGTTTCCGTTTCTTCTGGCAGATGGATGCGTACGCGTTTTGATACACCTGTCTGCACAGCTCCCCATTTTGACGAACGGCCCACGTTCGCTGGCTGGAGAAATTAAGCGATACTGGGAGAAGGATAGGTTTTGCACGTAACGCTTACATCAAAGGGAAGAAGGGTGAATTATTTATAGCCCGCCTGGTTGATTGATAATATCGTTTCTAGGACCGTATATTAAAAGATGTTTTCATTTTGAGAAACAGGGGCAGGAGGGGATTTTAAATTAATGTTGGTAAAGATATTTCAATCAAAGTAAATTATAGAGAAACTATTTGGGTGACATCTATTGTAACGGGTGTCCAACAATTATGCAGTCCCGGGTGGCGTTGGAATAAAAAATGTAGGTCGATTCTTACATTTTGCAAATAAATGAACTGACATTTTTAATGCACATTTAAGTTATGTTTGACAATTAAAATGTCAGTTCATTTTTTTGGCACATGAAAGAATTGACCTACGTTTTTGATTCCAACGCCACCCGGGACTGCAATAATTGTTGGACACCCGTTATAAACCTTCACTGATCAATTGATTGAAGACCATTAAAGAAAATGATTAGGAAATGAAAGAATCACAATAGTAAATTCAATAGATGAAATTTCTAAGTGTTAAGTCATTTTGTGTCCGAAATGTACATTTGGTAATGCAAATAAAAGTGTGAAGAAAGTTATTAGTGCTTTATTCGTCAAAGATGAAATTTCACAATACAAACAACTGAATAAAACAAAACAAATTCAGGTGACGACTGAAAAAAAGATCTAGAACACATTGTATTAAATTTGTAATACCTAAGCCGACAAAAAAAAAGAACAACAGAGGCACTAATTGGCATTTCCAAGATTTCAACTATTTTATTGTCAATTCTATTTAGTTTTAATTGTATTAAACTAAATTAAAGATTTTCTTTCTTTTCTAAAACATTAAAAGAAAATACAATTGAAGAATATCATTTTTCGCCTCTCCAAAACATTTTCGTTTTTTAGAAATAGTTTCCAAATCTGATCGCTCGTTTAAAGGCTATAACAAAAAATCCATAAAAAAATTGACGTTCGAATTTCCATTTTATGTTATATTTTAATTAATTCGATTCGGGAAACCAATCGATGAAAAAAAATTAAATTCGAACATCTGCTTAGAAGTTATTAACGAAAAACTAAAAAACCATTGAAGATGAATTTTCGTTTTTCACTTTTTCTAAATAATTTAGGTCGTAGCAATCCATTGGAGCAAATAATTTTCAAATCTAATCACTAGTTCGAAAGTTATAACAAAAACATCTTAAAACAAAAAACAATTAAATTTTGAATTTTCATTTTATGTTATATTTTAATTAATTCGATTGGGGAAGTCCATTGATGTAAGAATTTTTTAAATCCGATCATCTGTTTAGAAGTTATTAGCAAAAAACTAAAAAAAAACAATTGAAGATCAACTTTCTTTTTAAAGAAATTTTCGCTTTTTACTTTTTCTAAATCATTTAGGTCGTAGCTATCCGTCGGTGCAAATAATTTTCAAATCTAATGACAAGTTCAAAAGTTATAGCAAAAAAATCTAAAAAAAAAAAAAACAATTGACGTTCGAATTTCCATTTTATATTATATTTTAATTAATTAGATTCGGGAAATCAATTGATGAAAGAATTTTTTTAATCCGATCACCTTTTTAGAAGTTATTAACGAAAAACTAAAAAAAATCAATTTAATTAACTTTCGTCTTTTCATTTTTTCTAAGTATATTAGGTCCTAATGATCCAGTGGTGCAAATATATTTCAAATTTAATTGCTCGATCAAAAAAAAAAATTCGAATTTTTGTTTTTTGTTATATTTTTAATCAATTCGATACAGAAAAACAATTAGTAAAAAAATTCTTAAATCAAATAATTGATGTTGTTAATAAAACAATAAACTAAAATAATTTGTGATTTTATTATACATTGTTTTAAATACTTTATTGTTTGGATCCAATCAAAATCCAAATCAAAATTTTGTTTAATTTTTTTTTTAATTTTCTTAACAAATTTCATTTTTTCATTTCAACTGTTTTTTTATCTTTTAAGCTAATTTAAAAAATGGTTTTGCTTTTTTCTTCTTTTCAAAAAAATCAGTTTCAACTGATTTTAAGCAACTTTGTTTTTTGTTTCAACTGTTTTTTCTTTACCTTAACAAATTTCATTTTTTGATTTCAACTGTTTTTTTTTTAAATCTTTTAAGCTAATTTGAAAATGGTTTTAGTTTTTTTCTTCTTCTTAAAAACATCAGTTTCGGCCGATTTTAAGCAACTTTGTTTTATGTTTCAACTGTTTTTTTTAACGAATTTCATTCTTTAATTTCAACAGTTCTTTTTAAACCTTTTCAGCTAATTTAAAAATGATTTTAGTTTTTTCTTCTTCTTAAAAAACATCAGTTTCAACTGATTTTAAGTAACTTTGTTTTTTGTTTCAACTGTTTTTTTTTCTTCACGGATTTCATTTTTTGAATTCAACTGTTTTTAAGTAACTTTGTTTTTTGTTTCATCTGTTTTTTAAGGAATTTCATTTTTTGATTTCATCTGTTTTTTTTTAAAATCTTTTAAGCTAATTTAAAAATGATTTTATTTTGCTTCTTCTTAAAAACATCAGTTTCAACTGACTTTAAGCAACTTTGTTTTTTGTTTCAACTGTTTTTTTTTTCTTAACAAATTTCATTTTTCTTTTTCAACTGTTTTTTTTTAAATCTTTCAAGCTAATTTAAAAATGATTTTAGTTTTCTCTTCTTCTTAAAAACATCAGTTTCAACTGATTTTGAGCAACTTTGTTTTTTATTTCAACTGTTTTTTTTTTTAAATTTCATTTTTTGTTTTCAACTGTTTTTTTAACAAATTTAATTTTTTCATTTCAACTGTATTTTTAAATCTTTTAAGCTAATTTAAAATTTATTTTAGGTTTTTTCTTCTTCTTAAAAACACCAGTTTCAACTGATTTTAAGTAACTTTGTTTTTGTTTCAACTGTTTCTTTTTTTTCTTAACAAATTTCATTTTTTGATTTCAATTGTTTTTTTAACCTTTTAAGCTAATTTAAAAATGGTTTTAGTATTTTTCTTCTTTTTAAAAACATCCGTTTAAACTGATTTTAAGCAACTTTGTTTTTTATTTCAACTGTTTTTTTTTAACAAATTTCGTTTTTTTTAAATCTTTTAAGCTAATCTAAAAATGATTTTAGTTTTTTTCTTCTTAAAAACATCAGCTTCAACTGATTTTAAGTAACTTTGTTTTTTGTTTCATCTGTTTTCTTTTTCTTAACGAATTTCATTTTTTGATTTCAATTGTTTTTTTAAATCTTTTAGGCTAATTTGAAATTTATTTTAGGTTTTTTCTTCTTCTTAAAAACACCAGTTTCAACTGATTTTAACTAACTTTGTTTTTTGTTTCAACTGTGTTTTTTTCCTTAACAAATTTCATTTTTTGATTTTAACTGTTTTTTTTAAATCTTTTAACCTAATTTAAAAATGATTTTAGTTTTTTTCTTCTTCTTAAAAACATAAGTTTCAACTGATTTTAAGAAGCTTTGTTTTTGTCTCATCTGTTTTTTTTTTTCTTCACAAATTTCATTTTTTGATTTCAACCGTTTTTTTTTTAAATCTTTTAAGCTAGTTTAAAAATTATTTTTGTTTTTTCTTCTTTGATTTTAAGCAACTTTCTTTTTTGTTTCAACTGTTTTTTTAAGGGAATTTCATTTTTTGATTTCATCTGTTTTTTTTTAAATCTTTCAAGCCAATTTAAAAATGATTTTAGTTCTTTTCTTCTTCTTAAAAACATCAGTTTCAACTGATTTTAAACAACGTGGTTTTTTGTTTCAACTGTTTTTTTTTTAACCAATTTCATTTTTTGATTTCAACTATTTTTTTAATCCTTTAAGCTGATTTAAAAATTATTTTAGTTTTTTTCTTCTTCTTAAAAACATCAGTTTCAACAGATTTTAAACAACTTTGTTTTTTGTTTCAACTGGTTTTTTTTCTTAACAAATTTCATTTCTTGATTTCAACTGTTTTTTTTTTTTAAATCTTTTAAGCTAATTTAAAAATGAATTTAGTTTTTTTTTCTTAAAAACATCAGCTTCAACTGATTTTAAGCTACTTTGTTTTTTGTTTCAACTGTTTTTTTTTCTCTAAACAAATTTCATTTTTTGATTTCAACTGTTTTTTTTTTCTTGACAAATTTAATTTTTTTGATTTCAACTGTTTAAGTTAATTTAAAACTGATTTGTTTTTTCTTCTTCTTAAAAACATCAGTTTCAACTAATTTTTAGCAACTTTGTTTTTGGTTTCAACTGATTTTAAACAACTTTGATTTTGTTTCAACTGTTGTTTTTTTTTTCATGATAAATTTCATTTTTTGTTTTCAACTGTTTTTTTTAGGGTTAATGATTTTAGTTTTTTGCTTCATCTTAAAAACATCATTTTCAACTGTTTTTTTAATTCATTTTTCAGTAAGTATAAAACGTTTTTTTCCATTTTTAAAAAATCAAATGTTTATTTCAAGTTTTATTTGAAAATTCAAACTACTCATAAGCCATTTTAAAACCATTTTTTCTTATAGTTTTCATCTGTTTCGGTAAAATTTCAACTGTTTTAAGCAGATTTTAAAATGTTTTTGTTTAAAACTGTTTTTTTTTTCTTTCAATCGTCATTTTTAAAGAAACATTTTTTTTAATTTTACATTTAAAGCTATGCAGATCTCAAACTGATCTTTCATATAGTTCTCCAATATATTTTTTTAAAGCTAATTTCAATTGTTTCTTTTATGTGTATAATTTCAACTGTTTTAAGCAAATTTTACAATGCTTTTTTTATTTTTTAGACATTATTAACTACTTTTTCTAACACAAATTCAACTGCTTTCTTTATGTACAACTATTTTCAAGACAGTTTATTTTTTAGGAAGGTGTCAACTGTTTAGATAGGATGAAAAAAGAAAGTTCGCTTTTCGATTGTTTTTCTATTTATTGGTTATAACTTTTAAACAGATGATCAGATTTAAAAAAATCTTGTTGCAATGAATGTATCTTATTGAAAGTGTTCAGATGGCGTAAAAATTTAAGAATCGTTATTCAATTGTTTTTCGGTTTTTTAATGATAACTCTTGAAAAAATGTATGGATTTGAAAAATTCTTCAGCCAATTGATTTCTAATGTCGAATTTTTGTAGATAATATGAAAAATAAAAATTCGTAGGCAGAAAGACCTCTGGTCGATAGCCTTTTGACAAATTAATACATTAACTCCTCATTCATTATTTCAATGTAAATATGTACAAAAATTTGTCAATAAATATATGTTACTACTAAAAATTCGTATTTCATTTGTTTATTATTTAATCGGTCATAACATTTAAACGGAGGAGAAGATTTTAAAAATTCTTGCGGCAATAAATTTATCTTATTGAAAGTGTGAAAGATGGCGTAAAAATTTAAAAATCGTTATTCAATTGTTTTTCGTTTTTTCTAATGATAACTACTGAAAAATTGTTCGAATTTGAAAAATTCTTCCACCAATAGATTGCTATGGTTGAATATATGTAGATAGGATGAAAAAAGACAGTTCGCTTTTCAATTGTTTTTCTATTTATTGGTTATAACTTTTAAACGGATGAGCATATTTAAAAAATTCTTGCGGCAATAAATTTATCTCATTGAATATGTTGAGATGACGTAATCTTTTAAAAATCGTTATTCAATTGTTTTTTTGTTTTTTAATGATAACTCTTGAAAAAATGTTTGGATTTGAAAAATTCTTCCACCAATAGATTGCTATTGTTCAATATATGTAGATAGGATGAAAAAAGAAATTTCGATGTTCAGTTATTTTTCTTTTTATTGGTTATAACTTTTAAGCAGATAATCAGATTAATAGAATTCTTGCTTCAATAAATTTATTTGATTGAATATGTTTAAATGGCGTATAAATCTAAAAATCGTTATTCAATTGTTTTTAGGTTTTTTAATGATAACTCTTGAAAACAAGTTTGGATTTGAAAAATTCTTCCACCAATTGATTGCTATTGTTGAATATATGTAGATAGGATGAAAAAAGAATGTTCGATGTTCAATTGTTTTTCTTTTTATTGGTTATAACTTCTAAATGGAAGAGCAGATTAAAAAAATTCTTGCGGCAATAAATTTATCTTATTGAATATATTCAGATGATGTAAAAATTTAAAAATCTTTATTCAATTGTTTTTTGGTTTTTCAATGATAACTCCTGAAAAATTGTTTGAATATGAAAAATTCTTCCACCAATTGATTGTTATTGTTGATATAAATTGGATGAAAAAAAGAAAGTTCGATTTTTAATTGTTTTTCTATTTTTATTTCATATTTTAAATTTTATTTAATAACTTGCTCGCAATACAATACGTATAGTATGATTCATTGCGTGAACAAACCACAACATAACATAATAAATACGTGGAAGCTGACATGAGCGTCACGAAAAATAAAAAAATAAATCATTCCCACCAAACATGTGTCGACGTGATCAATAAAACATGTATTTTGAACAAAACAAGATAGCAATAATAATCCTTAAGAGGATTCATTGGATATGGTTTTTCCAAAACCACAATTAGTGAGAAATTACATTGGAATTTTAGAATTTTTTTTTTTTTCGCAAAGCCATAACACAAATAAAAAATTTATAAAACTTTTCAAAATATGTTACATGCTCCTGTTGTTCTATAAAATCTTCTATATTAAACCTTTAATTTTAGCAGACTGTTTTCTTAAACAGTAATTATTGTTAACAGTCCCGAACCGGTTTCGATCTATTTTGGATCTCATCAGTGTAGCGCAGTTGGAGACAGGAATTTACTTTGGAGTATTTAACTATCTGGGTTAATGGTACCTTCAGGGAAATATCACAGTTGTTTTCATTTGCATTCATTTAGGGATATTTTACATAGTTTCGAACTGGAATTTTGTAATTGTTCTAAAATATATAATGCTACGATGCTATAATTATGAATTCGAAAATTATGCAAAACAAATACATAACCTAACATACGTCATTTTGGCTAATGGTTAAAATGTGGGATGAAACGTACCAATGAAAATATTTTATAGTAGAAGTTCTACAAAATGTTGTAGATGAAATTGCAGGTGTGGATCAATTATTACTACAGATGACCTTCGAAAAATATGCGATGAATTAAATAATGGCATGTTACAAACACGATTTAAAAAATTCCGAACGTGTCTCGTGATGCAATCTAGGATTGCGACAATTCCCCATTTACAATTTTCAATCCGGACACGTGCTGTTTATTTGCAGCATTGCGACGCAATTAATCGGATGGAAATCATTACCGGCGGTCCATTGTTGTAGGAGCTGGATGGTGCGTGGGTGTCGGGGCAGGCCCAAAAAAAAAAAACTATTACAGATGCATATTTTTCGAATTAGACTTTCAAAACTACTGTACGAATTCGTGACAGCTACAACCTACAGCCAAAAAAGATTACAGGTTATGCCAAGGTTACAACAGGATGTGAATATCTTAAAATATAAGAATGCAATTGCTTTCTGATAAAATTCTTCTCGAAAATACTTAAATTATTATATTGAATTGACGAGGCGGATACATGATGAAACTCCATAACATATTGAAATACAATTATTATTTGTTTTGTTCTTTATTCCCGAAATATAAAAAGCAACCCTCGTATATTTAAATGAATTGGCACATATAGGTTTTATTTTCAAGTATAATATATAAAAGACTTTTTTTATGATTGTGTAAATCTCATTGCTTTTACCTTTTTGTACATTCAGACAGTCGACATCCATATGACCATACTTATACCAAACATATAGTCCATCCGTTGGATCTTCCGTCCTACGTCACAAAATATCGCTTGGAGAAACGACACAAAAACATTCAGTCTGATAAAGTAAACCAAATGCGTTAGAAAAAGATCGCACTGTAAAACTTTCGTCGTTTTTTGAAGCGATAGTTTGTGACGTAGGACGGAAGATCCAACGGATGGACTATACATCTTTTGTTAAAATAAATATTTGAAAGTGTTATCGTATTTCATTTATGATTTATGATTTTATGAACTTTCAACAACTAACAGCCTCAACTATTCAGTTATATGACCATACATAATCTACAAGCAACAAATAAACTGGTAACATGAAAAACGACAGATTACAGACTCATAAAGAAGTGATTTCCCTTGGATATTGAAATTCGAATTGATAGATCTATCATTCTAGGTCAACCGAATGTGGGCTAACGCATATAAAACCGGATCGTTACTTACGATTTTGCAGAGATGGAGCCTCCGAGCTTCAAAGATCCGTGACGTAACCGTTGCCCAATCGTAAAAATCGCATTCAAAACTAACGATTCGTTGAAGCAATCGGGTTATAATTGCGGCGTAATAGGGGAAAATTGCGCTAGGTCGAGAATCGATTAATGTCACACATACTTACAGCACGAATTATTTTAATAAACTCTACAATTATTAACTTTCTTAATGAGTAGAATCAACAGTTTTAAATCATTCTGGAACGAAATACATTATGTAACCGTGTTTAAGAGGTAATTATGGATATTTTAATGAACGAATGGTTTTTGAATAATTCAAATAACGGGTGTCCAACAATTATTGCAGTCTCGGGTGGCGTTGGAATAAAAAACGTAGGTCGATTCTTACATGTTGCAAATAAATGAACTGACATTTTTAATCCACATTTAGGTTATGTTTTACAATTAACATGTCAGTTCATTTATTTGGCACATGTAAGAATCTACCTACGTTTTTTATTCCAACGCCACCCGAGACTGCAATAATTGTTCGGTGTCCAGATAAGAATTTACAAGACTATTCCACTCCTATTGTATGTAGCCAATGAAAATGAGGCATGTGATATTTTTTCGCCAATCACGTCAATTTATAAGTGAATAAACACCAAGTTGCTGTTTAATCACCTGAATAACCTGAAGTTAGCTATTTCCCGACAAATGAATTGAATTAGCCTTGATAAAAAAGCGAAAAACGTTGTTTCTACGTATGTCAGTTGCAAGTAGGTTATAAAATCAAAAGGTTTGGTAACACTTCATCATCCATAATAAATGCGACGGTGACAAGTTCTGCACCAAAAAATCAAACAAACGAGATCGTGTGTTTGGAAACGATTTGAAGAAATCGGCGCCGATAAAAACTACCAGTTGTTAGCAAAACTTTAATGGAAACTCTTGCCGCGATTATGATGACTGGGCGTATAATATAAAGAAGGTAAATGCAAATGATTATAAGGGAGGTGTTATTTAATCAATGTCGAATTTTTCGACCAAAATACTGCAGAAGATATATCATAAAAATTTTAATATAAACATTGAACCATTCACCGATATTCGTTTCAAGTCGTGGAATAGTCTTTCCAAATACCATTCGTGATGACAATTAAATCGGAATAAATTTTGTTTTTCGCGCATTTAAGTTTGTTGCTTAATCGCGATTTTTATTCGAGCAACTGATTAAAAAAATCACTCGCCTGGCGGCTCGTGATTTTTTCGTGACAGTTGCTCTCATTTAAATCGCTAAGCAACAAACTTTCATGCAAAAACAAAATTTATTCGAGTAAATTGCCATCACTTATGGTATTACTTGTGAAAATACCATCACATCAAAAAAGTTTTTAATAGTAGGCCTTGATTAGTGCACCAATGATGATAAGAGTTAATTAGTTTGAGGTTGTAAATATTTTCATTAAAGTCTGTTTCCAAAAAAATATTTGTACAAAAACTTAAAACATGTAGCGGTAGTCCAATAAAATGAACATCAGAATATGTTCAAGATGTGCAACAGGTAATATGAAAGATTTGGATTTGACTGCCAAAAAATATTAAAGAAACTTCAATCACCAGATATTTATATAATTAATTGAGTGCTATCAATGATTTCTCAAAGTGTTTCAGGTAAAACTTGGTTTACTTTTTTGTATAAATATAAAATATATAAATAAACCTTTATTTGGCATAATTTTCTTGCATTCTATTTTACACTCGCAATTCACTGTGCCCACACACTAAAATAAAATCCCCTTCTCCATTTTCTACTGACCACCACCTAGGTACACTTCCCTGTCCTCAATTGCACCAACTGCTTGCACACATCTTTCCCACTGCCACTTTCTCCCGGACATATCCTCTTTATACTCTCTTTCCCCTTCCTGTTTATCTTCTCCCTCACTTCTTCACACTCATTCATCCCCCTTCTTCACTTCCACATATGAATCTTGCCAGCAACCGGACATCTTCTGGCTTGTTCCTTTTTGAAGTAGAGAGGCAGTATTGCGAACACGTGCAGCTCTTGGTAATTCGGGTTGTCGCTACTTCTGAATTGGATCAAATCATTGACCAGAACACTTAGGCCTCACTAGGCCCGTTGTGTCCCCCTGGCTGAGGCAGCCCTCCGTTGTTCTATCACTCATTTAGCCACCCAAAGTGACGAGCAAAGGACAGCATAACGCTTGGAGGGGTATCCCTAGTGTTGGCCATATTCGGCCAGAGCTCCCCTAACATGGGCTCTCTAAGGTGAGCGAGAGCTGGGCAAGTGATTAATACATGTTCCACTACCTCGTCCTCTTCTTCACATTCTCTACATATGGGGGTTTCACCAGACCCATAGTAAAAAAGTGTTTCCTTAGCTGACAGTGCCCATAAGGATACCTGTAAGACTCAGATTCCCCCGGGACAGTCGCAGATAGTATTCAGTTGTTTTCAGATTGGGTGAGTGCATTGCTTCCTTGGCCTGTCTGCAGCCTGAGGTGTCGTCCCAACGTTGCTTTAGCGTCTTGAGAGTGTTCTGTTTGAGGATGTCAGTGAGGCATTTCGGTGAGGGCCAATCCAGCCCGCGCCAGCTCGTCTGCCTTGTTGTTGCCTTCTTCATTCTTGTGTACCTTGACCTAGCGCAGCTCAATACTATTTGATTGTGGTTGTAGCTACTTTTCTAAATTTTGGCCTGCCTCTCCTGCAATTCAACCTCTCGTAACCTATCCGCCACCTCGCTCTCTATCCTCTTCCCCCGTGCCACCTTCTCATCGAATACAGTTGATGACCACCCCGCCCTGACATACAACTCGCTCGTCTCATTCATCCACCTTTCCTCACCCGCTCTCTAAGACACGCACCCAATGCCTCTCTAACTCTCAAATTCTCTAACACTCCTGCAACACTATATAGTTCGGTGTGGACCTCTCCAGCCCTAATATAGTTTTCAAATACTGCATTTGTAACCTTTCCAATTTCACATGACCACTCACTCACCAAATGTCTGCTGCATAAAATACTATTGACCCAACACATGCACCCCACCATACCATTTGCATACTCACGTTCCTCTTCAAATCTTCCTCATTCCCTCTCCTTCCTGCATTCTTATATATCATTAATTTGGTTTTTCTCACATTCACCATTATCCGTCTTTTTTTAAAGTACCCTTCCAATCTCCTCTTCAACTCTCTCATTTCACTGATCGTTTTCGCCAACACTACAACACCGTTCGCATATGCCAAATTCGATACTTTCTTCCCTCCCACTACTGCTCCCCCTGGCTGCCCCAGCTCCAACATCTTCTCCATATCTGCCACATACAGGTTGAACAGTAATGGGCTCAATGGGCACCCTTTCCTTACCCCTCTCTTACCTGAAAACGACCAGAAAAATGCTCACCCAAAATAACTCTACACCACATTTCCTTGTATACTTCACATATTCACTCCATCACCTGCTTCGACACCCCGTTCCCTTTCAAACATTCAATCATAAACTTTTTAAACATCTGCCTTTAAGTCTACAAACAATAAAGACATTTGTTCTTTTTTCATCAACTCTCTCTATCTCAATCAACCAGTTCAGTATAGCTATCTGGTCAATCGTGTAATGTCCCTTTCCGAACCCTCTCTGAATTTCCGGTAGCATCCTTTTTCTCTTCTACTTCCACCTCCAACCTATCCTTCACCATTATCATTATTACTTAATATAGGCCATCCATTCCCGATATTCCCTTATAGTTTTTTGGATCCCTCTCATATCCTCCCTTATAAAGGGTGGGCCAGATACAAGTTTCTTCTTAAAAATGCAATAAAATGTACAAAATTATTATTTTTTCCATGTATTAGGACTTTGTTAGTAAGAGCAAAGATTCCCGTTAATTATGGAACAAAACTTCGTTCAAGTGGCTTCCTCGGCTGACTTCACAGAAACGCATTCTGTCACTCCAATTTTCCGAAACTTTGCTGATGGTTTCGGGTTGTAGCTCACGGATTGCTTAGATGATATTGGCCTGAAGTGCTTAAATCGTTTCTGAATTGTTGGCATAACATCGGTCCTTCACGGTTCCCCCAAAAAAAATCCAAAGGGGTCAAATCGCAGTTCCGAGGCGGCCAATTGACATCGCCAAGACGGCTGTTAACACGATTTGGGAATTTGGTGCGGAAAAGATGGTTTGTGGCATGGGCTGCATGAACCAGAGGTTTTCCAAATCCATGTCTTCAATTTCAGTGAAAAAAAGTCGGATAACATGGCTCTGTAACGCTCACCGTTGACCGAAACGTTGTTCTCAGCCTCATTTTCGAACAAAAATGGTCCAATGATGCGACCACTCCTCAATCCGCACCAAAGTGTCACTCTCTGTAGATGCACTGGCTTCTCGACAATAACGTGCGGGTTTTACGAGCCCCAGATGCGGCAATTTTGTTTGTTAACATATCCGCCAAAATGAAAGTGCTCGTCAGAAAAGTTGATTTTTCGCCCAAAATCGTTGTCCAATTCAAGATGGCCGTGCGCCTTCAATTGCTGAGTCAATTGAACCTTGTAAGCGAATAATCCAAGATCTTTGTGAAGAGTTCTCCTCAGGCTAGTGCGTGAAATCTTGAGCTGTTGAGATCGACGGCGGTTTGATGTTCGTGGATTGAGTCTCACACTCTCGGCTACAGCAGCCACATTCTCGTCTGTGCGCACCGTACAAAGGTAAGGACTATGAGTGTTGTTCACTAGCATGCCAGTTCACGAACTTTTTGCACAAATTTGCGTACAGCAAAAACTTCTTTTCAAAAAACGCACTGTTTGGGCTACACAGCACTCACTTTGGAAATAAGTTTTCAATATTTCCCAACGTTGTACAAGCGTAAAGCGACTCATTTCGTACCGCGGAGGTATGACACTGACTTTCTGTCAGGAAAAAGCTGTCAGTGTCAAAATAATCTATGATTTAAAAAGAAACCACTAGATGGCCCACCCTTTAAATCGGCACAATGATCCCTTGATCCATTAACTTGATAGTTGTTTTCTCCTCTCCATAAATTGTTCAGAAGCATCAGCATTTTCTTCTTTCTTTCTAAGCTGCTTACTTCTGCCTGTATCCCATCCTTCATTTGCCGAAGTGCCCTTTCTAACTCTTCCATACTAAAATATTTTTTCCCATCGAAAACCCTTCTCTCTGCCACCACCCTCCATCCGGTTGCTCTCGTTCCTAACGGTTATTCAAAGTGTGCCTTTCATGTATCAATGTTTATACTACCTCCTTTTACGTTCCTAGCCTACCCCCTTTCCTTCAAGTAACTACATAAGTATTTTTTATTATTTACCTCCCTCACTATCTTCATCTCTTCTCCCACCCATTTGTCCTTCTTACAATTGCACTCCACTCCAAAGTTACTTTTTGTCTGTTTCACCTCCATCTCTCCAAGCCTTTATTGTCTTTCTTAGAGCTCTTTTGGCTTCCCTACACCCTTTATCAAACCACATGCCATTCCCCTACAGACTCTGTTCCTTCTCGTTATCGCCTATTTCACCCAGTTCTTACTGTTACCACGTTTTGAAAACTCATCTCCTTTATTTTGTCTTTATTGTCCTGTTGGATCTGCACCAGCCCAGTCATACAATATTGATACTATCTTCTCTCTTCCTCCCAACTTCACTATATGCGAAAATGATTAGATCCACACCTGTTCTTCGCCCTAAATTCCCTCACATCGTCTCTATCATCAGTCACCAGGACATAATCTAATACTGAGGTCCCTTAGCCCTAAATACGTCATCTCTCCCTCCGATCGATCCATTCAGCACTTCCAAACCTCGCTCGATCCATTCCACTCATTCTTTACCTGTCGTCCCATTCTTCGACCTTCTCCCCTCTCCTTTGTCGTCCTTCTTGATTCACACCTTTTGTGTCTTGGTTCCCTGTTCTTGCATTCCAACCCCCTCCCTTCCTGCTTGCTCCCCTTTCATTAGAGTCTTCTCTATCGTATACGTAAATTTAAAAAAAAGTGCGGTTACGAATCATGTTTTTGTAGAAAATCTTCTACTCTCAAAAGATTAGATGTATTAGGTTTACATTTATTTATTTAATCATTTTCCCTTCTACCTTTCAGTGTAGGGTGTACATATGAATATTAATTGGTTTGTTCGAGCACTGATTGGAAATTCATATCATACATCGACCGGAATTATTGGTAATCGGATCGAACAATGTCTGTGTTGCAAGACGTCCTAGCCAAGACTCTTTTGTATTGGAAGCAATGTTTTTACCTGGCGTTATCATGCAACAATTTCACTGGAAGTTCTCCTTTGCCAGTTTTCGTTTCAATTATTGACTCAATCGGATTAATTGACGCTGGTAGCAGTCCGCAGTATATATTTCACCCACATGCAACAACTAATAATAAAGGCAGTTCTTCATATCTCAACAAACGCAGAGAAGAACCTTCTTTCCGAAACGATTGAATTGTACGAGCGATTATAATGATCTGGAGAAATTTACCCATGACTTTTTGGGATTTTGAATTGTCATAAAGTATCAATTTTTCATTCCACAAGAAACACTTTCGAAGCTGTTTATTGAGCAGAGAAATTCACGCTGCTTCTCGTTTGTTTTTGTTGATTTCAATTAGTTGATGAGGAGTCCATTCCCTTCATTCTGGATCTTACCCAAGTGACATAAGCGTTTGAAATCAATTGCTAGGTTGCTCTCAGCTGTTCTGCAAGCTCTTACTGCATATTTTTACCGAATTTTTAGCGAGAAACTTTTCGTTGTCGCACTTTCTAGGGCCTTTAGCCCGTTGTTTATCGTTTAGACTGAAATTACCGCTTTAAAACAAGTAAAACTAATATTCACACACATCGTACAATACAACACCTTCGCTGAGAAGATATTATATTGTCCCAACATTATTTCACATTAAACTATATAGCAAATATTAACAATCCAAATTTGCTTACAAATTTCGTATCTGTGTTCTTAATTTACTTGTCGTGACGAGAGCAAAAAAATAATCGTCTCATTTAGTTTGGAGCATCATCTGAAACAAACAACGCCTTCTTGCTCAAGAAGCGCAACATCAACAAGCCTTTCAGTACTGAAAACCGAAACCTGACCAATCTGAGCGCCTACAGGTATAATGGATTGATTCACAAGAAGTCCATCTCCGTCACTGCTGCTCCGGACAAGAAGGGATTCAGTATGTCCTACAAAAAGGCTAAACAACAATACAGGCCCAAGAAGAACATCGTCAAGAGGACCATGAAGTCCGGCCCACGCCATTCCCTTCTCAAACTGAAACGCTTGATGGATAAGAACAGATACCGTACAGATTTGACAAAGACCGCCCTCCGCAGAGCCAGCGCAGTCCTCAGGTCGCAGAAGCCGGTGCCTGTTAAGAAGCAGAAGGCCATGAAGGCCGAATAATTTTTTTATATGTTTAAGTTCTAATTTAATACTGTTTTCTTTTGCCAAAAGTATCGCACTAATAAGGCCTCCCCTAAATATTCGACCTCTCTATAGGTCAAAAGTATTAAATTTAAAAAAAAAACATTCATCCAAAACTCATTAACCTAAACATTTGATTCTATCTTTAGCTTTTCACAATGAAGTCCAATAACGTGGTGATGATCTTGGCAGCGACATTGGTGTAGTTAGGATTACGCTTCGGTGTACCTGTTTATTTTCTTTATTTTTTTATTTTTATTACAACAAGGTCGCAAAACCTACGTTTACGTGCCATAATTCAAGGTTCGAAAGACCGTGTCGTTCAACCTTAAAATCTATTTAACCACATTTATTTTTAATTCACTTCTAAGTTCTGAAATTCTATCGTAAATAGTAATCTCATTATTAATTTGATTGTAAACGTAGGTTTTGGCTGTTAATTGTTGAAAGTTCATTTTAAATTTGATGTAACTAAAACACAAACTTTCAAAGAGTAGAATGTTTGAAAGTTACAACGCTTAACAGTGAATCTTACTATTGTTGGAAACTCAAATTTATGTAGGATGGGATGGTTGCATTTAACTACTTCTCTATTTCAAAGATTCCCATTGAACACCAAAAGAAAAACAACCTTGCATTGTGTTAAAAATAAATTGTGGCTACTAGCAAAAAATATTTAAATACCAGACGAAACAATTTTATTGTGAAATTTCTTTTGCAAAATTGGCGTTTCTTGGTTTAGAGTTTTGTGGAAAACCAAGAGGGTGAGGGTAATGAAAGTTTCAATGTATATGTAGGGTGGGTGGGTGGCCTCTATCCCAACCTCCAATCTTTAAAACATAAGCGAAAGATTCAATCAATGTGCCTTTTGTTTTATTCTGTAAGGCAACAGTTTGAGTTTTCGGAAAATTAAAAGAGTGAGAGTAACAAAACCTTCAATGCATATGTAGGTTGGTGGGTGGCTCTAGTCTTTTTTTTAAAGAAAACCGTTGGCTTTATTATAATAACTAGAGGATGTGATTAGTAGCCACTCACCCTTCATATCAATAGAAATGTACAGCAAATTATAGATTTAAACTTCTAGAGAAAATAAAAGTAGACAAATATTTCCATAGTTTATGGAAATTCAAAGGAGTGACTGTGAGTAATTTAAATTTTAAGCCAAAGGTAGGTTATATGGGTGGTTTATATATCATCCTTCAGTTTTTTAAAGATACACCTGTTTTAATCAATGCATATTTTTATTTTTAAATTCAAAATCACTTATGATAAATTAATTACAGTTTGGATTAAAATCCAAAACCTTTCACTCTAAACAAACCTTTTACTTTTAACTACAACGCTGTTTTGAAATTCTTAAAGTTAACATTAAGATTACTGTCACTATTTTGGAAACTAAAACAGTAACAGTGACTAAGGTACTCTTCTATCCTACCCTCCAATCATTAAAACATTTCAGTGAAATTTAATAAATTAATTGAATAATTCAAACATATTTAATTTCATGCATTATTTTCTTGGCTTAAAATTAATTGTCCTAGCGTACTCTTGACCTACCTCAATGAACTATGCATTAACCTAACATACACGTGCGCTCCCAACTTCATCTGGTTTAACCTTGACCTGCCTCAAATATATTAAGATTGTGATAGGTCAAGAGTACGACAGGGTAATACAAAATATGTTAAGGTAGGTCAAGAGTACGCTCCGTCTATGCGTTGATTATTAACGCTAGATTAATGGATTTTTCATTGAGGTAGGTCAAGAGTACGCTAGACAATGCTATTGAGGAAGGTCAGGAGAACGCTAAGAAAATATCATAAGATATTTAAGGTAGGTTTGGAGGATGATGGGCCTTTTATTCGATATCGAATGCAGATTTCAAATTACTAAAAACTTTATATATAAGGTGCTGCTTAAAAGCATATAAACTCGTTCGAGCTTGGCAAGTTATTACCATATAATTCTTCTAACTTTTCTTTCTAAATACAAACTGACATACCCAGACATAATATATTTTATTAATATTACGTTAAATGAATTAATTTCCATAATCGTTTCACAACAAATACGTTTATAATATCGAACACACTTATATAGAGTGTGGTGCTTTATTACATATTGCAATTGTACTAGGAAGTAAATGCCGTATATTATATGATAAGTAATAAATTCAGTCTATAATTAAAACGTTTTAAAGTTTTTATCTATAGAATTTGTTGGTAGAACATGTCACCAAAGTAGGACGCGCTCCAATTTAAATTGTAGTGTTCGCGTGGAAAGGTGGATATTTCAGGCGTGGATCGATGGAAGCCGAAAGTGATTGTTACTATTTATAGTGGATTCCGTACGCCGGGTCCTACCATCATCGTGGGTGTGCAAGCGAAGATAAGACTCGAGGAAGTTATTCTTGACCTATAGCGTCTACACGAAAATTGAATCATCCGGACACAGGCGACCCTGACCTTTGACCATAGCAAGTGTGAACGAAAAGCTAATTTATAATCAGTTGTAATTAATTTGTTATTATTTATAAGAAAGAAATTAAAAGAATCATGAATTGTTTATATGTGTGGATAAAATCAAAGACATATCATATAGTAGTATAACCTTAGAGCGTATAGAAGTAACAAAAGTACATGAGATTAATAATAACTAATTCAGAAAGTTCAAAAGTTTAAACAGAGCAACTTAAATATAAAATGTGTGTTATGTCTAAAGAAAGAAAGATCTATACTTTACTGTAAGTACTTTATTTATATTTGATTATCTGACCTATCTAAGACTATGTCAATAACATCAATAAACATTATAAATTATGAAAAAGAAGCTTTTGACAAGCATAATTACAATATTGTGTTACATGTTCAAAAATAAATGGATCAACCATAATAGGAAAGAAATAATATCATTTTCAATGCCAATATTCAAAGATCAAAGTCAAAAAAGGTGAATCAAGATGAAAGTGCTAGTAGAAAAAGTCGCTTGTATAGAAGGATTGTGTATGTGAAGATGTTAAAGATTCTGAATAAAGATTTTAAAGACCTAAAAGAGTCTGAAGATCTTGAAGTTGTGATACTTCCATAAATCCCAGCACTGCCAAAAATCTTTGATTACTGGTAATCTTAAAGGAAGATAGTGCTATTAGTTTCCAGTAACTTTTCTAGTAGCACGATCTTCCTTTAAGACTACCAGTAATCAAAGATTTTCGGCACTGCTGTGATTTATGGAAATATCACAACCTCAAGATCTTCAGACACTTTTAGGTCTCTAAAATCTTTATTCAGAATCTTTATCATCTTCATAAACACAACCCTCCCGATTAAAAAAACATAGAAGTAGAGGAATTTTGATAGTGTTAGGATTTATGGAAATATCACAACCTCAAGATCTTCAGACACTTTTAGGTCTTTAAAATCTTTATTCAGAATCTGTAACATCTTCATAAACACAATCCTCACGATTTAAAAATCATAGAAGTAGAAGAATTTAGCTAGTATTAGGATTTATGGAAATATCACGACCTGAAGATCTTCAGACTATTTTAGGTCTTTAGAATCTTTATTCAGAATCATTCATAGAAGTAGAAGAATTTTGAAAGTGTTAGGATTTATGAATATATCACAACCTCAAGATCATCAGAATCATTTAGGTCTTTAAAATCTTTATTCATAATCTTTATCATCTTCATAAATACGTTACGATTTTAAGAACATAAAAGTATTATGGACAAGCTAAAACAATCTGTGCCTGTTAGGTTTTTCCAGAAAATATTGTATGTCATATTTTCTCATGTTATTGATCTTAACATTTTGTATTAACCCAAAAAAATATTCCACGCTCGTCAGTTCAGTTCTAGATAATTGAAGGTGACCCCTTTACACGTTATGTAAATCCGTCCTCTTTCGCCATCGCGTTAAATCACTCTTCGGCATACTAATTATCCATCGGCGTTGCATAAGAGCCGCTTGCTTCTTCGATGTGAAGTTGTCTCAGGACGGGGATTGTTTCTCGGTATCGCGTGTCCGTGGATGTGCGATCGGCGTCACGAGGAAATTGTGAGGTGTCCGTATGATGGCCACCACCGAACAATGAGTATTATGTGGAAATTAGTTGCCTCCTTCGTATCTCGAAGAATCGGCGTGCTTAATTACCATTAAATTAAATTGCCGCGCCGCAACGAGAGAACGCCCGCTGGGTGTAGTGGTAGTAGTAGTAGTTGATGCCACAGACTCGACTAGGAATTTAATATCGAAGGTTAGGACAATAAATAAAATTCACTTTGTTGTTATCACACATATCATAATATCGAAGGTATTAACGTGATTTATTTATTAATAATATTATACCTAATGATGATTAATAAAAACCTTTGAACTATCAATACTCATTATACTAATACTTCACTATTACATTTGTAGAAAGCAATTCAAACTTTGATTCATTGCTTCCCTGTTAAAAGTCATGGATCGGTTTCGAACTATTTTGAATCTCATCAGAGTAGAGAAACGATATTTTACTATTTACTTTTTATGACTCTAGGTAAAGATAGTATCGATATATTTTGAAGCGTCAAATTGACTAAAACCTCTCACTTATTGTGGAGACTAGTACTAGAACCATAGACTTACTCTAGTTCGTCATCGGCGAAAAAATCACAACAGGGTAGTGAACAAAAACACGATATAAAAGAAAATATAAATTTTCTGGTTCGGGTCAGTAGTTGGATGGGTGACCGGGACCATTCACCATTGGGATACAATTAATGGTGCTTTGGAGTGACGAGGGTGATCCTTTAAAGTAACAAGCTCATTTACACACACACACACACACACAAGTCACACGGTGGAAGAATACTACTATTACTACTACTATAAATTTTCCAGATGTGGATGAGGATACCTGACTTCCTAACATCATGGTGCAAAAAGGTTTTGAGTGGAAGAACATCACTTGTAGTTGTAAACTTCGCCTGTGCTTCTTTCGTTCAAAATTCTATGTATGTTTTCTGTAATTTATATATATTTCTTTTAAGAAAGAAGACCAAGGATCTAAATATATAAATAAAGACCTGGAATTTCAATATGAACTACTCCAAGATAAATGCATCATTAAGGTACAAAATTTCCTTAATTGAGAGGAACTACAACTTATTTCTATGATCACCAATCGATGAAATTGGCGGTTGATAAATAAAACATCCTTTCACCCTCTAATCCAAACGCTATTACGTACCCGAAGAGATTGAAGTGCGCCATCCGTACGGACGATGCCCTGAAAATTCAATTTAACACGGTCCATTATACAGCTGCAACACTGCCACCCCTTATGGGGGTGGAAACTGCGGGACATTATCGCGACAAGTGAGCTTTTCCAGCGTTCTGCAACATCGCCTCCATTATTATTATTATTATTATTATTATTAACATCGCAGAGTTTCCCTTCCGACGAGCTGGAACAACATGACGTCGCACTGATAAGGAAGATGATGACGTCTCTCATCGTGAAACTTCAGACAAACAAATACACGATTGTATTTATAGCTCATATCAAGAACATTTTTTTTTAATCAACAAAAAAGGTCGGATTTATAGCGTGCTCACTCGAGGGGGGCAATTAATTCGCGTGGCAAAAAAAAACGTGATGGAATCAGCACGAGTAGTGCATTTAATTAGAGCAAAATATTGCTAATAAACAGACTCCCGTCGCCTGTAATTTGTTACAGAATTATGTTACCCGCTAATAAATCACATTAATGATACGGGGGGGAATTAGTAAGTAGAAGAAAACATAAAAGAAGCCTTTTTCACCTTTTCTATTGATCATTTCTGGCCTTTCCGTTATTCAATGTGTCCAGCTGATAACAGTACACTTCAGAATTGATCTTAGTATTACTGATAAAGGTTTGTTTCACAATTTTTCTCTAGTTCCGCTTTTTAAGGTATTATCAAGATCAAATTAGGAGAAGTAAAGCTCTTGTTATGTTCCATTTCTTTATTTTCAGGTAACTGACACGTGTTTCGGTCCTTTCGGATCATTATCAAAGTTAAAACTTAACTTATCGAGATCGTAGTGTTGTCAGTAGAAGCTCAAAAAGAATGATTTCTTTAAAATCAAACTAAACAGATCATCAGCATCACCATTTCTTGATGAATATCGTCTTTCAAAGTACTTTGAAGCTGGTTCATCCACTATCACACCCTCCAATCAGTAAAACACGTAGCAGATTCTAGATATCTAGAAATCTGCGAAATCTCTTAATATATTTAATGATTATACTGCTAGTGTGAAGTTGACGACGAAGAAATACAATTGGAGCAAAAAGAAATTACTTTACGAACAACTTAATAAATCACTGGGATTTATTTATTTTAACTATGATTACACACTATAAATATTAATAAACGTAGATGATGCAGATACGATAAATTTCAATTATCGTTCACATGTAAACCACAACTGTATCCTCTTACGTGGGGTTTTAATAGTCATTTGTTTGTTCCGCAAAATGCATGACTTCGTCCTTAACCGCATATCAATTATGGTTACCGTTAACCGTTATTACCGCGGTACATAGTGCCGGAATGACCCTGACCAGTGCAGAGGTAACATTTAATGGCCCTTTCCCTCTTCCTCGCCTCTCTTTGTTATGTGCTGTTCTATTATCTACCACTTCTTCCTACACACACACAAATACACACACAACGCAAACACGTTTGAAATTTCGTGTGTAATTCCTGGTATAATTATGATTAATGCGTGGTCGGTGTTGAATGAGATTAAGGAGTAAACAGAAACGGTTGCCAAAATATTTCGGGTTAAAATATTCCTGATTCATTTGGCATAGATGGATTTGCATCAACTTATCAAATGCTTTTGTACAATTTAAATGATTTACTGCATTTTTTTAAAGAATTTGTAGCTTATGCTTTTCAATTTGACGAAAAACACACTTCACACTTTCCAAATTGTCATTGCCAAAATTAAAAGTCATAATAAAAAAGTTTCGGCTTCAAAAGTCCTTAGCTGTGTTTATGTATTGAAAAAATATCTTTAAGATTATGCCTTGAAGAACTCTTCATAAGAAAGACAGTGATCAATAAATTCGATGAGGTAAAATGCTTGTTAAGTTTCATAATATTTTTATTTTCAATTGCCTGGCTCGTGTTTCGATCATTCCTGATTAAGAATTTGTAGCTTACGCTTTCCAATTTGACGAATAAAGCACTTTTCTTCACACTTTTTATACTTTCCAAATTGTCATTGCCAAAATTAAAAGTCATAACAAAAAAAATTAATTGTGGAGGCTTTCTCTACCTGATACATTTTGATAATTCAAAACAATTAACTTTGTTGGTATCGAAATTATAGTTAAAACTGTAAATAAAAAGTGATACCAACAAAGTTAATTGTTTATTTATTTTGAATCATGACAAAAAGGTTTCGTCTTCAAAAGTCCTTAGATGTGTTTATATCTTGAAAAAATATCTTTAGGATTATGTAATGAAGAAGTCTTCCTAAGAAAGACAGTGATCAATAAATTCGATGAGGTAAAACACTTGTTAAGTTCCATAATATTTTTCTTTTCAGTTGTCTGACGGGTGTTTCGATCATTCCTAATCATTTTCAAATTACAAAAATGATCAGAAATGATAGAAAATAAAAATACTATGGAACTTAACAAGTGTTTTAGCTCATCGAATTTACATATCTCGTTCCATCAAGATTGTAGCTCAACTAGTTGTAAGACAGTGATTAGATTAAATAATCTATATCCAGGAGAAAACTAAATAATGAAATGATTATGAGGACGCTTCAACAATAAGCAGATGAATATTTTACGCACAACGTCCTTTAAATTAGATTAATATCTTTCCACAAGTAGAAAACAATCAATGAATCTTAAGATGGAATCAGATAAGTACCATAAACGTCGATAATGTCATATTTTTTTTCAATCGTTAAAGACATTACCTTAAACACCATTGATTACAATAATTAAATTTGAAGTATACAAAAATCTATTCTTAAGAACTAAATATAAAGAAATTTACTGGTTCTTCTGTTATGTCAATATTTTTTTCCGAAAATTGAAACCTTGTGGATTTTTTTTGGATGGTCTCCAATCATAAAAACATACGCGAAGGTTTTAATGAATTCACATGAAATATTTTAACAGTTATATACTTTATTTATTTTATAAGTAAGCTTCGTTTGCATTTAATTCTTTAGGAAATCGTTGTTTGTGATTTAGTAATTGGAGGGTGGGATAGTGGCCACCCACCCACCCTACATATACATTGAAATTCAAGATGGAACACTGGTTTAAAATCAGGGGTTCATTCAATAGAAAAACTGCTGTAATTTTAGAAAAACTAAAGAAGTAAGATTGACACATTTCATAATTTATTATTATATACAGCAGTTTTTCTATTGAATTAATCCCTGATTTTTATTATTTTTCCAATTTTCCTCTATGAATACGAAAAATTTACCAACGTTTTTAAACAACAATTCAAGATGATAAAAAACTGAACAACTTTGATTGAAATTTATTTTTTATGAACTTATAAATTTACGAGAAAAAAATTAACAAAACTAATACCAAATTTTTGAATATTTGATTGTATGTGCGTTTACTTCGTGGTTTTCTTGACTGAGTTGTAATTTAAGCACGATAACTTTGTTTTACCACTATATTTATTTTTTATTTTTTATAGTGGTAAAAACTATAAAAAATACAAATACTTTAACAATTTTAACAGTAAGACTGTAATAATTTTTAGCAAACGAAAAGAGTGGGAGTGGTTAAAGTTTAAATGTATATGTAGGGTGAATCGGTAGCCTCTATCCACTCTCTAATCCTTAAAACATTCGCGAGGGTATTAATAAATGTACATTTAACTTTAAATAAAATAAAATAAACTTTGTTTATATCACACACTTTATTATTCTTTCGACACAATTTAGCTGGTCATTATCAAACTGGTCAATATAAACAAAGTTTATTTTATTTTATTTAAAGTTATAAAATATGTACCACAAAGTTAAAGCCTCTACAATCAAAAATGTACATTTAATTTTCAACAATTATGTACGTTAATTATTTTGTGAACTCGTTTTGTTTGTGTTGAATTATTTCTGTGAAACCGTTGTTTGTGTTTTAGTAATTGGAGGGTGGGATAGTGGCCACCCACCCACCCTACATATACATTGCATTTAAGGTAGAACACTCGTTTAAATCCAGGGATTAATTCGACGAAAGCGCTTCTAAAGTTTAAATAAATTAAAGTAGTGAGAATAATGTGAATTGAAAAAAAAAATATATATATATAGGGTGTGTGGTTGACCTCTATCAGCCCTTCAACCCTTTAACTACGGAAATATATTCACAAAACCGGCTGTATAAACGTAAATAAAGCCAAACATCGCTTTTTTTTTGCAAACACGGATGTGTACAATACTTTTTCTTAAACTTTCCTAACTTAAAGACAATAAAATAGTAAACAATTTTTATTAATCATCAAATACACTTCTCGACATTTTAAATTGATAAAACTGAAACCGAATCCCTGACGTTTTTTTCTCTTATTCAATTAAACAATTGAATTCAGATAGTTTTCAGCGTACGAGAAAAAATAGTGTGATGAAAGTTTGTATGTATATGTAGGGTGGGTGGGTGGCCTCTATACACCCTCCAAACATTAAAATATACGCGAGGGTTCTGATGAATGTACATTTAGTTTTAAACAAATTGTATACTTTATTTATTATGTAAAAACGCTTTGTTTGAACTATTCTTTTTAATATTACTTATAATTAGGTGAGTTAGTATAGTTAATTTTAATTATAATCTAATTATGTTCTATTGTATTTTTTTTTATATTGTAAAATGGGGTCTCTAGTAAATAAATCCTTTTTTATTTATTTATTTTTTTATTTTTTCAAGAAATCGTTGATTGTGGTTTACAGATTGGAGAGTGGGATAGAGGACAACCACGAAACCTAAATTATAAGCTACATAACTGGGTTAATTTTAATATTAATTTCAACAAAATCACTGTTGTAATTCATGAAAAACAATGGGAGCAAGAAGATAATACAAGTTTAAAAATATATGTAGGGTGGAAGGGTCGCGTCTATTCACCCTCTAAATGTTAAAAATTCTCGTAATTGGAAAAACATGAAAACATTTATTATTAGTTAATTTTCTACAACATTCTCGTAGTAAAATTCCAAAAGTTAGTATTTTCTCATTTTTTTTCTAAATCCTAAAAACTTGACAAAAATTTTATATAAATATGGAAACTAAAACCAAATTTTTGATTGTAACAATTTCAACAAAACGAGAAAGTTTTCAGCAAACGAAACGAATAAGTGTAAAAATATTAAATGATTAACTTTGAAACATACGCGAGAGTATTAATGAATTCACATTTAAATTTAAACTGTTGTGTATTTATTTTAATAAATAAATACGCTCGTTTGCAATGAATATTTAGAAAAGTCGTTGCTTTTGGTATAGTAATTGGAGGGTGTGATAGTGGCCACCCACCCACCCTACATATATACAGAAATTTAAATTAAAACAGTGGTTTAAATTGAAAAATAAATTCAACGAAAAAGTGGTTGTAGTTTTTAGAAAACTTAAGGATTAAGACTAAAATTCATATTTATTCGTATTTTTGGTTGATATTAAAGATAATAAAACTTTCAGCAATTTTCATAAAAATTATTCTTATAAACTATTTACTAAAGAAAATATTAATCTGAAACTAAATCCCCAGTAAATTGTATTGAAAACACTTTCTCCCCAAATTTGTTTTTATTAACTAAATGTACATTTCGAACACAAAGTGTTAATATATTCAATACAATTTATGTACTGTAATAATAATCTTCACGTAACTTGAGAAATATATTTCTAAATCCCCAGATTTTTCTGTTTTAATAATTTCAACCTAAAGACTGTAAAGGTTTCCAGTAAAGAAAACGAATAAGCGTGATTAATATATAAATATTTATGTAGGGTGGGTGGGTGTCCTCCATCCACCCTTCAATCTTTGAAACGCGAGAGAGTTTTAATGACGTTGAACTTCGTAAAGGATTTAGCAATTCTTCGCAAATTTGAAAGAAAAGAGATATATAGTCTGTCCGTTGGATCTTCCGTCCTACGTCACAAAATATCGCTTCGAGAAACGACACAAAAACATTTAGTCTGATAAAGTAAACCAAATGCGTTAGAAAAAGAACTGTAAAACTTTCGTCGTTTTTTGAAGCGATAGTTTGTGACGTAGGACGGAAGATCCAACGGATGGACTATAAGCACAAATTCGTTAAGCGCAATTGTTTTATTTCAAGTAATCATGAAAAAAAAATCATCTATCAAAGCAAAAAAAAAAACAGAAATAATATAATAAGTTCGTAAATCTTGTAGATTTGAGTCTTATTAGGAATACAAAACTAATCATTTATTGAAACAATTAGTTCCCAGGCAAATATCTATATATGTAATAAATTTAAAAATGTGCCTGAAGCTGGATTTGAACCTACGACCTTTGGATGGCCAGTCCAACACTTTACAAACTCAATAGTAACGAGGTTTTTTTTTCTACAACATGTGTATGTATTTAAAGCTGGTATTATATAAACAGTGGAAGGAATGATAAAAGGGTTAAGTAGAAAATCATCAGCAAGTATGAAGTCCTTCGACATGGTAATAATATTAAATGTATGTTTTTTTTCTTTAATATTGTACATCTCATTAATGTTTTATTTTATTCAATAATAAGCAATAAAGATAACAATTAATTTTATATTATAACAAAAAGTTTTTAGATTACGAAAAGTTGATCTAATATAAGATCATGGTGGCATTGCTATAATCGTAGACAACTGCCTTTTTCAGAGGATAACAAATGAACGTTATTTGTTAAATGGTTTTAATTCCCATATTAAGATTCGATTCGATCCTTACCGACGATGACTGTGGCGACGCTGTCCTTGATCTCCTTGGGTGTGCTATTTCCGACGTGTATGAAGTCGGATAGGGATAGCGAGGAGGCGATCAGCTGCCTCTTCTCCTCGAAATTGAGGTAATCTAAGCTGTTGCTCCTCTGGGGCGCCACAATGGCAACCGTTTTTGTCTTGGTGGCCGGTGCGACCTGGCCACCCTTGTCTTGGGACGGAGGCAGCATCTGTGCCGGCACTAGATACACACCACTCACGTGAACGGACATATCGGCGAGCACACACAAGAACACAAGAACGAAACACCTGTTGTTTTAATTTTTCGGACAAGTGGACGGACGACGGGACGACTCATGGTGGGACTGTACCGAGCGCACTTGATCCATCGCGTAAACTAAACAACGCGGGTTGATAATCAAACTATTTTCGTGCCGAGTGTAAATAACAAAGTCCCCCGCGTGGGCGGCGCGCTGCTGGTTCGGTCCGGACCACCGCGGCACGTTCCACCGCCACTACACCAGGGGCGCCACTAAAACCCGTGCATCCGCGAAACTTTACAAAACGTACCAAACTCAAGACCGCAAAATAACATCAAGCACTAAACTGGCGAGCGCATTCCAGCGAGGGCCCCTCTCGTGGCGGCGCGCCGAATGCCCCCGGAATCTCACGACGTCGCTCCCTTCCCCCCAGCACAAAACACACCGTCCATCATCCTCCGACACACTGCCGTGGTCCGCGTTAAAGAAAGACGGCGACATACATGTGGATGCACTTGACGCGTCAGGAACAGCCGGTGGTGAGGTAACTATGGTGATGCGCGCCTATGTTCACCCCCAACGGAATGCATTTCGAAAAGTGTGCTGTTGAGCGGCAAGAAACGCCGGTCGATAACAATGATGGCCATATTATTACCCCCGGAGTCATTGGCCTTGCCGGATCACGAGCCGTACTGAAGATAAAACGCAAGTCCGAAACTACCCATTTACGAATAAAAACTTGAATCCCTCTTTTCAACACACAATAAAAACAAGTGAAGATGTTGAAAATACAAAGTGAGGCATACGTAGATATAGATTATTAATGTGCAAATTTCAAGACTTTAAAAATAGTTCAACTTTACAAACTCAATAGTTAGTAACGAGGGAAGAATGGAATGACCTTCCGCGCATTGATACACCACTTCAAACTTATAAGCTTTGAGCTATGAGCTCTTTTATGTCACATAATATTAGAAACAATTGCAAAAAAAGCATTAGATGAAGGTGACTCAGATGTAATTATTGAACTGGTGTTAATAAATTAGTTGTAATGATATACTTAAGGGATGATTATTTGGAAATTAGTGAATAGCGTTGAGGATTTTTCGGGGATTTCAAAATGCAAAACCATTTTTATTAAATTTTAACAGTTTCAAGCTTTAGGCAATTGTTTTCGTGTAATTTTCCGGCTTGAGAAAATGACAATCTGTAAAATTTACCACACTTCATTCGGGGATGATTTTTTGGATAACAAGTGAATAGCGCTAAGAAAGTTTAACAATAAGAAACAATTTTTATTAAATTCTGCATTTTCAAGCTTTACGCAATTGTTTTCATATATATTTCCGGCTTGAAAAATGACAATCCGTAAAATTTACCACACTTCATTAAGGGATGATTATTTGGAAATTCACGTGAATAGCGTTGAGATTTTTCAGGGATTTAAAAATACGAAACTGTTTTTATTAAAATTTGACAGTTTCAAGCTTATTGTTTTCATATTTCTTTCCGGCTTGAATTCTAGACTCCTAGAATTTCCTTCGAGGGTTCTAAAATTTTTCAGCGGATTGTCTTTCAAATTTATATAATAACTGCATTTAGAAGTCTGTTATTTTCTAAGAATTTCCTTCTCAAATTTTAAGATTTTTCTTCTACACTTCTCCAGCAATTTATCTTTTAGTTTGATAGAATATTGCAACATTAAAAAGACTACAATTTTATATCAATGTCTCTTTCAGATTTCTGGTTTTATTCACCAGATTCTTCGAGAATTTTCATGTTACAAAATGTTACAAACAATTTCTCTTTAACATTTATAACATTTTCTTTAAGGGTTTTAGAATTTTCTAACAATTATCTTTCAGACTTATTGAATTTCCTGCATTCTTTGGTCTTATAATTTTTAGCAAATCCCCTTCCACGTGAAATTGTACTATTCGACAAAGTCATTTCTAAATTCCAAGAAATTTCACGGTTTTTACCAAAAAATTCATGTTGCATGAAGTTTCTCTGGGAGTTCCAGAATTTTCTCCTAGAAGTATAGAATTTTCTTCGAAAGTTCTAAAATTTTTCAGCGGATCGTCTTTCAAATTTATATAATACTGCATTTAGAAGTCTGTTATTTTCTAGGAATTTACCTTTCAAATTTTTACAATTTTCTTCTACAATTCTTCAGCAGTTTCTCTTTTAGGTTTATAAAACATTGCAACATTAAAAAGTCTATTAATTTATAGCAATGACTCTTTTAGATTACTAAATTTATTCAGCAGTTTCTTTTCTGAATTCTCTTGCATATTTCTAAAATTTTCTTTAAGTGTTTCAGAATTTTCTAACAATTTCTCTTTCAGATTTATTGAATTTCCTGCAATCTTTGGTCTAACAATTTTTAGCATCATCCTTTCACATGAATTTGTACTATTCGACAAAGTAATTTCTAAATTCCAAGAATTTTCACCGTTTTTACGAAAATCTTCATATTGCATGATATTTCTTCTGGGGTTCCAGCATTTTCTAGACTCCTAGAATTTTCTTCGAGGTTTCTTGAATTTTTCAGCGCTTTGTCTTTCAGATTTATAGAATACTGCAGCATTTAAATGTCCTGTACTTTTTAATTTCCCTTCCAGGTTTTAGAATTTTTCAGCAGAACAGAAAGTTAGTTTCCACTTGAACCTATAAATGAACACACCTTGTAATATGGCTGAAATTGCAGATAATAAATGAACACACCTTGTAATATGGCTGAAATTGCAGATAATAAATGAACACACCTTGTAATACGGCTGAAACTCTAGATAATAAAGATGTTAAAAATACGAAACTGTTTTTATTAAAATTTGACAGTTTCAAGCTTATTGTTTTCATATTTCTTTCCGGCTTGAAATTTTGTAAAATTTATTTCACTTCATTCAGGCATGATTATTTGGATATTCAATTGAATAGCGTTGGGGATTTTTCAGGAATTTAAAAATACAAAACGGTTTTTAATACATTTTAACAGTTTTAAGCTTGAGGCAATTGTTTTCACACATTTTTCCTGCAAATGAATTAAGAGCACACCTCGCGAGTCACATCTTTTCTAGATTTCTAAAATTATTTAACAGTAGAGTTTTTTTTTAATTCTGCAAAAAAAATCTTTTAGGTGTTAGACAATTTATCTTCTAGATTCTTAGGTATACAAATTTTCAATAACTTCTCTTTCAGATTTACATAAAAAAATCCTGCATTCAGAAGTCTTTTATTTTTTTAAGAATTTCCCTTACAAACTTTTAGTATTCTTCTACAATTCTCCAGCAATTTCTCTTTTAGGTTTATAGAATTTTCCAACATTAAAAAAGTCACTGTTTTATAGCAATTTCCTTTCCAGAATTCTGAATTTATTCAGCAGTTTCTTTTCTTAATTCTTAGAGAATTTTCATGTTGCAAAATGTTTTCACATCCTTTCACATGAATTTGTACTATTCGACAAAGTCATTTCTAAATTCCAAGAAATTTCACCGTTTTTACGAAAATCGTCATATTGCATGATATTTCTTCTGGGGTTCCAGCATTTTCTAGACTCCTAGAATTTTCTTCGAGGTTTCTTAAATTATTCAGCGCTTTGTCTTTCAGATTTATAGAATACTGCAGCATTTAAAATGTCCTATACTTTTTAATTTCCCTTCCAGGTTTTAGAATTTTTCAGCAGAACAGAAAGTTAGTTTCCACTTGAACCTATAAATGAACACACCTTGTAATACGGCTGAAACTCTAGATAATAAATAAAAATACGAAACTGTTTTTATTAAAATTTGACAGTTTCAAGCTTATTGTTTTCATATTTCTTTCCGGCTTGAAATTTTGTAAAATTTATTTCACTTCATTCAGGGATGATTATTTGGATATTCAATTGAATAGCGTTGAGGATTTTTCAGGAATTTAAAAATACAAAACGGTTTTTAATACATTTTAACAGTTTGAGGCAATTGTTTTCATTTATTTTTCCTACAAATGAATTAAGAGCACACCACGCGAGTCACATCTTTTCTAGATTTCTAAAATTATTTAACAGTAGAGTTTTTTTTAATTCTCCAAAAAAAAATCTTTTAAGTGTTAGAAAATTTATCTTCTAGATTCCTAGATATACAAAATTTCAATAATTTCTCTTTCAGATTTATATAAAAAAATCCTACATTCGGAAGTCTTTTATTTTTTAAGAATTTCCCTTACAAACTTTTAGTATTCTTCTACAATTCTCCAGCAATTTCTCTTTTAGGTTTATAGAATTTTCCAACATTAAAAAAGTCACTATTTTATAGCAATTTCCTTTTCAGAATTCTAAATTTATTCAGCAGTTTATTTTCTTAATTCTTAGAGAATTTTCATGTTGCAAAATGTTCAAATAATTTCCCTTTTGTATTTCTAAAAATTTTCTTTAAGGATTTTAGAATTTGGTAACAATTTCTCTCTCAGATTTATTGAATTTCCTGCATTCTTTGGTATAATAATTTTCATCAAAATCCCTTCCCTACGAATTTGTACTATTCAGAGTCTAAATTCCAAGAAATTTCACCGTTTTTCGAAAATATTGCAACATTAAAAAAGTCACTATTTTATAGCAATGTCCCTTTCAGATTTCTGGATTTGTTCAACAGTTTTCATTTCTGAATTCATCGAGAATTTTCATGTTATAAAACGTTCAAACAATTTCTCTTTCATATTTCTAAAATTTTCTATAAAGGTTTTACAATTTTCTAACAATTTCTCTTTCAGATTTATTGAATTTCGTCCATTCTTTGGTCTAATGACAACAAACAAAGTCATTTCTAAATTTCAAGAAAGTTCAAGACTGTTATTTTCTAGGAATTTCTATTACAATTTTTTAGAATTTCCTTCTACAATTCTTCAGGAATTTCTCTGTTAGGTTTATAGAATATTGAAGCATTAAACAGGCTGCTATTTTATAGCAATGTAACTTTCAGATTTCTGATTTTATTCAGCAGTTTTCTTTTCTGAATTCTTCGAGGATTTTCATATTGCAAAATGTTCAAACAATTTCTCTTTCAGATTTATCCAATTTCCTGCGTTCTAATATTTTTTATCAAATCACCATCCACATGAATTTGTACTATTCGACAAAGTCATTTCTAAATTCCAAGAAATTTCACCGTTTTTCGAAAATATTGCAACATTAAAAAAGTCACTATTTTATAGCAAAATCCCTTTCAGATTTCTGAATTTATTCAGCAGTTTCTTTTCTGAATTCTTCGAGAATTTTCATGTTACAAAATGTTTCAAACAATTTTTCTAAAATTTTCTTTAAAGGTTTTACAATTTTCTAACAATGTCTCTTTCAGATTTATTGAATTTCCTCCATTCTTTGGTCTAATATTTTTTTTTATATCAAATCCCCATCCACATGAATTTGTACTATTCGACAAAGTCATTTCTAAATTCCAAGAAAGTTCACCGTTTTTCGAAAATATTGCAACATTAAAAAAGTCACTATTTTATAGCAACTTTCCTTTCAGATTTCTGAATTTATTCAGCAGTTTCTTTTCTGAATTCTTCGAGAATTTTCATGTTGCTATATGTTCAAACAATTTCTCTTTGATATTTCTAAAATTTTGTTTAATGATTTTACAACTTTCTAACAATTTTTCATTCAGATTTCAATTTCCTGCATTCTTTGGTCTTATAATTTTTAGAAAATCCTTTCCAATATGAATTTCTAAAAAAAATCCAGCAGATTGCCTTTTAAATTTATATAATACAGCATTTAGAAGTCTGTTATTTTCTAGGATTTTCCCTTTCAAATTTTTAGAATTTTCTAGCAATTTTTTTAAAATAATATTATTTAGGTTTATAGAATATTGCAACATTAAAAAGGCTACTATTTTATAGCAATGTCCTTTTCAGATTTCTAAATTTATTTAGAAGTTTATTTTCTGAATTCTTTGAGAATTTTCATATTACAAGATATTCAAACAATTTATCTTTCATATTTCTAAAATTTTAGTTTTAGAATTTTCTAAAAATTCCTCTTTCAGATTTATTGAATTTCCTGCATTCTCTGGTCTAATAATTTTTAGCAAATCCTTTCCACGTGAATTTGTACTATTCAACAAAGTCATTTCTAAATTCCAAGAAATTTCATCGTTTTTCGAAAATATTGCAGATGTCTCTAAATATAGCGATGTCTTTTTCAGATTTCTGGATTTATTCAGCATTTTCTTTTCTAAATTCTTAGAGAATTTTCATGTTCCAAGATATTCAAACAATTTCTCTTTCATATTTCTAAAAAAAATTCTTTAAGGGTTTTACAATTTTGTAACAATTTCTCTTACAGATTTATTGGATTTAGTGTATTCTTTGGCCTAATAATTATTAGTAAATCCCCTTCCACATGAATTTGTACTATTCGACAGTTATTTCTAAATTCCAAGAAATTTCACCATTTTTACGTTCCAGAATTTTCTAGACCCCTATAATTTCCTTCGAGGGTTCTAAAATTTCTTAGCGGTTTGTCTTTCAAATTTATAGAATACTGCATTTAAAAGTCTGTTACTTTTTAGGAATTTCCCTTTCAAATTTTTAGAATTTTCTTCTACAATTCTCCAGCATTTTTTAAATAATATTATTTAGGTTTACAGAATATTGCAACATTAAAAAGGCTACTATTTTATAGTAATGTCCCATTCAGATTTCTGGATTTATTTTCTGAATTCTTCGAGAATTTTCATATTACAAGATATTCAAACAATTTCCTTTTCATATTTTTAAAATTTTCTTAAAAGGTTTTACAATTTTCTAACAATTTCTCTTTCAGATTTATTGAATTTCCTGCATTCTCTGATCTAATAATTTTTAGTAAATCCTTTCCACGTGAATTTGTACTATTCAACAAAGTCATTTCTAAAATCCAAAAAATTTCATCGTTTTTCGAAAATATTGCAGATGTCTCTAAATATAGCGATGTCTCTTTCAGATTTCTGGATTTATTCAGCAGTTTCTTTTCTGTATTCTTAGAGAATTTATTTTCATGTTCCAAGATATTCTTTTCTCTTTCATATTTCTAAAAAATTCTTTAAGGGTTTTACAATTTTGTAACAATTTCCCTTTCAGATTTATGAATATCCTCTATTCTTTGGTCTAATAATTTACAGAAAATCCCCTTCCCCATGAATTTGTACTATACGACAAAGTCATTTCTAAATTCCAAAAAATTTCACCGCTTTTGCGAAATATTTCATGTTGGAATGAAGTTTCTTTGGGGGTTCCAGAATTTTCTAGACCCCTAGAATTCTCTTCGAGGGTTCTAAAGATTTCCAGCGGTGTGTCTTTCAAATTTATTGAATACTGCATTTAGAAGTCTGTTACTTTCTAGGAATTTCCATTACAAATTTTCTTCTACAATTCTCCAGCAATTTCTCTTTTAGTTTTATAGAATACTGCAACATTAAAAAGGCTACAATTCTATAGCAATGACTCTTTTAGATTTCTAAATTTATTCAGCAGTTTCTTTTCTGAATTTTCATGTTGCGAAATGTTACAAGTAATATCTCTTGCGTATTTCTAAAATTCTATTTAAGGGCTTTAGAATTTTCTAACAATTTCTCTTTCAGATTTATTGAATTTTCTGCATTCTTTGGTCTAACAATTTTTAACAAATCCCTTTCCGCATGAATTTGTATTGTTCGGCAAAGTTATTTCTAAATTCTAAGAAATTTCACCGTTTTTACGAAAATTTTCATATTGCATGAAATTTCTTTGCGGGTTCCAGAATTTTCTAGACTCCTAGAATTTTCTTCAAGGCTTCTAAAAATTTCCAGCGGTTTGTCTTTCAGATTTTTAGAATACTGCAGCATTCAAATGTCTTATATTTTTAAATTTCCCTTCCAGGTTTTAGGATTGTTCATCAGAACAGAAAACTAGTTTTCACTTGAAACTATAAATGTAAATAATACACCTTGTATTATTGTCTGAAATTATAGATTATAAATGAACACACCTTGTAATATGGCTAAAACTGCAGATAATAAGTGAACACACCTTGTAATATGGCTGAAACTGTAGATAATAAATGAACACACCTTGTAATACGGCTGCAACTCTAGATAATAAAGATGTTAGGAAACTGAAAGGAAAGTATTTTCCATTAATGGATGGATTAGTAGCCTGTAAGGTCCTGTGAAGAGCACATCTTCATCACACCTTTTCCGAACACTTCTACGAATTGCTAATGGATTTTTCAGTAGAACAAATATTTTTTTGAATTTCAAAATCAAATTACAGCTAAACTTTTGAATCAGAGGGATTCGTAATGGATATAGTTGAGCAACTTAAGCCAGAGAAGACATTAATAGATAATAATGGTATACCTGAAGAGAGGAATGTAACAGTTCTAACAAATGCATTTGCTTTAACCATTTTGATAACAATCAATCATCCAAAAATGCCGGTGGTAGGTGCTTACGATTACTTCGGAACTAGCGATCGCAGCATCGTTAACAATTTGATGGAAGACCCGTAACCCGTACCATTCGCTATTGGGATATAATTAATGTAGTTTAAGAGTGAGCGAGTAACAAATGCATTTACATGCACACAAATAAAACAGTAGAAGAATCACGTGGTCTATAGCCAAACAATTATTACAACTACTACCACTACTACTACTCATTTACGTAAGAGAATTATTTTTTGAAAGTGACTACACAACCTGAAAATAATGATCGTAAAACACAATTAAAAACCGTAAATCTTGTCATCGTAAAACTCCGTATTTACAAACCTCATGTTTGTTAGAACAATCACTTTTACTTTCGCCTCTCTTTCAAAACGGTCCTTCAAAACTCCCATTCATACCCGATTCCCAAAAACACAATCGGATTACCAGTTCTCAATATTGTCTTCGGCGTTCTGCGATTTCACACGCGGATACCAATTTTTTGTTTGTTTGTTTAACGTTTCGATTTCGATAAGGGAAACAATAGTATCCCGTGGTCTCGTTATTAAACGGAACGGCCGAGAGGAGTAGAAAGTGGCGGACTGGTTGTAAATTGACTCAAATTGGCTTAACGATTTTAACGACGGCCTAATTCGGCCAACAGACGCGAGGATAATGGCCGTTGCAGTGGAACGGATTTTTGTTCTAAGGCGGCCTTGGTTATGACCACGTTTTCCTTCATTAGTTCAAGAAGGCGAACGGCGAAAAAAAACAGAACAACAAAACAACGGCTGCTGGACGTAGAAATGAGGAAATTACAGTTAGTCGTTGGTGTGGTTATTTTAATAAGCAATGCTATCATGTGAAGTACGGTGATTTATAATACCTAGGAAATTGATTTTATGGTTTTGATTAGTTAATTTGATTCAATAAGTACTAATGTATTTTTTTGCGATGTTAAAAACAAATCAACTCAACTGATCGATCTTTGATTTTATCTTTAAAATATATCAGAAATTATCAATCAAAAAATAATTCATCTATTTGTAGTTAAAACATAGTGGATTTTTCTACACTTCCATCTGAGAAGAGGAAACATAAACGAGCACACCCAAAATATTTTTCGCAACGAGAGGATATTCCGATTTCGCGATGTGCAACAAACAAACGCCCGGCGCTTCCTCTCCTCCTTCAGGAAAGAGGAAACGTCCGTCGCGGCCATTTTAAAGGCCAATTAGCGCGCAGGAACGGACCGGGAAAATTTATGCGCCATTTCCTTTCGATTTCGAACGGCGATTACCGGCAATTAGCCTCCCCCTAAATCCTCCACCACTATCCAATTCAGGGCCAGAAATTAGGGCTAATACGGATTTAGTAGTTTCGACCTCTAGGGATGCACACAAACGCAAATCGATACAGTACTGTCCACCTTACATAAACCCAATTAACAAATAACATAAGAATAACCTCAATTTAGAAAGTCATTATTACATTATAAAAGCTCTAATGAAGAGACCTTATAGAGTATTATTAAAGATCAAATAGAGGAACCTAAATTAGGAAAGAGTAAATACCTTGAAGACTTCAACTGAATAATGATCTGTTAATTTCGATCGGTGGCGGTCTGTGTAAGGGAAACATCATCCCGAAAATCCCCTCGCGGAGTTACGAGGGTGGAAACTAGCACAGGTGCGCCGGTCCGCGCTTGGGGTGAAAGTCACCCGACCGCCCCCGCGTCCCTGATCCGGCGGGGGCCGTGTTGTGCACACAATAAAACATAAAAAGCCTAGCGGTTCAAGCGAGGCTTAAGAGCTCCACAACTTTCCAACAACGACACAGAAATAAGCACTCGTAAAAACTGGGGACGTGCGCCCACCAAAAATTAAAGAAGGCGATGATGGGACACTGTAAATCCAGGTGGAATTCTTTTATGTGTGGAATAAAACGAACAAAAAAGTTTGTGTTGGAAGTATTTCGCTACACTGAAAAGAAAAGAACAGTATTTCTAAAATAGGATACTAATACAATGTTTGAGAATCGTATTGTACCACAATATATAATATTATAAATTTAAACAATCACAATCAACAAAGTAAACGTTTTTGTTTAAATTTCCAAGATTAACGCCTCAGCCATTAATCTTTTCTCTTTTATTTCTTTTCTTTTTCACTCATAACCAAGTAGTCACTATTATACTTGTAGATGACGCATGTTTTCTTTTAAACCACAATCCTATCATCCTCCAATTTTTGCATCACAAATATTTCATAAAGCCAAAGACTTCAAAAAAAGATTTGAAATTCGAATCAAAACCAATTAAATACTACATAATTATAGATGACGTACCTTTCCTTCTAAACCTCAATCGCCAACGCCATCTGATCCTCCTATCATCATCCTCTTCCAAATTTTGCATCACTTCAACATCACCACCCATCATCATCACAACAATCGCATCGAATACCGTATATGTAAATTCCTTCGCGACTTTCCGAGAATTTCTATTTCGGTCCACCACCGGCGCCGCACTCTCCTTTAGCACTATTTTAAACGCGAAAATCTCGTCTCCGTCGTTTTTGTTTTTTGGCAGCCGATTCTGCGGAGAGCTCTACAAACGTGTTTTGTGTGTGTGTGTGTGTGTGTGTATGCACTCGGAAATGGAGCCAATGGTCCATATTTAGCGTCCATTGAACACTGCATGAATATCGGTCAAGGAATTGTTTGAATTCATTGTTATCATTAAACGCAAAGTATCAATTTCTTATGATCAAAATTTTTAGAAATTAGATAAAAAAGGATTCTGAAGAAGAAAAAAAGAGGTGATGTGGCCATTATTTTCCTTTAATTCCTCGAAAACCATGAAGCTTGTCCAAATAGATTATTTATTAAAAGCAGTTAATTTCAAAATTTGATAAGAAAAAAACAGTTAAAAATTTCTAAAAGTATTTTTACCTTTCTTTTTAAACACTTACTTTCTTAATGTAGTTACTTGAGTATGTGAAGGTTAAATATCACTTAATTAAAAACACAGTTATATTCCTTTTTTCACTTTTTAAAAACTTACTTTCTTGATGGTTAGAAGAGTTTACTTCATTATTATATTAGAAGCTCTAGTTTGATAACGACTAGTTCATAGTCGAAACTATATTCATTAAAAGAAACAATTAAAAACTTTAACATTATTTGCCAAATCGTCGACTGACTGTCAAAAATGACATTATTTACTAAATCATCGACTAACTGTCAAAAATGATATGATAATTATTTCCAAACCATCGACTAACTGTCAAAATTGACAGTGTTTGCCGAATCGTCGGCCAACTGTCGACTATGACATTATTTGTCAAATCGTCAACTAACTGTCAAAAATTATATGATTTGTCAAATAGTCGAGTAACTGTTAAAAATGAAATTATTTCCAAATCATCGACTAACTGTCAAAATTGACAGTATTTGCCAATTTGTCGGCTAACTGTCGACAATGACATTATTTGTCAAATCGTCAACTAACTGTCAAAAATGATATGATTTGTCAAATCGTCGAGTAACTGTCAAAAATGACATTATTCGTCAAATAGTCGACAAATTGTCAAAAATAACACTATTTTCCAAATGGTGAAATTATTCATAAAATAGTCGACAAATTGTCAAAAATGACATTATTTGCCAAATCGTCGATTAACTGTCATAGATGACATTATTCATCAAATAGTCGACAAATTGTCAAAAATGACATTATTTGCCAAATCGTCGACTAACTGTCAAAGATGACATTATTTGCCAAATTGTCGGCCAACTGTCAAAAATGACATTATTTGTCAAATCATCAATCAACTGTCAAAAATGATATAATTTGTCAAACCGTCAACCATCTGTCAAAAATGACATTATTGTCACATCGTCGACTAACAGGCATAAATGACGACATTATATTTATAATGTTTTTAAACTGTCAACATAATGTTATTATCGATAAAATTACTTTAAATTATTAAAATGTCATTATTTCAAAACTAACATATTTATATCTATGAAAAAAAGCATTAAATCAAAATGTGACTTTTTTCAAAATGACATTAAACTGTCAAAAGTGACATTATATATCGAATGGTCAATTTAATTTTAAAAAAATAACGGTATTCACTCTCATCGTGACGTAATTATGAGTAAAATTACTTTAATTTGTCAAAATAACTAACATTAAACTATCATAATGACATTTGTATAATAACATCATTCTCAAAAATAACACATTTATATCTATAAAAAAGCATTAAACAAAATGTAACTTTTTTCACAATAACATTAAATTGTCAAAAGTGACATTATATATCAAATAGTCAAGTAAATGTCAAAAAAATGACGGTATTGTCTGTCAACATGAAGTAATTGTCAGTAAAATTACTTTAATATGTTAAAATTACATTATCTATAAACAAACAATAATCTGTCAAAAATGGCATCTGTATAATAACATTAATCTCAAAAATATCATATTTAATCTATTTAAAAAAAGCATTAAACCAAAAATGTGACTTTTTTAAAATGACATTAAACTGTCAAAAGTGACATTATACATCGAATGGCCAACTAAATGTCGAAAAATTACGGTATTTACTGACGCAATTATCATTAAAATTTGTCAAAATTACATTATCCATAAACTAACATTAAACTGTCAAAAATGACAACTGTATACTAACATTATTCTCAGAAATAACATATTTATATCTATAAAAGAAGCATTAAATCAAAAATGTAACTTTTTTTTAAATGACATTAAATTGTCAAAAAAATGACGGTATTGACTTACACATGACTTAATTATCATTAATAAAACTGTCAAAAATGACATCTGAATAATAACATTATACTCAAAAATAACACATTTATATCTATATTTTTAAAAAAGCATTAAATAAAAAATGTGACTTTTGAAAATGACATTCAACTGTCAAAAATGACATTATATGTTAAATGGTCAACTAAATGTCGAAAAAATTATGGTAGTGACTGTCAACACATGACATAATTATCAGTAAATTTTCTTTAATTTGTCAAAATGACATTATCTACAAACTAACATTAAACTGTCAAAAATGATATTATATGGCAAATGGTCAACTAACTTTTAAAAAATAACATATTTATATTTAATTGAGATTCCTTAATAGGAGAAACAGAAGACACTGATCCTTTATTGAAGTCAAATTGACACAGATATTTTTCAATGCCAAAATTAAAGTTTTTCGATTATCTAAATTGTTATTACACTGTCAAAATCGACAATTTCTACTGTCGAAATTTATTTCCTTTTCTCTAATATTAAAAAAATATTTCGTACTGTCAAAATTTTGACTTTTAAAAATAATCATTAACTTATGAAAAATTTATTGATTTTTCCTTTTAAAAAACATTAACAGTAACATATTTGAAAAACTTTGAGCTATTTTGTAAAAATTCACGTCAATATTATCAAAAATTGTGTTCAAATAACTTTTTCTAATGCCAGTCAAAAAGCTACAGTATCTTTTTGACTGACATTTTTGATAATTTTGTGATCAAAATGATCTAAATATTTGAAAAAACTGTTTAATGTATATTTGGAAAATCTAAAAACCCACACTCTATAATCATCTAGAATTACCGAATACCCGAAGCGTTGTTTATTTACTCATTTTACTGTAGCCTGCAATTAGTGATTAACGACTGGCAATTGTTTCTACGGGGCCGTAACGATTTTGATTAATAATGTTCCGTTCCGTGCGGAATGCGGTGTAATTGCGGTGCAGGAACAGTAATTGTTACTGGAGTGAAGTACGTGCGGCATAAATGATTCGATCTACTTGGGCCGTTCAACACTGTTTTCAAGAAAATACAAATAATTTTTTGATTCGATTTTGGCCTAAACTAAAAAACAAGATATTAAGCCGTGAATGGCCATGAATGACATATCTCTGATATTAATTGATGATTTTCTTTCTAACGAGGCCACCTAGATGGAAATATTAGGTCACGCTCACTTTAAACAAGCATGAATTTGAGGATTTTCATAAAGCGCTTACTAGGAAATATTTGATGGAAAAAATCTGCAACAGTTTCATTGAATCGTTGTTTTATGATAAAGACCCAACAATTTTTGGATAAACTACTTAAAATATAACTCCAAAATTATTAGTGGCCATGCTTGGAACTTAAAAATGTAGTATAGTTGACAGATGACAGTTGATAGATGCCAGTCCATATATAACTTTTGACAGACGATAATTGACAAATGACAGTTGGCAGATCACCATTGGTATATGATAATTGACCGATGGTAGTTGGCAGATTAATGTTGGTAAATGACAGTTGACACATCACTGTTGATAGGTGAAAACGGATGCCAGTTAGAAAATTACTGATAGTAGCTGATAGTTGACGGATGGCAATTGACATATCACTGTTGGCAGATGATAATTGACAGATCACAATTGGCAGATTACTGTTTGTAGATGATAGTTGAGATATCTGGTTCTGGTTTAAATCGATGGGAAAGCAGAGTTCCGTTGCACGTAGACCCCAGTGGGCCCTTTGAGGGTCCTCCAATCTGAGTCCTCATTCCTTGCCACGGTCAAGCCAACCCAGGGCATTGGCAAATGCCAGGACTGCAACAAAAGGGACTCTGAAGATGTCTGATGGCTTTAGACATCCCTCTCCCTTTGTGGATTTACGTAGGTTGGATAATACGGGGCAGTCTATAAGTACATGCTCCGCGGTTTCCTCTTCTGCTTCACATCCTCTGCAGGTAGGACTAGGTTGTAGTCCCAGTTTGTTCAGGTGTAATCGTAAATTGCAGTGTCCTGTTAGAAGACCTTCCGTAGGTTTTCTCTGGACAGTTGCATACAGTATCTGGCCGTTTTGGTGTTCATTGCGATGAAGTTTTTTGAGACTCTAAAGCCAGTTGTCTTGTCCCAACGCTCCTTGTGGCATCTGATTGATGCAGTTTTCAGTAGGGTACTCAGATCTAGCAGGGAGGGGTTCGGTCCGCTTACCGTTTGTCCGGATGCCTTCCTCGTCAAACCATCTGCTATTCTGTTCCCTCTGCTGTTGTGTCCTTTTGCCCATTACAGAGTTACCTCGTTGTCACGAGCCACTTCTTCCAGGGCTGCGCAGCATTCCAGCGTTAATGCTGATGTAATTTTGCGGTTGGCAATGGACAAGATTGCCCCTCTTCTATCCGTTATAATGTATATGTTTTTACCCTTAATCTTCTTGTGAGATATTTCTTTTGCTGCATATAGTACACCTACGAGTTCCACCATTGTTGGTGTGCTCATTATCTTACCTATAGCAGTACTGTTTTTTTTAGGGACAGATTTTTGCAGAAGATTCCTATACCATCCCCTGCTTTCGTGGATGTCTTTGTGTTTGCTTCCTACTCCTGAGTTTTCGAATCTCAGGTCTATTTGAAGCTTCCTGGTGAAAATGTATTTTCGTCCACCGGCATCATAATCTCGCGATTACTTTTTCTTAGATCCTCTAAGATTATGTGGTGTTCAGAAAGCAATTTATAGACGCTAGTTCATATATAACTTTTGGCAGACAATAATTGATAGATGACAGTTGGCAGATCACTGTTGGTAGATGATAATTTACAGGTGACAGTTGGCAAATTACTGTTGGTAGATGATAGTTGACAGATGACAGTTGATTGATTACTGTTAAAAGATGATTGTTAACAAATTAATAGATGCCAGTTCATATATAAAATTTAGTAGACGATAATTGACAGATCATTGTTGGTAGTTGATAATTAACAGATGATAGTTGGAAAATTACTGTTGGTAGATGATAGTTGACAGATGACAGTTGTTAGATGCCAGTTCATATATAACTTTTGGCAGAAGTTAATTAACTAATGACAGTTGGCAGATCACCATTGGCATATGATAATTGACAGATGGTAGTTGGCAGATCACTGTTGGTAGATGATAATTTACAGGTGACAGTTGGCAAATTACTGTTGATAGATGATAATTAACAGATGCCTGTTGAAAAATTACTGTTGGTACATGATATTTGACGGATGGCAGTTGACATATCACTGTTAGTAGATGATAATTGACAGATCACAGTTGGCAGATTACTGTTGGTAGATGATAGTTGTCAGATAACAGTTTATAGACGCCAGTTCATATCTAACTTTTGGCAGATGATAATTGATAGATGACACCTGGCAAATCACTGTTGGTGGATGATAATTGACAGATGGCAGTTGGCAGATTACTATTGGTAAGTAAAAATTAGCGGATGGCAGTTGACAGATCACTGTTGGTAGATGATAATTTACAGGTGACAGTTGGCAAATTACTGTTGGTAGATAATAGTTGACAGATGACAGTTGATTGATTACTGTTAAAAGATGATAGTTAACAAATTAACAGATGCCAGTTCATATATAAAATTTGGCAGATGACTGTTGATAGATTACTGTTAAAAGATGATAGTTAACAAATGACAGTTAATAGATACCAATTCATATATATTATATGCCGACGATAATTGACAGATGACTGTTGACAGATCACTGTTGGTAGATGATAAATAACAGATGATGGTTGGAAAATTACTGTTGGTAGATTATAGTTGACAGGTGACAGATACCAGTTCATATAAAACTTTTAGCAGACAATAATTGACAGATAACAGTTAGCAGATCACTGTTGATAGTTGATAATTGACAGATGACAGTTGGCAGATTACTGTTGGTAGATGATAGTTGTCAGATAACAGTTTATAGACGCCAGTTCATATCTAACTTTTGGCAGATGATAATTGATAGATGACACCTGGCAAATCACTGTTGGTGGATGATAATTGACAGATGGCAGTTGGCAGATTACTATTGGTAAGTAAAAATTAGCGGATGGCAGTTGACAGATCACTGTTGGTAGATGATAATTTACAGGTGACAGTTGGCAAATTACTGTTGGTAGATAATAGTTGACAGATGACAGTTGATTGATTACTGTTAAAAGATGATAGTTAACAAATTAACAGATGCCAGTTCATATATAAAATTTGGCAGATGACTGTTGATAGATTACTGTTAAAAGATGATAGTTAACAAATGACAGTTAATAGATATCAATTCATATATATTATATGCCGACGATAATTGACAGATGACTGTTGACAGATCACTGTTGGTAGATGATAAATAACAGATGATGGTTGGAAAATTACTGTTGGTAGATTATAGTTGACAGGTGACAGATACCAGTTCATATAAAACTTTTAGCAGACAATAATTGACAGATAACAGTTAGCAGATCACTGTTGATAGTTGATAATTGACAGATGACAGTTGGCAGATTACTGTTAGTAGATGATAATTGATAGATCACTGTTGGTATATGATAATTAACAGATGATAGTTGGAAAATTACTGTTGGTAGATGATAGTTGACATATGACAGTTGTTAGATGCCAGTCCATATATAACTTTTGGCAGAAGTTAATTATTAATTAATGACAATTGGCAGATTACTGTTGGTAGATGATAATTGACGGATGGCAGTTGACAGATTACTGTTAGTAGATGATAATTGACGGATGGTAATTGACAGATCACTGTTGATAGATGACAGTTGACGGAAGGCAGTTGACATATCACTGTTGGTAGATGATAATTAAAACATGTAAGTTGGCAAATTACTGTTGGTAGCTAATAGTTGACAGACGACAGTTTATAGACTCCAGTTCATATATTAGTTTGGCAGACAATAATTGACAGATAACAGTTAGCAGATCACTGTTGGTAGTTGGTAATTGACTGATGACAGTTGGCAGATCACTGTTGGTAGATGATAATTGACAGATGGCAATTGGAAAATTACTGTTGGTAGATGATAGTTGATAGACTACTGTTAAAAAATTATAGTTAACAAATTAATAGATGCTCGTTCATATATAAAATTTGGCAGACAATAATTGACAGATAACTGATGAAAGATCACTATTGGTATATGATAATTAACAGATGATAGTTGGAAATTACTATTGGCAGATGATAGTTGACAGATGACAGTTGTTAGATGCCAGTCCATATATAACTTTTGGCAGAAGTTAATTGACAAATGACAGTTGACAGATCACTGTTAATAGATGATAATTTGATTGTTGACAGACGACAATTGATAGATGTCAGTTCATATATAACTTTTGGCGGACAATAATTGACAGATCACAGTTAGCAGATCACTGTTGGTATATGATAATTGACAGATGACAGTTGATAGATTACTTAGTAGGTGATAATTGACAGATGGCAGTTGGCAGAAGATAATTGACAAATGACAATTGATAGATGCCAGTTCATATATAACTTTTTTCAGGCAATAATTGACAGATGACAGTTAGCAGATCACTGTTGGTAGATGGTAATTGACAGATGACAGTTGGCAAATTACTGTTAGTAGATGATAATTAACAGATGACAGTTGGGAGATTACTGTTGGTAGATGATAGTTGACAGATGACAGTTGATAGATGTCAGTTCATATCTAACTTTTGGCAGACAATAATTGATAGATGACAGTTGGCAGATTACTGTTAGTAGATGATAATTGACAGATGGCAGTTGGCAGATTACTGTTTGTAAATGATAGTTGACAAGATAACAATTGATAGATGTCAGTTCATTAAAAAAAACTTTTGGCAGACAATAATTAGAAATTGTAAAATGTAAATAAACACAAAACAATTGCAATTTTTAGAGATTTATTCATACAAATTTTTTAAATAATTTTTGTTGATGTTTTACTGATTGGAGGGTGGGATAGAGGCCACCCACCCACCCTACATATACATATAAATCACAATTACAGATCGTCACGCGGTTTGGAGTAAAATTAATTACAAAACTTTTTGAATAAAAAAGAAATTCAAAAGGCAAAATTTTTGAGTGAATAAATTAATAAAATTTTATTCTTGATGGGTGGGCAGACTGTAAATCCAAATTAGATAAGATTAGCTATAGAAAGCCATTTATATTTAAACTTAAATTTTGATTTTGTTTTATTTTTTATGCAATAAAGTATTTGATTGTTTTTAGCAGCAAAATCATCAACGATTAGCACTTAAAGTTATCATGTATATGTAGGGTGGGTGGGTGGCCTCTATCCCACCCTCCAATCAGTAAAACATAAGCGAGGGTTTTAATTAGTAATTATAAAATTTAATAAACTTAATATAATTGCAATTATTAGAGATTTATTCTTATACATTTTTCAAATAATTTTTCTCGATGTTTTACTGATTGGAGGGTGGGATAGAGACCCCCCACCCACCCTACATATACATATAAATTTCAATTACTGATCGTCTCCCGGTTTGGAGTGAAATTAATTACAAAACTTTTTAATTAAAAAAGAAATTCAAAAGGTAAAATTTTTGAGTGAATAAATTATTAAAATTTTTATGCATGATGGGTGGATAGACTTTAAATTTTAATTAGATAAGATTAACTATAGAAATTCATTTATATTTAAACTTAAATTTGGATTTTGTTTTATTTTTTATTACATAAAGGGTTTGATTGTTTTTAGCAGCAAAATCATCAACGATTAGCAATTAAATTTATCATGTATATGTAGGGTGGGTGGGTGGCTTCTATCCCACCCTCCAATCAGTAAAACAGAAGCGAGGGTTTCAATTAATAGTTGTAAAATATAAATAAACACAAAATAATTGCAATTTTTAGAGATTTATTCATACAAATTTTTACTTTCCCTATATGAAATATAGGGGAAGTATTGTGATCGTGATTTTTTTTTGAAAAATTTTTTTTGCGCAAATATCCGTTTTGGGGTCCCATGAACCCATTACACTAATTTCTGGAAAAAAAAAAAATTGTGTCTGTGTGTGTGTGTCTGTCTGTCTGTCTGTGCTGTATCTCAAAAACGACTGATCCGATTGAGATGAAACTTTAAACGTAAGGTTTTATCGTTAAAAACTAGAACTGAAAAGCTTTTGGTAAACATTCATAAACCGGAAGTGGGTGTTTACTCGAGGCGTTTTTTGTTTTTTTCCGATATTTTTTTTAATATGAAAAATATTACAGAACTTTTCAAACAAAAGTTAAAGAGAATGAGAAACTGAACAAATTTTGTTAAAATATATTTTTCAAAAAATTCTTAACTTTCGAGAAAAAAAATAAAAATTGAAATTTTTGACATTTTTTTCCAATTGCTAATAAACTATTGAAGCAACATGAAAGTTATATAACAAATAATTGTAGAGAATTCAAAATTGAATAAATTATTAAGAATAACCTTTTTGCATAAACCGCATAGTTTTCGAGTAAAATATAGGGAAAGTACTATGATGGCCACATCACCATTTTTCAAATAAATTTTGATGATAGATTAGACTATAGATACTTTGATTTTTCCAAAGGGAATTGTTTTGATTATCATTAAAAGATTTCTTTTTTTCCAAAAGCTAATAATAAAAATTCACATATCAACAATATTAAATTTTCTATTTTAGTAACAATCTCGAAGAATTACGTAAATGCAGATTTTTTCCCACCGTCAATGCCTTCACCTAAACGAGCCTCGATGTCTTAATCTCTCGCATGCGATTCACGCCCACGTTCCCATGTTTCTGCGAATTCGTAGCCAGCAATTGGGCTTAATTAGCAAGGATTCTGGACGAGACGATCATTGCGTAACGACACAGCGGCGAAAGTCGTTAATCACACGTGAAATTGGCGGTTTTTCTTCGGCAATTATCGCCTGCATTACGCGACGTAATGCGCAGACCGGCCGCTGCATTCTTCACCAATTGACCCCGCACTGGGTCAATGGGATCACTTCCTCTCTCCCTTGCCGGGTCAATTGGTTCAACTGGATAAAATTTATTTAATCAATGATTCACTCAAATTATTATAAATTGTAATGTGCACAGTGCAAACGAGTACAAATTTCCTACTATCCCTCGTACAGTATATCAAAAATATAATGCACTGTTAATAATAATAATAATCTTTATTTGGACAAAACATTATACATAATAACCTGCGGTCTTTCAGTCCTGAACTGTAATATTTTTTCGAAAACAAAATAATTATATTATTACGTATTTAAACTGTGTTGATTGAATGAAACCATTTTGAATGCCATCCAAAAATTTACTACACTACTGCTGTTATAAAACTAGGATAGTTATCAAAAAATAGTAAACTAATTACTTAAGAATATAAATAGATTACATTATGCATAGAGGTGTAATCAATGAATAATTACGAACTATATTTTTGTTATTACAGTATGATGAGCGTTTACGAATGCAAGGCGCCGATGCGCGATTATTTTAATGGTGACAGTTTCGAAACTTGAAACTGGTCCAGGAGACGTTCTGGATGCAATTAGTGCAAAGGGATTCCGACATATGTCATACGTGAAATTTCCTTGTGGCCGCTGCCAAATATTCGGACATTATTCACGAGCCTGTGCCCGCCCCCACCATCTACCCAAAGCGTATTCTTAGACGTGACAAAAGTTTCCCCGTACTGACTTATATATCAAAATGTAATTGTTTATTGTAAATGATTTCAGTGGTATGTAATTTAAATCTGTTATACGAAATTCTTTAAGAATATTTATAATTTATGTGATACAGGGTGACTGACGAAAAACCTTTGGTGCTGTATCTCGCTTATTTTTGATCCGATTTGAATAAATAAAACATCAAATTAAGTGATTTTTAAAAGACTTTAATATGAACTGTACTGATATTTTTTCTTGCATCCAGTTTTTGACAAAAGGCGATCAACTTTTTTTTTTCAAATATATATATTTTGTCCTGATCCGCAAGGAGATTTTTTTCTGAATCTAAATTTGCAAACGATTTTATCCATTCATCAAACCAAAGTCGAGAAATTGAGGATTAAAAAAAAATTAAAAATCAAATACCCATAGTAAACAATATACAGGGCCTATTCCAAATGTCAAAAGTGACAGTGTCAGTCATTGCTACAATACTGCAATGATTTTTAATAATTTCATAATAAAAAATGTTGCAAGATTTCAAAAACTGAAAAACGATTTCTGTAGAAGCACAAAATTCTAGTACAGTGTTTGAAATATTGCAACATTTTAATTATGAAATAATTAAAAATCGTTGCAGTATTGTATCAATGGCTGTCACTGTCACTTTTGACATTTAAAATAGGGTCTGTATATTGTTTACAATGGATACTTGACTTTTTATTTATTTTTTTAATCCTCAATTTCTCGACTTAAGTTTGATGTATGGATAAATTTGTCTACAATTTTATATTCAGAAAAAAAATCTCCTTGCGAATCAATAAAAATATATATATACAGTGCAATTTAAAAAAAAAATGTTGATCGTATTTTGTCAAAAACTGGGTGCGAGAAAAAATAACAGTTCAGATCCTATTAAAGTCTTTTAAAAATGGTTTAATTTTATGTTTTATTTATTAAAATCGGATAAAAAATAAGTGAGATACAGCACCAAAGGTTTTTCGTCAGTCACCCTGTATATCAAAATGTAATTGTTCATTGTGAATGATTTCAGTGGTATGTAAATTAAATCTGTTATATGAAATTCTTTAAGAATATTTATAATTTATGTAATATAAGCTGTTTTTTTCTTTATATATATTGGATGTAGTGACCTGTGTAAACTTATTGTATGCACCAATAAACTATTATTATTAGAATTATGAAAGTTAAATAAAGCTCTCACAATGAATAACAAACTTTATTTTATTTTCCTTGCCCAATACTAATAAATACTAACAAATTAAATAAATTTCAAGAAAACAAATAAGAAATTTTGATGACTAATAATTAACATTGAATTTTTTACGAACTTCCACGAACTCATTTTATTTATTTATTTATTTATTTATTTAACGGAAGTCCATTTAAATACAATAAAAGTAAAATATAAAAGAACGTTTATAAAGTTTAACAATAAAAAGTTTAAACATAAATACATACAGGACGCAACACCTTCAAATTAAAGTATACAATTTAAAAACTAGTAATAAGAAGGTCATCATAAAAGTCTTTCCACCTCGATCGTCGTATTTCGTATTGGTTAAATTTGATTGGTTTTTGTGATAAGCCTCGACGGGTTTCATTGATCTGAACGATTCGTGCGTATGATTCGCTTATTAATGAATAATTAAACAGGAGAGAAAGAAAAGGACAGAAAAAAAAACTACTCACCATCGACCGCTGGCGATTCATCGCCACACGTACCTAGAACATAAAAGAAATCGTTACAAAACAGGATCTAAATGAATACAAGGCGAATAACACGAGTGTGCGTAAATATTTAATTTGTTGTTTTATGTTTAATTCATTCGAAAAAATCCCTTCAGGATGAATACATTTTTTCATTTACAAACTTTTCTTCTGAAATAAATGCAAACAAATTTAAATAAATATGTCTTCTACTCTCGAACAGGGTACTCCTCAAGGCTTTACTATTTCACCTTCACCAATTAATAAAACGAACAGGGACAGGAATGTGGAAACAACATCTAAGTCGGAAAAACAAAAAGGGACAAGAAGGATAGAAGATAATATAATAGACCCAAAAAAACGAATGGAAATGAGAATAGGCAGATGGAACATAAGAAGTTAGGCGGGAAAAGAAGTAGAACTGGTAGAAGAAAAACAAAAAATAGAAATATTGGAAATAACGGAAACAAAAAAAAGAAAAGGAATACCAAGAATACATGAAGGTTACTGGTTTATATGGTCGGCGGTAGAAAACACAGAAAGAGCTAGAGGGGGAGTGGGAATTATAATAATAATAATAGCTCCAGGAAGAATAGAAGACTTAACAAAGGAAAGACTTATCAATGAAAGAGTGATGATCATAGAAATGAAACTAAAAGAGGACGAGACGTGGACATTAATTGTAGCATACGAGGTAAATGAAGATGCAAAGAAAGATGATAAGGATATATTCTACAAGAACATACAAATAGAAAAAGATGAGGGTACAGAAAATATAATGATTTTAGGAGATCTAAATGGACGAGTAGGAAAACAAAAAACAGCAGAATAGAAGACATTTTGGGGAAAGAAGGAGAAGATACAAGAAACAATAACGGAGAAAGAATAATACAAATATGTTCTGAAAACAACCTAATAATAACAAATTCAAAATTCAAACATAAGGATAACCATAAATTCAGGATAATACAGACATGCAGAAACGAGAAATCAGTTATAGACTATTATCTAATTAGCAAAAATAACTGGAACAAGGTAAAAGGCGTAAGAGTAAAAAAACAAGCAAAAATAGGGAGTGACCACCACTTACACAAATATAAGAAAAATATCAAGAGTCACTTGAAAGGTAATTTAAAGGAAAACAAAAACGAAATAACATAGAAGGGAAATGGGTGACATTCAAAAGAATTATACTAGAAGCAGCGAAGAAATGTTGTGGAACAACAAACATTGGAAACACAGAAGTAAAGAGAACCGAATGGTGGACAGAAGAAATAAAGAGGATGATAAAAGACAAAAAAAGTTAAATGGAAAAATACTTACAAACTAAAAAAATAATGGACTACGAATACAAAAAATAATGAAAGAAGCAAACCGGCAAATTAAAAAAGTAAAACAAGAATCATGGATAAAGTTTGGTAAAACTATGAATGAGAACTACAGAGAAAACCAAAAACTATTTTATGGAACAATAAAGCAACTCAAACACAACATGATGAACATTAAGGACAAGCACGGAAACATAATCACAAACGAAGACAAAATTATGGAAAGATGGCGACTATACTTCGAAGATCTGACCGAACAAGAAACAGAAGAGAATGAGATACATGAAACAGGAGAAGAGACGCAAAGAAGAGACAATTATAGCAACGATAGAGCAGATAAAAGAGGAAGAAGTAAAGGAAGCAATTAAAAAAAATTTAAAAAAACGGAAAGGCGCCAGGAGTAGATGAAATAACAGTAGAAATGATGAAATACATGGGTGATGGAGGAATAGCAGGAATAACGGAATTAATGAACGAAATAGTAGAAAAAGGAAAAAACCCAAAAGAACGGAACATGAGAATAACACTTCTAATATACAAAAAACAAAATTAAAAAAATTACAGAGGAATCACACTAACAAGCATTCTAAGCAAGAATATTAGAAAAAAGTATGAGGGACCAATTAGAAGAAACAATAGAGGATAATCAGTGTGGGTTCAGAGATCAGGATCAGATGCGAGGGTGTTTTGAAAAATCCGAGAGATGGCACCACCGGCGCGTATCGAGGTCATGTTTGCTTAGTAGCATCTCTTGAAGGAACGCACACCAAGTTTCAGCCATATTTTAGTGATTTTCAAGAAATGGATGAAAAAGAATTTCGTGTGGTGATTAAACATTACTTTATGAAAGGCAAAACGCCTCAGGAGACTAAAGAGACGCTTGATAAGCAATATGGTGACTCTGCACCTTCGATTAGAAAAGTTTATAAGTGGTTTCAAAATTTTTGGACTGACCATATGGACCCTGAACGTTCTAGACGGCCTGTGGAGGTTACGACTCCAGAAATTATTTATCAAATCCATGATATGGTGATGGATGACAAAAGAGTTAAAGTGCGTGAGATTGCTAGTGCTGTGCATAATATTTTGCATAAACATTGTGTGAAGTGTTGCAAGGATGGTTTGCAGCTGTTCCAGAAGAGTCCGGAGGACTTTAAGCATCGTTTCGTCACTGTGGATGAAACATGGAAACATTACTATACTCCTGAGATCAAACTACAATCTAAACAATGGGTTACCAAGGGGGAATCCGCACCAAAAAAGGCGAAGATCGTTCCTTCGGCCGGAAATGACGACTGTCTTTTGGGTTTCGCAAGGGATAATCCTCATCGACTATCTGGAAAAGGGTAAAACTCTATTACAGGTAAATATTATGTATCGTTATTGGACTGTTTGAAAACCAAGCTGCAAGAAAAATGCCCGCGATTGGTCCACAGGAAAGTCCTTTTCCATCACGACAACGCACCAGCACACACCTCAGCAGTTGTGGTCGCAAAATTAATGGAAATGGATTCCAACTCGCTTCACATCCTCCCTATTCTCCAGACTTCTTTCTTGTGCATCGTTGCAGAATCTGCAGTTGGCATCTGTTGTCTGACCCAACTTAGTAAGGTGGTATTTCAGAGGGCAGGGTCCGGTTAGCAGGCCGGTTATGAGCCTTAGGTTGCCCTTGCTTAATCTGAGAAACAGTCCTGACTTTCAGCAGTATTTTTTCCAAATCCTGGATCACCCTCTTAATGTCTGGTCCAACAAATGGAGTCTTGAAGCCCTTTTTGGCGAGGCTGTCGACGATTTCATTGCCTTTTCATCCTAGCGTGACTTGGAACCCAGAGCAATTTAACTCTTTTATTCCTGGCCAGCTGCTTTAGGGATAGTTTGCACTCCCAGACAGATTTAGACTTGCATCTAGTTGATTTTATTGCCTTTCCTTTCCTCTAACGCTGACTGACGAATTAGCGAAATCAAAAAATAACAACTTCTCTTTGCCTACAAATACTAGAACAACTTTCCACTTTATTTTCCAATCAGTTTTAAAAATTAGGTGTACATATGACAAATCCAACTACATTTAAGGTTTATTTTTGAAAAGTAAATTAAATCGTCGATGTATCCTCCGCTACTTTCTACAACTTTAAGCCATCTTTCAGGCAGCTGATGAATTCCATCTCCAATTCTTCCGAGATGAAATTCATCAGCCGACCAAAAGATTAGCCAGATTTGTAAGTGCCAAAATCCATTACAAACCATCCAGGAAATATGTAAAGCTTTGATTTAGTGTTATAAACACCTTAATTTGGACAAACAATCGTACAACCAACTAATAAAGGCTTGATTAATGAATGGAAGATCATACCTGCAGAATATTTGCCCTTAAAAAGTATTTCATATCCGTGGAGACCCAAAATCCATAAGCATAAATAAATTTCAGTTCAGTCTACTGATGGTGAAGAACAATATTGTAGTGATAATCCAGTATCATTCTTAGTATTTATGAAAAGGCTTCAGATTAAAATGTCCAAGTTATCATGTTGGTCACAGCGATTCAAGAAAATTTCATTGTGCAATATTCACCGCACACTAGGATAGATAGACGCGCGCCGGGGAGGAAACTTTTTTTTTTGGTGTTGTATTGAAAAAGTCGAGCACGATGATAATCCATCAGCCAAATGGGCGATAAAAGGTGAGAACTTCGGCACAAACGGTAACGGCGGCGAGCGTCCCCTAGGGCTCTTCCCTTTTTCCGCAGCGGCACACAAAAGAAAATCCCTTAGGTCTCAGAAGGCCCACAACGTTTCATCCCGTCCATCCCGGACGTTCGCTCTCACCTCGTGCCATCGCAAAATTTACAACTTTAGCCCGGAAACGTTACGCCGTCTAAGAGGGCCATGATTTCGTAAGTGATATCATCTTTTCGAACTTAAATGATTACATTAGTCGATATTGCACTATAAAATACAGACAAAGGTAATAGAATTTTATTACGTCTCTCTCTAAGCTCATCATATGATGTAGTGAAGGAAAGATTATATGAGTTTTAATGGTGTTAGGTATTAGCTACAAAAGATCCTAAGAAGAAGAACACTTCAAGAAAATTCAACCTGCAGTAAAAGTATATATTAACATAATTACATTCAAGTTTCTTTCATTTTAAAGACTTAACCTTCTAGAGTCTACAACTCTTTAGACTCATAATCTATAAACGTAGTTCAATTTAATTTGTATACACCTCACAAATGTCATACAACACCACCCTTAACTAATTAACTTGAAATATAATATATATAATTCATATATTATATAGCTTTCACTTTTATTAACAAAAAAGGTCGGCACTTTAAAAATGCGGTGCGGGTGAATTATGGACTCATTAACGTACTGGCGTGTCAGTCACGTTGATGAAACAAAAACTGCGCACGTTTTAATGCGAATTAAACGACACCCATGAATGTTTAATGCCGACGCAGGAATTATATTAATTTACACCGGGAAAAACTCACCCCTAATTGGCGGCGGAGGAATTTTTCGCGCCCTCTTTGCGGCCAGACCATCGTGAACGAGTACTCTAATTTGCTGCAATTATAAAAAAAAAGCGAAGCGCATTTTCCGTCATAAAAAAAAACATGGAATCGACGGGGATCGTAATTTTCAGAACTGTAAAAATGTTACAAAATTAAAACGGATAAATATTTTTTTTACACTGGTTAATTGGTTCAATTAATTTTAGGAGCTTTTTCAAGAAAACATTTCTTAAACGAATATAATTTGTTTTTTTCAGATGTTGCAACAATTTAGAAGAAACTTATTCAATTGAAAGACTAATTGCAAAATTCAAACTATAATTTTTATAATCCTTCAGAACATCAGAATCTTCAATAATCCTTAGGTTAAGTCTTCGAAATCTTCAAATGATTCAAGATCTTTATTTTCAGATTCTTTAAACCTTCAAAATCTTGGCCGTTTTTAGGATTTTTTGAAAATTTTTGAAAGCTATCCACTTTTAGAAAAGTTTCCTAGTCGCTGAAATATTAAACATAAATTATAATTGAATCGAAAGAAAATCGTTCTGAAATTATAAAACTATTACAATTTCATATCGAAAGAATGTAAGTTATTAAAATCAAAAACATATTTTTATGTAAATGTTGGATTCTACCGTAAAACTAAATGCATGTGATAAAACAAAACACTACGCTTCTGAAATTTTAATGACCTTTGTCTGGTAAATATTTTATTAATCGGCTTATCGCTTATCTCTCGATGCCTCAGAGCAAACAAAGGTAGCCATGTAAGCTTAGCGTTAATAGTACAAATTGCGAAATATATTACGCTTTATTTAATCGATCGAATAAACCAAAATTCGATCTTCAATTGTTTTCATTGTTTTTACCGTAATTTCTCAACGCTGGGCCAAATTTTAAAATCTTTCATGACGCTGTGAAGATGAGTATCAAAATAATTCAAATGAGATGAAAATTAGAAATCAGATATTCATTTTATTTAGGAATATCAAAATCAATTTCAATAGACTGAAAATTAGAAGTTCTGTTTTGTTATTCATTGTTTTTGCTATAACTCCTCAACGGATGGGCAAATAAAAAAAAATCTATCACCAAACGTTTTGAAATATCGAAATCATTTCAGTAGACTGAAAATTAGTATTTCGGTCTTCAATTGTTTTTCATTGTTTTCGTTATAACTCTTAAACTAATTGTCATATAATGATAATTCTTTCACTAAATGATTGCATTTGCTCAATAGTTTTTCATGAGATAAAAATTAAGAATTTGATTTTCAATTGTTTTTCATTGTTTTCGCTATAACTCCTCAATGGATATGCAAATTTAAACAATTCTTTCACCAGACGATTAGAAATATTAAAATCATTCCAATAAACTGAAAATTGGAAATTCGATCTTCAATTGTTTTTCTTTACTTTTGCTATAACTCCTCAACGGATGCGTAAATTTAAAAAAATCTTTCACCACACGATTAGAAATATCAAAATTATTTCAATAGACTAAAAATTAGAAATTCGATCTTCAATTGTTTTTCATTGTTTGTGCTATAACTCCTCAATGGATGGGCAAATTAAAAAAAATCTTTGACCAAACGATTAGAAATATCAAAATCATTTCAATAGACTGAAAATTAGAAGTTTGATCTTCAATTGTTTTTCACTATTTTTGCTATAACTCCTCAACGGATGGGCAAATTAAAAAAAATCTTTCACCAAACGATCAGAAATATCAAAATCATTTCAATAGACTGAAAATGAGAGTTTCGGTCTTCAATTGTTTTTCTTTGTTTTCGTTATAACTCTTAAACTGATGGTCATATAATGATAATTCTTTCACTAAATGATTGCATTTGCTCAATAGTTTTTCATGAGATAAAAATTCAGAATTTGATTTTCAATTGTTTTCATTGTTTTTGCTATAATTCCCAAACCACTGGCCAAGTTTAAACAATTCTTTCACGAGACGATTAGAATTATCAAAATCATTCCAATAGACTGAAAATTAGAAGTTCGATCTTCAATTGTTTTTCATTGTTTTTGCTATAACTCCTCAAAGAGTTGAATCATAATCATAATTTTCCTGTTTTTGATAGGTTTTGGATCTTTTAATTGACCTAAACCATTAGAAATATCGAAATTATTTCAATAGACTGAAAATTAGAAGTTCGATCTTCAATTGTTTTTCATTGTTTTCGCTATAACTCCTAAATGAATAGGCAAATTTAAACAATTCTTTCACCAAACGATTAGAAATATCAAAATCATTCCAATAGACTGAAAATTAGAAGTTCGATCTTCAATTGTTTTTCATTGTTTTTGCTATAACTCCTTAACGGATGAGCAAATTAAAAAAAAATCTTTCACCAAACGATTAGAAATATCAAAATCATTTCAATAGACTGAAAATTAGAAGTTCGATCTTCAATTGTTTTTCATTGTTTTTGCTAGAACTCCTCAACGAATGGGCAAATTTTAAGAAATCTTATACTAAACGATTAGAAATATCAAAATAATTTCACTAGACTGAAAATTAGAATTTCGGTCTTCAATTGTTTTTGTTTGTTTTCGTTATAACTCTTAAACTGATGGTCATATAATGTTAATTCTTTCACTAAATGATTGTATTTGCTCGACAGTTTTTCATGAGATAAAAATTCAGAATTTGATTTTCAATTGTTTTTCATTGTTTTCGCTATAACTCCTCAATGGATGGGCAAATTTAAAAAAATATTTCACCAGACGATTAGAAATATCAAAATCATTCCAATAGACTGAAAATTAGAAGTTCGATCTTCAATTGTTTTTCATTGTTTTTGCTATAACTCCTCAACGGATGGGCAAATTTTAAAAAATCTTTCACTAAACGATTAGAAATATCAAAATCATTTCAATAGACGGAAAATTAGAATTTCGGTCTTCAATTGTTTTTCATTGTTTTCGTTATAACTCTTAAACTGATGGTCATATAATGATAATTCTTTCACTAAATGATTGCATTTACTCAATAGTTTTTCATGGGATGAAAATTACAAATTCGATCTTCAATTGTTTTTCATTATTTTTGCTATAACTCCTCAACGGATGGGCAAATTAAAAAAAAAATCTTTCACCAAACGATTAGAAATATCAAAATCATTCCAATAGACTGAAAATTAGAAGTTCGATCTTCAATTGTTTTTCATTGTTTTTGCTTTAACTCCTCAACGGATGGACAAATTTTAAAAAATCTTTCACTAAACGATTAGAAATATCGAAATCATTTCAATAGACTGAAAATTAGAATTTCGGTCTTTAATTGTTTTTCTTTGTTTTCGTTATAACTCTTAAACTGATGTTCATATAATGATAATTCTTTCACTAAATGATTCCATTTACTCAATAGCTTTTCATGAGATAAAAATTAAGAATTTGATCTTCAACTGTTTGTCATTGTTTTTGCTATAATTCCACAATGACTGGCCAAATTTAAACAATTCTTTCAGCAGACGATTAGAAATATTAAAATCATTCCAATAAACTGAAAATTGGAAGTTCGATCTTCAATTGTTTTTCTTTGCTTTTGCTAGAACTCCTCAACGGATGGGCAAATTTAAAAAAATCTCTCACCACACGATTAGAAATATCAAAATCATTTCAATAGACTGAAAATTAGAATTTCGTTCTTCAATTGTTTTTCTTTATTCTCGTTATAACTCTTAAACAGATGGTCATATAATGATAATTCTTTCACTAAATGATTGCATTTGCTCAATAGTTTTTCATGAGATAAAAATTAAGAATTTGATTTTCAATTGTTTGTCATTGTTTTTGCTATAATTCCACAACGACTGGCCAAATTTAAACAATTCTTTCAGCAGACGATTAGAAATATCAAAATCATTCCAATAGACTGAAAATTGGAAGTTCGATCTTCAATTGTTTTTCTTTGTTTTCGTTATAACTCCTCAACGGATGAGCAAATTAAAAAAAATCTTTCACCAAACGATTAGAAATATCAAAATCATTTCAATAGACTGACAATTAGAATTTCAGTCTTCAATTGTTTTTCATTGTTTTCGTTATAACTCTTCAACTGATGGTCATATAATGATAATTCTTTCACTAAATGATTACATTTGCTCAATAGTTTTTCATGAGATAAAAATTCAGAATTTGATTTTCAATTGTTTTTCATTGTTTTCGCTATAACTCCTCAATGGATGTTCAAATTTAAACAATTCTTTCACCAGACGATTAGAAATATCAAAATCATTCCAATAGACTGAAAATTAGAAGTTCTATCTTCACTTGTTTTCATCGTTTTTGCTATAACTCCTCAACGGAAGGCCAAATTTAAAAAAATCTTTCACCAAACGATTAGAAATATCAAAATCATTCCAATAGACTGAAAATTAGTAGTTCGGTCTTCAATTGTTTTTCTGTGTTTTCGGTATAACTCTTGCACTGATGGTCATATAATGACAATGCTTTCACTAAATGATTGCATTTACTCAATAGTTTTTCATGAAATAAAAATTAAGAATTTGATCTTCAACTGTTTTTCATTGTTTTCGCTATAATTCCACAACGACTGGCCAAATTTAAACAATTCTTTCACTAGACGATTAGAAATATCAAAATCATACCAATAGACTGAAAATTAGGAATTAGTTCCAAGGACGAATACAATACAAAACATGTGACAATTTGTTCCTCGCGGAAACATTGCTGGCGCAAAACAGCCGGTTCTAATTAAAGCAATCGAGCGGCGTCCTCGAGGAAGGGAATAAGGGGGTTATCGGCCGAAGTAGAACGGTCTCGATGGCGGAAAGGGCCTTTGTTTTCAGTAAAGATCGCCGGAGGACCTAGACGACAATAACTGGAGCGCACTCGCCCTTTGTCTCCGCGATCAAACCGTTATGCACTCGTTCGAAAGCCCTCATTTCCTCCCCCATTTTCCACACCCGCGCGACTCCTTTCATCCTCACACCTAATCAACCCGATAATATATAAAAGATAATGCCCGTAATCAAGACGGATAATCGCTTTCTTATCCCGCCTCCGTGGGGGGGGGGGGTTAGTTAATGAAGGGCAACAATAATTCAAATTTTGCAAATTGTGGAGTGTAATCATGCGAAGGATTACATTTTCGTAGGGTAAAGAAGGGCAGGTTCTAGACATCGTAAGAAAGTTTAGACCAACCGCAGCTGACCAAGCAAGTTGCAAATAAAAACATCAAAATTATTTTCATTTACCCTTTTAAGTTGCATTCGAGAAGGAAAAGGCAAAGAGGAGGAATGGTAAGCCTCAAGTGTAATCATGGCACTTGAGGCTTACAAAATATTATTATGTATCAATTCAGATTAGTAAATTGTTCCAAATACCAGCACGTTATGCTTACATTAAAAAATATTATCTACTGAGGCATAAATTATCATCGCATTATAATTGTAAAAGACGTAACGCATTTATGCATTTCAAATGGTCGTTCAAGATGTTTAGATACTTTTAAAAATTGCTGATAGTTGAATCATAATCATAATTTTGGATCTTTTAATTGACCTAGACAATATTACCCAAAAAACGCAATCAATATTACAGATTGAATTAAAAACATTAGACATATAATAATGAAGAATCTAAAAATATCTACAATCCCCAAAATTGTTGTTGCATTGTGCATAAAGAAAGAACATTATTGAATACATTCATTCAAAAATTAATAAGGCATCTATAATTTTAGAAAAATAAACCACACGTTTTTGGCTTATATTACCTTATTCTTTGAGTTTCAACTATGAAATCAACGTTCTAATGATTACCACAATTGATATGACAACAATCATCTCGATATTTCAATAAAGTATAATCTAGGATTATCAACTTAAATAATTAGTGAAATAACATTAATCATCAATATTATGACTAATTGATACTTCACATTGGCATTGTTTACAAATAACCTATTGTTGGTTTGAATGAACGTACCATCCTCCTCATCCTCTTCGATTTCAAACACCTTCACTTCATCACTATCACTATCATCATCAACAACACCCTCAGCACTATTAGCATCATCACCTACACCGACATCGTGAAGATTATTGCGCGAAAGATATTTCTGGAAGCGTTTCCTTATGGAGCCCATGGCGAGACCTCCACCTGAGAGCGCTTCGACGAACCGACTTAGCATACTATTCGCCTTATCTTATCAGCCTTCACTTGCACGATAACGACGCCGACGCCTTATCACTATTTCTTACATGCGTGCAATGGAAACTGCCGTGAAAATTAGGTCCGGAAAGGTGTGTAAACGGTAGTAGTAACACTTGTTATGAATGAGAGAGGTACGAGTGAGAAAGGGGAGCAACGGTGTGGGGCTTCAGACTGGAATTCCGAAGCTAATTGGAATTAAACCCTCCACATCGATAAGCTAGTGATGCACGATGGTAAAACAGAGGACGTCCTCGTGACTCATACACGTGAAATATTCTGTGACAGTTAATTAAAAAATGAATGAAGTACTGTATAATCAGATCTCTTTTGAAGTTTTGTTTTGCTTAGCTGGCAAAAAAAAACCTTTAAATCAAATCAGTAATTTATATTTATAGGATAACGACCCCAATAACCAGTGTTTGACTTATTGATTAATAAATTAAGGGCCATAAATCAGAACTCACCACCCGAATAAATGCCGATGATTTCGCAACAAAGGCCGCCCTCTCGACGTGACGTTTCAATTGCCGCCACCCCCACATACACGGACCAGAGAGACGAGCACACGTGGCAGACATCTGGGTAATTCTTCTAAACGGTAAAATATGGCGGACACTGTCGACAATTTAATACCAAACCCCACAACAATAAATGTTTACACTGGCTGAATCCGCGTCAGATGATGATAAATTGCAGCATACAACGTGTAACACAGTACACGACACGTTGCTGGGGGATGAGGACGGATGATTAGGGGGTGTGGGTGCGGGTTAATATAATTTTAATTCGCTCGTGGGTTTAAGGGTGGGCGCACAGAACGAGGTGAATACGTGTTTGTGTTCGGGGAAGCGTAGCGTTACCCAATATTTGATTATGTCAGAGAGACGCTTGTGTATTTCTGATTAAAATCTGTGAAATCAAACAAGAAGACCTTACGAATAACGTTTAATGATTATAATTGAAAATCATTTGTATATTTATGAATTGTAGGTATTAAAGGTGTTGAACATTTTTGGACAAACATTTGAATGTCAAGAAGCGTAATCTGTTAATTGGATGACAATAAACAGATCACGATCTATATTGTTTATTGAATGACAATAAAGAGATTACTATCCATATTAGGTAGTCTTCTTGGCATTCAGATTAAAAGAGTTAATGATTCATATTTCAAGATTAACCTAAGAGTGTCTTGAAGAAGGAGATGTTAACAAACCTAGTATTTAGATAATGCACCCATTAACAAGACTTTGGCGGAGGTTAATGCTGCTCATCAACAAAAAACAAACTGATAACACGAAGCTGTTAACGTCCATACAAATATTTTCTTCAAAAGAAAACTGTGCTTTAAAAACTTGCCATCTAAAATCGTACAGCCTATATCTATATAGTAGTTGCTTAATCATTTAGAAATAGTTTATTTTATGAAAGCCATTTTGATTTAGATCAGAGTGACTACTATTGACCAATCCAAAAATTCGTTTTGGGAAATATATAACTACTTAATCGATTCATTGTGAGAAGTATAGTAGGTACAAGAACTTTCTGTTGTGATTTAAACTAAAATCACAAAGTGAGTTTCAACAACAGATTCTTCTAAAAATTGAATCTGTTGTTGAAACTCACTTTGTGATAGTTTTAATCACAACAGAAAGTTTTTGCTACTGAATATATTTATTTAAAGTATCAAAATGACAAAATCTTTTTTTTTAGTAAAGATAACAAAGACTATTTTTAAGAATCTTTAATTTATAACACGACACTAAAATTTTCAATTTAATTTCACAACAGATAGAACTTGTCACCTAGAAGAAAAGGAATGTTTTCAATTAAAACAAACATCATCTTATTTGTGGTAAAGGCAAAGACTTTCTTTAATAATCTTTAAGATTATATATTTTTAAATCACTACAATCATTTTCATGGCAATATCACAATAGATAGAATTTTTAGAAACTCAAACTCAAAGGAACCTTTAAAACAATGCCATCTTGTTTGTAGTAAATCAAATGTCATAATGACAGACTAATGTCAAATGTATCTCCCAAAAAGGGACAATAGTAGAATATTTGCTCCAATATATTCCAAAGAAGAAGTCAGAATGGATGTGGGTCTGAGTGGAAGAACACTAGAAATCAGTGAACTCCGCTTGTGATTCTTGCTGTCTAAATTTGTGTACGTGTTTTATGAATTCTTTAGAAAATGTATTATAAGCAAGAAGAACGAAGTTATAATGAAAATTTAGATCTTTCATCAAGACAATTGCAATCAAAACATGAAATCTCTCCCTCTGTTACTTTCGTTAGTTGTTCAAAGAAGTTCGCTTCCAGAAAGACGATGATGAAGCAAATTTAGGCAAACCTTAGAGACAGCCATATAAGATCTGTGTGGCTTAGGAATGAAAATAATGAACATGAAAAATAACACGAATGAAACTTCAAATACTTTTAGTGTACATCAAGATCTAACCATTACAAATAAAACTTACGTGTTTATAAGGTAAAACGATACATTTAAGGCGTCGTAATTTGACAGGCGATGCGATCCGATTCGATTCCAGCGTGAGCATGAACGATTGATTTATTTACGAGGCGGGCTGACCTTTAAAACGTTGCAAAATCTAGTTGACAAAGCGGACAGAGCAAAAATATTACATGCATGTATAGGTGATTTCAAAACGCGTGTCCCACCCGACTGACCCGTTGAGATTTATCGAGACAACGCACATTTCAAATGGGACCCCACCTTATCAAAAAAAGGCAATATTTTATCCAGACAGAAAAAAAAAAGTAATTACACGTTTCCTACAGGATTTATTGTACGTTCACTATAAGGTGTTTAAAAAATGTCAACGACCAGAGAAAATAGATAAATTGGTTTTCTAAAATTGTCCCAAAAACTGAAAAAAGTCGGGCGCCAAAAATAATTGAAGTTGTAATTTTCAGAAAAACAGACTTAAGGATATTACTAATAAAATAAGTTTGTATACTAATTTACAACCTTGATTTATTATACTTTAGCTTCTTTCCAACAGAATACATAAGAAAATACAAAAATATTAAAGTCAATGCTTGTTGCGCTCTTGATGAAAACAGATATTACTATTAGGTAATATTATATAAAATATACAAAAATTTGAATGGATGAAGTTGGGCTGAATTCATGCAGCTGCGATGATCTTCCAATCTAACCCTTGTTTTCTGGTAGATAGTGTTTTAGAATTAATATGTTTCTAAAAAAAATTAAGTGTTGTATTGACCAAACTAAAAAACCTATCAAAACGTTCTTTTCTTCTAAAGGTTTTTTTTAAAGATTGTTAAAAGAAGTCGAGTCAGAAAAATATAAAGTCTAGTCAAATGATTACAAGGGAACGTTTTCTTTTCGCTCAAAATAAAGATTAGAAATTCCAATATGATGATAAATATGATCTAATCGCTGACCTCTTTTCCACACGTTGCCAGAGAAGTTGACGGACGTTAAATTTTATTTCCGGATTGCAGGTCGGAACTTTTGAGAGAATCGCAATGTCGATAGCGCGGTTTGGCCCCAATCCATCGCACAGAATCACAACTACCAGAGCTACGATAAGGAACGTTTTATCGCTGAAATTTTACGATCATACTAGAATTCGATTTATCCCAATCGACCATTTCGCGCTAACAGAATAGTCACGCCATTGTTTGAGATATAGAATTTTTTTTTGATTGTAATAATGGGAATTATTATTCATTCCCTGAGGGTAAAACCGAGAAGTAACACTAATCAAAAGAGGATAAATTCGTAATGAAGCAGTGTTTTATTATTTAAAGGCCCTCCATCCGCGATCCTCGGCCAGCCTCGCCACAATAAAACGGGTTATTTACGAGGGCGCTCCTCGTTCCTTATATCATCCCTTATTATGTCTCCGGACCCTCCATAAGGAACATCCCTTTGAGGACGTTAATAGTTTTATAAATTATTCAGCGCGTGGCACGAGCGGACAAGGAAGCGCCGCCGTCCGTATTCTGTGTTTCGGTCCAATCCTACAGCACCCTCATTCCGCCCTCGTCAATAATTCAGATTCTGGGAAATTGTTGATTGTTACCTTGACTGTAAACGGGGAATTCGCCATCGCTGTGACTGTGGGTCAGCATCAGATGACCGTTCCAGAGGCGTTCCGGATGGTGATCCAGTTTTGTGCCGTGTCCTGTACAATGGGGGTAATAAATATTGTTTCGTTGGCTTGGGGGGGATGCACTAAAAAAGGGGGCGCAACACCTTCATCATCATCACCATCGCATCGATTTAATCAGTCAGAAGGGGGGCCGCCGTTCACAACGGTGGAACAGAACAAGAGAACCGAGCAAATGGGGAGTGCGGCGCCGTCGTGTACGCCGTCGCGACGGCAGGGTAACACTGTGGGTTCGTCCGAACGAGGGATGTGAACACGGAGGGATGCTGCGCGCGAAAGGTTGCTGCCTGTTCAGGGGCTCGCTCTCTCGTAGTCGTGGGGACACGACAGGGCTGATAAAAAGGGGCCCTTAATATTGCACGGCTACGGCCGCCTAGAGGCCTCCTCTCCTTTAATATTGCAACGCGTAACTACTGCCAAGAAATCAGGGCACGTACATTCGCCTCAATATTGGATACACTTAATCCGTATCTATATGTAATCAAAAAGAAACGAAAAAATAGAAAATATCTCATTAATAGTAATAATAAATTATAAGTACAATCAAATCAAATCAACTTCCAATCTATTTGAGTATTGAAAACAAATATGCGGACTATCTATATGTCACTGATAAACTTTTCAATGTGTATATTGTATATTGCCTTGTACGAGGGTAGATTGAAAAGTTTCCGGAATGGGCAAGAGATGGCGCGCGTATCGTGAAATTCTTATGATGGTTGTCAAGGCTAACCTAGTTTAGGTAAGCTGTCAAATTTTCAGACACGTGCGTCGTTCCGTTTTTGTTTACTAGGATATCTTGTGAAGCAAGTCAAGTCCTTTTGCAAAAATGGATAAAAACGAATTTCGTGCAGTCATCAAACATTTCTGGATGGATGGGAAAAAGGCGACGGAGATACGAGATATTTTGCAGAAAGTTCATGGCACATCCACACATTCATTTTCGACTATTAGTTTCTGGGTGAGCAAGTTCAAGGATGAACCAAGCATGAACCACGCAGTGGACGTCCAAAAACGGCCACAAATGAAGAAATGGTCGACAATGTCCATTGTCTCGTGTTAGCCGATCGACGAGTGAAGTTGCGCGAAATAGTAGAGACCACGTGTGCAAAATATCGTGCACGAAGATTTGGGCATGAGGAAGCAGTCAACGCGATGGGTGCCGCGTTTGCTGACTATGGACAACAAGCGAAATCGTGTGACCACTTCGAAAGAGTGTTTGGCCTTGTTAAAGCGTAATCCAACGGATTTTTTTCGCCGATTCGTGACCGTGGACGAAACATGGATCCACCACTACACACCAGAAACCAAGCAGCAGTCGAAACAGTGGATTTCTCCAGGCGAATCTGCTCCGAAGAAGGCAAAGACTGTCCCATCGGCTGAAAAGGTCATGGCCATCATTTTTTGGGATTCGCAAGGTGTGATACACATCGACTTTTTGCAGAAGGGAAGAAGTCTCACAGGACAATACTACAGCGATTTATTGGATCAATTCAACGGCATATTGAAGGAGAAACGGCCTCATTTGCAGCGGAAAAAGTGCTCTACCACCACGACAACGCGCCGGCCCATTCATCCCGAATCACCAATGCTAAATTGGTTGAATTGGGCTACGAGGTGGTGCCGCATCCCCCGTACTCTCCGGACCTGGCCCCGTGCGACTTCTTTTTGTTCACAAACATGAAGACTTGACTCGGCGGCAAGCGCTTTACGTCAAATGAGGAGGTCATCGACGCCACTAAAGCTTATTTTGCAGAGTTCCCGAAATCATATTTTTCTGAAGGCTTAAAAAGGTTGGAGCACCGCTGGGAAAAGTGTATCGCCCTACAAGGGTACTATGTTGAAAAATAAAAAAAACCTGTTTAATTACTGCGTTTTCTTGCCCATTCCGAAAACTTTTGAATCTACCCTCACCCTCGTACCTTTGTTACCTTCCAAAACGATTCACCATCTTCTTACCATCTTCACTTGAAACATACAAACAAGACATCTTAATGGAAAGTCACCAGCCATTCTATTCATACAGATCCCTAAATGTTAAAATCAATAATTCTTTTTATCCCTAAACAAGATCTGCACTTCACTTTTCTACTCTACCACCTTCGCTTCAATATTTACAATTACATTATAAAATTGTTCCTATCGACAGTAAAAATCAAAATATTGATATTAAAAATTTGTTTTTGTTGATATAATGCTCTTTTATCAACAAAAACAAATTTTTAATATCAATATTTTGATTATTTCTGATATTGAAGAGAATATTGTTTTTGTCGACAGTATAGAATTAATTTTCTTGACAGTAATGTTTCTACGTTTAATTGTCAATTGTTTTGTTCAACATAGAATATATAGAAAATTCTTTTGTTGATAAGATAAAATTGTAAATTCAATGGAGTAAAACGCTTGTTAAGTTCCATAGTATTTTTATTTTCAGTTGCCATTAATTAGTTTGGTACTTTGAAAATGATCAGGAATGATCGAAACACGTGTCAGGCAACTGAAAATAAAAATATTACGGAACTTAACAAGTGTTTTACCCCATTGAATTTACATATCTCGTTTCATGAAGAGTGTAGCTCAACCAGTATCAATTAGATAAAATTGTTCTTATTGATGGTAAAAATAAGATAGAAAAACTTTGTTTTTATTGATAGTAGAGTCTTTTTATTATTGTAGGTAAGTAATTTTTCTTCTTGGCAATATACAGGGTTTATTATGAAAGTAAGTCAACTGCCATTTTTAACTATTACTGATAACTATTATTTTAACTATCAACTGTCAACTGTTACTGTCACTGTCAACTGTCAGCTGTCATTGGCATCTGTCACTGTCATCTCTGAACTGTCGATGTAAAATGTTACTGTCAACTGTTATTGTCAAAAGTTACTGTCAACTGTCTCTATACAAACATTTTCAAAATATGTTTAATAAAAAAGTTAGCGACAATTAAAATTTTAACAAATCATAGTTGTTGATCATCGGCAAACTCAACAAGAAACAATAACATTTACATAGGCGAACAACTAAACGTGTCCATAAACAAAAGAAATTTACAATCGAATTGATCAAACACTACCAAATGTTGGCGTTGGAAAATCTACTAAAAGAGTATTTAAAAATTCAAAACTGTTAATTGTTACTAATTTGAAGATGAAACATCAAATAAGGTACATATAAAACACAAATGTTACTGCTAACTGTCAATTATTATTGTCAACTGTCATTATTATATCTCATATGTCAATTCTCACTACCAACTTTCTCTGTCAACTGTCACTCTAACTTTAAACAATCACCGTTTACTGTAATTTTCAAAATTTACTATCACTGTCAGTTAGATTGTCATTGCAGTCAATAGTCACTATCTGAAAACCGCAAAAAAAACGAAATAGATGAAACAAGAAAAGATATAAGCAATTAAAATTTTGACATGTAATAATTAGTTACTGCTAACTGTTACTCTCAATTGTCATTGCTAAGTGTTACTGTCAAAAAAGTCTTTGTCTCACTATTACAATGAACTGTTATTGTCAACCGTCACTTATACTTTTAAGAATTATGATGACTGTCACTATCAACTGTCAATCACCACTGTTACAATCAATTGGCATTGTTAACTGGCACTGTCAACTTTCACACTCAATTGTCACTTTTACAATTATCATTAAAATTGTCACTGTTGATGTGATATTTTTACCTGTAAATTTTTGTAACTAATAATAATTACATAACATCAACTACTTATCATAGATACTATCAATTTTTACATATAATTTACTACTGTTATCTAATTATTATATACAGTCAAGGTTTACTGTCACTATCTACTACATATAATTTACGACTGTTATCTAATTATTATTTTCTGTCACTCTCGTATATATTACTATTCATAGTCAAGGTTTACTGTCACTATCTACTTTCTGTCATAAATTGGTTTTCTTGTCACTGTCAACTGCTATTGTCATTTACCGGGAACTGTTTACTGTTAATTGTCAATTATCACTGTCCACGATAACTGTCATCTATCAATATCAACTGTCAACTGTCAAATATTTAAAAAAATCATACAACAAATATAGTTAGCAAGGAAACTTTTACATATAATTTGCTACTGTTATCTATTTTTTTCTATATTTTCTGCCACTCTCACTGTCACTGTCATATATTACTGTCAACTGTCAAGGTCTTTTGTCACTGTTAAATTTTACTTAGAACTATTATCTGTCAACTGTCAATTATTACTGTCTACAATAACTGTCATCTGTCAATATAAACTATCAACTGTCAGACATTTGAAATTTATATGTATATGTAGGGTGGGTGGGTGGCCTCTATCCCATCCTCCAATCAGTAAAACATAAGCGAGGGTTTTAATTAAAAATTGTAAAATATAAATAAACACAAAATAATTGCAATTTTTAGAGATTTATTCATACAAATTTTTCAAATAATTTTTGTTGATGTTTTACTGATTGGAGGGTGGGATAGAGCCCACCCACCCTACATATACATACAAATTTTAATTACTGATCGTCTCGCGGTTTTTAGAGCTTTATTCATACAAATTTTTCAAATAATTTATGATGATGTTTTACTGATTGGAGGGTGGGATAGAGGCCTCCCACCCACCCTACATATACTTAGAAATTTCAATTACTGATCGTCTCGTGGTTTGGAGTAAAATTAATTACAAAACTTTTTGAATGAAAAAGAAATTCAAAAGACAAAATTTTTGAGTGAGTTAATTAATAAACATTTTGATGCGTGATGGGTGGGCATACTTTAAATATAAATTAGATAAGATTAGCTATAGAAAGTCATTTATATTTAAACTTAAATTTTCATTTTGTTTTATTTTTTATTACATAAAGGGTTTGACTGTTTTTAGCAGCAAAATCATCAACGATTAGCAATTAAAGTTATCATGTATATGTAGGGTGGGTGGGTGGCCTCTATCCCACCCTCCAATCAGTAAAACATCAGCGAGGGTTTTAATTAAAAGTTGCAAAATATAAATAAACACAAAATAATTGCAATTTTTAGAGATTTAATCATACAAATTTTTCAAATAATTTTTGATGATGTTTTACTGATTGGAGGGTGGGATAGAGGCCACCCACCCACCCTACATATACATACAAATTTCAATTACTGATCGTCGCGCGGTTTGGAGTAAAATTAATTACCAAACTTTTTGATTAAAACGGAATTAAAAAAGTTAAATATTTGAGTGAGTAAATTAGTAAAATTTGATGATTGATGGGTGGGCAGACTTTAAATCTAATTAAGATAAGGTGGCCTCTATCCCACCAACCAATCAGTAAAACATAAGCGAGGGTTTTAATTGAAAGTTGTCAATTATAAATAAACATAAAATAATTGCAATTTTTTGAGATTTATTCATACAAATTTTTCAAATAATTTTTGATGATGTTTTACTGATTGGAGGGTGGGATAGTGGCCACCCACCCACCCTACATATGCATATAATTTTAATTCCTTATCGTCTAGTGGTTTCCAATAAACTAATTACAAAACATTTTGAATAAAAGTGACATTAAAAAGGTACAATTTTTGAATGAGTAAATTAATAAAATTTTATGCATGATGGGTGGGCCGACTTTAAATCTAAATTAGATAAGATTAGCTATAGAAAGTCATTTATAATTAAACTTGAATTTTGATTTTGTTTTATTTTTTATCACATAAAGGGTTTGACTGTTTTTAGTAGGAAAATCATCAACGATTAGCAATTAAAGTTATCATGTATATGTAGGGTGGGTGGGTGGCCTCTATCCCACCCTCCAATCAGTAAAACATAAGAGAGGGTTTTAATTAAAAGTTACAAAATATTAATAAACACAAAATAATTGCAATTTTTAGAGATTTATTCATACAAATTTTTCCAATAAAATTGGCTGATGTTTTACTGATTGGAGGGTGGGATAGTGGCCACTCACCTACCCTACATATACATATAACTTTAATTTCCTATCATCTCGTGGTTTCCAATAAAATTAATTACAAAACTTTTTAAATAAAAATGAAATTAAAAGGTAAAATTTTTGAGTGAGTAAATTAGTAAAATTTTGATGCGTGATGGGTGGGCAGACTTTAAATCTAAATTAGATTAGATTAGTTATAAAAAGTCATTTACATTTAAACTTAAATTTTGATTTTGTTTTATTTTTTATTACGTAAAGGGTTTGACTGTTTTTAGCAGTAAAATCATCAACGATTAGTAATTAAAGTTATCATATATATGTAGGGTGGGTGGGTGGCCTCTATCCCACCTTCAAATCAGTAAAACATAAGCGAGGGTTTTAAATAAAAGTAGTAAAATTTAAATAAACACAAAAAAATTGCAATTTTTAGAGATTTAATCATACAAATTTTTCAAATAATTTTTGTTGATGTTTTACTGATTAGAGGGTGGGATAGAGGCCACCCACCCACCCTACATATACATATAACTTTAATTCCCTATCGTCTCGTGGTTTCCAATAAAATTAGTTACAAAACTTTTTGAATAAAAATGAAATTAAAAGGTAAAATTTTTGAGTGAGTAAATTAGTAAAATTTTGATGCATGATGGGTGGGCAGACTATAAATCTAAATTAGTTTATATTAGCTATAGGAAGCCATTTATATTTAAACTTAAATTTTGATTTTGTTTTATTTTTTATTACATAAAGGGTTTGACTGTTTTTAGCAGCAAAATCATCAACAATTAGCAATTAAAGTTATCATGTTTATGTAGGGTGGGTGGGTGGCCTCTATTCTACCCTCCAATCAGTAAAACATCAGCGAGGGTTTTAATTGAAAGTTGTAAATTATAAATAAACACAAAATAATTGCAATTTTTAGAGATTTATTCATACAAATTTTTCAAATAATTTTTGTTGTAGTTTTACTGAGTGGAGGATGGGATAGAGGCCACCCACCCACCCTACATATACAAATTAACTTCAATTACTGATCGCCTCGCGGTTTTCAATAACTTAAATTACAAAATTTGAATAAAGGTAAAATTTTTGAGTGAAGTTAGCTTTGTGCGTATAGCTACAAAAATCTAGTTTAAATAGTGAAAATTATATTTACAGAAACATTTATTTTATTTACACTCAACTATATTTCACCGTTATGACCCTAAAATAATCCACACACACCAATGTTTCTACGACATAAAACATCCCCTCGTAATTTTAGTGAGCAGGTATGTGTTAATTTCCATGGGATTTAAAGGCACCCCTTCCGATTTAAAATATTCGAGCTTTCCTCCCCTCCCCCTCAATCCTCTAGCAAAATTAGCCTGAAATCTCCTGTCGGCGATTTTCCAGCCGCGCCCGAATGCTATTTCCCGTCCACCGGCCAGATCCAATATTTGCGCTAGATTTTCTTCAATCAGGGACGAAAATTGGGAAAAAATGTTTTACATCAAAATTTTCGTCATTGGAAAAAAATTAGTCTAGACCAGAACACTCTAGTCTAGTTTTAAAACTTGATCGATTCATCACACGTTTTTTCCCCGGCAAATGTGATTTAGGGACGCGAACGTGGATTCTATTAACCACCCTCCACCCCCCCTCACCCTCCTTATCCATCAACACTTTTTCCTATGGCCCTCTGCAACGTTTAATCCATCACGTGTTTTATGGACGCTGCGAGCGCCGAAGAAACGAAAGGAGGGAAAAAAATGGAATTATCGGAAAACCCCTATTTTCGAAGCGCATAAATCATCTCGGTGAATGCCTTCAATTTGCTTTCATTTCTGTGTTTTTGTAACGGCGGCCGAGAGAGAGAGTATCAACCGAACCGAATTCTATAACGGCCGAATTGAAAGGAACGCGATAATATTTTAATTCATTTAAAAGGTAATACCGTGTACATCGTGGATCGTCTTTATATAGGATGTTTACAGATGATGAGAAGTAATTTAGAAATAACAATTCTTCAATTCAATTCTCTTCAAAGTCTTATCTTATACAAAATCTTCAACAAAAACGACCTATACCAATTCTAACTGCGGCTTAAGAAATCCGAAAATGGAATAAAATATTATATTTTATTCCCTTGTCTTGTCTACTTTATACTTTTGATTTATTATAAAAACTTCTCTTAGAATCATAATAATAATAAATGTCTTTATTAATTTTTTTGCCTTTTACAATAATGGTATTTACATTTTGTGCTTTATTTGTGAAAGGGCCATCGACCATTGGTCTTTAGGCCCAGATACTTCTCTTAGATTTTTTTGTTATTATTTTTCTGTTTGATTTTATCTCACTGGAATTATCAGAAATTCTTTTTTAATTTGATCGGAATTGTCCTGTAATTTCACTTACAAATTGCTATAAATTTCTTCGAGGGTTCCAAAATTTACCAATTATTGGTCTTCCACATTCCTAGAATGTTTCAGTCATTTCTTTCAATTTATGTTAGTATTTGTTCCACAGTTTGTTTCCGTTATATTCTTTTGGAATTTTCTATACATTTTCCTTGGATGTTTCTAAAACTTCTCCTGAAAAACTCGAATAAATTTCTAAAGCAAATGTGTACATTCATGAGGGGATCGAGATAATCAAAATAAAGTAAAATAGTAAACTAAACTTAAGTTAGTTGTACTTATGTTATGTTAGTATACTTAAAGATTTCTAGAATTTTCAACAATTTTATTTTAAATTTTCTTGGATTTTTCTTTTCGCTTTCGAGGGATTAAACATTTCCCCCTGGATAAAAACAGATAAATTAGGTAAAATATAGATATGAAATATTACCTGAAGACTTTTATTTAATGACCTTTTTTTTATTTTATGTATACATTCAAAACAATTGCAATTTTATACGCATGTCCATTATACCATATCGATTCTAAATTTCGTAGGTTTTTTTTTTGTGCGTCCAATCCGGCTGAAAGGATTATCTAATCTAATAAAATGAATTTCAGATTTGAGGGACGGAAAGCAATTAGTCCCGGGGCGCAAGACACGTCACCCTTGAAACTTGAAAACGGACGAAAGTGTTTTTGCAATGTGATGAACGAGACGCAAACGAATGAGGAGCGGGATGGAGAGGAGGAGGAGAAGGGGGTGAGGTAATTGTTGTTGCCAATTATCAAGCCTTAAAACTTTACGGTTCGGAGTTTTGGCGAGGAGCTTAAATGATTTCTTGCCTGTCAGAGGAAATATTTTAATTGAACCCTTCAGAAACAAATGGAAAAAACTGGACAAGAAAATATAAACCGACATTTAAAGTGTATGGCCTTGGTAAAAAAAAAATTAAGAATGATTTACGGGACAATTGTCATCTGTCATCTTAGGTTTATCATCTGCCATCTTTAATCTATCATCTGTAATTTGTTAGCCGGCATCTATTATCTGTTGTAATTTATCATATATCACTGACAAAGAGATGTGCAGGTAACTGGATACAAAAAGCTCAAGACAGAAAGGAATGGGCAGAAATGGGTGAGGCTTATGTCCAACAATGGATGAATGATGATGATGATGATGATGACTGGCAACCATAATTTTTGTAAGATACAGTACCAGTCCAAAAGTTACTAGTCTGCCATGATAACACTAGTGATCTCGAAAAGGCATTTGATAAACCATCTTCTGCAACTTATTTAGTAATATCTCAAAATCACATCTTTAGCTTCTTCATTAACTTCATACACTCATATAAAATACTTCGATTCTGCGTCTTGCTCAAAAGCAGCACGCTAGGTCCCACTCTTTTAAACATATTCATCCTAATCCTAATAAACCTACCGCCTTAAGGCATTACCCTTTTTACGGATGTACGTCTAAATTCTCCAACTATGTGAAGACATCCTAGACACCATTGAGTACCATTTTACCTACCCACAAGCCCTGAGGAGGATACTCCGCTTCGTCTGAGGAAGTGACAGCAGACAAGATGTTTCTCTTTTCCAGACTATTATTTTATGGATCAGAGCGGAATTAAGAAACGTCCTCATTGCCTCATATTGAAGCAGACAATTTATCAAAGATGCAACCAGGTGCGGTTACGAAATTAATTCAAATTACACCATTTTACGCCCGGCAATTTCTTAATCCACGCGCGACACTCACCTCTCTCCTTCCTTTTATAAACGACCCGAGAATCCCCTAATTACTCCGGGAACGCTCGGGATTTTACCCATTTCCCAGTCGTATATATATACACACATACATTTCTACATCGCGCTGAATCGATACCAGGATCGGCTGCATACGTAATGCTACGCAAACAATCCGGGGAAAAATGTAAAAATGTGCACAGTTATACACACACACACACACACATACAAACGCGAGTAAAGAATGAGATCGAACGGGAGGAGCTTGTAATTTCCCACCCAATTTTATCCTTCAGGAGTTTTTCGCCTTCTTCGGGATGAGAGAACGTGTGCTCCGGACATCGATTAGGAATAACCTCGACCCCGTAAATCTTCCTGAGGGATCTATCCGTGTGCAGCGCGGGAAAGTGGGCCACAGCAGACCTTATCGTTTAATTCCGTTCGCTGGTCCCCCACAAAGGGAAAGTTTGCTGCAAGGGGTACGGTCGGGTGTGGAGGGGTCGACGTTAATTCTGCAACCTTCCACCAGCGAGTTTAATTTTCGTTAACTCGAATTTACGAACGCCAAAGTGGCAATGGAATGAAACAAAGGAATTAGAAAATTATTATATGGGAATAAAAGGTGGGAGGGGGAATTGAAAACATTGATCATAACTGTTCAAAATGAACGTTCCCCGGATATTCTAGGGGTGTCCTCAATAGGCCCACCTAATACTCGCACGTAGGAACAATTACTACGTGCGAACATAAATTACGCACGTTGTATATATTTTAAGCTTATAACTTTAGTTATAATTCATATCAACTACGTCAATTTAATAATAGTAAAAAAAAATATACCATTCTTACCAACTGCGCCAATTTAATATTAGTAAAAAAATATACTATTCCTACCAACTGCGCCAATTTTATATTAGCGAAAATCATACCAACTGCGCTAAATTAATATTACATACATTCATTCCTAAAAATCCAATAGTTATTTGATTAGGGTTAGAAAGTGTTACCACCTTTATCTTTCTTGTTTTTCGTTCCCTCCGTACAGATGTGCTTTGTAAAAAGTTTACAACTTAATTATAAAACTTGTACTTACTTTCTTCGCCATTAGTCGTCGTCGTCGAACACTCTGGTATTCTGGAAGGGGATCCAGTGGTGGCGGCGACGGTGCCGCTGCTATTCTGGTCCGTTTCCTGGCACTCGGAGGTAGGTCCATTTTCTATAAGTGGATTAGAAAATCGAAACATAAATTTTACGCAAACAATACGCTTTCGACTCAAGACTCTTTGATTATACAATCAAAAATGATATTCACTATTTTAAAATACTTTAATAATGAGAGTATAAAAGCCTATCATCAACAAAGTTAAAATTTAATCAATAGTAATTTGATGTGACATAATAATAATCAATCATCTATCAATTCTGAGTGTATTCAAAGGGTTGGTTAGTGGGTGCAAAAAAAAAAAACGTAGGCACGCGAGGCGAATCGATCGTTTTTTAAAGATTCATTCGTTTCGAACCTCAACACCCACACGATGCTTTTCCAGGAACTTATGTAAAAGTAATTATGAAATACGCTTCGTCGAATCTGCGTAATAACTTAAATGGAAGTTTATTTTAATCTCCTTCTGGTATCGAAGGATTCCACTAGACGTTATTACTCGATAAATGGGGATTATTAAAATAAATAACTTTAAAAATGAGTTGAATTTGAATTTTAAATTTTCTTTATTCAACTCTAACCGCATTTGTTTTACAAAACCACTCCAAACCAATCAAACAGGGTCTTGAATAGGTTAATAAATTCCCCTTACATTCAACAACATTTAATTTATTCAAGCATAAAAACGTACATATCACTACAGGACCGTTGTAATATAAGAAATTCCTAAATTACTCAGACCTCCTCTAGCATAATCTTTTATAAGTCCGCGAAGTTCTGGCGGCAAATCCTCGATCCACGAACGCCCGCAACCATTAAACCAAAAACAGTCCTGTTTCGCGAGGTTGGACACGTTGTTTTTAAAATTTATGGCGAAATTTCTCACGTTCTGGTAACGATGCCTCGTCGCAGAAACGACGACGTATTGGTTAGAATCAATTAGGACGGTGTACAGGCCGCGACTGCCCCCGTCCAAGCTACAGTTCACAATCAGATCATCTTCAGACCGTTTACACACCAGACGTACGATCGATTCGGGAAAGTCCGCAAGGATGAAATTCATCGCGTAAATGTTACTGCTGCGTTTCCAATCGTTGGGAATCCTCCTGGATAAATTGAGGATTTGGTTCCAATTGTAGTTCATGTCGGTGTACTCGCCGCCTTCCAGTCCTTGCGGCACGAATCCTTGCTCCAGCATCATGATGTAGATCATGAGGACGCAGTAGTCGCACGCGGTTTTCGATCCTTGGCTGTTTCGGCGGTTAATTTCTTCAAGTAATTCCGCGTACGACTGAGGGATAGTATCATCTTTAATTTCCTCGATGAGGAGCACTGCTGAAACAAGGGGTAATTACATTGGATCCCATTGCAAATATAAAAGGGACATGTTTATTATGATTAGTATGATATTCTTATCGACAATGCAATAATATGGCATATTAACCCATGACAGTGTTATAGAGAAAATATGACCAATTGATAATTTCAAGGTTAGAAATGGGATATGTTCATACATTTTAGTATACAAGCATAAAGTTATTAAGTAATTAAGCAATAAACTAAACCAAGCATAACCTTTAAGTGTTGTATTTAAATCTGCATTAATTTTTATTAATTTCATCAATGATTTCGGTTGGACGGCAATCATTTATTATTGAAATATTTAAAGACCCATTTCCATAACCGAAGCATTAATAATTGACACACATATAATTCATTAGAGATTGGATTGAGAATGCTTTTACTATTACCATCCAGTTGATTTTTTATTAAATGAACCAATTAAAAAATGTGTTTAAAGAATAAAATTATTGTTCACTAACCAATATCATCAGTTCTCCCTCAGTCACAATCAAAAATATTTCTATAGCATTTAATAACTAAAAACAAATTACAAACAATAATCCTAATAATAAAAACAAAAATCCGAAATCTACTTGTTAGAACATAGCTGTATGATGGATACGAACGACTTGAAAAATCAGAAAAACTTCATTAATAAGAAATTATTTCCAAACAATTTTAACATATTAAAAAAGTATAAAAATATTAAACTAATTAATAAATTTAATAATTATGGAGGAAACACATGTAAACAATTCACCCTTATTTATTTAATTTATAATTATAAATTATTATATTAATTTGTAACAACCTTCATAAGTGTGAATATTTTCACTCTATCCTAACCATATCCTCTCTATAACGATTAAGTATACTACTAAAAAATACACTTTTGCAAGTACTTGTCTGCTGCCTGATGAAGCCACTGAATCAAACGCTGTAACTCAATGGCTTCATCAGGCAGCTGACGCTGCAGAAGTGTATTCTTTACTAATATACTTAATCGTTATGGAAAATCTGTGTAAAATCTCACCCGAAGTTGTATTTACAACAAATACATTAGAGATTAGAATTTATTAATTTTTGTTTGCTAAACATTTGTAATAAAAAGGGTTAATATAACATCAAAAAGTATTTATCCTCTTTACAAACATAGGAACGAAGTTAAAATTGTTTAAAACAAACATTTTAATCACTTTTCACTACTTGTAATTATTATAAAAACACACGTGAAATGAATAGATATTTATAATAATTAACTCAGAAACATAACGTTAACTAATATACCAATATTAATTAAAAAAATTTTTTAATGTTAGTAATTAATTATTTAATTAATTCAATATCTCTATATTATCATACCAACACCTTACCAATAATAGATTATTCAAACATATTGATTACATACTTACCTGATTTGAGGTTATAACATATCAAAACATTAATCGAATTGAGAATAGAACACAAATTGAACGAGTAAATTGAATGCACATTCTTATCAGTACAAACGTTTATGATAAACGCAATTTTTCTACTGACTAATAACAATAAAAAATAATGCAATATTATCAGCACAAATAATTTCGAGATCGTGGTTTTTAAATTTATTTACAAATTCGACGATCTCGCTTGTTTACAAAACAAATTCGAATTCGCACACGCGCCGTGATTACACGGAATTGCATGACACCCGAATCCCATTGGTCCGATAAGTTGGCGGCACCGAAACGTCAATGTTTCAGTTGAATAACCTGTTGATTTGCACGCGATTTTCAATCGAAAATCGGCTCGGTGCGTTGTTAGTAAAAGCGGTTTTGGTTAGAGTGTGCACGGACAGACGTTTCATCATCGCACCGCTAACCGCCGCCGAAGAAATGCCGACGAATATGAGTCACTGCAACCCTAACCTAGTTTCATCGATTGTTTACCACGGCATTTGTTCGCCATCGGGGGGTAACGATGGTTTCGTATGCGAATGTAATGTGGTGTAATGCGTGCGGTGCGGGTCCAAGCACACTGGGGTGAGTGTTGTTTTGTAAACAGATGTCTTTTCGGCTTCCGTGGGGGCGCAATGGCGTTAGACGGTGAACGGGGTGGGTGCTTTACCTTTTTCAGTCTTATTCTGCTTCGTGCTCTCCAATGGCACTATCACTGTTTTTTGTTTTTGTGCGTTCACTTTATTTGTAACCGAACTGTCACTGGATTCCGCCATATTTAAAAGTTTACTGACAAAGTTTAGTTTTAAAATTGTGCAGACATTACACGGTCACAGGTGCGCCACCTGTCAATATCAAAATGCAACTGGTAAAAAAATTACATGTAATATATGCAACTTAATAAACATATTTTCATTAAAAATATACTTCGATTAAAACTGTATGAGTAATCTTCAAATTACTAATAAAATAAATTTATTAACTTACATAAGTGGGTTTTAAATTATTTTTAAATTAAATAAAATTATTTTTTTGGGGGATAATATAAAATTTGTATTAAAACATAAGGTAAAAATGAAACACACTTATAACTTTGTTTGTATAACATGTAATTAATAAAATAAAATAATATTACGTGTTATACAAACAGTCATAACGAAGTAGAAGCCTTTATGATCAAGAAAATTATAAGGTAATTAAATTAAAAGCAATATAGATGTGGAATATGTTCTGCATAAGTGAATAAAAGTCCGAAAAAATTATACTTTTATTTATAAAATAAATTTTAATGATAATTATCGTATATAGTATATATAAAAAGGATTACAGTACTCATACTTGCTGTTTGTAAAGGAAAATTAAATTAAAAGTGGGTGTAAAATTTGTAATAATTTCTATGTATGCAACCTAATCTACTGTGTTGTTTAACTATTTTGTAGTTTCATAGAGTGTAAATGAAAATTATATTAAAAGTATCAAAACGTTCTAGAAAACTATACATATATGGTATTAGTAACGTTTTTAGAGTACATAAAAGAACATCGTGCTTTTATGATTGTCGTAAATAATTTAAATTCCATATAAAAACATTATTGTAAATTTCATTAAAAAATTGAGTGAATATAAATAGATTTCCAATATTTTTTTAATTTGTAATTGTTTGGAAGTACAAATATTTATCATTTCATATAAACTTCTTTATTTAACATAATTAAATACAACAATATTGGCATTACACATTTTTTATATCTTTTTAGAAACAAACTTACGACTGTTGTCTCTCTTCTTGGGTTATAACGGTCTACCCAATTAAGAATAAATATTTAAAGATCATGCGATTTGGAATATTAAAAAAATAATTAATTATATGTGTAAGTTCTTAAAACACCATTTACATTACAAATCAGTTCGATGCTTTAATAGAACTATTGAAGTATTTACCTATATTTATATCTTACGGACTAATTTAACTACTAAAAAACTTGTATTATATTAATTTAACCTTCGAAAATGATTGCAAAAGATTGAAGTATAGTAAATGAAAATAAAAATTGGGATTCCTAGGGAATTGTTTTGCTAGTTTAATTGCAGCTTTATCAATAAAAAAAAACATATAAATATGCTCCATATTAAAGTATTTATCAATATTGAACCTAATTTAAATAGTAAATTACTAAAAAAAACTTGTATTCTATTAATTTAACCTTCGAAAATGATTGCAAAAGATTGAAGTATTAGTAATTGAAAATATAATTCCTTATTGGAATTGTTTTACAAGTTTAATTGCGGCTTTATTAATAAAGAAAACTATAAATATGCTTTTATGATTGTAAACCTTAATATTTTATACGAAAGAATTTAATTTAAAATAAGAAACGAAATAAAATTCCTAATGTCATTCGGAAATTTTAAATTCCCGCCAAAATTAAAACCGCTTGTGTACACTGCTGCTGCTGTGCGTTCATTTCGGGAACTTTCTTTTGCCCGCTGCCATCTTGTAGGAAGCACACCGTTCGTAAAAACACAGTAAGTTTTCCCGATTATTCAATTCGTCCTCGATTATTGCGAACAGCGAGTGTAAATTATAATTCGTTACGTTCTCCTTTGCAGGACGCAAAAATGGAAAACGACGCCGGCGAATTCGTTGACTTGTACTGCCCCAGGAAATGGTGAGTACGCGGCTCGACCACGTGTTTTGGTTATAATTTGCGTTTATTTGATCGTAAATCGTGCGTATTGGGCCCCGGTTTAGTTATAAATTTATTTTATTGTGCTTATAATTTATAATATTTTATGGTGGAAGTGTTTCATTCGGCGTTTTGTTTATTAACCTAAAATAATACTTGCACTTGTTTATTTGTGAGTTTTTGATTTCAATGAAACAAAAATTGTGGAGTATTATAAATCTAGTGGTAAAACAAAGTTATCAAGTTAAATTTCATCATACCGATTTTTTTCGTTGTATTTATAGTTCTCCCTCTATACATATAAATATTTACAATCTACTACTATAGTCGAGCTGCCGAGAGGTGACTGTGACTCATCACTCTATATTGGAGGAATCAGACACATGTTCCACCTTTTATTTCATTCTGTCTCAGTCTTCATAGGATGATGATAAAACGAGATAGATATTAACCCTTTTTCACACAATTGTTTTTAAAAGTAAGGTGCTTCTGACCGAGATATCTCAGGCGTATACGAGAAGTGGTTAATTGTTATATGGTTCTTGGTATGAAAATGCATAAGTCACAGTCAGCTCTCAACGACTCGACTATATACAATATTTGAATCACACTTAATAGGTTTTTCTCAACCACTTGATATTTTTTTAGAAGAGTAGAAATAAGAAAAACATGACACAATTAATATAAATGAAAACAATATTAATACCTATACATTTACTTCACTTAACTTCAATTAAGCGTGTGTCTCTCGAAGGAAATTAAGGTTTTAATGCTCATATATTTTTTTATAGCTCTGCCAGTAACAGGATCATCCACGCCAAAGACCATGCCTCCATCCAGCTTTCCTTGGTCGATGTCAACCCACAAACTGGCAGGATGACCGAAACTGTAAAGAACTACGCCCTTTGCGGAGCTATCCGCAGGATGGGAGAGTCCGATGACTGCATCGTGAGGTTGGCCAAAAAGGACGGCATTCTGTCAAAGTAAGAACATGCACATTTAGAAAATACTGGCCGAGAAAGATCAATTCCTATTTTCCCATGAAAAATAAGTGTGTTATCCGTATTCATCCACTAAAATACTGAATTATTGTTTCCCTATTGGAAGAAGTAATACACTTGTTATATTCCATTTGTTTATTATCAGGTAACTGACACGTGTTTCGGTCCTTTTGGATCATTTTCAAAGTTCAAACTTGTTGTTTCCTTGTCAACAAGAGCTAAAATTAACTTGAATTTACAAAAACATGTATGGTTTTATACTTTATTTCATTCAATGTACTTTCAAAATATGCCAAAATGATTTTGAAGAAATAAATACATTATAAATCAGAATTTTGATCATATATGATAGAATAAAAGGAATTCGTTATTTGTCTTATAGTAACTGTACAAAGTTATATTGCCATAAAATATCCAAAATTTTATTTATCATAATAAATATAGATTTCTCGTTGATTGTTGAGGCACTTATCCATTATCAATTAATATAATAATAATAGTAAACTATTTATGATTTTCAATTTTTTATTTTTACTTTACTACAATTATTTCTCTACACTGACTTTCTTCTCATTAAGAAGCTACAGTGTAATGAAACAATTTTAGTGAGTTAAAATTAGATTTAGGGACAAATAAAATTAGAGTAATAAGATTGTTGCCATTGTGTTACAATTGAAGGTGCTTAAGAGGGATTAGGACAATCCTTTATAGTAAAAAGCTCTTTTAGACACACATAATTACACAAGAACATAGTGGACGAACCAAGCAATCGATTACCAATCTTAACTACTACTACTACTAAAAAAAAATGAGTATAACTTATGTTAAACTTATATTACTATGTTAACAATTTCCAATCTTAATTACTACTACTAAAAAAATGAAAATATATATAATTTACATTAAACTTATATGTATTATTATGTTAGTAACAAAATTATTAGATTAGTATTTTATTTTAATTGTATTTACAATTAATGTTTCTTTTTCTTGTTTCAGGAATTTCTAGGTTTATTAATTCATAAATGGAGGGTGCGAAGAGAGTACATGCTGTCTTTTTTTGTGGTTAAATAAATCTTTATTTATAAGAAGCTGTTTCAGTGAATCTCCCTACGTGCTACAAAAAAATGTGAATTGGAATTTAATGAAAAACCTTCCTCATCCTTCATCCACAGACACACATTTCTGCAATTCCAGATTGGATACAAAATAGCTTAAAAAATTATATTCAAGTTGTGCAATTGTAAGTAATTATTAATTTAGTCTCTACACATTCAGTGTATTATTTTTTCAGAATTGAACAAAAACATTTAATTATTAAAAAGTTGTTACATTGACACATAAGGCATATAAATGTTACAGGAAAAACGTATAATGTTAGATTTTTAAGAAATACATTATTGTGAACTTGTATGCAACCAAAAACACCAAATATTTTAATAGTTTAGTAAGTATACTGAGAATTAAAACACTTTGTTGTTTCCTTACTTCATTTTTATTTTAAATTGTCAGAAGGAAAGAACAAAGTGTTTTAATTCTATAGTGATACTTTCACACAACTCCTATAAAATCGTGAAAAGTATATTGAGCTTTACAAACGTTGATTGAAGTATTGTACAATATTTCAATCAACGTTTAAGTTTCTTTTGTGAAGCATAAAATCCAATGTTTTTTTTTAAAATAATTTTCAATTGTTTTTGTCAATTTTTCTTTAATGTTTCAATATTTTTTACCAATTGTTAATTTCTAACGATTTTAACTCTACAATTGTTTTAGTGCTCTTATCAATTTACTCTTCTTAATAATTTTAACTTTATATCTCAAATGGTTTAATAGCAACACTTTTTTTGAGTAGTATTATTTTTATGGTTGATTCATTTCTCACTTAACCTGAAATATAACATTTTTATGTTTAATTAGGTAATTTTTTTTAACAATTTCAACAGTTTTCTATATGTGTATTATGGTGTTTTTGAAAATTCCAACCTTTATTTTTTTCAATTGTTTGTTAATTGTTTTTTTTTTTGCCATTGTCTAGAAATTTTAATTGTTTTGATGATTTCAACTGTTTTTCAATCTTAATTGCTTTCTGGAATAACATTCAATTGTTTTAGCGCTTTTACCAATTTCAATTATTTTTTATAACAATATTTAACAGGTTTCATTGAACTATTTTTGGAATAGTGGCATTCCGTTGTTTTACCGAAATCGTCATGATTTTTCAATTGTTTTTGTAATTTTATAATTTTTATTATTTAATTTTCTAAAGAATATAAAACCGTATATATTATAGTTTTTAGTTTGTGAAGCAGAAAAATGTCTAATTAATAATTTTTGAGTATTTTAAGTCGATGGCATTTGTTATTACAGGTTTTTCAAGCTGTTAAAATTAATAAAATGTTTACTTCGATTTCTTCGAATTGAATGTGATTTTCTAAAGAATATAAAACTGTAAATATTACAGTTTTTAGTTTTTTTTTTGTAAAAAATTGTTTGATTAATAATCTTGGAGTGTTCTAAGTCGATGGCATTTGTTTTTAATTCGTTTTAAAGCTGTCCAAATTAATCAAATTTTTGCATCGACTCCTTTGATTTTTAGGCAAATTTATAAAAAATATAATAGTGTAAATATAACCATTTTTAGTTTATAGTGTAAACATATGTTTGGTTAATAATCTTGAAGTGTTTTACGCCGATGGCAATTGTTTTTATAGTGTTTTAAAGCTGTCTAAATGAATCATATTTTTACATCGACTTCTCTGATTTTTATTCAAATTTCTAAAAAAATATAATACTGTAAATTTTACAATTTTTAGTTTGTAATGTAGAAAAATGTTTGATTAATAATCTTCGAGAGTTTTAAGTTAATGGCAATTGTTTTTATATTTTCTTAAAGCTGTCAAAATTGATCATATTTTCACATCGACTTCTCTCATGTCTATGCAAATTTCTAAAAAATACAATACTGTACATATAACAATTTTTAGTTTATAGTGTAGAAATATGTTTGATTAATAATCTTGAAGAGTTAATAAAGAGAATGGTTGCGACCGTTACTACGTGTTACAATTCAGTGTAATCTTGGAGAGTTGGAAGTTGATGGCAATTGTTTGTATATTGTTTCAAAGCTGCCTAAATTAATCATATTTTTACATCGACCCCTCTGATTTTTATGCAAATTTGTAAAAGTTAAATACTGTAAATATTACAATTTTTAGTTTGTAATGTAGAAAAATGTTTGATTAATAATCTTGGAAAGTTTTAAGTCGATGGCAATTGTTTTTACATTTATTTAAAGCTGTCCAAATTAATCATATTTTCACTACGAATCCTCTCATGTTGATGCAGATTTCTAAAAAATACAATACTGTAAATATAACAATTTTTAGTTTATAGTGTAGAAAAATGTTTGGTTAATAATCTTGAAGGGTTTTAGGTCGATGGCAATTGTTTTTATGTTGTTTTAAAGCTGTTCAAATTAATCATATTTTTACATCGACTCCTCTGATTTTTATTTGTAGACATTCAATTTTCACTTGGTTTATTTATCGCTAGGTGTACATTTCGGTTACAAAGTGACCATTATCAATAAATAAACCATGTGAAAAAAGTGCCAAACTAGTGTTTTATTTAATTATTAACATTTTCCCGTACTCTTACAATGCAACAAGTGTCACTTTCACCCTTTTTTTAATTTCTCAATTAGTCAATGTTGAAACAGTTGTATAATATCTAGATTAAAATGTTTAATAATTTTTTATATTTATTCAACATTATTGAGTGTTTTCTAGATTGGTATTTAATTGTTATGTTTTCATATTTCATCTTTTTGTAAATGTTTATTGACAATTGTTAATTTATAACAATTTTCTTTCTTTTTTCTTGGAATTGAAGCACAGAGATCTCTTTTACTAACTTCTAGTTTAAACAAGATGTATCATAAAGTAAATGCCTCCACCATCAACACATATATAGTGTATTCATCGCTCTTTTGCCGAGCAATAAAAAATCAAAGACAGCCCGCTGTCTTTGGCGGCATCGCCGCCGCGTCGTAAAAACACTCGATGCGAGTAGATCGGCACACGCCGTGTGCACCCTTCCTCCTCATGGCATAGTCTATCCTTTTCCTATATATTCGACATTATATTTTTCGTGGCTTGGTTTAAAATTCATTTTATCAGCAACTGTGTTAGTGCATATTTCGTCAGTGAGCGCTGTATCTCAAAAACGAATAATCCTCTTGAGTTGAAACTTTAAACTTAAGGTTTTATTGTTAAAAACTGGAACTGAAAAGCTTTTGGTAAACATTCATAAACCGGAAGTGGATGTTTACTCGAGGCGTTTTTTAGTTTTTTTGTTATATTTTTCTAAATATAATTTTTTGTAAAAAACGTTTCAAACAAAAGTTAAAGGGAATAAAAAACTAAATAAGTTTTATGACAACATAATTTTCATAAAATTCTTAAATTTCGAGAAAAAAATTAAAAATTGAAATTTTTCACATTTTTTACCAATTGCTAATAAACTATTCAAGTTACGTAAAATTTATGTAACAAATAACTGTAGAGAGTTAAAAAAGGAACAAATTATTAAGAATAACATTTTTCCGTAAACCTCATAGTTTTCGAGTAAAATATAGGGAAAGTACTATGATGGCCACATCACCATTTTCTTATTGTTTGTTATTGTGTCTACTTTAATTACAAGATTATGTTTTTAAGGATTTTATTTGTTTATTACTTTCCCTATATACTATATATAGGGGAAGTATTGTTTTCGTGCGTGAAAATGTTTGTGGGCGCTGTATCTCAAAATAATCCGATTGAGATGAAACTTTAAACTTAAGGTTTTATCGTTAAAAACTGGAACTGACTTTTTGTTTTCTTCAAATATTTTTTTTAATATGAAAAATATTACAAATATTTTTTAAACAAAAGTTAAAGGGAATGAGAAACAGAACAAGTTTTGTTAAAAAATATTTTTCATAAAACTCTTAGTAGTAACATATATTTATTGACAAATTTTGTACATATTTACATTAAAATGATGAATAATGAATGATGTGTTAATGTATTAATCTGTCAAAAGGCTATCGACCAGAGGTCTTTCTGCCTTGTCTTGTCCAGTCATATGGCGTCAGTCGTTAGTGAGTAGATGCATGAAATGATGAAATGAAATCAAAAATGGTAGAATGTGGGTTTTTATATTTAGGGATTATGTTTGGGTTTCGAGGAAGACAGTATAGGGATAATATGTGAAAGTTAAAAGGATTTTTAAAGCATTTTGCCCTAGAAGTAATTTTGCTTTTTGTTATGGCTGTATGTTTTTTAAAATTAATTTTTTGATCTATGGTTAAGCCCATGTACTTAATGGAAACTGAGGGAGGGATCGCAGTTTGGGAAATATGGACTTTGTGAGGTGAATTATTGCTGTGATGATAAGGGATTAGGAGCTGTGATTTGTGAGGATTGATTTTAATGCGCCATTTTGCAAACCATCGTTGAAGGGAGTCAATAAGCTCTTGGAGGGATTGGAGGGCTTTTGGTAGTGTGGGAGCATAAAACTCTTAATTTTCGAGAATAAAAAATAAAAATTGAAAATTTTGACATTTTTTGCTAATTGCTACTAAACTATTGAAGCTACATGAAATTTATATAACAAATAATTGTAGAGAATTCAGAAGTGAACAAATTACTAAGAATAGCCTTTTTGTGTAAACCTTATAGCTTTCGAGTAAAATATAGGAAAATTACTATAATGGCCACATCACCATTATTACTTTCCCTATAAACGAAGTATATATAGGGGAAGTATTGTTTTCGTGATTTTCTTTGTGGAAATATCCGTTTTAGGGTCCCCTGAACCCATTACACTAATTTCTAGAAAAAAAAATTGTGTCTGTGTCTGTCGGTGGGCGCTGTATATCAAAAACGAATTATCGTTTTGAGATGAAACTTCAAATTTAAGGTTTTATCGTTAAAAACTGGAAGTGAAAAGCTTTTGGTGAACATTCATAGACCGGAAGTTTATAGATGTTTACTCGAGGCGTTTTTTTGTTTTTTCTAAATATAAATAATTTTTAAAAAACGGTACAAACAAAAGTTAAAGGAAATGAAAAACTGAGCATGTTTTATTAAAACATATTATTTTATAAAATTCTTAACTTTTGGGAAAAAAAATAAAAATTGAAAATTTTGACATTTTTTGCCAATTGCTAATAAACCATTGGAGTTTTATATAACAAATAATTGTAGAGAATTCTAATATGAACAAATTTTTAAAAATAACCTTTTTGCGTAAACCTCATAGTTTTTGATAAAATATAGGGGAAGTACTATTTTGGCCACATCACCATTTTTTTTGCTTGTGACGACTATCTATTTTTTCTTTTCTTCAAATTGTTTCCAAAATCATGATCTCGTTTTTGTTTTATTTTTGTACAGAACTAGCCACCGTGATATTTATTATGGATGATGAATCATTACCTAAACATTTTGTGCCTATTGCTAATAAACTTTAGGAGTTACATCAAACAATCAAAAATTGAGCGAATTGTTAAGAATAACCTCAAAGTTTTCGAGAAAAATATAGGGATGGCCACATCACCATTTCATACATAGATTTTGCAACTATACTTCAACTTTGTAGAATTTAATTTAAATGAAACCTCGCTTATGTTTTATAGATTTGAGAGTGGGATGGAGGCCACCCCACATCTATTTAATAATTTTAACTATAACAGCGTCACAGCTTTAGAAATGTTTGTAATTTTTTTTAAGAATATTTTTGTTATTACGATCAAGAGACTTAGGCTTAAAATAAAAATATATATGTATAGTGGGTGGGTGTCTTCTTTCCTACCCTTCATCCTATAAAATTTGTACTTAATTTTTATTGGATTCATTATACTAATGCATAGATTATTCAATGAAAGAGTCAACTTGGTATTATAATTTTTATTAAAACCCTCGCTTATGTTTTATGGATTGGAAGGTGGAATAGAGGCTTCCTTCTTACCCATGCTACATTTTTTAATTAATAATTTTGACTTTTTTTGCCTATTGCTAATAAACTATAGGAGAAGTAAATATAAAGAATCCAAAATTGAGCTAATTGTTTAGAATAGCCTTTTTGCGTAAACCCCATAGTTTTCAAGAAAAATATAGGGAAAGTATTATGATGGCCACATCACCATTTTTAATGTACTACAAGTGAAAACAATTTATTCATGAAAATATTCAAATTTTTTGGGTAAATATAATCACAATTTTAAAAAACTGATTGTTCTAATTAAAATGAAAAACTATTTAACAAATCCGGTACAAACATTTTTTTTGTTTTAGCAAAAAGAACATTTCCTGCCTACGAATTGAATTACAAAAAAGAAAATGTTATTAATAGTTAAAACTAAGAACTCATTAATGTTTCTTTATTGTTTGTAATGTAGAAGTAATCATAGTTTAAGATTAAATGTTTTAATTTGTTATACCAAATAGAAAAGCTTTTGTTTATGTATATTTGTTTGAATATTATTGACATAATAAGTTATTCAAAGTTATGATTTAGATGTTTTTAAAATTAATAAAGTACTTCCAATTATAATTACATATTATTTTTATAAATACAATCTGGCTAACTTATGTGTAATATTCACAATTAAATGTACTAATTAAAAAAAATATATAAAAAGTAGTCATAATTTACATGTTATCATTTAAAACTGAACTATTACAATAAAAAGTGTTCAGTAAGTTATTTTATTAAGAAACGCCTGAAAATTCTATCATTGTTTTAGATATATTTTGTTGTTCCTATGTTTACTTTGATTTTCTTTTACAAAGTATAAGAAACTTTTTTATAAAATTAAATTAGTATATTGAAGATTATGATTAAGTATTTTATTTTATTTACTTGTTTTAATTCGGTTACCTATTTAGACTATAAGGTTAGGTTATAAGCCCAAGAAGTTTCGTGAAAATTTTTTGAAAAGTTTGTTGAACGGAACTATACTTTGAAGTCTCTACTCTTCTAATCCACTAATTTCTGAAAAAAAAATGTCTGTGTTTGTGTGTGTGTCTGCGTATCTGTCTGTCGGTGGGAGCTGTATCTCAAAAACGAATGATCCTATTGAGATGAAACATTAAACTTAAGTATTTATCGTTAAAAACTAGAACTGAAGAGCTTTTGGTGAACTTTTCTTCGCTTGAAGAAGCCACAGTGTGTCGAAACAATTCTTGCGTTTTAAAAAAGCAATAATAAAGTGTTTTGAAAATTTAAGTGTTTTTACTTCATCAACCAAACAAGTGAATATGAATTTTCATCATAGAACAGCTATATTCAAAAATTAAATCATGTTTATATAATTAATCAGATATTTCTGATTTTTTACTGGACGTAGTCGGTGCCTTATCAATTTGTCGACTATGATATGATGCATTGTCCATAACTATTACGGAGTTTTTGGCCAAATTCGGTATCAATTTATTTTCGAACCAGTTTTCAAATAAAACCGCAGTCATATCGTCATGATAATCGAAGTGGCATTAAGAGATCTCTATATTTAATGAATTGCTCACTTAACCCGTGGTGAAACATATTTGAAATCAAAAACACTTGGTTTGTTTCACAGAATATTTCTTATTATTCTCCGACTAGTTTCGATAATATGTCATTACTCTTTGATAATGACGTAGTCGGTGCCTTATCAATTTGTCGACTATGATATGATGCATTGTCCATAACTATTACGGAGTTTTTGGCCAAATTCGGTATCAATTTATTTTCGAACCAGTTTTCAAATAAAACCGCAGTCATATCGTCATGATAATCGAAGTGGCATTAAGAGATCTCTATATTTAATGAATTGCTCACTTAACCCGTGGTGAAACATATTTGAAATCAAAAACACTTGGTTTGTTTCACAGAATATTTCTTATTATTCTCCGACTAGTTTCGATAATATGTCATTACTCTTTGATAATGACATATTGTCGAAACTAGTCGGAGAAAAATAATAAATATTCTGTGAAACAAACCAAGTGTTTTTAATTTCTAATCAAGATTAAGAGATCTCCTTTACCGATAGAAGTAACCAATCGTTTTCTACTAACCTTTATAAAAAGACATTTTTCGTCACTGAATACTCAAACGAAATTTTGATTTCCGTCACTAGTGACGTTAACTTTCGTCACTAGAGACGATAGTGACCTACAAATTCTCACCTCGGTCTAGTTGTCTGCTGTCACTATATCGCGTCATTATTAAAGATCAGTTTGTGAGTGTGTGCTGTGGTAACTTCATCATAATTTCTGATTCAGAAAGTGATTTAGATCTTCCCAATACTCCACCAGAAATAGTAAATTAAGCTGAGAAAACTTATGCAGGTTTATTACCAGAAAAATAGAAAAAGAGGTATGAAAAAAAAAATGCAAAATTTATGGAATGGAAGACTGATAATCAAAATTGTCGGAAAATTTGGAACCATCGAGCTTTTGGTCCATATATTCTATGTTACGAACAACATTATCAATAAAAGAAGATATCAACATGAGTATACCGCGTGACCCGTTTCAAGACGCATCATAGGGAATTCCCATGTAAAATTTTCAATTGCAGTTTGTACCTCTATTATTTAAATTATCAGAATAAAATTAGAATAATACCTTTACTAGAGTTATTGTGGAGGTTTTATTTTTGTTTCATCTTTAGTTTAATTCGAAATATAGCTTAAAAAGTGTAAACAAATATTCGATAATAAAATCCTCAATATAGTAGTTGCTGTGAAAAGTCAGTGTTTGTCATCTAAATTGATTCAGCCACAACCAAAAAATTAAATTCAAAATGAGTGCTTACATCAAGATAGAAAAGTCAGTTCCTTAATATAAATTATAGAAGCGAGTTCAAAGGCACAAATTCATTATTCTTGTTAAAACGAGTCAACTTAAAGGTACAATTAACGTAAACAGAATAAGACCCTTTTTACTATTTCTCATTTATTTCACAAAATTTAGAACTTTAATCAGGATCAACTGCTAGCAGTTCTTGATAAATGGCTTCTATAAGTTTGGTATGATGTCCAGAAAGTAAGGACGAATTTTTATTTGGTGCCATTTTGTCATATGACGTTTGCCAGTCGTGCTTGTTTCATGTTTGTTATTTGCTATCCTTCCACAAAGAATACCCCAATTAAAGAAGGAAATTCAAAGGGTTGTTAACGGCATCTTTCGTTTTTGCGCCCACCGACAGACAATTTTTTTTCTATCAATTAGTGTAATGGGTTCAGGAGACCCCAAAACGGATATTTCCGCAAAGAAATTTCCAAAAAATTACGAGAACAATACTTCCCCCATATATATATACATATACTGCGTATATAGGGAAAGTAAAAATAGTCGTCACAAGCAAAAAATAATGGTAATGTGGCCATCATAGTACTTTCCCTATATTTTACTCGAAAGCTATAAGGTTTACCCAAAAAGGCTATTCTTAGTAATTTGTTCACTTTTGAATACTCTACAATTATTTGTTATATAAATTTCATGTAGCTTCAATAGTTTAGTAGCAATTAGCAAAAAATGTCAAAATTTTCAATTTTTATTTTTTTTTTCTCGAAAATTAAGTTTTATGAAAAATATAAATAAAACACTTTGTAACTTTGTTTGTATAACACTATTTATTTACTGTTTACTATAGTTTCGGCATCTCAACGTGCCATTATCAAAACATACAATCATTGTATCATTGTACCATTGTATGTTTTGATAATGGCACGTTGAGATGCCGAAACTATAGTAAACAGTAAATAAATAGTGTTATACAAACAAAGTTACAAAGTGTTTTATTTATACTCAAACATGTATAACGAAGTAAAAGCCGCAAAAATTAATAATTTTATGAAAAATATTTTTTAGCAAAACTTGTTCTGTTTCTCATTCCCTTTAACTTTTGTTTAAAAAAAATTGTAATATTTTTCATATTAAAAAAAATATTTGAAGAAAACAAAAAACGGCCTCGAGTAAACATCCACTTCCGGTTTTTGAATATTCACCAAAAGCTTTTCAGTTCCAGTTTTTAACGATAAAACCTTAAGTTTAAAGTTTCATCTCAATCGGATTATTTTGAGATACAGCGCCCACAAACATTTTCACGCACGAAAACAATACTTCCCCTATATATAGTATATAGGGAAAGTAATAAACAAATAAAATCCTTAAGAATATAATCTTGTAAGTAAAGTAGACACAATAACAAACAATAAGAAAATGGTGATGTGGCCATCATAGTACTTTCCCTATATTTTACTCGAAAACTATGAGGTTTACGGAAAAATGTTAATCTTAATAATTTGTTCTTTTTTTAATTCTCTACAATTATTTGTTATATAAATTTTACGTAACTTGAATAGTTTATTAGCAATTGGTAAAAAATGTGAAAAATTTCAATTTTTATTTTTTATCCCGAAATTTAAGAATTTTATGAAAAATATGTTGTAATAAAACTTATTTAGTTTTTTATTCCCTTTAACTTTTGTTTGAAACGTTTTAAAAAAAAAATATATTTAGAAAAATATAACAAAAAAACTAAAAAACGCCTCGAGTAAACATCCACTTCCGGTTTATGAATGTTTACCAAAAGCTTTTCAGTTCCAGTTTTTAACAATAAAACCTTAAGTTTAAAGTTTCAACTCAAGAGGATTGTTCGTTTTTGAGATACAGCGCTCACCGACGAAATATGCACTAACACAGTTGCTGATAAAATGAATTTTAAACCAAGCCACGAAAAATATAATGTCGAATATATAGGAAAAGGATAGACTATGCCATGAGGAGGAAGGGTGCACACGGCGTGTGCCGATCTACTCGCATCGAGTGTTTTTACGACGCGGCGGCGATGCCGCCAAAGACAGCGGGCTGTCTTTGATTTTTTATTGCTCGGCAAAAGAGCGATGAATACACTATACATACATATTTTTTTTCATTCAATTGATGTTTTAATGTTTACATCAACTGTTCTTAATAATTTTTAACTATTTTCATTTAACTTTTTAAAATCAATATTCAACTGGTTTTGTAGATTGTCAATTTTTTACGAATTTTTATCTACTGTTTTCTAGGGTAGTGGCATTTCACTTATTGGTGCGTTTGTCAAGTTTTTCGTCAATGTTCAATTATTTATCAGTTTTTTTTTTATTGTAAGAGTTTCATTTATATTTTTTTTAGCGAAGGAAATATTTTTATATTAACTCTATAAAAGCAATTGTCTATTATCAATTAATTTCCAAAATTTTAATTGTTTGCTGAATATATGTTTTTTTTTACCTAGCGTACTCTTGACCTTTCCTAATAAACAGTTCAATGGCCTATCGTACTCATGACCTACCTCAATAAGTTATATATTGGCCTAGGTCATGGGTACGCTAGTTCAGGCGATAAAGTAGACGCTAGGTTAACGCGTAGTGTATTGAGGTAGGTCAAGAGCACGCTAGGTTAATATATAATTCACTAAAGCTGGTCAGAAATATGCACCCAAGTGTTGATATATTTAACTGTATTCGTATTTATAAAAATTTATTGGCAATTATAACTTTTATATGATAATTACAGTATTAAAATAATAAAATGTTCAATTATAATCATTGTGGCGACCATTACTACGTGGTAATTCATGATAAACACTTAACTAACGCACTTACTATGTTTTTACCACTAAAATTTTTAGTGTTTCAATTGTTTTGAACTCTTTTTTTGACAGATAGAAACATTTTAGATAATTTAAACTATTATTTTTAATATTTTTCTGTATTATGGATCGTTCTTAATAATTTTTAACTGCTACAATTTCGTCGGCTTGTTCCAATACAGAGAAAGTACTATTTTTTTTATATAAACTTAAATATTCTATTTACAGTAGTTTTAATGATGAGATAATTTTATAATTTTAATATCAATAAATAAAGTTATTGAATTAGATAATAAAATAATGAGGAAACAAGAGATTTATATATATATATATATATATACATAAATTAATATGTATGATTATTAAAGACCGTAGCTTCTAAAATTGATTCACCATAATCACCTGCAATCATATTTTCTCGGAAACATTTCATCCCACATGACCATTAAAACATAACTAATAATAATTTTAGAGCTTGGCCTTCTTTTGACACTTCCGCAATGACAAATTCTTGCTATAATGCACAATCTTCGCCGAATGATTCACGATTACATAACTATGAAAATATAAATACAAAAAAAAAACCAACGTTAATTGCAAAATCGAGTATGGAGCGGTCACGGGCAATCACGACACGGAACACGTGTATTTCCCACAATTGTTCTCATCGAATCCCATCATCAGTCGTAATTCTACCATCTGCTCATGCGTCCGCGCCAAAATTAGCGCTTAAAAGTGTCAAAAATCGATTTTAACTAGTCACTTTATAAGAGGTGTTAATGAATAAAGTGAATTCTGATAATGTTTGAAGAAAAATAACCGTCCAAAATGTCATCGTTTTTAATTCTCATCACCCTATTGGTCATAAGTGCTTCAACAGGGGCCAACAAGTGCTCGATGGTGGACTATCAAGACAAAACCGGAAGGACTGGGAAATGTTGCGTGTATTGGGACGATGAAGTGAATCACGATAAGATATTTTTCCAGCACGCAGAAAACGGTGGGGACAATTCAAGTAATCCAATGACGACGGCGGCTAATGAAATTCAACATCAAGAATCTGATAAAGGGAAGGATAACATTACGTTCCACAATCCGGACGAGGTCGAAAAGGTGGATACGGGGAATTCGAGTGAAATTGATGTCGGCACTGGTTCCGGAAATGGTACCCAAGACCTTGTGAATTTGCCCGGAAACAGGAATGCGATCGACGTGCCGGGAAAATGTCCGGACGGGCAAGGTTTCGATCACAGCGGCAAATGCGTTCAAATATTCGAATGAATTTATTCAGCGCATTCAAGTAGACTAAAGTATAGAGTTTCTTACCTGAGGTAATATTGGTAATTCGCGGCCCCTCCATGTAATTATGCAATCGTCATGCGGTTAATAATAGTAATTTTCTTCTCTTAGTTTCGTTTTAATTTTCATGACCTTAAAAAAATTTGAATTAAAGTTACGGTTATATGTTTGTCTATCTTACAGTGCGCTGATTAAATTTAACTAAACCTGTGTATAACCTTATTATATTATTATTTAACACCTTATAAATGTACCTGTATGTTTCGAATATATAAATACATTCAATTAAACAGACACCTTATTTAACCAGATTGACACTAAAGAGTAAAATGAACAATGATTGTTAATTACATGCATCTTGTCGATATTATTAAAAAATGCACAAAATTTGTTAGAAACAGTTGAAACTTTCTAAAAAAATGTATAAAATTAACTTTAAATTAAAATTTGTAAAAGCTGCCTAAAAATATACTGAAAATTTTGCCAAAAATAAAAACAGAACAACTCCTCTAAAATTGAGTTTTTGCTTAATTATGACACACATATATATTTGATAAATGGGAGAAATCTTTTCAGGGGATAATAATCCTATTGAAATTTTGTTTTAGTAAAAATTACTCAGTTTCTTGGTATAGGGAAAGTGAAATAATGTTTAGAAATTAATAAAATTATATAAGTGTTATGTTATAAAAAATGTGAATATAATGACGATGAGAAATATACCACATGTAAATAATAAAGTGTTGCGTAGTATTTAACCGCGTAAGAAATATTGGGCAGCAAATTAGTTCTGTTAGAAAGTAAAATCAATTTCACTACAAGAATAATCATGCCAAGGATGATTGAGTGCCCAGTATTACTTCGAGTATATAAAACAGACGTGTTATACTTTCCATTATGCAAAGCTACAACGCATTGCTTAATTCATTATACACGGACACTCATTATCACTTTCAATTAATTTCGATATATTACTGTATAATTTTTATTAATTTACACACTCAAAATATTGACTTTTGCAATTTCTTTTATTTAAATTTTGTAATTAAAATTACTGCAAACCACGATCCGATCAATAATTAAAGCTTATATGTATATGTAGGGTGAGTGGGTGGCATCTAACCCACCTTCCAGTCAGTAAAACATCATCAAAAATAATTTGAAAAATTTGTTTGAATAAATCTTTAAAAATTGCAATTATTTTATGTTTATAATTTACAGCTTTTAATTAAAACCCTCGCTTATGTTTTACTGATTAGAGGGTGTGATAGAGGCCACCCACCCACCTTACATATATCTAATAATTTTAAATACTAATTGTTGATGATTTTGCTGCTTAAAAAACAATAAAACCTTGTATGTAATAAAAAAATAAAGCACAATCCAAATTTAAGTTTAAATATAAATGACCTTCTTTGGTTAATCGAATTTAAGCTTGACTTAAAGCCTTCTTCTGGATCATTCATATAATTTTTGTAACACATTCAAAAATTTTAATTTTTGTCAATTTTCTTTAATTCAAAGTTTATAATTAAAGTTTTTGCAAACCGGGAGGCGATCAATAATTAATGTTTATATGTACATGTAGGGTGGGTGGGTGGCCTCTATCCCACCCTCCAATCAGTAAAACATAAGCGAGGGTTTTAGTTAAAAGTTGTAAAATATAAACAATTTTTTTAATTACACCATTAAATACGATAGATTTAATCAATTTTAAATTTTTGAATTACTTTAGTCGTTCAATAACATAGAATCTTATTTAACGGTTTAATTATTTAAAAAAAATGTATAATACCTCAAATATACATTATTTTCTGTACTACAATTTACGTTTGCAAAGTATGACCTGTAATTTGTACACACTAACATGAAACAATTTAATTCGTCATTAAAAGAAGGTAATGTAACCACATTTCGTGACCGTGTTGTTATTTTTTTGTTTTTATTATCCGAGAACACTTAAACGCGAATATACAAAACATAATTATACTACGATGAGATTTCCGATTACATTGTACGCGATTATGTAATGATGTTGATTGAGGGATTTAAAAATATATATTTTTTTAACACCTGTACACAACGTTGACAACATATTTTTTTTTATACGTATAAAAATTATTTATTTCTGTTGTTTTGCCTGCATAAACAATTCGTACATCTAATGGTACTTAATCACAATTACCACGAATTGTTTTTGCTGTTATTAATTACACACAACTGATAATTCATTTCCAGAAATCGAATACAATTTTATTGCTATATATATTTTTTTCGTAAGAACTTAAAATAGTCTATAATTCTGTTATTTTAAAATTTTGATTTTTTTCTTAATCATCATACAAATTCTCAGTTTTTTTTTTCTTGAATGACTTTCACATTTATCACTTGGTGAAACATTAAACAATTATTGATGAAAGTTTATTTGTTTTTTTTTTGATTAATCATCATACAAATTCTCAGTTTTTTCTTTCTTGAATGACTTTCTCATTTATCACCTGGTGAAAAATTAATCTATTATTGATGAAGGTTTATTTGTTTTTTTTGACTCTGTAAACACTTTTAATATATATGACATTTCTATTTTTCAAGAGAATCCTTGATTTTATAAAATTACTATTTACATCTCTGACTGCGTAGTATGCAACAAACAGTTTTTGCTATTAAGATTGCTATTAAAGGAATGATATGCATATTTATTATATAAATTCATCATTCATAAAGTGGCAATAAAAAAGTAAATTAATTCGATGAGTTATGTGAAAACTTGATAATAAATTTAAGCACTAAAAACATTTCTACACACAGTTTAAATGATTAATTTAGATTTTATATATGAAGGTACGTTAAAAGACGCTGTTGTACAGGGTGTCCCGGTTAATGTGGGGAAAATGGCTGGAGCATAGATTCCTGGTGTCAAAATATGATGCTTCAACGTAACTTATCTACATTCAAAAATTTATGGTTAAGCCGGAATTTGTCTTCAAATTTTTATAAAAATAAATATTATAAAAAAATACTACTTGGAAGAACATTTGATTTAAAAACTTTTTGTATCTTAATAATATTTGATAACTCATAAAAATAAAATATGATTATAATATGCTCATTATGCACTCATTAATAAGTAAATTAACTCACTCAATTGAATAAAAATTAAATATTAACAATCAAAACAACATCTAACAAAATCCTAATACAAGCAAGAAATCTGTTTGCTCCAAATATGAATATTTATGAACTGTAATAAAGTCAACAATAAATTATTTAAAGACACTCGGTAATTATTATTATACATAATTTAATTTTTTTTAAACAAAGACGGCCACGAAAAACAAATATTTTCGATTCGATGGAAAACTAGATTTTGTTTTCCTAGATAAAAAAATATATTTTCTTTTGTGGGAAACCCGAAAAAGATATCAAATATTATTAAGAGACAAAAATGTTTTTAAATTTAATGGTCTTTCAAGTAGTATTTTATGTACCAATAAAAAAATATTTTAGTTTTTAAATGGTGATACTACTATTATATTTTCTATACTTCCTGTCAATCACTAATAATAACGTGAATGATGTATTATATTATGGTAGTTATTAATAATAAATTTCATTCAAATCGAATAAAGAATTCAATTGTTATAATATAAACAAAACATAAAATTTTTTGAAACCTTTATGACAAATTTCAGCTTAACCGTAAACTTAAACTTTTCGAAATAGGTATATTGTGTTGAATTCATATTTTGGCCCCAGGAATTTGTGGTCCAGCCATTTCCCCACTTTAACGGGACACCCTAAATATGTATTAGTTAAATCATAACAAGTACTTTTAATCCATACACGAATATATATGTTTCTTTTATTAATTAATGAGAATCGATTTATTAATTAAATTGTACAATACATTTATTTGTTTAATTTATCCGTAATAAAATCAAAACAAAACACAATCCGTATAAGAAACAATGAATATAACAAATGACAAGGACACGATTTATTTAATTTGTTGCTAATTTCATTGAGAAAATGCGTATTTAATAGTTTCAGCAATTACACAATCAATTTATATTCTCATTAGCACTTTTTTCATTTAAAATTTATTGATGTAATTAGTAATAAAAACCATTTAAACATATTACATAGCAGTTTATGTTTAATTAATTCGGATGATTTAGAATTTTTGTAATTATTAAAATAACTTTATCGCGGCATTCTCTAAATAGGTTTTTGATAAAGTTCCAATTGTTTTAAATGTATTTTTCTTTTTCAAAGTCATCGTGTCTCCTTCTTCAATATAATCAAAATGTACCACAAAGTAAACGCCTGCACAATTAAACATTTAAATTTTATATTTTGTTTTTCTCTTTTAAGGAAATTTTGAACTGTTTTCTCAAATATTTTTTAAAAGCTAATTTCAATTGTTTCCACCTTTTGTTTATCTTTTTTACATTGGTTTTTCTTTTATCGATAGCTGTTTTTCTTATTGTTTTATTATTTTTTGTAGGAAATCTGCCTTTTGTATATATACAACCTCTGACAATAAAATTCGGTGAATAGTTTCCAAAAGAAGGCGTCTTGAAAATTTTCCAGGACATGTATAGCAGATCTCAGCGGTGCACAGTTATGGGAGGTGATTATTTTGAAGGACAGTAAGGTAACTTTCGGTAATATACTTTAATGTTACAGGACTATTCACCGAACTTTATTGTATTATTTGATTTTTTTTGTCAATTTATATTTTTTTAAATGTCTATTGTCTGTTGTTACACGTCTTTTGTTTCTTTTTAAGTCGCTTGTTTATCATGTGTATGATTTTTTCTGTCTGTTGTCATCGTTAACCTTTTTTGTTTGGACTTTCATTTATGTTGTTTGTATGTCTGTCCTTAATTCATTAATTTATTTATTTATTCTTTATTGGCGGAGCAGATCAAAATCACACGATGTTCACAGGTTTAGATAAATTTTACAATTGTATCAAGCTTTCTTCTTTTTGATGTTTGTGTCTTATAGACCCTATCTCATTTGTTTCTCTTCAATATGATTTGTTTTTCCTTTATGTGTTGTTGCCTATTTGCATATTTTTTGCTTACCTTATATCTATTATTTTTTGAATGTCTTTTATACAATTTTTTATTGCTTCTAGTTTATCTCACACGAAGCATTTATTTATCTGTAATATCTTTAATGTTTATTTTTCATATTTGATTTAACTATTAACTCGATGCAATAGTCCAATATTCTCCTAATCGAATTCCTAACTCTTTCATAAACACCAGAGTCGTTTCTTATTGTATTACAATGTTGATTTTTTGCGTATGTTTAATAAACACCCTGTATATTGTCTCAAAACAAAAAGTGTTAATTAGGAAAGTGTAAAGGAATCATAATATTATATTGTCGACAGATAATATTATCCTGTATGGTATTTGTTCAAAAAATTGTTCATATTTATCACACATAAGCAATTGTTTTAGAATAAAAACATAAGAGACCAAAATTATTTAGAATTAAAAATACTACAAAAATTGACAATTTTTTAACTGAGAAACGAAAATAAAGAATTAAAGTAAAAGTTAAAATTTTACGAAATCACATTTTCCATGATCAACGCAAATGTTACAATTTGAACTGTCATCTTTGACGTGGTAATTTAGTTTAACTTTTGAAGAAATAAAGTGTCTTCAACTTATACAATAAGTGAAGAAGAAAAAACAATTTTTAAAGTGATTTTATTTTGAAAATAATGTACACATCAAAAATTATTTTAAATATTTGTATCAATTGAAAAATGCAATTATTTTGTGTTTGTGTACATTTACCAATTAAAACCCTCGCTTATGTTTTACTGATTGGAGGATGGGATAGAGGCCACCCACCCACCCTACATATACAAGATAACTTTAATCGCTAATCGTTGATGATTTTGTTGCTAAAAACAGTCAAACCCTTTATGTGACAAAAAATAAAACAAAATCAAAATTTAAATTTAAATATAATTTACTTTCTACAGCTAATATTATTAACTAAGATTTTAGTCTGCCCACCCATCATGCATCAAATTTTTACTAATTTACTCACTAAAAATGTTTCCTTTTTATTTTCTTTTTTTTTTCTTAATAGTGTAATTAATTTTATTGGAAACTGTGAGACGATAAGGACTTAGAGTTTATATGTATATGTAGGGTGGGTGGGTGGCCTCTATCCCACCCTCCAATCAGCAAAACATCATCGAAAATTATTTGAAAAATTTGTATGAATATATCTAAAAATTGCAATTATTTTGTGTTTATATATATTTTAAAACTTTTAATTAAAACCCTCGCTTATGTTTTACTGATTGGAGGGTGGATAGAGGCCACCCACCCACCCTACATATACATGATAACTTTAATCGCAAATCGTTGATGATTTTGTTGCTAAAAACAGTCAAACCCTTTATGTAATAAAAAATAAAACAAAATCAAAACTTAAGTTTATATAGAAATGACTTCCTGTAGCTAATTTTATCTAATTTAGATTTAAAGTTTGCCCACCCATCATGCATCAAATTTTTACTAATTTACTCACTCAAAATTTTTCCTTTTTAATTTCTTTTTTCTTCAAAAAGTTTTGTAATTAATTTTATTGGAAACCGCGAGACGATAAGGACTTAGAGTTTATATGTATATGTAGGGTGGGTGGGTGGCCTCTATCCCACCCTTCAATCAGAAAAACATTATCAAAATTTATTTGAAATTTTTTTATCAATAAATCTCTATAAATTGCAATTATTTTGTGTTTATTAATATTTTAAACTTTTAATTAAAACCCTCGCTTATGTTTTACTGATTGGAGGGTGGATAGAGGCCACCCACCCACCCTACATATACATGATAACTTTAATCGCTAATCGTTGATGATTTTCTTGCTAAAAACAGTCAAACCCTTTATGTAATAAAAAATAAAACAAAATCAAAACTCAAGTTTATATAGAAATGACTTCCTGTAGCTAATTTTATCTAATTTAGATTTAAAGTTTTCCCACCCATCATGCATCAAATTTTTACTAATTTACTCACTCAAAATTTTTCCTTTTTAATTTCTTTTTTCTTCAAAAAGTTTTGTAATTAATTTTATTGGAAACCGCGAAACGATACGGACTTAAAGTTTATATGTATATGTAGGGCGGGTGGGTGGCCTCTATCCCATCCTCTAAACAGTAAAACCTCATCAAAAATTATTTGAAAAATTTGTATGAATAAATCTAAAAATTGCAATTATGTTGTGTTTATTTATATTTTACAACTTTTAATTGAAACCCTCGTTTATGTTTTACTGATTGGAGGGTGGGATAGAGGCCACCCACCCACCCTACATATACATGATAACTTTAATCGCTAATCATTGACGATTTTGTGGCTAAAAACAGTCAAACTCTTTATGTAATAAAAACTAAAACTAAACCAAAATTTAAGTTTATATAGAAATGACTTCTTGTAGCTAATATTATCTAGTTTAGATTTAAAGTCTGCTCACCCGTCATGCATAAAATTTTATTCATTTCCTCACTCAAAAATTGTACCTTTTGAATTTCCTTTTTATTCAAAAAGTTTTGTAATTAATTTTATTTGAAACCGCGAGACGATAAGGACTTAGAGTTTATATGTATATGTAGGGTGGGTGGGTGGCCTCTATCCCACCCTCTAATCAGTAAAACATCATCAAAAATGGTGATGTGGCCATCGTAATACTTTCCCTATATTTTTCTAGAAAACTATGAGGTTATGAACACTGAATAAACTATAACTATGAGGTTATTCTTAATTATTTGCTCAATTTTGCATTATTTATATTTACTTGTTATGAAAATCTCATTTAGCTTTTATAGTTTATTGGCAATAAACAAACAAAAAAATCAAAGTTTTTAAATTAAGAACAAAAAAAAATGTTTCAATAAAACTTTTTCAGTTTTTCATGTCTTATTTTTCAAAATTTCTTAAATTACAAAATTTGTTTGAATAAATCTATTAAATTTTGCAATAATATTATGTTTATTTACGTTTTACAACTTTTAATTAAAACCCTCGATTATGTTTTACTAATTGGAGGGTGGGTTAGGGGCCACCCACCCACCCTATATATTCATATTAACTTTAATTACTGATCGCCTCGCGGTTTGCAATAACTTGGTAAAGAGAATGGTTGCCACCGTTACTACGTGGTAATCCATACTTACTTACAATAGTTTGTGGTTAAAACATATTGAATTTTTCAATTTAGTGAAAGAAGAATTTATTAGAAATTTTTTAATTGTTTGAAAATGTCTATATTTCTAAACAATTTTTTTTTTTAAACTTTAGAGCTTCGAATAAAATCTTTACAATTTAGAATGCGGGTTAAATTAAAAAAACCTTGACCTAGAGAAGAAATTAGTGGAAATTTCTTGAATTCTTGAATAAGTGAGTCTAGCTTTTAGAGAATAAAAATCCTAAAAATCTAGGGCCTCATAAAAAGAGAAATTACTGAAAATTTCCTGAACTTCCTAAAGAAAAGTCTAGATTTCTACAAACAATTTTTTTTTAAAGTTCTAGAGCCTCCAAAAAAATCTTTGTAATTTAGAAGATAACCTTGAAATCTGAAGGAGAAATTTCTGGAAATTTCCTGAACCCTTGGGAAAAAAAGTCTAGATTTCTAAATGAAAATTTTCTAAAAATTTTGAAAATTTCCTGAACTTCCTGAAGAAAAGTCTAGATTTCTACAAATAATTTTTTTTAAAGTTCTAGAGCCTCCAAAAAAATCTTTGTAATTTAGAAGATAAGAAGATAACCTTGAAATCTGGAGAAAAAATTTCTGGAAATTTCCTGAATCCCTGGAAAAAACGTCTAGATTTCTAAACGAAAATTTTCTAAAAATTCTAGAGCCTCTTAGAAATTTAGAAGACCAGTTGAAAAAATATCTTGAAATCGGGAAGAGAAATTACTGAAAATTCTTTTGAACTTTCTCGAAAATAAGAAAAAATTTTCTAAAAAAATCTAGACCCTCCATGAAAAATTCCGCAATTTAGAACTTTTTAAATAAGTTTATAGCCTCTAGTTGAAACAAAATGTTGAATTTTAGAATTCTCGAAAAGAAGACGAATTAAAAAACATTTAGAGCCTGAAAAAAATCTTTACAATTTATAAGAAAAATTTAATTTTGGGAAGAAGTTATTGGCCATTTTCTAAACTCTTAAACTTTTAGAGAAAAAAAAGCGTAGAAAATCCTAATGCCTCATAGAAAATCTTTACAATTTAAAATTGTAGAAAATCCTAATGCCTCATAGAAAATTTTTGCAATTTAAAAGACGACTTCAAAAATACTCTTGAACTCTAGAGAATAAATTGCTAGAAATTTCCTGAACCCTCGAGAAAATAATCTAGGTTTCTAAAAGAAAATTCTAAAAATTCTGGAGCCTCAAAGAAAATCTTTGCGATTTAGAAGACAAATTGAAAATTTTTGACATGTGGATAAGAAATGACTAGAAATTTTCTGAACTCTCGAAAAAAAGTCTAAATTTTTAAAAACAAATTTTCTAAAAAAGCCTTCATTTAAATCTTCACAATTTACTGGAAATTTTCTGAATTCTACAAAAAATATACATTTCTAGAATTTTTTTTTTATTTTAAAAACTTTGCGATTTAAAAGACAGCTTGAAAATAAATCTTGATATCTGGAGAAATTACTAAAAGAGTGTAGATTTCTAGGAATAGATTTTCTAGGAATAAATCTGAATAAAAGTTAATGGAAATGATTTTTTTAGCCCTGAAGAAAATATTAAAATCTGGAAGAGAAATTACTGAAAATGGCCTCAAAGAAAAATCTAAAAATATTGAAACGTACATTCTAAAATACTCTCGAAGACCTTTGCTAAAAATTCTGGAAATATGAAGAAGAAATTACTGTAAACTTTTAGAATCCTCCAAAAAATTTCTAGAAATCTACAAGGAAAACTTGTGAAAAAATCTAGAATCCTCGATCAAAATTATTTGGAAAGGAAGATGCAAAAAAACTGAAAATATAGAGAAATTCCTGAAATGTCCAGAAGCCTCTTAGTAAGTTCTAGAAATTTAGAAAAAAAATTCCTACTAAATTGTAAAGTTATACAAAATCTTGAAAGAACTTTCTGAAAAATCTAGAACTCTCGAATGAAATCTTTGCTAAAAATTCTGGAAATATCTAATTATTTATTTATAATGAAATCTTGTGAAAAATTCTAGAAACCTCAATGTAAAAAAAAGTATGGGTCATCTGAGAAAATTATAGAAAGAGTTGAACAAAATATTCTACAAAAACCACAAAGAAATTTCTATAAATAAATATAAATAATGGCATTATGAAAAATTTTGAAATTCTTGAAAAAAATATTTACTAAACTTGAAAATTCTTTGGAAAGGAAGTTGCCTTTAAAACTAAAAGTGAGGAGAAGAAATTTCTGAAATGTCAAGAATCTTTAAAGAAAAATTTAAAAATTTTAAAAGTTAAATTTTTTTCTCACAAAATAAAATTTTTACGAAAAACATGTCTTAATAAAACTTCTTCAGTTTCTCATTTCCTTTAACCTTTGTTTGAAAAGTTATGTAATATCTGTCTGTCCACCCTTCATACATCAGACTTTTACAAATTTACTCTTTCAAAAACTTTACCTTTGTAATTTCTTTTTTATTCAAAAAGTTTTGTAATTAATTTTATTGAAAACCGTGAGACGATGAGGATTTAAAGTTTATATGTGTATGTAGGGTGGGTGGGTGGCCTCTATCCCACACTCAAATCAGTAAAACTTTATTAAAAACTTCTTGAATTCTTGCACTATTTATTATTAAAGTTAAACATTTGTAGATAGGTTGTATGATGAGTTTGGATAGTTACTGTGTTTTTTTTGGTGGACTATTTTATAGTGAATTATTTTTTACATTAAAGCTAATTTCACACTGATATTAAATATCATAACTAGATAATAAATTTAAAAATAAAAATGATCACTAGAAAAAACAATATTTATTAAATTCTACTCCGTATAATATTGAAAAATCACATAAAGTTTTCACTTAAATGTTCTCAAACAATTCGACGATATTCCGTATGCAGACACCGTTGATCATGATGTGGTGATCCTGGCAGATGTCCGGATCCTCGGTGGTGGCGGCGGTGCCGTTTTTCAGCGCCTCCGGTGCGGTTTGAATTTTTGCGTTCTTATCATCCCCCGCGACGATTTCACCCCTGGAACGACTCTCCCTGGCGTTAACGGCGACGCACACCGCGATAACAAACAGCACTACTCTCGCCAGCATGTTCGAGCTTTAAGTGTCGCGATCGGACTGACCACGGCCCAGTTTTATGCTTCCCCCCGTTTTTCGTTCGAAATTGGCCGTAATTGGTGTGAGGATGGGAGATATTAGTCGCGGATATGGTTGTGGTTTAAAAAAAAAACAATTGCGAGCGTTTTCATTATTGGGCGATTACGGGCGAGACGAGATCATCCGCTCGAGGCGTTTTTGGTTTTGGTAAACAATTCTGGTGAATAATTGTGTTGTTGTAGGATGAATTGGAAAAATATTGCCGAGTAAATTGTAAAATGAAAATCTATGTATTTATGTGGGTGATGATTAATTAAAATAATTATATGACAAGTTTTGTAAACGACATAAAATTACGTTTCTTTGCTATTTAATTATATTTATGGATAAAAATAGTGTGTAAACAGTCAAATACATAAAAAGGTTTTTTAAATATTAAGGGTGTTCAAATGAAAAGGTACAAAACGCTAGTCTTTAATCAAAGTATACACCATATGCCTGAGCACAACAATTCCAAAAAACCAAAGGTTTCCAAAACTCCTCTGGTCGTGACGAGTTCTAGTCTCTCTCGAGTTCGTCGTCCGGGTTGAAGCACTGTCCTTTCAGATGTTTTTTTTCTTCTTGATGGACCTGTCTAGTCTTCACAGTATCCCATAGTATACATCTGAGTTGGTTCTTCTGACAGATATCCCTCAAAGGTTCAAATCCGTGGCGTCAGCAAGTAAGGTGTTTCTCACTGTCATTATTGATGTCGAAGGTCCACTACTTGTTGAATTCCTCGAGCTCAGAAGAATCATCAACTCCGAAGTATATAATGGGACACTTCGAAGACTACGCAGGTTCGTTAAAAAGAAAAAATATCTGAAAGGGCAGTGCTTCAACCCGAACGAAGAACTCAAGAACACTGTGAGAGACTTGGACTCATCACGACCAGAGGAGTTTTGGGAATATGGAATGCTTTGGTTCAATAATCAACGAATTTGTGGTGGTCAAGCGTATACTTTGAATAAAGACTTCACAATAGTGTTTCGCACCTTTTCTTTTGGACACCCCTAATATATTTTCAGCGGTTTTCTTAAAAAGATTTTCGAATTATTTTTCACATGAATCTTCAATATGTCAAAAATGAAAATTATTATTTTACTTTGTAATTCAACTACAACGACAACAATTCGCTTTTGATATATTTTCTTTTTTCCTTATGAAGAAAATTGTTGATTATATTTTTAGGCAAATTTCAACCTTTCATTTTTACTAATATTTGTGTTTGTTAAATATTCAATTGTTTAATTCCTCTTCAAAATTTTTAAACTATAAAGTTAAATTAATGATGACGGGAGAGAAACATCATCCAGAAAATGTAATTATTAGTTACTGATTTTCTAAGTAGTAGTCTCGAGTAACGGAAGGGGCGTTGTATAAAAATAAAAGAGTATTTCATTACGTTCTAATATGTAGTTGTTTACAAACACTACTTACATATTTGGAATTGCGTTTGAAGGTTTTAATTGATAATATAAATTAGTATCGGTGATCGTTGGAATATTTATGATTTCAATCGATGTTTAAGCATTGAGGAAGTTCCACTTGCATGCGTTTAATACGGACTTCTTATATTACTTAATGCCTGGCATTGAATGCAATAATGACATAGATATGTTTTGTGATTGTAGGGTAGAATTATTTTCAAATAAAACGCACCGTAACATCTTATTATACATTTTTTAATTTTAAAGAAATCATTTTCTGTAAATATTCAAAAATGATGAACAAATTGTTTAATCAGATGTAACGAAAAACAGCCCTGCTTAAATTTTTCTTAATGTCAATTGAGAACTTCTTTTACTCTTTATAGACACGGTTATTGTTTGTTCTCAAGAACTCATCTTGATTTTTGCTATCCCGTCTTGAGGGTAACAGTAGGAGATATTATTGAACTAATTGAAAGATTAGATAGTTTGCAGATACTTCAGAATTGTAGTAGAGAGCTATCTACCTACCGCAAAAGGATCAGTACTTGGCCCTATGATATATTTATTTATAATAGCTTTGTATAATCAAGAACAATCACGACCTAATTAGAGGTCATTTTTTAATTATGATTAAAATTTCATCATTTTTAAAGTTTTTTTATTAAGTGATTTCTCAATCAGTGTTGATTAATTAAAATACTTCTTCTTAGGATGCTGTCTTCTAACGGAGGTTAGCTATCATTATGGCAATTTTCACTTTAGATGCAGTAGCTCTAAATAGTTTGGTAGACGTCTGTACATACCATTCTCGTAGGTTTATAAGCCAGGTCCTTAATCTTTTACCGTCTATTTTTCTTTGCATGATCAATTGTAGAATATCTTTCCCCCCGTATTATATGTCCAAACACATATTTTTTATTTTATTTTGGTTTGATAAGCGATTGAAAAGCGGTGGTTTCTCTCGGAACCACAATTAACAGCTGGAGGAACTGAAAAGTGCAAAAACGATGAATTGGAGAAGATTCTCGCTGAGAAACGCGGAAAAAGTTTGCGGAATAGTTCGGAGTAAACCAACAACTGATTTCCAAACGCCAATATGAGATTGAAAAGATACAGAAAGAAGAAAAATGGTTTTCACACAAACCAACAAAAATCAGTCTGCTCAATAAACAGCGTAGACAGTCTTTCTTGTGGAAAATTGTTACTGGAGATGAGAAATGGATACTTTATGACACTCCGAAATACAGAAAGTCATGGATAAATCGTCGAGAATCATCACAATCGCAAAGCCAAAAGAAAAAAAGGCCATATTTGGCAATTCATTTGATAAATAGTTATCAAGAGCAAAACTTTTGCCAGATGAATAAAGGGTGAGAATGGAAGAACACATTTCTTGTGAATTCAAGCCTTTTCAAGTGCGATCGAAATTTTTGTAATGAATTATTATGTATAATATTGGAATACTTTTGTTAGCATCATGGATAAAATAAATAATACCTAGTACCTAAAGGTTCTTCTCTGCATCTGGTGGGATTTGAAGGGCGTGCTTTATTATTAGTTGTTGCAAGCAGACTGCTACAGATGGGAAATAATTCGCATGAGTCAAGAATTGGAACGAAAATGGTCGTTAACTGGCAAAGGAGAAGGTCAAGTGAATTTGTTGCATGACTACGCCAAGACACACATTGTTTCAAATACAAAAGACATCATAATGAAACTAGGCTGGGACATCTTGAAACACCCGGCGTATTCACCAGAAATTGCTTTATCCGATTAACACTTATTCTATTCTGATATGCATTTGCAAACAGTGGATGAGATCCGAGAATGTCTTGAAGACTTTAATCGTATCCAAAGACGTAACATTTTTTTAAATAGATATAATCACCTGCCTGAAAGATGTTATAGAAAGCAACAGCGAATATTTTGAATATTTGACTGAACAATTTACTACTTTATTTTGAATGTAGCTTAAAAATTGATTATTATTTTGTACACCTAATATCATAACGATGAAATGAAAGTGTAAATCAATTTTTAATTTAAAACATTTAAATACAAAACACGCAACAATAAAATATCATTTACATAAATTACATATTAAAACATCTATGAGTATCTGTGACGGCCGTTGATGCTCGCCCTAGGAGTGCCCCTCAGTAGAGGGTAGTGCTCCTCGACGGTAGAGCTGAGACTAGAGCTGCAGTTACTCGAAATATCATTCTGCGGTACTGCCGGGTTTCGGTTCCTCCAAGGGACGATCACCTCTTCAGAACCACGACTCCAACGTCGGTACACCATGCAGTTGAACAGAGCTTGTAGGGGATTTGTAAAAGCCTAAAATAAATATGTTTAATGCTTTTAAACTTTAAATGAAAAATACACTTGTGTATGATATCAACGAAGTGTATAAAATAAATGAATAAAGTATTATAATTTATGAACACACCATTATATACCATGTTGTGATTATGAATCTAACCGGAAGATGGAACCATAGGGTCCAGAGAAGGATGCCGTTGACTAAATTCGGTATCCAACAGATGTAGAAGACCACGTTGATGACCGCGAATTTGATACGGATGGCGTCCATGATATCCCTTTCGCGGCTCGTCAACTGGCCAAAACTCGTCGTTATAATCCGCTCCATGTCTTTGGTTGAGTATTTGTACAAAACAGGATTTGCTATCATCACGGTGGCTATCGGAATGTACGTGGCCAAATAGTTGGGCAAAATTCGAAGAGCTGCCATCCGTAAAGAACCTGATGTATGACAACTAGAATGATATGAATTGGACTAATTTAGGAAAAAATAGTGCAATGTTATAAGCAATAGATATCACCTTAATGGCTTCTCTATAAATTGTTATAAAATGTTGACAAATTAGAAAACCTTACTATATTACCATGAAGGTACCATCTATTGTCAATAGGTGGCACCTTAATGGTAAAATCGCAACGATGGTTAACCCGGAGAGTTAAATACTCCTAAGTAAATCTCGATTCCCTGTCTCCAACTGCGCTACGCTGATGAGATCCAAAAAAGATCGAAACCAGTCCGTGGCTGTTGTTGACAGGGAACAATAATTAATGTTTGAAAAACCCTAGTTTGAAGGCCAACTTTATGAATGCATTTTTGAAATATATAATTTCTTGAAAAGATTATTTACAGAATAGATTTACAATATTAGACTTACTTAGCGTCGGGATAATATAGCAAAGATAGTCCCGATCCTGTGAGTACGGCTGGAATGAACCACGCTGCTAAATGGTAGTATTTTGTTAGGGCGTCCTTCTCTCCTAATATGAACCTCATGTCTATGGCATAGCACAAGGTCCAAATCCAAGTAGCTGTGTAAAAGTATTGTGTCCAAGCCTAAAATTTAAAAGTTAAATACATTTCACTAAAAATTTTCGGACTTCTAATAAAATCAATCTTTTAATCTCTTCTGTTTTAAACTTTATAATTTAAGCTTTGTATCATACCGATGATAGAGCGCAGAAGAGTACACTTGCATCATCATCGATTGCAGGCATAATGTTCTTGTAGTTAATCCACAAACTGGATCTTGTAAAAATACCTGAAACACACATCGAATTCTTTTTCAGATCTTCCACTTCAACAATTTTGACAATTTGAAATATCAAAAAAATTTAGATTTCAATAGTTTACCTAAAGATGCCATTAGATCTGCAACCGCTAGCCAAATGATTATCTTCCTTCCTCTCGCAGCGGAAAATGATATCCATCTGTGATTGTTGGAGTATTGTTGCCTTGGTAAAATCTGTAATTTTTTTTGTTTTATCTTTAGCGTTAAACGTAATATGTAATATAGATTTTGCTGGGAAATAATAACCTTGCTTCATGAAAAATCCCTTTGTGCGTGATCGAATTCAACCACGAATGGCCTTTGAGGTCTTATGACCTCATAATGTTTTATTCTTTAGGGTCAAGATGAAAATTTACTTGAATAACCGCATATAGTTCCCGAACTAAAGAATTAAATATTACGGGTCGAGGGCATAACATATAAAAAGGAATATAACGCTGAACAAAAATTGATTATAAGCATGAATATATAATGGTAGAATATTTCATTCATGTTGTTAAAGTTTTTACGTAATTTTTGCTTGCTTTAATTTAGAATAAACATATGTATCTGGTGTTTTATACAAATTATATTCAACAAAAACCGAATAAGCGCTCCACATTAGTAGTGTGCAGTTAAAACCACCCCACAACCGACATGGAGTAAATTTTTTTACCTTACATAAAGCAATCTTAATTTAATATACCTAATTAATTAGTTAATAATCAAAAAACACATTAATACATAAATGAATTTCTCTTCCTTCTCTCATAATAAATAAATCATTCGTTGTTAATGACAAACCAGACATTTCTAAAGGCGCGCGTGTATAAACAAAAGCCTAACTCACTTGATAGATGGCACCGAGAATTCCTAATCCGGACGAGAAGATGCAGACAGCGTTGTAGGCGTCCGAGTTGAACTCGTCCATGATGTTGACGGCCAGGTCGGTGCCGTTCCCATGGTGGCAGCAGAACGTCTGGATCGTGGGATCGGCCATTTGACACTCTGATATCCGAGGGAACCCTCACGCGGTCATTTTGGGGGGAAGCCAAGAAAACGTGCACTACGGTTATCAATATCAACACGACCTGAGGGAGATAACGAGTTCGCAAACACTCACACACTCACACACATATAGATAGAGTGAGAAATACGAGAACGTACTCGACGTATTCGGTTACGAACCTGCCGGAGGGGAAGCGATAATATTTTTTGTTGTTTTGTTGATATTGATGTTTATTGAATGTACGGGACGTATTTTTAGAAACAAGACGGAAGAGTTTTAAAAATGGACGTTGTGATAACCTAAGCGTCCTTTGATTAATACGAAATTGTAATTGGAACAGTTGAGATGAGTAATTGTAGCTCACAAAATAAAAGAATAAAAACTTACCCTGTTTTTTAAAATATTTTTTATCTTTATTTAAACTTTATCTAACATGGTTGCAATATAAAGAGACATTCACAATATCGAAGGAAAAAAATATTCCATTACATAACTTTTACCTTTGCTATTATTTTTCTAAAAATCAAAAATCTCTACAATTTTTTGATAATTTCAAATTATTGTTGAGACTGTTTTAATAATTTCTACGTTTTTCTACAATTTTCTGTCTTTTTTTCCACAAATAATAATTTTGATATTTCGTCACTTATCTCGTTGATTGAAATATTGTATTGTATTGAATTGAAATATGCGCCGTCTGTGAGTCAGCATTTTCACTACTTATGCGCCATCTATGTCTCGGCATCTTTTAATGACTCGCATTTCCCCATAAGGTTAGGTATCTGTACAATATTTCAATCAACGCTTATCTCCTGGTAAAACATTATTAATTAATAGGTAAAGTATAGAATTGATCAATCTTCACCTATTATTTAATAGAATATGAACTTTCAACAACTAACAGCCTCAACTATTGAGTTATTATTTAATAATTTTGATATTTTATTGTCATACATTTGAATCATATAAAATTTTAAATGATCTAATCAACTGACACAATTTTCACATTCAGAAAATATTTAATAAAATGCATTTAATCAACTTTCACTGACATTTCTTATTGGCTAATAAATTTAATACAAAATTAATGTATATTTACACCAAATTGCGTGAATCCGAGCGCGTCGTTGATTCGTAGAAATACGCGTATTATTTTATTTCGGTTCAATTAAAATTTAACGCCAATTAGGAATTTTCTCCGCGCAAAACTTTCGACAGCAAAGCGAGCCAGACGGCGCGCAGTGCCAAATTGACAACCCGCGGAGGCGATCCTAAGTCCTAACATGAAAACCGCCGGCCTCTTAAATTTAACAAGCGGAAGCGCAGATAACCACTTAACCATTTAACGGGAGGAATAAATCTAAAAAACGTTCGGAATAAGACAGTGCGCGATAAACTTTTGCGTGGACAAGATGAAGGTCTTAGTGGTTTTTCTGTTGATATCCGTCGTGTTAGTGGGGTTGGAGTGTAAACGGTCTGGGGGTACCAGGTCGACCAGTAGCCGTTCGCTGGGATTGTTCAGTAGGAGGGGTGGGAAGAAGAATTCAGGGAGGTCATCGAGGAAGATGAATAAGGGTGCTCCGGAAGAGCCGGAACCGCTTCCTGGGAGTTATCCGAAGCAACCGGCGACGAATCCCGGTGCTAATATTAGGCAGGCTGCTCCCGTGGCTTCTGCTCCGAAGATGGAATCTGGCGTGCAGAAAGCGGCGCCGGTAAATAGACCCCCGCAGAATAATCCACCTATTGGATGGAACGTGCCGCAGCAACCTCAGGCGAAAAGCATGGATGTTGCACAGAATAAATTCGCATATCCGACGGGAGGCAGCAGCATGGGCGCATCGCATGCTGGACCATACCCAAACACCGGATCTAACAATCACTATTCAACAGGCCATACCTATAATTATGGTAACGGTTATAACCACCAACAACCGGGTGGATTAGGAAATCCTAATATGGGAGGAGTACCACCACATGGACAACAATACAATCCAGCTGGTTATAACACAGGACCAAATTATGGAGGTAATCCAGCTTATAATGGTTATGGACAACAAGCTTATGGCAATCAAGGCATGGGAGGTTATGGTGGAGGTATGGGAGGAATGGGAGGATTTGGAGGAGGTATGGGAGGAATGGGAGGATATGGAGGTATATCTGGTTTGGGTAGTTATGGAGGTTACGGACAGAAAAGAAGCTTCTTAGGAACGGCGGCAAAATCCGTAATAGGCGGCGTTTTAATCTGGAGTCTATTCAACGGCCTTACCCGAAAACCGTACAACGTTTATAACATTTACAACAAACCCGAGAACGCATCTAGTGAAATTGAACTACCGGCCAACTTGATCACCCTCTGTCCGGAAAACGTAACGTCCCTCTGCACCGAAAACACCGCACCCCTATGCACTTCAAGTGATGCCATCTTTTGTGTACTGACCTCCCCACTCGCCCCTGCTGTAACAGATAGCAAAACACCTGAAACAACCCCTTGTATAGCAAACGCTACCGTCATCGGTGACATAAATACCAATCCACAAACAGTAAACGCCAGCTTTACAATAACAAAGCAAAACGAGAATAAAACGGAAACTATGTACTGTGTGACCACGTTAGCCCTTCCGCAAACAGAAACAAACTCAACGTGCACACCGGGTATCGACTGTCCCGTGCAACCGGAAGTTCCGGTAGCATTAACCCCGATTGCGCAAAACGACGGGATTCAGACGACGGACCAGGGCATCAAGCCACTTAATTAAGGTGACAAATTGTTTAAATCACTTCAAATCGTTCGGTATAAGTGGATAATACATGCTCGTTTGTTCCAGATGAGGCAATGAAGTATCTTCGCTGGTTTCAAATCATCATCTCGGGCGCGAAACTGTTTAGATTGGTACGAGAAACTTATAGCAGCGTTAGACAAATTTTTAGAGATTTAGGTCACCTATTTAAGTTAATCCATAAAGTGAATATGTATTGAATAAACTTTATATATAATATACTTTATTACTTTTCCTATTGATTATACCAACACCAATAAATTTTTATATTCATTTATTCAAAAAATAACTCTCTCGTTCTTTTACATATTTCGTATACATAAATCTCCATAAATTCATATTGTACACTTGGAAATATTACAACAAGCATGCATTTGCTGGGAAAATTCAAGAAAGCTTAAATATTTGTTGATTTAAAATGGATCATTATGTTTCATAGATGTGTATCCTAGTATGGAAGACGGTGCTTTGTCCTTAGTTATCTTTGTACGTTTCCTGATTTTCTTCGCCAATGTGCTTTGGGTGTATGGGCGAATACCTGGACTACGAACCTCTGTAAAAAAACAAACGATTAATTAATTATGTTATCCTTTTTTAAACTATTTTAGAGGAAAAATATTTTTTTTAAAAGTTTTCAAATGTATTAGTTTTTTTTTTTTAATTCCAATAAGTTTAATAGATTTTCAATTATATTTTGTAACTCTTTTGTAGACAATTTGTATAGAACATTTCCAATTGTTTTTCTTAATAACTTTTCAAAAGTATTTTAAAATGTTTTTATCGAAACTTTTCAATTGATTTTTTTGTGGAAAATTTCTACTTTAAAAAAATTGTCAACTGTTTCTTTGTCAATTTTTTTTTATTATCTATTCCACTGTTTCTTTTCAAATATGTTTAATAGATTTTCAATTATATTTTGTAGACAATTTGTATAGAACATTTCCAATTGTTTTTCTTAGCAACTTTTCAAAAATATTTTAAAATGTTTTTATCGAAACTTTCCAATTGATTTTTTTGTTATTACTTTAAAAAAATTGTCAACTGTTTCTTTCTCAATTTTTTGTATGCCACTGTTTTTTTTTTTAGAAACTTTCATATATTATATATATTATTTCGAATTGATAATTTATTAAAGGATTAATAAACATATGCTTCAAACAGTTTTATTCCAAATAAATTTTAACTTGTGAACTTTAATTAATTAGTCCATTTTTTTAAAAAGGTTTTCCACTGTTTATAAGCAATCAGTTTGTCTAATAACATTGTTTGTACAAGTTTTTTTATTATGTAATGAATGAAATCGTTTTTTTTTTTTGGTAAATAATTAGTTTAACATCTGAATAAATAAATTTCTTACCTTGTGTAAAATACCGGTTCGTCCTGCTAAATCCGACACCTCTGAAATAGCTGGGCTTGCCGCCCAGAGGCCTCCTGCTCCTACCCTCGACACCCACCACCAAGTACACGCAGAAGAGCAAAGCCAAAATTATCCGGACTCTCATTGTAATTGTGCGGAGTACTTTCGATCAATAACTTTGGCGTTGTTCGCGTTTTTATTTATAACTCAGGAGAACAACAAGAGATACACAGAATTGACCGTGGCTAATAACACGACTGCTATCGCATTCCAGATGACATTTGACACCGGGCAATTGACTGCAATTACCATCAGAGGCAGCGATGATATATTTATGTTTATTGATTTACGTTTACAAAAAAAAATAATAATAAGGTCCTCTTATCAAACCATTCAATGTAAATTAAGAAATTCGACAAAACGGTCAAATAAAAATGTAATAATTAAATATAATTTATCACTTAACCATTAATTAAACATTACTGTATTACGAGGGATAGTAGGAAAGTAGTACCTGTATGAACCGTGCGGAGCGCTGGAGAATAAATAAATTGCATTTCAGCTGTATTTTGTACCAGTCAATTTCACAAAACAATCGAATGAAGGCATTCAAACATATTTAGTCACTTAATAATAATTCAAGGTCATTCGATGGTAATTTGGTTATCATTGAAGGCCATTTTAAGTTGTCTAATTATCATTATAGGCTGGAAACATTTATTAAACCTCGTTTGTTCATCATTATAGGCTATTTAAAGATTGTTTTTTTATTACAAATTTGTGTCAAATAATTTCTCACTTAGTAGTTAGCAATACATTTTTACAGTAATTTATTTGTATGGCAATTGTTTTTATACAATGTTGTAAATACTGTGTGTACATCAAAAAAGGACTTGAAAGATCTAATACAAATATGATATTGCTGTTTATTATCATCGAAGGTTACAAAATGATAAATCAAGATCCTCCAACGGTCATTAAAGGTATTTCAGGACATTTAAGGTTATTCTCTACATTGCTGATTATCATTCAAATCATCTGAAGGTCATTCAAATTCTTCTAAGGTCATTCAAGATAGCCCGACGATCACTCACGGTCATTAAAGAAATATTCAAGGTTATTTTCATTCAAGGTCATCTACGTCATTTAATCGAATTTCATATAACAATTATTTAAACTAATCTAGTGGTCATTTAAGATCTTCGAGATATAAATAACCTCATCTGAAGGGCATTCAAATTCTTCTAAGGTCATTCAAGATTTTTCAAGATAGCCCGTCGATCACTCAAGGTCATTAAAGAAATATTCAAGGTTATTTTCATTCAAGCTCATTCAGTGCTCTAAGTCATTTCATCGAATTTCATATAACAATCATTTAAACTCATCTAGTAGTAATTTAAGATGGTCGAGATATAAATAACCTCATCTGAAGGGCATTCAAATTCTTCTAAGGTATTTCAAGATATTTCAAGATCACTCAAGGTCATTAAAGGAATATTCAAGGTTATTTTCATTCAAGGTCATCCGATGCTCTAAGTCATTTCATCGAATTTCATCTAAAAATCGTTTTAACTAATCTAGTGATCATTTAAGATCGTCGAGATATAAATAACCTTATCTGAAGGGCATTCAAATTCTTCTAAGGTCATTCAAGATTTTTCAAGATAACCCATCGATCACTCAAGGTCATTAAAGGAATATTTAAGGTTATTTTCATTCAAGGTCATCCGATGCTCTAAGTCATTTCATCGAATTTCATCTAAAAATCGCTTTAACTAATCTAGTGATCATTTAAGATCGTCGAGATAGAAATAACCACATCTGAAGGACATTCAAAATCTTCTAAGATCATTCAAGATATTTCAAGATAGCCCGTCGATCACTCAAGGTCATTAAAGGAATATTCAAGGTTATTTTCATTCAAGGTCATTCAGTGCTCTAAGTCATTTCATCGAATTTCATATAACAATCATTTAAACTCATCTAGTACTAATTTAAGATTGTCGAGATGTAAATAACCTTATCTGAAGGGCATTCAAATCCTTCTAAGGTCATTCAAGATTTTTCAAGATAGCCCGACGATCACTCAAGGTCATTAAAGGAATATTTAAGGTCATCTAGTGCTCTAAATCATTTAATCGAATTTCATATAACAATCATTTAAACTCATCTAGTAGTAATATAAGATTGTCGAGATATAAATAAGCTCATATGAGGGGCATTCAAATTCTTCTAAGGTCATTCAAGATTTTTCAAGATAGCCCGACGATAACTCAAGGTCATTAAAGGAATATTCAATGTTATTTTCATTTAAGGTCATCCAATGCTCTAAGTTATAACATCAAATTTCATATAACAATCTTTTAAACTAATCTAGTGGTCATTTAAGATTGTCGAGATATAAATAACCTTAAATAATCACTAGATGGGCTTAAAGGATTGTTGTGTGACCTTGAATGACCTTAAATTATGGTTAAAAGGCCTTAAATGATACGATTGATGGTGAAAGCTATTACTTTGCGATACATCATTCATGATCATTCAAAAATATTATAATTAGGTCATTCAAGTCGAATTGTGTCCGAAAAATACGCCTAAAGTTTAATTAAATAAGTGAAGTAAGGAAAAAATCAGTGTTACTTTATTACATTGTTTAGAGTTTACTTAAGCTAATCGTATAACCGTTTTAAAGTATTTGTTGTGATTTAACTATTATCCAAATGCATCAAACGCAAATTTAAGGCTATTTAAAGTAATCGAACTATGATTTAAGATCGCTGATCTAATTCAAGGTCATTTAGTAGCCAATCTAGGTTAGTTAAATTATAGAATTAAATTAAATTTTAATCAATTCAAATCTGTAACTTATCTGTATTCATTGACAACCTTTTTATGTCGAGTAAATACCGATTTAATGCAGTTAAAGTTATATTTAAAACATTCTTTTAAAGGTCATGTTTTGTAGAAACAATATTGTAGGGTTAATAAAACCGAAGCCTTCTGTACCAACGATCAACCTCCCCACCTTAATTGGGTACCTTGGTATCTCGGAATCTTTCATGTTAATCTAAAACTGCAGTTGTTGTAAGAAAGTCTATAAATTTTATTTTAAAGTTTTAGAAACATATCAAAAATGTTACAACAACTGTTTTGCAAAACATTATGATGTTTGTCGATTCTAATTTAGTTCTCAGTCCACTTTTATGCTATTCACATGAAAATAATCCTTCATAAGAATTTGCTCTCTCTCTCTCACACACTAAAAATGACGAAAGAATTCATTCAATATCTTAATAAAACGATTTATTAAATATGCAAAAATATAATACTTCTTAATATTTTTATTGTTAGGTATTAGCGTTTCCCGCCGATGTTCGAAGCATGATGACTGGTCACCTGAAAAACAAAAACAATTTTATTTATAGACGGCTGTCACTGCTAATCCATTGTGTAACGAATTAAATTGTTTATGGTACATACGATTAAATCTTTACGCTTTGTAGGCATGCGAATGGTGAAGTTAAATATGCTGCGTAATCTGTTTATAATATTTTTTTTGTCTTTGATACAATTAACTGAAAGGAGTATACAACAACAAAATCAAATGTGAAACGTAGGTGTAAATGAAAAATACTTCAACGCTGTTTCAATTGATGGTTTAAAAGTATATGTAGGGTGGGTGGGTGGCCTCTATCCCACCCTCCAATCAGTAAAACATACAAGAGGGTCTTTTGAAAAATATATAAATCGCCATAAAATTAAATTAGTTGTAAAAAAATATTATAAAAGCGTTTTGTGGTTTAAAATTTTTCAAGTAACCCTCACATATGTTTTACTAATTGGAGGGTGGGATAGAGGCCACCCACCCACCCTACATATACTTTTAAAACTTCAATTGAATCAGTGTTGATGTATGTTTATACCAACGTTTCACTTTTGATTTTGTTTCAAATATAATGCCAATCAGTGATTTAAGTGAAAATAAGTAAATGCAGGGTGAGTGGGGGGCCTCTATCCCGCCCTATAATTAGTAAAACATATATGAGGGTTTTTTGAAAAATATTAAACCACAAAATCGCTTTTGTAATAATTTTTTTATAACTAATTTAAAGTTGTGGCAATTTAAATATTTTTCAAAAGACTCTCTTGCATGTTTTACTGATTGGAGGGTGGGACAGAGGCCACCCACTCACCCTACATATAGTTTCACTTAAATCACGGATTGATATTATATTTAAAACAAAATCAAAAGTGGAATGGTGTAAATAAAAAATACTTCAACACTGTTTCAATTGAAGTTTTTAAAGTATATGTAGGGTGGGTGGGTGGCCTCTATCCCACCCTACAATTAGTAAAACATATGTGAAGGTTTCTTGAAAAATATTTAACCACAAAATAGCTTCTGTAATTATTTTTTACAATTAATTTAAAGGTGAGACGATTTATATATAATTAATTGCTCACTTAATTCGTGGTGAAATATTTTTGAACTATCTTGATTAATCAAGATAAGTGAGACGATTTATATATTTTTAAACGACCCATTTGCATGTTTTACTGGTTACAGGTGAACTCTATGCCACCCTTCAATTAGTAATCATATATGAGGATTTCTTGAAAAATATTTCACCACAAAATCCCTTCTTTAATTATTTTTCACAACTAATTCAAAGTTGTGGCGATTTATATATGTTTCAAAAGACTCTCTTGTATGTTTTACTGATTAGAGGGTGGGATAGAGTCCACCCACCCACCCTACATATATATATTTTCAATTAAATCACTGATTGATATTACATTTAAAACAAAATCAAAAGTTCAACTTTGGTGTAAATAAAACATACATCAACAGTGATTCAATTGAAGTTTTTAAAGTATATGGAGGGTGGGTGGATGGCCTCTATCCCATCCTACAATTAGTAAAACATATGTGAGGGTTTCTTGAAAAATATTAAATCACAAAATCCCTTCCATAGTTATTTTTTTACAACTAATTTAAAGTTGTGACGATTTATATCTTTTTCAAAAGACTCTATTGTTTGTTTTACTGATTAGAGGGGGGGGGGGGTAGTTGACACCCACCCCTACATATACTTATTTTCACTTATATCACTGATTGAAATTATATTTAAAACAAAATTGTTGGTGTAAATGAAAAATACATCAACACTGATTCAATTAAAGTTTTAAAAGTATATGTAGGGTGGGTGGGTGTCATCTATCCCACCCTCCAATCAGTAAAACATACAAGAGAGTCTTTTAAAAAATATATAAATCGCCACAACTTTGAATTAGTTGTATAAAACAATTAAAGAAGAGATTTTGTGGTAAAATATTTTTCACGAAATCTTCCTTTCGTTTTTAATTTACAAAAAAAAACATTAAAAATTATTTTTTTTGCCTATTGCCAATAAACTATGAAATTTATATAACAATTAATTGCAAAGAATCCAAAATTGAACAATTTACTATGAATAGCCTTTTTGCGAAAACCTCATATTTTTCAAGAAAAATAGTATAAGTAAAGTTGGTTAGTTGAATTTTTACAAATAAAAAACAAACGAAATTTAGTAACAAAAACAGTCGAAATTGACTAAAAATAGTGTAATGTTTGCTTTAAAATAATTCAAATTATACCAAAAAAAGAGTTTACTAATTTGCTAATCAACGTTTTAACTGATTTTCAAATTTTCAATTGTGTTCTTTTGTATCTGGTAAAATTTAAACACTCAATTGTTTTTTACCATCAACTGTTTTTTTTAGCAGGTGTCATCTTTGCTACTAATTATCAATTATTTTCTTTTATTTTTAGAGAAATTTTAAAATCACTTATTTTTTAAATTTCAACTATTTTTTCGTTATAACTGATTTCCAATTGTATTTTTTATTTTTGGCAAATTATAATAACAATTTTTTAAATAACTTTTTTTTTTAAATAAATTTCAATTTTTTTATTTAATTTTTTATTGCCTTAAAAAAACGTAAGTACATTTTTTAAGGAAATGTTAATTGATTTTTTGGAAAATTTCAATTTAAATCAAATTTATTTTTATTATTGTTACTCGACACAATTTCATTCATGTTTCCATTTGCATTGTTGTTTATGTTAACATTTCTTTCAAATAAAGTTCTGTTATTATTATTATTATTAAATTAAAAATTGTATTTTGAAAGTTCTAAAACGTTCTTTAAAAAATTCAATTGTTTGTTTGAAAAAAAATTTGCAACTTTTTTTAAGTAAATATTTATTCTTAGGAAATTTTTAACAGTTTGAAATTTTTAAATTCAAGTAATTTAAATTTGTTTACTGTCGAGACATTCAATTGTTCTAGCGATTTGATAATGTCAACTGTTTTAACGTTAGTTTTTAGATATTGTAATAATTGTAACATTAAACTATAATAAACACAATATTAATTTGGTTATTTCTTATTCTATCGTACTCTTGACCTACCTCAACAAAAACGATGCAATGACCTCTCGTACTCCTGACCTGCCTTAATGTCTAGACTGTTGAGGTAGGTCAAGAGTACGCTAGAGTTTAAGCGAGAAAATAGGCGCTAGGTTAACGCATAGTTTATTGTCGTAGGTCAAGAGTACGTACGGTTAAATAAACCAAAAATAAGACAGCTTAAATTATTTAAATTTTTATCAAAAACAATTGAAAATGATTTGAAAATTTCTGAAACCAATTTTAAAATTCATTGAAGAACAATTGAAGTTCGATCAGATTAAATTTGATTGTAGGAATCCATTGGTGCAATAATTTCCGTAATCTGATGATTATTTTTGATGTTATCGTGGAAAAACTGAAAAACAATTGAAATTCGAATTTTATATTTTTACTCCATTTGAATAAATTTGACTGTAGGAATCCATTGGAGTAAGAATTTCTCTAATCTGATGATTATATTGGAAGTTATCGTGGAAAAACTGGAAAATAATTGAAATTCGAATTTTATATTTTTAATAATATCCATAATCTGATGATTAGTTTATAATAATAATAATAATATTTTGGAAGTTACTGTGAAAAAACTGAAAAACAGTTGAAATACGAATTTCGTATTTTTACTTGATTTAAATATATTTGATTGTAGGAATTCATTGGTGCAAGAATATCATTAATCTGATGATTATTTTGGAAGTTATCGTGAAAAAACTGAAAAACAATTGAAATTCGAAATATATATTTTCACTTGATTTAAATATATTTGATCGTAGGAATCCATTGGTGCAAGAATTTTCAGAATCTGATAATTAGTTTGGGAGTTATCATGGAAAAACTGAAAAACAATTGAAATTAGAATTTTATATTTTTACTTGATTTAAACAAATTTGATTCTAGGAATCCATTGGTGCAAAAAATTTCATAATATGATGATTATTTTGGAAGTTATCGTGGAAAAACTGTAAAACAATTGAAATTAGAATTTTATATTTTTACTTGATTTAAACAAATTTGATTCTAGGAATCCATTGGTGCAAAAAATTTCATAATATGATGATTATTTTGGAAGTTATCGTGGAAAAACTGAAAAACAATTGAAATTCGAATTTTATATTTTTACTTGATTTAAATAAATTTGATTGTAGGAATCTATTGGTGTAAGTATTTCCTTAATCTGATAATTAGTTTGGAAGTTATCGTGGAAAAAGTGAAAAACAATTGAAGTTCAAATTTTAGATTTTTACCTGATTTAAATCAATTTAATTGTAGAAATCCATAGGTGCAAGAATTTTTATAATCTGATGATTATTTTGGAAGTTATCATGAAAAAACTGAAAAACAATTGAAATTCGAATTTTAGATTTTAACTTGATTTAAATATATTTGATTGTAGGAATCCATTACTGCAAAAATTTCCATAATCTCATAATTGGTTTGGAAATTATCGTGGAAAAACTGGTGCATTTTTTTTTTTAATTTAAACATTATTTTATTTATTTCATTGTTTTATTAAAAAACTGAAAAAATTGAATCTCGAATTTTAGGTTTTCGTTTAATTTATATATTATAAATTAGATTATAGGAATCTATTGATTGAAGAATTTCTTTTACATGATAATTTCAACTAATTTTCAATTGTATTTTTATCTTTCGTAAAATTTAAATTTGTAAAAAGAGTTTTCAACTGTTATTCCTTAGCAAATTTTATTTATTTTATTTTTTAAGTAAACGTCATTTGTCAGCAGATTTTCAATCGTTTTTTTTTAAGTTCGTGGTAAAATTGAAACGGTTTTTTAAGGAAACACTTTTTATTTGGAATTTTTTTATTTAATATTATTAATTGTGTTTATTGAATCAATTTTTTCTTATTTTAGAAATTTTTCTTTGTATTTAAGCAAATTTTAGTCTTATGAAGTAAGTTTAAAAATATTTCTTAGAAAAGTTTCACTTGTATTTAATTAAAATTTCAATTGTTTTCTCATTCTGAAAGTTTTCAACTGTTTGGAACAAAAATCAATTGTTTTCTTTTTTAAAATTCAAATATTTTTAACGGTATTTTCTTGGAAAATGCCATTTGTTTAACTTATTTTCAATTAGTCAACAATCTTTAAGAAAATAATTATAAAATTTCATTTTTTTTAATTGCAATTTTTAGCTTTGCTTTTTTAAGCTATTTTTTCATATTTGAGAATTTTATCACTGTTATATTTTTATTTTTTAACTGTTGTTTCTAACTAAATTCAATTGTTTTTTTAATTTCAACTGTTTTAAGCTGTGATTTTCTTAATAAGTCTCTTTTTTCAGCTCAGATTTTCAATGATTAATTTTTAAGAAAATAATGATTTTAACCTCTTTCTCTTTAGTTAGTAATTTTAATTTTTATTGCTGTGCTTTTTTTAATACAAATTTTTCTTATTTGTGAAATTGTTTAATTTTACATCTTGAAGAAATTTTGAATTATTTCTTTTTAAATTCCAACTACACTAAGCAAATTTTATCTGTTTTTTTTCTTGTAAAGCAAGTTTAAAAGAAAGTTTTTAGCGAAATTCAAAAATTGTTGCAAATATTTAAAAATGGAGTAGAATCTAAATACTGTAATTGTATATTTAGCCGTAAATAATAACCAAGGAAAGTAATTCTAAACAGAATTTATATTTTTCTGCAACATAATTCGTAGTAACATAATAATTTTCTTCATAATTACATTTATAATTAATAACGCTCTAAATTAATTGAACGTGAAAAGAGTGTGTTCATATTTTTGCCAAATAAAAGTTTTCGCAACGACATTCTAAGCGTTCAACGTGTTGCGCAATTGAGGAGCCTCTTCTAGAAAGAACACTAAATCACGTCCGTATCTGGAGCGGGAATGCAATTTATCAATTTTCCAATTGCATCCGCACAATTACTCAAATGAATGGAAAAGTGTGAACTACGTGACTGCTGACCAACGTACCGGATCCTGTTGTCCGTCTAGTCCTTAACCTTCAACGTCGGTGTTTTTCCTGGTCGAATCATGACTGTGATAATGTACAACTATTAGATCGTGACCGCCATTTTTGTAATGACTAATGACTAGACAGAATTCTGAGATTGGTTTAGGTCACTGCTCCAAAGACGGTAGGTACTGTGAAGGCCTGTATAATCTCGTGTTTTATCTACTATGAAAGAAACAAAGAAAAAAAAACAAGGTTCTGCAGGATTTACGACGACTTTACCAGCACGTAAGATTACGACATATTTTTTAAATAAATTGAAATTAACTGCTATATACCTGTGGTTACGTGACGCGAATTTTACATTTCCTAATAAAAGAATTTGTTAAATAAAAGTGGCAAAACAAAGTGATCCTGTTTTTTTCTCCAGTCTATTAAAAGACGTTTATATTAGGTGGAAACTACAGAATTTTATTATTCCATCGTGATAATAATGTTGCACTAAACTAAATGCGAATGGTCATAATAATAATGATTGTGTAATGATCTTTTGATCGAATAAAACATATTTCGACTAATGGTTTTTGTACGAATATCAAAATGTAATCATCTGTATTGTTACAAAATCTTTAATGTCACATACACGTTTAAGTGAGCCTTTTGGTTAACAATGGAGTAAATTATGCAATTTAATAATAAATACGAAATGAATAGAAGTGCGGAAATGGATGTATTTCATAATAGTACATTCTTTCAAATAAATGCAGCGTTAATCAGCGGTTTCGCGTGTAGGATGTGGCTTTGGTGCTAAACGATACCGTTTTACAAACATCACGTAATTGCCGGTAATTGTCAACTATAACGTACGTTTAATGGGAAAATTATATTCTCCGAAATGCATTTATTTTAAATCATCATAAATAAATATGTACCCGAATCAAAAATCAAATACACATTTCATTGTACATAATTTAATATTTGATATGATTATAATAAGTCTGTTAAAAGCGAGTCATTAGATAAACGCAGACATCGTGTAAATTGCTTAACGATAAGATTGTTAGGGTTATCATTAGCTTGATATAGGAATAGCATTTAGAATACAATTAACGACTTATTAGAGATGGAATGTATCACTTAAAATAATTTAAATTAATTACTGACTGCCAAATACTGATGATAATTCTTATTCTTTTAAAATGGAAATAACGTGATTGATAAGAGTCCAAAGTTGTGAATAAATAAATTGCAAAAAATGTTGTGGCCATTAGCCATTAGCAATTAAAGTTTTCATGTATATGTATTGTGGGTGGGGGGCCTCTATCCCACCATCCAATCAGTAAAACATAAGCAAGGGTTTTAATTAAAAGTTGTAAATAAATAAACACAAAATAATTGCCATTTTAGAGATTTATTCATTCAAATTTTTCAAATAATTTCTGATGATGTTTTACTGATTAGAGGGTGGGATAGAGGCCACCCACCCACCCTACATATACATATAAACTTTAATTCCTTACCGTCTCGCGGTTTCCAATAAAATTAATTACAAAATTTTTGAATAAAAAGAAATTAAAAAACTAAAAATTTTGTGTGAATTATTAATAAATTTGTTATGCATGATGGGTGGGCTTTAAATCTAAATTAGATAAGATTAGCTATAGAAAGTCATTTATACTTTAACTTGAATTTTGATCTTGTTTTATTTTTTATAACATAAAGTGTTTTATTGTTTTTAGCAGCAAAATCATCAACGATTAGTATTTAAAGTTTTCATGTATATGTAGGGTGGGTGGGTGGCCTCTATCCCACCCTACAATCAGTAAAACATAAGCGAGGATTTTAATTAAAAGTTGTAAAATATAAATAAACACAAAATAATTGCAATTTTTTGTGATTTATTCATACAAATTTTCAAATAATTTTTGTTGATGTTTTACTGATTTGAGGGTGGGATAGAGGCCACCCACCCACCCTACATATACATATAAACTATAATTCCTTATCGTCTCGCGGTTTCCAATAAAATAAATTATAAAACTTTTTGAAAAAAAAAGGTAAAATTTTTGAGTGAGTAAATTAGTAAAAATTTGATACATGACGGGTGGGCAGACTTTAAATTTAAATTAGATAAGATTAGCTATAGAATGTCATTTATATTTAAACTTAAATTTTGATTTTGTTTTATTTTTTATTACATAAAGGGGTTTGATTGTTTTTAGTAGCAAAATCATCAACCATTAGCAATTAATGTTATCATGTATATGTAGGGTGGGTGGGTGGCCTCTATCCCACCCTCCAATCAGTAAATCATAATCGAGGGTTTTAATTAAAAGTTGTAAAATATAAACAAACAAAATAATTGCAATTTTTGGAGATTTATTCAAACAAATTTTTCAAATAATTTTTGATGATGTTTTACTGATTGGAGGGTGGGATAGAGGCCACCCACCCACCCTACATATACATATAAATTTCAATTACTGATAGTCGCCCGGTTTGGAATAAAATTAATTACAAAACTTTTTGAATAAAAAAGAAATTCAAATGGTAAAATTTTCAAGTGAGTAAATTTATCAAATGTTTATGCATGATGATTGGGCAGACTTTAAATCTAAATTAGATAAGATTCATTATAGGTCATTTAAAATTAAACTTAAATTTGGATTATGCTTTATTTTTTTTATTACATACAAGGTTTAATTGTTTTTAGCAGCAAAATCATCAACGATTAGCAATTAATGTTATCATGTATATGTAGGGTGGGTGGGTGGCCTCTATCCCACCCTCCAATCAGTAAATCATAAGCAAGGGTTTTAATTAAAAGTTGTAAAATATAAATAAACACAAAATAATTTTTCTAGAGATTTATTCATACAAAGTTTTCAAATAATTTTTGATGATGTTTTACTGATTGGAGGGTAGGATAGAGGCCTCCCACCCACCCTACATATAATTATAAACTATAATTCCTTATCGTCTCGCGGTTTCCAATAAAATAAATTATAAAACTTTTTGAATAAAAAAGGAATAAAAAAGGTAAAATTTTTGAGTGAGTAAATTAGTAAAATTTTGATACATGACGGGTGGGCAGATAAGTTTAAATTAGATAAGATTATCTATAGAAAGTCATTTATATTTAAACTTAAATTTTGATTTTATTTTATTATTATATCATCAGAGGGAATATTGCCTTATTAATACTGCTGAAATTATTTTTTAATTTTATTCAGGATCCTAAAAGTATCATTCAAGATTATTTATTGTCAAACAAGATCGTTTGAGGTCAAATTTTCATTAAGATTCATTTAAGATGGTTTAAAGTTGTTGAGGATCCAACACAAATAACTCATTTTCAATAATTGTTTATAGTCAATTTATCAATCGCCCAAGGACATAAAAAGGTCATTAAAGATGACTTAAAGTCATTCAAGCTGAATCCTTCGTTAGTGCATATTGAACAGAAGTTTGAGGCCTCGTCTCTAAATGATACTTTATTGATCAGGGTAAATTTGCGAACTAACATTTTCCCAATTTCCTACGCTTCCTTTTCTATGAAGAATGTTTTAAGACTTACATCTGATAAATATGCAGAAACTTTCGATTAATAGATAATCATAGATGGTACCAACAGATTATTTAGAAGTTTGAACAACAACAAAACTCGCTTAGAATGTAACTATATACTTATTACCTATACTTGTAGAGGTTCCTAAGATTCCTTTTGGGCACTCGAAGCCAGAATTACACTATTTAGAAATGGATAACTACGCTATGACTTCTCAAATTTCTTAAGATCTTCTTTTTTACAAGAATTGACTGGTATTGATAAATCGAAATACTTCATAGTGCCTCATCGGACGTTAATTGCTATATAAGGTTATCAAATGAGATTTAAGGTAATCATTCTGTAGAAAACAACGGACAATCAAATTAATTATTCATCTGCCTGATAAAGCCACTGTGTGTCGAAACATGTTGCAGTGTTCAACAATAAATGTGGAGTTTCATCATGTATCCGCCTCGTCAATTCAATATATAACAAATTAATTAGATTGAATTTTGTTTCATTAATACTGCTTACATAATTTTTTAATATAATTAAAGATCAAATTATTATCAAAGGTAATACCTTGGTTATTTAAGTCATTAAAGATAATTTAAGGTCATTCAATTATCACTCAAGTTTATTCTACGTCCATTGAAGATAATTTAAGTTTATTATTCAAGGGCATTTGATTGATCTCTTCTAATGATCACTCAAGGTCATTCAACAGTCATTATAGGTTAACTAACAATGTATCAAAGTTATTTAAAGTTATCTAACGAACATTCAAGGACTATAAATAACAGTGTTGTACCCTTTCTTCACATTATTTTCTATGCGTAGATATATATTTCGCATGCTAGGCGCTCATAATCAATAATAGTGTGAAGTGAAGTGAAGAGTGAACTTCACGAACACCAAAAGACAAACATCGATGTAAGGACTGTTGATATCATTCAATTAACGATCATTAAAGTGTATCAAACTGTCATTTAAGATTGTTCGAAATATTCTAACGATCACTCAAGATCATATGAGGTCATTCAGATTTTATTTATTGGCCAGTTTTACGATTTTCAAGGTCATTCAACAAATATTCATGATTATTTACTCCACCAATGATTATTCAAGATCAACTTGCGGCCATTCAAGGTTTTTTTGAGATCATTCAAGGTCACCCAAAGAACATTTAAGGCTATTTAAGATTATACAAGGACATTTATGGTGATTCCAACAATAATTTTAGGTAATTTTTACAATAAATTAAAGTTATTTGCGTCAGTTTGATAATTTATTCAACAAACATTATTGTTTATTTAGTATACCAATGATCATATTGCAGCCATTTAAGATTATTCACTGTCATTTGAGGTCATCCAAAAGATATTTAAGATCATTCAACAATCATTCATAATTATTAATATCTCAAACAAACCCAAAAAATATCGATTCGAGGGCTGTTTATATCATTCAGTCGGCGATCATTTAAGAGTATCAAACTGTCATTCAAGTTGGTCAAATTAATCTATGGATTATCAAGATCATATAAGGTCATTCAGATTTTATTTTTTGACAATTTACAAGGTAATTCAACAAATATTCATGATTATTTACTCTACAAATGATTATTCAAGATCAATTTACGATCATTCAATTTTTTTTGGGATCATTCGAGATTCTTAAAGATCACTCAACTGACATTTAAGGCTATTTGAGGTTATCCAAGGATATTTAAGGTGATTCCACAATAATTTTAGTTAATAAAACAGTAAATTAAAGTCATTTCGACCAATAAAGGTCATATCGAGGTCATTCAGATTTAATTTATGGCCAGGTTGACAATTTTTAAGATCATTCAACAATCAGTCATGATTTAGTCTACCAATGATTATTCAAGATCAACTTGCAGCCATTCAAGGTTTTTTGAGGTCATTTAAGGTCACCCAAAGGACATTTAAGGCTATTTAAGATTATACAAGGACATTTATGGTGATTCCAACAATAATTTTAGGTAATTTTTACAGTAAATTAAAGTTGTTTGCATCAGTTTGATAATTTATTCAACAAACATTAATGTTTATTTACTCTACCAATGATTATATTGCAGCCATTTAAGATTATTCAAGTTAATTTAAGGTCACCAAAAAGATATTTGAGACTATTTTAGATTATCTAAAGGCATTTAACGCGATTCTACAATAATTTTAGGTTCACTAAAGATCATATAAGATCATCCAGATGTTATTTATCAGTCAGTTTGATAATTTTTAAGATCATTCAACAATCATTCATAATTATTTAATCTCTCAATCAATCCCAAAAAATATCGATTCAAGGACTGTTTATATCATTCAGTCAGCGATCATTTAAGAGTATCAAACTTTCATTTAAGGTTGTTCAAAATAATCTACAGATCATATAAGGTCATTCAGATTTTATTTTTGACAATTTTCATTCAACAAATATTCATGAATATTTCCTCTACCAATGATTATTCAACATTCAAATTTTTTTGAGTTCATTCGAGATCCTTAAAGGTCATCCAATGGACATTTTAGGCTATTTAAGGTTATTTAAGGTTTTACAATAATGTAAGTTAAAAAAATAATAAATTGAAGTCATTTCGACTAATCAAGATCATATCAAGATCATTCAGATTTTATTTTTTTGACCAGTTCAACGATTTTCAAGGTATTTCAATGCAAGGATATTTATGGCGATTTTACAATAATGTAAGTTAAAAAAATAGTCAATTGAAGTCATTTCGACCAATCAAGATCATATCAAGATCATTCAGATTTTATTTTTTGGCCAGTTTGACGATTTTCAAGGTATTTCAACAAATATTCATAATTATTTACTCCTCCAACTTGGCCATTCAAGGTTTTTTGAGGTCATTCGAGATCCTTAAAGGTCATCCAACGGATATTTAAGGTTATCCAAGGTTATTTATGGTAATTCCACAATAATTTTAGATAATAAAACAGAAAATTACAGTCATTTTGGTCAATCAAGGTCTTTCAGAATTTATTTATTGGCCAGTTTGACGATTTTCAAGGTAATTCAACAAACAGTCACGATTATTTAATCTACCAATGATTACTCATGAACAATTTACGGCCATTTAACTTTTTTAAGGTCATTCGAAATACTACACTACACTCAAAGAATATTTAAGGCTATTTAAGGTTATCCAAGGATATTTATGTGATTTCACAATAATTTTTAATAATACAATAATAAATTAAAGTCATTTCGATCAATCAAGATTATATCAAGGTCATTCAGATTGTATTTTTTGGCCAGTTTGACGATTTTCAAACTCATTCAACAATCAGTCACGATTATTTAATCTACCAATGATTATTCATGAACAACTTGCAACCATTTAAGGTTTTTTGAGGTCATTCGAGATCTTTAAATATCACCTAACGGATATTTAAGGCTATCTAAGATTATCCAAGGATATTTAAGGTGATTCCACAATAATAAAACAGTTAATTAAGTCATTTCGACCAGTCAAGATTATATCAGGGTCATTCAAATTTTATTTATTGGCGAGTTTGACGACTTTTAATGTCATTCAACAAATATTCATGATCATTTACTCTACCAATGATTATTCCAGATCAACTTTCTGCCATTAAAGGTTTTTAAGGTAATTCAAGATCCTTAAAGGTCATCCAACGGACAATTAAGGCTATTTAAGGTTATCCACGGATATTTATGGCGATTCCACAATAATTTTAGCTAATAAAACAATTAATTAAGGTCATCAATATCATTCAGATGTATTTTGCATCGGTTTGATAATTTTCAAGATTATTCAACAAATATTAATGCTTATTTAGTCTACCAATGATTATTTAAAATCATATTACAGCCATCAAAAATTATTCAAGGTCATTCGAGGTCACCCAAAATATATGTAAGGCTATTTAAAGTTATCCAAAGGCATTTAATGTGATTACAAAATAATTTTAAGTAATCTTACTGTATAAAATCAAAGTCATTTCGATCACTAAAGATCATATCCAGATGTTATTCAGTTTGATAATATTTTCATCATCATTATTTAATCTCAATCAATCAATCATTTTTAGATCAACAATTTTAAAAACTAAAAAAAATGTTTATACAAATACTTATGCGAAAAAGAGCCATACTCTCTAAAATTCTTATGAGAGACATATCGCTTTAAGTTTATAATTTTATTTTATTTTTGTTTCATGAGGTTTAATACCAAATATCGTTTCGGAAACTTTTTCATTAATTTGTATTGTGTACTTGTACATGTACTTATTTTCTGAAAATAAAGTTGTATTATTATTATTATTTAAGCTTATTCGAAGTCATTCAAGATTTTCAAAAGTCACCCAAGGGACATTTTAGGCTATTTACGGTTATCCAAGGGCTTTAATTGCTGTGTTACCACTGTTAAAACTAATCTATTGATCATTTACTGCTATTCAATATCGTTTAGGACAACAAATTCGAGCTTATTCAAAGATCATGTGATAGAAGTTTATTTAGTGTAGTCGTTACAGCGAATATTTTAGACCAAAAAAGAGTCATTTAATGCTATTAAATATTATTAAATAATCATTTAAGATGATACAAAGTCATTTAACGTTTTACAAGGTACATGCAAGAGTGTTTGATGTCATCTAACAATCTAAAAAATTAAATTACGTAATTTTTTCTAATGAATGTGTTATGAAATTTATGCATTATTATTTTAAATTTGTTATCTTTGTGTGGCCGAGAAAAAAAATACAATCCTAAAGCGGTGAAATATTGTTTACGAAAATTTACTGTTCGGATGTTAGTGGTTGTTTTTCTTATCGGCGACAGCGTAAAAAAACAAACAAAGCAGTTTGTGGTGGAGCTGTTCATGATCTTATAATTAATTCACAACAAACTTAATCGTTAACACAACATGTGAAGAATTAAGTGCAATACATGCAATACATAAGCACGGTGTACCGTGCCATAATGTATGGAATGAAAAAATAATAAATTTATCAATCGATGTATATTTTAGTTTTTATCTATTTTTGTTTGCACTGCATTAAAAAAATCTTTTTATTTTTTTTAGTTCATTCCTGGGAGTGACAGTTGAGAGAGCAGTTGAAATTAGAAAACACGCCAAAACAATTGAGCGTCTTAATAGAAAATAGTTGAAATTACTTGAGTTAAAAATTAAGAATTAGAACAAACTTAACAAAGAATTCAATTGTACAAAGCTCTAGAAATCAACTAAAATGAATATTTGTAAAACCACAATTCACAAATAAGTAAAATTGAATAAAAATATTTACTTTTTTGTTGTATAATTTTAAAAGAAAATTTTTAACATTTTTTAGTAAATACTTTTTGGAAGAAAAATTCCCTTTAAGGAAGTTTAAAATATTTTTAGAGAGGATAAAAATATTTGTTTAAATGTTAAAAAAACTTTAAGCTAAATTTCCATTTTTGTCTTGTAAAATTGAAAACATAACGAAGGATTGAATATAAATTTTCATTTTGTAATTATTAAATCTACTTCAAAATTTACATTCATTTAAAATTTATCGACTTTAATAAGTACATTAATTTTATGTTAAAATCAGTCTTTTCCAGTTTAAGCTATTATCATTTGCAAATAATTATTTTTTAGATTTGTAATCATCTCAGGATTTAATATAAAGTTAATCAATTATTCATGTAAATGAATTTACTTTCTGTGTCTAGTTTTAATGATTAAATTATATTAAATAACTATTAAAATTACCTTAATAAACATAAATCAATCCCAAATGGGCACAGGTTTCCCATTGAGATCAACACCATAACCTTCCCTCCTCGCGGTATCGACGGCGTTCCTCTGGTCCACCGTCATCCCATCGCTGACCTTTTTCTTCTCGTCGGGAAGTTCGTTGTCATCCTGGAAGACGATTTTGTCCTTCGTCGTTTCGTCGGGACCTAGGGGACCTGACGCAGCGGCGCATTCTTGGTTTTTCGTGGCTTCGGACATTTCGGACGTGAGACTGACTCCAATTGAAACGCACCATCGGTTTTATGTTTCACCGTTTTTAGAAAGAGCGCATGCGAGACAAGCCGTCTTATCTCGCTTAAAACCGGTCGCGAAGTTTACAAGGGAATGTAGAAATCTATTTCTTGTAAATGTTAGAGATTACGCGTAATGAGGAGTAAATAGATTAAATACTTGATAAAGCAATTGTGGAATTTTCAGTCTAGACAAATAAAGAGAATAAGTATTAAAAAAAAAAAAAATTAAAAGTATAATTATTCTTTCAATTTGAATAAATATTAAAAAAATAGATATAAAGAAAGTCCCAATACTTATTTTTGTTATTATTGTTATTAGAAGTAGTAGTAGTAAGAATAAAGAAAACACTTTTATTTTTTATACCACTTTAAACGTTTAAAAGTTTAAAGTGGTATGAAAAAGTAAAAGTGTTTTCCTTATTCTTAATTTTGAAATGTATAATGCATAATGTATACCACGAAGTGAATGCCCTTAAGCTCCAAGAAGTAGTAATAGTATTTGCATATCGACCACGTGGTCCTTGCGCCGTGTTATTTGTGTATTATTGTATATGTGTAAATACTTTATTAATTGTATCCCAATGGTGAATAGGACCTGAGTTTAATATTTATTTCTTATTTTTAATTTTTCTTCATAGATAATTTGATGCAAAAAAATTTCGACACTGACAGTAACTTGTCAAAAGCCCCTGTTTAAAGAAAAAACATGACGTAAATTTTCTGTGAAAATGGGAAACTGTTTCACCACGTAAGTACAATTAAATAATTCAATAATATTTTAATCATGATTTATTTCAAATTGCTCGTTCGTATTACTAAAAGTAGTTTACAAAAATATAAAAGTTATAAACTATAAATTGTTATAATAAATTATCTAATCGGAGTCGATCGCATTCTTGCTCCAATCTGCAAACCTCGTCGACCTGTCGTTGTCCTTGTCGACTCTGGATTTATTGATGTCCTCCATTTGCTTGATGGTGTGCTTCTCTTTCTCCTCTGGTGACGCGGTCACGCCGATGGTTTCGTCTTGTTTCTTGTCATCGTCGGTCATCTTCGGTTCGGATTTGTCGTCTTCTTCTTCCGCCGCACGGTACGCACCAGGGGTGTAATTCGGTGCGGAGAAGGCTGGAGCGTTATATTTCGATTGCTGTTGAGGAGTGGAGTAAGACATTGGTTTAAGTTGTGGTGCGTATGCAGACTGTTGTTGTTGTTGTTGGGTATAAGTTGGTGGTGTTTGATATGCCGCTGCTGAATAACCAGAAGGAGCTTGGGTTTGGTATTCCGGTTTCGGTTGTTGTGCATAACTGGGCGGTGCTGCATATTCTGCTTTGGGCGGTGCTGTGTAGCCTGCAGGTGCTGGGTATTCCATTTTCGGTGGTGATGAGTATGCAGGTGCGGATTGTTGCATTTCAGGCGGCGATGAATATCCTGAGGATCCGTAACTAGAAGGGGCTTTTGCTGGTGGTGGTGAAGGTGCTTCGTAACCGGAAGGAGGCTGGTATTGTGGTGCAGCATATTCTGTAGATGGTGCAGGTGCTGGGGCTGCATATGCAGGAGATGGGTATTCAGGTTTCGCTGGCGGTTGTACTGAGTAACTCGAGGCTGACGCCAAGGCTCCATAACTAGGAGGAGTTTGGTAATCAGGTTTAGCGGCTGGTGCAGGTGCAGGTGCTGAAGCTGCATATTCCATTTTAGGAGATGGTGGTGGGGATGCATAAGCCGAAGGACCTTGGTACTCAGGTTTGCTTGGTTGTGTAGAATAAACTGGAGATGGAGCTGCTGGAGGAGCTGAATATCCAGATGATGGAGCTGCCTGTGCTGGTGCTGAGTAAGCAGGCGTTGGGGCTGGTTGTGCTGAATATCCAGGTGAAGGTGCTGGACCCGAATAACTGGAAGACGACGCTGCTGGTGCTGAATATCCAGATGAAGAAGATGGTGCTGCTGGTGCTGCGTATCCAGATGAAGGAGCTTGTGCTGAATAACTTGAAGGCGACGCTGCTGGTGCTGCATATCCAGATGAAGAAGATGGAGCTGATGGTGCTGCGTATCCAGATGAAGGAGCTTGTGCTGAATAACCTGAAGGCGACGCTGCTGGTGCTGCATATCCAGATGAAGAAGATGGCGCTGCTGGTGCTGCGTATCCAGATGAAGGAGCTGGTGCTGGTTGTGAATAACCAGATGGCTGTGCTGCTGGTGCTGAATATCCGGACGGCATTGGTGCTTGTGGAGCGTTATATGAAGATTGTGCCGGTTTAGCCTGAGGTGCTTGGTAACTGGAGGGTGCTGGTCCAGAATAAGTGGGCTGTTGTGGTTCAGGTGCTGAGTAAGCTGGAGCCGAATACCCCTTTTCTTCACCATACTGAGGTGCTGAATATCCCTTGGGTGGTTGTGAATACGACATCGGAGCTGGTGCTGGCGCAGAAGGTGCTGCGTAGGAATCCCCCTTGGGTGCAGAGTAAGAAGGAGCAGCAGGAGCTGGAGCTGGCTTCTTGTAGGCTGGGGCTGGAACAGAATAGGATGGTGTTGAGTAAGTATTTTTAGGAACGTTATAGGATGGTGCTGGTGCATTATAAGAAGGTGCAGCTGGGGCTGTGTAACCATAGGATGGTGATCCAACGTATGGATTTCCTGCATCATTCCCACCTCCATACATACCGGATGCTGGTGGTCCATTATAAGCCGAAGAACTCGAAGATGCTCCTCCATATCCTGATCCTCCAGCTGCAGCCGAAGCGAATGCACCAGCATTTCCAGGACCGTATGATTCAGATAATCCTTTACCTCCTCCATATCCTCCATATGTATGAATTGGTTGAACTATTGGTGCTGAAAATCCTCCTTTACCATAAGCACCAGGACTAGAATAACCGCCAGATGGAGCAGCACCGAAACCGCTCGCGCTTCCATAACCTGCAGATGGACCACCATAACCTCCAAGAGAATGACCTCCATACCCACCACTAGCAGAAGCGGCGGCAGCAGCAGCAGTAGCAGCAGCAGAAGCCCCAGCGGCAGCAGCTGCGGCGATCGGATTGTAACCCCCTTTCATTCCTCCGAATCCCATAGGTTTGCCCCTGTACATATTACCACCGCCACCATAAGATTGCCTGTAGCTACCATGACCTCCATGTCCTCCATATCCACCACCACCTCCTCCTCCTCCACCACCTCCATAATGAATGTTGGAAGCGTATCCAGCTAAGGATGGTTGACAAGTAATTACCAAACCACTATGTGCTTGCCCTTTCCCTTTACCTAAACCTTTCATCCCTTTGTGCCCTTTAAAAGCAAATTCATTTCCATATCCACCGAATCCTCCTCCATGTCCAAATCCACCATCATTTCCTCCATATCCTCCATAACCAGCAGAACGCATATGACTGTCATCATCCATATCGTCATCCATCATCATGCCAACTGGACGATCCTGATCATCATCTTCAGCGGAATTCTCACTAGCGCGGTAATTATTACCATGGGGTGAACTATATGCAGCTCCTTTGGAAGCTTGTGCTGGTTCGGAATAGCTAGAACCAGAATCCGCAGATGCAGCCGTCGGTCCATTAGAGTATCCCTTGGTATATCCAGGCTTTCTATAGTTATTTCCTGCAGATGTAGCAGCATAACCAGCACTAGCAGCAGCGGTAGTTGCGGCAGCAGACGGGGCGTTGTATCCTCCAGCAGAGGCGGGCGAGGAGTACACAGCGGGTTTCGGTTCTGAGTAAGAAGCAGGAGCTGGTGCGTTGTACGACGGTGCGCTGTACGATCCATCAATAGCAGCAGCTTGAGCAGCTCCACCGTAGGAAGGAGCGGCCGCGTAACCAGTAGCAGGTGCAGCGTATCCAGCGGGGGCGGCAGCCGGCTGTCCGGACTGGCAAACGGTGTACGGCTTCTGGTATCCACTGGGCCTGATCTCTACGCAAAACGTCGTCGTGGCGGATTTCTTCTTCCTCGCACCATCATCAGCAGACGCAGCTTCACTCTCCGGCGACGGTACGGCGGAACTCTTCTTCGCTGTGTCCAGTTCGGTGGCGACGGCCACGAACAAGGCGGCGGCTAATACTACGAAGATTCGCATTGTTGTTCTTTGTCGTGACTTGAACGAGCGAATGATTTTTGTTTTTCGGCCATACTGATTTTATACGCGCCGCCTCTGCTGAGGCTCGCAGAAACGCCGGCACGCAAAACTGCCAACCGCCGCAATTGCGACAATTAATTAGAGCACGCGTGCCGATGATTTTACTGAATATTCAATTTAAATAAATTTTTAATTATAAATCAAACGGAATCAATTAAACAATAAATAAATTAAATAATACAAAAAATACAATTTCTTATAAAATGTGTATTACACGATAATTTAAAAATTATTAAGATAGATTTTTATTATTAATTTACCTTTATTTCAGTTCCGTATTTCTTATTTTTGTTATGAAAAATATGTTTTCGATTTTTGGATCTACTGAAATATTTTATCGACTATCAAGCTATATATTATTTAATCTCAGAGTTCTGATTGACTTATAGATAAATAAATTATGTCGCTACATGATTAGATTGAATTTTTTAAATCACGAACACAAAATAAGAAATATATTATCGTAATCGATGGTTAACCCGGAGAGTTAAATATTCCAAAGTAAATCAGCGCGATGCTGATGAGATACAAAGTAGATCGAAACCGGTCCGTAGCTGTTGTTGGTGGGGAACAATAATTAAAATAAGAAATGTTTGTTTCTTTAAAAATCACAATTGGAAAACGCAATAAATGTGACAACCAATTGCAACAAATTTATTTACCCAATAAATGTATTTGTCAAAAAATCAATGCTCAGTTTGCAAGTAAATAAATAATTTATTAAATAAATAATTAATTAAGCTTAAATTTACAATAGGCAGTCAGGAAAATCACGAATTTCGCAGTAGTCATAACGATGATGATCAAAATAAGCCTCCACCGATCCTCAAGGAAGCCCCACCGTTTTTTGGAACGTCTTCAAAATCTTCACCATCCAAATTGTTACGATTGCTTATTTTTATAGGACTTTCAGGACCTTCACCTCCTTCATCATGCCCTATGTGATCTTCAATTACTTCTTGGGCATCGTCTTGATTAATTGGTTCGTCATTACTCACTTCCTCATTTTCGAAAACATTTGGTTCTACAATTTAAAAAATAAAAATGATAATATGCGATACACATGTTATTGAGGTACAGCAAATATAATTTTCTATCGGTAATCTTGAAGGGAACGATTGAAGAAGGTTGGGAGTAGATAATGCTTCTGATTGAAGTACCCATATTAGAGAAGAGTTTAAAATTGTTATCGATATTCATTAATAAATTTTCATAAAGGTACGTACCTGCAGGAATTGATATTTCTTCTTCTTTAGTTGGTACCTTATCTTCATTCAATATATCTGTGTTAGTTTCCAATTCACTGGTTGGATTATTTTGGTTTGAGCTTATTATTTCTTTATTAACAACCTCCGGTTGGTTATTTGTAACAGTAGTGTCCGATTCTAGAAAATGTTTAGTTTTTTACTTCTTAGCGTTTAGAACTTTTTGGTTTTATTAAAACTGTTTAACATATACATACCTGTAGTTAGCTTTTGTTCTTCCTGCTTAATAGTTTTTGAACTTGTCTGGTCTTCTGTATTTATCTGGCTTTGTGTTTCCAAATCATCTGAAGTATTTGGAGAAATTTTCTGTACTTTCACTTTTTCAGTGATTGAATTGTTTTGTCCTTCTGATTTCTGATTTGTGGAACTTTTATGCTTTAAAATTTGTGTTGTTTTTTCTTCTGTAAATAAAAACATGATTAATATTTCTCAAGATGATAATATCATACATTCTTACCCGTTGTCTGTGTAGGCTTAAAATTTTCGCCATGTTTTATTTCCTCCACATTTTCCTGTTTCGGTTTTGTTGGCTTAACTTCTTTCCTGCTGTTTTTAACTTTTTTCTCTTTCGCAATTTTCTTTTCATTAACTTTCTTCTCTGGGATACTCTCATCTTTTACATTTACGTTCAAACCTTCATTAAATTCCTCTTGCTTAATAGTCGCAGCTTTAAATTTCGGATTCCTCCTAATTTTTGTATCATATTCCGGTTTATTTTTAAATTGCTTCGGTGTATTATTCACCGTAATAATTTCTGGATTCATTTTGATTACACTAATCTCGCTCGCCTTGTCGGAAGGCATATACTCCTTCTCTGGGAGTTCTTCATCGAAAATAAATCTAGTTTCTTCGGTGAGTTCCGATCTTTCCACGTTCTCTGCATCCGGTGATATAACAGGAGCGTCATCACAACCGCAAAACGGGTTTTGCCTCAAAACCTCCTTTCTGCGGACATCGTTGGAACATCTCTTGGGCTCTTCGTTCAATTCCGGTGAGCAAATGTACTTCGCCTCCTCGGTCAGTACGGACCTTTCCACGTTCACGCGGTCTTGTAATTTTGGAACGTCGTATTGCGGACCCACCTGTTGTACGTAGAAGAAGTCGACGGGTTTCGGCTTTACGGCGTAACCGTCATCCTGAAGATCGCTGTTGATGGGCTGAATCCAAGGATGGGTGTGTTGTGGTGGTCCATAAACGTTGAATTCCCTAACCGAATCATCAAATTCCTCGCTTGATAACAATCTGGGTTTGAGAAAGAGTTCGGAAGCGATGCAGTATGGTCTTCCTTGTAACGCGATTAATTCCCTGTTGATTGCCACACTTTCCACACCAAACACGATCGCCAAAAGCACGGACAGATTCTTAAGCACCATTTTCGCTTTTGGAATGACTAATCTTGCTAATCGTTGGAGCGATTTTATACGTTGATTTTTGGCATTGAGATGTTCTTGTTTAAAAAATGCAAACTATTGTTGTGCAATTGTTTATGTTTGGGTGGCCTTACACATATTTATTTTCGAAGAATTAATTCGTTATTATTGATTGTTATTAATTTATGTTTATCAATTAAGCAGACGGATTGTGTCAATGCACTATTGTTAATGAACTTGTTTTTGGGAATTAAATTAAAACAAATAATGTATTTAATTGAATAAAATAATTAAGTCTTTATTAAAACAAATTGATTTTCCGGAATTAATTCTATTTCTGTTTCATTAGAAATTGTTACCATTTTTTCTCGAAGTATGCAGCATTAAATTTTTTTGAGTATTAAGTACACTTTTTAAATATTTTTTCTTTTCCATTATTTCGTGATTTATTTTATCATTTTTCAATTTTACACAATTTCTCTTTCTCTAAACTCACTAAATTTATTTGAATTCGAGTAAATGTTTAATTTTGTTTTTAGATTTCCAAAAAAAGATTTCATCTCCGAAAAATCCTTGGTCGCCGTTCATAACATCGTCGAATATCTGAAGGAAGGTATTTTCCAAAAATCACGAGTCTCGAGTATCTGTTGAACTAGTTGGACATTTTTAGATGTCATCCAGAGGGATGTGTTTAGAAATACTGGACAAGATGGCTTATCACAACAGATTGCTAGGCAGTTGACGAAGGGCGGTCCAACTTTGTATCAATTATTAGAGGATGCTTCTATGAGGGACATCGCGAACGGACTGATGGTCTTCCTGACGAGGCTTAAGAAACCGTTGTTGCCGCAACACATTCAAGCAATTGTTTTAGGTATGATTTAATTAAGGATTAAAAAAGTTGTTTATGTTGTATATCGAAAATTAATCTTTCAGATCCTGATAATAAATCTGTTTGTCCTGAAGTCGTTGCTCAGGATGTTTTAGGTTTGGTCAATCAAGAATTAGAGGGACGTCAATTAAAATTACTACAATACGTTTTGGACCTTTTAAATCATATCCTGAAATACACGCCGACTGATGAATTGTCTAGTTCAAACATTCCCATCTACATGATGCCGATATTCTTCAATTTGCAGGTAATTAATAAAAGCGATTTTTTAAACTATATACTGTGTCATTATTTTATTAAGTGTTATGGAATTTCAACAAGTAACAGCCTCATCAATCCAGAATAGAAAAGTGTTAAAACCAATTTACTAATTTTACTTTTAAAGACCGCCAATAAACCCTCTTTCCAAAATCTATCTATATTTAAAATGATTTATTATTAACCATTAAGTTTATTATTATAAATCTGCGTCAATAGTTCCTCGAATGCGTGGGCAGTTTCAGCAAACAACACACATGCCGACTCATCTTACATGTTACATGCGTTCTAGAAAACAAGCGTTTAGCAAACGTCCGTTCCGGTGGATGTGTTTGTAAATAAAATGCCCGATTGCACATTCCGCATTCGATCGTTGCTTTATTCCAACGGCCGATCACGATTTCGCAATGTGTCATCGACACCGCACGTATTTGCAAACCCCTGCGACCGATCGACCGATGACCGAAGAGGTACGCAAAAAGAACAAGCCACGCACAATACGCACTTTTGCGTAATCAGTAAATTATATTCGCTGCCATACGTTAAAAATTCCTTTCGGTACATAAAATTAAATACATTTATTTTATGTGATCACTAATTAAAGTCATCAAAAAAGATTTGAAATATTTGTATGAATACATCAATTAAAAAATACAATTATTTTGTGTACGTTGATATTTTACAATTTTTAATTAAAACCCTCGCTTATGATTTACTGATTGGAGGGTGGGATAGAGGCCACCCACCCACCCTACATATACATTATAACTTTAATTGCTAATCGTTGATGATTTTGCTGCTAAAAACATTCAAACCCTTTATGTAATAAAAAATAAATCAAAATCAAAATTTAAGTTCAAATATAAATGACTTTCTATATACAATCTTATCTAATTTAGATTTAGAGTCTGCCCACCCATCATGCATAAAAATTTTATTAATTTCTTCACTCAAAAATTTTACCTTTTGAATTTCTTTTTTATTTAAAAAGTTTTGTAATTAATTTTACTCCAAACCGCGAGGCGATCAGTAATTGAAATTTATGTGTATATGTAGGGTGGGTGGGTGGCCTCTATCCCACCCTTCAATCAGTAAAACATCATCAAAAATTATTTGAAAAATTTGTATGAATAAATCTCTAAAAATTGCAATTATTTTGTGTTTATTTATATTTTACAACTTTTAATTAAAACCCTCGCGTATGTTTTACTGATTGGAGGGTGGGATAGAGGCCACCCACCCACCCTACATACACATGATAACTTTAATTGCTAATCGTTGATAATTTTGCTGCTAAAAACAATCAAATCCCTTTATGTAATAAAAAATAAAACAAAATCAAAATTTAAGTTTAAATTTAAATGACTTCCAATAGCTAATCTTATCTAATTTAAAATTAAAGTCTGCCCACCCATTATACATACAAATATTATTAATTACTTCACTCATAAATTTTATCTTTTGAATTTCTTTTTTATTCAAGTTTTGTAATTAATTTTGCTCCAAACTGCAAGGCGATCAGTAATTGAAATTTATTTGTATATGAAGGGTGGGCGGGTGTTCACTATCCCACCCTCCAATCAGTAAATTATTATCAAAAATGATTTAAAAAATATGTATGAATAAATCTCTAAAAATTGCCCCACCCTACATATACATGATAACTTTAATTACTAATCTTTATGCAATAAAAAATAAAACCAAATCAAAACTTAAGTTTAAATATTAATGAAATAGATAATCGTATCTAATTTGGATTTAGAGTCTGCCTACCCATCATGCTTGAAAATTTTATTAATTTCCTCAATCAAAAATTTTACCTTTTGAATTTTCTTTTTATTCAAAAATTTTGTAATTAATTTTATTCCAAACCGCGAGGCGTTCAGTAATTAAAATTTATTTGTAAATGTAGGGTGGGTGGGTGGCCTCTATCACACCCTCCAATCATTAGAACATTATCAAAAATTATTTGAAAAATTTATATAAATAAATCTCTAAAAATTGCAATTTTGTGTTTATTTATATTTTGGAACTTTTAATTAAAACCCTCGCTTATGTTTTACTGATTGGAGGGTGGGATAGAGGCCACCCACCCACCCTACATATACATGATCACTTTAATTGCTAATCGTTGATGATTTTGCTGCTAAAAACAATCAAAATCTTTATGTAATAAAAAATAAAACAAAATCTAAATTTAAGCTTAAATAAAAATGACTTTCTTTAGCTAATCTTATCAAATTTGGATTTAAAGTCTGCCCACCCATCATGCTACAATTTTTTACTAATTTATTCACTTAAAAATTTTACCTTTGAATTTTATTTTTATTCAAAAAGTTTTGTAATTAATTTCACTCCAAACCGCGAGGCGATCAGTAATTGAAATTTATTTGTATATGTAGGGTGGATGGGTGGCCACTATCCCACCCTCCAATCAGTAAAACATCATCAAAAATTATTTGAAAAATTTGTTTGAATAAATCTCTAACAATTGCAATTATTTTGTGTTTATTTGTATTTTACAAATTTTAATTAAAACCCTCGCTTATGTTTTACTGATTGGAGGGTGGAATAGAGGCTACCCACCCACCCTACATATACATGATAACTTTAAATACTAACTTTGATGATTTTGCTGCTAAAACCAATCAAACCTTTATGTAGTAAAAAATAAAACAAAATCAAAATTTACGTTTAAATATATATGACTTTCTATAGCTAATATTATCTAATTTAAAGTTAAAGTCTGCCCACCCATCTTGTATAAAAAAATTTAATTTACTCATTCAAAAATTTCACCTTTTAAATTTCTTTTTTATTCAAGAAGTTTTGTAATACATTTTATTAGAAACCGCGAGACGGTCAGCAATTGAAATTTATTTGTATATGTAGGGTGGGTGGGTGGCCACTATCCCACCCTCCAATCAGTAAAACATCATCAAAATTTATTTAAAAAATTTGTATGAATAAATCTCTAAAAATTGCAATTATTTTGTGTTTATTTATATTTTACAACTTTTAATTAAAACCCTCGCTTATGTTTTACTGATTGGAGGGTGAGATAGTGGCCACCCACCCGCCCTACATATACATGATAACTATTTGCTAATCGTTGATGATTTTTTTGATAAAAACAATCAAACCCTTTTTGTAATAAAAATTAAAACAAAGTCAAAATTTATGTTTAAATTTAAATGACTTTCAATAGCTAATCTTATCTAATTTAAAATTAAAGTCTGCCCACCATCATACATACAAATATTATTAATTTCTTCAGTCATAAATTTTATCTTTTGAATTTCTTTTTTATTAAAGAAGTTTTGTAATTAATTTTACTCCAAACCGCGAGGCGATTAGTAATTGAAATTTATTTGTATATGTAGGGTGGGTGGGTGGCCTCTATCCCACCATCCAATCAGTAAAACATCATCAAAAATTATTTGAAAAATTTGTATAAATAAATCTCTAAAAATTGCAATTTTGTGTTTATTTATATTTTGGAACTTTTAATTAAAACCCTCACTTATGTTTTACTGATTGGAGGGTGGGATAGAGACCACCTACCCACCCTACATATATATGATAACTTTAATTGCTAATCGTTGATGATTTTGCTGTTAAAAACAATCAAACTCTTTATGAAATAAAAAAAATCAATCTAAATCAAATTTAAGTTTAAATATAAATGACTTTCTATAGCTAATATTATCTATTTTAGATTTAGAATCTGCCACCCGCCATGCATCAAATTTTTACTAATTTTGTCACTCATAAATTTTATCTTTTGAATTTCTTTTTTATTCAAGAAGTTTTGTAATTAATTTTATTCCAAACCGAGAGGCGATCAGTAATTGAAATTTATTTGTATATGTAGGGTGGGTGGGTGGCCTCTATCCTACCCTCTAATCAGTAAAACATCATCAAAAATTATTTTAAAAATTTGTATAAATAAATCTCTAAAAATTGCAATTGTTTTGTGTTTATTTATATTTTATAACTTTTAATTAAAACCCTCGCTTATCTTTTACTGATTGGAGGGTGGGATAGAGGCCACCCACCCACCCTACATATACATGATAACTTGAAATACTCATCGTTGCTGATTTTGCTGGAAAAAAAACTATCAAACCGTTTATGTAATAATAAAACAAAATCTAAATTTAAGCTTAAATATACATGACTTTATGTAGATAATCTTATCTAATTTAGATTTAAAGTTTGCCCACCAATCATGCATGAAAACTTTATTAATTTCCTCAATCAAAAATTTTACCTTTTGAATTTCCTTTTTATTCAAAAGTTTTGTAATTAATTTTACTCCAAACCGCGAGGCGATCAGTAATTGATTTTTTTTGCATATGTAGGGTGGGTGGGTGGCCTCTATCCCACCCTCCAATCAGTAAAACATCATCAAATACTATTATTTTTTTATGAATAAATTTGTGAAAATTGCAATTATTTTGAGTTTATTTATATTTTAGAACTTTTTATTAAAACCCTCGCTTATGTTTTACTGATTGGAGGATGGGATAGAGGCCACCCACCCACCCTACATATATATGATGACTTTAATTGCTAATCGTTGATGATTTTGCTGCTAAAAACAATCAAACTCTTTATGTAGTAAAAAATAAATAAATCAAAATTTAAGTTTAAATATAAATTACTTTCTATAGCTTATATTATCTATTTTAAATTTAGAGTCTGCCCACCCGCCATGCATAAAATTTTTACTAATTTCTTCACTCATAACGTTTATTTTCTGAATTTCTCTTTTATTCAAAAAGTTTTGTAATTAATTTTACTCAAAACCGCGAGGCGATCAGTAATTGAAATTTATTTGTATATGTAGGGTGGGTGGGTGTCCTCTATCCCACCCTCCAATCAGTAAAATATCATCAAAAATTATTTGAAAAATTTGTATGAATAAATCTCTAAAAATTGCAATTATTTTGTATTTATTTATATTTTACAACTTTTAATGAAAATCCTCGCTTATGTTTTACTGATTAGAGGGTGGGATAGAGGCCACCCGCCCACCCTACATATACATGGTAACTTTAATTGGTAATCATTGATGATTTTGCTGATAAATACAATCAAAATCTTTTTGTAATAAAAAATAAAATCAAAATTTAAGTTTAAATATAAATGACCTTCTTTAGTTACTCTTATCTAATGTAGATTTAAAGTCTGCCCACCCAACATACATACAAATTTTATTAATTTCCTCACTCAAAAATTTTACCTTTTGAATTTCCTTTTTATTCAAAAAGTTTTGTAATTAAATTTACTCTAAACCGCGAGGCGATCAGTAATTGACATTTATATGTATATGTAGGGTGGGTGGGTGGCCTCTATCCTACCCTTTAATCAGAAAAACATCTACAAAATTTATTTGAAAATTTTGTTTGAATAAATCTCTAATAATTGCAATTATTTTGCGTTTATTTATATTTTACAAATTTCAATTAAAACCCTCGCTTATATTTTACTGATTGGAGGGTGGAATAGAGGCCACCCACCCACCCTACATATACATGATAATTTTAAATGCTAATCGTTGATGATTTCGTTGCTAAAAATAATAAAAATCTTTTTGTAATAAAAATTAAAACAAAATCATAATATAAGCTTAAATAAAAATGATTTTTCATAGATAATCTTATCTAATTTAGATTTAGAGTTTGCCCACCCGCCATGCATCAAATATTTACTAATTTCTTCAATCATAACGTTTATCTTCTGAATTTCTTTTTTATTCAAAAAGTTTTGTAATTAATTTTACTCCAAACCGCGAGGCGATCAGTAATTGAATTTTTTTGCATATGTAGGGTGGGTGGGTGTACTCTCTCCCACCCTCCAATCAGTAAAACATCATCAAATATTATTTGAAATTTTTTTATGAATAAATCTCTGAAAATTGCAATTATTTTGAGTTTATTTATATTTTAGAACTTTTAATTAAAACCCTCGCTTATGTTTTACTGATTGGAAGGTGGGATAGAGGCCACCCACCCACCCTACATATACATGATAACTTTAAATACTCATCGTTGATGATTTTGTTGGAAAAGCATCAAACCTTTTATGTAATAAAAAATAAAACAAAATATAAATTTAAGCTTAAATATAAATGACTTTCAATAGCTAATCTTATCTAAAGTAGAATTAAAGTCTGCCCACCCATCATGCATAAAAATTTTATTAATTTCCTCACTCAAAATTTTACCTTTTAAATTTCCTTTTTATTCAAGAAGTTTTGTAATTAATTTTACTTCAAACCGCGAGGCGATCAGTAATTAAAATTTATTTGTGTATGTAGGGTGGCTGGGTGGCCTCTCTCATACCCTCTAATCAGTAAAACATCATCAAAAATTATTTGAAAAATTTATATAAATAAATCTCTAAAAATTGCAATTATTTTGTATTTATTTATATTTTACAACTTTTAATTAAATCCTTTGCTTATGTTTTATTGATTGGAGGGTGGGATAGAGGCCACCCACCCACCCTACATATTCATGATAATTTTAATTGCTAACCGTTGATGATTTTGCTGCTAAAAATCATAAAACTCTTTATGTAGTAAAAAATAAAACAAAATCAAAATTTACGTTTAAATATATATGACTTTTTATAGCTAATATTATATAATTTAAAGTTAAAGTCTGCCCACCTATCTTGCATTAAAAAAAATTAATTTACTCATTTAAAAATTTCACCTTTTGAATTTCTTTTTTATTTAAAAAGTTTTGCAATTAATTTTACTCCAAACCGCGAGGCGATCAGTAATTGAAATTTATTTGTATATGTAGGGTGGGTGGGTGGCCACTATCCCACCCTCCAATCAGTAAAACATCATCAAAAATTATTTGAAAAATTTGTATGAATAAATCTCTAAACATTGCAATTATTTTGTATTTATTTATATTTTACAACTTTTAATTAAAATCCTCGCTTATGTTTTACTGATTGTAGGGTGGGATAGAGGACCCACCCACCCTACATATACATGATAACTTTAATTGCTAATCGTTGATGATTTTGCTACTAAAAACAAACTCTTTATGAAATAAAAAAATAAATCAAAATCAAATTTAAGTTTAAATATAAATGACTTTCTATAGCTAATATTATCTATTTTAGATTTAGAGTCTGCCACCCGCCATGCATCAAATTTTTACTAATTTTTTCACTCATAAATTTTATCCTTTGAATTTCTTTTTTATTCAAGAAGTTTTGTAATTAATTTTACTCCAAACCGAGAGGCGATCAGTAATTGAAATTTATTTGTATATGTAGGGTGGGTGGGTGGCCTCTATCCTACCCTCTAATCAGTAAAACATCATCAAAAATTATTTAAAAAATTTGTATGAATGAATCTCTAAAAATTGCAATTATTTTGTGTTTATTTGTATTTTACAAATTTTAATTAAAACCCTCGCTTATGTTTTTCTGATTAGAGGGTGGGATAGATGTCACCCACCCACCCTACATAGACATGATAACTAATTGCTAATCGTTGATGATTTTGCTGCTAAAAACAATCAAAACCTTAATGTAATAAAAATAGAACAAATTCAAAATTTAAGTTTAAATATAAAAGACCTTCTTTAGTTACTCTTATCTAATGTAGATTTAAAGTCTGCCTACCCAACATACATAAAAATTTTATTAATTTCCTCACTCAAAAATTTTACCTTTTGAATTTCCTTTTTATTCAAAAAGTTTTGTAATTAATTTTACTCTAAACCGCGAGGCGATCAGTAATTGAAGTTTATATGTATATGTAGGGTGGGTGGCCTGTATCCTACCATTTAATCAGTAAAACATCTACAAAATGTATTTGATATATTTGTTTGAATAAATCTCTAATAATCGCAATTATTTTGCGTTTATTTATATTTTACAAATTTTAATTAAAACCCTCGCTTATGTTTCACTGATTGGAGGGTGGGATAGAGGCCACCCACCCACCCTACATATACATGATAACTTTAATTGCTAACCGTTGATGATTTTGCTGCTAAAAACAATCAAACCCTAAATGTAATAAAAAATAAAACAAAATCAAAACTTAAGTTTAAATATAAAAGACTTTTTATAGCTAATCTTATTTAAGCTTAATTTAAAGTCTGCCCATCAATCATGCATCAAATGTTTACTAATTTACTCACTTAAAAATTTACATTTTGAATTTCTTTTTTATTCAAAAAGTTTTGTGATTAATTTTACTCCAAACCGCGAGACGATCAGTAATTGAAATTTATTTGTAAATGTAGGGTGGGTGGGTGGCCTCTATCCCACCCTCCAATCAGTAAAACATCATCAAAAGTTATTTGAAAAATTTGTATAAATAAACCTTTAAAAATTGCAATGTTGTGTTTATTTATATTTTGGAACTTTTAATTAAAAACCTCGTTTATGTTTTACTGATTGGAGGGTGGGATAAAGGCCACCCGCCCACCCAACATATATTGATAACTTTAACGGCTAATCGTTGATGATTTTGTTGTTAAAAACAATCAAATCCTTTATGGAAGAAAAAATAAAACAAAATCAAAATTTAAGTTTAAATATAAATGACTTTCTATAACTATTCTTACCTAATTTACATATAAAGTCTGCCCACCCATCATGCTACAATTTTTTACTAATTTATTCACTTAAAAATGTTACCTTTGAATTTTATTTTTATCCAAAAAGTTTTGTAATTAATTTTACTCCAAATCGCGAGGCGATCAGTAATTGAAATTTATTTGTATATGTAGGGTGGGTGGGTGGCCTCTATCGCACCCTCTAATCAGTAAAACATCATCAAAAATTATTTGAAAAATTTGTATGAATAAATCTCTAAAAATTGCAATTATTTTGTGTTTATTTATATTTTACAACTTTTAATTAAAACCCTCGCTTATATTATAATGGAAAATCTAATTTAGATTTACAATCAATCAATGAATTTGGTTTTAGGCTGAACACATATTGCATTGGAGGAGAGTGGCCGCCATCTTCGTGGAACTGATCAGACTCGCTCCGCAGCACTTGAACATCGCCGCCGATAACAACCTGGACTTTCCCGAAAACAATCTGATCGTGCAAAATGTAAGAAATTACTTTATTTTCAACGAAAAGAAAAACAAATTTTGATCGAAATGAGGACAAAGAGAAGAATCGAGTGTCCGAGGTGTTCTACACTAATGCCAGTCTAGTTCTCCTTTCTGTTTTAGCCGAGGATGATGCGAGAATTAGTCAACGCCCGCTTGGATACTTACAATCTAGAGAGGAACCTGGTCCTAAGACGGTACTTAATTAGAACAGGTACGAGCCAGTATTGTAAATAGTGTAGGTATTTTAAACTAGTTTAGTCGGAATATCTAAAAATCTATTCATTGATTATTTAAAAGTTCATACAAATACAAAAACTCTTGTTTTTGTTTTAATAGTTTTAACTAATATTCTAATTATTCATTTTTCTAAATTTCTATTAATTTTAATGCAGAAGGAAGACTTTGTTTTACTTTTTAAAGCAATAATATTCTTAATTGAATTAATGTTTCCTTCTAGTTTATATAATTATAATTTCTAGTTTTTATAATTTTCAACAAATGCATTTTTTTTTTCTAATCACATACCCGGATTTGTTTTTCATTGACGTATTTGTAGTGATCAAGTAATATGGTCAAGCGATTGGTAATCTGGTGGTGTTTCATTTCTGCAGTGTGTTTATTATTTACTTTGCTCGGTCACGCCGCGTGAATTTCAATTATGCGCAATTTTGCGATTAGCGTAATTGAGCCCCAGGGCAATTCCGAGCAATCGTGATGAAAATTACCTTCTTGGGGGATGTCTCTACATTATTATTATTGTTACATGTTAATTGGACAATTGTAGGCTTGGAAATGAATGAATGGTAATTATTGTTTAAAACGGTGGGGAATTATTATTACAAGCCTCAATTATATTAACGAGATTTTTTTAGATATGAGCTTTTGAATATTTTTCATTACTACAAAATTATTATTTTATTTTTATTAATTAACGCAATTGTTAATAACAAAATATGTGTGGTTGTAAAGCCCTTAAATAGATCAGAGTTGCATTTAAAATTTAATCTTTATACTTAATTATTAAATATACACGGTTTTGTGTGTAATTTTCTATTAATCATTATTACATTAGTTAATAGGAAAGTTGCCTATTTGTAATTTCTGTAGAAATTGCCAATCGGCTTTTTTAGAATATTGTGTTGTGTGCATACTTGCAAATCGTTGTTCCGGGTATTTGTAGCAGAAAACGTGAATGACGTGATTCCCACACACACAAAAAACTGATTACCTAATTGCTTTTAAAAGATCATTTTTTATAATAATTTATTATATTTTTCAATTTTAAAAGGATGTAGTTAATCATAACAGAAAAAAAAGTTTATTTATATACATCAGAAATCAATTTATAAACTATAATAAATTTATTGCTCATACAGCAAACTAGACCTGATTAAATAAATAAATACAATATGTTCTGATTTAATAATTTGTTGAAATATTTATAATATTATTAATTGGTAGTTTAACATATGTTTTATTTTATTTTATTAGATAGTAGAGGAGATACTCCATGCATGGAAATATACAATCGAAGACCAAGAGACTTCATACAAAGACGAAGATTCAATTTGGGATGATTCTGTTGTAACCAATATATTATATTAATAAATTCACATTTACAGTATATTTTAGCAGTTTATTTATTTAATTATTTAGCAATTTATGTCAAAATATCGTACAAAAACAATAATTAGAAATTATATTGTTTTAAAAAGATGGCACTTTTAAATAAGTATTTAATAAAATAATAATAAGCTTTCATATCCGAAATTCACACTTAATGAAGCATTTGAAGGCATTGCTATTATCAACAATAAAAACTTATTAACACGAATTTTCATCGAACATCAGAGTCATTACAGTAAGTACTTCCTATCCACAATCACAAATTTGACAGGACAATAGCGTTAACAAACAATTACATAAGCTGAAAGTCATCAATAAAGCATTAGCACATTTGTTTGTTATTTCAGCCTCAAGGTTCTTTACATTATTAAACACTAACGCTCGGCAAATATTATTTTAAAACTCGCCAAATGTTTACTTAACGAAATTCTAATTGTTTCATGTTTAATTATGTAAAGTAGAATGATAATTTTAAACTTTACATGATGTTAAATATAAAGAAATATTATTTGATTTAAATAAGTAACTTTGAATTACTTTAACTGGCTGTTATTTCCTTGGACACCTTTAAATAGTCTTTAATATTAATTGGAGCCATCGAATGAGAATCGAAAATAATTAGAATGTTTAATCAACAATCTTATGGATACAAAAATGTTTCACAGGGGTGGATTTGTAGATTAAATACTTGTTTAGTTTCATACTTAATTGATATGTAAGTTTCACCAGGAATGTAGCAGCAGAAGTATTAATTTTATACAAAAATGTTTCACCATGGGTTAAATAAGAAATTAATTCATCCTCTCAAATGGTAATTGAATGACTTACAGTGATATCGAATGACTGTTAGATCTTAAAAAATCATTAGATTACTTTAAATTATTCGATTGACCATTGTATAACTATTTTATGACTGACTTATTTAATAAGTATGAGTAACCTTTTTATGATATTAAATAACTTTGAATGATCATTACTGTTTTATGACCTTGAATGAAAGGTAATTTATTATTATTATTGTTAATTGTTAATCACCATAAATAAACAATCAATTGGAAACAATTTCTTGTCATATCCACAAATAGATATAATAACTTACCATTAACAAATCTATAATTTAGGTAAGCAGAAACAAGAAATTAAATTACTCAAATATATAGTTCTAATGATTGATTGATAGATTTTTTACTCAATTTTACCTCAATACGATTAATTGGGCAGGAATCAATCCAGGTTCTCGAGGTGAAGAACCAGGGATAGAACCGTCCATATATTATATATGATATATATTATGTATTATATTTATGACTTTCTTTTGAATAAACTGTTTATTTACATAAAAAATCTATAGTATAAATGACATTGGTTGATCGTTAGCCTAGAATGATGATTAGATCAGCTTAAATAACTTTGGACGTCAATGAATGCTCTTTGGAAGAACTTTAATGACCTTGAACGTCCTTGAAGATCCTAAATGAAATGTGAATAAAAGTGACTTTGAAACAACCATTGAATGACCTCGAATAATAAGTGGGCAACCTTAGATAATCTAGAATGCTTATCAGATGATCTTCAAGGAACTGAAATTACTGTAAGTAACCTTAAACAACCCTTCAAAGATTTATTTTATGACTATTGAAAAGTAATTTGTTTGATTGAGTTACTTGAAGATAATAATAACTTTGATTAAAACACTTAGAACCTTTCTTCAATATTTTATTTTTATTCACATGCACATTTCGGACACAAAGTGTCCAATATCAATGGTTTGATACAAATGGAATTTGCATCTGTATAAAAATAAAATATTGAAGAAAGTTGTTTTAATCAAAGTTATTGAAAAGCAATTCATCGAATGATCTTCAATGAACTTAAATCACTGTAAATAATCTTGAACAACCCTTAGAAGACTTTTAATCATTGTTTTATGACTATTGAAAAGTAATTACAACAGTACCAAACCTGTTTTTATCATTTAAAGTCATACAACCTAAATGTATATAAAATTCTATACGAACAATTAATAATATAAATACTGAATCGAAGCACTTATCATGTATCATGTTTCTAACACTAAAATAAGAAAATGAATTGACTTAAAACTGTAATACAATAGAATAATTGTAGAATAATAATAAATAAAAGATTTTCCACTTTCAGTCTACAAAAAAAGGGTAGAATAACCTAGAATAGTCACTTGAATCATATTAAATTAATATTGAATGTCCATAAATAACTTTGAATGACTGTTGGATTACTTAAGTAACCAATAATAACTGTTGGATGATCTTGCCTCATAATCTCAAAAGATCGTTTGATAGCCTCGAATAGTCTGTAAAATGGAATTGTTAAATTGAAAAACTCATTTCGTAAATATTAAAATACATTTATTCCCACATAAGTACATAAAACATTTAGATAAATCTCGGTATGCATGTAAAAATCCAATTTTCTTTCATTAAAAATATCGACGATAATTAATCTCCTCTCAATTTGTTAGGTACCAGTTCTACCTAGAAAGCCTACGTCATTATAATTTCGCCAGCATCTTGATGTTGGGCCTGTCCCTGATGATGATCTCGTGCCACCAGCTCGGCCTGGACATTGCACCCGGATTCCCGAAAAACTCTCTTTGCAAATGTTGATACAACTGCGAAATAAACACGTACAAATTAATATTCTGTAAATGCTATCATATAAAATTATTATCATTATTGTATTTAAAATGTTGTTGATTGTTTTGTAATGGATTTAATACCTTAACGTACCATTTACAAATCGTAAGTTTTGGTTGAGTATTAATTGAATTAAATTCTTTACCTTTCCATCAGCTTTTCCCAAGATCGAATCCACCACGTAATCGGGTGGCGCTAGTGCGTCGATCACGCCAATGACTTCTGGCTTGAGGTCGGTGCACAGCTGGAGTATCGCCTCCTTAACCAGATCGATCATTAACGAGCCGGTCGTAAAGCCGCCTTGGTAGAAGTACGCGAGGTGTTTGTCAAGGCACGTCAGTCCGTACAGAAGCCCCAGATTGTCCAAAACGGGACGCAGCTCGGACTTCTGCGGCGACACCTTCCTCCAAAAGTGCACCATCATCAAATACTCGCTGTAGGCCCTCGACAACACGGCCGCTTTATACACCTGGGTGTTGTTGCGAGCGGTAAATTTACAAATTCCTAAAAATAAAGAGTAAATAATTAATTAAAAATTGAAAACTTCGAGTTTGATAATGACAAGTTAAAATTGTCGAAACTATAGTCACTAAATAAAGTCAGTGTTATACAAACAAAGTTTTTTATTTGTGAAGAATAATGTATAAGAAGTAGAAGCCTCCATCGTTAACAGTTTGAAATTAAAATATTACATGGCATATTAAATAGCACCAACTTACCATTTTTCACTAATTCATTCTGTTTTTCATACGTCGATGATAATAAATAGACAATCAGCCATTCGTAGCTCGCTTTTACAACTGCAATCATAAAACAACATCCATTTTCAAAACTGTACTTTTATACATGCAACCTATGACATTAACCTTTGGTGAATAGTCCTGTAACATTTACGTAGATGAAATATTAATGAAAGTTACCTTACTGTCCTTCAAAATAGTCCTTGCAGCTTTGAAAGGAAAAAGATTTGACAATATTCCTGATATCCAACGAAACGTGATGAGATTTTTGAACTCCTTCCCAAAAGAAGCCTTTCTCGAAAAGCATATCTCAGTGGTGTATAGTTATAAGAAGTGACTATTTAAAAGGACAGTAAGGGAACTTTTGGATTAACATAACCAAGTGCTTAATTAATCCTTTTATTAACATAAAGATGTTTAACCATGGGTTAAGTGAGAAGTTAATTAATCGTAAGGAACTTTCATTAATTATTTATCTTCATTAATGTTACAGAACTATTCACCTACCTTTATTATTAGTGGCTGTAATTTTTGTTTATATAAATTGTATAATCTTTCTATAGCAAAGAGGATAATTGAACTTTTCCATTACTTACATTCAGGATCTTTGATATCTTCCACCCGCCTCTTATCGAACCTAGTCGCTAATATCCTCTTGTGATCGAGTAAAAACTGTATTGTACCGAGAGGTGCGCTCAAATGGCCGTGTTCCTGAATGTTGCTCCACTGCCGCAGCAGCCAGTTGCTCGTCTGTTGGACTAGGACGTTGTTGTCGCCTTCGTAGGTCACGCAGGGTTCGCTGTCCGTTTTCAGGTCACCCAGGCGCGCCGCCTTCAAGTAGCCGTGACCACCGCACGCCTCCCTGCACTCTTGCAAGGCATTTATCACCGACCAGGTTATCAAAGGCTTACACGCGGAGACCACCGCGTGGATTTCAGCTACTAAATCACCCTAAAAACATTTAAAAAAAAAACATAATTACTACTGCGTGAAAAGTTAACTACAAGGATAAAAATATCGTTCTATAACCTAAAGGGATATTAGACTTCGATTGATTGTCTAGAATTGTTGTTCGAATATCTTGAATGTTCTTCGATAACCTTAATTAGTCTATGAAGAATCAATATATTATTTCAAACAATAGTCGTTACATGAACTTAATGATAATAAATTGAAATAAAACAACACAGTTGGGAGGGTTTCACATTTATTGTTGAACACTGCAACATGTTTCGCTGTTCAACTGTGTTGTTTTATTTCAATTTGTTATGGAGTTTCATCATGTATCCGCCTCGTCAATTCAATATCTTAATGATAATAGGTAGTAGATTGATTATTTATATTTAAAAAGCATCGAATGATCACTGAATGTGACTAAATGACCTTGAACCACCTTGAAAGACCTACTTTAATAATCACGTTGAGAAAGAGTGAGGACTGTATTTAATATTTAATTTCTACTGCTAAAAAACTTTAATTGAGAAAAGGCGTTAAATATTTTACACACAATTATTATTTTTATGATAACAACTTAAAAAATTGCTCGTCTTAGGGGAAACATATATTTAATTAGTTGATTCTGGAGTTTTATACAGATCTACTTATATGTAAAGTAGGGAAGATGTTAATGAATTATCTTTTAAGCTTGATTCAAGTCATTAAATAAGACGGTCCAAAAAAAAGGTGGAAGGCTGTCTTATGGCCTTGAAGAAATCAACTGAGAAGGAAATTTTACAAACTTCACTGTTAAGAAATTTTAACAGTAAGTATTTATCAGCAGATCTGTTTTTTTAGTAAAGATATTTTAAATTATTCAAATCTGTAATTCAAATAATCTCAAGTAATCCTTAGATTAAACTGTAAACGCTGGAGGCTTCTACTTCGTTATACATTATTCTTCACAAATAAAAAACTCTTTTAACATTGTTTGTATAACACTGACTTTATTTAGTGACTATAGTTTCGACAATTTTAGCTTGTCATTATCAAACTAGAAACTTCTAAAATTGTCGAAACCATAGACACTAAATAAAGTCAGTGTTATACAAACAAAGTTAAACAATTTTTTATTTGTAATCTTTAGATTATTTAGAATTATCATCGGTTAACGATTTTGGGCCTTGTCTTCAAAGATATAATAATAATAATAACTGTATTAACGGAATTCACCCTACGTACATTAGAAAAATTACCAAATAAATTAGCATTTTATAGACGAATGTTTCATTTTATTTTCAAATATGTAGAGTAGAGAAAATTCAGACAAAACTCTAAATTTGGTTTGGGATATCATATATCATACATTAAGTCCAAACCAAATTGAGGTGTTATGGCTTCTTGTAGATACTCATGACTAAAAAAGTGCTTATTGTGTCTCTTAAACGTGCCATAATTTGTGATTTAAGTATCACCTAATGTTATAGGAGTGATTTATGATTTCTTCGTATATTGGGTTGCCTATGCTTGGTCAAACGGCCACCCTCAAGAAACCAGTATTAGACTAGACGTTGAGTAGTATTGTATATATTACATTGTTACCTGTTGTTTCTTTTCTATGTATATTATTTTGGGTTAACAAATAAAGATATATTATTATTATTATTACTAAAATTAAACAATAAAACACCTGACATTATTTTTATACAAAACACGTGCTTTTATACTCTTATCTCTTAATATTACCATTAAGATATAAACACGGATGGAAGAATCACTTTTTTTTAAACTCTAAGTGCCTATTTTCATTGATATTTTATATTTATTGTGGTGATAATAGACGCTTAACATCAATACCTTAAGCTAAATATCAATTATTTTCTTTTGTTGCGCTTTCTTGACTATGCCATAAAAAATAGTCCTATAAATAGATTGAAAAGTTTTCTTATTAGTTTGTGGAGACGTTAAATATACGGTACATGTTGAATATGATGAAATTAAACTCGATGACTTAATTATGGTAATAAAATCACTATTGAGTAAAACATTTTAAATGATTTAGATAAAACAAACGATGTGAGGATGGAGGATGATTAAGATCAGAAGGGAAATAAAGTATAAACTTACCAATGTATCTATTCTGGTTCCGTTGCTCACACTAGTTTTTTCTATCGATGATAAATAAACATCAGCAAATTCATCGACAAAAGCCTTCATCACAGCAGCGGCAGCCACGTATGGGAATAACCTCCATTGCTATAAAATAAAACATTGACCATCAACAAGTTTACTATACCCATTTGTAATATACAATTAAAACCATAAGTGGAATTAATGATTGGAAAATATTTTAATCTGTAAAGAGGGAAAAGCAAAAACATCAAACGGAGAGATAATTGTGTAAATACGATAGCACTTTCTTCACACTTTATATTTTACTGAAAGTATCAATCGTATTGGTTTTATGATGCAATGTTTTTTATTATCTTAATCGATTAAAACACTTAGCCTTATAACGAAGAAAATTGATTAATATTGAAGACCATTTTTAATACCAATTTAGCTCTTCATTTATGTCCTCAATGATGAGATTTGGCCATTCTGAATACTTAAATCCCTGACCATAAAAACGTGTCAGCCTTTTATGTAATTTACTCTTGAAAATGCTGTAAAAAGCGAAACTAATCGAGAAAAAATATAAATAATCAGTGGAACAAACCAAGTGTTATTTTAATTGTTATCTTAATTTTGTTTTTATTAAATTATTATATTATTTCACACTCACGTGTAATTGGTATTCGAGTATAGGCGTCTCCTCATCATTAGGTCCGAACTGTTTCCGAACCGCCGCGTACCGTATCGCTATGGTGACGGCGTTAATTAACGTGTGGGCACTTTCCTGCATGATGCCCACTCGTCCGGTCGACAGGTTCTCCAGTGCGGCGCCCAGGATCTTCCCAGGATCCGTGAAACTGCTCTCGTAATCGCCTTCCGGCGTTACGTCCGCTGTTCGATTAAGGAGATTCTCACGAGGTATTCGATAGTTTTGGAACATCAGAAATCTGAATCAACAACAAAAAATTGTGATATCATAAGATTAATAGGGTCTTTCATAGTAAAGTTGAAGTAACAATTACTAAAAGAAGTAATAGATCGATAATTGATAATTGGATAATGTTTCACCAAGAGATATGTGAGAAAATTATCCAAGAAATGCTAAAGGAAGATGTAATCAGTAAATCTAAAAATGAAATTATTATTTTGATATCAGTAGATTTTATGTTCAACATTTTCATTTCTTACATTTAATACATTCAATTTAGAAACTACACTTTGTTAATATCATACACAATAAATTAGTGATTATAGTTTAAATAATGCTTTAAGTTTAATAATGGTCTTGTAATAGTATTGTAAGTATCTATAGTATCGAATACATACTGCTTGTGATATCACAAAGTAATGGCTTCTACCATTAATTAATTTTTGAAAATTTTGAATGATTGAAGTAATATTAATTATTTCTTTACCCGTTATCTATTCCATTCAGGCCGATTTTCTCTCCGATGTCACCGACTATAATTCCAGGATACGGCAATAAGGTTTTTGGATCTCTTATCGGAACTATGAAGGCGTGAAGACCATGGCATTGGCCTTGTGTATAAAGTTGTGCGAAAAGAAGTGCTACTGTGCATGTTTTACCTAAAAAATAAACATCAATCAGACACTTGAATTTAAATGAAATAAATCTACTATTAAATATGGTTCCCTGCCATCAACAGCCAGTTATCGGTGGTTATCCACTCAACTAGGGAATCATAGTGCAATACTTGCAAAACATTCATGGTGTTATCTTGTAGTAAAGAAGTATTTGTGTATTGCTTAGAAATAATGGATTGTAGAGAAAACAATATTAGCTTAAGGACGGTCTAATAATATAATGTAGAAAAACCATTAGTGTAGACGTCACCATTGTCATAACATAATAATAAAAATTAGACGAAAAAGATTATCAAGGTAAGTATGTGGTTAATTTCGATAAATTGAAATTCACGTCACAAAACGATCGAACTTTATTACCCAAATAAATTGCGTCATTACAGGTAAAAAGTATGGCAATACAGTAATAAAATAAATTAGATGCCAAAACGTCAATTAGAGAAAAAAAGAAACGATTATGAGAGTCTAAAAAATCGTGATGTAATTATAACATCAAGAGCATTGTTATTTATTTAATTTAACATCTAAAATTATAAACCAACCCTCTAATACCTCCCTCCCTTTTGTGTGGCCTAACCTTTCCATGCAACAATTTCACTAGATTTTCTGCTTTGCTACTATATGGAAGTTTTCGTTTTAATTTTTAACTCAAGCAGATTATTGACGTTGGTAGCAGCAGTAACTTGAAACAACTCATTGAAAAGCATGCCCTAACGATTTTCCACAAGAAAAACAGCAGAGAAAAACACGCAGGCACTTGTTAATTTTTGTTGGTTTCAGTTTCCTTCTTTCTGGATCTTTTCCATCTCATGTAAGCGTTTCAAAATCAATTGTTGGATTACTACCAGCTGTTCTGCGAGCTCTTTCTGCGATTGTGCCCAATTTTCACCAGCATCTTCTACAACTCATCGTTGTTACACTTACCAGGGCCCCTAGGGCGTTTTTGTTCGATCAGACAAAATTGGTTTTGTACTGTACACTATAACACCTTCGCCAAAACAATTTGCATTTTTAATCATCCGCAAAAGATTATTTTCAAATAAATTAATTTCTTGACAAGCTTAAAATAATTTGTAATCATTTGTTCAATACTTGCCGATGTTGCCGACCCAGCATTTGGCCGCCTCGAAGTCGGGCGTGTTGATGACGAACTCCTGCCGTTCCTTGTCGTAGGTCGCCGTCGTCCTCATCTGTTTCGTGTTGCTGCCGTGCGCCACCTCCGTTAAAGCTATACAGGATAAAATCTAGAATTTCGACAGTGTTAAACCTTCCGATATCGCCGCGCGGTCTCTTAACGTTACCTTTTTATTCCACGCCGCTTCGAAGACCTCCTTGTGCCTTTCCGTTCCGAGGGTCATCAGGGAATTGGTGAACAGGCTTATTCCCACCGCGTACTTCACGGATATGTCCCGGAAGCATACGGCCAGTGCTTCGTTCACGGTCATCACAAATCGTGTCTGCAAATAGAATCATAAATTAATAATTAATACAAAAGATTAAAAATAAAGAAAACACATTTATATCTTTATAAGTAAATCTTAATATCAAAATATACCAGGAATGCCTTTAAGATCCAAAAATTAAAAAGATTATTATTATTTGCATATAGGTTATTCTTCTTTGCTTCAAAAGTATTGAAGCACTAAGGAATTCTTGGCTTCAAAAGTGTTAAATTTTATTTTATCCAATATTGAGATTAGTAATGAAGATTTTGTGTACATACCTTCTGTTTATATGGCCTTGTGGTAATGTCAGGAGGTAGAAAATTGTATTTGCAGTACTGGTGAAACCGAAGCGACGTGAGCCTCTTCATCTCCTCCGTCGTCAGTTCAGCGTCCGGTTTCCTAAAAATTGGCTCGCTTTCTAGTGTACTCCATACTTTCAACTGAAAAAACGTTACTATTACAACAAGTACAAATGCGATATACTTTCCCAGTAAAATCAGTAAAATATCATCAATAATTATTTGAAAAATTTGTATGAAGAAATCTCTAAAAAATGCAATTATTTTGTGTTTCTTTCCATTTTACAACTTCTAACTAAAACCCTCGCTTATGTTTTACTGATTGGAGGGTGGATAGAGGCCACCCACCCACCCTACATATGCATGATAACTTTAATTGCTAATCGTTGATGATTTTGTTGCTAAAAACAATCAAAACCTTGATGTAAGAAAAATAAAACAAAATCAAAATTTAAGTTTAAATACATATATGACTTTGTGTAGCTAATATAATCTAATTTAGATTTAAAGTCTGGCCACCCATCATACATCAAATTTTTACTAATTTACTCACTAAAAAATTTTACCTTTTTAATTTCTTTTTTATTCAAAAAGTTATATAATTAATTTTACTCCAAACCGCGCGACGATCAGCAATTGAAATTTATATGTATATGTAGGGTGGGTGGGTGGCCTCTATCCCACTCTCCAGTTAGTAAAACATCATCAAATATTATTTGAAAAATTTGTATACTAAATCTCTAAAATTTGCAAATATTTTATGTTTATTTATATTTTACAACTTTTAATTAAAATCCTCGCTTATGTTTTACTGATTGGAGGGTGAATACAGGCCACCCACCCACCCTACATATACATGATAATTTTAAATACTAATTGTTGATGATTTTGCTGCTAAAAACAATAAAACCCTTTGTGTAAAGGAAAATAAACCAAAATCAAAATTAAAGTTTAAATATAAATGACTCACTGTAGCTAATCTCATCTAATTTAGATTTGAAGTCTGCCCACCCATCATACATCAAATTTTTTACTAATTTACTCACACAGAAACTTTACCTTTTTAATTTCATTTTTACTCAAAAAGTTTTGTAATTAATTTATTGGAAACCGCGAGACGATAAGGTATTATAGATTATATGTATATGTAGGGTGGGTGGGTGGCCTCTATCCCACCCTCCAACCAGTAAAACATCATCAAAAACTATTGAAAAATTTGTATCAATAAATCTCTAAAAATTGAAATTACTTTTTGTTTATTTATATTTTACAACTTTCAATTAAAACCCTCGCTTATGTTTAACTGATTGGAGGGTGGATAGAGGCCACCCACCCACCCTACATATACATGATAACTTTAATTGCTAATCGTTGATGATTTTGCTGCTAAAAACAATAAAACATTTAATGTAAGAAAATATAAAACAAAATCAAAATTTAACTTTAAATATAAATTACTTTCTATAGCTAATTTTATCTAATTTAGATTTAAAGTCTGCCCACCCATCATACAACATTTTTTTATTAATTTACTCACTCAAAAATTTAACCTTTTTAATTTCTTTTTTATTCAAAAAGTTTTGTAATTAATTTATTGGAAACCGCGACGCGATAAGGAATTATAGTTTATATGTATATGTAGGGTGGGTGGGTGGCCTCTATCCCACCCTCCAATCAGTAAAACATCATCAAAAAATATTTGAAATTTTTTTATGAATAAATCTTTAAAAATTGCGATTATTTTGTGTCTATTTACATTTTGAAACTTTTAATTAAAACCCTCGCTTATGTTTTACTGATTGGAGGGTGGGTTGAGGCCACCCACCCACCCTACATATACATGATAACTTTAATTGTTAATCGTTGATGATTTTGCTGCTAAAAACAATCACCCTTTATGTAATAAAAAATAGAACAAAATCAAAACATAAGTATAAATTACTTTCTATAGCTAATCTTATCTAATTTCGATTTAGAGTTTGCCCACCCATCATACATCAAATTGTTACTAATTTACTCACTCAAAAATTTTACCTTTTTAATTTCTTTTTTATTCAAAAAGTTATGTAATTAATTTTACTCCAAACCGCGCGACGATCAGTAATTGAAATTAATATGTATATGTAGGGTGGGTGGGTGGCCTCTATCCCACCCTCTAATCAGTAAAACATCATCAAAAATTATTTGAAAAATTTGTATGAATAAATCTCTAAAAATTGCAAATATTTTGTCTTTATTTATATTTTACAACTTTTAATTAAAACCCTCGCTTGTATTTTACTCATTGGAGGGTGAATAGAGGCCACCCACCCACCCTACATATACATGATAACTTTAATTGCTAACCGTTGATGATTTTGTTGGTAAAACAATAAAACCCTGTATGTAACAAAGAATAAAACAAAATCAAAATTTAAGTTCAAATATAAATGACTTTATGTACTAATCTTATCTAATTTAGATTTAAAGTCTGCCCACCCATCATACATCAAATTTTTACTAATTTACTCACTCAAAAATGTTACCTTTTTAATTTCTTTTTTACTCAAAAAGTTTTGTAATTAATTTATTGGAAACCGGGAGACGATAAGGAATTCAAGTTTATATGTATATGTAGGATGGGTGGGTGGCCTCTATCCCACCCTTCAACTAACAGAATATTTTTTCCTAGATATCTAGAATTATCCAGAAACGTTCAATTCAGAGGATTTAAAATTTATTATTAGCAATTAACCTTTACAATTGTCATATATTTCTATTTCTAATCATTTTCTATCAGATTTTTAGAATTTTCTTAATGGTTTCTACAACTTTTTAAGAATTTTTTTCCAGATTTCGAACTTTTAGAAACTCCTCACACGTACAAATCATCAAAAATTTCTTCTAGTTTTCAACAATTTTGAATTTTTTTTTCTTAGCAGAATGTTTCTTTCCAATTGCGAACATAAGCGTTTAAAAATTTAATAAATAACACTCAATAATTTATTCAAAGCAATAACAACAAACAAAATATAATAATTAATATTAATTATAACACTATTCAATTTGATTGAACTTCTTCAATTCGTCGTAAATAATACTTCTCGAAGCAGGAAAAAACATCAACATATGAATCCAATTATCCCTCTCCAACGAAACGATACACGTCTCCTTATTGACCAAATAGGTAAAACCATGAGGTACATTATCAGAAATCCCCTGCTCGAAACCGAAACACTCACCAGCGGAGAGGGTTGAAACGATCCGATCAATTTCATCAGAAGATTCGTCCAGCAGCGCGATCTCACCTCTATGAATCCAATACATGGTGTTATCCACGACGCCTTTGAACTGTACGTAATTTCCACGAAAGTAAAACTCGTACCTCAGTTTTCCAACGAGCTGCCGTTTAAAGTCCACGTGACACCTTCCGAAGACTGGGTGGTTTTCGATTAAATATCCGAGCGCGTTGTTAAGTATAGCTTCTTGTAGATACTTCGGAATTTGTTGTAATAATTCCGGATATTTATAACCCTGTGATTTCCTGCATAACATGTAGTGGTAATACTCAATCTTCTTGGATATCGCTATCGGTACTTCATACTTATTAATGAAGGTTTTTAACTTCATCACAACTTCAGCGAACTTCCAGTGCATTTCCCTCGAAGCCATAAGAACAGCAACGTTTATACCATAGAACGTAGCCAGGAATAACATCATGGATATGCTTAAAAACAACATTGCCACATAACCCGTAGTACTATGAGGATATATCATGAATTGTGATGTTTTTAAAAGGTAATTTGTTACTAAATATAACATATTTAAAAATTTTCGAAAATCACTTTCATCCTCTTCATCAACTATCAACGTATCGAATTTTATAACGGTAACATTATGATTACGAATTCCAATTGTAAGGAGGTAAAAGGATGTGATGTAGATAATGATCATACACGTGATCGACGTGATGTAAATTTGTTGAAGGATAAATTGCCTTAATCTATATCTTCTAAGATATAGTTGTAAACTCTTATATAAATAATAATAACGTAATATAGTGTTACAACGTAGTATAAGTAAGTATCCGCAGTTCCAACCAATTGCAACGAAGATAATATCAAATGGAATCGCTGAAGCTATTAATATCCAAAATCCAGGATCTGAAAACTTGAAGCGTTTACGAACGCTAGAAATATTTAAACGTAGCGTGTACACCAGTACCATAACAGAAAGGCAGATTGATATGATATAGCAGGCATCACAAGTGGTAATTAGGTAGTGAATCAGGGTCGAACAATCTTGAGTTGAAATTTGATAGGCGAGTAGTATTTGGCTAATGTATGATCCCATGTATAAAAATAGAAACTCCACAAAGATAAACGCCCAAGGCCAAGGTTTTTGTACAACGATGGTTTTAATTTGCGCCGTGACTACATTTTTTACATCAACCAATCCAGATATGTATGTACGGTGTTGTCTCGATCTTAAATCCAAAAATGTTTCCATTGTATGAGGAAAATGTTGGATGATTTCTGCAAATTGTAATGCATCCACGCTAATAATCTCCACTTGACCGACGGAAATAAAACTGTAGTCCATTCTGTCATACTTCAGTAATGATAGGTTCCCGAAAATGCTACCATATTGTAGACTAGTGATAAATACACCACACGGATTGATAATTTCAACATTTCCTTTAATAATAATTTTAGTTTTATCCACAACATCATTAACCGTAATTATGTATCCGTTGTTTTCATAACATTCAAAATCACTGATTAAAAGTATGTTGCGGATGAAGAAAGAAAAATCGATAGAACCTGACAGACATCCCACTAAAAGCTGCCTACCGTATTTTTCATACAAAACATCGCGTTTTATCCTTCTCGGCATTTTCTTAATCATTTCAAAATCTTTATATTTTTTAGAAAATACGGTTTTTCCAATCACCCAATTTATATGACTGCTTAATGTCTTTCTAATATTTTCCCGTTTGTAAAAGTTGTAGAGGTCATGGAATCGATTATCATTACTAAATAGTTTATGATAATAGAAGATGAAAAATTCCATAATGATGGACGATAAGAATGGTAATCCAGTGAATGGCAGGAAGGTCAGTAATCCAAATACAAGCATCGTGGCTGGTCCTAAAGCTGTAAATCCTTGGATGCAGGCTCCACAACTAGTACTCACTATGGCATAAAAAACGAATATATGGGCGTCAAAAGGTGTTCGATGGGTATCTATGATTGTTCCTTTAGTGCATATGATTGCTTCGTTAAATACGTCAGTAGATGTTTCACAATTACCGAGAATGTACAATGAGGTGATGATATTTAGTAACACAAGTGTTATAGGATATGATCTAATCATGAAATATTTAGGTAAAGGCGTTGCTTTACTACTAGTGAAGTAATTTAAAAGACCAAAAAATCGATTCATCTGTAATGTTTTATTAAAGGCTAGTGGTAAGTAATTGTTGTCTTTTATCATAAAATGGGTCGGTAGACAGGCGATAAAGTCCACCATGAATCCACCCTTCAGATAGTTAAGGTGCGTATACACAGGGTCTGATATCAGCAAACCCTTTTCATCGTAATAACAAACGTGTAAACGTATGATTATATCAACAAATTGTAAGATATCCAAAAATATTGCTAATATCCTCATCGGATGTGTATAGGGTAATAATATAAAAGCAGTAGTTGTATAAAGCATGGAACTGATGAACGCAAATAAGGTACGTGAGTACTCCCAGTATAACAAGAAGTTACCTTCAGGATGAAAGGTGCAACTTGAAAGCATATATTTTGTTATTATCCTCGCGAAATTATTTTGATTGGGTTGCGTATTTTTATGCTTCAACAGTGAAATCCTGGGAAAAGGTCGATAATGAAAATTCTCCGCATATGGTTGCCAGGTATTCATTACCAACACCTTCTTCCTCATAGTAACCAGTCCTGTAATCTCGCCCACTGCCCTATTGTAATTATATATAGCAAAACGCATTTTTTTGTAATCCACGAACATAAACTCGCAACAAGTGGTGGTCATCACGCATGATCTAGCCGGAATTGAAAGAAAAACTTCGAAATCATTTAGGGCTACTTGTTCGGAGATGCTCTTAAAAGTATAACCTATACCAGAAACACTTTCACATACTCCACGTAACAGGATAATAATTTCTTTTGATATATCGCCAACGTTGAAGACGACTTCCCCTTCAGCAATATACGTAACATAAGCTGATTTTTGTAAAATATCTTTAATCAAATGTCTGGGAAGTCCTGAAAACATCGGCAGGTTAATAACAAGATCGACGTAAACAGAATCAAACCAATATCCTTTTAATGGTAAGGGAAGGTTTCTAAAGATATATTCAGGATCTAAAAATGTTAAACCATCAGAAATCATAATTTGTGTATGTGCCTCTTTTATTATCCTATATCCAAGTTTTAGATTTGTAAACTTAACCACATCAACGTACGATTTGACTAATTCTTGCACGCTTATTATGTAATGTGGTTTGAACACGTAAGCAGTGAAAATTAAAGAGAGTAATAAAACCCGTATAATTACAAATAAGAGTAGTAGTAATATTTCGAAAATTGAGCTCTCGTTGAAGTTCATATAGCCAGGAACTTTCAATCCAGTCCCTGCAATCCGTTGGCTTGCAAAAAATAATAGCCTTAGAACCTCTTCGTATGACAACTCGGCAGTTCCATGTCGACAAATGAAGCCAATCAAAAAGGTGCTTATGATGAGTGTTATAAACACACCAATAACTCGTATAAATAATATGTTACTATTATATTTACTACTCCAATCAATAAAAACTTTAATCACCCTGTGCAGCTTTAGAATTCTGTTCATATAAATCATGTTATGCTTAAGAACAGGAAGAAAAATTGCAGATAGCACTTCTGTGGGCACGGCGCACATTATATCGAGTATAAATTTTTTTTCACTCAATCGACAAGGTAGTATTTTAGAGGGTATAAACATCAATCTTTTCTCGAATACCACAGCCGTTCTCAAAATAAAGATAATATCTAAATACCAAAAGATGGTTATGATAAAAATCCACGCGTATCCTAAAGATCCAACTTCAACTTCTATCGTGCATAAATACGGTATCATAATTCCCGCTAGGATAGCTAGTATCGCAATGAAGATATCCCAAAATTTTGTAATTACAGTATCTGGTTTGAATATATAAGGAAATGTAGACTTGATAAATAAGTTATCGCTCGTAGACAAATTTCTGCCGGCAATGGCGTAAAGAGTCAAATGTTTCGCCGTAAAAAAGTCGTTTTTGAAAACGTAGGAGTTGATATGATCCTGTAAGAACGCATTTTGTCTTACGTGCTGAAAGGCTCTGTACACGTCAGTCATTCCCATCATCTTATGAAGAGTGTAGTTCATCCATTGTATACTAATAACATGTTCTTTTGCGTGATACATCAATACTTTCTTCACTTCGTGAAGCGTGTACATTGTCTCGAATCTTTTTAAAACGGCATTCATTACTACTTTGTACTGAGCTGGATATTTCCTGGCTATCATTAAAAAATCCCACCTGTCCAAAACTTGAAATAGACAAGGGGTTCGACACAAGACATCGAATGTCGATTTGTATGGAATAACCAAAGACACTTCTCCTAAACAAGTCCCATCTTGCATAATTATTAATGGTGATTCGATATTCTTACCAGACATTAATTCTATCATCCCTGTTTGTAGGTATACCATTTTATCTTTCACTACATCTCTATGAAAAATATACTGTCCAGGGGTGTACACTTGTATCTTCATCAATGATGCTAACTCTCGTAGAAAAGGTGTCGAAACGTCCTCGAAGAGCATTGAATGTGCAAAAGTTCCACTAAAGACACTCGTTTGTAATTCAACGTATAAAGAGTTGGGAATAATCGATTTGAATGGATACGTCCCGGGAATTTGATTGGATTCCCCCATGAATCCTTCATTACCGCCAGAATATTTCCACATCACTTCATAAATATTATCGATGTAATTAATTAAATCATCAGGAACCAAATTCGCCCTTAAAAATTTCTTCACCGCGTGTAATTGATAACGATATTTACACGAAACAGTTGTCGTCAAAAACATTACATAGCACAGATCAGCAACACAGGTGCAAGTAATTCTCATGAATATATAAACCGACATTATCAACGTGGGGATTAAAACAACAATGGGTGCATTGCATATCAATCCTTGGCCCATTCCACTCGTCTGTTTGGCCATAATCCGCATCAAACTTACAACGTCTATACGATGTTTAAAACACTCCTGATTTCTCCACGTACATAAAGATCCAACCAATATTATATTCACCAATATGAAGAACAACATCAAAAATACATATTCTATTAATCGTATCCATATTTTCGCAAAGGTCTTCAATTTTATGTACTCAAAAATAAAGTACATATGTAATATTTTAAGGATGCGATTACTCGTAAATATCTTCGATATTGTAACGGTTGGTCCAAAAATTTCTAGTGGTACCACCGAGACGAACTCGATTAAAGATGTCACCACGTATTTTCTGTCCGGTCTGTGTTCAGTTTGTAGCTTCAGATTTCTGGAGAACCAGCGTAGGCTTATATCGACGAACCAGCAGCAATCGCTTAGATAAAAATAATCATCAAACACTGAAAAATGTTGTTAAAAATAAATTCTAAACATTGGACTAAAATTTATTTCTTACGTTTTATGTGGCCGGGATATTTAGGTAAAAATGTTTCGGTAACGACGACCATTGCAAATAGGATGTTGTAAATTCCGGTGAGAATGACGGTAATGTTCCAACAATTCTGGGCGGTGAGGTGAAAACATCGCCAGCGGATGTTCTTCTCCTCGCCGAAATCTTCCACAAAGTCGTAAACTTTATCTTCGGCCTTTCGCTTTAAGCCTTTTACGAGTTCGGAACGATTGATTTTAAAAAACGCCTCGAGCATGTTTGACTGTTAGTTTCACGTCATTTATGACGCTAGGTTTTATTGAAATAGTTGGCAATAGAATTTCCTATTAATAAAGATCACAATACACATTTAAATATTGGTAATTTTCAAAATGAACAAAAATTGATTAGTAATTTAAAAATAAAAAACGTCTTTCGTAGATAGAATTCAATTCATTCAATCTAATTGCGTCATTAATGTAAATAGAACAAGAATAATAATTACCTTCAATTTGTACTGTTCCACGTCGTCGAAGAAGAACTTCATCTTCTTCCAATTAAACGAAGCTTGCTTTCTATATACATCTAGAGGCCCTGAAGGTAATTCTTCTAAGAAAGGGTAGTCCATGTTACTGAAAATAAAAAATAAATAAAAGCAATTAATTAATTGATATATTCAATACTCGTTTTAACTAAGTTGAGACTCATATCTATGATGCAAGGTCATTTAATCCCAAAACGACGTTGCAACAGGAGAGATATTCAAGAAAACTGATGGTATTGATTGTTTAAAATCTTAAGAACTAATACAATTTATGTAAAGCAAACCAAACTTTTGTAAATATGAAATTACTTATAAACATTTAATGACCTAATTTTTGTTAATCGTGTCTAATGGTCTAAATTATCTCACAGCCTACTCTGAATAAAAATGATGTGACTCACACGTTAATATTCAAAAGCTGTTAATTGTGTGATTTATTAAAATGGTGGAAAGTAAGCGTTTCGATCTAATAAAGGAATGAAAATACCCAGACGAGACATTCAAACCAAAATAGGCGCCGTTCCCATTTGTCCAACGCGGACACTATCGATCCAGGAAACGTGACCATTTTCCCTAAACGAAAAACAAACGAGACATTCGAAGCGCCGTCTCTTTTAACGATTTCACACATACATATTGTCATTTTCATGGAATTTAGGTCATAAACGAGACGCCGACGTGAATAGTTTTATATATGTAGTAAAAAAAATTAAACCATCAAGAGTGGTTTAAATAAATTAAAATAAATTAAAGTAACCTAGTTTTTGCCTGCGATAAAAAAATAACAGGACAAAATATTCTTAGAAGGCCCAGAGAATACCCTCTTGAATTTTTGCCGTATGTTTAATAAAGACACTATATAGACAGAAGATAATATTGAAAAACAATGGAAATTTAAACAAATACATTGAGAAAAGACGAAGCAAATAAATGTTACACAATTAAAACAAATGACATACTAAAGGAAAACAAAATATTTGCAAAGGATAGACAAATATAGATAAAATTTAAAAAAAAAGAAATAGAAACCCACAATAAGACAAATATACAAATGAGACACGAGGTAGACATAAACTAAAACTATGAGCAAGTATAGACCTAAAACAAAAGAGAGAAAGAAAGGACAAATAAGTAAGAAACTTATAACAAAAAAAAAGATAAATGTAGCACAAACAGAAGAAAGATTAATGAAATTAAGATAATCAGATCCTGTAGAGATAAATACACAAGTTAGATAAAAAGGAAAAAAACAAAGCAGAGAAATACCACAATAGATAAACAGATAAACAGAAGAACAAATGTTAAAGAAAAATAAAAGGAACACAGAAATGGTATATCTATCAAACAAAAAAACCAAGAAATAATATTTTATTGATTAGGAAATAGAACACTAATCATTTTTTATGGTGACTAGTTTCGTCCTATACCTTTGATAATGTCTGTAATAAATAAATAAACAAATTACACACAAATAAATAGTGAAGGACAACAAATCGGACAAATAGGTAGAAAAAATTGTTTTCGAATTTGCCGATTAAGTAAAGAAAATTTTATATTCATATAAAAAAGAGAAAGCAAAAACAAACGAATGGTAGACAACAACAAAAAACAAAAGAATAACAAAAAAGACAAACGACTAACGAAACACTCATAGAGGGTAAGAGATTAAAGGCAAACAAAACACAAATAAAAATAAAATAGACAAATCACATGAAAGATTTATGATGACATAAAAATTGCAATTATTTTGTGCTTTCTTAAATTTTACAACTTTTAATTAAAACCCTCGCTTATGTTTTACTGATTGGAAGGTGGATAGAGGCCACCCACCCACCCTACATATACATATAAACTCCAATTCCTAATCGCCTCTCGGTTACCAATAAAATTAATTACAAAACTTTTTGAATAAAAAAGAAATCAAAAAGTATAATTTTTGAGTGAGTAAATTAATAAAAATTTTATGCATGATGGGTGGGCAGATTTTAAATCTAAAATAGATAAGATTAGCTATAAAAAATCATTTATATTTAAATTTAGATTTTGTGTAATTTTTTATTACATAAAATGTTTGATTGTTTTTAACAGCAAAATCATTAACGATTACCAATTAAAGTTATCATGTATATGTAGGGTGGGTGGGTGGCCTCAATCCCACCCTCCAATCAGTAAAACATAAGCGAGGGTTTTGATTAAAAGTTATAAAATATAAATAAACATAAAATAATTGCAATTTTAAGAGATTTATTTATACAAATTTTTCAAATAATTTTTGATGATGTTTTACTGATTGAAGGGTGGGATAGAGGCCACCCACCCACCCTGCATATACATACAAATTGCAATTACTGATCGTCGCGTAGTTTGGAGTAAAATTAATTACAAAACTTTTTGAATAAAAATCAAAATCAAAAGGTAAAATTTTTGAGTGAGGAAATTAATAAAAGTTGTATGCATGATGGGTGGGCAGACTTTAAATCTCAATTAGATAATATTATCTATAAAAAGTCATTTATATTTAAACTTACATTTTGATTTTGTGTATTTTTTTATTACATAAAGGGTTTGATTGTTTTTAGCAGTAAAATCATCAAATATTAGCATTTAAAGTTATTATGTATATGTAGGGTGGGTGGGTGGCCTCTGTCTCACCCTCCAATCAGTAAAACATAAGCGAGGGTTTTAGTTAAAAATTGTGAAATATAAAAAAACACAAAATAATTCCAATTTTTAGGGATTCATTCATACAAATTTTTCAAATAATTTTTGATGATGTTTTACTGACTGAAGGGTGGGATAGAGGCCACCCACCCACCCTACACATACATATAAATTTCAATTACTAATCGTCGCGTTGTTTGGAGTAATATTGATTACAAAACTTTTTGAATAAAAAAGAAATTCAAAAGTTAAATTTTTGGATGAGAAAATTAAAAAAAAAAATATGCAAGATGGGTGGGCAGAGTTTAAAACTAAATTAGATATTACCTATAAACAGTGATTTATATTTAAACTTAAATTTTGATTTTGTTTTATTTTTTAATACATAAATGGTTTGATGGTTTTTAGCAGCAAAATCATCAACTATTAGCTATTAAAGTTATCATGTATATGTAGGGTGGGTGGGTGGCCTCTATTCCACCCTCCAATCAGTAAAACATAAGCGAGGGTTTTAATTAAAAGTTGTAAAATATAAATAAACACAAAAAAATTGCAATTTTTAGAGATTTATTCAAACAAATTTTTCAAATATATTTTGATGATGTTTTACTGATTGGAGGGTGGGATAGAGGCCACCCACCCACCCTACATATACATATAAATTTCAATTACTGATCGTCGCGCGGTTTGGAGTAAAATTAATTACAAAACTTTTTGAATAAAAAGAAATTCAAAAAGTAAAATTTTTGAGTGGGTAAATTAATAAAATGTTTATGCATGATGGGTGGGCAGAGTTTAAATCTAAATTAGATAATATTAGCTGTAAAAAGTCATTTATATTTAAACTTAGATTTTGATTTCGTGTAATTTTTGTTACATAAAGGGTTTCATTGTTTTTAGCAGCAAAATCATCAACGATTAGCAATTAAAGTTACCATGTATATGTAGGGTGGGTGGGTGGCCTCTATCCCACCCACCAATCAGTAAAACATAAGCGAGGGTTTTAGTTAAAGGTTATAAAATATTAATAAAAACAAAATATTTGCAATTTTTAGAAATTTATTCATATACATTTTTCAAATAATTTTTGATGATGTTTTACTGATTGAAGGGTGGGATAGAGGCCACCCACCCACCCTACATATACTTGACAACTTTAATTGCCAATCGTTGATGATTTTGCTACTAAAAGCAATCAAACACTTTATGTAATCAACAAATAAAACAAAATCAAAATTTAAGTTTAAGTATAAATTAATTTCTATAACTAATCTAATTTAGGTTTACGCAAAAAGGCTATTCTTAACAATTTTCACAAAACATTTTCAACATCTGTGGTTATTAAGTAGGTGCAAAACTTCAAATGATGTTTCACTATTTTTTCCAGAATATTTTCCATGGAAAACATTTTCTAAATTTCCAGGAAAATCTTTATCAGACTTTAATGATATGTTCACAAAACACTTTCCACATCTGTGGTTACTAAGTAGTTGCAAAACATCAAATGAGGTTTCACTATTTTTTCCAGAATTTTCTAATGAAACCTGTCTGGATAAAAAAAATTGTTCATCAATTTTTTCTTAATTTCAGGAAAAAAACATTCTCCACATCTGTAGCTACTAAAGTATTAGAAAATTGCAAACGAGGTGGTACTAGTTTTTGCAGAATTTTCCATTAAAATCTGTTCATCTGAAAAATATATTTCATGTAAAACATTTTCGCAATTTCCAGGAAATCTTCGTCGGATTTTAATGAAATTTTCATAAAAATTCTTCACATATGTAGTTACTAAGTAGTTGCAAAACATCAAATAAGGTTTCGCTATTTTTTTCCAGAATTTTCCAATAAAACCTGTCCGGATAAAAAAATTTTGTTCATCAATTTTTTTTCATAATTTCCAGGAAAATCTTTGGCAGATTTTAATGAAATTTTTACCTAATATTATCCACATCTTTAGTTACTAAAGTATTAGAAAATTGAAAATGAAGTGGCACTAGTTTTTCCAAAATTTTCAAAAAAAAACCCGTCCAGGTAAAACTATATTTCATAAAAAATATTTTCTTAATATCCAGGAAAATCTTTATCAGACTTTAATGATATGTTCACAAAACACTTTCCACATCTGTGGTTACTAAGTAGTTGCAAAACATCAAATGAGGTTTTATTATTTTTTTCCAGAATTTTCCAATGAAACCTGTCCAGATAATAAATATTTTTCATGAAAAACATATTCGTAATTTCCAGGAAATCTTCGTGGGATTTTAATGAAATTTTCATAAAAATTCTTCACATATGTAGTTACTAAATAGTTGCAAAACATCAAATAAGGTTTCGCAATTTTTTTCCAGAATTTTCCAATGAAACCTGTCCAGAGAAAAAAATTTGTTCATCAATTTTTTTTTTGATAATTTCCAGGAAAATCTTTGTCGGACTTTAATGAAATTTTCACCTAACATTCTCCACATTTGTAGCTAATGGAGTATTAGAAAATTACAAACGAGGTGGCACTAGTTTTTCCAGAATTTTCCAATAAAACCTTTTCATATGAAAAATATATTTCATGAAAAATATTTTCTTAATATCCAGGAAAATCTTTGTCAGGCTTTAATGAATTGTTCACAAAACATTTTCCACATTTGTTGTTACTAAGTAGTAGCAAAACTTCAAATGAGGTTTCACTATTTTTTCCAGAATTTTATAATGAAACCTGTCTAGATAAAAAAAAATTGTTCATCAATTTTTTCTTAATTTCAGGAAAAAATTTTGTCGGATTTTAATGAAATTTTCACCTAACATTCTCCACATCTGTAGCTACTAAAGTATTAGAAAATTGCAAACGAGGTTACACTCGTTTTTCCAGAATTTTCCATTAAAACCTGTTTATATGAAAAATATATTTCATGTAAAACATTTTATATGAAAAATATATTTCATGTAAACAATTTCCAGGAAATCTTCGTCGGATTTTAATGAAATTTTCATAAAAAATCTTCACATATGTAGTTACTAAGTAGTTGCAAAACATCAAATAAGGTTTCGCTATTTTTTTCCAGAATTTTCCAGAAAACCTGTCCGGATAAAAAAATTTTGTTCAATTTTTTTTTATAATTTCCAGGAAAATCTTTGGCAGATTTTAATGAAATTTTTACCTAATATTATCCACATATTTAGTTACTAGAGTATTAGAAAATTGAAAATGAGGTGGCACAAGTTTTTCCAAAATTTTCCAATAAAACCCGTCCAGATAAAAAATATATTTCATGAAAAACATTTTCTTAATTTCCAGGAAAATCTTTGTCGGCCTTTAATGAAATTTTCACCTAACATTCTCCACATCTGTAGCTACTAAAGCATTAGAAAATTGCAAACGAGGTGGCACTAGTTTTTCCAGAATTTTCCAATAAAACCTTTTCATATGAAAAATATATTTCATAAAAAATATTTTCCTAATATCCAGGAAAATCTTTGTGGGACTTGAATGAAATGTTCAAAAAACATTTTCCACATCTGTGTTACTAAGTAGTTGCAAAACTTCAAATGAGGTTTCACTATTTTTTTCCAGAATTTTCCAATAAAACCTGTCCAGATAAAAAATATTTTTCATGAAAAACATTTTCGTAATTTCCAAGAAATCTTCGTGGGATTTTAATGAAATTTTCATAAAAATTCTTCATATATGTAGTTACTAAGTAGTTGCAAAACATCAGATAAGGTTTCGCTATTTTTTTCCAGAATTTTCCAATGAAACCTGTCCAGAGAAAAAAATTTGTTCATCAATTTTTTTTTTATAATTTCCAGGAAAATCTTTGTTGTACTTTAACGAAATTTTCACCTAACAGTCTCCACATCTGTAGGTACTAAAGTGTTAGAAAATTGGAAACGAGGTGGCACTAGTTTTTCCAGAATTTTCCAATAAAACCTTTTCATATGAAAAATATATTTCATGAAAAATATTTTCTTAATATCCAGGAAAATCTTTGTCGGACTTTAATGAAATGTCCACAAAACATTTTCCACATCTGTGGTTACTAAGTAGTTGCAAAACTCCAAATGAGGTTTAACTATTTTTTCCAGAATATTCCAATAAAACCTGTTCGGATAAAAAAAAAATGTTCATCAATTTGTTTTCTTAATTTCCAGGAAAATCTTTGTCGGACTTTAATGAAATTTTCACCCAACAGTCTCCACATCTGTAACTACTAAAATATTAGAAATTGCAAAACGTGATGACACTAGCTTTTCCAGAATTTTGAAATAAAACTTGTCCAGATAAAAATATTTTTTATGAAAAACATTTTATAAATTTCCAGGAAATCTTTGTCGAATTTTAATGAAAGTTCATAAAAATTCTCCACATCTGTAGTTACTAAGTAGTTGCAAAACATCAAATGAGGTTTGATTTTATTTTTCCAGAATTTTCCAATAAAACCTGCCTGGATAAAAAAATTGATAAATCAATTTGTTTTCTTAATTTCCAAGGAAATCTTTGACGGACTTTAATGAAATTTTCACCTAACATTCACCACTTCTGTAGCAACCAAAGAGTAACAAAATATAAATAAAACATTGATATTTGTTAATAAATAATACATATTTGATTGTAGAGGCTTTCACTTTGTGATACATATTTTATAACTTTAAATAAAATAAAATAAACTTTATTTATATCACACACTTTATTATTTCAGTGACTATAGTTTTGACACAATTTAGCTGGTCATTTATTTATTTTATTTAAAGTAATAAATAATACTCCTAGTTTTTATATATAACGAGTACTAGTAAATTCTAATAACTCGTAGTAAATATTAATCACCGAATCAAAATATCATTGCTCCACATTAATATAGCCAAAACGTTTAAAAAAAACTAGTCCATTGGATGCCGTATTACGTAATTACTTAATTACGAATTATCCTTGATAATATCGATAACTTTTGCATTTAATTGGACTACTTTTACTAGTTTCCAAACATATGTCTACATCTTCTATATTTCAAAAAAAAAAGATATCTACGTTATAAACAATGTTTGGACTGTATTATTAATTCATTTATTAATATTAATAATGTAAGGACCTTGTCCAAATACCATATGATATAATATCAAATGTGTTATTGTTTGGATAATATTTTTATGTGAAATTAAATAGAGACACAATTAATAATTTACATAATAAATTGTTTTGTCGTTTCATTTCCCTTGTTATTATACCGAATAGCATGACAGTTTATATTAAAAATTATTTTTTGGAAATGCCATCCTGATAACAATGGTAGCTCTTTAAAGTAGATAAAAATGCCAACTTTTAATTTATAATTTCTTTAATTTCCTTATTCTAGGTTTATATACAGGGTGACTGACGAAAAACCTTTGGTACTGTATCTCGCTTATTTTTGATCCGATTTGAATAAATAAAACATCAAATTAAATGATTTTTAAAAGACTTTAATATGAACTGTACTGATATTTTTTCTTGCATCCAGTTTTTGACAAAAGACGATCAACTTTTTTTTTTTTCAAATTGCACTGTATATATATATTTTGTACTGATCCGCAAGGAGATTTTTTTCTGAATCTAAATTTGTAAACGATTTTATCCATTCATCAAACCAAAGTCGAGAAATTGAGGATTAAAAAAAAAATTAAAAATCAAATACCCATAGTAAACAATATACAGGGCCTATTCCAAATGTCAAAAGTGACAGTGTCAATCATGATTTTTAATAATTTCATAATAAAAATGTTGCAAGATTTCAAAAATTGAAAAACGATTTCTGTAGAAGCACAAAATTCTAGTACAGTGTTTGAAATATTGCAACATTTTAATTATGAAATAATTAAAAATCGTTGCAGTATTGTATCAATGGCTGTCACTGTCACTTTTGACATTTGGAATAGGGACTGTATATTGTTTACAATGGATACTTGGCTTTTTATTTATTTTTTTAATCCTCAATTTCTCGACTTAAGTTTGATGTATGGATAAATTTGTCTACAATTTTATATTCAGAAAAAAAATCTCCTTGCGAATCAATAAAAATATATATACAGTGCAATTTTAAAAAAAAAATGTCGATCGTATTTTGTCAAAAACTGGGTGCGAGAAAAAATAACAGTTCAGATCCTATTAAAGTCTTTTAAAAATGGTTTAATTTGATGTTTTATTTATTAAAATCGGATAAAAAAATAAGCGAGATACAGCACCAAAGGTTTTTCGTCAGTCACCCTGTATAACATTTTCATCTGATTCCTGATTCTCATTATTTAAACCATTCAATTCATACGAATTAATAAAATTTATTGCTGTTTAAATTATGACGTTTGACGACGTAAAAATTGACATATAAATTATGGAAAACGATTACGATCGTAAGAATAATTTTCAAATTATCAGTTATAATTTAGTTTAAAATGATTTACATTAATTACAAATTAGCCGACACAAATCGATCTGAATTATAATGTGGCCTAATTACGTACCCATAAACATTTTCTTACAGAAACTTAAGGTCGTATGGTAATTATTTTATGATAGTTTTATTTACACAAAGTATTCAACATGGTAAATATAATTAATTATCATTATAATTTTACGATCATAACAAAATACGACAAAGTTAAATTGAACAAATATAGCCATTATAAAAATTGGCCAATTATCCGTAGAGTTTAATTCGTAATTAAATGTTTCGCATTAAATACACAAACCTCTCAAATTTATAATTTCGTTGCAACAAGTTTAATTATATAATTTATTCAGAATGATTTACGTGTATGCTGAAATCAATTGATAATAAAGAGGAGGAAGTGGTGAATTGATTGCGGTAAATGTTAGCGGTTAGTACAAGAAAATCAATAGACGAAAAAAAAATGTAATTCACCAATAATTATCACTTACTAACATATTTTCAAAAAAAAAAAAAAAATAATACGATCGAAACTTTCTTCGCTGCACTCTTGATGAAACGAAATCATAATATTCTAATTTAAAATAATTAAGTTTAATTAATACATTTAAATATGAGTGTTTTTATCCTTTTTTTTTCGTTTTTCTTTTTTTAATTTCCCATTGTTTAATTCTGATTTAATAATTTCGCTTTAACTTATCGGAAAATAACCATTCGCATATTATTCAGACCTTCCAACGCAATCGTTAAACCGTAAACGTATACGTGCCGGAAAAACAAATGAACGACACGCCCGCGCAACCCACGGGCTTCCGCATGAACGCTTACCCAAATTTGTAGTCAAAAATTATCTTCATTCGAACAAGTCAATGACACGTACACACACAAATACGCGTGATTGAATAAGTGACCACGGAAAGAACGAATTTAATACGAGAAGCGTATTCCGCTAGAATTGACTGATATAATAACGGTAATCGAACGATGCGAATCATGATTCATTTTGATGCCAATTTTAGCAATATTAATTAAACCATTAGAAATAATCTATAATAATTTATTATTTTTTAAATCCAAATTGATCAAAATGATTGCTTATAAAATGATGAACACATCATCATCATTATTTCCTGGTAAATTACAGATGTACATAAATAATATACACATTACACAAACGAATAAATTATTTTCTAGGTATGAAATTACACACACACACGCGCACACACACAAATATATATATATATATATATATATATATATATATATATATATATATATATATATATATATATATATATATAAAGAATGCATTATCATTTCTTATTATAAATTACTGGTGACACTATCGATAAAATAATTAGTCGTGAGGCGCACATACATACATAATTAAATATGAATCATGCAGTGCACTAGTTTTCATGAAAGTTTTTTTTTGGGAACGACAACACATCGTATAATTAATTATTCGATCGGAGTATGACTTTTCTCACTGTAATTATGCGCATATAAATTCGATTTTTATTGATTAAAACACTCAAAAATTTTACCTTTCGAATTTCTTTTTTTAATTATTTTTATTTCAAACAGCGAGACTATCAGTAAGTGAAATTTATATGTGTATGTAGGGTGGGTGGGTGGCCTCTATCCTACTCTCCAATCAGTAAAAAATCATCAAAAATTATTTGAAATATTTGTATGAATATATCAATTAAAAAAAAAAATGCAATTATTTTGTGTTACATTTTACAACCTTTAATTAAAACCCTCGCTTATGTTTTACTGATTGGAGAGTGGGATAGAGGCCACCCACCCACCCTACATATACATGATAACTTTAAATACTAAACGCTGATGATTTTGCTGCTTACAAAACAATAAAACCTCGTATGTAATAAACATTAAAGCATAATCCAAATTTAAGTTTAAATATAAATGACCTTCTATAGCTAATCTTATCTAAGCTTGATTTAAAGCTTTTCCACGTATCATGTATATATATTTTTTTATTAATTTATACACTCAAAAATTTTATTTTGTCAATTTCCTTTACTTCAAATTTTGTAATTGAAGTTATTGCAAACTGCGAGACGATCAGTAATTAAAGTTAATATATATATGTAGGGGGGGTGGGTGGCCTCTATCCCACCCTTCAGTCGGTAAAACATCATCAAAATTTATTTGAAAAATTTGTATGTATAAATCTCTAGAAATTGCAATTATTTTGTGTTTATACATATTTCGCAATTTTTAATTAAAACCCTCGCTTATGTTTTACTGATTAGAGGGTGAGATAGAGGCCACCCGCCCACCCTACATATACAAGATAACTTTAATTACTAATCGTTGATGATTTTGCTGCTAAAAACAATCAAACCCTTTATGTAATAAAAAATTAAACAAAATCAAAATTTAAGTTTAAACAAAAAATTATTGCAATTTCTAGAGATATATTCATACAAATTTTTCAAATAATCTTTGATGATGTTTTACTGACTGGAGGGTGGAATAGAGGCCACCCACCCACCCTACATATACATGATAACTTTAAATACTAAACGCTGATGATTTTGCTGCTTACAAAACAATAAAACCTCGTATGTAATAAAAATTAAAGCATAATCGAAATTTAAGTTTAAATATAAATGACCTTCTATAGCTAATCTTATCTAAGCTTGATTTAAAGCTTTTGCACGTATATGTATATAATTTTTTATTAATAATTAATTAATAAAAATTTGAAGTAAAAGAAATTGACAAAATAAAATTTTTGAGTGTGTAAAATTTTATATTGTCAATTTCCTTTACTTCAAATTTTGTAAATAAAGTTATTGCAAACCGCGAGACAATCAGTTATTAATAATTATATGTATATGTAGGGTGGGTGGGTGGCCTCTAACTCACCCTTCAGTCAGTAAAACATCATCAAAATTTATTTGAAAAATTTGTATGAATAAATTTCTAGAAATTGCAATTATTTTGTGTTTATTTATATTTCACAATTTTTAATTAAAACCCTCGCTTATGTTTTACTGATTAGAGGGTGGTATAGAGGCCACCCACCCACCCTACATATACATGATAATTTTAAATACTAATCGCTGATGATTTTGCTGCTAAAAACAATCAAACCCTTTATGTAATAAAAAATAAAACAAAATCAAAATTTAAGTTTAAATATAAATGACTTTCTATAGCTAATCTTATCTAATTTAGTTTTAAAGTCTGGCCACCCATCATGCATCAAATTTTTACTAATTGACTCACTCAAAAACTTCACCTTTTGAATTTCTTTTTCATTCAAAAAGTTTGTAATTAATTTTATTTCAAACCGCGAGACTATCAGTGATTGAAATCTATATGTATATGTAGGGTGGGTGGATGGCCTCTATCCTACTCTCCAAACAGTAAAACATCATCAAAAATTATTTGAAATATCTGTATGAATACATAAATTAAAAAATTCAATTATTTTGTGTGATTGGAGGGTGGGATAGAGGCCACCCACCCACCCTGCATATACATATAGATTTCAATCATTGATAGTCTCGCGGTTTCAAATAAAATTAATTACCAAACGTTTTGAATAAAAAAGAAATTAAAAAGGCAAATTTTTAAGTGAAAATTTTGATACATAATAGGTGGCCAGATTTTAAATTTAAATTAAAGCTATAGAAAGTCATTTATATTAAAACCTAAATTTTGATTTTGTTATATTTTTTATCACATAAATGGTTTGATTGTTTTTAGCAGCAAAATCATCAACGATTAGCAATTAAAGTTATCATGTATATGTAGGGTGGGTGGGTGGCCTCTATCCCACCCTCCAATCAGTAAAACATAAGCGAGGGTTTTAATTATAAATTGTAAAATATAAATAAACAAAAAATTATTGCAATTTTTAGAGATATATTCATACAAATTTTTCAAATAATTTTTGATGATGTTTTACTGACTGGAGGGTGAGATAGAGACCACCCACCCACCCTACATATACATATAAATTTCAATTACTGACAGTTTCGCGGTTTGGAAAAAAATAATTACAGAACATACAATTTAATTTCCCTTAATACATGTTTTCTGTGTTGCCAATATCTTTCTAGCTAAGCTATAGTGATTGTTTTGCATTAATTTTGAAAATACGTTAATTCTTAATAAGTTTGATAATTTTGGTGCTAATTCCACGAGTGGTTAATTTTTTACAATTTTTCAAACCGCCGGATAAAATTTAATTTCCCTCAATTTACGTTTGCAGTGTTGCTATTCTGTTTTTAGCTACTATATTGCGATTGTTTCGTATGGATTTTGTAAATACGTTAATTCTTAATAAAATTTATAATTTATAAGCCAATTCCACGAGGGGTTAATTTTTTACAATTATTAAAACCGCCGAAAGCAATTAAATTTCCTTAAATTTACATTTGCAGTGTTGCCATTTTGTTCCCAGCTATGATACGGCAATTGTGTTATAGGAATATTGTAAATACGTTAATTCTTAATCGATTTTGTAAATTGGCTCGAAATTCTACGAGTAGTTAATTTTTTACAATTATTCAAATCTCTGAATGCAATTGAATTTCCATAAATATACATTTGCAGTATTGCCATCTTGTTTTTAGCTATGATACGGCAATTGTTTTATAGGGATATTGTAAACACGTTAATTCTTAATAGATTTTATGATTTTCAAGGCAGTTCCATCGGTGGTTAATTTTTTACAATTTTTCAAACCACCCAACGCAATTGAATTTCTTTAAATTTACGTTTGCAGCGTTGCCATTTTGTTTCTAGCAATGATACGGCAAATGTTTGATAAATATATTGTAAATACATTCATTCTTAACAGATATTGTAATTTTCAAGCCAATTCCACAAGTGGTTAATTTTTTTTCAATTTTTAAAACCTTTGAAGGCAATTGAATTTCTTTAAATTTACATTTGAAGCGTTGCCATTTTGTTTTTAGCTATGATACAGCAATTGTATTATAGTAATATTGTAAATACATTCATTCTTAATGGATTTAATAATTTTGAAGCCAATTCTAGGAGTGGTTAGTTTTTTATAATTTTTCAAATCGCAAGATACAATTTAATTTCCCTTAATTCACGTTTACAGCGTTGCCATTCTGTTTCTAGCTAAGATATAGCGACTATTACGTTATTTCTTCATGGATATAATAATTTTTGGGCCAATTCCACGAGTGGTTACTTTTTTTACATATTTTCAAACCCCCGGATACAATTTTATTTCTCTTAATTCACGTTTGCAGTGTTGCCAATCTGTTTCTAGCTATTATATAGCGATTGTTTTATATGAATTTTGTAAATACGTTAATTCTTAATAGATTTAATCATTTTTTGAGCCAATTCCACAAGTTATTAATTTTTTACAATTTTTCAAACCGTCGGATACAATTTAATTTCCCTTAATTCACTTCTGCAGTGTTGTTAATCTGTTTCCAGCTATGATATAGCGATTGTTTTGTGTGGATTTTATAAACATGTTCATTCTTAATACATTTTATAATTTTTAAGCCAGTTAAACGAGTGGTTATTTTTTACAATTATGCAAACCGTCGAACGCAATTGAATTTCCTTAAATTTATGTTTGTAGCGTTGCCATCTTGTTTCTAGCTATGATACGGCAATTGTTTTATAGAGATATTGTAAATACGTTAATTCTTAATAGATTTTATAATTTTCAAGCCAATTTAACGAGTAGGTAATTTATTACAACTTTTCAAATCACCGAACGCAATTAAATTTCCTTAAATTTAATTTTGCAGCGTTGCCATTTTGTTTCTAGCTATGATACGGCAATTGTTTTATAGAGATATTGTAAATACGTTAATTCTTAATAGATTTTATAATTTTCAAGCCAATTTAACGAGTAGGTAATTTATTACAACTTTTCAAATCACCGAACGCAATTAAATTTCCTTAAATTTAATTTTGCAGCGTTGCCATTTTGTTTCTAGCTATGGTACGGCAATTATCTTATAGCCACATTATAAATGTGTTAATTCTTTAAAGATTTTGTAAATTTCAAGCCAATTCCACGAGTGGTTAATTTTTTACAATTGTACAAACCACCGAACGCAATTGAATTTCCTTAAAATTACGTTTGCAGGGTTACCATTTAGTTTCCAGCTATGATACGGCAATTGTTTTATATAGATATTGCAGATACGTTAATTCTTAATAGATTTTGTAATTTTCAAGCTAATTCCTCGAGTGGTTATTTTTTTACAATTTTTCAAACCACTGAACGCAATCCAAATTCCTTAAATTTACTTTCGCAGCGTTGCCATTTTGTTTCTAGCTATGATATGGCAATTGTTTTAAAGAAATATTGTAAACACGTTAATTCTTAACAGATTTAGTAATTTTCAAACCAATTCTACAAGTGGTTATTTTTTTACAATTATTCAAATCGCCGAAAGCAATTAAATTTCCTTAAATTTACATTTGCAGTGTTGCCATTTTGTTCCTAGCTATAATACGGTAATTGTTTTATAGAGATAGTGTAACTACGTTAATTATTAATAGATTTGGTAAATTTCAAGCCAATCCCAAGAATGGTAAATTTTTTATAATTTTTCAAACCTGAAAACACAATTGAATTTTCTTAAATTTACGTTTGCAGCGTTACCATTTCGTTTCTAGCTATGATATGGCAATTGTTTTATAGGGATAGTATAAATATGTTAATTGTTAATTGTTTTTGTAATTTTCAAGCTAATTCCACGAGTGGTTAATTTTTTACAACTGTACAAACCACCGAACGCAATTGAATTTCCTTAAAATTACGTTTGCAGGGTTACCATTTAGTTTCTAGCTATGATACGGCAATTGTTTTATATAGATATTGAAGATACGTTACTTCTTAATAGATTTTGTAATTTTCAAGCCAATTCCTTGAATGGTTAATTTTTTACAATTTTACAAATCACTGAACTCAATTCAATTTCCTTAAATTTATTTTAGCAGCGTTGCCATTTTGTTTCTAGCTATGATATGGCAATTGTTTTAAAGAAATATTGTAAACACGTTAATTCTTAACAGATTTAGTAATTTTCAAACCAATTCTACGAGTGGTTAATTTTTTACGATTATTCAAATCGCCGAAAGCTATTAAATTTCCTTAAATTCCCATTTGCAGCGTTGCCATTTTGTTCCTAGCTATGATACGTAAATTATTTTATAGAGATATTATAAATACGTTAACTCCTAATAGATTTGGCAAATTTCAAATCAATCCCAAGAATGGTAAATTTTTTATAATATTTCAAATCTGAGACAACAATTGAATTTCCTTAAATATACGTTTGCAGTGTTACCCTTTCGTTTCTAGTTATGATATGGCAATTGTTTTATAGCGACAGTGTAAATATGTTAATTCTTAATTGTTTTTGTAATTTTCAAGCTAATTCCACGAGTGGTTAATTTTTTACAATTTTTTAAACCGCCTGTTACAATTTAATTTCCCTTAATTCACATTTACAGTGTTGCCATTCTGTTTCTAGCTATGATATAGCGATTGTTTTATATGGATTTTGAAAAGACGTTAATTCTTAATAGATTTTATAATTTTTAAGCCAATTTCACGAGTGGTTAATTTTTTACAATTATCCAAACCGTCGCAATTGAATTTACTTAAATTTATGTTTGTAGCGTTGCCATCTTGTTTCTAGCTATGATACGACAATTGTTTTCTAGGGATATTGTGAACAAGTTAATTCTTAATAGATTTTATGATTTTTTAGGCAGTTCCATCGGTGGTTAATTTTTTACAAATTGTCAAACCAACCAACGCAATTGAATTTCTTTAAATTTACGTTTGCAGTGTTGCCGTTTTGTTTCTAGCTATGTTACGGCAATTGTTTTATAGGGATATTGTAAATACGTTAATTTTTAATAGATTTTGTAATTTTCAAGCCAATACGATGAATGGTAAATTTTTTATAATTTTTCAAAACTGAGAACGCAATTGAATTTCCTTAAATTTACGTTTGCAGCTTTGCCATTTCGTTTCTAATATGTTAATCCTTAATAGATTTTCAAGTCCATTTCTCGAGTGGTTAATTTTTCACAACTTTCCAAATCACTGAACGCAATTGAATTTTCTTAAATTTACCTTCGCAGCGTTGTCATTTTGTTTCTAGCTATGATACGGCAATTGTTTGGGAGAGAAATTGTAAATACATTAATTCTTAACAGATATTGTAATTTTAAAGCCAATTCCACAAGTGGCTGATTTTTTACAATTTTTAAAACCTCTGAAGGCAATTGAATTTCCCTTAATTTATGTTTGCAGCGTTGCCACTTTGTCTTTAGCTATAATACAGCAATTGTTTTATAATAATATTGTAAATACAGATTTAGTAATTTATAAGACAATTCCACGAGTAGTTAATATTTTACAATTTTTCAAACCGCCGGATAAAATTTAATTTCCCTTAATTCACGTTTACAGCGTTGCCATTCTGTTTCTAACTAATTTTTGGCGGTTGTTTTGTATGGATTTTGTAAATAAATTAATTCTTAATACATTTCATAATTTTTAAGTCAATTCCACAAGTGGTTAATTTTTTACAATTATTCAAACCGTCAAGCGCAATTGAATTTCCTTAAAATTATGTTTGCAGCGTTACCATTTTGTTTCTAGTTATGATACGGTAATTGTTTCATAGGGATATTGCAAACACATTAATTCTTAACCGATGTTGTAATTTTCAAAGCAATTCCGCGAGTGATTAATTTTTTACAATTATTCAAACCGCCGAAAGCAATTAAATTTCCTTAAATTTAAATTTGCAGCGTTGCTATTATGTTTCTAGCTATAAAATGGCAATTATTTTATATGTATTTTGTAAATACATTAGTTCATAATAGATTTGATAATTTTTGAGCCAATTCCACGAGTGGTTAATTTTTTGCAATTTTTCAAACCGCAAGATATAATTTAATTTCCCTTAATTCACGTTTACAGCGTTGCCATTCTGTTTCTAGCTATGATATAGGGACTGTTTTGTATGAATTTTGTAAATACGTTAATTTTTAATAGATTTAATAATTCTTGGACCAATTCCACGAGTGGTTAATTTTCTACAATTTTTTAAACCGCCGAATAAAATTTAATTTCCCTTAATGCACGTTTGCAGTGTTGCCATTCTGTTTCTAGCTATGCTATAGCGATTGTTTTGTGTGGATTTTGTAAATACGTTAATTCTTAATCGATTTGACAATTTTTGGGCCAATTTCACGTGGTTAATTTTTTACAATTTTCCAAACCGCCGGATATAATTTAATTTGCCTTAATTCACATTTGCAGCGTTGCCATTCTACTTCTACCTATGATATAGCGATTTTTTTGTATGGATTTTGTAAATACATTAATTCTTAATAGATTTCATAATTTGTAGGTCGATTCCACGAGTGGTAAATTTTTTACAATTTTTAAAACCACCGAACGCAATTGAATTTCTTTAAAATTACGTTTGCAACGTTGCCATTTTGTGTCTAGCTATGATATGGCAGTTTTTTTATGGAGATATTATAAATACATTAATTCTTAATCGATTTTGTAATTTTCAAGCCAATTCCACGAGTGGTTAATTTTTTACAATTTTTAAAACCTCTAAAGGCAATTGAATTTCCTTAAATTTACGTTTGCGTTGCCATTTTGTTTTTAGCTAATAACTACAATATCGCTATTATTATAAACAACTGTAATTGTTTTACTTTCATCGTTTTCATGGCTACTCATTTTTATTTATAATAAAACTTAAAATGACCATAACTAATTTTTAGAAATAGGTGATATTGGATTACAGAGAAAAAAATAATCTATCGAATGAGGCCATAGCCAACTATGGTTTCCATAAAAAAAAATGTAAGTTTGCGTCATATCTAGGAAAATAACGGCGATAAAAAATTTCTGATAATTTTTTATTAATCTGCATAAAATTATCTAAAACTTTGTCTTCTACAGTTCTTTCCCCATTTAACCGTTTCACGATCTCTTATAGTTTCCGAGATAACATAGATAACATCTAAAAAAAACTCACCCTGTATATTTGCCATTATTTTTTTACTGGTCTCGTATTAATTGATACGATGTTAGCATATTAATTGATAATTATGTACCTTTTAAAATTGATTTGAATTTTCAATTATGCACATCATAAATTATTATTTATAGACATAGAAAATATAATTTTAAGCAATTATTTTACTGACAAAGCGGCCTGTTTAACGGCCAATTACCTCCGTACCCTCCAGGAAAAATCTCATTGAAACGTATAATCGTCACTTCCGCTCCTACCACATACCAACTGAATAATTCAAAATTTAATTTCATATATATTAATAAGTACAAAATTGTTTATACTAAAAATTAGTGTTAAAAAATAAAAATATTTTATCCAGCATGGTCAAAAGTTAAATTTTTTAAGAAGGTATTTATAGCAGGCAGAATAACGTTATTGTTTTTGGCATTATCCTAATCAAAAAATAATTAATCCAATTGGAAGAATTGTTACACTAGAATTAATAATATACTATATGTAATTGTTTAAAGTTCCTGTTTCTATTTTGTGTGCTTTTTAATTCTTATATCATGTATCTTAAGTTCTGTAGTATGTGAATGTTTTTTTTTAATATTAGAAGCACTAAATTCACAATACAAAATGCCCTAATTGATAATCAGAATCAATTGACATCCAAATGCGATCAAAATTTCTGTGAAAAATTATTATGTAAGAATATTAGAATATTTTTGTTAGTATTTTAAATCAAATAAATAAAACCTAATAAGTTAATTAAATAAATATACTAAATTTGGAGTAATGAAAACAAAAATTATTATATACAATTGTTCTAATAATTTTTGTTTTGATTACTTGATTGTGTTTATTTCAGAGAAACAATAATAAAAATAAATGTTTAACGATTAAGGATTATTTTGTTTTAATAGGTTGAATAAAAATCACGCTTCAATTGTCACGCGTCGTATTTCAGGTGTTTCGACCGGCTTTTTTTTCTGTTGCGGCTTTGAGGAAGGGTATACCAATGCAGGAGGTAAATGTGGGGCATTAAATTACGAACGTAAACGACCGTTCGTTTCCGCTATGCCAGCGACTTACCCCGTAAGAAAATGTAACGGCTATGTCTTTTTAATAACTTGTTGCACACAGACGGCACACACCTCCGCGCGTAACAAAACACTAACGCACCGAACGCTAATCTTATTTATTTATTCCCTTCGGCAAACCGAATCGCACGTGCACAACAACAATCACGTGACCATTCCGACTGACTCAGGCTACTCTCGTACGATGCGTTCGCCGGGAAACGTGCAAGACAGTGGCGTTCTTCGCCCGGTTCTTGTATGCACCTGTGCAGGACCGTAACGCGGCCGACTAGATGGTTCTGGTGCGGAATGCGGGCGGTTCCACCCCACACCCACCCGAATGCCGCCGAGCTCTTCGCGGGGGGTGTTTTCGTGACCTATCTAGAGGGCGCATGTGCCGCAATAGTACACTTCCGAATACGTTCGAAACAATTGATTTTTACGGTGTGTTGCCAACCTAGTTCACTTAAATCATACTTCAATTAACTAACGGTCGACGACTTCTTCTTCCCCATCGTTTTAAGTGGTTACATCATCAAACATTATGTTCATAACTTAAAATGTACAAATAACACGGTGGAATGACCACGTGGTCGATAGCCAATTACTACTACTATTACTACTAATTTATTATGGTTCATTTAAATATATAATAAAAAAAAAAGATTATGGTAATAAATGCAAAATATAATTATTCAACATACGTCAAACGGAGCTAATAAATGTGTTTATCTCCGAATTTCTAGTTAATATATTCAGTGTTCTAAAAATAAAGATTTCGTTCGTCATTTGTTTTTATAAGCGAATTAACATAATTAATATATTTTTTGTTTTTGCCACAAATTACATTTCTTTTTAACCAATTATATTCCAGATTACTAAAATTATTTTTCCTCCTGGGTTCTAAAATTTAAAAACAATTTCTTTTGTAAGACTCTAGAATTTTCTATATTTGGTGAATTTTCTTATAGAGTTCAAAGAGGTTCAATCAATTTTTTTTTTCTATATTACAAACATTTAGAAGAGATGCTGGAAAATGGCGAAAAAGAAGAACTACTGATAATTTCTATGGAGCTGGAATATCCATAGAAATTATCAGTAGTTCTTCTTTTTCGCAATTTTCCAGCAATCTCTCCTCTAAATTACGAAAATTTTTTGAAAGGTCCAAATTGGAATTATTTTCTTCTAAAATGTTACAATTTTTTACAGATTTTTTTCATTTTGATACTATATTCATCTTCATATTTATTCAATCGGTGAAAACGCTTTAATCAATATACTTTTTTTACAGATTTCAAGGCTCACTTGATTAATAATTAAATTCGCTGTATTTTTCCACTGCCTAGAATTCAGGTCTATCTTAGCATAAAAAAATAAATATGTGTGGTTACATTTGCGTAATGATATTCCACGTCCAAAAATGTATACAGGGTGTTTCGTTAAAGCACAACTGTTAAGTGGTAAAGTTTTAATTCACCAATTACCTAAAGTAATAAACATTAATATTACAGCGTTTTAAAAGATTGACTAACGAAAAAAAAAGCGTTTAGTTAAGAAGGATAAATATAAAAAATAGTGAAACAAAACCACGTGTTTATTTATCCTAATTTAAGCAGATTAAGTTTGTATTAAAAAAAAAACAATACAGTTGTTTATTGTTTTCACCAAATATTGAAAAAACTATCAAAAATCTTTTCACCAAATCTTGAAAACACTATCAAACACTTTTGGTAACATCATAGGTCGTGTTTTAATTTTATGAAGTATCGTTGGGGGTTCTTAGAAATAAACAACAGACAACTGTTGGAGCAATTTCTGCAGGTGTAGAAAAACAAATATTTAATCGGTTCTTATCAGACCAAATCGATATAGAACAGCAGAGAACAGAAAAAAAAACGTCAGAGAAAAGAAGAGATCATCAGAGGAAAACAGAGAATAGAAGGAAAGAGAATATATCAGAAGAGAAAAACAAACTACAGGTTATACAAGCGCGTTTATTTGGTTTTGCCAGCATAAAACACAAGAAAACATCAGATGACAGAGAAAACATCAGAGAAGAAAGTAAACAGAATTATTTTTGGCTTAAAATATACTGGATCTTGCCGAGGGAAATTTAAGTCAAATGAACTTTTAACCCTACATAGTTTATATGTGTTTGAACATTTGATTTATAATTTCAAAAACAAATTAGAGTTCTTTAATTGTATCAAGAACCATACATACGAAACAAGAAATGAACAAATACATAACTATCCGTTGCATAAATCAGTAATGTTTGAAAAGGCTCCTTACTATAGTGCAGTAAAGGTATTTAATAAACTTCCTAAAAATATTCAATTAATAACGGACCTCAAGTGTTTTAATTAAACGCAGTCTCAAAGAGTACCTAATTCATAAAGAGCTCTATTCACTAAAGGATTGGTAAGAAGTATTATAATTTATTGTATGTACATGTAATGAATTAAGAATTGATTATAGAAGTATAGATGTATATTCATGTGTGTGTATATATCGAATTAATTATTATTTTTGATATGTGACGTTTTCATTTTAGTGTTTTATTTAGCCATTTTCTATGTATTTCACTATTTTTTGAAATAAAGTTGAATTTGAATTTGAGAACAGCAGAAAAAAGCAGAGAACGGAAGACAACAGCAGAAAACGTCAGAGCAACGAATAGAACAGCGTGGGATGGCAGAAATAACAGAGAACAGTACAGAACAACACAGAAGATAACACGAGAAAACAGAATATCAGACAATAAAAGAAAACGTCAGAAATGAGAAGAGGAAAACAGAGAACAGCAAAGAGCAGCAGAAACTAGCAGATAAGATCAAAGAAGAGCAGAGAACAGCAGAAATAGGAGAAAATAGCACAGAACAACACAGAACAACAAGGAACAGCAAATAACATCAGAGAACATTGATAACTGCAGAGAACAGAAATCGGAGGAGAAGAGAACAGAAGAAAACAGAAAAGAACAGAAGAAAATAGTATTTAATGTAATTGGTCTTTTGGTTGTTGGGTAAAATGAAATAAATAAATAAATATAACATCAGAAAGCAGAGGAGAAGAGCAAAGAACATCAGAGAAGAGAGTAGAAAAATAGAAAAACAGAGAACGTCAAAAAATGCGGAGAACAGAAAAACTAGAGGCCATAGCGCGTTTCTTTCGTTTTATCAGCACAGAATAGCAGAAAACAGCAGATAACATCAGGTGACAGAGAAGAGAAGAGGACATTAGAGAACAACAGAGAACATCAGAAAAGCTTATTGGGATAAATTATTTGAAATTAATGTCATATTTTTCTCACATTTAACAATAACTGTAGAATTTACACCAGTTTTTTTTTCAAAATTTTTAATCAACGCCACTTTGATTTAAGTATATCCCCAAAGATTTCTGTTAGTGGATTCTAATGATCTATTATTTGGTATTATTCTCTCAAATCTTTTCTCACGTGTAATAATAATTGGTGAATTTTTTGAGTTATACTCCGCGCGGTTTGAAAATTATATTCACAACGTTTCGATGGCTTCTCTGCCAACTATTTCAAGTGTTTACTCTTGTGTGTTCAGCATTCAGTAATACCTTTAACACACAAGAAAAAGATGGCAGAGAGACTATCGAAACATTGTGAATATAATTTATAACCAACGAAAACCAGCTACAACATACCATACCCGCGAAAACATCAAACTAAATAATATATAATATTAATAACAATAATAATAATTGCGTTTACGTTTAAGTCCTAGATGCGCGATAAAATGATTTATTGTCACCATAGAAATAATCAGTGGCGTACAAAAAGCGTAAAAATTCGTGTACCACCGGTTAACGTGTTAAACTAGAACGCGGTAAAATTACGAGGGCCATCAGGAAAGTAGTACCCGTTTGGGAATATATATATATATATATATATATATATATATATATATATATATAAAAGCTGGTATATTAGCGTTTTATTTGTATAGAACATACTTTGAACTACTTCTCTACATACTCACCTCGGAAATTTAAGCAATAATGAGGAGTGTTTTCAGATACGTAATCTTTCTTTCCTGTCAAAAAGTCCCTCAATTTTGTAAACAGATGGTAATCTGAAGGAGGTATGTCGGGAATATAGGGTGTACTGTTGAAAGTTCATCCGTAATAACTGTCGGCCTTCCCGAACGCTCGTCATCATGGGTGTTGTGATTATGATACCAGCGTCGAAAAGACAACTCATCCATTAAATTTCTCCATACACATCCTTCAATTGACCATAAATATTGCAAGACAGCAAATTTCATACGTTGTTCACAGACCCAACTTCATAACTGGTGCCGTTCTTTATTTTTTTTAACACATAAACAGCACAGTTGCAACTTTGCACACAAACAGCTGAAATACAATTGAACATGTTATTACATATCCAGCGCGAAGTGCAAACGGGTACTACTTTCCTATCATTTCTCGTATTTCGTTTAGTTATATTTTATAATTGCTTAATAATATAAAATTAAGTTAACTGGTTAATTTGAGCGGTCTTTATAGAATAAAAAAATAAATAAATAGAATCATTACTAATATTCAAGGTGTTCAGGATTGCACATAAATTGGTTATGGAGTGATATGATTACGGTTGTTAAAATATTAAGGTCAACATCATGTTATTTTATATTGTAAGATTTATGGTAATTTCAAAAATTCATTAAATGACTTTTTTTTTATTCCCCACGAACATTTTTGTGGAAATAATAATAAAATTATTAGACAGTTTTTAACGGATCCCTATCGACTTTCGAGACGAACACTTTGGCTTCCCCGTGCATAATCTCCTCCTCCATGCGTTTCCGAAATTCGGCGAGGAAACCGCGTTCGGAATCGCTGTGATTGCAGAGGACGACGTGCGTCCCTTTCTGTGCGGCGTCCAGGACGTCGTGGTGCAGCATCTCCCCCGTGAGGTAAAGGTCCGCTTCTACGCCACTGAGCACGGAATTTCCCGAGCCAGCGCAAACCGCCATGGTGTGAATAATTGCATCTGAAACCACACCAATACACAGTTGTATCCAATTACACACAAACACACAAAAATTATGTAGTAGTGGTGATAAAGGTAAAAGGCAGTTCAGCGTATGCGACATGATTCTTCTAATATAAATATCGGCCAATCGTACAAATATATTTGAAAATAACAAAACATTGTGTATCGATTAATATATTGGAAACTACGATAACAATAATTATAATAGGTTATTTGCATAAAATTGAAAATATGCTAAAGATAACGAAAACTGCAAACAATTTTTTGATATGTTGTTTATCATCATTTTTACTTTCCTTTGAAAAAGATTTAAAAAATTCGTTTAAAAAACTTCACCTTCGTTTTTATTTTTGGCCAGGGCGAGTCGCAAATGTGGAATTCCAATGTGGGTCTTGATCTTCTCCACCGCCTCCTTGACGCTGATAGGCTTCTCAAGGTCGCAAAGTCTCCCGGCTCCGGTGTCTGAATCTGGTGCGGTTTTAAGGATGGGAGTCGAATTTTTGATGCTAACTGCATTGGCCAGCCAGTCGTTGACGCCACCACGCACCGCATCCCAACTGGTGTGCGGCGAGAACACCGCTATCTCGTTTTTGATGCACTGGATTACAACACGTTCCTTCCAAGACCTTTGGAGGAAACGATTAAAGGCATTTATAACATATATTTATGTACTTACTTTTGAGATACACTCTTCAATCCTTGAAAGATATTCGGATGATACGTAACGATCAAACCGCACTTCAAACTGACAGCTTCGTCGACGACCTCCTCGGTGAGATCGTTCGTCAGCAGGATATTGACGATTTTCTTATCGGACATCGGATCGACCAACAGGCCGACGTTGTCCCAGCTGGACGCCAGGCTTAAAGGTGCGAATCCTTGCAGACGATCGAGGATCACCTTCAACGAATTTCCGGCGTAGGAGTGTTCCGCCATCCTTGCAAGTTGTGAACTTTTCCGCAAACTCACCGACGCTTGACAGAAGATGAAATTTTGTTTTCTGAGCAGGTAACGTAGCAACATCAAATCTGTAACATTTTATGTAAAATCAGGTATGATGCAAAATGGTAACTATATAGGGTGGAATAGAGTTTCAAACGTAGAAACTATTGTGTCTCATTCGTTGAATGTATAAAACTGCGTAGCATAACTAGAAAAGAAGAGTTAGTAAGAGAAATGGTAAAATATAAAATACATATTCTTATTATTAGGAACCAAGAAGAATGCATAAAGGATGTTGAATTTTTTGTGTGGAGTCGTGGAACAAAGAAAACTATCCCTGAATAAAAATTAAAAAGATATATTCATAATATACATAACATACAAACAAAATAAAAATTATTCCACCAACTTCCACAGCTTAACCTCCCCATCATCACTACAACTAGCCAACAAATCCCCGTTAGGTTGCCAAGCCACGCAGTTGACATCCTGCGTGTGCGCCCTCTCGCACGACGTCAACAAACTAAACGTGGGGGCGTTCGGATCGCAACCTTCGTCCTCCTTAAACACCCTGATAATATCGTCACCGCAGGCAGTCGCTATCAGTCCGGTCTTCTTGCACCAATCGATATCGTAGATCGTTCTAGAGTGGAATCCGCTGAGTGTGCAAACGCACTTCCACACGCTCTCATTGTCAGGCGTAGGAATGCCCTCGGAGTTGCCCACCGGGTATTCCTTCCAGATTTTCACGGTCTGATCGTCGCTGCAGGAGGCTAGGCGTGCGCCGGTCGGGTCGAAGGAAATTGACCAGACCGTAGATTCATGAGACTGTAAAGTGGACACACAGATCCAATCGTTGTCCGATGGATCTTCTTTGTAGATTTTTACAGTGTTGTCATACGAGGCGGACGCTAGTAGGTCTTTATCAGGATGGAAAATAACCTAAAAAATAATTGCAATAAAGTAATCAACTTTATTAACACTTGACAATAAATTTAACTATTTAGTAGTCAAAAAGGAAGAGAGAGAGAGAAAAGGAGAGAGGAAGGGAGAAAGGGACAGATAGAGAAAGAGAGAGAGAGAGGGGGAGAGAAAGAGAGAGAGAGAGAGAGAGAAAGGGTGACCAAAGGAGAGAGAAAAAGATAAGAGAAATAGAGAAAAATAAAGATGGAAAAGGCAGAGACAGAGAAAAAGATAAGGGAAATAGAAAAAAGTAAAGACGGAAAATGATAAAAAGAAATAAAAATAAAAACAACAAATGCAAGAAATAGGCATATGAATAAGGAATGCACACCTCTATATTTTATTACTTGTGGCAACAGTTTTAACTATTCAGTAGTCAATCAGAAAAAGAAAGAAAATAGAGAGGGAGAAAGAGAAAGACATGGGAAAGGAAGAAAGAGAGAAATGAAGAGATAGAGAAAGGGAGACAGGGAGAAAGAAAGAGAGAAAGACAGAGGCACATAGTAAGGAAAAGAGGGTCACAGCAAGAGATAATAAAAGGGAGAGATGCAATACATGTATTGAGGAGAAAATAATCTTGAAAGGCTTAAAATCCTTCAGCCATTATTCAATAGAAATTAGAATTAATATTTTTTTAAATAACTCAAAATTAGTCAGAGGAGTCCTCGGTTCGATTCCGAATTCATGGATGTTGTGATTGTTTAATCATTATATAAATGATTTCATAAATATTAATAATCGATCGTGTCTGAACAGCCAAGTAGCTTAAGACAATTTTCTTCTATCATTCACCACCCCAACGTACAATTCCATCCAACATCCTTACTTTAAATTAAAAAAAAAAAAAACTCAAAACTATTGTAATAAAAACAAATTTGATAATATAAATGTATTTGTTTTCTTTTCGTAAGTTGATATGCAAATAGCAGATAATAAATGATAGATAAATGTTTAAAATGTACATTAAGCATTTAAAAATATAGAAATACTGTAAAGAAAGTGATATCTAACTTATGTTATTATATTATAAACAGTTGAATTTATAATAAATTAAAAAAAAACAAACATTTGCTCATAATAATGGTTACTATGTGGTAATTCATGATAAACACTAAAATAAAACACTTACTATGTTTTTACCACTAAAATTTATTGTAAAATATATATTATCAATGATAATGACCTTTAAAAGTCGAAACTTAAGTCGTGTGTTGTTGTAATTTATATTATATATTTTACAATAAATTTTAGTGGTAAAAACATAGTAAGTGTTTTATTTTAGTGTTCAAACATTTGCTATTAAATAATTTTTTCTTTACCTTCTTAACATCTTGCGAATGTGCATTAAGAACTGCAGAACACTCGTACTCGTCATCCTCGGCCACCTCCCACACCCACACCGACTTGTCCCTGCTGCAGGTGGCCAACAGCTGCCCCGATTTCGACCAGGCCACACTCTTAACCTCGTTCTCGTGCCCCTCCAGGGTGGTGTTACACTCAAACTGCCCAGACTTTTTGTCCCAAATCGAGGTGGTGGCGTCGAAACTGGCAGAAGCTATGTAATTCCCGCATGGCGACCACGCCACCTCGCGTATCGTCCTCTTATGTCCGTCATCCAGGATAACCTTATTCAGCCAGTTCTTGCAGATGTCTTTGGCCCACAGACGGATGGTTTTGTCCTCGCCACACGAGGCCAAGCACTCGCCTTTCGGGTGCCACGACACATTCCACACACGACCGGTGTGCTTTTTCAAAGTCTGAACCAGCTCTAGCTTGCCCATTTCATTAAATTTTACTGAAATTAAAAATTAATTAAGATTTCGAAATAAGTTTATAGCCGAGGTACATACATTACCGTGTTGAATTGTATGATATTGCACTTACTGTTTCAAAACAATCACTATATGAGTACTTTTTTTAATTGTTATAAAATTTACATTGCAATCGAGCAATATTAATTTTTACGTATTGTTTTCGTGAAAATATTTATTGAAATACGATAATAGATAATGAGACATATGTTGTTTTCTTATCTGTAATGTATGTTAGGTAATTAATAATGTTACATCAATTATTATTTAATGTAATTGTAATTTTACATGCTCAACAATTGAATGATAATTTTTTGTGAGGTTAGAGATTAATGCTTTATTTAATAAATTCGAATTGCGTTCTAAAATTGATTTACTTACCAGAGAGCCTCGGAATCCTTTGTGATTGGATTCGTTTGATATTGTAGAGATGTAAATTAGTTGCAATTATTGGGAAAATCCTCTGGTGAAGTAGTTGTGGAAAACACCGGAAACTTGGGTTGTATAATTTATTATAATTTTGTTTTACGAAAATATTACAGGAATCTAGATCGAGGAAGTATATTCAGTTGCCTATGTTAATTATTTCCTAATTAACATAAATATTATATCCTATTAAAACTAGAACTCATGATCTTTTTTTTTTAATATTAAATAGGAGTATATTAATAGATAAAGATTATTTTTTGAAATTTAATTTTAATTTCTAAATAATTTGAATGTATTTTTTAAGAAAGAGAGAGAGCCTGGAAATCATTTGTGATTTGATTCGGTTTATATTGTAAGTAGCCGTAATAACTGGGAAAAACCTCTTGTGAAATAGTTGTGGAAAATATCAAAAAATTGGGTTGTATAATTTATTATAAAGTTGTTTGAATTGAAAATATTACAGGAATCTAGATTGGGTAAGTATAGTCGGTTGCCTATGTTAATTATTCCCGAATGAATATAAATATTATATTCTACTAGAACTAGAACTCTTGATTTTTTTCTGAATATTAATTATGTTAATAGATAAGGATTATATTTTGAAGTATAATCGTAATTTCTAAATAATTCGAATGTCCTGCCAAAACCATAGATAGAAGGTTTATGGTTAAACACTAAATTTTATAATTTTTAGTGACTTATTTATTGGTTTGTACTAAAATTTAATTTTGAAATGATTTATAATAATTACTAATAATTCGCATATGGATTTCAAATTTAATATTTTTTAAAATAAAGTAATTAATAATAATATGCATACCTCTATATCTAAAACACATTTGTAGATATATTAAACGTTGATTGAAATATTGTAAAATATTTCAATCATTCGAAATGTTGTACAATATTTCAATCAATTGTTTTAAATATATAATTTAATGGATACTTGAAACATTTATCAAAGTGACAAATCTCTGTAAACATATCGCAAAAATTGGCAAATACAAGCATTTTAATACATAAAAAGTACCTTTGAAACAAATTTCCAGTTATATGAATTAGTGGAGGAATGGACATCCATGGGTTTGAGTGGAAGAACATTTTACAAGATGAACTCCGCTCTTCAACTTGTTCAAAAAAATTATATTTGTATGTTTTCAATATTTTTTTATATACCTTGTAATAACTACAGATTTTTAACCTCATATGGTAAAGAATAAATAATCATAATCATATAAATAGCAATTGAAATTATATGTTATAAATTACAGGAATCTATAATATTGTTGATTTGGTTGCCTATGTTAATTGTATTGTTTAAAAATAAAGTTATAATATTTAAAATTTTCATTTTAGAATCGCATTTCAATAAGAAAGTATTTAATATATTAAAAACAAATCACTTATATTATGAGATAAATGGATCATAATTATTAAAACAGGGTTGGCAACATTGGCCCTAAAACAAACACCTATTAATTATAATTTAAAAATGACATTTCTAATGATATTTTTTTGTATTTAAGGTAACATCAATTCTAGAAAATTTTTATCTCTTCCACGTGAGGTTTCGGAATTAGAAAATTGGAATAGGTAAGTGTAAATCCATTAATATAATAAATCTATACATTCACCCATACTGACTGTTAACTTATATTCATATTTACATTAGTATATTTACATTAATCGAATTACTTTTGGGTAATGCGTTTTTCCGATCTATCCAATGAAACGGGTCTTATTTTAACTTGTACATCCAGTCGATACGTCAGTAGGTAATAATCACTGAAATTGGCCAGACATGCAATCTAACTGTAAACCGGTATTTTCTAAGTACGGCCGCGAAAAAGTGCACGCGCAGTGCAATTATCTCGGCCGAATCTAATTAGGATTCAAACGCTATCCGCGAATCGGTTAATTGCTCGTCCGTTTTAAGCGGTTCTTGGGAACTGCGTTCGCCTGCCGATCGAAATCGAGCGAGATGGAGACGGTGGAAAAAAAATCGCAACCCATTTTCAGGCCGCACTTTCTAAATAAGGTAACTGGACGACGGTTTTTTCTGTAAATATGTAATTTTTTTTTTGGATTGGCGTTAATACCATAATCAGATTGGATCAAAGGTGCTTAAACGCAGCTGTCATGAACTGAAAACTTTGTAATTATGGCAGATATGTATAATATACAAATAAATGAAGATGTATAAAACAATAGAAATTGAGAACGTAAAACAAAAAACGGTTGAATTATTCCATAAAAAAATAATTGAGGTTGAAGAACTGAATATAAAAGATTATTAAAATATTATATTTTCTTTTGTGAAAATTATTTTCTTATAATAGTTTTATTTTACTTTTCTAAAACAAATGCGTTTCTTAGTATTTTTTTGATTGCCAAGGGTTAGGGTTATCTAAACAAATGTGTTGATGTGTTTATTAAAATAAATTATTTGTAAAGAAATAAGTTTAGTCTAGAAGATTACAAATAAATTTTTAAGTGAAATTTAAACCCTTCCATCAAGGGTGTAGCGTAACAAGTATTGAATTTATATTTTTAGGTATATTATTAGGGGTAAAGTGTGAATCCTTGTAGAACACCTATTTGGTTTTAGATTAAAGAGTGGAGGGAATTATTATATCATTTTTGATTACATTTAAATTAGGTTGTCTAATAAAATAAATAGTAAATAGAAATAAGTCATTCAGTAGTAAATCTGTAGCGCGGCACTGAAGTAATACGTATATTTAAATCTAAGACGGCTTATAACTAGTTTTTGTCTCAACGTTCAGGTGAGTGACTCTGGCGCTGTTTTACTGCTATTAGTCTTAACAGTCTCGCGAAAGTTCAGCAGCGCGCCGCATCTGCACCGTTTTCCTGTCGGAAAACCACCGAAAAACGCGCGCCGAAGAGTGAAAAGTGTGAAAACCAGTGAGTTTCCCCTCGTGTCGGACGCCGCCCGGAAAAAGGCGCACCGGGTGCAGCAGCAGGGTTAAGTACTCAAATGCAGGTGCAGGTGTAGACCTCGCCAGGTGAGTTTTTGAACATACATACACACACACACGCGCGCTTACATGTACACTTACACTTACACTCAAATCCTTCGCCGTGCAACAAACATTTGGCCGCAATATGTTCGATAAGTCGCCTTGAAAATTCAAGTATCTTCGCGTATTTCGGAACGGTTAGATCATCGAGTAGGCAGAGAAGTGCAGATGTTGTTTGGTAAACAATTTCGGGGTGGTAAAGAAATTTCTGAATAGGTAAACATTGGCGGGAAGTCTATTGGTTTAATTGGGGTAAATATTGATTAAAATTCGATTGTCTTCAAACTTGTTGGGGAGGAAGCGATTGGGATAAGTCTATGATGAAGAAAATATTCATTTTGGAACAGATGGTTTGCAAATTTTAACATTTAAAGAAAATAATACATTGGAAAAAATATTACTGATTAATAAAAATTTATTTATTTATTAGGCGATAGATGTACATTTATTTAGTTCATAAAAATCATCCCGATTTAAAAAACATATATACACGGAAAAATTTTGTAGGTTAAAAACAAAAACTATTCTTCAATTGTTTAGAAATTAGTTAAAACAATTGAAATACAATCATGCTGAAAGCTGTCGAAATAAACTGTATTGATGTTACAAAAACATTTTCAAGCTTTTCTAGTAATTCTAATTACTCAAATTTCTAAATTTTAAGAAATGCAAATCCAAAAAATGGCGATGCGTCTATATTTTAACTTTTTTCGTACTTTTTTAAATATTCTGATTTACAACTTTTGTTTTAAAAAAAAAAGATTATTTTGACAAATACTTTATGAGGATTTTGAGTAGGCATTTATTATTTGTAATTTCATTTTCAAGTTCATATCTGATTTTAGCGCCGTTTTATTGCCAATTTCCCATATTTTACTGTCGGTGCCAGACTCGGAAAAAAAGGCAAATGCGTTTATGACACCGTCTCAAGGCGAGTCACGTTTCCACGATATTGTTAAATCGGTGAACTTTTGAGCGGTTTAGACGAAATGCAATCGTCGGACTGGTTGACATATTCACGTTATGAAACCTCTTTCCGCCCATGCGCCGGACTTTATTATATAAATAATTATCGATATCAATTTATAATAACGAAATCACTTTCGTCTAGGTAGGCGTAGGCAAATTGGCCCAAGGTCGGTTTATTTCATGGGGCCACCGGTCGACAGCCGACTGCGATCCTACGCAGAAAATACGTGGCCGAACAGTCATATGAAATGTGTTCAATAATAATAAATTTAAAAAAATGATTAATCAATCATTCAATTAAATACTTTATAATTTTTTTGAAAATCTAGTGAAGTATTGAAACAGTTTTTAATAATTTTTTATAGTTTAATATAAAATTCTACCACAAAAAAGTCGGTAATTTCGATTGGTAGAATTCTATATGAATGAATTAATGAATGAAGATTATAATATATGTTCATTAAATATGCCAAAAAATAAGCATATTTTATAATGCATTATCGATTTTTGTCAATTAGCTTCATTTGGTGATACGCTGTGGTAATCGAATGCTGCTTTCGCCCAAAATTTGACGTATGTTTTATTTTTATTTTAATGATTTGTAATATTTTTAATTTTTAAGAGATTAATAAATAAATAAATAAATATTTTAAATTATTGGTCATAATAAATTTTCAATATTTTCTAAGATTCTAGAGAGCATAAAAATCACCCTGTATATACTGACGAAAATTTTTGTGATTCATAGTAAGTAGTGGTTAGTGGTCATCTTGAATTCCTGCAATGTTTGTTTGTTTTGTCGCATTCCTGCGGCGACGTGATTAAGGTGACCAATTCGTCGAAAGGCAAGTATCGAAAATTGATCGTATAATTAAACAATTAATTTGATTTGTTGTTTGAACGTACCTCAACATACAAATAATCCTTAATCAAAACTCTTGCGCATATTCTACGGGTTGGACAGTGTGTTAGAGGCCACCCACCCACCTTACATAAATATTGTGACATCTCTCTCTTTAACTGCTTTGATTTTCTAGAAACGAGTACAGTGTTTGTACTGGTGTGGTTACGTAGTTGAATACAGTGTTTTAGCCTATATTTCTATGTATATGTAGGGTGGGTGGGCGGCCACTATCCCACATTCCCATTTTTATAACAGAAAAGAGGAATGTCAAAGAAAACTTTAAATACAGTTGTCCTAATGTATAATTATTTATGTAAGAATCGTTTCATAATAAAGTCATTTTTCATTGGTTTCTAAATTAAAAAAACAGTAAAAACACGAAAATATTTTCGTAAAATCTACATCAAATGAGTCTTATTAAGACTACAAGAACAAATCACTTTTGAAACAACTACTTCTCTGGCTAGTTCTTGTAGTCTTAATAAGACTCATTTGTTGTAGATTTTACGAAAATTTTTTCGTGTTTTTTCTATTTATTAGTGAATTTTCTACAACGTAAAGGACTTATATATTTTATTAAAAAAACAGTGTTTTAGTTGAAGTTTTTATGTATATGTAGGGAGGGTGGGTGGCCTCTATCCCGGAAAATATAAGAAATCTGGACAAAACCATTTAAAAAAAATATTCTAGAACCTTTCAGAATTCTGAGAGCTTTGAACATTAGTTTCGTAATTTTGAAGAAACAGTCTTAGTAGAGACGTAAAGTTATCCTGGAAAATTTTAGGAAACTGGACGAAAAATTGTCACGTTTTTATAAAACTCTTGTAATTTGGAATTTAAACTTTAGAAATTTAGAACTTTACGACACTCGAAAAATTAGAAGTTGAATGTAAACAAATTAATTACTAGAGTCATTGAAAAAAAACTTTCTGAGAAAATTCTACAACCTTTCAGAATTTTAAGAGCCTTTAAAATGGGTTTCGTAAATTAGAAGAAAAAGAAAAGTCCTAAAGCCAACCTGGATATTTTGAGAAAAGTACATAAATTTTTTCTAGAAAAGTCAAAAACTCTTATTATTTTATAAGCCTTGTCATAAATCTTTGGAATTTTTGAAGAAAAATTGATGGAAAGTCCTAGAAAAGTTCTAATATTGCTAGATTATTCTATAACTAATCCAATTTGGAACCTCAATCCTGAAAAATTGTGAAAAGTGTAAGGAAAAATGCACGATAGCTGTATTTTTTTTTAAATTTAAAAGTTCGCTTTCCTTCCTGAAATTATCTAGAATTGTGAAAAAAAATTACCGATGAAAAGGAAATTCGTAATAGGAAGCAGTATTGATAATCTATATTTATGGGTTTGAGTGAAAGATTCTTCGAATAAGCCAAAATTTTGATTATATTTTATTATTTTGTAATATATTTTTTGTGATATTTATTTTATAAGAATGGAGTACAAAGATATAATAAAGATCAAGATAATAAAGAATGAAAAGAAACATGTGCTAAAAATTAGTAGAGCCATAGAAAATTAACTTTGTGAAAGAAGATCGTTAGAAAATTCTACAACTTTTCAGAATTTTTAGAGCCTTGGAAAATCCCAGGAAAGTTTTGAAACCATTCTGGAAACTTTGAGAATGGTGGATAAAATGTTTCTAGGAAAGCCAAAAATTGTTCAGAATTTTAGCAGCCTTGACAAAAATCTTGCAATTTGGAAAAAATTCTAATATTGTTAGATTATTCTAAAACTCTTGCAATTTAGACTAAACATGTTTAGAAATTTGAGAAACGTTGCAAAGACTTGAAAATAAAAGTCCTGAAACCTTGTGAAAAGTGCAAGAAAAAAATGTTGGATAGCATTAATTTTCTTTAAATTGGAAATAACTTTATAGAAATTATTTAGAATCTACAAAAAAAGAATTGTTGAATAGAAGGAAATCCGTAATCCAAGAATGTAAAGAAAATGTGGTAGAAATTTCTAGAGTCGTAGAGAAAAAGCTTTGTGAGAAAAAAACGCTGGAAAATTCTACAATTTTTCAGAATTTTTAGGAAATAAAAAAAGTTTCAAAATAAATAAACAATTAACTTTGTTGGTATTTATAGTCAATAAACTATTGTTTGATAATGACAAGCTGAAGTTGTCGAAACTATAGTTACAAGTGTAAATAAAAAGTGATACCAACAAAGTTAATTGTTTATTTATTTTGAAACTTTTTTATTTCCTAAAAATTCTGAAAGATTGTAGAATTTTCCAGCGATTTTTCTCACAAAGCTTTTTCTCTACGACTCTAGAAATTTCTACCACATTTTTCTTTACATTCTTTAATCAAAATGTATCACGAAGTGAAAAGCCTCCACAATTAATGAAAATGATGGTAGCGACCGTTACTATGTGGTAGTTCATTTAAAAAAGGTTAAATGAAAATAATTTTTAAGTTTTTATACCACTATTTATTGTATAATATACACAAACAAAGTTTACAATATATTATCAATTTTGACACAACTATAGTTTCGACTTTTGCAGGTCATTATCAAGTGTTGAATTACTTATTTAAAAAAAGGTTCGTAATTGAGAAAAATTGTTGGAAAAAGTTTTTGAAAAAAAATCTGCTTAAAATTCTAAAATTTTGAAATTGTAGGTAACATTTCTAGAATATTCTAGATTTAAAGGAATAATTAATTAATTAGGAAAAATCTAATTTTAATTTTCGCTAGAAATTCGAGCTTATAAGAAAACAAGAATTTCTTGCCTTTCAAAAATCATCAAACTGTAAAACTCATTTTAGGAATATTGAAGGAAAATTGTTAGAAAATTCTAAATAAATAAATACAGAGGTATTCGAGAAAAGTAATAAAAATCTGAAAAAAAAACTACTCACGAAGAAAATTTCCTGAAAAAAATATGTAATATTCTAGAATACTTTTTAAATCCTCGCAATTTAGATGTAGGATTTAAAAACATGTTCATAAGTCTACAAGTAAAGTAATCTGAAAATTTTGTAAAAAAATAAAACATCGCCACTTAAAGAAGAAATTCATGCAAAATTGGAAGAACACGTATCAGAAAATTTTAAAATCAATATAATTTGAAAGAATAATTTTAGAAAAATTTCTAGAAATTTTCTAGTGTCACAAAAAATCCTAGAAAATTTCAGAAAACTAAAATTACTGAAGGAAGAGAAATTTCTATAAAATTTAAGAGATGTAAAAAGAACTGAATATAATATTTTTAGCTTTCTTCAATTTTCTAGAAATTTCTGTCCCATTGCAAAAAAAAATTCTAGAATTTTTCTGCAATTTTTCTTTTGCAATTGTGGTATTCTTGGAATATTCTAAAGTGTATTTTCCCAAACGCAATTGATTTTAGAATTATCTAGAAAATTTCTATAAAATTTAAGAGATGTAAACAAACTGAATATAATTTTTGCAGCTTTCTTCAATTTTCTAGAAATTTTTGTCCCATCGCAAAAAAAATTTCTAGAATTTTTCTGCAATTTTTCTTCTAATTGTTTGGAGCTTTAAAGCAATTATGGTATTCTTGGAATTTTCTAAAGTGTATTTTCCAAATCGCAATTGATTTTAGAATTTTCTAGAAATTATTATTTGCAACTTTCTACTGTATACTTATTTAGAAATTTCGAAAAACTTTCCATCGTGTTTTCTAAATTGAAGTGATTGCAAACATTTTATTCGAGAATAATAAATTTGTCTACAATTTTTCATCAATTTTTTTTCTACATTTCAGAATTTTGCAGTTATTATCTTTCCAGTTTCCTTAATAATTTCCAGAATTTCTGGTACTAGAATTTTCTAGCAATTATTAAAAAATTTATTAAATATATAAAATATCTTGGCATCTTTGGGGTAATTGTTTCAGATTTCTAGAACTAGAAAATTTTCAGCACTTACTTCTTTATTTTTAGAGTTTTCTAGCATTTTTTCTTTTATATTTCTAGAAATTTTTAGATTTTTAGGGTTTTTATATCTTACAACGACTAGCAGCAATAGGTTTTCAAATATGTAAGTATTTTAGAGAAATTTCTCTTGATTTTTAGAACTTTATTCAAGAGTTATAGTAGTTTTAAATAACTTATCTTTCATATTTTCAGTATTTTCTAGAATTATTTCTTTAAGATTTATAGAAATTTGTTTAAAATTTTTAATCAATTGCCACAAATCTGTTTTGAAATATTCTAGTATTTTTAAGCAATTTCTCTTGACTTTTTTTAGTATTATTAGTAATTTTTTTTTAGTATTAGTATTTCATTCGAGAATTCTAGAATTTTTCAACAACTTCTCTGTCATATTTTCAGAAATTTCCAGCAATTTTTTCTTCTAGATTTCTAGAACGTTACAATTATCTGCTGAAATTTGACAATAGTTAACTAGTATGTTATCTTTCAACTGTCAAATATCATCTGTCAATTTTATGTCATTTGTAAAGTAATAAAGAAATGACATTAGTTGACAGATAATATATAATATAAAATTTGACAGTTGGCAGATAACATATAATTGATATATAAATGATAGTTTATATATGACAGTTGATGGATGATAGATAGTATAACTGGTGATAGATGATATTTATTAGTTGAACAATAACATAATAGATTATGTAACAATGACAGCTAGATATTTGACAGTTTGAAACATCAGACATTTGACAGTTGACAGATGATATTCAACAGTTGACAAACGATATATAATAATTGACAGATGATATAAATCTCACGATATATGATAGTTGGCAAAAACCAAATAATTGACAGATGATAGTTGGCAATTGAAAGATGGCAGACAATATTTGACATTTGACAGATAACATTACAATTATCTCCTGACATTTGATAATAGTTAACTAGTATGTCATCTTTCAACTGTCAATTTTATGTCATTTGTCAAGTTAAGGAATGACATTGGTTGACAGATAATATATAATATAAAATTTGACAGTTGACAGATAACATATAATTGTTAGTTTATATATGACAGTTGATGGACGACAGATGATATAACTGGTGATAGATGATATTTATTAGTTGCGAAATAACATAATAGATTATGTAACAATGATAGCCAGATATTTGACAGTTTGACACATCACACATTTGACAGTTGACAGGTGATATTCAACAGTTGACAAACGATATATAATAGTTGACAGATGATATAAATCTCACGATATATGATAGTTGGCAAAAATCAAATAATTGACAGATGCTAGTAGGCAGTTGAAAGATGGCAGATAATATTTGACATTTGACAGATAACATTACAATTATCTGCTGACATTTGACAATTTCAACTGTCAAACATCATCTGTCAATTATATGTCATTTATTAAGTTGAGAAATGCCATTGGTTGACAGATAATATATAATATAAAATTTGACAGTTGACAGATAACATATAATTGACAGTTGAGTTGATGGACGACAGATGATATAATTGGTGATAGATGATATTTTTTAGTTGAGAAATAACATAATAGATTATGCAACAATGGCAGTTAGATATTTGGCCGTTTGACACATCACACATTTGACAGTTGATATTCAACATATAATAATTGACATGATATAAATGACGATATATGATAGTTGGCAAAAAACAAATAATTGATAGATGATAGTTGAAAGATGGCAGACAATATTTGACATTTGACAGATAATATTACAATTATCTGCTGACATTTGACAATAGTCAACTAGTATGTCATCTTTCAACTGTCAAGTATCATTTGCTAATTTTATGTATCCAGATATTTAATAGTTTGACACATAAAAATTACAATTATTTGCTGACATTTGACAATAGTCAACTAGTATGTCATCTTTCAGCTGTCAAATATTATCTGTCAATTATATGTCATTTATGAAGTTGAGAAATGACATTGGTCGGCAGAGAATATATAACATGAAATTCTCCAGTTGACAGATAACAAACGATAATTGATAGTTTATATTTTGACAGTTGGTGACAGTTAATACGACAGTTGATAGATGATAGATTAAATAGTTGAGAAATGACATACAATGATTTAACAATGACAGCCAGATATATAACAAGTGATATATAACTATTTACATCACATAATATTTGACTGATGATAGGTGACATAAACAGTTGTCAGATGTTATTCAACAGTTGTCAAATGACATTTAATGATTGACAGATGATATAAATCACCATATATGGTAGTTAGCAAAAAACATATAATTGACAGATGATATTTGACAGTTGAAAGATGAGATAATAGTAGACGGACAATATTTGACGTTTGACAGATAACATATATATCATCTTTTAACTGTCAAATATCATCTGTCAACTATATGTCATTTATCAAGTTAAGAAATGACATTGGTTGCCAGATAATATATAACATGAAATTCCACAATTGATAGATAAAATATGATAATTGATAGTTTACATTTTGACAGTTGGTTGCAACGGTTGATAGATAATAGATTAAATAGTTGAGAAATGTCATATAATAGATGATGTAACAAATGTTGTCAGATGACGTGAAACATTTGACAGACGTCAAACAATTGATAAAATTAAGCTAAATTAATAAGGTACAATCATTGAAAGATAATATTTGACAGTTGATAAACAACATGCAAAAATTACATATGATATTTGACGATTAACAGATGACATTTAACACTTTTTCAGGTGATATATTTAGTTTATTTAAATGTCTCCTGATAAGTGACCCTTGACAGATGATATTTTAAAAAGTTACCAGAAGATATTTGAAATTTGATAAACGACATTTGACACATGATATACAACATAATATTATTGAATTATTTATTATTAAATTTATTAACGACGAAATGAAAAAGTTCTTATATCTAATAAATAAATTGGTATTGATAATTAATAAAGCCTAGGCGAATAATCTAAGGTTTTAGAATTTTACAACAATCAACAGCAATATTCATGTATTTTCGGGCAATTTCTCCACCTTTCAGGATTTTTCTCCCAATTTTTTCTTTATTGTATTGAAATACTTTAGAAATTTCTTTTCCAACTTCCAGGATTGTTCTTAAAGAGAAGTACAGATTTTTTTTAATTCGATGGTTTCAGACATTTCATTATCTTGACTTTTTCTAGATTTATTTTCTTCAATTTTACAGAATGAACTTGTCTTATATTTTCTTTATATTACTGAAATTTCCTTTCCAACTTCCTGGATTGTTCCTATAGTGTACTAAAAATGTTTTTATTCGATGGTCCCACACATTTAATTATCTTGACTTTTTCTAGATATTTGTTCTTTATCTTTAGAATATCTTTTGATTAATTTTGACGCATTATTTCAGAACTTGTCTTAAAATTTTCTAGTAATTTCTCTTTGAGATTTTTTAAAGGTTTTTTGAAAAACAAAAAATTGTAAGCAATTTCTCTTTCATCATATATTCCTAACAAGTTTACCTCTAGATTTCTAGAATATTTTTTTAGATGCAATGATTCTAAAGTATTTTCGAGCAATTTTCCATCTAGATTTATAGAATTTCACTTGAAATTTCTATAATTTTCCAACAATTTCTTTTATATATCTTCAGTATTTTTAAATCTAGATTTCTAGAATTGTTTCTTAAGGTTTTAGAATATCCAGCAATTTTTGGAGTTTGTTTTTTAGGAATTTTTTCTTTCGAGATTTTCCCCTATTTCTCACACTATCTTGTCGAAAATATTCAGTAATTTTTATTCCATCTTTTTCTCTAGTGTTACATCTGATCATACGACAATTAATATACTTCTTTTCTTCTTGTTTTTCCATTGGTTATTGACGGGTGATCTTTCAGTCTTTTTCTTTACAGTTGACAGTTGATATGAACTGGAATATTTTAGAAATTTTGATTCTACTTTTCTTGAAAGAATTCAAAAAGTTTCCAGCCATTTAAATTTTATTTTTATTACAAACTTCCATAAATACTTTTTTTGTAAATATGCTTCTGGATTTTTAAAGTTTATTTAGCACTTTTTTTTCTATCTTTCGAGATTTTTCATTATTTGTGCATAAATTGAAGCAACTTTTATTTTTATCAGAATATTCTACTTTTTTTTAAGGAATTCTAAAATTTTTCTGCCATTGTTTAATAATATCTTCCAGCTTTTTGTCTTCCGAATCTGCATAATTAACTTCTGGTAAATATTCCTCTTGATTTTTGTTTGTTTAATCTTATCGGATTTTTTCAGAAAATTTTATTCGTTTTTTTTAAATCTCTCTTCTTAAAATATCTAAGTTTACTGGAATGTTTTTTTAAAAAACATTTTAATAGGTTTTTTTGTAAAAATTATTAACCTAACAATAATTAAACACCCATGTTTTGTTTTCCCTGTCAAATTAAATTCATTCGAGTTCAATTGAAACCAAACAATAAACGATGTTACACAATACACAAACAGGAATTACACATTTCGATGTCGAACTTGATAAATGTATTAATGCTATCACGGAATTGTGCGTGATCTGGAAAGCAAATCGGACTCCTTGTACGGCCACAATTGACCTATTGTTTAGAGCGTGGGCGTACTCATTGATTGGACTCGTATATTACAGAAAAAAAAATATTAATGCGCTGCTCTATGGTGTATTGTTCAATTCAATCAATTGATTTGATTCCGTATAAATTGAATTAAGCCGTTACATTCATACAATCTAAATCATAATCAATATTATGATTTAGTTCTAAATTTTATTGTATTGTAATCAATTTCGGTTTAAATTTGAATATAATTATTAGGGAATAATAGGTGGAGTGGAAGAACATATTTAAGATTAGTGATCCAAATAAATATATCTATAATTTTTACTGACATTAACTAAGTAAAAGTATCTTTTATTTTTTATCTATAATTTTTACGTTCCCAATATGGAATAATTTTTTTTTAAGTAAATATTTATTTTTAGAACATTTTCAACATTTTGAAATTTTTAAATTCAAGTATATTATTTGTTTACTGTCGAGAACATTCAATTGTTTTAGCGCTTTGTTAATGTCAACTGTTTTAACGTTAGTTTTTAGATATTGTAATAATCGTAACGTTAAATTATAATAAACACAATATTAACTTTATAAACTTGTGATTATTACTTATTCTATCGTACTCTTGACCTACCTCAACAAACAAATGCAATGAACTCTCGTACTCCCGACCCGCCCTAGCAAATTATACGTTGAGGTAGGTCAAGAGTACGCTGGAGTTTAAGCGGAAAAATAGGCGCTAGGTTAACGCATAGTTTATTGTCGTAGGTCAAGAGTACGTTCGGTTAAATAAATCAAAAAGAAAGACAGCTTAAATTATTAAAATTTTTACCAAAAACAATTGAAAATAATTTGAAAATTTCTGAATTCAAATAGTTGATTCAAAAACAATTGAAGTTCGAATTTTAGATTTTAACTTGATTTAAATAAATTTGATTGTAGGAATCTTTTGGTGTAAGAATTTTCATAATCTGATGATTATTTTGGAAGTTGTCGTGGAAAAATTGAAAAACAATTGAAATTCGAATTTTATATTTTTACTCCATTTAAATAAATTTGACTGTAGGAATCGATTGGAGCAAGAATTTCTCTAATCTGATAATTATTTTGAAAGTTATTGTGAAAAAACTGAAAAACAATTGAAGTTCGAATTTTAGATTTTTACTTGATTTTAATAAATTTGATTGTAGGAATCCATTGGTGCAAAAATTTTCATAATCTGATGATTATTTTAGAAGTTATCGTGGAAAAACTGAAAAACAATTGAAATTCGAATTTTATATTTTTGCTTATATTAAGTAAGAATAAAGAAAACATTTTTACTTTTTTATATGTATATTTTTTTATGTAGTCGAAACTAGCCACTGAAAATAAAACTTAAAGTGGTATAAAAAAGTAAAAGTGTTTTCTTTATTCTTAATATTGAAATGTACCACCAAGTGAACGCCATTAAGATCCAAGTAATAAATTAAGTAAATTTGGTTGTAGGAATCCATTGATGTAAGAATTTCCATAATCAGATGATTGTTTTGGAAGTTATCGCGGAAAAATTGAAAAACAATAGAAGTTCGAATTTTAGATTTTTACTTGATAAAAAAAATTGATTGTAGGAATCGATTGGTGCAAATATTTTTATAATCTGATGATTATTTTGGAAGTTATCGTGGGAAAACTGAAAAACAATTGAAGTTCGAATTTTATATTTTTTACTTCATTTAAATAAATTTGATTGTAGGAATCCATTAGAGTAAGAATTTCTCTAATCTGATAATTATTTCGGAAGATATCGTAGAAAAATGAAAAACAATTGAAGTTCGAATTTTAGATTTTAACTTGATTTAATTAAATTTGATTGTAGGAATCTTTTTGTGCAAGAATTTCCATAATCTGATGATTATTTTGGAAGTTATCGTGAAAAAACTGTAAAACAATTGAAATTCGAATTTTTGATTTTTATTTGAATTAAGTAAATTTGATTGTAGGAATCCATTGGAGCAAGAATTTCTCTAATCGGATAATTATTTCTGAAGATATCGTGGAAAAATAAAAAACAATTGAAGTTCGAATTTTAGATTTTAACTTGATTTAATTAAATTTGATTGTAGGAATTCATTTGTGTAAGAATTTCCATAATCTGGTAATTATTTTGGAAGTTATCGTGGAAAAACTGAAAAACAATTGAAATTCGAATTTTATTTTTTTACTCCATTTAAATAAATTTGACTGTAGGAATCCATTTCAGCAAGAATTTCTCGAATCGGATAATTATTTCGGAAGATATCGTGGAAAAACTGAAAAACAATTGAAATTCGAATTTCAAATTTTTACTTGATTTAAATAAATTTGATTGTAGGAATCCATTGGTGCAAGAATTTTCATAATCTGATGATTATTTTGGAAGTTATCGCGGAAAAACTGAAAAACAATTGAAGGTCGAATTTTATATTTTTACTCCATTTAAATAAATTTGACTGTAGGAATCCATTGGAGCAAGAATTTCTCTAATCTGATGATTATTTTGGAAGTTATCGTGGAAAACTAAAAACAATTGAAGTTCGAATATTAGATTTTAACTTGATTTAAATAAATTTGATTTTAGGAATCCATTGGTGCAAGAATTTTCATAATCTGATCATGATTTTGGAAGTTATCATGGAAAAACTGAAAACCAATTGAAGTTGTAAAACAAATGCGGGCAGCAGAGTTTGAGTATTATGAGTTTTGTATATGTAGGGTGGGTGGGTGGCCACTATCACACCCTCCAATCATTTTAACATTAGCAAGGGTTTGATTGAATTAATTGATAACATTTATTAAAATTTACTTTGTAATTGATAACGTTTATGTTAAAAACATTCACGATAAACCCTTGTTTATGTTAAATTGATTGGAAGGTGGGATAGTGGCCACCCACCCACCCTACATATATATTTTAACTTTAATTAAAACAGTGTTTTTGAAGACGAGCTTTTTTACCAGTGTAGATGTTTTATTGTTATTGAAAATAAAATAAATAACAGATTTTCAACTACTTGAAAAAAATTATGAGCAACTTTTAAAGCATAATCTTTATAGATAACGCAGGGAAGGTATTATGATGGACACATTACCATTTTTAAATTTGAATGAATACCAAAAATATATAATCATCAACATGATTAGAAGTTAATTAAATTCTTGGTGTTGTTTTACAATTTTCGAAACCAAGAGTTTAATTAACCTTTAATTAATATAAAAATGTTTCAGGTTAAGTGAGAATTTAATTCATCGTGGGCAGAAATGGGGAGACCTATATCCAGCAGTGGCAAACGGCTGATTGATGATGATGCATTAATTCAAATTGAAAAATCATACATATATTTATTTGGATCACTAATCTTAAAGGTGTTCTTCCACTCAACTTATTATTCCATACAGCTGATAGTGATGATTAATCTTAATTTACAATTAAGTACTTTAATATTACTGTAAAATTTTTGTTATGTTATTATTAGAATTAGTGAAATGTGAATGAAGTAATCAAACGTGTTAAAATTGGAAATCCAAACACGTTGCAAACACAATCCGTAATAATTATTAATAATTAATTGATTCAATCAAGCGGTGTGCCGAGTGGAATCTACCAACGCTCCGCCCACGGGCGCTCGCCGTCAATTGACAGGTGCGCGGTGGTGCCAACCGAAACGACGAAATTCCCCGATCCAATTAAACGCGCCGCCGATAAATATCCTAAATGTCAAACGTCCGTTACGCAGTAGGCAGCGCCGGCATTTCGAAACGTAACAACAATTATATTCCACCGACTGTTTATTAGTTTTGCACTTGAGAGCATTGTTATTAAATTAACGAACGGGTGATATTTCCAATTATAGAATTGGTTATAAGGAAAGTGGACGTTCTGTTTGAAATTATCTGCATGGTCTACTTTGATTATTTTGATCTGAACAATTGAAATTGTTAATTGTTAATTGCAGATCATAGAAAAGTTATTAATATTCAATTTTGTTTTTGTTTGATCTGTATATATTTGTTATAAATTATTAATAATTGCTTTTTTAACAAATTAAATAATTAAATGATAGGATATAAATTTTATGTGACCATAAATTATTTCAATTAGGTTTTAATTTAATGAAGAATAGCTGATTGGAATTTAGGCCGAGGAACTGCGGATGATTTGGTACAATTAGTGCTGGTAATTAAAACGGTAGAAAAAGTAACCTATTCAATTAATTTTTCATCTACATGACAAAGCCACTGTGTGGTGAAACATTGTCGTAGAATAATAATGTGTCAATTTAGTTCCATTCATCTTCTGAATATTCCTTTTGCTCGACATTTGCAACAACAAGAAAAAGTTGACTTAGATAATGTCAACTTTTTTTCTCTCTCTTTTTTCTTGAAGAAGAACGGTTGATGAAGATTGATAGTTGATCGTTATTTGATGATTCTGTTCACCTTTAGACTCGGACGGGTTAAACTGTCTACCGAAAAAATCCATTACTCACCGCTCTGGCGTTCCTCTGTTTTTTTTTTAATCTGCCACCGAGCAACGGACAAAATGGTATCCGCCCTACCGTAACAATTTTCATTAAGAGTCGACCTCGTCGGCGCGAATACCTCTGTTTTAGCAAATTGGCACTGCCTCGACCCCAAGGATAACCGTAGATCCTTTGTTGGGAACAATAACAAAACAGCAAAAATAGAAAATAGATCGATTTTTATTTTGGTCTAAAAATCAACAAAATTTGTTCGGTTTCTAAAGAATTACACTTGTTATATATTTTATTATTATTTATTATAATTTGGAATTGAAGAAAAGATTATAATAAACTACTATACAATGAAACCAAAATATTGGTCAATTGAACATCTCAAAAAAAAAATAATTGTTGGTGATAATTTATATAAACTAGAAATATAATTTATTGAACAATTCTGATAAGATACATTGTTCATAGTTTTGAGATATAGTTGAAAAGTTTTTTGTAAATCTGTAGACATCTTTAAGAAAAATATTTGCAAAATTTATGAAGAATAAAAGTAAATACTAACTGATTTAAAATTGTATAAGTATTATAAGTCAGTATTAATTCATTTTGCTAAGGTACACCATTCAGTGAAATCATATTTCTTCATTTTTAGCTTAGCTATCATATTGACAGGCGGCTTGGTACAGAGTTTACAATTTGCTTCAAAACCTTTGGCTCTAAATTTATCTTGTTTACAGCCGGTTTATGTTGCCGCTTATGCTGAGGTTCGTCACAAAAACCACCAATATTAGAATTATCATTACTACTTCATGTTAAAGTGTGTCCTTTCCAGATATATGTGCAGCAGGACGCGAGAGTGTTTCCTTTCCTTATCCTTCTATTGAGCTTTTGCAGTAGCGAGCTGCACTTTCATCTCTTTTCCTTAGCCTGTATTTGAGCCAAAGACTTGACCTGGCTCATCTTCATAAGATATGTAGGCTGGATGGTTTCTCAAGAGATGTCTCCTTCTGCAAATACTTCTATTATATTACGGCCACCTATTCCGCTTTCCACTCCCTTTCTAGCGTCTAGATTTCTGCTAGACTCAGTTCCTGATTGCTGATCGATTGACTCCAATGAGCTGCACGTGTATACTTATATGGTTGTTAATGACAGCCTGTCTGGCTAATTCCATTTGCTTCTTTTGTTACTTTTCACGTTTTTTTGTTGCCAATATTTTCTTTTCTTGTTATTTCAATTTTTTCAGAACCTTTGCCTTTCTTTGCTCCTGAAACCTTCTTTTTGTGCTAATTATTTCAACCTCTTTTCTTTAGACACCTTCGAAGTCTTCTCTAGTTCACGCTTTAACCTCTCTTTCTCCCTCTTTTATTATATTAGCAATGTATGGAATATAGAAGAAATTGCGAAAAATTCTAAAGTTTTGAAAGAAACTTCCCCAAAAATGTATGGGTAAGTATATGCAGTGTGATTTATAGAAAATCCCGAAACACGTCAAATTTAAATTATAAATTGACATTCCCCAAGGTGAAAATATGATCCCTACCTTCAACCCCTTTTAAGTGACAGTTACAACCCCTAATTTTTTAAATGGGAAGTATGGGCTTGTGATATATCGTTTCAAAGGTCTCTTCCTTCTCTATTCTAAAAATGCTATTGTTTTCAATTTTATTTTGTTAGGATTCAAGCAAGAAATAGTGGAAAATTCTTGAAAAGAAGGACGCAAAGATTTTTGCAAAACTTAAGATACTTCGAGGAAAAGTGTTTAAATTGTTTTTTGGACAACTCTTATAAATTCATACAAGAAATGTTAATAACTTCTATAAATCAGAAAGCCAGAAAGATTAATGGATAATTCTGGTAAGATGCATTGCAAATTCTCGGACAATAGATTAAAAGTTTTTTCGAAAACTGTATACATCTCAGTGAATGTTTCTCCTCTTATATTCTATTATATTATCCTCTCCTCACGTTGGTGTTTCTAGCAATTTCTTTTTGTAATAATTTTTAGAATAGTTTCTGACTATTTTTGCTGCCTTTTTCTACCACTTTGGCATTTTTTCTTAATTCCCTTTTTACTTTTCCTATATAGAATATATATATTCGTGAAAATTTTTTAGTTACATTTTTGATTCTTTACAAATCCAAAGAATCCAAAACTGAGCAAATTACTAAGAATAGCTTTTTTGCGCAAACCTCATAGTTTTCGAGAACAATACAGGGAAAGTACTATGATAGCCACATCACCATTTTTTGTTTTAGATTATCAAAATTTGCAATAACTATCTTCAAATATTTTACTTTTTCTTACTGAATCTGATCTTAATTTTACACCTATTTTCTTTCAAATTAAATAATAATCTTTCTTCGTATAACCTTTCTCAATTGCTTTACTTCATCTTATTGTAGTATTTTAGCATTTAATCTTCAAGAGTTGTAGAATTTTAGAACAACTTCTCATCTATTCGTACAACATTTTTTTTGCCTTACCTCAAAATAATTGTATAATGAGGTTCAACATCTTATGAAATTAATAAATCACTGTGCTAGTTATGATGTGTTTGTTTCATACGAACGAATCCGATATATCATAAACAAATTGCAAAACATCGGACGATAGTCATTACCGGCCAACTCGATCAATTAAAATCTGATTGGCATTCCCCAATTACGCACAACACAATTAACTAAGCGCATTGCATCACCACACCAATTAAAATAATTAATTGGAATCACCTCAATTCACCGCGTCCTTATCTCCATCGGCGATTCCTCAAATCTATTACCAAACAATTGCTAACAGTAGTACCAACGGTACAATATTAATTGCCATCCTGCACTTTCCTAATACGAGAACGCCGCCGTCGGCCTTCGTATGGGAAATAATAATAAACTGTAGCACGTATAAAAAAAAAAAATTAAACGGAAATCACCGCCCACCTGTCGATGTCAAAAATCACGGGCGGAAACGTCGGAACTCAAATTACGGTCCTACCGGTGCTTTTGCATATTCATAAGTCACCGTTTAATTAATGGTTCCTTTACGTTTTACAATCATTTGTTACCGTTGACAGCTTGACAGATTTTCAATGTTGCAATCTCAATTTTGGCCTTATATGGTTGGTATGTGTATACATTGATTATCGATTGTAAATCAATGGTTATTTATTAAAGGAGATTGTCAATTATGTACTTCCTCAATTTTTTTTTTTAAATTGTAATCCGAAACGTATGAACAGTGTCTTGATCGACGAGGTATCGTTTTAAATATAAGGAGTTTTGGCTGTAAAAGACAATGTCATCATGTAGATGTAAAATGATTTATTGAGAATAAGGCTTAAAATATCATCTTTTAACCTTGCTCTAGGAGATTTATGTAAGTTGATGCTGACCATATGTAAGTAGTGGACTACCATATGGTAATGTATAAAAATATCGTATTTTTTTAAATTTAAAAAAATCATGATGATGGTTATATAATAATTCATGATATAAACAATTAAATAAAATCATTTTATTTCTGTTTTTTTAATGATTGGAAAAGTTGGGCAAGAATCCAATCAATTAATTAATCATTGAAGTCAGGAAGAATAAAAATAGTGAATGAAAATTAATACATTTTATCTTCTGTTAAGATCTCTCTTTGCGATTTATCTTTCGAGGAAATAATTTGCTCCGATTTGCAGAGACTATCCAACCGATCCATCAAAAATTGAATTAAAAAAATAATAATAAAGCGACTTTCCCCCGCGGTCCAGTTTATTTACAAGAAATCTTCTGTTCCACTGGATCGGAAAATTGGATGGAGTAGCTGATGAAAAAGAGCAGATAATGGACAATGGGTGTACCCCGGTACCACCAATGAACCACCGACTTTCTCCTCGGCAGATTTTTCGATACACAGTCTTCGACGAAACCAATTACATCTGGGTGTAATAACAGTTTTCCATTTATGGCGTTTACACGGCGTCAAACGTGTCGATGGGAAAATAACTTATAATAAAATATTTAAATCAAATATGGCCGCCGGTGACTGACTGGCGCCAACGATTCCTCAGAAAATTTCAATTTTACGTAATCTTCTTTATTTCACTGACAATTAGAAAACTGCCAACAATTAATAATTAACTTTTTAAAGGTGAAACCGAAGTTTTAGATACATTTTTAAATAAATTACTCTATAAACTCAACTTTTGACATACGAGGAGACTCTTATAAATAACCGGAATTATAATACTACGCGTTATGTAGTTGTATTACCAAGTTGCACCGACAGAGGGCTGTTGTTGTAGTTCTTATTACAAACAGCATGAGTTTCTGAAGCCACTGTGTGGCCAAATATGTTGCAGTGTCCAACAATAAATATGAAACCCTCCCAACTGTGTTGTTTTGTTTCAATAACTTACTTATTTATGTATTTGATTATCTACCTCTCTGACCTATGTAAGACTATGTCAATAACATCAATAAACATTATGAATTATGAATTATAAGGCTGTGAAATTGTTTTTTACTTGGTAAAAATGCAGTGTGATGATACAAAACATGTGCTTATAAATCTCAAGTTAGTTTGATTGGTTTAAAAAGAAATAAATAGCTATAGTTTTTTAATGGCAGCTCCAAACGATGACAAATTCTGTAATCTAATCAACAAGAATTGTCCTGAAACACAATTCAGTACATTTGGTTATTGGTGGTAGTTAATAAGAAAGTATAGAACGGAACAATTCTATTGTTAATGTTTATTTTTCCTTTTGGAAATAATTTTGTTGAAACGATTTGCATCGATAATTGTATTCTAGCTTATACACATACAAGAAAACACCTGGACACACTTTCTCGGAAGAGAGCGTGGGCCCTTTGTGTTCGCGGATCGCGCAGGATTGCAAACGAAAAAAAAAAAAAATATTGGCGGCTAGTTGTGGGTGCCTTCTCGGCGACTTCATCGTTATTCATAAGTGGGCCGGGATTTTTGCGCCGCGGTCCTTTCCCATCCAGACTGACGGTCGCTGTCTCCTTTGCCTCTGTTCTCCATGGGCGTGTGTGGGCACGTGCATTCGCTTTCCAATTAATGGAAAGAACCCCGGCAAAAATGTTGACCTCAAGTCACCTCCATAAAGCACGTCGTGTACAATGTCTTCAGTTCGATTAAAGTTTTGCGCAGGCTTATTTTCATTGTTTACCGACCATATCACCTTTATACGATGAAATGAATAAAAATACAATATTTACTATTGAAAGAATTAAATTACCTTTAAAACTTCTTATAGAGTAACTTCCTCAAAAATATAGTAATGGATTTGATCAAAATTTTTAGACTATCTTTAGAATTTTGAAGGTTTGTGATCAAAATCATTCAAGCAGAAGATTATCAAAATTGTCAAAATCAAAACTCTCTAGAATTATAAAAGATAGTAAAGTTTCTTTGGGAACTACTAAAAAAATAAACACAAAAAATCGAGAAAATCTTCGAATAAGTTTAGATAAACTTTGCAAAACAAACATTTTGATTTACTCTTAAAATTTATGTTCTTCAGCATTCAGATTAACATTTTTCCTGGTGTAGATGTTGCAGAGTGTCGTAAAAAAATCAGAGGTCTGTGAAACACTCAATCTCCTAATTCGACAACAAAACGTTCTTTCTCAAGGAAAGTCGTGTATGGCATTAATTAATTAAGTTTTTCGGGGAATTCGAGATAAATATTTTTGATAAATCAAGGAAAACTGCAGTCGTGTTGTACATTATCGAAAAGCTCTCAGAGATGAAATTTCTTTAACAAGTAGTTGTAAAGAATCCAAAATTGAGCAATATATTAAGAATAGCCGTTTTGCGTAAACCTCATAGTTTTCAAAAAAATGTAAGTGAAGTACTATGATGGCCACATCACCATTTATTTATGTTTCTTTACATTTTACAACTTTTAATTAAAACCCTCGCTTATGTTTTAGTAATTGGAGGGTGGGATAGAGGCCACCCACCCACCCTACATATACATAACTTCAAATACTAATCGTTGTTAATTTTGCTGCTTACAAAACAATAAAACCTTGTATGAAATTTAAGTTTAAATATAAATGATCTTCTTATCTAATTTAGATTTAAAGTTTGCCCACCAAAATTTTGAATTTGAATTTCTTTTTTATTCCAAAAGTTTTGTAATTAATTTTATTCTAAACCGTGAGACTATCAGTAATTGAAATTTATATATATATGTAGGGTGGGTGGGTGGCCTCTATTCCATCCTCCAATCAGTAAAACATCACCAAAGATTCTTTGAAAAATTTGTTTGAATAAATCTCTAAAAATTGCAATTAATTTGTGTTTATTTATAATTTACAAATTTTTATTAAAACCCTCGCTTATGTTGTACTGATTGGAGGGTGGGATAGAGGCCACCCACCCACCCTACATATACATGATAACTTTAAATACTAATCGTTGATGATTTTGCTGCTAAATTTATTAAAACCCTTTTGAAATAAAAAAAAACATAATTCAAATTTAAGTTGAAACATAAATGGCTTTCTATAGCTAATCTTATCTAATTTAGATTTAAAGTCTGCCCACCCATCATGTGTCAAATTTTTACTAATTTACTCACTCAAAAATTTCACCTTTTGAATTTTTTTCATTCCAAAAGTATTGTAAAATTGTAAAAGTATTTTATTCCAAACTGCGAGACTATCAGTAATTGAAATTTACAAGTATATGTAGGGTGGGTGGGTGGCCTATATTTCACAATCAAATCAGTAAAACATCATCAACAATTATTTGAAAAATTTTGAATAAATCTCTAAAAATTGTAGTTATTTTGTGTTTGTTTACATTTTACAACTTTTAACTAAAACCCTCACTTATATTTTACTGATTGGAGGGTGGGATAGAGGCCACCCACCCACCCTACATTTACATAATAACTTTAATTGCTAATCGTTGATGATTCTGCTGCTACAAATAACCAAACCCTTTATGTAATAAAAAATAAAATAAAATCAAAATTTAAATATAAATGGCTTTCTATAGCTAAGCTTATTTAATTTAGATTTAAAGTCTGCCCACCCATCATGTTTCAAATTTTTACTAATTTACTCACTCAAAAATTTTACCTTTTGAATTTCTTTTGTTTTCTAAAAGTTTTGTAATTAATTTTATGCCAAACCGCGAGACTATCAGTAATTGAAATTTATTTGTATATGTAGGGTGGGTGGGTGGCCTCTATCCCACAATCAAATCAGTAAAACATCATCAAAAATTATTTGAAAAATTTTGAATTAATCTCTAAAAATTGTAGTTATTTTATGTTTGTTTACATTTTACAATTTTTAACTAAAATCCTCGTTTATGTTTTACTGATTGGAGGGTGGGATAGAGGCCACCCACCCACCCTGCATATACATGATAACTTTAAATACTAATGGTTGATAATTTTGCTGCTAAAAATAATCAAACTTTACTTAATAAAAAATAAAACAAAATCAAAATTTAAATATAAATGGCTTTCTATAGCTAAGCTTATCTAATTTAGATTTAAAGTGTGCCCACCCATCATGCGTCAAATTTTTACTAATTTACTCACTCAAAAATTTTACCTTTTGAATTTCTTTTTTTTTCTAAAAGTTTTGTAATTAATTTTATGCCAAACCGCGAGACTATCAGTAATTGAAATTTATTTGTATATGTAGGGTGGGTGGGTGGCCTCTATCCCACAATCAAATCAGTAAAACATCATCAAAAATTATTTGAAAAATTTTGAATTAATCTCTAAAAATTGTAGTTATTTTATGTTTGTTTACATTTTACAATTTTTAACTAAAATCCTCGTTATGTTTTACTGATTGGAGGGTGGGATAGAGGCCACCCACCCACCCTACATATACATGATAACTTTAAATACTAATCGTTGATGATTTTGCTGCTAAAAATATTAAAACCCTTTTGTAATAAAAAAAAAACATAATTCAAATTTAAGTTGAAATATAAATGGCTTTCTATAGCCAATCTTATTTAATTTAGATTTAAGTCTGTCCACCCATCATGTGTCAAATTTTTACTAATTTACTCACTCAAAAATTTTACCTTTTGAATTTCTTTTTTATTCCAAAAGTTTTGTAATTAATTTTATTCCAAACCTCAAGACTGTTAGTAATTGAAATTTATATGTATATGTAGGGTGGGTGGGTGGCCTCTATCTCACATTCAAATCAGTAAAACATCATCAAAAATTATTTGAAAAATTTTGAATAAATCTCTAAAAATTGTAGTTATTTTGTGTTTGTTTACATTTTACAATTTTTAGCTAAAATCCTTGCTTATGTTTTACTGATTGGAGGGTGGGATAAAGGCCACCCACCCACCCTACATATACATGATAACTTTAAATACTAATCGTTGATGATTTTGCTGCTAAAAATATTAAAAGCCTTTATGTAATAAAAAATAAAACATCATTTAAATTTGAGTTGAAATATAAATGGCTTTCTATAGCGAATCTTATCTAATTTTGATTTAAAGTCTGCCCACCCATCATGCCTCAAATTTTTACTAATTTATTCAGTCAAAAATTTTACCTTTTGATTTTTTTTCTATTCCAAAAGTTTTATAATTAATTTTATTCCAAACCTCAAGACTATCAGTAATTGAAATTTACAAGTGTATGTAGGGTGGGTGGGTGGCCTCTATCCCACCCTCCAATCAGTAAAATATCACCAAAGATTATTTGAAAAATTTGTTTGAAGAAATATTTAAAAATTGCAATTATTTTATGTTTGTTTACATTTTACAAGTTTTAATTAAAACCCTCGCTTATGTTTTACTAATTAGAGGGTGGGATAGAGGCCACCCACCCACCCTACATATACATGAGAACTTTAATTGCTAATCGTTGATGATTTTGCTGCTAAAAATATTAAAACCCTTTATGTAATAAAAAATAAGACATCATTTAAATTTGAGTTGAAATATAAATGGCTTTCTATAGCGAATCTTATCTAATTTTGATTTAAAGTCTGCCCACCCATCATGCCTCAAATTTTTACTAATTTATTCAGTCAAAAATTTTACCTTTTGATTTTTTTTTATTCCAAAAGTTTTGTAATTAATTTTATTCCAAACCTCAAGACTATCAGTAATTGAAATTTATAAGTATATGTAGGGTGGGTGGGTGGCCTCTATCCCACATTCAAATCAGTAAAACATCATCAAAAATTATTTGAAAAATTTTGAATAAATCTCTAAAAATTGCAGTTATTTTGTGTTTGTTTACATTTTACAATTTTTAGTTAAAACCCTCGCTTATGTTTTACTGATTGGAGGGTGGGATAGAGGTCACCCACCCACTCTACATATACATGATAACTTTAAATACTAATCGTTAATGATTTTGCTGTTAAAAATATTAAAACCCTTTATGTAATTAAAAATAAAACATAATTCAAATTTAAGTTGAAATATAAAAGGCTAGTTATCAGTTATCAGTTATCAGCAAACTTTAACAAACAAATGTTTGCAGAAAGTATTTCAAGGTGAAATAAACTGTGATCAATTAATTAAGCATCTAGAAACACCTTGAATATTTCAATTAATTGAAACTTGATTTGATTACAATTTTGAAATTAATCAATTGTTTAAAAATTAATTTCAATTATTATCAAATCTATATTATTTAATACTAAAATTTTATACTTATTGTATTATTCAGCTTTCTTTCATTGATGATCAATGCCACTAGCGCAGATTTCAATTTCAATTTCCCCAGAATGTGATTAACCTTCTGCGTATCGAATGATTCAGGTATTCGGTCGCCAATTAAAAAGAAAAACTTTACACTCGTTAGAATACCCAATTAAATTAATTCAAAATTTCACACGGTGACATTGATTCCTAAACGAATGTGCGGCGATAAAACCTGTTTTTATTTTTGGGTTTAAATTCCCCAGCGCATTTGGAAGAACCTGACCATATTTCTGACATTTGGAATTGCGCGATGTTGTGAAAATTTGAAATTATTAATAGTGAATCATGTGAAATTTCTCCAAATTATTTGTCACCCACAATATATATAGAGACACACAATCTGATTAAAATTAATTTTAATTTTAACGATAAAATAATTACATTATAAAATAAAGTAATCGTTTTTATATCTTGTTTTTGTTCCTCATTAATCACTTGATGAAATATTACGTTAATCAACTACTTACTATTAATTGTGTTTTCTTCTTCATTATATTTAAGATGTATAACAATTAAACATTCGATAAAATGATTGATCAAAATAAAATGGCATTTTTTTTCGAAAATTTTCGAAGGTACATAAAGGGTATACTTAAAATTATGACCCTCCTCATTACATTGGAACGTAGCAAGTGCAAAGAATAACAAAAACGATTCTAAAAATTCTATGTATTGTAGTATTGCAATAAAAATAACACTGTATATATATTCCATATTTAAGACTAATTTTGAAAGCACTTTACATTTAGCATTTTTGGCATTAATATAATTTTACGATTAAAACACTTGAAATGCTTCAACACATAAAATTTTAATTCCCAATTAAACAATTTTGTCGAACAGCATTAAACCTCACACATGAGTCACTAAAACCAGTCTCAATTATAATTTTTGAAAATAATCTCGTAAGCCGTTTAATACATGTAATTCTAGAAGAGGACGAAAAAAAAAAAAACAAACATTATCACGGTATTTCTGTACTTTGTACAACATTTCGTACACTGAGTCACCGAAGTAAACGCCGAAACTGGTTCCAGAAGTACTCACCTCGATTAAACGATTTTATTTTTTCGACTGCAAACTGTTTATCACGCGGAAAATAATTAAACAGGATTTAAATGTTACGTTATTTTCGATCACGGATTTTTTGCCGCATTTCATAATAATTTTAGATTGTATCGACGTGACGGATTACCTCGTCAATTTTACAGGACGGTGAACTCTCCGCTCGCGCTCAATTGAACACGACAAATGTTATGACCATCAGTGCTACTGGAATACAGTGTAATACACATTTCAACAATACTGAAATAATATTATTTGTACACACTAAGAACAACACGCAATTTTTATTTTTTTAAATTTTCTGTTAAAGCTATAAAGTTGATTGCTTAATATTTCTTCAACTTCTGAAATAAGTATTAAAACCATTTACTTCAATATCTCCTTGTTTTAAATATTGGATTTATAAGGCTTTTATTTGGTGAAATTTAATTATATAGGTGATAAATAAAACTCAATTAATCATCTGCCTGATGAAGCCACTAGTGAAAGAAATATTTACAAAAAAAATTAATATCCAGGTTATTAAACTAGAAGGAACTAAAACAAGGAGACTTTGCACAGTTTAATGTCGATGCACTGACAAAATCTCCTTGTTTTAGTTCCTTCTAGTTTAACAATCTGGATATTATTTTTTTTTGTAAATATTTCTTGGATGTGATTCGAGAAAAGTCATTATACCGGATCATACCCGACGTACAATGTGTCATTTAATTGTTTCACACTTTACGTGTGCTCTATAATTATTTTCTTTTAAGCGTAGGAAGTGAAACAACGAGATCGACCATCCACTCGAGACAGTCTCAGGTGGATGGTTTCGCTTTGTTTTCGTCTTCATTGTTTTACCGAAAATTGACCTTTGCGGGAATCCCGATGATGAGGCGGAAAACGCGTCTGCCGTTCTTTAACGATTTGTTTTGACAATATTGCACAATTTTTATAATCGTTACGTTACTTAAAAGAACGAGTTAATTCAATCATTTGCTAATTCTTCAATGTTGTCGGCATTTACATGGTGGTACATCAATTGCAGTTCAATGGTTTAAAAAGGGAATATTCTGAGATTTTTAAAGCTTCTTACTTCTTCTTCTATAGTGAAAATATCATATCATTTTTGCTTGCTGAGTAACAATCAGTAAAGAACCTATTAACATTCATAAAGTTAAATGAGTTTATCAAGTAACTCAAAGTAAAGCGTCTCTATTCTATTTCTAAAAGAAAAGTGATGCGCTTTTTAAAATATTCCAAGTACTTGTGTCGTATTTCGTTCTTTTCTTAGGTTCGAAAAATCATCTCGTGTTTAACTCCTAATTAATCAACGATTTTAACACTTTCTTTAACAAAATAGCAAGTACACTGTCGTCTAGTTCTTCAATTCAATTCAAAGTGTTTTTCACTTTTCAAAATAAAATCCCTTTTGATCAAACTGTTAACGGTGGAGGCTTCTACTTCGTTATAACATTGACTTTATTTAGTGACTATAGTTTCGACAATTTTAACTTGTCATAATGACAAGTTCACCACCATACTTTATCATTTCTGCATTAATTTTGTCTCCCCCAGGTGCTTTTCCATTTTTATATTTTCTAACTCTTTCAATTATTTCCTCCATTGTCGGTTGTTCTACCATATTAAAGTATTCTTCTGCTTCCTCGATTTCTTCTATTTGTGTAGTATTGTTTGTAGTTGTCAATAATTTTTTAGTGTTCTTCCCATAGAAGTTTATCTTTTTCTTCGTGTTCAACAATTCTTCCTTCCTTATTTTTCATTCCCAACGTTTTCATTTTGTTTTGTTTTCGTTCATTATTTATTTGTTTGTAAAACTTTTTAGAGTTATGGTTTTTGGTGTAAATACAGCATTCATAATTACAAAAAAATCAGGATATTGCTTAAATTAAAATACAAGGAAAACTGTACAGGAAAATTTAGATTTATCAAGTTTCTGTGGAAAACAATCAATAGTCGATAGCCTAAACGGACAGACTAACCATATTGTTTCATTACTTGTATTTCCATAAACTGTGTTTGTAAAAAAGTTTTCTAATAAAGATGTTATTCTCTCTCAATCAATACTTTCCACAGCACAGACTTAATAAATACAAGACCGGTAGCTTCTATTCTACTTTAAAAATATATAACCACCTTCCGGTGGAAATTAAAACTTTGAGTAGCTATAAACAGATGAAGAAACAACTTTATTTTGTATTATGTAACATAGAACCGTACTGCATGGCAGACTACTTTAGTTATAAGTTTGCTAATGAAATTCATATTAAATTTTTCTGTGACGTCTTACATATACATTGATATTTTTGTATGATTGTTTAATGTAAATCCCACCCTCTAATTAGTAAAACGGCATCAAAAATTATTTGAATAATTTGTATGAGTAAATCTCTAAAAATTGCAATTATTTTGGGTTTATTTATATTTTACAACTTTTAATTAAAACCCTGGCTTATGTTTTACTGATTAGAGGGTGGGATAGAGGCCACCCACCCACCCTACATGTACATATAAACTTTAAATACTATTCTTTGGTGATTTTGTTGCAAAAAGCAATAAACCTTGTACGTAATAAAATTAAAGCATAATCTAAAATGTAAATATAAATGACCTTCTACAGCTTATATTATTTAAGCTTGATTTAAAGCCTTTCCACGTATCATGTATATAATATTTATTATTATAAAGCACCCACCCTCTTTACATATACATTACAACTTTAAATACGAATCGTTGATGATTTTGCTGCTAAAAACAATAAAACACTTTATGTAATAAAACATAAAACAAAATCAAAATTTAAGTTTCAATATAAATGACTTAATATTGTCAATATTATCTAATTTATATTTAAAGTCTGCCCACCCGTCATGAGTAAAAATTCTACAAATGTACTCACTCAAAAATTTTACCATTTTAATTTCTTGTTTATTCAAAAAGTTTTGTAATTAATTTTATTGGAAGCCGCGAGACGATAAGGAACTAAAGTTTATAGGTAAATGTATGGTGGCCTCTAGCCCACTATCTAATCAGTAAAACATCATCAAAAATTATTTGAAAAATTTGTATGAATAAATCTCTAAAAATTGCAATTACTTTGTGTTTGTTTATTTTTTATGACTTTTAACTAAAACCCTTGCTTATGTTTTGGTGATTGGAGGGTGGGATAGAGGCCACCCACCCACCCTACATATACATGTTAAATACAAATACTAATTGTTGATGATTTTGCTGCAAAAAACAATAAAACCCTTTATGTTATAAAAAATAAAATAAAATCAAAATTTAAGTTTAAATATAAATGACTTTCTGTAGTTAATCTTATCTAATTTAGATTTAAAGTCTACCCACTCATCATGCATCACATTTTTACTAATTTACTCACTTAAAAATTTTACCTTTTTAATTTCTTTTTTATTCAAAAAATTTTGTAATTCAATTTTCTGGAAACCGCGAGACGATAAGGAATTAATGTTTATGTGTATATGTGGGGTGGGTGGGTGGCCTCTATCCCACCCTAAAAATTGCAATTGTGTTTATTTATATTTTACAACTTTTAATTAAAACCCTCGCTTATGATTTACTGATAAGAGGGTAGGATAGAGGCCACCCACCCACCCTACATATATATGATGATTTTGCTGCTAAAATCATTAAAAACCTTTATGTGTTAACAATTTAAACAAAATCAAAATTTAACTTTAAATATAAATGACTTTCTACAGCTAATCTTATCTAATTTAGATTTAAAGCCTGCCCACCCATCATGCATCAAAATATTTCTAATTTACTGGCTCAAAAATTTGACCGTTTTAATTTCTTTTTTATTCAATAAGTTTTGTAATTATTAATTCTAATTATTTGTTATATAATTTTATGTAACTCCAATATTTTATTAAAAATTGGGAAAAAAATGTAAACATTTTCAAATTCTATGTTTTTTTTCTCAAAACTTTTTTATGAAAAATATGTTTTAATAAAATTTGTTCAGTTTCTCATTCACTTTAGCTTTTGTTTGAAAAGTCTTTTAATATTTTTCATATTAAAGAAAATATCATAAAAAAGCAAAAAACGGCCTCGAGTAAAAACTCACCGGTTTATGAATGTTCACCAAAAGCTTTTAAGTTCCAGTTTTTAACGATTAAATCTTAAGTTTAAAGTTTCATCTCAATAGGATCATTCGTTTTTAAGATACAGTGCCCACCGACACACAGACACATTTTTTTCCAGAAATCAGTGGAATGGACCCCAAAACAGATATTATCGCCTAAAATTTAAAAAAAAATCACGAAAACAATACTTCCACTATATATACTACGTATACCTATAGGGAAAGTAATTAAGTATTGACTGATTGATTGGGCTTCTTTTAAAACATTAATATGAGTTGAATCCATAAAAGATTGAAAATTAAATGGTATCGTTAGATGTTTTTAATAAATGCTTGTTAAACAACTAATGGTCGGAGATCCTATTATTTTTAATAGGTGTTCCCAGCCATTATCCCTTAATTAATTAATTCTAAGGGAAGTTCAATAGATTCAGCTAAAAGTATTCCGCAAGGAGTCGACACACAGATACGCAACGCCTTATACTGAACTCTATCCAGGATTTTAAGATGAGTCCTCGCTGCCTGACCATAAAATATTCTACCATAGTCAATTATTGAATGAATATTTGGCCGAAAAAACAGTATTGAACATTTTATATCACATCCCCATTTGGTTTTAGATTCGGTCTTAATTACATTTAGACCTTTTGAACACTTGTTTTGTACATATGTGTCTTCCAAAGTATTTTTTTGTCCAAGACAACGCCAAGCTACTTAAGTGTATTAACAATGGGAATATTGCCATTTTCAAATAGGACATAATCCGGTAAGACTCTTTATGCCTGCTAAATATCATTACCGCCGATTTGCTCAGAGATAGTTTTAAACCGTTAACATCTGACCAAGTACTCACCTTATCTACAACACTAGCCACCACATCTATTGCTTCCATTGCGTTAATGCTATCGAAGTGAAAACAGAAATCATCAGCGAACTGTACCACCTTTACCTGGCGTATATCTAATTGATGAAGATCATGAGTATAAATGTCAAATAAAATTGGTGTAAGCACCGATCCTTGCATTAAGTCCATGGAAGTCTCCCAAGGCCTGTTCACGGTGGACGCGGAAGACGTCCTGGTGACGGACTGTCAAGGGAGTAGCACCGGCGGTACTTTCTGGAACCAACACGCACTGGAGGCGGCACAGGGGTCCCTGGCGAGGCTCACCATCGATTAGCAGCCGCAGGCTTCGATTAAACAGTTTCCCTTCGGTGATACTTGCTTGAGCTTCCACGCCACGTCAACGTATGGGCACCGGCTAGCTGTGAAACAGAGTAAAAGAACAAGAGAGAGTGCGTAAATTAAAACATGGGGCCGGAGAAGAAGAAAATATATTACAAAAGACAGAGACAGAAAATAGACATAGAACAATTTACAATATATACAAGAGCAAGAGGCTTGAATCGGCAAAGCCGACCAGGCTGACCACCGCTGCTGATGGCAGACGACTGGTAAAGAGCGATGGCCGGAGCCTGGTTTTATATGGTGGTCTTCGGTGACGCGGCTTTGTTTCGGTCACGTAGGCCCCGCAATTCCGGGAACAGCTAATGATCCTCTTCGCCGAAAAAGGGCCCGTCCTATTGTTCGGCACTGGCAGCTGCACATTCTGGAAAATTATCTCGTTTGGATTATTTCAATAATGCGGAATTTATGCAAATTATTATTAGGAGCAATGGGTAGCTCGTAAAATGGATTAAAATATAATTACGCATTTGTTACGACGTTCAGGTAAACTGAACGCCGGTAACAGGCCCAAGTAATTAATTGTTGTTCCTAATATAGATTTTCCGATTTAGATATATACGAATTATATTATTAGATACTTTTCCCTGATAAACCAATTGCTATCAGTTTATCTCTAAGAATGTGCAGATTGACAGAATCATAGGCTTTGCTGAAATCAACAAAGAATACAACTTGGTATTTATTGACTGAGAATGAACTTTAGATATTTGCAATCAGGTAAGTTAGAGTTTCTATCGTACCTCTCCAATTTCTGAATCCATAGACACTCCACATCCACCAATCGTTAAAAATTTCCAAAATATAATTTACACCCTCTTCAGACAACTGATTTAACATATTGTAGGTAATTTTATTAAAACCAGGAGAGGTATTCTTAGAGCGTTTTAATGATATATTAAACTTGCTTTTTGTGAAAGGCTTTTATGTTTAGGGCTAACGAATTTTCTGCTTTTGCTATTATTTTATTAGAAATTACCAATTTCCGACCGATTGAAAATATTTTTCATGAATTTCCAGATATATTATACTATTTATACTAGAACAATCCAATCCATGAAAGTTTATTAGAATAGCTTTCTCTTTTAGTTTACGTTTGGTAGTTGCAACAATTTTTTTATAGTTAAGAAAATTACTATAACACGGATTCCTTTTGTATTTACTAGACTATTTTGTCTATTTTTGATTAGATTATGACATTCCTTATCCCACCATATTGTTAGGATCCTTTTACCACGACCCTTACATTTGGGAGCCATACTAGAATCCGCAGCTTTAGAGATTACCGTAACAAAGGTATTAATATTGGGGGCGCATGGTAACCCTTTTATTTCTGAGTCAACTAATTTTCGAAATTCCACCCAATCCGCTCTTTTTTGACACCACCCTTGTCCAACAGGGACACCATTATTAATCCGACTTGACTTATGCCAGGATAATTCAATTGCTATAGAAAAATGGTCTGATCCCAACGTATCATTGTAGACACTATAAAAGCTACTAAGGGCAAGATTGGCAGCAACTACCGCCAAGTCCAATATTGAATTACAACCATTCTATTCCATCTCATTCTAGTGAGATCCTCTGTGTTGATCACACAATAATTGCAATCGTCTTGAAAGTCTATAAACTTCGCGCTTTTCCTATCCGTCGTTATAGAGCCCCAGTTTGCTTGATGATAATTAAAGTCCCCGTAGATGATCGAGTTAGTGGGTAAGCTGTGGAAAAGGGATGTCCATTCTGTTTTATTTATTTTGATCATAGTTGGTCTGTATAGGGTAAACCGACTATATTGGAATTGCCATTAAGTAATTTAATTCCAAGAATTTCATTTTTTTAAATTCCATTACAAACAACAGACATAAGCTCATAGGCTATATGAGAGGAGAGTTATCTAAGAACTCCCCTATAACCATCCCTACAAACTTTTCTAATATAGGGATATCCCGGAATATTCAAAATTGATTCTGGTTTTAACCAAGTTTCGACTATTAAGGCCATGTCTATTTTATTATTACTTAGGAATTGAGACAAACTATTATTATTAGAAACAATAGAGCGAGTCTTCTACTGAACAATATTTAAACTATTGCTACTAACTGAACGTTTCACTTTATTACTAGAATTACTTAAATACATTGAGATTCTCAGTAATATTACTTACAAAATCCTTAATCCGAACCCCATTTTTAATAACGTTAACTGAATTACCAACTATATAATTAATTTCTTCAATATCTTTCAAAATATTTTCTTGAAATGCAATTAATTCATCCCTATAGGGATTAGGAATTGCGGATTTCTCTAATACCCGAGTTAAATTAAATCTCATCGGTGAATAGGTTGGTGATAAAGGTTTAAGTTTTTTATTGTTTTGAATGAGCACAGAAACCACAGTACTTTTCTGTAAATCATATTTTTTATTATAGGGAATTGAATCTTGTAAAGGTGGAAAAAGTGTAACATTTTCCAGAACAGAAAACCTATTATTGTAACTATTACAAGACTTGAGTTTGCTTGCATAAGACGAATCACTATGTATTTGCTCGGCTTCTTTAAATGCTACATTATATCTTGCCATGATTTCTTGTCTCTCTATACATCGGACAATTTCTAAAAGTAGAATTATAATCTGACACCTTACAAAAACTACATTTTTTTTTTCATTTGAACATTACTTCTCATGATTTCCAGAACATTGCCTACACCTTACATCACTTTGACATGCAGTTAAAACTTTGTAAAACTGGTTGAATAAATGTACTAACTTCAAATCGACAGCTATAAATATAAATATGGGAAGGTAAAATATTCCTCTTAAATGTAACAATAACTGCCTCTCTTTTGGCCAAACTAACAGATCCATCAGTGTTTTTGAATCGTCGCATTATATGTTTTAACTCGACCACAGGAATTTCACTCACAACATCTTTACTTAGTGATTCCATATCTAAACTAGTATCTACTCCTCGCATTAGAGGAAGGGTCTCTCCACTGTGCCCTAAGCCACATACGCGTTTTTGTATTAATAATTGAATGTCCCACCACCTCATTGGCGGCATTACGATCCTTAAATTCTACCTTAATTGGCCTCTATCCCATCCTTCAATTCGAAAAATTTGTTTGAATAAATTTATTAAAATTTGCAATAAAGTTATGTTTATTTACGTTTTACAACTTTTAATTAAAACCCTTCCTTATGTTTTACTGATTGAAGGGTGGGTTAGGGGCTAATAAAGTTAATGAATCTAACTTTAAAGATTTTTTTTTCAACCAATTTTTTTCCAGTTTTGGTAACGTGTATGTAATTAACGCATGGAAATTTTGTACATCAAAAAATTTTCCTATTATCACGACCAACCCGTAAGCGATGATGTTGCAAGAAACGGTAAGGTCACGGCCTCTTCGCCGGTGGAGTGACCTCAGCGGAGGCACAGGACGGAAGGAAGAAGGAAGGCGGGGCCGCTGCCGCCGCTGCTGCTGCAGTTGCCGCTCGCACCGTCTTCCCTCCTTCCACCCCTTCGCGTCCTCTTCGTCGCTTCTCGTTCTTCATCTTCACCTTCGGACGGCGGAGCGGCCGGTGGTGTGGAGAGTTTAAACTCGGCCACGCTTCGACTCTCCGACGCATTTGACAGACTGTGCGCGATCAGACAGGTGCGAATAGCGTATGTACAGGTTAACTCGCGTTCGGCTAATTGTACATTACGGATTCGGTCACCCAGCCAGAAAATTTTATCATCACCGAAAAGAAAGGAAAAGTTGTTGTTGGTGTTTTTATTTGTTCTTATTGTTTTTTTCTTTTCCACTTGGATTGCGTTCGAATCTTCTTTTCGCGGGTAAGTACATACATTATAATAAAAATGTATTATTAAAATCCTTCACGTTGTAGAAAATTAACTAATAATTAGAATTTTTCTAATTATTACATACATTATTTATAATTTTGACATTATTGTTGAGAAACTGAGGTGTGTGTCTCTTTAAATAATGAAACAATAATATCTAACTTGTAGGTTATGGATAATTATGTTTATTTTTCATGGTGTGTCTGAATATGTTAAATATTTGATTGTCTTGCTTTAATTTAGGGAATGATATTTTTAGATCCTAAAAAATAAAAAGAATACGATTAGTAAAAATGATATCAAAATCTTTTGTAGGTAGATGATTTAAAAATATGTTATTATAACTATTATTACATTTTTTAACAATATTATCTGATTTTGAAATAAGACACATTTCAAAATCAGATAATATTCTATTTTCGTTTCATCAAGAGTGCATTGGGCAAAGTATTTACCGTATTTTTTTAACAAATTCTGAAATAACATTCTATGATAAACATTTGAAATCTGTTGTACTACAACTTGTTAGTCTATCCTGTTTTTTAGCCTATTAATATTTGCTTTTAGAACTTACCGTTACTTCAGTAGAACTGGTAGGTAGCTGTAGACATTGAACAACTTACCCTACATATATTTTTTTACATTAAGGGCAGTCAAATCCAATGGGTTGTAATTACTACCTTGTTACATAAAGGGTAGTAAAAGATCTACTAGAGAATTTTGGCTTTCTGTACGGTTAATTACATAGCTTAAATACAATTGACAATCTCTACAAGAAGATACATTCCTTGCATTGATTCTGCTCACGGACATGATTTCATTTCGGTACGGGAAATTATAAGTTGGTTATGTGTAGCTTAAAATAAAGTTCCTACAGCTCTCAAAGAAATCTTGCGTAGTTTAGGTTCTAATAACCAATGACAGCAATTGTTTTGATAGTTAAAGAGCATCCCCTGGCAGAAACTTCTGGATTTCATAGATGAACCAAGAGTACACAGGGAGTAAAACATTGAGAAATTTAATACAAGATTTTGAATTAAAGACTAGGTAAATACGTGTATGTAGGGTCGATCCTAAAAATTGTTTGTATTATTAACCAAAGTCTACGATGATGATTATTCTGCTATAAATCAAATATAATCATTATTATATTCATTAATATGTTTATACGGATGGTGATGTAGCATAAAAACGTTTAATTAAACATGTTTATAATTATAAGCGTGACTGGGTTTTCGGTATTTAGCTGATTAATTAATTCGCGTACACCTGACTTGATTGCATTATTTTTAATGACCTGCAATGATTTGGAGATGACGTAACCTTCCTCTATTCCTACTATAGGCATTTTATTTGTTGTAAGACAACCTTTTACTCGGTTACATAATTGTTGATCTAAAAATAGAGATGAATTCTACATAATAATAATAATAAAAATAGCCATCATAGTACTATCCCTATATATTTTTTTTCTCATGAGGTGGTGTCACTTAGCGTCCTTATATTATATTTTAAAATTACTTGTTATATGAATTTCATTTAACTAATATAGTTTATTAGCAATAGAAAAATAATGTCAAAATTATTAATTTTTCATATTTTTTTTCTCGCAAGTTAAAAACCTTATGAAAAACATGTTTTAATAAAAATTTGCCCAGTTTCTCATTCTCTTCAACTTTTGTTTGAAATCTTATGTCTTATTTTTCAAAATTACTCAAATTTCAAAATTTGAATAGATCTATTAAATTAATGTTTTATTTATTTATGTTCTACGACATGCAATTAAAACCCTGCTTATGTTTTACTGATTGTAGGGTGGGATAGAGGCCACCCACCCACCCTACATATACATATTAACTTTAATTACTGATCGCCTCGCGGTTTGCAATAACTTTAATAACAAAATTTGTAAAGTCCAGAAGAAAAGTTATTTGAAAGGTATTCTTACTGAAACCTTTCAATTTAGAAGAGGTATTCCGAAATGTTCAGAAAATGTAAGGCTAAAAGCTAAACATTTATAAAAAAACATTTTGGAAACTTTAGAATTAAAGTATTACAAATAAAATAAAATAAGCATGGCAGAGTATGAATCACGCTAAATAATATAGATTTGTAATATATTGTATTGTAGATTTAATTTTTATTTCTTCCATATTTCCTGTAATTTTGACGCTTTGCATTTTTGTTACTGTGTGATTTTTGCTTAACTGTATATATGTCATGTAGTGCCAATTATTGTAATAAAGAAAATTATTATTATTAACAATTTAGAATGTTTGTGTAATTTAGAAGCAAAATTCTCACAAAGAAAAATTGCTAGTGATACTAGAATTTGAAAACTATCTGTAAAACTACGAAAATAAAAATAAATCCGAAAAGATAATTGATGAAATATTGATTAATTCTCGTAAAGAAAAAGTATAGAATTACTTATGAACAATTATTAGAAGAAATCTGGAAAATAAATGGAAGAATATTCTAATAATCTGGAAAGGAATCGATTGAGGAAAATCATTACAATTGAGCAAATACATTACAAAAAAATCTAATATATTAAAATCCTTTAGTTCGTTGTAGAAAATAAAATAATAATTTAAATTATTACAAAAAAACTGATAATACAAAGCTACAATTTCTCAGAAAAAAGTATGTGGAAAATTCTAGATATGACGAAGAAATTTTCTAATGTGATAAAATTTTTCTGTAATATTTAGTAAACCCGAAAGTGAAACCCCAAGAAAACTCAGAGAATTAAAAATTAAAAATTCATTTCGATTTTAATAGAATAGAATTGTTTGGAAGAAAAATATCGAAAGGTTGTGGAAAAAAGTTCAAGAATCCTTAAAAATGAAATTCCCAAAAATTTTGATTAGATAATTCGGAAATGGTGATAAATGTTCGTAAAATCGGAAGATAGTTTTCTAAAAAATCCAGAAAAAAAGTTGTTTGAAGAGTATTACTGAAAGACTAATCTTACAATTTAGAAGGGATTTTTGGGAATATTCAGAAAATAAAAATTCAATTTCAATTCACTAATAAACAATTTTAGAAATTTATTGTATTTTAGAAATTTTTACCAAGTTCAAAATAGATAAGATAATTCAAAATATAATAAATTATCTAACAAGCCAAGAAAAATTGCTTAAAAATTCTAGAAATCCTCAAAATAACAATTAAAGATTGTTGAACCTCTAAAAAATTTAAAAAACATAAATGCTACAATATTTTTGGAATTCAAAAGAAAAACCAAATGTTTCTTTTAAAATCAAGAAAATTGCGTAGAATTCAATAGAAAAATTAGATATTTTTTAAAATAGAAATTGTACGATATCTAGAAATACTAGTATTCAACAAATAAAAAGAAGCCACTGAAATCAAAATCATTAAAATGGTGATGTGGGCATCATAACACTTTCCCAATTATTTTTGATGATGTTTTACTGATTGTAGGGTGGGATAGAGGCCACCCACCCACCCTACATATATAAAAACTTTAATTCTTTATCGTCTCGCGGTTTCCAATAAAATTAATTACAAAACTCTTGAATGAAAAAAAGTTCAAGAATCCCTAAAAATGAAATTCCCAAAAATTTTGATTAGATAATACGGAATTGGTGATAAATGTTCGTAAAATCGGAAAATAGTTTTCTAAAATTCCATTAAAAAAGTTGTTTGAAGAGTATTACTGAAAGGCAAATCTTACAATTTAGAAGAGTTTTTTGGGAATATTCAGAAAATAAAAATTCAATTTCAATTCACTATTAAAAATTTTAGAAATTTATTGTATTTTAGAAATTTCTACCAAGTTCAAAATAGATAAGATAATTCAAAATATAATAAATTATCTAACAAGCCAAGAAAAATTGCTTAAAAATTCTAGAAATCCTCAAAATAACAATGAAAGATTGTTGAACCTCTAAAAAAATTAAAAAAACATAAATGCTACAATATTTTTGGAATTCAAAAGAAAAACCAAATATCTCTTAAAGTCAAGAAAATTACGTAAAATTCAATAGAAAACTTAGTTTTTTTTTCACAAAAAGATAATATCTAGAAATTTGGAAGAAATACTCGTATTCAACAAATAAAAAAAAGCCACTGAAAACAAAATCATCAAAATTGTGATGTGGGCATCATAACACTTTCCCAGTTATTTTTGATGATGTTTTACTGATTGGAGGGTGGGATAGAGGCCACCCACCCACCCTACATATATAAAAACTTTAATTCTTTATCATCTCGCGGTTTCCAATAAAAATAATTACAAAACTCTTGAATGAACAGGAAATTCAAGAGGTAAAATTTTTGATTGAGTAAATTGGTAAAAATTTAATGCACGATGGGTGGGCAGACTTTAAATACAAATTAGATAAGATTAGCTATAGATAATCATCTATATTTAAATTCAAATTTTAATTTTGTTTTATTTTTATTACATAAAGTGTTTTTATTGTTTTTAGCAGTAAAATCAACAGCGATTAGCAATTATAGTTATCGTGTATATGTAGGGTGGGTGGGTGGCCTTTATCCCACCCTTCAATCAGTAAAACATAAGCGAGGGTTTTAATTGAAAGTTGTAAAATGTAAACAAACAAAAGAAATGGTGATGACGCCATCATAATACTTTTCTCATATTTTTCTCAAAATTTAAATTCAAATTCTTAATAATTTGTTTACTTTAGAATTCTCTACAATTATTTGTTATAAAATTTTCATCTAACTCCAATAGTTTAATAGCAATTGGCAAAAAATATCAAAATTTTCAATTTTTTTTTTTTCGAATGTTAAGAATTTTATGAGAAACATGTTTTAATATAACTTGTTCAGTTTTCGTTCCATTTAACCTTTGTTTGGAGAGTTTTGTAATATTTTTCATATTAAAAAGAATATTGAAAAAAAAACCCCATATTAAAAAGAATATTAAAAAAAATAAAAAACCAGCCTCGAGTAATTTTTGGAATTCGAGAAAAATTGGAGAACAGTTCTTACAAAATAAGAAAACAGTCTTACAAAATCGGTAAATAAATGCAGGAAAAAAAATTGCAAAAGTTAGAGAAAAATATTTTAAAATCTCTAACAAAAAGGATGAAAACAGTGATTTTGATAAGAAAAAAAAAAAATAAAGTGATAACTTCTGTAACAAAAAAATGTTTCTCGAAAATCTATAGAAAAGTTAAGGAAATATTCTGGGAATTAGAAAAATTTAGAACGGACATTCTGGAAAATTTAGAAAATGTAAAGCTAAAAACTATAAAACGATTAGAAAATTCTTTATTTCTTATATTACAGAAGAAATGATAAAACAAATTAGAACAGTTTACGAAAATTTATGCAATTTAAAAGAAAAATTCTTAGAAGTTAATAACAAAAGTAAAAATATATTAAAAAATGATAGGAAACTTTCTTAAAAACTGTAGAGATCTAGAAAGAAAATTAGTGTAGGATTGTTGAATTTTTTAAAAGTCTGAAAACAATTCTAAACGTTAAAAATAAAATTTAGAAAAGAAATATTTCAAAAAACCTAAAAGCAAAACATATTTAAATTATTAATAATATAAAATATTCTTATAAAATTAAAGAAATATTCATACGCAAAATTCTAAAATTACCAAAAATACATTCTTGAAAAATGCAAATGACAAAGCTAAAATTTGTGTGTTATTTGTCTTTAATTTCTCAAGAATTTTATATTTCAAGACAAATAACGCAAAAATTTTAGAAATCTGAAAAAAAAATTGGTAATAAATAATAAAATAATATAGAGGTATACTGTAATATTTATGTATGTTATTTGTATAACTTTTTGTAATTGATTATTAATTTACTATTGTAAAATATGTTGTATCAAGGGAAATTTCCCGTTAAATAAATTATTATTTTTATTATTAAACTTATGATTCTCATTAAATTAAAGAAAATTGTTGCAAAATGTTGCGTTGTTAAAAAAATGAGATGATATGAAGCAAAAAATGTATAGAGTTCTTTGTAAATGGTAGAAAAATTACTGAAAAACCTGAAACTAGAAAAATTGAAAACATGGTGTTAAATAAAAAATAAAAGAAAAATTTCTGTAATGTTCTAAAGATCAGAAAGATACATTTCTGAAAAATCCTAACGAAATTTGGAGTAAATTTTGAAGCATTTAAGAAACTCTGGAAAGGAAATCTTGCAATTTAAGAAATACATTCTTTAGATTTGGATAAAATAAAGAAAAATGTGTTAAAATGCTTGAAATCTGACATAAAAAGTTCCGGTAAAATAACAAATGGCAGAAAATTCACGAAGTAATTTATCTAGAAAAAATATCACAAGACGTTGTTGAAAACTATATTCAAAGCAAGAATTGTTATTATCTTTTCGAAATCTGAAAGAAAATATTATAGAAAAAGCAAATTGACAAAGTTTTTGAGACAGATATTTTCATGCCTGAAAACAATACTTCCCTTATATATTCTATAAAGGGAAAGTAAAAATATCTCAATTTAGCTTCAAATCATTGGACAAAAATCCGTTTATTTACTTTAGATTGCGTCTTCTAACTAATTGGTATTGATAGTAGATTTCTGTTTGAAGATAACATTGTAGAATATCCACAATAATGACTAGATTTTCACTGTGAAAACCTATTAAAAACAGGTTAATATAAATTAAAATAACAATTGTCCTATTAAGGATACTCGAGGAACACCTATATTATTGAAATACGTGAAAAAACTAAGATTATTTTTATTAGACAATAATATTTTACTTTTATTTAAATTCTGCTTAATAGAATGATCAAAATCGAAGGCCAAAAGAGGTTTTGTATTATACAACTATAAACACTTCATCTATATTAAAATGAATATATATTTTAGGTGTTGTTGATTTATTTTCAGTATCATAAGAGCAAACCACTTAATTATACGGAGTAAAAATTAGCACGCTTCAACATCATCGAATAAATATAGCAACGAGCGCGTTGAAATGTCAACGAGAAAAATCTGTAATTAATTAAGCCAGCCACCTAGTAATACCTGAATGCTAATTTGGGAAAAAAAATCGAACGTTCTTTCCGCTTTCTGCATACGAGACCGAAAACACACTTCTAAATGGCATTTTGACGAACGCCAAGGGCGCTAAACGTGGCGTCCGAAAAGTGCGGAAAAAATTGTTTCCTCATTACCAAAAATGGACTAATCGTTCGTAGAGATTAAGGACGCGAAATTGGCGTTCGGTATAAATAGCCGGCCTGTCATGTTTGTTCGTACGTGAAATGTTTATTAATTGATCGTATGTTTACTCCTTTCGTTCGTGTATGTATTTGTTATGATTAATTAATTCAGTAATAATTGTGTTGTGGAATATCGCAAATATTTCTTTTTTATTGGTGATTGTATGAGGGGATTAAACAACTTTAATAATTAAGAAAATTAACCTAATATTACTTAGTATTCTACAAATTTTCCAACCCTGTTTGAGTGGATAACCACTGTGACTGTTGTTGATTAGGAACAATAATTAATATATATTTTGTCCAAACAAAAACCATTTCTATCGTTAAAAATGAATATTACAGTTTTTTTTGTATTTTAAATATTCAAAAGGTATAATCTACAATATTATTTTCTAAATGTATAATAAATTATTTAACATCCACAATCAAAAGGCATTTTCTAAAGTTAAGCAACATGTCATTAAATGATGTATAACTTTTTCTAACAGATATTTCATCAATGCAATGAATTATTCACCATCAAGGACACATAATTTAAGACGTTTCAACAATTACGGGCCCAGTAATGATTAGCAAACATAAGCCACCATAAATACAAAAAAACGACTTCGACCTCAATCGCATAATCCCGTTTTTTCCATCCACTTCATTTTGATTTATGAATTACCCACATCTCTTCCTCGTGTCTGCCGGAGATTATTTAGATGGCATCATCATTGCTTCTACCATAAATGGGCGCTTAGACGCATTTAATCTCCTGAAGACGATTAATAATATCCAAGGACCGCGATCACTTCCTTTTGTCGTCGGAGACCTTCTTCAAATCGATTATTGCGGTTATTAAAAAAAAGGCAGCGATTAATATCAAACGTGGTGAGGACGTGCACACCTTATGGGGCTGTGACACTTTTAATGGGCTTTCGGCCAAGGACTGTAATAAATATGCACCGTTTAGTAATAACAATAATGAACGTTTCGTCGCCGCATGATTTATCTTGGGGCTCGGTCGAAATTAATTTCTTGAAAGGAGATTACGCTCCGGTAAGTAATTGTTGATTTATATACGGTGAGGATAATACAATTACCTTGGGATGGATTTGGATTAATAATTATACTTACGACTTTTTATATAATGAGAATTTTTAATAACTAAACAGGCGAAGTTGATGCTGCTCATCCACTTAACATGCTTTAGTGGTGAAATCGTCGATACCCGCAAAACACCAGAGTAAAATTTAATTTGTACTTGTTCCGACTATTTATTTATTAAAAATTATCATTATATGAAAAGGTGTAAGTATGATTAAATTCATACAATTTGATGTATTATAAATAATTCAATTGTAAATACCTAATTCCCGTTTAGTACCTAGTGTAAAGATCAAGGTGAAAGTCCATACGCACACACATATAAACTTAACATACAAATAACTCATCGGAATCTACAGTACTATGACACACTTATATGTTATTATTATGGTCGGATTTCGCAAAAGTCCGAAATTAACACCGAAACGCGAAAAATGGGGAATCTGGGCCGAGTGATGAAAGTAAAACGAGAGACGGCGTCGCCTGCCTCTCTGGCGCGTCTCTTCCTCGTTTCTCATTGTTTTAATTGTTCGGATTAGAAATCGGTAATTAGCTCTCGAGGATATCCTGGGGACTAATTGCGTGCCATCGGTGATCGGTTGCCAAATCGAGGAAAACACAAGTACGTGTGTGTGTGTATAGAGGGAGGATATTCAAAACGGCTAATTGCGTAGAAAGGATACGCCAGTGCAGACCTTAATTGCTTCGGTGACCCAGTTTTTCATTATGGGATCAATCACTACGATGTCGGAATCGCGAAGAGGAACATCAATCATAACTATCTTTTAATGTTTGAGACATTTATTCCTGAAATTTATTCGAAAAGTTGAGCACTTGTAGGCTTAACTAGTTTAGAAACTTTTCAAATTGGAAGAAGTAAAACTCTTGTTATGTTCCATTTCTTTATTTTAAGATAACTGACACGTGTTTCGGTCCTTACGGTTGATAATGATCAGTTAATACTGACCGGTACTTACGGATCATTATCAAAGTTAAAACTGACCGAAACACGTGTCAGTTATCTGAAAATAAAGAAATGGAACACAAGAGTTTTAGTTCTCTTAATTTGAAAATTTGATTCCATCCAAGCAGAACAAGTATCGATTATAATTTAGAAGTAACGAATAGTTTTTTTGCAAAAGCCAAAGATTAAATGTTTTTTTGTTACGTTTCGACCAAGCCACATTGATCTTCAGGTAACGGTTAATTCTCATTTATTTTCTTTCACTTTTATATGTTATCTAATAGCTGCCATTTTTCATCTATCGTCTATTGTCTTTTTCTCAATTGTCATTTAACCATTTGATAATTATTAGATACATTTTTATATTATTTTATTATCTGCCATCTATCAACTGAAACGCTATTTGTCTGGATACTTTAATATAAAGGTGATAATTATTTTGATTTATTTATTTTGATGAAAATACTTTTTTTAGAAATCTTAAGAAAAATTTCAATTTCCAAGGAATTTTCTAGCCAATTATCATTTGTCATTCAATGATTATCATTTTCCATGTGTCACTTGTTAACTGTTCTCAGTTATATATAATCTGCTATCTATCTGTCAATTATCATTTGTAATGTATCATTTATTAATATGATTAGCCTTTTCATATAAAAGTGTTAATTATTTTTATTTTCAAAATATTTAGAAACATATAGAGATATATTTTTTTTTTGAATTTTGAAGGAAATTTGAAATAGTTAGAAGAAGTTAGAATTTGATTAAAGGACAATATGATACCTACAAAAATACTATTTGTCAAACTGTCTGTCATCTATCGTCTGAAGTTACTTTACATTTTACAAGTTTTAATTGAAACCCTGGCTTATGATTTACTGATTGGAGGGTGGGATAGAGGCCACCCGCCCACCATACATATACAAGATAACGTTAAATACTAATCGTTTATGATTTTATATTAGAGTGTTTATTTTATGTTAAAACACATATATTAAATTATATCACTCATGAACACCATGAACATCATACCAGAGAAAAGCTAAATTTATTGCAGCCTAAAATAAGACTAGAAAAATCCAAAACAGGTTCAAACTATTATGGGATAAAATTTTATAACAAATTGTCACCCGAAACAAAAGCCCTGCCCAGTCGCCAATTTAAAATAAAAATCAAAGAATACTTACTAAAAAAAGCTCCTTACAATATTCATGATTTCTTTTCATATGACGATGTGATTTAGTCCTTTTAATAAATTAAATCTTTTATCTAATATCATTTGGGATAAATGCGATTCGAATAGTGTGTTTATGTATTTGTATTTATTTAATCATTTTTACATTCATTTCTTTCACTAAAGTTTTATTTTATTATATACGTTCCTAAGTTTTAATTTTAATCCTTATTTAAATTTTAGTCTACTTTTAATTTAAATTCAAATTCTAGTTTTAATTCTTATTCAAATTGTAATTGTTAATTTGTAACTGCAATTGTAATTTTAAATTTTAATCTTTAATTTTAAGTTTAATTTTAATACTAATTTTAATTCTAATTTTATTTCTAATTTTAACTCTAATTTTAATTCTAATTTTAATTCTAATTTTAATTCTAATTTTAATTCTAATTTTAATCCTAATTTTAATTCTAATTTTATTTCTAATTTTAATTCTAATTTTAATTCTAATTTTAATTCTAATTTTAATTCTAATTTTAATTCTAATTTTAATTCTAATTTTAATTCTAATTTTAATTCTAATTTTAATTTTAATATTAATTTTAACTTTAATTTTAACTTAATTTTATTTCCAACTATAATTGTAATTTTAAGGTTAATTTAATTTAATCTCAATATTTTCTATGTCAAACTTAAATATCTATATGATAATTGAATGTTGAAATCTCTTTCCAACCAAACAAGTTGTGTGTAAATAGCTATAATTTTGCCCTAATCTAAATATGAAAATAAGTACTGCTTTTTCTGTATCTAACAGAGAAATAGATTTTTTTTTTTCATGTATGAAAATTTATTGTATAATCTATTATTTGTTTATTGATATACTTACCATTATATTTTTCTTTTGACCTGTGTAAAACTCTGTTATGTGCACCAATAAATATTATTATTATTATTATTATTATTATTATTTTGCTGTAAAAGGCAATAAATCCTTGTATGTAATAAAAAATAAAGCATAATCCAAATTTTGTAATTATAATTATTGCAAGCCACGAGGAGGTCAGTAATTAAAGTTACTATGTATATGTAGGGTGGGCGGGTGGCCTCTATCCTACCCTCCAGATAGTAAAACATCATCAAAAATTACTTAAAATATTTGCATGATTACATCAATTAAAATTTGCAATTATTTTGTGTTTGTTTACATTTTAGAACTTCTTACTAATACCCTCGCTTATGTTTTACTGATTGGAGAGTGGGATAGAGGCCACCCACCCACCCTACATATACACGATAACTTTCATTACTAATCGCTGTTTATTTTGCTGCTAAAAACAATAAAACCCTTTATGTAATAAAAAATAAAACAAAATCAAAATTTAAATATAAATGACTTTCTATAGCTAATATTATCTAATTTAATTATATAAAATCTGCCCACCCATCATGCATCAAATTTTTACTAATTAACTCACTCAAAATTTTACCTTTTTAATTTCTTTTATATTCAAAGGGTTTTGTAATTAATGTCATTGACGATAAGGAATTAAATATTATATGTATATGTAGGGTGGGTGGGTGGTCTCTATCCCACCATTCAATCAGTAAAACATTATCAAACATTATTTGAATTTTTCTTTTGAACAGATCAATTAAGTTTTGCAATAATGTTATTTTTATTTACATTTTACAAATTTCAATTAAAACCCTCGCTTAAGTTTTACTGATTGGAGGGTAGGTTAGGGGCCAGCCATCCACCCTACATGTACATAATAACTTTAAATACTAATTGCTAATGATTTTCTTGCTTACAAAACAATAATAATAATAATAATAATAATATTTGTTTACATTACGCAAATTTCCTGATTTGAAGGTTAAAATTTCAAATTTCATGTTTTCTATTACTTCAAATAGTTTATTGATTTGCTGTGTATTATTATTTACAATACATAGCATGTCGTAATTTTCCATTTCCGATATTTTGTTTAACTTACGTTTTGGGAATTAATTAATACATTTTAAATTCTTATTTTCCAGTATAGATGTGTCGCTTCTTTTAATTAACTTAATAATCTATTTCTTACAAATTTTCAATATTTTAATAATACATAAAACAGTTAAACAATTTGAAAAGGCAGTAAAAAAATTAAGAAAAAAAGAATTGAATTTTTAATAGTAAAAAATATTTAAAATTCATCTTGGAAGAGTTCAAATTTTACAAAAAAAAAACTACATCTAAAATTTGTTAAGAAACAACAAACATTTAAAAAGTAGAAGAAAAGGCTGAAGAATTTTTTTTTTCAAGTTTTCGACTGTTTTTATTTTAGACTTTTCATTTAGTCTAAAATAAAAACAGTCGAAAACTTGAAAAAAAAATTAAACAATTGAAATTTTATAAAAGAACCAATTGAAATTTCATGAGATATAGAAACAATTTTATTCAATTCGATTTTAATTTAAATTTTCAATTGTCTATTAATAACATTTGAAAAATCTAAAGCAAAAATCAATCGAATTTCAATAAAGGAAAATAATTAAAATTTTTTACAAAACAATATTTATAATTTCACTTATGAAATCTACGAAGGAAACAATTGAACTTCACCTTTGAACAAATATGTTAAAATTAGTTTAATAAACGATTTCTTTAAAATTTTCAATTGTTTAATAAAGAAACAGTTAAACAATCTCAAAAGCATTAAAAACATTTAAAAAAAAGTTAATTGAATTTTTAATAATCATAAAGAACACTGAATAAAACACTTACTATGTTTTTAACCACTATATTTTTAATAGTTAAAGATTGTTAAAATTAATCTTGGAAGACTTAAAATTTTAGAAAAAACAACTATAATTTGTTAAGAAAAAACAAACACATAAAACCTAGAAGAAACTGTTGAAGAACATTTGAAGAATCTAAAATAAAAAGAATTGACTTTTTTTTTAAGAAAATAGTTAAAAACTTTTTACAAAAAAAGAATGGAAATTTATAGGTAAACAATTGAAATTCTAAATAAGAAACAATTGAAATTTGATATAATAGAAAGAATTTTAAAAAGTAAAAACAAATAGAAATCGATTTTTATTTCAATTTTCAATTATCTAATGAAACATCTGAAAAATCTAAAATAAGAATAAGAAACAGTCGAATTTTACTAAAGGAAACTACTTAAAATTTTCTGGAAAGAAATCAATATTCAAAATTGAAATAAAAAAAGAAACCAACAAAAAACATCGAAACTTTTAGACAAACATGTTAAAATTACCTTAATAATCGATTGCTTTTAAATTAAAAATTAAAAATAACTACAGTTTATTCCTTAATTCATTTGTTTTTAAATTATTTATTAAAAAAAAACAATTGAAAATGTCAAGAAACAGTAGCACTTTTGAGTAAAAAAAATCTCTCAAGGTAAATAATTAAAAACTTTTACAAAAAAATATTGAAAATTTATCTTCAAAAAAAAATTGGAGTTTTATAAAACATTTTAAATCTGCCAAGAAATAGAATATTAAATTAAACACGAAAAATAAATATAATTATTCTTTTATTTCATTTTTTACTTATCTAATTAAAACATTTTAAAAACTGTAAAGCTAAAATTATGTAAACAAATATTCCAAATTTATCTTCAGTCGAAATTTTAAGGGAAAAACTATTGACTATTTTCAAAGGTAAATAATACAAATATTGACTATTTAAATAACAAAACTGTTAGATTTTCAAATTGGTTTTATTGTAAACACTACATATGTTTCGCCACAACAATAAATCAATAAAAAAAATGGAAATTAATCTTCAATCAATTGAAATTTTACAAAAGAAACAATTGAAGTTCACAAATAAAAAATAAAATCTTTCATTAAACATGTAGTACATAATAATAAATTTATTATGCAACAGTTGTATACAACTTATTAGAGGATAACTTAAGACTAATATAAAACATATATATATATATATATATATATATATATATATATATATATATATATATTTAACTATTTAGTTTAAAAAAAAAAGAATTTTTCTAGGGAATTTTACAAAAGAAACAACTAAAGTTTGTTATGAAAAAGCAAACATTTAAAAACTAGAAGGAACTGTTGAAGAATAGTTGAAAAATTAAAAATAAAACAGTCGAAAATTGTAACATGTATATAATTTTTATTAATTTACACACTCAAAAATTTTACGTTTCTAATTTTCTTTTATTCAAATTTTCTAATTAATGTTATTGAGAAGGCGATCAGTAATTAAAGTTAATATGTATAGGTTGGTTGGGTGGGTGGCCTCAAACCCACCCTCAAATCAGTAAAACATAAGCGAGGGTTTTAATTAAAAGTTATAAAACATAAATAAACATATCATTATTTGCAAAAATTAATAAATTTATTCAAACCAATTTAGAAACTTTGAACTTTATATATTCAGAAGGTTGAAATTATGGGATTGTAGTCGTCTGTCAGCTGTCATCTGTGAGATTATTAATGGGTTTTTATTTGGAAATAGTACCTAACAATTTATATTCTTAAAGCAATATTATTATTTCGAATATTTGTTATCTATAAAATACCATCTATAATTATAATTATAATTTTTTTTATCTGTTTATCTCAGCTGTTATTTGTCATCTGTCGTCTGTCATCTATTATCCGTTATTTTTAATGTGTTATCCTTACTCACCTGACATTAAAAATTAAATTTTAACAATATCATTTGTTACCCTTAATATCTTTTTTTTATCAACTGTCATAAGTTATTATCTTTCACCCGTCATCTGTCATCTACAATCTTCAATCAACTGTCATTTGTCATCCGTAATATACAATATGTTACCTGGTAAATATGATCTTCCTAAGGTCTATTCTAATTCATTTTAGATTATAAATGTGTTTTATAATTGTAAATATTGGATTTAAGTTTACAAATAATTTATAAACAATGGAAAATATTACCTTTACACTCTATCATATGTCAACTCCTATCTGTCAACTGTTTTGCACCATTTTGAAACAACTAAATATATAATTCATTGAGTAATGAAATAACATAATAATATAATTATTCTTCCGGTTATGAAATAAATAACTCCATCATACTGTAAGATCAAGAATGTTGATGAAGTTTTCTTAAAAGTAAGTGTAAACTGTATCTGTAATACGTTAACATTTGTTATCTATCATCTATATTATCTATCATCAATCATCAATCATCTATCATCTATTATTTATCATCAATCATCAATCATCTATCATATATCATCTGTCATTTAACATCTATCATATATATCATCTATTATATATCATCATTCATCTATCATCTATCATTTATCATCTATTATCTATCACCTATTACCTATCATCTATCGCCTATTATCTATCACCTATCACCTGTCACCTATCATCTATCTGTGATCTGTTATCTGTTATATTTCATCTGTTATCTGGCACCTGAAATCTGTCTTCTATTAGCTGTCATTCATCATATGTCAAATATCATTTGTCATCTGCCATCTGTTATGTATTGTCTATTATCTGTAGTTTGTCATCTGTCATCTATCAATCAGCTAAGATATATAACAAGTTCTGTTGAAACTAAACAACGAAATGAGTTATACAAAGTAAGTTTTTTTGGGAAAAAATAATATTTACTACAATTCTCAATATTAAAAGGTAAATTAAAGGTTTTACTGATTTACGTTTTCATTTATAAGACTATCGTATTCTATACCTATGCCAATAATGCATTTATTAACCTATCGTACACTTGACCTGCCACAATAAATAATTTATTGGTATACCTTAACTAGTTATTAGGATTATGTACTCTTGACTTATCAAAAAAATTATTGATCTACCTCAACAAACTATTTACTAAGTTAGCGTATTTTTGACCTATCCCAAGTACTCTTGACCTACCCTAACAAACAATTCATTAAGCTAGCCAACTCTATCGCCACAAATTGTGAATTGAGGTGAGCTATTTTTATTCCTAACAGTTTTTTTTTGGCCAAAATGTTTCCAATTTTCCATTATTCAAAGTTTTGAAAGTAATAAAATGTTATTATTCGAAATGAATTTCAAATCTGTTGGTAATTAAACTGAAAAATTAAATAACCTCTACTAATGAATATTTATTTATTATACTTTAGCTTTCTTCCTAAAAAAATACACATGCATATAAAAAATATATAATACAAACCTTACAAAAATTTTAGATAGAAGAAGCTAGGTAGAGTTCTTGCAGCTGCTATGATCTTCTACTCTAACACATGTTTCTGACAGGCAGTGAGAATCCAAGAATTCTCTGTGTTCTCTTTACATTCAATATTTCTTATTTTTGGCTTATTTACATCTTATAGAGATGAATATTTGAATTTGTCAAAAATAAGGCGCAAATGACCTAAGCTGTCGACGCGCCCTATAAAACCCAAAATGATGATGATGCTGTCAAAAAAAAAATATATATGCAATCAAGAATTATATTGAAGTCTTATAAATCGTGTGGTCTGGTCAAATCCTGCTTGGTCTTCGTCATTTTATTGAAGGAACTAACTCGTGAATCACCCGGTATCATTTTATATTGTTGCATCATTAATTTATGCATCTCTTCGGGTGTGCAACACTCTCTGAAGTGAGTTCATCAGCACGGGCTTGGGAATTTTCTGTGAAACTGCGGGCATCCTTGCGGAGTCGGCGAAGGCCGCCTCCTGCCCCGAACGTCACGATTCTGCTTCGATTCCGCAAATTTATTAATAGTGATGATTGATAAAAGTAGGCGAACGCCGGTGTGGGACGTCCGGGCAAAAATGCGACCGTGGACCATTGCGTGAATTTATGGCCGGTGCGCTTATGGGAAAGCGATTTTTTAAAAGCGCCCATAAACATGTTCCTCTGTAAACAATCGTGTCGTAAACCCGATACGTGATCGATCGCCGATTGGCTTAACTGTAAAAAATACATAAATTTTCTAATCGACGTTTTTTTTGGTGGTACCAACAAAGCTATTGTAATATTTTAGAGAAGAATTATTTTGCAAACAATACTAATACTTCCGATCTTACTATATAGTACTAGTGATAAGCGAAAAATGTGAGCACCAGGTGGACCTTCACAGTAGAGGTTCTTAACATCATGTTAAAGGCTTAAATTAGTTTTAATTATTGTATTTATGAAATTTGCCCTTTATAAGATGAGCCTTGAAAATTCTAAAATTTGTACATTATTGTACAAACTGGTTTTACATGACCCCAAAAATTGGACAAAATTTCATACTAAAAGTTTTTTTTATATACTTAAATATTATCAATAAATGTGTTTTTTAGTATGAAACAGAAAATTCCAAAAATTAAGACTTTATATGAATAAAACTATATAAGTACTTTCAAAAATATATTGTAAGACGCTACAATTGTTTCGCCACACTGTGGTTTCTTCAGCGTCTTACAATATATTTTTGAAAGTACTTATATAGTTTTATTCATATAAAGTGAAGATGAACTTTCAACATCTGTCAGCCTCATCAATCAATTATTGAAAAATTATGACGTTGAATTGTTTTATAACTCAAAGGATATCTTTGTGAGGAATATAGGGTTACAATGATATGAATTTTTCAGTACTGACATTCCTTTTCAATGCATTTCGTTTTTATTTAGGCAATTTTTTAATATTCATTTGGTTCCACATTGAATAACAATAATAATTTCCACCTTGATCTTTCTTCCCATTCATTCTCACCTCGATGCTCATTAGCAATTAGATTTTCACGGGTCAAGACCGATCCAGTCATTGTTGGGTCGATATATTTTTTTTTTTCCTATGTGTAACCTTTTTCACGCGCGTATCAAAATGGGCATAGTTTGATCGGCCTCTAACGCTCTAAAGTGCGATCGATATTGATCGGTGTTCGTTACAGTTTGAGGTCGGAGAAATAATGGCCGGTGGCCGTCCGTGAGTCATTGTTCCTCTTTCGAATGTTTGCTTATGGAATTTTCGACGAAGATAAGGAAGTGTTTGTACTGGTATTGCGACAAGATTTCGTCGTCCTCGTTTTTTTCTTTCGTTTTGTGTTTGTGCTAACGCAACACCGAGGAAATTGTGTAAAATTATGTTTTATTTTAGATAAGGTTGTGGTTTTCTAATTGTTTAATATTTGTGTGGTTTAAATTTACACATTTTATTGTTTGGTATAAATGTGAAATTTACTAAAATACTTATAATATCATGAGCAAACTTTGTTGGTGTTCATTCTAAGTTTGCAATTTTTCAAACCTTGTGTTTCTCAAGCTCTTACAATTATTCAATTTCTCCTCAATATTACTGTTTACTTAGTTTTATTTTTTTGGGTACTCTTGGTCTACCATAATAATTCGTTTATGAACCACAACATGTCGTATATTAACCTAGCGTACTCTTGACCTACCACAACATATCGTATATTAATCTAGCGTACTCTTGACCTACCACAACATATCGTATATTAACCTAGCGTACTCCTGACCTACCCTAACAAACTAAACCTTAATCCAGGTCAGGAGTACGCTAGATCTAGCTTATGTGGTGTCGTCATTCAGAATCCCAGCGCTTCTTCATTTTTTATTAAAGACAAAACTCAACGAAAATCATGAGAATTTTTAACAAAAAATACAATTAAAAATGGTGATGTGGCCATCATAGTACTTTCCCTATATTTTACTCGAAAACTATAAGGTTTACGCAAAAAGGCGATTCTTAATAATTTGTTTAGTTTTAAATTCTCTACAATTATTTGTTATATAAACTCCAATAGTTTATTAGCAATTGGCAAAAAATGTCAAAATTTTCAATTTTTAGTCACAAATTATTTTTAAAATTTCTCAAATTAACGTTATTAATAAAAATACAAGTAATTATTAGAATTAATTATTTTGAGCGTTTCTGTAATAATAATAATAATAATACTGTACTGTAGTTTTACATTATTTTATTCTTTAAGTAAAAGCCAGTTGGAAACACAATAACAGGACAAGAATAAACGAATATAATTGTTCGAAAACTGTTTTATAAGTAAAACGTAAAAAATACGTAAAAAGTACAAAAAAAACGTATTTAGGGTATTTTACTGTTATTGATTTAAAAACAAAATTACCTTATGCGAAAGACTATCTCGATTTTTCTTTAATTAAAACTATTTTTTAGTTTAATTGATGCAACAACTTTGGAATTATTCCTAAAATAAGAACCTAATAGAAAAAGGAGTAATTAATTTAATAACAATTTTTTAATAAAGTGAAATATAAAAATGGTGAATAGTCTATAAACCATCTTAAAAATATATTTCATACTAATAAAATCTTGAGAATGATCAACTAAAGCATTCTTTAGCTTTTGGAAGTTTTCCTAATAACATAGAGCGCTGCCAGATAGTGCAAAAAATCTATGTGATATCTTGAAAAGTTGTGGGAAAGTCTATAAACCATACTAAAACGATACTTTCATACTAGATAAAATCTTCTTGAGAATGATCAAAGTTCAAAACTAATAATAATTTCTCAACAAGGGATAAGTGAGTAAATTATTCAATTTCATTTTCTTCTAGGGTTCTTGAAGTTTCTCTTCTACTTTTAAAAAGATCTTTGGTATAAGATATATTCATTAATATTAAATATCAATAGTGGTAGAATTATTCTGGCTACTTTCCAAAGTTCTGTGTTTTCTTCAGGAATTGAAGAAGAATTGTTTATAATATGAAATTTTATAGAAAATATTACTCAAAACTGATAACGCCTACATTCCAATTGAAGTTGAAAAGGAAAACTCATTCGACGTGTATCAAGTCATCAATCATTCACCTGTTTTTTTTTATTTCTATTGCTTTTCTTTGCATTTCCAACGGTTGCCCTTGTACAAAAAAAAGGAATAAAGTTCAAATTTCAAATATCTTTAGATAATTTTATAAATGTTTTCTTTTACCAATCACTCATTACTTTGAGAATTATCTGATTCTTCTTTTAAAAATGAAATACATTTTTAACCAGTGGAAAATGTTTTTAAACTAACCTAAATTGTGAATTTTTCCAAAAGATAATTTAATATCCTCAAAAAACGAATAACCGAACAACAAGTGATTAAAAACGAATTTTCAAAATTTCATAAAATTTAATTTAGGTAGTAAATTAATTAAAGACATATTATTTCAGCTTTTGCTAAAAACAATTGAAAATTAAAAACAAAAAAGTATTTAAAAAAGCTTTTTAGACAAAAAATGTCTTTATTAAAAACTGGTAAAAAGCTACAAACTATGCAAGAGAAAAATGCCTAAAACATAGTATAAAATATCTCAAAAATAAGTAATTCCAAAATTTTCAACAATTGAAAAAATAATAGTTTGGGAAATGTATAAAAAAACATAAAATTTAACAAAAATACGTTACGCAATCGTTGTTAAAAAACTATTAGGAATTAACTAAAAAAATTTAAACTCTCTTGAAACCGTTACAAAAAAAAACACGAAAGAAAAAAAAACTTTAAAACTTTAAGATTATTGCTTAAAAACAGTTGAAATTTTAACATAAAAAACGAGAAATTTTTCAAAAAATAACACTGTAAAAAAACTAGCAAGGATTTTGCCAAAAAATGTTATTAAAACAAAATGCATTGCATTTTTCAAAAGAAAAAGTTTGTAAAAAAATTCAAATATACTAAGAATATATCAGTTGAACGCATTAAAAGAAGAAGAAACGATTAAAATTTGTTTGAAAACTGTTTCAAATAATTTAAAGAAATATGAAATTTTGAAAAAAAATATATTGAAAAGTGAAACTTAAAAAATTTGAAAAATTACTCAAGAAATTTTTCAAATGTTTTCTTTCACTAGTTTTTTAAATAGCTTTTTTGTACTCTTTGAAGTAACTTATTTCTTTGAAAATTATCTGATTCTTTTTTTTGAAAATCAAATACATTTTAAACCAGTTGGAAACTCTTTAAACTGACATAAATATTCATTTTTTCCAAAAGATAAACAATTTAATACCCCGAAAAAAAGAAAAGAAGATAGTAAATTAATTATAAATTTTTCAATTGTTTTTAGCAAAAACTGAAATAAGTTTTTGTTAAAAACAATTGAAAAGTGAATAAGGAAAGCCATTTTTAAAATTGCTTAAAACAGTTAAAATCTTAGCATTAAAAACATGAGATATTTACTGGAAAACAAAAAAAAAACAAACTAGCACCTGATTGTTCATAATTTTCCAAAACAATTTTATTAAAACATAATTCATTGCATTTTATCAAAATTAAATGTTTGTAAAAACAATTGAAATGTGCTAAGAAAATCAGTTGAAAGCATTTAAAAGAAGAAGAAATGATTAAAATTTGTTTGAAAAGTGTTAAAGAAAAATGAAATTTTGCAAAAAAATATAAGTTTAAAAGAATAAATATTTTCTTTAAAAAATATCAACAATTTTAAAAATAACTCAATATATAATTATAAAAGAATTAAATATTTAAAATTAGAAGCAGTTGAAAAAACGTGAAATTCTTACAAAAATGAGAAATTCTCCAAAAAATTAACACTGGAAAACCAATAAAAAAAATTGGAAGGAGCACCTGATTTAAAATTAAAACTGTTGATAATTTTCCAAAAGAATTTTATTAAAACAAAATAATTTCATTTTTTTAAAGTTAAAAGTTTGTATAAACAATTCAATTGTACCAAGAAAATGAGTTGAAAGCAAAAGAAGAAGAAAAGATTAAAATTTGCTTAAAAACTGTTTCAAATAATTTAAAGAAAAATGAAATTTTGTAAAAAGAATATTGAAAAGGTTAAAAATAGCTTTTCACTTTTTAAGAGAAAAAATAGTTATAAATATGCTTGAAAAAAGTTTAAATTTTATTTTAAAAAGTCAGCTATGTTTAGAAAGACACAAAGAAGACACAATTGATGTAAACTAACGATGAACAATTTGAAAACTCACAAAAAGAAGAAAGAAAGCACAGTTAATAATTTTTTGTTAAATATTAACTGTGGTTTCTTTCTTTTAATTTTAAAATACTGTTGAAAACTTCCTAGAAAATAAAAATATTAATTGAAAATTAGTTAAAGGCAATTAAAAACTATACAAATGCTTTAAAAATAGTAGGAAATTTCTCAAAAAAATACAAAATATGCAATCATTCAAAAACAAGTAATTAATTCATTCCTAAAATGTAGTGTAGAAATCTATCAAAAAAATGGTGATGTGGCCATCATAGTACTTTCCCTATATTTTACTCGAAAACTATGCGGTTTATGCAAAAAGATTATTCTTAATAATTTATCCAATTTTGAATTCTCTACAATTATTTGTTATATAACTTTCATGTTGCTTAACTAGTTTATTAGCAATTGGCAAAAAATGTCAAAAATTTCAATTTTTATTTTTTTTTCTCGAAAGTTAAGAATTTTATGAAAAATATATTTTAACAACATTTGTTCAGTTTCTCATTCTCTTTAATTTTTGTTTGAAAAGTTTTGTAATATTTTTCATATTAAAAAAAATATCGGAAAAAAACAAAAAACGCTTCAAGTAAACACCCACTTCCGGTTTATGAATGTTTACCAAAAGCTTTTCAGTTCCAGTTTTTAACGATAAAACCTTACGTTTAAAGTTTCATCTTAATCGGATTAGTCGTTTTTGAGATACAGCACCCACGGACAGACAGACAGACAGACAGACAGACACACACACAGACACAATTTTTTTTTCCAGAAATTAGTTTAATGGACTCAGGGGACCTCAAAACGGATATTTCCGCAAAAAAATTTTTCAAAAAAAATCACGATCACAATACTTCCCCTATATATACTTCGTATATAGGGAAAGTAAAAATACAGCAAAAAGTTTTCTATACAAAATGATTAAAATAGATATTTCGGTAGAAAAAAAAATCAAATTTCCAATTGTATTTAATTAAAGGCAATCATTTTAAAGGTTAATGGTTGTAACTATGTTAGATGAGGATAAATCTTCATAGTCCGATTGAAATGGCAGACCTCGTACACTGGTGGTATTAACCTCTTTGACACTATCTGTGCAAATGGCCGTAATCACTTCCAGTTTCATCGCGAAAACGGTACATTAATCGCCTCGGTAATCGCGCCGGCCACCATCTATTTGCTCAACATTTTCGTCCGGTAATCTCCGTAGCAATGCGGCCATCGCCATTTACCACCTTCTGCTATCAATCTCTGCGGTCTCTGGTAATGGGCCCGTAATAACTAGGAAGTCGTCGAGTTTGCATAGTGGGTCGTTTGGGCATTGTTGGACTGTGGGTCAACACGCACTTAAGTGCGCAGGAATGAGAACACCGGTCGGTCATTCCGTGCATGGTAAAGATTCCTCTTATAATTAAATGTTAAAAGCTCTTTACTTTAAATCCTTAATTATATAATGATAATTGATTAAGGTAAGATTTTTGGCATAGACTTCAAATTTTGATCGATGATAGGTAAGTTTTAAAATATATTCAAGCTGTAAGTTGTTTCTTTTTTGATCAAAAAAAATCAAGAAAGTATAGCTTAATGGAAAACATCTTGTTTAATTTATTAATTTTATTTTACAAGTATTGATAGGAGTCAACAAACTGCTGATGGGATTATAGGGCTTTAAGAACTGTGGGTGCCTAAGAAATGAGGGCAAATTGTAGGAGATTAAAGTAAAAATGATCAGTATTGTAAATGTTATAGAGTAGTGAAGATAGAGGTGAACCTTGTGGCACCCCTTATTTAGGAGTAAACGTTAAGGAGAAAGAGTTATCGATTTTAATTATTGTGACGCACTTTCTTTCTTATTGTACATTATTATAATTTAAGAGAGAAATAAATACTATTATTTAATCCTTTACGTTGTAGAAAATTAACTAATAATTAGAAAAATCTACAACAACAACAACAATCTACGACAAATATTATTTCGTGTGTTTTTTTCTAATGATAATTATTTATATTATCATTAATATTTGTATTAATTCATTTTTTATACCAGGTTATAATTTAACCTGGTATAAAAAATGAATTAACAATGGTAGTGAAAACTTATTTATTGAAAAACCTAGAAGGACTATAAAAAGAGATGACAGGCAAGTTGTTAGGACTAGAGAGAGAGAAGGCCAAACGATTCTGTTAGAAAACTAGTTTACGCTGATTGTATAATTTTTTCGTTTCGTATAAATATTGATCGTTTCACGCTGCAGAGGAAGCTGACAAAGAAAAGGCGGAATGTATTAGCGCTCGGTGACATAATAGATTGGCCATTAGTGAAATTATCAATTCTGGTTTTGATCTTCATTAATAAATATCAGCTCCCACACTGTGGCTAATGCTGCGTGTATTACAAGTAATTAGTTGGGAAAAATTATGTGTATTAGAGAAGTGTGTATCAGAATGACAAGGCGGTTCTGTGTCTGTAATTTAAGAAGTTTAATAAATTGTTGTAATTATTGGTTCAAGGATTTCATCAAGGGCTCTTTCTATTAATTCAATGTGTATATTTATTTGCGTGTATATCAACTAAAACTAATCGTTAATATGATACGAAATTTGGTGGTTAATATTTATAATTAGAGTGAAGGACGTTAGCAGTGGCACATTCTATATTTCTATAATTTATTGTTTATGAAAGGAACGAAAGCAGGTGAGTTACGTTTTAATTAAATAATTCCGACTGTTGAAATTAATTGATTGTACAGTGATAAAAATTAAGATTTATTATTTATTCCAGTTTGAAAATGAAAAGTTAAAATTGTCGAAACTATCGTCCCTATTATACAAATAAAGATTAAAAGTGTTTTATTTGTGAATAATGATGTATAACGAAGTAGAAGCCACCATCGTTAACAGTAAGATTTATTAAATACATGTTTTTTTTTTAATACTAAAGACTAGTTTTACAAAGAAATCATTTTTAATTTAAATAAAATTAATAATAAAAATATATATGTGTTTCGTGTTTTTTCTAATTATTAAATGAAATTTTTCAATCTTTAATATCTCATCAATATAGCTTTATTATTAACTAATTGGTTATTTCTAATTTAGTTTTTATTACATGATTTACAAAATTACTAAATAACGCTTCAGTCTCTGAATTGAAAAATTCACTATGTTTTAACTACAAATAATATTGCAATCAATATTATTTAACACTTTAGACACTAGATGCCATCTTATTGACTTCTCTATATTTAATCCGATTCGTCTCTTCAACAGAGTTACACTGATGAGGTCAAAATAGATTGAAACCTGTCTATGGTTATTATTGACAAGAAAAAAAAATAATGCAGTAAATAAAATTTTAAAGAACAATCCAAAATTCCTACACTAAAAATTATCTTACAACATTAGTTAAGACTAAATTATAATCTTCTTAATCAATAATTGATTTCTACCTTACGAATCAAGTTTGCCGTAAAAGTATCCCTTAACACATGGTCATAATTTTTGCCTTTAAAAAAGCTTTATAAAAGAAAAGACAAATTGAACCGCTTTTATTTAATCCAAATTTTCATGCTGACATTAACAGCCAAAAAGTCTCCCCTAAAAGGGGACAAAATAGAAAATAAACGCATTTATAGAAGAATTTTTGTATGTTTCGTATAATTTTTGTGTAAATATTTATATGTATTTTTTTAATTTTTGGATAGTAAGCTAAAGAATAATAAACATAAAAGAATTATTCTTTGTAATTCATTTTTTTAATACAATTTTAATTTATTTTTTTCAGGTAATTTCAATATAAAACAAGTTGGTGGGGTTTCAAATTTTATTTCAGTTGTTTTAATTATTTTGCATAGTTTTTAGAAAGTTTTTAATTGGATTTTCTTATCAAATCTGATTTTTTTTTTCTGTAAATTGTTAACTGTTTTAATAGATTTTTTAAATGTTATCGTTTTAAGAATGATTTCACATAATCCAATTATTTTTTGGTAATATTTTAGGATGTTTTTAAATAATTGAAGTAATTTGTCAGCTTTATTTTTTGCCCATTTTTCCCTTATTTCCTAATTTATTGTTTTTAATCATAAATTATATTTTTTGCTGTTTTCTCTTAATAGATTGTTTGCTCTTAAAAAAATTCACTCTGTTTTTTAAGAAATTGTTAATGAAAGTTCAAATGTTCCGTTTTTGCATAGTAACGACTGTTTATTAAGAAAATTTCAAAGAAAATCCAATATGCTTCCTTTAAAATTTCAACTGTTTTTTTCTTACTTTCTTTTTTAGTACAAAAAACATTTTTTGAAACCTAATTTCAATTATTTTCTTTTTGTAAAATTTGAGCTTCTTATAGATAATTTTTTATTTATTCTTAAAGACAATTTTTTATTGAAAATTTTTCAGTAAAAAATGTTTTAAGCAAATATTAATCTCTTTTATAAAATCTTAAATAAATTTGTAGATAGTTTCCAATTGGTTTTATTGTTTTTTTTTTGGTAAAATTTGAACTACTAATTTTTAGAGAGTTTTCAATTGCTTTTTTATTGATAATATTGAACTTTTTTGTGCAAATTTCTGTTGTTTTTTCTTATTCGATTGTTTGCTCTTCAAAAATTTTTCACTTTTTTAATCAAAGCTCAAATGTCTTTAATTTGTAACAGTTTTTTGCAAAATTTTCTCCTGTTTCCTAATTTATTGTTTTTTATGGAGTTTTTTTTGTTTTTTTTGGTCGATTGTTTACTCTTTAAGAAATTTTACTTTGTGTTTTTTTAAGAAATTGTTAATGAAAGTTGAAATGTCCAGTTTTTGTAAAATAAAACAACATTTTATGATTGAATCTGCTTTCTTTTAAAATTTCAACTGTTTTTTCGTTACTTTCTTTTTTTTTAGTAAAAAAACACTTCTTGAAACCTAATTTCAATTGTTTTCTTTTTGTAAAATTTGGGCTTCTTATAGGCAATTTTTTTATTGAAAATTAAAAAAAAAATGTTAGAAAATATTAATATAATGCAGAAATTTTTCAATTGTTTTTATTGTTGTTTTATTTTTGGCATAATTTCAACTATTATTTTTTTAAGTTTTCAATTTTTTTAGCAAATTTCTTATTCGATTGTTTGCTATTCGAAAAATTTCCACTCTTTTAATCAAAAGTCAAATGTCCTGATTTTATAAAAGTTTTAATAATAATAATAATAATAATAATAATAAACTTTATTCAGTTTCTTTTAATTAATCAGCTTTAATTGCTTCTTTTTCTTAAATTATGGAGTGTTTTGTAATAAATTTTCAATTCTGTTTTTTATTTTTTGCAAAACTTTTTCAGGCACAGTTTATAAATATTAAAAAAATGTAACCTAGAGTTTAATATTTTCTTATCTCACAAGAAAACATTAACTTATCTGAATGTTTTATTTTTCTTTGAGAAAAATTCAAAAGTTACAAAATTTTTTAATAAGTAAAAAAAATATTTTTAGGCAATTTTTACATTGTTTAATTATCTTAGAAAATCTTGTTGGTTTCTTTATAAAATTTTAACTGTTCTAATGATATTCCTCACTAGAAGAATTATTATATATGGTATTATTTTTTATTGTTTTTCTTTTTTACAAATATTCAGTTGTTTGTGTTTTGTTGGCAATCTTTACTGGTATTTTTTTAAGAAATACTTCTCATTTTCAGAAATTCATCATTGTAATAAATTTTTATTAATAATAATCATTTATTTACGGAATCTCCTTTACATAATAATTTGAATTAATGTACAATATATGGAACAAATAAGCAATATAAATAAATGCATGAAAATTGTAGCTACAAACAAAAGAGCAACCAATAACATACAAGTAAACAAGAACAAATTAAGTAATAAAAGGATTAATTAAGAACTTGGTTATATTTCACTATTTTTATATTTCTCCGACTAGTTTCGACTGTTCGTTAATTAATCCTTTTATTAACATAAAAATGTTTCACCACGGGTTAAGTGAGAATTTAATAAATCGTATACAAATTAAGTAAATAAAAAAACATAAAAAATTGAAAAATTATCCAATCCCCTATGCAAAACATCTCTCAAATCTCAAAATTACTCATAACCTATAAAATAACTTTAAAATAAGTAAAAGTAATAAATTAATGAAATTATAACAATAAATAAAATAAAATAATAATAAATATGTGATTAATATATATTTTCCAATTCTAACTATAGTTTAACATTTTTTTTCTTCAAGTTAAATATTTTAAAGAAAAATTCAATTGTTTTTCTTTTCTTCGCGTTAATTTAATTTAAGTGAGCTTCAATTGTTTTTTTCTTCTTCTTCAATTGTTCTTTTTTTAAATACAACCATACTTAGTTAATTTATTTTAAGTGAGGTTCATTTGCTTTTTCTTCTTCAAGTTAATTTATTTTAAGTGAGTTTCTCACGTTTCATTTTTCTTCGAGTCAATTTATTTTAAGTGAGGTTCAATTGTTTTCTTTATTCAGCCATATTTAGTTTAATTTTAGAATATTTCATTTCAGAGTGTTTAACTCTTTTTTAATACTTTTTTAATTGTGTTCTTTTCTTGTAAAATTTAAACTAATCAAGAATAAAAAGGTATTAAAATCCTTTACTTTGTAGAAAATTAACTAATAATTACAAAACACGAAAACATTTCGTAAATCTTTGTTGTAGATTTACGGAATGTTTTCGTGTATTTCTAATTATTATTTTTAAAATGGTTAGTTTTATTTTAGAAAGCTTTGAGCTCTTTATCAACAAAATGTTTTGAAATATTTTTTTTTCAAGTAAGTAATTGTTTTTTATTTTTAAAAACGTAAACCGTCTTAAGTGAATTTAAATTCATTTTCGACTGTTTTGTAAATTCTACAAAAATTTGATGAAATGTTTTGTTTAAAAAAATAAGGTCTTAATAAAAATTTAAAAAATTAAATTTTTAATTATTTTTAATATGTATTTTTCAAGTGATTTTTAATTTTTATTCTTGACAAAATTTCTTAATAAATACTTTCTTTCTTAAGAAATTTTCCTTTTTTTCTTCTTTAGTGTTTGTTGCTTTCTTTGGAAATTTTGTATTTTTAGAAATTGAACTTTTTGGTTATTTGGTAAAAAATATTATTTTAGAAACTTTTAAATTCTGATTATCTACAAAAATTTGAATGCTTCATAATAATATTTTAAAAAAAATGATTTTTTAAACGTGTTTTCTTCTAAATTTTACCAAAAATGATTAAAATTTTGAAAAAGACGGCCAAAAAATTTTTTTTCTGATACTAACGTTATAAAGTGACATTTGAATTGCTTTATCATTAAAATATAACGAAAATTTGCTAAACCGGTTAAAAACGAACTTTTTAGATAAACATTCAAATTTAAAAAATAACATTTACTTAAGTTTATTGAAAACAACTAAAATTTTTAGTAATAACTTATTTTGTTTCTCATTAAATAATTTGAATTATAAGAAAAGTAAAATTAAACAATTTGAAAAAAAAACAATTGAAACATTAAAAAAAAAATTAGTATTTATTTATCCAACATACTACAAAAGATTCTAATTGAAAATTACAATCACAAAAAATGAAAAACAATTGTTTTTCCGAAATGTACAGTTGAAAATTATAGAATTTAATCTAATCAAAATTTGAAAAAAAAATACAACCGAAAATTAAAAACAGTTGAAAATGGTAAAATCTTATTTTGTTCTACAATTAATTCTAATTATTACAAAACGAATATAAAAATTTAAAACTTGAAATTTCTCTTTGTAAAAAATACAGTTGAAAATTATAGAAATATGTTTTGTTTTAAATTTATTCAACTTTACACAAAAAAAAAACAATAAAAAAAGTTGAAAATCATAAAAACTTATTTTATTTTTAATTAATTTAAATTATCGCCAAAAGAAATTGAAAATATGAAAAGAAAACAATCAAAAATAGATTGACAAAAAACAGTTGAAACTATGTTTGTTTTAAAATAATTTGAATTAGCATAAAAAATATAAATCAAAGAGTTAAAAGGTAACACTCTAGAAAAGTTTAAAATTTACTTGAAATCAATTGGAATTTTGATCAAAAACAATTAAAGTAGTACAGTTTCTCGAAGAAAAAAAATGAGTCAATTTTAGCAATTTAAATTTTCTGAAAAAATTTAACAGTTGTAAACTTTTTAAATAAAGCAATCTAAAATATTGCTTAAGATAGTTATCTCAATTTCAATCAATCAGAAATCAGTGAAATATTTGGTAGAAATTTATTTTAATTTATCATTTTTGTAAAACATTTTTGATCTAGAAAAAATTGTTGAAAATTAGCAACTTTTTAATATAATTACAATGAAAACTGTATAACTAATTTATTTAAAAATTTAATTAAAAAACTATTGTAAATTTTGTTTTAAAGTAAAAATCACTTGGTTTGTTTCACAGAAAATTTTTAGTTTTCGACAATTTACAAATTTACTCAAAGGAATGAAAACTTATAAAATTTTAAAAACAAGACGCTTATGTTTTTGTTTCTTTAATAACAGCTCCTCTTTAGTAAACTTCATTGTCTTTTGTATCTTCAACATCAATCTTTTTAAAATTTATTTCGTTAACTCAAATTCTCTATTTTGGTATTACTCTAAATACTTTCTTCACTGCACTCTTGATGAAACGAAAATAGAATATTATCTGACTTTGAAATAAGATATTTGTATGGTTTCATATTGGTATATTCAGTTTGTTGATACGTGTTTCGGTCAATGTCTTATTTCAAAATCAGATAATATTTTGGTATTAAAAATGTGAGAAAGTCTTTAACGTTGTAGAAAATTAACTAATAATTAGAAAAAAACACAAAACACAAAAATTATTTTGGTATTGCTGAGTTTTTTGATTTACTTCAATATCGACTGATATATTTGTTCTTATTCTTAAATTTTAACTGTATTTTGGCAATATTCAAATGTTTTATTTGTTGGTTTCTTAAATATCGAGAGGATATCTTGATAATATTCAATTATTCATTCATTTTTTAATTTAAATTATTTTTTATGGTAATGTTCAATCGCACTAAGAGAAAAAAAAATATGTCCTTTAATCTATAACACTGATTTAAAGTTGTTTAAATTTAATCATACCAGTCGTGATTTTGTTTCCTAAAAATTAAAACAATGGTAACTGAAAGTTAAAATATATATGTAGGGTGGGTGGGTGGCCTCTATCCCACCCACCAATCAGTAAAACATTCAGCGAAAGTTGTAGTTAATGTTTTTTAATATACAGAAATGTATAAATAGTATTTACCACAGAAATATTATTCTTTTGTATAAAATCCTACTGAAAATGTGTGATGTAATAACTGATGGGTGGCCACCCACCCACCCTACAAATTTAGATGTATTTAATCCACAACATTGATTTAATTTTTTTTACGTGTTAATGATAAGCTAATAAAAGGATTAATGAAGTACTTGGTTAATGATAAGCTGTTTTATTTCTGTTTTACATATTTTGCTGAAAGCATTTTTACTTCTCATCAACTTTTCCAATCTGTGCAATCTATTGGTCACGTTAATTTTTATGGTTACTTCTCGGACAAAAGTGCAATAACGGCGCGCGTTTTATATTTACTATATGCGTGCGACATTGACTTACAAATTTATGGCTTTTAATTGCAACGTAAGTCATAAACGTTCAGTGTTTGCGATTTTACCGACCTTGGCGCCGCCACCGCGCTAAATGTGTCACAGTCAAACATTAATAATAATATTCATAATCGTGTTCTTATTGGTTTACAACAACAACAAAAAAAAAAACATATTATTGAGCTGTCTTGGTGTTGATTAAAATATTCGGAACGGATGTGAAACCTTCGAAATGTGGAAAGAAAACTCGTTTTAATTTCAATACGACGTAACGTTTAGCCTGAATTTTAAAAATAATTTATCATAAATTTAAGAGAGAATTGTTTCTTCAATTGTATTTTGCATAATTTTGACCAATAAAAATTTAATTCGAGGTCAAACAAAAATTAAAATTGAAATAATAGAAAAGTTAAGATAAACATGTTTAACAGTTTTATTAAAAGGGTTAATTATTTGCCAAAAGTGTTAACATTCTTAATTAGTAAGAAAACTACTTGGAAACTAAAAAAATATCTGTTGATGAAATCAAACTTACAAATCAAAGAATATTTTTAATTGTCCAAAATGGTCATGGAATCTAATGCTTTCGAATTTAACAATAGGTATTTTAAACAAAAAGTACAGCTATGTAGATTATGGTTTTGCACACTTATAAAATGCCATTAATAAATTATTTATTTATGTACCAATTAAAATAGTATAGTTGACACAAGTGACTATTAAAACAAATCATTTAATATCGATATTAAGAACTTTTATTTGGTTTTGTGCGTGATAAATTTAACAACACTCCGACACACTGACAACCAATAATTCTATTCGGAAATATTTTTAAATTATAGCCCCTAGCGTCTATAAATTTCAACCATTACAAATTCCGATATACACTTTTTGCAACTCTCATGACTCACCCTATACAAATAATTAAACACACTGCGATACAAATCTTGACAACGAAAGACAAACATTGCAACACTCGCGGACGGATTTAGGTTAATTCCTCATTTTGTCACTTCCACGACGGTAATTAACGTGCGTAGTAGTAGTAGAGTATTAAGAAAACTGTGGCAAACGGTTCATTATCGTCGGTGTAAAAAAAAATTGGGCCAGCGCTCTCCCATTGGTCGGCCGGCAGCAGGGAAACCAAAAAAAAAAGAAGTCCGAAAAGAAGCGATCGCGCTCACCTGAGAGAGGTCAGTCTTGAGTGTCCGATAGGTCAGCGATGTGCAACAACCTCGTTCTTCCGAGTTCTCTTAAAATCGAGGCCGAATCCGAAGACAATCGCGGCGATGTGTATTACGGTGTGATGTTCGTCGTTGTGTAATTGGTCGGAGAGGTGTTGTATGGAAATTTTTTCGGTTTGGACTTGAACTTTCTGAAGTGGGACGACAAATCATATCAAAGAGGTTATTGCAGGAGAATATATGTTTTATTGCTTGTATCAGAATGAAATGGTAAGAATTTTATAATAATAATTATTATTAATGAAAGAAGATTATAAAAAATAGGATGTCCCATGGTTTTAACTATTGATATTAGAATATTTATATCGAAAAGTTTATGCTTGAGTTGGATTTAGTCTTTAAAGTTCTGTTAAATCATCATATTTTGATCCCTTGATCCCAGATATTTATGTACTTGAGCTGGGCATATGGACATGTATCAGAGGCCAAAAAATCTTTGATTCCCCAAATTAACGGTTCTTAAGTTCTTAACTTGCGATAAAAAATTAATAATTTTAACATTATATAAAAGTATGGAAACGAAAAACACGTAAAATTAAACTCAATTTAATTACCAAACTAGCGCAAAATTACACCGACCATACAAATTATGTCATTACAATCTAACGGCATTCAAATAACCGTACCGTGTATTTGAATAAAATTTTCATTACAACTCATCAAAATATAAAAAAATACCAATTAGGGTGACCACAGTCTAAAGCACAATTTCAGAATACGCTTGGTTAATTGGTCGCGAATACTCGTAAACAACATCGGAATCGAATAATTTTAATTGGGACGAAATCATCCGAATTCGGTCTTCTTAATTAATACGTGAATTGATGAAAAAAAAAAACTGAAAGGTTTTAAGATATTTTGACTAGATCGGTGATTTGAGGTAATCTTTATGGTCGCTAATTAGTTAGAGACCTTAATTGGGCATAATCCTTGATTAGATTTCGCCGTTTTTTTAAGTGTTTCTTTTTTCTACTGCGGTTCATTTGAATAAGCGGTTGGTTTGAATTAATTAGACTGATGTTAGTTAAGAGGGAAATATTAGTTGGTGTAAAGTAGGATCACTGTCTTATACGGATTTTCTTTTTATAGTTTAGAAAATATTTTATTCATGAAAAATTCATCTGCTTGATGAAGCAACTGTGAGGTGAAACAGTAGATTTTTCTTCTTCAACAAGTCTGTTTGCTGATGCAGCAGCTTCAAATTCGTCCAGAGAGCTTACTTTTAAAATCAGTTCTTTAAATTCTTGATTTGTCTTTAATTTCTATCTCTTGCCTTTTAAAATCTTCTTTTTATATTTATACAACATCTTTATTAACAAATAAATATACAAATAAACTAAATATAATACATGTATGATACAATGAATGTTAGTGAGATAGTTTGTTTGTTAACCTCTTCTTTTTATTTATTAGGGAAAAATTAAAGATAGGATTTTCTAGGAAGGCATTATGTGTAAGACGTTTGTGAAATTATTTAGAACTTAATGTGTGCGACCAGGTGTCCGTCGATTTGATAATCTCTCGCCCACGCGGTACGGTCCCATTGTCGGACCATAAAAACGGTGCCATTTTACAATGGTACCTCTCTTTCGCGGTACCACCACAACACCGAAGCGCGACGGCTCGCGTGTGTAGGTTAAAGGCGTTATAAATTATTCATAGCCGCTAGTGTCGTATATCTTTTTCGTCGTACAATTAAAGAAAGTGCCATTTCCATTTGGTTCGCTTTCGTTCACATTTTACGTTACTTGGAAATAAAACGCACTAATGCCGCGCATTTTGATAAACCTCGTGGCCTTGGGTGTTTCCTATAAACAGTAGCGACCATCCTTACCAAGAAAATCAGCCTTAATAGATACAATAGTAATACAATAATTGTACTCTGCCAATCCACATAGTCTACAAGTGGTGTTGTCCACTTTACCTATCTTGTGAAGATGTTACTTCACTGGACAATATCCTATAAGGACAGTCTTTTCTAACTTTTAGTAAGGCACAAGAAGAAAAAAAAATAGAATTCGTGCTTCAATTGTTTTACGATTTTTCGCTTATATCTTTGGAAAAAATTGTCAGATTTTAAAAATTCCTACAGCGACCGATACCCACGAACCGACACGTTTGGAATATCCAAAAATCTCAAATTCGTACTTCAATTGTTTTTCGATTTTTCGCTTATATCTTTGGAAATAATTATCAGATTTTTAAAATTTATGCTGTAATAAACTGCTATGATCCAATATATTTGGATTATACAAAAATCTCAAATTCGTACTTCAATTGTTTTTCGATTTTTCCCATATAACTTTGGAAATAATTGTCAGATTTTAAAAATTCCCACTGCGATCGATGGCCACGATCAGATACGTTTGGAATGTGCAAAAATCTCGAATTCGCACTTCAATTGTTTTTCGTTTCTCACTTATAACTTTGTGAATAATTATCAGATTTTAAAAACTCCTGCAGCATTACATTGCTATGATCCAATATATTTGGATTATACAAAAATCTCAAATTCGAACTTCAATTGTTTTTCAATAATTCGCTTATATCTTTGGAAATAATATTCAGATTTTGAAAATTCCTGCAGCGATTGATTAGTAAAATCCAGCACGATTAGAAAATACAAAAATTTCGAATTCGTATTTCAGCTGTTTTCCGTTTTTTGCTTATAACTTTGGAAATAATTGTCGGATTTTGAAAATTTCTGCAACGATCGATTACTACGATCCAATATGTTTGGAATATGTAAAAATCTCGATTTCGTACTTCAATTGTTTTTCGTTTCTAACTTATAACTTTGTGAATAATTATCAGATTTTGAATACTCCTGCAGCATTAGTTTGCTATGATCCAATATATTTGAATTATACAAAAATCCTAAATTCGTACTTCAATTGTTTTTCGATTTCTCGTTTATATTTTTGAAAAAAATATTCAGATTTAAAAATCCAACATGTTTAGAATGTGTAAAAAAATTTCGAATTCGTGCTTCAACTGTTCTGCGTTTTTTTTCTTATAACTTTGGAAATATAGATTTTGAAAATTTCCGCATTAATAAAATTTTATGATTTAGTATATTTGGATTATACAAAAATCTTATATTCATGCTTCAATTGTTTTTTGATTTATCCCTTACATCTTTGGAAATAATTGTCAGATTTTAAAAACTCCTACAGCGATCGATACCCACAATTCACGTTTGGAATGTGCAAAAATCTCGAATTCGTTCTTCAATTGTTTTTCGTTTCTCACTTATAACTTTGGGAATAATTATTAGATTTTGAAAACTCTTGCAGGAATAGATCGCTGCGATCCAATATATTTGGATTATACAAAAATCTCAAATTCGTACTTCAATTGTTTTTCGATTTTTCACTTACATCTTTGGAAATAATATTCACATTTTGAAAATTCTAGCAGCGATATATTGTTACAATTAAACACGTTTAGAATATTCAAAAATTTCGAATTCGTACTTCTACTGTTTTTGCTTTTTTTTTTCTTATAACTTTGGAAATAATTATCGGATTTTTTAAATTCCTGCAGTAATAAACTGCTATGATCAAATATATTTCGATTATACAAAAATTTTACATTCATGCTTCAATTGTTTTTCGACTTTTCCCTTATAACTTTGAAAATAATTGTCAGATTTTGAAAATTCCTGCAACGATCGATTGCTACGATCCAATATGTTTGGAATATGCAAAAATCTCAAATTCGTATTTCAATTGTTTTTCGGTATTTCGCTTATAACTTTGGAAATAATTATCAGATTTTGAAAACTCCTGCATCATTACACTGCTATGATTCAATATATTTGGATTATAGAAAAATCTCAAATTCGTACTTCAATTGTTTTTAGATTTTTCGCTTATATCTTTGGAAAATATATTCAGATTTTGAAAATTCCAGGAACGATCGATTGGTAAAATCCAACACGTTTAGAATGTGCAAAAATTTCGAATTCATACTTAAAAATCCCGAATTCGCACTTCAATTGTTTTTTGTTTCTCACTTATAACTTTGTAAATAATTATCAGATTTTGAAAACTCCTACAGCAAAAGATAGCTGTGATCCAATATATTTGGATAATACAAAAATCTCAAATTCGTACTTCAATTGTTTTTTGATTTTTCGCTTACATCTTTGGAAATAATATTCAGATTTTGAAAATTCCTGCAGCGATCGATTGGTAAAATCAAACACGTTTAGAATATGCAAAAATTTCGAATTCGTACTTTTACTGTTTTTCGTATTTTTTGCTTATAACTTTGGAAATAATTATCAGATTTTGAAAATTCATGCAGCATTAGATTGCTATGATCCAATATATTTGGATTATACAAAAATCTCAAATTCGTATTTCAATTGTTTATCGATTTTGAAATAATGTTCTGTTTTTAAAAATTGTTTCACCCGTAAATTACTATAGTTCACTAAATTTCTATTGGGCAAAAAACTCGATTTTGCTTTTCAATTGTTTGTCTATAACTTTTGAAATTATCTTCAGATTTTAATAATATTCGATTTGTAAAAAACTCGAAAATTCTTTTGTTTTATTTTTTTTATTCTATGCCTATAACTTTAAAGTAATGTTTAGAATTTGTAAATTTATAATTATGTAAGGAAGACGCAATTCAATTGTTTTTTTTTTTCATTTTTTTGCCTGTAACTTTTGGAATAATTTTTCTACTGAAAGATTTTCATTTTCGTTTCTCACTTATAACTTTGGGAATAATTATCAGATTTTGAAAACTCCTGTAGCAATAGATGGCTGTGATCCAATATATTTGGATTATACAAAAATCTCAAATTCGTACTTCAATTGTTTTTCGATTTTTCCTTTACATCTTTAGAAATAATATTCAGATTTTTAAAATTCCTGCAGCAATCGATTGGAAAAATCCAACACGTTTAGAATATGCAAAAATTTTGAATTTGTACTTCTATGGTTTTTCGTTTTTTTTTTGCTTAGAACTTTAGAAATAATTTAATTAATTTTGAAAATTATACAAAAATCTTACATTCAATATTCAATTGTTTTTCGATTTTTCCCTTATAACTTTGGAAATAATTGTCAGATTTTGAAAATTTCTGCAACGATCGATTGCTACGATCCAATATGTTTGGAATATGCAAAAATCTCAAATTCGTATTTCAATTGTTTTCCGGTTTTTCGCTTATAACTTTGGAAATAATTATCAGATTTTGAAAATTCCTGCAGTAATAAACTGCAATGATCTAACATATTTGGATTATACAAAAATCTTACATTCATGCTTCAATTGATTTCCTATGTTTCCCTTATAACTTTGGAAATAATTGTCAGATTTTAAACATTCCTACAGCGATCCATACCCACGATCCGATACGTTTGGAATATGCAAAAAACTTGAATTCGAACTTCAATTGTTTTTCGTTTCTTACTTATAACTTTGTAAATAATTATCAAATTTTGAAAAATCCTGCAGCATTAGATTGCTATGAACCAATATATCTGGATTATACAAAAATCTCAAATTCGTACTTCAATTGTTATTCGATTTTTCGCTTATATCTTTGGAAATAATTATCAGATTTTAAAAATTCCTACAGCGATCGATACCCACGATCCTACACGTTTGGAATATGTAAAAATTTAGAATTCGTACTTCAATTGTTTTTCGTTTCTCACTCATAGCATTGGAAATAATTATTATATTTTGAAAACTCTTGCAGGAATAGGTTGATATGATCCAATATATTTGGATTATACAAAAATCTCAAATTCGTACTTCAATTGTTTTTCGATTTTTCCCTTATATCTTTGGAAATAATTGTCAGATTTTAAAAATTACTACAGCGAACGATAGCCACGATCCGACACGTTTGGAATATACAAAAATCTCGAATTCACACTTCAATTGTTTTTTGTTTCTCACTTATAACTGTGTAAATAATTATCTGATTTTGAAATGAGACACTTGTTTCGTTTTATATTGGTATATTCAGTTTTCTGACACGTGTTTCGGTCAATGACGACCATGTTCAAAGGAATTACAAAATTAAGTTAATTTTGTAATTCCTTAAATTAAGTTCAGATTTTGAAAAATTCTGCAGCAATCGATAGTTATGATTCAATAGATTTTGAAAACTTCTACAGAAATAGATTGCTGTGATCCAATATATTTGGATTATAGAAAAATCTTTCATTAGTGCTTCAATTGTTTTTCGATTTTCCACTTATAACTTTGTAAATAATTATCAGATTTTGAAAATTCCTGCAACAATATATTGCAATGATCTAACATATTTGGATTATAAAAAAATCTTACATTCATGCTTCAATTGATTTTCGATTTTTCCCTTATAACTTTGGAAATGATTGTCAGATTTTGAAAATTCCTGCAACGATCGATTGCCACCACCCAATATGTTTGGAATATGCAAAAATCTCAAATTCGTATTTCAATTGTTTTCCGGTTTTTCGCTTATAACTTTGGAAATAATTATCAGATTTTGAAAATTCCTGCAGTGATCGATTGCCACGATCCAATATATTTGGAATATGTAAAAATCTTAAATTTGCATTTCAATTCATTTTCGATTTTTCGCTTCTAACTTTAAAATAAAATATCAGATTTTGAAAATTCTTGAAGAAATTGATTGTTAAGATCCGATTTGTTTTTGGATTATACAAAAATCTCAAATTCGTATTTCGCTTGTTTATCGAATTCGAAACAGTGTTCTGTTTTTAAAAATTGTTTCACCGATAAATTACTATAATTCACTAAATTTCTATTGGGCAAAATAACTCGATTTTGCTATAACTTTTGAAATCGAGATTTTAATAATATTCAATTAGTAAAAAACTCGAATCGTTTCTTTTGTTTAATTTTTTTTTTATGCCTGCAACTTTAAAGTAATGTTTAGAATTTATAAATTCATGGTTATATTTTAATTATGTAAGAAAGACGCAATTCAATTGTTTTTCTTTTATTTTTTTACCAGTAACTTTTGGAATAATTTTTGCACTGATGGATTTTCATTGTGAAGTATATTTGGATAATGGGGAAAACATGTTTTTTCAATTTTCTGCGTGTAACTTTTGTAATAGTTTTCGCTTTTCAATTATTTTTTGTATTCATGTCTCTAGTGCATATGTGAAGAAACAATTTAACTAATATTTATTAATCCAATAGGTCAAAATCATTAATAATACGATTATTAATATTACGATCAAAATATTAGATGGTCATCATTAATTTAGAAAAAAACATAACGGTGATACACCTACAATACTATTAAATATTGATTGCAATAAATTAGACGTTCTATTTATGAAATCTTTTATTATTTTAAATATATTTTTTGTTATTATCATTAATGGTTTCAGAAAGTACTGCATTAATCAATTTTCCCGACGTACGGAAGAAAGCTAATGTAACGATCTGAAAATCCGCATATGGTGGCTCAATAATTCCGACACATGTTAGGAATGAAGGCCCGACTAGACGGTAAATCAAGAACAACAACGCGAGGAGGATTTGCTAACGCCATATGTTGAAGAGGTTTATTAATGCGTTCCAGGACCTATATGGGCAAACGATAAATACCTTCGGGCGGTATGCGTTTTACAGTTACCATAGATTGTTTTTTTTCCTCTTCTTTACATACGTATTCAATTCAGCCGCTGCCAAGAGGTTTGCGTAATCCCATTGATGTCTCTCGTTACTTCCTACTTGGCAAGGCACGACCGCAAAGATGACAGGGTAATGTCGTTCTCGGTAGGAAGTAATGAGCTATGAGGTGAACGATTGAATTAAAGGTTGAATTAGATTTCAACGTGTTATTAATGTATTCTAATAAAATAAAAAGTATTGGACCACAATGGGATCCTTGAGGAACTTCTTCTAATGTACCTTATAACGATAATAATATTTTTTTTATTATTATGTATTAATATGTAAACGACTGTACCACAGTGTAATTAGACCCTATGGACTTAAACAAAAGGTTTCCCACTCTAATTATTGTGCAATTGTAATCTGTCCATCAGAAAGGACTCCAACCAATTTACAGTAATAATTGGTTGACTCCATTTTGAGCTATGTATTTTAAAAATAAAATTTCGTGACATACTTTATCAAATGCTTTAGAGAAATCAGTATATATTATATCAATCTGTTTGCTATTCTCTTCAGAATTTGAAAAAATATTTTTTTATATAAACTTATCGAGTCCATTAAATTGATCGCCACTTTTAACGATTCCCTAATTATGGACGCCGCTACAACTGTGGGAATAATTAATTTCTTCTTTTTTTTCGGGAAATTAAAGCCGTGACCGTTACGCGTCTTAATTTATCTTCTTGGCGCTCGGCAATTAACGCCGATGCAGAAAAAAAAACCGCCGAAGTGTGAGATCCAGATAATCTCCGGTAACTGGATTTTTCGGTCGGTATTTGGTTCAGTGTATCAGTGGTTCGGTAATTGGCCATTAATTTGAATGTTTCGTAACTGTTATTATTATAACGATCACATAAATCTTTTCTCAAAAATAAAAAACAGTTCAAAGAAAAAGGACACATATGGAAAATTAACTACACAACTTATAGACTCAATAATTTATTTTTTGAATAGAATAAACTTGTTTAAATAAATCTGGTTCAGTTTCCCATTCCTTTTATCTTTTGTTTGAAACGTTTTGTAAAAAAAATTATATTTAGAAAAATATCGAAAAGAAAAGCTTCCACTTTCTGATTATGAATGTTCACCAAAAGCTTTTCAGTTTCAGTTTTTAATGATAAAACCTTAAGTTCAAAGTTTCTCAAACGATGAATTCGTTTATGGTTTTTGCGCCCACAAACATTCTCATTGACGAAAACAATACTTTCCTTATATATTCTATATAGGGAAAGTAAAAATTATGCAGATTTGCGCTTTTCAAAGTTCTCCTAAGACAATTTAATTTTGTTCGGTTCTATTTGACTACTTTCTAATCCTCTATCCTAAACTCCAATCTTTAAAATATACGCGAGGGATTCAATCAATGCACATTTTGTTTTACACGGTGAGACTGTTAAATTCTCACTTAACCCGTGGTGAAACATAGTTATATTAATTAGAAGTTTCGCTATTTTATAATCGTGAAACCAAACCAAATGTTTAATTAACCTTCTAATTAAGACTGTTAGAGTTTTCGGAGAACTAAAAGAAGGGTTTCGATGTATATGCAGGGTGAGTGGCTGGCCTCTATCCGAAACTGTGGATCAAGTGATAAACTACTTTAAAGATGTAGCCTAATATAAAAAAAATTGTTTTTGAAAAATATTACACAAAAAATATATATAATTGTGCACTTTCTCTTGCCAAATGGGCGTGACTCGGTATCTCATTTATCATTTTAAAGTCAATACCATAAACCTTCTTGGTCTCGATTTTCGGCGTTTCGAATTTCCGTTTGCGGTTTGTCACGGACGAAAATCCAGATAAGATCGTTTACCATAATCAATCATCTAAATCCGACGGATAGTTTTGCCGCAAAGAATTCTAAAGGTATTTTGGGAGTGCCAGATGAAAATAAAGTGCATTTATTTCCTTGTAGGAATAATAACGATAATTATTATTATTAATAATATAAAAACGTGCAAATTACTATTACAGAATTAGATTTAAAATCTTCATTTCGACATTGGTGTAGATTATTTATTTAGGTCTTAGTAACTAAGAAATAAAGTAAATTTAAAAATGTATAAATAATTAACTCCGCCTGTATTTCCTGCAACCAAAATTTTTGTATTGTGTTATGTATGTATTTACTTAAATATGTTTGCAGGAATAACGAAGCTAATCAAAAATAAAGAATGAGGTTAACCAAAATTTTTAGAAAATTTTCCAAGAAGTAATACACTTGTTATGTTCCATTTGTTTATTATCAGGTAACTGACAAGTTTAGTTTAGTTTATTGATTAAAAATTACATACATTTACAAAAACTTTTAAATTTAATCGCAGAACTTGAAGACGGAGTTCACATGGTAGTGTTCTTCTACTCAAACTATAATTTCCTATAGCCGATGACGATCAGCTGGTTTTTATTACCATTGGGGCAATATTTTTTCCATTGCTAGTGGATTTTTCTGTTCAAGAGGAATAATCTAAATATTTACATGTTAAAAAAGTACAATAATTCAACCAACTACAACCAACAAAAGTGAACACCATAATAACCCCCTCAATTACATCTTGCACACACTCGCATAACCTCCTCCTCTCTTCCTGACAGCGGCTACCGTTTTTTTTTTGCCTTCGTGCTTAACGAAAGTGCGATTACGTGTGCTCGACGGTAATTAGAGGTCTTCGTAATGGTGCCTTCCTAATGCGGAACACCGAAAATTACCATAATCCTCATGGCATTACGTAACCTCGTGCAAAACGGCGGACGTGTGGATATTTTTTTCCTTTCCTGCTTCTTCTTTTTCCCCTCTTAATTTTCGACCTTTTCTGCACCTCCGCCGAAAATGAAAGTGGATTTTACTTTCGGTAGCGACGTGTCGATGATTTTCTTTTTGATTGAGCACGTGCTTGCTTGACCTACGGTGACACGGAGAGTGATCTTTTTGTTGTTGTGGTCGCGAACGAATTGTGAAATTTGTGAAATTTTCTGAATAATAAATTTGTTTGTATTTTGCATAATGTATTCTTGAAGATAATTATTTATTATTTTTCTTTTTCAGATATTATCAATATCAAGTGATAATCCGTTCTGGCCCTAGAAGGTCCCCTCGAGGAGCACGATGGAAGTAGTCGCCGCGTCCCCCGGAAACGGAACTCCTTTCCACAACCACGACGTCAGGGAATGGTCACGTCTGGACAGTCTGACGGGAGTCCTGGAGAGAGCGCGTCTGGAAACCGACCACTGGGCAGCAAATACAGTTAACTCGTCGCACAAATATAATAAGGTAACAATATTATTTGATTAAATTACATCCTCTAAAAACTTCTCAAAACACTACAGTAAAATAATTTCTGAAGCATCAGACTATGTCACTAATTTAATCAATTGTGTATGTAACGAAAATTAAGTAATAACCAGTACTGGTTTATATTATCTTTATGGCTTTCAAACTTATTAAAGTTATTTGCTTTTTGCCTTTAATACATAGCGGTGTTATGGAAGAACAGCGAAATTGATAAATTAAAAAAATACTCTTATTGATTAAATACTTCTACCTTAGATAACAATTTAACAATATTAAGGAATATTACCACTACCATCCTTTTTCTGCCTCGAAAATAAGTCCATATAGCCAGCTCAGGGACACATTTCTTCACGTTAAGGGGTCTTCATATCGACTTTAAAATAACAACACAAACCTCGACCTCGAAAAGTGATTATAAAAGAATGCTACAAAGGGAATATATGAGTTATATTTTAAAGTATCATATTCCTATTTTATTTATCCTTACGAATGTTAACTCTACCTCACTTAACTGTTTGTTTGTCGATCTTCGTTAAATAATGTCAGTTAAAAAAGTAGGTATGCAACGCCTAAACATTACTGATATTAAAAATTTTCATTTTTTTGACCACATGTTGTTCACAGTTATTTAGTTTAGTAGATACTTTCCATTCGCGTTCTTTAATCTAAAGCACACTGTCCACCCACCATCACGCCCATCTCCTATTACAGTTAATTAATCATAACCAATTTAAAATCATTAAAAAATACTGTTTAATAAATTTTGTATCATCAGTGCAAATCTATATTTTTTTTTGTCGGTAAACCTAAACAGATATATGCGATGTTAATTATCTCGACTTATCTCAATCCTTCATTTCTGTGCCCAATTCGTACAGACCCAAATTCTTCGACCCACCCGCTGCTGACATCATGATTTGTTGTTGCTTTCATAACTCTTTTCTAATTAATCGTGAAACTCAATCTTATCGACGCTTACGTCTGTGACAGACAGACAGGCGGTCTGTCGTGGGTGCATAAACTCGGACGGTATTTATTTTATACTAAAACATTAATTTAATTAAAGTCTTTCAACAAGTTTTGTTAAAATTAATAATTAAAGTTTTTTCCGTTTTAATATTTTTACTGTAAAATAGTTGTGTATAATATAGACATTAGACATAAATAGTTGTTTATCATATAGAAATTGGAGAGTAGGATAGTGGCCACCCACCCACCCTACAAATATATTAAAATTTAAGACTAAACACTGGATTACAGTTTTTGAACATTTCTGACAGTAATACTGTTGTCACTTCAAGGACATCAAAACATCAGTGGTTTGATTAAAACTGTATATGTAGGGTGGGTGGGTGGCCACTATCACACCCTACAATCTGTAAAACATACCTCTAAACTTCAATTAATAAATATTTAATCATAAGGAGTTTTCGACAAAATTAATAATTGAAATATTTTCTGTTGTAATATTTTTATTGTAAAATAGTTGTTTATAATATAGAAATTGAAGGGTAGGATAGTGGCCACCCACCCACCCTACATATATATTAAAATTTAAGTCCAAACACTGGATTAAAGTCTTTGAACATTTTTGACTGTAATACTGTTGTCATTTCAAGGACATCAAAACAAAATCAGTGGTTTGAATAAAACTGTATATGTAGGGTGGGTGGGTGGCCACTATCACACCCTCCAATCTGTAAAACATACCTCTAAGCTTCAATTAATAAATATTTAATCATATGGGGTTTCGACAAACTTAATAACAAAAATATTTTCTGTTGTAATATTTTTATTGTAAAATAGTTGTTTATAATATAGAAATTGGAAGGTAGGATAGTGGCCACCCACCCACCCTACATATATATTTATATTTAAGTCGAAACACTGGTTTAAAGTTTTGAACAATTTTAACAGTAATACTGTTGTCATTTCAAGGACATCAAAACAGAATTAGTGGTTTGAATACAGCTATATATGTAGGGTGGGTGGGTGGCCACTATCTCACCCTTCAATCTGTAAAACATACCTCTAAGCTTTACTTAATAATTATTTAATCATATAGAGTTTTCGACAAAATTAATAAATAAAATATTTTCTGTTGTAATATTTTTATTGTAAAATAGTTGTTTATAATAAAAATATTGGAGAGTAGGATAGTGGCCACCCACCCACCCTACAAATATATTAAAATTTAAGTCTAAACATTGGTTTAAAGTTTTTGAACAATTTTGACAGTAATACTGTTGTCATTTCAAGGACACCAAAACGGAATCAGTGGTTTGAATAAAACTCTATATGTAGGGTGGGTGGGTGGCCACTAACACACCCTCCAATCTGTAAAACATACCTCTAAGTTTCAATTAATAATTATTTAATCATATGAGGTTTTCGACAAAATTAAACTAAAATAATATCTGTAGTAATATTTATATTGTAAAATAGTTGTCTATAATATAGACATTGGAGAGTAGGATAGTGGCCACCCACCCACCCTCCAATCTGTAAAACATACCTCTAAGCTTTACTTAAGAATTATTTAATCAAATGGAGTTTTCGACAAAATTAATAACTAAAATATTTTCTGTTGTAATATGTTTACTGTAAAATAGTTGTTTATAATGTAGGCGTTGGAGAGTAGGATAGTGGCCACCCACCCACCCTACATATTTATTTAAATTTAAATACAAACACTTGTTTAAAGTTTTTGAACATTTTTTACAGTAATACTGTTGTCATTTCAAGGACATCAAAACAGAATCAGTGGTTTGAATAAATTTATATATGTAGGGTGGGTGGGTGTCCACTATCACACCCTCCAATCTGTAAAACCTACCTCTAAGCTTCACTTAATAATTATTTAATCATATGGAGTTTCCGACAAAATTAATTACTAAAATATTTTATCTTGTAATATTTTTATTGTAAAATAGTTGTTTATAATATTGAAATTGGAAAGTAGGTTAGTGGCCACCCACCCACCCTACATATATATTAAAATTTAAGTCCAAACACTGGTTTAAAGTTTTGGAACAATTTTGATAGTAATACTGTTGTCATTTCAAGGACATCAAAACTGAATCAGTGGTTTGAATAAAACTATTTATGTAGGGTGGGTGGGTGGCCACTATCACCCCTCCAATCTGTAAAACATACCTCTAAGCTTCATTTAATAATTATTTAATCATATGGAATTTTCGACAAAATTAATAACTAAAATATTTTCTGTTGTAATATTTTTATTGTATAATAGTTGTTTATAATATAGAAGTTGGAGAGTAGGATAGTGGCCACCCACCCACCCTACATATATATTAAAATTTAAATCCAAACAAACCAGTGTTTAAAGTTTTTGAACAATTTTTACAGTAATACTGTTGTAATTTCAAGGAAATCAAAACGAAATCAGTGGTTTGAGTACAGCTATATATGTAGGGTGGGTGGGTGGCCACTATCACACCCTCCAATCTGTAAAACATACTTCTAAACTTCAATTAATAAATATTTAATCATATGGAGTTTTCGACAAAATTACTAAACAAAATATTTTCTGCTGTAATATTTTTACTGTAAAATAGTTCTTATTAATATAGACATTGGAAAGTAGGATAGTGGCCACCCACCCACCCTACAAATATATTAAAATTTAAGTCCAAACAGTGGTTTAATGTTTTTGAACATTTTTGAAAGTAATACTATTGGCATTTCAAGGATATCAAAACGGATTCACTGGTTTGAATACAACTATATATGTAGGGTGGGTGGGTGGCCACTATCACACCCTCCAATCTGTAAAACATACCTCTAAGCTTCAATTAATAAATATTTAATCATATGAAGTTTTCGACAAAATTAATTACTAAGATATTTTCTCTTGTAATATTTTTATTGTAAAATATTTATTTTAAATATAGAAATTGGAAAGTAGGATAGTGGCCACCCACCCACCCTACATATATATTAAAATTTAAGTCCAAACACTGGTTTAAAATTTTTGAACAATTTTGACAGTAATACTGTTGTCATTTCAAGGACATCAAAACGGAATCAGTGGTTTGAATAAAACTGTATATGTAGGGTGGGTGGGTGGCCACTATCACACCCTACAATCTGTAAAACATACCTCTAAACTTCAATTAATAAATATTTAATCATATGGGGGTTTCGACAAACTTAATAACAAAAATATTTTCTGTTGTAATATTTTTATTGTAAAATAGTTGTTTATAATATATAAATTGGAAAGTAGGATAGTAGCCACCCACCCACCCTACATATATATTTAAATTTAAGTCTAAACACTGGTTTAAAATTTTTGAACAATTTTGACACTAATACTGTAGTTATTTCAAGGACATCAAAACGGAATCAATGGTTTGAATAAAACTGTATATGTAGGGTGGGTGGGTGGCCACTATCCTATCCTCCAATATTTAAAACATACCTCTAAGCTTGAATTAATAATTATTTAATCATATGGAGTTTTTGACAAAATTAATAACTAAAATATTTTCTGTTGTAATATTTTTATTGTAAAATAGTTGTTTATAATACAGACATTGGAAAGTAGGATAGTGGCCACCCACTCACTCTACATATATATTTATATTTAAGTCGAAACACTGGTTTAAAGTTTTGAACAATTTTAACAGTAATACTGTTGTCATTTCAAGGACATCAAAACGAAATCAGTGCTTTGAACAAAGCTATACATGTAGGGTGGGTGGGTGGCCACTATCATACCCTCTAATCCGTAAAACATACCTCTAAACTTCAATTAATAAATATTTAATCATATAGGGGTTTCGACAAACTTAATAACAAAAATATTTTCTGTTGTATTATTTTTAATTGTAAAATAGTTGTTTATAATATAGAAATTGGAAAGTAGGATAGTGGCCACCCACCCACCCTACATATATATTTAAATTAAAGTCCAAACACTGGCTAAAGTTTTGGAACAATTTCGACAGTAAACAGTTGTCATTTTAAGTCCAAACATTGAATTAAAGTTTTTGAACAATTTTGACAGTAATACTGTTGTCATTTCAAGGACATCAAAACAGAATCAGTGGTTTGAATACAGCTATATATGTAGGGTGGGTGGGTGTCCACTATCACACCCTCCAATCTGTAAAACATACCTCTAAGCTTCAATTAATAAATATTTAATCATATGGAGTTTTCGACAAAATTAAACTAAAATATTTTCTGTAGTAATAATTCTATTGTAAAATAGTTGTTTATACTATAGACATTGGAGAGTAGGATAGTGGCCACCCACCCACCCTACATATTTCTGAAAACATACACTAAAACTCTGCTGATGGTGTATGTTTAACAATATTCGAATTTCTTCTAATTTAGTTTTTTAAATCAAAATTGGAGATAGTTTTTAAAGCCTAAAATAAAATGGATTGGTTTAGAGTTTTCCAAAATATTTTTGTCTAAATTTTTAGAATCTTCCAACAATTATTCTTTTGAAGTAGTCTTTCTTTATTCAATCGTAATTTTCAAAAAAATCCTCTTATTAATTATTAATATTTCCTTACAATTATTCTTCCAATTTTTATAAATTTTCCACAAAAGTCTCTCCCAGATTGCAATTTTTTTCCAAACTTCTTATTTAAAAAATTTGAAGAGGAATTTTATGAAATTCCCATAATATAAAACAAGAAATTTTAGAACAGAACATTTTTCAAGAGTTTTAAAAATCTGGAAGTTATAATACAAAATTTTTCTTGTATTATAACTTCCAGATTTTTAAAACTCTTAAAACATTTTGCATTCCAAAATTTCTTATTTTATATTATTCATAAATATGTCAGGAATTGGTTTTGAGTATTCCAACAATTTTTCTTCCAGATTTCTAAGATTTTTATAGTCTTGCAGTCTAGCTTTATTTAATCGAAATTTTCTAAAAATTCATCTTCTTACTAATTAATATTTTCTTACAATTTTTCTTCTAATTTTCGTAAAATTTCCAGGAATTTCTCTCCTAGATTGTAATAATCTTTACAAAAGATTTATAGTTTTTCATAAATTTACTTTTTTGATAAATAGAATCTTTCAGAAATTATTCTTTTAATGGTTTGTATATTTAGTTTATGAGTGATAAACTATTCGTCCACTTTAGATTAAAAATACAAATATTTCGTGTAAAAAATATATTATATAGCAGTGTTTTGGCTTAAAGCAAAGTGCATATGTAGGGTGGGTGGGTGGCCACTATCCCACCCTACAATTAATTCGTCATAAACAAGAGTTTGCTTTAATAAATCCATGAGTATAAGCAAAAAATTTCTCATCAAAACCTTCGTTTACGTTACAAACTTTGGAGGGTGGGATAGTGGCCACCCGCCCACCCTACATATTTCTGAAAACATAAACTGAAACTCTGCTGATGGTGTATGTTAAACAATATTCAGATTTCTTACTATTTAATTCTTTAAATGAAAAGTGACGACAGTTTTTAAAGCCTAAAATTTAATTAAATTGGTTTAGAATCATCCAACAATTTTTCGTCCAGATTTCTAGAATCTTCTAACAATTAATTTTTATTTTTTAACTAGTCTTGCTCCTTTTCAAAAATTCCTCTTTTTAATTATTAATGTTTTCTCACAATTCTTCTTACAATTTTTGCAAATTTTCACGAATTTCTCTCCCAGATTGCAATAATTTTTTTCAAAACTTTTTTTCTAGCAATATTACTTCCAGATTTTTAAAACTTTTAAGAAATTTTCCTTTCCAATCTTTCTTGTTTTACTTTATGGGAATTTCATAAAATTCCTCTTCAAAATTTTCAAGTAACTCTTAAAATATTAATCGTAATATTTCCACGAGTTTCTCTTATAGATTGGGATAATTTTTTTTGAAAGTTTCAGAGTCTTCCAATAATATTTCTTGGTAATTACTAGAATATTTTAGAATTTATTATTTTATTGGTTTACATTTTTAGATTACGAGTGATAAATCATTCTTCCACTTTAGATTAAAAATTTCAGCACAATTATACAAATGTGCGGTGTAAAAAATATATTGTAAAGCACTGTTTTGGCTTAAAGCAAAGTGCATATGTAGGGTGGGTGGGTGGCCACTATCCCACCCTCCAATTAATTCGTCATAAACAAGAGTTTACTTTAATAAATCCTTGAGAACAAGCAAAAAATTATTCATCAAAACCTTCGTTTACGTTACAAAGTTTTGAAGTTGGGATAGTGGCCACCCACCCACCCTACATATTTCTGAAAACATAAACTAAAACTCTGCTGATGGTGTATGTTAAACAATATTCAGATTTTTTATTATTTAATTCTTTAAATCAAAAGTGACGACAGTTTGAAAGCCTAAAATTTAATTAAATTGGTTTAGAATCATCCAACAATTTTTCGTCCAGATTTCTAGAATCTTCTAACAATTAATTTTATTAACTAGTCTTGCTCCTTTTCAAAAATTCCTCTTCTTGATTATTAATGTTTTCTTGCAATTCTTCCAATTTTGTAAATTTTCCACGAATTTCCCTGCCAGATTGCAATAAATTTCTTCGGAACTTTTTCTAGCAATATTACTTCCAGATTTTTAAAACTTAAAATTTTCCTTTCAAATCCTTCTTGTTTTATTTTATGGAAATTTCATAACATTCCTCTTCAAAATTTTCAGAATTTTCAAGTAACTCTTAAAATATTAATTATAATATTTCCACAAGTTTCTCTTCTAGATTGGGATAATTTTTTGGAAAGTTTTAGAGTCTTCCAATAATATTTCTTGGTAATTACTAGAATCTTTTAGAATTTATTATTTTATTGGTTTACATTTTTAGATTATGACTGATAAAACATTCTTCCACTTTATACAATTATACAAATGTTTGGTGTAAAAAATATATTATAAAGAACTGTTTTGGCTTAAAGCAAAGTGCATATGTAGGGTGGGTGGGTGGCCACTATCCCACCCTCCAATTAATTCGTCATAAACAAGAGTTTACTTTAATAAATTCTTGAGTATAAGCAAAAAATTACTCATCAAAACCTTCGTTTACGTTACAAAGTTTTGAGGGTGGGATAGCGGCCACCCGCCCACCCTACATATTTCTGAAAACATAAACTAAAACTCTGCTGATGGTGTATGTTTAACAATATTCGAATTTCTTATAATTTATTTTTTACAATCAAAATTGGAGATAGTTTTTAAAGCCAAAAACTAAATGGATTGGTTTAGAGTTTTCCAGCAATTTTTTTGTACAGATTTCTAGAATCTTCAAGCAATTATTCCTTTGAAATAGTCTTTCTTTATTTAATCGTAATTTAAAAAAAAATCCTCTTCTTTATTATTAATATTTTCTTACAATTCTTTTTACAATTTTTCTAAATTTTCCACGAATTTCTCTTCCAGATTGCAAGAATTCCAACTGTTTTTCATACAGATTTCTAGAATCTTTCTGCAATTATTTCTTTTAAGTAGTCTTGTTTAATTCAATGCTAACTATAGAAAGCTGCTAAAAGAGTACTCAGGTACCTAAAAAGGACAAGAGACCTGAAGTTAACATTATTAAGGAATGAAGGTGCTGAATGGAAAGGATATGATGATGCTGAGCATCCTGTTCTCTTGATAGAAGATCCTATACTGCTCATTACTTCATAAAGAATTGTGGTGATGTTAGCTGAGAATCAAGAAAACAGAAGATAGTGGCCTTATCAACTGCTGAATCCGAATACATGGCTTCGACAGAATGTGCAAAAAAAGTGGTACACCTGGCAAAGTTAGAAGCTGATTTAGGAAATAAGCAATACATAACAATCTGCAATGATAATCAAGCTGTGGGGAAATTAGCGCCAAATCAAAACAGATAGATATAAGGAAATATTTTATAAAGGAAGTGATACAAAGTGGACAGAAGAATGTTGCATACAAGAGAATCGAAGAGATGAATGCTGACATACTAAGAAAGGTACTACCACTACCAAAATTTGAAGAGTGTCGCAGAAGTCTTGGGCTGCAGCAGTTGGTATTCCGTGTGCAGGAGTGAAAGAAATCAATAGACCAGGCTGTACATGGATCAACGTGTCGCTGCCCCGTCGCCAATTCAGTTGTCAATGTCACCTCCGTTCTGTCACTTACTGATATTTTTCTCCACGCTTGTGTGTGCTACTAAAATCTAAGTTTTCCTTATAATTGTAATCACTTATAAACCAATAGTCAAAATAGTTTTAATGAGGTCATAGAGACTAGGAGGTAAAGGATTTTGATTGACTTTCTGTGAAGGTTTTCCTCAAATTTTTGATAATTTATTGAGATTTTTGAAGATTTGTGTTATGATTGAAGATTTCTAAAAATTTTTTACAATAGTTTTATATTTTATTCGTTTTCTTTTTCATATGAACTTAAAGATTCCTTAAGTTTCTTTCTTGCAGAATACTCGCGCTAACGTAAGCGCGATTCCTCACGCAATAAACCATTGCGGTTGCGTCAAGGATGATGAATTTTGTGGGATAACAAGTCGCTTCCCATTATTACCATTATTATTATTAATTAGCGCGCGCCCATCGATTCCGCAAGAGTACAGCGATGGCGACGGCTGAACAAGAGGAATCCGAATTTCTCCGCTCCAATTTGGTTCGTACCCCGTTTTGTGACACGATACGATCTCTCGTTTCGAAATCGTGACAGCCGGCGATGCATGCTGTGGCAAATCATAACGAAAAGCAACACAATTACGGCCGCTGATTGTTTCGGCGTGGTTCGCGGACTTCCGCGTGTTTAAACAGTAGGCATTTTATAATTGAACACACCCTTTTGGCCTTTGCTCCTACCATCGAGGCTCTCTAAAACGGAACGAACCCGGTGTACCGTTTTCTTCTTGCGCGCTGTTAGGTGATGGATGGTGAACGCGCGTTCCGACTTTTTGAGAGATGGAGAGAAGTCGGGTCAATGTGGTGGTGACATCTTGGCCGAGAGGTAATTTCTGGTTTTGCGAAAGCGTGGATTATTGTGTAACCATGTGAAAATTGCATGGTTTAATGTGATCATAAATTTCGTTGTCGTCCAGAGGATTGGTACTATTGCAAAGCTTCCATTCCTATTTTTTAATCATAAGGATAATTGTGATCGTTACTACATGCTAATCCATATTAAATATATATGAAAACAATAATTTTAAATACAACTTTGATGTAACGTGTACATAATTTTAATGGGCAATCTTCACATCTTCATTGTTTGTTTATTCATATCCGATTATTTCATGAGAAAATTTTAAAAACAAATCCAATTCCGAAATATTTAATTATAAAACATTTACATTATCTACATCTCCCTCCCTCGCACACTCTTTCTCTCTCAGTGTTTTAACCACAATATCTGCATCTGTATCTCGTGTCCTTAAACTTATTACCGACTGTGACTTACTTTCTATATTAGATTTGGTGTCGCAAAGTCTGCACGCCGGCTTTTATAAGAGCTGAAGAATAGAAGTATTTCCACACTCTGGTCGAATTATTATTATTTTTTTCGTTTAAATTATTAGTTCATACATTCAGATTTGATTGACAGGTGAGCGGGGGGCTTTGGATCGCGCGTCCGCGAAATCGATCGCAAAGTTCAGACAGGTCTTATCTGACGATATGAATAAATATATTGTCGACGGTGTGGGCGCCCCAGTTTTCTTGGAAATAATTGAAATTGCAAGATACGCGTGTGGGTGACACGGCTTTGACGCAAATGATTTCGAACGTCGAAGTCGTGTAACATTGATAACGTGGATGGATGGAAACGTTGTATATGTGTAACTAAGTTTTTTCTTAAATCAAAACGTTTACTTTGTTAATATCACAATTTATTTCTAAGTGACTCAAGTTTAAATCATTAACAGATCATTTTCAAACTTAAAAACTTAAAAATAAAGTGTGATATTAACAAAGTAAACGTAAAGATGTATGCCTCGACCATTAATCAGTAAGTTTTTTTTTGTAATGTAAGAGATAAATGTATTTATGCCCTAAGTAACACATTTTTTGAGAGATACTTCCGATTATTTGTTTTTGTTCTTCAGAAATCTTTGAAAATTTTGAAATTTTTAAAACACCAGCTAATCCAAAAATTTGAACCAAAAATACACACTCATTTTTAAATCATTTATTTGCACCTTGTAGTTTAAGTTACTTATATTGACAATGATGATCTTACGACGGTAAAAGTTATAAAGTCGTTGTTAATTTTGAAGATTTCAAAAGAAAATTGCCAAATCCGAAAGCAAAGTTTTTAATTTTTATCCAAAATAATAAACCTTAGATGTTAAACTGCAAAATTTTCATTTAATCCAATTTAAATAAAATATTGTATTGTTGTATCCCCGCATAATTTAATTTTTATATACATTTTTAATTTTTAGCATTTTTTTAAGTTAATTTTCCTCAAGATCAAAAATTAGAGTTTGTAGATCAAAACAAAAAATAATAATAATAAGTTTACTGTGGCAATTTTCTATTATATACTCAAAATGGTAGTTTAAAGTTAATAAGTATATATAGGGTGGGTGGGTGGCCTCTATCCTACCCTCCAATATCTAAAATAAACACAACAATTTGATTCAACATTTATGTTAAAACAAAAAACTTTCAATCAAATTATTGTGCGTGTTTTACAGATTGAAGGGTGGATTCGAGGCCACCCACCCTCCCTACATATACATAAAAACTTAAACCACAATACTGTTTGGATTTTTATTGAAATTTTTAAGCATTTATTAAAATTAGTTTTCTTAAAAATCAAAAATTAGAGTTTGAGGATCAAAACAAACAAAAAATTATAATAAATTTAGGGTGGATATTTCTTATTACATACTCCAACTGGTAGTTTAAAGTTAATAAATATATGTAGAGGGGGTGGGTGGCCTCTATCCCATCCTCCAATATCTAAAATATACACAACAATTTCATTTGAAATATATTTTAAAACAACAAACTTTCGATTAAATTATTGTGCGTGATTTACAGATTGGTGGGTGGAATCGAGGCCACCCACCCACCCTACATATACATAAAAACTTAAACCACAATACTGTTTAATTTTTAATGAACTTTTTAAGAATTTATTAAAAGCAGTTTTCCTCAAAATAAAAAATTAGAGTTTGTAGATCAAAAAAAAATATAATACGTTTAGGGTGGATATTTTCTATTCTATACTACAAATAGTAGTTTAAAGTTAATAAATATATGTAGGGTGGGTGGATGGCCTCTACCCCACCATCCAATATCTAAAATATAAACAACAATTTGATTTAAAATTTATTTTAAAATAAAAAACTTTCAATCCAATTATTAAGGGTAAATATGAAGCATATTTGCTTATAAATAATTATCAGAAACTCCGAAATGGCAAAGGTGAATCACTTGTCCATGGAAGAATATGGGTTTGAGTGGAAGACCATTGTTTATCAGTGAACTCCGCCCGTGACTCCTGTGTCCTAAATTATTTGTATTTTTTATTTGAAATGTACGTATTGTTTGTAAGTTTTTTTTTTTTTTTTAATTTTGTAAGCAGGAGAAGCGAAGCTAATAAAGAATAAAGAAGAATAAAGAATAAAGAATTGTGCGTGTTTTACAGTTTGGAGGGTGGAATCGAGTACACCCACCCACCCTACATATACATGAAAACCTTAATCACGACACTGTTTAATTTTTTACTGAAATTTTCAGAATTTTTCAAAATTAGTTTTCATCAAAATGAAAAATTAGAGTTCGTATCAAAACAAAAAAAATATAATAAGTTTAGGGTGGATATTTTCTATTCTATACTATAACTGGTAGTTTAAAGTTAATAAGTATATGTAGGGTGGGTGGGTGGCCCATATCCCACCCTTCAATATCTAAAATATACACAATTTGATTTGAAATTTATTTTAAAATAAAAAAATTTTGATTAAACTATTGTGCGTGTTTTACAGATTGGAGGGTGGATTAGAGGCCACCTTACATATACATAAAAACTTAAAGTGTTTGATTTTTATTAAACTTTTTAATCATTTATTAAAATTAGTTTTCTTTAAAATCAAAAGTTAGCGTTTGAGGATCAAAACATCAAAATATTATATAAGTTTAGGGTGGATATTTCCTATTCCACACTCTAACTGGTAGTTTAAAGTTAATAAGTGTATGCAGGGTGGGTGGGTGGCCTATATCCCACCCTCCATGGATAACAATTTGATTTGAAATTTATTTTAAATTAAAAAATCTTAAACAAGAAAAACTAAAAGTCCTCAAAATTTTGCTACAATAATAGTTGAAAACGAAAGAAAAACAAAAAAATTCTACAAAACAGAAACAATTGAATATTGGGAAAAACAGTTTAAAAAAAACATATAAATTGGTTTTAAATAGTTAAAAAATTAACTAAAAATCAATTGAAAACGTATTAGTTTCAGTTAAAAACTTGGAGACGAAGTTAAAGTTTTACTGCAAAAACTTAAAAAAATCTAAGAAAACTTTCAAAAACGACAATGTAAAAATGTTTAACACCATCTGTATAAAAAAACAATCTAAATTTGCTAAAAGGACAGCCAAAAGGGCAAATTGGTTTAAAATAGTAAAATTTGAATTAATTATGTATTTACCAATGACAAATAGTTGATAATCCAAAAAAAAAATTTTGGATATTTTCAAAATTGCTGGAAATGGAAGAAAAGTTTTAAAAATGCCTTAAAACAGTTGAAAACAAACAAAAAATGGTTTTTAGTTTGTTTAAAGTATGCTGAACGTTTATGAACAGAAAAAATGAAATTTCCCAAAAGAAGCAAACAAAAACAAAATAAAATGTTAGACAATCTTTTCATAATACCTATTCAAAAATAATTTTAAAAAAATATTTAGACTTTTCTTAAGAAAAATAATTTACAAAAAAAAAAACTTTTTTAATTAAAGAAAAATGTATAAAACCAGTTGAAGAAACAGTTTGATTTTATTTTTTCAAATGTTGTATAATAAAATATGAAAATAAATATTCTACTAAAAGCAATTAAAAGTTTACTATAATAATTGTCAAAAGTGAAATAGAAAAAACAACTGAAATTCTACAACAAAAAAGGGACAATTGAATACTGAAAAAAAGCCGTTGGAAGATTTCAATTGGTTTTAAATAGTTAAAATTTTTCAAACTTTTAGAAATGGAAAAAAGGTTTTTAAAAATACCTTGAAATAGTTGAAAACAAAAAAATGGTATTTAGTTTGTTTAAAGTTTTTTGAACGCTTATGAACAAAAAAATAGAAACAAACAAAAACAAATAGAATGTTAAACAATTTTCTAACAATATCCATTCCAAAATAATTTTAAAAATATTTGGACTTTTCTTAAGAAAAACAATTTCCAAAAAAATAAAACTCTATTTTTAAAAAATATCTAAAACCAGTTGAAGAAAATTTGAATTATTTTTTCAAATGTTTGCTAATAAAATAGGAAAATAAATATTCTACAAAAAGCAAGTAGAAGTTTTCTATAATAATTGTCAAAAATGAAAGAATAGTTGAAATCCTACAAGAAAAGAACGACAAAAACACAGTTGGAATATTTCAATTGGTTTTAAATAGTTAAAAATTTTCAAAATTTCTAGAAATGTTAAAAAGGTTTTGAAAATGCCATAAAATAGTTGAAAACTAAAAAATTGGTTTTTAGTTTGTTCAAAGTTTGTTAAACGTTTATAAACAAAACAAAAACGAAAATTTGCTAAAAGAAACAAACAAAAACAAAATAAAATGTTAAACAGTATCCATTCCAAAATAATTTTAAAGATATTTGGATTTTTCTTAAGAAAAACAATTTAAAAAAAATAAAACAATAATTGTCGAAATGAAAGAGAAAAAATAGTTAAAATCCTACAACAAAAAAAAAGTTGAGAACGAAAGAACATTTGAAATTCTACAAAACAAAAACAATTGAATATTGATTTACAGAAAAACAGGTAAATGTCTTCCAATAAAACCTATTTTAATTGATTTTAAATAGTTAAATTTTGTAACTAGAAAATCAAATAAAATTGATTAAGAAGAAATCTAATAAAAACTTAAAAACAATGTTAAAATTAGACTCCAATTTTTTTTAAAGTCCAAGGAAAAATTCGAAGAAATACATTTCCGTAAAAGGAACAATTCTAAATTTGCCAAAAAGATAAAAAAAGCAAAATGGTTTAAAAGAGTTTATATATTAATTTAAATAAGTATTCAGAATTTACTAATGACAAGCAGTTAAATACTTTACAATAATTGCATATTTTCAAAATTCTTAAAAATGAAAAATAGTCTAAAATAAAAAGTTAAAAAGAAAAAAAATGTTATTTTTTAGTTTAATCAAATTTTTTGAACAAAAAAAGTTAAAAGCTTTTCAACACAAACTATTTTAACTGATCTTAAATAGTTAAAATTTGTACTAAAAAATCAAATAAAAATCTGATGAAAACTTAAAAACAACGTTAAAATTTGACTCCAAATCAAAGGAAAACTTCGATTAGGCAATGTAAAAATCCTTAACAGCATTTCCATAAAAGAAGCAATTCCAAATTTGCTAAAAAGACAGCTTTTCAAAAAACCTATTATAATTGGTTTAAAATAGTTAAATTATTTATTCAAAAATCAATTACAAATCTATTAAGCAAAACAAAGTTGAAAACTTGAAGATAAAGTTAAAAAATTGCTTAAAATATTTGAAGTAAGCAAAAAAAAATTAAAACAAATGTTAAACAATCTTCTAAGAAAATCCATCCGAAATATATATTTTTTTAATATAAATTTTCTAAGGAAAACACAATTTGTTAAAAATATAAAACAATTTATATTTTCAAACATTATAAAAACTATTTGAAATTATAAGTTAAAATTTGATTCAAATGATGCAAAATACAAAATAAAATAAAAATGTTTTATTAAAAGCAATTGAAATTTTGCTATAAAACGAAAGAAAAAAAAGTTGATATCCTAGAAAAGAAAAACAATTGAGTATTGAAACAAAAGTTGAAACCTTGTCAAAGAACCTATTTAAATACTTAAAATTTTTAGTCAAAATCAATTGAAAATCTTTTAATAAAGGAAAATAGAAACATTGCCTAAAACATTTGACAACTTTAACAAAAAATAGATTCAAATTTAAAAATAAAATAAATAGTTGAAAATGAAGACTAAAAAATCCTAAAAACAAATATATATTTTTAAAAAAGGGCTTTTCAACAAAACCTATTGAAATTGGTATAATAGTTATTTTTTGCAAAATTCATTTATAAATCTATTTTGAAAAAAAAATAGTTAAAAACTTGAAGATAAAGTTAAAAAATGATTCAGAATTTACTAATGACAAAGAGTTAAATACTTTAAAATGATTGGATATTTTAAAAATTGTTAAAAATAGAAAACATATCTAAAAGAAAAAGTTAAAAAGAAACAAATAGATTTAAAAAAAATTTAACTGTTGAACAGTTTTCTCACAAAACCCATCCGAAAACAATTTAAAAAAGTTTTTAAGGAAAAACAATTTTTTCAAAAATATAAAACAATTCAAAAAGTCTAAAAAGCCATTAGAAAATATAGTTTAAAATGAAATGAAAATAAAAAAATTAAAAGAAGTACTTTTAATAAAAGCAATTGCAATTTTAATATCAAACGGAAGAAAAAGAATAATTGATATCCTACAAAAATAAAACAATTGAATATTTCAAAAAACCTATTTAAATTGGTTCTAAAAGGTTAATTTTTTTCATAAAATATCAATTAAAAATCTATTAATAAAAATTAGTTACAACTTGAAGAACAGAAATTGCTAAAAACATTTGACAACGAAATAGTCGAAATTGAAAGACTAAAAACTCCTAAAAAACAAATGAAAATTGTAAAAAGAGGGTTTCCAACTAAACCTATTTAAATTAGTATAATATAGTTTTTTTTTAACATCAATTATAATTTTATTAAGAAAAAAAAAAGTTGAAAACTTGAAGATAAAATTATAAAACTGCTTAAAACATTTGAAACTCAAAATGATTAAAAAAAAACTATTAAAATAAAAAAGCATTTTTTAAATAGATTTTAATTTTTTAAATTATTGAACTTTATTAATAAAAAAGTTGAACATTAAAATAAAAAGAAAAAAGTTTAAAACTTAAAGGAAAGATAAAGAAATGTTTAAGAATTTAATTTAAGTAAATTGAAATATGCTAAAAATTTTAAATTGTTTTATAAGTAATATTCAAAACTTAAAAAAAAAACTTAAAATTTGCGTAAAACTGTTGAAAATATGTTTTTAAATAGGGTTGTTTTATTACCAAACAAACTTAATAATTATTTTCAAATTTCTACTCTCTATATATTTTTTAGATATTTAAAGTCGTCAACTTTATTTTTTTTAAACAAACTAAACTATATTCAATGGCAATCAGAGAGAGACAAACATCTTTATTTATTATTGAATACATTCGTTATTTACAATATAATCGTAATTGATTTTTATTACGGCTATCGACCCATGGTCTTTCTGCCAAATGGCAATTATTAAGCACCATTTTGATACTTCGTTAAAAGCCTGGTAATTTTGATTTTTGGTTTTGTCTGAATCTGCTGCTGTATTTAATATGGTTGTGTCATCTGCGAAAAAGTGATTTTTTTTGCGGTAATTGCAGTAAATTTATAAATAGTGTGGGTCCTAATACTGACCCTTGAGGAACACCCCGTTTCAGTTTACCGAATCCAGATTTTGTTTGTTGAAAATAAACAACTCTATTAAAAAAATGTTTTTACACGTTTTAAATTTTTCATATTTTCTATAATTTAAAGCAAATTAAAAACTGTTTTCCTGCGTTTAGTTAAGTTAAAAACTGCTGAAAGTAAAGATAATTTTTATTTTTAGAATTGTTCAGTAATTTCTGCCAGCATTTTTTAATTTCAGATTTTACGAATGTGAGTTTCCAAATTTCCTAAAAATTTTCTATTAGTTTTCACCATTTTCTTTTCCAAATGCCAAATATTTTCCTTAAGCTATTTACAATTTTTCAGAAGAATTTTAATTTCTCTAGACTTCCTTCTCCAGATTTCTAGAAATTTACAACATCTCTTCTAAATTCGAGAATTTTCTTCCATATTCCCACAATTTTCCAGCAGTTTTTTTTAACTAGAATTATAGATTTCTAGAATTTTCCTTTAATTTCTCTTCTTAACTTTGTGAAATATCTTTAGGGATTTTATAATCTTCCGGCAGTTTTGCTTTAAAATTTAAAAAAAATTCTTGAGGTTTTCAAGTTGAGAAATATATAATTTTCTTCACTAAATACCGAACATTTTTCGTAAGGTTATATTTATGGTTTAGGATATTTTAAATTGTAAATAGTAGAATATGTTATTGGTTGGAGGTTGGGATGGAGGTCGCCCATCCACCCTATATATTCAGTTATTCATTTTCCTAGAATTTATTTTTCAGGTTTCAAGAATTCTTTTCCAAATTATGAGAAGTTTCTATGAGGGTTTTCAAATTTAATAATAATTTATGTTTTTAGAATTTTCTTGGGGGTTTTCAAATTTTCTAAAATCATCCAAAATGGCAAGAATTTCCCTCAAGATTTTTATAATTTTTCGGCATCGTCTTTTTCAATTTCATTTCCATGATTTATCGAAACGTTTTCCTCCAGATTGCCAGAATTTTCCGTTAATTAATTGCAAGAATATTTTTTAAAGATTTTAGAATTCTTTTAAGAATATTATGATGAGCTTTTTAAATTTTACAATAATTAAATTTTTTTTTTTGGATATAGTGAGAATTTGTCACGAGTCTCTAAATTTTTCAGCAGCATTTTTTTAAAATAGAATTATCAAGTAATTTTTTCAGCACTTTCTTTTCCAAATTCAAGAATCCATAATTCCACAATTTTCCAGCAGTTCTTTCTTTCAGATTAGTAAATTTCTTTCTTTGGATTTTAAAAGGTTTTTAAAGATTTTTGAATTTTTACAATTTTTCAACACCATTTTTTTTCTTGAAATTTTGTTGAGTTTTGCAGTATTTTCCCCTCAAAAAATTCAATAATTTAGTTCCATATTTTTACAATTTGTCAGCAGTTTTACAAGATTATCATAATTTTCGAGAAATTTTCCAGAGATTTTTATAATGCTTCAGTAGATTTTTTCAGTAAGTTCTTCCTAGGTTTTTAAGATTATCACAATTTTCCATTAAATTCAAACTCGTAGTTTTCGAGAGAAATATAGGGAAAGTACTATGATGGCCATATCACCATTTTAAATTGTTTTCAAGTTTTGAATTGTTTTAAATAATTTTTATGGTTTTTCTTTACTTTCAACTGTTAAACAAAGTAATAGAAGCATGAAGAAAATCCTCCTCCTATTGTTCTGTTCTGATGTGTATGTGGTTTTGAGTTATGTGAAGATTAAATAATAATAAAAACGCGTTCACATTCATGTCTTTACTGTTTTTATTTAAACACTAGATGTACATTTCGAAAACTATGTGTCAACTATTGATAAAGGACACTGAACGTATTTGTCGGTGTTTTATGTGCCTTGTACGAGCACCTGGTTGTAACGACTCGAAGTAAGAAAAACAATACTTTAAAATTAAATCTTCTATTGGTCTTTACTGTACAGAGTTTAAAATGGTAATGTTCGATATTTACAAAAATATGTACATAAAATTGGCATGGTGGGGATGGTCATCGCTTTCTCCGACCCTCTTTTGCCAGCCTCTGGGAAGCAGGTACATGAACCGGGCTGTTTTCCTCCGTGGCCAGGCGCAATTTCCAGGAAGGCCCCTTTTGAACCGCGAACGGGGCGGCCTTGTCCAAGGGGTGGTCCTGACTTTGGAATTTCCGGTACAGTCTCGCCATAAAATAGGGTGGAATGTGAATTCGGTAAACAGGCGGTAATTTTCGGTACAAATTACCGCCAAAAACCGAACATGCCGCCTCCCCCTGCAGGAATGCAGCCTCCATTGATTACTCGATGGGCAGCACAGCGATACGTCCTACAGCTCGGCGGAATTCTCCTGAGGTCGTCCTGATAGATACCACTCGTGGAACACCATCGTTTCCTGGATGTAGCTGGGTAATTCGTCCCACCCTCCACTGCATGGGCGGAAGGTTATCTTCTCTGATGAGAGCCAGTTCGCCGACCCTTGGAGCTTGGGTTTTTGATAGCCATTTTCCTCGTTGTTGACGGCTTGGCAAGTATTCTTTCGTCCAACGCCTCCAGAACTGCTGCCTGATAAACTGAATATGCTGCCATCTGGAAAGTCTATTTAATTTGATCCCGGATAAATCCGGGTCGGCTACCGATGTCAGCGAGTCTCCGACTAGGAAATGACCAGGAGTTAAGTAGGTGGGATCGTTAGGATCATTGGAGAGAGGCGTCAAAGGCCGTGAATTTAAAATTGCTTCTATCTGGCACAGTATTGTTGTCAATTCTTCAAAGTTAAATTTATTATCTTTCATGACCCTATATAAATGAAATTTAACATTTTTTATTCCTGCCTCCCATAGCCCACCGAAATGTGGGGATCGAGGAGGAATATAATGCCAAGTAATTCCTTCGCCGGCAAAAGTATCTGTTACTTTGGATTTGTGTTCTTGACTTGATATTAATTTGTATAAGGACCTTAGCTCATTATTCGCACCAACAAAATTTGTTGCGTTATCTGTATAAACGTTGCTAACCCTTCCTCGGCGAGCGATAAATCTGCGAAGTGTCGCGATAAATGCCTCGGTGGTTAATCCGCTAATAAGCTCTAAATGTATAGCCCGTGTTACAAAACAAATAAAGAGAGCGGCATATGCCTTGCGGGTCTTAGAATTTCGGCTACCTTCCTTTATCAAAAACGGCCCACAAAGGTCGATTCCCGTGGTATTAAAGGGCTTGTCTATTGTGACACGGGAGGCCGGCAAATCACCCATAAGCTGATTATTTTGTGTGGGTTTCATTTTAAAACAAACTATACATTTATGAATAATCTTTTTTGTGGCATTTTTTACCGAAATCGGCCAATAATTTACACGCACTGCAGCGAGTGTGGTATTTACACCAGCGTGCAGATTCCTTATGTGCTCATTTCTTATGATTAACTTAGTAAGCGGATTTGCACCAGGTAAAATGGCAGGAAATTTCTGAGAAAATGTCAACTTAGAATTTTTTAATCTACCACCCACTCGAATTATGGCATTTTCTTGATCGTAAAAGGGTGATAATTGAATTAATTTACTATTCTTGCTAATCTCTCTACCCGTACTAAGTCTGCAATACTCATCAGAAAAGGTTTGCATTTGTGTTATTTTGACTAATAGTAATGTAGCCTGTTGAATTTCTTTAGCACATATTGGTCCATTAAACGGTTGACTAGTTTTCTTACACGCGTTAATAAACCTTAGAACGTATGCTGTTACACGAGTTAACTTTGATAAAGTTGAAAATTTACTGATTAAATCAAAATTGATAACTGATGCAAAATGTATACTGGATTTTGATTTCTGAATTTCTGGCAAATTACTAATTAATTCAAATCTATTGGTCCGCCATCGCTCGTTATTAATACTTAACCAAGACGGCCCATTCCACCATAAACTTGAATTAATTAGTTCAGACGGCATAAGTCCGCGAGTTAAAAGATCTGCAGGGTTATCCTTAGAGGAGACGTGTGACCATTTATCGGGCGTGGTTAATCGTCTTATTTCGGCTACCCTATTGGATACAAATGTTTTAAAACTAGCACCCTCAGCGCGAATCCAGGATATAACGATGCTTGAATCGCACCAAAAAGTTTTGCTATAATTTAGATTACGTACCACTAATGCATCATCAACAGCCTTTACGAGTCGGCTTAACAAAAGCGCTCCGCATAGTTCAAGTCGCGGAAGAGATTGATTTTTTAGAGGCGCAACTCGCGATTTCGCGGCGATTAATCTTACCTCCCAAGACCCATTAACTTGAAAACGCGCGTAAACGCAAGCGCCGTAAGCCCGCTCACTTGCATCGGAAAATCCGTGCATTTCCCAATTTGAGGTACAATCAAAATGTCTCTCGATTTTTAATTCCCTGAGTAATGGTAAACTGCTTCTAAATGTTTTCCAACTGGTATGAATATTTATTGGAACACTTTCATCCCAACTTAAATTTTGTCTCCACAATTCCTGCATTATAAGTTTAGCAGTTACGATTACAGGATTAATTAGGCCTAGTGGGTCAAACAATTGGGCTGTTTCAGATAGAATAACACGCTTTGTTATACGCGGGTTATTAAACTCACCTATCTTGAATGAAAAAATGTCTAAATATGCATTCCATTGTAACCCTAATACCTTAGCATTCTGATCCTTGTCTAATAAAATAATTGAATCATTAATATCACGCGGAATATTTTCTAGTAAAATTTGTTGATTTGAGTTCCACTTGCTTAATTGGAACCCACCTTTCTTCAATATATTAATTAAATTGTCTCTAATAGTTGTAATATCATTTAAGTCGTCAGATCCCGTGAGGAGGTCGTCAACGTAAAAATCATTTTTAATAATTTCGCGTTCTTTTGGATAATTAATTACCTCATCATCGGCAAGTTGAAACAAACAACGAATTGCTAAAAAGGACGCCGTGGTAGTACCATAAGTAACGGTTTGTAACTCATATTCGAGCAACGGTTGACTCGGATCCGAACGCCAGAATATTTTTTGGTATTTGCATGATTCATTATCTACACGAACTTGTCGGTACATTTTTACGATATCTCCCGAAAGCACATACAAATATGACCGAAATCTCGTTAATATTGAAAATAAATCCTGCTGAATAACTGGCCCTTTCATTAAAATATCGTTTAAAGAAGACCCACTAGATGTTTTTGATGACGCGTCAAAAACAACTCTAAGTTTAGTAGAGACACTTGATTGGTTGATTACACCGTGGTGAGGCATATAATAATTGTGCTCTTCATTATTATTCTCTGCTAATTTCATGTGGTTTAATTCAAGGTATTCTTGCATGAATTCACTATAACCTTTTTTTAGAATTTCATTTTTATTTAATCTATTTTCTAAACTATAAAACCGTTTGATCGCGTTGCCTCTCGAATCTCCTAATAAAGTGCAGCTATCTTTGAAAGGAAGAGATACTGTAAAGCGCCCTGTTTCTTTATCACGCGAATAATTGGACTTGAAATGATTTTCGCACTTAATTTCTTCCGGATTGAAACATTTTTTATCGTCTCTAACCTCCTCTAACTCCCAAAACCGTTCTAAATTAAAATTCGGTACAACCGCGACGGTATTACATGATTGGTAATTAAATGTAGGTGCGCCTCCACCGAGAACCCAGCCAAAATGAGTTTTATGTAAGATTGGTTTACCAACACCCAAATCTATTTGCCCGACACATAAAGTACGCCAATAAACATCCGCGCCTATCAATAAATCGATACCCCTCGATATATTAAACATGGGATCGGCTAGTTTTATGTTAGATGGAATTTTAAAACTATTTTTATTAAATGAATTATTGGGTAACGGGTTGGTAACCTTATTTAAAATTAGACAACGCATTTCCGTTGTAAATTTATTAAATTTTGATTTTAATTTGATCGTACCCATTTCCTTAACTTGTAAACAAGCCTCACTTATCCCACCTAATTTGAGATTTATTTTATTTCGAGGAATTTTTAACTTTTCCGCTAATTCCAATGACATGATGTTTGATTGCGACCCTCTGTCAAGTAAGGCTCTTGCCGTATGTGGTTTCCCGTTTATATCGAAAACAGTTAATAACGCAGTAGATAAACAAACTTCAAATTCAGCATTAACATGTGTTGATGTAGAACATTGCGGTTTATTATCTGGAATTTGATGATTACCCGTTTCCACGTGAAGAAGAGTGTTGTGATTTTTTGAACATTTAAAACAACCTCTGGCATAACACTTTTTTGTGGGGTGATTGGCTACTTTTAAGCATTTTACACAATAATTAATTTCTTTAAGTTTTGCGAATCTATTGTCTACGGAAAGTTTCAAAAATTCATCACACTTATATAAAGAGTGCGATTGATTACATAATATACATTTGGTTTCTATTTTACTGAAATGATTATTAAATTTTTGTTTGTTTACAATCGACGCAGAATCTTGCAGAGCGTCACACTTTCGTCTAATAAAATCAGTTAAATCTTTAACGGTAATAAATTCGTCTTCGCGTTTCATATTGCGATCCCACTCTAATTTTGTACTCAAATCTAACTTCGATAACATAATTGCAACTAATAAGTCATTATAATTATCTACATTTCGCTTCATCGCGCGCAATGATCTAACATTTTGAGTAATAACATCCAATAATTTTCTCAACTGAGTGCCCGACTCTTTAATGCACATAGGTGCTTGTAAAATATTATATAAATGGAAAAGAATAATTTTATTACCAAAATCATACCGCTCTAATAAAGTTTCCCATGCTTCTTTATAATTACTCCCCGATAAACGAATGCCGTTTAATAATTTTGCCGCTTCGCCTTCTAATGAAGTAATTAAATATTGTTGTTTTTGCAATGAGCTAAGATCCTTATTTTCGTGTATTAAGGACACGAACATGTCTTTAAACCCTAACCAATCGTTTAAATTGCCCGCAAATTTAGGAATGTTTAATTTCGGTAATTCAACATTTTTAATACTTGCTCGATTACTTGAATCACTTAAAGCTTCTCCCGGTATATCTTTTAACTGTTTTGTGAGTTTTCTAAATACTTTAATTGTGTCTTCATACAAATCGTCAAAGTCAGAACATTCCTTTTCGCAATTTTCTTCCGTGTTTGCCGCAATTTGTGGCTGAATAGAATAAAATTTATCATGTAAAGGTAATAATATCGCTAATTTATCGTTTATATCTGATAATTCAATGGTTTCTATGTCAATCTTTGCATAGGCATTTTTCGCGCGAGTTAATTTTGCTTTTATAATACCTCGCTGTTGAATTAATGCTTTAATATCCATATTTATTTATTTATCAATTAACTTTAACAAAAAATACTGATTTATAATTTAAAATAATAGTTAATTGACTGATTACCAAATGTACCAAATAGAAGCAAGTTAAAATAAAATTTAACGAGGGACAGGACAACGGTAGGAAAATAATATAGTCGGAGACTAACCTGTTTCCCCCAAAACGTCTGCTGGATTCTCTCGCGGTTTTATGCACGGTGTGGACGGCTGTGTATCCCTCCAATAGTCTGCCAAGATTTCCTCTCAGGACGGCGGATGGGCACCTTCCACGATGTGCTGCTTCAGTCTTCAAACTCCAAGTCACACGATGAAAATATCACCCTCGATATTATCCGGTTCGAAGGACCATGAACGTTTTTGTCGGTGTTTTATGTGCCTTGTACGAGCACCTGGTTGTAACGACTCGAAGTAAGAAAAACAATACTTTAAAATTAAATCTTCTATTGGTCTTTACTGTACAGAGTTTAAAATGGTAATGTTCGATATTTACAAAAATATGTACATAAAATTGGCATGGTGGGGATGGTCATCGCTTTCTCCGACCCTCTTTTGCCAGCCTCTGGGAAGCAGGTACATGAACCGGGCTGTTTTCCTCCGTGGCCAGGCGCAATTTCCAGGAAGGCCCCTTTTGAACCGCGAACGGGGCGGCCTTGTCCAAGGGGTGGTCCTGACTTTGGAATTTCCGGTACAGTCTCGCCATAAAATAGGGTGGAATGTGAATTCGGTAAACAGGCGGTAATTTTCGGTACAAATTACCGCCAAAAACCGAACAGACACATAGTGTACGAAATGTACATCTAGTGTTTAAATAAAAACAGTGAAGAAAGGAAAAGATTTTCCACTTGGTATGATTTTTTTTCTTTGAAAGGGATTGATTCTGCGTTGCTCCTTTCTTGTAATATCTTCTTATACATTGATCCTCTCTGATATCTTCTCTGTGGCCAGGTGATGTGAAACCAAGATTGTACCGATATCTTCTTCTTCACATTCTCTGTAACTAATACAAGAACTGTGGGATTTAGCTATTGATAATGGGTACATAGTGCCCGAAATGTACATTTGGCAGGGAAAATATAAAAAGTGAAGAAAGGTATATAATTGTGTTTCCATTAAGTGATATTAACTTTCACGTACTCAAGTAACTATGGGATGTTCCTCTTTTCTTTCATATTTTTCGGCAAAGACAATCTTAGTATCAATATATTCCATGTGCTTGTCTTAAATCAACTTCCAAACGCTTTGGTGTCTAAGTATATCTATCAGTAAGGAACGGACTAGAAATCGGTCTTTATTTTAAGTCGTTTTTCAAGCTGAAATAAATAAATGATAATCACACTCCATTATCTAAATGACCTGCACATTATAAAATGTTGATTGCGGATTCATAATTGATGCGAATCACATATGCATCACTTTCATAAACGAAAGGTTACAGTTGAGTGAGCAATTCAAATGCATCGAATTAACAGATCGATAAGAAAGTTTGTAGTTTCTAAAAATCAACAAACACATATTGTTATTAATGGCTAAAGTGTTTTTTTCCGTTAATTGCTTTGAAAATCCAAAAATTAAAAGTGAAAACAGATTGAGTTGTTTTAATTAGACTTCCTTTCTTCCTCTTCATATTTTTCTATTTGGTAATCCATAGAACTTATCAGATTAGCTAATAATTAGTAGTAGTAGTAGTAGTGTTTGGCTAGAGACCACGTGGTCCTTACGTCGTGTGATTTGTGTATTTGTTTGTAAATGAGCAAATAATTATTTGTATTTATCTACCACAAAAGTTCAACTAGTATGAAACTAGATACTTACAATAAATTATTGGAGGAAAAATTGAGTTTGACTATCTTTCTTTCATTTTTTGTATATGGCATTAGGTTACCTAATAATTATATGTATTTACCACAAAAGCTTTTTATTTGGTATGGTTCAAGTTATAATTTCATGGCCTACTGGCATTTCACAATCACTAATACCCGGCCGCCTTGTATATGCACGTGATCCATTCGTAATTATTCCTCTTCTCGATTTCTTTTGTGTGTCTTGAGATGTAGATAGGCGTTCGGAATAGATAAATTCCTCGAGGTTAAAGGTGTGCATCTGCCCGTAAAAAAAAAAATGGCGAGCGATGTCTGTCTGGATGTGGAGCAGTAGAAAGCTGATCTTTTCGCGGTCCCTTTCTGTCTCCCACTCGCACCCGCCGTCCGCTCCCCCAAGTCCCCCCTTCCCCCCGAACGGGCAGAACCGTTCAACTTTGTCATTTAATGTTGCAATAAAATATCTCCCCGAGTGTACGAAGTGTGTTTTGAAGGAGTAAAAGTGCACGCGCCGCCGGTCTACGGTCTCGTTGCACCTTTCTATGACGAAGAAATAAAGTCGCGGTGGTGGGCGTCCTGGTAATGGTGGGTTAACTTTGACATTCAGTTTTGTTTTGTTGGCAGCGCGCGGACGGCCGCGCGCGAGTGGTACCAGTGCGCTCTCGTGTGATTGTATAATAAGCTGCTTGGGATTATTATATTCTTGTATTCTCGCTGCGAGCGTAAGTCCGCAATTTTGCATTATAATTCGTTCTATTTTTAGTTTGCCTCACGTGTCTAGATACACCGGTTGCTTTTCGTTTTTTAATTGCGTTGGTAACATTGAAATACTGTCAATTAGAAAATATCCTTAAAAAAATTAATGTATTCCTACAACAAAAGTACAGTTAAATTTTCTATATGAAGTATAATTAACAAATCCATTCATTATATATTATACATTATTATATACAAAATATTAAATAAGGAATTTGTGAGTGTTTTTGGTTAAAGAAAATTGAAAATATTTTGTATATAATAATGTATAATGTATAATGAATGGATTTGTTAATTATACTTCTTATAGAAAATTTAACTGGCCTAAATGATAAAATTGTAACATTCCATTGGCTTGGGTATTACAGATTTTTTTTCATTTAATAAAAGTCTATAACATTCAAACCAATTCTAATCAGTATACTAAGCATTAATTATATATCTCCACCCACTTTTAAAGTGTCACGGTCGTACCGCCTCAGGTTCCATTTTTAAATTCATATTCTTTTAAGTTCTCCATGTGGTCCTCAAAGTATTTGATATTTGATGTTTTTTTTTATTTATCCATGGTGAATATAACTGTTTCGAGATTCATAAATAATTCTATAGACAAAAATTTTGTCTTCACATGGAATGGCTCAAGTTCAAGATTTTATGTTCAGTGACTGAAGTAAAAATGTATATGTAGGGTGGGTGGGTGTCTTCTATCCCACCTTCCAATCAGTAAAACATACGTGTGAGTGGTATTAAACTAATTTTTAATAATAGTAGAATAAAATGAAATTATTTCTTTGAATATTTTCTGCCAAAAAATATAGAATTCTTTAACAATCACTTAAGAAACTTCCAAATTTTAAAATTTCCAGTAATTTCCTGTTATTTATTTTTTATTTATAGATTTCTCCAAGTTTTTGTTGGCAAATTGAAAGTAATTCTAGAATTTTTCGAAAAATTCAATTCCAAATTTTCAAAGTTCTAAGAGTTTCAGAGCAGTTTCTTTCGACGTGAGTTTTAGAATTTTTGTTTTTTATTTCTAAATTGAGTGTTCTAAAATTCACCAGTAATGTTTCTTCCGTGTCTTATAATTTTTTTGCAAGGGTTTTAGAATTTTCTAGTATAATCTTTTTCTAGTTTTTTTTAAAATTTTCTACCTTTTTCCCAAAATATAAATTATGAGGATTTTGGGATTTTCCAAGATTTCTTTTTAAAAGGGTGAGAGTGACTTAAGTAAAACTGTATATGTAGGGTGGGTGGGTGGCCTCTATCCCACAATTCAATCAGTAAAACATACGTGAAAGTTGTATTAAAGTTAATTTTTTTGGGATTTTCCAAAGAATTTTGTTGCTACATTTCAAAGGTTCTATAAATTTTCAGCTATTTTTATTCTTGAATTTATTATTATAAAATTTTCTTTTTTAATTACAAAAATTTGATGTTTCTAGAATTAACCAGGCAATTCTTTTCAAGGTTTCAAAGGTTTTAAAATTTGCAAGCAATGTTTAGTTCAGGTTTCATAAATTTTCCTCGAGAGAATATTTTGTGGATTTTAGGGTTTTCTCTAAAAATTTTAAAGCAATTTTTTTTCTTGATTTTTTCATAATTGTTTCTAGATTTCCAGAATTTTGTTTTCAAGGATTCTAGATTTTTTCGGATATTTCTTTTCCAGAGTTTTAAGGTTTAGACTTATTAAATTATATATTTACGTAAATTATTTACAATTGTTTATAATTTGCATATTCTCTACTGTTTCTTCCTTTAAAAATTCATCGAATCGATTTTATTTTATTTTAGCTTTTCTCTAATTGAAATTGTTTTTTGTTTCTCTTTTTGTTAAAATATCAATTTAAAAATTCTGTCATAATTTTCAAATTATTAATTTTTCTACATCATCAAGATATACTTACATGTATTAAAACAATTTCTCTCCACAGATAATTGATAATTTCAACTTTTTTATGATTTTTTTTTGTTGTTATCAAAAATAAATTTACTTTCTTTCCCTTGCAATTTAAGTTTTTTTTTTCTGTGGCCTATGGCCTTTTGACTTAGGCATATTCCATTCAGTCACGACATGTTTGTATGCAATTTAAGTAAAAGTGATAATTTCAACTATTTTATGATTTTTAATTTTTTTTTCTTGTTATCAAAAATATTTGTTTTTCTTGCAATTTTAGTAAAAGTTTTATTTTAAAATTAGCGTACGCTTTGACCTACATCATCAATCACTCTCTTAATCCATCCTGGCCTAAAACACTACGTTCAAATTATCCTAGCGTACTCTTGACCTACCTCAAATAACTATACATTAACCTAGACTGCGAGATTTTACAGTGCACCATCCAGCGTACTCTTGACCTACCACAACTAACGGTTTATTAGGAAAGGTCAGGAGTACGCTAGGTTAATACGTAGCGTATTGAGGTAGGTCAAGAGTACGCTAAGGTCACCGCACTATCATTTATTTTGCTGGATAAATCGTTGATTTGATGAGGGTGGAAATTAGTTTTAAAATTGTATATTTTTTTATGTAATGATTAAATAAATAAATAAACAAAATATGGTTTATTAGATAGATTCTTTATTGTGTTACAAATATTAAGTTTTATTAAGAGTGGATTATAACTTTAAACTTGTAATGGTTTCGCAAATTTATTGTTTTTTTCTAAATGTTTAGCTAATAATAAAAAAATAATTATAAATAACTTTTTTGCTCGATATAAAAAATATAATCAATTTTTTGCTTGTGTAATTAAATAAGTTTTCAGTACAATTTTGAGTGTGTTCCATTAATTGGAGGGTGGGATAGTGGCCACCCACCCACCCTACATATACAATTTTAATTTAATTACTGCCACTGTTTACGTTTCCAGTCAACTACAGCAGTTTTAGGGTTGATGTTAGAAAGAAACAACAAGTAATTCTTAAGATGAAGTTTGAATGTAAATATAAGGTGGGTGGGTTGGTACTCTCCCAACCCTTTAATTTTTATTAAGTAACGATGTTTATTCTCTAGGATAAATTATGACAGATGGATTATTCGTGTAATTAATACAATAAAATTTTTTATAATTCTGGTGAATGTTTAATAAAAATAAAACTGTCCCATCCTTCAATCAGTAAGAGATACGAAACATATGTAGCGTGGGTGGGTGCCCTCTATCCCACCCTCCAGTGAGTAAAACATAAGCGAGGGTTTTAATTAAAAGTTGTAAACTGTAAATAAACACAAAATAATTGCAATTTTTAAAGATTTAATCAAAGTTTTCAAATATTTTTTGATGATGTTTTATTGATTGGAGGGTGGGATAGAGGCCACCCACCCACCCTACATATACATATAAATTTCAATTACTGATTGTCGCGCAGTTTGGAGTAAAATTAATTACAAAACTTTTTGAATAAAACAGGAATTCAAAAGGTAAAATTTTTGAGCGATGAAATAAATATTTTTTTTTGGCACGATGGGTGGTCATTTTAAATCTAAATTAAATAAGATTAACTATAGAATGTCCTTTAAATCTGAATTATGCTTAATTTTTTATTACATACAAAGTTGTATTGTTTTGTAAGCAGCAAAATCACCAACAATTAGTATTTAAAGTTATCAATTATATGTAGGGTGGGTGAGTGGCCTCTATCCCACCCTCTGATCAGTAAATCATAAGCGAGGGTTTTAATTAAAAGTTGTAAAATGTAAATAAGCACAAAATAATTGCAATTTTTAAAGATATATTCATACAAAATTTTCAAATAATTTTAGATGATGTATTATTGATTGAAGGGTGGAATAGAGGCCACCTACCCACCCTATATATACATATAAATTGTAATTTCTTATCGTCTCGCGGTTTGGAGTAAAATTAATTACAAAACTTTTTGAATAAAAAAGAAATTCAAAAGGTAAAATTTTTGAGCGAGGAAATAAATAAAAATATTTTGCACGATGGGTGGGCAGACTTTAAAATTATCATGTATATGTAGAGTGGGTGGGTGCCCTCTATTCCACCCTCCAATCAATAAAATTAATTTATTCGCAATTTCCTATGATTTTTCGCAATTTATAAAAATTTTCAGGATTTTCTTAACTTGTCAAGATTTTTCTCAAGATTTTCATAAATTAATTTAAAATTTTTATTAAATATTGTTCGAATTTATAGAAATTTATTTTTAAATTGGGAGATTTCACATGAGAGTTCTCAAGTTCTACATCAATTACCTTTTAGATTTCTGAAAATTTCTCTTCTAAATTGTGATGAATTTCTTCGAAGATTCTAAAATTCTATGGATTTTTTTTGCAGTTTAGAAGATTTTTTTAACTATTTCTCTTACCAATTTATTTCAAACGTTTCTGATTCTACTAAATTACAAGATAACACTTTTTCTTCTAGACATCCGAAATTTTCTAAATTGCAAGCACTTTCTTCGAGAGTTTTTTCCTCAAATTTAAAGAAGTTTTAATCTTAAGATTATGTTCTTTAAAAGTTCTAGAACTTTGCTGAAATTTTTCTCTAATGTTATAAGAATTTTGCTAATAATAACGTTTCTTTGAGTGTTCAAATTATCTTATTTACGTTGCAAAAATTTTCTTTGGGTATTTTAGCTTTTAAATACATTTTAAAATTTTCAGAGGCTCTTTTCTAGATATTTCTTTTCAATAATTTCACATCCAGATTACAAACAATTTGTTCTAGAATTTTCTGGCAAATGTCTCGTTCTTCTATTTTAGAGATAATATATTCAATTGAAGATTTTGATTTTCTAAGAAATTGTTTTCCAAAAATCTGAAATTTTCTAGAATTTTTTATTCTAAGTAACCAGAATTTTGCTTGAGAGATTCAAAGTTATACTGCAGATTCCTTTTAGATTTCTCTTCTCTTTCTCTCTTCTAAATTGCGATGAACTTCTTCGAGGATTCTAAATGGATTTTTTGTAGATTTATAGATTTTTTAAAACTATTTCTGTATTTCAAATATTTTAGATTCTTCTAAATTACAAGATAGCACTGTTTCTTTTAGACTTTTAGACGAAATTTTCTTAATTGCAAACATTTTCTTTAAGAGTTCTGGAATTTTGTAGAATTTTTTTCTCTCAAATTTAAAGAATTTTTAAGCACTTTCTCTTCGAATTTGCACACACACAACACAAGATAACACTTTTTCTTTTAGACTTTCGAAATTTTTTAAATTGCAAGCATTTTCTTCGATAGATTTTGAATTTTGCAGTATTTTTCTTCTATAAAGTTGAATTTTTAAGCACTTTATCGTCAAAAATACGAGAATGAAAATGTTGTAAGAATTATGTAATAATTTCTCTTCAAACCTTCGAACTGTTTTTTCAGGGTTCAAAAGTTTTTCTGCGAATTTTCTTATTTACGTTGCGAAAATTTTCTTTGGGTATTTTAGATTTTTCTGAAAATTCTTTTTGATATTTTCAACAGCTTTTTATATATTTACTTTCTTTGCGGCAATTTCACATATAAAAAAATTGTTCTAGAATTTTCTAGCAAATGTCTCTAGACTTTTAGAAAATGAGATTTTACACGTTTGTTATTTTCATTTCGTCTATTTTAAAGATAACATATTAAATTCAAGATTTTTATTTTCTCAGAAAATGTTTTCCAGAAATCTGAAATTTTCTAGAATTTTTTTGTCTAAATGACGAGAATTTTGCTTGAGAGATCCAAAGTTATACTGCAGTTTCCTTTTAGATTTCTCTTCTCTTTCTCTCTTCTAAATTGCGATGAACTTCTTCGAGGATTCTAAATGGATTTTTTGTAGATTTATAGATTTTTTAAAACTATTTCTGTATTTCAAATATTTTAGATTCTTCTAAATTACAAGATAGCACTGTTTCTTTTAGACTTTTAGACAAAATTTTCTAAATTGCAAGCATTTTCTTCGAGAGTTCTGGAATTTTGCAGCATTTTTGCTTTCAAATTTAAAGAATTTTTAAGTACTTTATCTTCTAAATTACGAGAATGATAATTTGTCTCTAATGTTGTGAGTATTATCTAATAATTTCTCTTCAAACGTGCGAACTGTTTCTTTGAGTGTTCATAAGTTTTTCTGTGAATTTTCTTATTTACGTAGCGAAAATTTTCTTTGGGTATTTTAGATTTTACTTAGAAATTATTGAAAATTCTTTTTGATATTATCATCGGCTCTTTCCTATATATTTATTTTGTTTGCGGCAATTTCACATCCAGATTATAAAAATTTTGTTCTAGAATTTCATAGCAAACGCCTCTAGATTTTCAGAAAATGAGATTTCACATTTTTGTTATTTTCATTTCGTCTATTTAAGAGATAACACATTCAATTGAAGATTTTTACTACTACTAAACATCTTTATTCACAGAAGGAAATAATACATGTAATGTATACAATAAAATAAAATAAAATAAATTCTGTTGTTGTCTTCTTCCGTGTCATGGCTATCGACCGGTGGTCTTTCAGCCCGAAGATTTTTATTTTCTTAGAAAATGTTTTCCAGAAATTAGAAATTTACTAGATTTTTTTTTCTAAATTATGAGAAATTTGCTTGAAAGATCTAAAGTTCTATTACAATTTCCTTTTAGATTTCTCTTCTACATTGCGATGAACTTCTTTGAGGATTCTGAATGGAATTTTATTGTAGATTTATAGATTTTTTCTAAATTACAAGATAGCACTTTTTCCATAAAACTTTTGAAATTTTCAAAATTGCAAGCACTTTCTTCGATAGTTCTGGAATTTTGCAGCATTTTTCTTTCAAATTTAAAAAATTTTAAGCACTTTCTCTTCTCTTCAAAATTACGAGAATGTTGTTTAAATGTTCTAGAATTTTGCTGAAAATTTTCTCTGATGTAAGAATTTTCTAATAATTTCTTTTCAAACGTGGGAACTGTTTCTTTGAGGATTCTATATTTTTTCCGCAAATTTCCTTTTTTACGTTGCGAAAATTTTCTTTGGGGATTTCAGATTTTATTTAGAAATGTATGAATTTTATTTTTGATATTTTCCGCGGCTCTTTTCTATATTTTTTTTTTTTGATATTTTCACAGACGGATTTCAAAAATTTTGTTCTAAAGTTTTCCACAAATGTCTCTAGTTTAATTGAACATGAGATTTTACATTTTTGTTATTTTCATTTCGTCTATTTTCGAAATAATATTTTCAATTGAAGATTTTTATTTTAAATAAATAAATAAATAAATAAATAAATAAATGCTTTATTGGTTACATAGATTGAACATGTCACGTACATAATAAAGAAAGAAGAATTATAATTTCCTGTAAAACAGAATGTCAAAAAACTTAAACTAAAATTGGAGTGAATTTTCTCAGAAAATGTTTTTTTTTTAATTACTATAATTTTGCTTGAGAGATTCAAAGTTTTATTGCAATTTCCTTTTAGATTTCTCTTCTAAATTGTGATGAATTTCTTCGAGGATTCTAAATAGATTTTTTTGTAGATTTATAGATTTTTTTAACTATTCGCCTTCAAAATTTATTTCAAATGTTTCAGATTCTTCTAAATTACAAGATAACACTTTTTCTTTTAGAGTTTCGAAATTTTTTAAATTGTAAACATTTTCTTCGAGATTTCTGGAATTTTGCAGCATTTTTTCTTTTAAATTTTAATAATTTTCTCTTCAAAATTACGAACATTGTCGTAATTTTAAAGGTTCTAAAATTATGCTAAAATTTTTCTCTAATGTTGTAAATTTTATTTGATAATTTCTCTTCAAACGTACGAACTGTTTCTTTGAGTGTTCAAATATTTTTCTGCAAATTTTCTTATTTACGTTTCGAAAATTTTCTTTGAGTATTTTACATTTTTCTTAGGAATTTGAGAAAATTCCTTTTGATATTATCAGCATCTCTTTTTTATATATTTATTTCACATCCAGATTACAAAAATTTGTTTCTAGAATTTTCTAGCTCTATATTTTTAGAAAATGAAATTTTACATATTTGTTATTTTCATTTCATCTATTTTAGAGATAACACAAATTCAATTGAAGATTTTAATTTTCTTAGACAATGTTTTCCAGGAATCTGGAATTTTCTAGATTTTTTTTTTCTAAATTACGGAAAATTTGCTTGAGAGATATAAAGTTCAATTACAATTTCCTTTTAGATTTCTCTTAAAAATTACGATGAATTTCTTCGAGGATTCTAAATGAAATTTTTTTAACTATTTCTCTTCAGATATTTTTACCAATTTATTTTAAGTGTTTCACATTCTTCTAAATTACAAGATAAAATTTTTTCTTTTAGAGTTTCGAAATTTTTTAAATTTCAAGCATTTTCTTCGAAAGTTCTGGAAGTTTACAAAATTTCAAATTCTTTCAAATTTAAAGATTTTTTAAGTACTTTATCTTCAAAATTACGAGAATGTTCTTTAAGAGTTCTAGAATTTTGCTGAATTTTTTCTCTAATGTTGTAAGAATTTTCTAATAACTTCTCTTCAGACGTGCAAACTGCTTCTATGAGAGTTCAAAAAATCAACTCTGCAGACTTCTATATTTTCACAGTGATTTTTAACCTTAGTTTTGTCTTAGTTTATTACTCTAAACAATTGGTGCACTTCCATGTTATGCTAGAGGTTTTTTCTCTGCTCCATCTTACCAAATTTTTGGTGCAGTAGCTTTATATTGCCAAAGAAAATTCATCTACGGAGTTTGGTTATCAAAATGTTGTTTATTATTATTTTATCCCTCTAACTTTTTTGTTTTTTTTTTCTTGCTTAATTTATTCGATATTTCCTAGGATTTTTCGTGATTTATAAAATTTTTCAGGATTTTTATTAAATATTGCTTAGACGCTATGGAAATTTATTTTTAAATTGCGAGAATTTTGCTTAAGATTTCTAAAGTCCTCCCGCAATTTCCTTTTAGATTTCTGAAATTTCTTTTCTAAAATGCGATGAATTTCTTCGAGGATTCTAAAATTCTATAGATTTTTTTTCTTCAAACGTGCGAACTGTTTCTTTGAGGGTTCAAAATTTTTTCTGCAAATTTTCTTATTTATGTCTGGGAGATCTAAATTTTTGCTGCAATTTTCTTTTAGATTTCTCTTCTAAATTGCGATGAACTTCTTCGAGGATTCTAAATGGAATTATTTTTTGTAGATTTATAACTATTTTTGTTCAAAATCGTTTACCAATTTAATTCAAAGTTTCATCAAGATAGCACTTTTCTTTTAGACTTTCGAAATTTTCTAAATGGCAAGCATTTCCTTCGAGAGCTCTGGAACTTTGCAGTATCTTTTCTTTTCAATTTAAAGAATTTTTAAGCACTTTCTCTTCAAATTTGCGAGAGTATTTTTTAAAAGTTCTAGAATTTTGCTGAAATTTTTCTCTAATGTTGTATAAATTTTCTAATAACTTCTCTTCGAACGTGCGAACTGTTTCTTTGAGGGTACAAAAGTTTTACTGAAAATTTTCTTATTTGCGAAAATAATTTTTGGGTATTTTAGATTTTTCTTATAATAGAAATTTCTGAAAATTCTATTTGATATTTTCAGCGGCTCTTTTCTATACATTTATTTTCTTTGCGGTAATTTCACATCCAGATTACAAAAATTTTCTCCTTCTTTGCATTCACCTTCTTCGCCTCCTCGTACACAGCCTTGTCAAGCTCTAGAACTTCTTCAGGCTTCTTATAATTTATAATTTGTGTATTAAAAATTTTGTTCTAGAATTTTGTAGCAAATGTCTCTAGATTTTCAGAAAATGAGATTTTACATTTTTGTTATTTTCATTTCGTCTATTTTAGAGGTAATATATTCAAGTTTTGGAATTAATTTTACTACAAACCGCGAGGCGATCAGTTGAAATTTATATGTATATGTGGGGTGGGTGGGTGGCCTCTATCCCACCCTCCAATCAGTAAAACATCATCAAAAATTATTTGAAAAATTTGTATGAATAAATCTTCAGAACCAACCATTGTTTTCTTTGGGTTCTTCGAACTCCTCCTCGATCTTTGTGGCCCGATTTATTAGTGCCGGTCGGTGAGCACCCTTGCCCGGACGACGCCCCGAATGTGCGGATATTTTTTTTATCTTCGCGGTCATCCACACCGACCACTACCAAATCGGGAACGGGAAGGCAATTACGGTGAATCTTTCCAACGCCCACGGACCATCGGCTCGAATTTATACAATTTTTTTTTTTAATGCCAATTTTATTTGCCAAACCGAAACAATGGACAGAATACCGCCATAAATAATAATTATGCAGTAGCGTGTACAAAAAGGGTCGGACATTTATCTTCCACACGTACTGATGTAAAAGTTATTTTTTTGAGTGCGTGCATCTGTTCTTAAAGGAAAGAAAGTATTGAAGTGTTGAAGTTATGATTGAAAGTATAGTCACAAGAAAGAAATTATAGGAATTTTTATTTCCCAAAAACTGAAAGATTCAAATCAAGTTTGAATACCATTCATACAACATTCTGGGTATTCCATTTTTTTGTGTCTTCTAATTATTGAATGCAAGGATGTTTGTTTTAAAGATCATCAAGTTTGAATATCACAAGAAAACAATACTTTTTTTAACATTTTGTACAAAGATATTCTGGGTAACCTGGAATTCCTGGTTTTTGATTCTTCTAATTATTGAATTTCAGGATACAAAAATTTTGTTTTCGTCATAAGTAGATTTTTTAGTGTTCCATTTTTTGATTAATTTGTGAATTTACTTTTAAAAATTTTGTCTATAGATCATTCGAATGAGGTAATAAAAAAGTAATCTTTAAGTAATTTAATTAATTAAAAAGCTGAGCAACGAAAATTCAAATTGATTTATTGATTTATTGATTGATTTATTGATATTGACTAAACATTTGGGATTAAATTCACGAAGATTTGAGAAATGAAGTAAACATTATTTGCACTATTTTGGTAGTCATTATTCTCCTCTTCAAAAATTCTACGGAAAGTTTTTAATTCATTAACACCTTTCTTAAATCTTTTGCTAACATTTTTCTTTTGCAATTTTTAAAAACGTCTTGAAGACACCTCTTTCTAAAATCTTCTTTCCAAGTAAGCATTCTTAATTATTCGCATTTAATTTGTGCCTTTTTATTTCTTAAATCTTTTGAACTGATTTTATAAGCTAACATTTTCCTTTTGTAATTTTTAAAAACGTCTTGAAGGCACATCTTTCCAAAATATTCTTTCCAACTATGCATCTTAAACAAGTCACATTTAATTTGTGAACACCTAAGAGTACTTCCAAAATTTTGAATAATTATTTAAGTATTTAATGTAAAACAAAACAATTCATTTCTCCGATTTCACGTCGAGCAACAAAACCGCTGACCTTTCTGGAAATCCGGATAATCCTTAAATGTCGCCCACGATTCGCCTTCTTTTTACGACATTATATAATGTGCTTAGAAGAAACACGACATTTTTTATTTTATGGAAACCCATCGAGCACTTCCCATTAGTAAAAATTCGTAATTAAAGAAATCTAATTATGGCCGGAATATATGCAAATTTAATCGACCGGTTAATGCTGATTGATGAGGAGTTGTATAAGAATATTCTTAACTAAATAAATAAGTGAGGAATTACTTCATCACATTTTAATACTCCTAATATTTAATAGAGTAGATTTTACTTGTAATTTATGAGATATTTGCAATAGCTTATTAATGCATTGCACATAATGCATATTATGTGAATTATCCAGGTGTAGAGAATTTACAACCGAATTAATTGCATCAAATTGCGAACTTGCTTATGAAACCGATTCTCTCTTTTTTTAAATATCATTGTGGCGAATTAATGGTATCGATCTGGAATTTTATAGGTATTCCGCAAGGTAGGTCAGTCTCACCTTTGTTAGTTACCATGTGCATGATTTCGCTACCGTGTTAGATGAATCATAATTTAGTCACTTTCACTGCATAAAGAATCATTACAGTAAATTATGGAAATATGCCGTAACAATTATTTACCAACCAGAAATGATTGATTAATTACTGAAAATGTACTTATTACTAATAAACAACTAAAAGAAAAGAGAAACATTGTCGTGACTAAATGGTTAATACCTAAGTCAATAAAAAAAAGGAATGGATTTTTCTCTGCAATAATTTGTTAATGAAAAAAAAAATGCATACAACGCGTCTTTCAAGTAAATCCAAGGTTGTCTACAATTGAAGATGTACACATAATACATATTTCATGTGCACAGTTTGCATTTCATAATTTTATATTATTGCACAATCGATAAAGGTTAATGCCATCCTTCCAATCCTTCCAACCCTTTGGATACTACCGAGAAATTTCCTTAGCTTTAATGCTAATAAGAAATTAAAACTATACGTTAAGTATAAACCATTTCCATACGAATTATGTAATACCGTTGAGGTATTAATGTGCGAAATTAATTTGCGCAAAAAAATGCCAGCATATTTCATGCATCGAATCCCCGAGGCGATAAAATTGCGTTTTATTATCGGCGCTGCAATTTTGCAATCTGGGTCAGACAATAACATGACTTTATTATCGATACCTTTTTGCACTAACGAATACTACTACATTTGGAACAATGACTACACACAATATAAATATTCAGCGAGACGACGGGCTATTTCGTACATACGAATGACGGAGGCTCTATGAATAGCTTCGCTATAATAATAATTACGGATTATTTCATATCGTGTGTTGTAATAGGCAAGAAAAAGATAATACACTTTTTTATTGTGTACATAAACAATTTTAAATCTGTTTAGAGTGTAAGGAATTAAATGATTTTCGATTACAGAAATTAAGTCGGTCCGCATTGTGAACCTTGAGGAACACCTAATTGAAGATTTATACCGGAATAACAAAACAAATCTATTACTTTTAACTTATTTGTATCTACCTAATGTCCAGATATCACGGAAAAAATAATGTAAATAATGGAAGAAGTGCTTGAAATGGAAGAAAATTGTGAAGAAAATGAAACAGGAAATAGTGAAAAGTTCTTGTAAAAATTACGAAAAAATGTCTGTAAAATTGTATCAATCAATCATTCATTCTTCGTATTCTAAAATTTGTGTGCAAAATTAATAATATTTTAGGAGAAATAAATAAAACGTACCTAGGACCAATAAGACTAGAAATTTTGAGTTAGCTTTGCATTCACCTTCTTGGCCTCCTCGTACACTGCCTTGTCAAGCTCTAGAACTTCTTTAGGCTTCCTATAATTTATAATTAGTGTATTAAATTTATGACTGAAATTAATGAAATCTTGTTGTGGAAGCATGTTGAAGAAAATGCTGACAAATTAAAATCCTGTAACATTTCAATTTTAAAAAAAGCTGGAATATTTTAAAAAATTTACTGGAAAATTAATGAACCCTGAAAAAATCCAACAATTTAGAAGAGTAATTTCTAGGGAATTCCTATAAAAATCTACTAGAGTATGAAAACTAAGATTATCATCCATTATCAAGAAATTCCGAAGAAATGCACCGAAAAATAATAGAGGAAGATTAAAGATTATAGAATTAAATGCTGAAATATTCTGATAATAAAAAGCAAAAAACTTTGCAGAAATCTCGAAAAAATTATGAAAATTTATTTATGTTATATATGTTGGAGGCTTCTACTTCGTTATACATTTTTGTAAATTGAATAAAACACGATAACTTTGTTTGTATAACTTGAAAATTTATTTAAAATATTGTAAAACACTTTAAAAAAACTCCTAGCAAACTAAAAGAGAAATTTTGAAAAAGCCTCAATAAAATCATGTAATTTTATTTTACTTTACAATATCCCATTAAATGATTGAACTGATTACAACGAGAAAAAAAAAACAGAGTTGATCGTCAATTATTTTTCGTATTTTTGTCGATAACTCTTAAACCGATCGTCGGATTTGGAAAATTATTTCACCAGTGAATTCCCCATGATGAATACAAATCGATAAGATAAAAATCTAAAATTCGATCTTCAATTGTTTTTCAGTTTCCTTTTTTATGATAACATTTATTTTCAACTATTTATTAACAAATTGACATTTTATTTGTGAAAAAAATTTTCTTTATTATATTATGTTAGTTTTTATAGCCTTCAACCGTTTGCAGTAAATTTTCAATTGTTTTCTTATCAAATCTAAAATAATATGAATTATTATCCAGCGTACTCCCGACCTACCTCAATACATTGTATATTGATCTCTCGCTGGGTCAATTCGTTTTCCATTGAGGTAGGTCAAGAGTACGCTAGATAATACACTAAAAACAATTGAAATTATTTTTTAATAAAATTACAACCTATTGAACTTTTATACTTAAAAATATATTTGAACGTTCAGAATTTAAAAATTTCATCTCTTACGAACACATATGATCGAATTAATTGTAACGAGAAAGAAAACAGAAAACTGTTCGTCAATTGTTTTACGTATTTTTGATGATAACTCTTAAACCGATCGTCGGATTTGGAAAATTCTTTCACCAATGAATTCCCCATGATGAATACATATAAGATAAAAATCCAAAATTCGATCTTCAATTGTTTTTCAGTTTTTTGATGATAACTTTTGATTCAATGTTCGGATTTTAAAAATTTCACCTCCAATTGACTTAAATTATTGAACTGATTACAACAACAAAGAAAACAGAAAATTGGTTGTCAATTGTTTTTCGTAATTTTGACGATAACTCTTAAACCGAACGTCGGATTTGAAAAATTCTTTCACCAATGTATTCCCCATGATGAATACAAATCGATAAGATAAAAATCTAAAATTTGAACTTCAATTGTTTTTCAGTTTTTTTTCGATAATAAAATTTATTTTCAACTATTTATTAACAAATTTACATTTTGTTTGTGAAAAAAACTTTCTTTATTATATTATGGTAGTTTTTATAAAGTCTTCAACTGTTTATAGCAAATTTTCAATTGTTTTCTTACTAAAAAACAGAAAATTGTTCGTCAATTGTTTTTCGTATTTTTAACGATAACTCTTAAACAAATCGCTGGATTTGCAAAATTCTTGCACTAATAAATTCCCCATATTGAATACACATCGATAAGATAAAAATCTAAAATTCGCTCTTCAGTTGTTTTTTTAGTTTTTTTATGATAACTCCTAAACCGATTGTCAGATTTAGAAAATTCTTTCACCAATGAATTCCGAATGATGAATATAAATCGATAAGACCAAAATCTAAAATTCCATTTTCAATTGTTTTTCAGTTTTTTGATGATAACTTTTGAATTAATGTTCGGATTTTAAAAATATCACCTCCAATTGACTTAAATGATTGAAATAATTACAACGAGAAAGAAAACAGAAAATTGCTCGTCATTTGTTTTTCATATTTTTGGCGATAACTCTTAAACCAATCGTCGGATTTGGAAAATTCCTTCACCAATGAATTCTTCACGATGAATACATATCGATAAGATAAAAATCTAAAATTCGATCTTCAATTGTTTTTCAGTTTTTTGATGATAACTTTTGATTCAATGTTCGGATTTTAAAAATTTCACCTCCAATTGACTTAAATGATTGAATTGATTACAACGTGAAAGAAAACAGAAAATTGTTCGTCAATTAATTTACGTATTTTTGAAGATAACTCTTAAACCAATCGTCGGATTTGGAAAATTCCTTCACCAATGAATTCTTCACGATGAATACATATCGATAAGATAAAAATCTAAAAATTCGATCTTCAATTGTTTTTCAGTTTTTTGATGATAACTTTTGATTCAATGTTCGGATTTTAAAAATTTCACCTCCAATTGACTTAAATGATTGAATTGATTACAACGTGAAAGAAAACAGAAAATTGTTCGTCAATTGTTTTACGTATTTTTGAAGATAACTCTTAAACCAATCGTCGGATTTGGAAAATTCTTTCACCAATGAATTCCCCATGATGAATACATATCGATAAGATAAAAATCTAAAAATCGATCTTCAATTGTTTTTCAGTTTTTCAATGATAATTTTTGATTCAATGTTCGGATTTTAAAAATTCAACCTCCAATTGACTTAAATAAAGTAAACAAAAAAAAATGCATTAGAAATTACAAAAATTTTGGTAACCGAATTTGCCTGCGAACTTCACCATGTGTTCTTCCACTCAAAACCCTTCTTCTGTTTCAAATGATGGAATTCATTTCCAGCAAAGTATTTTTCACCATTTAGGCAATATATTGGCCATTACTAGCATATTTATGTCCATTTCACATGGATCAATTTTAATTACAGTAATAACTGTCAGCTTGACAGAGAAACATAAATCAATAAATAAGAAATCGAGAAGAAAATTTGCTGCAAACTGCAAGAACAATTTTTTTATGACTGTAGAATTTAGATCAAGAAAAAAATTACGAGCTTTCGGAATAATACAATAGCACAGCCACGAGCTAAAAATATTTTCAGCACTCAAGAAATGTTAATAATAAATCAAGAAATGGCTATCGAGAAATAGAAAAATATATATTTGAGAATTCTAGAAAACTGGAATAAAAAAATTATGAAAGATTCTAATGGTGAAAAAGACTAGAGTATTTTAGAAAATTAGAAATGAAATTTTTGAAAAGTTTTAATAATTTTTTTTTTTTAAATGGTGATATGGCCATCATAGTACTTTCCCTATATTTCTCTCGAAAACTACGAGGTTGAATTTGATGGAAAATTATGATAATCTTAAAAACCTAGGGAAGAACTTACTGAAAAAATCTACTGAAGCATTGTAAAATTCTATGGAAAATTTCTCGAAAATTATGATAATCTTGTAAAACTGCTGATAAATTGTAAAAATATGGAAGTAAATTATTGAATTTTTTGAGGGGAAAATACTGCAAAACTTAAAAAAAATGGTGTTGAAAAATTGTAAAAATCTTTAAAAACCTTTTAAAATCCGAAGAAAGAAATTTACTAATCTGAAAGAAACAACTGCTGGAAAATTGTGGAATTATGGATTCTTGAATTTGGAAAAGAAAATGGAAGTGCTGAAAAAATTACTTCATAATTCTATATAAAAAAAATGCTGCTGAAAAATTTAGAGACTCGTGACAAATTCTCACTATATTCAAAAATTTAATTATTGTAAAATTTAAAAAGCTCAGAAAATTCTTAAAAGAATTCTAAAATCTTTAAAAAATATTCTTGGAATTTAGTAGAGGAATTAATGGAAAATTCTGGCAATCTGGAGGAAAACGGTTCGATAAATCATGGAAAAGAAATTGAAAAGGACGATGCCGAAAAATTGTAAAAATCTTGCCATTTTGGATGATTTTAGAAAATTTGAAAAACATAAATTATTATTAAATTTGAAAACCCTCATAGAAACTTCTCACAATTTGGAAAAGAATTCTTGAAACCTGAAAAATAAATTATAGGAAAATGTATAACTGAATATATAGGGTGGGTGGGCGACCTCTATCCCAACCTCCAACCAATAACATATTCTACTATTTACAATTTAAAATATTCTAAACGATAAATAAAACCTTAGGAAAAATTTTCGGTATTTAGCGAAGAAAATTATATATTTCTCAACTTGAAAACCTCAAGAATTTTTTTTTTAATTTTAAAGCAAAACTGCGGGAAGATTAAAAAATCCCTAAAGATATTTCACAAAGTTAAGAAGAGAAATTAAAGGAAAATTCTAGAAATCTATAATTCTAGTTAAAAAATCTGCTGGAAAATTGTGGGAATATGGAAGAAAATTCTCGAATTTAGAAGAGATGTAAATTTCTAGAAATCTGGAGAAGGAAGTCTAGAGAAATTAAGCCTGAAAAGTAAGACTTTAATTTAATTAAATTAAATAGATGTTTGCAATAAGCACTTAATTTCTGAAAACAAAAAAACCGCATCTCTATAGCTGTCACAAATTTTTGATGTATAATATATTATTGAAAATTTGGGTCGAAACCTAATTGACGAGGATTATTTCGAAATGGTTTCGAGTGTCATTAATTCGGTCCAGTTATTAAAGCTAATTACATTTCCGTTAGGCCTTTGTCGTACCTGTCCTTGGAACCTTGGCGTGGGTCGTCGGCACACATTAGAAATCCATTTCGATGCGCCAACTATATTTTTTTTCGCGGTGTCCGCCGAGCGGTTTATTTATAAGAACGCAAACAAATGTGGCGTGTCTGTGTCAATGGACAATGCAAATTGTAAGTTATTGTGTAAGGTCAGGTCCACTTTGCGCAAGAGTCGCCTTTGTGTTCGTCTGTATCTTCGATCGACAACAATCGCAGTTTATCTTACAGCGAAGACGTTCTCTCCCGACTCGCCGGGAAAGCTTGATATTCAATAAAAGGGAAGAAGAGTCGTAAATTTGCAACAATTCCAAAAAACAAACAGTACAAAATGTGAGAATGCTCGTACTTAAATGTTGGCACCAAGTTTGGTTGATTTAAGATTTTTAGAAGAACTACAATAAATTTTTGTTTTGTTTGTGTAATGTATGAGATAATCTATTGGATAACTATACCTATAATTTCAGCTGAGTTAAAACTGCACGTATTTACGTAATTTCAATCATTTCAATACATGCCCAAATCCATCGTTCATTGATAAAGTCGAAGCGTTGTTGAATTATGTATGAGAGAAATTGTGCCAACCAGAAGATAAGCTTCCTAGGCGCCGTGGTGCAATTATCTGGGCCATAAAGCCCACATCTTATTTTTTTTTCGATTTTGGTAATCCGTGAAAGTGTTTTGACATTCCGCGGAAAGCGAACGCCGATGCTCGAAGCCATTCGGGTGGGTAGTTTCAAAATTTTGGAACGTATCAATAAATATGGATCAACTGCATTTACATATGATTAAGTGTAATAAATTCAATTAGAATTCTTTCTCACTGATTTTGATACAATAGACTTCTCCAAAATATCGAAAACTATCAAATCGCATAATTACACTCCTGTTTCTTTATTCTCTAAAAGAAATCTACTAACATTTTGACCTTTACTCTACTCATTAGCCTAATCTAAGTCCGCCATCTTCATTTCAGGATTAAACTGATACCTATGAATATTATAATTAAGCGTATTCAGCGAACGTAATCGATTTCCATCGTTCAAATCAAGATATCAAATTACCCAACCGTTCGAAATGGGTTCCTCATTCCGAAATGTGCGGCGCGTCGGTGGGCGTCGTGACTTATCGGTTTTGTCTCAGAGTCGAAAAGGTAAATTAATTGAGGCGCGGTTCGATTAATTTCTTTGGCGGTCCGACCCGCCGCGCTTAATTACCAAAGCCGCTCATTAATTTCCGACCAAATTTGCGCCGGGCGCTAATTAAAACGTTAGTACCAGCATGAGACAATAAGGAACTTGAACGTAAAAAAAAAACAGTTAATAGAGACGCCGAAAGATTGTTTTAATATTCATTATTAGGTTATGTAAAACGTTCTGAGCATTTTCATTAGATGTCTTTAGTGAACTATATTTAATGATATCGCAAAAAGTTCTACAATTGATCAAGCAAGGGAAAATAGATGGTAAAAGATCAAGTGGGAAGAACTTCCTGGCTCAAAAACCTACGAGAGTGGTATAGACAGACATCTACCGAATTTAGAGCTGCTGCATCTAAAGTAAAAATTGCCATAATGATAGCTAACCTCCGTTAGGAGACAGCACCCTAAGAAGAAGAAGAAAAAGTCCACTGATAGTTCTTCTTTGTTCAAGCCAATTGTGTGTTACAGCGTTCCAACATGAAGGTGAAAAATTAATACATTCTTGACTATCTATACAACAGCCAAGGTGTGGTTTTAACGGTTTCGATGTGGAAATATTGACGTGGAATATGATTGGTCAATCGTCGAAAATATCGATAAAATCATGGAAATGGATAAGTCGGATCGTGTGCACTTATTCCATTGCCCAGGAACTAAAGATTAGTCAGAAACTTTTTGGAATCATTTGCATAAGGCTGGTCTCAAGAAAAAGCTCGATGAATGGATGCCACAAGAATTTATGCAAAATAACCTCTTGGGCCGAATTGATGCCTGCGGTTCTTTGCTGAAATGTAACGAAGTGGACCTATTTGTCGTCATCACCAAGCCTGAATTAATGTGCAGGAATTTTTTAGTATTTATTAATGCATATATTTGATAGACAATCATTAGGTTCCAAATTATTCTTAAACAAAAATTCCCTTAAGCTTAGAAGGAACCAAATAAATGTTTTGTTTGGACACCCTCCGCCATCATGTACCGCAAGTTTCTTTAATTGTCTATTGATTGTTATATAATTGATCTAATGGATTTTTCTCTATAAAATCAACACGATTATAAATATCTTCTCGATTTAACCGAGAGCAATGAACAATCCATCCAATTACCATAACACAACTTCAATCGAACATTATCCGCGTTGACAGTACCGCGCCTTTGACTCCACTGAGGTACCAAATATGGAAGACTTTCGTTAACACTTCATCCTATTCACAACGGGCACAGGTGTGTTTAGATTATTGTCTCGACGTGTTTCGAGCCGAAGTAAAAAAAAAAGTAACACATCGGATATACAGGTGTTCCAGAACGTAGCAACAGTAATACAATAATAAATGACATTGGTCCTCAGGCTGTTTGCTCGCACTGTCAAAACCGAAACAATGGATAATGATGTTTTCATTTTTTTTATCTCCATGATTGATGAATATCGAATGTATTAATATTAATTGAATAATCAGAATCTAACATACTTTCTAAAAAAACATCTGATTATATTATTTTAGTAGAGCAAAGAAAACCATCTAATTACTCATTTTTCCACCATTCTCCTCTGCTCGATCATTCTCAATGTCAATGTCACGATGCTTAACAAAAGGCCGGCCGAGTGCACGCCGGTCACGACGCTTTCCCATAAACATCGCGCAATTAAATCCCATTCCTCTGCATTTTCTCCACAACCCACACGTATCGACTTCACCGACACTGTTAACTGGTTATCATCATCATCATTATCATCCCGAATGTGACGACCCAAGAAAAAACCACCACCATCGATCTTCCTTCATCCGTAACTGTTGTTTCCGAAGAACCTCATCAGTCATGATAAAGAAGACAACGTCTAACGGTTTTAGAATATCTACAAAAAAAAAAAACAACGTGGATGCGAAAAACTCGCGTGCCGATGATGGATGGTGATGCGTGGGAATGAGCGCGGTGATGACCCAATTGGGCCGAAACGACTCTCATGGGACAGATTGAGACAAATCTGTTGTGAATGAGAGCCGAGCACGCCCGGTTGCGTAATCGTAGCCATTGCCCGGCGGCCATTGTTCCCATTATTAATGACATTACGAGCGGAGTATATATTCTTAGAACAATGGCCATTAGAATAGCATTAATGGTCTTCGGCTCTTATACACTCACACACGCACGGGCATTACTTCAGAAGAAAGGAGAAATATAGCTGATACGTATACTCCCACATTGTTGATGCTTAAACGTGCGAAACAAATCTGTGTCTTGTTAAACATTTTTGACAAAAATTTTCTTCTCTACAATTTAAAGTTCATGTTGATGATTATACATAGCAAAACAACTCTCTCATTAAATAAAACACTAGTTTGGCACTTTTTTCACTTAGTTTATCTATCGCTCTATCACAAAGTGACCATTACCAATAGCAAACAAGTAACAACTCTCTAAACACTCCAACTTGGGTTAGTAATTTTCTTAAACAAAGAACATTATTTCTAGAGTTAAACAAGAAAACACTATGTAAGCTTAGAGTGTAGAAGATTTGCCCCTCTGGCTCTACTGAAGTCTATCAGCTTTATTATATAATTTTTAAAATTTTTGATCAAAAAGATGTTTGTTATATTTTAACTTGTGTTTGAATTAGAATTTTCGGGAAGACACCAAAACATTATTTTAAAGTTTTTGTACGATTTTCTTTATGTGTACAAGCGTTACTTTATAAGAGTCGTTTGGTAAGCCAACCGTCTGCACCATAACCCCGGAATGCACGTTCCGGACAAGTATCCTAAAAAGGACATGTCATCTCGTCCCAGTATCGAGGATCAAGGGTACTCGGATGAAAGGTGAATCGATTTATCACGAGGATCTTGCGCGATTAATATTTATGCGAGCATTGAGGTAAAGAAACACAAAGAGATGCCGAGGTGGACGCTCACCTCCTCCCCCGAATGGACGAGAAGAAGAAAAGGGAGAACGCAAAAAAAGAGCAATCCGAGAAACCGAACTGCGCGTTTTATGCACCGCCTGACCTCCTCTTCGAAACTGGCAATATTTGAATCGCGCCATAAGCGTATGCAAAGCAGAGATTTTGTAACGACAATAATTGAAACGTGTATATATATGTGTGTGTGTGTTGCGCTAGCTGTTAAACACCACGTGATCAGATATGGGATTCCGCTCTTGATTGTGCCGCCGCCTTGATAGGTGAAGGAGTGGACTGGTTCTATCCCTGCGAGGCACCCACGCACCAGTTCCAAAATTTCGTTGCACAATCCGTACGGTTGGGTAATGCTATTTGTTGTCACTTCAACCTCATTAGAACCATTAGCTGTATTAGCAAATCTATTAAATCCAAAGGTTAATATTATCTTCATAAATCACTGGTTCCTAAAAAAAATAAAGCATTAGACACATGGTTTAGGGAAAATTAAGTCTTGAAGCACAAAACGAACAGTAAAAAAAAAACAAGAACACAATTTAATAGTGTCTTAGAGCGACACTTATAAATACATCAATTACACGGTCGAAGGTTTTCGTAATTGCTGACCAATTACTACTACTAATATTAATCTGCATAATAGGTAATTGATTAAAAACACTTGGTTTGTTTCACTAACTTTAGTGAAACAAACCAAGTGTGTGTTTATTCCACAATGTTTCACCACGAGGTAATGAGAAAATCATTCATGAAATATTAATCTGCATGTCATGAAATGAAATCTGGATCCTTGAGGAACACCAAAATCTTCATTAAGAAAAATAATTAAAGAAAAATTACTTTAATAGTATTTATCAAGTAAATCTTAGAGATAAAACAAATATAGTGTTTTTAATTTTAGTTAAATAAACACAAAAGCTTTAATATTTAAACACGTATTTAATTGACATTTCTTCATTATATGAATTATATAAACCGTTCTCTTTTTCGTTTCTCTCTCTCTATGTGTGTGTGTGTGTAAAACTTAGATTCGTAGTGAGCGTGTTACATAAATGGGGGAATTTATGCGATGCTTTCGTTGTGCAGGTCGTGCGAATTATGTGAAAAATGCGCTCTGAAGTAACTGTATTAATTAAATATTTCCTCGTAATGGCATATAACACAAGGTAAAACACATGTTTACATCGGCACACATACCTACGGCACTGCCGTTACACAATTGACTCTCCTTTTGGTTGTGTCATTGTGCTTTTTAGGAAGAAGACTCGTCAGCCTTATATGGACGAGATTTATTTTCACGTTCCTCCGTTCCCAACTGAAATCGGTAGAAATTACCATTTTTTTTACTCTAGAAACTCTTCAAATTTAAAGAAGTTGAAATATTCACTTAATCTGCATTAATTATTATTACTTATATTATTGTCCGTCAAATTAACGTATTTCTTGAAATCTTTGTTTTCATCGACTAATACACTCACATATCCATCTAAGCTTCAATAATTAAGTACGTCCCGTTGATAATTTGTGATGACTTGTAAAGATAACAATTATTACAAAAAATATATCTTGTAATATTTAAATACTATCTGTGGTATCATCCATAAAATATGATGAACGATTTGATGAAAGCATCAAATCATTCCATTAATTTACGACCAAATTTCAACACATTTTTGTTTTCGCGCAATCCACGATTTATTAAAGATGATAACCGCACATTGAGTGAAAGTAACGATCCCTTAAGCCACCGCACCAAATAGATGGTACCGCATTCTGCAATGCGGCAATAAATCCCCGGTTTGGTTCGTTGGTCGCGAAACTCGCATAATTCTTCCATTATTACGGCAATATGTATACCATTCCACCAGGTATTGTTATGGGTAATCACGGCCCGTGACATTAGCAGGAAATATGGTACGAATGCAACAAACCGCGAAGGTTTACGCACGAAACGAATTTCTTAAGTTAACAAACGAAATTGTTTCTGTTATTGCGAATCAACTCGCACCACCTGGCTACCGTGCTTGCTTCGTCGGTGCAGAGGTGTGGTGATCTCTCCAGGAGTGCGCGCGCGTGTGTGTGTGTGTGTTACCGGTGAATAGTATAATTATCAAGTGAATTTGTATGCATAATGATGAGCGGATGAGTAATCTAACATCGCACGTCTCCTTGTTTGCAGGTAGTAGACTCCAGAGCACGTTCAGGTGTGGACGGTAACCTCCAGCAGCAAGCGCGGCGAAAATTGGAGGTGTTCCAGAGCCAGGTACCCGGTGGACGTCTGCAGGTCATCAAGACACAAACAGTGTCCAGTAGCAGGTGGACCGGAAGATCACCCACAGTCGGCGTTGATGATAATTTCGAGGACTTGAAGGTGAGTGTTACGAATCTTTACTGCGCACACGCACGTTGAGAAATAAACAATCCTCTTTTACAGCTGTCTCTAAACCCACTGGATTTAACTTCGGAAAAATCGAAGGCTAGCGTGGGCCGAAGTGTTGGACGGAGACCACCTTCAAGATCCCGCATACGAGACGTAAATCTGCACGCCGCTGCCACAACGAATCTTCACCGAGTATCAAGACTGTGCCATCAAGTGCATAACAGTGCGGTCCGCCAGGCGTACGGTGGTTTCCGAATTTCTGAACAGCGCCAGAACGGAGATGGTGTTGAAATCACCGAAATCGACGAATCCAGCCACCGCAGTTTATCCAGAACAAAAAGCACAAGCAGCGAGGACCTACACGACACCAATAAGAGCTTAGAGGATTTGGAAGATCTAGAGCAACTTCAAAACTGGAGGCGAACCTCAAAAATCCGCCGCTCGTTACAGTACCCGAAACAAAAATCCGATAATAAAAAACCACCCGACCTTCCTGAAAACACTGGATCTGTACGAAAAATCCGCGAAGATTTAGAAACCGGCAGGCGATTGAGCACCGCTTTACGAGGGAACAACCTAGATCTGGATGCTTTAGATCAAATCCTAAAATCCATATCAAATTCTAGCGTGAGCAGCTCTTACTCCGATCAAAAGTTCGAGGAACCGGAGAAAGACGCCCAAATCACCACCGCCAAGAAAAACAAACGGGACTCTTTCGTAACAGTGGAATCCATACAAGCAGTACGGGATCGTTTACGCCGCACCAGCTCACCCAGCTTGGACCTCTACAAGAAACCCGGTGAAGAAATCGACGATGGCATCGTAACCGAAACGACACAAAAATCCGAAATGAACGAATCACGCGTAAAATCTTACATCTACGGCATGGAAAAAGGAAAAAACATTTCCGGAACTGGAAGCTTGGAATCCAGATCAAAACCAGGAAATCAATCCACAGTTAAAAACGAAGATTGGTTTAGCAGAAGAAAGAGCTATGGCTTCGAACAAATGCACAGCCAACAAGAAACGATTTCATCAAAAAACAAACGCGTCGAATCAAGCACTGACAGCGGAATTTGCCGATCGAGCGAAATCGTTGTCGTTCCAACCCCGACAAGAACGAACATGGAAATTGCCTCAGAAAGTGAGGACGATAAGAGTTTGAGCACGGTCAAGAAATACGCAATGATTTTCGAGAAAAACGGACCGGGATGGAATAAAAAAATCAAGGATACGGAAGCGACGGCCATTACCATACCAATAGGAACGAATCGGATTTTCGAAAATCAAACGTGGAATGACAGCAGGGAACTTAAAAAGAATCCAACTTGGAGTGATAGTATTGAAACAAAAAGTGATAAAAACTTCCCTTATCGAAATCAAACCTGGAATGATCGTACAAATCATTGGAATGATGAGAAAAATTTAGCGTGGAAAAATACACCCGAATCTGAACAATCTTGGAATGAAAGTGGCGAGGTAAAAAGACATTCAATTGCTGTCGATGAGTCTAAATACATTAATAACAAACAAAGCAGCAAATTTAAAAGAACAAGCTTATCCATCAATGATAAACCTGATGTTATTAATGATAGTAATGATGAAGAATACCTCAACAGAAAATATAAAAGTGATGTTAATAAATATGAAGATTCTAGTAAATTCATTCACAATAAATTTAGAAGCGATGTAAAAGAAAAACATTCACACAATTATATGGATGGATACGAAAATGAAGAAGATTTTGATAAATACCCCAACAATGAAGAATCTAGTAGATATTTTAGCAATAATTTAAGTGATCAAAACGAACTCGACCAATATCTACACAGTAAGTTTAGAAAGAACATAGAAGATATAAAGTATAGCGAAGATTCGGGACAATACCTAGGAAGCATGTATAGAAATGATGTTGATGATTCTGGAAAATACCCTAGTAATAACAAATTCAAACCAACATTAGAAACATGTGAAGATGAAGAGGATTTAAACCATAGGAGACAAAATAAAAAGGTGGAGTTTTGCAAAACCGAGGTCCACTTTGCCGCCGATTCTGGCAGAGTTAATATCGTTGAAACTGATGAGAAACCTCCACCTACGCAGAACTTCAGGAGGCGGCGTAGAAATTCCAATTTGATCGAAGACTTTAATCGCAACGGCCTTCCAATGCTCCACTTCGGTGACACATCATATGAAAAACTACTATTCAGCGACGCTGATTTAGAAAGCCAAAAAACTGAAACCGGATATGATAACGCAGAATCTAATGAGGTAGTTTCATGCGTTACCGTTAACGCTAACGGTACTTACCATCAAGAATACGAGGAGCAAAAGGAAAATATAGAAAACGAAGTTCCGAAAGGGATTCTGAAAAACAAACCCCTCAAACCGAAACCGTATATCCTAGGAGATAACAGTTTAATTCCAGAAACTGAAGAGGAACCCGAAACAGCGTGGGGGGTAAAATTGCGTCCCGCAATCAAGGAAGATGCACCATTATGGAAATCGACTGTAACTGTGAGGAACACGTTTTTCGAAAATCAGGATCAACCCGAGTTCCAAAAACTTTTGAAACAATTAAGACCCACTTCTAAAAAAATTGACGATGACATTAAACGAAACTCTGATTCTGATATTGGTAATATCAGGATACTCTCCCCCACCATCGATACAAGACGTTCATCCTGGTCAGTGGCTGATAGAATCAAACAAGTCGAAGATCTTAAGTGGAGCGAAACGAAGGGCTATTCCACAAAAGTTAACTTTGGTGATGGCGAAGCCACCGTTGTAGAAAACCGGCACCCTACCTGGCCCAGACGAGAGGAATATTCCAAAGGTAAGTAAAACACTTTTATTGGATAACTTGTGGTATTAATCAATAGTAGATTGTGATTTATGCGTCTGTTACCATCATTCTGCTTGTAGTTTAGTAACCACCATCCACATCTTCCACTCTTCGAACACACTCTTCTACCTTTTTCTGAACTGTGCATGTTTCTGTATTTAGTCCTTTAGTAAAACAAAAATGTAGTAGCATCGTAGCTTAACCAAATAAATGAGCGAATCACCACCACCAAAAAAACAAAAAACAAACGCATAATTCCAGATTTGAAGAGAAACCTGTTGAATAAGGGTTTGGTCGTCCGCATCGGACGAAACGATTCGAGAAACTCGAAACACACGGTCTGTTCTAAGACCACCACTAATTGCGATACTAACGGTACGACGACTACGACCAAAATAACAATTGATCTCACCCCGTCCCCAGTTGAAGATGGTGACGACTTCAAGTTTCCGAAAACCACTCAGGAGTTCAGGTCACCGTCCCTGATCATGAATACGTTCAAGACTGAAGCTGCAAAGCCCAAAATGCCTCAGCAGCTGGAGGCCCTAAGGAAGCTGTACGAGGAGGTGCACAGCGACAGCGAAGCCGACAAAGAGGTCCACCAAATCCTGATGAGTAAGCAGCCGGATGATTCCAGCAGCGTGGTCTCGGGCAGCTGGAGCAAAATGCGCGCGTTCAAACACATAAGTCACTATCAAAAAACGAAACACGGATCTCATGCACTTTTAGAAAAAGGTAGAACCATCAAACGAATCACCCAACATGCTAACCTGAAACAATCACTTACAGATACCAACAGCAAGTTCCAATACATCGACGCCCAGATTGAAAGCGATCTCAAGCATTTAAAAATCGACGAGGAGAATTTAAGGGAGACGAAGAAACAATTTTCGCCGATCGTTTTAAAGAAATCCAGCCATGTTTCCTTAAAGTCAGCCTTCAACCATGAGCTATCTAGTCCGTATTTAGTTAAATCTAGAACTAGCCCATACAACTCGGATACCGAAATTAATCATCGAGTCAATAAAATTGAGGATGTAAACAAGAAACAAGTCAGTACTGAAAATCATAAGAAACAAGTCATACGAGACAGTTCACTCAGTCATAAAAAAGTAATAGCAGCAAATCACAAAACGCAAATTCATGCTGAAAATTCAATCAATAATCACAAAAAACAGTTAATAACTGAAGATCTTAATCACAAGAAATATCCTACTAGCAGTGATCAAATTAATCATAAGAAACAAATAATGCCTGATGATAATAGAAAAATAAACACTGAATCTAAGAAGAAAATTGTAAATGATGAAGCTGCTAATCATAGAAAGCAAATAATTACCGATGATAGGAAACAAGTTGTAAAAAGTACGGAACAAAACTATTCCAAGTCATATCATCAGAGTAGACGAATCGATCAATCTATGGCCAAAGAAGCTATTAATCGTAATAAATCGCCAATTAAGGAGAAGGTCGTCAGGCAACCGAAAAAATCAGAGATGGCGTATTTCGGTGTGAAGGTCTCTCCCAAAATCGTGAAAAAGGAGAGCACGTATTCAGAAAAACCCGATTTGGTCCAATGCAGTTCGTTGAAAAAGATCAAAGATAATACCCCAATTTACGAAAATGTTAAGCCAACCTTTGACAGTTCTATCCTTGAAGAGCTGACGAAGGCGGCCGATCAAATTTTGCAAGCCGTTAATGGTTATACGGACGAGGAACACCATAGCAAGTACACGTCAGAGGAGGATTCACAGAAACGCGAACCTCTCGAGACGATTTCTGAGACTAAGTCGTGGAAGTTGAAGGCGTCAACACAGACAAGGACAACGGCGAAAACAAATAGTTCGTCCGCGGCGAGGGCGAAATTGAAGCAAACGTCTTCGAATTCGTCGATAGATAGTATTAGTAGGGAGTGCAGGAAATTGTCGGCTGGTTCGGTTGAATTGAAGAAGCCGTTTATGACGAAATCCGCCGAGCAGAAGCAGAGGAAGAAGGTGGTTAATGGGGAGAGTGCCAAGGCTAGGAGGTTGCAGAGGGCTAGCAGTAGGGAGGCGTTGTTACAGTCGCACGGTAGCTCTTCCGAGGATCTGGCCGCCAATACTGTCGAGGTGGTGAGGAAGCCTAGGTTGGTGAAGAAGACCAAGTCGACGCAGTTGACCATTTCGAACGGAATTGAGATGAAGAAACCGGCGAAGAAACGCGAGGAGATCAAGAGTAAACATGAAGAAAGGTATTTTTGTTAGTTAATATTTTTTTATTATATAATAGTAACGTTACAAATATTTATGTTTTATTGCATAAGTTGTTGTGGTGCATCAGAGATTGTGTGTGATACATACATTTATATGATTTTAAAAAGATTGAAGTACATTTTAGAATTTAAAAAGTATTCTGATGTTTGTCCTTGTTTATGCACACAGAGTTCCAGTGATCGGTTTGCCCGAAATACGCCATAAGACAGCTGTTTCCACAATTAGGAGCACCGCGGAGAAAGCTGCCAGTCGGGAGAAGTCGAAACTGAAAAGCGAAGACAGTAAAAAGAAGACAACCACAAGAAGAGAAACTACTAAAGGTATATCCAATCACAATTAATTGTTGGACTATTTTGCTATATTTTTAATTATATTATGATTTTGATTATGTTTTTAATTTAAGGTTCATCAAGCTCAACGTTGAAACCAGAGAGGTCAAAGGGCACTGTGAACAGGGACTACAGCCACCGACATACATCAGTGTATGTACCCGTTTATAGCACTAGAAGCCCGGTTATACATGCCAATGAGTGTCCGTGCTTATGCTCATGACACTTACTTAGAACTTCGCTAGGTAGACACGTGTGACAGAATTTTTTACGAGGTCGACCTTTATCGGATAATTTCATTAAACATTACGAATGGTCTTCAAATTATATAATTCCCTATTGTATTTTCAAATGATTTACTGTTTGAATACCGTTGGTCCATCCGTGTCCGATAAAGTGGCACCGAAAGTAGATTCCTGTATCACGTAGCATATCTTCTAATTCACATGACTATACATTTAATTACATTAACATTCTCGTTTAGCCTAACCGAAGTAGTTTTAATACACACCTAGCGTCGTTTGAGTAGATTAACCACATTAATTTGACTCGTTGTATATTTTGTAGTTGTTTTAAAAACTTATTCGAATTTAGAATTTTATTAAAAAAATACTTAGCGTTTGAATATATAGATTAAGAATTACGAATTTCTTATGATCTATAGCAAAAGAAATTCTAAATCCGTATAACTTCAAGATATCTTTACAAAATCCTATTTAATAATTGTTATTTAAATATTTACAGGACTACCCAGAAGAAACCGCTCCGCTCCACGGAATCCGGAAAACACTAACAGCTCATCATGACATTATCATCACCCAAGCCAACACACACACACACACGTACTGATCTTTGTGTATTTTTCTATATATACATATATTTTATATAAGTATACGAGACATATACTTTTCCTGCCTTAGTTTGTAAGTTCCTAAAAAAATGTTGTACTTTTATTTTTTTATATACTTGTGTATCGTCTTAACATTTAGATGTAATACGATTAACTACTGTCGCTAAAAACAATATGGATGTAATTTATTTATCTCTCTTTTTTTTTATTACTATTACGCAACAGTAATGTATTGATTAATATTGTGATCTTTAAACTTATGCTTCTTGGTTATGTGATTATTACTATGTTTTTTTTTTTAAATGAATAAACCGATTATTAATACTCTGACCTCTTGATAAGGACGTTGGGGATTAGGACGGGTGGTGGTACGGTATGCCATTGTTTTGTCAGTCTGATTAGTGATCCGGCTGTGTGCACGCCGCCAACTGATAACGTTATGGAAAATACGGTACGTCTTTTGTTTCCAGCTGGTGGTTATGTAAAATTAAACGTGAAAAAACTGTCCATTTAAATTCAAACAAAAAAATTCATCTAATGGAGAATACAGTGATATTTATGCGTAAATTTTACTTAATTAGATGTTGATAGTGTAAGTATTCTATAACTTAAATTGACTAGCTCACTAATTATTACTGATGGCTATATAAAAGCATTTTCAAAAAAGTATTCTTTTGATTCAAAAAGCTTCTCTAATATACATAATATTCCAAAAATATAATTAAAAGTGTTAACATAATTTAGGTTATAAGAATCCATCATAGTGCTGCTCATTTTTTTTATTATTGAAACAAAGGGAATATTGACAAAAAAACCAACAAAACAGCTGACCATTAACAAATATAATAGTAGAAATTGAGAAAGTAAAATAAAACAGTTGAACATTACCATAAAGAAACCAAAAACAGTCAAATACTACAGAAATACAATTGCAATTAATTAATTTGAAAGGAATTTATTTTTTTTTTAATTGCAAAAAAGAGTTGACACAAAAAAAACAACTAAGTTTACTAATCTGTTTATTTTTGTTTCGACTGTTTTTTGTAAATAATATCAATTATTTAAAGTAAACTTTTAAATGTATTAAATAAAATTTTCAATTGTTTTCTAATCTAATTTTCAAGCATATACAAAAATGAATTGAAATTAAGGATTAGAAATAAAGTACCCTTTAACGATACTTATCTAGGACAAATGATTTGTTATGGTAGGTCAAGAGTACGCCAAGCAAATGAATGGTTTGTTGAGGTAGGTCAAGAGTACGCTAAGCTAATGGATGGTTTGTTGAGGTAGGTCAAGAGTACGCTAGGTTAATAAATGCATATGTGTCATAGGTCAAGAATGCGTTAGATTAATATATAATGTGTCAAGAGTACGCTGGGATAATAAATGGCTTATTGAGGTAGGTCAAAAGTACGCTAGCATAATAAATAATTGATTTGGGGTATTATATTAATTAGTCTCGTTTTTTTAAATATATTTATCTAGTCTCAAAAACTATGGGGTGGACGCTTCACAGTAAAAACCCACCCAATCCTAGAAGAACTGAACTCGTCAATCGGCCTCGATAAACGTATGTACGCCGAAGATGTACTCTGCAGCCAAGCGTATTCCAAAAGCCTGTGCACCATCGGCCTACTCACCAAAACCGAAACCGAACAGATTTGTTCGGGCATGGAGAGGATCAAAGTCGAATGGGACGCGGGCACGTTCGAGATTAAGGGTGATGAGGACATCCATTCGGCCAACGAGAGGCGGTTGAAAGTATTAATCCCTTTTTTTCCAAATGGTTGTGCTATAAAGTGTTACCGTTGCTGATTTTTGAAGGAGCTCATCGGGGAGCCTGCCTACAAATTGCACGTGGGCAGGAGTAGGAACGACCAGGTGGCCACTGACATGAAGTTGTGGTTGAGGCAGGCGTTGAGAAAGTTAGATGATAAGCTGCGAGCGTTCGTCGAGATTATGGTCAACAGAGCAAGGATGGAAATCGATTATTTGATGCCTGGATATACGCATCTGCAAAGAGCTCAGCCTGTGAGATGGAGTCAATGGCTTTTAAGGTAAGTGTTAAGTAAGATTTTGATATTCTCTACAATAAATATTTATAAAAAAATGCATTAGTAAAAAAGCCAAGAACTATAAAAATTTAATTTTTACAACTGTAGATTCTGATTTAAGAATTATAAAATATTTAGAAATCTCCATTAACTCTAAAATAATAATAATAACGTACTAGAACTTTACAAAAAGTTTAACTCTTAGAAACCCAGTAAACATCTACAATATTAGATTTCTTAAAATCTATTTAAAATTGTAAAATCTTCAGACTATACTTATAAAATTTTAAATATAAATTCAGAAAATTAATTTTGCCCTACTAGAAAAACAATATTATCTATTACATATTTCATTAGTTTAAAATTTTTAGTCATGGTTGGAGTTTTAAAAAGGACGCAGAAAAAATCAACTACCTCTTGAAAGACACCAACATAATGCCATTGGGCAGTGGAGCTTTGGCTGGAAATCCTTTCGCAATCGACAGAAATGAGTTGGCCCAAAATTTGGGTTTCGAAGACGTAACACCGAATAGTATGCACGCAGTCGCTGACAGAGATTTCATAGGTAAAAACCGAAACATCAAGCATGCCTAGATAAAAAAGAACTACTTTTCAAAAAGTAACAGCCTTATTTACAAATATTAACGTTTTATTTATAGAGAACATACCTTAAACTACTTCTCCACTAGTTTGTGTATCCTAGCTTCATATTCCTCCAACGCCAATGTATTTTTCTTTCCTGCCAAAAAATCCTTGAGTTTTGTAAACAGATGATGAGCTGAAGAATCTAAATCTGGGCTATAGGGTAGATGGTTGAAAATCCTTCCCTAACGCTCGTCATCATGAATGTTCTCTCTTACGAAACCAGCCTCTAACAGACGACTCATCCATAACATTTTCTCCATACACATCCTTCAATTGATGATGAATATCTCAAAGTCGCACATTTTTTGCGTCACAACTTGCGGCACATTTAATTTTCTTAAACATCATAAACAGCACAGTCACTACCAGCGCACACAGACAGCCGAAATACAACAGAACATGTTAACACATATCCGCACAGTACAAACGGGTACTACTTTCCTACCATCCCTCATACACTTAAGCAAATGAAAGGCACTGTATTATTCATTATTATTCTCTAGTCGCACAGTGCAAACGGTTACTACTATCCTACCATCCCTCGTACACTTAAGCAAATGAAAAGCACTATATTATTCATTATTATTCTCCAGTCGCCAGCGCTCCACACAGTGCAAACGTGTACTACTTTCCTACCATCCCTCGTACACTTAAACAAATGAAAAGAACTAAATTATTCATTATGATTATTATAATTTCCTTTCGTAGCTGAGTTTTTATTTTGGGCATCGCTGACGGGCATCCACCTAACGCGTTTCGCCGAGGATTTGGTGATATTCAGTTCGAAGGAGTTCAACTTCATCGAAATCCACGATTCCTTCTCCACCGGCAGCAGCCTGATGCCCCAGAAACGGAATCCGGATAGTTTGGAGTTGATCCGTGGCATCGGAGGAGGACTTTTCGGCCAGGTAACTCATAAGCTAAACTAATTTCTCAACGTCAACGTCTTTTTAATTGCTGGGGGCACAAGTGTTGCAGTTTTATGATGGTACTGAAGAGCCTTCCCACCACCTACAATAAAGATCTGCAGACGGATAAGGAGGCCATGTTTTCGGCCCACGATAAATTAAATTCAATCATTGAGGTCGCCACAGGGATGATGGAAACATTAAAGGTATTTAAAAATAAATGGGTTATTATACATGTTACATAAATAATCTTCATATGTAAAGCGTTTGAAACAATTAAGTTATAAAAGAACAATTATTTTCTTAGTTAAAGACATCGGAGTGTCATGATGCTTTATCCTACGACATGTTGGCAACGGATTTGGCTTATTATCTGGTGAGGAAATCGGTGCCGTTTAGAGAAGCCCATCACATAGCCGGTAAGGTGGTGTCCGCTGCTGAAACCAAAGGAGTCGAAATGTACGATCTGACTCTTGAGGAATTGCGATCCATCAGGTTTGTACATTACGGATTTTAACAGTATGTGTGGTTCGTTGTTAATTTGGAAAGTTGTAGTGAATTTTTCGAAGCTGACGTCGCGAAGGTTTGGAATTACGAAAACAGCGTCGAACAGTACGAGGCTACAGGAGGTACCAGTAAAACTAGCGTTCTCGAACAAATAAATATGTTAGATTGTTGGTTAGGTAATTCTAATAATATAATATAAATAAATACGTTTCATTTCTACTCTTATTTATTTGAATACCGGTCTGGTTTCGATAGATTTTGAATCTCATCAATTCAATTCAATTTTAAAAAAAGTTGTAGTTAAAAAACGTCATTTATGAACTAGTAGTATATTTTTGCATCAATTTTAGATTGATTGGTTACTTTTCATGACACCAGTTCCATATGTTAGTAAAGTTATGGATTAGAAATTGTAATACTTAATGAGCATGTTTTGAAGGAAGGTTCCTCTAATTAAAGAATTTCATAAACACTGTTTTTGAAAGAAAAAAATCTAAAAATTTACAAAGAAAATAAAACTGTTAATTTAAAGTCTTAAACATGAATACATGCACAACACAAATACTCACAACGATTTCAAATCTTGGTCGAAATAGACATAAAAACATATTTGAGGTGAAATTTCGAATTGAATTGAAAAAAATCACGTTTTTATATTTCGTACAGGGAAAGTATAAAATATTAAATTAATGTATATTAAAAACGTACCAAAGTCTTGAAAACATGATTTCGTCTCCAGGACAATTATTATTTGTACCACACTTGAAATCAACTCAAGTTTTCTAAAATGTTTTCAATTAATTCGTAGAATATTTAACTGATGACAGATTGATTAATATTTTCAAATGTCAAACATCCATAGAAATTATATTTAAAAACTAAAGTAATATTTGAAAAACATAATAATAAATATATATTTTGTATATATGACTCAAATTATAAAGATATAAATACCTCGAATACAAATTGCTACCGTTAATTAAAATTTTAATTTTTAATTGTCAATAACTTTAGGTATATTAGGTTGCCTATGTTAAACTTATATATTACTAATTATATTTCTACGCAGTAATCACTAGATGTCAGGATCAACGGATATTCTAAATATATAGATGAAATAAGAAGTCGGGGCCAATGTTGCGAATTATTCCGCACGTGTGCTAACGAGCCGATAACGCTATAAATAAAACGCCGTTTGCGGTAATTGCGCGTCGCTCATAGCGAGCACGCTCCACCGTAACGAGTCTTTGTTTTCATTATCGAAACGATGAAAGTAAAACGTCGATCATCCGCAGGTCTATGCATTCACTTACACACACACAACCTCCAGATGACAGATACGTGACTCACGATGACGTAATTTTAGTCGGCGTTACGTCAGCGGGCTCCACATGTGGTTCGGTGTGCGTCACGCAGGGTGGCCCTCCGACCTTTACAGAAAATGCACTCAATCAAACATATGTTCACGCGTTATTATCATCATTAATCGTAAATGCAGATTTCATTTTCTTCTTGTTTTTCTTTTTTTTTATTCAACTGTTTGGATTGAAATGAAATGGTTTTATTTTTTGCGCAGCAGCGTCCGTTCGTACATAGGTCAAGGTGTGTTGTGCGCTTAGCGCTAGCAGTAGCAAGTGTTCAAATCCGTTGCGGGGCAGCGGGAAGGCAAATGTGAGGTGCGTTCACATAAGCAGCGCAATTCCGCGCGGTTACGCTTGATTAGTTATTTTTTTTTGTATTCATTATAATAGCTAATATTTAAATTTTTATACACGTTTCAAAATATTTTGAACATTGGATTGTATTATTTTTTGATAATAAAATAATAAACAGCGAATCTGGTCCGTTTCTCTGGCTGAATCGCGAATATTTAAAAAATGGTTTTAATAATAAAAAAAGTAAAAAAAGAATATAAAACAATTTTACAATAAAAGACTATTAAACTGAGATAAGAAAGAGAACAATTGATAAATCGTTTGAATTTTCAAAAAAATGAAAATTGAAATAATTGAATTTTAGTTAAAAAATAACAATAATTGAGTCACGTGACTCATGTTGGATGATTTAACATATAATAGCTATCAAGAATAGAATGGTTGCGACCGTTAAATGGTAAAAGAAATTAAGTCCAAAAAAAATTTTAAAATTCTGAAAAACTAAAACAGAATTTTTTGCAATGAAATTCGAAAAATTTTAAAATAGTGTAGACTAAAATTGAAATTTTTTGCACACATCGATGACTTGACTTGATGTCCAAAAATGTTAATGTTTTTCTATATTCAGCATTTTTCGATTTCTCATCTAATGGAATATAATAAGAATTGACCTGTGTACGTACTTATATGTGACAATATGAAAAGAATTAACATGAGAAACCTTTTAGTAATTTATTTCCGCGTTTTTTAAATGTTTCAGTATGTCTTACCTGATTTTGTTCAAAAATTCTAGAAATTCCCAGCAAATTCTTTAAAAATTAATTTTCCATCATTTCTTGATTTATCTTGGGCAATTTTCAGTAATTCTTGTTTATTATTTGGCCGGAATTTTATAGTAACTAAGTTTTCTATTCCTAGAGCTTCACAATAATCCCTCCTTTATGAACACTTTTCACGAATAACTCTTCCAAAGAATTTAAGAATTTTTCAGCATTTTTTTCAGATTCCGTAGTATTTTCCTCCAAATTTCTAGATTTTCAACATTTTTTGTTTTATCATAAGTTTTTAGCAAATTTAATTTTTTGCATTTCATGATTTATTCTATCCGAATTTTCCAGAAACTTCTCATCTAGATTGCGAGGATCCTATAAGTTTCTCTTCTAAATTTCTAGAATTTTCCGCTCCTTCATGTTTTATTCTATTTTTATTAACGTTGTTTGTTGTGAATTTTCTGGAGTTTCATGGCCATTCTTGTACACTTCTGCCATAAGCCTGCTGAACCCAGCTTTCTTGCAGCTCACTCTCTACCTGCACTTACAAATAAGTATATTAATTTACCAACGCATTTACCTCCGATGTTTCAATATGGATTTATATAATTTCAACAGTTTATCTTAATGGCAACGGTTTGTTAGAGTTAAAACTGAATCAATTTGCTAGTATTGAGGCTTATTAATAGTAGCAAATATTATCGATCGCCTACAAACCTGAGATAACGTTGCTTGACTCTACACAGCAGTGCTAAAATAATTGACGTCTACAAATGACATATGTATTCATAATCGTGTTAGTTTTGAAACAAAAAATAATAAGTTGGTGTCATTGTAGTGAAAAATTTAATATTTTCAATTTAACCATTGAAAAAAAGAGTTGCGGAATTTTAATCATTTAATTTGATAGGAGTATTGGTTGTGTGCGATCAGTGGTTTATGTTTATATGAGTCGGCCGCGCTTTATTGCGGTGTGATTGTGAGCGCAACATTTTTTTTAGGTTATGTGAATGAACCTCAAGCGGACCCGCGCGCTCGTCCGCCATTGCTGTGACGCGCACTCCGCCAGTGCTCTCGTCCAGTGACGACCGCCCAGAAATTTTGACGTGGCTACTACGTATAGCCCTGTTACCCAGTCCGGTTACAGCAAGCTGGTGACGAGGAATACGTAACTGGTAAGTACCCAGCCGAAGAATAATAACAAATCCGACGTGGACCAAGCGGTCCGCGAGGGTGGCAGCCCGAAAATCTAGCTACGCGCCCGTGTCGATCGCCGCAAATGGTTTTATCCAGTTAATGGCGTCACGCATTCGCCCGTTTTAAATTTAGAATCGCCACCACGGCCGCCCCCGCTCGCGACGCCCCCGACGTGCAAGGTGATCGCGCCTCCCTCCCCCCGAGACACCGTCCCTCTCACCGAGGGCCCCGACGCGGCTTACATAACCAGGAGGCGGCGAGTGCGAGCCGTCCCCGTCGTCGCCGTACACCGCGGATTGATCAAACCGCCCGCGTCCGTCGAAAGCGAAAACTTCGCAGACGCTCTCGACAATTGTCTGTCAACCGGGGAGTCACGTGTGCCGCAATGACGTCACCGCGTGAACGCCGCGAGAAGAATCAGTTTCCGTCTCGGCTCGCGTTATCAAGAAATCACCGTCAAAACAATACGTAGATTCGATGACTTGCCGATCGATAAGCCGCTATTCAATGGTAAGTAAAGTGGCCGTGTTTGTATCGAAATTCAAATTCGACTTGCTAATCAAATTCGGTTTCCACCACCTTGGATGGAAAACAAACCTGATTGACAAGTAATTGAATCATATTTAATTACTGCCATTACTTACAATTAATATTTATAACCATACAAATTATTAATAATAAAATATTACTTACATCGTTATAATCCTCCAGCTTGACTGTTAAAACTGTTTATAAAATTCTTCTTTCCATTGTTTTTAATGTAAAACAAATGTGATTTATTCTCCATACTTCTTTGATTCTTTCATTTTCATCCCATAATTTTCTGTTTGCATCTTTTATTATGCCGTTTGATATGCAGTTTATTAGAAAAACATTTTTCTGCTTAAATAAATATAACAGCACATGGAAAGGTTAGTAAATTTATTATCACTCAAATAATAATTTATTAGCATCGTTATTTTAATTGTACGAATCTATCGATATTTACTTTTATATAATTCACCACCTACTCATGTAATTACTCTTGTTCAGTAGAGGGTAAGTAGTCCAGAAATACTTTGAATAATTCTATGATTGTCTTTGAAATTATCAGGGTGATCGATGCATAATATTTTTTGAGGTTAAAATAGTTCCTCGTATTTTTATATGCCAAATTTGTTTGTTTCATATATTGTTTTCCAGCCATTATTGTTTCCTACATTAAAAAATACAAAAATTTTAATAACGATAAAGAAAATTAGTAATTGATATCCTTAGCGTTATATTTTGTTTCACCAAGTGATGGATGAAGAAAAAGTTCGTAGTTTAAAAAATATATTGTATGAAAAAACAAGCACAATTATTTTTGGAAGTAATATTCTCGTGCCTGAGATATCTCGAGTGTATGTACGTGGGATCTGGTTTCTTGTTTCTTTACTTCTTTTCATCCAGAAATTTCCAGATTGAGAGAGTTTTAGAATTTTCCAGCCGATTCTTCCTTCTAAATTTTTAGATTATTCCAAGTGAATAAATTCTACAACTTGTTTATATATTTCGTTTGGTATAATTTTTACAACTTTCTAACAAAACATATCAGCCTTGAACGCAGTATAATTATAAATAGTTGTTTTACTTGTGCTGATTAAAATAAAAATCTCTTGTAATCATAAATAAATAAAATATACGGCAGTCTAGAAACCCCCTTATAATAATTCAATTGTTTTAGAATCGGGGTGGTGTTTATCCCGGGTGTTTGATAAAAAATGCCTAACGCCATAACTCTGTTTTTTATTAACCGATTTGAATCAACTAAAAAACAAATTGAATAGCCGTTTAACTACTACAAAATAACATTAAATTCAGAAAAATAATATCTAGCATAAATATATAACAAAAGTATATGCAGCCATTTAAAAAGTAAAAGTAGACTATCATTTGTCAATGAAGTTAATTTTGAAAAAATATTTAATTAATGTCATTTCATAGTATTTGAACGGCCAATCAATTTGTTTTTTAGTTGATTCAAATCGGTTAATAAATAACAAAGTTATGGTGTTGGGCGTTTTTTTATCGAAAACCCGGTATACATTTTTTTGAGGTTAAAACATGTAATTTCAATTAAGAAGTGAATAGTATTTTTAGGTCAGATTTTATTGCAATGAAATCCTAAAAATTATTTTAACATCTATTGTCTGCAAACATAGTTCTCCAATCTTCTTTTCTAAAGTATTATAGCACGAGTAAATGATGATAATTAATTCTTTGTTTACACAATCATAAATCAATGTTGTATTAGTAGTACTTTTATTTGTAATGTGTAAATATACTTTGTATAATTCAATATTTGCCTCAGCATTAAGCCTGGAAAGCAGTTTTGATTAAAACAACAGGATAATAATAATTATAAGGATGGTGACGATTACATGGTAGTCCATATTAAAGTATAAATAAAAATGTTTTTTTTAATCATAATTTCATGTATATTAGGATAATAATAATTAATCTTTTGAAAATAACACACAATTTATTACAGAATAAACTGTGTGTTATTTTCATTTACAAAACACTTCACGTAAACTCAAACCAACAATAGTAATTAATTTTTGTACTGACATTTTATTTTATAATGCTTATTCCATCAAACGACCATAAATCCAACAAGTATTGAGCAACACGCTGTGTAGTAAATATTAAGGCTACAATCTTAACGTTTAGTATTTTTTTACACACTTTAAACAGTTAATTTGGAATTACCATTAATCAGCCTTATCAGCCCGTGACTCATTCCACCAGAAGCAACATTAAAATTACATTTAGAAAAATCCACTTTTAGAACCTAATGAAAGTGAAAATTAACTGTAATGGATTAACTAATTAATTTAAATAATCACTACCGAGATCTTAATTAACTGCAATGGCCAGCGTGTATCTTGGAATTTTATAGGTTTGTTTCACCTACGTGAAATATTGTAAATGATTTATTCAAGGTTACTACCGTTTCAGAAACCGCTCCAATATTAATTTGAATGTCGATAATAGGGATCTTTTATTACTGTTTACTGCTAAATTTTGTTTTGTTACACAATTATAATTTTGTATCAAACTAAAGTATTAAATATACATAACTGGTTAAAAATAGGATGTAAATATTTACATAATCCAGGAAACATACATTATAATCTTATCACTTTAAAAAATACACATTATTCTTTTCCTTACAAGTTATTTATGTATGTACCATTAATTTTTATTTCTAGATGTTAAAAACGTTATTCTACTAAATTAAGTCAATATTTATTTATGAACGCATTACTTATTACTATCAATAATAAATAATCAATTCAAATCATAATATTTAATCGTTATTAAATTGAAATTTCCTTGAGAATGACCAAAGGTCAAAACTAGTCAGAGTAATATATAAAAATTTAAGTTTAATTAACCTCTAATTAATATAAAAATGTTTCACCACAGGTTAAGTGAGAATTTATTTCATTGTTAATAAATTGTTTTAAGTTGCATCTATAATCGTCTCCAGCTATTTTTGGAATAGCGGAATTAGTGTTACACTTGAACAGAACATGAAAGTCCGTGTTTAATTCGTAATTCGACATGCAGCTTTATATAACATTAATGAATATTCGGCAAGTTATTATTAGCCAATGTTGAACATGTACAAGGCATATCTTATCAACAGCACACATTTATTACAGAAATCTGGTCGTGTATGCAAAAAAAAGGTTGCCGATGAGTCAATAATGTATAAATATAATATAACGAACAATGGGAAAGTTGACTTTTAATGTTAATATAATATTACAAATGACCCATGATGGAATGATCACGTGATCAATAGCCAAACACCACTACTACTATAATATTATGAAACAGACCCATGTCCAACAGATGAAAATATAATAATTGATTATATTTCCCTGTTGAACATGATACAACCATGGCCTGATTTCAATCTATTTTCATTGTTATATAATTTGTAGTTGTTGTGTAAATGGAAGTTTTCATTCCTAGCTATTAAATTGATGACAAGTATTTTGTAATTAATAAATGTTTGCCGTTGGCTGTGATAGTAAAGCATTTGATTTATTTGTTTAATTTTTTGTTTGCAGGTGCCTCCACGTGTAGGAGATGGACGGAATGGTGGAAGACGGCAATGTTGACCCGCTGGCGCCGTCACCAGAGCCGCCGGTGGCAATTTCCTCGGTAGGAGTCTCCACGCAGCCCCACCTGGTGGCTACTAACATAGTGCAACTTACATTGCCTACATCTAACCAAGCACAGGCACAGGTAGGGCAATTAAAACCCTCCTGTGGTGTAGTTTACTAACCTTAGCTCTAGAAATATCATTTAAGAAAAAAAAACAATAGAAATATTACTGCTCAAGAAAACCAATAATCAAATGCGATCATTTTGGTGTATGAGTATTAATAATACCACAAAGTAACTATAATTATTTTTCGTGGTCTTATTAGGCTTTATTTTTTATCTAAAAAATATTAATATATAAAACACTATGATGTCTGTATAAATTTCTTAGTGACGAGATAAAATTGCCTAAACTATAGTCTCAAAAATTAATTCAGGTTGTATAAACAAAGTAATAGTGTTTTATTTATTATATAAAATGTATAACGAATTAGAAGCCTCTAGTATAAACAATATATTTTTATTTTACTCCTATAACTTTAAAAATTCAGTAGAAAACTTATTGTATAGTAAACCTGTAGATATCTTTTGCTTAATAGTCAGCAGCGATATCTCTAGCTTGAATTATTGTGAATGTTTTTTTTTACATTTACACACTGCATTATTCCCATGTGTAACATTAAAATGAAAATTGCCAACACTTTCATGAAACTCTATATCCGAGATACACAATCAATTATCACTACATGCCAAAATCAACAAATGGATTAATACAAATGAAGCCAATATTGATGTGATGTATGATGGGTTGCCTATATCATTAATATGTGGAGTAAACTTCATATATAATAATAGGAAAAATATATCTTTGAAAACAATTTGTGGCGTTATTAATGGACGAAATTCTCAGGTAAAAATCACTCAGTGCAAATGCTATCATGCTATTATAATTTTATTATTTCTTAATGTATCAGCTGATTGCATTGGTTTGTTTATTTATTTTTGTTTGTTATATCGAAAGTGCCCAATCTTTTCCAAAACAAGAAATTAATCACTGCCAGATAATTAATTAATTATTTCTATTATTATGGTGGTATAATGTGATTTAATAATTTTAACCTTTTCTTATGGATTGGCACCACCATCGCCATCTAAATTAAACAACACTAACCTGAGACTTCTATGCAGAACATAAGTGTTTTTACAATATCTGTAGATATTAAGCATAAAGCTTTAGCTAATTGAATTCCTCCGGGATTATTATAGATTGGTGACAATTCTGAGATTGAATTTAATTTTTCCCACTTGCTTATCACAATTGCACAGAGCAATATCATTTCTTTAAATCAGTATCTTCCTTGAGGTTATATTGAAAACCCAGAATTAAGTTCAGCCCAAAAAGTAAATAAGCGCCATCTCCTGGATTTTTAAAGATAAAGGAGTCTCGAGGACCTTATAAAATATTATATTGTAAAAAGGGGCTTCCCGTATGTAAATAAATAAATAAATATTATAAATTTTAAATCTTTGGTTGATGACGATCGGCGAAAGTTTAATTTTATTCATACATTAATGAATATGAAGTGAAAACGATTTAACCAAGTTTTTTTCAAAAGAAAAATATGCCTACCATTTTAGAAATCGATTAATTGGGCTATGCTTTGTAACACTTGCTTTTTAAAATGCTTCTTACAGATACAAATAAAAAGATTATGGCCTGTAAAGATTTTATGATTTTTTTGTTCTTCATTTGCGTCATACCTCAGTAACAAAAAAATCGAATTACGATGCTTAAATTAGGAAGAAAAAACGATTGATTAATTACCTTATTATAAATGGTCTTCAGGTGCAATCCGTGATTCAACCAAACCAGCAGTCGGTGATCCAAACGGCGACGAACATCCAGCCGGTGTTGAGCAAAGGTAATGTGATCCTCGTCAGCAAACCGAACTCAGTCATACAGACGCCTCAGGGGAGTTTGCATGCCTTACAGGTAAGCACGAGCTGCGCCCCCCTACGCAGCCGGGAACTCCTCGCGCTGACTTTTCGCGTGTGTTTTATATTTGAAGGTGGTAGAGACGACGGGCAGCGACGACAGTTACTCGGACGAGGACTCGCCGAAAAAACGTCGCGACTTGCTGACACGTAGGCCGTCCTACCGAAAAATACTCAACGATCTTGGAGGGGGTGAGATAACTGGTATGTTTTTTATTGCATGATTTCTTTTCTCGATGCAAGCCCACTCGAATTTTAAAGAAAAAGACGTTTATTTTGTTCCCTCAGGTAGAGTTCTATTTTTATTTTGGCCTGTTGCTTTTCTTTCCTTAATAGTCTTTAAGAGCATGACCCGCTGTTCTGTATCTATCTCGTTTTATTTATGCATGTGTTCCTTCCTTAATGCTGATGTTTGGATTCGTACGAGTTTGTATAATTTTACAGTACTAAATAATTTGCAAAAAGAACTGTCACTTAATGGTTCTAAATTTTAAATATATCATGCATATGGTATAAGGTAATAGTTTGTATTATGTATTTATTATTACTAATTTAAAAATACGAAGCATTATTATAAATCAGTTGAAGCTGAAAAGGACAAAACATATACATTGTAGTATCATTTTTGGATTAGATAAATGAAAAATGTTAGCAACCCAACATAAATTATCAATGAAACACACTTTGTTTGTATAACACGAAATTACCGAAACTTGAGTCACAAAAATAAATTTCGTGTTATACAAACAAAGTTATTAATGTGTTTCATTGCTATTCAACATGTATAACGAAGTAGAAGCCTTCAATATGAACAACATAAATTATAATACAACAAAAAGCTAATTTTAAATCTTCATCATTAGAGGAGAATGAGTGTAACTCATAAAAAATATTAATAGGTAAATTTGTGGTGTATAATTGATATGTTATTTTTTTTTTATTTGAAGAAGAAACACTAAAAAAACTCATCACAATTTTGATTAAATCTACATATACATATTAAAGCATAAAGTATCATTATTAATTAAGTGATCTTTTTGTAACACATCCAGCCAACCTAAGCATGAATGTGTTTTATTTTTAAACTTATAAAAATTTACAATTAAAACAAATGCCAGTTTCCACGTCCTTGAGCGATAATTATGCATTATACTTTTAAAATGTTAGATTACAATTGAATTCTATGCAAATTATATCAATAACCTTTCACTAACCTATAGAGTCACAGTTTGCCACAAATTTTACTCATTCATTGACTGCGATTAACAATTGACAGTTAAAACATGATGACTATAGAAAAAAAAAATTGTTTGTACTGTAGTTTTATACAAACTCTGTTGTATGATTAGTTGTGTATGATGTTATTTTTTAAATATCTTACAAGTGAAAACACTAGAAACCATGAACTGTGGTATGGGATTTGAATATTGTGTATATATTATATAGACAAACACGAGTTGGAGAGAATATGCTTTGGCTGGGTGGGACTGTTCTCTCTCTTCACTTGAAATTTTGGGAATGAGATGGCGGTAATTAAATTAAACAATTGTGGTGTTCACAGAACCTAAAGTCGAGCAGACTTCCTCCGAGGCGGACAGTGAGTTATCATCTCACTCTATCCCATACCACACAGGTCAGTTTGGTTACTTAACTTTTATTATTGCATCTCTGTGTAGAACTAGAACTGGTCAGTAAGTGTACTAACGCACATTCATACGCTCCCGTGGGATTCTTTCGATTTTTTTGGCTTCCATTTTTTTGTTTGATTTGTTTAATTTTGTAGCACAACAGCATGACATTCCCGGTGGCTTTTTTTACTCATCATTTTCGTAAATTTGGATAGGTAAAACGATTTTAACACGCCGCGTGCCGGACATTCAGCCGGAGGCTTCAACGTGACCTTTTTTGTTGCAGTCATTCCGGCTGGGACGATACAGATTTCTAGTGGAGAGGGTGGACAGAGTATACACACGTTGACCATGACGAATTCGACGGCCGGCGGTGCTATTGTACAATACGCCCAAGGACAAGAATTTTTCGTGCCAGGTATTTAAATTATTTAATAAATGTAATTATTTAGTAGGCCGTGCCTTGTAATAAGAAGAATAAAAACATGGCATGCTTGGTAAAACATATAATTGTAAGCTGTTAATTATATTTTTATTATTATTACTGTTCTATATGATATAAACATAATAATTTTTTTGTAGATTTATATTTAGAAATAACCTTTTGGATAATGAATAAATCTTATTTATTGATATAATTAAAAAGCTATGAATAATTTTTGACAGTAATGACGCAGAGTGGAGGCTTACCGTCGGGCTGTGGTGAAGACCAGGCGAAGAAACGGGAACTGCGCCTGCTGAAAAACAGGGAAGCGGCGCGAGAATGCCGGAGGAAGAAAAAGGAATACATCAAGTGTCTAGAGAACCGGGTGGCGGTGCTCGAGAACCAAAACAAGGCCCTAATCGACGAGCTGAAGTCACTCAAAGAACTCTATTGCCAGCAGAAAACGGAATGAGACTCCGTTAACGCTGGCATGGTGTTGGACTTGGTCTACTTACTGGGCATAAGTAGGTTAGCAGGAAAATCTCAAGGCGTATACAAGTTAGGTATATCAGTGCAATTAAGTAATATTAATGTATCGAGTGTAAAACTGGCCATTTAGTGATGCGAGAAGTGAGTACTTACAAAAAAAATATATATACACAAAACTAGGGGATATGGTTGGTTTTGAGGGAGATGTACATTGTTGTATTATATAATTTTATTACAATTGTAGAAAGAGATAAAAAAAAAAAATGAAAACTGAAGGCTTGTGAAAGATTAACAAAACATGAATTAAGTAAGCCGATATTATTGTATATATACACATAAACTACACGGAGGTAATATTATTTTGTATAGAAAAAATTGTATAGGGTTACTTACGGTTGGTCACAGTGAAATAATTACTGCTCTTTAATAATCAATTACTAAAATTTTAAAAAAGTTATTAAATTAAAAACTTTGTATTAAACTTTAAAGGAAAGTATGCATTACTTGTATTTTCTGAATAACAGTTATAACTTTTTTATCATTGCTTTTATTCCGCATTTAATTAGGGTATTTTATGGTATTTGGTTGAATTTTTATTGTCGTTAAAGTCCTATTAAGTAATTTAATTTAACCTTTTTTTTTCTGTTAGTAGCTTCAAGAAGGAGCTTGAATATTTTATTTTTAGGTTTTAAAGTAGTTTTTCGTAGGAAAATTACAGAAACTTCTGAATGATTGTTGGACTTCTTTGAAAAAGGTTAATTTTGTTGGATGACCTTTACAATCCTACTGAAATAGAACCTTTTCTATTAGAAAAAGAATTGATAAACCTCTTACAATATTGATAATGTACCTGAAATTAGTTCTCTGTTGGACATAATTATTTTAAGAGAAAATAACTTTGAGCAATATCTTATGTAGTTTTTTCATCACTATAACAGTTAATATAGAAATATGTTTAGTCATAATATAACATAATTAAATAAAACACTAGTTTTTCACTTGGTTTATTTATCACCGGTCGCTTTGTGACTGAAATGTACGTCTAACGATTAATAGACCAAGTGAAAAAAGTGCCAAACTAGTGTTTTATTTAATTATAAACATTTTCACGTACTATTACAATGCAACAAAAATAATATAACATAACAACTTACATAAATTATTTATTTATTTCAAAATTTAAATTTGGTTCCATTCAAAGAACCTATTTTCTTTTAGGTAACAAAAATATTTAGTTGTAAAACGTTTCTATAACAAGAAATGTATAATTTTGCCATGTTGATCCATTTTTTTTTGAATCAGTTTATGCCCTCTATAATTCTTGGGAGGGTGTTCAACACTTGCATAAAGAGACATTTTCTTCTCTATTGTTCAATATTTATTCTGAGAACAATGAAAATAATGAAAAGGAAAATAAATATTATCTCTTTTCAATATTAGTGTGTAATATACTATAAACACTAATATTTTCTTAGTTATTTTAACTTACCTAAACTAATATAACTAAGCTTCAATATCATAACCAGAATTGATTTTTATGCATGGCAATTCATTTATACACTACATTCGAGGAATACAAATAGTTGGATTTATTTAACCCTATGTTAATGTGCAGGTTCTCTTCTTTTTTATAGTGACTTGAAAAATAAATTGGATAATGCTAACTTATAAATAAATAAAAAATAGAAATGGTAACTAATAAACTAATATTAATATATGAGCTTACCAATTGTTTAAAAAAGTAAATTGTTACAGAAGATGCATATGTTTGGTTACCATAGTGTGATTATATTTTTTACTATTATTACGTAATTTTTCACAATCATTATGTGTTGTTATTATTACATATATATCGCATACTAGTTGATGGCGGGCATTATTTCAAAAATCAGATGCCGGCACTCTCCATAATATTATTAATGCCATAAATCTAGGATTAAGATGTAGTAGTTTTTTGAACTAACGTTCGATAAAATTTTAATTTTTTTGTATTGATTTATCACTAAGCATAACTTATATAATATTGCTACTTAATTTTTACTATCATTTAACTAAACTTACTGATGAACAAGTCCTATACAAGTTTATTATATGATGATAAATTTATTAATTCAATTGATTATTAATTATGTCGTGCAATTTTCACTGTGATCAACTGTACATATAAATGATATAATTATTTTGTATAAACTGAAATAAATAGGAGTATTTATTAATTCACAAGAGTCCGGACCTGAAAGTGAGTGCCTTGTAACTACTAAAAAAAATTGATGCATTGACTTAAAAATATTTTGCATTACTCAAATGAAAAAGAAAAAGTAATCAACAGTCCTTAGTGCCATATTCTCACATAGAAAGTAATGCAAATATCCATTGCCCGATGCCCACAAAAGCATAACTCGAATTTCCGCAATTATTTTGAGGACCTCAAAGGGGCGCGGAGGCAATGAACGTTTCTAAGTCAAAGATAGGGTTTAAACGGTATAAAAGAGTGTACATATTGTATGTAGTAGGTTGTATTTTTACATATCACAGAGAGATTTATCTATCGAAAAGCGTACTTTTCTCCGCTTGTTATTAATTAATGATAACCGACGATGTCACACAAATTGTTAAGTGCATTACAAAACGATTTTTTACCGAAAAAAAAAATATATATATATGAATATATATTGGGCGAGCCGGAATCTGGCGGGCCATTCTCTTTACCAAAGGTTACGTTTTTTACGTTGTTTTTTTTTTGTATGGATATATTCTATCTGCGGATTAATAACTGTTGCCTTGTTGTTAGCAAGAATAGAAAACGTAAAACGACATTCAATTTTGACTTACGTGTGTGTGTAAATAAATGTTTTTGTTGCATGTTTTTTTTTTTATTATCGACGATTATCGGGGTTCGGTTGTCGTTTTATGTTTTTTGTTTTTGCGTTTGCTATATCTCGGTAGTGTTTATAAATATGATACTAGCTGAATTTGTATATAAGATTTAAATATAAATAGATGTTAAATAAATATTTCTTACATTATCTGCATATTTTAATTATAGTAATATGTACTAATGATTTACCTTTGTATGTCCAGATAAATGACGTGTGATGATAAGGAAAAGGAAGATATTTTTAGTTACTAGTCACCATCAAACGATGTGAGTATCTAATTGACTTTAAGAAATGTTAACACTGACGAAACAATGGTGGTAAATTAATTTATTAATTGCTAGTATTTAATACTAAAAGATAGATTTAAAAAAGGGAAATTATGTGGTCCTATTAATTTTCCTCTGATTATACAGGGTGTAGTAGTCCTGGGGTTATAAACATTCAGGAGAGATTGATCTAGACGATGAGAAATCTAATAGCGATGCATTATTGGTAACGCTTTTTTATGTGTGACCTTGTAAACCAGATGCATAGTAATATTCCATCCTACTGCTACTCTTATCGGTAGCCGCAATAAAACTACACAGCCATCGCAGCAATAAATACACGATGTTTGGTCATTTGCTGCTTTAGTTTCCGTAGCGACATCTGTCGTGGACATCGATCATTTCTCAAAACTGAATTCTGTTTCTCTCGAAAGTTTGTGCTTGCTGGACTGATACACCCTGTATATTGATAAAAATCAACCACTTAATTTTAGTTAACTAGCATCTTTTGCATAATTCTACTTTCTTAACGATGATAATCATATGTTACAGGTTTCATATGCCACTATTATATTTCCTACTTCCATCCAGTTAGTGTCTCCATCTATTGATGCTATTATGAAATATATACTGACAGAGTAAGATAATCAAATGCACTTTTAAAAGTTTACACATACTCCTCTAATAGTCTAAAATTTAGTATCTTATACCTTAAAATTAGTTTACGAGTATATTCCCCATTTTAGCTTCTCCATTTCTAAAAAAATATGTATTCTCGACATTAGCTATGATACTTTACACCTTATTAGTACCGTAATCTTTTTTACATCTGATTTGCCCTGTTTTCTTTCTTCTTTTTACTTGGTTTACAGTCAAAAATGAAGATTTTATCGTGTATAATTTTCTTGCTGTCTTTCATCGCCCAAAACTTTTAATTAAATGACCTATAATGTCTTTTCATAAAGTTCATGTGGTTTATACATTACACTTTAGATTGTTTACACTTTAACAGTTTCAAAGCTAAGAAAACATCTATAATTCCTTATCCTTTCTTTACAGTCTAAAATGATCTTAATTCTTTAGATTCTTTTATATTTTAACATTGTATCTTAAAAACCAACCTATATTTTCTTTTCAATATAAACATGAGTCATTTTCTTCTCTAACCATAATCTTTATATAGTTTTTTTTCATTTCCATCTTCTTAAGTTTTGAAGTCATGGAAATCTTCTTTCTGGTCCTCTTTTACCATAGATTTTTTCATGGAGAATAGATTTTATAAGGCGTTATTTGGTCTCGTTTCTTACAATATGTCCAGGGTATTCCAGTTTTCTTCTTTTGGTGATTTTCACTGCGCTTCCAAGTCCTTCTTTCATGTGAGATGTGAATATATAGGTCATTGCTAATGGTCAGGAGTACAATAATGTGCAGAGAGTAGAAGAAGGTTATGAGTACGATTAGATAGGTCAAGATTAGGTTGGCTCAGTTTGTATACTATTGGGTATCTAAAATTTTAGAATTTTCAATATTTCTTGCCTTTTCTTTTATCGAATTGTACTTTTCTCTATTTTTTCCCATCTAAAATTTTCCAGCAAAATTACTTTAATTTTTGATCTGCATTACAAAATTAGGTATTTGATATTGAAGTTGGTGTTGGTCGGACTACTTTTTATTATGCACAATTATCAAAATAATTTCTATATTTTGTTGATCCAGTATACTATAGTAGTTTGTAGCGCTAGTATGGATTATCAAAATTACCATAAACCGAAAGTGGCGTGCAACACATTGCGATATCAACGACATTACGCTTTCAATCTTCACTTTTGCATAAAGTTACAACACCGCACACACACACACACATACACAAATTGCAGCTAATCCCGGCAAAGATAATCTTGTGTACAATTACAACTAGTGCATGCCGCACGTACAAAGGGCAATAATTTGCGGTTTACGGTCGCTACTATCCATTCCCAAATTCGCTGCTGCATTTCTGCACTCTGCACTGCACACAGACCTTTGTAATATCGAGGGGGGAAGTAATAAAAAAAAAACAACGAGTTAATTGGAATAAGTTTATTGGTTATTAAAATTATTAGTGTCGGTTTCAGAGTTATATTTATACATAAATGTGTCACGAACTTAAGAAAATAAATCAACAATTTCATATCCTTAAGTCTACAAAGTTTTTTTTCCTTTGCCATATCATTTTTTTTTATATACAATAAGACTACATTAAGATGTTTCATCTTCGTAATAATGTGGGAGTTCGGTATGTTACATCGAAAATGTTTTACGTTTACAGGGCCGGGCCGTGCGAGCTCGTGCCCATCGGCCGATGATCATTAAATCTAGACGACATGAGAAGTACAAATCAATATAGCCACATTTATCTTTTTTTTTTTATTCACTTAGTGTTTTACATAGTAAGAGGTTTATTAGTTGCTAATAGAGTGCCGATTTCACAGTTCGGACGGCCCGTTATCATTTTTTTTTTAATTTTTAGTTTTTGGATCTCATCCATTCATACCTTAGAGCATTAGAATATTTTGTCGACATTAATCAGCAAAACGACTAAATTTTCTTCACTTATAAAATTAACAATATGTAGTCAACAGAAGTATAGATAGTAAAGCAAATACATTTACAGTCGAGCCCATGCGCTGGTTGCCGCCGTGCTGCATCGCTTCCGGGTGCTCTCCTGTTGAACAAAATAAAATAGATTAGTAAGAATCATAATATTCATTAAAAAAACATATAGTAGTATTATTTATCACAATACAGCCATCATATTGTATGAGGAATAGTAGGAAAGTAGTAACCGTTTGGACCGTGCGGAGCGCTGGCGAATGGAGTAGCCGCCGGATGTGTGCTAACATGTTCCTGCTATTTGTTATCTGTCATTTTTCATCTTTCTTTTGTTATATATCCTTAGTTATGTCTTATCTGTCAACTACCATATTTCATCTATCTTATGTTATATGTAATCTTTCATATGTCATTTATCATCTGTCATATATTATTTATCATGTATGATTTATTTCTTATTTATTATGTATAATCTATTGTATGCAATATATTATTTATTATTTTTCATTAGTCGTCCGTCTTCTGTAATTTGATTTTCCACATTGTGGAGCAAGCAATAAACTTAATATTATGGAATAAACAAAAAGTGTTAAAATGTACAAGTACAAAAAATGTGAAATATTGTTTCCAGCTTCATTAGTATATTAATTAGATTATGGATAATCGTTTAAAGTCGCAATGTTCTAGTAATAAGAAAAAATTAATACTCATCTGTAATTCGTTTATTTCAATAGTGTAAAATAAATTTATTGTTACAGCCAGAAACGATAGACGAAAAAAAAAAAGTGAAAAAAAAGGTCGCCCGCCACAATAGGCCGGATGCGGATGGCAACAATGCGATCGTTTTCATTTAATCCAAGTGCATTTTCATCTGGTCCATTTTAACGATGAGCCGGCTACATGGAGCTGACCCGTAAGCGGATAACTCCAGGATTTTTATTCCGGGGGCACCTGTGCGCTCGCACAATGCCCGGAATGAATCCGGGAATCCGGGCGGATGGCTTCGCCGAGTAGTTACTAGGCCATGGCTAATCCCCGGATGAGTCCTGTTTGATATAAGAGAATTAAGCGTTTCTGGGGAACCGCTCGTACGTGAAAACGCAATCATATATATATATGTATATAAGTACGAACAAAAAAGTCGCGCTTCGGATTATCGTGCCCCCCTGCACCGGAATATTTGAAAAACGCGTACCGTTTCCGGATTACATGGCAGAAAGTTTCCACGGGGAAGCAATTATTTCTAGATTAGCCGATTGTGCACTTTTTTTTTGCATTTTCACACTTGCAACGGCGTGAAATTAGTTCATTTTTATTCAGAACTTTGATTTATCAACGCGTTTATATCTGGCTTGAATGCAAATTATATAATCAATACTAATATAAATTTAGTACACCATTTTAAAATGACAATTACAACGTAAAATTATGCACAAACTATTTATTAATAAAATAATTCTACACTTTTAATACCCATTACGAATTCAATTGATTAATAACCTCATTTAATACCAGGCAGATAGTTTTAAACTCGATATAACGGCGAGCCGAAAGTCTGGCATAGAATTTCCCGTTCAGCGCACTCAATGTGTATCCATTATTTAAATGAACTCAAATCCCCCGGCCTATAACTATAGAACGTATTAAACGGTAAAACTGCGAATAATTTATTAATGGGATTCATTATCTATACATTAGAGTTAATTCGGTTATTTAATTATTAACCGATGCCCCATTTGTTATTTGTACGCCCGCCGTTCTTTTGTCGTTTGTGGTGCGACCTTATTTTATTCGTCACACAAAAGAACATGCCGTGTCGACATTTAATATTTTTCCTTTTATCAAATCATAGGTCAGGGCGTGATTTTTTTCCTCGTTCTCTTTCCATAATTAGGGCACATTTATTAAATACAATTGGACGTAGATATTGTAAATAATAGGCGATGTTAAAAAAGTTTAGAGAGAATTTATTATAATAACAAGGTTCACACCTGGGTCCATTACTATTTATCCTTTTTATCTATTATATTGGCTCTAATATTAAGTCTAATTTTTTACTTTAAATTGCTACTTTTGAGGATTATTGTACCTTGCAGGAAGACTTCGACCATCTTATAATCAGGTGTTGGCACAATCTTTACTTACATCCTTCAAAATGTAAACATATACGTTTCTTCAGAAAACTTGGCACTTTTTTGCCCTATATATATTCTTTGGACAAAGTTGATACTATTAAGAATTTAGGTGTGATTTTGCTTTTAGTTATACTATATTGCATCTATCATTAATTTTCTCGGATCAGTTGGCACCAGCAATAGGCAGCTGCAGGCGAGCCACTGGAATGGTCTCAGGGGACCACAAAACAGATATTTCCGTTAAAAAAAGGTTTTCACAAAATTTTCACGAAAACAATATAAAGATCCACTACAAATGAAATTGTGCATTAGACAATTTTTTTATTAATTTTTCTGTAGTAATTAATTAATTAATTAAACCCTCGCGTATGTTTTACTGATTGGAGGGTGTGTCTGAGGCCACCCACCCACCCTACATATATGTATTTATTTTAAGTATAACTCTGCTGATGATTTTTGTTAAGTTAATTAACATTTTTATTGTTTGTTTCCCTGGAAACTAAACGCTGATCAGTGGATGAAGTTAGTTTGTATATTTAGGGCGGATCCCACCCTCCAATTCGAAAACTTATGCAAGAATAAGTAAAATAAAAAATTAATACCATCAGTTTGATAATTTTATAACTTAATAATTTACAAATTAAGTAATTCAACATTTGTATCGATATTTTTGGTAGTAATTAAGTAATTAAATTACAAAACACTCGCGTATGTTTTACTGATTGTAAGGTGTGTCAGAGGCCACCCACCCACCCTACATATACTTATTTATTTTAGTTGTAATACTACTGATGATTTTTACTGTGTCAACATTTCCACTGTTTGTTTTCCTGGAAACTAAGTCCTGATCAGTGGGGGAAGTTAATATGCATATGTAGGGTGGGTGGGTGGCCACTATCCCACCCTCCAATTCCAAAACTTACGCCAAAAGGAGGGAATTTGTATCCATTTTTTTGGTAGTGATTAATTATTAAAACTGCAAAACCGTCGCGCATGTTTTAGTGATTGGAGGGTGGGTCCGAGGCCACCCTCCCACCCTACATATATCTATTAATTTTAGGTGAAACACTAGTGATGATTTTTGCCAATCAACGTTTTTAATGTTGGAGCGAGTCTCCAGGTGGTGGATAGGATAGTGGCCGAGAAATCGGCCAGTAGTTGGCATAGGGTCGGACGACCTCCCAACGTAGGGAGCCTTCGGTGCTTATGGTTGTTGGTGTATTTTTTTAAACAAAAACGACACCCTGACGGGAATAGCACTCGCTATAACACCGAAGGGATTCCCAGAGACGAGGCCAGTAAAGCCTCGATAATCCAAAGCATTGATGCTACGATGAAAGGACAAGCCTCACTGAAATTTCAGGAATGTACCCACGAAGAAGGGTAGTATGCTCCTACCTTCCAACTAGTTCATGGAGCATAGCCAATGATCCAAATGACCTACGAGAACCCAGGAGAGTGCTAACGTGGGCTCTAGAACCACCAATAGAGGTGACCACCTTTATTAACAGGATATCGGTGGAGAACAACCTGAGTACCGATAACTGGAGAGTAGCGAACAAAAGGCCGGGCCCCAAGGTAACTCAGTACATCACACTGATGTACAAGATCTCTTAAGGGAATGTGAGCGAAAGGAAGACGCTGCACTTCAGCTTTTCAACTATTTCCCTCAGAGCGCTGGCGGCAAAGACCGTCGCCAAACCTATGGAGACTGAAAAGGAAGCAATGAAAGAGGGAACAACGGATGATAATCCGTTGCCCGGGTCGCCGTCGGGTAAGTAACGTTTAAAATGCTACAAATTAATATACCAGGGCAATCGACAAAGTGACAGACGTTTTGAAATAAAAAATAAACAAAGTGAAAAAACTAATTTTTATTATATACATTTTGAAGGTAAACTCTAAGGCTATTTTTCGACGTAATCGCAATATAACGTTTTACAAGCTTTACAATGCCCTCTTTGTAGATATCTGCTGCCTGCGAGTTCAACCATTGGTTTACACCGACATGGAGTTGAGCGTCAGTGTCAAAGCGTTGCGTACCGAGCCACGTTTTCATAGTTGGGAACAGATGGTGGTCGCCCGGGGTCAAATCCGGGCTGTATGGCGGATGACTGAAAATTTCTCATCCAAAATCACGCAAGAGCTCTTGAGTACGATTGGCTGTGTGTGGACGAGTGTTGTCATGGAAAAACAATATTTTATCTTCAAGTTTTCCCCGACGCTTGTTTTGTAATACCTCTCTGAATTGATTGTTTGACCACGTTTAAGAAAATCAACGAAAATCACTCCCTGAGCATCCCAAAACACAGTAGCCAAGATTTTTCTTGCTGACAGCGCCTGCAGACACTTCCTTGGTTTCTTGGGTGAATGCGTGCGACTCCATTGCATCGACTGCCGTTTGTTTTACAGGTCACGTGCTGTACCCAAGTCTCGTCACGAGTTACGATACGATCGATAACATGGTTTCCACTTTTGTCGTACATTTCCAGAAATTTCACTGCTGCAGCAAATCTTTTGTTTTTGTAGCTTTCCGTTGGGATTTTTAGAATCCACCTGGCACTAAATTTGTGGTATCCAAGTTTACCAACTACGATTTCATGAACTAAACTCCGTGAAATTTGGGGAAAATGTTCCGATATTTTCACGGATTTTTTCATTCATTTTCACCAACAATTCATCAGTCACAAGACTAGGCCTACCACTGCGATCCTCATCGTGAACATTGGTTCGGCCATTTTTAATGTCTCACTCGGCTTTCACTCATTATTCCGTTGCCGTACACGTCACAAATCTGGCGATAAATTTCAATCGGTTTGTAATTTTCTTCTTCACAACTGGCGGGATTAACAATTGCAGCGCTCAGTTTAAAACGCCACTGTATAAAAAGTACAATATGCACGATGCTCTAGTCACCACGGCTGGTTGCGTACTAGGTGTAGAAACATTCTGTAGCCAAGATGGTGGCGCCAGTGCCGCCAACTGCCGCGCCAGGCCAAAACGTCTGTCCCTATCTGTATTGCCCTCGTACATCACTGTAGGGCGGCATTTGCTGCCCTCGGCTTCACAGGGGAATAGTAAAGGGGTTAAACATACATGGCATACATTTAATGCCATTATGGAATATACGATGCAGAGATCTAGTGGCAACACAGTTGGAAGTAGTGGAAAGGGGAATGCGGAGGGAATCCAAGAGGTGAGAAACTATTAGATTTTATCTTAGAGAATGACATTGAAATAGCAAATATTGGAAATGTACACCCAGGTTAAAACTTGGCATGTATCTGACGAACCATCACATTCAGACCATCGATATATACGACTAGATATCGAATCAGAAATATCATCGGTAAATCCAAAACAGAAACCCGAGGAGAACTGAATGGGACAAAGAGGCACTAACCAGCCGAATCGGGGAATGGGGGACTGTCCAACAGTAGCGAGAACAACGCATCAATCAGCTGCCCAAGAACTACCAAACCTACCTCAACCTCAAACGTCAGTTAACTATTGATAATGGACACGTAGTGTTCGAAATGTACATTTAGTGATTAAATAAAATAATGAAGTAAGAAATATAACTGTGTTTATTTAATTTAATCAAGGTCACCTGGTGGAACAAGGACATAGCCAAGAGAAACGGTGAATGGGACATTGAAGAGGCGTTTGACAACACAACCTTCAACTCCATATCAACAGCAATGGAGAAAAGAGGTATTAACCTGCAAGTTCGACAATGGATGAACGAGATGCTCAGAAGTTGAACTGTGACAATTGCCTTATATAGAAAAACAGCAGAAGCGGTATTCGCTGGTGGGTGCCCACAGGAAGGTGTTCTCTCGCCACTCCTGTGGTGCTTCTTTATGGTCGACCTTCTGCTGCTTCTCGAAAACCAAGACATCTATGTATTAGGGTATGCAGGTGACCTGACCATTGGGATCATTGTATCAAACTTGATGCAAAGGGCACGAGGTTCCGTAGAAAGAATGTTGGCAGGAATAAAGGGTTAATTGTAACCCATTATAAACGGTAATAACATAAAATCTCTACGTATGTATGAAAAGGAAGTCCATTCAAAAATGAAGTAATATATTTGATAACAGATTGAACTACAACTTCTACTTGGAGAGCATTAGCAAAAAGGCCATGAGTGAACTTTTTGCGACCAGAAAAAGGGTAGGGCGCAGCATGACCAAACGGCTATTGGGGAGAAATGACCCAAACCAAAAGCACAGCAGTAAAACTTGAAAGAGTGCAAACACAGGCGTGTCTGCTGATTATTGGGGCAATGAGAAGAACACCCACAGCAGCAATGGAACACATATTATCGCTACCACCACTACATCTACATGTTATGATAAAAGCTAGACATGCAGCTTATAGGATGGACTTAAATGAACACACTTTAAATGTGTAGTCATCAAGACCAGCAACATTGAAAGCACTATAAGAAGAAGAGGCCCTAATTACGATTTCACTAAGATCGTACACCCATCCCGCAGATTCAAAATAATCATACCACACCGGAGTGAATGGATAAATCAAATGGAACATACCAGGGGACAAGTATAGGAATCATCTGGTGCACAGACGGGGCTAAAAATATTAAGGAACCGGGGTTGGTATCTATGGGGGATGCAACCGGAGCAAATAATTCGCGTTTGCTCTGGGGAAACATCCTCTATCTTCCAGACCAAAACAGCCGCAATTGACTGGTGTGTTCATTACGTAATGAAGTTGACCAATTACCATTATGTTGGACAGTCAGGCAGCCCTAAAAGCGTTAGCCTCGTCAATAGTTCAGCCCAGGCTAGTTACGACTTGCATGAACAGGCTGGACGTACTGGCGATAACAAGAAAAACACAGCTAGTATGGATACCTAAGAACCAAGGAATTGTTGGACACTTGGGGGCCGACTTGCTGACCAAACAAGGGACAGTGATGAATTCATAGGACCGGAACTCGCTTTCGGAAATGAAATAATCCGACGCAAGTTAGCAGAGAAGCACAAAAAGGCATGGGACAACCAAAAGGAAATGAGGCATATGAGGCTCTTCCTAAATGGTCCGATACCTGAAAGCATACTGATGTTGATTGAAACTAAACTGGGCACTTTGACATACATAATCACAATTATATGATGGGAATTGAGGAAACGACAACGCACTAAGAAATCCGGGAAGCCTGTGCTTCCTGAAGAACAGCTCAAGTACATCCCCTGGTAGAAACTATTGAACTTCATAGAAGACATAGGGAATAAAACATCCAGAGGCGCACAAAAGGACCGCAATGAAGGGACGCTAAGCGACACCACCTCATCAGTAAGAAACAAAAATCATTCACCATTCACCTGTTATGCGCATCTGCAATTTGGAAACTCACCCATTTTTTATTGGTCATCTGTCATCTGTTATTATCTTTAAATCGTTATTCGCAATCAATTTCAGGTCAGCTTTGTTTGAATCTAGGTTTAGAAAGTATAAAATATTGTTGTTAAAGATGGACGCGATAGCTACTGCATTTTTCTATTAGCTATTGAAAGATGGTTTAGTTCGTAGTAAAACTGTAGAAGGACTTTCATACGTGACATAACTGAGCAGAAGCGAAATTTCATCATAAACATGTCATCACAGCGCGATTGATACGTTACACCAAGCACAAAGCAGTGTTTATCCGCCTTTGTGTGCGCAACAAAAATCGTAAAAACAGTTCACGCCCGTGGACCGGGGACCGAAGTGGCCGCCCGCGCCAAATCCCCGCCGTCCGGCGCGCAAAGGGGGCGACCCCGCGGTGATAAATGAACGCGGTGGCACGGCAAAACGGAACGATTCATTATTATCTCCTTGTGATGTGCGGTAATAACTTACCATTCAGTACGTGCACGGTGACATTTGCAGGGCGAGCATTAGATGGATTGCACTGGTAATTCCCGGAGTCCGAAGGGCGCGCTTTCTGGATGAGCAGGACGCTGCGGCTCGTCTCGCCCCTTTCCGTTGCCACGCTGACGCCACCGCGCGAACTCGAGTAGCTTATTATCTGAAAGTAACATTATTAAAAAGTTTAATTTTTTACTAGACGTAATTTTTTAAATTACAAAAATACAGCTTAGTACACATTTTCAAACGCTAATACTAATTTAAACGCTCGAAACTCTCTCTCTCTCTATATATATATATATATATATATATATATATATATATATATATATATATATATAAATAAAATACATCACTCTAAACTTCATTTAATTAGAAACAACTCAATTTATTTCCAATTACGTTCGAGCCAAAATATATAACTCAATACGGGAATTCCGAGAAGTGCTTCACATTTCCGCGATTACTTTAGACTTTAGGTACAATAAATATATATTTAGTGTATCGATCTTTAATTTTATCTACGATCGTACAGAAAGTAGACGCTTTTTGCATTATTTTTAATTGTAAAAGTGACGCTTTAAAGCACTAGTGCTTTTTTACATTTTTATTGCACGGTAATGTCAAACTGTTTTTATTGCACAGAAATGTCAAATTTGACAGATTAATATATTTCGACGAAAAACTTAATTTTTGATTAATTGATACAAATAACTAATAAATTATAAATAAAATATATAATACAAACGAAATGGTAGATTTAAGAACTCTGAAGATTTCATTTAATGCAAGTCGAAGCGATTATAATAAAGCGAACATTTTTTCCATAAATAATAATGGCGGCCGACATTTGTGCAACTTGTTTACTGGTTGCTAAGTAACGCTTTCATTAGTGCACTGCGGGTAAAATATGTTTTCATTAATTGAATTATTGAAATGACATTAAAATATTACTCATAAGAATATATTCTTTGAAATCCTTTACGATCGAAGATAAAATTTTGTAAGGCACACGTGTAAAAAGTTTCTTTATTGCACTCCTGGCTTTAAAAAAACTCGCTCGTTCCTCGCTCGTGTTTTTAAACGCCAGTTCGTGCAATAAAGCATCACTTTTTACACTTGTACCTTAAGTAACTATTAATGTATTGATCTTTAATTTTAAATAACCCTGTATAAACATATCTAATGCCCAATAATACATTCAACGTATTTTCTTTGTTTAAATGGTCATCAGGCTTATGCAATCCTCTATTTTTACCCAACATATTGTTTATTGTTAGACATCCTTAATATAAAGATATTAAATAATTGTGGATTTATATCTTCAGTCGAGTTAAACGAATTGATTTGGCGCGCTCGGTTTATCCCCTAAAAATAAAAACCGCCGAAAAGATCTTCATTACACGTTCGGAATTGGCCTCCCCTTCCTGGCAGAGGCGCAATGGGGTGAGGAGAGGGGGTTGGATATCGGAGCTTAAATTGCCAGACAATGCAATCAATTTTATAAGCGAGCGAAATAAAACGCAACGAACGTATATTGTGTGTGTAACTGGATGTCAGTGCCCGGCGCATCCACCATTTCTGCACCGCGTGGGATTGATCGAATTGAATGTGTGCGGTTTTTATCGACTCTCTATAAAATAATTGTCTGTTGTTTTATCTAACGTTCGATATGTGAAAAAAAACATGGTAGTGTATTGAAAAATGAAAAAAACTGTTCACAAAAAAAATGGTGATGTGGCTATCATAATACTTTCCCTATATTTTTCACAAAAATAATTTGCTCAAGTGGATTAGAGATTTATTCATACAATTTTCTCAAATAATTTTTGATGATGTTTTGTTGATTTGAGGGTGGGATAGAGGCCACCCACCCGCCCTACATATACATATAAACTTTAATTCCTTATCGTCTCGCGGTTTCCAATAAAATTAATTAACTTTTTTAATCAAAATTAAATTAAAAAGGTACAATTTTTGAGTGAGTAAATCAGTAAAACTTTGATGCATGATGAATGAGCAGTCTTTAAATCTAAATTGGATAAGATTAGCTAGAAAAAGTCATTTATATTTAAAGTTAATTTTTGATGTTGTTTTATTTTTTTATTACATAAAGGGTTTGATTGTTTTTAGCAGCAGAATCATCAACGATTAGCAATTAAGGTTCATGTATATGTAGGGCGGGTGGGTGGCCTCTATCACACCCTCCAATCAATAAAACACAAGCGAGGGTTTTAGTTTTAAAATGTAAATAAAGGAAAAATAATTTCATTTTTTAATTGATGTATTCACACAAATATTTCAAATAATTTTTGATGATGTTTTACTGAATGGAGGGTGGGATAGAGGCCACCCACCCACCCTACATATACATATTAACTTTAATTACAGATCGTCTTGCGGTTTACAATAACTTTAATTAGAAAATTTGAATAAAGGAAAATTAACAAAGTAAATTTTTTGAGTGTGTAAATTTATAAAAAATACATATATACTAGAATTTTATAGGAATGTATATGTTATTAAGCACAAAAATGCAAAAGAGAATAAACAAAAAGAGACCATAAGTATGGAAACGTGGAATGTGAGAGGTCTAAATGGAAAAGAGGACGAAATGAAAATGCAAAACCTAGATTATCTAGGAATAACGGAAACAAAGAAAGAAAGAAATTATTTAGGAGTCTAACCTACAAAAACAATGGAATATCTATCAAAACAGCCGTTAAAATTTACAAAATGATTTGCCGCCCTCTACTTGACTATGTTAATGTTCTTTTCCTAAACTCCTGCAACCCCATTATCCACAATATCCAAGTTAGCGAGCGATTCTCCCTAAGAGCTTTAACCAAAATCCGCCATCCTAGCGATCCTCTACATAATCCTTCTAACCAACTCCTATATGACACTACCTCTGTTATTCTCATCAATGAACGCCTTCTATACTTTAAAGAAAAAATTTACTAAAACTCTTTCAACCAACACATTATTTCCCTTTACTGCTTGCGTAGAAATCCTGACCTAATCCCAAAATATAAAACCCCTTCCTTCACAACATTCGATTCATCGCATCACATCATCTATCATCATCATCGAAAAAATAAAAAAGTCACAAACTGAAAGAGGAAGAAACACAGAAATATCATCAATTAAAGCTAAAGAAACAATTCGAAATAAGAAATAACAAGGATATCGAAATAGAAACAAAGTGGAAAAAATTTAAGGAAAATATAATTAAAGCAGCAAAAGAAAGTTGCGGAAGCGCGAAGATCACTAATGCCGACACAAAAAAGAAAAGTAGATGATGGTCAAAAGAGATCCAGGAAAAAGTCAAAGACAAAAAAGAAAAATGGAAAAATGGAAAAAATACAACCAGAAAATTACAACATATACAAAAATCCAAGAATAGTGACAAAGCAGACAATAAAAGTTGAAAAAAAAACTACATGGGAAGAATTTGGACATAGACTAAATGAAAACTACTTAGAAAACCAGAAATTATTTTATGGAACACTGAAACAACTGAGACAAAAAAGAAAACCAAAACAAGGAAGGAAATGTGATCACTGACGATAATCAAATACTAGAAAGATGGAAACAATACTTCGAAGAATTAACTGAAATAAACAATGATGAAGAAACAGTAGAAGCATCAATTATAGAACAAAATATAGACAGGAATATACAACCAATAACAGACATAGAAATAAACCAAGCAATAAACAAACTAAAACTAGCAAAAGCACCAGGAGAAGACAATATCACAGCAGAAATGCTAAAATACATGGTCGATACAGCATTTCGAGAACTATTAAAGGACGTTATCAAGAAAAAAGAAGTATCTAAAAATTGGAATGTAGGAATAATACTGCCGTTATACAAAAAAGGAGACTCAAAAGAATTACAAAGAAATAACACTGACCAGCATACCGGGGAAAGTACTAACAAGAATATTAGAGAAACGGCTGAGAGATAGATTAGAAACAACATTGGAAGAAGCACAACACGGATTTAGAAGGGGAAGAAGCATACAAGACCTGATATTTATAATTAGACAACTGGGAAAAAAATTACTGAAAAAGGGATAAGATATGTTTCATTTGACAGAGTGAAAAGAGTGGACATGTGGAAAGCATTACAAAAAAGGGGAGTAGAAAAAGATATGATAGACATAATAAAAGCGTTGTATAGAAACAACAAAAACAAAGTTAGAACACACAACGAGGAATAATTTGAATTCGAAACCAAAACAAGATTAAAGCGTACTGAGTCCGCTATTATTCTCCCTGATTGTCGACGATGCAATAAAAAGTTGTACAGCAAAATGTAATACAATGAATGTGGAAAATTGGCAAATGAAACCAGTGAATGTACAAGAACTATTTGAAGTTGAAGAAAATGGGAAAATAGACAAAGAAATAACAGAAAGAATAGGAAAAGTTGGAAGAATATACAACACACTAAAGAATACTTTCCTGGGAAGAAAGGAAATATCAAAGGAAATAAAAACAGATATAGACAAGAAAGTAATAAGACCAGCACTAATATACATCTTCCAAACAGTAAATCAATGCTCTGATTTCAAGAGGATGACTGCGATAAAGAGATGTGTGTTGGCCAAATTTAAGCATTTGTGTTTGAAATGTTTACTTCCCAGGCACTTCGTCAAGGATTATTTGTCAAATTTCTCGTGTCGTACTTGTAAGGGTAATATTTTCTGTAAATGATTTGTTATGCTTCAATCATCATCATATCAATGTGTTAAGTTATGCAGACGATACAGTAATAATCATGAATTACTACATAGAGATCCTACTTCACTGAAGAAGAAGGAAAATACCACTGAAAATACGTCCATTTCCTGCATGTTTTCATTGAATAAAAAAACTCATCGCACAGTAGTACTTTTTTGTACTATTCAAGCATTGATGCTTGATGGTTGGGGTCGATACCAACAGGTCAGAGTAGTAATTGATGGAGGAAGTGAATCCAACTTTGTTTCGCAAACTTGTGCTAATCGTTTGGGATTAGATAAAAAAGCTATTGATGGTTTGAGGAATATAGATATCGGTCATACTAATGGAAGAATAAAATGTCGTCTTATTGCTGGTAATGATGGACCGTCACGTTTCAATATTGACTGTTTCGTTCTTGATTCCCTCGAAACGAATTGAATTCAATTCGAATAATTGGCGTCATCTTCAGGGTTAAAAATGAGCAAATCCTGATTTCTTTATTCCCCAAGGAGTTGATATGTTGTTAGGATCTCAGTGGTACTCGAAGGTTCTCAATGGAGGAATTAAATGTTGCCCTCCAGGCACACCTGATGAAGTGGAAACCATTTGAGGATGGGCTTTGATGGGTGGAGTGATCCAATCATCAGAATTTAAAACCTTATGTATATATACACCTTCATTTGAAGAAATGTTGCATCGGTTTTGGAAAATTGAGGAACCGCCCGCTATCTCCGTTCGAACCAAGGAAGAAATCTGTATGGAAAATCATTTTGTTGATACTCATAGTCGAGATTCTTCGGGAACTACCTTTCAAGTCATTTCAAACTCTAGGAGTAAGCAAAACTTCGACCTTCAATCGATTACTGTCATTGGAAAGGAAGCTTGATCGTAATACAAATTTGAGAAAAGATTATGAAAATTTCATGGATGATTATATCATGGCTATAGTTTCGAAAATCTCTGTCAATCGTCAGAGATTTCTGAATCCAGAGGAAAATTATTACAACCTCATAATGGAAACTCGTAAACTTCGTGTGGTTTTCGATGCCAGCATGAAGAGTTCTTCGGGAACTTCGTTGAATAATGTTTTACATATCGGACCAAAATTGCAGTTGGATATCGTTTCAATTATTTCACTTCTGCGGTAGAATCGCAGATATTCGCCAAATGTACCGAAATATCAATCTTTTGAAGAAGCATTTGAAGTACCAACGCATATTTTGGAGAGAAGATCTAACTGATTCGATAATGGAATGATATGAGCCTCGAACCGTAACTTTATCGAATTACCTTCGATGATTTTGAATGATCAAATGAACATTAGATGATATTAAACGTACTTAAACGATTATGACCGTAAGTTGTATAGTCTTAAAAAGTTATCGGATCGCTTTATTTAATCTGGTATGATCTTGAATTTTGTTTAATAACTTTAATCTTTGGTAAATGTGTAATGAATTTAAATAACCTTAAATTTTTGTTGGATAGTACCGTTGAACAACCTTCAATAAACTTTTTAAACGATCTTAAATAATAATGTCCTATGGTAGAATTTTAAATGGTTCTCAGAATGTCACCACTAACCTTGAGTGTATTTTTCAGAAAACCTTGAATGGTCTTGAATGACCTTTACAAAAGTAATTGCGTGTTGGACGATTTTAATTGAAGTTTTGTTAGTCCATCTTTAATATTTATTGGTTGATTCTTAATTATCTTAAATGGCAATGGGTTTAGGGATTTAATTACCATCGAATGTCATACAGTCGCCCTGAATGAACTTTCGATGACATTATATTATCTTATATGATAACTTTATGAACTTGAATGATATTGAAAAGTAATTCCAGTAGTATTATTTTTAAAATATTCATATTTTATTCTTGGTCGTTTTACTTTTAGAACTAAATGACAATGGATCTTAAATTGATTTTTAATTATAAGTAGTTGACTTCAAATAATCTTTTCTTGAAAAATTTGAAAAGATTGCAAAGATGTAATAAAATAAATAAACAAAATTTTGACGATTGTTGAAGAATTTTTAATTATCAGTAAACGAATAATTACCAAGTATAATGATAATACAATATAATTCAGTGCTGTTGAATTGTAATCAGATGGCTTTTAGTGACATTAAATGTCTTTAATTGTCTTTTGATGACTTTAAATGCATCTTAATGGCCATTAAGTGAACCTAAATGACCTTGAATACCCTAGATCGGATGACCTTGGACTAGTTGTTAAATGGTCTGAAATAACCCTGGACTATCGTTAATGATTTATATTTATTTATTTCAATTTTTATTTTAAGCCCTTAAATAACATTAAATACCCCAGAATTGATAACTGACTTTAAGTAACTTCAAATGATTGTTGGGTCAAATTACTTTGAAAAGACCTTTGGCGATATCGGATGATCATTAGATGACATTAAATTGACATTTAATACTCTTGAATAGCCGCTGGATGACCTTGATGTTTATATAAGGTAAATGAGTCATTTTAAATTATCGATAATTATTTTTGAAATTCTAATGACTTCTAAGAACAATCGTTTGATGACCTTAGGGGAATTAGAATGATTATTAAATGATTTTAAATTACCAGTGAATGATATTTGTTAATATTAATTAACCTTGAAGATTAGATGAACTTGGCGAACTTTTACAAAATTAATATTACCGTTGGATGACTTTCAAAGATAATAGCAGTTGTCTTTAGGTGGAGTAAATGAATATTGAGTGTGTGTGTTAGATAATTTGGAATTATCAGTGAATACCTAAATATTCTTAAATGACCTCGAAGGATACTCATATGACCTCGAATTGCCGTTGGTGATTTTAAGGAACTTTAAATATTTATGAGATGATCTCAAATAAACTCCTCAATTATTGTTAAATGATTTTGTATTATCAGTGAATAGTTTTTGATAATATTAAATGACTTTAAAGATTCGTCAGATGATTTCATTTTGGATTATCATTAGATGATTTTAGAGGATAGTCAGATGACCTTTAATGACATAAAGAAGTTGTTGAATGAAATTAATGACCTTGAATGGTACTTAAATGATTTTGAATTTCAAGTAAATGATTTTAGACAATATTAAATGATATTGAAAGAACACTGGAAGACTTCGAATTATCGTTGATTGAATTAAGTGACCTTGCATATTTTAAATGATCGTTGAATGATTTTTTTGTATTATCAGTGAATAATTTTTGATACTATTAAATGACCTTAAATATTCGTCAGATGATTTCATTTCGGATTATCATTATATGATTTTAGAGGATAGTCAGATGGCCTTTAATCACATAAAGAAGTCGTTGGATGAAATTAATAACCTTGAATGGTACTTAAATGATTTTGATTTTTAAGTAAATGATTTTAGACAATATTAAATGACCTTGAAAGAACACTGGAAGACTTCGAATTATCGTTGATTGAATTAAGTGGCCTTGCATGATTTTAAATGATCGTTGAATGATTTTTTTGTATTATCAGTGAATAATTTTTGATACTATTAAATGACCTTAAAGATTCGTCAGATGATTTCATTTCCGATTATCATTAGATGATTTTAGAGGATAGTCAGATGACCTTTAATGACATAAAGAAGTCTTTGGATGAAATTAATGACCTTGAATGGTACTTAAATGATTTTGAATTTTAAGTAAATGATTTTAGACAATATTAAATGACCTTGAAAGAACACTGGAAGATTTCGAATTATCATTGATTGAATTAAGTGGCCTTGCATGATTTTAAATGATCGTTGAATGACTTTTTTGTATTATCAGTGAATAATTTTTGATACTATTAAATGACCTTAAAGATTCGTCGGATGATTTCATTTCGGATTATCATTAGATGATTTTAGAGGATAATCAGATGACCTTTAATGACATAAAGAAGTCGTTGGATGAAATTAATGACCTTGAATAATACTTGAATGATTTTGAATTTTAAGTAAATGATTTTAGACAATATTAAATGACCTTGAAAGAACATTGGAAGACTTCGAATTATCGTTGATTGAATTAACTGGCCTTGCATGATTTTAAATGATCGTTGAATGATTTTTAAGTATAGTCAAGTGACCTCAAATGACTTAGAATAGTCGTCAGATGTTTACTCATTTCTAACTGATTTTGAATGACTTTAAATATTCTTAAGAGAATTTGAATGATCTCAAATTGTCGTTGGTGATACTCAGTTCTAACTGATTTTGAATTATTAGTGAATGACTTTAAATATTCTTAAGAAAAATTTGAAGGATCGTCAAATGATCTCAAATTGTCGTTGGTGATACTAAGTAACCTTGAACGATTGTAAGAAATAAAATAACCTTAAATGACCTTAAATAAATTGTCGTTGGGTGATTTTTAATGACTTATAGTAGTGTTAAATATTTTTGAATAATCATTTTAATAATAATTGAATTTGAGAAAATATTAATTGACCTTGATGTATGGTAAGATGATCTGCAATTGTGGTTCGTAATTTTAGGAGATTTGAATGATTAAATAAACGTCTATTGGCATTGGCTAATTTTCTAAAATTGTCAAACTAATGGTCAGACTTAGAGAAGTCGTTGGATGATCTTAAGGAATATTGAGTGATTATTTTGATTATTCATAAATGATCTCAATAGATCATCAGATGTCCTCAAATAATAATTATTGACTTTGAAGGATCGTAAGATGACGTAGAATTATCGTTAGTTGGTTGATTGTTAGAACTTGAATAGTTTAAAATTACCTTAAATTATCGTTGGATGACTTTCAAGCATAGTCGGATGAACCATAAAGGTTTAGAGTGATCGTTGGATTATCAGAGAATAATTATAGATGAAAATTAATCTTGAAGGGTCGCCAGAAGACCTAGATTTGTAGTTGATGAACATAAATGGTAATGAGAAAGTTTGAATAAACTTGAATGATCATTGAATGACTTATCTGGATAGTGGGAGGATCTTGAATGATTAAGAATAGTATTGGATGATTATTAATAACTTTAAATGCCGTTAAATCAGCTTAAATTATCATCAGATCACCTTGAATAATTTTAAAGGATCGTTTAATTTGATTGTTTTTAGCAGCAAAGTCATCAACAATTAGCAATTAAAGTTATCATGTATATGTAGGGCGGGTGGGTGGCCTCTATCTCACCCTCTAAACAGTAAAACATAAGCGAGGGTTTTAGTTAAAAGTTTTAAAATGTAAACAAACGCAAAATAATCTTTCATGGTTTGTACATGTTTGACCAACTAATTTTAGGAACTATAGGAAGAATTATGCATTAAAAATCACTCTTCCTAAGCACTGTACAGAAGTCTTATAGTATAGAATCATATATAATACATGTAACTATTATGAGGAATTATTTCTCATAATACTGGATAATAAAAATAAATTACAAATACGGAATTTCACTTGTCCACTTGTCAATCAGGGGATGATTTCCTGTGTAGGATCAATACCGTGTGTATTGGCTTGATGCAAACACGGGAATCGCTTCACAGCTAATTAGGAACGTCCGGGATTTTCCATTAGATTTCAGACGGTTTGTCAATTACGGCCTAATCGATGAAATCGTTTTTCAATTTTTTTTTGCGCAGGTGTCGTTTTTTTTTCAATTAATTCAATCAACGTTCATTGTCGCGTATTAACGTCCGGTCCAGTCGGGATTCGTCGAAAGTTTTAAAATGTTTTGATGGGATTTTAGTATTTTTATGGCGAGTAATAATAAAAAATACTCAGTGGGTTTAATAATTGATAGCTTTTAATAATAATAATAAAAATAATAGAGTGTAAATATATGTACATGTATACGAGTTTTAATGTAAGCAATAAATTTGGTTAGTCTGTGTTAAATAAATTATTATTTAATACAGACTAACCAAATTTATTTATGTTACGTATATAAAGTGATTTAATTAATCTTTTAATTAATAAATTACGTTTCTTTTTTGATGGTGTAATCGTAGTTACACATATATAAAAAAGTATTAAATATTATTCCTCGTCAACAACAGCCACGGATTCGATCTTTTTGGATCTCATCAGATAGCACCTTTCTGGCATTATCGTATCAATTATTAAGTACTTACACAGATTTGAAAATTAAAAAAAGCACATTAACTTCTTTTTTGCTTGATGAAGTATTTTTTTTTTAATAGTAAAGTTGGTATATTCATTTATAAACTCTTCTTCTTCTTTTTTTTATTAAATATCCCATCGCAAAAATGACTTAACCACAGCGCCCGTCCATAAAACGCGCCTTTCCGCTCATTGTGCAAGGCAACTTTCCACTTAACATCGACATGAATTTTTGAGCAGGTCGTATAATACCCCCACCTGGCTCCCACTTTCAAATTGAATAAGCCCAACTAAACCGCATTAAAAACCCTCGCAGGCCCGACATCATCCCCCCTTCATAATTCATGCGTCCGTAAACGCTTTTATCGCCGTCATTAAAATATTATCAGAAAGTTCGGCAGCGGAAGACCACGCGGCCATTATTCGTCGGTAAATATGAGTACATACACCCGCACACACACACACACACACAAACATCAGATATTCCTTATTGCCCGTGTCGCGGAAACTTGTAATGGCCTCGCGTTCCGTTGGGCGGCCTTCGGGAATTATTTAAGAGTTTTCCCCCTTTCCACGACAAAAAGGAACAATTGCTGCGCGCTCTGGATTTCAGGCATATTTATGTTGCTGTATTTACTAACCACTATATTAAATCCTGTAGTTTTGAAAAGTTTTGTGTACCGATTATAACGAAGTTTATTTTATTTTTAACCAGAAATAATTACTGTAAAAATGAACTGTTTTATAGACATAGTTATATTAATCTGAAAAATAAAACACGACATGAGTTTCGACATTATATCATCATTATAAATTGATGAAGTTTTGAATTTACACTAGTTTTGAGATGCGGGAATATACAGGGTCTATTATGAAAGTAATCCGCATGATTATATTTTGATGTGACTATTTATCGCAGTGGGGTCAAATGGTCAAGTATATATAGTGATATATGATTTAATTTTTCTCAATTTTTTTCTTGACCCTCTTACCTATCTCAAATGGTATTTTTTTCGTCATGTAAAAATTGTCCTTTTTTACGGAAAATAATTTTGAAAAGCTTTTTTGTTTTGTTTTTTTCTTAGTTTTATTATTATTAATTTGATAAATTTAGTTTATTCAGATTAATAAAATTTATTAATAAATAACGAATAATGTTTTTTCACTTGAAAAAACTAATTTCCTTTGATTGATAAATGTAGACATTTCCGTTTGAATCATCTACATCAATTAAACTGTTTCAATTGTACATTTATTTGACTTCATAGAGCTTTAGAGAGAAAATAAACTACAAAAACTTTTCCACCTTATTTTCAATAAGCTTCCTAGGAAAAATTGTTATAAAACTAATTTAGGGAAAAAAAAATATTTCATCGTTTCCCTTTTGATACGCACCACGCTCCATCAGGCGTTTTGAATGGAGCGGTAATTCTTCGTGCTTTAATTTTCCCCATCAATCATCCCCCGGTGCTCGCCCTTTTCCGCGCCGCCCCCTCACCTCACGGGCGTAAAAGTTATCGTCGTCGGCGCTAAAAAATTACACCCCTCAGGAATATTCCATCCCCCCCTCCACTACCCTGCTTGCATTACCGCTTTTTTTTTTACGGGAATCAATAATAAAACACACTTTCACATTAGTGTGTAATAAAAATCGATTCGCCGGAATTTGAGTGCCCTTCATAAATTTGTCCTCATTACGGCCGCCTAAACGAAATTCAATTAATTCGTCCCCGGTGTAATTACAATTTTTTTTTTCCGCCTTGGGATGGATGGGGCGGATTATTAATTAACGCTCGACAATCAATCAAGCGTTAACGAAAAGTAGGGCCTAATTATTATTTCCATTTCCGGCAACGCAATTATTCGACAATGGACAGTGTAATTTCTTTCTCCATTATAAAATACTGCGCCAAAGGGTCAAAGGGAATTATAATTTACACCCTAGTATGTATTAATGATTATTGTTATTATCCTACGTGGTTACAGGGATATTACTGCGTTCACAGTGGGATTGGAAGACTTAATCGTAATGATAATATATGGTGGATGCGCCGGGCGTTTAATTTAAAAATCAATTAAAACTGATATAAAATGTTTCATAATCATCATTACTTTAACACTTAATGTGTGTATTAATTGTAAACTAAGCGTTTATATATCCTAAGTAGTAGACGCTTGGTCGTTGTTTATTTTTGAGGTGTTATTAGTGATTAAATATGTCACACTGACATAACGTATAATAAAAAGGTCTCCAAAAATTGGACATATATACGCCTGAAATGGCTAAAATATTGCCGCACTGGCCACCATCTCCCGATGAGAATTACCACCAGCAGCCAAATATAGTAAAATTGGAAAAATGTGAAATTTCTGAACGACGCGTTCGATTTTCAAGCTATATTATTCAAAATGTTATAGAATAAAGTTTTGTAATTTTATTTCATTATCAAGAAGACTCAATATTGAATATGTACGCAAAAGTACAAGTCGTTAGCTTTTGTTTTACTACTTTTGTTCTACGGGATTTATTAAAATATGCAATTCTCGAAAGAAAAAGTTCGACTTACAAATGATTGTTTTATTCAAAATCTGATGAAAAATTATTTTCTAATTTTACTGCATCATGGAGAAAAATCAATTTTAAGTCTAAATGCAAAATTGCAAGATAATACCTTTTGTTTTATTACTTTTTTCTACAAGTTTAATTAAAATATACAATTGTGCGAATGACAGATTTGATTTTCATGTGATTTTTTTTCAAAATTTGATAGAAAAACATTTTATAATTTTACTGCATTTTTTTCTACGAGTTTTATCGAATGACGAAATTTCTAAACAAGTATCAATTTCAGGTGTTTTTTCCAAAATCTGATTAAAAATAATTTTTAAATGTTACTGCATCATAAAAAAGAATCCATTTTGAGTACACATGCAGAATCACAAGTCGATAGTCTTTGTTTTACTACTTTTTTCTACGAGATTTATTAAAACATTCAATTTCCAAAAGAAAAAGTTTCACTTGCAAATGATTTTTTTTTTCAAATATGATAGAAACATATTTTCTAAATGTACTGCATCGTAAAGAGAAATCAATTTTGAGTATATGTGCAAAATTACAAAATGATACCTTTTGTTTTATCATTTTTTTTTCTTCGAGTTTCCCTAAAATGTACGATGACAAGTTCGATTTTCAAGTGATTTTTTTTCAAAGTCTAGTAATAAATAATTTTCTAATTTTACTGCATTATTGAGAGGAATCAATTTTAAGTACATGTATACAATTATAAGTCAATAGCTTTTGTTTCTCTACTTATTTTCTCACGAGATTTATGAAAAGTCGCAATTCACGAACGACAAATTCGAATTTACGATTTTCTTTCTTCAAAATCTGATTGAAAGGTATTTTTTTAATTTTACTGCATCGTGAAGAAAAATTTATTTTGAATAATTTTGCAGAATTACAATATGATACCTTTTGTTTTATTACTTTTTTTCTTCAAGTTTTATTAAAATCTACAATTGTGTGAATGACAAGTTCGATTTTCAAATGATTTTCTTCAAAATCTGGAAGAACAACATTTTCCAATTTTACTGCATCATCAAGAGGAATTAATTTTAAGCACATATAGAAAATAACAAGTCGATATCTTTTGTTTTATTATTTTTTTCTACGAGTTTTATCGAATGACGAAATTTCTAAACAAGTTTCAATTTCAGGTGTTTTTTTCCAAAATCTGATTAAAAATAATTTTCAAATTTTACTGCATCATAAAAAAGAATCCATTTTGAGTACACATGCAAAATCACAAGTCGATAGTCTTTGTTTTACTACTTTTTTCTACGAGATTTATTAAAACATGCAATTTCCAAAAGAAAAAGTTTCACTTGCAAATGATTTTTTTTCAAATCTGATAGAAAAATATTTTCTAAATGTACTGCATCGTAAAGAGAAATTAATTTTGAGTATATGTGCAAAATTACAAAATGATACCTTTTGTTTTATCATTTTTTTTCTTCGAGTTTCCCTAAAATTTACAATGACAAGTTCGATTTTCAAGTGATTTTTTTTCAAAGTCTAGTAATAAATCATTTTCTAATTTTACTGCATTATTGAGAGGAATCAATTTTAAGTACATGTATTCAATTATAAGTCAATAGTTTTTGTTTCTCTACTTATTTTCTCACGAGATTTATGAAAAGTCGCAATTCACGAACGACAAATTCGAATTTACGATTTTCTTTCTTCAAAATCTGATTGAAAGGTATTTTTTAATTTTACTGCATCTTGAGGAAAAATTTATTTTGAATAATTTTGCAGAATTACAATATGATACCTTTTGTTTTATTACTTTTTTTCTTCAAGTTTTATTAAAATCTACAATTGTGTGAATGACAAGTTTGATTTTCAAATGATTTTCTTCAAAATCTGGAAGAACAACATTTTCCAATTTTACTGCATCATCAAGAGGAATTAATTTTAAGTACATATGAAAAATTACAAGACGATATCTTTTGTTTTACTATTTTTTTTTCTACGACTTTTATCGAAAGACGTAATTTCTGAACAAGTTCGAATTTCAGGTGTGTTTTTTTCCAAAATCTAATTGAAATCCATTTTCTAATTTAAGTACATCATAAAAAATAATTAATTTTGAGTATACATGAAAAATTACAAGTCGATAACTTTTGTTTTACTACTGTTTTCTACGAGATTTATTAAAATGTGCAATTCTAGAACAAGTTTGACTTGAAAATGATTTTTTTCAAAATCTGATAGAAAAATATTTTCTAATTTTACTACATTATAAAAAGAAATTATTTTTGAGAATATGTACGAAATTACAAGATGATAATTTTTGTTTTTTTATTTTTTTCTTCAAGTTTTATTAAAATGTACAATTGTACGAACGACAAGTTCAATTTTCAAGTGATTCTTTTTAAAAATCTCGTAAAAAAGTATTATCTAATTTTACTGCATCATCAAGAGGAATCAATTTTAAGTACATGTGGAAAATTACAAGTCGATATCTTTTATTTTACTATATTTTTCTACAAGATTTATTAAAATATGCAATTCTCGAACGACAAGTTCAACTTGCAAATGGTTGTTTTTTTTTCAAAATCTGACAGAAAAATATATTCTAATTTTACTGCATCGTTAAAAGAAATCTATTTTGAGTATATCTGCAAAATTACAAGGTAATACCTTTTTGTTTTATTACTTTTTTCATCAAGTTTTAGTAAAATCTACAATTGTGCGAATGATAAGTTCGATTTTTAAATGATATTTTTCAAAATCTGATAGAAAAACATTTTATAATTTCACTGCATCATCAAGAGGAATTAATTTTAAGCACATATAGAAAATAACAAGTCGATAGCTTCTGTTTTACTAATTTTTCTCGAAAGAAAAAGTTCGACTTACAAATGATTGTTTTATTCAAAATCTGATGAAAAATTATTTTCTAATTTTACTGCATAATGGAGAAAAATCAATTTCAAGTCTAAATGCAAAATTGCAAAATAATACCTTTTGTTTTATTACTTTTTTCTACAACTTTAATTAAAATATACAATTGTGCGAATGACAGATTCGATTTTCATGTGATTTTTTTTCAAAATCTGATAGAAAAACATTTTATAATTTTACTGCATCATCAAGAGGAATTAATTTGTAAGCACATATAGAAAATAACAAGTCGATATCTTTTGTTTTATTATTTTTTTCTACGAGTTTTATCGAATGACGAAATTTCTAAACAAGTTTCAATTTCAGGTGTTTTTTTCAAAATCTGATTAAAAATAATTTTCAAATTTTACTGCATCATAAAAAAGAATCCATTTTGAGTACACATGCAGAATCACAAGTCGATAGTCTTTGTTTTACTACTTTTTTCTACGAGATTTATTAAAACATGCAATTTCCAAAAGAAAAAGTTCCACTTGCAAATACAAAATACATTAAGGTAGGTCAATAGTACGCTCCGTCTATGCATACATTATTAAGATACGCTAGGCTAATATATAATTCATTGAGGTAGGTCAATAGTACGCTATAACAATATACAGATCTTTGAGGTAGGTCAAGAGTACGCTGGGATATTTCAGAGACGATTGCGGTAGGTCAAGAGCACGCTACGCTAATGCAATAACTGTTAAGGTAAGTAAAGACTACGCTAAACATTGGATAGACGATTGGGCTAGGTAAAGAATACGCTAAGATAATTCATAGATGATTCAGTATTCCAGGACAATGCATAGAACATTGAGATAGGCCAAGAGTATGCTAAGGCACTGGATAGACTATTGAGGTAGGTCAAGAGTTCGGTAGAGTATTGTATAGACTGTTAAGGTAGGTCAAGGATAATTAATAGACGATTGAGAGTACACTACTATAATTCAAAGATGTTTACTGTAGGTTAAGAGTATGCTAGGATACTGAATGGCCCTTTGGGGTAGGTCAATAGTACGCTATCATAATGCAGACTGTTAAGGTAAATTAATAGTACGCATGGGTAAAGTGTTAATTTTGCTATAATTTTTAATTTAGATTTCTATAATTTTTGTTCCAAATTGTGAGATTTTTCGCGAGAGATCTAGAATTTTTCCTCAGTCTCATTAATTATCAACAAGATTTTATTTATCACAAGAATTTTTTTTTTAAGAATTTTATAATCCTCTAAGTTTTTCATCGAGGCAATAAATTAAACAAAAACAAATGATTACAGAAGATAAACTACAAACACTTGAGCCACTAGTAGTTCTGCATTAAAATATGCAGTCAACAAAGAAGAAAGGAGAGTTGGAAATCTTGATGAAAAATTTCTGGAGAATTTTAAAGCCCTCGATGTTTTACAATCATCATCACTATCTATCTATAAATCTAGCAATTGCAAAAACATTCTAAGTATATAAAATTTGATAAATAAATATAAATATAAGTATTTTCTTCTAGAAATTTGGAAGAGAAATTCCTGAAAATTGCAATACAACTGGTAAAAATAACTGATTAAAAATATAGAAGAGATGTTGCAAGAGAGAATAAACGAAATTTCTAGAAAACTCGTACAAAATGAGATAAAAGAAGCTGAAAATTTTGATGAAGAGATTTTAGAAAAAGAGTTGTTAAAATTAATACTTTTGCATATTTAAATAAAGTAAAAAAATCATTTTGTTGATATCACACCACACAATTTATTTAAAAAATGACTCGAGTTTCGATCATTTTTAAACTTAAAGTGAGTTTTTACTAAGTATTCAAGATGTATCATGAAGTGAAAGCCTTAACAATTAATCAATTAACATTTTTGCAATTTACAAATTGCTGGAAAATTGAAATTTAGAAATAAAAAAGAAATCACGAAGGATTTTTCTATAACGAGAAATTCTTAAAAAAAACGTAAAGCAAGACATGATAAAAAATTATCCTAAAAGAAAGGAGGAATTGTTGCAAGATAGTATAAGAAAAGGTTTTAGACAATTCCGCCAAAATATACTTGAAGTTTTTCCTATAAATTAAGAAGGAAAATTTATAGAAAATTTCGATCAGATAAAGCTACTTTTAACATTTCTAGTATTATTTTATCGGAATTTTTCAGAAATTTCCTTACTTATATTTTCAATCTTCTTATTGGTTTATAAGAAAAACTTCTCAAACAAAAGTTTTGAAGAAACTACGATAGAATAAGGCAAGAAAGGCAAGATATGTTGTAAATTTGATAATTGAACAAATATAAATTTAAAAATTTATGGATAAATTTAGATATCTAGAACAAAAAGTCGAAAAAATAGAAGAAGAAATGGGAATAGTAATTGCTGTAGAGAGAAGAGAAGTATAATATTTTTACCAAATTTTACAAAATAAATATTTCTAAAAAGGAAATATGGAGGAAAATTTCTAGGAATATTTTGAATAAATGAATAAAATGGAGATTCTAGAAACATACATATTTCTGGAAAATTAGAAATCTAACAGAAATAGTTATCTAATATTTTATCTTAAAATAATTGGTGAAGATATTCATAGATGATTCCGGGAAGAGAAAGCAAGAATTGGTCTTAAAACTTCTCGAAAATTAAAGAGAATTTGCTGGAAGGGAGAAGACGAAAAGTTTTTGGGAAACTCTTGAAAGAACTTTTTTTACCGATTATTTAAATTACTATTTTTCTTAAAATTGGAATGTGTGGGGAATTTACCGTGGTTTATTTTCATTCTAAATATTGAAGTCGACTCATATGCGTTTAAGTTATAAACAGAAATATGATTTAGTTAATTTGGTAAATCGGGATGGATTAAAAAATAAAGTGGCGAGTGTCGTTCCGATAGTTCCTTTCACTCTACCTTTGACATGTTCTTCGCATTTGAACTGCATTAATCAGTTAAGATTATAACATTTTTACGTTCAATAACAGCTATTATGGCTCGTCCTTCTGCGGCGAAAACTGATACGTTTCTTAATTGATATATGATATATATGATGATACATTGTAGTAGGTACAAAAAAGCTACATCTTACCCCATTAAGTGATTTTGAACCGTCATTACAAACGAAACATATCGTTTAATCAGATTCTAAGTTAACTCCTTTGTTTAAAACGTTGGGAATAGAATAATTAGGGATTGGAACAGTTGGTTTAATTCAGATATTCTTATAATTGGCGTTGAAGATAGAATTCGGCGAAGGTCTTCTATTGTTTAAGTCAGCAAGAGCACGTGTTAAAGGTGCGTCGTTCTTTTTGAACCAATATGAATCGCTGAAGTTTGCCTTTGATATTATGATAAATTTGTGTATTTTGTTTAAATACTTTACTGCCAAAGGCCGTCTTCTGTAGTGGAGTGGTTGTTGATTACTTTCAGCTAAAATGGCTTCGATAGGTGAGGACATCATGGCTCTGAAGGACAAATGTAACGCCTCATTTTGAATTTTATCTAATTGTGCTAATAAGGTGTTGCATGCACCGCCATATAAAGTACAACCATGATTTCTTAGACGATTGAGGTAGGTCAAAAGTTCGCTAGAACACTGAATAGGCCATTATGGTAGATTAAGAGTACACTAGAGTAATCTATAGACAGTTAGCTCAGGGAGGAAGTAGAGAAGGACCAATGGGGCCGGCCGTACAGAATACATAGTTAGAATAGTAGAAGAGGTTGGAAGTGCCCCCCCCAAAAAAAAGTAAACGCACTGGTGAGAGGAGGTATCAGAGAGGTGGTGGTGACGTTGCTCCCAAGGAACTTCCGGGAACATGGCGAGGAACAGCTGTTCACAAAAGTTGAGGTGGCGGCAGCGATAGCGGCTCTACCCGGTCGCAAGGCATTAGAATCCGGAGGAATACTCAGCGAAGCTATCAAGGCGGTAGTAGGGGCAGATCCCCAGTCGCTCACGATTACTCTCAACATATTCTCAATGAAGGGAATATTTCCCAAGCATTGCAAATGGGAGAGAGTGGTGCTGCTGCCAAAAAAAAGGGAAGCAGAAGGAAAAACCCGTATGCTTGCTGGACTGCGAGGCGAAGGTTACGAAGGTTATAGAACGGCTCCTTGCGGAGCGAATAAAATTGGTTCTAGAGGAGACAGGAGGACTTGCCGCGAAGCAATATGGGTTTAGAAAAGGGAGGTCAACGGTAGATGAATACTCAAGGTTAGAGAATTCAGCGACCGGACGAACAACGGCCTGTTAAGACAAAGAAAACATTGTATAGACATTGCCATCGACATCCGCAACGCCTTTAATTCGCTCTCATGGACGGTCATACCGGACGCGCTGGCAAAGAAAAGAATCCTACAGTACCTTCTCCAAATGATTAGGAGTTACCTCCAGGACAGGGTGATAGTATTTCAAGGGGCCGAGGGCGTTGAGCAGGAGGAAGCGATGACAGAGGTGCCACAAGGGTCGGTTCTGGGCCCTCTGCTCTGGAATATGGCATGTGACAGGGTACTCAGACTACCATTACCGGAAGGTGCGGAGACAGATCAAGTGTCGGAGTGGCTAACGGCGAAAGGGCAGAAGACCAGGTCTGGTGACAGGAGATAATGGGTAATGTTACAAAACAATTCCAGGTGCAGCTCCCATGTCAAGAGGTCTGTAAAAGCCGTGGCCAGGCTCATACCAGGAGATTACTGGAGGCGTGGTGCCTCACCTTCAGGAGAATATGCTTACGGAATGGCAAGAGCAACAAATGGAAAATTGATAAAGAGGAGGCACGGCGAGGTAACCTACTTCCTGTGCCAAATCTTCTCGAGGCGAGTTTAGGTTGTTCCTCCAAAGGATCGGCAAGGCAGAAAGAGACCATTGCATCAGCTGCAATACCGGACAGGATACAGTGGACACCGCAGAGCACATATTGCTCGACTGCGCAGCCTGGCGGGACGAACGCGGGGAAGTTCTGGGAGTGCCAGCTCGCATATCAACATTGGCGGAGAGGATGATCGAAGCAGAACCCAAATGGAACGCAGTCTGTCAATTCGCAGAGAAATTCTTAAAGAAAAAGGAGGCAGAGAACCTGAGGAAGACCCGAAACCCTAACGACACATAAATGATGTAAACGTATATGTATTACAAATATATATTGTATATGTAAATATTAATTATAATTAAATCAAATAAACGACTCAGGCATGAAAGAGCGACAGCGATGAATGTTGATACCGTTGATGTCATATTTTAGGGGGACAACTTCTTGCCGTATGCGGCCAGTACGTCCCCAGAAAGAAATTTAAAAAAATCAAGAGTACGCTAAGACAATGCATAGATTTTTGAGGTAGGTTAAGTGTTCGCTAGGATAAATCAGATAGTAGGTTAAGAGTACGCTAGGTCATTGGATAAACCTTTAAGGTAGGCTAAGAGTACGCTAGGGTAATGTATAAAATGTTAAGGTAGATCAAGAATGCGCTAGGATAATTCATAGACATTAAGGTAGGTCAAGAGTACGCTAGGATAGGTGAAAAGTACGCTAAGACAATGAATAGATTATTGAGGTAGATCAAGACTTCGTATCATAGACGATTGAGGTAGGTCAACAGTTTGCTAGAACAATCGATTCATTATTGAGGTAAGTCAAGAGTATGCTATGACATTGGATAATGTACGGATAGTTAAGGTAGGTTCACTAGGATAATTCATACACATAAAAGGATTAATTAAGCACTTGGTTATGTTTTACTATTTTTATATTTTTCCGACGGTCGAAACTAGTCGGAGAAATATAAAAATAGTGAAACATAACTAAGTGCTTGATTAATCCTTTTATTAACATAAAAATGTTTCACCACGGGTTAAGTGAGAAGTTAATTAATCGTAATTCATACACGATTATAGTAGGTAAATAGTATTTTAGGACAGTACATAGATTATTGGGTTAGGTACGCTATTATAATTTTTATATGATTAAGGTAGCTTAACAGTATGCTAGGATCATTGAGGACGGTTAAGAGTACGTTAGGGTAATGAATAGACCATTGATGTAGGTCATGAATAAGCTAGGGTAATGTATATACGGTTGGGGTAGATTGACGATTGAGATAGGTTAAACAGTATGCTAGAACAATACATAGATATTTGAGGTAGGTCAAGAGTACGCTACGATAATTCAGAGACGATTACGGTAGGTACAATTTCTATTGAAAGAGTTTTCTAGAATTTTCCAATTATTTTTTTTTTCATATTTCCAGAGATCCTAGAATCAGTCTCATTTATTACCAACAAGATTTTATTTATTCCAAGAAAAGTTTATGAAGAATCTTAGAACCCTAGAAGTAAAGGATCTGAAAATTTAAGAATAAAACTAGAGATTCCAAGATTTTCCAGAAAATCTTTCTCAAAAACGTCGAAAAAAATTCTAGATATGTGGAGAAAAAAAATATGAAAAATTGTAAAAATCTAGAAGATAAAGTATGGAAGAAAATTATAAATAACAATCAGAGAAAAGTTGAAATATTCTAAAGAATTTTAGAACTCTCGGGGAAAATTTTCGCAATTTGAGAGAAAAATATAAATTCTCGAAAATCCTCCAAGAAAATTTATGAAATTTGGCAGAAAAAAAGTTTTATAATCTTCAAAAATTTCTTGAAATCCGTTACAAAATTATAATTAGAATCTAAAAATTGGTAAGGTTAAATACTGAAAAATCCAGGAAATTCTGAAAGGAACAAAAATTCTTAAAACAGTTTTTGATAAGTCCAAAAATCTGGAAGAAAATTCCGATAAATTAAAATCCTAAAACAAATCTGATGGAAAATACTTCAAATCTGAAAGAATTGTTCGTAAATTCTTATAATACTCGATGCTTAACAGATCTCATGAGGTGGGAATAAAAATTTAGTTTAGTTCTTTAAAAAAATACTAGATTTTTTTTTAAGACGAGTTAGAAAATTATAGAAATCTGGATAAAACATTCCCGGACAATTTTAAATTTTTTTATAATTTAGAAGAAATCTACTAAACACATTTGCAGAAAATCGCAGAAAGTTGCGTTTAAATATAAATTCTCAATTTGGAAATCTGCTAGAAAATTCTTATTAATAATATAATTCTAAAATATTCTGAAAAAAGAGCTAAACAATTTTAAAAATTTAGTTTTAGACTGCGAAGAAGCGAAACTGATGTAATAGATAGAAATCTGAAAGAAAAGCTTTTGAAGTATTTTATAATCATCAAAACAAATTTACGCAATTTGGAAGAAAAAAATGCTGAAAAAAATTAGAAATCTGAAAAATCTAAGATTTTAAAAATTCTGAAAAATTGAAAGAAAGTTGCGATTAAATATAAATTATCAATTTGGAAATCTGGTAGTAAATTCTAATTAGTAATAATAATAATTAATAATATCTGTTTATGTATTTGTATATATTTTTTTAGTAGAACTTGTAAAGTAAGTAAAATAAATAAATAAATAATATAATTTTAGAATATTCTGATAAAAGAGCTAAAAAATTTTAAAAATTTAGTTTTAGTCTTTGCGAAGAAGCGAGACTGATGTAAAAGATAGGAAACTGTATGAAAAGCTTTTGAGGTATTTTAAAATCATCAAAACAATTTGATTCACGCAATATGGAAGAAAAAAATTTGTTTTGATAAACAAATTTAATAAATCTTGAAAAAATGAACGCTCTCAAAATTCTAGAAAACTAAAAAAAATCGATAATGTAATATAATAATAGTAAATTCCTTATAAGAAAAACTGTAAAATTCTAGAAATGCTAGAGGACTTCAGAATCGACGAAAATTTTTGCAGTTAAAAAATCTAGGAATCTAAAATAAGGTAAATATTTATAAAATTTTGATCGCATATTGAAAAGGCAGACTTTACAGTTAAGTTATCTTTTATTTATTTATTTAAATCTTTTTTCTTCTTTCTTAAAAATAAAAAAAGAAGCACGGGCAGATTTCACAATTACAAGTTATGTTCTTCCACTCAAACACTTTTAGCACCAATATATGTTCACTTTTTAGGAGGAACTTTTTAGCAGTTTATGTTAGCATGACAGATTGTAATATAAAATATATAAAATAAATAATATAATAAGAAGGAGAAAATAGGAATATAAATGTATTTAAATTCAAGATTTTATTTTTTTCAAGAAAATTTTATAAAGAATTTTAGAACCCTCGAAGTAGCTGAAAATTAAAAAATAAAATTGGCATAGAGGTTTCTAGAAAATTTTAGAAACGTTGAAGAAAATTCTAGATATATGGTAGAAAAAAATCTAGATGATATTTTATAGAAAATATGGAAGAAAATTATAAAATAAAATCAGAGGAAAAAAATTGTAAAAATCTAGAAGATTAAAATTTTATGGAAAATATGAAAGAAAATTGTAAAATATAATCAGAGAAAATCTGGAATATTCAAAAAAATTAGAATTAAGAAATCTGTAAATTCGTGAGTATTCTCGAAAACCCTCGAAGAAAATTCAGGTAATTTGGAAGAATATGAGTTAATTTTTTTTTAGAGATTTGGAAAATATTAAAATCCGAAATTTAGAAAATCTAAAAATAATCTTAAAATCTGTTAGAAAATTATAAATATAATCCAAAAATTCGTTGAAAAAAATCCAGGAAATTCTGAAAAAGGCCGAAAATTCTTAAAACATTTTTGGATAATTCCAGAAATCTAAATGAAATTCGTAGAAATGGTGGGAAATTCTAGAAATCTGGAAAAATTGTTAGTAAGTTTTGATAAAACTCCTCTTAATTTAGATTAGTTAATTACTTTAAAAAAATACTATAAAATTTTTGCTAAAAGGAGTTGGAAGATCATATAAATCTGGAAGAAAAACTACTACAATTTAGGAGAATCTCGGCAAACAAATTTGTAGAAAATCACTGACACCTTGAACTTTGAAAGAGACAGAAAAAAATTGAAAAATTATGTTATATATATGTCATGCTGACATTAACTGCTAAAAAATTCCTCAAAACTAGAAGACAAATGAACCACTATGTAGAAAAATGTAATTGATTTTGGGTATACAAGATAACGCTATCTTAATAGCATGATGGTGCAATCAAGGGTTTGAGTGGAAGAACGCATTTAAATATGAACTCCGCCCGTGCTTCTTTCGCTCAAAATTTGATGTATGTTAGGAAAGAAGTCCAAAGAATAAAATAAAGAATAAAGAATAAATCTGGAAGAAAGTTCCGATAAAATATAATCTTAGAAAATTCTGATTTTAGAAATCTGGAAGAAAATTCTAATAAAATATATTTCTGATAAGAAAGACTGAATAATTTAGAGAGTTTTAGAATTTGCGAACAAGCGAAATTGTTGTAAAAAATAGAAATCTGTAAGTATTTTAGAATTCACGCAAAAAATTCACGCAATTTGGAAGAAACAAATTATTAACCTCAAAAAATTTATAAATCTGATACAAAATGATAAACAAATTTACTAAATCGAATAGTTGAATAGATGAAAAAAATTCAGAAGCGACTATGAACGAAACTTCTCGAAAATTATGGAAAATTAGACAATAAAGTTCAATAAAATGTTATAATCCTAAAAAAATTCTCATAAAAAGCTGTAAAATTCTAGGAATTCTAGAAAATTATAGATTCGACGAAAATTATTGATTCAAATCAATATAAATTTGGAAGAAAATTCTTCGATTGTTTTAAAACTCTCGATGAAAATCTGGCAAACAAATTTATAGAAAATCATAGACAGCTTGAACTTTGAAACAGACAGAAAATTTTTAGAAAATTCTGTAATATATCTGTCATGCTGACATTAACTGCTAAAAAAATTCATCAAAACTAGGGGAAAAATAAACCACTATGAAGGAAAAGCTGTGAAATTCTAGGATTTCTAGAGAATTATAGAATCGACGAAAAATCCAGAAGTCTAAAAGAGGATAAATATTTATAAAAGGCAAAATTTCAATCAAGTGATCTTGTATGGAGATCTTCGTGATTATTCAAAATGTACTCTAAACATTTTAAACTTTTCAGCATCTATTTCCACCTTTTCTTAGATATTAAACGTTGTCTTCAATTTTTCGAACGTTTTCATTAATTTCCCAGAATTTCTTATTTTTCGGGATGGCCTTTGTATAATGATCAGATCGACAATCAGCTACAAATTACATAAATCCAATACGATCATTGTTTCGTGTATAAATCGGGATCCTCCCCCCGCTCCTCCCTATTGTTCGTAGCGAAACCGATGAAGCGTTTATTGTCTATCCAATTCCGCATATCTGTAAAGGGGAGCTCGTAGTGTGTATAGAAACCAAGTGTGTATAATGGAGCGTTCCGCATTAAGACATTGTTGCGAGGAACTAACATACGTTTCTGCATAAATAAGGGTAGATTATTTAGCGCGCCTACTCGATCCACCACCCAACAACCGACCGTCCCGATTTCCATCGCGACTTGAGGGGGATGGATGGGCCGGGATTTACTCACCGCGTCGTTGTGGTTCCAGAAGATGTAGGCTGGAGGCTCGGGACTGTGTCGAACCACACAGGTGAGGTTGATGGTGCTGCCGCGATCGATGAAAAGCTCGGGACCGCCGACTATTTCAGTGTCTGGCTCTGGAAAATACAACGTTTAGTTAGATGGGAATGTTAAAGCCGCACTGACTTTGTGTTTTTAACGTCTGTTAAAAAAAACTAAATTTATTTACCTCAATTTTATTAACTAACTAATAATATGTTTTAATTTTATTAAATATATTAATAATAAATTATATATATTAATAAAAATTCAAAATTTCATCATAGTGAATTTATGGTGGATGTGCCGGGAGGATATATCAATATTTGCACCCGTTTCGAACATAATGGAAATAGCAGCAGGCACTCTTATCTCGAATGCCCTCATTACCATATTAATGGGATCAATTCCTCATTCCAATCTACTCCAGTGCCATCGATAGATCCCGCCCCTCTCCCCCCCGCTCTGCCGGCCATCCAATTAATTATTCCCGCCAACTGGAAAGTTTCCTTGGTAAAATACGACGTCAATTATTTGGAGTGGAACTTCATACCACTAAGAAATCTCAACAAAATGAAATACGGTTTACATTTAGGAAATATCGGCGATAATTTGTAATATTTAGTTTCGGGTAAATGTCATCGGTAACTTATGTATACACATTTAAATCCATTAGGTTTCATTATTTATCCGCGACGAAATACGAACGGAAAACATTATTTCCTTACCCTCGGCGCTTAAACTGGTGAATTGATGTAATTCCCTGTATAAACCGATTTGTTTCTGAGTCATTATTATATTTTCTACCTAGTAAAACGTCTCAAATCACGTCAGGTTAATCGACTGAAATGAAATCGTCAGGATCACAACACGAACGAGGGGAAAGCAGGAGGATAACAATGAGATGTCTCGAGGCTGGAAGATACGAAATATCACAGAGATGCATATATGATGATAATGGTTAATCCTATATACTCTAAAAGGATTTCTTTATAAGAGATGGAAAATTATTTGGAAACTTCTGCGAGTAGGTAAATATAGAGAATATAAATGTAATCTGTTGGAATGGAAAAATACATAATGTAAAAGACTATTGGGATTTTAATAAAAAATACATTTTTATTATTTATTCAATCGATTTTGATAATCCACCTTCAGTATATTATTTATTTTAAAATTGTTACATCGTAATATTTGAGTAAGGGTTAAATAAGATATAAGTTTCTTAAGTTAGTTTACGAAAAAATTATTGGCGGCCCGGAAATGGAAGTATCTCCTCGTAAAAGAATTATTAGGTAATTTTGTCGTCATGATACTCAACTCCTCTAGGGAACCGTCAAACTTTACCGAACGTTGAGAACTTTCTGTTTTGACGACCCTCCTCTCCAAATAACAGTCAAAAGAAATATTGATACAAGCGGAAGAATTAGTTAGATGTTATACACGAGAAATTATTTACTTCTCAAACGGTAGTTTTCTATTTAACTTTCATAAATGTTTGTGTAGTTTATATTATTTAAATATTACATATAAGGATAATACAATAATATAAACTTTCTGTATTAAATATCTCTAAAATTAATTTAAAGCTTCATCAAACATATCGTAACTGAACTTATAGTTTTAATACATTTAAATAATATTGATTGTTGAGTTACATGAAGATAAACGACTTTTAATATCGTAATTATTTTAGACAGTTGCTCATAACTATGTTGTAGTTTAAAGTTAGTTTCGAGTACACTTAATATTTGATAACGCTAATACCGTGAAAACATCCACCGTGAAGGTTCTAGATCATAATAAGGGATTTAATGAAGAAAAGGTACGGTTTATTAATATTTATAACGGTGATGGGTCGCCTTGGCGTGGGCGGGAGGGTAGACGGTTGGGAACCTATTTTAACGCACACCCCCCCTATAAAATATTAATCGGAAGGGGTCGGCTCCCATTAATATTTCATACACCAGGGCTCATTTATCTTTTGTAATTTCCCATAAATAAAACAGGGAAATTGCGCGAAAAGTCCACGGACAATGGGAAAATAAAAGTGGAAAAAATATTCAGCCATTGAAAAATCCCCGGCGACGATTAACCGGTTTCCTTTTTATAAACAACAGGAAATTAACACATCGAAAATGTGCTACTATAGAAACAAAATACATTAATTTTTATTCGTAATGTTGAAATAAATATACATCTCGTATTCAATCACGGCAAACAAACAAACAATGAAGGGGATGGATATTTACGCGCAATTTTTTCCCTCTGTAGCTCCAGCTCTTTCTCCCGGGGTTCGCAGGTAAATAAGATATCTCTTGGAAACACCATTTGAAAGTTTTCCACCTGATATTCTTCTTTATGCGGACCGAGCGTCTCGTATTTATTTAAAAAGCAATGCATCAAAAACCGAACGGCCCTTTCAAAGGGTAAGGGACTTTGAGATTTGCAACCGTTGCTTATCAGTTATTCCATAAATATGTTTTCAGAAATTTCAACGACCAATATAAGGTAAATAACCTTGAATGACCTTGAATTATAACTGTAAAACAAACATTGTAAAAAGTTAAATCATCATTAGATATCAAATAATAATTAAATGATCGTTGTATAACGTCAATGTACATTAACTGCTCTTTAATAACATTAAATGATCTTGAATAGAATAATCGTTGGATGACCTTGAATGACCTAGAATAATTTTAAGACCGTTCGATGTCCTTGAATTACCGATAATTGGCCAAATTATCCATATGCCCTTGAATATTTATCAGGCGACTTTAAATGACCTTAAATCATCTTGAAATTTTGAATTGATACTGATACTTGGTGAAATTCCATTATATATATACACTTGTTTTATTTACCTTATATATATCTTGAAATTTATAATTTGTCTATTCGCTGAATTTATCTTTACCTTAATCCAGACGATCCACAAATTTTAAAATATTAAACCTCATGTTTGCACTATTTTGTTTAATGATGATTAACTAAGTAATAATTAACATTGAATGATAATTAATTAACCCTGCACGAAGTTAGATGACCTTAAATGATTATTAGAGGAGATATTGTTGGTCTTAAATGACCTTAAATAACCACTGTATATAATTTAAATAATTATTAATTGATCTTAAAAAATTATGTATGTCCTTCAGTGATTATTAGAGTACATTAAATATACTTGATTTTTCTTAGATGGCCTTAAATGACCCGAAATCACCTAAAATAACATTTTTTTTGCATCGGAATCAAGTCCATATGGTCATTAAAATAACCATTGTATATGCTTTAATGGTCGTCGAATGATCCTTAACGATCTTGAATGACATTAACAGGTATTTAAAAGGTCAAGTTTACTTGAAAATCATTACAACTTAAAACACATTTGAATGTCAAAGTCATTTTAAAGTCAAGGTCATTTGAATGTCAAAGTCATATGGAGGTTAATATCAAGCACATTCTTATCGATCTTGATCTTAGATTATTAATTCATCAATGGAATTTTTAAATGACTTTGATTGATCGCTTTTCCTAAAATAATATTATTTACAGTTATTTATTAGTCTCACAGGTATTTCAAATTATTCGTCAGTCATTTAAAATACTTCAAGATCACGGAATGTACATTCGAGGCTGTTCAAGGTTATTCAAGGACATTTAAATTGAATCCATATTTAAATTTCCTTGAATAACCTTAAACAGCCTCTAATGTACACTGAGCGACCTTTAAAAGATTTTAAATGACCTCGAATAACATTGAGTAGCCCTTAGATGTTCTTTAATAATCATTAATCATATTGAATGACCTTAAAATATTAGTAACTGGATGACCTTATGTGATTTGAGTGATTTAAAAAACTGTTCATTTTAAGTTATCTTTAAAAGATATTAAAAATATGATACATTTTTTCAATTTTACCAATTTCAATTTTAAGGGCTGCCGTTTTGTTTTCCAAAATCATACGTCGATTATTTTATAGTGTATTAAAGCAATCATTGTATGACCTTAAATTACCTATGATATAAAGGTTAAATATTCCTTGAATGACCTTTAACAATATTGATTGTCTTTGAATGATCGCCAATTGACATTTAATGGGATTTGAGTGATTAACTTAAATTTTTGCTTTTAAGACTTTAAGTTATCTTTTAAATATTTATAAATAGTTGTATAACCTTAAATGGCTTTTATATCAAATTAAATATTCCTTGAATGACCCTAAACAATATTGATTGTCTTTGAATGATCGTCAAATGACATGTAATGACTATTGGATGATCTAGAGTGATAGTTAAATGATATCAAATATGATCGTATATGATTTGAGTGATTAAACTTAAAAAAACTATTGGATGATCTTAAATTATCTTTAAAAGATTAAAAAATTGACATTTAATGACCTTGAGTGATCGTTAAATGACGCCAAATATGACCTTATGTGATTTGAGTGATTTAACTTACAAACAATGTTGGATGACTTTAAGTTATCTTTGAATGATTCAAAAATAGTCGTTGTATGACCTTAAATGACCTTTATATCATCTTACATATTTCTTGAATGACCTTTAACAATATTGATTGTCTTTGAATCATCGCCAATTGACATTTAATGACTGTTGGATAACCTTGAGTGATCGTTAAACGACACCAAATATGACCTTAGGTGATTTGAATGATTTAACTTTAAAAAATCTGTTGGATGACTTTAAGTTATCTTTAAACGATTCAAAAATAGTCTTTGTATGACCTTAAAGGATCTTTATACCATCTTAATCATTCCTTGAATAACCTTCAACAGAACCAATTGTCTTTGAATGATCGCTAATTGATATTTAATGACTGTTGGATGACCTCGAGTGATTGTTAAATGACATCAAATGTGACCTTATGTGATTTGAGTGATTTAAATTAAAAAAATGTTGGATGACCTTAATTTATTTTTAAAATATTCGTTGTATGACCTTAAGTGACCTTTATATCATCTTAAATATTCCTTGAATGACCTTTAACAATATTGATTGTCTTTGAATGATCGCCAATTGACATTTAATGACTGTTGGATACCTCGAGTGATCGTTGAACGACATCAAATGTGACCTTATCTTTAAAAAAAGTTGTATGTCTGTTCTCTTTAAAATATTCAAAAATAGACGTTGTATGACCTTAAATGACATTTATATCATCTTAAATAATCCTTGAATGACCTCTAACAATTTTGATTGTATTTAAATAATCGCTAATTGATGTTTAATGAATGTTGAATGACCTCGAGTGATCGTTGAATGACATCAAATGTGACTTTATGCGATTTGAGTGATTTAACTTAAAAACAATTGTTGTATGACAACTTATCTAAAAAATTAAAAGATAATCGTTGTATGACCTTAAATGACTTTTATATCATCTTAAATACTCCTTGAAAGACCTTCAGTAATATTGATTGTCTTTTAATAATCGCCAATTGACATTTAATGACTGTTGAATGACTTTGAGTGATCGTTAAATGACACATATATTTAAATATTCTTGTATAACCTTAAATAGCCTCAAATGTACACTGGGCGACCTTAAAAGATTTTAAATGAACTCGAAAATGGTCTTGAATGCTCATTGGATTACCCTTAATAACCATGAATAATGTTGAATGACCTTAAATTATTAGTAGCTGGATGACCTTATGTGATATTGAGTGATTTAACTTTTAAAAAATGGTTGGATATCTTAAGTGATCTTTAAAAGATATCAAAAATAGTCGACCTTAAATGACCTTTATATCATCTTAAATAGATCTTGAATGACCTTTAATACTATTGATTGTCACATTATTGATTATCTTTGAATGATTACTAATTGACATTTGGATGACCTTGAGTGATCGTTAAATGACGTATATATTTAAATATTCTTGTATAACCTTAAACAGCTTCAAATTTACACTGTGCAACCTTAAAAGATTTTAAATGATCTTGGAAATATAGGTTTTAGATTAAATTGGAAATACCCTTGAATGATCCTTGAATTATCTTTAATAACCATGAATAATGTTGAATGACCTTGAATTATTAGTAGCTAGATGACTTTATGTGATAATTAGTGATTTAACTTAAAAAAATGGTTGGCTATCATAAGTGATCTTTAAAAGATATCAAAAATAGTCGGCCTTAAATGACCTTAATATCATCCTAAATATATTTTGAATGACCTTTAATAATATTTATTGTCACAATATTGGTTGTCTTTGAATGACCAGTAAATGACTTTTAATGATTGTTGGATGACCTTGAGTGATCGCTAAATGACATTTTATATTTAAATATTCTTATATAACCAAATGTACACTGGGCCTCGAAAGTGGCCCTGAATGATCACTGGATTACTCTTAACAACTACGAATAATGTTGAATGAACTTGAATTATTAGTAGCTAGATGACCTTATGTGATCGTAAGTTATCTTTAATAATCTTAAATATATCTTGAACGACCTTTAACAATATCGATTGTCTTTGAATTATTGCTAATTGACATTTAATGACTTTTGGGTGACCTCGAGTGATTGATAAATGACATCAAATGCGACCTTATGTGATTTAAGTGATTTAAATTAAAAAAAAACTGTTGGATGACCTTAAGTTATCTTTAAAAGTTTCAAAAACATTCGTTGTATGTCCTTAAATGACCTTTATACCATCTTAAATATTCCTTGAATCATCGCTAATTGATATTTAATGACTGATGGATGACCTCGAGCGATCGTTAAACGACATCAAATGTGACCTTATGTGATTTGAGTGATTTAACTTAATAAAAATGTTGTATGACTTTAAGTTATCTTGAGGAGATTAAAAAATAGTCGTTGTATGAGTCTAAATGACCTTTAAACCATCTTAAATATTTCTTGAATGACCTTTAACAATATTGATTGTCTTTAGATGACCTTGATTTAACGACTAAATGACATAAAATAAATAAGACGTTAAATGACTTCCTATTATTTCGAATGATCGTTGAATGATCTTTAACAGTATTACATTGCATGGCCTAAAATGTTTAATGTATGACCTTGAATGACCTTAAATCACATGACGGTTGATTAAGCTTGAAATTGTTACCTTAATCGATTTCCATAATTAAATTACTTTAAACAGTATTCATAAAGTTATACTTACTCAAATAACTTTGATATACAATTGTATTAATTAAAATTTTGGTGAAATCATCTTAAATGTCCTTGGATAACCTTGAAAAGACTTAAATGAGCGTTAGGTCACCATTAAGGATCCTCGAATAACCTGAAATAGCCATAAGATGACCTTGAAGGATCACTGGTAGACAAAATAATCATTAATGACTGTAAAATAACCTTGAAAATCGAGAAACTGATTGATAAATAGCATCCAGATGACCTTATATGATCGAAATGACTTTTGTTTACTGTTGTATTTCATAAAATTATTATGGTTTCAATTTGTATGTCCTTGGACGGCTTTAAATAGCGTTTAATATGACCTTTAACGACCTCTAATGACATTGAATAAGAATAAATGGCTGTTAGATAATCCTAAATATTCATTAATAGATAAAAAAATAATCAAGAAATTAATTTGAATATCAAGGTCATTCAAATGTCAAGATCATTTGAATGCCAATGTCACTTGAAGGTCAAGGTCAACTGAATGTCAAGGCCATTTGAATGTCAAGGTCCTTTTAAAGTCAAGGTCATTTGAATGTCAAGGTCTCTTAAAGGTCAAGATCAATTGAATTTCAAGATTATTTGAATATCAAGGTCATTTTAATGTCAAGGTCATATTAAGCATTTCCTTTGACCTTTCCGATTCTGGAAACTTCTCATGACCTTCAAGGTCATAGGAGGTTCTGAAATCGGCTCCTGATGATCGTGAGTGATCGAAATTATCGATAAAATAACCTCGGATCAGGTGACCTTTATGGATATCGAATAACCTCAAATAATATGAAATGGCTATAAGCTGATCTTGAATGATCATTAGTGGACTAAATCTTTCTTTTGACCTGTGTTAAACTTTGTCATGAGCACCAGTAAACATTATTATTATTATTATTATTAAATAATCTTTAATGATTGTTGTATAACCTTGAAAATCATCAAACTAACTAACAACTGGATGACCTTATATGCTTTTGAGTGATCGAACTGATTTTAATTGAATGTTGAATAACCTAAAATTATTGTGGAATCACCCTAATTGTCTTTGGATGACCTTAAACTGTCCTAAATATCCGTTGGGTGACTTTAAGGATCTCGAATAATAATCTTGAACTGATTGTTGAATGACCTTGAAAATCGTCAAACTGACTGATAAATAACATTTTTAAATATCCGTTGGGTAACCTTTAAAGATCCAGGATGACCTCAAATAACCTTAAATGGCTGTTGTATGATATTGAATAATTACTGCTAAACTGAATAATCATGAATTGGTTGAGTGACCTTGAAAATAGTCAAAATAACTAATAAATAATATCTGGATGACCTTAAATGACTTTGAATTACTGTTTTATTACGTTAACGTATTATGGAATTATATTAAATGTTCTTGGAAAACGTTAAATAGCCTTAGATGTCTTTTGGGTGATCTTTAAGAATCTTGACTGACCTCAAATAACCTTTAATGTTTGTGAGCTGATTTTAAATTATCATTTGTAGATTAAATAATCATGAACGATCTTGAGTGATCGAAATTATTTGATTTACATAAAATTGTTGTAACATTACCCTAATTGTCCTTGAATGACCTTAAATGGTCTTAAAAATTCAGTGGTTGGATTTAAGGATCTAAAATAATAATCATGAATGATTGTTGAATGATCTTGAAAATTATCAAACTGACTAATAAATAATATCTGGATGACCTTATATGATCTTCAGGATCGAAATGACTTTTATTTACTGTAGAATTACATAAATTTATTGGCAACACCCTAAATGTCCTTGAATGACCTTAAATGGTCTTAAATGTCCAGTGGGTGGATTTAAGGATCTAAAATAATAATAATGGATGACTTTGAAAATGATCAAACTGACTAATGAGTAATATCTGGATGACCTTATATGATCTATGAATAATTTGTAATGGTTGTATCGTGATCTTCAATAATCGTCGCTAGAGTAAATAAACATGAATGATTATTAAATGACCTTATTGAAATTCGTTAAACTCACTGATGATAAGCAACATTTAGATGACCTTATATGATCTTGAGTAATCTAAAAAAAATTGATTTACTGTTGTATTACCTAAAATTATTGTGAAATCACCTTAAACATCTTTAACAGCTTAAATAGCATTAAATGTTCGTTGTTTGACTTTTGAGCGTTTCCAATGACCTCGAATAACCTTAAAAGGCTCTAAGATGTTATTGAGTAATTATTGGTGGATTAAATAATTAATATTGATTGATGAATTACCTTGAAAATTGTCAAATTGGCTGATAAATAACATCTAGATGATTTTATATGACTGAAATGATTGATTTATTGTTTTAGGACAGACAAAATTATTGTAGAATCATTTCAAATGAACTTGGATGACCTTAAATAACCTAAAATGCTCATTGGATGACCTTTATAGAGCTCGAACGACTTCGAAAACTCTAAATCATAAATAATCATTAGCAGACTAACTAATAATGTTTGTTGATGAGTTATGTGAAGATAAAAATGTGAAGAAAGTGATTAAAAGATATTTTATAGAGTAAATAATCATTAAATGATCTTGAAAATTTCAAACTGATTGTTATTAAAATATTATTTGAATTACCTTATATAATCTTGAGTGGTTGTTGGATCGTTTTGAAGAATCTTAATTGGTAGTTTCAAGCTGGATGGATGAAATAAATGGCTTTTTGAGTGTTTTTTTTGGAAAATCGAAAATAACTTTGAATGACCGATAACGACTGATGGATGTTCTAATGTGAGGAGACATCAAATAAATGCCCTCAATAGTTTTGAGTGATCATTTAATGACCCAAATCATTAATAAATTGATAATCTTTAATGATATTAAAAAATGATTCCAGTGGAGTTACTAATTTTTTTTTAACTCTAATTACTTTGATTGACCGTTGTTTTACATAGAATGATTGTGAAATGACCTTAACTGTCCTTGGATAACCTTATAAAGCCTTTAAAAGATGTCGAATGACCTAGAGTAATTTTGAAGATAACATCAAATAAAATTGTTGAATGATCTTTAATTATTGTTAAATGGATGACCTTATTTGATGTGATTAATTGATCATCTTAAATAACCTTGAATGATAGTTTTATGCCGTTGAATGATTCCTTATTGAGCTTAAAAGATCGTTGAATGATCTTAAGTTAATATTAGATGGCATATAAAAATAACCTTAATGGTTACCCTTAAATCGTCTTGAATGACTTTATGCCATTTTTAATAATCATTGAAAGATCTTTAATGTTATTGAATGATCAATTGATGGAAGGTTATTTAGGGTCACACACTTGATATCAAATGCATTGAATTTTGTTTTTGACGATAATTCTTGGTCATCAAATAGGTGTTAAACTGTTTGAAGGATCATCCAAGAATAATTTTAAGTCAATTACTTGCCTCGTTTGCTGTACAGTTAATTCCGAAAATAGTGTTTCACTCATTTCTAGAAGAAAGGCGAATGAAAAGGAAAAAAAAACCAGACCGACGTTGGCTTTCGCATCGATATCTGCGGACTTTATTATTTCCTTGTAATGAAAACGGACGGCCTCTCACTGTTCTCCGTTCCACTGTGAAACTCCTTTCGTGCATTAATTAAAACCGAACCGCGGCGGAATTAATACAATAATTTCGCGATTTTAATTATCCGCGCCGTAATTGTTTCCCCAACAATCGGAACGAGAATCGCTCGTAAACGACTCGTCCCGGACGAGTTTTAATCAGTTGGATGGGAATTGAAAACCTTCACGATTGCGATTATTCAATGTGACTATTCGTATAATAATTAATTTTAAATTATTTAAACCTAATTAACTGAAAACATATTTAAACTATTGTTAAAAGTGAGTCCTAATTGTATTACTTCTCTATTGTTACATTTTTATTAAGGTAATAAAATTGTTGGACGTATATAATATTATTAAGAATATATAACAATAATAAAAACTAACTTCACACAAGGATTCCAGTCGGTGTGGACGTGACAAGAGTCGAGAATCAACCAGACGACGTTGGCCCTTTCCATCTAGAAGAAATCCGGTGGGATAGGTGGAAAATTTTATTGTGCAATGAAAATGGGAAGGGGGGGGATCGAGGACTTATAAGCGAATCTCCCCTTTATTGCTGCATTCTCACCGTTCGGGTAATCTCTTGTAAATCGGTGTAGGATTAGGCGACGCGAACGTTTATTGCCGAATTTTCATACCGGCACACCCTAATAAAATTATTGAGTTACACAAGTGGATTACTGGCGTATAAAAAGGGTTGCACATAAAAAAAAATGTATATGAAGTGAAATATTCCCGTCTAGACCTCTTGTAATTATTAAAATCTGAATTGTTTATTTATTTAATTTACTGCGCGCTTTTGATATTAATATAGGTATACAAAATAATTTAAATTCCGTTAGAAATACGTATTTATTTTAATGAGTCTGGAGATAATTTCATGAAAATTCATTGGTACGTCCTTATAAAATTGTTTTATTACAGCGACATTTTTTTGTAAAGATTATTAAATTATGTATACTATGTACTAATTGTATAATAATATTTATTTGATCGAGTTTTAATTTAATGTATCAAGTTTACAATAAATGGAATATGTCGACTTTAAAGTTGATGATACCGTGCACGCGAGTTTTATACGAGCACGTAATTTATAATTTAGAATTTCCTACAATTTTCACATCGATAGTTAGATATATTACCGACGTAGAAAACTGTTTAAAGTATTAACTATTTTCAACTTTAAGTATAGCAGTTAGAGTTGCAGTTGTTTCCTAACACCGTTAAGAAGTTGCGCGCCAGAAAATACGTTGTGGTGAAAACTTCCGCCTATTACATTATTAATAATCAATTGATTACCGTTCACTGAATTAAAATGTTGATCGATATATTTTTGATAACATAATTTAAGCCTTTAAAAAATAAAATAATTGTTAAGACAATGATATTTTTTTATAATAATATTATTAAATGTTTTTAATAATTTAATTAAATTCAGTATATAAATACGAAATTTATTAATAAATAACAACAATACCATTCATACGTCGTTGTATTTCAAGTCGTAAAGGGCCCGTCGCCTGTTTATTCACGTCCCTTCAAAAGGAACCCCGCGGCCGTACAATAACACGAAAGGGCGGGAGAGAGGGAGAGAAAGCAGAGAAGAAAAAAAAAATCGAGAACGGGCTCGGAGATATAAAAATACATTACCCCCCTCTATAGAAAGAGGCCCGAAGTATATATGTATAATATTTGCCATTCAGCTTGAAGTATAACCCTATTTGCTCTCTATCTTATCTGGCCGACGTTATTATAATGGAGTTTGTAAAAATGGGGGCAATATCGACCCCGGCCATTCCGGCGGGCATAATAGAAACAGAACATTTATTGCCTTCAAGGGTCCTTTTTGACACTTGTAATTTCCTGTCCGTCACCGCGGAAATAAACAAACAAGGAGAGTTTTTGAATGGACGGATAGTGGAGAACGAGGAAGCGCCAACTCAATTATCCACCTCCGTCTTCGCATTATTTTGACGGATGTTCTCACCTTTGATCTTTACCTTTCCTTTCCTGGATGCCATTTCTATATTGAGTTTTTTTTCTGTTGGCAAAAAAATGGTGACGCTTTATTGTATCACACATTACTCAATAAATAGTTTTAAGAAAGTTATCAGTAGTTGGTTATAAATTGTATATTCTTTATAAACTAAGTATTACTTAACAAGTGTACGGCAGTAATGCTATTAACATAATAAAGATTATTATTATAGTGTGTTTTACTTGAAGATTTCTAAACATATTTTGTAAAATTTATAGTATTATTATATTATTTTTAATAATTTACATTAATTTTACTTCAAAAACATTAATAGACTTGGTGACAATTACACGTTTCAGAATACTAGGTAATATAAAATAACTTGTAATCACTCTCTTGTCATCAATTTTCCACAGTTTGTAATCAATTCTCCATACTTTAAACTGTTTAAACTGAAGTGTTTTATTGCATCATCTTCACGTATCTCATCAATCAAAATTATAATACTAGCTAGTTGATTAAAAATAATTTCACCATGTGATAAATGATAAATAAATACAATAACAAAACAATAATAATAATTTCTCAATTTCCTTCAACATTTTATGTAACAATATCTGATTGATTTACACAATAAATAATTGCGTCCGTCATCATCGGCGAACGGATCGCCTCCCGAATTGCATGGGAAACGTGTATACATTTCCATTGAAAAGCCAAATCCCCAACATCCGATCCCTTATAAATTTCGGCGTCGATATGCCGTTTATTTTATTTAACATGGCGATGGTGATCCCTTTATAATAAATTTCTGTGCGAGCCGGATGTTCAATATTCCGATACGGGGATTATTGCTGACATGGAATTTAATCAATTCCTCGGCGTTGAAAAATAGGACTAAAATTTTTAGACACATAAGCGCGCACGCGAGCGCTGCGGTGAATATGTAGAGAAAGAGAGAGAGATGAAGAGAGAGAGATGTGGCCAAATAAGATCAGTCTCTCGGTACATGAAATATGAAAACGGTAACAGGTGTCGACTTTAAATAATCTTCGGTTAGTTTCAAGGTTTTTGATGTAATAAATCTTTAGAAAAATATGTTCAGAATACTATTCCACTCTTTACTTATTAAAATATACCCCTTAATAAAAGCTTAATATATTATGGGGTATATTTCAATAAGTAAAGAGTGGAATAGTATTCTTCAGTCAGAAATAAGTTATCAAATTCGTTTCCTCAAAATCCTGCTATTTACATCAATGTATCTACTGGGGTATTTAAGAAAATATTTGGTATGTAAAATTGATAAATAAAGACTATTATTATTATTATTATTATTTATCTTTTGGGGATGTTTCAAATATTTACCCATTCAGAATTTATATAGTAACTTCAATTACGATTCCCACTTTAAATTATTGATAACTACATCAGTGTTATTAACGAAATTCTTATAAAAATTAAAACCAGTCATCAACTGTCAGGTATTAACTCTCAAATATGAATTGTAAATTGTAAACTGTCAACTGTCAATTATTGAAACTTAACTGTAAAGTACCAGCTCTCAATTATAAATTACCAATTGATAAATATCAAATATCAACTATCAAACTTTAACAGTTAATTGACAACTGTTATAAAATTGACAATTTTCAGCTATCAACTGAGAACTTTTAACTATTAACTTAAATCAACTGACAAATGTTAATTATCAAATGTTAACCATTAAATATCGACAGTAAACTATAAACTATTAAATTTTAACTGTTAACTGACAAATATTTCTTATTAACTGTCAAATATCAACTATTAACTGTCATCTCTCAGCTGTTGACTGTCAAATATTAACTAACTAAATAACTGTTAACTATTATTAAAGAAATAATGTATTCATAATGGTTACATTATTATAAATTTCAGGAAAATAGTAACTGTCATCTGAATTGAATTGACAATAGTGTGTTATTAATTATAAGTTGCCAACTGTAAGAAATATCAACTGCCCACTATTAAATAATTATATAATATCAACTGTCAATTATCAAAAGTAAACTAGTATCTCTTATTTCTTAACTGTTAACTGTCAACTGTCAATTGCCAACAATGTATTACTATCAAATTTCCAATGTGAACAGTTAATAGCTGTTAACTATAACTTATCACTTATTAAATGTCAAGTGTCAATTGTAAACTTTTAACTGACAATTATTTTCAACTATCAAATGTCAACTGTCAACTATTATGTCAGGTGTCGACTGCGAAATGTTTACTATTAACTGTTTACTGATAAAAGTCATCTCTCAATTATCGATCTCTAGAATACAACTATTAAACGTCAATTATTGACACTGAAATATGAACTGTCAAATGTTAACTGTTAACTAGCATCTCTCAACTGTCAACTATTAAATGTCAATGAAAATAAATGAAAATAACACTCAGTTTATTCCTCACATCACTTGTTTATTAAGCGTTAACTGTACATTTTGTTCAATAATTTTATCAATAACAAACTAATTAAATGTCAACTTTTAACTGTTACCGATCAACTTATTGCATTTAACTATCTAGTATCTAGTGTCAATTTTTAACTTAAACTTGAACTGTTAATTATTTTCAACTGTCAAATGCCAACTAACAATTATTAAATGTGAAATCTTAACCGTCAAATATCAATCGACAACTTTTAACTGTCAATCTCTAAGAGACAACTGATAAATGTCAACTATTAACTAATAAATATAAACTGTGAAATCTCAACTGTTAATTGGCAAATGTCAACTGTTAACTGTTAGTTACTTATTAACTTCTTATTTTCAACTATCAAGTATCAATTGTCAATTCTAAACTTGTAACTATCAGTTATTTTCAGATGTCAAATTTCGACTGTCGCCTATTAAATGTGAAGTATCAACTGTCAAATGTTACATGACAACTGCTTACTGTTGCCAAAAGTCAACTTTCAACTGTCAATTTCTAAAAGACAACTATTAAATGTCGAAATGTTAAATATCAACTATCAACTGTTACCTATCAACGTCTTACTTCAAACTATGATTTATTAACTGTCAATTTAAAATTTTATTTATCAATTATTTTGAACTGTCAAATGTCAACTGTCAAATACCAACTGTCAACTATTAAATGTGAGGTATCAACTGTCAAATGTGAATAAAAACTGCTTAATGTTAACTGTCAAATGTCAACTATTAACTGTTAAATATCAACTGACAAATTTCAACTGTTAACTGCCAACTGACAAAGGTCAATTAATTATCAACTGTTAAATGTCAAATATCAACTATTAAATTATAATTATTAACTGCTACCTACCTATCAACCTTTTACTTCCAACTATCAAGTATCAACTGTCAAATTTACCTATCAATTGTTTTTAACTGTCAACTGTCAAATGTCATGTATCAACTATTAAATGTGAAGCATCAACTGTCAAATGTCTTTTGACAATTGTTTACTGTTAACCGGTAACTGCCAAATGTCAACTTTTAACTATCAATCTTTAATAGATAACTATTAAATATTAACTATTAATTGTTAAATATCAACTATTAACTGGCAACTTTCGAAAATTAATAATTAACTATCAACTATTAACTGTCAACTGTAAATTGTAACTTATTAACTTCCAACATCCAACTGTCAACTTTAAACTTTTAACTATCAGTTATATTTAAATGTCAACTGTCAACTATTAAATGGGAAGTATCAACTGTCAACTTTGAAGTGTCAATTGTTTAATATCATCTGATAACTGTTTACTGTTGTCAACTATTAAATGTGAAGTGTGAAGTGAATTGTCAAATGTCATCTGACAACTGTTTACTATTAACCGTTGACTGCCAAATGTCAACTTATTAACTGTTAACTTTTAAATATCAACTGTCAAATTTCAACTATTAACTGGTAACTATTACCTATTAATAATTAACTACCAACTGCCAAATTTCAAATAACCATCAACATTTAATGTCAACTGTCAAATTTCAACTGGTTACTGTCAACTATTAACAATTAACTATTAACTGTCAAATGTCAAATATTAGCTATCTACTGTCAACTTTTAAATGTCAACTGTTAACTGTTATATATCAACTTTTTACTTCCAACTATTAAATATCATCTGTTCAATTTTACACTTTTAACTATCAATTATTTTTAACCGTCAAGTGTCAACTGTGAAATAACAACTTTCAACTATTAAATGTGAAGTGTCAACTATCATCTGATATTCGACATCTGACAACTGTTTACTGTTAACCCTTTCTTGTCATATGTCAACTTCCAACTGTCAATCTTTAAAAGACAACTAATACTAATAACTAATAATTAAATCAAATTTCAACTGGTAAATGTCAACTATTAATAATTAACTATTAACTGTCAACTGTTAATAAATAATTATTAACTATCAAATGTCAAATATCAACTATCAGCTGTCAACTATTAAAAGTCAATTTTTAACTGTTACCTATTAACTATCAAGTATAAACTGTCAACTTTAAAATTTTAATTATCAGTTATATTTAACCGTCAAATTTCAACTGTGAACTAATAAATGTGAAGTGTCGACTGTCAAATATCATCTGACATTGGTTTACTATTAACCGTTAACTGCCAAATGTTAACTTTCAACTGTCAATCTCTGAGTGTCAGCTGATAAATATTTGCTATTAACTGTTAACTGCCAAATGTCAACTTTCTATTATAAATCTTTTGAAGACAACTATTAAATATTAACCATTATCAGTCAAATATCTACTTTTAAATGTCAAGTGTTAACTGTCAAGTGTCAACCGACAATCGTTAATTGTTAACTATTAACTGCCAAATGTCAACTATCAATTGTTAATCTTTAGAAAACAGCTATTAAATATCAACTATTTATAGTTAAATATCAAGTGTTAACTGCCAACAGTCAACTGTTCACTATTAACTGTCAACTGTCAAGTGTCAACTGGAAAATGTTCGTTTTTAACTTTTAACTGCCAAATTTCATCTTTTATGACAACTATCAAAAGTCAATTTTTAACAGTTTAATATCAACTGTCAAATATCAACTGTTAACTATTAAATGTCAACTGTTAACTGTGTATCAACTTATTGCTTTCTACTATCAAGTATCAAGTGTCAATTTTGAACTTTGACTATCAATTATTTTCAACTGTCAAATGCCCAATACCAATTATTAAATGTGAAGTGTTAAACGTCAAATGTCATTCGACAAATTTTAACCGTCCGTCGCTAAAAGACAACTATTAAATGTCAGCGATTAACTGTTGAATGTCAACTATCAACTGTTTTAATTAGCAACTGCCAACTATTAACAATTAACTATTAACTGCTAAATATCAAATAAGTAGTATCAATTTTAAACTTTAAATTATCAATTATTTTTAACTATCAAATGACAACTGTCTACTATTAAATGTGAAATGGTAACTGTCAAATGTTATCTGATAACTGTCTACTCTTAACCGTTGACTGCCAAATGTCAACTTTCAACAGTTAAATATCGGCCATTAACTTTTAAATGTCAACTGTCAAATTTCAACTGGTAACTGTCGACTATTAACAATTAATTATCAACTGCCAAATATGAAATATCAACTATCAACTGTCAATTATTAACAATTAACTATCAACTGCTAAATATGAAATATCAACTGTGAATTCTAAACTTTTAACTATCTGTTGTTTTCATCTGTCAAATGTTAACTTTTAAATATCATCTGTCTACTGTTTACTGTTAACTGACAAATGTCAACTAACAACTGTCAATCTCTAAAAGACAACTATTAAAATTTCAAACTGTTCACTGGCAACTGTTAACTGTTAAAAATTAATTATCAACTGTCAAATCAACTGTAAAAATCAACTGTCAACTGTTAACTAGTAAATGTCAACTGTTGACTGGCAACTGTCAACTGCTAACAATTAATTATCAACTGCCAAATGTCAAATATCAACTGCCAACTGTTAATTAATAAATATCAACTGTTAATTGTTACCTATCAACTTCTTACTTCTAACTATTAAGTATCAACTATTAATTTTAAACTTTTAACTATCAATTATTTTCAACTGTCAAATGTCAACTGTCGACAATTAAATATCAAATGATAACTGTAAAATATCAACTGACGATTATTAATTGTCAACTGTTAACTGCCAAATGACAACTTTTAAATATCGACTATTAACTGTTAAATGTTAAGTGTCAATTTTTAACTATCAACTGTCAATTGTCAACTGTTCATAATTAATTATCTACTGCCAAATGTCATGCCAAATGACAACTGTTACCTATCAACTTATTACTGTCAACTATTAAGTATCAATTGTCAACTGTTCATAATTAATTATCTACTGCCAAATGTCATGCCAAATGTCAAATTTTAAATGACAAATGTTACCTATCAACTTATTACTGTCAACTATTAAGTATCAAATCAATTTAAAATTTTTTACCATCAACTTTTCTCAACTGTCAAATGTTAACTGCCAAATGTCAACTTTTAACTGTCGATCTCTATAAAACAACTATTAAGTGTCAACTATCAACTGCCAAATGTCAACTCTTACTGGTAATTCTCAACTATCAATTGCCAAATGTCAACTCTTAACTGGCAACTGTCAACTATTAACTATCAACTGCCAAATGTCAAATATCAACTATCAACTGTCAACTATTAAAAGTCAACTGTCACCTATCAACTTATTACTTACAACTATCAAATATTAGCTGTCAATTTTAAACTTTTAACGACCATTTATTTTCAATTGTCAAATGTCAACTGTGAACTATTAAATGTGAAGTGTCAACTGTCAATTATCATATGGCAACTGTTTCCTATTAACCGTTAACTGCCAAACGTCAACTTTCAACTGTTAATATCTAAATGACAACTATTCAATGTCGACTATTAACTGTTAAATGTCAACTTTTAAATTTCAAATTTCAACAATTAACTATCAACTGCCAAATATCAAATATAAACTATCAACTGTCAACTGTTAACAATTTCTTACTTCCAACTCTCAACTATCAACTGCCAATTTTAAACTTTTAACTATCCATTATTATTTAATTATCAAATGTGAATTGTCAAATATCAACTGTCAACTATTAAATGTGATGTGTTAACTCTCAAATGTCAACCGACAACTGGTTATTGTTAACTGATAACTGCTAAATGTCAACTTTTAACTGCTAATCCATATAAGACAACTATTAAATGTCAACTATTCACTGTTGCGTATCTACTGTCAAATGTCAACTATGAACAATTAACTGTCAAATGCCAAATATCAATTATCAACTGCTATCTATTAAATATCAACAGTTACCTATCAATTTCTTTCCAGTTATCAAGGATTTCACCTGTCAACTGTCGCATGATAACTGTCAACTATTAAATGTGAAATGTCAACTGTCAAATGTTAACACACAACTGTTAATTGTTAACAGGTAACTGATAAATGTCAACTTTTAACTGCTAATCCCTATAAGACAACTATTAAATGTCACTGTTCACTGTTAAGTATTAACTGGCAACTGTCAACGATTAACAATTAACTATCATCTGAAAACTGTTTACTGTTAACCCTCAAGTGCCAAATGTCAACTTTCAATTGTCAATCTCTAAAAAACAATTATTAATAGTCAACTCTCAAATTTTAACTGTTAACTGGCAACTGTCTACTATTAATAATTAAATGACAAATGTCAAAAATCAACTGCCAACTAATAAATGTCAATTGCAGAAATGAAAAAAAGCAACAAATAGCATATTATTAACTAAAAGATAATATTTCAGATATTTTGAAATTAAGTACTTTTCTAAATTACATGTATAATTTTAATAATGGTCTAGAGAAAAATATCTTAGAAATTTTCCCAACATTGAATAACTTTAGATCTGGTAGTTGTTGAAGTTGAAAAACTACAGTATTTTCAAAAAAAAATAAGATTTTGATTTCATTGTTGTTTGCAGTATTGAATAAACTTTTATTCAAATGAATTTACTCAACTTGTTTCTCATTAATCACTTCGTGAAACATCTACTCAATTAAATAAAGAGAATGGTTACGACCGTTACTACGTGGTAATCTATACTTACATTGGATTGAAAAATTCACTGTTTTATTGAATAGATCACTGAATTAAAAAATTCACTGTTTTAACCACAAATAAAAATTATTTGTGTTTAAAACAGTGAATTTTTCAATTCCATGTATCTATGCATTGCAAGAATAGTTTGTTTACTAAGTATTGGTTCTGTGGTGATTTTAAAAAGTCTGTATTTTTTTAGTGTCGAAAAATACATATGTTTAAAAAATTTATGTATGGCCATAAAATACCGGAAAATATTTAATATTATCAAGTATCAGCTATAAAAGTGTTGAATGTGCAACGAGGAATCCGGTCGAGCAGGCTGTTAAATCTTCCGGGGGACAGTATTGCACCGTAAAATAATTGACATAATAAATATGGGGGACGCTGTCGGAATGGCCCCATTCAAACGTAAAGGGGGTCGCATTAAATTTACGGCGCGCACCGTTCCATCCGCCCCCATGAATAAAATATTAACGGATCGTTCCGGCGGCAATAATCGCGCTCACCTAATTGCCCCCCGAGCGCATTTTTCCTTGCGCTCGACGTGACAACAATACAGGTATGAATACTGTATGAACGACCTGGACATGAAAATTCTTTTTTTTTTGTTTATCTTCGCGAAGGATAATGGAATAATGGAACTGTCCACATCGGGCGGCGGTAATAAATGGGGGCGCGCGCGAATCTTTCAATTACGAGGCGTGAAAACGTCTCCTTCGTGTGGGGGGTGCAAACCGAGACCGCACCTTGCCGATTCAGTGATTCCATTCTGCAGGCATCCGTATTTCGGAAATGCAATGCGCGGCGTTGCTTAATTAACGGCGACGGCCACAAAAGCCCTTCAACGGTTCAACACGCAAATCGGATCTGCATTTAGGGACGTCCCTGTCGCAGTTATGGTAGATAGAGAGGGATGTGGTGTGAAATTACCACAGAAATGTAGATATTGATAGTATTCAATTGATAATTGATATAGTTAGTTTTATTTAGTGTTTATTATGAATTACACAAACTTTTATTGTTGAAACGTTGTATTATTATTACGTTATAATTATGTAGATTTCGTACGTGTTTATTTTATGCAATGGAATTAGCATTATATTAATATCATAAGAGTCAACATTGTTAAAATAAATTGGACAATTGAATCCTTGCATGCTGGGTGATCAGTTTTTACAGCGTGTAGTTTCGAACGAACAGATAACCGTCTAATGGCCGTAATGAGACGGCATTATCGGAAAATTACTTAAAATTAACACACAGATCCACCCTCGCCCTCGATGATCGTAGCGTGACAGCGCCGATAAATAATTTCGAAAATGTTCAATTAAAACCTGTGCAGAGGCAGCGGGAATTATTTAGCGTTGATTAAAAGTTACCGCCGCAAAAGTTTCGACTAATTGGTGAAAATTTATTGCGCCACGGACGCACACATTCGCACGCAATTTCCGCCCGTCCACCCCTTTCCCTCACACCCCATCCACCTCGCCCCGCGCCGAGGGCGAGGCGACGCGCAATTATTTCGTTCCGATCTCTTTTTAATTGCGTACTTATGTTTCAAACACGGAGAATTATAATTAAATGCGGAAAGAAATAAATTAAATACAAAAAAAATATATTAGAAGAATTTAAAGATTTATTAGTTGTATCAATATAATAATAATAATAATAATAAATGGAAATAATATATAGTGCTTTTAAACTTAATAACACAGTGGAAGCTCAAAATATTTGATAAATAATCACCTATAATCGATATGAAGTTGAAGTAATTGAATAGATAATTATAGTTTTTGAAAAATGAATTTATGGTTGATGATTATTAAGGCTAATAATTTCCAAACTCTTATTCCCACATTTTGTACCACAACGAATGGATAATACGGAGTTCTCGTGTTTTGATCATCACCGCCTGGAGCTCAACCATCTATCGACCCGAAAAGTCCGCTTCTTGATTCCTAGGGGGGCCTTACAAGCCACGACTATATTATCCATTAAAATGATAATGAAGCTCCTCTGATAATAGGAGCCATCTCACGAGGACAGATGGGACCGGATTTAAAATCTGTAGAATATCTAATAATCGAATTGAAAATAAACAGAAAACTTAACTGAGGAAGGTTTAAATAAATTACACTTGATTTTTTTCATATTCAACAAACCAAGTGTAATTTAATTTAAACCTTCATCAGATATAGTTAAAAATGTTTCACCAAGTTATACGTGAAACCTTAAATATAATAATGAAGTTAAAAATATACTTACAGAAATTTTCTTTTCTTTTGAATCAAGTCTATATATAGATAATTATTGCACCTAATTAAATTACATTATTACAGTTAAATAGACTGGAATCTTCAACTAAATCTGAAATCCATTTGATTCTAAATAATTAGCTAATGTAAATATCTCATCATCATTTTTAATTAAAAAATAATGCACCCAAAACACAATCGTGAACAGGTGCAAGAATCTTAATGTAATTACACCCCCCGCGTCGCGTGACCTGTGATAATAATCTGAGGTATGCCTGTTTCAGACAGAAAAACATGAATCTCGGATAATTTGACTTTGATTAAAGTCGGTAATTATTTTAGATGTAAGTACGGCCGTAAAAGGGTTGGTTTTTTTTATTACCGCGGGGATGACGTGTCCGCCGTACGGAAATTAGATCCCCTTTCCAACGTCATACACACAGATAAAGAGAGATATTTAGGTCAGACTTGTTTCTTTGCATTAACGTTATTACATGTTTTTTATGGTACTTTTATCTAGATAATTTTTTTCTCGTTGTTAAAACGAAATTACTCGGATGAGTTAGTTTATTGTGTTATTGGATTGATGAATAAAATATAAATCTTCAGTTGTAAATTTAATTACCTTTTCAAACAAAAGTTAAAGGAAATTGGAAACTGAACAAATTTTATTTAAACATATTTTTTATAAAATTCTTAAACATTTAAAAATTAAAAATTTTGACGTTTTTAGCCAATTACTAATAAACTATACGGGTCACGTGAAACTTATATTGTAAATAATTGTAGAGAATTTAAAAGTGAACAAATTATTAAGAATAGTCTTTTTGCATAAACCTAATAGTTTTCGAGAAAAATGTAAGGAAAATACTATCACTTCAAAATTGTACCTTTTGAATTTCTTTTTTATTTAAAAAGTTGATATAGAATTTTAAGTATTTTTTACAAATTTATAGAATAAGAAATTTTATTGAAGGTTTTACAACTTTAATAAAATATTTCTTTTAGATTTCTAATTATAATAATTTACCTCAAGGATTATAAAATTCTCTTTATTATTTTTTCATCAACATATTCTCTTCTGGTTTTTAAATATATCTTTCATTCATTTTTCAGCAATTGGTATTTTTAATGTTTAGAGTTACTAGGTTTGCTAATTTTCAAGTAATTTTTATCCTTGATTTAAATTGCAGACATTATCTTTGAAGGTTCTAAAATATTCTAGTGGTAATTTTCTTCAGTATTTTCTGTCTTATAATTATCTCTATTTAATTTCAAGAATTTTAATTGAGGCTTCAATATTTTTTTAAATGTCATCTTATCGGAATTTTCAAAAATTTTCTTTTGCGAAGTATTTTTCCAAGATTTTTAAAATTTACTAATGATAGTGTTCTCTCTCTTTTCCAGCAATTTCTCTTCTATATTTCAAGAAAAAAATATGATGATTATAGAACTTTAAGCAATTTTTCTTACAGTTTTCTAAACTGTTTTTTTATTCTAATTGCAAGAACTTTCTTTGATTTTTTTATGAAAGTTTTCTCCCAGATTTCTAAAAGTTTCTGAAATATTTCTTCGTATTCCATCTTATCAAAAGTTTCAGAAACTTCTCTTATACGTGTTGCAATAATTTTCCTCAAGGGTTCTAAAATTATTTTTCCAAAATTTTCTTTCCTTTTATTTTTTTTTATTTTAGAGTTTTTCACCAAATTTGAAGGTTTTCAAATCGTTTATAAATTTTTACTTAACACTAAAATTGCAAAACTTAACCAGCGAGTTATTTTCAGCGTTTTTTCCCTATGTTTTTCTCTTTCTAGAGTTTTTATGAAATTGTTATTTTATCGAAATTTTTCAGAAGTATTTCTGACGAAACCTTCCTCCACAGATTCTAAAAACGTTTATAGAATTTTGATCGATTTTCCTTACAAATTTAAAATATTTTTTCTTTTTTATTGCAAGAATTTTCATTGAAGGTTTCACAATTTTTATAAAAGTTATCTCCCAGATTTCTAAAATTTTACAACAATGTTCCTTCTTCCTTTCTGTTTTTTTTTTCAGCATATTTAGTTCTATGTTTTTCTCTATCTAAATGCAACATTTTTCAATAAAGGTTGTAGTGTTTTTAATAAAAAAAATATTATCGGAAGTTCTTTTGCGAAATTCCATGGATTCGAAAAATTCCTTATGGTGGTTTAGTCTTTCTCTTCCAGCAATTTCTTCTCTATATTTTACTAAAAATAAAACTTACATGATTATAATTTAGCAATTTTTCTTACAGATTTCTAGAACCTCCTTTCTTTAATTTCTGAAATTGTCTTTAAAGGTTTTACAATTTTTATGAAATATTTCTCCAAGATTTCTGTAATTTATCTACAATGCTTCTCTTTCTTTTATCTTATCAAAATATTCCAGGAATTTAATTTCCTAGTTATAACAATTTTTTTAAAGGTTTTAAAACATTCTAGTGCTAGTGTATTCGCCGCTATTTAGCATTTTCTTTTCTAGTTTTATCATTTTCTTCCATTCTAGAATTTTTCAGCAAATTCTATTAAACATTTCAGATTTGTAGGATTTCAAATTTTTAAGCAATGTTTAGCCAAAGATTTAAATTGGAAAAAATCCAGCAATTTCTTTTCTAAATTATACAAAAAATTAGATGATTATATTAGCACAGATTTCTAGATTTTTTTTTTTTGATTTCTAAAGTATTTCAATGCTTCTTATCGTAATTTAGAATAAATTTCTCTTTCCAGTTGAAATACCTTTTTCCAAGGATTCTAAAATTTTTCGGTGGTAATTTTCTCGCTATTTTTCCAGCATTTTCGTTTCAAGTTTCTAAATGTTCTTCATTTCTAGAATTTTTCAAATTTTGAAGTCATTTTTATCAATAATGCAATAATTTTCGGCAATGATTCTAAAATTTCTCATAATTTTCTTGCTGTTTTCTAGCCTTTCATACCTTTCTAGAATTTTTATCAATTTCTATTGCAGATTTTCTAGAATTTCTATACTTAGTCGATATTTTAGTAATTATAGATTGAAATGGCAAAAAATATCTCCGTAAGTACAGACATTTTCCATTGGTAGTTTTCTTGTTGTTTTCTTGTCTCTATTCCACCCTCCAATTAGTAAAACATCAAAAATTATTTGAATAAATTTTTATAAATAAATCTCTAAAAATTGTAATTATTTTTTGTTTATTTATATTTTACAACTTTTAATTAAAACCCTGATTTATTATTTACTGATTGGAGGATGGGACAGAGGCCACCCACCCACCCTACATATACATGATAACTTTAATTGCTAATCGCTGATGATTTTGCTGCTAAAAACAGTCAAACCGTTTATGTAATAAAAACTAAATAAAACAAAATTTAAGTTTAAATGTAAATGAATTTCTATACTTAATACTATCTAATTTAGATTTAGTCTGTCCACCCATCGTGCATCAAATTTTTACTAATTCACTCAATCAAAAATTTTACCTTTATAATTCCTTTTTTATTCAAAGAATTTTGTAATTAATTTCATTGGATACAGCGAGACGAAAAGGAGTTAAAGTTTATATGTATATGTAGGGTGGGTGGGTGGCCTCTATCCCACCCTCCAATCAGTAAAACATCATCAAAAATAATAGGGAAAGTATTATGATGGCCACATCACCATTTCTTTTCCAATATTTTTTTAAATATGAAAATTTTTACTAAACATTTCAAACAGAAGTTACAGGGAACGAGAAACTAAATAAGTTTTATTTGAACATTTTTTCAAAAACGTGCGAGTAAAAATTAAAAATGTTGACATCTTTTTCCTATTGCTAAACTACAGGAGTTCTATGAAATAATTGTGGAGAATTCGAAAGTGTACAAATTATTAGGAATAGCTCGTAAACCTTAATTTAATTCTTATAAAATTTTAGGTTTAGAAAATTCAACGTATAGAAAATTATTATTAGAAATTTCGATGTATAAAACATTATAAAGAAAATGTATACAACAATCTTTGTTTAGACAAATGTATAGAAAATTCTATGTTTAGAAAATTCGATGTACAGAAATTTCTTTGTTTAGAAAAATCGATGTACAGAAATATCCTTATTTAGAAAATTCGATGTATATAAATTTCTTTGTTTAGAAAATTCAATACTTACAAAATTTTATGTTTAGAAAATACGATGTAGAGAAAATTATCTGTTTAGAAAATTTTATGTATAGAAAAGTCTTTGTTTAGAAAAATTAATACTCAAAAAAAATATGTTTAGAACATTCGATGTATAGGAAATTCCTTGTTTAGAAAATTCGATGTACAGAAAATTCTTTATTTAGAAAATTCGATATATAATTTTTGTTTTGTCTCGAAAATTCAAATTTTTGTTTAGAAAATATGATGTAGGTAAAATTCTGTGAAAATTTTTTGTGTAGAAAATTCGATGTATAGAAAAGCCTTTGTTTAGAAAATTCAGTACTCAAAAAAAATGTTTAGAAAATTCGATGTATAGGAAATTCTTTAATTAGAAAATTCAATACTTAGAAAATTCGATGTGTAAAAAATTCTTCGTTTAGAAAATTCGATTTAATGTTTCCTATATATAGAAAACATTTTGTTTAGAAAACTCGATGAATAAAAAATTGTGTATAGAAAATTCTTTGTTTGGATAATAATTGAAAATTCTTTGTTTAGAAAATTCATTACTCAAAAAAATTATGTTTAGAAAAGTCGATGTATAGAAAATTATTTGTTTAGAAAATTCAATACTCAAAAAAAGTGGAAGTTCAGAAAATTTGATGTTTAGAACTTTTGTTGTTAAAAAATTCGATGTATAGAAAATCCTTTGTTTAGAAAATTCAATACCCAAAAAATATATGTTTAGAAAATTCGATGTATAAAAAATTCTTTGTTAATAGTTTATTACCCAGCAGAGTACATCCAATAATAGGGTAATATAAAAAGTACATATAATAATGAATCACTTAAAATACTCAAATATATTTATGTTTAGAAAATTAGATGTACAGATAATTATTTTTTAGGCATTTCGATGTTTAGAAAATTATTTGTTTAGAATATTCAATGGTTAAAGAAGTGTATGTTTAGAAAATTTGATGTACAGAAAATTATTTGTATATAAAATTCTTTGATTAGAAAATTCAATGGACAGAAAAAATTTTGTTTAAAAAATTCAACAATTATAAAGAAAATTGTTTAGAAATTTCGATGTTTAGAAAATTCTCTATTTAGAAATTTTAATGTCCAAAAAATGTATATTTATAAATTTCGCTGTGCAGAAAATTCTTTGTTTGGAAAATTAAGTATTCAGAAAATTATATATTTTATAATTATTACTTATGACTAACCCATGAATGTAAATATTCTGCTTGGAAATAAACAAATTCTAACTCTGTAATTTTTTTGTTCAGAAAATGCATTATAAAAAAACCCTGCGTTTTAGAAAATTCGATGTATAGATAATTCTATTTACTTGAATATTCTAAAAAGAATCTTTTATACATCATTCATAAACATTTTCTGGTCTTATAAAAAAAACTTATAAAACCTTATATTTAGAAAATTCGATGTAGAGAAAATTCAATATTCATAAAACTTTGTGTTTAGAAAATTCGATGTATAGAAACTTCTTTGTTAAAAAAAAATAATACTAAAAATTTGAATGCTTTCAATGTATAGAAAATTCAATGTTTACAAAATTCAATACAAAGTTTATATTTATAAAGAAACGTAAAGAAAAGTCTCTGTCTAGAAAATTCAATACTAAAAAAAATGTATGTTTAGAAACTTTGGCATATAGAAAATTGAATGTATCAAAAATTCATAAACATCTATGTTTAGTAAATTCGATGTACGGACAAGTTTCTGTTAAAAAAAATTCAATACATTAAAGGAATTTTTCAGAAAATTCAATGGATAGAGAAAATTAAATACTTATAAATGTTTATGTGTATGAAATTTGATGTACAGAGAATTCTGTATTTAGACAATTAAATACTCAAAAAATTAGATGTATTCATTCGAAAATTTAACATTTAGTTTAGAAAATTCTCTATTTAGAAAATTAGTTAATTGATAAAAATATTTACCCATAAAAGAAACTAAATTGGATGTTTGATACATTTAATGTAATATATTAAAACACAGAAACTTCTAAATTCAATGTTTAGAAGATTCGATACATGGAAAATTTTATATTTAGGAAAAACAATATCTAGAAAATTAAATGTTTCGAAAATTCAGGCTAACACATTGATGAAAAGGTATTTTCATCCAGAAACCGATAAATTAAACTTTTAGGTGATTTAATAAGTTAATAAAATTCTATGTATCGAAAATTTAATGTTTACAAAGCTCGAAAACTGATTTAATACTAAAAAAATAGTATAAATGACCGGACTAACCCTCATTTTAAATTACAAAAAAAAAACGAAAGATCCTATAGAGATGAAACTTTAGACTTGAGGTTTCATCGTTCAAAACTGGAATTGACAAGTTTTTAGTAAACATTCATAAACCGGAAGTGGATGTTTACTCAAGGTCTTTTTTTCCGTTTTTTTTTTAATATGAAAAATTTTACAAAACTTATCAAACAAAAGTTAAAGGGAATGAGGAACTGAACAAGTTTTATTAAAATATATTTTTCGTAGAATTCGCGAAATCCTTATAGTTTTCGAGTAAAATATAGGGAAAGTACTATGATGACCACATCACCATTTCTTTTGTTTTGTTTTTGTCACACAGGTAAAATTTTCAATACAACACACTTAACATTTTTATCGTAGCAGATTATCCTAACGTTACGTTTAATCCACGAACGCACTTTTATGACATCCGTCTCAGATACGGGTCCACGTATTAAGATAACAACCACCCTCCGAGCCCTAAAGTACACGATAAACAAACGAGCCCTAGCTTAATGAAAACATGTGAAAACAAGTGAACGTTTCGCGTATCGGTCGCGTTGGATTTTAATTAAAATGTTTATATTTATCATATCGATCGGTCGAATTTAGAAATTGGCCGCAATTATCGTTTTAATAATCGGGACTGGGGGGTCGTAATAATATTTTTGCGGTGCGGTTAATCCGATTTTTGTTGTTTACGCGCGCCGCAATGCAGAGTTAATGAATTAATTTGTTAGCGGCAATTGATATGAATGGTTTTCGTTTTGTTGATGATAGTTTCGGTATAATTAAAACTGTATAATGGGTACTTTGTATAGGTAAACATTAATTTAAACCAGTAATCGAAATGCATATATCGAGTGGATGTGTATCAATTTACATCAATTCCAACAACAATTTAAATTATTAAAAAGTATACATAAAATATTACTCTTAAAATAATTAAATTAATAGTCATCACGTAACATACTGCAAATACATCTATGCCATGAAAATAAAACGCCATCAATTACTTTGCATGTGAACTAGTATTTAACAAATAATTATGCCATTACGATGACAAATCTCGGACATTTATAAAATTAGACAAACCAATGATTAATCGCCGCTGCAAATCCGACCCGTGTCTGATTTATCATTTAATTACCCATTTGCATGACACCGATTTTTACACACCCGTAAATTACAACTTTATTAATTCATTTTATAACGGTAATGTACATCTTAATGTGTACACGTCTGGCGCTTTAAAACGTAATAAATTCGTGTAATTTTTTGATAAGTTCGCAAATGTATGGGCACGGACTGATTAGAAGAGATTTATTGGACGAGTCGAGCTGAGACGCGAGGATATCTCGGTCCAAGTAAGCAGCGCCAAATCGTATGTAATTTACTTCCAGAAACTTGGATCCGTGAAATTTCTTTATTTATGGAAAACAGTCTGGATTCAGGTAGTGATATATGGAGTTTGCAGAGCATAAATATTTTTCATTGTCGCAAGCTGCGGATAAAGAAGCTTGTGTTAATTATCATCTAACTGCTTGTATATTTATCACTAAAAGTAAATATTATATTTTTCATAATAAGAATTAAATCTCTAGATAATAAAATCTTCTACACAATAAATTCTGGCAAATTCATATGAATCTAAGATATGATATTATGATAAGTATAAGTGAAAATTGTAAAACCAGAAAAATTAATGAAAAATTTAAAAATTCCGAAGAAAATTCTCGCTATTTACGAAATAAATTGCTAACAAATTCTTCTAAAATAGGTGTTAGAAAATTCTCAACAGATAAAGAAGAAAATTAAATGCCAAATGTCAAGTATTAAATGCCAAATTAAAAATTCCAAATGTCGGATATCAGGTGTCAAAAGTCAGATATCAAATTTCAAATGTAAAATATTTAATGTCAAATTCTAAATGTCAAATATCAGATGTCAAGTGTCAATTTTCAAATTTCAGATGCCAAATGTCAAATATTAGATATCACATTTCCAATGTTCATTTTTAAATTTACAATTTTAAATGTCAAATGATAAATTTCAAATGGGAAATGTCAAATATTAAATGCCAAATCTTAAATGTCAAATTCCAAATATCAAATGTCAGATGTTAGGTGTCAGATGTCAGATTTCAAATTTCAAACTTAAAATTTCATATGCTAATTTCCAAATATTAAATGCCAAGCAAACAATTCGTTAAATAATAAAGTGCAAACATTTTCCAAAAAATAACATATCAAATGACAAATATTAAATTTGAAATGTCTAATGCCAATTGCCAAATATTATGTGTCAAATGTCATATATCAAACGCCAAATTCCAAATATCAGATATCAGGTCTCAAATGCCTAATTTCAAAATTCAAACTTCAAATTTCATATGCAAAATGACTAATGTCAAATATTAAAGGCCAAATGCCAATATCAAATAATAAAAGTCAAACAGAGAGTTCGGTAAAAAAAATAGAGTTAAACATTTTCCAAAAATGAACTGTAATTATAAATTAATATATATATATATAATTCAAATTTTGTATAAAAACTGTTGAAATCTTACTAAAAATTTCAATTTTTCTAAGAACATACAGTTGAAATTAAATGTCAAATGTCAATTTTCAAATGCTAAATATCAAATTAAAAATATTAAGTGTCAAATTCCAAATTTCAAATTTCAAATGCCAAATGTAAAATATTGAATGCCAAATTCCAAACGACAAATGTCAGACATCAGGTGTCAGATGTCAGAAGACAAATTTAAAATATCAAATGCCATATGTGAAATATTACTTACCAAAATCCCAATGTCAAATGCCATATATCAGGCGTCAAATGTCAGATGTCGAATATTGAAGTACCAATTGCAATTTTCAAATTTAAAATTTAAATGCCAAATGTTCAATTCTAAATGTCAATTTTCAAATTTACAATTTACTGTGTCAAATATCAAATCTCAAACGCCAAATGTCAAATATTAAATGCCAAATATAAAACAATTCCGTTATTACAGTTAAAACAACTGAAATTAAATATATATATATATATATATATATATATATATATATATATATATATATATATATATATATATATATATATAATTCAAATTTTTCTTTGTACAGTTGAAAGCTTACTAAAAAGTGTCAATTTCTCCAAGAACAAACCGTTGAAATTAAATGTCAAATGTCAAGTTTCAATTAAAATAATTAAATATTAAAAATATCAAATCCCAAAATGTCAAATATTGAATGTCAAATTCGATTGAAATTTCTCTACAAATTTAAATAGAATTTTAGAAAATTGATAGATGAGAGAAGACAGATTACAGGTTGACACGGATGACACATAGTCGATGAAAGTTGACAGGTGCCATATGACAGGTTAGAGTTACAGTTGCTAGATGACAGTTAACAGTTGACAAACGATTGGTGACAGAAGACTCATGATAGATAACAGATGACGGTTGTTTGATAATTAATGAAATATGACAAGTGATAGTTGATAGATCAAGACATCAGGTTATAAACGACAGATGATAGATGACGTAAATAAGACACAAGGATAATCACCCACTTTTGTTCTTTTTAATTCAAAATGATAAATTACCGATTATAATTGCACATACTAAATAATAAATGACTAATGGCATATTGCATATTAACTGATGCTATATGATAAATTATAGATGGCAAAAGATAGATTAATTCTAAGTAAATAAAACTAAAATTTAAAACACGACGATTACTTTACACGTACTATATGACAGGTGGTAGATGACTGATAATAGATAACACATAACTTATAACATGTAATATATAATTAACTCATATGACAGGTGGAAGATTAATGACATATGACAAGTGACAGTGAAGAATGGAAAAAAAACATTAAGTTTTAATTGAAACGATGGCAGATGAAGCAATGCAAGCTTTATCCTAACAAATAACAATGCAAAACAACAGAGTACAACTGTGTTACAAAGAAAATCCAGTGACTCTGATGAAATAGAAAACAAAAAACAAATTCCATTATTACCTTCCAAAGGTTCTATAATAAAATACTAATAAATAAAATCGTAAAAATGCAACTATGTTTGGTAATCACGTGCTTCTTGACAGATTACATATACAAGTGAAAGAAGACAGATGATAGATGACCGATTTCAGTTGACAGATGGCAAATGGCAGATGACATATGGCAGATGGCAGATGAGAGATATCAGTTGACAAATTACAGATGCCAGATGAAATATACAATATAATAGTTATTTGACATGTGACAAGTGACAGTTAAGAAATCAAAACCTTAAATTGTAATTGACTATGTTTGATGACAGATATCAGATGTCAAATGACAGTTAAAAGATTACATATTAAAGATGACAGATTATATATGACAAGTGAAAGATGACAGATGATGGAGCAAATGACAGATGGCAAATGGCAGATCACAGATGACAGTTGACTAATTGACAGATAACAAATGTTAGATAACATATAACATATAATAGTTATATGATCTAACATGTGAAAAAATTTAAGTTAATATAAGTGAAAGATGACAGATAACAGATGAAAGATTATAGATGACAGTTTACATATGACAAGTGAAAGATGACAGATGATGGATGGAAAATGGCAGATGTCAAATGACAAATGATAGATAGCAAATGACAGATGATATATAACATATAATAATTATTTGATCTGACAGTTAAAAAATTAAAGACATATGACAAGTAACAATAAGAAAATCAGAACCTTAAATTGTAATTGACTATGTTTGATAAAAATAATAGCTAAATTAATCAAGAGTCTCTTCACAGATTACAGATGATAACTGATGACAGATACCAGATAATAAATAACAGATTATATGACAAGTGAAACATGACAGATAACATTTGACAGATGATAGATGACAGATGACAGATGACAAACGACAGATGATTACATATTATAGATGACAGATTACATATGACAGATGACAAGTGGAAGATGACAGATAACGAATGGCAAATGACAGATGACAAGTGACAAATGACAGATGACATATCACATATAATAGTTATTTGATTTGACAGGTGACAATTTAAAGACATATGACCAGTGACAAGTGACAGTAAGGGAATCAGAACCTTAAATTGTAATTGAATATGTTTGATCAAAATAACACCTAAATTAATCACGAGTCTCTTTACAGATTACAGATGATAAATGACAGATTATATGACAAGTTAAAGATGACATATGACAGATGACAGATGTTAGATTACATATTATAGATGACAGATTACAGATGGCAAATGAAAGATGACATATGACAAGTGAAAGATGATAGATGGCAGATCACAGATGACAGATGACGGATGGCAAATGACAGATGACAGGTGACAGGTGACAGATGACAGGTGACAGATGACAGATGACAGTTGACAAATGACTGATAACAGATGGCAGATGACATATAAAATATAATAGTTATTTGATCTAACAAGTTGAAAAATAAAGGCAAAGGAAAGTGACTGTTGAGAAATTAAATTGTAATTAACTATGCTTGGTAAAAATAACACCCAAATAATTCATTTGTCTCTTTAAAGATTACAGGTGATAACCGATGATTATGATTATAAATGAAAAAAAAAAGATTACATGTGATAAGTCAAAGATGACAGATATCAGATAACAGATGAAAGATGACAAATGACATATGAAAGATTACATATGACAAGTGAAAGATGACAGATGACAATTGACAGATACCAGATGATAGATAACATATAATAGTTATTTGATGCAACAGGCGAAAAATAAAGACATATGACAAGTGACAGTTGAGATAAGTGAAAGATGACAGATAACAGATGACAAATGAGAAATGAAAGATTACATATTACATATGACAGATTATATATGACTAGTGAAAGATGACAGAAGACACATGACGGATGGTCAACGACATGACAGATGACATTTGACAAGTGACACTTAAGAAATCAAAACCTTAATTTGTAATTGAATTGAATCACGTGAATGACAGAGGAAATATTATATATGTCAAGTGAAAGATGACAGTTAACATATGACAGATGACAAATGACAGGTGAAAGATTACATATTACAGATGACAGATTACATATGACAAGTGAAAGATGACAGATGGCAGATAAGAAATGACAAATGACAGATGACAAATGACAGATAGAATATTATATATTCCAGATGACAAATGACGAATGAAAGATTACATATTACAGATGACAGATTACATATGATAAGTAAAAGATGACAGATGACAGATACGGGATGGCAAATGAAAGGTATCAGATGACAGATGACAAATGACAGATGAAAGATTATAGATGACAGATTACATATGAAAAGTGAAAGATGGTAGATGAAAAATAACAGATAACAGATGACAGATTATAAGTGACAGTTAATAAATCAAAAGCTAAAAATGCAATTGACTATGTTTGGTAAAAATAACACCCAAATTAATCACGTGCCTCTTTACAGATTTCAGATGATAACCGATGTCAGATACCAGATGAAAAATGACAGATGAAAGATTACATCTGACAATTGAAAGACGACAGATGGCAGATGACAGATGACATATGACATATGACATATAACATATGACATATGACATATGACATATGACAAATGACAGATGACAAATGACAGATAATAGGTGACAGATAACATATAAAAATTATTTGATCTAATAGATGAAAAATAAAGACATATGACAAGTGACAGTTAAGATAAGTGAAAGATGACAGATAACAGATGAAAGATTGCATATTACAGATGAAATGACTACAAATGAAAAGTGAAAAATGACAAATGACGGATGATAAATAACAGATTATAGATGACAGATGACAGATTACAGGTGACAAATGACATATATGTCCGATGCCAGATGACATATAAAAGTTATTTGATCTAACATATGAAAGAGTAAAGACAGTTAACAAGTGATAGTTAATAAATCAAAACCTTAAATTGTAATTGATTATGTTTGGTAAACTAACAACCCAAATGAATCACTTGAATGACAGATGAAAGATTACATATGATAAGTGAGTGATGACAGATAACAGATAACAAATAACAGATAACAGATGAGAAATTACATTATACAGATGATAGATTACATATGGCAAGTGAAAGATGACAAATGACTTATGTCAGATGACGGATGGCAAATGACAGAGGACAGATCACAGATGAAAAAGTAAAACCCAAATAAATCACGTGTCTCTTTACATATTAGAGATGATAACCGATGACAGATACCAGATACATATGACAAGTGAAAAGACGACAGATGGCAAATGACAAATGACAGATAACAGATAACAGATAAGATATATTAGTTATTTGATCTAACAAGTGAGAAATAAAGACATATGATAAGTGACCGTTAAGATAAGTGAAAGATGGCAGATAACAGATGACAAATGGCAAATGAAAGATTACATATTATATATGACAGATGACAAGTGAAAGATGACAGATGACAGATGATGAATAGCAAATGACATATGACAGATGATATATAACAAATGACAGATAACATATAATAGTTTTGATCTAACATGTGAAAGAATAAAGATATTTGACAAGTAACAGTTAAGAAATCAAAACATAAAATTGTAATTTATCATGTTTGGTAAACTAAAACCCAAATGAATCATGTGAATGACAGATGAAAGATTACATATAATAAGTGAAAGATGGCAGATAATAGATGACAGATGACAAATGGCAGATGAAAGATTACATATTACATATGACAGATGACAAGTATAATAGTTATAATAGTTAAATTGTAATTTATTATGTAAAAAAAATCCAAATGAATCACGTGTCTCTTTACAGATTACAGATGATATCCGATGGCAGATGATAAATGACAGATTATATGGCAAGTGAAACATGACAGATGATAGATGACAGATGACCGATTACATAAAACAAGTGAACAATGACAGATGACAGATTGCTGATGTCAGATGACGGATGGCAAATGACAGATGACAGATAATAGATGACAGATAACAGGTAACATATGCCAAATGACAAATGATAAATGATGAAAAGTTAAAAAAATCAAATCATGTTGTATAATTTTAGAATTAAAAAAAAATCGTCACTTATAATGATTTTTTTAGAAAATTGTCTGAAGCTGGAAGCTTTAAAAACAAATAGAAGACAATTATTAAACTTTCTTAAAATTTAAGAAAAGTAAATAACCTAAAATTTAGTTTAAAAAGCGTTCATGTTTTATCACAAATGATAGATGAGAGATTACACAAAACAAATGACTTATAGCAAGTGGTAGATGATGGATGAGACATGACATATGACAGTTAATAATTGAAAGTTGACAGTTGGCGGATGACAGATGACACATTATACATTTGCATATTTACAAGCATTTCAGTCAGATAGCAGATAGCAGATGAATAAAGTTGAATGACTGAAATAGTTATTGATTAATTTTATCTTCCAATTGCCTTTTAACTCACGATTACTTTTGTTTTTAAAAATCTTTCATCGATACAAGACAATTGAGCCTTGATAGCTTATAGTTGACAGTTGTTAATTAACAATCGATAGTTAACAGTTGATAGTTTACAGTAATGGTCAATTTGTGACCGAAATGTACATTTAGCTCAAATAAAAATTATTTGTAAAGAAAGTGTTAGTAATAATAGTTAGCTGTTAAAATTAACAATTAATATTTTGGATTTGATATTTAACAATTCACAGTCGACAATTAAGAGTTTTTAGTTAAAATTTAGTTGACAATTGTCAATTAAACAGACATTGACTGTTAAGAGTTAACAGTTTACAGTTAAAAGTTGACAGGTAACATATAGATACCAGATACCAGACGGTATGTTAAAATAATTTGAACTACTGATTCAAAGCTGTTTGTTTTTTGTAAATAAACTATTTTAAGTAGTCATAGAAGTGTTACAAGAGTCACAAAACCGGCTGTATAAAAGCAAAAAACAAGGCGTTTTCAGATAAGTATAATAAAAAACACATTCTAAGACAGTCACATAATAAATTTAAACAACATGAAATACTAAAACCCAATTGTGATTTAGAACAATTATAATTTTTTTAAATTTAATTTTCAAAAATGTTTACTGGTGTGAAAATTATTGTTTCGTCATCTATTGACGACACCCGTAGTTAAAGTGTTAAAGAGGATTTCGATAAAATGAAGCAAAGATTAAGAGGACATTCTAATAATCTTTAAGAAATGTGCATAGAAAATGCAACCTGTTTTGATTGCTAAACTATTTGACTAATAGTAGTTGATCAATGACAGATACCAGTTGATATCAAATGATAGATAGAAGATGAAGTTGATGGTAACATATCTAAAAAATAATGAATTTACAACAAAATTTTTGTCTATTGATATTTGGCATATAATAGTTAACAATTATCAGGTAAAAATTGAAAGTTTTCTGTTAAAATTGATAGTTAAAAGTTGACTGTTGAAATTTGACAGTAGACGATTAACAATTAGAATTTACGACTGATTGCTAACAGTTAAGTTAGTTTATACATAATAGCTAACAGATGATATATTAAAATTGTAAAAATTGTATTAGTAACTATTTTAGTGATTATAAATTTGATGAAGGATTTGTGTTAAAAATATATTTATAATGTGTTTATATTTTTATTTTATTTATTTATTTATTTATACTTCTGTGGACTCCTTTCTAAAAAAATTATATATACAACAAATCAATTTAAAAAAAAACGTATTTCACAATCACAAAGTGTTCTTCCACTCAAACCTTTCTTGTTTTACTTCTCTTGGTGAAACGTTATAAAATCCTTTACCCATTGTTTAGCTAATTTTAGCTTCTTTATGTTAATGTATTTTTTATTTTCTGACTATAAATTTTAGTCAAAGATTTTCACAGATTTTAAGAAAACAATTTTTTTCACGCTGGAATTGACGAGATAAAATTCATACTTGTTTTTTTTTGGGCCATATCATTAAAATACATTACCTATAACTGTGAGGTGGATGAAGTGACTTAGGTGTGGTGTGGAAGACACCTGACATTCATAGATGCCGGAATCCCTGTGCTGGGGGTACTTAATCTGTAAGGTCCAGTCCTCCGAGTGCGGCTGATGTATGGCCCTAAACCTCTGATCTGATGTGTAGGTGTACCGGCCGACGGTCAATAGATGGACGTCCCTATGCCTCACCCAGGACACCTGCAGAGATATCTGAAAGGTTTAACTAGTCACACAGAGAGCAAGCCCGCCACAATATTTTTTTTCCAATTACATAGAAGCGGTGAAAGCATGTGCAAGGGGATGGTGATAGAGATATACAACGTTCACACAGATTAATGATTTATAATCTTAAACCATACTCAAAAGATTAAATAATTATACAAATATTAAATCTTAAATTGTGGTATATATTGAAATAAAGTGGTAAAAATAGTAATTGTGAATTTTAATACGGATACTAAGAATGTATGTTAAACCAAAATTGTTGGATTCATCGTGGTCCATTGTTTGCTCGTAATGTAAATGTAGCCCTAACAATACCTTATAGATATAAATCCATAATGATTCAATACCTTTTCAGTACAGTCTCAGATCATTCAACACCTTCCTAATTGCATGCCGCGATACCATCCATCTATAAAGATTTATCGCCGCCCATTGTGGGGGGCCCCCGTCAAAACTTTCACGAAGTGCGAACAATCATTTTTATCTATCATACTGCTCTCCTAAACCCCAAGGATAATAAAAAATAAAAACGAGGAGAAAATATAATGGATAATCTTCGCAGAAGTTTTCGGGTGATTTGTGGTCGGGGACACAAAGCGGAAAATAAAATCAAACGTTGCCAGTTTTGAGGCCTGAAAGTAATGCTTTCCCCCCTCCCCGTCTTCTCTCTCTCTATTTTTTTTTGCTGCACACGTTCCGTCTAAATTTCCAGTGGCCTTTCAGTCCGGTGAGCAGGGAGATTAAAAACAAGAGGGCTGTATTTAACGTTTCAGTTAGCCGACACTGGCGAGAGTAAACTGTTTGAAAGAGGCAGGGGGGATTTTGTCTGTCCCGGGGAAAAAAAAAGCGTAGCGAGGGTCTACTTAAATTTTAACTGATAGACTTCTGAACGTTCTCCCTTTGACGGGGGCAAATGGGCTTCTAAATAAGCGGTTTATTAATGCGCCCGTTTAATAGTCCTTTTATCAAATTTAATGCGCATTTCACCTTTCGACTTATATACTACGTAAATATGTATATTTATTATCTTCATTACTTAATCTTAATTATTAAAAAAATGTAGATATAACAAAACTATTAATAAAAATGTGTATTCCTGTATTTGAATAGAAATTGGAATATAATTGAGGGTTTTGTAATATTACAATTTCAAATTAATTCGTGTTTAAGTTTGCCGCCGAGTGTATCAAATTCATTTTGATGTGTGTACACATGCAAATTGTACTTGCGGTCTGTTGGGTGTGTGTAATCAGATTTATTATATTTAAGTTATTTAATTAGAGGCTTCCTTCCTGCTACTAAAATTTATAATTACTGCCGCCTTTCCTACACTTAATTACGTTTTCGTTACAACAATTCGGCAACAAATTCAATCTAACTTTCGAAATTAGATAACGGATCTTATCGCCCTTTCGCAAACGCGCGCATCGGATCCAGTGTACCGCCGCCGACGCCGCCATCAATGGTGGCCCCCCTTGATTGTAAACAATCGGACGTTGCGGTGAAATGGCATTTTTATTTAAACGAAACATCGAATATAATTTAAAAGAGAACAAAAATTGAAAATATCTGATAAAGTATAAAATAAAATTTGATTAAAAATAATGCTCGAAAATTCTTAATATTGAAATGTCAAAATAGAAATTGTTGAACAGTTTTAGACAACTAAAAGGATTACTGAAAATGAATAAAACATAATTTACTGTATCTAAAAGATAACTGAAAATTTTGAAGAAAATTCTAAACATTTGATTTGTAAATAAATTGGAAACAAATTCCAAATCTTGGAATACAAAAACACATATTAAAGTAAATTGTGAAAATGTTAGATAACGTGTTGTTAAATTATATAAATTTGTAAGAGAAATATTAACTTAATATTTTAATATATACGTTGATTAATTTGAAATTAACAAAAAGTAAAAAATGTGTTTTTAATTTTATCAAATAATTATTCTATCGAAAACGTTTATTTTGCAATCGAAACGTACCCTAAATCCAATAACACTAAACGAACGTGTCCCGTATTAATTCCGCTCGGAATTTATCGTCACGACGGCGAGGGAATATTAAAATCCGCGACAAGCGACCGTTAATTGGCTATCTTTTCTCCATCCCATGTCCTTGCGAAATTAATTTTAAGTATTGAAGTGCAGCGGCGTAATTAATTAAGCATCGCACCCGCCTCCTACTTATTTTCTATGGCGGATTGTTCTTTTTAATTAGGCACTGTTCCACCGCAGATATAATTAATTAAAATTTTCACCACGATTTTTTTAAAACCAATATATGACATTTGCAAGCAGGAAGGTTTTTTTCAGATTATTAACAAATTACACTTTACATAAGAGCAGTTTAATATTGTTTAAGTTGCGGTGAGTTGATGGCCAGCAATTTTATGCAGCTGTTACGACCGTTTCGATTCGATTCCGGTCTTTACAGATGGACGGTTTCATGATTATCGTTTGTAGTTTTATGTGACTCGGTGAATAGGGGAATGTAAGAAAGAATAAAACATGCGTCCCGATGATCTTACCGTCCTGTTCGCTAAATTCTTGACCCTGCAATTTAAGTAAGCAGTCTTCCCTAAAAGGGCGGTGACGTTCTTGGACGCGCTCGTGTCGAAATGGGGCCCGCGGGCGCCGGCGCCTTCCGCCACGGAATTTCCCGCCGCCGCCCCCGTTGACTGCACCGCGCAGAGCACTGAAACAAAAATACAATTATAAACATGTTATAGCAATATTTATTCACTTTTATATACATAAAACTATTTACTCAATTATAGGGTGTTTCTTGTTAATGTTAGAGGCATTGGAGGGTGAAATAGAGGCCACCCACCCACCCTACATATTTATTTAGATCATAATACAAAGTGATTTTAGTTTGAAATAATCAAAAAAATGCACAGATTGGTAATATTTATGTTCTTCATAATACAAAACAGAGTTGTAATTGAAGAAAAATGTAGGGTGGGTGGGCGTCCACTATCCCAATGTTTAATAAATATTGTCATTGTCTCCATGCAACAATTTGCTTGGTTAAACTCTGTAAAAGTCTGAATATTTGAGCAATGCAAACATTTTTCTTCCAAATGATCTAAACCCAATTAGAGAAAAAATTAGAATGGCTGATGATTTTTAAATTTAAGTTCCTGATTCAGTTAGATCTTAGAGATTAAGGATTAAGTCGGTGCATAATTCGCTATGTTAAACTCTATGAAGTTCGAGTCCATGCGCACTGTATAAAACCCCATTCTAAATGGTCTGAAATACATTTAAAGAAAAAAAAGAAATTATCAATGAGTTTCTGTAACTGTAACAGGAACTTAAACTACAGCTTCGGTATCAAGATGATCATTAACTTCGTGTTCCTAAGTCAAATCAAATTTCGCAACTTTAAAGACTTTAAAAAATCTACTTTTAGATGCTCTAAAACCCAGCCAGAGACTAAACTGCATTATCCATATTAGTGATTAAAAGTATATCCTTTCATCAACAGTTTTATTATCAACTGTATGTACATTTCGAACCCTAATGGTTCATTTTCAATAGTATATTGACATAACAAAATTGTCTCTATTCCACCCTCCAATTTCCATAATATAAAACAAATTATAATAATTATAACTAGCCAATTTTAAAATTCGCTTCAAACTGTTGACTGAAAAACAATTGAAGTTCTAATTTTAGATTTTAACTTGATTTAAATAAATATGATTTTAGGAATATATTTGTGCAAGAATTGTCGTAATCTGATAATTATTTTGGAAGTTGTGGTAAAATTGAAAAACAATTGAAATCCGAATTTAATATTTTTAGTTGATTTCGAAAAATTTGATTGTATGAATCTATTGATGCAATAATTTCCTTAATCTGGTAATGATTTTGGAAGTTCTCGTAGAAAAACTGAAAAGCCATAAAAGTTCGAATTTTAGATTTTAACTTGATTTAAATATTATTTATTGTAGGAATTCATTGTTGCAAGATTTTTTAAAATTTAAACATTATTGTGAAAGTTACATTTGAAAATTTGAAAAAAGTTAAATCTCGATTTTTAGGATTTTGCTTAATTTTAATTATAGTAATCTATTGGTTCTAGATTTTTTATATGAGCATTTTCAATTGGTGTTTTATTCTTCTTAAAATTAAAATTTTGTAAAAAAGTTTTCAAATATTATACCTTAGCAAATTTTATTTATATTATTTTTAAAATTCTTTTACTGTTTTAAGCATTAGACTAATATATTTTTAGAAAGTATACAACTGTTGTTTGAAATATAATTACATATCTTTTTATATTTCAACTGTTTTTAACTCTAACTTTCTTCGTAAATGTCATTTGTCAGCTGATTTTCAATTGTTTTTTTTGTTTTTGGTAAAATTGAAACGGGTTTTTAGGAAAAGCATGATTTTAACATTGTCAATAAGCCATTTCTTCTTTAATATTATCTGTACAGTTTGAATCAATTTTTATTATTTGAAAATTTTTCCTTTGCAATTAAGCAAATTTTAACTTATCTTATGAAGTACGTTTAAAAATGTTTCTTAGGAATATTTCAGTTGTATTTTAACAAAATCTCATTCTGCAACTTTTCAACTGTTTGGAATAAAAATCAATTTTATACTGTATTTTTTTTTAGAAATTGCCATCTGTTTAAATTATTTTCAATTATTTTTTTATTCTTCAACAATTTTTAAGAAAATATTTATTTTGACCTTTTTTAAATTAAAATTTTTGCTTTGATTTTTAAGCCATTTTTTCCTATTTGAGATTTTTTTTACTGTTATAGTTTTATTAAGTTTATAACTGTTGTTTCTAACAAAATTCTACTGTTTTTTTTTTCAATTTTTTTTATTTAAACTGTGATTTTCTTAATAAGTGCCGTTTTACAGCTCAGATTTTCAATTGTTTTTTTTAAGAAAAGAATGATTTTAACCTGTTTCTCTTTCGTTAGTAAATTTAAGTTTTAGCTGTATTTTTTTAATTGTATTATTTCTTATTTGTGAAATTGTTTAATGTTACATCTTGAAAAAAAATTGAATTATTATTTTTTTAAATTCCAACTATACTAAGCAAATTTTACCTGTTTATTTTCTAATAAAGCAAGTCTAAAGGAAAGTTTATATCACAATTTAAAGTCGAGCGTTTTTACTAGAAATGGTGTTTTATTGTAATTAAAAATAAAAATAAAACTCCAGATTTTCAACTACTTGATAAAAATATGAGTAACGTATAAAGCATAATCTTTATAGATAATACAGCAAAAGTATTATAATGGTCACATTACCATTTTTATATTTCTCTGACTAGTTTCGACCGTTGGTCGGAGAAGTATAAAAATAGTGAAACAAAAGCAAGTGTTTAATTAATTTTCTAATTAAAATGTTTCACCACGTGTTATGTGAGAATTTAATTCATCGTACTTAATTTGAAGTTGGCATTTTTCAATTATATTTATTTTATTATTAAGATTAAAATTGTATATACTTCTATTTATTCCTATGTACGTCTAGTAAATATTCTAATTGATACTTGTTCTGCTACTCTCTTGAGAGAACCAAATTTTTAAATTAAGAGAAGTAAAACTCTTGTTATGTTCCATTTCTTTATTTTTAGATAACTTACAGGTGATTCGGTCCTTACAAATCATTATCAAAGTTAAACAAAAGTTTTATTTCTTTCAACTTGACTCTTGATTAGTATTAAAACAATTTAATTAATATATCGTAATAGTACCAGAGTAATATATACATATGGTGGATGCGCCGGGATATACGCGTTGGATAACTAATGTCTAGTTCTGTAAGCTACTACAAATTGATAATTGATTATGTAAGCATTTACTAGGAATACATAAACTCTTTAAAGGCCAAATACATTACCCATTACAAAGGCATTTATAAATGTCATAAATACTAAATAGGATAGGAAGTAAAATATAGAGTTTACATAAAATTAATGGAAAAATAACGACCTTTTATACATCATACAATAAGATTTTATGCATTTTAGTTGGATATTGAAGAATTAATATTTTTAATGGTTATATGACTATTGGATTACCTAGAATGATTAATGGATTAACTGCATTAACCTTAAAAAAAATTAATTTACCGCTGTGTGTTCTTAAAAGATTGCCGAACTCGTATGACTTTGAATTGTTATTGAATTACTACCACCCACCCATCCTACATGTAAATATAAACTTTAATTCCTTATCGTCTCGCTGATATACATAATTCAAATGAATTACTGAAAAATTCTAGAATTCTTAAATAAAATTCTCACAATTTGGATGAGAAATTTTTAAAATAGAGAAAACTTGAAGAAATAAGAAGATTCTTGAGTTTCTAAGAAATTTTTTTACAATTGAAATTGAAATTTCTATAATATCCTAAAACTTTTAAAGTAAAAATGCTGAAAGATTCTAGAAGACTTTCTCAATTTACAAGAGATTTTCGGATAAAATAATGAATAATAGTGTATAGTTTTTAATAATTAAGAAAACATTGCCGGAAAATAATAAGGAATCTGGATTTAACAAGTATAGAACAGAAAATTCAAGGACCACGTAGTCGATGGCCAAATACTACTACTACCAGTACTGAAACAAGAAGTGGTGCAAAATTATCAAAGGAATATTGCTGAAAACTTATGAAATACTTAATGAAAACTATAGGAATCTTAATTAAAAATCTTAAGAAATTTTAGCAATCTCGAGGATCAATTTTGAATTTGAAACCTTCTTAAATTCTAAAAAAAACATTTCCATAATTGATAGTTATAATTTAGGGAAATCCTTGTAAAACAATTTTATAACACCCGAAGAACATTTTAAGAATGTTGAATAAAAAAAGTTAAATAATAGCAATCTCGAGGATCAATTTTGAAACCTTTTTAAATTCTGAAAAAAAAAGTTCCATAATTGGTAGTAAAAGTTTAGGGAATTCCTTGTAAAACAATTCTATAATACACGAAGAACATTTTAAGAATGTAGAATAAAAAAAGTTTTAAACATTCTAGTAATATCTAAATAAATTACTGAAAAATAATAGAAATATTTAAGAAATTTGCCTGAAAATAAAGGGCTTTACAATTATTTTGTAATATTTTTCCAAGATTACTAGTTATTTTCGGGAATTTATAATCTAAACTTTTAGAATGTTTCAGAAAAAAAAACAGTAATTTCATAGGTAATATTTAAAAAAATTTTAATACTCTTAATTTTCAAGAAACTATCAAGATTGCTAGTGTTTTTTTTCAGGAATTTCTAATCCAAATTTCTAGAATTTTCTTTTAAAATTCCACAAGAGAAAACAAGCTAGTCATTTCAAGGAAAATATTATTATTATTATTATTTTTTTTTTTTTACTTTTATAAGAATTTTTCTTTTAAATTGCAAGAATTTTGTTAAATTTTTCTATGTTTTATCAATTTTTCTGTAATATAAGAAATAAAAAATTTCCTAATCGTTTTATATTTTTTTTAGCTTTACATTTGTGTAATTTTCTAAATTTTCCAGAATGTCTCTTCTAAATCTTTCCAATTTCTAGAATATATCCTTAACTTTTCTTTGGGATTTATAGAATTTTCGAGGAAATTTTATTTCAATTATAACGGAAGACTAAAAACTACTTTTAAAATTATCTTATCAAAATTTTTTTTCGGGACCTTTTTTAAATACTTTTTTATCAGAGATTTTTAATTTTTTCCTCTAATTTTTGGTATTTTTTTCTGCATTTATCTACCTATTTTGTATTTATTTTTTTGGAATGAAAGCTAAAGATTAATAAACATAAACATAAACATAAGCCTTTTTTTCTTATTTTGTAAGAACTGTTTTCTCATTTCTGGAATTTCAAAATAATTGACAGAACATTATCGTCAGTATTGCTTTTATGCTCTTCCAATTTGCAATTTTTACATCTTACTCCTTATATCTAAAGCTCATTGCACGTAGGTAATTATTTTAATGATTTTGATTTCAGATTTCGTACAATTTTCTTTTTTGAAAAAAATCTAATTTTTCTATTGAAATTTACATAATTCCTAATTTTTAAGAAATTTTTCTTTTCTATTGAGTACCCAAAATATTGTGGAATTTTCTTTTGATAATTTTTTAGAGGTTCAACAATCTTTCATGATTGTTTTGTGCATTTCTAGGGGAATTTTGTAAAAATTTCCAAAGTACAATAAATTTCTAAAGAAATTTTATTAGTAATATTTTAATTCTAGAAATTAAATTGAATTTTCATTTTCTGAGTATTCCCAAAAACCTCTTCTAAATTGTAAGATATTTCTTTCAGTAATACTCATCAAACAACTTTTTCTTCTGGACTTCTATTTTACGAAAAATTATTACCATTTCCAAATTATCTTATCAAACATTTTTTGGAATTTAATTTTTAACGATTCTTGAACTTCTTTCAATAACTTTTTCATATTTTTTCTTCCATACAATTCTAACGTTTCTATTGAATTCTAAATAAATTTTAAATTCTCAGAGTTTTCTTATGGTTTCTCTGATGTGATGACGTCATATGGTGGCCATCTTGGGATGGACAGTCTCGTGTCTGTCTGTCCAAAGTGTCGCCATGCCTTTTCGTTCATTTTACAGAAAGAAATACGTTCAAACTAGTGTTGCTATTTTGTCGAGGTACTAGCCAAAAAAGTAGTTGTTTCAAAAATGATTTGTTCTTGTAGTCTTAATAAGACTCATTTGTTGTAGATTTTACGAAAATATATGTATAACCGTTATACAAAACAAAGTGATTATTGTATTTAATTCTATAACACCCAAAGAATATTTTAAGAATATGGAATAAAAAAAGTTTTAAAAATTCTAGTAATATCTAATTAAATTACTAAAAAATATTGGAAATCTTTAAGAAATTTGCATAAAAATTAAGGGCTTTACAATTATTTTGTAATATTTTTCCAAGATTGCTAGCTATTTTCGGGAATTTATAATCTAAATTTTTAGAATATTTTAGATAAAAAAAGCAGTAATTTTAAAAATAATATTAATTAATTGATTTTTAAGAAACTCTCAAGATTGCTAGTTTTTTTTTCTGGAATTTCTAATTTTTACGAATTTTATTTAAGAATCCACAATAGAAAAACAAAAATAGTAATTTCAAAGTAAAAATTTTAATAATCTTAACTTTTAAGATTCATCAAAATTTCTAGATCTTTTTCAGGAATTTTTTTCCCAGAAATCTACTGATGAAAATTGCTGAATATACAAATGTCAGATAGATAATATTCATGAAAGTCACCAAGAAAAAGAGACTTGAAACAGATTATCATGAAATAATTATTGTATTGGGAATATCTCTTGTGATGAGTTACAACTGTGTATCAGGATTCAATGGTTACTGCTCGAAACAATGAATCATTAGGCAATATCTCAATAAAGAAGAAATAATCCTGAAGTTGTCAATTTTGTCGAACAAACTTTGAGCAAATATCGTTCAAACTCATCATTCCAGAGTATTTACGAATTGATGACGAAATTCAAATGGAGTTCCTTGCTGTATTTATCACTGAAAGCCCTAAAACGAGTTATAAAAATTTGGGTTTGCTGAGATTCAGGAACTGGATATGTTTACGATCTAAATAAACTCTTGGCGAGAGAGTAGTTTCCAAATTATCCAGCATTATCAAATGCACGAATGTTGCGTTGACATTTGATAGGTTCTTTTCTTCTGTCCACTTACTTAACACTATCAAGTTTCCTATCGTTGGAACATTGATGAGGAATCGCAAGAATGTTTCTCATTACTGCAGCAGTAGTTTTTATTGTGTTGGAAAGAAATGGAGCAAAATTATCGAGGCAACCGCGTTCAAAGGAAAACAAGCTTAATAATGTTGGTGATCATCTTCCTGTTGAAGGCTCAACAAGGCGACGCTGCTTTAGATGCACACCGATACAGAAAGTTACCATTTTGAAGCTATGTAAATCACAACTATAGCGACCAATAATAATAATAATAATCGAGATACAATACAAATACCTTACATTACTCATATTCAAATTTTCAGGGGACAACATATATTACAAATTAAGTTTTCGCCGAGCAATAATATAAAAACACAATGCATGAAACTGTGCATAAGTTAAACCTAAAGAGGATTAACGCGAGTGGGAAACTTTTCTCCCCCGGATCGAGATGATCGGGAGGGGGGTGGTACACACGGAGGCGCACGAGCTGCCGCTGCGCCAAATCTAATTTGAAATTTTCGTCGCAATTAGCGCCGCGATTCGCCCGAAAACTTTCGCAACGTTTCGGGCGCTAACTCAATAAAAAACATTACATCATCAGCGCCGTATTCATGGCCATTTATTCGGGCTGCGACGAAAATTCATGCCTAATGCATGTTGTACGGAATTAGCGCGTTATTATGTGTGCGGCGGGGGCGGTTTGCAAGAAGGGACTCGGGATTTAACCGCCGCGTTACATCGATTTTAAATTATATCCGAAATGTCAACAAATTGCCTTTATGTAGCAATCGCGTGCCACGAGCATATTTTATAATACCGACCCGGGGAGCACCAGCGAGATTAAGACGGAAAGGGGGAAACAAACAGTTTTCAATTTGTGTTGACGTGTCTGGCTGATTGAAGTTCAGCCAAGCTCTGAAACTATTTAAACATGTTCAAAATTCATTGAATAATATAACAAGTAAATTGCGAAATACTAAAATTCAAATGTGCTTATAATATTTAAAGAAATAATTATCTGTTTAAGAAGTAATAAAATTCAATTTATTATCAAAGGTTTTAAAGCGACGAGCGAAGAAAAAAAAAAACGCTTATAAAATACATCCAATATGTAATATGATAATATAAAATCCCCGACATATTCGCTTAATGACGAATACTGTAAATACTTCTTAAAATGGCATCCTTTGATGTTCTCCACGGCAAACGAGATAAAATTGAATCCGTGCCCTGCCACATATAAGCATTTTAAAATCGCCCGTTCTCCTTTTACGGCGCTCGGGGATTTCCTTTAGATGCACATCCCCCCAATCCCACTCTGCGTTAATAAAATGTAAATATCCAGGTGGAATCACCGAAAAGCGACTTCTCGTGTACGCCCCGTGGCGGCGCACCCCCCCACACTCCTTCGCGATTCCGAAGTGAATTACTCGCGATAAAGATTAGAGACAAACAGTGGGCGCTCGCAATTAGAGATAAGCGAACCGGACCCCGGAGTTTACCGCTTTACGAGTAGATAAAAAAAAGAGTCGCCTTGATGTCGGAATGTGTTTGGAAGTTTTTGGGGTCTAGAAGTAAAAAAAAAAGGAGAATGGTTATTACGTTATCATACAGATACTAACTACCTTTAAAATAACTGAAATAATTTAAGTACATTATCTTATTACTTTACTTACTAAATTACCCAACATCCGTCATACATAATCTATAGACGTACTTTATCAATTAGCAAATTGCACCTGCAGTGCACACAAACATTATTAGCAGTTATTCAGAAACGAGTCGGCCGGCGAGCAGCTGAAAGCTGTCTGAACTAGTTTCTGTCCCTGTACATGAAAAGCGATGATTTGACGTAAATGGCAAGGATTATCAGTCCCGCAGGCATGTTATCCTCTGTTGACTTTGTTCACTCGGCGAATTCACGGATTCAGACACAATATTCAGACCGGCGTAATATCAACTGAATGTGCAGCCAATTGACACTAACCGTGATTAATCGATTGAATTCATTTACCACAATTATAATATACAATGGCATTGACTTAATATTTGTTACCTTTTAGGTGCAATTATTTATATAAAACTGTGGTTATTTAAAACCATCTAATTATCATTCAAGTTTATTGAGAAAACTTGACAAAGGTTCCAGTTTATTTGAGAATATACAACTGTTTTTCAAATTCAAAATCATTTACGTTGATCAAGGAATATTTTGAGTTATATACATGTAAATTCAAGGTTATTTGAAGTTTATGTAAAGTTAATCGTCCCACAATAATTAATTAATTATTCATTCGATGTTTTCCCAAACAAAAAGTTAAAGGGAATGAGAAAGTGAACAAGTTTTAGTTAAACATATTTTTCATAAAGTTCTTCCGAGAAAAAAATTAAAAATTATTTCAAGAAAATCAAATCGGATTATAATAACCGTATTGCAAATGGCGAACAAAATTTGTGCAGAAGTGCTCAACGAGATTTTATTTGTCTCATTATTAATTATCGTTAAAGGAGTTTATGTTTAATATCAATAATTGTATTTATGATTTAATTATTATTACTCATTGAAACTAAAAAGAAAATATTTCTCTTTAATTTTGCTGATTATGACGGCTTTAATCACTTTTTTCATAATATTAACTGGGAGCAAATTCTAACTAATTGCAACTTAGATGAAGTCGTCCGAACATTTTACAATAATATTCACAAGGGAATGCATTTATTTATACCTACAAAAAATATTAACGTGAAAAACAACTTTCTTAAATGGTACAATTCTGATTGAATTAGAATATTTACACAAAAGAAAATATCACATGCACGTTTCAAACGGACTGGTTTAAATTTAAAATTTTGTAATTTAAGTTCATCAAAACAAGAAGTCGTCAGCTATATCAAGAAAATTTGGAAATAATTCAAGGTGACATATTTTTTAGAAATTTGCCAAGGACATGAGGAAGGAAGGAGGGATTCCAAGAGTTATGAAGCTGAAAATGAATTGCACATAGTTAACCTTTTTACGGCTCACTTCTCATCAGTCTATGGACAAGGTACGTCGAATGTCAACTTGTCTACTCTTCAAATTAACAGTTCTCGGTCTGTGCAGGATATAATAATTATTTGTCTCTTTGGAATTAGTTTTTAATCGTATTGCTAGTCTAAAGAAATAATTTTCTGTCGGCCCTGATGATGTGTTTTCTGAGTAGTAACATATATTTATTGACAAATTTTGTACATATTTACATTGGAATAATGAATAATGAATGAGATGTTAATGTATTAATTTGTCAAAAGGCTATCGACCAGAGGTCTTTCTGCCTTGTGCTGTCCAGTCATATGGCGTCAGTCGTTATTGCGTAAAAGGATGAAATGATGAAATGAAATCAAATATGGTTGAATTGGGATTTTTAAATTTAGGGTTTATACTACGGTTTCTAGGAAGACAATATTGGGATAATATATGGAAGTTGAAAGGATTTTTGGAGAATTTTTCTGATAGGAATCGAAAGCGTTCTAGGATAGCGATAACTAAAGTGGTATCATTGAGGAGCTGATTAGATGGATTGTGTAGAGGATTAAGTACCTTCTGATTTATTGATTAACTGTAATGATTTGTTGAGCAAACCAATTCCTATGCTTTTTAAAACGTCTTTAGTTGCCTGTTATGTGCCTAATATTTGGAAAGAATCTTATGTAACATTTATATTGAAATCTGGTGATCATAATAAAGTTATTAACTATCACGGTTGGTTATTCCCAAAATGTTACTGATCCGTTCGCATGGATATCTAAGTCATATATTTCCGAAAGCCAACACGATTTCCAGCAAGCAAAATCTACGACAACCAATTTGTTGGATTTTAGACAGTTTCTGTCAAACGCTTTTTAGAAAAATATCTAGTAGATGCTGTATATATGGATTTTTCAAAGGCGTTTGACAAAGTAATTCACGCAATTTTATTAGAGAAAAATTGCGTTTGATTGGATTCAGTCTTAAAACCTTGTCGTGGTTAATAATAGTGATTTTTTGTTGGAAACTATTACAGTTAGTTCAGGTATGCCCCAAGGTTCATACATTGGACCCATATTATTTAACCTATTAATAAATGATTTGACTGATGTGATTGATTTTGATGAGTGCTTACTGAATGCTGATGACATAAAGATTCATCAAGTTATAAAAAGTGAAGAGAATTGCAAAGTGTTGCAGAACGATTTGCATTAAATGAATGAATGGTGTAATGCTAATGTTTTCTTTTTGAATTATGAAAAATGCATTTCCATTTAATTTTATAGAGGAAGTCGCTTATTTTGCTCGTCTTCTTTGATTGATTCTTATCCTTTGAAATACGTTGATTCAGTAAAAGATTTAGGTGTGATATTAGACAGCATATCTTTTAAAAATCATATTCAGAGCATATGTTTATATGTTATGTTAGGTTATAGGGTTTTGTGTTTTGGGTGGAAGGAGATGAATGTTAGCTCTTTTAAACTTTAATTTTGTTAACGAGCTTCCTCGGTATGGTCACCTTATGAAGCAGTTGATATTTATCATTTAGAATCTATTCAAAATAAGTTTTTAAGAAATATTAAATACAAAATTAATCAACAACACGTACAAGGCTGTTATCGGAATACTATAGAGATGTTAAATATTCAATCGCAATTCTTCACAATTTATTTTGTATTCACTAGATGTACATTTCGAGCACTAAGTGCTCATTATCAATAGCTAACTGTGTGTGTTTTATTAATTGAAATTTCTCTTCACGTAACTCAAAAACCAATAATTTAAATTCAATCGCTTTTTGACTGAAGAAGAAATACTGACTTATGTTTCTTGCACTAAACTAAACTAAACTCATATATTATCTGCTCTTTTTTCTGACATTAACTTTTGTACTTCGAATTACTTCTAATCCCTTAGAAATAATAATTTATTTTCGAACAAACTTCAGAAAATGTAAAACTAAAAGCTAATCCTTTCTAAAAAACATTTTGGAAACTATAATTTAATTTCTAGAATTAAAGTATTACAAATAAAAAAATTTAGAATTTTCTTGTAATTTAGGAGCAAAATTTTAAAGAAAAAATAGTAAAAATTCATTAAAAAATGATAGGAAACTTTCTGAAAAGGATCTAGAGATCTAGAAGCAAAATTACTGTGCGATTGATGAACATTTGAAAAAATTCTGAAGATAAAAAGTAAAATTTAGAAAAGAAATATTTCTAAATTTCAAATAACATAAGAGCAAAAAATATTTAAAATATAATAACATAAACATTTTTGAAAGTAGTAAATTCTTATAAAATTAGAGAAATATTAAAATGCAAAATTTTAAAATTACCGAAAAAAATGCATTCTTGAAAAATGCAGATAATATAAAGCAATAAATATATAAAATTCTTGAAAAATTACAGACAAAACACAGAAGAATTTTAGAGCACTTAAAAACAGTTCTAGAAATCGAAAAAAAAATACTAAAAATACTTGTGATGATGTGTTTTTTTGCATTTTATGAAAAATTTAGATAGTACAAAGCAAAAAATATGCAGAGTTATTTACAAATTACTGAAAAAAATTCTAAGGCTAGAAAAATTGAAGAAATGGCGATAAATAAAAATTAGAAGAACATTCTAAAAATCAGAAATAAAAATTGGTGCAGATATCTTCAGAAATGGCAGAAATTTCTCGAAAAATGTAAGTAATTTTTTTTTTAAAGTATCACAATTCATAAAAGATATTTCTGGAAACTATTATATATTATAAAGCAAGAATTTTTATTATTTTTAATCATCCCACAATAATTCATTAACTATTCAAAGTTAAAAAATTGTCATTTTTGCCTATTGCTAATAAACATTATCAACATGGCCGACGATAGAGAAGGCGATCAAATTTTAAAAAAAATTAATAGCGAAAATTTGTGATAAATTAAGAGTAACTGTAAGAAAGGAAACCTTATAAACCTTATCGACACAGAAAACTCTGACATAATTTGTCTTTCAGAAAGCTTCCTTAACCAATCAAATCTTATCAAATGTAAAAGTTTTACTCTTGATGCTAAAAAAAGCAATAACACTCTCAAAAAATCTGTTTAACAAAAAGAAATAGGACTCCTTCAGAGACTTCTGTGAATATATTTCACGCACAACTCTAATTACTTCTGTCTGGAAAACGGTAAGACGCTACAATAAATCTTTCGTTCCTCCTCTACCTAAGGCGACAGATAACCAATGCCTTCTATTATTCTTTGAAAATCTTACTCTTTACTATGTAGAAACTTCACAAAAATTCAAACTTTTCTGAGTCTTCTTGAATTCTTAAAATTTTGGAGAAAAATTTGCTAGAGATATTAATTTTTTCTGTAAAACTACGAAAATAAAAATAAATCCCAAAAGATAATTGATAAAATATTGATACATTCTCGGAAAAAAAAGTACAGAAATACTTATGAACAATTATTAGAAGAAATCTGGAAAGGGGCTATAATATTCTAATAATCTGAAACATTATAATTGAGAGATTTTTTTTGTAATGTATTTTACAAAAAAATCTGATAATACAAAGCTACAATTTCTCAGAAAAGTATGTGGAAATTTCGAAAAAAAAATCTAATTTGAATTTTAAAAACCAGAAAGAGAAACTATAAGAAAACTCTGAGAATTTAAATTTAAAAATTAATTTAGAATTCAATAGAAACGTTAGAATTGTATGGAGGAAAAATATCAAAAAGTTATGGAAAAAAGTTCAAGAAACCTTAAAAATAAAGTTCGTAAAAAAATTTGATAAGATAATTCGTAAATGGTAATAATTTTTCGTAAAATAGAAAAATAGTTTTCGAAGTCCAGAAGAAAAAGTTTTTTGATCATTATTACTGAAAGAAATATATTACAATTTAGAAAAGGTCTCTGGGAATGAAAATGAAAATTCTTTTTAATTTCTAAAATTAAAGTATTACTAATAAAAATGTTTAGAAATTTATTGTACTTTTTACAAAATTCCCCTAAGAATATTCAAAAAATGGTGATAAATAAACAGAAAAAATTGCTTAAAAATTCCAGAAATCCACAAAACAATCATGAAAGATTGTTGAACCTCTAAAAAAATATCCAAGAAAAATTCCACAATATTTTAGGAATTCAAAAAAAGACGAAAAATTTCTTAACAATTTGAAATTATGTAAAATTCAATAGAAAAATTAGATTTTTTTCAAAAAAGAAAATTGTACGAAATCTAGATATATGAAAGAAATACTCGTATTCTACAAATAAAAACAAGCAACTGAAATCAAAATCATCAAAATAATTATGTGCAATGGGCTTCAGATATGAGGATAAGATGTAAAAATTGCAAATTGGAAGAGAATAAAAGCAATACTGACGAGAATGTTGAGAACGTCAATTTTTTTGGAATTCCAGAAATATGAGAAAACAGTTCTTACAAAATAAGAAAAAAGTCTTACAGAACCGGTAGATAAATGCAGGAAAAAATAGCAAAAATTAGAGGAAAAAATTAAAAATCTCTGATAAAAAAGTATTCAAAATTTTGATAAGATAATTTTAAAAGTAGTTTTTAGTCTTCTGTTATAATTGACAGAAAATTTCCTCGAAAATTCTATAAATCCCAAAGAAAAGTTAAGGACATATTCTAGAAATTGGAAAAATTTAGAAGAGATATTCTGGAAAATTTAGAAAATGTGAAGTTAAAAAAATTATAAAACGATTAGGAAATTCTTTATTTCTTATATGACAGAAAAAATGATAAAACAAATTAGAACAATTTAACAAAATTCTTGCAATTTAAAAGAAAAATTCTTATAAAATTCTTATTAGTAAAAAAAAAATAGTAAAATATTATTAAAAAATAAAACTTGCTGAGAAGCTCTAGAGTTTTAGAAGCAAAATTAGTGTAGGATTGTTGAATCTTTGAAAAGTCTGAAAAAAAAACTAAAAATAAAAGTTAAATTCAGAAATGAAATATTTCAAAATTTCAAATAACATAAAAGCAAAAAATATTTAAAATATTAATAACATAAATTGAGAAAATAGAAAATTCTTCCTTTTGACAAACTAATACAGTAACACCTCATTCATTATTCATTATTCCAATGTAAATATGTACAAACATTTGTCAATAAATATATGTTATTACTTACTACTAGAAAATTCTTATAAAATTAAAGAAATATTAATATGAAAATTCTAAAATTACCGAAAAAAAAGATGCATTCTTGAAAAATACAAATGACATAAAGCAAGAAATATATAAAATTCTTGAGAAATTAAAGATAAAAAACAGAACCATTTTAGAACTCTTAAAAACAGTTCTAGAAATCTAAAAAAAAAAAACGTAAAAAAACTGAATTTTCACAAAATTAAAGAAAAAAGGTTTTTTTGCATTGTTGAAAAATTTAGATAATATAAAGCCAAAAATGTATGAGTTCTTTATAAATTACTGACAAGATCCTGAAACTAGAAAAAGAAATAGTGATAAATAAAAGTTCTAAAAATTATTTAAAAAAATTGATGCAAAATTCTGATAAGATATTTTAGAAATGGGAGAAATTGATGTAATTTTTTATCACAATTTATAAAAGACATTGCTGAAAACTATATTCAAAGCAAGAATTTTTACTATTAAAACTGAAAGAAACTATTATAGAAAAAGAAAATTTACAAAGTAAAATTTTTGTGTGTTTCAATTAATAAAATTAGAGACATGATACGTGGAAAGGCTTTAAATCAAGCGCCAAATTAATTAGTCATTTATATTTAAACTTAAATTTAGATTCTGCTTTAATTTTGTATTATATACAAGGTTTTATTGTTCTGCAAACAGAAAAATCATCAATAATTGTATTTAAAGTTATCGTGTATATGTAGGGTGGGTGGCCTCTAACACACCCACCAACCAGTAAAACATAAGTGAGGGTTTTAATTAAAAGATATAAAAATACATAAATACAAAATAATTGCATTTTTTAGAGATATATTCATACAAACTTTTCACTAATTTTTGATGATGTTTTACTGATTGGAGAGTAGGATAGAGGCTACCCACCCATCCACTATGTTAATAAATTTAAATTAATATCTTCAACAAATACATAATGTTTGTTATAATTAATATTTCGTATTCATAAGTCGTTTTTGTTTTAAATTTACCAATGTTGAAAATATAAAGAAATTATGTACTTCAGGTATTCCGCAAGGATCCATCCACTCGTCGCATTTGTCGGGCGGACTTCATTGTCGTTCAATTAACTTTCAGCGTTAATTCGGTCCCACGGGGCGGCATAAATTCCGTGCCCTCGTTTCGCGCGATATTAACACTCTTTGGAAGAGGTGGGATGGGGACGGTCGGGCCTCCCCATCCCGCAAATCCTCATATAAAAGGAATCGCCGCTGGCAATAATATGCAAAGGAGGAGCCAGCCGCCATACATTATAGTTATTAAACTTTTAGCGACGCCGGTGGCACGATCAATCATTCCCGTTCTCCCATCGTGTGGTATTCTATTAAAAAATGGCTATAATTAATAATATGGTAATTGATGTGGTAATCTATCACGCCGTAACTTGATCGTGGAAAGAAATCGATAATCTTATTAACTTTTAAATATAATGCTGTATCTAAGAATAAAAAAATATCTATAAGATTGAATTACATATGCAGTTTTTTTTATATTATAAAACGCCGACATGTGATATTCTGCAACATTAATATACCTCCAGAAATTTCATTAAAATGCAAGCGTATGATAATGCACTACGTAAAAGCACTCTTTCTGTGTGTGTTTGGGCCAAAAAGGAAAAAATTAAAGCAACGCTGCACTTTCAAGGGTTTCAAGAGGTGAAAAATGAAGTGGTCCTAATTTTTCAGGCGCCCTCTTCATCCGAAGCCCGGACGGATTATCCCCGAGCACCTTGCCTCTTGTACCTTAAACATCTTAATAAATGTTGTGCATGATTTATGAGGGCGGCAAATTAATTACAGCGAGAGCTCCCCCGGGGGTACACCCCCCCGCCATGCATACTGGCCCTCTCCGATAGTAATCAGACCTAATTACGTGGAATAATTTCATTACACAGGTATTTCATTTTGGCAACTATTGTTCCTTATCTCGTACCGTCGACTACTTAACCCGGATACAACCGGCGCTGTTTTGCAATTATTAGGGGAAAGAGATTTCTTAATTAAGTAGTAGTTAGACAAATATTGTGTTAAATTGACCCAATTAGAAAAAATCAATTTACAAATTATGATAACAGTCAGAAATTAAATTATAGAATTGTTAATAAAAGCATTCAAAATTATTATGGGGAATTTATTACGAATAAAACAATAACAAGTGATGAGAGAGTTATCGATCACAGAAAATATAAACAAGTCCTACATTCAAATTAATATCCTGTATAGATTTACGTAATTAATTAATTAATAATTCAATTAATTGACGTACATGTTCAATTAATCGGAGATATTAATTCTATTAGCTAAATAACCACTCCACGTATGTGATATCACTTTAATACTATATATAACTCCTGCCCAAACTATAAAAACTCAAATCCTCGTATATATGTAAAGCATATTACAATAAATTAATTGTGGTAAAAACATAATAAGTCTTTCAATATGTGTTCAAATCCTCGTGCTTAGCTTTCGTCCTTAAGAAATCTCAAACGTGATTATTTGTTAATTTAAATCAAGCATTAAAAAAAAAACGTATCAAAGTGACCCAAGCTGGTTGAGTGGTTTCATTGGGGGATCGGGGGGGGTGGATTTCAGGTCGCAAGGAGCACGAGCTCACCTGGCTGGCACGAAACACGCCTAGTTTCGCGATATTGATAAAAGCGAGCGTGGGTGGTGGATGGGTGGACGTGCGCAGTTTCACCTGGATAATTTCATAATTGAATATAACGGCATCGGGGGTGGTTACGGGGTGCCATTCAATTTAACCTCACCTGGTGTGAACGCACACCGTTCCCCGTGCAGAATTGGCGGAGGCGCGCCGGTCCATATATCTCCAATTCAATTATTCTCGAATTATTAATTAATTATCATTGATGAAATTAAACACACGCATTTTAATTAACTAACTCCATTTAGTCTATTCATTTAAAAGGGAAAATCTATTTTTATAACTACTTTGTTAAAGTACGTATTGGCGTGAGATTTTCCTCATACAATAAATGGAGATAATGCGCAGAAAAAAATCCATAAAAATTCAAACCTATTCATCCTTTACCTTCCGACGCTTATTGTTAAGCCCACCATGAATGAGCAAGCAACAGCCCTCAAACCCGAGAAAAAAAATCTCTCTCTCTCACACACACACACACGTAGAAATATATAGCCACAGGGAGAAAACTTGAATTACAAATTTAAATAAGGTTGAAAATAATTTTAATACATTTAACGCTCGATATATTAGGGATTCAATGTCGGTTCTGTAGTGGAACGCAGACGCCTCATAAAATATTCAACACGAACCGGCCTTATCAGGCCTACCAACCTCCCCTTTGTTGTTATTCTCCGCCAACGACTAACACGGAAATCCTTCTTATTTCCAGGATTGTTAAGATTGAGGAAAACAACGGTTTTTTGGTAATTGAATAGAAAAAACAATTGTATATTTCAGGTTCTTCTGCTTCACTTTACAATGCGCAGTCTCTATACTCGATTTTTTATAGTAAATTAAAATTAAAATTCGAATTATAATCAAATGATTGTAACTATTTTAAACATTTAGTCTTTTTATGGTTAAAAAATTAAAGCAATTTAAATATAATGTATATAATATATATGTAAAGTGGACAACTTCACACCCACCCTTAAATTAATAACTTTGTCTATAAATATTCTTAAATTGATGGTCAATTTTATAACAATTACTAATCCTCCTTAGAAGTGTAGGTTAATTTTTAAGAGTTGCCATTTAATATTTATGTTGTGACAATTATTTTTGGTTAACTACAAAGACAAGTTTACATAATTGTTACTGGCTAAATTGTTAACAAATATATTGAGCTTAACGTCTATTCCAAAAAAAAAATACAAAAACAAGTTCTTTCCACAAATTATACTTCAATTTTATTTCTAGCAATGTTATGGAAATTGGATTTAAAGTAATGAAAAGACATATTGTTCATAAATAAATTGAAGGTTGTAAAATTAAAAATTTCAAGGCAATCAATTATTTTAACGCTTTGTCAGTGTCAGCTATTTTAACGTTACTTTTTAAATATTATAATAATCGTTATATTAAACTATAATAAACATAATATTAACGTAACCTTATAAACTTGATTATTACTTATTCTCTCGTACTCTTGACCTACCTCAACAAACAATGTAATGACCTCTCGTACTCCTGACCCGCCCGAACAAATTATACGTTGAGGTAGGTCAAGAGTACGCTGGAGTTTAAGCGGGAAAATAGGCGCTAGGTTAACGCATAGTTTATTGTGGTAGGTCAAGAGTGCGTTCGGTTAAATAAATTAAAAAAAACAGCTTAAATTGTTCAAGTTGTTACCAAAATTAATTGAAAATGATTTGAAAATTTCTGAAGCCATTTTTAAAGTTCACTTGACTGAAAAATAATTCGAATTTTAGATTTTAACTCGATTTGAATAAAGTTGATTGTAGAAATCCATTGGTTCAAGAATTTCTATAATCTGATGATTATTTTAGAAGTTATCGCGGAAAAGCTGAAAAACAATTGAAATTCGAGTTTTATATATTTACTTAATTTAAATAAATTTGTTTGTAGGATATCATTGGACGAAGAATTTCCATAATCTGATGATTATTTTGGTAATTATTATGGAAAGTTCAAATTTAAGATTTTTACTTGATTTAAATGAATTTGATTGTAGGAATTCATTGCTGCAAGAATTTCCCTAATCTGATAATTAGTTTGGAAGTTATCGTGAAAAAACTGAAAATGTATAGATTATTGTAAAAGTTATTGTTGAAAAACTGAAAAAATTCTAGTTTTTTGCTTAATTTATATAGTATATATTTTATTATACGAATTTATTGTTTCGAAAGTTTCTTTTTTATGAGAATTTTAACTAATTTTCAATTAATTGTTTTTTTATTCTTCGTAAAATTTAAATTTTTGTAAAGAAAGTTATTCCTTAGCAAATTTTATTTATTTTATTTTTCTACTGTTTTAAGAATTAGACTAATGCAATTTTTAAAAAGTTTACAACTGTTGTTTGAAATATTATTATTTTAATAATTTTTAACTGTCATTTTCTTAGTAAACTATTAATTTGGTTGTTTGAGTACGTGAAAATGTTTATATGAATAAAACACAGTTTCGCACTTTTTTCACTTGTTTAAACAAGTGAAAAAAGTGCCAAACTGTATTTTATTCTTAGTAAATGCCATTTTTCAGCAGATTTTTAATTGTTTTGTTTGTTCTTGGTAAAATTGAAACCATTTTTTAAGGAGAGAATGATTTTAAGATTTTTGATTTGGCATTTTTTCTTTAATATTAGCTATGGTATTTTAATCAATTTTCTTTATTTGAGAATTTGTTTTTTGTAATTAAGCAAATTTCAACTAATCGTATAAAGTTTCTTACGAAAGTTTTAGCTGTATTTTAACAAAATTTCGATTGTTTTCTCATTCTGAAGGTTTCTAACTGTTTGGAATTAAATTCAATTGTTTTCTTTTTTAAATTCAACTTTAACTTTTAACTGTATTTAGTAAATTTCGTTCTTTTTAAATTCATTTTTAGCTTTGTTTTTAAACTATATTCTTCGTATTTGAGAATTATTCCACTGTTCTATTTTTATTAAGTTTACAAGTGTATTTTTTAACAAAATTAAATTGAGTTTTCTTTTTTTAATTTCAACTGTTTTAAATTATGATTTGTCATTTTTCAGCTAAAATTTTTAATTGTTAATTTTTACAAAAATAATGATTTTAACCTGTCTATTTAGTTAATAATTTTAATTTTTAGCTGTGCTTTTTTGAACTCAATTTTTTCTTATTTATGAAATTGTTTAATGTTATACTTATACCTTGAAGACATTTTGAATTATTTCTTATTAAATTCCCACTATACTAAGTAAATTTTATCTGTTTTTTTCTTCTTATAAAGCAAGTTTGAAGGACATTTTTTAGCTAAACATTCTCCAATCATTAAAACATAATTCATGATATTTTTTAAAAATTTCTTCGTAAATGATTACGTTTATGTTAAAAAATTCACGACAAACTCTTGTTTAAAAAAGGCTATTCTCGTTAGTTTACTCTATTTTGGATTCTTTACAATTACTTGTTATATACATTTCATTTAATTCCTATAATAATCATAAAAGTAATAATGTTTATTAAAGGAAACCATTTAAAATACAATTCCTGATTAAAATAACAATTACAATATAAATAATTAAAAACTACTGTACAACAAAAACGAACATAATGACTTAATTAAATAATCGAGGCAAACTACTGATCGAGTCTGCAAAAAAGTCAAAACGTGTGACTGTGTTGGCGTGCCTCAAAACCCTTGTAGCGGCCAAGTGCAGGGCATAATTCGTCCTTTGGAAAGGGATACTGAATGTAGTAGTATTACGCAGACGATGAGATGGTACATGAATGCTTATTAAATTGGGACAATCTATAATGTTTTGAACAATTTTTACAATGTTCAAGACATGGGTAAACAAGGATCAAGGTGCGATAGTCGCGAAATTCCTTCCCATTTCGTTTAACAAAACCTAAAAGCCGATATTTGGCTACAATGTTAGAAATATGAGTAGAATACAATAAATTCGAATTAAAGGTGACCTCAAGGTCTTTAATACAATCTACTGGTGATAGTTCGCAGAAAAGGGAGTATGCATAACTCACAGTAGATACACGTTTTGAAAAAGTGATTACGCTGCATTTAGTAAGATTAAGTGCAAGCTTATTCTCATCACACCATTCACCGAATGAGTGTATATCAGTCAGAAGTAACTCAGCATCTTCATGTCAAGATTTTCATGTCGTCAGCAAACAATAAACATTGTGTTTCGTAAAACAACTTACAACATAATTTATTTATTTATATGTTAGATGTGATCATTGAGGAACACTAGAAGATACCATTATTGGACCAGACACACAGTTACCAATTTTAACATATTGAAGCCTTATAGAAATAACACAATTAACTCTTGGTTTGTTTCACTGTTTATTTATTTAATCTGACTAGTTTCGACAATTACGTCATTATCAAAAAATGAAATACAGAAATGTTGAATTGTAATATATAAATTTGGATTTTATAGCTTTATTTATTTCTAATCCCTCCTTTAGCGTTAAGTACCGTCCTTTATTACCTAAGTGTAAGATTTTAAATTCTTTTGCGTCGAAGAAATGATTTTGTTCAATACAATGTTTGGCAAAACCTGTGGTATTACCTGACTGGATGTATATTTATTACAATTTAAAATTTCTGTATTTCAGTCTTTGATAATGACGTAATTGTCGAAATTAGTCAGATTAAATAAATAAACAGTGAAACAAACCAAGAGTTAATTGTGTTATTTCTATATTACAACATGTTTCACCACGAGCTACATGAGAAACTAATTCAGGAAATATATTAAGGCCTTAAGTATAATTTTACCCAGTCTAAGAGGATCAACAGTATCAAAGGCTTTTTAGAAGTTAGTGTAGAATCTACCTGACATCTCTCCACAAAAGTATCTATGATATAAGACTCGTAAACTAAAAGGTTCGTCGAAGTTGATTTACCTTTCCGGAAGCCGTGTTGATACATAGATATTGAAGATTTGCAAGAGGCTGTTAGGTGAATAGTAAGCAGTTTTTTAAATATCTTAGGTACCACAAATAATAATGATATTGGTCTATAGTTTGGGGCATGCTTTTGGTTGCCGGATTTAAAGATTGGCTCTTCCAACATTTGCGAAATGTCCCCGTAGAAAGAGACAGGTTATAGAACAGCTACAAGGGACGGCTGAGTAGACCATCAGGGCTAGGGCAGTTATTTGTCTTTAATAAAAGAAGTTCACTCAACACTTCTGAAATATTTAAAACTGGTGGTTTACACTCATTATTAATGGTGTTCGAAACCAAAGTATTATTTCCGACAGATACAATAGGTGAACAAGCAAATTTGTCAACTACTTCATTTTTACTAGAAGTAATTGAATCACCATCTACAAAAGTAGATAGACCATTTAGAAAAATGAGAAGTTTTCGTACGTGCCAGGCTAGCTTTTGGTACATGCAGGTCTAATATGCCAATGATAATAAAATAGATTAGATCGGAGGCAACATCAATGCTACAACCTTCAAATATAGGATCCCACCGTACATTTAGAAAAGCGATGTTGAGTGATGTATAATCCGCTCGCTTAAAGTGGTAAATAAGCGCATCCTTATTATTTAGGATTGGCACATGCAGAATCTGATGGAAATATCGAAGCAATTTTTAAACAGCACCTCACTGAATTTAAACGTGAAATACAAGTGTGTTTTGCATCGTTTACTATAAAATTTGATGCGCTGAGTGGGAGATTGGATGATTTAGAAAAGGAAAACAAATATTTGAGAGAAATTATCAATAAATCTAAAGATCTAAATTTGAATATTACAACTAACAATTTGGTTGTTCGGCCGCAAGATATAAATGTAATACAGTAAGTTCGTGAACGCAGTATGAGAAAAAAATGTTTTATTGTTTAATGTCCCGAAATCCACTGATACCGACAACGATGATGATATTGAAAAAGAAGTAATAATTAGAAAAAACACGAAAATATTTTCGTAAAATCTACAACAAATGAGTCTTATTAAGACTACAAGAATAAACCATATTTGAAACAACTACTTCTCTAGCTAATACTTCGACAGACATTGAATAATACAAAAGTAATTTGCATGTTACAAAATAGTAAGGCTATCAAAGCAACACTAGTTGCTAAATGATTGAATGTACGTTAAATAATTTATAAGTGACTATATTATGATAAATTTGAAACAAGAAATGAGTTTAGGTTGATGTTATTAAAAATAAATTAGCAAAAGCAATTAAATAATTAAATACTCAAGTGTATAACCATCTGCAGACACGCGTTTCTCACGATCTCTTCAGTACAGCTTTATTATAAAATTGATTTTAAATGTAAATAAAAACGTTTACTAAAATAAATATAAATAAACACACATGTCGTGACTGAAGGCCATAGGCCACAAGGAAAAAAAATATAAATAACTTACTCAGGTATGTACGACAACTGACACAATAATGAAATATAATCGACTGAAGATCTGAATTTATACCTGAGATAGATTACTGAATTCTACGGAAATAATTACGTTCGAGATTAAAGCATAATTTAATAATAAAAATATATAATAGTTTAACACTATATAAAAATCATTTTTATATTTGTTTAAAAAGAGTTGAAAGACAATTGCAATTTACTAAGAAAATTAGTTAAAAGCCATAAAAGAAATACTACTAGTTCAAAATTTGCTCAAGAAGAACTGGAATTTTACAAAAATACGATTCGTTTTTAGAAGAAAAAAACAACAGGTATAATTAATAGTTGTAAAACGTACAAATTATTGCACATTTTAATAGATTTATTCAAACAAACTTTACAAATAATGTTTGATGATGTTTTACTGATTGGAGGGTGGGTCGTGGGTAATTAAGACAGTATTGAAATATTTTGGATTAGGATGGTAAATATGATACACCAGGAGATTATATAGGCTGCGAGAAAGGGGAAAACCTTGCTCGGAAGAAAGGAGAGGAAACTGACGTATTTGTTCTGAAGGAAGCGGTTGTGTAGGAAATTGTCTAGGAGATATAATAGATGAATTTAATGTTTGAGAGTATTTATTTATTTATTATTATTAGAGCTTTGGTCTTCTTTAATTAAAAGCATACAAACAGATTAATTAGAAAAAAAACATACTTAAAATTTTGCACGAGGTTCACAATGACAAATTATATTCTTCCACTCAAACTCTTTAAGTACCATCCTTTATTATTTTTTTTTGTCCAGTTTTTTTGCATTTAAGGAGCAGACCAGAAGACGATTGTGGATTTATTATTATAATTTCCTGCGAGGCTTGCCGTTTGGTAGTCTGAAGAGATAATGGCTAGCGGAAAGGTTGTGCAAAGCCCAACTAATATTATGGGCAGAAACTAGAAATATAGAACATGACATGACGTTTGAGGAGAACATCAAACATTTTTCCAAGCACCAGAAGTAGGGTTATTGAAAGGTCACTGGAATCGTTATTAAGTTTGGAGATACAGGTAATTATTCCTTTCTTCCATTTGGGTGGTAATTTTTGTGTATGACATATGTTATTGAATAATATTAATAATGAAGGAATGATGTGTAAGGGGAGGGATTTTAGGATCAGTCTGGGAATACCATCATAACCCCTAGCTGTATTTTTGCTACGGTTTAAAATTTCGTGATCCTCATTGATTTCTTAGTTTGGGATGAGTTGAATTTGAGAGTTTTTAAAATATTCATACCATTTGACAATTTAGTATAGTATATTTTATAACAGTCGTCGTGCAATTTTATAAGATTGTTAAATATCTCTGTAATTTTTGATTCGTCCGTTATCTTTTGATTTATCATTAGGTTTTCTGCATGAAATCAGTTTTGCGATATTTGCTTTTACATTTTTATTTTTCCATACTCTGATTTTCACATTGTGCTACAAAGATAGTTCAGATCGTTATCAATAAGCTCCAACTAACGAAGCATTGCTGCTAATGTTGTAAAACGACAACCTCAATATTTTGAGTGATGAGGACGATGATCCCGGTGGTTGGGGCGGTGATTCTAGGGATGCAGTATCAAATAATACCGCTAAACCTGTCCCAATGGCACCCATTAACCTTGAAGTGAATGCCAAAGTAAAAACCAAGCTTTGGATTCAGCTAAGGAAGGCCAATTTGTGAAAGATATGGAAGAAATTGCAATTTACACCTTTACACTTAATTTGGTTCACAATTTTTCTATATTTACTCGACTAGTTTCGCTTTTTAAAGCATTACCAAGAGTGAGTTACAAAAGAAATTGACAAGTTTATATAAAATCAGGTAATAAGGGATTTTAAGATCGGGATATTCCAAATCTCCTATTGAAACCTTCCAAGATTTCTTTCTAGAATTAATAATTCTTAAGCTTTGCTCATAATTCTCCACTTATTTCAAAGCAGCGTTTAATCATCTTGGCTTGGTTTGAAGACAGAACGGACGATGCTTTTCTTTCCAAAATTTATTCTGATATGAATAATCCTTAAGTTGTTTCTTTTTATTTCTTCCAATACTCTAATAATCCTAAAGCTTTGCTTATATTTCTCCTATTTATTTGAAAGCCATTTCTTAATATTATTATCTCTAGTCCTTGTCTTCATCGTGTTGTTTTCCTGGCTTCTTCCTGAATTTTGTTAAAAAGAAAACAAATTTGTGAAAAGAAATTTGTTTAACAATTGTTTAAAAAAACAATAGAAAATCTTTAAGTATTAGTTGAAATATGTATATGGAAAAATTGAATTTTCCAAAGTAAAAAAAAAAACAATCGAAAAAGCTAAAAAATACGAAAAACATTGTTAAAATCTTTCTAAACAAAATATTAAGGGTTTATAAAAAAAAAACAGAAAGTGTAAAGAAAAAACAAATAAAAACATAGAACATCTGTAAGTAATAATGGAAATCATTATAAACAAACAATTGAACTATGAAAAAGGGTAAATAAAAATAATTTTTAATTATGTCGTTGGAATTTACTAAAAACAGTTTCATCAAGTAATAATTGTAAACTTTACAAAAATTGAACAGTTTAAACTGCTGAAACATAGTTGGTTTAAATTGTACGAAAACATTTTAAATTGCTTAAAAATAACAAAAAATTGTATGAAACGTAATCAATTCAAAGATTTTATGAAGATAGAAAACCGATTTGCCTCCTTCTAAAAAATCAATTGAAATTTTCTAAAAAAAAAACATGGAACTACGTTATTAGAATACTCAAATGAAACATCAAAATTTTGAAACGTTTTAACAAAAATCTTATAAAGCAAAACATTTTGAAACAATTCTCATTTGCTAAAAACAATAGTGGAAAACTTAACTTTAAAAAAATCAAAAAAACTTTGCTTTGAGAGATTAGGAATTTTAGAAAACCAAAACTATTAATTTTTTAGACAAAAAAACTGCAAATAAAAATTTTGCGAAGAAAATTCAATTGATTTACAAAAAAAATATTGAAATTTTACAAAAAAACAAATAATATTTGTTAGTAATTAGTGAAAATTGGAAATTGGAAATTTTCCTAAATATATATTTAAAACATGGTTAAAAATTAACAAACAAAAAAAATTGATTATTGGCTGACTCGATAACTTCGTGATACATGTTAGAAAATTAAATAAAAACGTTTACTTTGTTGATATCACACTTTATATCCTAAAGTGTGATATCAACAAAGTAAATGTTTTTGTTTATTTTTTAAACAAAAAAATAATATAATTAAAACACTTTAACTTTGTTTTTTGTTTTGTTTGGTAAAACAAAGTTAGGGTTTTTTAATTATCTTATTAAAATATACCACCAAGTTAACGCCGACAACATTCAAGAATTAAAAAAATAATAATTTTGTTAAAACAAAACAAATTTCTTTAATAATTGTTTAAAAAGAACCAAAAGAAAACTGTAAGTATTAATTGAAATACTTTTATGGAATAATTGAATTTTTACAAGGAAAAAAAAAACAATTACAAGTAACTTGAAAATATGTCAGATTTTTCCAAAAAATTTAAATCAAACTTGTAAAAAAACTGTTTTAAAAAAATTTAGGAAAAAATTTCATGGAGTAAAACATGTTTCAATTAAAAACAGATGAAATTTAAAAACAAAAAACACTTTTGCAATTTGCTAAGAAATTAATCGAAAACTATAAAAAAAATGTTTAAAATTGGCTTTAAGAGAATTAGATTTTTATAAAAAAGCTATTATTTCTTAGAAAATAAAACTCAAAGGGAAATTCTTGACGATTTCAAAAAGTGCTGAAAATTTTCTTAAGAAAAAAAACAATTAATGTTTGTATTTCCGCAATTTCCGAAAATTACTAAAATTTATTTAAAAAAAAACGGTTAAAAATTGAATTGGTTAAAATGCATTAATAAAAATATGCATTTAAAAGAAAATTAATTTGTATAAATATTGTTAAAAAAATAATATAAAAATAATAATATTAGTGGAAATATTTCAAAAACAATTGAAATTTTCCAAGGAACAAAACCAGTTGTTAACTTGGAACTTTGTTAAAAATTTACAAACAAATAATCAAATTAAAAAAAACTGTTTAAAAGTTAAAAAAATTAAGTTTTAAAAAACCAAAAAATTGTATTTTTATTATATTTATAAAAAAAGTCAACAATTAATATAAAAAAAAAACAAATGAAAATTTGTAAATATTGGTAAAATTCTAAAAACACTTACAAATAAGAAAAATTTATGTTTGAATGTTTAAAAAAAAATTATAGAAGAAACCAAAAGTAAAATAAAATTAGAAAAAGAAAATTATAGATAGTGTATCTAAAAATCATTTTTATATTTGCTTAAAAACAGTTGAAAGACAATTGCAATTTACCAAGAAAAATAGTTTAAAAGCTGTAAAAATAAATAGTTTAAAACTTGCTCTAGAAGAATTGGAATTTTACAAAAATACGATTCGCTTTTAGAAGAAGAAAACAATAAAGAAGAAATAATCGATTTAAATTTTTATTTCAGAAATTAGTAGAATGGACTGAAAGGATTACCTCAAAACCGATATTTCGGTTAAACACTTTTTTAAGAAAATAATTAATTTCATATATAAATATTTTATTTTCTTTATTAGTGAATTTTCTACAACGTGAAGGACTTATATATTTTATAATTTCATATATTCTATATAGGGAAAGTAAAGAAGATTTAGAATCTATCAACAATTAGTAATTAAAGTTACCATGTATGTATAGGGTGGGTGGACATCCTCTAAACCACCCTCCAATCAGTAAAACCTCAGCGAGGATTATAATTAATAGTTGTAAAACGTAAATAAACAAAATTATTGCAAATTTTAATAGATTTATTTAAAACTTTTCAAATAATTTTTGATGATGTTTTACTGATTGGAGGGTGTGATAGTGGCCACCCACCCACCCTACATATACATATAAACTTTAATTCCTTATCGTCTCGTGGTTTGCATTGGAATCAATTACAACATTTTTTGATTAAAAAAGAAGTTAAAAAGGTAAAATTGTTGAGTACGTAAATTAGTAAAAATTTGATGCATGATGGGTGGGCAGACTTTAAATCTAAATTAGATAAGATTAACAATAGAAAGTCATTTATATTTAAGCTTAAATTTTGATTTTGTTTTATTTTTTATTACATAAAGAGGGTTTGATTGTTTTAAGCAGCAAAATTATCAACGATGAGCAATTAATGTTAATATGTATATGTAGGGTGGGTGGGTGGCCTCTATCCCACCCTCCAATCAGTAAAACATAAGCGAGGGTTTTAATTAAAAGTTGTAAAATAAACGTTTGTAGGAAGTGACTGCTGCCTTAGTTATAATCTATTAAGCTTAGAAATTTTTCTTATAGCTCCACAAATAAAAAACGTTTTAACTTTGTTTGAATAACACTGACTGTCGAAACTATAGTCACTAAATAAAGTCAGTGTTATACAAACAAAGTTAAAAGGTTTTTTATTTGTGAAGAATAATGTATAACAAAGTAGAAGCCTCCACCGTTAACAGTTTTTTTATAGCTTACTGAAGATCTAACATAATAACTTATTTAACTTATTACTTATGAAATCAATAAATCTAATTATTTTTTATCTACTGTTTAATGAATATTAGTCTTGTATAAATTTATGCCATTAAAAAAATGCGAGATTTATGTAATCCGGCCACTTTAGTATTTCAACTCGCGAACTCTTTCATTATTCCGGCACGACCCTCTCTGTGTGCAGTAACAGACCGTACTATTTGATTATTCCGTATCTAAACCGATTACAGAGAACCGACCACTTTGAATACCGTAATCCGAATTTAAATCTGCATTAAGGCGGACGACCGTTCCAGCAGGTTTTCTTTGCGTCCGCCTGTAATCTTTCCTTTCGCTTGATTTAGGATGCGCCGCAGGCCGTCCGGGCCCTGCTACAGCAGGACCGGCTCACGTGTCCGTTCCGCGTCCTGCGTGCAGGACGAAATTAAGGACTGCAAAAGTGGAACGTGTTTCTAAGTGTGTCGGTATTTACTGTTACTGCAATGCAGTATTCCAATACATGTTAGGCTTAAAAACTATTAAATTAATAATCTGATTGTATAAGAATAATTAATTGACTTTAGTTAGTTAATATGTACTTGCCGATTTAAAATGCAAATCTACAAAATACTGCTTGCGCAGTGGGGAATATTCATGTTTATGAACTACTGCGCGAGCAGTATTTTCTAGATGGTTCAAATCAAAAAGTTACTTGTGAATTAGACATTTATAACTGCGCAAGCAGTATTTTGTTAATACGATCATAAAAAATATATTTATAAACTTATGCATTTAAGAGTATTGATTAGATAAAGATACATATAACAATCATCGACATCTGTTGAGGAAACTGTAGTATCTATAAAAGAGTGTTATTGGAATTTAGATTAACTACATACTTGCCGATTTGAAATGCAAATGTACAAAATAATGCTTGCGCAGTGGGGAATATTCATGTTTAAGAAGTACTGCGCGAGCAGTATTTTCTATATGGTTCAAATCAAAAAGTTACTTGTGAATTAGACATTTATCACTGCGCAAGCAGTATTTTGTTAATGCGATTATAAAAAATATATTCATAAATTTATTCATTTAAGAGGATTGAGTAGATAAAGATGCATAAACAATTATCCACATCTGTTGAAGAAACTGTAGTATCTATAAAAGAGTGTTATTGGAATTTAAATTAACTACATACTTGCCGATTTGAAATGCAAATCTACAAAATACTGCTTGCGCAGTGGGGAATATTCGTGTTTAAGAAGTACTGCGCGAGCAGTATTTTCTAGATGGTTCAAATCAAAAAGTTACTTGTGAATTAGACATTTATAACTGCGCAAGCAGTATTTTGTTAATACGATCATAAAAAATATATTTATAAACTTATGCATTTAAGAGTATTGATTAGATAAAGATACATATAACAATCATCGACATCTGTTGAGGAAACTGTAGTATCTATAAAAGAGTGTTATTGGAATTTAGATTAACTACATACTTGCCGATTTGAAATGCAAATGTACAAAATAATGCTTGCGCAGTGGGGAATATTCATGTTTAAGAAGTACTGCGCGAGCAGTATTTTCTATATGGTTCAAATCAAAAAGTTACTTTTGAATTAGACATTTATAACTGCGCAAGCAGTATTTTGTTAATACGATTATAAAAAATATATTCATAAATTTATTCATTTAAGAGGATTGAGTAGATAAAGATGCATAAACAATTATCGACATCTGTTGAAGAAACTGTAGTATCTATAAAATAGTGTTGTTGCAATTTAGATTAACTAGATACATACTTGTAAATCTATTACAATAATTATATATTGGAATGATGACGCTGTTACTTGTGATATTATCACTTAATAAATCACTGACGTAATGTAAGGTTACAAAAAATAGAAAAAGAACAATAAAACGATTTTTTGAAACCTTACATTACGTCAGTGTTTTCTTAAGTGATAATGAATTATTCTTACAATTAGATTATTATTATTATTAAATGCAGGATTCTATAACAATTTACTTTGTATCGTCCATAATTTACCCAAAGCTCGACATTTTTTATTCAATATACAGGACTCCGTATATTTCATATAAATATTTTTTCGGTCTTGCCCAAGAGGGCAAATAATTCAAGCGACGACGTGCCCTTTCTTTCTCTTCTCGCTCTCCCCTCGAAACGAGGCGAATATTTACAATACTTGCGTTTATTCATTCTTTATTTGTCTGCTCCTACACATATATTACATTCTTTTCAATAGACTTTAAATGTGTAAATTATTTTTTATTAAATTTATCATTGTTAAACCACTTCATTTTATTAAGATCATTATTTTGTTTGATGTTTGATTTTGCTACGTACAGATAATTGGATTTAATGGAGAAGATGAGGCCGGCGTTCAATATAATTAAATATAATTGCGTTTACTCCGAGGTGCGATATAAAAGCGGCGCCGTTCTCTCCGAAAAGGTGATTCGAAATCGTGAACTCTTCATTAAATAACTCATCCTTAAAGTTAACGTTAAATCCAACTCTCGGCCGGTGTAGGGGAGGATGGGGGTTGTTGCCCGGTACGGGGCTGAAGGGACCTATTAGAAACTGAAGCGATCTCAAAGAACTTAATTACATAACAAACTTTGAGCTGTTACCTGGAAAATAAGGGAGTCGGGGATATAAAGGAGAAGTCTCGGGTGGCTATAAGGGAGAGATAAAAATGGGATTAGGGGGTCCGAACGTGGTGGACTTATTAATTACACGTTTGATAGTTATAGTCTTTTAACGTTGATTTAACAGGTATCCTTTTTTTGCTATTTTATTTAATTACTAAAGAAATCAATTTTTATTACGAATACGTATTTGATTAAGGATTATCACAACTTTTAAAATCCGAATGCTACGATAGTTGTTTTATTAAATAATGATTTCATTAGGTAGTGGTGTTCCGCAAGGATCTAATTTTGTAATTTCGATTGTTTACTATGTTTCTCAATAATATTGTAGATTTTCTCTTTTAAATAAAGAACAAGTTGTGTAAACTGATATACAAATCCGAAACTTTTTCGTAATTTTATATCAATATTGATATTGACGTGTATCTCTTGTACAATGGGAACAGAAGGTCCACGAACGCTCGTGTATCATGTCTGGCGAAATTTGCACACTGCGGAGGGGCGTTGCGGTGTTTTGTCCTGCCGGGCGCCCCCAGGGGGGTCGGCACGAGAGCGCGATGAAAGACGGCCTCCGATGCCGTATTTACCTTCCGCGGGAATCCTGGGGGCCGACGCAGGCCCCAGGCCACGGAGCCGTGCGCCGCCGCCGCCGCCCTCGCAAAACCCCGCCGCTCCCTCTTCGCATTTCCACGGGAACAGCAAGAGAAAAATCCCCCAGGCGGGATTTTAACATAAACAAACTCCGTTACTCTTCGTTTCGTCTCTGTCTCTGTGCCCGGTGTTTCTCCCTCGCACCCCACTAATCGAATGTAACGAGCTCGCCCTTTTATACACGCACACTACTTAATTACCATCATTTTAAACATGTATAAATATTTTCGTGTTTACACAGCGAATGAATATCAAACCGTATTATTATTATACTTTAACATTCGAATGTTACAATTAGAATATTTATTTCAATTAACTTTCGATCAAACACACATGTTACATATTTAAGAAACAAATGAATATATTAAGTATATTTATTTTTAAAATCAGTAATACAATTATTTTGTAATGACTATAATTATTATTAAAAAAAATTGATGATTTATTAAAGTTTGAGGGAGATTAATTTTTAAATCTTCTTGTAAATTAGTATTTATTGTTTTTGGTATTAATTAAAAATATTTTGGTTGATATAACCATTAATTTAGTTTAGTTTGATATTTTGACAAAGATGTCTATATCTGATAATTTAATTGAGAACTAATTTTACATATTGATATAAAGAATACATCGACTCTAGCTTTAATCCTATTTAATTTAAAAAAGTGAATTTAAATGTGTTTCTATCGTAGGAGGAAATTCAAGCGAAATTCAGGTGGAATACGAAATAGACGAGCGCTAAATTTTCTATATTTTAATAGGAATTGTACATGACAGGATAATTTAATCACGAGCGAATCCGTGACTCGCTCCTAATGTGTACTTAATAGTCTGGAAAGTTCAATAAAATAAAACAACATCCTGATTCATCCCTTTCCGTCCCCTTTTGTACATCCGCCGTGCATTTCGGGGCCGATGTTCACGCTGATAACTTGTGCCGCGGTACTCAAGCAGAAGATTTCATTGTGTTGGCGTGTCACCTCTAGATCGATCTACTTTATATATATATATATATATATATATATATATATATATATATATATATATATATATATATATATATATATATATGTGTGTGTGTGAGTATATAAAACTAATAATGCAGTTGATTTATTAACGTTCAACATATTTAAAATCCGCCGCATCGCTAATTAAATCCAAACAATTAATTTACAGCACAATAGACCAGCAAACAAAACGGGAGCATCGAAATCGTTTTCGACTCGACGCAATGGAAATCTGTTCAAAATCGGAATTATTTTAAGTGGATAAATCGGTGCGGCATTGTCAATGATAACGGGTGATAATTTCATGGTTAATTAAAGCATACATTATAAGGCGTTAAATCCATTTCGAATTTATTCATTTTTCATAAAGCAATGCAATACTATAATTGATTGATAATTGATGATAGAAAATATTATTGGAACCACTTTATGCTGCACGATGAATTAAATTCTCACTTAACCCGTGGTGAAATATTATTATAGTCATTCATAAATCGTACTTTAGATATAAGTTTATAAATTTGTTGATCCCATATTAGATGTCTATCAATCACAAGTTGCTTAGTTTTAATGGACCCATATTTGGTAATTTATTAGAGTAGAAGACGAAGGGTAAATACTTTGTTTTATTGATGTTAATTGTTAATGTATTATTATCAAACCAATCCCTTATTATCGAAAAATCTTCTTCTGCTTTCTTTTTTAAATTGGACCAATTATTATCTTCGTAAAACATTGCTGTATCATCGGCGAAACTTATAATTGGAACGGTTGTATTTAAATCGAACAGAGTATTTATATACAACGTAAATAATATAGGCCCTAAAATAGTTCCTTGTGGTATACCGTACTTCACAACTAGCCTTTCACTTTTACTATTATGCACTCTTTGGTATAAATAGCTTTTTAATAGGTTATATGCTGTTCCTCGGAATCCGTACTTTTCTAATCTATCTAAAAGTTTTGTGTGGCATACAGTATCAAATGCCTTTTCTAAGTCCACAAATATACATAGACATGGGTGACTCTTATCCATAGAGTTAGATATTAAAGATGTTAATTGTGCGATTCCATGTTGGGTTGATGTCTTTTCTTTAAATCCATATTTTCTCTGCGAAATTGTATTATTTTTAAACACTTAACTAACGCACTTACTATGTTTTAACCACTAAAAATTATGTAATATATAAACATATATTACAAAAACGCACGACTTAAGTTTCGACGGTTTAATGTCATTATCATTATGAGTCTAGACTTTAGAAACAAAATTCCTAAAAATCTAGGGCCCCAAAAAAAAAGACAAATTACTGAAATTTTCCTGAACCCTCAAGAATAATCTAGATTTCTACAAACAAATTTTCTGAAAAGTTCTAGAGCCTCCAAGAAAATCTTTATAATTTAGAAGACAAGAAGATAACCTTGAAATCTTGTGGAAATTTCCTGAACCCTTGAAAAAAAAAGTGTAGATTTCTAAATGAAAATTTTCTAAAAATTCTAGATCCTCCTAGAAATTTAGAAGACCAGTTGAAAAAATATCTTGAAATCGGCAAGAGAAATTAGTGAAATTTTTGTTTAAACTTTCTGGAAAATAAGAAAAGATTTCTAGGGGAAAATTTTCCAAAAAAAATCTAGACCCTTCAAGAAAAATTCCGCAATTTAGAACTTTCTAAATAAGTTTATAGCCTCTAGTTGAAACAAAATGTTGAATTTTAGAGAAGCAATTGCTGACATTCACTTGAATTCTCGAAAAGAAGACGAATTAAAAAACATTTAGAGCCTGAAAAAATTTTTCGCAATTTATAAGAAAAGTTGGAAACAAAATTTAATTTATTGGCCATTTTCTAAACTTTTAGAAAAAAAAAATTAGAAAATCCAAATGCCTCATAGAAAATCTCTGCAATTTAAAAGACGACTTCAAAAAACTCATAAACTCTAGAGAATAAATTGCTAGAAATTTCCTTAACCCTCGAGAAAATAATCTAGATATCTAGAAGAAAATTCTAAAAGAAAATCTTTGTTGAAAAAATCTTGAAATGTGGAGAAGAAATTACTAGAAATTTCCTAAACTTTCGAAAAAAAGTCTAGATTTTCAAAAACAAATTTTCAAAGAAGCCTTCATTTAAATCATCGCAATTTACTGGAAATTTTCTGAATTCTACAAAAATCTACATTTCTAGAAATGTTTTTTTAAATTCTTAATACTTCGCAATTTAAAAGACAGTTTGAAAAAACAATTTTGATATCTAGAGAAATGACTGAAAAGAGTTTAGATTTCTAGGAACAGATTTTCTATAGCCTTCAAATCAGAATAAAAGTTACTGGAAATGTCTGAACTCTCGAAAAAAGTCTAAAGTTCTGGAAAAGATTTTTTTAAAATTTTTGAGCCCTGAAGGAAATCTTTGCAATTTATAAGACAATATTAAAATCTGGAAGAGAAATTACTGGAAACAGCCTCAAAGCAAATTCTATAAATATTGAAACGAACTTTCTAAAAAACTCCCGAATAACACCTTTGCTAAAAATTCTGGAAATATGAAGAAGAAATTACTGTACACTTGTAGAATCCTACAAAAAAGTTTTAGAAATCTACAAGGAAAACTTCTACAATGCTCGATCAAAATTCTTTGGAAAAGAATATACAAAAAACTGAAAATATGGAGAAGAAATTCCTGAAACTTCCAAAAGCCTCCAAGTTCTAGAAATTTAGACAAAAAATCCTAATAAATTGTAAAGTTAAACAAAATCTTGAAAGAACTTTCTGAAAAATCTCGAATAAAATCTTTGCTAAAAATTCTGGAAATATCTATTTATTTATTAGATAAGAAAAAGAAATTACTGTACACTTCTAGTATCCTCAAAAAAAATTTATAAATCTAAAATGAAATCTTGTGAAAAATTCTAGAAACCTCAATGTAAAAAAACAACTAAAAGTATGGATCATCTGAGAAAATTAGAGAAACAGTTGGACAAAATATTCTACAAAAACCACGAAGAAATTTCTATAAATAAAAATAAATAATGACTTTCTGAAACATTTTGAAACTATTGAATAAAAAAAAACCTTTGCTAAACTTTCAAAAATTTGTAGAATTCTCGATGAAAATTGTTTAGAAAGAAAGTTCCAATAAAAACTAAAAGTGTGGAGGAGAAATTTCTGAAATTTCAAGAATCTTTAAAGAACAATTTAAAATGTTTTCTGAAAAATTATAAATTTAAATTCCAATAAAAACTAAAAGTGCGGAGGAGAAATTTCTGAAATTTCAGGAATCTTTAAAGAAAAATTTAAAATGTTTTCTGAAATATTATAAATTAAAAATTTTTTTACAAATTAAAAATTTTACGAAAAACATGTCTCACTAAAACTTCTTCAGTTTATCATCTCCTTTAACTTTTGTTTGAAAAGTTATGGAATATATTTCAAATTTGGAAAAATATCGACAAAAATCAAAAAAAACGTCTCGAGTAAACATTCGCTTCCATTTAATGAATGTTTCCCAAAAGTTTTTCGGTTCCAGTTTTGAACGATAAAACCTTAAGTTTGAAGTTTCATCTCAAACGGATCATTAATTTTTGAGATACAGCACCCATAGACATTTTCATGCACGAAAACAATACTTCCCCTATATATACTATATAGGGAAAGTGCTGTAAGAAAAGTGTTATGAGGTTATACCAGGCAGACTACAACAAGAATTTTTTGAAAAATTTTTGATCTTGGCAGATAAGAACGAACAGGATAATTTTCTTCTTGATTGCATGTCTCAGTTTCAACCAAAAACAAGGGTTACAGCTCCTAAATGTCAAGCAAGGACTAATTGGAAATATGTTCTCAAAATAAATAGTTCCTCGATTGAGGTGTGTAAACACTTTTCCTTGAATATTTTTCAAATTGGGTACAAACGTATACGGACAATCCACACGAAGTCGTTAAAAGACGGCAATATTTCTATTAGCGACAAAAGAGGCCAACATGAAAACTGGCCCCACAAAATAAACCCAGAAACTTGGTATTTGGTAAATGAATTTTTGGCACAGATTCCAAACAAAGAATCCCATTATTTTCGACCGATTATAATGGGATTCTTTGTTTGGAATCCACAAGAAAGTATTTTGAAAATCCTGCTCTAAATGTAAAGAATTTGTTTACAGGATTCCAGCAGTATTTTTTTGAAAAAACTGGTCGTACACTAGGCACTTTCCATCGATGGTTTCGCGAAAACTCCGAGTATTCTTTCCGGAGTCCACGATCTGACATTTGTGATTTTTGTGAAGAAAACAAAATGAAGCTTAAGTTAAATCCAAACGATTCTTGAAAAGTGATACAATCAGTACACGACAAAAATGTGCAAGCATACAAAGACATTAAAAAAGAAATAATAGAAAATTGTAGACATGATAAATCAACTTTAGTTGTCGCCAAATTTGCCTTTGCCAAATTTGTCTCTCAACAGTTTTACAAACGCCTTTTATGGTTGTACATGTTTAATGTACATTGTCACAATGATGATACAAGTTCATTTTATTGCTTTATAGAAAATGAAGCAAAGAAAAATTCAAATTCGGTAATTTCTTTTGTTGATCATTTTTTGCAAACTGCTGTGGGACATGACCCGAATATAAAAAATATCGTACTTTTTTCAGACGCCGCAGGGGGACAAAATAAGAATATGAATATGCTACACTACTGTTCATGGCTTGCAAAAACAAAAAATATTAACATTCGGCACATTTTTCTAGTTCGTGGACATTCTTACTGCGTTTGCGATAGAAATTTTGGTTACTGAAACGACTAGAAACGGTCAAAACTTCAAACGTTTATTTGAAAATTATGCAACAGTGTAGAGAAAAACCGACGCACTTTGAGGTTATTGAAGGCGCGCCGCTAATTAAAGACTGGGGCAAGGGCTTAAAAGATTTTTTCAAGCAATCTGTAAATACTAAAAAACAAAGTTTTACTTTAAGAAAGTATTGTCAGATAAAATATAATGCTTCAGGTATTCTGAGTGCAGCAGAGTCATATAACGGCTTTTATACTTCATTTGATTTTTGGATTACAAGAAAAAAAAGATAAGTTGGAAGTAAATTTGGAGTCGGTTTCACCAGTTTTTATTAAATCTGAAAAAATGCAGAACTTAAAACATTAAATGAAATTTTTGGAGTTAGATGAGTCAGAGTGGTATAACAAAAATGTGTTCAAGGAACAGGTGAACCTGCTATCTACATCTACTGAAGAAAACGACCAACAAAACAGTGACAGTGATTTAGAATGGTAGTGTTTAATATTTTTTACATTTATGTTGAACAAGAGTTATCTTCAATAATAAATATTTGCTAAAATTAATCTTTTTGTAGTATTTATTAAGATATATGGAAAATTGCATCATTCGATCCAGCCATAATGAGTACATGATCATTATACGTAAAATTACAAATATCTTCGATAACGCAAAACATGGAGGCAAAGGGTTTACACAGAGATACAATTTTCGGCTGATTAGAGGATCGATTGGTAGCGAGTAGTCCCATATTTTTCCCATTATTATCACTTAAGATAAGAATCCGTGAGTTGGTCTTAAAAATTCCTGCTTGGGATGACTTCGCATTTTTGAATACATTTAAGGTGTGTGTCATTTTCTCCAAGTTTAGTTTTAACACATTGTTTTGTTTGGTTTTTAATGTGACAGCTGCCACAGTTTTTCGATATAGGCGAAGATTTAGGCGTTCAAGCCGTAGAGGTTGAAGAATTATTTGTTGGTGTGGATTGTAGTTGCTGGTATTTATAATGACTTATTTCAATCCTGGAGATCCACATTAATCCTGTTAACTTTTACCAGTTCGCGATTAAAGTTTTCGAGGCTACTTTGTAGTAGATTGGATATTGATATTGATGAACAAAACAGTGTAAATTTGGTTTTTCTGCAACAGAATTATTTGTTGGTGTGGATTGGATTTCGAGGCTTCGTTGTAGTTCACTTATTGAGTTGGTTACTAATTATTCACTTTCAAGAGCTTCATTTTCAATTTCAAATTAATTTTTAATCAAGTGATAAAAGAAGCTAAAAAATGTACAATAGTAATTCAATAAATAAATCAGCAACAAGATAAAAACCGCTTAGAATAAAGTAAAAACTACTACGAATAAAATAAAGAAGATAGAAAATATTATATTGAAACATAATAATGATAAAATTACCGATCCTAAAACTATAGCCAACTTGTCCAACAATAATTACGTTAATACACCTTATTAACTACGGAAAACTATATCAAAAGTTATCATTAAACCGGAAAATTCTATACCTTTCTTATATTAAACAAATTATATCTAAACTAAAATATTCTTCTCCTACTGGAACAGATGAAATACCAATAAAAGTATTAAAGTTAAGCATGGGCTACTTATCTGAACACTTAGCCACAATTATTAATCATTATTTTAGCAACGGTTTTCCAAGTTGTTTGAAGGTTTCGAAGATTATACCTTTGTATACAAAAGAGAAAAAAACACTAATTAAAAACTATAGACAAATCACTTTATTAAATTGTGTCTCGAAAATTATGGAAACTTGCCTAAAAATTCAAATAACTTACTTTTTTGAGAACATCATTTTATTTAGTTCTTCGCAGCATGGATTCAAAAAATCTAAATCTACAATTACTGCCGTTGAACCCATGTTACATGCCATACACGAAGAAATTAATAATTAATTAATTACGACCTTACAATGGTTTTTGATATTGTAGAGTGTTATGGCATCCGAGGTTCTGTTTTAAATATTTGTAAGGATTATTTGAAAGATCGTCACCAATTAGTTCAAATTGGCAGAATTTCAGAACATGCAGCTGGTCATTATAAATCAGAAATATTAGTTAAAAACATCGTCATTCCGCAGGGATCAATTTTAGGGCCCATTTTGTTCATCATTTACATTAACGACCTATCCAAATGTATAAACTATCCAGTTTTTGTGTATGCCGATGATACAAGTGTGTGCGTATATTGATCAAACAAAAATGAATTGTTAAATAACATCAAGCCAATCAATAATCAAATTATCTTTTGGTTCAATTTAAATATGCTACTCGCAAATGCATCCAAAACGAATATAATAATTTTTAAAAATATGCGGTTCGATAATATTGAATCAATAGTAATTAAAGGTAAAACCAAAGAATTAAGTACAAGTTGCAAGTTCTTGGAAATTTTTCTGGATAATTGTTTGTCGTGGACAGAACATTACACTTATATTAAAAGTAATTAGGCAAATTCGAGATTCCTTAAAACTTTCAACCCTTAGAGATATATACTTTGCATATAATTGCTATAGATTGGGGCAATCCAACAATTATAAAAGAATTACTTTTAATCCAAAAGACAATAATTGGTGCTATATTAAAACTCAATAAACAAGAATCATGTCGACAATATTTTAAGAGGTTAAATATACTTACTGTTATTAATTTGTAGATTCTGCAGGCAAGTGTTTTTATCCACTGTAATAAAAATCAATATAATATAGGGTGCATCACCATAACACTAGATAAATTTCAACATTTGTTCGCAAAATTGTTCAGAATTGATATAGGCCTATAATTACAAATGATACCCTCAACACCTGATTTATAATCGGGCATTATACGTGTAATTAATTTGCTATAATTCTTGAAAATTGCCATTTTATATAGTGAGGCTAAAAATGTGTTTCGAAGGTATGAAAAAATTGTACAGGGTGTCCCACCGAAACCGCACATCAAAAGTTTATGGACTTCTAGTGAATGTATTTTTATGAAATTTTCATGGCTCATGTAATCAAGTGTGCTCTATTTAATTAAAATAGCAATTGCCACTACTAGAAATTTTATTGAAGTTGTCTCAGAAATATTTCGGCTGTGCCCTCAAATCAAAATTTTATAACAACCCTTAATATTTTTTAAAATAATCCATCTAGAACATGCGTATGCTTTTTATAAATTTACTAATTTCTCTGATGGTTTAAAAATAAAAAAACAATTGCCGTTTTTCAAAACTTTATTTGAGTTTTCTCAAAAATGATTAGGCTTTCGACTAAAATTAAAGTCTTTCTTATTCATTTTCAAAATAATTGCTCTTGAACATGAGTGTGATTCTTTTTCAAATTCAATATATTTTCGAGAAGTTTATAAAGAGAAAAAAACCATTGCCACAGCTAGAAAATTTTGTAGGTTAACTTAAATATGCTTAGGCTTTATATATTAATTACAATTTTATACCATCCCTCAATATTTTTCTAAGTAATTCATCTAGATCGTGCGTAGGCATTTTTTAAATTTACGGATTTTCTGTGGTAGTTTAAATCTAAAAAAACAATTGCCACTACTAAACACTTTCTTGAAATTGTCTTTAAAATGTTTAGGCTTTAAAATTTTAAAACGTCCCTTATTCATTATCAAAATATTTGCTCTTGAACGTGCGTATGCTTCTTTTAAATTCAAGATTTTTTAGAGTAATTTAAAAATAGAAAACCAATTACCACAGTTAGAAAATTATGTAGGTTAACTCAAAAATGCTTGGGATTTATGCTTTAATCAAAATTTTATAACTTCCCTTAACATTTTTCAAAATAATTCATCTAGAACGTTCATATGCTTTCTTTAAGTTTACTGATTTTCTCTGGTAGTATAAAAATAGAAAAACAATTGCCACAGTTGGAAAATTCAGTAGATTAACTCAAAAATATTTAATACTTTAATCAAAGTTTCATAATATCTCCTCATATTTTACAAAATAATTCATCTAGGACGTGCGTATGATTTTTTTAAAATTTTCAAGATTATACAATTTCCGGTTATAGTCAACACCAAGTTCCTTATTTCAAATGGAATACTATATTTTTTAATACGTATTTAGATTCTACATAAAATTCTGTGAAAAAAATTATTAAGTAATATAAAGTCCAAATTTAAGAGTTTTCGTAATAATTGATATTTAAAAAAAAATTGTGCTTTCTCAAAGTTCACTTTAAAAATACATATCCCCGACTACAATAAAATTGAAGGATTGTAATTTTGGCTACACATAGTCAATACCTGACTGTATCCAATGATGAGTTATTTTTGAAAAAATAATTCAAAATTTATTATTATTTTATTAGCATCCTCCGAGTTGTGAGAAATCACTTTTATAGGGCGCACTTTATTAGTTGGTTTACCTAATCGAAAGTGATGCTGTATATTTATGGGCTCGTCATGAACATATTTTATAATTTCGTTGATTGTAGATAGGTATTCATCGGCATTTTTATCAGGTATTTTAAATATAATTATGTTTCTTGCATTTATAATTCGAGCAACAACTTCTTGAACTACATCATTGGGATTAGTAATAATATTTGGGTCTTTTATGTTAATATCCCCACTTTGTTTCAAGGTATTACATTAGGTGCGGTTTCATGTAAATAGAATATGGAAAATAACAAGTGTTTTAATTCAAATGTTTCTAAATAGAAAACCAGTTATATCACTCCGATACATAAGACCAAGGGTGTATACCACCCAATCTATAATACTTAAAATGCTTGATAAACTAGTTGCGAATCAGATGTCTTGGATGTCGAAACAAATTATTTAGAAACAACAGCAATGCTTCACCTCCAAGAGATAAACTGTTTCCAATATGATCTGCTACAAGCAGTATTTGTCAAATGCTTTTTTTGGATAAGAATCTGCAGATTTATTCAATTTATACAGACTTCTTCAAAGCATTTGACACTGTACATCATTATTTTTAGTTACACAAACTAAACGCATTTGTCAATAAATTGACGTTATCCTGGATTAAATCGTTGAATTCAAAAAGTCCATTTTCATAATTATATATCTGAGCCTATTTTTGTAAATATAAGGGTCATACAAAGCTCCATCCTGTTCCTTCTATTCATTAATAATTTCAGATATGCAATTAACATTGTAGCCTTTTATTATATGCGGATGACATTAAGCTGTTCATGACCGTAAGCTCTATTAATGATTGCGGACTGATCCAGGTCGACCTCAATAGAATTAGTGAATGGTGGTGTAATATAAATCAATTATTTTTGAATATAAATAAGTGTTGTTCTATAGCACTTAGTAAAAGTCCACGCTGTATTTAATTTGCGTATGCCTTTTATTTATTTATTTATGTATTGACGGGTTTACTCCCTTTAAGATACAAAAAAATATATTATAAACACTTTATAAAATACGATACAATTTACGCTTGCGGACTATTCGTTTTGAACTCAATGTATTTTCTCCGATTTTCACTACTTGTTATCTATTTGATAGATACGACTTTATTAGATTACTACAAATTCCTCTGATTTCATATTGATTGAATTTACCTAAAAAATGTGTGATCCAAGCTATCAAAGCTTAAGTTAAGTCAATGTAGATTGCCAAAGGAATTTTTCTGTTCTCAAGGTCGGATAGAATCTTTGTTAAAAGATGGAATACGACTGTATTGACACTTTTGTCAATGTTGTTTAATATTCAATAAGCTACATGTTTTAAAAAAACTCATTTATACAATTTAAAATTATTTATACATCTTTGGACTCTTTCTTAAAAACATATAAAACAAATCAATTAAAATCTATACTTCAAATTTCCACTTAAACCCTTCATTTTTCACGATGACGACGAAGAAAATATTCTCTTGGACATTCAAAGACTCTGGAGAAAGAATAATTATGCTTATCGGTCTGTATATTAGCTTAACCATTGAATGTTTTAAGACATCTGGAAAAATTCTCGTAGACATTCACAATATAAGTTAAAGGTGGTAGAATTGCGTAAATAACTTTATAGTTTATTTCATCCTCTTCCGCAGTAATTTATTTATTTAAATCCATATTAGGTTTGATATTTCTGTGGGTAGATAGTTTAAAAAAGATATTTGAATTGTTTTTTTATATTAGATGTATTATGCTTTTTATAGTTTATTGAAAATTAAAATCCTATCAACATGTTCTGTGTTTCCGTCGAAGCAGAATATTATTTTTAAAGATTTACTTCGTAAAAAATGTCATTAATAATATTCCAGGTTACCTTACTTAAGATTTTCGTGCCGATTATATGTTTTCTGCGTTCTTATAAAAATTTATTGTATTCAATATTGTATTTATTAATATATCACTATATTCTGGTTTTAATATTGATATCATTTAATTGCATTTCTTAATTTCTAAAACACTGTAAGTGAATGTTTAATTTTGTTTTTCTATTATTACTTTTTTTCTTAGGGAAGCATTTGTTAAAATTGTCATATATCCATAAATATATCCCACGCTCCTTTTGCATCCGTACAACGAAAAATAGGTGAAAAATTTATATTGCGTAACGTCAGATTAAATAAAATTGAAAATTTTCAACCATTCTCAACCATTTATAATTAACTACGGACCTGTTTCGATTTTCTTGGATCTCGTCAGCGTAGCGCAATTGGAGTCAGGGAATCGAAATTCACTTAGGGGGTATTTAACTCTCCGGGTTAACCATCGATGCGATAAAACCAGATCCCTTCAATGTCGGTGGTTATTCATCCATTTGGGATCTAGTGCAACGTTTACACAATACAATGTTTAGGCAATAGACGGTCTGGTGAGTATGGTGGATGATCCATCATATCCCACCAAAGCTCCAGCAACTTCCTGGCGGGTCACTAAACTAGTAGCTACTACCACAGAACCAAATCATCAACGTCGTGTATGTGTATGCCTTTGTAAAGCTATCAAATCTTCCATTGGTGGATATTTGCTTGTACACCGGGCTTGAATCATGATCGTTATCGTAAACCATTAATCGTCGACAGTTTAATATTTATGTGACTTCTCCAAACGTATAACGGCGATTTGTTTAGATTTATGTCTCAATTTTATCGTCTTGAGTTTCCTGAACGTGGCGCACCTTTATCATTGAAGTTACAGGAATTTTGAATTTAGAAAATTAATTCTAGGATTGGTGTTCTACTACATTATTATATTACATTTTTCCCTTTTTAATACACTCTTGATTATTATTTATTCTAGCGTACTTTTGACCTACCACAATAATCAATACACTGTCCTATCGCACTCCCGACCTACCGTGCGAATTAAGCTAAGATTGTAACCTTATAAAAACTCATGACTCGATTAATCAAATTTTAAACCGGTACCGATAAGTCCACATCAATAGACAACCGTTTGATTAATGCATCCGTCTTATTTACACGGAAGAATTGCAAAAAGCATTTAATTCTCTCCACCAGAATGTCTGGCTTTATTTTCTCGGAATGCACTCCATCACCTGATGCGGCGATTCCAGTACGGAGACAAACGTTTTTGTTTGGGTTTTGTGTCCAGACTGAAATCAAGACAATGTCCGCTCTTTTCAATGAGGCCGACGCCGACATTCCTGCTGCCGGAAGTCGGCCGACAATAACGCCACCTTATTACTGCTAACCAGCAGGCCGCCGAGAACGGATGAATGAATGCATTATGCGCATAGATTAAAAGCCGTGACAATTTTCACGTTTCTCTGATTAAAACGTACACAGTTTATTGTCAACAATAAACCGCAATCTCATAAATACAAGTACAGGATGTCCCAAAAGAAAATCAATTAAAAAAAAAAGTATGCCATGTATTGAAAATGTATTTATTAGATATTAACATGATGTTAACTAAAATGTTTTAATATTTTCTACTAGAATCACAATTTTTGTAAAAACACACGGAAAACGCTTTTTGGCGATGAAATTCCTAAGAATTAGGAAGCTGAATTTTTTGAGATGAAGAATTTATTATTATTTTTTTTTGCAATTTTTATAAAATTGTGAAGTTGAAAATAATCTGATAAAACAGAATGGCAAATGAAGTCATTTTCATTCCCATTGGAATTTAATTGCAGCAAAGCGACAGTTGATCGATTCGCCGGATGCAATTCCATCCATCATTTGTCGGTACATCCACACGCGCACGCACCCACAATAAAACCTAGCGTAATTCTTTTTTTTTCGGTCCTATCTGTGTGTGTGCAGAATTTTGCATTTCCATATATTATTCCATCCGTTGTCAACGCTAACACAATTCCTGGTAATCTAGGTGATGCGTGCACGATAAATCCGATGCGGATAATTATGTTTTCTCTTCAAACAAAGGGATGCATTTTCATGGAGCGGGATTTTTTTCCGGTTTTGTATATATGTGTGTGTGTGTGTGGAAATATAAATAACGGGCGGCTAATTTGCATGAACAGGATGGGATAAAAGGGGCGGACGCGAATTAAAATATGTCCCCAGGAACGGAGGGCGGCGATGGGATTAATATAGCCATCCAGGGTTGGGGAAGATGGGGCAACGGATATGAGCGGCGTGTGGGGATTTAATTTGTCGTGAAATTTTCGCATCAAAAATTCTTGAGATATTAAACTCGCATTTTTTTTTTGTAAATTTCATAAAAATAATATAACCCAGTATTCGTGTCTTCTTTTTACGCTATACATAAACGTTTAATTTATTTATTAATTTCAAAATCTGACGACCGTCTGATAAGGTCGAAATCTGTCCACCCTACGATAATGCGAGAAACGTGTTGTTATTACTTATTCCGGACCCCTTGTCTGATCCGTCGACAGATATACTGGATTAAGCCAATTTAGCCGGGGTAGTGTTGTACCTCCACACGAGTTTCCTGCTATAAATCAGGGGGTGATCACCCTAAACGAAAACGGATAAATCGACACCCCGAGTCTTCAGAGACCTAATTAAGGGCCGAGACGTGATACGCTTTTTGGGCGAGGTAAGAAAAGATTATACACACACACACAAACAAAATATATACTATGATTTAAAACCGTGAATTAAGGACTTTTTGAATATCATTAGTAAATAAAGAAAAATATAGTAACAACACATTACGAACATATTTTTTTTGGTTTTTGTATGTACATAATTCTATATATTTAATTAATTGCTTACTTAACCCCTGATGAAACACTTTTGAATTGTGTTTTAAAATTTCTAATCATGATTGTACATAAGAAAATTTAATTTGCACTATTGATGCTTCTCTGAAAGAATAAAACCTCAAATTTCGTTTTTATCATGAAAACCAGAATTTTAACCAATATAATCAATACGACAACCAAACTGAGAGTCAACGATTGAGATCAGTCATGAAAATTGAAGAATGAGAAAACTAATAACCACTCAAAAACATAGTTTATTTTTAATTATATAGCTTTACACAAGAACGTATTTTTTATATTAAAGGTAATGTAATTTATTTTTTATTTTTAGAAAATCAATTACGTAATAATAAATATTTGCGAATCAATTGAAGCAATTAACATCTATTTATTCCGATCGCACGGTTAACTCAATCACCGAACAGTTAAAGTTTCCGATTTAATTAAGCAATCCAACCCGTGTTTCCAGTTTTGATTAATTGGAACAAACTCCCGGCGGCGCATAACTCTTTCGCGTCCGATAACTACCCTCGTACCCTCCCCCACCACCGCCATCCTCCGTCGACGGCCGCGAGCACAAAACGTAACTGCACTTCGCGAAAAGTTACTGCATCGCATCGATTCGCAAGAAAATATGAATTTATTCGGCGCGATGACTTCCGAAAGAAAGACGCTGCCAAACTTTGCACAATTACCAGATTGATTTTATTTTTCACACGTTGATACCACTAATTAATTGCTTTATCGTCACTAGTGTAGAACTACTATATCTCAAGAACGGGAAAACTAGATGGAAAATACTATGATGGCCACGTCACCATTATACAGGGTGAGTTTTTTTCGATGTTCTCTATGGGGATCTCGGAAACTATAAGAGATAGAGAAACGGTTAAATGGGGAAAGAAGTGTAGATTTACGAGGCGAATAAAATTCCACTTTCAATGTTTTCAAAAAAGTCAAGGGTAACTAGATATTTTGAAAAAAGTAAAAAGTGTCAATTTTTTCAAATCAATATATCTCGGTTATTAAAACAGATAGAAAAAAACTGTAAAGGACAAAGTTTTAGATAATTTTATGTAGATTAATAAAAAATAATCAGAAAATTTTTATCGCCATTATTTTCCGAGATATGATGCAAACTTACATTTTTTTAAATGGAAAGCATAGTTGGCTATGGCCTCATTAAAAAGGTAATTTTTTTCTCTTTAATCCAATATGACATACGACATAGTTATTTCTAAAAATAAGTGAGTTATAGTCATTTCAAATTTTATTATAAATAAAAAATTGGTAGCCATGAAAAAGATGAAAGTAAAACAATTGCAGTTGTTTATAATAATAGCAATATTGTAATTATTAGTTCTACAAAGTTAAATAAAAATCAAAAACCAGCATAAGAATAATAATTTTGTAATTATCAAATGGCCTTCTGCATGTGGTATAAACCCATTTGTCAAGAGGATAATACGTTTCTTACAAAAATATTATGACAAGATGAATCGCGATTCACTAATTGTGGTATTTTTAATCGCCACAATGAACATAGATGAACTTAAGAGAATCCACGAGAAGTTTCACAGAGAAAACTACAAATTACATTTCGGTTTAATCCATGGCGTGTTTGGATTAATAATTCTCGGTCCATATATTTTTGAAAGCTTGCTAAGTGAAACTGATTACTTTCATTTTCTTCAGAAAACATTTGAAGATACGCTCGATTGTTTAAATTTATCATTACAAGCAAGATTAAAATGGTTTCAATATGACGGTGCTCCACCTCATAACATGTTGGCTTTACAAATTATTTAAATGATGCTTTTCCTAACTCATAAGTGGGAAGAAATAAACCAATCCCAGGGCCACCTAGATCTCCCGATTTTAGAATTGTTTCTGTGGGGTTATGTAAAAAACAAAATATTGAATAATCATATCAATCTGTGGAGGATCATAAACTAGTTGTTATTGAAACATTTAATTCAATTTACATGGGAATAGTCAAAAAGCCATAAATTCAATTTTAAAAAGATATAATTTATGTCATAATAGTATTAATAGTGGACTCTTTGACCATATTTTTTTAATATTAAAATTTCTCTCCCATTGATATATTGATAATTACAGAATTACTTTATGCAGTTGTTTTATTTTGGTTTACCTCTGTAAAACTAATAATTACAATATTGCTAATATTATAAACAACTGCAATTGTTTTACTTTCACCTTTTTCATGGCTACCCATTTTTTATTTATAATAAAATTTAAAATGACTATAACTCACTCATTTTTAGAAATAACTATATCGTATGCCATATTGGATTAAAGAGAAAAAAATTACCTTTTGAATGAGGTCACAGCCAACTATGGTTTCCATTTAAAAAAATGTAAGTTTGCATCATATCTCGGAAAATAATGGCGATAAAAATTTTCTAATTATTTTTTATTAATCTACATAAAATTATCTAAAACTTTGTCCTGTACAGTTTTTTTCTATATGTGATAATAACCGAGATATATTGATTTGAAAAAATTGACACTTTTTACTTTTTTCAAAATATCTAGTTACCCTTGACTTTTTTGAAAACTTTGAAAGTGGAATTTTATTCGTCTCGTAAATCTACACTTCTTTCCCCATTTAACCGTTTCTCTATCTCTTATAGTTTCCGAGATGCCCATAGAGAACATCGAAAAAAACTCACCCTGTATAACAATCGAAAATCTTTGTATTTCCTTTTAATTTAAAAACTATTTAGGTATAGTTGTGAAAAATAATTTGTTAACTTCATAAGTTTACTGTTACGATTTCTACGAATTATGAATTTCGAATATTTTTCCTCATTATCAAGTCAATGTAGCGTTGAAAATATTGCCTCTAAAAATGTTGCTCGTATACAGACATCTATATCGGATATTGATATAGATATTTCATAAGTTAAGCGGTTAACTTTACTGGGTTTATAATTTAAAGTTTTCAGTTTTCAGAAAATTTTCCCAAGGTAAATTTTTTGTTTGTTTTTTTGACTCTGAAATATATCAGGTTCTCCTAAACTCGATATTTTACTTTAAGCATAATCTCGATTGGATTCTTTTATTAAATTAATCATCAGATTAAATACCAGTCCATACAAGAAAAAACAAAATTACGAAAATGTAATGTCAAGAATCAAATTTTAATTTTTGATAAAAATTTCAGAAAAACCAAGCGAGATTTTTTTATTATTAGAACTTCGATTAAAACACTTCGTTTGTTTCACTAATTTTTTGAATTTTACTCCGACTAGTGTCGACCTTAGGTTAATCTCCATGAGAATAGGATGAAACGAATAAAAGAAAGCTTTCATTTAGAAAGAAAAAGATGGCAAGGGAAGAAATATAGAATAAAAATACTGCAGCACCACTCGAATACATCTCTCGTGAATCAACTTCTAGTTCTTTTAATTTTGTTGCGTCAACCACTGGCGAAGAAGCAGCCCTCGAAGGCGAAAAAACTTCTTCCACTGTTAAAGGAAAAAAAACCTACCTCGCATACTGGCGAAGAAGTAGAAAGTTCAAGTTCTGGTGAAATTTAGCCTAATTGTGAAAAGCTATTAAGATCGTGAATGGTTATTCGTCATCGAAAAAAGTATATATTGTTTTTACTGCAAACTGTTTGATTTTCAAAATAAGTCAACACGAGTTATTCGATCATTTTCCCAATGGAAGGATTTAGAATAAAACTTGGCGCAACTTTTGATAAACTACAACAACAGAATACTGATAAGGAAATAAAAAAAGGGGAAGGAAATTCTTACAAGAATACTTAGCAAAACAAAATTTGGCGTTTCAAGTTCATCGTGAAGACATCAGTTCAATGAAAAATAGAGCTTGTTGACTTGTTTTTTCTGTAAAAACGAGAAGACTTAACACTTAAGATATAAATACCATTCGATATGTAATTAAAACGTGCATTTGCTGATAAATTAATAAATATAACGTTCCATTTAAATAATTGAAGTTATGGCCATTTAAAGTTCTCATTTGTTTAGATCCAATTTTTTTACACCCGGCATAAGATGTCAAGTTTATTATACTTGGAAAATAAAATATGATCTATTGTTACATTTCAGTGTAAATTTGGTATGCGTAACTTAATTATTTTTTAAATATTTGAAACATGAAAATTAGGTTAAATTTTTACAAAATTCAAATTATTTCAAAAACCTTAAGGTTTATGTAATAAAAACCTTAATAAAACACACACTTATTTTGATCGAAGGATCCAAAAATGCAATAAAATACAGGGTGTTTCATTAAAAAAAAACACAACTTTGATACTTTTAGGGTTTTTGGGACACTCTGTATATTATGAAGGCAATTTTAAAAAGTAGCCCTAATAGACCCGCATATATCCCAAAAGTGAAACTTTTTGAAAGTCACGTATTTTGGCCACAATATTGAAGAATGATAGGGTCTTCTTTCTACCTCTGAAAGTTTATTTTTTTCTTCTTTATTAGTTCTTCAATTTTTGAAACTGTTAAATTTTTTGGAATTTCCTTTAATCTTCTTCAGTCTCACAAGATTTATAACCTTGGATTTTTTGCATCTGTGAAGAAACTGTTAAGCTCTTTCAGTTTTTCAGACTCTTTAATTTTCTTCAATAATTGTTTCAAACTTTTCCGTGTGTTTTTTTAAAGTTGTTTTAATCAATCATTTTTCTTCAGCATTCAAACATCATCTCTGATTTTTAGACTTTTTCTGTTGTCTTAAATCTTTCTATAAAAGTAACTTTTTTTGCTGATTACATTCAATAAAATTAATTTCAATTTCTTCATTTTTATGTTGCTTTGCTCTTTAAGAAACTGTTTGCTTTTTGTAAGTGTCTCCTTCAATATTATTAGATTTATTCGGATTTGATGAACTAAATTCACCTAAATACTTTTGATTTCTATCATCTTCAGCTTGTACAATTTTACGTTTTTATTTTTCTACCTCTGAAGATTGTAGATGAGCATTTTATTTTTTATTAGTTTTTCATTTTTGAAAATATTTGGGAATTCCCTTATTTATTTATCCGTCACACAATTTATTTTTCTCTATCAACAGTGAAACTCTCTTATAATTCTTATTAGGCTTTCCATTCATATTTTGTTTTTTAATACTTTTAGAAAATTAAATTTTAATCTTCTGTTTTTTTTTCATTTTCATAGTTTTTTTTAGTATTTTTTAATTAACAATTTTTCTTTAACATTTTCTCTCTTTTCATATTCTTTCAGACATTTTAAATTCTCTTAAATTTCCTACTGTAAAAGAATATTTTTCTTTATTATGTTTACATTCAGTAAAATCAATAATTTCTTCCTTTTACTGTTTTTCTTTCTTTTTCAGAAAACCAACACTTAAATATTACATTTTATTACATTAGAGTTTTCGAATTTTATAAACTCTACTCTCCGATCGCTATCATCTTCAGCTTGTACAGTTTACGTTTTTTTTTTATTTCCTTCAGTGCCTTCTAAAATTTGAACTTCAATTGTTTTTCAGTTTATCTAAGATAACTTCCAAAGAAATTATCAGATTATGGAAGTTCTTGCACCAATGGATTTCTACAATCAAATTTATTTAAATCTAGGAAAAATACCATTTCTTATGTATCTTTACATTTTACAACTTTTAATTAAAACCCTCGCTTATGATTTACTAATTGGAGGGGAAGATAGAGGCCACCCACCCACCCTGCATATAAATATTAACTTTAAATACTAATCGTTGATAATTTTGCTGCTTAAAAACAATCAAATCAAACAAATGTATTTTAAAGAACTTTCTTCCATATTTCAAGCAATTTTTTCTAGAAGTTTTTTTAAAGGTTTCTAGAATTTAAAAAAATATTAATCTAACAAGTTTTGAAGATTTAAATCGCTGTTTTTAAATTTTTCAACAATTTATTTTCTGCTTTTGACAATTTTTTCAGCTATTTCTAAAATTTCTTTTAACAATTTGTAGCAATTCTTCTTTCGAATTTCTGTTTTCTATCAAAAATTATTCTAGATTTTAAACATTTTTCAGCAATTTGTTTCAAAATTTCTAAAAATGTTCAGTAAATTCCAGTAATTTCTCTTTATTTGGTTAAGAATTTCTCAGCATTTTTTTTTTGTAGATTTTTAGAATTTTTATTAAATTTTCTTCCTTACTTATAGAATTCTTCAGAATTTAAAATTGTAAATTGCAAGATTATAATTTTAAGGACGCTATTTTTTTTTCGGGTTTGTAGCATTTGTTGTCTCTAATTTTGTTTAGCATTTTAAAGCAATTTTTATTCTAAACTTTAAAATTTTTAGAATTTTTGGTATGATTTCTAGAAATTCCTAGCATTTTTTTTTTTCAATATTTCTAAAAATTTATAAAATTTTCTTGATTTTTCTAAAAATAAAATTGTTAGGAATTTAAATGTATCAAAAGTTTTCTTTTAATTTCTGTCCTCTTCCACATTGTTAGAATGTTCCCCAAGATATCTAGAATTTTCTAGCAATTATTTTCAATATTTCTACAAATTCCTAGAGATGTATTCTTTTTGGTAAAAAATTTCTAACTTAAAATAAAATAAAATAAATTTTGTTTATATCACACACTTTATTATTTCAGTGACTATAGTTTCGACACAATTCAGCTGGTCATTATCAAACTAATACTAACTAACTAAGTATTAGTTTGATAATGACCAGCTGAATTGTGTCGAAACTATAGTCAGTGAAATAATAAAGTGTGTGATATAAACAAAGTTTATTTTATTTTATTTAAAGTTAGAAAATATGTATCACAAAGTGAAAGCCTCTACAATCAAATATTTAAGAATTTTCTAGCCAATTCTCTTACAAGTTTTTTTCTGGGTTTCTAGAATTCTTCAACAATTATTCCTGGATTCATAGAATTTTTTAGAACAATTTTTTCTAACAATGTTTATTCTGGATTTTTAGAATTTCTCCAGAATTTCTCTTCCAAATTTCGAAAATTGTCTCTAAGAATTTATTTAGGATTTTAAAGCCATTTATCTCTTTTTCAATATTTCTCGCAAATTTAATCCCTATTTTCTAGAAGTTTCTTCAAACAGAAATTTTTAATTTTTTGTTCTCCAGAAATTTCTCTTCTCTTCCAAATTGTAAAAACTTTCTAGAGGTTTCTTGATTTTTCCAAAAATTCTGTTTTAATTTATTGCGATTTTTTAAGCAATTTCATTTCAAATTTTCATTTAGATTTCAAGTGAATTTTCGGATATCTCTTCTCTTCCAAATTGTAAAAGATTTCCAAGTATTTTGCAGCACTTTTGCTTAATATTTCTACAAATTTTCACCGTTTATTCTTTATTCATTAATAAATTAAAACAGTAATTTAGATAATGTAGTTGCAGGGTCGCCATCCATCCTGCATATAACTTTACAAATAATTTTACATTAACATATTTTTACTTATAATGCTCGAAACTAAAACACTGTCAGTAATTGTAGTTTCATTGTATATGTAGGGTGGGTGGATGGCCACTATCCGAAACTATAAACCAGAGTTTCTTTAAGTTATTTCCGAAATTAAATACTTCAACGTAATTAGAAATTAAGAAACAATGATCGTCGAAATTTGAATGTTGAAAATTTACACATCTGCATAGCTTTGAACGTAATGATAAATTTAAAAAAAACCTTTGCAACCTTGCATGGATTGCAGGGTGGAATAGAGGCCACCCACCCACCCTACATATACAATGAAATTTCAACCAGTGTCACGGATTTAGTTTCTTGAAAACTACAACTGTATTACTATTAGTCTGGCCAAAATTAAAATTAAATCAAAGTTTCATGTTGCAGTTTTAAATAAATATGTAGGGTGGGTGGGTGTCCACTATCAGACCCTCCAATTTTATAACATAAACATTGTTTTAATCGATAAATACAATATTTATTATAATAATTTTATATTTAAGTTAAATTTAAAATTTTTAATTGGAAAGAAATTTAAAAGAATTGGAGAGTGGGATAGTGGCCACTGACCCACCCTACATATACAGTTTTACTTTAGCCACTGACACTGATTTAGTTTCCTGAAAATTGACGAGTATAAATGTTGGTATGACCAAAAAATGAAATCAGAGTTTCTAGTTGAGGTTCAAATGTATATGTACGGTGGATGGGTGGCGACTATCACACCCTCCAATTTTTATAACATAGACAACAAGTTTTATAAATGAGTAAAAACAATATTTGCGCGATTATTAAAGTTGGAATTATTTTATATTTTAGTTAAATTTATAATTGTTGATTAGGGTGAACTTAAAGAAAATTGGAGGGTACGATGGTGGCCACCCACCTTACATAAATAATTTTACTTCAACCACAGACACTGTTTTAAATTTCTGAAAACTACAAGAGGATTATTGTTGGTGTGACAAAAAAAAATATAAATCAGAGTTTTTAGTTGAAGTTTAAATGTATATGTATGTGCGTGGGTGGCCACCATCACACCCTCCAACCTTATAACATAGTTTAAAATTTTTCAAAATAAATAGAAACAATATTCACACGATTATAAGATTAGATTCGAGTGAACCCACCCTGCATACCATACACAATTAAACAGCAATTACTGACAGTGTTTCAACTTTGAAAAAATTATAAAACATTCATTTAATTGATGTTATTATTAAATTAAAACAGTAATTTAGATAATGCAATTGCAGGGTGGGATAGTCACCACCAACCTTATATATAACTTTATAAATAATCTTAGATACTGCTTAAGTTTGTCAACATCATCAACAATACTTTGTCTTGTAATGCTGGAAACTAAAACAGTGTCAGTGATTAAAATTTCATTATATATGTAGGGTGGGTGGGTGGCCACTATCCCACCCTCTAATCACGACACCATAAACGAGAATTTGTTAAAGTTATTTCTGAAATTATTACTCTAACGTAATTAGAAATTAAGAAACATTAATCGTTGAAATTTGAATGTTGAAAATTTGAACGTCTGCGAAACGTTATGATAAATGAAAAAAAAATCTTTATGATGTTGCATGGATTGGAGGGTGGGATAGTGGCCACCCACCCACCCTACATATATAATTTTACATCAACCATTGACACTGTTTTAAATTCTTGAAAACTACAACTACATAACTGTTAGTGTGGCCCGAAAATAAATTAAATCATAGCTTTTAGTTAAAGTTCAAATGTTTATGTTGGGTGGGTGGGTGGCCACTATGCCACCCTCCAATTTTATAACAATTTTTAAAAATAGATAATAATAATATTTACAGGATTATTAAAATTGAAATTATTTTATATTTTAGTCAAATTAAAAAAAAAATATTTAAAAAAAAATATTAAGAATACCCTTTTTACGTAAACCTCATAGTTTTCGAGAAAAATATAGGGAAAGTACTATGATGGCCTCATCACCATTTTTTTGGTTTATTTAACCGAAAGTACTCTTGACCTACGACAATAAACTATGCGTTAACCTAGCGCCTAACCTAGCTTAAACTCCAGCGTACTCTTGACCTACCTCAACCTATAATTTGTTGGGGCGGGTCAGGAGTACGAGAGGTCAGTTGCATTGTTTGTTGAGGTAGGTCAAGAGTACGATAGAATAAGTAATATTCAAGCTTATAAAGTAATGTTAATATTTTAAGAAATAAAATTATTCCTTTGTTTTTCCTATAATAAATGGGACGATTTTACGAAATGCTGTGAAAAGTAAATTAAATTGCCGTCGCCGCAACTTTACACGCAATTAATGAAAAAAGTTTGCGCGCCCGAAACTACTGAATTTTTCCAGTTGGCATTTGCAGCCGTCGAACATTTACATTTCCCACATGCGGAACGTACAGAGGAAAGCAGGAAATAATAAAACGGGAAAAAATACTTGAAAACAAGTCGGAACGAGGGGTTCCGTTTAAAAGTTTGTTCAGAACTAACCGCAATTAGGCTCGGCGAACAAGACAATGCCGTTTAATGAAAACATCGCGTTATTCCGCGGGGCCGACCCTAAATTACCCCGAACGGGGACGGTGGGTGTTGAAAAACTACCCTTCTACATGCAACGCGTTTTTTTTATATAATTATTTACACAGCGGTGCGGAACGGGTATCTTTTGCTCTTTTAATTACCATTTAATCTCGGCCGAGTGGCCGACAGCAGTGGCGGAAAAAGCGTGCCAGGGTTGTGCAGGAGTGGCGGGGGGGGTAGGGGAATTAAAACGGGATTTCCGAGTATGGCTGCGTATAATTGGAAACCTACTGCGGTTTATTTGTATTATTGAATTAGTAATTATTCGTCGATTATTGTGGTAGTAGCCTTTGTTTCTAGGTAGAGTCGCCTTTGGGTATATTCAATACGAACATGATTGTGTACAGTTATTTATAGGCATTAAATATGGTGTGTAAACAATAAGCTCGTTGGAAATATGAAAATTAACATTCAATAATAAAATAATTAGGGCCACTTAATGTCATTAAAGTATGGCAGGGGGAAGAGTTTACAAAGTTTACGACCTGCTGTCACCCTTTCGAAAACTCTGTTTGCAGACATAGGGGTTACACAGGTTTAACATAATTACCATCTAAACATGTACAAACTTACTTTCGACAGCGAAATGTGCCGATTTCTGCACGTTAACTTAATAATAAATAATCGCGCGAGTAATTCAGGGGTTATGGATCTTAACAAATTTCTAAATTTAGATTTGTTCTTATTGCTTATATTATAAGCAATATTTTTATATGGGTCGATAGCCCTAATAAAAATCAATTACGATTATATTGTATATAAAGAATGTATTCAATAATAAATAAAGATGTTTGTCTCTCTAAAGTGCATAATTATTATAAGAAAATACACGAAATACGTAAAACCACTGTAAACAAGATGAATTTATAATTTTCTCATAAACTAAAAAAAAAAAAACACTGTAAACAAGATTAATTTATTATTTTCTCATAAACTAAAAAACCACTGTAAACAAGATTAATTTATTATTTTCTTATTAATTAAAAATATGAAAATATTTAGTAAATTATTATATAATTTTCTCTGTATGATTTATTGTGATCATCATGGAAATGTCCGTAGAAATCATCTTTTTTCCAAATTCCTCTCTTAAAAAAAATTTACTTAAGCACTATTTTTAAAAGAAATGAATTTAACCGCGTTTTTATTATTAATATAATCTTCACATAACTAAAGTATAAATACATATTATAAATAATTGTTTATGATTAAATAGAAATTAATTGAAATGTCAAATAAATCAATAATAAAATTATACGTATGGTGAAAATTACATTTAATAATTTTTGAATAATGACATAAATTCACCTTCACATTCAATTCAAGTCTAAATGTATTCATCCGAATAACATTGTTTCCATTAATTCTACGGAACGCATTTTAAAATTTTAATGCACATACAAAATTCCATTAAATAATAGCCATTCGCTTATTGCACGTCATTTGTTTAAATAAAACCAACAACATTCGCAATGATTCAATAATGAACAAATTTGAATAAATAATAATAAAAGCGTTTAAATAATATTCTTTTCAAGATATGGCGTAATTACATTTCGTGTTAAATGTTAAAATGGGGTGATTTTTTTTTTGCCGTGAGTAAATGGACGTATTTTTCTTCGCGTTTACATCTACAACCCCCCCCCGTAAAGTGGCCTTTTAATTATCGTGCCTCCCTAAAAAAATAATTAAATCGCTCGATTAACATGCAAATTTTCACCCGAATCATTTTTTAATGTGGAAAAAGGCAAAAGCCGACTAGCATCTAAATGAAACGCCGAAACGCACATTAAGGAGATACAATGAACCGGACATGGAGGGGAGGAGAGGGGGTCGTAATTGATATTATGGACTTAATTCTCTGAAACAATTTTTTTTAATTTTATCTACTCTGAAATGGGACTAATTTTCTTGTCGGAAACTGCTAGACCTATCTTAGCCATTGATACAAAAAAAGAAGCAAAAACAATTGCCAGCGACTTGAAATTCACTAAATATTTTAACAGTTGTTTACTTGTTGCAATAAACTAACATCCACATACATAACATCACTAGATTTTGCATAAATTTCATGCAAACGGAGCTTGAATTTGTAAATAGAAAATAATAATTTCAGCGCTTTGAAAAATAAACAAAACAATTGCCAGCAACTTGAAATTCTGTAAATATTTTAACAGTTGATTACTCGTTGCAATAAACTAACATCCACATACATAACATCACTAGATTTTACATTAATTTTATGAAAACGGAGCTTGAATTTGTAAAAAGAAAATATTAATTTCAGCGCCTTGGCAAATAAACAAAAACAATTGCCAGCGACTTGAAATTAAGCAAATATTTTAATAGTTGATTACTCCTTAGAATAAATTAACATCCACATACATAACATCACTAGATTTTGCCTTAATCTCATGCAAATAGAGCTTGAATTTTTAAAAAGACAATAATAATTTCAGCGCATTGAAAAATAAACAAAAACAATTGCTAGCGACTTGAAATTTAGTAAATATTTCAATAGTTGATTACTCATTACAAAAAATTAACATCCACATACATAACATCACAAGATTTTGCATTAATTTCATGCAAAAGAAGCTTGAATTTGTAAAAAGAAAATATTAATTTTAGAGCTTTGAAAAATAAACAAAAATAATTGCCAGCGACTTGAAATTCAGCAAATATTTTAATAGTTGATTACTCCTTAGAATAAATTAACATCCACATGCATAACATCACTAGATTTTGCCTTAATCTCATGCAAATGGAGCTTGAATTTTTAAAAAGACAATATTAATTTCAGCGCATTGAAAAATAAACAAAAACAATTGCTAGCGACTTGAAATTCAGTAAATTTTTTAATAGTTGATTACTCGTTAGAATAAATTAATATCCACATACATAACATCGCTAGATTTTGCCTTAATCTCATGCAATCAGGGCTTGAATTTGTAAAAAGACAATATTAATTTCAGCCCATTGAAAAATAGACAAAAACAATTGTCAGCCACTTGAAATTTAGTAAATATTTCAACAGTTGATTACTCGTTACAATAAATTAACATTCACATACATAGCATCACTAGATTTTGCCTTAATCTCATGCATACGGAGCTTGAATTTGTAAAAAGACAATATTAATTTCAACGCCTTGAAAAATAAACAAAAACAATTGCCAACGACTTGAAATATAGTAAAAATTTCAATAGTTGATTACTCGTTAGAGTAAATTAACATTATCAAATTGTGTGTTTAAAAATTACCGAACATCGCAATGGTAATGAGGTGGAGCTCCATTCAATTGAAGCCATAGGTTTCTTCTGATGTTTAAATTTGGTATACATAACTTAATTACTTTGAAGTATTTAAGAGAGTGCGTGTGTGTGAGAGAGAGATAGAGAGAGAAATTATATAAAGAAATATGCCAACACGTCCCTCATGCAATTTTAATCAATGTTATACACCCTACAACTTAAAACAAAGTTTCGTTTCAAATTTTCCAGTCGATAACGTAAACATCGGCACCATCTGGCGAGGTACATTAACGCAACAACTTTTTTCTGCTTGTACTCTAATAAACCGGGTTGTGTTGATGAGATGTAGCCAGTAAATAATATAATAAATTAATTAATTATTGTATAACATATATTAATATCATTTATTACAGTTAATGATACATGATGAATATTTCGAAAACCTAAACACATAAAGTTAATCACGGATGAGACGTTGTTGTGGAATAAACGTGTTAACTCGTAATTATGCGCTGTCTGTGTGTATGTGTGTGTGACTTTAAAGTTAGCGGTGAATTTGATTAAAGCCGAGGACAAATTGGCTGTGCGAGGGCTGATTCCCTCGTTTGTTGTGTTTTATATCGTCGGGTGGTTTTTTATCCGGTGCGGGGCGTCATTGTCGAGTTGCAGGTCGGCGGATTAATTTTAAAACACGCACTAACACACATTAATCTCAGCTTTAGCAGTCAGGGACAGATTAATTAAAGCTAACTACTCGGAGGAGAACGGTATAATTAACCGGGGGATAAGTAAATAGTAAAGGATGGCAAAGGGCGGTTGCTGTTTGGTAATGGGGACGTGGCGCATCCGGAGGAGATAAGGTGAACGCTCATAATGGGGCAATATTCAAAGTAAGGGATATGTGTGTGTGTGTGTGTGTGTATGTTAGGTAGAGTGTCAACAGAATTTCTCCACCAGGAGATAGTGTTTTACTGCCGAAGAGCGGTTTGATTACAAGGAGGGCTTAGATTACATCTCGCGGATTATACACTTGAGCGTGTTGGATGTTCCCTTTTATTAACCTTAGCTACACTAACCATTTTTCACCCCCGGAACCGAAACGTCCGGGTTAATTAAACTGAAATTACGCAGGTTTATTATCTCGGAGGCTCTTGAAATAAAGTTCGCCGCATTCGTTTCGGGTGGAGAACTTTACATTAGCACGGCAGTTTGTGAAATTTTACAAGGAGCAAACACCCATTCACGCCTTTTTGTCCTATTTAGTCGAAAATACGTTCGGATGAATGTGCGGCAACGCGACGGATCAGCGCGCACGCTGATTAAATAAATATAATAAAACGAACCTTCCCACTTGAAGATCCGGGATCAACTTGCGGGATAACCCATTATCCGTGTCAACAACTGCACGAGGACTTTATGCGAGGCGACAGATTACGCCACGTTGACAAAGGAGTCTTTGCACACCTTAACATCGTCATTAAACGCGATTGCCATTTAATTTGTAAACGGAGAAGCTATAAAATTCTCTAATTATAAATTTTGCACCCATAGTTACGACTTTCCTAACATAGGCAATTATACATTAATATCTATTTATAAACGCACAAAATTTATTAATTGCAGGGAACATCAATAGCAACAGTATACAATTTATTTGCGCGCTCTCTAAAAAAATGACAATAAAAATTGCATTCGCCGAATTCTTATATGTAACTAACTATATATTTTTTTTCTATTTACCTTTCTCCTACTGGCATATTTTATGATTTTCTAGAGGTTAAATAGATCCATTAGATATAAAATTGGATCCAATATACAGCAATCAATCTTTCTCCATCGTAAATCAAAACAAGTAATAGCAAAGATGTTGATGATCTAACTACATCGATAATACAGCAAAATATAGATTACATCACCAATGCATTGATTGAAAGTATTTTCTCCTAATCACTAAAAATTGGTGAAATTATTCCCATTTATAAAAAAGGAAATGTCCAAATGAAGAACTACAGACCCATCCGAATTTTACCTATATTCTCAAAGAATTTCGAAAGAATCATCTATAATAGACTTGAGAATTTCATAAAAGAAAAACGCATACCAAATAATGCACAATTCGGTTTTAGGAAATGCTTTACTAATTCATTTCTTGTTCTAAATTTGTCATACCATATTCACTCACTAAATGATTAACGTACATCTACTGATTTTTAATAGCCTTGCTATTTGCCAAACGCAAATTACTTTTGTAGAGAAGTAGTTGTTTCAATAAGTAATTTGTTTTGTAGGCCTAGTAAGACTATTACGTTTCATTGTTGTAGATTTACGAAATGTTTTCGTGTTTTCTAATTATTAGTTAATTTTCTACAACGTAAAGGACTTTAATACCTCAATATGTAATAACTGCAGGAATATAACAAAATCAAGAATATTGTATTGTTTGTGATTTGTACTATCATCAGAATAATATAAAATTGCATGATAAGTTTTGCATAACCGCATTTTTGAAAAGCAAGAAAATTCTGTAATTAAAGAAGCAATTACACAAACAAGGTCAGAAAAATTGAATCTAAAAATATTAAAATTATACAACTTACTTTAAAAATCAATGATTTTGAAAAGAAGTAAACAATAAAATAATCCAAAATATAGAAAATATATATATCTGTGAAACCAAGCAAGGCGTCATCTGTTTAAGAGAAGAATATTTACTGCATAATCTTCTCAGATCGTGAAAAAGAAGATAACATTAATAAATCTCCCATATGCAATAAGAATCCAAGGATCTGCCAAAGAGTAAAAAGCAAGCGCTCCAAACTAATAAAAAACCGTTGCAATTCCAAAGAAGATTTATTAAGAATAAGAAGAAAAATCACAAGAGGGCTGAATAAAAATAAAGAACAAAGGTAGATCAGTAAACCCAATTCTATCCCTATCACTATCATATACAGATTACAGCCAGAGACAAGCCCGAGCGAAGTTATAAAACATTTGAATGATAATGGAATAACAAACTCCAAATGCGAAAAATTGCAATTTAGACATCCAGATCAACATTCTTCGTTTAATGTTTCTGTTCGAATGAAATATTCAAACGATATTATTCAACCAAATTATATGGCCCAGAAATGCTGCTATTAATCGTTTTTTATTTCGACTAAATCTAGAAAACACACCAAACAAGTGATAATCACACATATTACAATAAAAGATGCGAAATGTAAAAACCAAAATAACTTCAGTATCTATTACCATAACGTACAGTGTTTAAATACAAGCATAAATGAAATAAATGAAATTACAGTCAACATGTCAAACAGAAAGATCATATGCATTACAGAACAATATTTAAGCGATATGGAACTGAAGAACTGTAGCATTGAGAACTATAATCTAGTCGACAGTTTCTGTAGAAATCCATCCTTACCATGAATTTAAAAATTTACATTTCTTTTCAATTGAAATACTTAAATGAAATTTACACGAACAAAAATTTGTTATATTGAAAGTTAATATTTTAACTAAAGGAGAGAATTTTGTAATTTTCTTCAATAATTTTTACAATTGACATTTTTGAAAAACTCTTTTGAGATATTGCTCGAAATATAAAAGTAAAAATACTAAAAAAAATCATTAAAAACAATTTGAAAATCAATAAAAATAGTTTAAAAGTTTAAAAGAAAACAGAAAAAGGATTTGAATGGAACAATTGAAACGATTAGAAAAATGTATGCTAACATATTGCTTTAAAGATTTGGAAGATAATTAAAGAAAAAAACATTTTAATATATATAAAAAAAAACAACAAAAAACATTGAAAATCAATAGAAATAGTTTAATCTTACAAAAGAAAACAGAAAGAAACATTTAAACAAAACAATTGAAACGATTAGAAAAAATGTATGTTGACATATTGCTTTAAATATTTGGAAGATAATTAAAGTAAAAACATTTGAATATATGAAAAATTAAAAAAAAAATTAACATTTGAAATTCAATAAAATTAGTTTAATCGTACAAAAAGGATATAAAATATTTGAACAGAACAATTGAATCGGATAGAACAAAGTCTGTAGAGCTATTGCTCCCAAAATGTGAAAAATATTTTAAGAAACCATTTAATTACATTAAAAAACTATAAAAAAAACATTTGAAACTCAATAGAAATAGTTTAATCGTACAAAGAAACCTTTAAAAAAGAAACAATTGAAACTATTAAAAGCATGTATGTTGAGATATTGCTTTTAAGATTTGGAAAATAATTAAAGAATTTTTTTTGAATTTATGAAAAAACCCATTGAAAATCAATAGAAATAGTTGAATCTTACAAAATAAAACAGAAAAAACTTTCTAACAAAACAATTGAAACGATTAGAAACAAATGTATTTTAAGATATTGCTTTAAAGATTTGGACGAAAAAACATTTGAATATATGAAAAAACAAAACAAAAACATTTGAAAATCAATAGAATTAGTTTTATCATACATAAAGAACATAAAATATTTAAACAGAACAATTGAACTGAATAGAAAACAATTGTTGAGCTATTGCTCCCAAAATTTGAAAAATATAAAAAAAATGTTTTTATTATATCAAAAAACATTTAAAAAATCATTAGAAACTCAATAGAAAAAGTGTAATCTTACAAAACAACATTTAAAACATGTAAACAAAACAATTGAAACGATTAAAAAAATGGATGTTGAGATAGTGCTTTAGAGATTTGGAAAATAATTAAAGAACATTTTTTGAATATATGAGAAAACAAAAAAAAACGCATCAATAGAAATAGTTGAATCTTACACAAGAATACAGAAAAAAAACATTTTAAAAAAACAATTGAAATTATTAGAGAAAATGTTTGTTCAGATATTGCTTTAAAGATTTCGAAGAAAAAACATTTGAATATAATGAAAAAACAAAACAAAAACATTTGAAAATCAATTGAATTACTTTAATCGTACAAAAAGAACATAAAACAATTTGAACAAAACAATTGAATCGGATAGAAGAACGTTTGTTGAGCTATTGCTCCCAAAATTTGAAAAATATAAAAAAAACATTTGGTTATATCAAAAAACATTAAAAAATCATTTAAAAATCAATAAAAATAGTTTAATCATACAAAACAACATTTAAAACATTTTAATAAAACAATTGAAACGATTAGAAAAAATGTATGTTAAAATATTACTTCAAACGTTTAAAATATATTAAAGAAAACATATGAATATATCAAATTAATTAAAAAAAACATTTGAAATTCAATAGAAATAGATTAATTGTACAAAAAACAAAAATGAAATATTTGACCAAAGCAGTTAAAATGGACAGGAAAAGTCTTTCAAACATTTGAAAATTTAAAAAAAAGTTTGAGTACATCGAAAAAAAAAAACTTGAAAATCAATAGAAATAGTTTAATCATACAAAAAATAAACGGATAAAACAATTACAATTCTTTGATAAATTCTGCTGAGATATTAACTCGAACATTTAAAAAATAACTGAAAAAAAACAAAAAAATGTTTAAGGTGAGGAGGGCAATTCTTTAAAGTAACAAGTCTATTCATAAATATATAAATTATACAATTAATACGGCCGAAGGACCATATGGTCGATAATTACTACTACTACTACTATTAATACCATTTTGAATAATTAATTCACTTTCAAAATTTTAATAACTGACAGTTTGAAATTATTTAATTCTGACAAGTGAAACTTTTGAGATTTATTTCTTTATGACGGCTAACATTTTTATTATTCGTTATTTTAAACAGTTTATATTTTAAATAATTGACACACTCTTATAATTTTAATAGTTGAAATTTTTAAAAACTTCATTATTTTTGACAGTTGACAATTCTAAAACATATGATTTTAAATAAATTTAGAAACTTTTATAATTCCAACAGTTGACAAATAAAAATAATTAGTTTTTTTTACGATTTAAATTTTTGTATTTTTGACATTTCATATTTTGAATAATAAACAGATTTTTAAAATTTAGACAGTTAGCATTTTTTTGTTATTATTGATATTTAACATTTTTAATAATTGTTATTCTCTACAGTTGACATATTATCAATTTTCAAGGTTTACATTTTAAAATTTATCAGTTTAGACAGTCAACAATTATAATATTTAAAGTTTTTATTTGTTAATATTTTGAATAGTTAACAGACTCTCAAAATTTTGACAGTTGGCAGTTTAAGATTAGTTATTTTTAGCTGTTGGTTTACATTTTTTAAAATTTGTTAGTTTAGACAATTGAAAATTCTAATGTTTAGAGTTTTTATTCGTTAATATTTTGAATAGTTGACAGACTTTCAAAATTTTGACAGTTGGCAATTTGAGATTAGTTATTTTTAATTGTTGGTTTACATTTTAAAAAAATTGTTAGTTTAGATAGTTGACAATTCTAAAATTTAAATTTTTATTGTTCGTTTATATTTTCATAATAGTTGATAGACTTTTAAAATTGTGACAGTTGGCAGTTTCAAGATTAGTTATTTTTGAGAGTTGACATTTTTTAGATTAGAAACTTTTGAGATTTAACATATTTGGCATTTTCAACTGTTAGTTTTTTAAACAATTGGCAGTTCAACAATTTCATTAACAATTTGTAAATTAATTTTTTGACAGTTAACATTTTAGAAAATTGACACAATAAAAAGTTTGACAATTGATATTTCTAAGATTAATTTAATAACAGTTAAACATTTTGATGTTCGTTATTTTTAAAAATTGTTAAAGTTGGCTGTAGATAATTTTAATATTAATAATTTATGATTTGAAGACTTAAACATAAATTCGTTTGTATACCAATTAAATGATCTATACAATAGCATTAATTTTAGTTTTGAATTAGAAAATAATATATAAATAAATACAGTAGAAATATCTGATAATATAAAATAAGACATTAAGAAAAATTCTCGAAAAATTAAAGAGAACTAGAAATGTGTTAAGAAAAATTTTAAAAAGATATACAAAGATATTTTCTAAAAATCTAAAATAAAACTAAAATTTCGATAATAATCAGGAAACAACGACAAATTCACAAAAAAACTGAAAAATAATATTGGAAAAATTTAAAAATAATAAAAGTAATCACTGGACAATTTTAGAATTTGAAAAATAAACTGAAATCTTTGTATAATTATATTTACAATTGACAAGTTTTAGATTTGTTCTTTTGAAAGTTGACATTTTAAAATTCGTTATATTTGGCAGTTGATATTTAACACTTGACAGACTTTAAAAATTTGTTATTTTTAAGAGTTGAAATTTTTACATCTTTTAATTATTTTTAATTTTCAGAACAAATCCATTCTTGGATTTTAATGAAACTTCAGGGTAATATTCTCTGTTGTTATAGGTAAAAAACTACACTATAAACCAGAAATATTGGTTTTGTAATTTTGCTAGAAATTTGCTTTAAAATATAGTAAAAATTAATAGTACGCACTTCTGTAATTATTTTTAAATTTCAGGCATTACTCATTAATGAATTTGAATGAAACTTCAGAGCAATATTCTATACAGTTATGAATATAAAATTATACTAGAAACTACAAATATGTAATTGGTAATTTTGCTAGATGTTTTATTTAAATTATGGAAAAAATTAAAATTTGAAATTAATCATGTCGGTATTTTTAATTTTTAGGCAAATCCATTAATGGATTTTAGACAAACTTGAGGGTAATATTATCTACAGTTATGGGTATAAAAATACATCATAAATAGGAAATATGTGTTTAGTAATTTTGCTAAAAAATGGCTTTAAATTATTAAAAAATTAAAATTGCGCACATCTGTAATTATTTTTAATTACAGGCAAATACATTATTATTTTTTAATGGGTAAAATGAAATTATTTAATGGATAATATTCTATTCAGATGTGGAAACAAAACCGCATCATAAACCGGAAATATGTTTCGTAATTTTGCTAGAAATTGGCTGTAATATTTTGAAAAAAATACATTTACTCACTTCTATAATTATTTTTAATTTTCAGGCAAATCCATTAATGGATTTTAATGAAACGTCAAGGAGATATTCTATACAGTTAAGAGTATAAAAATGCACCATAAACTGGAAATATATTTTTAGCAAATTTTGATAGAAATTGGCTTCAATATATTTTAGAAATTAAAAATTCGCACTCCAATAATTTTTAATTTTCAGAAAAATCCATTAATAGATTATAATGAAACTTCAGGGTAATGTTCTATACAGTTGTGGCTATAAAACTACATTATAAACCGGCAAAATGTATTTGGTAATTTTGCTAAAAATTGGCTTTAAATTATTGCAAAAAAATTAAAATTGCTCCCTTCTGTAATTATTTTAAATTTTCAGTCAAATCCAATGACGGATTTAAATGAAACTTAAGGGTAATATTCTATATATTTATGGTAATAAATCTACATCATAAAACGGAAATATGTGTTTAGTAATTTTGCTAGAAATTAGTTTTAATATTTTGAAAAAATTAAAATTACTCAGTTCTGTAATTATTTTTAATTTTCTGGCAAATACATTGATAGATTTAAATGAAACTTAAGGGTAATATTCTATATAGTTATGGAAATAAATATACATCATAAAACGGAAATTTGTGTTTAGTAATTTTGCTAGAAAATAGTTTTAATATTTTGAAAAAATTAAAATTACTCAGTTCTGTAATTATTTTTAATTTTCAAGCAAATCCAATGACGGATTTAAATGAAACTTAAGGGTAATATTCTATATAGTTATGGAAATAAATCTACATCATAAACCGGAAATATGTGTTTAGTAATTTTGCTAGAAAATAGTTTTAATATTTTGAAAAAATTAAAATTACTCAGTTCTGTAATTATTTTTAATTTTCAGGCAAATCCATTGATGGATTTTAATGAACCTTCACGGTAATATTCTATATGGTTATGCGTATAAAACTACATCATAAAACCGAAAATATATGTTTAGTAATTTTGGTAGAAACTGGCCTTAAATTATTGAAAAAAAATTAAAACTGCACCGTCCAGTAATTATTTTAAATTTTCTGGTAAATCCACTGATGGATTTTAATGAAACTTCAAAGTATTATTATATACAATCATGGGTATAAAACTACACTATAAACCGGAACTATGTGTTCTGTATTTTGCTAGAAATTGGCTTTAAAATATTGAAAAAATTAAAATTAGGCACTCCTGTATTAATTTTTAATTTTCGGGCAAATCCATTAATGGTTCTGAATGAAACTTCAGGATAATATTCTATACAGTTATAGGTATAAAACTACATCATAAACCGGAAATATGTGTTCAGAAATTTTGCTAGAAATTGGTTTTGAAATATTAAAAAATTAAATTTTAAATTTTAAAATTGACCTTTTCATAATTAGTAAATTTTAGTAAGTAAGTGTTTAAAGTTATTAAAACACAAATAAAAACTTGGAGAAGTATTCAAAGAATTATTTCCGTCAATTCAAAAGAATTGTCAAAAATACAAACACACAATCAACTTTGTCAATGAGATCATTTAAAAAAGACACTGTTTAGTTTTAATTTTTATGTATATGTAGGGTGGGTGGGTGGCCACTATCCCACCCTCCAAACAGTTTAACATAAACAATAGTTTTACTTGAAGGAACTTGAAATAATCGCAAATGTTTACTGATTAAAAAATATTGACTTATATTTAGAGTTCGTTATATAAAACCCTTGTTTATGTGAAACGGATTAATGGGTGGGATAGTGGCCACTCACCCACCCTACATATACAAAAAGCTTTAAATTCAAACCTTACTGATCGCAGTATATATTTCAATAATAATCACAGTTTTCGATTTTAATGTTTTTAATAATAGAATATTTTTTAGGTTTAAAATTTACATTTAATAATAATAAGCTATGAGGTTGGTTGTTAATATTATACAGACTCTTTGTATTGTAAATTATTAACTATATATTCATCCTGTTTTTGAAGTTTTAACTTCAATCACAAGTTCGAAGTTTATTTTCCAACACAAACACAAAAATTGGTAAATCTGGTAAAATAAATCATGCCCAGAAACACTGTTCTGGTTTGAATTAAAATACATATGTAGGGTGGGTGGGTGGCCACTATCACACCCTCCAATTCTTTTGACATAAACGAGGGTCTTTCTTAAAAGTATTTAATATACGTGTAAAAAATTATTGAATAAAATATTAACTTATGTTATGATTTTATTCAATAAGATTTTTGTTTATGTAAAACTGATTGAAGGGTGTGATAGTGTATACAAATAAAAATACATTAAATTTAACTCTGTCGCCCGCATATATTTAACAATTTATGCAATTTTGTTAATTTTATATTAAAAACTTTAAATCAAAAATTCGAAATTTATTTTCTAACAATAAAAAGAATTACTTTGATAATAATATCATTAAAAAAAAACACTGTTTAGTTTGAATTTTTATGTATATGTAGGGTGGGTGGGTGGCCACTATCCCATCCTCCAATTTGTTAAACATAAACAGGGGTTTTATTTGAATGCCCTTGAAATAATCGCAAATGTTTATTAATAAAAAAATACTGACTTTGAAATTATGTATTTATTTCTGAGAAGTTAAACTTTTTAGATTTACTTCATTATGACAGCAAACTATTTTAATATTCGGTATTTTAAAAAAATTTACATTTTAAGTAATTAATGTTTTTAAAAGTTGATAGTATTTTGTGTGACAATTTTGAAGATTTTTGTCTGATTTCATTTTAAAAATCCTTTGTATTATTAAATTGTAAATTAATTATTTATCAAATGTTTTAACCTGCTGGATGTACGTGGTAAACATTCAAAAGGAAAAATGCGCACATAACCGTTTCCGATTCATCCATAATGAATGAGAAAGGGTAAGGGTGATGTGGAAAATAAAAACCGATTCAATAATGAATGCGCCCTTGAATCGACCACCTCTGCCCACAACTACGGGTGTGGGAGAATCGAATAATTATTTCATCGTTAACGTTCTTTTTTCCAGCCCTGTCCTATCCGTGTCCTATCTCACAACCCACACCCATGGATGAAGGGGGGGAATTCGCCCGTTTCGCTCACAAAGGGCGAGCAAGGGCACATAGACGCTCGACTAGGTAGGATCAAAGGTACGAGCCCCCTGACTTGAATCCAGCAGGTACTCTGGGTACACACAGAGAAGCCTCCAGGAGAGGTATCGTGTGTGCACGTTCTCGATGTAGCCGGAGCCGGCGGGGACCGAGGGACAAGTTTCAGCCATAATTGAATCGCTCTTAAACAAACAGTTTGTTGCACACCTTAATATACCACTAGGAAGACCTCCAGGCATTCCGTTGGGTTTACACAAAAATAATCACTTGCTGTGACAAATTGTGAAATCCTAAACATTAATTTTAATAAAACCGGCGAATGCTTTTAGCACTAAATTGTATCCGCAATCAATTCGCGTCAATTTATAATATCCAATGACGTTAGTGAATCCTCCCGGGGAGAAATTCCGCCGTGACGGGAATATAACGACGTAATTTTCTGTAAGAGAATATCAGGCACTCACCGTTTATTCTGTGAAATCAAGAAAGTCACTTACGTGCACTTGCCTGCAGCCAATGCCTCGACGTAAAATGCATATAATCGTCTGCATGATATTCGCCACATTACTCATCTTACTCGTATGTGCAATTTTTGGCATCGATATTCCCTTCGTAATTACTAAAGTTTATATTTTAAACTGATAATAGTTCACAAAAGTTATCAAGTAATTAATAATTTTGTAAGTGTTTTAAGTAAATTTATATTTATCAAATGATAAATAAAACTTACTTGATAAAGTTCCTGATTCAAGATGTATCATGAAGTTATGGCTTCAAGCATTCAACATATTTGTAGGTGTTTGTTTAAGACCTATTTGTTAAATTTGGTATACATTATTTATAGATTATTGTATAATAAACATTCCGTACAATTTTAGGAAAAGATAATCATTATCTGCACGAATGTCAATATCTACCCGGCGCATCCACCAAAAATTCATTCGTACAACACAAGCCGTAACTTCAATATTTTACTTTAGCTCTCGACAAAAAGTTTCCCAATTCCCTTGATTCATCGTCGAAATGCATTTTGTGCAATCGGACGTGTCCACACATATTTCCATCGCGCGCGTGTGTGTGTGTGTGTGTGTATAGATGTTTTTCTGCTGCCTTTTACTATCGCCGTACTGTTGCACCGTTCGCCGCGTTGTCCTGTGAATAACTTCGACTACCAGCTTTATTTATGGCCGATTTGGGGGCCTGCGCCCCATAAATCAGCTTGTCTTAATTAAATCCGAGCGGAATTTGTGCTTTAAATCGCATCGAACAAATCCCGCTTACCAATGTTCTTGTTTTGTTACGGATCGGGAAATGAATGCTTCGAAACAGGTAGAGTATATTGATTATTTTGTGAGTTAAATATTTAATTAAAATTAATAAGCATACGATTTAATTAAAATCGAAGAATTTGCAAATTAAATGAATTATGTATTATAAAGTTAATCTTTTAGATCTTGTAAAATAATTAAACTAAGCTATTGACTCATTGATGATGGAAGCTTATACATATTTAATCACAAATTAAACACAGTTTTCACTTGAAAATGGTACGTTAATATCATATTTGTCACCATATAAATAGATATCTGTTATACAAAACAAAGTGAAAATTTTGTTTAATTTGTAAACTTATTGACTATGTTTGTATAATTATTTTATTTTTCGTTGGCTATTTTAAGTATTTATAGTGTCAAGTTGCCAAAATTATAGTAAAACAAGTGATTCGTTTTATTTTTCATATGTATAACAATTTATTTCTTGAGTTACAATTCTGGAGTTACATAGTTTTTTTTTATGTCAAATATAACAAAACTAATATAATTAAAGTCTACTCTTCAGAGGAATATAAGCCAAACTTGATAAATAAATGGTGGAACAACCTCCACCAAAGAAACCTCACGTGGCAGCAGTGTCATCAAGGCAAGAGTGGAAGATCATATTTTTATGAACTCGAGCCTTAAAATTTATTTTTGTATATGTAATTTGAATTTTCTTTAGTTCAATTTAAAATTTATTTTTGTATATGTAATTTGAATTTTCTTTAGTACAATGGATAAATAAATAGTATCTACTATTTACTATAAAGAAAACCTATAACATAATCAAATAATAAATTTATCACATCAAATAATTGTATTACATATGAAAAAATTCATTATTGAAGCAATTTTACAAAATTAAGTTGTAATAAGTGAAAGCATCAATCATTTCGTGTAATCACACCGAGATGTAATTTCAGCGCGAAACGAAAACAATCCTAAAATTAAACTGGGATTTAATTGAAGGGATTTTCCGCGCCGGATGGCTGAACTGTACTGCGGCTTTCGGTCAAATTCTCCAACGAACTAATTACGCCGCTTTTACTTGAATCTTATTCCGTTCAGATAAAATTTATAATCGTATAGAACGGTCACTACGAAATAAATGTAAACACATATATTTATTGATAATACACTTAATTTTTGACATTTAAATCGATTACACATTGTATACTTCTTTTAAGTTGTATCCATTTGGAATACATTTATTTATTGCAAAAAAAACACAGTATTAAATACAAATACAAATTTATAAGTATTTTTTCTACGCTTACACATTTTATACGTTCGCAATCTGATGAAATAAACATCGGCGTCTCCACATTTAAAACAAATCTACTTTACCATTATGGTTTATTCAAGTCTAGTCAGCAAAAAAATTTGTTCCCTTTGTGAGCCGTAAAACTAACACGATTTTCAGGGTGTTCACACTCGTAGATAGCACGTTGAAATAAAAAAATACATTTTCAACTATGTAAAGTGAGTTAAAAAAAATGTATTATTCTGACCCAATAAAATTATTTACTAAATCGTATTTATGAAACATAAGACTTTATTAAATTGATCTCTAACGTGATATCTCTCTTTTAGAAGGCAGTATCAACGTTGCCTACCCAGTCAGGTGTATTATTTTAAGTAATTACAATTTAATGTAAATGAATACTTTACAAAATCTATTTAAAGTACTTCGATATAATTTATCTATTTATATTATATTGTAATTGTAACAAACTTTCTTTTGCCCTTATTTATTTATTTATATCTTCCTTAATCGTTTCAATACATTACCGTATCATTTCTCTGTCGCTTACACATGGAGAAACCACGCGCTGTCCACGTGATCACTCATCTCGCGGGATCATCGTGAGTTTTCATCTCTACTTTTCACTAACGACAAATGTTTCGGGTGACATCGATATATTTCTTAACAATTCATTTAATTAAAATGAATTTTATGATAAGTTTACTCGATTTATTAATTCAAAATCCGTTTCGGAAATAATTTAAGAGGAAATTCCATGTTTCATTAAAAATAAGGATTCTAATATTAACTCAACTATTGTACCTGATTCATTTAACTACTTTTTCACTAAGATTGCATAAGAACAAAGTTAGCTTAACAGAAATCAGGGACGCAATCGATTCAATCAATAATTAAACTCTATATTACCAAAATATGTAGTTAATATATCTGTACTCTGATCTATTGTGTAAGGTAAACTGATGCTTAATCAATAAAACAATGTGGGATTTAAATAATAAATTGGTTATTTTATTTAATACATTAACTAATTGTATAAGTATCTTCAGCTAGATCAACTACTACTTTCATGAATAAAAAAATTGAGAAGAACATCAATCAGACGAGGTTCTGAAATACTTTGAAGTTAATATTTTTTTAGTGCTTCACAATTTTGTTTTCGTCAGAGTATGTCTACGAAGGACGCAGTGCTTGTTCTAAACAATTTAATTCTCTCTTTAATATTTGAAAGAAACAATGTATCACTTGTTTCCTTTCTTCATCTAAGTAAGGTATTTGGTTGTGTATCCCATGAATTTCCAATTACTAAACTAAGACGGTACAATTTTGATGACAATAGTATTGAATTAATTAAGGGATATCTAGTAAATAGTTTACTTTGATGGATCACAATTAGCGATTGCTTCTCTTACACGAGGTATCCCTCAAGGGATCCATTTTAGGGTCTCTTAGATTCTTAATACTTAGTAATAAAACTTCCTTTAGGAATAGGAGATGCTGAAAATTTTTTATATGCTGATGACAGCACGATCTTTGTAGGGGGTATCTCCGTTGCTGAAGCTCAAGCAACGAGTATTGCCACATTTAATGTGGTGGGTAATTGGTGTAAACAAACTAAAGACTAAAAAGTTATGTTTTCTTTAAAGGAAAACCACACAATTGTAGAGAGCAACTGCTTCCTGGGTATACATATTATACTGTAATTATTTGGCTAACAAAGTGTTTAAATTTTATTGGTCATCTATTTTTACGATCTCTTCTGTGCCAATATTTAAATAATAAAGATCAATGTTTTAATATTTTATTAAATGTCATATTACATCTGCCATCTACCATCTGTTATAGATCATCGGTTTTGTGTAATTTTTTATCTACAGGTCTTTTCTGTGTCATTAATTAATTAATAAAAAGCATTATTTTGGGAATTTATCAAAGCGCCATCTGTCATATCTTCTGTTATCTACCGTGTGTCGATTAACATCTTTCTTTTTGATCATCTGTCTCATTATTCATCTATCATCTATGATCACGATCTCTTCTGTATAATTAATTAACTAATAACAATTAAAGTTTTAGGATTTTATAAAATGTTAACTGTTTTATCTTTAACTATCTACCAACTGTCATTTGACATTTTGACATCTGTTATTGATCATCAGTCGTCGTTCATTTTTCATGTGTCATCCATCATCTATAATCACGATCTATTCTATGTCATTAAACAAATAAGAAATATCAATGCTTCAGGACTTGGATGTTATCTATCATATAGCATTAGTCATTTGGCATTTGTCAATGACCATCATCAGTCGTCGTTCATTTTTCATCTGTCATCTATCATCTATAATCTCGATCTATTCTATGTTATTAAATAAATAAGAAATATCAATGTTTCAGGACTTACTTGGATGTTATCTATCATATAGCATCTATCATTTGGCATTTGTCATTGACCATGGATCGTCGGCAATTTTTCTTCTGTCATCTGTCATTTATATTTATGATCTCTTCTGTGTTATTATTTAAATAATAAAAATCAATGTTTTAATATTTTAATTAATGTTAGCTATCATATGAAATCTGCCGTCCGCCATCTGTGATTTATGATCGATTCTATGTAATTTTACATCTGTCATCTTTCGTCTACAATTAAGGTCTCTTCTGTGATTGATTAATGAATAAAACGCATTATTTTGAGACTTTATTAGAGCGCCATCTATCATATCTTCTGTTATCTACCGTGTGTCATTTGACATCTTTCTTTGATCTCATTCTTCATCTGTCGTCTATGACATCTATAACATCTGTCATTAATCATCAGTCGTCGTTCATTTTTCATCTGTCATCTGTAATAACGATCTATTCTGTCATTAAATAAATAAGAGATATCAATGATTTATGACTTACTTAGATGTTATCTGTCAAATAGCATCTATCATCTGCCTTCTGTCATCTATCATCTGTCATTTGGCATCTACCATTGCTCATGGATTGTCAATCTATTTGCTGTTATTAATTAAATGGTAAAATTCATTTTTTTAGAATTTAATTAGATGATATCTGTCATCTGCCATCTGTCATTTTGCATCTGTCATTGACAATTGGTCATCGATAATTTTTCATCTGGCATTAATTGAATATTGCATCTGTTAATTGAATAATAATATTGTATGACTTTATTAAATATCATCTGTCATATCTTCTGTTATCTGATATGTGTTATTCGATATCTGTCATTAATTATCACTCGTCGGTTATGTTTCATCAGTCATCTATCTCTTTTGTGTCATTAATTAACTAAATAAGATCAAAAGTTTTGAGGATTTTTTAAAATGTCATCTGTCATATTTGCGGTTGTCTGTCATCTGTCATTGATCATCTGTCATCTTTTATCTATCATTTTCATTTGTCATCTCTAATTACGATCTCTTTTGTGTCATTAATTAACTAAATAAAATCAAAAATTTATAATTTTTTAAAATGTCGCCTGTCACATTTGCGGTTGTATGCCATCTGTCATTGAGTTTTTATCTGTTATCTGTCACCTATAATTGTGATATCTTTTATGTCATTGATTAAATAATAATAAATCAAAGTTTTAGTATTTAATTAGTTGTTATCTGTCATCTAGCATCTATCATTTTGCATCTGTCATTGATCATCATACGTCGGCCATTTTTCATCTGTCATCTATCATCTATATTCACGATCTATTCTAGGTCATTCAAGAAATAAGAAATATCAATGTTTTAGGACGTTCTTAGATGTTATTGGTCAAATAGCATCTATCGTCTGCCATCTGTCATTTTGCTTCTGCCATTGATCAAGGATCGTCAGTAATTTTTCATCTGTCATCTGTTAACTATAATCACGATATCTTCTGTGTCATTATTTATTTATTTATTTATTTATCATGCTTTAGCTTTTTTCCTATCAAAACACACATGGATATATTAAAAAAATGATACAAAACATACAAAAATTTTAGATAGAAGAAGCATTTAATTAGATGTTATCTATCACCTTTTATTTATCATTTTGCATCTATCATTGATCATGGGTTGAATAATAAAAATTAATTTTTTGAATGATTTTATTAAATGTCAACTATAATATTTTCTGTTATCTCACATGTGTTTTCTGACATCTGTCGTTGTTTTAGGAATTTTTTAAATGTCATCTGTGATATCTTGTGTTGCTTGCCATCTTTCACTGATCATCAGTTGTCGGTCAGATTACATCTGCCATCTATCGTCTATAACTACGATCTCTTCTATGCCTAAATTAAATAATAAAATCAATGTTTTAGGACGTTTTTTATTATAAATGCCATCTATCATATCTTCTGTTATATCTGCTATCTGAAATCTAACACTGTGTGATGTCGGTCATTCTTTATTCGTCATCTATAATCACGATATGACAGATGACATTTAATAAAGTTTTGATTTGAATCAGTTAATTAATAACAGAAAAAACTGTTATTAATTAACTGATTCAAATAAAAACTTTATTAAATGTCATCTGTCATATCTTCTGCCATCTGCCAGCTGTCATTTAATATATGTCATTGATCATCGGTTGTCAGCCATCCTTTTATCCGTCAAATGTCATCTGTAAACACGCTCCATTCTATGTCATCTGCCATCTGTTATTTTGCGTCAGTCATTTGTCTTTTGTAATCTATAATCTATCATTTTAGGACTACATTAAACGAATTGTGACATCTACAACTTATTACTTGTCATTTTCCTTCTGTCAGGCATATTTTATCTAAGCCACTTATTTCTTAATAAATAATTATTACCGTTAATAATTATTAATTTGTCATTTGTGATCTGCCAGTGATTAATTAATTCAAATAGAATATTTAGGACATTATCAAATATATTATCTGAAATTAATTAATTAAATCAAATGTTTTCAATGCCAATTGTCATCTGGCATCTATTTTTGTATTTAATTGTATTTATTAACATTTGTCATCTGTCATCTACGATCTACAATCTGTTAAAATTATCAGTCATAATTAATTACATAACAATCGAAAAAAAAAATTTAAAATGAAATACTTAGGATTTTATCAAATTTTGTTTGTAATCTGTTCATTAGATATTGTTTTCTGTTAACTGTCTTCTGTTACAAATATGTCACCTCTTATCTGCCATTTTTTTGTTTAAAAACTATTCGCTTACCTCTCAATATTTAATTAATTAACAACCTGTTTAATATTAATAATTACGTCAACATAATCAATTTTTTTTAGTTTTATTAAATATAAGCTGTCATCTGCCATTTATCATCTGTTATCTACGATGGTTAAATAAGTTTTTTATCACGATTTCTATTTAATAATTAAAAGTATATAATAATTCACTTGATATTATTGTTAAATGCAATATTTTCTTATTAATTACTTTGTTTTCAATTTATAAAATCATAGTTAAGATTAATCCCTCGCATAATATAAACCTAACCCGGCGCCTCCACCATTCCTTCCACAGCAACATCGCTAATTACACACACAACACAAACCCGCAATAGTTTCTCTAATAAACGTTTATAGTTGATGTTAATTTATAATACTACAGCACTATCCCCTATTTAGTGCCGTTATTATCCCGAAAATCCTGGCATATTACAAGAGATCACCTATATAGACAATAGCACAGCTGGCGCGGCGCAAACACGTCGCTAATCGTTTTCTATAGGAGTTTCGATCCACTCTGCATATTTCCTGTTTTCTCTGAAATAATAATAAGGTGCTTCCAGATTGCGTATATATCACGCCGGCGTATTCATCGATCCGGATTCATTAGGTTTAAAAAGCGATTTAAGTGAAATGTGCTCTGGCTCCTATAGCCGTAAGTATCGATATAAGCTGTCAATAAAAATATAGTGCTGGAGGACGAGGAAGTGCCGGCGACGGTGTCGAGATGAGGCGATGTTCCCTTAAATACCTTCTCTTCCACTTTATATTTCTCCCGGGGTGACAAATTACCAGCGACTTTTGCGAGCGTTAAATTTACAACGTAAAAGTCCGAGAAATGTTATTAAAACGAGCGTAGAAATTACGTTTACAAGTGTATGAAAATTTTTCATTTTTAATTGTTATTCGCCATAGATTTTCTTAATCTAAAGTTTCTTACATATAAAGCTCTTTAACCTCTTTATATTGGATTTCTTCAAGATTTATAGGACGTTCATCGAGTGTTCTAAGATTAATTTGCAATTTTTCTTCTAGATTTGTAAAATTTTCCCCTTAAACATTGCCGTATTAATTTTATAATAAGAACATCAATTTTGTTGAAACTGCGATATGTCTAGATTGATTTAGAAATTTATAAAACAATCTTAAAAAGTTTAAATAATAGAATTAACCAATTTTAATTTTCTATTTAATCAAATTAAAATACCATAATTTTTGTTTTTACCTCTATTACATTTTTGTTTATAAAATCTACCCTATTTTGAAAACAAAATTTTAATTATAATTATTGATTAAAAAATGTATTCATTAATATTCTAAAGAAAATATTTGCACGTATGAAACACAAAAATGCATCCATGTCTTTTAATGAGTTTACACAAAGGTCAACCCTTCATATCCTCCCACGTTACGTGCATGCAACCACTAAACCAACAAAGGGCTGCCCTTTATTTATATGTTCTCGTCGTCCCGCTCGTTCCGGATTCAACTCCGCACTATTTTTAGCGTCGTCCTCTTCGGTATTTTTAACGGGTGCTCTTTTAATTTATAAATGGATCCCTTTGTCGGGTCGCCCCCCAAAGGAACCGAACGACGCTTTCACCCTCGCAGGTGTGAATGGTTGATACCCGTGGGGGTTGCTTAATGTTTCACTACATACCGGGATCACGTTTTATTATTTAACTCTCCATTAAAACTCTTTAGGCGTGGGCGCTATTATGGTGGATGCGCCGGGCAGAAATAGAAATTATGCGACATCTACTCCTTTATTTAATGGCGATAATAAATCAATATATAAACTTTATTAAAATGTAAAGAAAAGGGTTATTGATGAAATACCTTAGTCAATAATTTTAGGAATTTGTTTACATGTTGCAAACATAAATGGTTGATCGATGGCTATTTCAATACAGGTAGAACCTAATGAACTTTTGGATTGTATCGAAACGACCTTTAACTTCATGAACTGCTTCTTGCTTATTTTATTCAAAGTTTATGTAAGCTCTCCGGCTGTGTAAAGTTTGAGAGGAAGCGTAAACGGGTCACTTGGGTCCAAGTTGCGCACAGCGGATCCTTCTGGGCACTCTCCAATCCTGCATTTAGGACCTTATTAACCCAATTTATAAGCGCATAATTAAATTTGAACGCTTATATTAATTAAAAATTATCTAAAAGGATTAATAAGGATTAATAAAAAGCATTTCTCGTTTAGGTATTTGTTATAAAACAAGCTGTAAGTAATTCATAAACAAACTATGTTATTATGTAAAATAATTTTTGTATCAATCTATAAAGATCTTTTACCGGCAATCTAAATGCAAAGTAATTTTTGCGACGAGCGTAAAACAATTCTGAAATTAAACTCGGATTTAATTGAAGGGATTTTCCGTCCCGAATGGCTAAACTGTGCTGCGGCTGTGGGTCAAATCCCGCAACAAACTGATTACGTTGCGTGCGTGAGAGAACACTCTGCGGGATTTTTACCCCAGAGGTAATTATGATTGATCCTTCCATCAAATCGTTACCGTAAATTCGAAACCAGAACAACGGTAGGAAAATTTATAATAAAGCACTAATTTTAAACCTACACAAATAACTAATAAACTGTTCAGTCAATATTTAAACACTTTATTTTTTAATCTCAATATCTGGGCTCTCCTATAGTTTTCACTACAACCGAAGGAGGTTATTTATCATCATATTTAATAGTAATAAAAATCTTAAGGATTTTTAACAACTATTTGAATTTCTTATTGATTAATCTTTACTAAATAGGTTCTTGGCAGGGAGTGGACGGCTTACGCGATAATTGGTCGTTGATGGTTTCGTCCATTCCGGAATGAATTGATAATCTATTGCGACACGGTTAATCCGATTAGTAGAACCGGTGGTCCGCAACACCGTTTCGTAATCATGTTTGCCGTCCAGATTGCCTCATTTGTTTCGATAATTACACAGCCTGATAATAATTAATATCTAATATGTAGCTAAATCATAGGGGAAATTGAATATTATATGGTGCCACCAATTAATTTTTAAATTATATACTCCAAACTACATATAGAAATATTTAATTATACATAACAAAACGTATTGATAATTAACTGTTGAGAGTTCTTATATTTAACTTAATTACGATAATTAATACAACGCCTGGATACCATATTTAGTGAGAGGAGTTTTTATTCATACAGAAACTTATGATAACGCATAATTTTCTTATCGCCAATTTTGAAAAATATGTCCAAACTGGTTAATAGATTTTATTTGAAAACGAATAAACTAATTACAATGAAGAAATACAAAGAAAGAAACTTAATATTAAATGCATCTTATATTAGCGTTTAAATTATGTAAGCAATTTCAATTAACAAACTAAAAAATATACTATTACCATTAAGCTGTAAATAAAATAATTAATTAAAACTAGGCAAACAAAACTGCACAATCAAAAGCCCCGACGTTTCCTTTATACCGCCTATTAAAGTACTTTAATTAATTACCACTTAAATGTCGTATCACGCTGATATAAGTTAGTTTGATGGTTTGATGTGTAACTTTGGTGCAAATGCATCTTCGTCCCGCCCCGCGGTAATTATGTAAGCGTCGTCGTATTCAATCCCTTTGCTTCGAATGTTTACTTTACAGTGCTGACAATGAGGCGCGCAACTTCGGTATAACGGTATAAAGAGAGCGCGGGTTGATGCATAGCGGTGGGGGAGGGGGGATTTTATAATTGGCGTAAAGTTTACGCAAAAGATAGCAGACGGGATAGATCGAGGAAGAGGGTGTAGCGGCACGCATCAAAACGTCGCGCCGAGTAACTTTCTTTGCGGGCTTTGAAATTTAATTAGTCTAATTTTAATTACTAATATTTGATCATTTTAATCTCAATCCGTGAACGTATCCGAAGAGGATCCTTTGATTGAGGTTCATATTTAAATTGTATAAGATATTCTAGATTTTATGATACGGTATAAAATGTTTTTTTTTTCTTAGTTTTAATGATTTTATGATATAATACAAGCAGAAGAAGCAAAAATTAAATCAAGTGCTGTGTTTTCTGTAGGCATGGAGAATACAGGGTGATCAAAAGAGAAGTCTTAATTATTTCGATCTATTTTGGATCTCATCAGCATAGTGCAGTTGAAAAAAGGTAAACGGATTTTTACCCTCCATAATATTATCGTAATATACAATTTCCATATCATCAACTCTGCCTTTGTTTTTTGTTGTCATTGCTCTAGTATTCTACTTTTAAGACAAAGAACAAAAAACAGAGAATAATAAACATAATACAAAATTCACTATAATCTGTTTTCTTTAAGACTCTTTTTTTATTGTCTAATCGGTTTCTTTCTCTTTATTTTCCTTTCTCTGTACTTTCTTATTCAGTATTATTTATTGTCTATTCTGTAAAAGCAGGAGGGAACAGAAGTGAACAGATGATAATTGAAGAGAACAGCAGAGAACAAGACAGAACAGAAGAGAATAGGAAAGAACAGGAGAGAATAGTAGAGAGCAGAAGTTTGCAGAAAAGAGCAGAAGAGAGAAGAAGAAAGCAAAAGAGAACAGAAGACGGCAGAAGAGAAGAGAAAAGAATGGAACAGTGCAAAAGAAAGCAGAAGAGAACCGAGAAAAACTGATAGAAACATAAGATAGCGCAAGAGAACAAGAGAGATCACCAGAGAATAGGAGAGAACAGAAATAAACATGAGATAACAGAAAGAGAACAAATGAGAGCAGAAGAGAGCAGAAGAGAGCAGTAGAGAGGAAAAGGGAGCATGAGAGCAAAAGAAAACAAATAAGAACAGAAGAGAGCAGATAATAGCCGAAGAGAACTAGAAAAAACAAAAGAATAGGAAAGAACAGGAGAGAACAGAAGAAAAGGGCAGAAAAAAAAGAGAGCATAAAAGAGCCAAAGAGAGAACATAAAAGAGCAGAAGAGAACAAGACAGACCAGAAGAGAACAAAAGAGAATAGAAGAGAACTGTAAAAAATAGAAGAGAACAAGAGGGAACAGTATGCAGAAGAGAGCAGGAGATAGCAAAAGAGAAAGAGAACAACAGCAGAGAGCAGAAGAGAAGAAGGGAGAACAGGAGAGAATATTAGAGAGCTGGAGTGAACAGAAAAGAACAGATAAGAGCAGAAGAGAGCAGAAGAGTGCAGAAGAGAGGGGAAGAGAGTAGAAAACAGCAGAAGAGATCAAAAAAGGTAAAAATGGAACATGAGAGAGCAGAGGAGAACAGGAGAGAGCAGAGGAGAACAGAAGATAGTAGAAGATTTCAAAGGAAAACTAGAAAGAACAGGAGAGAACAGGGAAGAATAGAAGAAAACAGAAGAGAATAGATGAGTGCAGAAGAAATTAGAAAATAGAAGGCAGCAGAAAAAAGAAAAGAGCATGAGATAGCAAAAGAGAAAGAATAGAACATCGAAAGATAGCGGAAGATAATAAGGAAGAACAGGAGAGAATATGAGAAAGCTAGAGATAATTTGAGAGAATAGAAAAAAACAGATGAGAGCGGAAGAGAGCAGAAGAGAGTAGAAAAGAGCAGAGAAGAGCAAAAGATAGCAAAAGAGATAACAGAAGAGAACCAAAGAGAACAGGAAAGAATTCGAATGGGCTGTAGAGAACAGTAGAAAACAGAAGAAAACAGAAAAGAACAGATGAGAGGCAAAGAGATCAAGAGAGAGAGAGCATAAGAGACAATAAGACAGAACAGAAGAGAACAGGAGAAAATAGGAGAAAACAGGAAAAAAATTAGAGAGAGCAGAAATGAGCAAAAGAGAGCAAACTAAAACAGAGAAGAATAGCAGAGAGCAGAAGAGAACCCGAGAGAATCGGAAAGAACAGGAGAGACCTGGAGAGAATAGGAAAAAAAAGAATAAAACAGAAGATAACAGATGGGAGCAGAAGAGATCTCCTGTTTTCTACTGTTTGCCTCTGAAGAGCTAAAGAGAGTAGAAGAGAACAAGACAGAACAGAAAAGAACAAAAGACAACAAGAGAGAACAGATACGAACAAGAGATAACATGATCTATTCTCTTCGTTTGCCTCTATTTTCTCCTGTTCTCATTTGTTCTCTCTTATTAACTTCTGCTGCTTTATGTTCTCTTTTGTTCTCTTCTGTTCTATTATGTAGGTATGAGTTATCAATAAAGGTCATTCTCTTCTGTTCGTTTCTGTTCTTCTGTGTTCTAAATTGGTTGCTTGAGTTACGTGAAGATCAAATTAATTTGACAAATAAAGCACTAATAACCTAAAGGTTATTAGTGCTTTATTTGTCAAACTTCTGTGTTCTCATTTGATCTCTTCGGTTTTCTTATGTTCTCTTCTGCTTTCTTCTACTCTCTTCTGCTCTCTTCTATGCTTTTTTGTTTTCCTATGTTATCTTCTGACCTTTACTGTTATCTTCTGTTCTCATCTGCTCTCATTTCTCCTCTTCTATTCTCTCTTGCTCTCTTCTGCTGTCTTATGCTCTGTCCTGTTCTCTTTTGCTCTTCTTTGTTCTCTTCATTAGAAAATAGGAGAGAACATAAGAGAACAGATGAGAGTAGAAGAGATCAGAAGAAAGCAGAAGTGAGCAGAATAGAGCAAAAGAGAGCAGCAGAGAAAAATTGGAGTGAGCTGTAGAGAAGATGAGAGAACAGAAGTAAACAGAAGAGAACAGATGAGAGCAAAAGAGAACAAGAGAGAGCAAAAGAGACAACACAGAACAGAAGAGAACAGGAGAAAGCAGGAGAAAATTTGAGAGAGCAGAAGTGAGCAAAATAGAGCAAAATGGAAGAGAGAAGAACAGTAGGGAGCAGAACAGGACAAGAGAGAACAGGAAAGAATAGGAGAGACCTGGAGAGAATAGGAAAAAAAGAATAAAACAGAATATAACAGATGTTCGCCTCTGAAGATCTGAAGAGAGTAGAAGGGAACAGGACAGGACAGAAGAGAACAAAAGAGAACAGAGGCCAACAAGAGAAAACATCTCTCCGTTTGCCTCTATTTTTCTCCTGTTCGCCTCTGTTCTCTCTCAATCTTTTCCGCTGTCTTATGTTCTCTCTTATTCTGTTCTGCTCTCTTTTGTTCTCTTCTGTTTTATTACATGTCATGTTTTGTATTTTCGCGTCATCAATTCGGTTCATTCTCTTCTCTTCTGTTCTTTTCTGTTCTTCTGTGTTCTCCTCTGATCTCTTCGGTTCTCTTCTGTTATCTTCTGTTTTCTTCTCAGCTCTTCTATTCTATTCTAATCTTTCCTGTTATCTTCTGTTCTCATCTGCTCTCTTTTATTATCTTCTGTCCTATTTTGCTCTCTTCTGCTGTCTTATGTTCTCTCCTGTTTTATTCTGCTCTCCTTTGTTCTCTTTAGAAAATAATAGAAGAGAACAAATGAGAGTAGCAGATATCAGAAGAAAGTAAAAGTGAGCAGAAGAGATTAGGAGAGAGTAGAAGAGAGCTAAAGAGATCAGAAGAGAGCATAAGAGCAGAAGAAAACAAGACAGAATAAAAGAGAACAGGAGAAAATTGGATATAACAGACGTGAGTAGAAGAGAGTAGAAGAGAAGAGAGAAGAACATCAGAGAGCATAAGAGAGTAGAAGAGGAAGAGAGTACAGGAAATACTCTGAGATAACTGGAGAGAACAGGAGAGAACAGAATAAAAGAAAAGATAACAAATGAGTGCAGAAGAGATCTCCTGTTTTCTCCTGTTCGCCTCTGAAGAGCTAAAAATAATAGAAGAGAACAGGACAGAACAGAAAAGAACAAAAAAGAACAAGCGAGAACATGATCTATTCTCTCCGTTTGCCTCTATTTTCTCATGTTCGCCTCTGTTCTCTCTTATTCTCTTCTGCTGTCTTATCTTCTCTCTTGTTGTCCTCTGCTCTCTTCTACTCTCTTCTGCTCTCTTCTATACTCTTCTGTTCTCCGATGTTCTCTTCTGCTCTCCTTTGTTCTCTTAGCGAGAGAATAAGAGAGAATATAATTACCCTGTTATCTTTTGTTCTCCTCTGCTCCTTTTTCTTCTCTTGTATAATCTCCTGTTCTCGTCTGTTGTCTTATGTTCTCTCTTGTTCTCTTCTGCTCTCCTTTGTTCCCTTAGCTAGAGAATGAGAGAGAACAGAATAGAACAGATCAGAAGAAAGCAGAAGTGAGCAGGAGAGAGTAGGAGAGAGCAGAAGAGAACTAAAGAGAACACGAGAGAGCATAAGAGAGCAGAAAAGAACAAGACAGAACAGAAGAGAATGGAAGATAAGATAGAGTACTAGAAGAAAACAAGGGAGTACACGAAATAATAGGAAATAACTGGAAAGAACAGAATAAAACAGAGGATAATAAATGAAAGCAGAAGACAGCTCCTGATCTTAAGAGCTAAAAGGAGCGGAAGAATTCAGGACAGAGCAGAAGAGAGCAACAGAGAATACGGGAGAACAACGGCGAACGGGAGAGAACACGATCTGCTCTCGTCTATTCTCTCCTGTTCGCACCTGTTCTCTCTTGTTCTTCTGCAGTTCTCTCATGTTCTCTTCTCCTCTCTATATTCTCTTGTGTTTTATTAGGTCTTGTGTTTTGTGTTAACAATCAGTCATTCTCTTCTCTTCTGTTCTTTTCTGTACTTTTGTTTTCTCTCTTTTCTGTTCTCTTTGGTTTTATTATGTTCTCTTTTGTGATCTTCTGTTCTCTTCTGTGTTTCTCGAATGTTCTCTTTTGATCTTTGCTGTTATATTATGTTCTCTTCTGCTCTCTTTTCTCCTCTTACGTTCTCTCCTTTTTTTTGCTGTCTTATGTTCTCTCCTGTTCTCTTGTACTCTTCTTTGTTTTCTTCTGTTCTATTATGTGATATGTGTTCTGTATTTTGTGTTATCAATCAGTGACATTTTCTTTTCTTCTATTCTTTTCTGCCTTTTCTGTTCTCTTATGTTCTCGTCTATTCTTTTCTACTCTCTTCTGGTCTCTTCTTTTCTCATTAATGCTCTTTTCTTCACATCTATTCTCTTCTGATCTCTCCTGTTCTATCTTGTTATCTTTTGTTTTCTTCTGTTCTCTCCGGATCTTTTCTGCTCTCTTCTGATGTTTATATGAATAAAACTATATAATTACTTTCAAAAATATATTGTAAGACGCTACAATTGTTTCGTATGAACTTTCAACATTTATCAGCCTCATCAATCAACTCTTCTGATGTGTTAAATTTTTTCCTGTTCTCTTCTGCTCTGTTTTGTTTTCTTCTGTTCTATTATGCGTTATATGTTCTGTATTTTGCGTTATCAATTATATCATTCTGTTCTCTTCTGTTATTATCTTTTGTTTTTGTTCTCCTCAGTTTCTTTCTGTTCTTTCTATTATCTTCTGTTCTCTTCTTTTCTCTTCGACTCTGTTCTGCTCTCTTCTGCTCTTTGCTACGCTCTTCTGTTTTCTTCTGATTTCTCCTGTTATCTTTTGTTCAATTCAGCTCTCTTTTCTTCTCTTCTGTTCTCTCCTGTTTTTTTTGCTGTAATGTTGCCTACTGTTGTCTTATGCTATCTTTTCTTCTCTACTGTTTTGTTAAGTGTTTTATGTTATCTATCACTGTCATTATGTTCTCTTTTGTTCTTTTGTCCTCTGTTTTTTTTTTGTTTCTTCTGTTTTCTTGTTTTCAAATCCGCTCTCTTCGATTCTCTGTTTATATATTGTAGGGCAAGGGACAGGAGGTATTTTTTAAGCGGAGAACAAATTAATTGAGTTAGAAATGTCATCAGACAATAAATAGAACTGGAATTTGTTAATATCACACATGGAATTTATTTAGTGACTATAGTTTCAAACTTACAGTAAATGGGGAACTTACCTGTCATCTGTCATCTATCATACTCTGTTTTTTTTGTTTTCTGTCCCTTGTTTTCTTTTCTCTGTGTTATGCAGAATAAAGGGTACAAAGTACAAACTATGTTAAATTTGGTTGTCCCTTTTTCTTGCCTCATGTCTGTAATTTATATTTTTTTTTGGTTATCTATTATCCGTTGTGTATGATCTATATTTATTCGCTTGTCTTTTCTTTTATATTTTTTTGCATTTCCATGCAAATTATGTTTTCTGCTTTGGCTTTTATTTTCTGTTTACAGTTTTGCATTTTTATTGTTCGGTTTATTTACAGTTTTATATTGTTTATTTTTAGTACCATGTTCTCTACTCCTCTATCATCTGTCCTCTGTCATTTGACATATGTCATCTGTCATCTGTCATCTGTCATCTGTTCTCTGTTGTTTGTCGTTGTCATCTGTCATTTGCCGTTTATCGTCTGTCGCCTGGAATCTATAATCTGTCATATGTCATCGGTTATGTGTCATCTGTTATCTGTCATCTGTCATCTGTTATCTGTCATCTGTCATCTGTCATCTGTCATCTGTCATCTGGGAGATATTATAAGTAATAACTAGTAATAACTTAGTCTACAAAATTTTAAGATTTATACTTATTTATCACGCTATAAAATTCGAATATATGGTGATTTCCTGCATACAAAAAAAAACATTCTAACTTTCATCAGAGAGCCCACAGTCCGGTCACATCCCAGTTTCTCTATTCAAAGGGAAATATTTACCGTGCCACTGAAGGAAACAAGAAAGACGACCTTTGCCTGTAAATAAGGCCCTCAAAAGAACGGCCTTCTCGAGCGAAATACTAATTATCAATTGTTCCAATTTAATTATTAAATGAATCAGGGAACGCGGGGACCGGGCCGGATAACCCGGGCGGATGGCGGTTATACCCGGAGGCGGCGAATTTTCCGGGCCTACCCTAACCGAAAAGTCAATAGGCGTGCGTTCGCCTGGCCGGGAATTCTGCGGGAACGTGCGAAAACAATTATACGCACTAAACAGGTTTTCTTTGATCGACTGAATTACCTAGATTTATAATGTTAAAAGGTTCGCGAATAAAAAGCTTTTATCAACTTACCCATAAGTAAATAATAGCGTTTAATTTGAAGACGTACCTGAAAAATAAGGAGATTATTATTTAAATATTTAAGCGCTCGTAAATAATTGAAGAAATAAGATTCTACGGGCTGAGTAATTTATTTAACCTAATATTTCACAACGTGTACGTTTTTAAAAGGATTTATTATATCCTCAAATTGGAGGACTCGGCGGTGGAGTTCCTTGGGATTTCGCCGGCGTGTAAATTTTGTTTATATAATGTGGCGCCTTGGTTGGAAAGTTTCGAGATGCGGGGAAAATGGAAAAACTTCTTAACGCGCACACATCAGAGATATAAAAATGTTTTACCGCACTCACACGGAGACACAGCGTATGTGTGTGTGTGTACGGTAAGAGGGAGAGTGCCTTGGAAAACGTCAACTGAATATTTCTTACTTAGTGTGTAATGAGGGAGAGATGGTGATTTATGCATTTGTTATTTAATTTTCTCTTCGTCGTCTTTCCGCGCCGTTTTATATAAATATTTGTGCGCGCCGCGACGCACTTTCTCCAGTGATGGGCGGCGCGGAAGGGGGAAGAGTTATTTTTTTGTTTTGCTGCGTCCGGTGCTAAATTTAAACTTGCTGTGTGGGTGGATTTTATGTTAGTAGCGTTTTTCGACGTCACAAATCAAAGTTATATTGTATTTTCTGTAGATGGAAATCAACATATTATCTTAAAAGCACTATATATAATACACTAAGTAGTTATAATTTACGTTATACTTAAGACGCGTAATAATTATTTATTTTTTATAGTCGCTATAACAAGATGAAGATAATATTCTATTATAATCCTAAAATAGTTATCTATCAATTCTTTGCTGAAGAAATATAATATAACGATAAGGATAACTTTCACAATTTAAATTTTCTTTATTTTCTAAGTAATTTCAATCAAACGATATCTTTTATAATAGCTGTTAAAAACTATTTTCAGTAATATTTAGTCAGGAAGGATATTTATGTAGTTATTCACTTCAACAATATTAGTGTTGGAGGCTTTTACTTCGTTATATATCATTAATTAAATGAATTCATTTATACGAATGAGGTAAGAATTGTGTTTAATTTCCCACATATTCTTTAAAAATTATTTTTCTCGATTAACAACTGCAGGGACGTAACATAAGTTGAAGACATGGGAGATTTTTATTTTAGATTTATATTCATTCTAAGCTTTAATTTATTCGATTTTCTGTATAATCATTTTGATTCACATATAAATTGTTGATTTAATTTATTCCATTTTTTTGCATTGCAAATTTGATGAAAATAAACCCGGTTAAAATCACGTATTTATAATTTTTTTATACACAATAAAGTATCGAGAATTGACAGTTATTGATTCAGTGTTCCACATTTAGTTTAGTGAATATAATATGGGCCTGTTATAAAAATGACACATCGAAACACGACCTGTCACAATTTATCAGGGATGCAGTGATGGCCCTTTAGTAAAATTTAATGGGGCGTCCTTGCACCAACAACATACACACATACACATGCACACATACAAAAAAAAAAGATACATAATCCTCCCCGGCTCCGATTTCGCAATGGAATGGCACCGTATTGATTAAATGGCCGTGTAAATTTACATCAAACACTTTTATATTTATTTTTGGGGCCTGAAATTTCAGCGACAGTTGTTACGCGTCATTAGCCTGTTAGCTTACCGAGAACTGGGTATGTGTGGATGTGTACGTGTGCGTACGTGTTTGTGTTGCTCGTTACAATTTCGCTTTCAAATTTTTTTCTTCCTCTTTTTCCCCTGACAGTTTTTGTAATTTATTGCATGTTGACAGGGTCGTATTTGAATTTATTCATTACTAATATTATATTTATGATAGTCCAAGTTTTCTATTGTTGTTTGGATAATCTTTTCAATATGAATATTGTAACCAACTATCAAGATGATTAGCCTAAACTACGATTACACTCGCTAAGACAGTTTCTAAACTTGGGGGGCCGATTTGGATATGAAATTTATGATTTAATCATTGCGGTTGTTGTTGTCGGAGTGTGTTCAGTCTATTGCGGTAATCAAGTTCTGGGGCCGGGTCGGGCATCAAGACAGTGTGTTCGAGGCGGCGGCGAAAACAGTGTGGGCGGCGGATGAAATGTGTCGACCAGCTGCGGCTGCACTTGTCGGCTTACTGTTTACATCGCACGGTTTAGTGCACTCGACGCCGCTGTGAATCAATTGGCCAGAAGCCGAGAAAATTGCCGCAATTTTATTTAATGCCGCGCCCGGAGCGGCCGCAATGAATTCACGATAAATTTCGAGTGGACACTCCGGCGAGGGCGGCTTCTGGGGACGTCCCTTTTTAATGGCCGAGAAGAGTTACGGGCTGCCAAGAATAACAAATATACTTGTAACAATTGTTGCCGAATTGGATTTGGTTTTTCTGTTTATTTTTTTAAAATCAATTAGGCAGTTACATAAATAAACAGAAGTAATCTATTGATAAATTTTTATTAACTAAAAATTGTAATTAAATGTTTCAGATCGTCACGAACAGAGTAGTTAATAATATCCACGTTATCTGCCGTTCTTAAAGTTTTGGGTCTGTCCGGGAATAAGCAGCTAACGTGCGTAGTAAAGTGTCCGTTTGCGAAACCAATCGATCAAAATCTGAACCTAGGTTTAATATTGCCAACCGATTGAGAACATAAATCAATCTAGACATCATACGACCTACCTACTATTGTTTTCATCAATATTACCAAAGTCGTCTTGTAAAATTGGAAGACTATTTTACATACAGGAATCAAGTTCCTGATCAACCAAGGTCTTACTAGATACTGAAATTAGCCTATCTCCACTACGTTCCGTTCCCAATATATTGCAAAGAGTCTTGCGGGTTTTAACTACTGAACGCTCTACCGACAATCCACGAATGGTAATTTTATAATTTAACTCGTTCCTTAAAAACCTATTTACATTCATATTCAATTCGACTTGACAATACTTACAAACACTAACATATCGTTGAATACGCCAAAAAAATCCTTAAATAATCTAATCCTAATCGAACACTAATCTGCCCTAATATGTCTTAATCGGGCCCCACGTTGGGCGCCAAAATTTATGTTACGCACCGTTTTGACCTACTCTCCCATTCACTTACCAAACTCCAACACTAATCGGGTCTAACTACAATATGTAGAGTAGCGGGGGGGTTAATTTCCGTTAACTAAAAGAACACTAGAGGGCCGCCACCTGATTCCAGAAACCGAACCGATTAGAGGTTCTTTGGCATACGTAATCAGGAACCTTAGGAATAGTGAGAGAAGATCTTCAATAAAGCACCAATTCAGAAAAGAACTAAACAAACTATATTTATCAGGTACTTTTTGCGTTTAAGAATAGAAAACACAAAAAGGAGCAATCGAGACTGAATGTGTGATATAACTTATTTTCAAAGTGTAAATTAACACAGTTTATGTTTAATTAATGTGGGATTTGCTACACGAATAAGTTGGAGAAAAATTCCGCAAAACGACTGTTTTGTCGGATCATAATCGAAACGCGATGCGGAACGAAGAGGATCGTTATTAGGTCTAATAATTCCCGACTGTCTAAATTAATAAAGCTGCTTTCTGGCCCAAAACCGAAACACGAATATTGTTGTAGAGTCCGTTTTAATCTAGTCTTTTTAATCTATTTTCCGAATCCGATCGAGGATTTTACACGTCTTGGGCAGCTAAGTTGCTGCTACTGAGGATTACTGCAAAGTGCCAGCTTCCGGTCGTTTCTTCCGCATCCTTATGAATACATCACACTAGTTGCTGTGGAGGAACGTTCGGTAAGTATCAGACGTCTGGGCTGCACCTACCGAAACTTAAGGTCAAAATTATACTTTTATTTTTCCCCCTCATTTTTTGTCAATTTATAAACTTCTCCATTTTCTTTGATTTTTGTATTAGTCAGTAATTAATTATTTAAATTAATAATACATTTATTAACAAAAGCCATTTATAGATTACAAACGATCATTAAATACTTGACACAGAATAAATAATTAAAAATTACTGACAAAAACAAACACATTACAAATTATTATCCGACGCAAACTACTTAACAAATCAACAAAAAAATCAAAATTGGTGACTGTGTTGGCATTTCTTAAGATTCGCGCTGCGTTTGAGTACTGGGCATAATCCGTCCTTTGAAAGGAAATATAAAATGTGATACTAACACGTAAACGGCGAGGAGGTACATGCATGACCATTAAATTGAGCAGGTCAGGACAGTCGATGTTGTTTTGAACGATTTTGTGTACAAGAATTACATCTGAATTAAACCTTCTTGTTTAAAGACTAGTAATCTTACAGGTTGAGAGTCTATATTGGTAGCAGTCAGGTACATTACACTTGAATGATAAAAATCCTACAAACTTCTTCTGAACCTGCTCAATTTTTCCTTTATCAACACTAGTATGTGGAAACCAGACACTGAAACAATATTTCAGTTGTGACCGAATAAGAGCGTTATAAAGCAGGATTAATGTGCGATAGTCACGAAAATCTATCCCGTTTCGTTTAATAAACCCCAAAAGCTGATAGGATTTGGCCACGATATTAGAAATATGACTAGAAAAGTTTAAGTTGGTATTGAAGGTAACGCCAAGGTCTTTAATACAGTTGACTCATGATAGAGGTTTACCCAGAAGAGAGTAGTCATATAGCAATATGAATTGACGACTAGAAAAGGTCATATTGCATTTGTCGAGGTTAAGTGGGAGCTTATTTTCATTACACCACTTCCTAAATGTGTGTAAGTCAGAATGGAGCAATGACGTATCTTCCATTCATAAAAATGTTCATGTCATCCACAAATAGCAAGCACTTTGCATTTCAAAAACAGTAAATAATTTAGTGTGCGAATCCCACTTTCCAATTCTGAAACTTACGCCAGGAGAAGTGATTTGAAAATTGAATTTAATTAATTTCATAATTTTATAACTAAATAATTTATAAATGAAGGCATTCACCTGACAAATTCTTTATTGAATTTTTCGATGTTAATTAATTAATTAAACTGCAAAACCCTTGCGTATGTTTTACTGATTGTAGGGTGAGATAGAGGCCACCCACCCACCCTACATATATCTATTAATTTTAGTTAAAACTCTGCTGGTGATTTTAGCTGATTTAAGTAACACTTTCACTGTTTGTTTTCCTGGAAAACGCTAATCAGCGGGTGAGGAAGTCAAATTTGAATTTTCAACTTTTTTCTGGCGAATTAAAAAAAACTGACCATTTTTTTTCAAATTGTTGAGAAAATTTTTGGGAAAACTTTATTCGTTTAAAAGTTTTTGGACAATGATCATTTTCAATTGTTTTTTGTATTAATTTAACTTTTTGAACAAGTTCTCAACAAATTATATATTTTTTTCCATGAAATTACAACTGCCTTTAAGAAATTTTTAAACTTTTCTGGAAACGTGGCGTTCAATCTGAAGCACTTATAACTTTTTCGCAATAGTCTTACACACCACCCAACGTTACTTCTGACTTTTCCTAATGATTTATTATAAACCTAGCATATTTTTGACCTTTACACGTAGCCCATCCATTCACCTAATATACTTTTGACCTTCCTCGATAGTCAAGGATTGTGATAAGAGTGAAGCGGTAAATTACCGATCTATTGCTTTTGTTAGTAATTTTTCAAAAGTGCTAGAATCAATATTAAATGAACACATAACGTATCTAGTGCGTACGCAAATCGTAAAATATAAAACTAATAATTACAATATTGCTATTATTATAGACAACTTCAATTGTTTTACTTTCATCTTTTTCATTGCTACCCATTTTTTATTTATAATGAAACTTAAAATGATTATAATTCACTTATTTTTAGAAATAACTATGTCATATGTCATATTGGATTAAAGAGAAAAAATTTACATTTTGAATGAGGCCAACTATGGTTTCCATTTAAAAAAATGTAAGTTTGCGTCATATCTCGGAAAATAATGGCGATAAAAATTTTCTGATTATTTTTTATCAATCTGCATAAAATTATCTAAAACTTTGTCCTTTACAGTTTTTTTCTATCTGTTATAATAACCGAGATATATTGATTTGAAAAAATTGACACTTTTTACTTTTTTCAAAATATCTAGTTACCCTTGATTTTTTGAAAACTTTTGAAAGTGGAATTTCATTCGTCTCATAAATCTACACTTCTTTCCCCATTTAATCGTTTCTCTATCTCTTATAGTTTCCAAAATCCCCATAGAGAACATCGAAAAAAACTCACTCTGTATATATATATATATATATATATATATATATATATATATATATATATATATATATATATATATGTAGGGTGGGTGGGTGGCCTCTAACTTACCATCAAATTCATATATTATAAGACTAATAATTTAAAAAAAAATCTACTAAGAAAAGTAATTTGGTAATAAATTCAATATAATTAATTTTTGTGTTCTAATGTTTAATCAGTTGAACTAGAATTATGATTTTACTGGTTGGAGTGTAGGTTAGAGGCCGCCCACCCACCCTACATATACTTTTGGACTTCAGTTAGTGTCGCAGCTTTATTTTCATGAAAACAATAAAAAAATGACTGTTGATAATAATAACAACATTAAAACAGTTTTTGCTTTGATTAATATTATATGAATATGTAGGGTGGGTGGGTTGGAGACAATTCATCGAAATCAATATATTATAGAGGTAGGTTAGAAGCTACTCACTCACCCTACATATACTTTTAGATTGCAGTTACTGTCACAGCTTTAATTTCATGAAAATAATACAAAAACTTCCTTTTGATATTAATAAAACAAATTAAAGCAGTTTTTCTTTGGTTAATATTAAATCTGTATGTAGGGTGGTGGTTTACAAACGATCCAGCTAATTTATATATTTTAGGATATGGGATTTAAAGAAACAAATTGTAACAAAATAAATATTTTCGTTTTCTCAGTGTAAATCTTTTTGTGATCCAATTTGTTTCAGTTAAATCAGCCTGATCGTTTACTGGTTGGAGGATGGGTTAGAGATTGACTAGAATGTAAATATATATGTAGGGTAGGTGGCTGGACTCTATCCTCTTTTCAAACTATAAAAAATAAACTGAATGAATTTTTTATTAACAAAAGATTATCAGTGAAAAAACGATAATATTTTTCTGCTTACAATTTAATTTTTAAATACTCAGATTCTATAATATATTGATTTTGATGAATTGTCTCTAACCCACCCATCCTACATATTCATATAATTTTAATCAAAGCAAAAACTGTTTCAATGTTGTTCTTATTATCAACAGAAAGTTTTTGTATTGTTTTAATGAAAATAAAACTGCGACAGTAACTTAAGTCCAAAAGTATATGTAGAATGGGTGGGTGGCCTCTAACCTACTCTTCAACCACAAAAATCATAATTCTAGTTCAACTGATTAAAAATGAAACCACAAAAATAAATTATAGTGACTTTATTATGAAAATACTTTTCTTGTTACAATTAACTTTTAAAAGTCACACGTTTTAAAATATATGAATTGGATGGTGGATTATATTCCACCCACCCACCCTACATATATATTTTAACTAAACCACAAACACAGCTTTATTGTATTTAACACCGTCAACAGTAATACTGGAATGTTTTAAGAATAGTAAAATAGTGAAACTGACTAAATTATAAATGTATATGTAGGGTGGGCGGGTGGCCTCTAACCCACTTTCCAACCAGTAAATGATCATGCTAGTTAAACTGTAAAAAAATGGATCACAGGAAGATTTACATTGAGAAAACGAAAATATTTATTTTGTTTCATGAATGATTTTCTCATTTACCTGTTGGTGAAACATTGTGGAATAATAGGTAAATTGATTAAAAACACTTGGTTTGTTTCACTAAATTTTATATTCACTCGACTAGTTTTCCTTTTTACAGCATTTTCATTTATTTTGTTACGATTTATTTTTTTAAATCCCACATTCTACAAAATATAAATTTTAATAATCGGAAATCATTAGAGTTTTACTGTTGACGTTAAAAAAAAGAAAGCAGTGTTTTCGGTTAAGTTTTAATGTATATGTAGGGTGGGTGGGCCTATAACCCACCATCCAATTTAAATATATTAAAACGTGTGACTTTTAAAAGTTAATTGTAACAAGAAAAGTATTTTCATAATAAACTCACTATAATTTATTTTTGTGGTTTACTTTTAAATCAGTTGAACTAGAATTGTGATTTTACTGATTTGAGGGTAGGTTAGAGGCCACCCACCCACCCTACACATACTTTTGAACTAAAATTGCTGTCACAGCTTTAATTTCATGAAAACAATACAAAAAGTTTCTGTTGGTATTAATAAAAAATTGAAGAAGGTTTTGCTTTGGTTAATGTTAAATGTGGAGGGTGGTGGTTTACAGACCATCCACCGAAATTATATATTGTTGGATTTAGGATTTTAAAAAATAAATTGTAACCAAATAATTATTTTCGTTTTCTCAGTGTAAATCCACTGATGTACCCCGTGTATTTATCATATAAAAAAGGGCCTTAAGAATTATTACTAAATTCAGCTCAGGAGATTCATGTAGAGGCCACCCACCCACCCTATACATACATACTAACTTTTATTACTAATTGTTGATGTAAAATTAATAATTTTTATATTTTTTGCCTATTGCTAATAAACCACAGGAGTTATATGACATTTATATAATAAGTAATTGTAGTGAATCTAAAATTGAACAAATTATTAAGAATACTTCATAGTTTATACACCATTTTTTAAATTATTTTTTTAATACAACAAGAAGCAATTTAATAATAAAATAAAATTTATAGTGTGGTGGTGTAGGTTGGGCGTTGATAACCAGGATATAAGTTCATTTAACGGCCTCCGGCTCGCCGCCTCTGCAGTTTGTTTCAGTTCACCCTTTGTGCTAGTGACTCGAGTTAACCCCGTTTCCACCTTTGAAGTCCTTCTCGTCGCTCGGAAGAAAGATTTCCTCGCCGTTCCTGTAAATACACAGAGAGCGCTACACGGGACGGGCGGGGGTGGAGTTGGAAGGGGGTTGGGGGTGGCCGCTTGATTAATCGCTAAATAAATGGGCGAGATATGGGGCCCATTTGGCGGATAAATGGGAAGGCTCCGGGATCGATCGGACGACGGCTTGCGGGTTAATGTCGACGTATCCCTTTTTTTTTTGCTACCGCTTCGTGTACGTCCATCCTGTATCAGGGACGGCAATTAAGATCCGGCGCAGGAATGTGTACAAATTAAAGGATCAGCACGGGGCATCCTTTTATTGCTGAATTCTAAAGGAACCGCTTGCTTGCCGGGGATCGTGTGTTTCCGGGAACGGGATTGGCTATACGTCTCAGGGGGGCTTCTTCGAGATAATTGTTGCAATTCTCGCTTCCTTCTACGATCACCTGTAGGAAACCCGGTCAACATTTTTTTCCCCTTCAACGATTATTATTATTACGCCACTCTCCGTAACGACCTACTAAAAAATTCAGAGCCCATCCTTGGCGACAGCTGGAAAATCAAGTCTATTTGTTCAGGTGACACAGGAAAAAAAACTAAAATCTAATGCACGTCCGGTTATACGCGACTGGTTTAAACTGCAAAACGGGAAAAAGAATGCAGAAGTCCGGACGTTTCATTTCGGTGCAGCACCGACGGTAAATGATGTTAAAATCAATGCGGACGTTGTTCATTTGTTAAAACCGGAAAAGGCAACTTTAACCCCCGAGGGCCATTTGCGAATTACGTTCTCTGCTTTTATCTCGGTAGTCTCGCACACTCACTTCATCAACAAACAGGTACTAACATGCATACACACAAACACATACAAACGAATACATACGGAACGTATAATTATTTGCGCAACGTTTCTTCTTTTACCTTTAGAAATATATCTGAGCGTGTATAGAGTAAAGACAATGGCCTATATTTTCATTAATGATTACATTTCCTATACTCTTGATGGAACAAATTTGTTGTGTGAATGTGTATACGTTCGAAGGACCAATTAAATAAAATTATTCGACGAATAGAAATCGACTTGACTGATTTATTTACAGCGTGTCCAAAATTGTTGCTGTATCTTTTGAATTAATTGAAGAATTGGCGCTTATGTTATAGGAAATTGGAGGGTGGGATAGTGGCCACCCACCCACCCTACATATGCAAAAAGACTTAAGCTAATACACTGTTTATAAATTAATTGAATTCTTCATCACAAACAGTGCTGTAATTTTCAGGAAATTGTTTGTAGTACAGTGACAGAATTAACAAATTATATAAAGTGATGGGTGGGCTTTACATCAACCACTAACCCACAAAACGTGAGCAAATTAATACTCGACTAGAGAAAAAATAACAAAATATTGAGTTAATATTTTGTTATGAAAAATTTGCCATAAAAACGTTAATAAATCTAGACTTATTGGAGGATGGCTTAGTATATATGTTTTAATTATTGTAGGGTGTAATAATGAACACCCACCCACCCTACATAACCCACTCATCATCAAAACATGAGTGAATTAATACCTGACTGCAGAAATATTAATAAACTATTGAGTTAATATTATTTTTTTGGAAAAATTATTTTTAAAAACCTTAATAAAATCAGTCTTATTGAAGGGTGGATTAGTAGATATGTTCTAATTATCAAAGGATGTAATAGTGACCACCCACCCACCTTACATATTTATTTAAACTTAAACCAGAGTGGTATTTTTAAATCCGTTAAAACTTTCACACTTATAGTGATTTATCTCCAGGAAACGAATCGACTGACAATGACAGAATGTTATATGTATATGTAGGGTGGGTGGGTGTCCACTAACCCACCCTTCAATCAGTAAAACACGCGCGTATTTTTCACGGCAGTAAAAAAATTATAAATTCATCATGTTATAATTTCCTTTTTAATCAAATTTCTATTGAGGAATTAGCGTTTATTTTGTAGTAAATTTGAGGGTGAGATAGTGGCCACCCACCCACCCTACATATACAAAAAACTTAAGCTAAAACACTGTTTATAAATTTAATAAAACTTCATCAAAAACAGGGCTGGAATTTTTAAGAAATTGATTGTAGTACAAAAACAGAATAGAAAAAAAACTATATATGTAGTGGGTGGGTGGGTTTAAACCAATCTTTTAATCAGCAAGACATGAGCGAATTAATACTTGATTACAGAAAAATGAACAATCTATTGAGTTATTATAGTTTGTTAGAAAATTGCTCTTAAAAATGTTAATAAAACCAGTACTATTGGAGGGTGGGTTAGTATATATGTTCCAATTATTAAGGGGTGTAATACTGGTCACCCACCTACCCTACATCTTTACTTGAACTCAAGCTAAAATGCTATTTTTAAATCTGTGAAAACTTCTACACTCATAGTAATGTATTTCCAGGAAATGAATTGACTGACAATGACAGAATGTAATATGTATATGTAGGGTGGGTGGGTGGCCACTATTCCACCCTCTAATTAGTAAAGCACGCGCGAATTTTTCACAATTAAAGACACGACAGTAAAAAAAAATATAAATTCATCATGGTATAATTTCCTTTTTAAACAAATTTCTATTGAGGAATTAGCGTTTATTTTGTCGTAAATCTGAGGGTGGGATAGTGGACACCCACCCACCCTACATATACAAAAAACTTAAGCTAAAACACTGTTTATAAATTTAATAAAACTTCATCAAAAACAGTGCTGGAATTTTTAAGAAATTGATTGTAGTAGGAAAACAGAATAGAAAAAAAACTATATATGTAGTGGGTGGGTGGGTTTAAACCAATCTTTTAATCAGCAAGACATGAGCGAATTAATACTTGATTACAGAAAAATTAACAATCTATTGAGTTATTCTAGTCTGTTAGAAAATTGCTCTTAAAAACGTTAATAAAACTAGTACTATTGGAGGGTGGGTTAGTATATATGTTCCAATTATTGGGGGCTGTAATACTGGTCACCCACCTACCCTACATCTTTACTTGAACTTAAGCTAAAATGCTATTTTTAAATCTGTAAAAACTTCTACACTCAAAGTAATGTATTTCCAGGAAAATAATCGACTAACAATGACAGACTGTTTTATGTATATGTAGGGTGGGTGGGTGGCCACAATTTCACCCTCTAATTAGTAGAACACGCGCGTATTATTCACAATTAAAGACACGACAGTAAAAAAATTATAAATTCATCATGTTATAATTTCCTTTTTAAACAAATTTCTATTGAGGAATTAGCGTTTATGTTGTAGTAAATTTGAGGGTGGGATAGTGGCCACCCACCCACCCTACATATACAAAAAAAATTAAGCTAAAACACTGTTTATAAATTTAATAAAACTTCATCAAAAACAGTGCTGGAATTTTTAAGAAATTGATTGTACTACAAAAACAGAATAGAAAAAAAACTGTATATGTAGTGGGTGGGTGGGTTTAAACCAATCTTTTAATCAGCAAGACATAAGCGAATTAATACTTGATTAGAGAAAAATTAACAATCTATTGAGTTATTATAGTCTGTTAGAAAATTGCTCTTAAAAACGTTAATAAAACCAGTACTATTGGAGGGTGGGTTAGTACATATGTTCCAATTATTTGGGGGTGTAATACTGGTCACCCACCTACCCTACATCTTTACTTGAATTTAAGCTAAAATGCTATTTTTAAATCTGTGAAAACTTCTACACTCATAGTAATGTATTTCCAGGAAAAGAATCGACTGACAATGACAGAATGTAATATGTATATGTAGGGTGGGTGGGTGGCCACTGTTCCACCCTTTAATTAGTAAAACACGCGCGTATTTTTCACAATTAAAGACACGACAGTAAAAAAATTATAATTTCATCATGTTAAGTTCCTTTTTAAACAAATTTCTATTGAGGAATTAGCGTTTATATTGTAGTAAATTTGAGGGTGGGATAGTGGCCACCCACCCACCCTACATATACAAAAAACTTAAGCTAAAACACTGTTTATAAATTAAAAAAAACTTCATCAAAAACAGTGCTGGAATTATTAAGAAATTGATTGTAGTACAAAAACAGAATAGAAAAAAAACTATATATGTAGTGGGTGGGTGGGTTTAAACCAATCTTTTAATCAGCAAGACATGAGCGAATTAATACTTGATTACAGAAAAATTAACAATCTATTGAGTTATTATAATATGTTAGAAAATTGTTCTTAAAAATGTTAATAAAACTAGAACTATTGGAGGGTGGGTTAGTATATATGTTCCAATTATTGGGGGGTGTAATACTGGTCACCCACCTACCCTACATCTTTACTTGAACTTAAGCTAAAATGCTATTTTTAAATCTGTGAAAACTTCTACACTCATAGTAATGTATTTCCAGGAAACGAATCGACTGACAATGACAGAATGTTATATGTATATGTAGGGTGGGTGGGTGGCCACTATTTTACCCTCTAATCAGTAAAACACGCGCGTATTTTCTACAATTCAAGACACGATAGGAAAAATGTTAATAAATTCTTCATGTTATTATTTTCTTTTTAAAACAAATTTCTATTGAAAAATTAGCGCTTATGTTATAGGAAATTGGAGGGTGGGATAGTGGCCACCCACCCACCCTACATATGCAAAAAGACTTAAGCTAATACACTGTTTATAAATTTATTGAATTCTTCATCACAAACAGTGCTGTAATTTTCAGGAAATTGTTTGTAGTACAGTGACAGAATTAACAAATTATATGAAGCGATGGGTGGGCTTTACATCAACCACTAACCCATAAAACGTGAGCAAGTTAATACTCGACTAGAGAAAAAATAACAAAATATTGAGTTAATATTTTGTTATGAAAAATTTGGCATAAAAACGTTAATAAATCCAGACTTATTGGAGGATGGCTTAGTATATATATTTTAATTATTGTAGGGTGTAATAATGAACACCCACCCACCCTACATAACCCACTCATCATCAAAACATGAGTGAATTAATACCTGACTGCAGAAATAATTATAAATTATTGAGTTAATATTATTTTTTTGGAAAAATTATTTTAAAAACCTTAATAAAATCAGTCTTTTTAAAGGGTGGGTTAGTAGATATGTTCTAATTATCAAAGGATGTAATAATGACCACCCACCCACCTCCACACATTTATTTAAACTTAAACCAAAGTGCTATTTTTAAATCCGTTAAAACTTTCACACTTATAGTGATTTATCTCCAGGAAACGAATCGACTGACAATGACAGAATGTATTATGTATATGTAGGGTGGGTGGGTGGCCACTATTCCACCCTCTAATTAGTAAAACACGCGCGTATTTTTCGCAATTAAAGACACGACAGTAAAAAAATTATAAATTCATCATGTTATAATTTCCTTTTTAAACAAATTTCTATTGAGGAATTAGCGTTTATTTTGTAGTAAATTTGAGGGTGGGATAGTGGCCACCCACCCACCCTACATATACAAAAAACTTAAGCTAAAACACTGTTTATAAATTTAATAAAACTTCATAAAAAACAGTGCTGGAATTTTTAAGAAATTGATTGCAGTACAAAAACAGAATAGAAAAAAAACTATATATGTAGTGGGTGGGTGGGTTTAAACCAATCTTTTAATCAGCAAGACATGAGCGAATTAATAATTAAATTGCTATTAAAAATGTTAATAAAACTAGTACTATTGGAAGGTGGGTTAGTATATATGTTCCAATTATTGGGGGGTGTAATACTGGTCAACCCACCTACCCTACATCTTTACTTGAACTTAAACTAAAATGCTATTTTTAAATCTGTGAATACTTCTACACTCATAGTAATGTATTTCCAGGAAAAGAATCGACTGACAATGACAGAATGTAATAAGTATATGTAGGGTGGGTGGGTGGCCACTAATCCACCCTTCAATCAGTAAAATACGGGCGTATTTTTCACAATTAAAGACACGGCAGTAAAAGAAAATATAAATTCATCATGTTATAATTTCCTTTTTAAACAAATTTCTATTGAGGAATTAGCGTTTATTTTGTAGTAAATTTGAGGGTGGGATAGTGGCCACCCACCCACCCTACATATACAAAAAAACTTAAGCTAAAACACTGTTTATAAATTTAATAAAACTTCATCAAAAACAGTGGTGGAATTTTTAAGAAATTGATTGTAGTACAAAAACAGAATAGAAAAAAAAACTATATATGTAGTGGGTGGGTGGGTTTAAAGCAATATTTTAATCAGCAAGACGTGAGCGAATTAATACTTGATTACAGAAAAATTAACAATCTATTGAGTTATTATAGTCTGTTAGAAAATTGCTCTTAAAAATGTTAATAAAACTAGTACTATTGGAGGGTGGGTTAGTATATATGTTCCAATTATTGGGGGGTGTAATACTGGTCACCCACCTACCCTACATCTTTACTTGAACTTAAGCTAAAATGCTATTTTTAAATCTGTGAAAACTTCTACACTCATAGTAATGTATTTCCAGGAAAAGAATCGACTGACAATGACAGAATGTAATATGTATATGTAGGGTGGGTGGGTGTCCACTATTCCACCCTCTAATTAGTAAAACACGCGCGTATTTTTCACAATTAAAGACACGACAGTAAAAGAATTATAAATTCATCATGTTATAATTTCCTTTTTAAACAAATTTCTATTGAGCAATTAGCGTTTATTTTGTAGTAAATTTGAAGGTGGGATAGTGACCACCCACCCACCCTACATATACAAAAAACTTAATCTAAAACACTGTTTATAAATTTAATAAAACTACATCAAAAACAGTGCTGGAATTTTTAAGAAATTGATTGTGGTACAAAAACAGAATAGAAAAAAAACTATATATGTAGTGGGTGGGTGGGTTTAAACCAATCTTTTAATCAGCAAGACATAAGCGAATTAATACTTGATTACAGAAAAATTAACAATCTATTGAGTTATTATAGTCTGTTAGAAAATTGCTCTTAAAAATGTTAATAAAACTAGTACTATTGGATGGTGGGTTAGTATATATGTTCCAATTATTTGGGGGTGTAATACTGATCACCCACCTACCCTACATCTTTACTTGAACTTAAGCTAAAATGCTATTTTTAAATCTGTGAAAACTTCTACACTCATAGTAATGTATTTCCAGAAAAAGAATCGACTGACAATGACAGAATGTTATATGTATATGTAGGGTGGGTGGGTGGCCACTAACCCACCCTTCAATCAGTAAAACACGCGCGTATTTTTCACAATTAAAGACACGACAGTAAAAAAATATAAATTCATCATGTTATAATTTCCTTTTTAAACAAATTTCTATTGAGGAATTAGCGTTTATGTTGTAGTAAATTTGAGGGTGGGATAGTGGCCACCCACCCACCCTACATATACAAAAAGCTTAAGCTAAAACACTGTTTATAAATTTAATAAAACTTCATCAAAAACAGTGCTGGAATTTTTAAGAAAATGATTGCAGTACAAAAACAGAATAGAAAAAAAACTATATATGTAGTGGGTGGGTGGGTTTAAACCAATCTTTTAATCAGCAAGACACGAGCGAATTAATACTTGATTACAGAAAAATTAACAATCTATTGAGTTATTATAGTCTGTTAGAAAATTGCTCTTAAAAATGTTAATAAAACTAGTACTATTGGAGGGTGGGTTAGTATATATGTTCCAATTATTGGGGGGTGTAATACTGGTCACCCACCTACTCTACATCTTTACTTGAACTTAAGCTAAAATGCTATTTTTAAATCTTTGAAAACTTTTACACTCATAGTAATGTATTTCCAGGAAATGAATCGACTGACAATGACAGAATGTTATTGTATATGTAGGGTGGGTGGGTGGCCACTAACCCACCCTTCAATCAGTAAAACACGCGCGTATTTTTCACAATTAAAGACACGACAGTAAAAAAATATAAATTCATCATGTTATAATTTCCTTTTTAAACAAATTTCTATTGAGGAATTAGCGTTTATTTTGTAGTAAATTTGAGGGTGAGATAGTGGCCACCCACCCACCCTACATATACAAAAAAACTTAGGCTAAAACACTGTTTATAAATTTAATAAAACTTCATCAAAAACAGTGCTGGAATTATTAAGAAATTGATTGTAGTACAAAAACACAATAGAAAAAAAACTATATATGTAGTGGGTGGGTGGGTTTAAACCAATCTTTTAATCAGCAAGACATGAGCGAATTAATACTTGATTACAGGAAAATTAACAATCTATTGAGTTATTATAGTCGGTTAGAAAATTGCTCTTAAAAATGTTAATAAAACTAGTACTATTGGAGGTTGTATATATGTTACAATTATTGGGGGGTGTAATACTGGTCACCCACCTGCCCTACATCTTTACTTGAACTTAAGCTAAGATGCTATTTTTAAATCTGTGAAAACTTGTTAAAGTAAGATAATGTCTTGCCTTACAATAAAATTCTGTGGATTATTAAGATTTACCCTATATGAAAATATTTCCATCAAGAATCCTACCGACTGCGCTAGTTAAGTTTGTAAACTTTGAACAAAAATTGTGCTTCATACAAAGAAATAAAGCTCTAGATTAGTGAATATTACTTTACTTTAGAATTCAAACTGTGCTAATTAAAATTTTGCAACGAACTAAATTGAAATATTTTACTCCACGCACAATTAAATTAATTACCGCCGAATCCGAACTTCTTCAACTCGAATTACAACGCGCAATCCTTTAAATAACTTCGTGGGGTCACATTAACGACTTACGACCGCCCGAATAAATTCCGCACGGACCCAAAAGCCATAAACTACCCTTAAAACTATCGTGGAGATATACGCCAGTGCAGTCGATTCGTTGCCGTGGCGGTGATGAGGAGCGGCCGCGAACAAATTGCGGAGTAATTGTGAAAAATGAAAACTATAAATTTCCACGGTGCCGCGTCCCTAATGCACCTTCCTATACATCCTGAAGGATGCGGGTTATTTCGCCCGCAGAATACGATTGCTGATTTATTGTGGGGGAAATCTGTGTTGGTAATGGAACGTCCCACTGCTATCTAATAAAGGATGAAAAATTGCTAACCTCCCGTTATAACTTAATTAATTTTATTTTATTACGTGAGTTATAGGCTAAATTTAAGCTCACATAAATCTGAGATTTACACTAAATAAAAATTCAATAATAATACTATAATTTTTTTGTTTCATCCTTTTCTCACCTCAAAATTAAACACAGTCTTTACATCAGCACCATTTTCTCTCATCCATTCAGTCACCTTTTTGAGTCTTCTCATCCTTCATCCTCCTCTGCCAAATACCTCCAAGTAATATTTCCACTCACACATAATAGACACGTTTCTCCATACACTTTGCTTATCCAATTTACCATTCTATCACTAAATCCCTTCACAAACTTTTCCTAGAACTGTATCATACCCTACACTGAATTCAATTCAGTGTAAGTATAGATAACCACGTAGTAACGGTCGCAACCATTCTCTTTATTGTATCATACCCTGTTTTTAAGTCTAAAAACACATCATATATATATGGTTTCTCTTCCATTGCTCTCTCTACTATCCCTCCAGAGTAAATATCCTGTCTTGTCACTAGAAACTCAAAGGGGTTTTAGAAGAGGAAAGGGGACAACCTCTTCTAAAACCCCTTTAAGTTTCTGTTGACAAATCACTAATCTCAACTTCCTTTTCTAACAGCTTTATTACAATCATAAAAACCTATACCCGATACACAAACCCTTATTCCTCTTTAGTTTTCTATATCAACAATGTCTTCTCATTTATGTACTTTGAATCACCTCTTCAAAGTACACAAAACATGACATGACAATGTCTCCTGTCATATCATGTCTTGGGAAGAAGAAAACTTAAGCTAATTTTTGTGGTAGTAATCAGAAAAAACTATAAACCAGAACGAAATACATATAGTAAATCAAGATAATCTATTTTTTTAAGATACATATAGTAAGAAAGACAATTACAAATGCGTATTATGCATTGATAGAGGGTTTCTGGGATCCCATTAATTCTCACCCTAGTGAGCTAGTGAGGATGCGTAGATTTTGACTTGTACACGCATACACCATCCAGGGAATGACACACGAGGGCCGGTCCCCGGGGATCGAATTTAGATTGAACTTCGGGTTTTATGTTAAACTTTGGCCCCGACTTATTGTTTGATATATCATATTTTAATGGGCATAAATTCCGGCCGCCAGACATTATGTCGCTGTTGCGGGATAAAGTTGAGATCCGCCCAGGGAGGCGAAAACTTTTAAAGCAAACCAAGTTCCGATCCTTCCTACACTGCGGTCGTTCTTTTGGATACGGAAAATTATTACATCGACGAAAGAACAGTATTAATCAGCATTTATTAGTTTCACAGCAGATACGAGTAATAAAAATTCCATCACAAATGTGTTGTTTTTTATCTTAATAACACTGTTAATTTAATAAACTAAATTGATTCATAAACAAATTTAGTTTAATTTATTTGCTTTACAAGATCTATTAAATACATACATAAATACAATAAATAAGTTTAAAATTTTGTGCATAATATAATATTAATTCCATAATTCTTGGATCTTAAAGTCATTTACTTCGTGGTACATTTTTCACAATTTCTGTGAAAATGTTTGAGTACGTGCAGAGAAAAAAACATATCCCTTTCTTCACAACACAACTCTAGTTTCTATCTTTAACATTATTATCAAAATACATATATTGTTATTTAAGGATTAAAACGCATTATGGAAAATTACAAAAAAAACAAACTTCTCTAATGAATTTAATAAAAAATTATTTTCTCTAAAATCTGATAAATGGTTTTTAGTGTAAACCAAATATTCGTCAATAGATAAATATTTTCTTATTAAAATTTGTAAACATTTGACAATTATGGAATTACCCATAACAACTTAAGACTCTTAGTACTTTACATTGTAGTATAAATCTACAATTATCCATATAATATATAAAATGGAACTATTAAAAAATCTATGAAAAGTTCGAAAGTAAATGAAGAACAAATATACAGAAACACATTTTTCTAGCAAGAAAATCCTAATGAATATCTCATGGCAGATTTTTAGTGATTTCTAAATATGCATTAGAAATTTTATTGTTATCAATTGGACTGTTATAATTTTGCTAAGAAGAAAGTGTCATTATGATAGACCTTTTATTTCGATGAATTAATTTCTCACTTTTTTGTATTACGATAAATTAAATTAACCTCTAATTACTTTTTGTATTAATTATATTGTTAATTATAGTACTTAATATGGTTTCACTTGATTCACCAAGCGTTTTATTTAAAAAAAATACCGCGCTGTTAAAATAAAATTGTTTTAGTTTAATAGTATTCCTTAGTGAGTTTTATAATCTGTTATGTAAGTGATAACTTCATGTTTCATATAATTCCAGTGTGTATATTTATGAATTATTAGTATTTGATATATTATTATTATTATTTTTATTTAAACTGATGCATATATCTATAACCTGTATAGTTATCAACAAAATAAAGATGCATTGTATTGTATTGTTTATTTTTGTTATTGTCAAATCAAGGAAGTTAATTGAATAATAAAATATATCACTTGTTATGAAGTGATATGAATTTTCTACAAATAACGGCCTCATCAATTAATATAATAAAATATATTAAAATCCCATCTGTCTGCAGATAATTAATAAACTTGAATACTAGATTATTTAATTGCTTTTGCTTAAATTAACAAAATCAGTCTAAATTCAATTTTTGGTCATAACTGTTCATGTTATATTCACTTTCAAACAGTCTAATGTATATTTCATCATTTATTAGTTTATTCAACAGAAATAATTTCTTGTACTTGTTTCTCATTTTTCACTTAGTGTAACATTATGTTAATAATAGGTTGTTGAAAAAAATTCTTGATAATGGCCCAGTGCCGAAACTAGTCGAATATAAAATAAACAATTAAGTGAAACCAACCAAGTGAATTTTTCAACAGCCTATTAGAAATAATTTCATTCAAATTAGTTGTACTGTTTGTTTGTTTGATAGTTGTACTATTTGTAACACGCAAATTACTTTTGTATCATTCAATGTCTGTCGAGGTATTAGCTAGAGACTAATACTACAAAATAAATTACTTGTTGAAACAACTATAAGTAATTTGTTTTGTAGTCTTAGTAAGACTCATTGTTATAGATTCCATGTAAATGTTTCCGTATTTTAAATTAATAAATGAAACTGTTAATTTAAAATAAGAAAACATTTAATTGTGAATTGTATGTTTTTATGCAGACTTTTTAATTCTTTTACAAATGATTCTAGTTGTCTGTTTGTACCGGTAAATGCCAGTTTTAAAAACTTGGAAAATTGAAATATTTGTTTTTCTAGGCTGTTAATTTCTGCCATTAGTGGATTTCCCATTGCTATTTCGTCCGGTTGAGTGTCGAAAGTTTTTTTGAATTTTAGGTAATTTTGTGTGATTATAACTTTCAAGGTTAAAATATTTTGAAAATTATAATTGGATAATAATAACTTGGTCAGTGTCAATCTTTTTTGTCCGCCTTCATTTCCTCTTTTTAGATTTCGACTTCTCTTTTTGTATTGATAAAAAAAATGTTTTATTTATAAATAAATCTCCTAACAATAAAACAAATGTGGAAAATCGCTTGATGTTTTTAATTTAAATTTTACATAAAATTCTGAGAATATTCTTAAACTTATACCAGATATAAACAAACACGATCCTATGAATATTTTAGGTTTACAAAAGTATCTTGTGTCAAAGTAAGAGACAGTATAAAAATATTAAAATCAAAAAATGGTAAAGATTATTTTTGTCTAAACATAGGTACCATCAGTTGTTGAACCATTAACAAAACTCATCAATGAATGTATTTCGCAGTAGCGTTTTTCCCGATATATTAAAAGTGGCGAAATGAATCTCTGTCTATAAAAACTATTCTGATCCAAATAATTATAGTCTAATATCAATTTTACCAGTTCTGTCTAAATAACTGGAATATATCTTAACTGAACAAATTACTGTATTTATATAAAAATATGATCTACTGAATCCATCTCGGTGTGGCTTCAGTTCGGCAATATCAACTACTTTGGCGATAAATGATTTTGTTAATTTTTGCATCGATGCTTTTAAGAATGAATAAGTTATACTTTGCAACTTCTTAGACTTAAGTAAATAATTTGATTGCATGATGCACGATATTTTAACTAGGAAACTTTATTTTAACAACTTTAGCATGATCAAAAACTGTTCCCAAGAAACCTCGGGTATGTTTTACTGTTTAGAGATTAGGTTAATGGAATTCCACCCACCCTACATATATATTTAACAAATGACTGGCGTTAAGTTTTAGATTAATTAATTGTAAACATTTTGATTTGATAGAGAAACCTTAAACACTGTTTTACTTTAGAATATAAATATTTATGTAGGGTAAATGGGTGGCTTCTAATCAAGTGACCAGCAATGCATCCGATTATATATATACAGTTAAAACCATGGAGATTTGTAGTATTTTAACATCGAATCAGTAAGAAATATTGATGTAAAATTTTATACGTAGGGTCGGCGGATGCCTACTAACTTATCTTTTAATCACTATTGTTGATTTGAGTTTACGTGTTTTGTAAATGGAAATAATACACACAGTTTATTCCTTACTTCACTTGATTATTAATAAACAAATGCAATAAGGAATAAACTGTGTGTGTTATTTTAATTTATATTTTAATCATTGAAACAATCATGAGAGTTTTAAAATTAGTTGAGTCAGGAAGTCAACCAGATGAGGAAGCAAGCAAGAAACGCGTATAACAACACTCTAAGGAGGAAATCATTTGAACCTATTATAAAAAAATCTACAGCTAATAGTAGTTAAAAATATATCACAATTTAGATAACAAAACTGTTATCTAGATAGTTAATATGGATTTTCAACACTTAAGTGCCTCGACAATTAATCAATTAAAAATATATCCCTTCTTCACAGTTTTTATTTTCAATAGTTAATTGACATAAAAAAATGATAAATACAAAAGTCAAAAAAGTTGGGCAATTAATTAATTATTAAAAACGAACATGTAGTTTTCAAAATATACAGCTTCCCATTCCTTTCCGTAGCAGAGGACAAATTAAATACCGACAAAGCAGTTGTTGAAGTATCTGTTAACAGTAATAAATTCAAAACATATATTACCAAAACAACCGAAATAATGTTAACTTTGAAGCTACTAAAACCATCTACCATTCAGTCTATAAAGTTTCTGGAGTTAACATTAACAATTGATCTGGCAGACACATGGGAAAAAAATATTTTTGGATAACTTCTTGACTTCTAGTCAAGAAGTTATCCAAAAATATTTTTAATCTTTGAAACTTGGAAAGATCGGTGACAATAAATATAATACGCTCTGTATACTTTGCATATCTGTTATTGTATCCTTATTTGGGGACATTCGTCAAGTTTAGGAGACATATTTCGAATGTAACGGAGAGCAATTAGAGTGGTAGCAAGCTTTACGTATCGTCAAGACTGCAAAGAGTATTTAAAAAAAGCTAAATATACTGACTGTTCCATGTATATACATTCTGATATGTTTAATGTATATTAAACGTCACATTAATGAATAATACACGAGAAAAGAATGAGTTGGGTTTAAGATCATTTAGACTTTATAAATTATTTACTGGCGTAAGATACTTTCGTATAAAATTTTTACATATAACCAAGAATAATTCAAAATCTTCCATGTAATGTTTTTAAATCTAAAATATGTGACTTATTTCATTACATCTTTAAATTTAATTGTATAATTTATTGATCATAAATTTTATTTGTACATTTATTTTATCATACGTATTTATTTATTGTTTTTTCATATTTATTGTATTTTTACCTATTGATTTAATTTTATCTTTACATTGATTCTATTTAATTTTATTATATATTTTATTAGTGTACCTCTTTTATTTTATTATATTTTATATATTTATACTATTTATTTAATTTTATTTATTTTATTTATAATATATCGTGGTTTTTTGTGTTATTTTTATACAGCATCTTTTAACATGTAACTTTTGTTCAGTTTTTATACTTTATTTTATATTTCGTTATATTTGAGTAAATTTCCACGTTGAAATTTGTGCCTGTCTGCTAATATTGTATTTTAGCGAATTTTATGTTAATATGCTCGTAATAAACCCAATTATTTTTGACATGTGTGAACATTTCATGTATTAGCACCCAATAAATATTATTATTATTAATTTGACGAATAAAGCACTAATAACCTGTCTTCACAATTTTATTTGATTTACTAAATGTACATTTCGGACACAAAGTGACCAGTATCAATGGATTAGCACTGAGTACACTGAGTTTTAATCCATTGATAATGGTCACTTTGCGTCCGAAATGTACATTTGGTAAATCAAATAAAATTGTGAAGAAAGGTTATTAGTGCTTTATTCGTCAAATTAATTTGATCTTCACGTAACTCAAGCAACAAATTTATTATTATTATAAATAAATAAGACACTTAGATGTCCGTAGATAGCTGGAGAGTTTGGTCGAGAATGTTTTCACACAAATTTTAAAGAATATATATATATATATAATAGCTGCTCCTAAGGTAAATAAATATGTTTAAACGGTTCTTAATATAATCTTTCCAAATTCAACTTTTTTCTTATTTTGAATTATTTGTTTAATTTTTGAAGGTGGTCTTTAATTATTTTTTTTGTTTGAATTGTTTTTTCTTCGAACATTTTATAGATTTATTTATTTTCTTCGTTTTATTAAATGTTTTGCATAGTTTTCAACTTCTTCTGATCTATATATATATTCATTGTTTGGTTCAACTGTTAGTTTTGTACTTTTCAAAAAGTTTAATGGAATATTTTCATTTTATACCATTCAGAAAGTAAATTTTTACGTCGTATGATAGAATTTTTATTTATTGTTTCATTTAGTTATTTTATAATTTTTAAAAGCATTTATTAATGACATCTATTTTTTAAAGTATTTTTCTTTTGTAACAAATTTATAATTCTTTAGTTAGTAAATTTAAAATTGTTATTAAGTATTTCTCCACTAAGACAATTTTAACTGTTTTTTTTAAATAAATTTTTTCACTGAATTGAAAAATTCGCTATGTTTTAACCACATTTTAACCACAATTGTTTCAATTATTTATTAATTATATTTAATCTGGTTCAACAACAATTTAGCAAAACTGTTTTCAATTGTTTCTGTTTTAATTTATAAAGGCTAAATATTAACTGTTCATTCTGTCATTCTTACAACATTTTCTACTGTTTTTAAGGATTGTTTCAGTTATGTCAACTGTTTAAAAGACTTTTAATTGCTTTCAAGTTTTCAATTTTTTTTTTTGTTGCATTTTAAATATTTTGTAAGTATTACTAATAACAAAAAACAAACAATATTTTTAACTCTACTGGTGCTGTGAAAATTAAATTATATTGGAAAAATTTATATGATCTATTCTGATACATTAATACAAAATCATTTATATTAATTCAACCTGTTCTTCATCCTCAATGATAGATAATTTATAATCCTAACGCAGGTTTGACCTACCACAATTAATATACAATGGGCTAAAGTACTGTTCAAAAATGTGTCCTTTTTTTTGGCAACAAAATTGATGTGAATAAAGTTGGCGTAACTTTGACCAACCTTAATAAATAATCAATCTTGTTAACGTACTCTTGATCTACCTCAATAAATTATAGATTAACCTGAATAAGGAATGAATTGATCTAGCGTTCTCCTGACCTACCTCAACATATTTTATGTTAGTCACATCGGTATCAAGAATAGGAAAGTTATAAAAAAACAATTTTTCAATAAAAATATTCGTTTAAGGTTAGATAAATGTGGGAATATTATATATTAGTAAAAATAAATTTGCGGGGATCAATTTTGTTAGAGTAAGCATTTTATTTAATGTGTGTTGCATTATTAATTAACATTCATATTAATATATTTTTATTCATTTTTATTCATACATAAAAATTACAAGAACAAAAAATCAATCTACAACACATAGAATTAAATTATCTTTGAACATCATTAAAAATATTGAAAGCAATAATATAAACTATACTTTCTTTAAAAAACATTATATAAAAACTGATATAACATACCTATTTCAAAATATAGAAAAAACAAAATTACTCTTGATAAATTCACTAATAATAATTTCTATAAAAATTAATTAAAAAATTTCCCGAGGTCAATTATTTTAAATGAAACATTTAAAATTTGTTTTTCGCGTCATTGTCACGATCAAAGCTTATTTAGCGTTCTTTGTGTAGGCAAATAGGAGCATGCGTGGCCATTAGCTCATAATAGATCCATTATCAACGTCGACAATCTTCAAAGACTAATGTAACGACATAGGGCCGTAATGGGAACGCAGTTAATTTGGCTTTTTGTTTGTGGAATAGCGGCGTCAATCTGGACGCCGTAGGGCCAAGCCCGATGCGACCTCGAGCCATTAAGCCGTCCCTAAAAAGGGGACCGCCCGTGCCGGTGCTGATGAATTGTGTCCAATTTTATTCGCATAAAGTATCACCGAACAAAGAGATTAATTGAAACCTAGAAAGTTTGAAAAAAAAAGTGAGGACGCACTAATTTCAGGATGGTTAAACTAAAGATTTTTTCCTTTTTCTCCTCAGGGGAAGTTAATTAACATCAAAACCGAGTTTTTTTTGTCAAATTTAGAATATTAAATTTAATAAAGAGAATGGTTGCGCATTTTTTAATTTAGTGTAATATTAAATTTCGTAAACGTGTTGAAATTTTAATGTATTTAAAATATTTATGGTGAAAAAGATAGTGCAGGATATAAAAATGTTATTTGTAAAGTTATGTACATTTGTCGAACAAATTCTCTCCCTTCCAATTTCGGCGATGTCACGCTCCTGATAAAAGATGACATCGTCGTCGCAGGGTGGGATAGGAATACGTGTCCCATTCTGAGCGTCGCTCGGTTCCACCCTTTACATTCCCTTATATCAGCTAGTAGATCAGGAAGAACTAGTTGTGTACATTCACGCGCGATTAGGCCGGCCCGGGCGAATTTTCCGCGCCATCTCCTTTTCATCTGCATCAGGAAAAGGGGCAATATTCACCCTGTCCGTAATGTGATTTCATGTTTTTATTTCGCTGCGCCATTTGGGAATCACGATTCGGTTCTTCGATTTCGGCTGTTCGCTTTCTACCGCATCGAGTGTGAATGCACGGCTCTGATCAGATATGAGAATAATAGGTTTTTATTTGATTTTATGAGCAATAAACTCCCCACGGTTACATTATTGTATTGTGTTTTAACAGTGTTTTTCCTTTTTGCTCTTTTTAACATCGTAAATAATGTGTTTTGGTTTGTTCAATATTTACACTAATAACTTTTTAACAAGTTGGTATTCAATAATAGGTAACATAATGTTTTACCAAGTGATTAGTGAGAAACAAAAATTTTGTGCGAAAACCGTACAAGATACCAAATATTACTAAGAGACAAAACAGTGTTTAAATTAAATGGTCTTTCAAGAAATATTTTTTTTTTTTAATTGGATGCACTAAGTACTGTTTTTTATACTTCCTGTTAATCATCAATGGCCATAATAACTGAAATGATGTATTATATTATAGTAGTAACTAATAGTAAATTTCATTAAAATTGAATAAAGCGTCCAACAAAAGAAATACAAAAATTTGAAACTTTAAAGACAAATCGACTTAACCGTAAACTTTTGGATGTAGATATGAAATCATATTTTGACTCTAAGAATCTGTGGTCCAGCCATTTCCTTACATTAACGGGGCACCCTGTATTTACATTACAATTTAATTAATTTAATATGTATTTCGTATAATAATAAATTTCGTATACCATTAGTACTATAGCGAATCTGCCTTGCGTCTTTAGGTCTTCCTTTCTTGGGGTGTTGCTTTAATTAAAAGTGCGACCCACCCATCTCGGAAAGGACCCCCCGACGAGAATACCAACCAAAGGCAAATCCGCTCCTTATGCAAATACGACGAGCACGAAAATGTCCCTCTTCCTGTCGCCCCCCATTAAATGTATCACGCCGGGTAATTCGCGGTGCTGCAGATAGATGCCTCCATTCAAATGCAGCCTCCTTTAATGCGATTCACCGCACAAATACGGAATTCGTTGCGATGTAAACTATTTAAGGACGCAATTGTGCACAGCGGTTGTATGGAGTGAATGGCGTATATTTGGTTGAATGCGGAATTTTACTGAAAATATGTATTCAACTAATTGTGTAAACGATGTCAGTCAGTTTTTTTCAAAAATGGTTAATTAAAAATATTACAGCCTATTCTTTTAATAATAATAATAATAATAAAATAATAATAATAATAATGTCAAAAATGCAATACAAATACAAATTGAAGGTAAAATATACTAAGTATATAGATCACAAATAACAATAATTGCTAGTACACATAATTTAAAAGTCGCTCGCAAAAAACTAAAATGATCAGAGATATCTAAATAGATAATACACGAGCTAAGGTGGTCAATATCAATCTTTGAAAATATATTACTTTGTTAATATCACACACGTTATCAAACGTACAGGGTATATATGTAAGTTTGATAATGGCCTTGTAAGGTTGAAACTATAGTTACGAAATAAATTCCGTATGTGATATTAACAAAATAAGTTTTATTTATCATTTGATAAAGTTCCTGATTCAAGATGTATCACAAAGTTATGGCTTCAACGTATTACCAATTAAAGTTCTGGAATTACCAGAAATACGCGTATATTCGTTAATGCAGCAGACATTAATAATATCTTTAGCATCTCCGCATACAAATAATGGGTTGTTAGAATTGGAAAAATTATTTTAGAAAATACCAAAGTTGTGTTTAATAAAGATAATGTTAGCATGAGGTATATAGGAAACTTACATATATAGCGTTATCATATAAATAGAACTTAATACTAGAATATTCAAATAACATGTCCATTATATTGCAATTTTTAATTTTTATTTTTATTGTGCTGTGCTAGTAGAATAATAAGGACACCAAACAACTGATGAATATTCCACAGTTGGAAGGACTAAAGATATGTATAATTTTCTTACAGTTGAGACATTAAATGTAGTTGAAAAACGTGCGATAAATCCTAATAATTGAATTGCTTTAGAACATATACTATTGACATGAGATTTAAACGTAAGTTTCGTATCAAATAATACACCAAGATCCTTTATAATATTGACTCTTGATAGTAAACTACAATTTAGCTTATAATCGTAATAAAAAGATTTTCTTCTACTGAAAGAAATAGTATAACATTTATTATAATTTAGTTTTAGATCATTTTTTGAACACCAACTATGTAATTTATTGATTTCGTTCTGCAAGTTTTGGTAATGAATAGGATATTTTACTACAGTAAATAACTTTATATAATAAAAAATTGGCAAATGAAAACAGTGAGCTAATATCATTTATAAATAGCACAAAAAGTATAGGTCCACAATGGGACCCTTGAGGTACTACAGATGTTACTTTGATTTCTTTAGATACATGTTTTCATATTTTAACGAATTGAGAGCGACCAATTAGTAAATCACGAAACCAGCTAACAATAGATTCACTAAATCCTAGCATTTTAAGTTTATTTAAAAGGATGCTATGATTAACACAATCGAATGCTTTCGAACAATCCGTATAAATAGCATCAACTTGATAACCATTTTGAAAAGCATTCAATATGTAAGATTAATATGTTAATAAATTTGTAATCGTCGAGCGACCTGACATAAATCCATGTTGTTCGTCTATAATACTATTTTTACAATTCTATATCAATTGATTGGAAATAAGTTTATCTAAAAGTTTAGGAATTGTTGCCACTCCCCTATAATTTGAGACTTCAGCTCTACTTCCATCTTTGAAAATTGTAACAATATAGGAAAATTTCCAAGCCTTAGGATACTTTCCACTTTGCAATGATAGTGTAAATATTTGTTGCAGAGGTTATTTAAACTTAAATTTGAATTATGCTTTATTTTTTATGTCATACAAGGTTTTATTATTTTGTAAGTGAAAAAATCATCAACAATTAATATTTAAAGTTATTATGTATATGTAGGGTGGGTGGGTGGCCTCTAACCCACCATTCAATCAACAAAAGATAAGTGAGGGTTTTAATTATAAAAGTTGTAAAATATAAATAAACACAAAATAATTGCAATTTTTGGAGATTCAAATAATTTTTGATGATGTTTTATTGATTGGAGGGTGGCGTAGAGGACACCCACCCACCCTACATATACATATAAATTACAATTACTGATCGTCTCGCAGTTTGGAGTTAAATTAATTACAAAACTATTGAATAAAAATTAAATTAAATTGGTAAAATTTTTTAGTGAGTAAATTAGTAAAAAATTTAATGCATTAGGGGTGAAAAGACTTTATATTTTAGTTAGATAAGATTTGCTATAAAAAGTAATTTATATTTAAACATAAATTTTAATTTTGTTTCATTTTTTATTATATAAAAGGTGTTTTAGCAGCAAAATCATTAATAATTAGCAATTAAAGTTAACATGTATATGTAGGGTGGGTGGACGCCTTTATCCCATCCTTCAATTACTTAAACATAAGCAAGGGTTTTAGTTAAAAGTTGCAAAATGTAAACAAACACAAAATAATTGCAGTTTTTAAATGATGTATTCATACAAATAATTCAATTAATTTTTCAAAAATGTTTTACTGACTGAAGGGTGGGATATAGGCCACCCACCCACACTACACATAAATTTAAATTTTAATTGTTGATTGTCTAACGGTTTAGTGTAAAATTAATTACAAAACTTTTTGAATAAAAAAGAAATTCAAAAGGTAAAATTTTTGAAGAAGTAAATATTAGAAATTTTTATGCATGATGGGTGGGAAGACCTTAAATATAAATTAGAATTGATGGACTATACAAGATCATTTATATTTAAACTTAAATTTGGTTAGGTTTTATTTTTTATTATATACAAAGTTTTACTGATGTTCGCAGCAAAATCGTTAACGATTAGTATTTAATGTTATTACGTATATGTAGGGTGGGTGGGTGGCCTCTATCCACCCTCCAATCAGTAAAACATAAGCGAGGGTTTTAATTGAAAGTTGCAAAATGTAAAAAAGCACAAAATAATTGCAATATTTAGAGATTTAACTATACAAATTTTTCAAACAATTTTTGATGATGTTTTACGGATTGGAGGGTGGGATAGAGGCCACCCACCCACCCTACATATACTTATTAATTTTAATTACTGATCGCCTCGCGGTTGGCAGTAACATTTATTACAAAATTTGAATAAAAGAAAATTGACAAAGTAAAATTTTTGATTGTGTAAATTAATCAAAATTATAGACATGATAAGTAGGAAGGCTTTAAATCTAGTTTAAATAAAATACTTTATTTTTTATTACTTACAAAATTGTATTATGTTGTAAGCAGAAAAATCATCAACAATTAGGATTTATAGTTATCATGTATATGTAGGGTGGGTGGGTGGCCTCTATGCTAGCCTTCAATCAATAAGACATTAACGATGGTTTTAATTAAAAGTTATAAAATATAAATAAACACAAAATAATTGCAATTTTTAGAGATTTATATATACATCTTATCTTTATTGACAAATATGTACAACAAAATTAAACATTTAAATAATAAATAATTGATGAGGTGTTAATATGTCAAATGGCTATCGACCAGAGGTCTTTCTGCCTTGTGCTGTCTAGTCATATGGCGTCAGTCTTTAATGAGTAGATGCATGAAATGAAATCATAAATGGTAGAGTGTGGGTTTTTAAATTTAGAGGTTAGGTTTGGGTTTCTAGGAATACAGTATAGGGATGATATGTGACAGTTGAAAGGATTTTTGGAGAATTTTTCTGAGAGGAATCGAAGGCGTTCTTGGATGGGAATAACTGAGGTAGTATCATAAAGGAGCTGATTAGAAGGATTATATAAAGGTTTGAGAGGATGACGGAGTTTTGTTAGGGTACGAAGAGATGCTCGCTTGCTAACTTGAATATTACGGGAGGTTGGATTGGTGGGATTGGAATAGAGGACACAACCATAGTCCAGTAATGGGCGACAAATCATTTTATAAATTTTTACTGCAGTTTTAGTAGTAATACCATTATTTTTATACGTTAAGCATCTAAAATGTTTTGCGTTGATGGTAATTTTGTTTTTCGTTGTAGCAGTGTGTTTTTTAAAATTGATTTTTGGATCTATGGTTATGCCAAGGTACTTTACGGAAGCTGAAGGGGGGATAATAGTTTGGTAAATTGAGACATTGTAAGGGGAATTATTGATGCGGTGGTATGGAATAAGATTAGCTATAGAATTTATATTTAAACTTAAATTTGGACTACGTTTTATTTTTTTCGTACATTCAATGTTTTATTGCTTTTTGCAGCAAAATCATCAAGCATTGGTATTTAAAGGAATTATGTATATGTAGGGTGGATGGGTAGCCTTTATTTCATCCTGAAATAATTAAATCATAAGCGAGGGTTTTAGTTAAAAGTTGTAAATTGTAAACAATTACAAAATAATTTCAATTTTTAGAGATTTATTCAAACGAATTTTTCAAATAATTTTTCATGTTGTTTTACTAATTGGAGGGTGGGATAGAGTCCACCCGATCGCCCTACATTTACATATACATTTTAATTCCTTATCGTTTTGCTGTATCCAATGAAAATAATTACAAAACTTTTTGATAACTGAATATTTGAGGCTGTTAGTTGTTGAAAATTCATTGTAATCACTTTGGTAAATTTTCGTAACTGAAATACGATAAGATAACACTCAAATATTTATTTTGCCGTTCGCGGCAGTTGTTTCGACACACTGTGTCTTCTTCAGGCGAAGAAATGATTAATATTTCGGGGATATTTTCCCCCTTCCTCAGGGCGCTATAAATAAAGACAAAGCATGTAAAATTACAATGGTCAAGCAATAAACATTAACCTAACAGAAACTAGTTTCGTTACAGCCAGGAATAAAATAATACTCACAGAAAATGAGGTTAATGAACAATTCTGATTTTTAACAATTCGAAAATATCAAGACACAATAAAATTAAAATTATAAACAACATGTCACAAACCGACATGGAAATGTAAAACAAAGTTGGATATAATAAATAAACTAATAAAATACGTCAAATTAAATATGTCAATGAATAAAAGAAATTACAATACGTCTAATAACTGCGGTTTGTAACAGCATAATTGCTTAAAATGTGAAATTGTATTGTAAAAAATTCTAAAAATTCACAAGGAATAAAAAACGCAAATATTCTCATTTTTTGTTTTGTTTTTGTAAATAAAAAAATTATGAAAATTATGATAAAATACAAATTAAAATTAATAGCAATATTTTAACAACACCCAATTGTTACAGAAAATCTAACAATATTTACATATTCAGCACTCAATCAGTTAAACAATTGAACTATGGGACTGGTAATTGTAAGAGGTAGGTATAAATTGCATTCAACCCTTTTATATCTGTCCGTTGGTTCATGGGAAATGGTTGTTTATTAATATGATACATCTCCATAAACAATCTATTTGTATGGTGTTTTTCCGTATTTAACTCTTCTACAGAATCATAGTTGATGTTAGGTTTTGTAGATTGGACATGGTTAGCCAACGCACAAGAACCCTTATTGAGCTTAGAGTCGCTTCTGTGTTGGGTAAGCCTGAACTTGAGTAGTTGTGACGTTTGACCAGTGTAAGTTAACTCACAATCAGAGCAACGGATTTTATATATGACATTAGACATAGATAATAAATGTGTCTTATCCTTGGTCTTACTAAAAAAATAATCTTTAGTTACGTTTCCACCACATATAAAGACGTTATTAGCCTTAGGACCTAAATTTAGTGTTCCCCCTTTAGCTAATGATATTTCAATACCTCGGTTATTAGCAATGACTGAGACGTTATAAATAATAACTCATTTATTGACAACAATTTAATTAAAAAATAAGCAATACATTGACGATGCACTGGCTAAGAAGTTGACCACTTATAAATCTGTTCCACCTAAATTGTATAGTTTACCAAAAATCCTTAAGGAGAATTGCCCTCTTAGACCGGTTTTATCTTCACTGGATGCATCAATTGAAAGTTTGTCCGGTTTCGTCGCCAAAATTCTATCAACTGTACCTAGGCATAATATCAGAGACTTTAATGTGACTTATTATATTTTTATTTCTCTTTTCTTTTTCTCACTACATATTATATATACTTGTCTCATACGTGAAGGTTAGGATAGTAGACCAGATGGATGAAATTTCATCCAATTCTGAATTCCGCCTTCGGATCCTTCATTTCATGTATTTGAATTGTTGAATTCAACACTTGATAATGACCTGCAAAGGTCGAAACTATAGTTGTGTCAAAATTGATAATATATTGTAAACTTTGTTTGTGTAAATTATACAATAAATAGTGGTATAAAAACTTAAAAATTATTTTCATTTAACCCTTTTTCTGCTTTAATAATTTTTCAATATGTTTTTCCCATTTTAGATTGTTTTATATTTGTATACCCAGGTAATTTATGTCGTGCACTTCTTCTATTGATTTATTGTAAATTGAAGGTTTACATCTTCCTGTTTGTTGCAAAAAATCATATGTTGTTTTTGATTCGTTTATTGTTAGAAGATTTTGGGTGAACCATTTTTCTAATATTTCTTTGTCTGATTTTATATTATCTTCTATTTTTGTATATGACTTTCCAGAGTATAATAAGCAGGCGTCATCAGGTTCGCTGTTTTCGTTTCCAATTTTCGTTATTTGTGGTCTACATACAAAATTTTATTGTTTTTTTTTAGAAAAATTGTCAACGATTAGTATTTATTGTTATTATATATATGTAGGGTGGTTGGGTGGCCTCTATACCACCCTCCAATCTGTATATCATAAGCGAGGGTTTTAATAAAACGTTGTAAATTGTGAGGAAATTGTGATGTGGCCATCATAGTATTTTCCTTATATTTTTCTCGAAAACGTAAAAAGGCTGTTCGTAATAATTTGCTCAATTTAGCGTTATTATCGAACATGACTCCATTCTGCATAAACTAAATTTCCGAAAAGCTAACTTTAACTATATGTATGCAAGCATTTGTTATTCTGATTGGTCTTATGTTTTTAACGGTCGTGACGTAAATACCTTGTGCGAATTGCAATATAAAATACTTCAGGATATTTTTGAAGTATGTGTCCCTAGAAAAATGTATAAACATATATCCACTCATTAGCTACACTGGTTTAGTAATGATGCAATACGAATGATACGTGTGAAACGACATTACAAAATTGAAATTGAAATTGAATTTAAATTAAATTTCTATTTGAAACAAATCAAAAAACTGCGTGAATTGCTTATTTAAAAAAACTGCGTGTTGAGTTCTGGAATAGAATCAAATCAGATCATAGTATTAATTAAAATAAGCACTAAAAACCTTACTTACACAATTTTATTTAAATTCACAGATATATATTTCGAAAACAAAGTGACCATTATCAATGTTTTAATTTAATAGTATTAATGGTCAGTTTGTATCCGAAATATATATCTGTGTATTTAAATAAAATTGTGAAGAGGGGTTTTTCTTGCTTATTTTAATTAATCAAGTTTATCTTCACGTAACTCATAAAAATCAAACAGGTCATACTATATATATTATTAATTCTGAAAAGTCTGTTTGCAAAGATCCAAAACAAATATAGTCTTATATAATCAGTAAAAAATTGCGATCTAGAATTCCTGGCATAATGAATTATAACGAAAAACGTGTTGACATAGTAGATACTTTTGCTGATTATTTTTAATCGGTATACCATTCCTTTCATTCATCTTAAAACTCAAACCATAATCCATCAAATATTAAGTTACGTAATAATACATTTGAAATTCGAACAATTACAAATTATGAAATTTTACTAACTAAAAAATAATTTCTCTTTTGGTTGTGATTTGATATCTGCACTTATTATTCGTGATTGCATATAAGCATTGTTAGTTCCCCTAAAACATATTTATAATTTAATAATTTAAAATGCAAGTTTTCCGGAACTCTGGAAAGTGGCGAGGGTTACACCAATAGCCAAACCCGGTGATCAAAAAGACATACATAATTATCGCCCTATTTCAGTAATTAACCATTTTGCCAAAATATTTGAGACCATATTGAGTAGTAGAATTTATAGATTTGTTGAACCGTATATAAATGTGCGCTTGAAATAGGTTAATGCATATTTTTTTTAAGGTAGGTCGGGAGTACGATCGGTCATTGTAATAATTATTGTGGTAGGTCGAGATTATGCTATAATAAATAAAGTTCAAAAGTGTTTTTAATTTAATTAATAATCGGTAAGTTATAGTTTTAGTATAACAATATCTAAAGTAACGAAAAAGGAGTAAAAAATGGCGAAGCCTTATATAAATTGAAATTTAAAAAAGAAAAGAAATGCAACTGCTTTAGTTTAAAGGACTAAAATATTTTTTTAAAAAGAAGAGAAAATCTAGTGACAATTTCTGCATTTAAAGAAAAACTGTTTACTAAAATTTAAATAAATAATCATTAAATATATGAATTGATGAGGCTGTTATTGGTTGAAAATTCATATTCACTTTTTAGACATTAAAGTAAAAAACATTTTCTAAATTTTCGCACTTTATTGCATTAAACTCGCAACAATTTTTTCGCCACACTGTGCGATTTATTTCTTCGTCTGAAGACGTCTAAAAAGTGAATCATTAAATGCATTTCAACTCGAAAAACAAAAAAACTATACAAATAATTTGCGTAATAAAATAACTGACAACTCATTAAAATTCTACCTCTATTAGTATATAAACTATTTAGATTGAACATCGATGTGGAGAATCTGGTGGAAACTGGTGATTCCTTTGTTGCATAACGCATTGTTTGCAATCGCCACAGGGCGGCTAATGACCACCGCCGACCAAATTATATGCACAACTTATTTAACAATTACACAGCCAAACAAATTCCATCAACTCTTCGCCGAGAGCAAATATTTCGGCGCCACAAACAAACGGTCCGCCGCCGTTGTTCCCGTCCGACATTTTCTCCGGCCATTTTATTTGCGTTAATTAATTATTGCACGACACACCGAACAATTTAATGGCATCGCCAGTGTGCGCGACGGATTTCAGCTCTAATGGAATTTCTAAATTACGACAAATTTTGGCATAATTTAACGCAGGTGATGAAATTTTAGTACATCCCAAAATAAAGTTTATTTTTAGTGTACCAATTAAGAAAGAAAGAAATTACATATTTCGGATATTTATTTAAAAAACCCTGTATATATATGAATTTTGCGTCAATAGTACTAATAAAATAAAAACAAATAATACTGACGGTGTTTACACACTAAACAAATATTATGAAAGCTCTGTTGTATTTTTAAATGAAAATAGCGTACCTTTCTCGCTGATATTTTATCATTAAAATAAATGTTATTTTTGAAAAGCTGGAGGAATATCCGACTTTTCTCATATTAACAATTTAAATCTGGGACTTTGAGGATGGTGGTGGGGGCCGGGCAGAGGACGTCGCGGCCCATCTGTATCTCCGGCGCCCGTGCTATTTATTACAATATTCCAGGCGATATATTATTCTTGGGGGACTCGTGTTAAGTTCAACGTAAATGATTTATGGCGAGACATTCGACTACAGCGCCGAGATATTGTCCTCCTCTGCGACGTGGGCTCACCTAGACGAACGAAAGCCGGAGGAAATGGTGCGTGAACGTCCCTTAGCCATCCTCGTGAGACAATTGCACCGGAAGAAATACAAACTGACACGTTTATACTGGAGAAACTGCATTGTCATCTGATTATTTCGTCAAACATAACTTTATTAATTTTACACTACTATCTATTCAATTAAAAGTACTTAAAAAACTAAATGATTAATTTAAATTTATACCCGTATAAAATGGACGTTAATTTTAAGCTCTCTTCCCGTTGGGTTAATTAATAGTTGACTGAAAGGCATGTAGGGATCGTGTATTTGCGGTCTGAGGGGCCTAAATAAATAAAACCGCGGCCTGCGTGAGACGAGCGGATTTACGATGAGGGGACGGCGGGCGTGGGCCGAAATGTCGGAATTGAAGTTTATTCGACAAGTTGGACGGCGGCAGTACGTCTTCATATGGGCTTGGCGGGCCCCTAAATAAGCCTTTCGGAACGGGCCAACTTCTCTACACTGCCGACCCCATCACGCCGCCGAATGGAGGCGAAAGGACCTGATTCATGTTGGCAATTGTTGGGGAAAAAATAGGCTCGGGCCCAGGGGCTGGTCTGTAAGGGATCAGATTTATTCGCGCGTCATTCTCGTTTCCGAATTTCAATGGATTTGGGACGGACCGGGGGAAATTGTCGGGCCTAATCTATTATTAGTTGCGAACTATTGTGTATTTAATGTTGATGACTGTAAAATTAAGGTCAATTCGAAATAAATTTTTGAATTTAGTTTACGTTAGTATAAACGTATTTATTTTAACCAATACACATAATACAATACTAAAATACGAGGGCTATTCAATAAGTAATGCCCCATATTTTTTTTTCTCTTCTCCACAATGAGCAAAAACTGAGTTCAGTGTTTCTTCTCCCGGTGGACGAACTTTCAAATTATTCGAAGCAGAGCTGTAGTGAATTTTCAAAAATGACGTCTGTAAGTGATCCACGTTTCAAACAGCCAGCAGTGATTGAGTTATCGATTGCAGAGAAAGGTGCTGTAGAAAATATCTATAAACGTTTGTGGAGATTGTGCTGTCGATAGGAGCACTGTCGGGAGGTGGGCAAAGAGTGTTAAGGCATCAGAAAGTCCAACAACTCAACTCCAAGATCTGCCACCACTCCAGACCACTCCAGATATGGTGAGGCGCGTGGATGCCGCATCACAGTGCAACAATTAGCCTCACAGCTGTCAATCAGTAGTGGAAGTGTATGTGCAATGATCGAGACTCCCGGATATTCAAAAGTTTGCGCAAAATGGGTCCCAAGAAGCCTCACAGCAGAACATAGGATGCAAAGAACAACCATGTCATCTGATTTGTTGGCGAGGTTTGATGCTGATGGGGAAGCGTTCTGTCCTTGATTGTGACGTGTGATGAAACCTGGGTGCACCACTTTGAGCCGGAAACCAAAAGGCAGTCAAATTAACTAATAATTTAAAAATACGCAAACATTTCGTGAATCTACAACAATGACCACAAAACAAATTACTTATTGAAACAACTACTTCTCTGGCTAATACCTCGATAGATATTGAATGATAGAAAATTAATTTGCTTGTTACAAATAGTACAACTATCAAAGCAACAAAAATTTAAATGAAAATATTTCTGTTGAATAAACTAATAAATGATAAAATCAACTTTAGACTGTTTGAAAATGAATATAACATAAAAATTTATGAACAACATCTTGTTAAAATCGACTCCGGGTTACATACTGCTTCAGGAAGAGAGAGTGAGGCGATAAAGAAAGTGGCTGGGTATGATATGAAAGTAAGTAGGCTGGAAGAGGGAAGGCTAGTGAGGGAGGTTTGAAGGGAAAGGATGAACTCAGGAGAGGGCAGGTAGAGAATAGCGAGGAAGGGGATGTATGAAAGAGTGGGGTTGTTGGAGGTGATGGTAAGGGAATGGTTGAAAGAAGGGGTAAATGTGCTAATAAAGGTCTTTATTTGCTAAATCCAAAATCCAAAATTGAGCAAATGATTAAAAATAGCCTATTTGCGTAAACCTCATAGTTTACGAGAAAAATGTAAGGAAAATGGAATGATATCATTCTATTTTCCTTACATCATCATTATTTTAAGTTTCTCCACATTTTACAACTTTTAACTAAAACCCTCCCTTATCGTATACTGATTGGAGGGTGGGATAGAGGCCCCCCACCCACCCAACATATACATATAAACTTTAATTCCTTATCGACTCGCTGTATCCAATGAAATTAATTACAAAACTTTTTGAATAAAACAGAAATTCAAAACTTTTGTACGAGTAAATTAGTAAAAATTTGATGCATGTTGGGTGGCCAGACTCTAAATCTAAATCAAATAAGATTAGCTATAGAAAATTATTTATATTTAAACCTTAATTTTGATTTTGTTTTATTTTTATTAAATACAGGGTCTGTTTGTTCTTAGCATAAAAAATCATCAACGATTAATAATTGTAGTTATTGTGGGTGTCCTCTATCCCATCCTCAAATCAGTAAGACATAATCGAGGGTTTTAGTTAGAAGTTGTAAAATGTAAACAAACACAAAATTGTTAATGTATTCATACAAATATTTCAAATAATTTTTAATGATTTTGTACTAACTAGAGGGTGGGATAGAGACCACCCACCCACCCTACTTATACATATTAACTTTAATTAATGATCGTCTCGAGGCTTGCAATAACTTTAATAACAAAATTTGAATAAAAGAAAATTCCATAAATAAAATTTTTGAGTGTAATTAATAAAAATTATATACATAACACTTGTAAAGGCTATAAATCAAGCTTAGATAAGATAAGTTTTAGACGATTATTTATATTTAAACTTAAATTTGGATTTTGGTTTATTTTTTAATATATACAAAGTTTTATTGTTTTTTAAGCAGCAAAATCATCAACAATCAGTATTTATAATTATTATGTATATGTAGGGTGGGTGGGTGGCCTCTATCCCACCCTCCAATCAGTAAAACATAAGCGAGTTTTTTAATTAAAAGTTTTAAAATATAAACATACATAGAATAATTGCAATTTTTAGAGATTTATTCATAAAAATGTTTTACTGATTGAAGGGTGGGATAGAGGCCACCCGCCCACCCTACATATACATATAAATTTCAAGGACTAATCGTCTCGCGGTTTGAGGTAAAAATAATTACAAAATTTTTGAATAAAATAGAAATTCAAAAGGGAAAATTATTAATTGAAGAAATTAATACAATTTTTATGCATTATGGGTTTTAAATCTAAATTAGATAAGATTAGCTATAGAAGGTCATATATATTTAAACTTAAATTTTGATTATGTTTTTCCGAAGAGGAAGCAATGAAAGACTTTCATTAAACAAGCCTCTTGCTAAAAATTCTGTGGGGACATAGAAAGTGAACCCACAAGCGTTAGGACAGGGTCATTTGAGAACACAACCTTCAAGCCCATAATAACAGCAATTGAGAAAAGAGGGTTTAACCCAGAAGTCCGTCAATGAGTGAACAAGATGCCCAAAATGGAAAAACAGCAGAAGCTGCAGTTGCTGGCGGGTGCCCGCAAGGAGTTGTTCCTGTGATGCCTCATCATGGATGATCTTCTGCTGCTACTCAAAATCTAAGGCATCTATGTACTAGGTTATGAAGATGACCTGCCCATAAGTAATCTGGAAATTTGAGACCACTGTTTCAACCTTCATGCAGAGGGACGACAACAAGAAAAACACAACTAGTATAAATACTCCAGGACAAAGGAATCATTGGACACTTGGGGGCCGACTTGCTGGCTAAATAAGGAGCAGCAGGTGAATTCGTAGGACCTAAACCCTCTTCGGTATTCCCCACGAAGCCGGAAAAGAAATAATCCTACGCAAGCTAGCAGAGGAGCACTAAAAGATGTCATGCTTTTTGATGATCCGATACCTGACAATATACTTTTGTTATCAGGACTAAGCAGATTGAAACTAAGAAAAATCACAGAACAAACATAGGATGGAAATCGTGAATAGTCCTTTATGCCGTGGATATCTAGAAGAAGAGGAAACTCCTCAACACCTACTATGTACATGCGAAGGAAACAGACGATAATGCCTATAGAAATTTTGGAAGCCTCTGCTTTCTGAAGAACAGCTCAAGAGAAGAAATTCCTTGACTTCATAGAAGACACAGGAGCACACAAAGTGTAAAACATCCAGAGGAGACCGCAGTGCAGAAACCCTAAGCGACATCAATGTAATTATTATATGAAAGCTATGTGAGCACAAATAACACCGCAGAATTTTCGAGTCGATCATAGTAAATTCCATGCCCATTATGCTCTATATATCCTGTAGGCCCTGTCAATAAGCATGCAAAGCTCCACAATCAATTTATTGCCCATTCCGCAGATTTGTCTAAATAACCACAAACCATCAGCTCGTCATGATAGCTTATCTGTACACATTTCACCACACTGCACTATTTGCGAAAGTAAAAGAGCTAATTACTCACTAATCAATATAAGCCATTACATACAGAGATCAAGGGATAATTTATAATAAAAGCATTTTGAGGTGAATTTAAGCTTTTACTTTATCAACACTAGCACAAAGAATTCGTACGTTTTAGATTAAATTAAAATTCACTTGGCTTGTTTTATTTATTTATTTTAATTTAATCTAAAACCTACATTAATACAATGTTTTACCAAGTGATTAATGAGAAACAAGTATATGATAAAATAAATCGTACATTGTAAACTAATGAAAAGTTTGAAAATAAAATGAATAAACTTTAACAAATTTTAAAAATGGTTTGATAAAATTGATTTGCATAGTTTAGATCTAGTAAGCATAGTGGAGTTATTTACTGTAAAACATCAATAAACTTACTCACTAGTTTAAAAATAGAATTTTACATTGAGGACAAAAATAAGTGTTTAAAATTTACAATATGCAAGTGTGCATGTCTCTAGTAAACAAACGTGTTATTATGGAACATTATAAAATATATTACAGCCAGTAACACTCGTATACGATTTAGCCATCCCAACCCTCTCTTCATCATGCGACCCTAGTCGACAGTTTTCGCGCGCGAAAATATTTACCCGAGAGTGCTTCCGGCGGATCGTGAACTATCGTATTTGCGCAGTTTTACATTATGTTAACAAGGAATGAATTTAATGCGAGTGCGCCAGTGTGGCCATAAAGTCCGCGCCAGTTTTAATAACGGTGAATTATGACGGCGTAGCTGTGATAGCGCAAAAATTAAATTCCGCTCAAAAATCGAATCCAATTTTCGCCCGGCCTTATTCACCGGCGGCCCCGCGGGGGCCACGCAATTACTGAATACACTGGAATACAATATATGTATATATTCTTTCAACAAAACGTGTAGCGCGTGATATATTGTCCGTAAATTCAGACTCAATACGGCATTGTTTATTACCTGAAATTAATGAAAATTCTACCGTACGAAACAATAATTTTAATTTCATTTTTGCCTTAGTATTCAATAATTTATTTAATATCAATAATGTAGATTTTAATCAATGAGTGATTATTTCTTTCTTAAGTAGAATTTATTTCAACACACTAAGGCTTAAAGTAATGACAAAATATATAATTTCAAATAACTAATCTTAAAAAAAACACTTATTATTTGAATTAAAATATATTTATACCATAAATACATTTACATAATTTAAATAAACTATTTACTAACTATATATAATTTTAATTTTATTTATTAAAGCATATTAAAAAGTATCTTCCCGGCGCATCCACCATTTATCACACAAACTCTCCTACTATTATTCATTCAACATTTTTGGAAATATTTATAGATTAAGATCTCCATATTAACGATATACATACGTTTTGTTATTTAGAGTACTTTTTGGTGGTTTTATTTACTTCATAATTTCGATCGTCGAGCGTGGGTGGGCGCATTTTTCACGCCGACGTCGATGTTTCACGTCCCATTAATCCACGTACCGTCGGCAGTTTCGGATTTTATTGTCGGCGGCGCAATTACACGCGGTGATTTTTATTTTTATAACTTATCGGTTAAATTTTAATAACGCCACCGCCATAAATAACCCCGCAATGAAAGCCGCACACAGAGAGACAGTAATTCCCCGGGCGACGTCTTTCTCTCCATCGTAAAAATGAAATTCACCGCGACGGTGCTATGTTATTTTTTTAGTGTAGATTGTATATTGCAACATTTTTCCTCTCTCTATGTAATATTGCATTTAATTTCTATGGTGATATTCGAGTGGCGGCGAGATGCGCGCTGTAAAATTTTATCGCGGCAGAGTTTTTTTGCGTGGGTAATAATTTTTTAATGGAAAAAATAAATTAAATAAAAAACTTTAGAAACGTATTTTCTTAATTTTAATTATATTAATCAAATTTGTTAACGAATTTATTATATTTAAATTATATCAATTACTTAGTTTAAAAAAAATATTGATATAATTTATATTGTTTAATGCTTGAAGCCATCACTTTGTGATACATCTGGAATCAGGAACTTTAAATTATATAAATTACTTGGTAAAAAAAATTGATAGCATAGAGATAAACGTAATTTAAAAAATAAGTTTTTATTAAGAATTCAGACTTAAAATTTAATATCCCGCATTGTTTTCCGTAGGAAACCTTATTTCTTACAATCTCGACAATCTCAAACATGCGACCACGTGTACGTATACGTACCCCTTTTTTTCACATACAGAAACGTGTATTAAATTTCAAAGTCATATTAAATTTTCATGTGGAATGTCCGCCGAATTTTTAGGAGGAAGCACGCGAGCAGCGGCGGAAATCCGTCTTGCTGAAAAATGCCTTAATTTCCAAATATATTAGAAACGCGGCATTTGCAACTCATGGGAGCGGGGTGGGTGGTTGCGCGGAATTAATTAATCGGCGTTTGCGCGATTTAATTTAAAAATGCATTAACATGCACCCTCGCTCTGTCTTGTACAGCGCTTGAATTATGCATAAAGTTGCCTGGCAATTACAAGTAACCCTTCTTGTTTCCAGCACAAACACGAGCAATAATTTTGCGACGCCATAAATATTTTGCAATTACACTGCAACTGGGGGGATGGTCGCGTGAATGGCGGATGTAATCTTGGAATGAGCCTCAGTGCGGATTTAATGGGATCATATAAATATTTTCGTGAAACTAGCGTAAAGTTAAATGTATAAATTTCTTAATATAGGGAATTCGTTAATTAATTAAATAGAAATCCACATTTTCAAGAATACTGCAAACCAATAGGAAGACAAATATAAAATTAACATTAGGTAATTTTTACACCTATATTTAATATTATTGTATTTATTTTCTTGACATATGTTTTGACGATCAGCGACGATTATTTTCAAAGTAATTACATTAACATAAAATGTACCGGTACTTTTTCTAGGTGATTCTTCTGAATTTCCAATTTTGTATATTTACAGTCCTTTAAGTCTCCGCTTAATAGAAAATTTGTTTCGCAGTTTCCTTGATAATTCAGAATAAATTGCTACTGTACTGATAATGTTTCTTGCCGCTAAGACACAAGTCATTTAAAGGCCATATAGTTTTATCAATTTTTGACTGAAGTATAAATGTAACGTTCGGAATTATTGTAGCGAAATCTGATTAATACTTAGTGGGAATGAGATGCATCATGTATAGATAAAAGGAAATTTTATAATTTATCGGATGCGAAAGGAAATTTTTGATTTTTCGATTTTACAATTAACGGTGATTAACGATTTAAAATCTAAAATATTTTCAGGTTTCAATTCGAAAGGCATTTCTACATTATAGTGTGTAGAGATTTTAAGCAATTCATCATAAAGATTTTGTGGTTTAATTATATCTGAACTTAATATTTTTAGTTTACAAAATATCAATGAATTTTTAATATTTTGTAGTATTTTTCCGATAGCTCCGTAAAATAATATTAATTGGTTATAAAGTTCCTTTGCAAACAGGACGTGCTGATGGTCAATATCTTCTCTTAGTTTAGTGTATAATTGCATGATTCTAGATTCCAATAAATTTTGGTTATGTGATATATCTTTTATTGTTTTATTTTTAATTACATAAAGGGTTTGATTGTTTTAAACAGCAAAATCATCAACGATGAGCAATTATAGTTATCATGTATATGTAGGGTGGGTGGGTGGCCTCTATCCACCCTCCAATCGGTAAAACATAAGCGAGGGTTTTAATTAATAGTTGTAAAAAATAAATAAACATAAAATAATTGAAATTTTTAGTGATTTATTCATACAAATTTTTCAAATAATTTTCGATGATGTTTTACTGATTAGAGGGTGGGATAGAGGCCACCCACCCACCCTACATATACATATAAATTTCAATTACTGATCGTCTCTCGGTTTTGAGTAACAATTAACCACAAAATTTTTGAATAAAAAAGAAATTCAAAAGGTAAATTTTTTGATTAAGTAAATTAATAAAATTTTTATGCACGGTGGGTGGGCAGACTTTAAATCTAAATAAGATAGAATTAGCTACAGAAAGTTATATATATTTTAACTTAAATTTTGATTTTGTTTCATTTTTTATTACATAAAGGGTTTAATTGTTTTTAGCAGCAAAATCATCAATGATTAGCAATTATAGTTATCATGCATATGTAGGGTGGTTGGGTGGCCTATATCCTACCCTCCAGTCAGTAAAACATAAACGAGGGTTTTAATTACTAGTTCTAAAAATTAGATAAACACAAATAATTGAGAAGGTAAAATTTTTGAGTAAGTAAATTAATAAAAAAAATTACGCATGATGGGTGGGCAGACTTTAAATCTAAATAAGATAAGATTAGCTATAGAAAGTCATTTATATCTAAACTTAAATTTTGATTTTGTTTTATTTTTAATTACATAAAGGGTTTGATTGTTTTAAGCAGCAAAATCATCAACGATGAGTAAATATAGTTTTCATGTATATGTAGGGTGGGTGGGTGGCCTCTATCCACCCTCCAATCAGTAAAATATAAGCGAGGGTTTTAATTAATAGTTGTAAAAAATAAATAAGCATAAAATAATTGCAATTTTTAGTGATTTATTCAAACAAATTTTTCAAATAATTTTTGATGATGTTTTATTGATTGGAGGGTAGGATAGTGGAACATATACATATAATTTTTAATTACTGATTGTCTCGCGGTTTTGAGTAAAATTATTCACAAAATTTGTTAAATAAAAAAGAAATTCAAAAGGTAAAATTTGGTTACGAAATTAATAAAACTTTTGTGCATAATGGGTGGGCAGATTTTAAATCTAAATTAGATATGATTAGTTATAGAAAGTAATTTATATTTAAACTTAAATTTTGATTTTGTTTTATTTTTTATTACATGCAAGGTTTTATTATTTTTTTGCAGTAAAATCATCAACGATTAACAATTAAAGTTATCATATATATGTGGGGTGGGTGGGTGGCCTCTATCCCACCCTTCAATCAGTAAATCATAAACGAGGGTTTTAATTAATAGTTGTAAAATTGAAATAAACATAAAATAATTGCAATTTTGAGTGATTTATTCATACAAATTTTTCAAATAATTTTCGATGATGTTTTACTGATTGGAGGGTGGGGTAGTGGCCACCCACCCACCCTACATATACATATAAATTTCAATTACTGATCGTCTCGCGGTTTTGAGTAAAAATTAATTACAAAACTTTTTGAATAAAAAAGAAATTCAAAATGTAAAATTTTTGATTAAGTAAATTAATAAAATTTTTATGATGGGTGGGTGGACTTTAAATCTGAATTAGATAAGATTGGCTATAGCAAGTCATTTATATTTAAATTTTGATTTTGTTTAATTTTTTATTACATAAAGGTTTTGATTGTTTTTAGCAGCAAAATCATAAACGATTAGCAATTATAGATATTAAGTATATGTAGGGCGGATGGGGGGCCTCTATCCATCCTCTAATCAGTAAAACATAAGCGAGGGTTTTAGTTAAAAGTTGTAAAATGTAAGCACAAAATAATTGCATTTTTTAATTGATGTTGTCATACAACTATTTCAAATAATTTTTGTTCAATTTCTGTGGTTTTATGGTCTGGATTAATAGCTTTTAATTTTTCTTTCTTATATTTATCATTAGTTTTGGATTGTTTTTGTTTATTTTTTACATAAATAGTTCCAGGTATATTTGAGACATTGTGTTTCTCAATAGATCTAGTTTTACTTTTATTAATGTTGTCATTAATTTGTTCATAAAATACTTTAACTTTGTTTCTGTGATTCTCAACGTAACTATTCCTAATAAAATTTTTAAATTAAAATCTAAAAGTGAATTGTTGTCGATATGACCAGAAATGATTTCTTGCGGTTTGAATTATATAATCAAGCGAATTGAATTATTATATGCTAATATTGCATATAGTATTTTGGTTTCGATTGGTTCCTTTTTAAAAATTGATTGGTTGTTTAGAAGCCTAATATGTTCGATTATGATCGAGTGAACCTTTTCTACAACTCCATTAGATTCTGAATGTTGTGAGCTTATAAAATGTAATTTGATTCTGTGCGTTTCAAGAAGTTCTTTAATGACTGCTTTTTTAAATTCGAGATGGTTATCAGATATAATTAGATTTGGAATATCGCGATGACAAAATAATCTTATTAAATCATTAGTTATTTAAATTGCCTGATATGAACTCAATTTATATAATTGGGTATACTTAGAAAATGAATATATAATTGTAAGAAATTTGGTATTTTCGATAGCAATACCATCAATACGGATCGTTTCAAATGGTTTATTTGCTACTGGTGTATTATTAAATTTTAATTTTAAAGGTCTTCGTTCATATTTTGACACGAGACAGATTTCACATTCGTTTATATATTTTTTTCATATTATAATCATTTTTTTTTAAATTTATATTTAATATGTTTTGATTTCAACACATAACAGATTGAAAAACTAACATACCCTGTACAAATAGTCAATAATACAATTCTCAATTTAGCCCCAATCTCCTTGTGACTTTTCTCTATTGTGTTCTTTCTGTATTTGGGGAAAATTGTTTGTGCCTGTCTGTGTGTGGGTGTGTGTGTATGTACAGTCCGGGATCACGACATTTCCGGTTGTCCATTATGTGGGCGGATGGGAATGCGCTGTCATCGTTTCCCGTCCAGATTTTATTATGAATTTAATCAATTTCCAGCGCCGACAATGAACACGCATCGGCCGTGTCCGGCACTTTGCACGTCCAATAAATCAGACGGACGTTTTATGGCGAACGCCCATATTATGCACAAACAGGGTGGAGGATTGTCTGCATTACATAGAAATCCAATTATTTACTTAAGAAAGAAAATTAAATATATACGCGTTTAATTGAAATATTTGATAAAGCAGCAGTAATTAAAATTTAATCTTCAACTGCACTGCACTGACAAAAGTTAAAATCGTTGAGGCTTTTACTTGAAATTCCTTTACATAAGTGATAAATACACTTTGGTTTTGAGTACAAAATCGTACAAACTGACCCATAGTTGTTTCTGATATGGAAGTAATAATTTAATTGTTGTAAAAACTATTAGGTATTAAATAGAAATAGTTTATTAGGAATAAATAAGTAGATAATGAAGGTCTTATATTAGGTTTATAAAAATTCTATCAACTTGATATTCACAAAACGATAGGCGAAAAGAAAGTATATTGGCAGGGTCGGATGGCGGTGGACATTACGGAAAATTGATTCTCAAACAAAATGATGCCAATGTACATTTACGCTCGGATTCCATTTGTGCGAATGAAAAATGAGGAGATCCCCGCTCGGAAAAGCGGGCCTCACAATCTAAACGTTGACATAAGGACGGCCCTTCCCGGGGGCGGCTTCATTATGAATTTGATCATTTTCCGAGGCCCGAAACGTCCGTCCGGCTTATCCCGGCTCCAATAAATCAGCTGTCAATGTCAAAAGAAGCAACGGAAAAAAATAATAATACACGGCAACACAATGGGATTAAAATGCATAAATTTTTGGGCATACACGTTCGCTCGATTTAATCCCACACGAAATTTTCGCGCCGTTTCCATCATACTCTAATAATACAAATTTAAATTTGCTTTTAAATTGTTACATCTTTTCCGGTGAAGAGTTTAAATTATCCCTATTCTAACCATATTTGCAGGTAACAAATGGAACATAATAAGTGTATTACTTCTCCCAATATGAAAATTTGGTTCCACCAAGAATGTAACCAAACAATCGAATTTTTTTCTTATTGAGAGAAACAATTTATTAAGTTTTCTCACAGCAAAAAAATAAACGTAATAACGAAAGAGTGTTTGATTTATTTCACCTTCGTCTCGTTATGTAGGTACTACTATAAAAGTAATTACAATTCTATAAGAACTGCTTTGGTGTAAAGTGAGTAATGTATATATTTTTTATTTAGTGTCTAGGAGTTGTATATTTTTTATATTCAATCTGTAAGTACAAAGGATTTATAACTCGTCATAAAAATGATATATTAACATTAAAAATTAAGTGAATGTAATTTTAAAAAACATAATAAAAATTATTCCTGCTGAGAATTCGTTTATTATTACTATTAATTATTTATTTAAAATTTAAAATATTAATGTAAATTTGCAAATATATTCATGTAAACGATGTAAATTAAATCTAGTCAAGGAAGAGTAAGGCCGGGAACATGGTCCTATAAGTCAGGAGAGGAGCAGACGGTATTGATCTAGTTAACAACATCAACAACATCGTTGGAGACAGTAAGACCAAAATTGGCACCGATGTCGCCGAGATCAAGTTTCTCGAGGAAGACACCACACATGATGATGTCATCGCTGCCCTCTAGAATATTCTAGGGAAGAATGGACTGATTCGTGTCATCTGGATCAGGCAGTACCGGGCGGACCTGAAGATTGCCTTGGTAGAAGGACCCAATGACATCATCCGTCTTGTTGACAGAGTCTGAGTTGCAAGGTTCAGGCCAGACCTAACAAGCCCAAATCCTGCTGGAAGTGCAGAGCTTTTGGGCACATTGCGGCGCAATGCAATGGTCCTAATCGGGCATCGGGCATCGGGTTGCAGGAGATGCGGAGCGACAGGTCACGCGGAAAACGGCTGTGAGGTTAAACCCAAATGTAGACCCTGCGAAAATGTGGTTGCTCAATCAGACCACTTTACGGGCAGCGCGGTCTGCAGCAGCTATAAGGAGGCTGTCAGGAAGTCGGCCAACAAGGAGAGCAGCGCATCCACCCTGGCAGAGCCCATGGAAGCGGCGGCCAAATACACCCCACCGAACGACGCCTCGCCCTCAGGCCCACACCTTGGACCTGTTGCTGGTACATCAGGCGACGGGGAAGCCAGTGATTCCCAAGCACAAGCAACGCATTAGCCCCACAGCTCATGTCTATCCTGCATGTGAATCTCAACAGGAGTCATGCTGCGCACGACGTTCTCGCAGTCCTTATTGGGGAGCGCCAGCCGGACATCATCCTGACCAGCGAGTTCAACGCCACCAGAGTCTAATCAAGCTAGGTGACAGGATAAAGCACCTAGCTACAGCATCCGGAAGCCAAGGACTGGGCATCACATGGGTGGAAGTAGCTGGCCTGGTCGTAACATCTTGCTTGAGCGCCTTTCTACTGTCATCCGTGATGCTGGCCACCCGGCAGTCATCGGAAGCGACTTCAAAGCCAAGTCACCTCACTGGGACGAAACTTGAACCGACGCCCGCTCCCTATCGCTGCTGGACACCATGGCTAACCTGGATCTGGAGGTGGCCAACGAAGGCGATACTCCGACGTCCGTCCGCGATAACTCGACATCGATCATCGATCTCACCCTCGTTGATGCGACACTACTTCCAAGAATTATAGGATGGAAGGTCGACGAAACGACGGAATCCCTAAGCGATCATAGGTATATCGAATTTATGGTATCCAGCGCGGCTTCCCCGAGTTGGGTGTGATTTGGAAACTGTACCGTGCGGACTCCGATATTTTACATGCTCGAAGGGCAAATTTTGAGACGAACTTCATGAATTAATTTAATAGGTAACTGTTGATAAATGATAGACTTCAAGTGACAGATGATAGGTAGAAGTTATAGGAAGCAGATACAAGGTAATAGATGGCAGTTGTCACTTGACAAATGACAGTTGATAACATAGAGTTGACAGATGATAGTTAACAAGTGACAGGTGACAAATTGGCAGATTGACATTTGATAATAAGTAGAAGATTAATATTGCAGTTAATAGTTAAGAGATGGCAGTTGATTAGTAATAGTTGATAAATGATGAAAGGCATATGACCGCTGATGGATGGCCGTTGAAAAATGACAGTTGGCAAACGATAGTTGACAGACGACAGTTGACAAATAATAGTTGATAAAATGCAGTTAACAGTTGATAGTTGACCGGTGACAGATGACAAATTCGCAGTTTGACAGTTAATAGAAAGCAAATTCCAGATTGCAGTAAATAGTTGAGAGAAGACAGTTAACACAAGGCAGTTAGCAATTAGCGGATCACAGTTGATACATGATAGATGTCAAATGACAGATGACAGATGAGAGTTATAGAATGCAAATGACAGATTGACATTTGATAATAAGCAGGAGATTAATATTATGTTGATAATAAATAGAAGATAAATGTTATGTTACAGTTAAAAGTTAACACATGACAGTTGACAGTTAGTAAATGATAGATGTCAAATGACAGATGTTGTGAGACATATGACCGTTAGGTAGATGGCAGCTAAAATATGACAGTTGGCAAATGATTTTGACATATGACAATTGAGAGGTAATAGTTGATAGAAGACAGTTAACAGTTGACAATTGCTAATTAATAGAAAATAAATGTCAGATTGCAGTAAATATTTGAGAGAAGACAGTTAACACATGACAGTTGGCAATTGGCTGATAACAGTTGATAAATGATAGATATCAAATGACAAAAGACAGATGACAATTTCAGAAGGCAGATACAAGTTAATAAATGGCATTTGATACCTCACAAATGACAATTGAAAAGTTGACAACATAGAATTGACAGATGACAGATGATAGTTGACAGTTGACAGTTAACAAGTGGCAGCTGACAAATTGACAGATTGACAGTTTATAAAAAAATAAAAGATAAATGTTGTGTTGCAGTTGATGGCTAAGAGATGACAGTTAACACATGACAGTTGGCAATTTACAGATTACAGTTGATAAATGATAGATGATAGATGGCAGTTACAGGAGGCAGATGAAAATTAATAAATGGCAGTTAGAATTTAACAGTTGACAACATAGAGATGAGAGATGGCAGTTACAAAAAGCAGATGAAAATTAATAAATGGCAGTTGATACTTGACAAATGACAGTTGAAAAATAACAGTTGCCAACATAAAGATAACAAATGATGGTTGACAAGTGACAATTGATTGACAGTTAATAAGTGACAGATAACAAATTTATAGGCTGTCAAATTAAAAAAATGACAGTTCTCAAATGATAGTTGATAGATGATAGTTGACAAAAGGTAGTTGATAGATGACAAATTAGCAGTTTGACAGTTGCTTAACAGAAAAAATACCAAATTGTAGTAAATTGTTAACATATGATACTTGCCAGTTGACAGATACCAGTTGATAAATTATAGATTTCAAATGACAGTTGACAAAAGGCAGATGACAGTTAAAAATGACAGTTGCTGACGATACCTGATGTCAACTGATGATAGTTGACAGATGACAGTTAACATAAGGTAGTTAACAGTTAACAGTTGACGGGTGAGAGATGACAAATTGGCAGTTTGACAGTTGCTAATTAATTTAAAAAAATAAATGCCAAATTACAATTAATAGCTGAGAGATGAGAGGTGACACATGGCCGTTGGCAGCTGGCAGATAATAGTTGATAAATGATAGTTGTCAAATGGCAATTGACAGAAGGCAGATGACAGGTGATATATGGCAGTTAAAAAATGATTAGCTATAGATCGCAACTTCCGCGAAATAGATCCTTCAATACCAAGCGATCCGTAAGCAATACTCAGTGATTCGGAAATTTTAGGGGACAAACGCAAAATTACGAAAATGGAAATAGGACGGTGAATAATTTTTGCCAACCTCAACGAGGTTTTAATAGGCGATTTAATTCTATATTGACAGACACTACTACTAATGCAATTAAAAAACCTAATAACACACAAACTGAAAATCATTTTTTCGTGAATAAAAAATCGGAATGTGCATTAGCAAGTAGTTCTTTAAATTACATTAGGATACATAACGGAAATGAGGAATTATTATTTTTACAAGACACAGGGGCATCCATTAGTATAATATTTGTAAATAAATTAAATAAAAACGAATTAATTGACAAAAGTGAAGAAATAAAGGTAAACGGAATTTCGGGTTTAACAACTACAAAAGGTTCTATTAAATCATTATTAAAAATGGGAAATGTAGCGATTAAACATAAATTCATTATTTTGCAAGAATCATATAGTAAGATAAATGGAATTATTGGCTCTGATTTTATTCTTAAACACAAAGCACAACTTGATTTTGAAAAATGTATCTGTTCTTTTTGGTACAATTCATCTAAAATCGTGTTAAACATAGAATCTGATTACAACGAGTGGAGTCACATACCACCTGGGTGCGAAGTCAGACTGTCAGAGGTACAAACATTCGAGATCTCACACTGAACCTTTAACAGTTACCACTACCGCTTCTTCAGCGTTTGAAAAAATTTATTTAGACCTTGTGGGTTCATTAACTCAAGATTAAGAAGATAATCGATATATTTTAACAATTCAGTGCGAATTAACTAAGTTTGTTGATTGTTGTCCTCTAAAAAACAAAGAAGCTTTAACTGTAGCAAGATCGTTGGTCAATAACTTTATATTAAAGTTACCCCAAGATATTGTTACTAATCAAGGAACTGAATTCTTAGCGAAAATTTTTTTAAGAAACTTCAAAGCTATTAGGGTTTACACAATTAACCTCTACAGCATATCATCATGAAACTTTAGATAAGAATATCAAGAAGAAAAACATACACATCATAAAGAACAGCAGAGCTTTAATTATGCCTATTGCTAGTTTTAAAATTACTCCTTGGAAGAATAAGAAAATAACAAAAGCAGAGGTAACAGATTAACAGATGGTGTGTTGAGGACCCCTATTTTTTTACTCAAGTTTAATTTCCTGGCAGATTAAAAGTTTACAGTACAGTAAATTACCCCGTTTCTATAATAGGCACTTGGCCAACTTTAAAATAAATATACGTGGACATTATGCATGTAAGCCGGCCGTATAACAAGAGAAATATGGTGCATGGCGCACGGACCTTCCGCAGGAATAACTTGCAGCACGCCCGTTTACCCGATAACACGTACCGAACGTAATATGCAGAGCGTAGAGAGGAAGTTTGGCCCCAATTTGCGAGACAGACTCGCCTAGGAACTGCGGCCCACGAAATGGGAAAGCAAATTGGTGCCCGGTGCATCCCTTTGAAGTGTTTTGCCGTGTTTTGCGTTTTCTGATAAACGAAAATTACTGCCTGAACGGAAACATATTTATATGTCCGTATAGATATAAAATTTTGATATCAAAAACTAAACTAAACTTTATTTAAATCAAATTAATATTATCGTTGCTGCATTCTTAATGGAACATAATTGTATTCAATATTTAGTCAAAATTCTAGAATTAATTAAATAGCATAATTAATATTTTTTAATTACAATAAATCATGTATGTTAATAAAAACAATTAGATGTAAATACTTTTATGTGTATTATCCTGTTGTTAAGACTCTCAGCTTAATTTAATACAAACAAGAACATTAAAGTGAAAGTTATTATGTTTCAATTTCAAGTACTTTATTTCACCCCCTTCATTGCATCTATAATTAATTAATGCGGGAAGTTTCGCGATTAGCATTTGTGTGTGTGTACGAAGAGTGCTCGTATTGTTCTTGTCTGCGGTATTGTCGGGATAAGTAGATCTCCGGCTTCTTGGCATTTATCAGGTGATATCGAGTGCGAGAGACGCACCGGGGCGGAAACGGGCACCCCACCACCTCACCCCGTTCCCCGCCATTGCGCACCGTGGCTCCTAAATCCGCGGCATTAGTTTGTTCTAATGATAAATAATAACTAGGACGTGTACGTCTGTGCGTCAGCCAGTTTCAGCCCCTGAAATGTGTCAGGGAATAACCGGGCCGGATGCGGAACAGAAGGGTTTCTTCCAAGACTCCTGCTTACGTAAAATCGTGATGGAAAGCATATAACTGCAACAACGGCATTAAGTCGCATGCTGTTTGGTAAATTATAGTCCCGCGACATGCGACTCGTAGAACGAAACGACAGAAAAAAAAAATATGGGGAGAGAACGTATCGAATTTACATAATAACACGCTATTTTACTCAAACTTTAAAAAAATCCAATGCGGAATAAGATATTAAAATGAGAATTTCCGTACTTTAATTTATTTTGTAATATAATAAATATCAATAAAGTAATGTATAATTTTTATTTTTCTATTTGTAATAATTTGAATTTTTGTTTGTTTTATTATTATAATTATTATTATATCTTTTAAATGATGTAAATCGTGAATAAAATAATAATTATTATAAATATAAAATAATCTAACCCGGCGCATCCACCATAAGAAAAAAACAGGTTACAGACCTTAATATATCCCGGCGCATCCACCATAAGTAAACTCGTTAAAAACTTTAAAATTTACAAACACTAATTATAAATACAGTTTTACTAATAAAATCAACAACATCATTTGATATAAATTATAATCCAGACATTTTTTAGCCAACGATGCATTCAAATTTATATTTTTAACGCGACACACACTTCATGATATTATTGAGCATATTAGCGTTGTTTACTGGCAGTAGTTATAAAAATTAAGAATGAGTGATTAAAAGTAAAAGGTGTGGGTAGATTAAGTAAGAAAATAACGTATATTAGATGTTGCTGATGAAAATATTTGATAGGTGAATAAAATTAATGGTGGAGACTTTCACAAAGTATATTTATTTATATTGTCTTCCGTTTAGTCAGAATTTTTCTACCCTGACAAAACTGAGGATAGTGAATGAAACATCCCACTAATAAATTTTGTAAAAGGCTGATTATAAATACATTGAACAAAAATAATTACACTCAAAAATAATTTTATTCGGTAGGAATTTCGGACTATAATTAATCATTTGTTCAGAATTATCTCTAGTTTTACATTGTATATTTTTGTACGGCTCTTACAAACGATTAAAAAAAATCTCTTCGATCGCACTGCCTTCTTATATTGAGAATAACTCAGCCTGGCATCCCTACATTTCGCACAAAACTAAGTATATATATATATTCCATTATAAATCCGTTTTCCATCACCTCGTTAATCTTTAATCGCGTCCGTTCGGAATGATTTATATTTTCGTGATTGGCTGAGCATTCCAGCGCCGAAATTAACATATTTTCTCAATTAGAATGCGAGCGGGAAGCTCGATAATTAGTCCCATCCCACCAACGGCCGAACTTCTTTCGCGCTGAAAATTCCGACTAATTCGATCGCAATTAGCTAATGCTTCCTAGAATTTTAATATCCAAATGGAGGAAGGAGATGATGAGACATTCATCAAGCCCTGCCGCCGGCAGATTAGTATAATTCACCAAAATCACAACAAAAAGAGTACCACCTACTACTAGGCTTCAGTAATAAATTAGATCAATTTGATGAATGGTAATAATTACTTTAATGGTTTATGTGTGTATAATTAGGAACTCAACGTATATACGTAATATTCAACGATGTGTTTTTTTTTTCTTTCTTATTTCGGGGTGAATCTGTTGGGGGAAAGTGGGGACCATCTAATCCCGGAAACGTCCAGAACTTTAAGCGGCGCGCGGCAGTCAGGGAGAGAAACGCCGGGATTAAAACGCGGCCAACTTTTTATCATCCCGGCGCATCCACCAGAGAAAGTGGAGCGAGACTTAATCTCGCAATCGGAGCTCCGTTCTTTCATTTAATTAAAAAAAAACGTTATATTTTCACAATAAAAGTTACGAGTAATTAGGTAATTACCCGACTCGTTTGTCAGAATAAAGAAAACAAAATTTATGATAGTTTCTTTAAGTACAGTATGAATTACTCGGAATTTAATTATTGATATTGATAATAAATATGTTAACATTGACTAGTAATATTAATAAGTCCCCAAGTCGATAGCCATTTTCAATTGTTTCCTTATAATGCGGCTTGCAGACAATTTTACATATTAAGTAAAAATATGTAAAATTGTCTGCAATAAAAATGTTTGTATATATATTAATAAGTGCTAATGATACAATTTCATTAGCATATCTATTAATATTTATGATAGGCAGTTATTATATAAGTTAATTTTTCAATTTGCTTCGATGCGTTTATTTTATTTTTAATCCAAACTGTTAAAAATACGAGATATAGTTAAACTAATTGAATATCTATTACATGTAATATGAAACATGAAAATGATTGTTCAGGCAGAAACAATTATTTTCGGGAAAATTAATATCAAAGTTTCATATTTCTGGCATGTTAAAAATCATAAAATTATTTTTTTAACAAATGAGTTCATTCCTATTTTATTCGTGCTAAAATAAAATATGAAAATATTAAACTGTATATAACTGTTTACATTTGTTCTATACCAAACTATTGATTTTTTGAGTTCAGTTTTAAATAAATAAATTATCAAATATCCGCAATCTGAAATCTATCCATGTTATCACCTATTATCAATAATCCGTCATCTGGAAAATAATTATAATTTTCATCTACCATTTGTAAACTGTAATCTTTTATTATAGATTATAAATTATAAATTTTAGATGATGTATATCACCTGTATTATGTTATTAAGGGTTGTTTATAGAAAGGCACTTGATTCTGTTATTATAGATTATAGATTATAGATTATATATTATAGATTATAGACATCTGTTAGAAGATGGTTAATATTTTTTACTTATTTAGCAAAGGTGAATGTAAAGGTACCTATCTTAGAAGATCGTTAATACGTTTTACTTCTTTAGTAAAGGTGAAGCTGAAGGTGTCTATGGAATAAATACGAAAATATATTATAGCAATGTGGATTGGCACAAACTTTAGGCAATAAATGCGTTTTCTCCACGAGCATTTTCCCCGGGTCCGGATCTGAAAACGCCGAAGCGGCTTTCCCACCGAATTGAAATTGATAGAGTCTGCTGGATGGAAAAGGTCGAAATAGCGATTTATATTAGTCATAAATAATGCGACTGGACGATTTCGCAGACGCGCCATATTTTATTCCGGCGCTGGCAGCGAAATTACGAATGTGTCAAGAATTTATGGGCGAAATCTTGATTAAACCTGGCTCCCCGGTGTAATTAAATTAAATTTTGAATTATATTTAACCTGCACTCTCAAACAACTGATTTATCGTTTAGCTTTATGCGTTAATCACCAAAGAAAGAAAAAAGCAGGTTGAATCAGTATAAATATTTCGTAATAATATATTACTTTACAAGGTAGCAAAATACGAGATTATATTCAATACGAAAATAAGATTTATGTATTTTTCTTTTCAACGGAAACTTTGTTTTGCGGCGGGGATAAGGTGTTTATTGACTCGGCGATTTTTAAGCTTCCTTTTAAGACAATTTGCGATTCGCGCCGTGATCTGGGCCCGAAAGCGAACTTTAATTTAGTTCGGGCGCCGAGTTTTATCTTGGCAAGAAGTTGCGGTAAAAAGCGTGTGGGCGCGGGGAAAGTTCGATGTGTATTTTGCTCTTTAAGGAATTTCGAGAATAATGCGGCGGAACTTTTATGAAAGCCGATGGGCGCACGCTAATGCCGCCTAATAAATAATCGATTACCTGACATATTTCGCGAATAAATCAATTATTCAGTTGGAAATATGAATACGATGAAGGAACGGTGAAAAAAATAGTATTATTATACTAAATCAACTGCTATCAAATACTCTAGTTTAATCAATTAATAATGTAGAAAAATTAAAAAATACTATAGCTTTTTACTATCCAATAATTAGAAAAAACACGAAAATATTTCATAAAATCTACAACAAATTAGTCTTATTAAGACTACAAGAACAAACCACTTTTGAAACAACTACTTCTCTAGCTAATACTTCGACAGACATTGAATAATACAAAAGTAATTTGCGTGTTACAAAATAGCAAGGCTATCAAAGCAACACTAGTTTGAATGTATTTCTTTCTGTAAAATGAACTAAAAATGATTGATTGTACGTTAAATAATTTGTGAGTGACTATATTACCATAACGAAATTAATTTAGGTTGATGTAATTAAAAATAAATTAGCAAATATATATATATATATATATATATTTACTATCCGTTTATTTTAAGCTTAATACTTTTCAATTTATAGATTTTCTTTCTAGAAAGTTGGCAAAAATAATATAGTCAGGCTATTAGAATTAATTCTTATTTAAAAACCTGATCATATCCGTAAAATTTATATAAATTCTTAAACAGCCTCAATTAATAATGTGTGAAATAAGCGTATTCTCGACCTATCTCAATAAATAATCGATTCATCCAAATCTACTATGAAATGCTGTAGCGTATTTTCGACCCACCCCTATGAGTTATGTACTTTTAACATACAGAGAAGTTCTTTTTAATATAAACGAAAACACTTACGTTATTCATATCACACTTTCATTTTTAAGTGACTCGAGTTTTGATCATTAACTTAAGAATAAAAGTGTGATATCAACAAAGTAAGCATTTTTGTTTATATTTCTAAGATGTATCACAAAGTTAGCACCTCGACCATTCATTAAGAATTTCTTTTTACTTTAAATTAATTTTCACAATTATGCTGTCTTATATTTGATGAAAGCCTAGTTGATTCTATTCTTTGCATTTGCAGAATTTAATAATAATAAAACAGATATCGATTTAGCATACTTCCGACCTTCTTCAATGAATTAAATATCGACCTAGCGTAACTCTCAATAATAAATTATACCCGTTTCTAACGTATTCTTAACCTATGTATGTATATAATACTTTAACCTAGCGTATCCTTGACCTACCGCAATTAATTATAAATTGACCTACTCTGTTATTAACCTTAAAAATTGTGCGTATAAAATGATTTACAAAAAAATCACCTAAAGTAGTTAATTGCTTATTGGCTCAGAAAAATTTCGGTGTAAAATTATAAATTTGGGAAAAATTCAAAGTGCAAGTTAATCGCAAACATTTCAGACAAAGATATTCGTTCTAAAAAATGTGTCCTTAAAATAATAAATTCATAGAAAATTCATCATAAAAATGAATTATAAGAAACTATTTGCAAAAATTATATTCAATACGAAAATAAGATTTATGTATTTTTCTTTTCAGCAGAAACTTTGTTTGTGCTGTAGGGATAAGGATTTTTAAGCTTCCTATAAGATAATTTGCAAAGCAATCAATGAATTGCTGAGATTAAATTGTAGAAAACTTAAATTAAGACGCAAAATTTTGGTACAAAAAAAGAATCCTAAAAAATTAATTGCTTAAGGTTATTCGCAGAAAAATCATTGTAAAAATTGTCCGCAAACTTCATCGCCAAAATTTTAACGTAATAAAATTAATTGAAAAATCGTCGCAAAATTAATATAAAGTAATTCCAAAAAATTGTAAGAAACTAGTTGCGAAAATTGCAAAGTAGATGATGAATTGCTGATGTTGAATTGTAGAAAATTCATTATAAAAATTGAATAATTCGCATACATTTGCGAGCCAGATATTAATCTTAGAAAATTAATTTCTAAAAGTAAAATCCCGGGGAAATTAATTGTAAAAGTTTATCGCATTAATTTCAGGACAAAAATCTATGTATAAAGTTATTCCTAAAGGAAAAAATGTAGAAAATCAACGGTTAGAATGAATAGCCAAAAATTTTAGGGTAGAAAAAGTAACTGCTAAAGCTAAATCGCAAAAGAATCACTGTTTTTGATTATGTTTATTAGACTTTAAGTTTCTTTCCAACAAAATACATATGTTGGATGCTTGAAGCCATAACTTTGTAGAAAACTTAAATTAAGACGCAAAATTTTGGGACAAAAAAAGAATCCTAGAAAATTAATTGCTTAAGGTTATTCGCAGAAAAATCATTGTAAAAATTGTCCGCAAACTTCATCGCCAAAATTTTAAGGTAATAAAATTAATTGAAAAATCGTCGCAAAATTAATACAAAGTAATTCCAAAAAATTGTAAGAAACTAGTTGTGAAAATTGCAAAGTAGATGATGAATTGCTGATTTTGAATTGTAGAAAATTCATTATGAAAATTGAATAATTCGCATACATTTGCAAGCCAGATATTAATCTTAGAAAATGAATTTCCAAAAGTAAAATCCCGGGGGAACTAATTGTAAAAGTTTATCGCATTAATTTCAGGACAAAAATCTATGTATAAAGTTATTCCTGAAGAAAAAAAATGTAGAAAATCAACGGTTAGAATGAATAGCCAAAATATTTAGGGTAGAAAAAGTAATTGCTAAAGCTAAAACGCAAAAGAATCACCGTTTTTGATTATGTTTATTCGACTTTAAGTTTCTTTCAAAAAAAAAATACATATGTTGGATGCTTGAAGCCATAACTTTGTAGAAAACTTAAATTAAGACGCAAAATTTTGGGACAAAAAAAGAATCCCAGAAAATTAATTGCTTAAGGTTATTCGCAGAAAAATCTTTGTAAAAATTGTCCGCAAACTTCACCGCCAAAATTTTAAGGTAATAAAATTAATTGAAAAATCGTCGCAAAATTAATACAAAGTAATTCCAAAAAATTGTAAGAAACTAGTTGTGAAAATTGCAAAGTAGATGCTGAATTGCTGATTTTGAATTGTAGAAAATTCATTATAAAAATTGAATAATTCGCATACATTTGCGAGCCAGATATTAATCTTAGAAAATGAATTTCCAAAAGTAAAATCCCGGGGGAATTAATTGTAAAAGTTTATCGCATTAATTTCAGGACAAAAATCTATGTATAAAGTTATTCCTGAAGGAAAAAATTTTGAAAATCAACGGTTAGAATGAATAGTCAAAAATTTTAGGGTAGAAAAAGTAACTGCTTAAGCTAAATCGCAAAAGAATCACTGTTTTTGATTATGTTTATTCGACTTTAAGTTTCTTTCAAAAAAAATACATATGTTGGATGCTTGAAGCCATAACTTTGTAGAAAACTTAAATTAAGACGCAAAATTTTGGGACAACAAAAGAATCCTAGAAAATTAATTGCTTAAGGTTATTCGCAGAAAAATCATTGTAAAAATTGTCCGCAAACTTCATCGCCAAAATTTTAAGGCAATAAAATTAATTGCAAAATTAATACAAAGTAATTCCAAAAAATTGTAAGAAACTAGTTGTGAAAATTGCAAAGTAGATGATGAATTGCTGATTCTGAATTGTAGAAAATTCATTATAAAAATTGAATAATTCGCATACATTTGCGAGCCAGATATTAATCTTAGAAAATTAATTTCTAAAAGTAAAATCCCGGGGGAATTAATTGTAAAAGTTTATCGCATTAATTTCAGGACAAAAATCTATGTATAAAGTTATTCCTGAAGGAAAAAATGTAGAAAATCAACGGTTAGAATGAATAGCCAAAAATTTTGGGGTAGAAAAAGTAATTGCTAAAGCTAAATCGCAAAAGAATCACTGTTTTTGATTATGTTTATTCGACTTTAAGTTTCTTTCAAAAAAAATACATATGTTGGATGCTTGAAGCCATAACTTTGTAGAAAACTTAAATTAAGACGCAAAATTTTGGGACAAAAAAAGAATCCTAGAAAATTAATTGCTTAAGGTTATTCGCAGGAAAATCATTGTAAAAATTGTCCGCAAACTTCATCGCCAAAATTTTAAGGCAATAAAATTAATTGCAAAATTAATACAAAGTAATTCCAAAAAATTGTAAAAAACTAGTTGTGAAAATTGCAAAGTAGATGATGAATTGCTAATATTGCATTGTAAAAAATTCATTATAAAAATTGAATAATTCGCATACATTTGCGAGCCAGATATTAATCTTAGAAAATGAATTTCCAAAAGTAAAATCCCGGGGGAATTAATTGTAAAAGTTTATCGCATTAATTTCAGGACAAAAATCTATGTATAAAGTTATTCCTGAAGGAAAAAATGTAGAAAATCAACGGTTAGAATGAATAGCCAAAAATTTTAGGGTAGAAAAAGTAATTGCTAAAGCTAAATCGCAAAAGAATCACCGTTTTTGATTATGTTTATTAGACTTTAAGTTTCTTTCAAAAAAAATACATATGTTGGATGCTTGAAGCCATAACTTTGTAGAAAACTTAAATTAAGACGCAAAATTTTGGGACAAAAAAAGAATCCTAGAAAATTAATTGCTTAAGGTTATTCGCAGAAAAATCATTGTAAAAATTGTCCGCAAACTTCATCGCCAAAATTTTAAGGTAATAAAATTAATCGCAAAATTAATACAAAGTAATTCCAAAAAATTGTAAGAAACTAGTTGTGAAAATTGCAAAGTAGATGATGAATTGCTAATATTGAATTGTAGAAAATTCATTATAAAAATTGAATAATTCGCATACATTTGCAAGCCAGATATTAATCTTAGAAAATGAATTTCCAAAAGTAAAATCCCCGGGGAATTAATTGTAAAAGTTTATCGCAATAATTTCAGGACACAAATCTATGTATAAAGTTATTCCTGAAGGAGAAAATGTAGAAAATCAACGGTTAGAATGAATAGCCAAAATTTTTAGGGTAGAAAAATTAATTGCTAAAGCTAAATCGCAAAAGAATCACCGTTTTTGATTATGTTTATTAGACTTTAAGTTTCTTTCCAACAAAATACATATGTTGGATGCTTGAAGCCATAACTTTGTGATACATATTAAATCAAGAACTTAACAAAGTAAGTAATTAACAAAGTAAGTTTTATTTATCATTTGATAAAGTTCCTGAAAATACATATGAATATACAAAAATATTATAAACATACAAAAAATTTTAATGGATCAAGCTTGATGGAGTTCATGCAGCTGCGATGATCTTCTTTCACTCTAATTCTTGTTTCTAGTATGTCCTTATTTTATTCTAGTTACCATTAATCTATTTCTTAATTTAGGCTTATTTGACATCTTTTTGGAGATGAGATTATGTCAGTCAAAAGTAGCATTTTTACATTTGCCACAATGCATTGCAAGAAATGATTTTCAATAATTTAAGGCTAAAAATTTGTCCGAGAATATTAATTGCTAGAATTAAGTGTAAGGATTTAGGATGAAAAAAAATATCTGAATAAAAAATTTATCCTAGAAAATTAATTAATTGCTGAAACTAAGACGTATAAAATTAATTCTAAGAAATTAATTATGAAAATGTATAAGAAATTCATTCAGGAAAACTAAGAAATTTCATCCCAAATATTTTGATACAAATAATCTTGGAAGATTTAATTGTTAAAACAATATCGGAAAAAATTCATCTTGAAATTTTATTAGCAAACATTTTAGTAGAATAAAATTTGTACTAGAAAATTAATTGCTATAACTTAGCTGCAGGAGTTTAATTGTAAACAATTATCCGAAGAAATTAATTCCAAAAATTTCAAAGGAAGAAAATCATCTTAGATTCATTAATTGCTAAAATTAAATTAAGTAAGAAATTTATTGTAAAAATGTCTAATAGAAAATTATAGTACTTTCCCTATATTTTTCTCTAAAACTATGAGGTTTACGCAAACAAGCTATTAATAAAAAATTTGCTCAATTTTGGATTCTTTACAATTACCTGTTATATAAATTTCACGATTTCATGCGTTTTTTTTCGATGCATTCTAAATTTTAAAAATATTACATAACTTTTCAAATAAAAATTTAAGGGAATGAACAAGTTTTTTTTTAATTTTATTAGAATCCATCAACAATTAGTAATTAAAGCTATCATGTATGTGTAGGGTGGGTGGGTGAACTCTAACCCACCCTCCAGTTAGTAAAACATAAGCGAGGGTTTTAATTAAAAGTTGTAAAACGTAATTAAATATAACATTAGTGCAAATTGTAATAAATACATTCAAACAAATTTTTCAAATAATTTTCGATGATGTTTTATTGATTAGAGGGTGGGATAGAGGCCACCCACCCACCCTACATATACATGTAAACTTTAACTCAACAAACCGTGAATTGTCCTAGCGTACTCTTGACCTACCTCAAGGAATTATGCGTTCTTTTGACCTACCCCAATATGCTATTATATTAATAAGCCGTAGTCTTGATCTCCCTTAACCATCTATGTGTTGTTATCATTGATAATCGCCACTTTGTAATCGAAATGTACATCTAACTCAAATAAAGATTTTTTTTGTAAAGATAGTGTTAGAAATGCTATTCAAAATTTATGAATTAAATCTCAATAACGAATTTCAAAACATACTACTCAGACATATTTCAATGTTGTGTCAGGAAAGGAGCTTAATACAATTGTGTATTATAAAATTTCATTAGAATTTTCTGTTATCTACTATGATTATACTATATGCGAGATAGAATGGAACGATTTACTCCATTATAAATAATCGAACACTGTCATTTCGGTTCGTGGCTGCACAAATCGGTGCACAATATCAAAGGCTAATACGACGAGTGCACCGAGAAGCAACTAAAACAGATCCGACCGAAATACTCGAGTGGCTTTTAAGAGGGCGGCCCATCAATTCGCCCCCGGACAGACGTGAAGCGTGTCGCATTCTTTTTATGCGATTTGCTACGGCCCGTCATTGGCATTCGTTAGGACGTCCTATTGCACTGAGGGATATCCGATAACCGGAAATGGGAAAACCAGTTGATATAAAAAAGGTTTAGGATGGAAATTAAAGGATCCGAGCGGAGATTTAAGGAGGGCGGCGAAAGGGAAGCGCGTGCCGGCGCTGGGAACCATTAAGACCTCAACCCCCGGGGACGTTTTATAGATTAATAAATCGTCCGTGAGCATACGCTGATGACGCACACACAAAAAAAGTTTTACACGGTGTACATTAAAAGAAAATGTTTTAAAAGTAACTGAAATAATACCGAAATCAATTCAAAATGCAATCGAAACAGTTAAATATTTTCTAATTCTTGTGAAAATTAATCCAAAAACAGTCAACATTGTGTTTCACTTTAATTTCAACTGTATATGTAGGGTGGGTGAGTGTCCAGTATCGCACCCTCCAATTTTAAAAACACAAGCCTTTGTATAATAATAATCTTTATAATTCAGTAAACAACTGTTTATCACCTTCAACGTAATATCTTAATTATAAAATACTCGAACATAATATTAAACTGATTAGTGCGAATAAGTAATTATATTACAAAGCGTTCCCTTATCATTCCGCTTTCTTCTCTTCTGCGCCGGTACATAAAGGACATCCCCCGGTCGAGATTACGAGTTAATCATTAGATCGGAATCTCCCCTTTTGAGCGGTATTAATTAACGAACGCTTAATCCCCTAGGATCGTTTCATATTTCAAAGATCCGAACGTCGGGAAATCCTCCGGTCCACTAAATTTACGTCCGCCACCCCATTATCCGTATCTGTTAACTAATTGTAGCTTTATATCCTAAACACATTAATTCCACGGGTGTCGTCAAAACGCCAAGAATATGTTACCAACAAATCCTGAAGTTAATTAGAATGTATGTGTGTGTGTGTGTGTGTCTGGGTTCTAAATTCACACCCGGCTAATGTGTCCCCTCACCCGAAACGCTGGGGATTAATTAAATTTACACGGTTATAGCCGGATTTGCATTTTAAACGTCTGGGGTCGGAGGAACGAGGGGCGGACACGGCAGTCAACAATCCTCAGACAACATTGCGGAAATGCAGCTCACGAATTATCCGGAAGTGAAATTCAAATTTGGGTCGGCGGGATGTTATAATGTAATTTGAAAATTTCTAATCTAAATTCCAACTAAATCAAGACCTTATATAATAATTGTAAGTACTTAATAAGTTATTAGTTATAATATATAATAAGTTTAAATCATATCGCTATTTAACAGTAACTCCTGAAATTAAATGGTTTACTGTGGTTAAAATTATTATAAGAGGGTGAGTTTTTAAGTTTAAGCGGAATAGAAAAGAAGGAGATGAAATAATATTACCAAATTATGTTATTTTTTAATATATTCACCTGCAACCTTAACACATTTCTCAGATGTACTAATAACTTGTGAATACCTTCATAAAACATTAATTTATTTATTTTAGTGATTTATTTATTTTACTTTACAATGTCCTGTTATAATTGGATATATAAAAAACTCCAAAATGCACAAAAAAAATATTACAAAAATTTTTGTTCTTTAGTTCACTGCGTGTTCTTCCACTCATACCTTTTTTTTTGCTTCATCTGATCGAATTTCCTATCGACCCAGTATTTTCACCATTTGGTATAATATATTAGACATTAAAGGCATATTTAGGTTCATTTTAAATGTAACTATTTTAATGGCATTTGTTTGTCATTTTCAATATGATTTATCCTTAAATAAAAAAATTATAAAACAAATTTTGCCTGAAAAGTTTGTGTAACCTTTATTCAACTCCATCTAATATTGTATAAATTGTATGTCAATTTAAAGTATAGTTTGTGAATGAAAAGCTCAACCCTGTCGAAACTTTAGTAGCTAATAAAATATAAAGGCTACTGGTGTTTATAATTTATAAATTTTTGGAATTAATTATAAATTAATTAATTATTAACTTACACTTTTTTTGAATTGTGAAATGTTTGCAAATGTAAACAAGCTACATCAATAAAGAATTGAAATTGCAATTAATGTAGGAAATTTATTTAAATACATTTTCTAGAATTAATTCTCTGTTCCCAAATTTTCGGAATTAATTTCCTGCGACAAAACTTTACGACTGATTTCCATGTATTCAATTCAATTCAATTTTTGTCCTGAAATTTTCACGACTAATTAATTATTACGAGGAATTTCCCATGAAAGTTTAAATTAACATTTTAACTATAAATTTCTCGCTCTAAATTGTATGTGGTAAATGTTTACAGTAAATTACCTACAATTAATTTCTAAAATCTAGAACAAATGAGTCTTATTAAGACTACAAGAACAAATCACTTTTGAAACAACTACTTCTCTAGCATAACTTCGACAGACATTGAATAATACAAAAGTAATTTTTCTATTTATTAGTGAATTTTCTACAACGTAAAGGATATATACAGGGTGAGTTTTTTTCGATGTTTTCTATGGGGATCTCGGAAACTATAACAGATAGAGAAATGGTTAAATGAGGAAAAAAGTGTAGATTTACGAGACGAATAAAATTCCACTTTCAAAGTTTTCAAAAAAGTCAAGGGTAACTAGATATTTTGAAAAAAGTAAAAAGTGTCAATTTTTTCAAATCAATATATCTCGGTTATTATAACAGATAGAAAAAAACTATAAAGGACAAAGTTTTAGATAATTTTATGCAGATTAATAAAAAATAATCAGAAAATTTTTATAGCCATTATTTTCCGAGATATGACGCAAACATACATTTTTTTAAATGGAAACGATAGTTGGCTGTGACCTCATTCAAAAGGTAATTTTTTTCTCTTTAATCCAATATGGCATACGACATAGTTACATCTAAAAATGAGTGAGTTATAGTCATTTTAAATTTTATTATAAATAAAAAATGGGTAGCCATAAAAAAAGTGAAAGTAAAACAATTGCAGTTGTTTATAATAATAGCAATATTGTAATTATTAGTTTTACAGAGATAAACCAAAATGAAACAACTGCATAAAGTAATTCTGTAATTATCAATATATCAATGGGAGAGAAATTTTAATATTAAAAAAATATGGTCAAAGAGTCCACTATTAATACTATTATGACATAAATTATATCTTTTTAAAATTGAATTTATAGCTTTTTGACTATTCTCATGTAAATTGAGTTAAATGTTTCAATAACAATTAGTTTATGATCCTCCACAGATTGATATGATTTTTCATATACTTTCTTTTTTACATAACCCCACAGAAAAAATTCTAAAACGCGCAGATCGGGAGATCTAGGTGGCCCTGGGATTGGTTTATTTCTTCCCACTTATGAGTTAGAAAAAGCATTATTTAAATAATTTCTAAAACCCATATGTTATGAGGTGGAGCACCATCATATTGGAACCATTTCAATCTTGCTTGTAATGATAAATTTAAACAATTGAGCGTATCTTCAAATGTTTTCTGAAGAAAATGAAAGTAATCAGTTTCACTTAGTGAGCTTTCAAAAGTATATGGAACGAGAATTATTAATCCAAACACACCATAGATTAAACCCAAATTTAATTTGTAGTTTTCTCTGTGAAACTTTTCGTGGATTCTCTTAAGTTCATCTATGTTCATTGTGGCGATTAAAAATACCACAATTAGTGAATCGCGATTCATCTGTTCATAATATTTTTGTAAGAAACGTATTATCCTCTTGACAAATGGGTTTATACCACATACAGAAGGCGATTTGATAATTACAAAATTATTTTCTTATGCTGGTTTTTCATTTTTATTTAACTTTGTAGAACTAATAATTACAATATTGCTATTATTATAAACAACTGCAATTGTTTTATTTTCATCTTTTTCATGGCTACCCATTTTTTATTTATAATAAAATTAAAAATGACTATAACTCACTTATTTTTAGAAATAACTATTTCGTGTGTCATATTGGATTAAAGAGAAAAAAAATACCTTTTGAATGAGGCCATAGCCAACTATGGTTTCCATTTAAAAAATGTAAGTTTGCGTCATATCTCGGAAAATAATGGCGATAAAAATTTTCTGATTATTTTTTATTAATCTACATAAAATTATCTAAAACGTTGTCCTTTACAGTTTTTTTCTATCTGTTATAATAATCGAGATATATTGATTTGAAAAAATTGACACTTTTTACTTTTTCAAAATATCTAGTTACCCTTGACTTTTTTGAAAACTTTGAAAGTGGAATTTTATTCGTCTCGTAAATCTACACTTCTTTCCCCATTTGACCGTTTCTCTATCTCTTATAGTTTCCGAGATCCCCATAGAGAACATCGAAAAAAACTCACCCTGTATATTATAATTTCAAGATTTTGTTTAACTTTACAATTTATTAGAAAATTCTTTTCTAAATTTCTAGAACTTACTTAGAGGCTTCTGGAAGTTTCAGCAATTTTTTTTTCTCCATATTTTCAGTTTTTTGCATCTTCCTTTTCAAATAATTTTAATCGAGGATTCTAGATTTTTTAACAAGTTTTCTTTGAAGATTTCTAGAACTTTTTTGAGGATTCTCAAAGTTTATAGTAATTTCTTCTTCATATTTCCAGAATTTTTAGCAAAGGTCTTATTCAGGAGTTTTTTAGAAAGTTCGTTTCAATATTTATAGAATTTTCTTTGAAGCTGTTTTCAGTAATTTCTCTTCCAGATTTTAATATTGCAAAAGAAATCATTTCCAGATCTTTAGACTTTTTTCGAGAGTTCAGAAATTTCCAGTAACTTTTATTCAGATTTGGAGGCTATAGAAAATCTGTTCCTAGAAATGTAAACACTTTTCAGTCATTCCTCCAGATATCAAGATCGTTTTTTTAAGCTGTCTTTTAAATTGCGAAGTTTTTAAAATAAAATAAATTTCTATAAATGTATATTTTTTGTAGAATTCAGAAAATTTCCAGTAAATTGCGAAGATTTAAATATAGGCTTTTTTTAGTTTTTTTTTTTAAATCTAGACTTTTTTTCGAGGGTTCAGGAAAATTCTAGTCATTTCTTCTCCATATTTCAAGATTTTTTCAAATTGTCTTCTAAGTCGCAAATATTTTCTTTGAGGCTCTAGAATTTTTAGAATTTTCTTCTAGAAATCTAGGTTATTTTCTCGAGGGTTCAGGAAATTTCTAGCAATTTATTCTTTAGAGTTCAAGAGTTTTTTGAAGTCTTCTTTTAAATTGCAACGCTTTTCTATGAGGCATTGGGATTTTCTAGAATTTTTTTTCTAAAAGTTTGAGTTTAGAAAATGGCCAATAACTTCTTCCCAACATTAATTTTTTTTAACTTTTCTTATAAATTGCGAAGATTTTATTTCAATTCGTCTTATTTTCGAGAATTCAGATAAATTTGAGCAATTGCTTCTCTAGAATTAAAAATTTTGTTTTAACTAGAGGTTATAAACTTATTTAGAAAGTTTTAAATTGCGGTATTTTTCATGGAGGATATAGATTTTTTAGAAAATTTGCCCCAAGAAATATTTTCTTATTTTAGAGAAAGTTTAAAAGAATTTTCAGTAATTTCTCTTCCCGATTTCGAGATATTTTTTTAACTGGTCTTCTAAATTTCTAGGAAAATTTTAATTTACAAATCTAGACTTTTTTCCAAGGGTTCAGGAAATTTCCAGAAATTTCTCCTCCAGATTTCAAGGTTATCTTCTTATCTTATAAATTAGAAATATTTTTTTGGAGGCTCTAGAACTTTTTGGAAAATTTGTTTGTAGAAATCTAGACTTTTCTTTAGGAAGTTCAGTAAATTTTCATTAATTTTGTTTTGAGGCCCTAGATTTTTAGGAATTTTTTTCTAAAAGCTAGACTCACATTTTCTAGAATTCAAGAAATATCCACTAATTTCTTCTCTAGGTTTCAAGGTTTTTTAATTCAACCCGCTTTCTAAATTGTGAAGATTTTATTGGAACCTCTAAAGTTAAAAAAAAAATGTTTAAAAATATACTTTTTCAAAAATTAAAAAAATTTCTAATAAGTCCTTCTTTCACTAAATTGAAAAATTCAATATGTTTCAACCAAAACCTATTGTAAGTAAGTATGGATTACCACGTAGTAACGGTCGCAACCATTCTCTTTTTAAAAAAATTTAATGAAAATTAATAATTTATTAATTTTCATTATTAATAACTGCACTACAAATTTTAATTTTTATTATTTGCATATAAAAAACATTACTTTGTCAATTTTCTTCTATTCAAATTTTGTAATAAAAATTATATGTAGGGTGAGTGGGTTGCCTCTAATCCACCCTCCAATCAGTAAAACATAAAGGAGGGTTTTAATTAAAAGTTGTAAAAGTTGTAAAACGTAAATAAACATAATATTATTGTAAAATTTAAAAGATTTATTCAAACAAATTTTTAAATTTAAGTAATTTTCAGAAATAACACATAACTTTTCAAGCAAAAGTTAAAAAGAATGAAAAAAGTTTTATTGAAACATTTTTTTGTTCCTAATTTAAAAATTTTGATTTGTTTTGCTTATTGTTAATAAACTATAGAAGCTAAATGGAATTTTTATAACAAGTGAATATATAGAATTCAAAATTAAGCAAATAATTAAGAATAACCTCATAGTTTTCTAGAAAAATATAGGGAAAGTACTATGATGGCCACATCACCATTTATTGCTAATAATTTCTTGCGATGGATCTTTATAATAAATTTCCGCGTTTTACTTTTAGTAATTAATTTCCTAAAACGAATTGATTTTTCTAAAATTTCTGCGTTGTATTTCCTGAGACTTAATTTTAGCAATAACTTTTCTTGCCAAGAAATCTTCGCGATTAATTTTTTACGTAGCATTATTGCGATGAATTAATTCCTTAAACTTAATTTTTAAGAATTAGTTTTCTTTTTCCTGCAATTTCTCCGACATAATTTTAGTAATTAATTTTCTTAATAAAATATATAAGTCCTTTACGTTGTAGATAATTCACTAATAAATAGAAAAAACACGAAAATATATTCGTAAAATCTACAACAAATGAGTCTTATTAAGACTACATTGTTGACTTGTTCTTGTAGTCTTAATAAGACTCATTTGTTGTAGATTTTACGAATATATTTTCGTGTTTTTTCTATTTATTAATTAATTTTCTTATTCAGAAAGTTTAGCAATGCATTTCATAACTAAAATTTTTACAATATTTTCCTACTTTTCCTATATAGAATATATATCTATGGGCGCTGAATCTCAATACCGAATCATCTTTTTGAGATAAAACTTTAAACATAAGGTTTCGTCGCTAAAAACTGGAACTGAAAAGCTTTTGAAAACCATTCATAAACCTAAAGTGGATGTTTACTCGATGCGTTTTTTGGTATTTGGTCGATATTTTTCTAAATATGATAAATATTATAAAACCATTCAAGAAAAGTTAAAGAGAATGAGAAATTAAACAAGTTTTATTCAAACATGTTTGTCATAGAGTTCTTAACTTGCAAGAAAAGAATTAAAAATTAAAAATTTTGATATTTCTGCAAAAATCACTAAACCATGGATGTAAAAAAATAAAGCATAATCCAGAAAGTTTAGATGTAGCTAATTTTATCTAAGCTTGATTTAAACCCTTTCCACGTATTATGTATATTATTTTTATTAATTTACACACTCAAAATTAAAAAATATGTCGTTCCATTTAAATAATTGAAGTTATAGCCATTTAAATTTCTCATTTGTTTAATTCCAGTTTTTTTACACCCGGCATAAGATGTCAAATTTATTATACTTGGAAAATAAAATATGATCTATTGTTACATTTCAGTGTAAATTTAATAAGCATAACTTAATTACTTTTTAAGTATTTGAAACATGAAAATTAGGTTAAATTTTTACAAAATTCAAATTATTTCAAAAACCTTAAGGTTTAAGTAATAAAAACCTTATTAAAACACACACTTATTTTGATCGAAGGATCCAAAAATGCAATAAAATACAGTGTGTTTCATTAAAAAAAAACACAACTTTGATACTTTTAGGGTTTTTAGGACACCCTGTATATTATGAAAGTAATTTTAAAAAGTAGCCCTAATAGACCCCCATATATCCCCAAAGTGAAACTTTTTGAAAGTCACGTATTTATTCCACAATATTCCATGCCGTATAGCGTGAATAACCCTGTATATATATGAAGGGTGGGTGGGTGGTCTCTATTCTACCCTACAATCAGTAAAACATAAATGTAAATAATAAATTCAATGTGCACCACGATCGAGTGACAAATAAATATCTGGTGTGCAGAAGTCGAGCTGCCATAATAACCATACCTTATCAGATATTCAAAATTTTACTGATGGACCATGAGTAGTATTTTAAAATCAAATATCATACCTTCTTTAAGACTTGCAAAGTATAGCAGACCGTGTTTACTTTAGTTAATAAATTTTCACAATGATGATTCCAGTTAAGTTTATTATCTATTATGTATGTATGGTAAATTCCTCTTCCGTTAAATTTATTGCATTCATATTATTTAGTTTGTTTCTTGTCTTGAATAGTAAGATATTAGTTTTTGATTTGTTTAATATTAATTTATTTTGCATCATCCATCCAAATAAATTTATTATTTAATTTTCTACAACGAACTAAAGGATTTTAATACATTTTATGATTTTATTAAGTTGTAACATACTCTTCGTATACCACAAAATTCCAGTTTATATAATAATATTTCATAACTCATTGTGTCAAAAGCATTGAAAAATCGAAAAAAAATCCCATATTTTCAGTGCGATGTCGGATTGTGTAAAGGTTCCTGTCCGGAAGCAGTTTGCTCGTTTGATGGTTCGCAGATTAAAGCCCTGATGACCGATGAAGGTGTCCTCATGGCAGCTACAAGGGTATTTGTGTTGGATTCTGTTCCTCATCATGTTGATCATTAACATCTTCTTTTGCTCGGCGATGACGTGCGCCTGCGCCAGGACGGAGATCATCGAGAAGGAGCCGAGCATCATCGAAGACTACGATCTCTACCGATGTGGCATGGAAGTCAATACAGCTCAAGGTATGGTATTCATTTTAGGGTATATTCTTTAACCTGAAGTAATATAGTCAGTTGGATGACTATCGAGCTACGCTCTTCTCATAGTATTAAAGTATTTTAAAAGGTTAATAGTTAATTTAAAATGATCAGTTGAGAAGAGCGAAACTCAGTAGTTATATAATCAAAGAGATTACTATCGAGCTACTCCCTTCTGAATATACCAAATATAAAGGTTGCAAAGAAACAATTATCCACAATTTGAGAAAGACGAATAATAATTCCTTGGTCATGCAAAAAAAATCATGTGCAACTCTTTAGTTATCTATAAAAAATTTTGAGAAGAACAAACTGTGAACATGATTTTGTTTCTAAAGAAAAAACGTCTATATATTGAGAAGAATATACTTAAAAAAATTTAAAAAAGGCAAAGATTTATAATCGAATATTTTAACTTTTAGATGGTCTAGCCAGAATATTACTTAAATGCTTTACTATCGAGCTGCGCTCTTCTCAGGCTTGCGCAAAGTAATTTCTTACACCATAAAAAGCTCGATGGTCTTGGTCATACAAAAAAATCACCTTTCATGTTAATTTCTTAAAGAAATTTGCTAAAATTTAACGCATTTCTATAGTCATTTAAAATATCTCACTGAAATCATCCAATAATTTTTCATAAAAGAGCATAGTTTAATATCCAAAATTAAACATTCTTGAAAGAACTAAATTCGATAGTATAAGTAAAACTGTTTCTTGAGAAGAGCCAATCTCGATTAGTATCTAATAAATTTCGATAATTAAAACACTTTAACTTTGTTTTACCACAAACAATATTTATTGCTGTGACTATAGTTTCGAACATTCACTGTACTTTACATAAAGTACTTTATGTTTGATAATGAACAGTGAATGTTCGAAACTATAGTCACAGCAATAAATATTTTTTGTGGTAAAGCAAAGTTAAAGTGTTTTAATTATCTTATTAAAATGTACCACCAAGTTAACGCCGACAACATTCAAGAATTAATAAATTTCGCTTTATGTCTGTGAGAAGAACAAGAGTTTTTAATTAACATAATAATAATAAACTCAAAAAAAAGAAATAAAACTCTATAGCCGAATATTTTCATTTTAAGACGGTCGATTAAAATGATTACTTAAATAATTTACTATCGAGCTGCGCTCTTCTCATAAATATTTTCTCGTGGTAAAAGAAAAATCTTTTATACTTTAAGAAGAGCGAAGCTCGATAGTTATGAAAAATATTCTAGTTATAGGAGAAAAGTTTAATATTCATCTAAAATAAAAATCTACTTGAGAAGAGCGAAGCTCGATAGTTAAAAAAAACTAATATCAATTATTTATTATCTAATAAGTTTCCTTCTTGTTGAACAAAAGATTTTACATGACTATCGAGCTTCGCTCTTCTCAATATACACAACGTATAAATATTATCTTCTACTTACAGAGAGAAAATGTACACCTTGAGAAGGAAGAAACCCAACAGATATGTACAAAATCCTCGCTGTTGTCAAAGTATAAAATATAAATGTTTTTTTGTATACTTATAAAAAAAATTAAAAAAGGCAAAGATTTATAATCAAATATTCTAACTTTTAGATAGTCTAGCCAGAATATTACTTAAATGCTTTACTATCGAGCTGCGCTCTTCTCAGACTTGCGCAAAGTAATTTCTTACACCATAAAAAGCTCGATGGTCTTGATCATACAAAAAAATCACCTTTCATGTAATTTCTTAAAGAAATTTGCTAAAATTTAACGCATTTCTATAGTCATTTAAAATATCTCACTGAAATCATCCAATAATTTTTCATAAACGAGCATAGTTTAATATCCAAAATTAAACATTCTTGAAAGAACTAAATTCGATAGTATAAGTAAAACTGTTTCTTGAGAAGAGCCAATCTCGATTAGTATCTAATAAATTTCGCTTTATGTCTGTGAGAAGAACAAGAGTTTTTAATTAACATAATAATAATAAACTCAAAAAAAGAAATAAAATTCTATAGCCGAATATTTTCACTTGATTAAAATTATTACTTAAATAATTTACTATCGAGCTGCGCTCTTCTCATAAATATTTTCTCGTGGTAAAAGAAAAATCTTTTATACTTTAAGAAGAGCGTAGCTCGATAGTCATGAAAAATATTCTAGTTATAGGAGAAAAGTTTAATATTCATCTAAAATGAAAATCTACTTGAGAAGAGCGAAGCTCGATAGTTAAAAAAAACCAATATCAATTATTTATTAACTAATAAGTTTCCTTCTTGTTGAACAAAAGATTTTACATGACTATCGAGCTTCGCTCTTCTCAATATACAAAACGTATAAATATTATCTTCTACTTACAGAGAGAAAATGTACACTTTGAGAATAAAGAAACCCGACAGATATCTACGAAATCCTCGCTGTTCTCAAAGTATAAAATATAAATGTTTTTTTGTGGTTACCGAGAGAAAATTTCCACAATTTGAGAAGAGCGAAGCTCGATAGTGTTCAAAAAAAAGGCAAGTCTGAATTCTCCAATTTTTTTGTAATTTCTGTCACATAATCATAAATTGCTGTGTTTGTGGACTTAATTTTAATAAATCCATTTTGTGCTATATCTAAGAGGTTATTTTTTTTAAGTGAACTAATATTCGCTCTGCTATAACTTTTTCTATAATTTTGGAAAAGACTGATAGTAATGTGACTGGCCTAAAATTAATTATCTTACCTGGATCATCTTTTTTAAAAATTATGATGTTATGATTCCCATTTTTAGACAGTCTAACTTTTAGAAAAATAACAAAAGTGTTTAATTTACTAGATTTCTAATGAATCAATTTAAAGAATCAAAATATCCTCAGGTCATAAACATATATTACTTAGAAATTTATTAATTGTTGTTGATCGAGGTATAAAATTGTTTATAAAATTATAATATTGGTTCCTAAACAAAACAAAACATGTATATTTTAAAATCTATATACAAAATATAATTTAGCGCTGTTACTTTTTATTTTTTTATTAACTAATATTAATTGTTATAATTATTTGATTTGATCGTTTCATTTATTTCTTACATGTAATGTAAGTAAAAATTATTATCATTATTATTTGAACGTGCCAGGCGCATTCACCAAAACAGCTTACTTTGAAAGAGAGTCTGTTTGTAGTATCACTTTGAAATTATATCTGTACGTAATTGTATCTTCTTCAAAAAAAATCTGCAGTCGTAATATTTGCTAATGTAATATAATTCCAGGCGTATTCACCAAAACAGCTTCCTAAAATATAATTTATTTTACGTTTATTACATAGTTAATTGTAAACAGGAAAATAGGATTTTGCTTTTGACCACATATTATTAGATCGTAATTAATATCGCAATATCAAAGTAACGAGCTTTGTTAAATGCGGGTAATTGCATAAAATTACACCGTAAAGCGATCAGATTATCAAAGCCGAAACTGATTAATATAATGATACTAATATAAAGTTGATTATCGTTATTTTAACCGTTTCATGTTTGTTCATTGGAAATTGTGAATTTGTGAATTCGGCCTACGTCTAGAATGTAATTAAAATCTTTCAAACCTATTAATTTAAATATAATAAAATACACTAATATTATCATAAATCTACTGAATAATTACAATTAATTAAAACTAATTTCAGTCTTAAAGTTTTAAGTTATGTGAATGTGTTTTAATTTAATACAATTTATGAGTTATTAATATTTGTTTGTTATTATTTATTGCTTCTTTTTTGATATACAATAAAATCAGAAAAATATTAGGCACAGAAAAATCAACAAATAGTACAATAATTTATATAATTTTTTGTTTGTTTATAATGTAATTATCAAATACAACAACTTAACTCAAAAAATTATTTGCCGGCAATAAATAAACCGAAAGCACACTCGAATAAATACACCGGCTGGATATTATATAACAGATCGATGGAGCGTAAATAATAACATTTTTTTTTTCGTCCATATTTCGACATGAAACATTGCGTGACGCGTCCCGAAGGATATTTGCAAGGTCCTTTGCTCGGTTTGCAATTACGTGAAGAATGCGACGGCAGAAACGAAAACACAAAAAAAATTACATTCGGCATCAAAATGGCAATTTCTGCTGACGTTTTTATGAGTTTATTTTTTCGTGGGTATTACGTTCCAATTAAAGAGACGCTTTTGCGATTTCACTTTCTCCAGACTAATTGTGCGTTACACACGAAGAAATCTCTGCCCGATTTTCGGCTTCTTTCACCTTAATTAACTTCACCATGTAATTAAGGAGAGTTAGAATTGTTGATTAAACTGAGATGTAAACGAGGAGAAATATTACATGCTGGATTTTTAAAATGTAGGTGTTATTAGTAATAATAGTAGTGTTTGTATATCGACCACGTAGTTTTTCCGCCATGTGTCATTTGTGTATTTGTGTGTGTGTAAATGTAGGTCTTATTTTTCACTCTACTCCTTACGTTTTTAAATTTAGATATATACGGGTTTAATTTTGTACATTAGGTAACAGGAAATACAAAGATTAACTTTGAAAGAAGATCTATTTGTAGTATCACTTTGAAATTATATCTGTACGTAATTGTATCTTCTTCAAAACATTTCTGCACAAGTATTATTCACTAATAATATTACTTTTGTTTTATATCTTATATTATTCCATTAATATAACGGAACATATTAATTCTTTTACATTATACTATTTAATAATAAACGATAAAGCAAGAGAATTTAAATCATCGTAAAAAAGGATGTATTAAAATTATAAGCCTTCACAAACAGTATTATTTGTTTGTGAAGGCTTATAATTTTTAAGAAACCCAGAAATCAAACATCAATGTATTATAAAATTGATTACACCTAATAAAGTAATTATAAACATTGAAAAACATACACTGTATTAAAATTTAACCTAATTTTTATTCAAGTTAAAAAACATTAGCATCAATTACTATTAAATTTATCGTATGCCATATAATTTAATTTTCAATTTCAATTATAAACCTGCAGACATAAAAATTTATTTAAATCCATTTTTTTTAGCTCTCATCCTACGAAAACTAAGCTTTAAAAAAAAAGGCAAGCAATTCCAGATAAGCGTTTCAATTTAAATAATTTCGGGTAATCGCGTGGAAATGGGCGGACGGATTTTTAATTTTTTTCCAGAGGCGCTCCCCCTTTATACACCGCGCCAGATCGGGAGGGGCGATACTATAACTACCACCACAGCCGCCCCTCTTCCGCATGCCGTCCTTTTGTTTTTAATATACCTACGGCCCCTTCGATTTTCCAGGAGGTTATTATGTTGTCGGGGCTCCGGCGATAAAAACCCCGACGTTGACTGACTGCCTGACTGACGGCGATGGAAATTGAAGAGCCTCGACTTACCTGGAACAATAAGAAAATTTAATGAGAAAATCGTTATTACCATCACGAATAGGGGAAGGTATGTATATGATTTTTTTTGTAGTTTATAAAGATCTTCGTGCCGAGTGGATACAGCAATTTCCTCGTCAGAGTGAAATTCATTCCACGTCTGTGCAGTTTAGAAAATACACTTTAAAACTTCTTCATATATCAAGCACAAATGAAATATTTATGAGAATAACATACTCAGCTATTTTATTTTGATATGATGATCGGACGGGTTGTGTAAACAAGGAATTTCCGAGGGTCGTTCGCATTCAGTCATAAAGTCGAGCACACTATTCCGAGGATGTTATTTCATTTATTTTGTCATTGCTCGGCCAGATAAGAGTGCAAATCGCACTTTTACGGTGGTGCCCACTCCCGGGGACTAATCGTGCGCCCAAGCGGAAGTATTAAGGGAAACACGCGGCGCCACATTTTCGTCCCGGCGCCTCCACCAAAATTGCATCCCGCGATAAGGATGATTGAGACGCCAGTAAACACGTCGCACTGCAATTTTTATAGCTTTATCGGACTTTTTGATGTTCTATTTTAAATTTACACCATGTTTTATTACCACATAGATTTATATTATTATTTAATTACCTACAATTACAGAAAATAATTGTAATTTTTTTTCTGCAACAATTAAAATGATTTTTGTTGTCAGGGTATTATTTACGTAAACTCTATACGTTTACTATTAGCTGCGGCCACGAACACAAAAAAAAAATACGTTGGAAATGTTTGCTCGTTAATAAATCACGGCGGAGCAATTCCCGCGAAATAATTGAATCGAATAAACCGGGAAAATTTTCAGCTCAAATATTTGCTTTTCTTTAGGTGGGCATGGAGAGGTCGCAATTAAATTATCTCATTAAAAAAATGTTCCTCGCTTCCATTTTCCAACGTCGATGGTACTTCAGCGCGTGGATTGTGTGTAATTATTGCACGACGGCCTGAATATATCATTAAGGTTTGTGCGGTCTGAGCGAACGCAAATAGTCTTTTTTTCTATATGTGTATGTGTGAAAAGTATGTAGTGTGTAGAAGTGATTGTATTCATTATATACAGAGGGTATGTACTTAATAAATCATTCTTCTGATTATTTTCTTTAAGAAATGTAGCAAAATATAACCATTGCTTAAAGAAAAAAGCATTAAACCTCGTTTTACTGACATATGACAATAGTATTATATAATAGGTAGACAATTAATAAATTATTTCATATTAAGGATTGTCTACAATAAGGCACTTAATATTAAACTTGTTCACAACGTGATAAACGAGAACCAAATTCAACAAGCTATTTTAAATTAAATAAAATAAACTTTGTTTATATCACATACTTATTATTATTTTTAGTGACTATAGTTTCAATACAATTTAGCTGGTCATTATCAAATTAATACAATTATTTCAAGAAATAAGTGAGAAGGAAATATAGTGTTAAAATTATATTTATATATTTTTCCAATTACAATATATAAAATTTATTCTCTAAGGTGATATTTCATTGATTTTTTTCTCTAGTGGTAAACGTAGATAACTGTGCACTTTGCGGAGGCGGTTGCTGCAGCTGCGATTCATTTTATCTCGTGACCGCCATAAACTGAATTTCATGCACGGATTTAGGGGCCATATATATTTTAAATTGAGCTAAGGGCAGCTTTTAGGGCAACCGACCGTGAATCATACACGTAATACGACTGTGGATTATTTTAAATAGAGCGAATTACTTGCAGTAGGTAATAAACATGGAGATGCAGTTCAGGCGACTTTTACTAACCTAACTTGATATGAAAAAAGGGAGATAATGAAAACTAGAAATTTTCTAAAGAAAGCATTGTAATTTATAATATATATTAGCTCTGAATAATTTTTATAATCATATAGTTCAGAATAAATCTTTTCTACAAATTAAATTGTATTATAATTTTATTTGCTCTATGTTAAATATTTTTCTTAATTTTAAAATTTTCTATCGATTGATATTAAATATTCGTTAGGGATTGAGGAAAATTAAAATCTAATTTATGTTTTCTGGGGCGTGCATCGTTCAGGGATTAATTACGTGCTTGTGCCGTGCATTCGATATTCCCTGTGTAAGTAAATAAATCAATATGGACAACGGCCTAGATGCGGTTAATTGCTGGTTTATAACGACAACCCCGGAGGGTATCATTATCAGCATTAAACGGCACGCGATGTATATGTTTTAAAAGTACTTCCGTAATCACAACGGTTGATGTATGGGAAGTGCCCGGCGCATCCACCATAATGCCAGTAATAAAGGATTCTTTATACTTCTGATGATAAATATTGATATTGGAGTGTTGCTGGCGATGAAGTGTGAGGGAGTAATATATATTATTAGCGAGAGCGGAGAATACATAAACAGGAGGTAATTGCGGTTTAATATTGGAGAAACAAAGTGGATGAGATTAAGGAAAAAAAAATGAAAGGAAGAATAAAACATCTAGAATTTAAAAAATTATTTTCTTCGATCGAAACTTGATTAAAACACTAACACTTTCTTCACAATTAATTTTTATTTTCGCTAGATGTACATTTCGGGTACTATGCACCCATTATCAATAGCTTATAAGCTATTGATAATGGGTGCATAGTACCCGAAATGTACATCTAGCGAAAATAAAAATTAATTGTGAAGAAAGTGTTAGTGTTTTAATCAAGTTTTAATTATATCTTCACGTAACTCAACAACAAATTTCTTCGATCGAGTTTAATAGGGATAGCATGTGGATTAAGGCGATAAGGATAGTGGCTGGTTATAAGGTATAACTGTGTGGATTAGATTTGAAGTATTTGTAATTTTCAAGAAAGGAGACCAAAGATTAATAAATAAAAATAACACTTGGTTATGTTTCACTATTTTTATATTTCTCCGACTAGTTTCGACCGTTGGTCATTCTCAAGGAGTTATGTACAATATTAAGAACGTTTACAGATTTATATACAAAAATTGTGACCTTTTTATTCTAGGTAATAAGGGCTGTCGCAATGGGCGAGTTCCAGATTTCTTAGATGTTATTTAGTGTGTTTTTTTCCGCATTTTATTGCTTTATTGATCTCCAGACCCTCTCGCAGATTTAAATCACGTCCCTTATTACCCGAATATGAAAGTCTGAGTCATTGAAAAAATGATTGCAGTCAATGCAATGTTGTGACAGTCCTGTAGAAATTTTATTATTTAATACCGATTGTTTATGTTCTTTGCTTCTTGTTTTAAAATTTCTACCGGTTTGTCCTATATACACAATTTTCTAATGAAATTCTCATTATGACTTTTTAATGTGAGTTAAATTTGAGATCAGACTGTAGCCACGAGAAAAGAACAAATAGGGTGACAAAGTCAATGTAACAGCAACTTGATGATCAATAACAAAATAAAATCAGATTTTAAGGTATTCTTTAGCTTAAAGACAACAACTGAAACAGAAGATAGCAAACAAGCCTAAAAAATTGCAAAAAGGGAGAGTCTAGGACAACAAAAATTACAACTATGAGAGAGTAACAAACATTAATAATATCATGCCAGTATTATGATGTTTTACTGATTAGAGGGTGGGATAGTGACCACCCCCCTACCCTACATATACATATAAATTTCAATTGCTGATAGTCTCGCAATTTGGAATAAAATTAATTACAAAATTTTTGAATGAAAAAAAAATACAAAAGCTACAATTTTTGACTGAGTAAATAAATAAAAATTTGAAGCATTATGGGTGAGCAGACTTTAAATCTAAATTAGATAAGATAAGCTATAAAAAGTCATTTATATTGAAACTTAAATTTTGATTTTATTTAATTTTTAAATACATAAAGGGTTTGATGGCTTTTAGCAGCAAAATCATCAACAATTAGCGATTAAGTTTTTTCTGTATATGTAGGGTGGGTGGGTGGCCTCTATCCCACCCTCCAATCAGTAAAACATAAGCAAGAGTATTAATTAAAAGTTGTAATATACAAATGAACACAAAATAATTTTAATATTTACCTATTTATTCAAACAAATTTTACAAATAATGTTTGATGATGTCTTACTGATAGGAGAGTGGGATAGAGGCCACCCACCCACCCTACATATACATATAATTTTCAAATCCTGATAGTCTCGCGCTTTGGAATAAAATTAATTACAAAATTTTTGAATAAAAAAGTCAAAAGGTAATTTTTTTGAGTGAGTAAATTTGTAAAAATTTTATGTATGATGGGTGGCCAGATTTTAAATCTAAATTAGATAAGATTAGCTATAAAAAGTCATTTATATTTAAATTTAAATTTTGATTTTTTTCCTTAATTTTTTATTAATTTGATGGTTTTTATCAGCAAAATCATCAACGATTAGCAATTAATGTTATCATGTTTATGTAGGGTGGGTGGGTGGCCTCTATCCCACCCTCCAATCAGTGAAACATAAGCGAGGGTTTTAATTGGAAGTTTTAATTTTGAGTAAGTAAATTAGTAAAATTTTGATGTATGATGGATGGGCAGACTATACATCTAAATTAGATAAGATTAGTTATAGAAAGTTATTTATATTTAAACTTAAATTGTTATATATAAATATATATATATATAACATCTTTACTTATAGACCTTTTTTACATTTAACAATATACATATTAAATAATATACCACATATAATAGATTTAAGCCTATAAAATAGCTATTGACCATAGGTCTTTCAGCTTGTTTTATAGAATATATAATATATTAAAAAAAAAACTTTATCTAATTAAACGGTCACTTTGTTCTGTCAAAGTCAAGACCTGTCATTGTTCGTCAGTATCTTTAGAAGGGTCATTGTTTAGTGATGTTATGAATTGATGTTGTCATCGTTCATCAGTATCGTCAGAAGGGTCATTGTTTAGCGATGTTATGAATTGATGAATCATATTAGTGGGAAATTTAATTTTTGGAGTTATTTAAGGTTGCGAGAGATACATAGGGGGTTAATTCGGTCTAGGATATGGGAATTGGAGGCGAATTTGTGTGATAACTCAAGTAACCTCTCTTTTATGGGAGTAATATTAGTTTTTTGGTAAAGGATTGTATTGGACGGGTTATGAAGTGGATTAAGGAGATGCCTTATTTTCGTGAGTATTCTCAAAGCTGAACGTTCCGCAACTTGGATGTTAAGGATTTGGGATTGTGGAAGAGGATAGACGCATATTCCAACAGAGGTCGGCAGATCATTTTATATATATGCACAGCAGTATGAGTCGAAATTCCTTGCTGTTTAAAAGTAAGGCTTCTGAAATGCCTTGCTCTGATTTTTATTTTTTCTCTAAGGATTTAGGTATGGATTACAAAAGTAAATCTAGGATCGAGGGTAATGCCAAGGTATTTACTGGTGCTACGTGGGGAAATAATTTCATTATTTACGTTGGTTCTGAAAGGAGAGGTGTTGTGTCGATGAAATGGGATTAAGAATTGTGATTTGTGGGGGTTAATTGAAATTCTCCATTTTGCGAACCATAGTTCGATGCGATCAATTAATTCTTGAAGTGAACTGAGGACTTTAGGTAAAGTGGGACCGTTTGTTATAAGGGCTGTATCGTCGGCGTACAGGAGAGCGTAAGAGGATTTGTTCAAGAATTGTGGATTGGAATTATATATATCGTGTACATATATATTATAGAGGAGAGGAGAAAGTGGGGAACCTTGGGGTAGGCTTTGTTGGGGAGTGGATGAGGTGGAGAGAGTATTACAATTTTAAATTTTAATCTGTAAAGATCTATTAAGTAAAAAAATTATCAAGGAGGTTGATGAAATGGGGGGGAATTTTCAGGGAGTTACACCTAAATAGCAGGCCCCGATACTATACTGAGTCAAACGCTTTCTGTACATCAAGGAAAACAATAGCAGATTTTTTTTTTACCTTCAAGTTGGGCTGTTTGACAGTTTGAGGTTGGAATTGTAAGAGGGAGGGATGTGGAGCGTTGTTCAAGGAATCCAAATTGGTAGTTAGGGTTTGAATTGGAAACATGATTTAGGAGCTTGGATTTAATAATTGCTTCAAATATTTTACCAAGGACATGAAGCAAGGTTATTGGGCGGTAATTTGTAACTGTTAAAGGATCGTTGTTCGGTTTAGATATACAGGTAATTATCCCTTGCTTCCATTGGATGGGAATTGCTTGGGTATAGTAAATGTGAATTAGTATTTTAATTATATATTTATGGATGATATTAGGAAGGGATTTTAGGATGGATTTAGGAACATTATCGTCACCTGGAGCTGTGTTTTTACCCTTTATTAAAACTTTAGTATATTCCTCTTCCGTTATGACATCATTCGGGGTAAAAGGTGAAGAATTATTTTTAAAGGAATTATACCAGGAATTTGCTACGTTTAGTAAGTCATTGTCGTATGTATCTTTAACCGTCATCGTGTAGGTCTCTTTAAAATAGTCAGCAAATATATTTGAAATCTGTCCGTCGTCTGTTACTGTCTGGTTTGTAATTGGGTCACGTATTTTATTTAAATCTGTCTGTCTGTTTTGTGGTACTTAGATAATTTTTTAATTTCAGCCCAATATTTTTTTCCTTGTAATGAATTAATATTTTCGCATGCTGTAACCCAAAGATCTGTTTTGTATTCCTTGATGAGGTTGTGGATAGATCCGTCTGTCTAATATCTCTGTATAATTGTCTTTTATATTTAATAAGGTGCAGGATAAAATTGGGAAGAGGATATTTGAATGGGTTTCGTGTATATGTTGGGGTGTGTTGTTTTATGGATTGGGCTAATTTATCTAAGAAAAGGTGTATAGAGTTATTGTTAATTATCTGATTTGATGTGATAAAGTCTGTCATGCCTTTTGTTACTCTCGTCATGTCACGGTCTTTGTAGTTAAAAATTTTCTTAGGTAGTGTTGGTAGGGAAGGGTGTTGGTCTATTGAGAAAAGGATTGATAAATAATCTGAACAAAGGTCGGGGAGGGTGACATTACTAATAAGGTGTTGTATGTTACTTGTACAAAGGAAAACATCTGGCGTAATGGATTGATTTTGGGACATAATAATGGTGGGTGGGGTATTAATACGTATAAAGTTCGAATTTGCCATAAAGGAGGAGAGTTGTTTTAACTTTGTTTTGTTAGGGTTTATGTCACCTATCACGATAACGTGGTCATAAAGGGAAGCTTTAGTAAGGATAGTATCTTCAATTGATGAGGAATGGTGAATATAGACTAGGAAAACGTGTAATTTAAATGACGGGAGGTCAATAGTGCAATGGATACATTCATTCATGATGTTATTAATTTTAGGTGGGTTGGCATTTTTCAATTTAATTTTTGACTTAGTTGCAACTAGTGAACCTCCTCGTCTATTTAAATTAGGCACATAGGAAGAGATATCGGGTGATCACCGGAGCACTTTGAGCAAGTGACGTTTTCTTTACAGTTCGCTGTGATGTGGTCAAATTTATTACATTTTCCGCACGGTACGGGGATGGATGTATACTTTACACATAAATTTAAATTGATCGTGTAACAGAAAATGATTCGTGTGACGCCGTTATGATTCGAATCATATGTGTTTTATAATTGTCTTTTTTTGTTATTATGCGTCTGAAGTATCTGTGTTGAATTCCTTGTGCATTTAATTACGTGCTGATCGCGGCTTCCTCGATTTCTGGTTCGACCCTTTTTATAATACAGCAATACAACGGCGCGGACGTATTGTGCTGAGTCGGTTTGCGCGTTCGGCGATAGAGAGCGAAACTCATGAATTATTTTCTGTCCTTTTAGTGACGTTAATTGTTTTTTTATAACTTCTTTCTTTAGATTCAATTTTAAAATAAAACCGAGTTATGTTTTTATTATGAGTGCGTTGATGTCGCACTGTTGGTTTAAACAAAATTAATTCGTGATAAATCTTGTGTTGTTGTGAAGTAATATGTGTTTTTAAATTGTTCCTGGGAGTTGTGTGTTTGTGATGATAATGTTTTCGGATGTTGAGGGTGGTGTTTGTCTGTTTTTTTTTGTTGTGATTGCGGTGCATTACTAGTGGAAGGTTGTGATTGTGCACTAAAGTGTTTAAGTGCAGATAAGAGCACCTTGTTTGTTGTTTTCGGGAGGTTTGGGGCCGAACCTGTATGATGTTTTTTGGCTCCAGGTTTTCCCACTGAATGGGAGGTTTTTAATTTCCTTTTGGACGTATATGTCGTGTATTTACCATTGCTATCATCCTTTCCACACTCCATATTATACACTATTTTAATATAATATACAACTATTTATTGTACTGCAATACTTAAATTTTTATTTTGTTTTATTTTTTATTGCATAAAGGATTTGAGTGTTTTTAGCAGCAAAATCATCAACGATTAACAACTAAATTTATTATATATATGTAGGGTGGGTGGGTGGCCTCTATCCCACCCTCTAAGTAGTAAAGTGAAACATCTTCAAAAATTATTTGAAAAGTTTGTATGAATAAATCTCCAAAAATTGCAATTATTTTGTGTTTATTTATATTTTAAAACTTTTAACTACAACCCTAGCTTAGGTTTTACTAACTGAGATGTAGAATAAGGGCCAGCCACCCATCCTAAATATACATGATAGCTTTAAATACTAATTGTTAATGATTTTGCTGCTTACAAAACAATAAAACTTTATATATAATAAAAAAAGCATAATCCAAATTTAGTTTAATATAAATAACTTTCTATAGCTAATCTTATCTTATTTAGATATATAGTCTGCCCACCCATCACGCATGAAATTATTAGTCTCCTATGCCTCAAGTTTAAATAATGCATGTCCTCTCTAAAATTAATCTTATTGTACTAGTAGTAATAGTTGTAGTATTATTTTGTGACAAAAAGTCGCATACTGTAATCTCCAACTATTTACCATATTCAACTATATCAATCGGCTAATTCATACTTCCTTATCCCAAATATTAGCCGCAAGCAACTATTCTGAACTCTTTGAATTCGTCATGACATGTCTGCAGTAATGGAAGGGTCATCTATTTCACAAAAGTAAGAAAAATTAGATAAAACAAGTGCATTGCATAACATAGATTTAGTTGGAACAGATAAGTGAGGGAGAATTAATTTAAGATTTGCAATACCTTTCCTTGTATAACTATTCCCTTGAGTAGTGTATCTGCATGTTTATCAAGTACTAATTCTAGGTTTTCTTCTTCTTTCACTATTGAGTAAATAGAGTTTATAGAATTTATTGTGATATTTAAATAATTAGAAAAAATATTTATCTTATTATTATTACCAAATATCTCAACAATAGATTTACTGGGATTTATAATAAGGCAATGATTAGTTGATATTTTGTAAATAACATCTAAATCTTTATTAACGTTTTCAATTGCAGACGCTTGATATTTTAAGGAAAATGAATGTAATAAATGGGAATCATCTGCGAACATTTTTATGTGTTTATTAAAATCAGAGGTATATATCAAAAAAAGTAACGGGTCCAGCATGGAACCTTGTGGCATCCCTCTAGTTACAAATTTAGGATATATTATTGACGATGGAGGCTTCTACTTCCTTATACATATTTAATCACAAATTAAACACAATAATCACTTTGTTTTGTATAACCGTTATTTATTTATATGGTGACCAATGGTTTCAATATATTAACGTATCATTTTCAAACTTAAAATAACTTAAACTACATAACGTGCTGTATTTATATACGATTGGATTATGGATTAACAATGGCATTAAAAATAGGAGTGAATACTAGGCCAAGCTGGTCGTTAATTACTGGAGTTTTCGGATTATCGCATGCTTGGTGAATTTCCAATGATTCCAGGAGGTCCATTTTACCACCCTTTTCGACAAAATTAATAATAAGGATGTATTTATACATCCTCGCCAAAACAATGATTATTTTCAATCATATGTCTGGCAAATGACGACTTAACTCGATTAAATTTTGTCGAAAAGACAAACTACGACCAGTTTAACCTACATACACACCTACAAACCTTTACAAGATTTGCATGTCAATTTATATATGCTTAAATATGCTCCAATTAAAATTAAAACTAGAACAATAGCAGTAAGTAATGCATTAAAAATTGTAAAAAGGAAGAAGTTAAGACCTGGTTTCGGAAAAGATATATCCTCTTTCACTATATTAAAGTCGTACAATATGAATTGACGTCTAAATTACATCTAGTAGAGTTCGATCTCTTTGTTGACTACGTGAGAGAAAAAGTTAGCCGCATCGTCTACAAGAAATATGTCACCCAGACTAGAAAACTGCGTACCCTCATGACGGAGAAAAGAACAGGATCAAAAAATGGAAATATAAACCATTAACTGAAGCTGAAATGAAGTTCGATCCTAGTGTGGTAAATAGTAGTGAAGTGTCAATTAACAAAAAGGAACTAGACTTTCTAAAACTAGGCCCCAATTATTTTTCATAGGTTGTGCCAAAAAATCCAAAAGAGACCTTAGTAGTGGAAGCAGAATTGGCCCTTAAAAATATCGCTGACTATCAGTACACTAAACACAAAATTGCCAAAATTATACAAAATTCAAAATTCAGTAACTATAAAAAATTCATTAAGTCAATTAAAAAGAAGGTAATAGATAATAATTTGATTACTAAAGCCGATAAGGGAAACTCAGTTGTTATTTTAGATAAACCAACCTATATTTTAAAAGTAGAACATTTTTTAGATAGCCTAGATGTCATTAAATTAAAGATTGATCCAACTTCTAAATTTCTAAAACAACTAAAAATCGCTACATATGCATGTAATTCAATTTTTGTCCAATTTACAAAAAAAAACGTTTATTCGCTATGAATCCTAACTCTTCCAGATTATATGGTTTACTAAAAATTCAGAAAGATAATTCCCCGTAGTTAATTCTCTCACTCATAAAATTGCATGCCACCTTAATTCCTTCTATAAACAGTTAAAAGATTTTAAAAACCCAAGATCGATAAAAAAACTCAAAGGAACTGACCGATAAACTGACTAAACTTCAAATCCCATCTAACTATAAGTTTGTATCATCAAACATTTTTGGAAAAATCCCACCTAGAGACTGCATAGAATTAATCAAGAGATCATTTGAAAATTGTAACGTAAATATAACAGTTCAAACAGATTTTATTAACATCCTTGAAATCATTGTAGACAATAATTAAAAACTGCGTGCATAAATTTAGTACAATCTTCCCTTAACAAAACATATAGAAATAAATATTTATGTACTATAGTAGATAATAATAGCCGGTTCTGCGCCAGGAAGTATTCCCAAGGTCATCCTGTGGTTAGGGCCGGATGTTGATAAGATATGCAGTTTCCGGTCACCGGATGTTGCGGTTTCCGGTTGATAAGATAGGGACTGTTTGTAACGAATCGACCGGATGTTGTGGTTGATAAGATAAGGGCCGGATGTTGTGGCTGATAAGATAAGGACTGTTTGTAACGAATGTTGTTGATAAGATAAGGGCCTGATAAGATAAGGACTGCAGGTCTGTGCACATTCTCCCATAAGAGGCAATGAGTGCGAGTGATCAACATCCGGTGTGAAAGAGTGAGATGGAGGTGGCAATGTTGCCAACTGAAACGTTATCAGTATTACCCTTTTTCCCAGCTCAGGTCGAGAGGGGCCCCTCGCGGGAGAATTTGAATGTAGTACCAACTGAATTCTTATAAGAGGCAATGAGTGCGAGTAGCTCTCTTCCGGTATTGAAAGAGTGAGATGTAGATAGTGGTGACAGTGGTACCAACTGAATTCTTATCTTGCCATAAGTGCGAGTAGCTCTATTGAAAGAGTGAGATGGAGATAGTAGTACCAACTGAATTCTTATCACACACACACACACACATCTGTATATAAATTAGGAATTAATAATTTCGCATGCTGATGATAAGAAACAGCTCAAGGTAAAGTTCTACCGGATGTGGTTACGCACGTTCGCTTTTTTTCACGTAAAAATATTAAACGTGGTGCTAATCATAATAAATATTTATTTTCTATATAATCAAAAACTAATTTTTACCACATCCACATAATCTTGAATATTAAAGGCTCTAAGTTGAAAAATAATTCAGTTTATTCAGAACACGCGTTACAGCAAAAACAATTATGGACAACGTAGAAATAAATATTGATTATACCCCGAATTCAGGCCAAGGGAGTCCTAAACATATTTACAACAATCTGCGAGAGTGTGTTGGTGGCTGTGATGAGTTGTACCAATATTTTAGTGATCGTGCATATTCAATCCTGGAAGAACTGATGGAAATAGATCCTTCTAAGGCATTGCAAATTCTTTTGACTGGCATTGAAGAAATTAGTTTTATAGACGAGGAATTTGGTTGGACACATGAGTGTGTGCTGGAACCCTGCTCTGGATATATTTGTAACAGGTTAAAAGATTCTTACATTTATATCATGTGGGACCATAAAAAATTCCATTTCGCGATTCCTATAACTGATAACGATCTGTGTCGGTTGGAATATCAGTTGGTACTTAATGCAGATCGTCGAGATGAGGAGGAAAAGCGCCGAGTTGAGGAGGAAAAGATGGAACAAGATAATAACAGTGACTGGTAGCCATACCCCACCTTCTTTCTAGAAAAATTCAAGATAGTAGTACCAACTGAATTCTTATGTATATAAATTAGGAATTAATAATTTCGCATGCTGATGATAAGAAACAGCTCAAGGTAAAGTTCTACCGGATGTGGTTACGCACGTTCGCAATTTTTTCACGTAAAAATATTAAACGAATTGATTTTTAAAATCATAAAATGAGGATGTGGTTAGATGATAATTGTGCTCAATGCTGATTGGTTGATAGAAATCGATCCGATAATATATAATGAAAATTTATTAAGAATAATATTTAGTACTGAGATGTCTGGTGATTTAAGACTAAGTTTGTTACGTAAAAAAAAGGTTCGACTTGATAAGGAATTGAAAGTGTGGCTAAATAAATTGGAACTATTAAAAAGTGAAATAAAAGTAAAGAGTGCTAAATTAAAGGAATATCGAGATTTAATTGCAAAATTTGAAACATTATCAATATGGTAAGATATATATTTATTTTCTCATCTTGAACAGCATAGATAAATTTTGAATTTGCAGCAAACAATAGATTCGGACTGGTCTTCACGGTGGAATCAGGAGGGTTATTACTACATAAATCCGGATACCAATTATTATTTATCCGATCAACAGGCCAGCGAATTTGTTGAGGCCGGTTTTGAACTGGATAAGGTGTGTTTGTATGAGTATAATTACAACGCATGGAAGAACAATCAAGAAAAAGAAGAACTGTATCAAAAGTACATCAAACAAGATAAGCAGCAGAAAACGGAAATTATCGATTTGTGTGATGATAGTGATGATGATGACGATGACAGCATCACACAATTTCTTGACGGTATGTTGTCGGATTTTGATACCGAACTGCGAAATGAGAAAAGATTTATCAATGAGATAATATATAAGTTAAATAAAAGTGTACATATTGCTGTCGGGCTAAGTCCTGTTCGAGGATTTTTTCCTGCAATAAGGCTGTCTGGACCAAAAAATACAAATGTTTCATTTATACACATCGAATGGAACCAACTCGTGAAACACATGGGAAAAATTCAACATTTTTTCTCATCGCGAAAACGAAAATTATCTTACGACGATGAAAAGAAGCCCATTTTAAAGGTTTTCACAGATTGTGAAATTCTTTTCACAACAACATGCAATGGTAAGAAACGAATTCGTATTGATAAAAACAAAACAAAAATAATTCTCAACAAAAAATTATTTGAACGACTATATGAGTTGATGGATATAATAGAATGCCGTATCAAACGAATGGAAGATCTTTCGTTTTTAAAATATTACAATAATTGTCTGGAAGAAGCGACTCGTTCGAAAAATGAAAATGATGACATCAATAGACTAAAAGTTCTCGCCCGTACAGAACGTGATAAAGCAGAAAACATTGAAAACGTCGAGTGTTTACTGGAGGCCTTAATATATAACACAGATAAAATAAAAAAAGATTTATTATCCTCTAGAAAATTGGTTGGAATAGACATTCAACAATATGACTGGTGACGGTGAAAAAGTTCCATTACTTGGAAAAATAAATAATGCAATCGATGCTTATTACGAGGAACGTTTAACAAGTGACCATTTAAAATATCTACCAGAGTATTACACGAGCAAGATTGAAGGATTGGAATTATTTAAAATTTGGCATTTATTATCCTCAAAATGGAAAAACGATAAAGACTTTCAAAAAAGACTTCCATGTTTCGTGCATTATAATACGGGAAGAACTCAAATTGACGGACCGCCATCACCAAAGTACAAGTGTCGCGAGTGTATAAATTCCAACAAGTGACAATATTTTATTTAGTGGTAAACTGAACTGCAGAAATGAATATCGCAAACTTTTTAGTGCTCGCAAATATTTTCAACGGTACGTTGTTCGTGACACGCCCAAAAAATGTAGAATACTGTTACATCGCAATTGATTTCGACTACACCCTTGATGAATCATGGTCCCGTATGATGACAAACAACCAATCAAGACCGCATACATGCAGTATTGTATTGGAAAAGAAACCAACCGATGTGGATGTTCTTCGATACAAGATTCGATACAGCACAACAATATCCGAGATCACAGGTGTTAAAGTGTTCACCGAGCAATGGAAGACCATCTTGTACAACGATAACGCTGCAAGGATATTCCCTGATGTCTATGATGAATTATGGACTCACAAAATTATTAATACATTATTATTAACTTTTATATTTGTAACAATAGGTTTAGTAATTATTTTAGCAGCTGTACGATATTATAATATATATTGTCCAATAAAATATGAATTTTATGCTATACATTTTTATTTTCCTAAGTTTTATTCATTTTCAGGTTAAAAATTGAAAATCGGTAAAATTATATTGTAAAATATTTATTTGAGAAAAAGTAAAAAATTACAGTTAGCACTGATAGCAAAAGGAGTTCAGGAAAAATAATAAGCATAACGACAGTCTTGCGGGGAGTCAATTAAACTACTGAATATATGTTTTAATAACCATATTTTATTATATTTATATTACAAAACATTTGATTTCTCTATCCAACTATTTTGTGATTTATCCAGTCCAAGCCACTTGACATAAACTTTGTTTCCTTTTTTTCTTAAAATCTTCTCCACTAGATAAACATCGGGATGCTTAACCTTCTGAAGTTCCTCAGCATAAAATGTTCCAGATATGGGTTGTCCTGCAGTATCTTCTAAGAAATACACTGTTGGGCTACTTATTTTAATTGATTTTATTTTAAATAACTCCGTCGACCAGTTTGCTGTATATCCCTTATCAAATATGGTCTTTTGTTTACTAATGCGAACAATGTCGCCCACGCTAAATAGCTTCTTTCCTGCGATTTTGATATGAGAGTAAACAGTGTTTAATAAATTACGCTCTTTATCTTTGGTGACGTCACAAGGTCGCATTCCAGTTGTGCTATGTTTCCGTTTATTGTAGGCATCGGTAATGTCTTTCAGAACATCTATCCAGCGATACTTCCCACGCAGACTAAATCCCTGATAAATCTTTTCCTTTAATGTTCTAATCACACGTTCTGCCATAGATGCTTTAATAACAGTGTATGTGGAATAATGATTTACATTATGTTTTTTCATTAAAGCACTACAATGGCTGTTGTAGAATTCTTTGCCTTGATCTGTCTGCAAATTTTTGGGAATTCGACCATCCTTTAGAAATACCTCTTTGAATGCAGCACTCACGTTAACACCGCTTTTATTTTTTAACGGCACCGTCCATAGATACTTGGAAAAGCAATCGATAACTACTAGTATGAATTTATAACCTTTATTTTCTCGAGCATAAAGACCAAATTCGGCTAAATCAGCTTGCCATAAATCGTCTAATCCTTTAATAATTGTACGCCTACGGGGAAAATTTACTCTAGCTGGCTTGTGCAATTCCTTAACTACATCCTCTTTAAATTTACTCATTGTGCCGGGGGTTCTTCGTCCACTGAATATCTACCTCCTAATTCTCTTTTAACAAAATCAATTGCACCTGGAAAATCCAATTTTGGTAGTTTCGGTGTAAAAATCGTATGCGTTGTTAATGGTTCCGCTATAGGTTTTGGACTCGTCTCCACACGATCCTGTTTTAGAAAATCAATTTGTTTCTGGAAACTATTAATAACATCTGTCATATCCTTATATGGATAGAATCGACTATCTAGCATTTGAGGAATGCGTAATTGTATTGTCTTTTTATACTCGCTAAGATTTTTTGCTACTAATTCAGTGGATTTTGCTACAGTTTCAATGGACTCTGAATTTGTTTTTATAAGTTCTCCCATATCTGATAATTTTTTTTGCGCATCAGAGAAATTCGTTTTAATTGTCTCTAATTTATTTTCAGTCTGTTTAAATTCATCGTCAAATTTTGTTCGTATTTTGGTGATCTCATTCTTGAGTATATTAAAGAGATGAACCCTTGAATCACTCGCTTCTTTATTGACATTTTGAACGAATTTTTTTGTAGCAACATCGTTCGAATCTAGTGGATCTAGAACACGTTTTAAACGTTTATTCTCTAAATCGAAATGTCCGTCATGTGTTAAAGAAAATCCTACTCCAGGAGGTCCTCTTGGCAAACTTATCCGCTCTCCTGAAGAAAATCGTCCGAATTTGTCGACACTCATTATGCAACTGATTACATAATAATAATACCAGCTTCTTTTAATTCCTCTTCAATGGATGCAATCTCATTTTCATGAGAATTATTTCCAGCCTTTCTTGATGCATGAAGTAGCCACAAGCGATCAATCAGTTCATTTGGATCGTCCCAATAAACGTTTCTGTAGGGTTTTTCCTCAACACACATCTTAGAATCGAATCCTTGCCCACGGGTAAATTTCTTACGAGTATTGGGGCGTGATGATGACGCCGGGCGCGAAATGGTTGTTACTGATTGAGGTGAATCGTCCGATAACGGCTTTAGCAGAGGTTTTATAATTGATCTGTATTTAAAGGATGGATTTCCTCTTATCTGTTTCGAAGGATCGCAATCGCGATGTAAAGTATTTGTCCTCCTGAGAATATCGATATAATTTCTCTTATCATCTTCTGTATATGCCATAGGATCCTTTCTGAATAGTAATTCATATAAACCCACGGTTCCTGTATAACGAACTTTTTCAATTATTAAATCGTTTCCATCCAAATCTATATCAGACTTTCCAATTCGAAATTTATCATTTTCTGGATTGAATGTTACACCAAAAACCGTATCAAAATCATCACTACCCGCTCGAATTAATTCTTCAATATATTGTCTAGGATAAGGCGCAAATCTTGATAAATATTCTTCTATCACAGTAGGATCCGGTTCTTGAACGGGTGTAATATTAATGGAGGGATCTGATCTTGGTAAACTACTTTCAAATACATCTTCATCTTGCAGAAAATCCAATTGTCTTGGTACCTGCTCTATTCTGGTAATGGTCTCCTTATTGTCATCAGTATAATTTATCTTGGGCGTAGAAGCAGATAGTTTTTTCGGAACAAACTCCGACTTTACCATATGCATGTCTGATGCACCCTCAGTTTTAATAATTGATTTCAATGGTTCCGTGATTGGCTTGTATAATTTCTCCAAAATGTCATCCTTTTCATGCCGATTTAATTTTAGAGCTAACGATTTTTTTCTAATAGCTTTTTGAACAGATATTATTCTTCTTTTGATATCAGTCATATTCGGTACGAGCAGCAGTTATTCCAATACAAGTAGCAGATATTCGGAAACAGATAGCTGTTATTTAAAAAACAGGTAGCAGTTATCCTGAAACAGGTGGCTGTTATTCCAATACAGGTAGCTGTTATTCCGAAACAGGTAGCAGATATTCAGAAACAGGTAGCAGTTATCCTAAAACAGGTGGCTGTTATTCCAATACAGGTAGCTGTTATTCCGAAACAGGTAGCAGATATTCAGAAACAGGTAGCGGTTATTTTAAAACAGGTAGCAGTTATACAGAAACAGGTAGCTGTTATTCCAATACAGGTAGCTGTTATGTTTTACACACCTGTTTTAAAACTGATATAAATATTGATTACTCCAGTATTATATACTCATCGAGCCCTCTTCTGTATCTCCCTTTCGATATGTCTGAATCTTTATCGATTACTAGAAAACCATATTTTTCTTTCCAACATTCCGAACATAGATTCCTGAACTGATCAAACTGCATATCACTACTAACATGATCATTATACACATGTCTAAGATTAAGTTCATCTTGTTTAAACAAAATTATAAAATTCGCATTGTCGCGAATTAGATGTTTAGGTATACGCGTATAAGTTTGGCAGAGGTAAAATGAGTCAACGTCTTTGTGTCGGCCCATGCTGAAAAACTCTCTGATCTTATTCTGCTTGTCGCACGCAACATCATCGAATATGAATATTGAATTCCGATTCGCTTCACTCGGACTCATTATCTCATCGTTTTCTTTAAACGGATAATATTTTACACTCGGAACACCATTCAAGACCGTTTCCAAGAAAGTATATTTCGGTTGATAAAGTGATTTGGAAAACACATAAACATTTTGAAATTTCAGCCCATTATCGTTGAACAAAAGTGATAACATAACATTAGATTTTCCACAGTTGGACGGTCCACAGATTATCGAGCGAACAGAATTTGGTAACAAGCTGCTATGCCTTCGATTTTGTTTTTTTCCGAGTCCCTCGCCAACCCACTGGTCTAAATTGGACACAGAAAGAGTCTGCTTCTGCTTAACAACCTTCATGGTACTGATTGAACTTGATACGCTGCAGCAGTATATAAATACCATCGGACCATATATATATTTTAAATGATTACCTACAGCGGAGAGGGCGTGATCAATTCACTGATCAATAAACTCCCGTTCGAGGCGCACGTGCCAGGTTATCAGTATTGCGGTCCAGGCACAAAACTGGAAAAACGATTAAAACGCGGAGATCTCGGTATTAACCCTTTAGATTCGGCGTGTAAAAAACACGACATCGCTTACTCCAACAGTAACCGTTTGGAAGATCGCCACAAAGCAGATAAAGAACTTGAAGAAGCTGCCTGGAATCGGGTGAAAGCAAAGGATTCCAAGTTGAGTGAAAAGGCTACTGCTTGGGCAGTGACCACAGCAATGAAATTGAAAAGGAAATTAGGAATGGGCATTAAAAAGAGAAATGATGGAAAAATTTCCATGCACAAAGGTGTAGTGGCAAAGGCTCGAAAAGGATTGAAATCGTTTAAGAATAAAATCAAAAAACCTGGAGGTATTAAAGAGGGCAGTAGTGTTGCACTATCAGTGGCTAAAGCAGCCGTTCGAGAAATTGGGGGCAAAAGAAAAATTCGAACACCTCGAGTTATACCAGTTCCAAAACGAGGCGGAATACTACCACTTATTCCCATATTTGCCGGATTAAGTGCTCTTGGATCATTAGCCGGAGGCGCTGCAGGAATTGCAAAAGCAGTAAACAGTGCGAAAAGTGCTCGACAAAAACTCGAAGAAGCTCAACGACACAACAAAACGATGGAATCAATTGCGCTCGGCAAGAAAGGTGGACAGGGTCTTTACTTGAAACCGTATAAACGCGGTCTCGGTTTGTACATGAAACAACATCCAAAAAACTTATAAACAGCCTACCCAAGCGTGCACTTACCAATGTAGATTTAAGAAAATTCGCCAAAAATATCAAGGATTTTAGAGGTGTGTTCATGCGAGATAATCTACCTTCGAAACCGTATCGTAATGAATCTGCAATAATCAATTTAGATTCGATACGAGGTATGGGCACGCATTGGGTGGCATATAAAAAGCGTGGAGGTGTTGTTCATTATTTTGACAGTTTCGGAAATTTACCACCGCCGTTAGAGTTGAGACGATACTTTCGCGGTCTTGTAATTAAATACAATCATGACAGATATCAACAATTTGATACTTTCAATTGCGGTCATTTATGTCTGCATTTCTTACATGATAAATAGAAATGTCATGTGGAAATAAGTTTAGTCATGTCTCAGACATTTACACTGCAAAGTTCGACGAGTGTACTCTCCGATAGTTATTATCCACCCATCGAACTTGATTCTGAAGAATCTTATTGTTTAGGACTGATTGGTTTTCATTCATATCATACAATACCGAATATTGAAGAGGGAGTAAACAATAAATTTATTTACGATAAAAAAGAAATTATAATACCATCCGGTTCGTACGAAATCGCGAACATTGAAAAGTATTTGCAAAAGCAGCTGTTGGGTGATAAGAAAAAAGAGGAAGTTGATAAACTCTTATCGCTGAAACCGAATAATAATACATTAAAATGCGAAATTAAAAGTAAATTCGATATAGATTTTTCACCTGAAAAAGGCACGATTGGTAAATTATTGGGATTTTCAGGTAAGGAAATTTTAAAAGCGGGTATACTTCACATATCAGATTTACCTGTGGAAATTGTAAAAGTAACTAGCATACGTGTTGAATGTAATATTGTAACGGGTGCGTATTACAATAGCAAATTATCTCATACTTTATTTGAATTCACGCCGACAGTCGATCCGGGATATGCAATTATTATAGAACCGAAAAATATTCTTTATTTACCTATAAATACAAAATCAATCAGTAATATAACAATTCGAATTCTTGATCAAGACGGTGATCTGGTTAATTTTAGAGGAGAGAAAATTATCATTCGCCTAGAATTAAAACGAGTACCTAAGTAGTATGGGCATTCAATTTAAAAGCAGCACCGAGAATCAAAGTTCATATAAATTGACATTACAAAACAAATTATCCATCAGTCCTGTGAAGACGTCTCCCAAGATAACATTGGCTAATCGTGCAAGATTGCAGTCTATGGGATATAAGCTTTCTCCCAACAACAACAAAAATCATGGTTAAATTAGATATATTTAGTGACATCGTGTTTGATGAAACGTTAGTCAAGTATCAATTTCACACGTATCAACCATCTTCAACGAATTTCGAGAAAAATGATGAAATTCGAGTTGTTATTCAGAATCAGGATATTTGTACGGCACCTTGTGATAGCTACATTTACATCTGTGGCAAAGTGGATTTGCCAGATGCAAAACCGAATGACAAAAAATTTGAATTTGTAACCAATGCATTCAGTTTTTTGTTTGAAGAAATCCGATATGAATTAAATGGTGTGGAAATTGACAAGTGTCGCGACGTTGGGGTTACGAGCACAATAAAGGGTTTGCTGTCCTTTCAAAAATCTTATGCTAACGGACTCGAAATCTCAGGATGGGCGTCTACTGGAAAACATAAGATTTATTACGATGGCAACAATAAATTCTACGTTTCGATTCCTTTGAAATATCTCCTAGGATTCGCTGAAGATTATCACAAAGTAATTGTGAATGCAAAACAGGAGTTAATTCTATTGCGATCCAGTACGGATAAAAACTGTTATGTAGGACCCGATAGCGTCAAATTGAAAATCCTAAAAGTGGAATGGCGAATGCCCCACGTTCATGTAAACGATGAAATACGCTTGAATATGCTGGAACGTTTACAGGCCGACAAACCGATTGTAATGCCTTTTCGCAAATGGGAAATTCACGAATTGCCCGGTCTAAGACAAACCACTAAAGATATATGGAGCGTTAAAACGTCAACGAATCTAGAGAAACCCCGCTACGTAATCATCGCTTTTCATGATGACAGAAAAAACAACCATCTGAAAGATACCACCAATTTCGATCATTGTCTAATTCGAAACATTAAGGTACATTTAAATTCTGAATCATATCCTTACGATAACTTGAATCTAGATATCAGAGGTGGAGATTATTTACTTGCATATCAGATGTATACAAGATTTCGAGACAGTTATTACGGCAATGGTCAAGGTCTAGATCCATATTTAGATTTTAACGAGTTCAAACATAGAATGCTGTACGTGTTTGATCTGTCGAAACAAAATGAAAGGTTGAAATCTTCAACAGTTGATTTAAAAATTGAATTAGAAGCGGATGATCCATTTAATGATAACACGCGCGCTTACTGCCTTATTCTTTGCGACGCAGTTGTCGAGTACACTCCTTTATCAGGAATTGTTCGAAAAATTGTTTAGATAAAACATGAATGTAATAGAAAGAAAGAGTGTAGTGTTTAATTTACCACCGATTACATTTATCTATGAAGATGATACCGATACAGAAGTGGATGTAAATTGGATGCAAGTTGCAGCGGACCGAGCTAGATTTACCGATCGCGTGAAGAAGGTCGAACAACCCCTGAATGCCGTTCTTTTGAAAAGGATTAAGCCTCAAAAAATATTGGTTATTGACATTCAAGGATTCAACTTACCTGAATTTTCCCCAAAAGAATTGGTGTTCGCATATGTTGACGACGATGACGACCAAACATGGATGTTTCACCTTAAACCGTCTAAGCCCTTTTTGCAACTTTCTAATGATTGTAAAAAACAAGTTATTTGGTTAGAAAATAATTATCATTGTTTGAGATACAGTGATGGTGATACTAACCCAAATGACTTGTATTCAATTTTTAAAATGTTTCCTGCAGATATTGTTTATGTAAAAGGAAATCAAAAAACTAGTTATTTAAGAAACTTTTATAGGAATGTAATAGATTTAGGTTTAGATAGTAATGCCCCTAATTTTAAGAAAACATTAAATAATTGTAAGATTCATAGTAAGAACAATAGTATTTGTAGTTTAAATAATGTAAAGATATTAAAAGAATATGTAAAAAATAATAATTTACTTTTCTAAAATAAAAAAATATTACAAATATTTTATTGAGTTTTATTTTCCTGAAAACGAGAAAAAAAAGGTAAATATAGAAAAAAAGAGTCAATTAAAAGCATGTATTGAATTAAAAAACCATATACAATATATATAAATGCGTACTGATGATCTCCATCTTGAGGTAAAGTCGCTACTGCGTAATCTGAAACAATAACAATTATTGAACTATTTTTTTCTACACCACTAGTAATGACGTAATAATATAAATACTTAATAAGAGATAACTTACCTTTATAATTTCTCCAATAAATCAAACACTACATCAGGTGCAACTTTTCCAGCAACCTGCTTGTAGCCTTTCAATAATATACCCATCTTCAGGGCATAGTTTGTATTAAAATCCTCGACTGCTGCATCCTCGATAAATACATCGCTGAATCGTTTGGGCAGCCAAACGGAAAACTCTCCTAGGTCTGCTAAGACAGTCGGTCCGAAGCGTGTAGTTTTCATTTGTACCCCGCACACCGTGTATATCTTGCCCGTTTCCAACTCGGAGATTTTCTTGCTTTCTTTACACGCGCACGCTTTTTGTAATTTTGCAAAATCCATTATATTGCTTTGGAGAAAGAATTTCGATGCTCACAAGTACACGATTGTTTTCACACTGAATACTTTCCGCCAAACTTCCTCTTCGCTTATCGCTACTTCCTCTTCGATTATCGCAAAACGTTTTTTTTTGCGCATTTTATTTATACAAATAAGTAACATATAAATTTGCATATAATTAATTATAATAAAAACCTAGATTTTAAGTGCACATTTTTTGACCTCCCGCAAAAACACATAATAAATAACGTAAAAGCAATTGATAATATAAATTCATTTTACAACGTATTGCTGCTAGGTGGAGCTACCACTAAGTCTTTATGCCCCCAGGCTAGAGTATCAACGCCGTTATCACATATATGTCTCTTATCGTCAAAAGGTGATAGAGCCAATTTATTTTGTGTATTCGAATAAATTGTGTGTTTAATTGATCGGAATAAGTTCTGTCTTCGAATGATGATGTTTGAATTAAGTAAACAGTCTTTATAATCTCCACCTGCAATTTCGTTTGCAACTACATTTTTCTTAACCCCCTTGGCCTTCTTGGACCATTTACCCTCAACATTATTGGCATACATTTTGGCCCTTAACCCCACAAATTCTCGCATAATCCTACCACCATTCTCATCCTTCATCAGACCCAATACGGCTTTGTTTTGCAATGGGATGCCGTACTGATTATTAGAATCAAAATTACTAGTGTCAAATTTATTCAAGTCTTCTTTCATGTCAGAAAATATGTCGTCCGTTTCAATTCTAAGCGTTAAACTGTCCGTGTCCATGTAGCACAATCTTACTCTATTACCATACTTGGACTTTAAATGGTCGTAATAAAAATCATACATTAACAATTTACTAAGATCTAAAACTGAGAACCCGACGTAAATCGGTTTATTATAAACAGCCCGCAAACGATCCAATTGGATCGCTACTAAGTTTTCGGTAAAAACGGAACAACACTTGAAATTTAACTTTGCTATTAAACTTTCCGCGCCTTTACGGTGACCGATATCCTCCCAATGATTCACCAATTTTACATTTACACGCTTATCTACATTTTCCATGGTCTTGCCAAACACTGAATTATTCATTAATTTATAAAAGTCTTTCTCGAAATCGTTTCTAGCAGCCTGCCTCATAAAAGTGTTTAAATCAATGTACCTCTTTAACCAGTCAGACTGCTTGAAAGAAATTACGCGGTGAATTTTTGTTAATTTTAATCCGTTTCTCAATGCTTGCTTTAAATTACGGTAATGAATTATATATTTGGTTTTATTGTTTAAATTTGGAATCAATTTAGTTTGCGTGAATTTTGAATTTGGTGGCACCATATTTTCTGCGAGAAAAGGTAGATCGTTGTGTAAATTGTGAATATTTTCTGGATACTCAATATCCACTTCTAAAATGTATCCCGTTGATGAATCATCGGGTACGTTTAATACGTTTAAATTTTCAATTTCGGACGCGCTTAACCATTTAAAGTCCGCATACGGTAACAATTGCGACATTGCCCACCCATACAAATTGTTCGCATCCCAGTACGTGAGATAGGACGAAGGTAGTGAACTGTTAAAGGTGGACATGTATTTGTTGTTAGCTTCAGCGTGTCGCAAAGAGCATTGACTTATACCGCCTCTTATACCTTTACGTATAAAATGATGCATGTCTATGTCTGTCAACAATTCCAATTTAATGTCTGTCAATTTCAGCATGGCATCCCATGACAAACCTGGGGCTGTATAATAATGAGCCGGATCCAAATTATATGCCTTTAAACAAACATCGCGGAAATTTTCAAACACGTCGGCTAAAAGTAATACATCTGTTTTCAAGTATAGGTCTGAATATTGTTGCAAATTTTGACAATTGAATTTTGCCCACACGTTTTGCGCATGCTCGTAATCCGCATTGGTGATATCCATTTTTGTTAACGAATTATAAAATGAAGTTTTTAGTGGTAATTTCGATTCGGTTAATTTTGAAAAGGAATCCATGTACTGGTATGGAAAGACACCTTTCTTTGTCACTAACTTAAATTGATGGTCCTCCGGAAAATGTTTTCTGACAGTAGTTAGTTGATCCACTTTTAAATTTTTAGCTAATTTATCTAAACTCGAGGCCATAAATCTAAACGAATCTAAAAATCTTAATTTAAAATAAATATCGCGATCAATTCCTCGCTTGTCTGTATATTTGTCAACTTTGATTGATTTAGAAAATGATATGTATTTCTCCTTGTTTTGGGGAATTACATCAATTTTGTCTGTATCTAAGGCAAACTCTTTAATAAATAAATGGGAATCATAACCGCTTAAATTGTGAAAGAAAATCGGTAAAAATTTAGGAATTTTATAATTTAAATTACATTTGGAGTGGGCGGCTCCGACAAATTTCCCCGTTAATAGTATATTACACTACAAGTGGAGAAAGTACGTGTTTTGCTCACGCGTGTACCAATTTGCACACGAGGCGACAGCCGAGTGTGCGAAGGTACACAAGTGAGCGAATTCGTAACTCCACGAGTGGTGTATTACGTTTTGTTCAATCCTGCCGAAAATTCATTTTAAAACGTAGGTTCAAATAAAAGAAATGTATTGCGGCTTTGCGCGATGTGCCGTGCCCGGCCCGCTTTAAAATCTATTGTACGGCGGCCGGCGTTGCTCGATGCGCCGTGCACGGCCCGCACTAAAATAATCTAGTGTCCCGCTGTGAGCGACGACAAAAAAAGACAAGCGCCAATATAACACGATCGTCTACGTCATATAAACAACACAATCGGCGACGCTAAGTAACTTGTACCACTTTTGTCTCTAATAATAGTTGATATTCAATAATATATATGTATAAAGTTTCGGCAAACATCCGTAACAAAATATAATATTATTTTTACAATGAGCGAAGAAGAATGGCTTAAGATTCACAATTTAAATAGCATTACGGGTGAAGTTTTAATTGCCTATTTTAATGGCCTTTTTAATAACTTTGCCCAATATTCTATTTCGAAGTGACAATTTTCATTTACAAGTGTATAATCAAGTAAGTAAGTAATAATAATAATAATAATAATGTGTATTTATAAAAGCGTGAGCGAAAGTGACATAAGAGTGGGCGAAAGTGACACAAGAGTGGGCGAAAGTAAATCTCCATAGCAACCATTTTGCGTGAGGTAAACTGTAACTTTCTAACCACAAAACAACGTATGAAAGTTCTATTTTCTACTGCAGGATTGAACAAATGACAATGATCCGCCACCTTATCACAAGCGTTTAATAATTTTTCACAGATATGGCACTCTTTAGCTGAATCAAATAAGTACTGTTCACCCGGAGTTAATTTAATCATTGGAATTATTGGTTTTAAATAATTTTCATAAATCAGTTTAGCATCAGCGCTCAATTTTTCCATAAATACTCTGGGGCAGTCCAAACCAGTATATGTCACAAATTTATCTAAATTTGAATTATAAGAACATTTAATATAATACGCGAAGGAATACGGAGTATGAACATGTGTCGAATAAGTATAAGATTTGTTTGGATCCGGCTGGCATGTTTGAATCGGGACGAGAAGTGATTCGAAATCGGCATAAACAGTAAAAGGCACCCGTATTTTAGAACAATAATTATTAAATGATAAAATGTTTCCAGGTACCATATCGCCGTTTTTATTTTTTATTAAATCGGTGGTGGGCATGACTGTATACACTTTGTTACAGTCATGTTGAGAGTGGTTCAGTAAAGCAACCTCGGTTGAGAAAAATGTCAAACACCCATCACATAAATATTTTTTATGCTCATTTGTGAACACTTGAGATGAAACAAGGCGGGATAAATTCTTTATCCAGACATAGTGGCCTTTAATTCCATCCTCAATGTAAAGGAGGTTAACATGCCTATCCCGCTTTGTTTTTGTAAAATAAATCGGCCCTACCACCTCGTGAACATGCTTATCAGAATCAAACTCTAGCCCGTACACGTTAATGCTAATATTATTTAAAATTTCAAATTTGGGGATTTCTTTAAGTTTTAATGGCAGCTCCATACCTGTTAAATTTAATGCTGTTGAATAATGTGGGTAAGAAGACGTGCGGTGGGGGTGGTCCCTGCGATCAACCGGGTAGAGTGCTGATGTCACCGCCCAGGCGAAGCATGCATCGTCCTCGTTTTTGACGTTTATGCAAGCATGCTTCTTCTTGATATATGGGGGAAGATCCACATAAGAAGAGCCGCGGATGGGGGTGTATTTATTAATATTCACCTCCAGGTGTGACACCTTAAGTAAGGCCCACCCGCTGTCCCGCTCCTACAATAAATAATGGCATTTATTATAAAAATTATGTGATTAAAAATCCAAACTTACCTGGAACTCTTCGCTCTTTGTTTTCACCACATTGCACAATTTTGCGTACACCTCCACCAGGTCGTCAGTAGGGGTTACCACCACAAATCGGGTGTTAAACGATTTTAGATCTGACTGATCCTCGTCTCCTGGTTTGATATAATGGCCAAACAGCTCGATATTAACCTTTTGAGTCGAATGCTGATGACGACTCACCAAACGTACAAAGCTCCCCTCACAATCCTCTAAGAATTTCGGGATATCGGCAGTATTTGCAGCTTCAATGACGTAAGTGGCAATCCGGTTACGGAATGCAGTAGCAATTCTCTTTACGCCATCTTCGTCGGGTTGAGCAATCGTGATTAGATGTTTTTGAGATCTCAGATGCCCCGTAAGAAGTTGAGGAGTCCCAAATTCCTCTTGGCACGCGTCGCACCGGTTCTTCTTCATGGGAGGTGCCCCAGCTGGTGGAAGGTCGGCAACCCGCTTAACACCGTTTTGGGCATGATACTTTTTGACATGCTTTGTCAAATTATACTTATGAGTAAAGGTTAATTTGCAGAACGTGCACGAGAACATGATGAATGTTATGCGTTGAAGGCTCAATTTAAACTGGTGAATAATATAGCTCTGAAATATTTTTATATAATTTTTTTTTATCTGCGATACACCATATCTACTTTTGCTCTTATCGGCCGGCAACGCCTTATCAACCGCAACATCCGTTACAGCTTGCGTTTTGTGTAGAAGTTATAGAAAATAATTAGTTTTTGATTAGCACCACATATTTAAATTTCTCGCCATGTATTTGAATGTTTCTGTGTGTTTAATATTTTTACGTGAAAAAAAGCGAACGTGCGTAACCACATCCGGTAGAACTTTACCTTGAGCTGTTTCTTATCATCAGCATGCGAAATTATTAATTCCTAATTTATATTCATTAGAATTCTAAGTTGGTACTACTATCTCCATCTCACTCTTTCAATAGAGCTACTCGCACTTATGGCAAGATAAGAATTCAGTTGGTACCACTGTCACCACTATCTACATCTCACTCTTTCAATACCGGAAGAGAGCTACTCGCACCCATAGGCTCTTATGGTAATTCGCGCACAGACCTGATAATAAACGCCTTATCAACAACATTCGTCACAAACAGTCCTTATCTTATCAGCCACAGCATCCGGCCCTTATCTTATCAACAACATTCGTTACAAACAGTCCTTATCTTATCAGCCGCAACATCCGGTCCGTATCTTATCAACATCCGGTCCTAACCACAGGATGACCTTGGGAGCACTTCCTGGCCCCGTACCCGCTATTATTATCTACTTACTATGGCATGTTTAATATTGATATTCAATAAACAGTCGAATAAATTCTTATCTTATCTTATCTAGAATTGACAAAATATAGACATTTCCCGTTTTATTTTATACTTTTCCTATTTTCGTAGTCTCTCAGTAAATCCGCATTCGGCGAACCGTTCTCTTATTTAATTTCGCTTGAAGGAACTGTCTGCCCGACTACTTTTGTCTTATTCAGACGTCCACAATGTGTATTACAATATGTCATCCCGATGCGTTTTCCATGTCGGACTGTGGGAAAATTGACTGAAACAGCGAATCCTACCTTCAAAATCAGAACAGGAATGGCGCCGCCTCGTAAGTTCTAATTAGAACGAACGTATTAGTGCGGTGGTTAATGTGGTGATTTCGAGGGTGATGTGATGTGATCGATTGAATACCAATGAGCCAGTTAGTGTGACATTGTGCGCCGACAAATAGGTGTGTTGTGTTCCGAATAGGGCAAACATAGAGATGTGATATTATGTAGTCGTATTGTATAAGACCTCGACTATAGGTGCATAATTGGAACATTCTCGACTCCTAAGTAATTTGCACGTACTGTAAATCAGGTAAAATATAAATGTTACAATGTATAACACGAATATTCACGCCTGAATTTTATTAAAATCATACGTACTTTCAAATGTACTTAATGAAATTCAGCATTCACGTTGTCAATGTCGCACTTAACTTAGCGGGTGCATTCTCGATAAGAAAATAACAAACAATTCAATTGAACGTTTAAATTTCTCACCGTCGCTCGTTCCGCACCGTTTTCTACGTGGAATGACTTTTCCGCACTAAACAGAAATAAATAAAAGGGAGAACGTTGCATCTCCACAAACTTTACACGGCTGTACATTCGTGTGTACGTGATGCTTTTACAAGGCCGCAGAGTTGAATTTATTTCGTTTAAGGGCTAACGGTAAAATAAAAAAAAAACGAGAGAGAAACAAGTTTGTACGTTTAAATTTTGTTAATTATGCAAACGTGTAAATTTAATGTATTTGCGAGTAAACGGGAAATGTTTCAATGTTTCCGTTTTTGATTCCATTAAGGATTAAAGGTACATGAATAAATAATAAGTAATAATAATAATCTTTACCATTACTATCAATCAGATTACGAACAAAACATCAATGTTGGATTTAATTGAAATAATATAATTTAAAAATCAACAGTAGAATAGAAGTTATCAAATTGATTAAAAACAAAATGAAAATACCATTTTTTAATAATTAAAACCTGTCTTGTCAAAACTATAGTCCATTATAATCCAGTTACATAGACAAAGTAATAAGTATTTTTATTGTACAATTGAAAAGGTATTTTGGATCATATATAAAATAATGTATCGCAAAGTAGAGGCCTCCACAATTACTTATTTATTAAAATGATTGTATTGTATTTGTACATTACTAATTAGATATGTGATATAATGAAGTATTAATTATGCTCTCGAACAATCAGTAAATCAACACTAGAGTTTATTGTAGTCGTACGAATCGATTATCGATCAGTGGGGTAATTTACTCGGCCATTCGCTCGATGTTTGTTGAATAACGGATAGCCACGTATTATTGCAATAACGTTTCGAAAAGTTTTAATTAGTAGGAATAGCATGTCGGACCATCTGCGGTATTTAATGGACGCATTAAAGTTAACAATGAAACTCGACAAAGTCGTCCGAAATGCAATTATGATGTATAACACAAATATTGCACTCTATTGTTGCGCTTTGTTGATTTATAATGTATTTAAAACAGATTTTGAAAGCACACTCAAATTTAAATAGTTTCCTTTAAATAACATACATTTATAACTACTTAAACATTCATTATTTTTTTCTGATTTGTTGTACATATTGTATAAAAAATTAATGAATGTGAGGGTGAGGATTTTATTGTCATGACTATAACTAATTAATTTAGATAATCTAAGTTATTACACAAACAAAATATGAGTTTTTTATTTATTAGTTAAACATGTGTTTTGATTACTTTATTATTATTATTATTTTCCAATGATTCTTAAAAAAAAAAGTGAAGTTTATTTTTGTTATAGGGGATTAAAAAGGTTTAATTGTATATATTTCTTTTTGTTCAGAAAAAAACTCGTTTTTTTCGAAACACGAATTTATTATTAAAATCCTTATTTACGTAAAACAATTCTATATTTTCTATAAAACACATCACTACATAATAAAATATTTTAAATTTATGAAGTCCATTACAAAAGTTAGTTAAAATAAGGGAAATTAAACACGGAATAATTGTTTCGTTTCGTTACAAATTTGTAGGTCGATTAAAAAATTAAATAACGTACAAAATACTTAAATAAGTCTATTTTCCTGTAATATAAATTAAAGTAGGTACAACGAAAAAGTATACAATTAAATCTTTATTGCAAAATACTTGTTTGAAAAATCCTAATAATAAAATTTTGTGGTGTAAAATTTTGGTGGATGCGCCGGGTTAGTATTTTATTTGTATGTTAAATTAAAAATTAAAAGCAAGTTTTATATGCTACATTTAAAAACTGTTTACCAGCAAGTATGTTTATTCATATAATAAAAAATTATACAATCTGGAAAATTATTTCTTAAAAAACAATATCGTTTATTTAAACACTAAAATTTTCTCTCTGCGATGGCTGCCATTATTATGTGTATAATACTAAAACCATTGTATTTTTGGTATTAGAAAATAACAAAACAACATTTCACCCTTGCAATTTGCTCATTGTGCAAACTTAACGACTCTCCAAAAAAAAGGGGGAAAAACGCACTCCAATTAGAGTAAATTAAATGGTTAAATTATATCATTATTTCGAATAACAACTCCGCCTGGCAGATAAAGAATAATGAAAGTTAAATCAATTACGCCTTAGAAAGAATGCAAAAAAAAAACGCAGAACGCACCTTTCATCCGACTGTAAAATATTTAATACGAATCATTACGAAATTTAAGGGATATAAAGCCCCTTTGTAAGCGGAAAACTTTTTTTTCTCCGCCCTCATCGGGGCTTTAAAATTCTCTTACGCGCTGAAATGATTCAACGGGTATGCACACCCCGAAAAACTTAATTGAATTCTCATCGATTAATAACTTATTTAAATTTATAATAATTACTTTAAATATATGTAGTATAATAATATAAATATTTTAATACATAGTTTAAGTAAAATAGCATTGTTATCTAAAATTTAATTTCAGATCATATATAAATATGTGAGCCTTGTAAAAATTTGAATAAATCAACTAACAATAGATACGTATAAAAGAGCTAATTTAATTTTATCTGGCTAATATACAAGGGAAGTATAAAAAAAAGAGGGACAATTTCTCACAATGGAGGAGATAATAACATTGTGTATTCTTCTTACAGCAAAAAGTAGCGGACCCGTATTATATTTTCGGAATATTAAAATTTTCGTATACGTATAAACCTTCCCCAATTTTTTTTCCGCTACACGGCGAACGAAGTTAGCGAGAGGGATGAGGGATGTGGAGTAAAAAAAAAGGCGAACGGTACGGTCCGTGTGGAAAATTTGAAATTGTAATAACACCGCGTCTTCTGTTTCGTGTGCGACCACCCACACGCCCTTCTCAATTTACAACGTCCTTTTCCCCCAAGGGAAAGGACCTAAATATATTTATAAATCACAAATTGTATTCTCGAAAACAGCGAATTTTAATTTTTTTTTAAAGTTATGTGTATATATATTTTCAACTTATATACAGGGAAGCAACAGTTGGCGACAAGCGGGGGATGATTTTAATAACTTCAAAGCGGATTATCACCGATAATCGCATTATATTGTTTATCACTGATATAGAGATGCATTAAGTTTTAAAGGTTGTGCATAAAGTAGTTTTTAGTAATAGGATTATAAATATCAAAGCTAATTAAATTTATAAAATAATATTATGATTTAATTCATTTAAATAACAAAAAATAACAATAATTTATACGGAAATAATTGTAATTAAGAGAAAATAACTTTGTTTTACCACTAAATAATTGTAATTGAGATAAAATAATTTTGTTTTACCACTTTATTTTTACAAATTATAGTGATTATAGTAACTATAGGAGTAAAAAGCTCTACCATCAAATATTTATACGGAAATAATTATTTCAGCTCATTCACAAGTGATTGAAGGGATAAACTGTAATTTTCACTATAATGAAATGTTTGAAATTATAATTATTATGGTGAATGCGCAGAGAAAAATTATTATTTTCAATGAAAATATAATTTAAACCTTGCATTAATACATTATCCAAAATTTCACTTGTTCTGCTCCATGTTTTTTTATTTTTCAGTTACTTGACACGTGCTTCTATTTTACAATCATTATCAAAATTGAGCAGAACAAGTGTTTAAGTTCCCTAATGTATACATACCGTTCCATCAAAAGTGTACTCAATTTATATAAAAAAAAACCTTGCGTTAATGTTGTAACACAATTTAGAATAAAATCGTTTGTAATAAATTGCAGTGAAATTTATCATCCATTTTGAGACGTTTTAGCACGTATAATTTGCAACACAACCATGTTATTACAACATTAAGGCACTATCTCTGTCCCGTAAAAATGACCCCAAACAATTACCCTCTGTTAACACTGTTAACTTCAGAAGGATTTCAGAGAGACGCGAGGCCTATGTCAATATTAGTTCGGGCCGTGGAATTAAATTAATTTCCACCATTTGTTGTGAGCATTCATAGCTGGAAATTAACTAGTGGAGTCCTTGAACTCGGCCGCCCCTAGTTTGTCAGCAGAGTGGAAGAAAGGGGGTGGCGGAGAGAGGGGTGGGTCGCCGCCAGCAAGAAAATTCCCGGCCTTGCTAAAGTTATTGTGGGCACGTTCTTAAGCGACGCGAGCAATTAATTACGCGAACAAATGAAACGCGTCGGTCTACATTAGAAAAAAAAAATAGTATATATATATATATATATATATATATATATATTGGAGAAGTGTGGTTATTAATTCCAGTGTCGAGAATGACCGCAACAATTTGCAGATGTTCTCCCAACTGAACTTATTTCAGACTAGAGACGTAATTAAAAATTCCACCGCTCCCAAAGGCAACTACGGCCAAGACAAATAGTAAATAGAGAAGTTGCGAGCATAGGGCGTATATGTGCAGATTAACAAACTTTATACGTGAGGCTGTAAATATATAAGTTATAATTAAAATCCAGATGAGTTTTTTGGTGGAGGCGCCGGGAATAATTTTAATTTTATACCGGTGTTCAATTAGTGTTAATTTAAGGTGGCAGAGACGATCCTTAAAATTTATTAAAAGCAATGAATTCACGTATGTACATATATATACTTAAATAAAGCGGAACCATGATAAATTGTAAAATATTTTTCAATTTATTACCCAGTAAAATTTCTGTATTGTAACAACCAAATGCTTTACTGAGATCCATAAAGAAACCAGTAGGATATTCTCCCATCACGAAATATTTAAAAATGGTATTAATCTTATTCCGTTTTAAATTGTGGGAAAGCATTTTGTAATTTGTAGGTGTCCTCGATGGATCGACCGCTGAGAAGTCTACACTCATATCTTTGGAACAAAATTTGGCAAACCATTAAAAACTAGAACTGAAAAGCTTTTGGTAAACATTCATAGACCGGGAGTGGATGTTTACTCGAGTCGTTTTTTGTTTTTTTTTTCAATATTTTTATAAATATGAAAAATAAAATATATTAGAATATTTAAGGAGAAGTAGTTTTATTTTTTGTTATCTTTTATAGAAATTACTTTGAAGTGTTTTCCTTTGAAATTTTTGAAAACCTTAAGATGAATTTTGATGAAGTTAGCAGGATATATTCCTGAAATTTGTGGCTTTGAGATATAAAACAAATCAAAAACTAATGATTACTAGTTTTTTAAGAATTTCTACTAAAATTTGTTGTTTTTTTAATAAAAATTGCTCTGTAGGGTTTTTTTCTGAATTATTTAAAACCACTCGATAAATTTAGATAGAATTAGCAGGATATATTCCTGAAATCTGTGGCTTTGAAATAATGAAGAAACCAAAAGTGTGTCATTCTCTAGTTTTTAAGAATTTCTATTAAACTCTCTTTGTTTTTTTTTAAATAAAAATGAATGTAGTTACTTGAGTATGTGAAGGTTAATATCACTTAATTAAAACACAGTTATATTCCTTTCTTCACTTTTTATTAAAATGAGTTTTTAATTCTTTTAAAATAGATAAATTTATAATAGAATTTGCAGGGCATATTCCTGTAATGTGTGGTTTTGAAATATACAACAAATAAACAATAAAAAAATTTTTCAAGAATGATCACTAAAATTTGTTGTTATGTTTTATAGCGATCATTTTAAGGGGGCTTTTCTTTAAAAATTTTGAAAACCACCAGAATAAGTTTGTTGGTATTTACAGGATATAGTTTCTTTATAATATTGAAGAAACCAAAAATTAATCATCACTAGTTTACAAGAATTTCCAGTAAAAAATGTTTTCTATTTGAAAACCGCTGGATAAATTTCGATGGAAATTGCAGGATGTATTCCTCAAATGTGTGGCTTTAACATATTAAAGAAACCATAAATTAATCACTACTAGTTTTTATTTTCTCCAATTTTTTGTTTTTTTCATAATAGCCCCTTGAAGTGTTTTTCTTTCATTAATTTTTGAATGCAGTTGTAGAATATATTTTTGAGATTAGTGATTTTTATATATTGAAGAAACTAAAAATTAATTACTATTAGTTTTCCAAGAAAAAACACTTGGATTTTTTAAAATCAGTTTGAAATGTTTTTCTTTGAATATTGTGAAATACACTCGATGAATTTTAATAGAATTTGTAGAATATACCTTTGAAATGTGTGGATTTGAAACATTGAATAAACCAAAAATTATTGATGACTAGTGTGTTTTAGAATATCCTTTAAATTTTGTTGTACTTTTATCTAAAAATCACTTTAAAGTTTGTTTAAAAACCACCAAATGAATTTTGATAGAATTGGTAAGATGAAATATTGAAAAAATCAATCACTTATTTTTCAAGAATTCCCTCTAAAATTTATTGAAATGTTTACTAGTTTTTTTTTAGAATTTCTACTAATTGGTTTAATAATAACAATAATAACTTTATTAACAGGATTAATCTTATGTACATAAGAAAGAAATTTAATGAATCAACATTGAGGAAAATAAATTCAACATTTTGAAGTGTTCTTGTAAATTTCTTAAAAATCAACCTATGAATTTTGATGGAATTTGCAGGATATATTCTTGAAGTATGTGTCTTTGAAATATCGAAGAAAGTGAAGATTATTATTATTCACAAGTTTTTCAAGAATTTCGACTCAAATTTATTTTTTTATATAAAAATCACCTTGTGTTTTACTTTAAATTTTTTGCAAATTTCCCCGTGAACTTTGATGAAATTTGCAGAATATATTATTGAAATATGTGGCGTTGAAATATTGAAATTATTAAAAATTTGTGATCACAAATATTTCCTCTAAAATTTATTGTTTTTTTTTTTAATTTAAGGAAAATAATTCAATTTACAGGGCTGAAAGACCTCAGGTCTATAGCCTAGACGGACTAACACCATCTATTTGTATTGTGTTCATATTTATTGTTATTATGTATTTTGTATTGTCCAAATAAAGATTATTGTATATATATAATTCAATTTTCTTCGATTCTTTTTAAATCCACTTGCTTAATTTTTATGGAGTTTGCAAGTCTCTTTTCTAAAATGTGTGGTTTTAACATATTGAAGAAATCAAAAACTAGTTCACTATGTTTTCAAGAATTTCCTCTAAAATGTATTGTATTTTTTTATAAATATATGTATTATAACATTAAAGTGTTGTTCTTAGAATATTTTGAAAACCACCAGATGAGTTTGGATGGAATTTGCAGGATATGTTTCTGAAACAGGTAGCTTTGGAATGTTTAAGAAACCAAAAATTAATCATCACTAGTTTTTCAAGAATTTCCACTTAAACTTGTTGATATTTTTGATAAAAAACTTAACGTTGAAGTGCTTTTCTTTTAATTATTTAAAAACCACGTGACGAATTTTGATGAAATCTGCAGGATACACTTCTGATATATGTCGCTTTAAAATGCCGAAGAAACCAAAAATTAGTGATCACCAGATTTTCCAAGAATTTCCTCTAAAAGTTATTGTTTTTTTTAAATATAAAATTCACTTTGAAGAGTTTTTCTTAGAATTTCTGATGGATGGAAATAGCACGTGAAATATTGAAGAAAAAAATATATTTATTAGTTTTTTTTATATATTTTTGAATCTTCACTAAAAATTATTATTGTTTTAAAACACTTTTTGTTAAAGATCAGCTATTTTTTTTAATATCGCCGTTTTTTTTAATATACATAAATTGAGCAATGCGGGGAAAGTACGATGATAGCCAAATCACCATTTTTTTGTTATTGTATTGATAACTTTATTTGTATTTGCGTGTGTAATTTAATTTTAATTTAAATGTATCTACACAGTATTACTTTTTTTTAATTTTGACGTTTATTTATTTAACAAATGTAATATGTTATAATAATAATAATAATAATAATTTATTTCCCAACAGATTACTCCAATTACAAGGAAAAATTATATAGTATAAATTAAATAATAAACAAAAGAAATCAATTTACAAATAAACAAAAATACAATATTAAATTAAATTTAAAACCAATTCAGCATCGCAAAATTAAAACAAATTTTATAATAATTCTGCGAGGTGAAAACTGTCGCGAGTTACAATTAAAATATCAACAGAATTTTGAATGCCGTTATGTTGTACTGTGCATTGTAAACAGTAGCAAAGTAAGTGAAATGAATAAATAAATAATAAATAGTACGCTCAGATTTTTGGTAGGAATTATTAACGTAATTTTTTGTGTGAAAAATATTTCATTTCATCTGATAGTAACCAATGTTCCGTGATACATATTATATCCATGAATTTCGGCTGAGCTTTCAGAAAAATTTGGAATTTGTTCAGATGATTCCTGGCCGATTGCATATTTTTGTGTTAAAGTGTTACAAGCGACTTTTTAGATTTTATTTTTGGCTTTTGTTAACCAGTTTCGAAAAAAATAAAGGTCTGACTATTATGCTTGATGGTATAGTGAGTCAAAATCACGACCGAGTTTAAACGAGTCAGTTATTTGTTTCTTGTTTGATTCCAATTTCTTAACTGTAAATTGTCTTGATGGAGATCTTGATGTTGGAAAATTTGTTATATATAACATTTGCACCTGGCGTCGCAAGGAAGGTTGATGTGCAACCGTGTTTTTTTTTGTGTAGCTGCACTAAAATTATCATCTCCTTACGTTGCTTTACCTCAAATAAATTGTTTTTCTTTCTAATTTCATTCCGAGTTTTGGGATTATCTTTTAAAGTCCTATATTCTCCCTCGCATACGTGGCGAGAAGCTTAATTTTCTTCCATTATTTTATCAGCTAGGATGGAAAAATCCGTCACAGTTTTTACACTTAAACTTAGTCTTTGCTGTTTCTTTGGGACAGTGTTTATACGCATAAATATAATCACATTTTTTCACTTATCTGCGCCACCTATACCCAAATTCTAGGTAAGAGCAAAATTTAATATCTTATCGGTCAGATCTTACTTCTATTGAAATAAATATCTGAATACTTTGAGAGTAAATGGTTTGTTAACACAATTTCAATAAGATTTTAGAAAAAAATCGAGCAATTGTCGAATTTATTGATAACATTTTGAGTTGTTTGTAGACAAAATCGTACGTCTTATTAAATTTTATGTACTTATCAAAAGCACTTGATTGTCTCACATCAAACATTGATTAGTAAGTTATATAATTATAATAATAAATAATTTATTGATACATTGAAATTACAAAATTACGAAAACTGAAATATAAATCCATTAAATAGTAATTAATCTACATAAGCATTATAATCTCAAAAGGACTTGAATCATTCGCATTATTTGAAATTGTAGCCAAATACTGATACTGATCTTCCTCTAAGCCTTGTTTAATCTAACTTAACTAAATAGAGTTAAAACTTTTTGCCATCTAGTTGCTGATGATTATGTCTTACCTAAGCAATAGAAGACAAATAGTATCATATCGCCATACTACATCTCAGAAGGTCATCTAGGGTGTTCCACAAGGGTCTCACTTAGAGCAATGATTATTCTTGCTATACGCCAATATATTTAAATAGTGAAATTGAAGTCATCCAATTTGCAGACGATACTGCAGCCTCCATAATAAATGTAAGACTTGGTTAGCGTTAAATAATTTATGTATGAATGAGAATAAAACTATACATATTTTATTTACTTTGAGTAAATGCAAGTTTCGCAAGATTCATCTAATCATAATTCTCTGGCGGAGACGATTCGTTCCATTCTCAAAGAAGAATTGGCTCTTTTATTTAAGTCTGAAATTCAAAAAGTTCTTAATGATTTAAAAGAAGAAATCAGAAGTTTAACTATCCGTATTAATATACTTGAGTCTGCAGCCAATAATGCAATTAATTCATCACCTGGCACAATGAACGATAATATCGTTAATGGAAATATAATTCAAGAAATTGAGGAATGAAAGCGTCGGGCTGCTAACATCATTATTTACAATGTTCCAGAGCATAATGGCACAATTGAGGAAAAAATTAAAAAAGATACGGATGCTATTAAAAATATATTTGATTCACAGCTGGAATTTAATCCGATTAAAGTAACTAGGATTGGTAAATTAAATAATAATAAACCACGTTCACTTAAATTATCATTTGTAAATAAAAAATCGGCCATTGATTTGTTGAGAGTATGTAGAGCAGTAAATACTGTAAACATTAAATTCAAGAATGATTTGACGATGATGCAAAGAGCGCATTTAAAGAAATTTCGTGAAGAACTAGATCTTCGAAAACGTAGAGGAGAATCTAATTTAACTATTAAGTACGTTAATTAACATCCACTAATTATCACAAACACCTCAAATCAAAAAAAAAAACTAAGTGTGTATTTCCATAATGTTGGCGGTCTAAGCGCGAAACTTAAAGAATTTATTTTATCTGTTAATTGTTCCTTTTATGATGTTATTGTTTTGATTGAGACATGACTTGATCAATCAGTTAATGACTCTGAACTCTGTCTCGAGGATTTTACAGTCTATAGAGTAGATCGCTCTAACAACAATAGTTACATCCACAGTGAGCGAATTTATTCTGCGGTTGATGTTGAATATTTATAATATTTTATTGAAGAAGTTGAGTGCAGGCGGATTTAGTGAAAACGTTGTCAAATGGTTTTGTAGCTACCTGAAGGGAGGAGTTTAGCACGTTAAAATTGGAAATATTACTTCGTCCAAAATAACGATTACGTCGGTAGTGCCTCAGGGCTCTCACTGCGGCCCTATTCTATTCTTATTATTTATTAATGACATTGGACAAAATTTAAAACACAGTCAATTTCTTCTCTTTGCTGATGATCTAAAGTTATACAAGCGAGTGTAGGCGAATCATTATTTATTAATATTTTATTTATAAGCTATTGAATGGTCTTGTCGATTGCCATATTTGGGGAGTAAATTAAATTTTAATGTACCAGGTAGAGGGCCTAGTAGATCATCAATCCTTTTTAAAATAGGTTTTTAATCTAATAAGTACGGAATGTTTAGTCCTATTAGTAGAATGATGTGATTTTGTAACGAGTTAACGAGAAACATTAATTTTGAATTATTCAGTTTGTGTTTTAATAACGTCTCGTAAATCTACACATCTTTCCTTATTCAACCGTTTTTCTATCACTTATAGTTTCTGAGATACTTTCAAATAATTTAGTAAAAATTTACATAATAGCAACGGGTATATAGTTTCCAATATATGATTTATCTTCAGATTTAAAATGGGACAAAGATGGGCAATTTTTCAGAGTGTCATTCTCCTCTAATAAAATTAAATTGAAAATATGAGCAAGTGGCTTTGCTAGTTAAGAAGCACAATCTTTACAAATAATCCAGAAACTTGATCAGGATCCATCATCATATTAGGTTTAGTCTTTTTTTAAATATACTAGTACACTATTTTCATCAACCCTAAAACTACCCATCACGATACACTTGACCATTAATATTAACACATGCACTATAGACACTACTAAATGATATCTTGAATTTTGGAGGCGTTCACTTCGTAGTACATTTTTAATGAATAACAGAAAAACGTTTAACTTTTTTGTACTACTTTTTATTTTTATACAACACTTTGTGACTAGTTTCGAATTACAAAGTAATCATTATGAAACTAAGTTTTAAACTTACTGTGTAACTCGAAACTAGTCACAAAGTGTTATATAAAAATAAAAAGTAGTATAAAAAAGTTAAACGTTTTTCTGTTACTACTAAATGAATTTTCAAATCCCTGGAGGATCTCAGAAGATGAACTCAATTTTGTTCTAGCATACTTTAAAAAACCCCAGGAATCCTTGACTTTTTTACATGTAAAAATATGACAAAAATATATTAGGTTCTGACTGATTATTTTCAGGGTTTTCCAAGCTTTGGCCGGTTAATTTTTGAGCTTGCTTATAGTCCTTTATTGTGGAAGCTTGAGGAGATTTCTTCATTTGTTTGTGTAACTTATTTGTATATTTTAACAGACTGATGATATATTTGTTGAACCATTATTTAGCTTCTTCTTCGTTTTCGGAATTTTCTATCATTTTTAATCTCTAACCAGTCAAATCTTAGTTTTTTCTAATTTTCATTATATTTTTGTGGTATTTCTTTTCACAATATTTTAATAAAATGAATCATGAATCTGTTTAATGGCACGGAGAAAAATCTATTAACATTTGCATTTCACCTCTCAAATATTTTATCGTATATCTTATATATCTTATTTTTGTTCTGTCATCTGATTTGATCTGGTTGTTTATCTGTCAACAGTCAAATAATATCTATCATTTATAAACTCCCTTTTGGCATCTGTATACTGATATATGCTTCCCATTTTTTATCTTCTTCTATCTCACCTCTATGGACTGACATGTGTGATTTGTTATATGTTAACTTTCAATTACTACTCTACGTTATGTGAATATTACCCTTACCAATAAAAATGAGATTAATTTATAGGCATGGTTTGAAAAAGCTTACCATTTAAGCAAATAAAAATTACGTTAAAAATAACTAAGTATTCATCTCTTCAGATAAATATTTTCAATTCATAATGTATTATAATCCAAATATTATATATCCAACAAATAAAAAATGTATAATATTCACTTATTGTAGACAATCAACGATTAATCAATTAATCCTACTTAATCACTCTCCGATAAAAACAATAATGAAATCTCGTTGTATGAATTTAAAAAACATTAACCCGTAACGAATTTCGTTTTCTCAAATCATCACGCTGCCCCCGTCCTCTATTATTACTTTCATTGCTCCCATTAAAGTATCAAATACAATTTTTCTACGTCGGACAGAAAGGGAAACGCACAATAAACCGACGAAATCCAATTACGGTGCGGGATTTTCGTCTGGGCGGGAAAGTGGGAAATTTCCACGGCCCCAATCAAATATTTGATGGCTGGCACTCTTGAGGGTGCTAGAATTGAAAAGAAGAGGGCCGTAATATTGAATATATGAAAAAAAAATAAGTCCGTATTTACCGTCGGATAAAGAAACGTGTACGGATTTTAGGTGGTGGCACCATCAAAAAGGCAAATTTTTATTGTTTATAAATTAAAATAGATCATACATAAAAAATAATTAACTATAATAATATGAAATAAATATAAGTATAATTCTTGGAACTTAAAGGCATATATTATGAATAAAGAAACACTTTTACTTTATATTGAGATAACTCAATTGTTTGATTTTCTTCACCCGAAGAAAGCACAGTGTTGCGAAACATATGTAATGTTTAATAAACCAATATTTGAAAATCAAACAATTGCGTTAACTCAATATTAAGTATGGATTTGCAACACGTAAGTGCAACATCAATCACTTTTACTTTTTTATATCACTTTAAATTTTATTTGCAGTAGACGTGGTTTGATAATTAGTACCGTGTAGTCGAAAGTAGTTTAAAGTGGCATAAAAAAGTTATTCCTAATAGAATATAAAGCTACAGATATAATAATTCATGACTGCAAACACCATTGCTCGATTGTCAATGGTGAAGAAGATAAGCAATTTAATAATTGTAAACTAAACATTGACATGTTTTTTAACTATTAGTTGGTTGTTATAGTTTTTACATTTTTAATAATGTTAAAAATACGGTGCAGAAAGCTGAGAAGAATTTATTCTAATTATAATTATTATATAATTTAATAATTGTTATTGTAATACTATCTTCAATAAAGTTGTTTATCTCACTAATAATATTGAAGGAAAAACCATACGTTTTAAGGGATAATATTTTTGATTTTATAAATTTCGAATAATTTCACATTTCAGTGCATATTAAATACCGTGGGCAGCATTTGTAATAATGCGTATAAATAATGACATGACGCCAATATTAACATGCTGAGTAATTCATGAGTCGGCTTGTGTATTGAACACACAAAGCACCTGAAATAATAAATAACAACCAACAAATAATATGTTAAAGTGATGAATGCCGGATGTGTAAATATTTGAAATATTATTGCGAATTTAATGATTCAATAAAGGCAAAAATAAATAAATCAATAAACATATATTTATATATACATACATATATAAATGTGTCGGACATTTATTTGTTTAATCGATCACTTATGTGAGTATAAAGAGTTTTTTTTTTTAATTATAAACCCTTTTAATTGATTTATTTTCATTACAACTAACTGATTTTTCTTCAAATAAACTGTTAATAAACATATTTAAGTGGTATAAAAAAGTAATTGTGGAGGCTTTCACAAAGTTAATTGTGTATTTATTTTGAATGTATAAAAAAGTGTTTTCTTTATTTAAAAAATCGAAAATTTATGTATGTTACTGGAGAAGAAAAAAATCTATATAATGATCCGCAAACCACACTGGATGAAAAAAATTATTGAGGGAGCAAATATCCGTCCGACAGTTTTATCAAAGACTTTGGGATTTCCGGCGGCCAGGTCGAATTCAAATGAGATCCAGACCGAAACGCAATAAAATCGGACGGAATTTCGCAGCGTCGAATTCGCAGGACATAACTCGACGTGCACGGGATGCCTGACGTTACATCCGTTTCCGCTTCCCGTTCTCCATGATGCCGGTACGAAATACAATAAAATATTTAGCCGTCGATATCGACGCGAGCGGCCGTTTCGCTTGTCCCGGCGCATCCACCAAAAGTGATGCGTGTTGGTGTAACAAATTTTAAATTAAAAGTTCTGTAATTTGCAATAAAAAAAAAAAATAATAAAATAATAATATGTTTAAAATTATGCTGACAACCATATAAATAATTTATATGACTGAAAAACTTTGTCATTTACCTTATAAGAAGAATCAAATATCCCTCAACACCGTTAGGATAAAGATGGAATACCACATCCACAAATCCCGCAAGGGCAGAGGGAAGATAAATAAAAGGAGTCTATTTGCAATATGTATTGCGTGCATATGTGTGTAAATAAATCTATTATAATTTATGAAATAATAAAAAAAGCAATTGTTCAAGAACATATGAGCTAAGATACTGCTTTAGTTACATCATAATATTAACACCTAATTATTTTTTAAACCCTGGAAACGTCGGCACTATCAGTGATTGAAGTGTCAATGTATATGTAGGGTGGGTGGGTGGCCACTATTTCACCCTCCAATCACTATATCATACGCGAAAGTTTAGCTTAAGTAATTATGAAGTTAATTCTAATATTGAAAATCATTTTAAAATACTCTTTTCACTTATTCCAATGTAATTATGTAAAAACTAATTAAAAAATTGCAATACAAATTTTGTTTAAATAATGAATATCTATTGTTTCAATAAATATGTTTAATAGAAACGTTAGTTTGGGTAAGAATAGTGATTACAAACACTTATTAATTAATATAAATGCTGTCAAAGTGACATAATAGACTTTAATAAAATATAATAAACTTTTTAACTTGGTTTGTATAACACTGACTTTATTTAGTGACTATAGTTTCGACAATTTTAACTTGTCATTATCAAACTAGAAGAACTTCTAGTTAAAATTATCGAAACTATAGTCACTAAATAAAGTCAGTGTTATACAAACCAAGTTAAAAAGTTTTTTATTTGTGAAGAATATTGTATAACGAAGTAGAAGCCTCCACCGTTAACAGTTTAATAAAATATTCCAAAAAGGCTCAGAATGAAGCACATTTCCTTAAAAATAATTAAAAGAATTCCAAAAATTCTGTAATTATGTCACCTGCCAACGGAAGAGTGTGGGTTTGAGTGGAAAAACATTGGTCAATAGTGAACTCCTTTGACCTAAATTATTTGTTTATTTTATATTGAATGTATGTATATCATATTTTTTTGTAATTTTGTAAGTAGGAGAAGCAAAGACAATAAAAAATAAGGAATACAGAATCTTCACAATTAGACCTTTTGTTTAAAATGCTGCATTAAGATTTATATCGTGTTTATTATCTTTATTGTTGGTTCTTCAACAAAACTCTAGCGTATAATGTGGTGATTTAAGGGTGGGATAGAGGCCACCCACCCACCCTACATATAAATTGATAGATTATCCTATACACTGCTGTAATTTTACCAAAACAACAACACCGAATTATTTTTAAAAACTTTAGAAATTAAAGCGCAGTATCAGTGATTTAAGTATAAATTTATATGTAGGGTGGGTGGGTATTCTCGAAGGATTTAAATTAGGTATGTATACTGTTGTATTATTTTTGGATCTCTTAAAGGCATTGACTGCGTTTCTCACGATATTCTCCTGAGGAAGCTGTATTTTTACAACTTTAGTCCAAATATTAAATTCTTACTTGGGAAATAGGCTATAGAATAAAACACTTTCTTGAGAAAGAGTCTCAACACACGATGTGCCAGAAGGTTCTGTACTTGGCCCTTTTCTTTTCTTACTGTATATAAATGATTTACCTAAATGGATAAATTATACTGTACGCAGACGATACTACTTGCATAAATAAATCTAGCAACATAAAAACCCTACAACAATGAGTCTTACTAAGACTACAAAACAAATTAATTTGTTTTGTAGTCTTAGTAAGACTCATTGTTGTAGATTCACGAAATGTTTTCGTATTTTTAAATTTATTATTTAATTTTCTACAAGGAACTAAAAGATTTTAATACATTTTATTATTCAATTATGCTCTAAGTGGGTATTTTTCCTTAATCCCGAACGTAATGATTTCTGAAGAATTCACTAATCCACCTCAGGTATAAATTCAGACCTTCAGTCGATTATATTTCATTCTTGTGTCAGTTGCCGTACATATCTGAGTAAGTTATTTATATTTCATTATATTTATTATCATATTTCATTATATTTATTTAAGTAAGTGTTTTTATTTGTATTTAAAATCAATTTTATAATAAAGCTGTACTGAAGAGAGCGAAAGTTCGAAACACGTGTCTGCAGATGATTATAAACTTGAATGCTAGATTTTTTAATTGCTTTTGCTAATTTAATTTAATGAAATCAGTTTAAAATTCATTTTTCATAATTTTTTATGTTACAGTTACATTTAAACAATCTAAAGTACACCTATCATTTATTAGTTTATTCAGCAGAAATAATTTCATTCAAATTAGTGTTGCTTTTATAGTTGTACTATTTGTAACACGCAAATTAATTTGTATTATTCAATGTCTGTCGAAGTATTAGCAAGAGAAGTAGTTGTTTCAAATTAATTTGTTTTGTAGTCTTAGTAAGACTCATTGTTGTAGATTCGCGAAATGTTTTCGTATTTTCAAATTTATTATTTAATTTTCTACAACGAACTAAAGGATTTTAATACATTTTATTATTCAATGACACGGAAGATAAATTGTGCAAAGTTGTATACTTACTAAAGCACTTACAAGCATGTCTACCTCAATTGGCACTAACGTTTGCATATTTTTCATTATTCGATGCTCATATTGGGTATGGAATATTACCTTGGGGTCACTCTGCCATTAGTATCAAATTTGGTCTCCAAAAGTCCACTTTTTATTGGTAATGTTAAAAAGTGCGGCCCAAAATCTTGAAAGCAGTGATGAAGGTAATTTAAATTACATTATAATATTTGGTTAAATTTTAGAGAATATTATTTAATTAAATAAATTATTAAATTCATGGTAAAGGATAAAATCACGAGATTCCTTGATTCTTAAAGTGAAGAAGAATTAAAATCATACAGTAACTATATAAAAAGAAAGAGAATTTTAGAATTTCATTCTTCAACAGAGGAAAGGGAACTAATTGAGAATGAGAATTTACAGAAAAACATCTTCAGAGAAGGATTTAGAGAAATCAGAAGTGATACTTATATTCAGAAACTTAGTAAAATTAAACGAAATTCGGGAAAAAGATACGATACAATGCCAATTTTTTTCAATATAAAGATTGCCAATGTCGAGAAGACTGCTTAAAAAATTTAAATGAAACAGAAAGAAAACTTATTTTTGAAATGTTTTGGAGAGTTTAATAAGCAAAATATATTGCTATACGAAGCGATGGAACGCTGTACTTTAAAAAGAAGACGTGGGAGAAACGGAAAAGGTTTATATAGAAATGACAGTTGTACGTACTGGTTAAATTCTAAAACAGGTAGAGAATCTGTTTGTAAAAAAATCTTTTTAGATACTTTTCAAATAAGCGAAGGACGATTGAAACGCGTGTTAAAATCTAAAAATGTATGCAACGATTTAAGTAGGCGTTTGCCTGGATCGTCGAGAAATATATGCGATGAAGCAAATATGGTTGTTCAAAACCATATTAACAGTTTCCCGAATTTTTAATCCCATTATACGAGGGATCATAACCCCAATAGAAAAATCTATATCCTGAACTGACTATAAAAAAAATGTTTAATTTGTATAAGCTTCACTGTAAAGAAAATGATTTAAAAGCAGTTAATGAATGGACTTATGGAAAAATATTCAAAAAAGATTTTAATCTACAATTCCACCCACCACACAAAGACACGTGCTAAAATGTGATCTATTAAACATTAAAGTTAAAGCATCAGACAAGCATGAAGAAAATAACTTATGGAAGAACATGATATTCATTTAAAACTAGAAAAATCAGCTAGAAATGCGTTAAAACAAGATCAAGAACTAGTATCAAGTAATCCATCTCATTATTTTGGCTTTTCTTTCGATTTGCAGAAAACGCTACCATTCCCAAAGCTAACTACTTAGCTTATTATAAATGCAACATGTATATTTTAAATTAAGGCATAGACAATATCCACAACAATAATGTAAACATGTATGCTTGGGATAAAGATGTTTTTGCCTTTTCAGAACCCTTACAACTCTAAAAAGTGAAAAACATATCATTGCACATAGTGACATGTGTGGAGGACAAAATAGAAACATCAAAATATCTTTAATGTGGTTAAAATTTGTTCAATCGATGGAAAGTTACGTGGAAAACATAGACCACAAATTTTTAATTACAGGTCATTCATTTTTACCTAATGACAGAGATTTTGACGTTATAGAAATGTTGTTAAAAAGAAATCATTTACTGTATGTGCCATAGTATGATTATAATATAATTCAAAAAATGTAGAAAAGCTAATATTTACATATTAAATGAAATGAAACAAGAAGATTTTATATCAACAAGACTCTTACAAGAAGTAGTTTACAAAATATCGAAAAATGCAAACGAGGAAAAAATAAACTATCTAAATATGCTGGATGCGATCTTTAAGAAATGAACCATATAAAATTTTATATAAAACAACCATAGATGAGAATGTAGAGTTTAAAATTTCTGATTTATTGCCATGTCAGGGTAGACCTAAAAAATGGAAATATTGTATTTTTATCGTTATACAAAAGTATATGAAGCATTAAATCACTAAAATACATGATCGACTCACTGTGATATATACCTTCGGAACACCATAACTACTTTACACTGAATAAAACATTTTATTCAGTGTTCAATTATCACGTAGTAGCAGTCGCAATCATCATTATGATAACTACTTTAAATCCCTTCCGCATACTGATAATTTTTTTATAGGAAATATTATTTTGTGTTTGTTTATATTTTACAACTTTTTACTAAAGCCCTACATATACATATAAATTTCAATTACTGATAGTCTCGGAGTTTAGAATAAAATGAATTACAAACATTTTTGAACAAAAATGAAATTCAAAAGGTAAAATTTTTGAGTAAATAAATTGATAAAATTTGTTTACGTGATGGGTGGGCAGATTCTAAATATAAATTAGATAAGATTGGCTATATAAAGTTATTTATATTTAAACTAAATTTTGATATGGTTTTATTTTTTATTACATAAAGGGTTTGATTGTTTTTAGCAGCAAAATCATCAAAAATTAGCAATTAAAGTTATTATGTATATGTAGGGTTGGTGGGTGGCCTCTATTCCACCCTCTAAGCAGTAAAACATAATCGAAGATTTTAGTTAGAGGTTGTTAAAACAAACACAAAATATTTGGGTTTTTAATTGATGTACCATATTCATACAAATATTACATATAATTGTTGATGATGTTTTACTGACTAGAGGGTGGGATAGAGACTAACCACCCACCCTACATATACATACATATAAACTTATTTTTATAGTCTCGCGGTTTTGAATAAAATTAATTACGAAATTTTTGAAAAAAGAAATTCAAAAGATAAAATTTTTGAGTGATTAAATTAATTAAAATTAATTGATAAAAATTTTATGCATGATACTTGGGTAGAGTAAGAATTTAACTTAGATACGATTATCTATGGAGAGCCACTTATATTTAAACCTAAAATTTGATTTTGTTTTATTTTTTATTACATAAAGGGTTTGATAGTTTTTAGCAACTAAATCATCAACGATCAGTAATTGAAATTTATATGTAGATGTAGGGTGGGTGGCCTCTATCCCACATTGAACATAAGCGAGGGTTTTAGTAAGAAGTTGTAAAATGTAAACAAATACAAAATAATTGCATTTTTAATTGATGTATTCATATAAATACTTTAAATAATTTTTGATGGTGTTTTACTGACTGAAGGGTGGGATAGAAGCCCACCCTACATATATATATTAATTTCAATTACTTATCGTCTCGTGGTTGGCAATAATTTTTTTTACAAATTTTTTATAAAAGAAAATTGACAAAGTAAAATTTTTGAGTGTGTAAATTGTGAAGGTCATTTATGTTTAATCTTTGGATTATGCTTTAAGTTTTATTATATACAAGGTTTTATTGTTTTGTAAGCAGCAAAATCATCAACGGTTACTATTTTAAATTATTATCCATATGTAGGGTGGGTGGGTGGCCTCTATCCTACCCTCCAATCAGTAAAACGTAAGCGAGGGTTTTAACTAAAAATTAAGTTATAAATAAACACAAAATACTTGCAATTTTTAGAGATTCATTTATACAATTTTTTCAAATAATTTTTTATGATGTTTTACTGACTGAAGAGTGGGATAGAGGCCACCCACCCACTTTACAAATACACATTAACTTTAATTACTGATCGATGATGAAACGGATGAAGAGAAAGTAATGCAAACAATACATAAATTGAAAAATAAGAAATCAATCGGAGCTGATGGAATTAAAATAGAGTTAATTAACAGTATAGATAGCTGAGCATATTTACACTCCATTTACATATACAGGGTGACTGACGAAAAACATTTGGTGCTGTATCTTGCTTATTTTTGATCAGATTTTAATAAATAAAACATCAAATTAAATCATTTTTAAAGGACTTTAATAAGAACTGAACTGATATTTTTTCTTGTGTCCTGTTTTTGACAAATGACGATCAACATTTTTTTTTCAAATTGCAGTGTATATATATTTTGTATTGATCCGCAAGTAGATTTTTTTCTGAATATAAAATTGTAAACGTTTTTATCCATTCAGCAAACCAAACTCGAGAAGTTGAGGATTTAGAAAAAATTTAAAAATCAAGCACTCAAAATTGAATTACAAACAATTTTAACTCAAAATAAAGAAGATATGTGATTTACTTGAGAAACGAAGTAACATATTATCAAATATCAGTACAGTGTATGGAAACCCAATTAAAATTAAAATTTAAAATCAGACAACACATAGAAAACAATTTAAAAATGTATGTCGGTTACAGTAATAAAATATTAATAAATTAAGGAAGAAATAAATAAATAAATGATATAATAAAATCAATAAATATGTAGATAAATAAATAAATAATTTAAATACAAATAATTTAAACTGGCACTACACAAACAATTTAAAAGTATATCAAACAGAGTAAAATATTGATATAAATATAAATATTGGAAGTTTAGATAAATAAAATAGAAAGCACAGGCAAGTAATTAATTAAGTAAATAAATACATAAATAAAATAAATAAATAAATGGATGACACAACACTTAGATAACTTTTGTCATCAGGCTATATACAGACCTTTTCAAGGAATTCCTCTCTACTATAACACACACATTCAATGATAAAATCCTTTACTACCTTTTAAATTTCTTAAAGGCAAGATTTCTTGTTTGCAAACTTAAAGAATTGTATAATTTAAACCCGTACATGGTACCTGTTTGCGATTTACACAATCTAGTTTGTGGTAAATTTAAATTATCTTTGCCTCTGGTCTCATTTTGGTGATCACATATCGGAAAATTTTGAAGATTCTGTTTAACATATATAAGGCATTCGTAAATATACAATGAAGGGAGAGTCAGTATGTTATGTTGTTTAAAGCAAACCTTGCAATCATCTTGGTACTTTACTCCAACGATTATCCTCATGGCACGTCTTTGCAATTCAAAAAGCCTATGCGTACAGGTTGCGTGTCCCCAAACCAGTATACCATATTGAATATGGCATTGAAAAATTGCATAGTATGTTGTTATTAATAACAGTTTTGGGACCATAGTAGATCGTTCTTAAACTGTATATGGCTTTTGTGAATTTTCCCGATGCATAGTCACCATGTATATCCCAATTTAGCTTAGAGTCCAGCTGAATTCCTAGAAATTTAGTATTCTGACTATAATCTAAATTTCAATCTTTTTTAAAGTGAAACAAATTTCCACGGTTTTGGTTTTATTTAAGGATAGTTTAGTAGCCTTAAACCAGCCTGAGGCATTCGCTTTTTTTGTTAAATGTAAAGTGATTACTTCCTCCAAACTACTCCCTCTACTGAGAAGAGTCGTGTCATCAGCAAACAGTATACTATCCTTGGGGGCAATTGCATCTGGAAAATCGTTTAAATATATAAGGAACAATATAGGGCCTAGGACGGACCCTTGAGGTACACCATGTTTGATTTGGCTATAATGCGAGTCCCTATCCTGCACACACACTTTTTGTACTCTGTTGGTCAAGTATGATTGAATTAGTTTTATACTTTCCACGTGAAAGCCATACTTAACCAGCTTTCCAATTAGAAGATCATGATTAACACAATCAAATCCTTTGCTAAGATCTAAAAATGTTGCCATGGATATGTGATCATTCTCAAAGCATTCGATTATGTGGTCTACATAACACCGAACCGCATCTATTTTCTTTCACGAAATCCAAACTGAGAGTCTGTAAATAGCCTGTTTCTATTGAAAAAAATTAAGATTTGCTCTTTCAACATTTTTTCAATGACCTTAGATATTATTGGCAATAAACTTATAGCTCTATATTTACTTGCATCTATTCTTTCGCCGTTTTTGTAGATTGGAAGGACTTTCGCAGATTTCATATTATCGGGAAATTCATTACTTATAATAAAATCATTTATAAGTCGGGTTGTTGGAATTGTTATCAAGTCCAAAACAGGCTTTAAGATATCAGCAGAGCAACCATAGACATCCAAAGCTTTACTATTTTTCAAGCTCGTAAATGCTTCTCTTACTTTAACTACTGACACCTCTTGGAAGTTAAAGGTTGCCAAGGAATTTATATTAAAATTTAGGGCCTCTGTAGATGATTGCGGAATATCTTTTAGAATATTATCAACAAGAGTAGAAAAATAAAGATTAAACTCCTTGCATGAAATATTAATGGATGTAGATGTAGATGTAGAATTAACAATTTCCCATGTTGCTTTTTGTTTGTTTGTCGAGTGTAGAATATAGTTCCCGTATGCATTCAAAAAATATGATTGGATTTGAGGGTAGGATAGAGCTCACTCACCCACACTACATATGCATATAAATTTCAATTAATGATCATCTTGCGGTTTGGTTTAAAATTAATTACAAAATTAAAAGTAAAATTTTTGACTGAGGAAATTAATAATTTTTTTATGCATGATGCAAGGTCATATATATTTAACCCTTAAGTGCATAGTGTTGCAGTTCTACAACGCTTTTTATTTCTAATTTGTGGTGCCATATGATGGTCATCAGGGCAACTAAATTGCGTTGCAGGGGTGCAAAAGCATGCAGTGCGCTTGCTATGCGGAAAATAGCGCTAAGTTAATGTGTTTTTTGAATTTATGACATTATGTTTATCAATAGAATAACGGCAATAAAAAAATATTTGGTGATAATTAAGTATGTTTTCTTTATAGTGTTCCTATAAATTACGTATTAATTAATTTGCATCATTATAATTCACTGAAAATTCGATGTTGCATTTCTGTAACATCTGTAACATAATGCCAAGTTTGTAAGAAATATTCAAGGGAATTGCTTGGAATCAAATGTGTGTTGAACCATGAAAAACCTATTAATATGCTGGATATGTCATATGAAAGTGTAGATGAAGATGAAGTGATAGTGACACTGATTTTCGTTACAATCTCGCCATAATGTTCTACCCCAGGATCATTCAGATGTGGAAATTTCTGCATGAAACTGTCAAGAAATATGACACCTTCTGAACCAGAAATAAAAACCAATATAATAGGATTGACGAAAAAGATATATTCAAGAATATGTTCTGGAAGAAAGGAAATTTATGTATTGATGATTCTGAAACATTTTTCGTAGGAGACAGTGCACTTCCTGAAACAATTTTGAATTTATAAACTCTTTTTAAATATTTTTCCTTCTTTTTTACAGAAAATCTAATTCAACTAATATGTGAAGAAAGTGCTATATACTTTGCACTTCACAAACATCTTGGGTTTTTGATTACGTTATCAGTTTTATAATGTTACTAGGTGTAGGGATATGTAGCACCCAATTGTAAGTAGTGACTTGGTGAGAAATACTATATCAGTAATTCGATTCTTAAGAGAGAGTATCTATGTGTTGATGAACAGATCTGTACTACAAAAACAAAGTACAACATTAAACAGTATAATAAATTTAAAAATACGAAAACATTTCGTGAATCTACAACAGTGAGTCTTACTAAGACTACAAAACAAATTAATTTGAAACAACTACTTCTCTGGCTAATACGTCGACAGACATTGAATAAAACAAACAGTATAATCTCAAGAAACCGAAGAAGTGGGGTTACAAACTGCTGTGCTTTGTAATATAAATATTACTTCGAAGTGTACTTAGGGAGTTAAAATCTAATCCTAGGAAATGAGCCCGACTTGGGGGCAAATTCTAATGTGGTTGTCTGTATGACAAGAGATGTAAAAATTAATGTGAACCATAAAATATATTTCGATTGTTATTTTTCCGTACTACTTCTGCTCAACTTAAAGCATATTTTCCCTGGGAACGGTGAGTAGAAAGACAATTCCAAATTGCAAACTTCCTACAGATGAAATAATGAACAAGAAGAAAAACGGATCATGTGAAGAGAAGCAAGGTTGATAATTTCAATATTTCCTCAATAAGTTGGAAGTAAAATAAGTGTGTAACATTGGTATTAACTCTGTGTAGGAAGGAACCGATGAGCGCAGCAAAAAGATTCAACAGGAAAACCAAACATTATGAAGTAGTGCCATGTCCTAACATAGTGAATTATTATAAATTGTGCATGGGTAGAGAGTGGATCTAATGGACAGAAATTTGGCTCGTCACCCAATTAAAATGAAGTCTAAAAAGTTTTTTGTTTCATCACATGTTAGACGTGATTATTGTAAATAGTTGGATAGTTTACAGAAGAATAAATGAAGCTAAAAATGAAACAAAATTATTGACACAGAGAGAATTTCGAAATTATTTAGGGGAAACATTATGTAAAATTGGAACATCATAAATATCAAAGAGAGGATGCCCTTCTTCTGCAAAACTGAAGCATAAAGCGAAAAAGAAGAGTTGTGCCCCATTGAATTTTAAGGAAGTAAAACTTAATCATTGGCTAAAAATGAAATAGAATGGTAGGTAGGTGGCCTCTATCTATCCCGCTCTCCAACCGCTACATCATACACAAGAGTTTTATCAAATGAATGGCTACATCCATAATACTGCAATATATTTTACTTGGATTTATGAGCTTGTTTATTAATTATTTTTTAAATTTCTTTTTTATAAGTTCCAAAATTATTTTAGCTAAACACTCGCGTATGACTTAAATATTGGAGGGTAGGATAGTGGCCACCCACCCAACCTACATATAAATTGACACATAATCTAGGACACTGTTATAAATTTTTTAAAACAACATCACAAAATTATTCTTAAAAACCTTAGAAATTAAAACATAATCAGTGACTGAAGTAACAATTTATATGTAGGGTGGGTGGGCGGCCTCTATCCCACTGTCCAATCATTACATCATACTCGAAGCTTCTGTGAAATTATTATGTGCGTATAAATCAGTTTTTATATTTAAAGATCTTTTTGTCTACTTATTGTTAATTAAAAATAAAAACTCGTTTAATACTGATAATATTAATTGTACCTCATACAAACCTATTTAACAATTAAGGTAAAAAGAAACTTGTCAATTCTAATCTAAGCAACTTCTCCAATAGCTAACAAGATAATTAGTGCACGTCTTCCTATTGCAACAAGAAATTACCCGCTATCGTAATCGGTGCAAGTTCTTATCATAGTTAAGCCAACTGCAGTTAGTGCTCAATGGATGCTCGAATCGCAGCTGTGCAAATCTCGAAAGGGGGCGGAAATTCAATGTGTGTGTGTGTTGTTTTTGTCGACGAAATTCCAACATTAAGCAAATCCCCGTCGACGGTTTTAATTTACGTTTTTTCTCCGTTGTTTTCTTCCTCCGCAGCAAAATTGAATTCCGCCCGGGGTTTATCAGATGTTTAAAAAAATAATTGAGATGTAACGTCGTTGCCCTCTTTATAAAATAATTATTTTTATTAATATGATGTGTAGAGTGTAATTTTCATTATTTATTTATTAGCTGTATAAACATTCATTCTAGCCAAAACTAGTCGAAAATATATAAACAATCTTTATATAGCACTAATTGCTTGTATTTAGTGATTATTCTCTAACGTTTGGGGTTTGTTTTAGTAGAAATATTATTATTTTTACGTGAGGTCATATGATCTAATTATGATGAGAAAATTGGTATATTCTTGTGATATAAATAAAGTAATAGTGTTGCGATTTATTATTAAACTCGGATTAGCTGGAAGCCTTTAAAATAAACAATCAATAACGCTAACAAGCTTAAGGTAAAGCGCCGTGCTGATCTATTTTAGTCGTCGGATTAAATTCAATACCAGGAGATATTTTTAGTTTATTTTATTTTTATTTTTATAGTGCTTGTTTTAAAATAGCTAATCGAACGTTGTTTATGGTAATAATATTGGAAAATTTTAATTATTTTACAGATATAAGATTGTTGTGTAAATATACACACTTTTGTTTGTTGTAAAAATTTAATTACGGAAAATAATTAAATCTGAATTTTATACGTAAACTTTCCTTATGTATATATATTTTTTTGCCTAAAAATTTTTCTTATATAAAGTACGGTAATTGTATTTTTTTTTTGAATACGAAATTTTATCAGAAATCAAAAATGTATGAATAATGTTTATACTCTATGCTATAAATAGTTAAATGCAACTCGCAAATAGTTAAATGCAATTTAAATTGGGCAAACATGGCGTTAGGTAAATACTCGTTACCCGTTCGAATTTGCAAGCGGGATGACGTGATTGAAAATAATTTAAATGTTTAATTATAATTTAAAAATAAAATTTATGTGTTTGTGTGTGTAACCGCGAATCATATTTATTTTACGTGCGTCATTTCCGCGTGATGTAGAGAATGTGTTATTCGTGTAAAGTTTAAACGTGTTCATTTTTGCGTATAACTGCTCTCATTTGTACTGATTCGATAACGTTAAAAATTGATACAATTAAAATTTAAAACGTTACAACAGTTTTAAATAATACATTTTAAAACTAGTGCTTACAAAATAAATTTACATTATTAAAATCATATAGTTTTTAAATAAAAGTAAATTGGACATGTAACTAACTGAAAATTATCTCATCTTATAACTTTTTATTTAGTCATTATTATCATTTTATATTTGATTAGCATTAAAAAAAATATTTAAACCAATTGCACATAAATTTTCTTTAATTACAACGTATTATTTTAATTGAGTCACCCTAGCATATGCCGCCGCCATTATTACAATTTCTGGCGCAGTTTATGCTAATGCGGAGGTAATTCAAAACTGTGCACAAATGAATGTATCTCTGCAATTTAGCGTTTTTTTTGTACGGAGGGGATGCAGTGCGGCTTTTAGAGTGGCATTTCTGCTCATTTCAACAGACCTAGTTATGTTTATGAAGTGTTATTAGGTGGAATTTCGGGCGGAATTTCAGGCGTTGCGAAAAGTTTCGGTGCGCTGACTAAAGAGAAACCATTGAAGATGGTTGGAGTGTTACGTTATGTATGTTAAATAATAAAAAATACAGTTTTAATCTTGTTTCGTACAGCACATATATTAATAAATATATAAAGTGGTGATGTAGACATAATAATTTCCCCTTATTTTCCTAGAAAACTATGAGATTTTCACAAAGAGGATATTCTTAAAAATTTATTTACTTTTGAATTCTCTACAATTATTTGTTATATAATTTTCATGTAACTCTTATAGTTTATTAGCAATTGGCAAAAAATATTTAAATTATTGATTTTTAATTTTATCTCGCAAGTTAATAACTTTATAAAAAACATGTTTTAATAAAACTTGTTCAGTTTCTCATTCTCTTTAACTTTTTTTCGAAAAGTTATGTGATATTTCTTGAATTTAGAAAAATATCGAGAAAACAACAAAACACCTTGAGTAAACATCCACTTTCGGTTTATGAATGTTCACAAAAAGCTTTCAAGTTTCAGTTTTTAACGATAAAACCTTAAGTTTAAAGTTTCCTCTCAAAAGGATTATTCGTTTTTGATACATAGACTCACTGATACATAGACCAAAACACACACATACACAAACAATTTTTTTCAGAAATTAGTATACTATACTAATAAATAATTAATTTACTCCACGAATTTTAATATTTTGCAAAATTTAATATTATCGCTGATGCATTCCACACTGATTAAAATTTCATTAAACAAATTCAAGCACGCAATGTAATAAAGTATGAGCTTTAATTTTCACGCAATATAATCATTGCCTGTATAATAAACGGTTGGAATTTTAAACAAGAATCAATATATTATAGCGTATTTGTTACTGTAATGCACTTCATGTAATTTAATTATATGGATATTTAAATTACGATTTTCATATTTTGATATTAGCGTAATTAATAAATATTTATCAATAAATTTATCAATTATGTATTAACAGTAACATTGCAGAAGAAAAAATCTTGTAAATATTATTAGTAACACTGAGTTAACATTTATTGAATTACATAAAAAGTTTCCTATTTTTATTAATTGCGTTCTAAACTAATGTAATTTATTATAAAATAATACATCTAATCCAGTTTTTCCTAATCTACAATAATCATTTTTAATGCAACCAAATTAAAATCAAAATGAATCTGTGATTGTAAAGGCTTTGACTTTGATTATTTAATAATTTAATATATTTTTTTATTGAACTTATTTTTTGTCTTTGTTTTATTTGTGATGTTTACCATCTAGATGATCAGACCTACAATGTGAGATCATCTACTTATTACTTCATTTTCCTGCTAAACTTATCCTCCTTTATTCCTCTACTTGATTAACATTACTACAAAGGTAATTCTTTCTATAGTATTTGGTTTAGGGCAATAAACAATTTATTGGTGTAGGTCAAGATTATGATGACACCAACAACAATGTATGTCTTTCATTATTGCAGGGCAAACAACTAATTTTTAATTTTTAATTATTATTTTTCTTGTTTAATTTGTGTAAACATTTGAAATGAAAATAACATACAAACAAGTCATTAACTCTAGCTGTAGACAATATCAATGTAAAACACTCTAAACACAATAACGTGCCAATGTGAAACGCAAACGTGGAACCTGACACACAATCGAGTCAGATACCACCCACACTCGTTACTGTTATCGATCCTCGTTTGATACTTGTGGAGTGCTTGTTATCGCCTTTGCCCTCCCCTAACAGTTGCTGCAACTCTTGTTGTTGTTTTTTTTCTTCTTCTTCTTCTGGTGTTGTTACGCATACACGACCTGCGTCACGGCTAAGGGTGGAACTGTTGGGGCGTTGCATTGCACAAAATAAACAAGCCGCAAATAATCGCTCATCAATATTTACGCCGCTGTAAATAAACTCGTCGTCCCGCAATTGGCCCGCCGCTCGTATTTGCATAACAAAATCAACAAATTCGCTGCGCAATTTTTCAACACATCCAATTACTCGATGACACCAATTTTCTGTTAAATTGCCAATACACGCCTGTTCCTTGTTTATTTAGCCATTCTAAAAAATATTTTTTTACATGTATAAAGGTATGATAAAATATGTATAACTGACATAAAATTAAATAATATTTTGTATTTTTTGAGATAACACTTTTATTTCAAATTGATTGTTTGAGTTATGTGAAGATCAAATTAATTTGACGAATAAAGCACTAATAACCTTTCTTCACAATTTCATTTGATGTACATTTCGGATACAAAGTGACCATTATTAATGGATTAGCACTGTGCTAATTCATTGATAATGGTCACTTGTATTTCATTCATTTATAAATTTGCTATACTCATACATAATTTCATATTTAAATTTAATTTATAGGCATTTAAAGAGTAATATTTTACCAATTTTATGATTAGATGATAGTCATAAATCATTATATTAAATATAAATACTGTAAATCACAGGCGTTTATAATTAGAACCCGGCGCCTCCACCATAACTCACAGGCTCCTCGGTAATCGCACGCCCCTGTGGAAAATTAACACTCGGTAATGAAAAAAAAATCGGTGTTGTTGCGAGGGGATTGATCGACGTGGCGCGGGCAGGTTAAATCGCCATTATAAATTCGCGTGCGCTTTTATTGCCGATTAATATTTACCCCGGCAACGATTTATGCGTGCCCCCGAAAATACAGCGCCCGATACACCCCCGCCCACCAGTTTCTACGTGGCGTGCGTGGAAATTCGAGAGGCGGCCATTCCGCCTCCGGAGCACGCACGAGTGCTCGGTCGAATTTCTCAAACCACGGGGAAAATCTAGAAGCAATGGCCCTGGGAAAATTTCACCTCGACTAAGTATAATTAAATTAAATTTCATGCATGCGAACGTGATATCAAATGTCGGTCACCAAAGTTTAAGCTTCTATACATTCAGAAGCAGAAGAAAAATTGATGATGTGGCCATCATAATAACTTTCTTTGTATTATCTATAAAGATTATGCTCTATAAGTTGCTCATATTTTCATCAGTTATAGTTTAAAATCAGTTATTTAATTTATTTTCAATTACAATAAAAAATCAGCTCTGGTGAAAAAGCTCGTATTTATAAGTACTGTATTAACTAAAGTTAAAATATATATGTAGGGTAGGTGGGTGGCCAGTATCCCATCCTCCAATCAATTTAACATAAACAAGAGTTTATTATGAATGTTTTTAACATAAACGTAATGATTTACGAAGTAAATTTTAATAAATGTTATGAATTAAATCAATGAAACCCTTGCTAATATTTAAGCGATTAGAGGGTGTGATAGTGGCCACCCACCCACCCTACATATACAAAACTATTTATACTCAAACTCTGCTGCCCGCATTTGTTTTACAACAATTGCAAATATTTGTATTTCTTTTTAATTTAAAAACTAAAAATAATTTTTTACGTATAAAAATGTATATTCAATAATGGTTAGGTAATTATTGGTATTAATATAACTTCTTTCATTATAGCCTAAAAATCATTTACTAATTTGTCTGTTAATATATTAACCTCAATCATAAATTCTTGATCCATTTTTAACACAAAAAGTAGAAATATTTTAAATAATTTTCGATGATGTTTTATTGACTGAAGGGTGGGATACAGAGACCCGTTTAAAGTTAATTAAAGATGGTAATTACTATACATAACTCAAATCAATTACTGTGAACTATAAAAAATAACTGATGTACTGGCAATAGATGGGACAACTGGAGAGGCGATCGTCGATTCACACGTCTCTTCCGGAGTTTTGTGTTCAGACTCCTCTTAATACAAACATTTCGATATTTTTGTTGCTCTTTCGTAATAATTACTACAAATTTTTCCATTGGAAAATATGTCTCAAAATATTAGCACATTCAAATGCTGCAGAAATGTAGAATTTTAGAACTACGTATCCATAAACTGCCACAATTTATATTATCTATTCTGAAAAAATAAACAAAAAAATTAAAGTACTAGACGGACATAGAATCACCTGTTGTGCCAGAAATTTAGATAACTCATCACTAAACAATAGCTTCGAAACAATTAAACAAGTTATTATTGACAAATTAAAGATCGATTTTAATAATAAAACAAAACGCATAGAAAAACTCACAGCTTGAATAAAACTAATTGAAAATGAAGCTCTTGAAAGTGAAGAATTATTAACAAACTCAATAGGTGAACTACAAAGAAGCCTCAAAACCACACCAACAAATAATTCTGTTGCAGAGAAACCAAATTTACACTATGTTGGATGCTTGAAGCCATAACTTTGTGATACATATTGAATCAGGAACTTTATCAAATGATAAATAAAACTTACTTTGTTAATATCCGTGTGTGATATTAACAAAGTAAGTTTAATTTATCATTTGATAAAGTTCCAAATTTACACTGTTTTGTTCAACAATATCAATATCCAATCTACTACAAAGTAGCCTCGAAAACTTTAATCGCGAACTGGTAAAAGTTAACAGGATTAATGTGGATCTCCAGGATTGAAATAAGTCATTATAAATACCAGCAACTACAATCCACACCAACAAATAATTCTTCTACCTCTACGGCTTGAACGCCTAGATCTTCGCCTATATCGAAAAACTGTGGCAGCTGTCACATTAAAAACGAAACAAAACAATGTGTTAAAACTAAACTTGGAGAAAATGACACACACCTTAAATGTATTCAAAAATGCGAAGTCATCCCAAGCAGGAATTTTTAAGACCAACTCACGGATTCTTATCTTAAGTGATAATAATGGGAAAAATATGGGACTACTCGCTACCAATCGATCCTCTAATCAGCCGAAAATTGTATCTCTGTGTAAACCCTTTGCCTCCATGTATTGCGTTATATATCTTCGATATTGTAATTTTACGTATAATGATCATGTACTCATTATGGCTGGATCGAATGATGCAATTTTCCATATATCTTAATAAATACTACAAAAAGATTAATTTTAGCAAATATTTATTATTGAAGATAACTCTTGTTCAACATAAATGTAAAAAATATTAAACACTACCATTCTAAATCACTGTCACTGTTTTGTTGGTCGTTTTCTTCAGTAGATGTAGATAGCAGGTTCACCTGTTCCTTGAACACATTTTTGTTATACCACTCTGACTCAGCTAACTCCAAAAATTTCATTTAATGTTTTAAGTTCTGCATTTTTTCAGATTTAATAAAAACTGGTGGAACCGACTCCAAATTTACTTCCAACTTATCTGTTTTTTCTTGTAATCCAAAAATCAAAAGTATAAAAGCCGTTATATGACTCTGCTGCACTCAGAATACCTGAAGCATTATATTTTATCTGACAATACTTTCTTAAAGTAAAACTTTGTTTTTTAGTATTTACAGATTTCTTGAAAAAAATCCATTGCCCCAGTCTTTAATTAGCGTCGCGCCTTCAATAACCTCAAAGTACGTCGGTTTTTCTCTATACTGTTGCATAATTTGCAAATAAACGTTTGGAGTTTTGACCGTTTCTAGTCGTTTCAGTAAATTTCCGTAAACACCAAAATTTCTATCGCAAACGCAGTAAGAATGTCCACGAACTGGAAAAATGTGCCGAATGTTAATATTTTTTGTTTTTGCAAGCAATGAACAGTAGTAGAGCATATTGGTATTTTTTTTGTCCCCCTGCGGCGTCTAAAAAAAGTACGATATTTTTTATATTCGGGTCATGTCCCACCGCAATTTGCAAAAAATGATCAACAAAAGAAATCACCGAATTTGAATTTTTCTTTGCTTCATTTTCTGTAAAGCAATAAAAAGAACTTGTATCATCATTGTGACAGTGTACATTAAACATGCACAACCATAAAAGGCGTTTGTAAAACTGTTGAAAGACAATGAGTTTTGGCAAAGGCAAATTTTGCGCGTAATCAAACTCGACAACTAAAGTTGATATATCATGTCTACAATTTTCTATTATGTCTTTGTATGCTTGAACTTTTTTGTCGTGTACTGATTGTATAACTTTGCAAAAATCGTTTGGGTTTAACTTAAGCTTCATTTTGTTTTCTTCACAAAAATCACAAATGTCAGATCGTTTTCTTTTGGATTTCGGCCGATTATAATGAGATTCTTTGTTTGAAATCTGTGCCAAAAATTCATTTACCAAACACCAAGTTTCTGAGTATAAAAATTATTGACCACTAATAAAATGTATTACCTTTGGTAGTAGTGTACTTTTTTCCGCTATTTTTTGCTATTTTCTCCTATTCTTTGTCCACTGCTCCTTGTTTATTTTTCGTTTTTGACCCAAGTTATTTCTTTTAAGATGATCAGATTCCAAATCACAGCTACTTTCTGTTTCTTCATAACTACTGACCTCAGCGCTATTTGAGTCATTTTGAGAGCTCATTGTGCTCTTTTAGCTTAGCAATAAAATATGCATAAAAATTAGGTTAGGCACATGTGAAATTTGACGTTCTATGAAAGAAGGGCACTTATAGCGCTTTACAGATTGGCTCACAGTGCCAACAATATGCGAAGTATGAAAACAACAGAACCAAAGGCCGATAAAGGAAGGTTTCTTTTGTGATATAAACCAATTTACGTAGAAAGGGTATTTCCATGGAAGTATCCTTTTCTATACAACTCCTCAATTGTAAAATGGTACGATAAATAAATATCTATAGATAAAGGCTACTATATAGACGTTCTATTGAGGCTTATAAGTTAGAAGCATACAATGCGTACATCAGAGATCAGAACTAAACACCAAAAGCCATGTGGTCTATTATTAATACATATAGGACATCAAATTCCAACAAACAAGTCAAACATAACAGATGGTAAATGGAATACATTCTTTTCTGTTGGGGTAAGCAACATTATTAATTCACTACCGGAATAAATTACCGATCCTGTAATTTTAATGTGCACACATGCTCCCAGTTCAAAAACGTACTTCGAATTTGTCGAAGATACCTCAAGCACTATAAGTCAAGTATATAATATAACTTAAACTCAAGCAAAAGCAGGAGTATTTACGGACTTCTCTCCGATGTTATAAAAGCAGTATTACATACAATATTATCGCCTGTAACAAAACTGTTAAATATGTGTATCCAAAACAATATTTTAGGGCTTTATTTATTCCAATCTATAAAAATAGTGAATTGAACGATCCAAAAACTTATTACCCAATATCGCTTCTACCCATATTTGGTAAAACATTTGAAAAAATCCTTCAAATACAGCTACTTGAATACTTTGAAGGTTCAAAACTACTACAAAACGAACAATTTGGTTTTAGAAAGGGGCTCTCAACGTCAGATGCAATTTTAACTTGAGTGCAATTAAGTAGATTGCATTGAGAAAGGCTTAGTGTCAATATCAAGTTTTCTTGATCCCACAAAAGCATTTGACTGTGTTTCTCATCGAACTATTTTACGAAAACTTTATTAATTATTATTATTTTTATAATATACATCCCGATATCTGCGCTCTATTAAGCTATTATATTTGAAGAAGAACACAGTGTGTGTTATTAGACGAGAATATTTCGAATTATTTGCCGCTAAAACATGGTGTCCCGCAAGGCTCTATTCTGGGACCCTTGCTATTTTTAATCTATATCAACGATTTACCTAATACAGTTACAAACGCCAACGTCATTCTATACGCCGATGACACTACATTAACAAATCAATCTAAACATTTGGACGTGGTAACAAAGTTGCATACTGAATCACTTAACACGACCTCTTGTTGGTTTGTATACAACCAGCTTATGTTAAGCAGAAACAAAACGGCATCTCTTACATTTTCTCTTTCAAAGGGAGCTATTGAAAGGGAATCGATAAAGTTCCTAGGATTACATATCGATCCTCAGTTGACTTGGACATCCCACACAAAAAAATATGTCGATACTCTTCTTGATTGCCTCTTTTTCTATAGTTTTGAAGGTTGTGATTAATACCTTCAATATCTACCTACGAAAATCCCTAATGTATTCTATATGTGTCCCAGTGAAACTTCTGTAGTCGAGCCATTGAGAGCTGACTGTGACTCATGTATTTTGGTACTATAACGGTGTGAGAATTAATATCTATCTCGTTCTATCATCATCTTATGATGGCCGTGAGAGAATGAAATGAAAGATTGAACGTGTGTCTAATTCCAACAATACAGAGCGATGAGTCACAGTCAACTCTCGGCGGCACGACTTTATGCCTCTTGTAAAGCTACAGAGAGCATCCACTTGACTTGACTTTAGGATGCTGCCTTATATCGTTTTCTATCATTTTCTTCATAACTTTTATTAGACAAATATCATCCTTGTCTCTTTCTATTCCATTGGAATATAGTCTAGGCTAAAACTTGCTTTACAATCTGCCTGAAGGTAGGATGCTATTATATGTAGCCCATAAATGGGTCTAGTCCTTTGAAGGATTTAAAGCTATTAACTGCCCATTCAATTTTTTTCGGTAATGAATTTATCACACTTGCTTTTGTTTTCTCTAGTAGTTAGGAATATGCTTCCTTCCGTAGCAATGTTTTATTGGGAGTCTACAGATGTTGAGCCTAGGAAGTGCGTCTTTAACATCACACTGAAACTTTCCTTCAGTGCCTTTGTATAACTCTTAATAATAAAATAATAATAAAACCTTCATTTTGTAATATCAAGAAGTGAATATCCACAACACTTAATGTAAAGCCAGAAATTTCAAAAATAAAGTTGTAAGTCCAATTTTTATTGAAGGCAAATTAAAATACTTATTTTGATGAATTAAAAAATCAAATTACAGAGTTACAAAGTTATTTAATATTTCCAAGCAAATGGATCAGCAGAGGCGGTGCACACAAAGGAGCAGGACCATTTGCAAAATAACAGACACAACTTCTTTTCAAAAGGAACAATTTATTTGTTGTAGTTTCTTTAAATAATATTTTATGTTCATTCTTTACATAAGCATTCTTTCTAAATTTTGAATAGTATAATAATTGTAATTAAACTGCATACGGTTTTTAAATTTTGTTCAAAATAAATAAGAAATAGTAAAAAGAGTCTTATTCTGTTTAGTTCAATTGTACCTTTAATTAATATGAACTTGAATTATTAGATTATGTACTGACTTTCAAAGCACTGAACTTTTCTTTTTGTCGAATACGCACTCGATTTGATTTAAATTATTTGTTTGTGATTTAATTAATTTAGATGACAAACACAGACTTTTCACAGCAACTACTATTTTGAGGATGCTATTATCGAATATTTTTTCAAACTTTTGAAGCTATATTATTAGGGAAAATATAAAGAATGATGAACATTAATTTGCAGAAAAGTATATAAATGCTACTAATTATAAATAATAACTTAGTTTGCATTATAAGATGTAAGAGAGTGTAATTTATGTTTATGAAAAATTTATTTAAATTCCTATTGTACCAAATTTTCAGCGGAATGGGATTTAATACATTTAAGTATGCGCATATTATCCATGATGTATTTCCTCCATCCTAAAAGATCGATCCCGGGCACCCTTTCCCATTGTGTCCCACAATACAAACAGTTCCATTCAGAATGACACTTCATCAGTTACACAACAATATCTTATCTGCAGAAGAAGGGTCGGAGGGGTGGGGGTCGGGCGGAGGCGTTTCGTTCCTGGAGGGATCCGGTTCACCTTAATGTGAAGTGCGTCATTAAAATGGGGTGCACCTGTGCGCGAAACTGATCGATCAAGTTGATTTCACCGTTAATTAGTCTTAATTAATGATTAATCCTATACAAATAGATTTAATTAAATTATTTCATTGGTAAATAATAATATAGTTCTAATAAAATTCTCAAGAACGTAAAGTTAATTTGAGTCCTTAAATTTTACGAGTGGATGTACGCTATCGGCAGAATTAAGGGTTCAATCTCTCTCGAGAGAATCCTGAAACGTTGCCAAAATATCATAAACATATCTTCGCCTACACTCACCCCTCCGCCCCGGTGGAATAACACGCCTTCGGTTGCAGGAGAAAGAACAACAACGGACCCGAATAAATCATAAAAATACAAACGGGGCTTGTATAGAATGGACGGAGAAAAGGGGGTTTATACGTTTCGATGCTTGTAAAAATAATAAGGCTAACATGGGAATATATTTATAAAGAATTACAACCCCCGGGAAACGTCATTTTTCAGCAATATAATAATTAAAAGTGTAAATTAAATATTGATTTAATAAACTTGATAATGACTTGAAAGAGTCAAAACTATAATAGAATATAATTCATGAATGTAAAATCATTAATATAACGTGGTAAAAACATAGAAAATCGTGTTTTATTTCATCCTACAATTGATTTAATAAATAATTTATTCGAATACTTTTTTTTGTAATAATTAAATATTTGGTAAAGAAAAATGCTTCAACAAATTGATATCATAGAAAATAATTAGTGTTTTATTAACTTTATAAAAATTAAATACTAAAATAAAACCTGTTTTTTCACCATGCATCCATATTTTCATTTGACATCACCATTCACCACAACTTTTGAATAATCTTTAATATCTAAACCTCATTCCCAAAATTTTAAGCGAAATTAAAAACGGAGCTAGAAATTAGGCGTTTGCAAATTCTAGTTCTGTTTTTTAAATCTATTGTGATTATAATTAATTTAATACATAAACAATAATCACTTTCTCCTTAGTTGATTACAAATTATTTTATATTGCACTCATCAATTAACAATAAAAACAACAAGATATATCTATAAATATAATTTAATAATAAATATTTGAAGGTCACCTGACTTAAAGTCATTTGCATTATTTTATAAAAATAACTGTGACGGTCATGAATTCACGAATTATTATCGCGCCGGTCGAGCACGAAATTTGGAATAAACAATTTCTCGTGGGATTAAGCAAAACACGAATTAATTCAATATGAAATTAACAGAGCAAATTCAAATTTGAAGCAATCAGATTGCAGATTCGAGTCGCCGGAATCGGGAGCGATGAAGGGACGCGGGAGGACGGGGGGGTGGTGGACGACGCTCTCCGTCCTCGGAGGCAGATAAGTCGCCGGGGTTTTATTTTAATTCACTTACCGAGATAACAATTATCCTCGGAGATTTCTATGGACTGATTAAATTCTATGGGGGCACGCGCGCGCCCTTTATTTACATTTTATTATTGTTCGTATCAAATTAAATCCAACGCGGCTTTCAGGACGGAAAAATACATCGCGAGAAAGTGTATTTCATGCTTGGAAAGAGTTTGTTTGGCGTTTGCATTAAATTTAATTTATTATAAAGGTATTATTTTAAATGTAAGGAAGAGAACTTAGCGTTATTGGTTTTTTGTGTACGAATTCACCTCTTTATTATTTTTCGGAATTAATTTGTAATATTTACTGAAGAAAATGACTCCTGCAATACTGTTTAATTTTTATTAGTCCTTCAGTATAATTTTTTTAGCAACAATTGACAAATTTTAATATTGAGATAATAAATTTGACAATCGACCGTAACAAGTAATTTATTTTGATGGTGTGTAAAACCCGCAGAACTGTCTCGAAATAATAATTATGCGCGTTTAAAACTATAGCGCCGCCGCCGCAATGCCCCCCTCCCTCATGAATACAAAGCGCGTCGCGACGCTCTCTCGTTCGGGAAATCGCGTTTTCGGCCGCGCGAATTTTTCCATCAAAAACTACGTTATTTATGTAGATGCGAAGCTCTGAGCTATATACATTTTTTTTGTTGTTGTCGTCGTGTCATGTATGTGCATCGCCCTTTGTGACTTTTGGCGGTGCGTTTGCATGCATGCATGAATATCGCATTAAATTACCGACTTTATTTGTTGCACGTACGCGCCGCTCACCGCAAACCAAACGCACACACCCACAGGAACATAGTGAAAACCATCAACCATCACGTGGGGGGGCGGGTGCAGAATAGTTTACATTCCGTGTGTGTGGATGGCGGTGATAGCCACGTAATTATCTGCACAGACCGCAGCTTTATTTACGATTAGCGGAGTATGCATGCAGAAAAATGATGAATATTCATGCAGAACTTCGTAATGTTTGTTCAATCAGAAATGCTGCAGTTAATATTATAATAATTAGATTATTATTTCTATAAATAGCTAAATCTAGCAGCCTGTCGATGTCTTACCCAGAGATAAGCTCCCACTGAGGGTATTAACTCTTTCATCTCCATAGTACTTGCATCTCCAGTTCGACGCCCTGTGTTTGCCTAATTAGGCATTCATTTTCGATCAATAGGTAGGTAAGCCAATGGTCTCGTATCTCCTTGAAACCCATCTAATTATATTGAGAAGGATCCATCTGTTCCATAGGCATTTGCTACAGAAACTTCATATCTCCTGTCAGAACAACGTAGTTATTAGCTTCGGCTTAAACACTTCCCTGTTCTTGTTCTTTATATACGCGTTCCATCTCCAGTGCTAATAGGTCAGTGGGGACCGAAAAGGTAAGAACATTCAAAGCATCGCTGGATACTTTCCATGTGTCCTAACCTAACCTAACCTAACCTAACCTAATCTAACCTAACCTAATCTAACCTAACCTAATCTAACCTAACCTAACCTAACTTAATCCAACCTAACCTAACCTAACCTAACCACTCCGTCACTACCTTCTCATTCAGAATTAAAAGTATCGACTTTTTCGGGATATTTATATGATTGGATAGGATTTGAGAAATATTTCGAATCAATGATTCACACTAACAAACCAAACCATAACACCAAATCGACCAACAGTAGAGGAAGGTTTTACAAAACTGATTTATGAGAAGAACCTAAAACGTAAGAAAAAAACACCAGATAAGAACATGGTAATAGGAAGAGGATGTGCCATAAATTCTAAAATCGAAGCGGAACTAAAAAAACAAGGTGTCCTGAATTGACCTTGTCAGCCAGCCTCCGGACTTCCTTATTCTTTATTCTATACAGCTGTGTTCTTCTTGCTCAATAAAATATATTCACAAAATTATACATAAATAATTAAACCACGTACACAAATTTAGACAGCAAGAAAACATTTGAATGACGCCTGTCAAATATTAAATGACATCGGTTAAAAATTGAAATAACAGTTATCAAAAAAATTAAATGTCAACTGTGTCAAAAACTAAGTTATTTACGTCGAAATTTCAGCTGTCAAAAATGTAAATAACAGTCGTTACTGATTTGATTGGTGCCTGTTAAATACTAAATGACATCTGTTAAAAATTGAAATAGCATTTGTCAAAAAATTAAATGTCAACTGTCTAAAACTAATGTTTTGGAAATAAAAGTTGTTTATAATAAAATTTCAGCTGTCTAAATTTAAATAACAGTCGTTACGAATTTTAATAACACCTGTCAAATACTAAATGACATCTGTAAAAAATTGAAGTAACAGTTTTCAAAAAATTAAATTGTCAACTGTCAAAAACTAATGTTTTGGAAATAAAAGTTGTTTACATCAAAAATTTAAATAACAGTCGTTAGGGATTTGATTTGTGCCTGTTAAATACTAAATGACATCTGTAAAAAATTGAAGTAACAGTTTTCAAAAAATTAAAATGTCAACTGTCAAAAACTAATGTTTTGGAAATAAAAGTTGTTTACATCGAAATTTCAGCTGCCAAAAAATTTAAATAACAGTCGTTACAAATTTAAATGACGCTTGTCAAATACTAAATGACATCTGTAAAAATTTGAAGTAACAGTTGTCAAAAAATTAAATTGTCAACTGTCAAAAACTAATATTTTAGAAATAAAAGTTGTTTACATTGAAATTTCAGCTATCAAACATTTAAATAACACTTGTTACAAACTTAAATGACGCCTGTCAAATACTGAATGACATTTGTTAAAAATTGAAATCGCAGTTGTAAAAAAATTAAATATCAACTGTCAAAAACTAATGCATTGAAAATAAAAGTTGCTAACATCGAAATTTCAGCTACCAACAATTTAAATAACAGTCGTTACGAATTTAAATCACGCCTGTCAAATACTAAATGACATCTGTAAAAAATTGAAGTAACAGTTGTCAAAAAATTAAATTGTCAACTGTCAAAAACTAATATTTTGGAAATAAAAGTTGTTTACATCAAAATTTAAGCTGTCAAAAATTTAAATAACAGTCGTTACGGATTTGATTTGTGCCTGTCAAATACTGAATGACATTTGTTAAAAGTTGAAATCGCAATTGTCAAAAAATTAAATATCAACTGTCAAAAACTAATGCATTGAAAATAAAAGTTGCTAACATCGAAATTTTAGCTACCAAAAATTTAAATAACAATAGTTACGAATTTAAATCAGGCCTGTCAAACACTAAATGATATCTGCTAAAAATTGAAATAACAGTTTTCAAAAAATTAAATTGTCAACTGTCAAAAACTAACGTTTCGGAAATAAAAGTTGTTTACATCGAAATTTTAGCTGCCAAAAAATTTAAATAACAGCGGTATAAATTTAAATAACGCTTGTCAAATACTAAATAACATCTGTAAAAAATTGAAGTAACAGTTGTCAAAAAATTAAATTGTCAACGGTCAAAAACTAATGTTTTGGAAATAAAAGTTGCTTACATCGAAATTTCAGGTACCAAAAATTTGAATAACAGTCGTTACGAATATAAATCACGCCTGTCAAACACTAAATGATATCTGCTAAAAATTGAAATAACAGTTGTCAAAAAAAATATATTCCTACTGTCAAAAACGAATGATATGGAAATAAAAGTTGTTTACATCGAAATTTCAGTTGCCAAATATTTAAATAGCATTCGTTATGAATTTGAATGAAAAAAATTGAAAATAACAACTTTTAAAAACTAATGTTTTAGAAATAAAAGTTGTTTACATTGAAATTTCAGCTGACAAAAATTTAAATGACAGTCGTTTCAAATTTAAATTACGCCTGTCAATTACTAAATGACATCTGTTAAAAATTGAAATAGCAGTTGTTAAAAAATTAAATGTCAACTCTCAAAAATGAATGTTTTAGAAACAAAAGTTGTTTACATCGAAATTTCAGCTGTCAAAAATTTAATTAACAGTCGTTACGAATTTGAATCATGCCTGTCAAATACTAAATGACATATTTAAAAAATTGAAATAGCAGTTGTCAAAAAATTAAATGTCAACTGTCAAAAACTAATCTTTTGGACATAAAAGTTGTTTACATCGAAATTTCAGCTGCCGAAAATTAAAATAATAGTCGTTTCAAATTTTAATGGTGCCTGTCAAATACTAAATGACATATTTAAAAAAATTTAATAGCAGTTGTCAAAAAAATAAATGTCAACTGTCCAAAAACTAATGTTTCAGAAATAAAAGTTGTTTAAATTTCAGCTGCCAAAAATTTAAATAACAAGTTGTTAAGAATTTGAATGATGCCTGTTAAATAATTAATGACATGTGTTAAAAATTGTAATAGCAGTTGTCAAAAAATTAAATGTCAACTGTCAAAAAACTAATGTTTCAGAAATAAAAGTTGTTTACTTCCAAATTTACGCTTTCAAAATTTTAAATAACAGTTGTTAAGGATTTAAATCACGCATGTAAAATATTAGATGATATTTATTAAAAATTGAAATATTAGTTGTCAAAAAATTAAAGGTCAACTCTGAGAAACTAAAATTGTGGAAATTTCAGTTGCGAAAAATTGAAAAAACAGACGATAAGAAATTGAAAGGCGCCTGTTAAAAACTGAGTGCAATCTATAGAAAATTAAAATAAGAGGAATTAAAATTGAAGTAGTCAGCTGTAAAAAAATACAAATTCAGGTGCCAAAACTCGAAATTTAAACCACGAACATTGTTATACAAGTTGTCAATAATTAAAAACTGTAACGTAAATTATTAACAACAAAAAAAAACTAACGACCATCAAGAATGAATTTTTCATCTGCTAAAAGCCGATAAACATCGAAATTACAGCTTAAAAAAATACAAGCATTGACAAAAAATTACATTTCAACTGACAACTCTAAAAAATCAGCCGGTTTTTTTAAATTAAATAATAACTCCTTAATAAAACTATTTCATCTACATTTAAAATAATCGGTTTTTACTACATTATTTTTGAATATCAAACTAAATTAATTTCATTAATGTTTTCATAACCACAAGCATGAACGATATTACATCAATCAACATTTGGTGAAAAGGTCGAAAGCTCTAATCATTAATGGGATTAGAGATTAAACATGCCATCAGCAGGTAGGATTAAATTCTCAATAATCGGCTCGAAATATAATCAAAACCGATAACATCATTAGCACCCGGATTTCCTGCGTTTAAGCAGAATTTTATTTATTGTATTGTTAGATTAACATCCCTGTGTTAGTATTAGTATTGACTTTGATAGTAATTAAGAAGCATAATGATTAGCTTTATGTTAAATAAGTAAATTAAATATAATATAGTCTGTCCATTGGATCTTCCGTCGTACGTCACAAACTATCGCTTCAAAAAACGACGAAAGTTTTACAGTGCGTTCTTTTTCTAACGCATTTGGTTTACTTTGTCAGACTGAATGTTGATATTTTGTGACGTAGGACGGAAGATCCAACGAACAGACTATAAGTATATTATTCGTAACTAAATAATATTTTGTGAAATGGTGGATGCGCCGGGATAATAATTGATTGTTGTTAAATATTAAATGTATTGAGCTTGTAATATAAAAAAGACTTAAGTTATATGAAATATTAAACAAGGATAGTCTTTGAAAACGACTGGCTTATATAAATTTTTCTTGCTAACTTTAAAATAACTATACAATTGTATTAGAGTAAAGTATTCCTTTCTTTTCGTTCTCATCTCATTTCACGCTAGTTCAACCCGTGATTTCGGTACAATGCGATTGTGCTGTTTGAGTATAAAACCATAGTGCAGCCGTGCCGTTAAAACAGCTTAAACCTGTCAAAACTTGGAGAGTTAGTGGCGTCACGGCACGAGGAAAGTTCGCTGTTGGCGGAGAGGAAGCGTGGCGCGAAGCGTGTAAATGCAGTGCAAGGGGCGCCCTTTCGCCCTAGGTACGTACCGAAAGACCCTCTGCACTATTTATGCTCGGAACCCGCGAAGGAAATTTGTCTGCCACATAAACCTCTTTTGCATGTAAAGCGCCGCAAACAATCAATTTAATAACTTATTTCAGCGTCGCGCGGAATTTATGCATTCAGACGGTTTTCCGCGGTGCATGCACAATTTTATATCGCCATAAATAATACATTCTCACCACGTACACGCCGTATAGTATCAAGAAAATAAATATTTGTATTATGCCCGGCTGTACAATGTTCAATTTAGGATATGTTCGCCGTTTTATGGCGTTTCCCACAGTGATATAAAAGCCAAATCTATTCTAACGTACAAAATTGACGTTTATATTACGAGGGATGCTAGGAAAATAGTATCCGTTTGCAATGTCCGGATCGTTGACAAATAGAGTGTGTATTAACATGTTCTGTTTGTGACCAAAGTTACGTCTCGCCCATATTGACTGTGCTACTTATTTGAGTGTTTGTAATGTTCATGTTTTAATAATTCAGACTTAGCTCCCTCAGATTATCATCTGTTTACAAAACTGAAGGACTTTTTAGTTAAATAAAAGATTACATTATTGATTCTCGAGGCTTCTGTTTTGTTATATACTTCGAATATAAATGAAAACACTTTTATAACTTTGTTTGTATTATATTAAAAATGTATTCAAATCCTTTACGTTATAGAAAATTAATTAATTATTAGAAAAAAAACACGAAAAACTATCGTAAATAAAGATTATTGTTTGTATAACACTTTTTATTTAATGTTGACTATGTTTGTGGCATCATCAAAACTAAATTTAGTTTCCGCATAGCTTTATTTCAATTAAATGTAGTGACAGCACAAATAGTTATAATATATATAGACTACTAAAAGTGTAAAAAATATTTTAATTAATAAATACAAGATCATATACATTTAGCAAATTATATTTTTGATAAAATCCTACTTATAGTTTTTTCTCAAATATTTGCAAAATGGAAGACACTCCTTTGCAGCAGTCTCCAGAGCGTGCATACATTTTAAAATCGTTAAATTTCATAGCCGAATAGAGAAATTTCCCATCGGAGCTCGTCCAACCGCACTCTGTGAACCATCCCTCCCTACCCCCGCGCCACCTACATTTCGTTCCCAATTTCGCCCTCGCGGATGTTGCATTAATATTGAAAAGTTCTCTCGGCGTAAATCCGCCGGGAAAGTTGTCGCGACAAATTATCCCTTAATATTCGAGATATCCCCATATTCCAGGGGACACATCGCACTTTCATCTCCTGTCCGATCCCCGTTGCCCCGGCACCGAAATTTTTGCACATGTGCAGAGGTTGGTTGAGGTTGTGAGCGGAGGCGTCGTGGCAGAGAGGTTGTTTCCCTTCCTCCTTGATTTATGGTAATAAGCTCGTGGGGATTCCGATATGCTGACGGGCGCGTATTTTTCCGCGCCGCCACTCTAAAACGAACTGACAGATTTTGATATAATTTATGATAATTGATTCAATACGGTGTAAGTATATCAAGCATTTCATAAATAAACCTCGCGGAGCGTAAGGAACCCAATTCCGATCCGAGGGTGGTATAAATTGGATAAGAAAAGGAATAATACTTTTTGTTGTGTAACCAGAAAGGAACAACACACAATTTTTTTTGATAATATTTGCATGTTTCTTTCCCTTTAAATAAATTCAAATATAAATAGAAAATATATTTTTTTAATAAAATATTGACAACGTAACATATATACTTTCAAAAATGTTTTTATTATTCTACGACAATATTTCAGCACCCAGTTGATTCGTCAGGTAGTTAAAAAAAAAATATTTTTGGACTGAGAAGGGAATGGCTGTGAATAACACAACTGTCATAATGGGATAATATAAGGTGAAAGTTACAAAAGGCCTTCAAGTAGCTGATAAAGGATCTGGAAGGGAACATCGCCCCAAAAATGATTATCGAGAAAATACAGAAACGGCAATCACAATTAAAGGGATCAGGAATTATGGCTCTAACTTTAAGATTGTCCTGGTCAAGAGCACCAAATCCAACAGCAAGGCAGCTTAAATCTAAGGTAATTAGATTTGAATAGAAATATGGTAAGATCTAAGAAAGGCCAAACACTCAATAGTGTATAATTTGCAGTGGATTTAGAAGTGAGGAGGAACTGATCCCTTGAAAGCATGCTAGGGATGAACAGGAAAGACACCGGGAACATACCTGCAGGGGTTAACCTATATGTCTAGCTTGCATTGATATGGAAAGACTTTACTACCACTTTACAAAACCCAAAGATGCCAGGTAGGTAAGAGGACCTTCTGAAACTACTAATCAAGATAAGACAGATTACTGTAGGTAGGAGCATAATAACTAATGAACTTTTGATAACTGGTACGGTACGGGATGGAATCGACATTTTCTTGGTCAATGAGCCGAACAATAGCAGGTTAGACGAAGTCTGGTTTTGGGACGCCAAAGACGATGTGGCCAACAGAGTCTCAGAGGACAGAGTGAGTCAGAGACAAGAACTGTCAAGGCTGGATCAGCTGAAGGAAAGCCAGGTGAATACCAAGGCCACAAGTTCAATCAGAGAAGTTCCTTCTTCGGAAATGCGGCGGGAGGGAAAGGTCCTGTTTCTTGGGAACCTTTATTTACATCTTTGACCTTCTTTCATTAAAAAAAATACATTTAAAAAAATATATATAAACAAAATTTTGTTCGAAAGAAACTCAGGTGACGTTCATAATAAAGTATGTTCTTCCACTCAAACCCCATTGGCTCCATGATGATTTAATGTCAGCGATCTTCATCCTTGTAATTATGGTGTGGTTTCGTCGCTTTATAGGATAAATTTAACACAATTCATCGACATCACAATAACATCCAGATATTTGCTTTCAACACTGAGGATTGAAGGTTCTGCAGTATGAATCCATATATAGAAATATTGTTGACAGACTCACGTGATTTTCTTGTACTACTAACCTTCAAACAGTACGTGTCAAAAGTATATTTGCTAGAAAAAATCACCTACCTATCCTACTAATATATGAACACTTTGAAAGAACCTTTGTTTTTAATTTTGTTTTATAATTTCATTTAATACTGCAATAGTTTTTAGGAAACTAAAAGTCTGAGTGTGATGAATGTTTAATTGTATATGCAGGGCGGGTGGGTGGCCTCTATCCCACCCTCCAATCTTTAAAACACTCCCAAAATTCCACTGGGTGTACTTTTATTTCTAAAACGACTTATCATTTAAATTAGTTTTGTTTAAAAATTTTTCCTTCTGAAAAATTGTTGCTTATGTGTTTAAAATTGAAGGGTGTGATAGAGGCCACCCACCCACCCTACATATACATTTAAACTTTATTCTAACACTGATACACAATTTAAAAAAATACAATAGCAACTCCGCTTTATTTTTTAGGAAAACTAAAATGGCAACAGTGATTATAATTTAAAAAAAATTAAACAAAGTGGGTGAGAAATGAAATTTACCAAAGTTTAAATTAAAAAATTAAAAATGGTTGAAGAACATTTTTTTTTTAAATAAGTTAAACAATTTTTTTCTAAAAAATTGCAGTTAAAATCAGTTGACTTTTAGAAAAGAAAACAATTTAATTTTATACTAAACAGTTGAAAATTTTCAGATTAAGAAAACAGCTGAAATATTTTTAAAATTACTTTACAAAAATCAGTCTAAATACGCCTAATTACAAAGAATAATTCTCAAATGAGAAAAAAATTATCCAAAAAGCATAGCTAATATTAGAGTAGAAAAAATGCTAATAATATAATGTTAGAATCATTCTCTCCTTAATAAAACTTTTTTTAATTTTACCACGAACAAAAAAAACAACTGAAAATCATATACTCATATATTCATATATCATATATTAATTTGTGAAACAAGCCAAGTGAATTTTAATTTAATCTAAAACCTACATTAACTGAAAATCAGCTGATAAATTACAATTACTTAGAAAATGACAGTTAAAACACTCGCTTACTAGCCGTCGTGATAGTAAGACGTATTATTTGAGCTCGTGATATATTTGTGTGAACTTAATCGTAAACATATAAATTTCAAATCTATAATGGAAGACACCTCCGATCCCGAATCAGCGGATGTATTCAAAACACCGAAAAAACGGACACGTGGCAGGCCGAGACGATCGGAGACCGAAATGTCGACTTCTGCGAGCGAGGTAACGCAACAAGCTAAGCGTAACCCAAAAACACTTACCCGAAGAACCTCTGACGACACAATAACCATCACATCAACCCCTACAACCCCTAACACACAACACACGCACAAACACACATTTAATTTCATTACTGCTCAAGAAACAAGCCGCGTTCAAATGGCGCAAATATGGGCAAAACACAATTTTGACAAGCATGCCCTTATAATAAAAACAAAATTGGGATTTTTAGTTAAATCCAACTGCGAAAAACAAAAACTCATAAATGATTTAAACACACTTAAAATGAAAAATATTATCACCAAACACGCCGAGGTCTCCGCGACCGCACCGAAACTAAAATCCGAACCTCAACTCTCATATAGCTGCATAATAAAAAGTGTAGAAACAGAAATTGACGATTCGACGATAAGCGATGAATTAAATGCCAGGGGAATCTCTCATCGCTTTTGCAAAAGGATAATTTCTAAAGCAACAAACATTAAAACACGAATGATCCGTATTATTACTGCATCACACGAGGCGTACTCATACTTATTACGCAATAACTTTGCATATATGTGCAAACTATACCCTGTAGTGGAAAGCAAACCCCCAGAACCGCTGCCGATTCCATGTAATAAATGCAATCTATTTACCCATAAAACCACCGAATGCACACAGGAAATTAGATGCACTAAATGCATGGGGCCCCACTTCACCACAGCATGCACAACTTCACTCTTAGAAAAATGCAAAACATGCCACGAAGAAGGACACAGCGCGTGGTCCACTAAATGCAAGAAACGACCAACAAAACCAATAGAGGGAATTCCTAACGTAAAAATACAGCTCACTAACAAAAAATCGACGGACATGGACAAGTCAGTTAAAAAAGACTCCCGCGTTCAGAAGTCATTCACCCTTCATGACTTCATACTAGACACATACGTTACAGAAATAAATTCTCCACAAGCAACCGACAGACAAGAACTCCTTAAAAAATTACATAACAGATTCATTGATTCATATCAAATCGACACTCATGTATCCTTCTCCGGAAACCGTATGTTTATAGTTATGTTTGACTTAAAATTCCCAGAAATAATCCCTCCTGTCTCCCACAAATCTGGAGTCCACACTGCTTCTGTTACTGTTAGCAATGGCTAATCTACGATTTTTGTATACCAACATTAATTCCATCCATAATAAATCTCACCTTGTGAACCATTACCTAACTAATAACCCAATCCATGTGAACCTCCTTGTTGAAACAAAAAGTAAGGAAATTTTCAATTTTAATAATTGGAAATCTATCCAGATAAAATCAACAACCACAAATGCATATCAGCGAGGAGGTTCTATTGCTTCCTTTTGTCCATCTATTCCCTTCGGTAAAGCAAATCCACCTCGTATTAACAACCCACTTAACGAATGTCTTCATTTTACCCTCCCTTTACTCAATTTTACTTTACATGTATTTCTTGTCTACATCCATCCTCATTCCTCAATAGACGATTCTATTTTCATTAAAGCCTCATTATATGACCACGTAATAATTATTGGAGACTTTAATGTTAATAAAGTAAAATCCCGCCACATTACCTCATTCATCTCTAATTCAAATTTTGTCCGAATCCCTACCCCCCCAACATTCATTATGACTGAGAACCAATCCTCCACCCCTGATTTGATCCTTTGTACCTCAAATATTCGCCACTTAATTCATTCAATCACTCTCATTCCCGACTTATGCTCAGACCACCTGTCAATCCAATTCGACCTTAATACCCAAATCCAACCAACCCCATCCCCTCCAGAGTTCATATATAATTTTCAATACTGCAACATCGACAAAGTAACCGAGGACATATTAAATAAATTCAACAATAATACTCCTATATCCCCATCCATTATCTCCGAGTTTAACTCTGCCTTATCCGAATCCATTATGCATCACTCTCCCATCCTAAAAAAGCAGTTTTATCGATATCCCCTTCCTAAATTCATTCTAAGACTGATTAAATTCAAACGACAATTATATCGAGACATTAAATTCAACGATAACAGATCACTCAAAGAAAAATTCAACAAATTAAATAAAGACATACATAAATTAATTTTTGAATATAAGAAAGACAAATGGATAAATACCTGCAACGAAATAAATGACTTACAAGGAAAGACTTACTGGACGCTGATTAAAAAACTGACTAAGTACAAAAAATCCGAAATTACCAACAATATTAGAGATCCTAGAGACAATACAATACTGACGGACAATTTAACAATCTCAAAGACATTTGCAGACCATTTTAAAAATACGTTTCAAAAACTAAATAGCAATAATTTTGACAGAAATTTTGAAGACATAGTAAACAATTGGTACGACACGTTCGACAAAAAACATATTACCCCTCCAACCGACGATAATTTTGACGAAACGGACTATTTTACAATATTGAACTCTGGTAAAAACTCAACTCCCGGCCACGATAACATCCCGCGTTTCATAATTAAAAAATTACCTAACACTGTCCACGATATTATCCTAAAAATCCTTAACTTTTGCTACACCAACCAATACATCCCTCCCGAATGGAAAATAGGAATAATTGTTTGTATCCCAAAACCAGATATGGATCCCTCATATGTTACCAACTATCGTCCTATTACACTACTCCCAGTCCTAGCTAAGCTTTTTGAATCCCTGATAAAACAAAAAATCCTTAAATGCACAATTTCTTCAATCCCTAAATACCAATTTGGATTCCTACCCAACAAATCAACCACTCTCCCTCTAACTATCCTAACTTCAAACATTCAAACAAAGCACCTCGAAGGCCAATCGTCCGCCGTAGCCTTCTTAGATATCAAAAAAGCGTTTGACTCTGTTTGGCATCGAGGTTTGCTTTACAAATGTGCACTTTTAAATATGCCCCGCCACCTCATCATCTTAATCCACGAACTCCTAACAAACCGCTCCTGTAAAGTTAAATTCCGCCAGTCTTTCTCCCATTTATTTGAAATCCAACAAGGTGTCCCTCAAGGCTCCCCTCTTTCGCCCATCCTGTACAACCTATACTGCTCAGACATTTTCAACCCCGATCCTGATTTCTTTAATCCAAACTTATACCCACTACTATTCGCCGACGATACTGCCTTAGTATCACATGCTACTACCCTGCAATCAGCACTCTCATCCCTGCAATCATCACTAAATTCCCTCCAAACATGGTTTTCCAAGTGGCGTATCGAAATCAACCCTTCAAAATCCAAACTTCTTATCCCTTTCCACAAAATCACTCCTTCATCGCCTAAAATAAAAATCCGCGCTGCCGAAATTCCCCCCTCCCACACTTGCAAATACCTTGGTATAATTTTCGACCCCAAATTATCATTTAAATCCCATGTCCTCTCCATTAAATCAAAACTAAAAGCAAGGGCGCGGCATTTCCGTTCCCTAACATATAAAAATCAAGGTATTTCAAAACCAACAGCCGTCAATATATACAAAGCGATTTGCCGCCCCTTGCTTGATTATAGTGCAATCCTATTCTCCCAATGTCGTCCCTCAACTCTTCATCATCTCCTAGTCGCAGAAAGATCCGCGCTTCGTACCCTAACCAAACTCCGACATCCTAATAATCCACTCTACAATCCATCCAATGAACTCCTCTATGAAGAAACCCAAATTATCCCAATTTCCCAACGTATATTAGCCATTGCTCAAAAATTTTCCACTAAACCCTATAATTACAACCTTCTCAATAAATACTGTACTCCTCGTAATCCCAACATCCTACCTAAATACCAGCATCCAGCATACACACTTCATCAAATCATTTGTTCGTATCATCACGACAGTTAGTTAACCTGCTAGTTTTGTTCTTTATCAGTAATGACGGGGCAGAAAGACCTAAGGTCGATAGCCCGACAGGTACATACTAACCTCTTCTTATTGTTGTATATATTGATGTATTGATGTATTAATGTTAAACAAATGTAAGTGTCTGTAATAAAGATGTTGTTGTATATATGACAGTTAAAAACAGTTGAAATAAAATAAAACCAATGGAATTTTATTTCAAAAAGTTGACAACTTTCTAAAAATACACATAAGTCTAATGTTTACAACAACAAAAGAAATTTAAGAAAAAAATACAACATAAATATCATTTGCTAAGGAATAACATTTGAGATCCTTTTTTGGGCAAATTTTGACAAAACTCTTGCACCAATAGATTCATACAATTAAATATATATATTATATAAACTAAGAAAAATTATCAATTATTTTTGAGTTTTTCAATTACAATTTTCGCAATAATATTTCAATTAAAAATTCTTGCACCAATGGATTCCTACAATTAAATTTATTTAAATCAAGTAAAAATCTAAAATTCTAACTTTTGAATATTAAAATATATTTTCAGAAAATTTCAAATAATTTTCAATTATTTTTTTTTATTTAACCGAACGTACTCTTGACCTACGTCAATAAATAGAGAGCGGATTTCTAGCATTATGCTTATCCATAATATTAATAGCATCGAAAAAATTTCTTAATATCTATACGAATCGTGAAGAATGTGATTACTTAGCGCTAAGTTTTTTTGGGCTTTTTTGCTTATTTTGACTTTTTGTGCTTATTTTGACTTTTTATGCTTATTTTCATGCTTTTTTTAGATTTTGATGCTTATTTAGAGCATTTTCTTAAACATTTAAAAAACATTTAATAATAATTTCACGCTGATATTAAATTAATGTGCTAATATAGAGAATTTTTGTAAAAATCTGTATCCCATCATTTATAGATTATATTTGTATTACATATTTTCTTCGTGTCTTTTGACAACATAATTGTTAAAAATCTTCATAATATGATACAATAATTATAATGAATTTTATTATTAATAAATATTAGTATAAATTACCAATTCACAATGGATTCGTTTATAAATAAGTAGATATAATAGACCGCCTCATTATTCAGATAATACAGACGAACGCTTCATAGGAATCACACCTATGATATTCCGGATGTAAACATCGTTAAAAAATAAATAGGGGCCCCAGTAAGTATTAAATGTAAACAAAATTAAGTGATAGCTAATAATCAGGTGTTCTGCAACCGTGTCAATTTCCTTCTCTCGGCAAAAGTACCGATGGGACGACTGGCGCATATTTACCGTTTTCGTTAATTTTCATATTCAAACTCGCATTCATAAACTATTGAATTGACATTCCAAAAGCTTTGCTTATTTATCAAAAATTACTATATGCGTGAATCGTATTAACCTGGGGAATCACAGATAAATTATATTATATAATTCACATGTATATTTAACCCATAATGCAAAAGGTGAAAACCACAATACAAGAATTAATTAGAAGCTATCCAGAATTAATAAGTGAAAATTATACATTATTTTGTAAGGCATGTTTAAAAATAGTAAGTTTTATTTTAGTTCCCAACTGCATCCTAACTAGTCAAGACTTGTATGTAAAACATGTTATAACAACACTACGTCAAGAACGTTTGAAAAAGTTCAAAGCTGAACTAACAAAACAGAACAATTTCACAATCTTTAGCATTATTTTCAATTAAATTCACATTTGTGCAAAATACTTTTACATTCTAATATCCCTTTAAGAAAATTATAAAATAATGCATTTAAATCTTTCTTAGGAAAATATTGTAAAATACGCATTCCCGAGAAAAAATTATGTAGCTCTTAGATACTATGAAACCATACAAAAAATTAAAGATATTATTAACAATAATTATATGTGGTTTGGTGTGGATGAAACCACAGACTTGTTTAATTTAATAATATGAGTTTAACATCAAGACATCCGACCAACAGTATTTTGATATATACAAAAGAATTGAAGAAAACTGATAATAACATTATAGCAAAATTCATAAATGGTGGACTGACAAGCTTATTTTTGCCGTAGACAATACCAAGTTACAAAATTTTACTAATAATGCATTTTGTGCATTGTACAAGTTTAGCACATGAATAGAAACGAATTTCTGAAACTATAAGAATGAAATTTCCATTTGTAGATTTAATTAAATATGGAAAAATAGTTCTTATATTCTTCTGTGAGTACAATTATTCAAGAAGTCATTATCTGATATCTCACTGCCCCATAAACCAGTGCTAACAAAATGGGGAATTTGGCTATATGCTACAATGTACTATGCGAACAATTTTAAAGAATTTAATAAGGTTATATACAACTTTCCCAAAACGACAAGCAAATCAGTTAAAGACTGTTAAACAGTTCTTAAGAAACAAGAGCTTCCTTCAAAACAATTGAGTTACATAAAATCGCGTATAAATTTTGTGAGCAACACAATCAAATCTTTATAAAAGCAGATTCATTTTAGAAAATACCTGCATGCATTGGCCAAGAAATCAAGATATTATCGAAAGAAGTATTCGTTGAAAATGAAGGATTTTTAATATTAAATAAATTAAACTTGATTTTGAATGGCAATTTTCAAATGGATCCAGCTATAATTTAAAATAAAGAGAAGCTTTTCTACTTTCAAAAATTTATTGAGCGTCAGAAGTGATAATTATTACAATTAAACCCTTAGAACAACATTTAATGATCTACTGTTTTTATGAATAGATTTTAGTTATTTTGAAACGTATACAAAATTACAATTTAATTTTTAAATACTTACATGATATTATATATTGCGTAAAGAAAGTATGTTTATTTTAGTTTTAAGCCAAATTTTTTTGTAAAATATGTTGATAAACGTGTAACATATCAAGAAAATATAGTCTTTAGTGCTTTTTTCGTGTTTTTATGCTTTTTTCCTGTTTTTTATGCTTTTTTAATGCTTTTTTTCTCTAAATTTTGTGCCTTTTAATGCTTTTTTAGTGCTTTTTTCGTGTTTTTATGCTTTTTTCCGGTTTTTTATGCTTTTTTAATGCTATTTTTCTCTAAATTTTGTGCCTGTTTAAGTGCTTTTTTTCACATTTTTTAAGCTTTTTTATCCGCTCTCTATCAATAAACTATGCGTTAATCTAGTGCCTATTTTCCCGCTTAAACTCCAGCGTACTCTTGACCTACCTCAACGTATAATTTGTTCGTGCGGGTCAGGAGTACGAGAGGTCATTGCATTTTTGTTAAGGTAGGTCAAGAGTACGATAGAATAAGAAATATTAAAACTAGTTGTGTTTTATTAGTAATTATTACTTCACATAACTCAAAACAAATAGTGAATGAGTTTCTTATAGTTTAATGAATTGACAAAAAATTATAAAGCTTTTGAATGTATAGAAAATTTAAAAAAATTGAACTGCTAAAATTTGGCAACCTGGAAGAGAAATTTATTGAAAAATTTCGTAAGGAATTACTGAAAACTAACAGATTTTTTTTGGAAATTAGAAGAAAAGATTCTATGAGAATAAAAAAACTTATTAAATGCAATAAATTGTCTAAATTTTTGAGATTTTTTTGGAAAAATCAAAACTCTCGATTTAGTAGAAAATTGTGAAAGCAAAAACTTAAACTTATTTTGAAATTTAAGAATTCCAAATAAATAAATTGAAATAATTATAATTGAAACATATTTGTACTACCAAACAAATTTTTAGACGAAAAAATGCTGAAAAATTGGGTTTGTTGTAATGGTAGAAATTTTTCTCGGAAATTCTGGAAAATTGCAAAAACTTTAAAATTATAATGATGGTTGCGACTGCTACTACGTGGTAATTCATAATGAACATTGAATAGAAACTGCTGGAAAAATTTAGAAATTTAAAAAACTCTCAACTTGGAAGAGAAATTCAAATTCGTAACGAATGCTATTTAAATTTTTGACAACTGCAATTTCGATGTAAACAACTTTTATTTCCACGACATTCGTTTTTGACAGTGGGATTTTTTTTTTGACAACTGTTATTTCAATTTTTAGCAGATATCATTTAATAATAATAATAATATTTATTTACGGAAAATCCATTTTGACAAGAATTACAAAAATTAATATAATAACAATTCGAAAACATTTAGTGTTTGACAGGCGTGATTTAAATTTGTAACGACTGTTATTTAAATTTTTGATAGCTGAAATTTCGATGTAAAGAACTTTTATTTCCAAAACATTAGTTTTCGACAGTTGACATTAATTTTTTGACAATTGCTAATTCAATTTTTAACACATGTCATTTAGTATTAGACAGGCGTCATTCAAATTCGTAACGACTGTTATTTCAATTTTGGCTTATGAAATGTCGATGTAAACAACTTTTATTTCCAAAACATTAGTTTTTGACAGTTGACATTTAATTTTTTCAATACTGCTATTCCAATTTTTAACAGATGTCATTTAATATTTGAGACGAATCACTTAAATTCTTAATAACAGCCGAAATTGCGATTTTATTTTTAAAATATTAATTTTTGACAGTTGAAATTTTATTTTGCGACAACTGCTATTTCAATTTTCAATAAATGTTATTTAGTATTTCACAGGCGTCTTTAAAATTCTTAACGACTGTTATTTAAATTTTTGACAGCGGAAATTTCAATGTAAACAACTTTTATTTTAAAAACATTAGTTTTTGACAGTTGATATTTAATTTTTTGACAACTGTTATTTAAATTTTAAACAGATATCATTTATTATTTGTCAAGCGTCATTTAAATTCGTAACGACTGTTATTTAAATTTTTGACAGCTTAAATTTCGATGGAAGCAACTTTTATTTCCAAAAACATTAATTTTTGACAGTTGATAATTTAATTTTAGACAACTGTTACTTGAATTTTTACCAGATGTCATTTAGTATTTGACAGGTATCATTAAAATTTTTAACGACTCTTCTTTAAAGCAACTTTTATTTCCAAAACATTCGTTTTTGACAGTTGACATTTAATTTTTTGACAACTCCTATTTTAATTTTTAAAAGATGTCATTTAATATTTTACAGTCATTAAAATTCATAACGACTGCTATTTAAATTGTTGGCAGCTGAAATTTAATTGGAAACTACTTTTATTTCTAAAAAATTAGTTGTTGACAGTTGTCATTTAAGTTTCTGACAAATGCTATTTGAATTTTAATAGATATCATTCAGTATTGTTATGTGTTATTTAAATTTTTAGCAGCTGTAATTTTAAAGTAAACAACTTTTATTTGCAAAGCATTAGTTTTTGACAGTTCACAATTTAATTTTTTGACAACTGTTACTTCAATTTTTTACAGATGTCATTTAGTATTTGACAAGCGTCATTTAAATTTGTAACGACTGTTATTTAAATTTTTGACAGCTGAAATTTGGATGTATACAGCTTTTATATCCAAAACATTAGTTTTTGACAGTTGTCATCTGATTTTTTGACAACTGCTATTTTAATTTTTAACAGATGTCATTTAATGTTTGATAAGCGTCATTCAAATTCGTAACGACTGTTTGACAGCTGAAATTTCGATGAAAAGAACTTTTATTTTCAAAATATTCGTTTTTGACAGCTGAAATTTTGATGTAAACAACTATTATTTCCAAAACATTAATTTTTGACAGTTAGCATTTAATTTTTTGACAACTGTTATTTCAATTTTTAACAGATGTCTTTTGGTATTTGACAGAAGACAGAAGATGGAGGAAAGGAGACAGATGACACATGATAGATGACAGATAACAGCTGACAGGAAACAGAGGACATAAAGCAGAAATTAGGTGACATATGACAGATGACAGATGACTGATGACTGATGACTGATGACTGATGACTGATGACTGATGACTGATGACTGATGACTTATGACAGATGACATATGACAGACGACAGATGACAGATGACACATAACAGAAGGCAGATAGTAGATGATAGATGATAGACGATAGAAGTCAGATGAAAGATAACAGATTACACGAAACAGAACATAAAACAGAACAAACGACAAAAATGTATATCAGGTATCAATAATAATTGAAAAACAGCAGTCAAAAGACGTATGTCAGAAGACAGAAAACCAAAGACCAATACAACAGATAGAAGACAGGAGAAAGATGAACAGATGAAAGATGACACATGATATTCAAGCGATCTGTCAGATAATAGATGATAGAAGAAACAACTCAGATGACAGAAGAAATATGATTTGTCAATTGTCTATCAAATACCAATCATTACTTATTATCTGCCAATTATCATCTCTTAGAAGACAAATGACTGATATTAAATTATAGATGACAACTGAAAGGTGGTATAAGACAGAAAACAGAAGATAGAAGATAGAAGACAGAAGATTAAAGACAGAAGACTGAAGATAGAAAACAGAAGACAGATGACAAATGATAGATGATAGAAAACAGCTTACGGCAGGCAGAAAACAGAAGACATAAAAGACAAGACAGAAAACAGAAAAGAGAAATGAGATGACAGATGATAGATGATCGAATACAGATAAGAGATAATAGATGACATTTAAGAAGTGATAACACAGATGAAAGAAGACAGATGATAGATGACAAATTATAGATAATTATAGACAGAAGACATATAGTAGATGATAGATAATAAACAATAGAAGACAGATAAATGATAACTGACAACAGATAACAGAAAATAGAAAACAATCGACAAAAGAAAAATTTATTTATCTACTCTTACAAATTTTCGGTCAAATATCAACATTGATTACTTTTATTAATTTTCTGTTAGGTATCAATAACAATTGAAAAGCAGACAGAGGACGTAAGTCAAAAGACAGAAAACCGAAGACAAATATAACAGACAGGAGAATGATGAACAGATGAAAGGTGACAGATGACATTCAATAGATCTGTCAGATAACAGATGACAGAAGAAACCACACAGATGACATAAGAAATATGACTTGTCAGATGACAGATGGTATAATTCAAAACACAAAATACAGAAATCATAACATAAGACAAAAAACTAAAGACAGCTAGAAAAAACAAAAGACAGTTAACATATGAATGATTACAAGCAGACAGATGATAAGCGATAGATAAGAGATGGCAGGCGACTAAAGAAATAATGTTTTTTCAACTGTTAATAATTGTATGTCAAATATCGGTCATTATTTGTATCTGGCAATTATCATTTAGCAGATGACAAATCGCCGATATTAATGATAGATGATAGATGATAGATGACAGGTGACATGTGGCATGTGGCATTAGACAGAAAAAAGGCGTTATAAGAAAGAAAATAGAAGAGAGAAGGCAGAAGATAAAAGACAGAAGACAAAAATAAGATGATAGATGATAGATGATAGATGATAGATGATAGATGATAGATGATAGATGATAGATGATAGATGATAGATGATAGATGATAGATGATAGATGATAGATGATAGATGATAGATGATAGATGATAGATGATAGATGATAGATGATAGATGATAGATGATAGATGATAGATGATAGATGATAGATGATAGATGATAGATGATAGATGATAGATGATAGATGATAGATGATAGATGATAGATGATAGATGATAGATGATAGATGATAGATGATAGATGATAGATGATAGATGATAGATGATAGATGATAGATGATAGATGATAGATGATAGATGATAGATGATAGATGATAGATGATAGATGATAGATGATAGATGATAGATGATAGATGATAGATGATAGATGATAGATGATAGATGATAGATGATAGATGATAGATGATAGATGATAGATGATAGATGATAGATGATAGATGATAGATGATAGATGATAGATGATAGATGATAGATGATAGATGATAGATGATAGATGATAGATGATAGATGATAGATGATAGATGATAGATGATAGATGATAGATGATAGATGATAGATGATAGATGATAGATGATAGATGATAGATGATAGATGATAGATGATAGATGATAGATGATAGATGATAGATGATAGATGATAGATGATAGATGATAGATGATAGATGATAGATGATAGTTTGATTTTTGTAAGTTACGTAAAGATAAACTTAATTAATTTAAAAAAAAAACACTAAAAACCTTTCTTCACAATTTTATTGATAATGGTCACTTTGTGTCCGAAATATATATCTGTGAATTTAAATAAAATTGTGAAGTGAGGTTTTTAGTACTTTTGATAGATGATAGATGGTAGATGATAGTCGATAACTGATTTTTGAAATTCTTAACAACTTATATTTAAATTTTGATGTAAACAATTTTTATTTCTGAAACATTAGTTTTTGACAGTTGACATTTAATTTTTTGACAACTGCTATTTTAATTTTTAACGGATTTCATTTAGTATATAACAAGCGTCATTTAAATTCGTACCGACTGTTATTTAAATTTTTGGCAGCTGAAATTTCGATGTAAACAACTTTTGTTTCCAAAACATTAGTTTTTGACATTTAATTTTTTGAAAATTGCTATTTAAATTTTTAACACATGTCATTTGGTATTTGACAAGCGTCATTTATATTCTCAACAAGTGTTTTTTTATTTTTTTGTATAGTTACAATCTCGATGTTACCAACCTCTACTTCCACAAATTTAGTTTTTGACAGATGACATTTAATTTCTCGATAACTGTTATTTTAATTTTTGACAGCTGTCAGTTTAGGGTTAAAAAAAGTTATGTTTTCATCATATAGCTAACTGATTGGAGGGTAGGATAGAGGACACCCACCCACCCTACATATACATGATAACTTTAATTACTAATCGTTGATGATTTTGCTGCTAAAAATAATCAAATACTTTGCGTAATAAAAAATAAAACAAAATCAAAATTTAAGTTTAAATATAAATGGCTCTTCATAGCTAATCCTATTTAATTAAGATTTAAAGTCTGACCACCCATCAAAGTTTTACTAATTTACTCATTCAAAAAATTTACCTTTTGAATTTTTTTTTTATTCAAAAAAGTTTGTAATTAATTCTGTTCCAAACCGCGACAGTATCAGTAATTGAAATTTATATGTATATGTAGGGTGGGTGGGTGGCCTCTATCCCACCCTCAAATCAGTAAAACATCATCAAAATTTATTGGAAAAATTAGTTTGAATAAATCTCTGAAAACTGGAATTATTTTGTGTTTATTTATATTTTACAACTTTCATTTAAAACCCACGCTTATGTTTTATGGATTGGAGGGTAGTACATATACATGATTTACTTCTCTTATATAGAATATATATATAAAAGTTTTCATGAAAGAATTTATGGAACGATAAAAGGTGATGTGGGCATCCCTATATTCATTTGATTAGAGATAGGTTAGGTTAGGTTAGGTTAGGTTAGGTTAGGTTAGGTTAGGTTAGGTTAGGTTAGATTAGCTTATGTTACACATAAACACATATTTATATATAACAAATAATTGTAAATAATAAAAAAATAAAACATTATTAAGAATAGCCGTTTTGTGTGAACCTCATAGTTTTCAAGAAAAATATAGGGAAATATTATGATGGCCACATCACTATTTTTTTATTTATATTTAACATTGTAGAATTTGACTAAGTGAAGTGTTTTTATTTACGTATACTACGTTCTGAATAATGGAAAACACAAAACACAAAATTGACGTGGTGTACTCATTCTCCAGAGGATTATTAGAATAATTTTCTTTGTTTCTATTTGCAAGCGCTCCAATTCATTTAACTTTATGTATACGCGCCAGACTCTCTAAGTTTTCTCTTTACCTGCTGAAAGCTAGAAACTGCGCTCCTCTTAATACTCTCTGCCTCGTTCCATTTGCATAACCAACACATCAGACGATATCAATATTTACTTTAATTCATGAATGAAATTAAAATATGTGTCGTGCTAATAAAGGGGGCGCGTTTTGCATATATAGGACGACTCGAACGAACCACTAATCAAAATTTCATACAGCCGTGCGAATGACAACCCCCCTCTGAATATTATTCCAAAGTAGCATCCAGTTAGAATGTATAATTAAAATAAGGTAATATTAATGGGGGATAATGTTTCGCGAAATTAATTTAACGCGTATATAATGAATTTATAAATTAAGTGCTTTCAGCACATGCCAGGCCGATTATTAGGCGCTCTGTTTTTCTACTCGCGCCGGGTTGAATTTGATATGTAAATTCGGGTAACACTAGAGCACATTCACGGTGAATTATTATGCTAATTGTGAAATTTTCATAAAATTCCGTCACGTCGCGACAAACGTACACACACACAGGGAAACACGTATACACATAAACACATAAACACAAAGCTCGCGTATTATGGAAATTCGGCCCCTGTTTTTCACCCTCACACACCCCCCACAATAGTTTACGGCGAAATCTGCAAAGCCGACACGAATGTGTTTCCTGAAATTGTTGCCTTTAATTAGGGCGGCGTAAAGAAAGGGGGAATAAAAAAAAAACGACTCGCCATACGTTTTATGTGGGCTTTATATAAAATTTTACTTTTGGTAAATGTTTGCGTTATCGATTCCACGAACGTTTACAGTTCTTTTTTTTACGTTGATAAAGTGTGTTAATATTTGCTTGCGGAATAAAATATGCAATATGGTTTCGTGTATATTTTTATTAAGTTATAAAGGAGATTAAGCAGTAATGATTTAAGTAGATTATAAAAAAAATCAAATCAGATAAGAACAAGAAAACTAGTAGAAAGGGTGTGTGTATATTCAGTGTTCTTAGACTTAAATGCAGTACAGTACCTATGAAGAATTTGCTTGAATATCTCAGAAGAAATAAAGCGAGTGATGTAATAATAATAATAATAATAGATTTATTTCTCAACAGAAACAATAATTCTATTTACAAGGAAAATGTATAATATGCTAAAAAAATTATAATTAAAACTAAGTATAATATAATCTTAGATTCGATTAGAAGAGTGTATTAAGAAAAATTCTATTGAAAATAAACCTATTTAGAATTATTCCCAATGTATCTATTAGTAAGTTATTATTTTATGAGATGGTTAATAATTTTTTTAATTTAAATTACACAGTTACTACAGTGTTGAACGTCACGTATAAAGACGCCCCCATCAAACAAATTTGATATCATCTCGGAAACGCAAGGCTGAAACATCAGTACGCGATTAAATTCCCATGCCTCGCCCCCTTCCTCCCCCTGAGTTTCCATCCGCTTTGGCCTTGCGGTGGGTTCGATTAAGGGAGGCGGGGTGTGAGACGGCTGGAATGCGAAAGTGATAAAGGTGAGCCCGGGGTGTCAAGTGGATGATGGATTGGGTAGGAAATTAGGGAACACATGTACGCACGAATGTCTTGCGTAAATATGAAAAAAAACAAAAGAGAGGCGTGCGTGCGTGCATGGCGATGAGGCGTTAATTCGACGTGGAATGAATGGGTCTCATTACTGGATGGGTTTCCGAAATTTTCGTGTTTACGTAATGTTTATTTAATTATTCACTTATTCTCGTAATGCTTACGTAGTGCGCGAGGGTTTCCATAAACATAATCGAAACATTCTGCGCAGGGTGTATTGGATTTTCAGGACGGTTTTATGATTGTGGAATTGGCTGTATTCAGGTGCTTAAGGTGATGGTGTTGCATACAAATATTGCCTCTTTTAAAATAAATTGAATTGCATTAAAAAATCTAATTAAAATATTAAGTATTATAGGAAACAACTTTTCAGGTCATACAAGTCATCTAATTTAAGATGTAGTATTAGAGAATAATAATTAGTATCTTTAAAAATTTAGTTTTCATCCAGTTACATAAATTTTACGACAATTATACAATTATTATTTATTATTAATGATTTTTTGATTCTACATGCAGTCAAAATTATTTGTATATATTTTTTTCTTATGGTTTGTGTACAATTATATATTTATTTATGTATATATGATAAAGGTTGAATACTATACAATAAAATACAATTACCTGTTAAAAAAATAAAAATTAACTAAATTTTGAGCAGAGGAATCACAGGCGAACTTCATTCTTCAGAATGTGCTTCCAGTCAAAACCTGTTGATGATAAATGTTCCCATTTCTTCGAAAACTTTTTAGAGTTATGATTTAAAAGCATCATCAACAAATTCATTGTTAGTAAGAAAGAAAATAAGAGAGATTTTTTTATAGAAATTAAACCATAGGTAAAGAACTGATTAATTCTTTACCTACTATCTCATAATGTTTTCTTAAAAGATTAGTAAGAAAATTATTCAAGAAAACTGAAGGAAATAATAATTTCAATTAAGAATATATACACCTATTCCTATTTGTGAGAGGTGAGGTTGAAGATTGAAGCATGCACATTTTCTGAAAATAATTTTCCGCCCTGTAGCTTTTTACGATCCGTCTGGCGTTTCGTGAATTATGAAGTGGCTTTTACGGTCATTCAAGGGCCGCAAGAATGAGGCCGGTTCGCCGGTGTTTACATTTGATAATTGCGCCGGTTATTTACCCTTGCGGTGTGTACTAATTAAACGGCACAATCGTAAATGCGACTAGTCAAGCCGAAATTACGATCCCGTGCCGGGTATTGTTTTCAGATTTGGAAATGCCTTCAGCATCGACGGGACTTTGGGAATATTCGCAATCGGATATGGTATTTCTTAAGGGCTCGGCAATAATTTCATTATTGATTTAATTTCTCTTTGTTTTTATCAGTACTTGAACTAAGCTAAAAAGAAAAATTTTATTTCCTTTTAATTGGTAAATTGTTTCAGTCATTTAAAGTATATATTAACAATAGATTACAATCGATTCTTTTTCTGCTACTCTCTTGATGAAACCAAATTTTCAAATTGGGAGAAGAAAAACTCTTGATATATTCAATTACTTTATTAATTTTGACAATAATCCGTAAGGACCAAAACACGTGTTAGGTATCCAAAAATAAAGAAATGGAACAAAACAAAAGATTTACAATAAATTACATCAATCACTTTATTCAATATGACAAAAATTAATTGATTATATAATTATGTCAAATGCCAGAAGTAGTTAGTATTACCGTGTCACTGATTCGTGTGCATATTGCCTCACAAATCCAACGGGTTTAATATATTTTTTTTTATAATGAACAGTTTATTCAGAAGAAAGTGATATTATATATAATATATGGACGGTTCTATCCCTCGTTCTTGACCTCGAGATCGTGGATTGATTCCTGTCCGGGTTAATGCTATGAGGGATGTTTGATGTTTTGTCTAATTTTAATTTATAAAACAACACTAAAAACCTTTCTTCGTACATTTATTTATTAAACCCATATTTCGGTACAAAATGGATTTAAAAGAAAGCGTAATAAAAGGTTTTCAGTTTTTTTTATAAATTCATAATGAATACTTTTTGTAGAAAGTTATTTTGACAGATTCTGATGTATAATATAATTCACTACGAAATTTTGTAACTAGAAAAATATTAATAATCTCTCCTGTTTATTTTTTATTAACTGAAAAATGTCTTTATAAACACTAATTAAATCCCATATTTTAACAATTTTATTACACAAAGTTAATAATTTAATAATTCTACTTTACCACTTTCACGTAGAACATTCTGGTTCATACCTGTAACAAAAAGAAAACAATCTTATTAATAAAACTAAAATTATAATAATATATGGCGATTATGTATAAAATTTCGTATAAATTTTAAATATATGAAACTACTTAAGTACAGTTGTTATAGATGATAAAGGGTTAACTTATAATGATATGGCTTTACATTGTGCGACCTGCAGAAGTTCTGTACTAGTTTGAACGCCACGAGACGAAATTCGATGTATTTCTAGAAACTAATTTTAAATTGTTGAAAGTATTGAAGTAAAATTTAAAAAAATGTTGCAATTATAAATTAATTAATCCAAACGCCCTTTGATATTATACAATACTGATTTTAAATTAGCAATCATTTTATCCCTATCAATATTGATGAATTGTTGTTACTTATTAAATATTGCAAACTGTTTTAAAGCAATTGAAATAGTTTTCTCCACTCCCAACAGGAAGTACGTAAAAATAATGTTTCATAAATGATTTTCTCATTTACCTCGTGGTGAAACATTGTGGAATAATAGGTAATTAATTAAACACACTTGGTTTATTTCACTAAATTTTATATTCACTCGACTAGTTTCGCTTTTTACAAATATATTTAGTGAAACAAACCAAGTGTTTTTAATTAATTACCTATTAAAAATAATGTTAGTATAGTATTTGTGTAGATGGTAGACACTATCCAATTTAGTGGCTTTCATAAAGAAATAAATAATCTTTAATATGTGTGCATGAATACTTCTATACTCTTTTATAACTACTACATTTTTTTATATTTTATTTTAAAATTCATTTATAACCAGTGCATAATTTTTAGCAATTTACATCATATGTTATTTATAATCTGTAATTTTTTTTTCTCTAACAATTATTTTTTTTTTAATTTCTGGAATTTTGTTATTTTCTCAATGTAAATATTTTATCCTCTACAATTTCTCTCAGCTTATAACACTAGCACATTTCCTAGGAGTACGTTTTCTACTCTATTTAAGTATTGTTATAATATTTTTACATATTTATTTATAATCATAAAATACTGTTTCTAGGACAAAAACTACTGTAAAACCAGTTGACAGCATTGGTTGATGACCGATAAATAAAAGTGAAGAAATATGTCAGAAGTCAGTAACATTTGGAGTTTGTAGTTTTATGATGCTTCTATATAAATATACAAATAATATTATAAATAAATAATATTAAAGAAAAATATATATATTTTGTATTTTGTTTATAACTACTCATTTCTTTATTCTATCCTATTCTATCTCTTATATATTTACTTTTTTATTCCTATAAATGTTTGGCCTTTGACGATTTTGTAAAGATAATATTACGCACAAAAAAACTTTTAAATTCACTACTTTTCTTCCGAATAGAAGCAGCTTACTGGGACTCTAAATATTTTGTTATTCTGTCATCTGTCATCTGTCAACTATCATCTGTCATCTGTCAATTATTATCTGTTATCTGTCATCTGTCATCTATCATTCAGATATTTGTCGTATACCATTTGTTATCACCTACTATCTAAAATCTGTCATATGTTATTTGTCATCTATAATCTGGTATCTGTCAATTGTCATCTATCATCAGTTACTCGACATTTGACAATTCAACATGTTTATATTTTTCTTATAATTTTAATTACATTTAATTTCAGGCTACGCAGAATAATATCGAAATTTTTATATCATAAAAAAATATATTTTCTTGTTACATTTTTGATTTAGTTTAAACTATCGTATCTTTTTCATTTTATATTTATTTTTTTGTATATATATTGCCTCTTATCTGTTTCCCTTCTCGTATGTGTCATTTGTCACGTTTCACTTTCAAACTCACTTTCATCTGTCATCTGTCATCTGTTACTTCTCATCTGCAATCTTTCAATTGTCTTCTGTCACTTGTCATATGATACCTCATCTACCATATGTAATTTGAGGTTTATTTTTTTATTTGTATATAAATTTCATTTAATACTGTATAAAATAATATTAAATAATAAATAACAAATTTATTTGAGAAATATTTGTTTTATTTTTCTAAACATTTTCATCTGGTTCTAGCCAAGCGTTTATATGTGTGGTTCATTCTACGTCTTTCATTATCCTATATGTCGTTGGTCATGAGTCATTCATCGTAGGTCACTTAGTCATTAGTTATCAGTCATCATTGATAAATCAATTATCTTTCATTTGTCATTTATCATCTTATATGTGTTATGTCATCGATGATGAATTGCCTCTTATCTTCTTTTATCACTCATCTGTCATCATTTTCTAATGTTTTTAAAACATAAAAATACATTTTGGATTTATTTTTTTAAATTTTCACATGATACATTGTTTTTCCTGCTGTAATATATTAATTAATTCTATGGAATAATTGGAAATTGATTGTTCCTGATATATTTTGTATTTATTCGATAATATCAGCAATAATTAATTTTCTACATTATTTGAAAGCATCAAAAGTAATTTAAATTTGTCATCTGTCATCTGTCATCTGTTATCTCTCATCTGTGTCAGTTATCTGTCATCTTTCATGTATCAATATTTCTTTTGTCAACTGCCATGTTATCTGTTAACTGTCATATGTCATCTGCCAACTGTCACTGGCAATTGTTAAATATCATTTTAAAAACGATATATTGTTCTAAATTTAAACAATATTTTATTTCTTCTGCATAGAATAATAACGAAACAAACGCCAATAGTATCAATGAATTGGTTGAAATAAAAACTAAAATATCTTCAAAAATATTAAGTCATTTAAAATTAATAAAATATGATCTTAAATTATCTCAAAAACTTACTTTTTTACTGTCATCTATTATAAATTGTATGTAATCTGGCATCTCTCATATATAATCTATCATCTGTCATCTGTCATGTGTCATCTGTCATCTGTCATATGTCATTTGTCATTTGTCATTTGTCATTTATCATTTGTCATCTGTCATCTGTTGTTTGTCATCTGTCATCTGATATCTGTTATGTATCATTCAGATATCTATCATATGCCATCAGATATCTATCATATATCACCTACTATCTATAATCTATCAACTGTCATTTCTCATCTATCATCTGCCATTTGATATTTGGCAATTCAATGTTTATATTTTTCTTATAATTTTAACTAAATATTATTTCAAGCTACCAAAAAAATATAAATTGTTTTTTCATTAAAAAAAATATTTGTCTTTAATTTTTGATTTAAAACAAACTATAGTATGTTTTTTTATTTTATAACTATATTTCTTGTACATATATTGTGTTATATTTATTAATCTTATTAATTTCCCTTCTAATATGTGTCATCTGTCACGCTTCACTTACTAACTAGTTTTTCGCATGCGTCATCTATCGTCTGTCATCTGTTCTTTATCATATGTTATTTATCTTTCACCTGTTATTTATCATCTGCCATCTTTCACTTTCTGACATTCTGTCATTTGTCATATGATTCATCATCCATCATTTGACGGTTTTCTGAGTTTTTTTTAAATTAATTTTTAATTATATGTAATTTAATTTGTAACTACATTTCATTTAAAACTAAATAAAATAAGAATAAAGAAAACACTTTTGTTTTTCTATTCTTTATACCGAAATGTACCACAATGTGAATGCCTGTAAGATCCAAGAATAAATAAAATGGTATTAAATAATGAAACTAAATTTTTGAAAAAAAAGTGAAAAATATTTATTTGAGAAATATAACATAAATAGTTTTAAGTTATTCTTTTTGTGAACAGAATATTTTAGTAATAGTCTTCTTTTTTTTCACCTGGTTCAAGCCAAGCCTTTACATGTTTTCATTCTGCTTCTTTTATCTGTTAACTGCCATCTATAACCTGGTATCCTATATGTCCTAGGTCATCAGTTATTAATCGTAGATCAATTAGTTATTAGTTATCAGTGATCAGTCATAATTGATAAATCATTAGTTTTTCCTTATCTGTCATCTTAATATTTATCATCTTGTATTTGTAATGCCATCGATGATCAATAGTCTGTCATCTATTATCTCTCATCTGGCACCACTTACTAAAATGTTTAAAACATAAAATGTAATTTTGATTTTATTTCTTTTAGTTTTCACATGATAAATTATTTTTCTGGTTGTGATATAATAATTATTTCTAAGGAATAATTGGAAAGAGATTTCTCTTAAAATAATTTGTATTTATTAGATAATATCAACAAGAATTAATTTTCTACATTATTTGAAAACATCAAAAGTAATTTAAATTTGTCAACTGTCATCTGTAATCTATCATCTGTCATCTGTCGTCAGTTATCTGTCATCTTGCATGTATCAATATTTCTTTTGTCAACTGGAAATTTTTATATGCCATTTTAGAAACGATAAATTGTTCTAAATTTGTACAATATTTTATTTTATGTAGAATAGTACAACAACGAAATATATGGCAATAGTATCAATAAATTGGTTGAAAAAAAAAACAAAAATATATTCAAAAATATTTAGAAATTTTAAATTAGTAATATATGATTTTAAATTATTACTTACTTTATTTTTACTGTCATCTGTTATACGTTTTATGTAATCTGGCTTCTGTCATCTATAACCTGTCATCTGTCATCTATCATTTGTCATTTGTCATATGTCATTTGTCATTTGTCATATGTCATCTGTCATCTGTCATCTGTCATCTGTCATCTGTCATCTTTCATCTATCAACATCATCTGTTGTCATATGTCATCAGGTATCTTATCATATATCACCTACTATCTATAATCTGTCAACAGTTATTTGTCATCTATAATCTAGCATCTCTCATTTGTTATCTATAATCTGTCACTTGAGATTTGACAATTCAATATGTTAATATTTTTCTTTTAATTTTAACTAAATTTGATTTCAAACCATCCAGAAAATTTTAAACTTCTTTTTTCATAAAAATTATAACTATTTTACTTGTATATATATTGTCTTTAATCGATTTCCCTTCTTATATGTTTCATCTGTCATGCTTCAATTACTAACTGTCATTTATCTTTCATCTGTTACTTCCCATCTGCCATCTTTCATGTTTCTTCTGTTACTTGTCATATGATCCATCATCCATAATTTGACGTTTTAATGAGTTTATATTTATTTATTTATAAATTTGTAACTACATTCCATTTAACATTTTTTATGCTTAATATCGAAATGTACCACAAAGTGAATGCCTGTAAGATTCAAGAATAAATAAAATAGTATTAAATAATGAACCTAAATTTTTGAAAAAAATTTGAAAAATATTTATTTGAGAAATATAAATAGTTTTAAGTTATTCTTTATGTGAATATAATATTTTAGTAATAGTTTTCTTTTTTTGTCATCTGGTTCTAACCAAGCTTTTAGATGTTTTCTTTATTGTATATCTCTCATCTGTTAACTGACATCTATCACTTGGCATCCTATATGTCCTAGGTCATCAGTCATTAATCGTAGATCAATTAGTTATTAGTTATCAATAATCAATCATCATTGATAAATCATTAGTTTTGCCTTATCTGTCATCTTGACATTTACCATCTTATATTTGTAATGCCATCAATGATCAATTGTCTGCTATCTGTCATCAATTTATAGAGTGTTTTAAACATAAAATATAATATTAGGTATTTTTAAATTAAAACACTTGTTTAGTTTCATATTGTTATATTCAGTTTCCTGATACTTGTTTTGGTCAAGTTATTTTTGTAATTCCTTTGAGAATTATCTTCATTGACCGAAACACGTGCCAGGAAACTGAATATAACAATATGAAACTAAACAAGTGTTTTAATTTAAAATTACCTAATATTATAATTTCGTTTCATCAAGAGTGCAGTGAAGAAAGTATATACCGCATAAAATATAATTTTGATTTTCTTTCTTTTAGTTTTCACATGATAAAATGTTTGTCTGGTTGTGATATATTAATTAATTCTATGGAATCATTGGGAAAGAATTGTTCTAGATACCTTTTCTTTATTTTTTTCGATAATTTCAGCAAGAATCAATTTTCTACATAATTTGAAAACATCAAAATTAATTTAAATTTGTCATCTATCGTCCATCATCCGTCATCTGTCATCTGTTGTCTATCATCTGTCATCTGTTGTCAGTCATGTATCAATATTTCTTTTGTCAACTGTCATCTTATATGTTAACTGTCATATATCATCTTATCTGTTAACTATCATATGTCATATGTCAACTGTCACTGGAAATAGTTATATGTGATTATAGAAATTGTTCTAAATTTGAACCATATTTTATTTTATGTTCCATACAATTGGTTGAAAAGAAAATAAATATCTTCAAAATTATTTAGAAATTTTTAATTAATAAAATATGATTTTAAATTATGATCTATCATCTGTGATCTGTCATCTGTTATCTGTCATCTATCATTCAGGTATCTATCATATTCCATCTGTAAAATATCACCAACTATCTATAAACTATGATTTGTTATCTATCATCTATCACTTGACATTTGACAATTCAATATGTATTATATTGTCTTATAATTTTAACTAAATTTTGTTTCAAGCTACAAAAAAAAATGATGAGAGATGCATAATTAAGAAAATATCTAAAAGCTTGGCTAGAACCAGATGACAAAACAGGGATGACTAGTACTAAAATATTTTATTCACCTAAAGTAAGAAATATTTCTTCTAAGATTAGAAAAGATTACAATTGAAAAATAATTGTTTTTCTTTTAAATTTATTTCAAAAGTTTAGTTTTATTATTTAATATTATTTCATTTAGTTTTAAATGAAATACAGTTACAAATAAAACAGAAATAAAATGAAAACAACCAAAAAGTAAAAAGAAATAATAAAATTTTATTTCTGGCGGGTCACTATACTTGTATGCGTGGCATGGTGGAACATGCTACCCTTATGATTTACCAATTCTCACCGCTTTTCATTGATGGCTTTATTCAATTTGACCAACTGGCGACAGTACCCAGCCATATTGATGATTTAGTTCTATTGTAGCAGCTAAAAATATATAACGCCTTTGTAATCTCACCAGATTAAGAGCTTAACCCTCTTTTGATGGATATTTGTTTTCGACCTTTTCATCCTCCGCCCAGTATTTAAACAATTGTACCTTAAGAATCCATTTTTGGCCCTACGTATTTTATTACAGATGTAATTGGTGAAAATTTGCTCTTTATTTTATTACTAATTTTTTTCATCCTGTACATCATCTTACATAATCAAATGTTAAAAATTACGATTTCACAATTCGCTACGTTTTATGCGGGTTTTGATGAATAGCCCGTTTTACAATCATACTTAAAGTAACAATAACTTGTTCACGGCGTATAAATCACGGAAAAGCGTTTCATCTAATTAACCCCTCACCGATTCCGCTGCCGGAGAGTGAACTGTTTTTGCAAATAAACCCTCGGCGGAAAATTCCACGTCCCAACGGAAATACAATAACCCGATGTAATTAAAAGAACATCAAAGGGAACGGCGCTGCTTTAATGATCGGCCCAAGATATGCCCCGAAGTAATCAAAAGAAAATTTATTTGCGGCCGTGCGTGTCGAACCAAAAAGATATTTAAAAAAAAAATGTACACCGAATCGGAATTAAATAAGAATTTTCGCCGGATGAATCGAGATAAGGTTGTCGTCTTCGTATTCGTCCGGATAAAGGTATTTATTTCAAAAGGGTGAGGGATATTTTCAGTTGATTTAATTGATGAAAGGAAAAAATAAATTAATAAGAAATGTATTTAAAAAATATGATTAAGAAACGTATATTTTACATAATAATTGTTGTGAAAATTATTTGAAGTATATAGAATTATTTTTTATTAACGATTCATAATTTTATTTTATAGTAAAATAAAATATCGATTGGTTATTAAGCTAGACTTATAAAAGCGTTAAAAGGACAGAGAGTGTTATTACCTAATTTTATTTCATATTTTAATTTTAATGCGCTGTAAAAACGTCGTAACGTGAAATAGTGCCATAAAAGTCTTCTTTACCCTTTAGATAAAGCTACAATTTATCGTTAACTGCGCTTCGAGTTTTTGTTCGTGTTTTAGTTTTATCGATTAAATTTATGAATGAGCACTTTGATTTTATCCCCCAATCCCCGAACGGCGGCAGTAACGGCAATATTCAGTGCTTTATTCCGTTGCAAAAAAAAAAGAAGTAGATAAAGCCTCGCGCTTAATCCTTCCCGATAATGCGCCTTTTCATTGGCGACCGTCGGTGATTGTACAGATCGAATCGCCTACTGATAATACCGTAATTAATTTTTGTTTACTTTTTACCTGCATAACATTTTTTAAAAACAACATTGAATTAATGAATGCGCGAATAAGTAAAAAATACAGCGTACAAATATACAGTATTATAGTTAGTTTTGTCATATATTTTTTAGAAATTGTGTTAAATATGTAGACGACAACTGTTGGACACATAGTCTCCGAAATGTACATCTAGTGCCTAAATAAAACAAGTGAAGAAATAATGTAATCTTCACATAGCTCAAGAACACATACAAAAGAATTAAATTTATATATCAAACACACAGATAACTTGTGAATTTAACATTTTACCTTTAAAATGCTAACAACTTGTATTTTATTTCATTCAATACATTATTTGTCTCTTCTGTCACAAAATATACATGTATTTTTACCGAGCGTACTCTTGACCTACACCAATAAATTATGCGTTAACCTAGAGCCATTCTATAGTTTAAACTAGCGTACTCTTGACCTACCTCAACATCTAATTGATTTGGGCGGGTCAGTAGTACAAAAGGTCACTGCATTGTCTGTTGAGGTAGGTCAAGAGTACGCTAGAAAAAGTTTATATGGCTAGATTAAATTCGGTTTATTACAGTTTCAAGTAATAATTTTTACAATGTCTAAGGTAACGAAAATATAGCTGAAATTGAAGCGTTAAAACAATTGAATATCTTAGCAGAAAATAATTTTAAATTATTACAATTTCAAACAAAAAAGAAGACGAATAAAAACAATTAAAAGTTATTTTGTTCGAAAAATGTGCTAAATGTTAGAATTTTTTATCAACAATTGGTAAAGTCAATTGAATATTAGCGAAAAAACTTAAAGAACGAAAGAAATTAAAAATCATTAATAAAACGAAAACCATTTACACTGAAAAAGGTGTCAAGATCTTAAAAAAAAAATAATTGATATTAATAAATAATTGCAAAAACATAAACAATTAACTATCAATAAAATAGTTAAGAATTAATTTAATAATATTTGAAATACAAAAACAATTTAATTGAAAATTATTACAATAGTTTCATAGGAAGGCCTCTACTTTGTGATACATTATTCTAAATAAATGTTTGTAAATTATATAAAAAAGGTATTTACAATCATTTATTTACCATAGTTTCAATTGAAAAATATGTGTAAATGAACAACTGAAAATTATCATCAGGAAAAAAACAATTAAAATTGTTGAAAGCATAAAAATTAATAACACTCCAGAAAACAATTGAAAGTGTTGAAATTTATAATGAAAAGAACAGTAGAAAATCAATAAATGTAACTACAAATTAACAAAAAAAAATTGTTGGTCCTCTTTTTCACAGAAATTGAAAGTTTAAAACAAAATAGCAAATTCAAAATTGAACGACATAAAAAAAATGTTGTTTTTTTTATAATTGGAAGAAAGATAAGAATTTTTGAAAACAGCTTAATTAAATGCCACTGCTGATATTTATTTAAATTGATAAAAGATTAAATACCAATTAACAATGAAAGAAAGTAGAATATTTAACGAAAGAAAACAATTCAAATTTTTAAAAAAATGTTAAAAACAATAATTCAAAAATTGAAAAACAACTAAACTTGTTAGAATTTTTTATCGCGAATTGGTATACTCGAAATAAAGTCAAATAAAAAATATTGTCAAAAATAGAAACAGCACAAACTTAAGGTGTCAAACAAGTTCTCGAAATTATTAGATCATTGCAAAACCAAAAAATCTTTACAAGCAGAAATAATTTGAAAATATTTTCAAAAAATATTTGTTTTGTAGTCTTATCAAGACTAATTGTTGTAGATTCAAGAAATGTTTTCATATTCTCATGAATTCTGCGTTTTACAGTAGTGAGGAATTCTTTAAAGAGTTGTGTTGTCTTTTTTTTAAATATTTATTAAGTTAATCGAAAAAAAGTCAAAATTGAATAAAATATGTATGTAGCCGTAATAAAAATAAATTACGATTGTATTGTACAAAACAAATGTATTCAATAATAAATAAAGATGTTTGTCTCTCTCTCTCTATGTATGTAAATAAATGAAAACTGAAAATTATTTAAAGAAAAGAGTTGAAATTTTGAAAACTATGAAAATAAGTGAAAGTCAATTCAAAAAACAATCAAATTAGTTGGAATTTTTTTATCGACCAAAAAGCCTACTAACGAACAATTAAAATCAATTAAAAATCATCAAAAAACGAAAAAAGCTAAAACTGACAAAATAAATAAAAGTCACACACAGCTGAAATTATAGAAATTATAGAGAAATTTCACACACAAGAACATAAATAATTGTTAAAAATTGTTGAATATTAAAAATAATTTAATCTACAAAACAAATAAAATAAAAATTGAATAGTAAATAAATACAATTGAAAAAAAAACTGGTGATGCGTCCATCATAATACTTTCCCTATATTTTTCTCGAAAACTATGAGATTTACGCAAAAAGACTATTCTTAATAATTTATTCACTTTTTAATTCTCTACAATTATTTGTTATATAAATTTCATGTAACTCCAACAGTTAATTAGCAATTGGCAAAAAATGTCTAAATTTCATTTTTTACTTTTTTCTCAAAAGTTCAAAATTTTATGAAAAATGCGTTTAAATAAAACTTGTTCAGTTTTTTAATCTCTTTAACTTTTGTTTAAATCGTTAAAACTATAAAATAATAAGTTTACTGCCAATTGGAAGAATGAAACACTTGGTTTTGTTTTACTATTACAGTGAATCAAAACCAAGTGTTTAATTAACCTTGTAATTAACATAAAAATGTTACACCAACAACTTCTCAAACTCAATTTGTGTTTTGAGTTCAGTGTTTTGTAGACCAAACAATCGATTTTTTTCAGGATAACTATATATCCATGGCAACATTTTTAGACCTTAGTAAAATTTTGGATTGTGCTAATCATAAGGTTTATCTTACTTAACCAAAAGAGTGCAAAAAGTTTGAGTAAAAAGTAAGGAATAGAAGTATTGCATTATAAAAAAAGGTGTTCCTCAAGGGTCATTATTTAAACTTGACTAATATTAAAAACAATTAAAAATTATCAAAAAAAAAGAAAAACAGCTTAAATTTATAAAATAACCAAAGGTTCCCATAGCTGAAATTGTAAAAAAAATTGCAAACACAAGAAGAATTTTCTATCGACAAAAATTATTGTTAAAAAATAGTTTTAGTGCAAAACCACTTTAATATTACTCAAGAAAACAAATAAAATTAAAACTGAATAGCAAATGAATGCAGTAGAAAAAAAATGTTTCAATTAAAAGAAAACTTTATCTGAAAAAATTAAAATAATTGAAATTTATTAAAGTAAAATAGTTGAAACTATTAAAAGCGTGAAAATAATAAAAATCAGGCTGAAAGACCGCGGGTCGATAGCCGCTGATTAGAAGAACTCTCAAGTCTGCACACTTCACTTCGCAAAAAATGTAAAAATATTTACTTGTAATAATAAAGATGTTTCCTCTCTCTAATAAAAGTCACTCCAAATAACAATTGAAATTATTACAATTTTTAATCGACAATCAATAAAATCGGTTCAATATTAACGAAAATCCTTGATGAACGAAAACAATTGAAAATTATTAAAAAAAAAACGTTTTCCATAAAAATAATTGACAATAGATAAAATCATAATAATAATAATAATATTACTGTTATTATCAAAATAAAAATAGAAGAACGAAAATACGAAATTATTTTGAAAAAGAAAACAGTCAAATCTAAGAAATTGCAACTGTTAAATACTTGCATACAACAAAAAAACATTGACAATAAATCAATTAAGAACATTAAAAACACCAAAACAATTGTGTGAAACGGAAAAAATCAATTGAAATTTATAGAATTGCCAATCAATAACATTATAAATTATAAACCCAAAAAAAAAAATCGACGAATGAAAACAATTGGAAATTGTTATAAAAATATGAAACCTAAATATATTGAAATTTGCAAAAGAAACAAATGACAATCAATAATATAAGTTAAACATTGACAAAATAACAACATTTCAAACATATTTTAAAAAAGAAAACAGTTTATGTTTATGTTTATTAACTTTAGCTCTTTTTCATATGAATATATAAAAATATTAAATAAAAAACATACAAACTTTTGCGATGATGAAGCTTTGCGGAGTTCATGCAGATGTGATAATCTTTTACTCTAACCCTTGTTTCTGGTAGGCAATGTTCCTCTTTCCTTCTATATACCGTAATTATTTAAATATATTAATAATTGCCTTAGTTTGTCTTTATTTTTCATCTTTTTAGAGATGGGATTATGACTGTCAAAAATGACATTAAATTTAAGAAAAATTAAACTAAGAAAAGTGTCAAAATATTTAAGAAAAAAAAAATTAAATTGTATGGACAGTTGTATTTTAAGTAAGAGTAAGAGAAAAGTAAAAAAGAATTTCCCACTTTATAGATTTAAAAATCTAAGCTATCATGAATGGTGGTATTACAGACGCTGTTTACCAAGTATTTTGTTTTTTGGTATTTTATAAGCTAAAAAATGATCTAGTGTTGTATTTTGAATACTATCAAAATTAACTTTCTCAGGGGGATAATTGTTTTTCTTATAGAAAACGCAACATAACCCCAAGTGATTGTATAAGGTGTTCCAAAATAATTTTTATAATTTTTTAGCGTCTTTTGAGAACGCAACGAATCCAAAGATTGCGAGGGCTATGTCAATCGGTAAACTCTTTCTTGAGAATTTAGTTGCTGGGGATTGTTTCTTAAGAGCAAACCGCGGGTTGTGTGTGCGAGAGTTTCACAAAGAAGGATTTGGCAACTGCAGTGAGTAGAGTTTTGCAATATTAGAGGTTTTCCCCATCCTAATGAGGCGTCAAATATACCCGCTCATTCTAAAAGGATACACAGACTAGTACAACATTGGAAATGCCAAAAAAACTGGTTGACAACGATCATTAAATACAACAGAAAGCGTGGATTGTCTTAACCAGTCTGTTTGTGAAGAGAAGACCTTTTCAATAAGGAAGTACACAAGCTCTTAAATGTGCCTAGATCGTCATTACCCCATATTTCTTTAAGTAAAATCAATAAATCAGATTTTCCTTCAGATGTCCACTTAAAAAACAATTCTAACAATTAATATAAATTTAAAAATTACTTAATAATTTAGAGCAGGGAACAAAAGCGTCTAAAATTCAATTAGTGCAAGAATTAAAGTTCCAGGATGACTGTCAAAGGCTTGAATTTGTAATGTAGGCAATTGAATATTTCTACTAGAAACAGCTGTACGAATAGCTTTTAGGAAAAAAATCTTATCATATATATCTAACCTTTATTCCTTTCTTTGTATTCATTTTAACTTGGATTCCTTGAAATTTCGTAGATTTATGTTAGATATGTGTTTTCTGCATAAATTAATTTCGAGTAATATTAATTGTTCTGAAATACTGGCTTCATTAAATTTTTCAGTAAGTTCTACTTACATAAATATAGGCGTAAACCCTTATTTAGATTACCAACAGTACGCACTAAATATGATTCAAATAATCCACTTTTTAGATTTATGAGTGTAGCTAATGATTTAAATCATAATAATAATATTGATTTGTTTGGTTCTAGTCTATCTAAGTTTAAATCAGAACTCAAAATAATTGCATTTCAATTTTGATATATGTTATTGTTACGTACGATCATAAGTTTACTTTTAGTTGTATTTTAATTTTATGTTTCATCATGAATTATGTTATTTCTATTGTAAAAGGTGATTCCGTTTAATAAATATATTATTATATTATTATTATTATATTATCTTGAATCGCAATTCCAATTTTCTTTTTAAACTATTCACAGTATTTTCACTTAATATCCTGATATGAATATCATCAGCAATTCTACTACACGACGTACAAACAATTTACTGTTATAGACGTATCATCTCAATTTTCCAAGACATTATATTTGATTAAATTGAATATTTACTGTCCTACTCACTTTACAATTTTTTTTATATATCAGCTTAAACTTAGATGATAATCTATAAGGGTAAAATATATATGGAACACAACAAATGTATTATTTCTACGGATTTATATTTATTAGTTTTACAATTTCTCTCAAATAGGTTCTTTATATTAAGAATCGAAATAATTTTCATCTCTTTTGCTTCCTCCCTTAAGTAAATCCTACTCTAGAGAATATCTCTATCTGTATGCTAATGCTGTTTATTTTAAACAATATAATAATTCTACAATTATCAGAAAATGTGACCTTAATTTCCTATACTTTAACATTATTTAAAGCTCTAGTTTTGAACAGCTTATTTACTCCCTTTATAAACTGAAGAATTAATTCATCATGAATACCAGTTTATAAATCCATTTTACTTTTATAACAATTCTCTACTTAATTAAAAATGTTACATAGAGAATTATTGTAGTACTGAATGTTATTTAGAAGTTGGGATCAAATCGCCAATATTTGATCTTCTCATAAATCGAAAAAAAGTAAATTATGCTACCCCTTTATTTACAATGTTATCACAGTAAGATTTCTTTATCTATCATATGATATTCTTAACATAAAGCTTATAATTTATAATCGTCACCACTTTAAACGATTTGAGACACTTTATACATGCACAGGAAAATATAAACCACTAATGGTGTTTTTAGTACCAGGATAAATGCACATACTCCCTGATATAATCATATTTAGGTACTCATAAACTTCAAAGAAGCAATCTTCATCATTGTTACATATACTTTATTTATCCTGTGCTCTAATGAAACATATACATTATTATACAACTTAAAACTCTGGCTTCGTTGTTCAAATTTCTTAACAATATAAACAACCAATTATAAATTAAAATACTTTTAATAGGTTTCCCTCATTCCCTGTTCCACCGGCCGCCCAAAATTCGCTACGTATTTTGCCCCCTTTTATTTATTTTTCTATATCCGTCGACAACGAAATTAATTTCACCTCGCCGCCGCAGCCCCTAAATACACTTGATTTTCTTTCATTAAACCGACGCAGACACACATTCCTGACACAAAAAGGCCCATTCAATAAATCAGAGCCCTAGACTCAGACTGCTCTAATACGTATTCTTATTGTGCCCTTTTGAAAGTACACGGTGGCCGACGTGAATGTTTAAATAGGGTCGCCTTTTGACGGAATTAAATGCGGCGGAATAAATAATTTTCACTTTCTCTCCCCTGAATAGAATCCCTATGATGTTCATGTTTAACTTCGGTCGAGCCGAATGGTGGCCGAAAATAACAAAGTAAATTTATTTTATAACAACAATTAATAATAAAATTTAACTATACCAAAATATAAATACCTTTTAAAACTATTTTTTTTATATACTACCTATACTAATTAGAATGTTAATAAATAAACACTTGGTTTTGTTTTTTATTTTATATTTATACATAAAAAAAGTTAAACAAAACTAAGCATTTAATTAATCTTCTAATTAACATAGAAATATTTCACCATGGGTAAAGTGAGAATTTAATTCATCGTACTACTTATAGATTTGTATAAGCGTAATTGTTAAATTTACTAACTGTACACATTCCATATATTTTGTAACACATGATATTTCCATTATAAAGTTAGAAATAAATTTATTATTATTATTATTTATATTAGTGAAATTAAATAAGCGCACATTATAACTAATATTATTGTACGAATGAAGACGAAACAAATTAATAGAGCGGTTGTTTAATTTCAAATTACCCCAACCATCCTCAGATATTATCAATCGTGAATATTTAGCCTCGCAGCGTTTCACTGTTTCATTTTCGGTATTAGCATAACCACCTGTAAATATTTATTACAATAATTTAGCACCGATGCGGCTCATACCTGTGCTTGTTAATTTATTATAATGCATGCAAACATGCAAATAACGTTTACATTATGAAATATAAACGCATAAATTTGTAATTCAAAGCGATGTTTATGGAGCCGTGCGAAAAGTCGAACTCTGAAATCGAAACGGAGATATTCACATTTCTCATAAGATAATTCACAAAATATTAATTACATTAGTTTAAAATACTGTTACTCATATTTGATATCTGCTGTGGGATAACAATTTTTGCGTAAACAGGGTAAATGCTGATCGGATCTGATCTGCGGGGGAGGACCTTCAGAAAAAAGAAAGGGACGTTATTATAATTTCAAATTTTATGTGCGGCCCGACCTGCCTAAAAAAAAGGATACGCCAGAATCTGTGGGGCATAAAAACGAATCCCTGATTTAAAGGTAGACATTTATTGTTTGATCGGCAATTCGCCGGGCGATTTCACGGGGTTAGCACAGAGCAGCAGTTTTATGTTATATTTGTTAGGTAATTGACGGCGGTATCTTTTTCTTGGACGTATCATATTTATTTCCATTACTTAATTAAATTCGCCAAGGTATTTAAATATTCACTGCTCGTTAAAAAAAATAAATAAATGTATTTTTTCCCCAGTATTTTTCTTATTTTATGTTTTTGTCATAACCTGACCTTTTTATTAAAATATATTTTTTGGTTTTATAGGTAAACAGAACAAAATGCCGGGTGTTTATAAATGAATATTAGAGATTGAACGCTTTTAATATTTATTACGTAAAATTTAAAATAAATACATGAAATTAAAGAGAAACTTAAACATTTATACATACAAATGTAAATTTGCAAAAAAAAACAATAGTTTGGCACTTTTTTCACTTTATTTATTAATCGCTAAATGTGAATTTCAGTCACTACGTGACTATTATCAATGTAGAAATTGTACAAAGTTTACAGTGTTCAATGTGAGTACATTTACTCACCCAAGACTCTCTTCAGAAACATTTTGTCGTCGTGTACTCTTCTTTTAGCAAAAGGCAGTCGGTGTTTTCAAACTGTTGATACTCTCTGCAGGTGTTGTTATCACTTGGGGAATACGATCTGAATCTAATACAGAACACACGTTACGCAGTAACTATAGATTCGGTTTTTGCAAACTGCAGACCACAAAAGGACTTTCTGTTCACTAGTCTCCATTTTTGCACCCTCTAACGCATGCGCCCAGCAACAAATAGAACTGTTTGAGTTTGTCTTTCATTTCATATATTAATTATTATTTTTAGTTTTACGCAATAAGTCTTACAAAGCGTTAAAACCACGATATTCATTTAGAAACATCTGGTGCCTATTTTAAAAAAGTCAGAGGTATTATTTATTATTCCTAACATTTTAGGTTTTACAGATTTGTTTAGATTAATACAATTGTATTTCATGCCTTTATTAGCAGTTTGACAATTCATTTTCGATGTAATTAATGCTCTAAACAAACGTATTAAACATTTGTTCCATTAAGAGTGTAGGCAAGTAAAATTTTTAAGTTTTATCACTACTTTTATGATAAGTGATCTATAACAACTGACGTATGACAGGCAACAACAACCTTTAGATGACAAATGACAGATGTCATAAAACACATGAAAATTGATAGATGACATATGACAGGTGACAGATGATAAATGCTACACGATACGTAACAGATAATACATGAAAAATAACAGATAATAGATTACGGATTACAGATGATAAATGACAAATTATAAATACTTAATGATAGATAATAGATTAAAAAAAGCAGATGGTATATAACTGACGACAGATGCATAATTAGGAATCAATCAAGGATAGATTTTTAAATTTGTAAACTACTTTAAAATACATAATATGTTTTGATATTCAAATTTGATAAAATATGTATTTATGTGGAGAATATTTTATGCAAATTAAGGTGAACCAATTAATTATTATTAGAAACCTTAATAAAGAAACGAGAAAACAAATACCAACGGATAGAAAACTATAGTTCAGAATCACTTAGAAGAAAGAAGTGAAGTTAAAATTTGATACAGCACAGCTAAAAAAATCAAATTATATATGACAGTTGTAAAATGTCAGATGATAGCTGACAACTAACAAAAGACAAATGGCTCGTGGCAGTTAACAAAAGGCAGACGACAGATGACACCTGAAAGATGACAGATATCACATGACAAATGAAGATGAGAGATTACATACAACGTATAACAGATGACAGATAAGGAAGAAATTAAGTTTTTAACATGTTTAATGCTTGAAGCCATCACTTTGTGATACATCTTGAATCAGGAACTTTAAATGAAAATACACTTCGTTGATATCACACACAGGATTTATTACGTAACTATAGTTTCAACCATTAAAAAGCCCTAAACAAACGTACAGATTTTAACACAATTTATTAACAAATTTTATTCGTTAAATATTTCTAAATATTTTTAAAGGTAGTTATTTTCAACTAAATTGTTAATATTTTTGTTGTAGGTTTTGTTATAAAACTATGCAACCGACAATAAAATATTGTTTACACTTAGTACAATATATCGTCTCTAAAATGACATATAAAAATTGTCAGATGATATATGACAGTTAACAGATGACATATGACAGTTGACAAAAAAATGGACACATGACAGATGACATATGACAGACGACGGACGACAGATGACAGATGATAGATGACAGATGTCAGATGACAGGCGACAGATGACAGATGATAGACAACAGATGACAGATGATATATGACAGTTGTAAGATATCAGATGATAGTTGACATGCGACAGATGACAGATGATAGACCACAGGTGACAGACGATAAATGACAGATGACAGATGACAGATGGTAGATGACAGAAAACAAAATACAGAAGATACAAGACAAAAAACAGAAAAAAAGATTACACATGACAAGTGGCAGACTATAGATAAAAGATCATAGATGACAGATGACAGATGAGATACAACAGACGACAGACGATAATAGATGTCACAAAAGACATAAAAATTGATAGATGACATATAACCGATGATAGATGATAAATGCCACACGATAGATAAAAGGTGATAAATTAAAAATAACACAATATATTACGGATTACAAATGGCAGATGATAAATGAAAAATTATAAAACATATTTGATGACAGATGATAGATTAAAGAAAGCAGATGGTATATAACTGACGACGGATGCATAATTAGAAATAAATCAAGGATAGATATATAAGTTTTTGAACTATTTTAAAATACATAATATATTTTGATATTCAAATATTTTAATCACTTGAAATATGTATGTATGTAAACCAATTAATTATCATTTGAAAACTTAAAAAACGAAAATTCAATTATCAGTGGATAAAAAATGTAGTTCAGAATTACTTTAAAAAAAACAAGTGAAGTTAAAACCTGATAAAATACAACGTTGCTAAAATTATAGGTGATATATTACAGTTGGTAAGATGTCATTTAATAGCTGTCAGTGATAAATGGCCGGTTACAGTTACCAGAAAACATACGACAGTTGACAGCTAAAAGATGACAGATAACACATGATAAATGACAGATGATAGATTACATATAACAGATGACAGATAAGAAATAAATTCAGTTTTTGAGATAATTAAAAGACAAATTTTGTCAGTTAAAAATTTAAAAATATTTGGTTGATTGAAGATAATAATAAAATACTTAGAACTTTTCTTAGATATTTTTTTTTGGATCTAGATTTACATTTCGGACACACAGTGTCCATTATCAATGGTTTGATACAAATATCAAACCATTGATAATAAAATATTGAAGAAAGGTTCTAAATGTTTTAATCAAATTTTTGAAGATATTTTAGTTTTTTTTAAACTAATTTACTAATATTTTTGCCGCAGGTTTCGTTATTATTCTATACAATGTAAAAAAAAAATTCAAATTTAGTAGAATTTAGTAGACAGATGACAAATGACAGTTAATAGATAGCCTATGACAATTGACAAGATAAGAAATGACACATGACAGATGACAGATGACAAGATAAAAATTAACACATGACACATGACAGATGACAGATGACAGATGACAGATGACAGATGACAGATGACAGATGACAGATGACAGATGACAGATGACAGATGACAGATGACAGATGACAGATGACAGATGACAGATAACAGACAACAGACGACAGATGGCAGACGACAGATGACAGATAACAGACGACAGATGATAGATGACAAATGACAGACGACAAATAACAGATGATAGATGATAAATGACAGATTTAAATTACTTTTGATACTTTCAAACAATGTAAAATATTAATTCTTGCTGAAACTATCGAAAAAATACAAAATATATCTAGAACAATCTTTTTCCAATTATTCCATAGAAATAATTAATATATCACAACTAGAATAAATATTTTCGTGTTTTTTCTATTTATTAGTGAATTTTCTACAACGAAAAGGACTTATATATTTTATTAACAACTAGAATAGTTATTTAAGGTACACGTATAAAAATACGATCGAGGAACTTATTTATTCCATGAATCAAATTAAAATATTTTATCTAGAGTCCATTGACGAAAACGTTACTTAGCATCCAGTAAATTAATTTTGTTTTATTCAATGCCTGTCGAGGTTTTAGCCAGAGAAGTAGTTGTTTAAAATTAATTTCTTTTGTAGTCTCACTGTTGTAGATTCACGAAATGTTTACGTATTATTAAATTATCATTTCTACAACGAACTAAAGGATTTTAATACAATTTATTATTTTATTTAGTATATAAAAAGTTTATAAATAAATATGAAAATATATTAAATTTCAAGTAACATGAAATTTAAAACAAGTTAAAACAAAAATGAGAAGCTAAAAAATGGTATTGTAAGTAAACAATGTTAACATTCTATTAACCTAGAATTAGTAAACTTCTTAGAACTTTTACGTATTATCATAAGATTTTTTTAAATTGTTTGTGATTTCTAACTTAATAAATTAACATTAATAAATTTAGGATGCCATGATTTCAGATACAGTTAATATTTTAAACTTTACATGTTTTTTTTGCGGCTTAGCCAAGTTTTTATTTTAAACTGAGTTTTGGGGTTATTTTATATATTTTCCTTGTATTTTCTCATTCATTTATTTCTTAATTTCTTAATCACATTAAAAAATATATATTTAGAACTGTTAATTTAACGCAATTTTTAAGAATTTCTAGTGTTAAAGTTTTATCTGTAATTAAGCAAAATTTAATTGATTTTCTAAAGAAACTTTTCAACTGATTTTTAGACATTTTTTTTTTGTTTTCTAATAATTTCTTTGAAACAATAAAAAGACAACTCCTTACAGTAGAGTTACAAACTGTCATCGACCAAAGTCTTTCAGCCTTCGTAAACAATTTTTCAATTTTTTACTGTTTATTAATTTTTGCTTTTTTGAAAAAAAGGATTTAATAGTTCTGTTTGTACTACTTTTGATCTGTGTTTTCTATTTATTAACTGTTTTTTTTAATTATAAATTTTCAACCGTTTTTTTTGTTTTAAATTCCCAACTGTTTTTTTTAAATTGCAATTCAATTGTTTCTCTTAAAAAGTTTGCAATTGATTGTATTTTTCGCAGTTTGTATTTATAAATTTTTAATATATATATTGTCTGAAATGAAAAATATATAACGTTTTTTCTTTGTAAAAAAAATTATTTTTAATTTAGGAAAGTTTCCATTTTTTAACTAAATATTAATTACTTTTTTGTATTTTTTTTTAAATTTCTTTACATGTATCTAAAATGTTTAATAATTCTTGTATAGTTAACTGTTTCTAATCAAACTGTTTTTTAGGTATCATCTGCTATTAAACTTTTTTATTTCTAATTTTGAACAGATTTGTAACAACATTTTTAAATACTGCATTGATGAGTAAAATACTGACACAGTATATGGTTTCAAAAAACCGAAAAACAGTATTTAATTTAACATTTTTTTTTATTCAATAAATTTTTGGTTGTGTTTTTATTTCCACTATTTTTATTTATACATTTTAATTTTGTTTTGCTTATAATTGTATGAAATATTTTTATTTGTTTTCAAAAAAAAACTCAATTATTTTTAGCAAAATTTAGAACATCTTTTAAGAAAGTTTTTATTTTTTTGTTAATTTCATTTTCTTTTTAATTTGAACTTTTTTAAAGTATATTTTGAATGTGTTTTTATTGAACTAAATAACCCATTTTTTAAGGATTTTCATTTGATAAAACTATTTTAATCTATTACTTATTCTCAGCATTTTTTGGACATTTTCATTTATTCATTTATTATAATAATAATAATAATAATAATAATATTTATTGGTGTCTTAACAATAATGTTTTACACAGGTCGATATACATAAATAAAGTTAATCAGTACCTAAACCTAAAATATAAATATACATAGTAATATGCCAAAAAGAGAAAAACAAATATAGTTAAAAATGCAAATTGCTTTGACGCTAGGAATTTTATACATAGGCCAAGGAGAAAAATAAATTTAAGAACCTTGACCATGCAAAGTGCTGGATTTGTAGACATTATTATTATTATTATTAAATATATACAAGTTTTCAACTTGAATTTAAATTTTAAATTAAGTTAAAAACTTTTATTCTAGCAACAAATTTCAACTGTGTTTAAACAAACTCAAATTGTAAAGAAAGTTTAAAACTGTTTTTTAAAGAAACTTCCAATAATTATTTTCAATTTTTTAAAGATTTTATAGAAGATCGTTTTTTTTTCTAGTTTATTTTTGAAATTCATCAGTTATTTCTTTTGTATCTTTATGTACTATGTTTTTATTTCCATGCAAATGTTTAAATGTTTTTAATTTTAAATTTGCAACATTTTTTCAAGAATTTTTTAAAATTAAAATTCTATTTTATTGTTTTTATATTTTTTAACAATTTACGTTGAATTTTTTGTTAATAAATTTTAGTATTATATGAAATGTAAAATTTCAACTGATTTTAGTCAAATTGTTTGCGGTTTTTTTTCATTTAGTATTCAGTTTGAATATGAATATTTTTTACGTAGTGAGTGTGGTGTGAAACATTTTATAGTGTTCAACAATAAATGTAAAACAACTCTGTTGTTTTATAATATGTGGAGATAGATTAAATTCAGAAAAATTAATAATTAAATTAATTCAATAAGATAATTAAAACACTTTAACTTTGTTTTACCACATAAAATATTTATTGCTGTGACTATAGTTAGTCTATAGTAGTCTAGTCACAGCAATAAATATTTTATGTGGTAAAACAAAGTTAAAGTGTTTTAATTATCTTATTAAAATGTACCACCAAGTTAACGCCGACAACATTCAAGAATAAATTAATTCAGTCGAAAATCATTAAAGAGATATAAAAAAAATAATTTTTCTTCTAGATCAAAAAATAATCATAAATACTATTTTAGTGTTTAGTCAATAATAAAATCGGAAAGAATTGGATATTTTTTTAAGAAACAAACAGTCCCTTCAACAAATAGTTTACTTCTTAATGATCTTTCGAGTTTGGGGTCTATGATACAGTTTAAGAATTAGATTGGCTTCAGTTGTAAATGGTATTTAATATTCCTACAAATTATATTGCCCAATGCAAAGGTCTTTTTAATCTGGTGAGCAAGATCAAGTTTAGAAACATTGATTGCATGATAAAGAGAATGGTTGCGACCGTTACTACGTGGTAATCCATACTTACACTGAATTGAAAAATTCACTATGTTTTAACCACAAATAATTATTATTATTTGTGGTTAAAACATAGTGAATTTTTCAATTCAGTGTATTGATTGAATGATTGGAATAAATTAAAAAGGCTTATTAGATTAATATTACACAAACCAATCAACACTCTTTCAAATTTCATTCTTCCCCTCAAAGATCTTTTTAATTTGTGCGCCAAGTTTTGGTGATTAAATCTTTGGTTAAAAACTGAATTTCCCTTAATGGTAATGTTGATTGAAGAGTTACGTGAAGATGTACAGCTATTGAAAATGTTTACATCGTAAACGAAATGTACATTTAGCAAAATAAAATTAGGCTGTGGAGAAAGTGATTACAAGTTATTTTATATCCTTATTGACATCAAAGTTTCTCGTTTGAATTATAAGCAGAATAAACTCTATACATATTAAAATTGTTGATTTGATTTTGAGAGCAAAGCATCCAGTATTCTTCCAAAACTGTTAAATTCAGGAAATTCTTGGTAGTTGTGCGAAAATTAAAAACTAAATGAGATTTAAATTTGCTGCAGTTACAAACGGCAGTTAATTTTATTGCTTAATTCAAAGATTTTTGAAAATCTGGAAAGGAATATCAAATTTAGAAATATTGATTAAAAAAAGAAATGGAAGCATTTAATGGATTGGAGCTTTATAAAACAATAAATACTTTTTCAAATTTCTTTTTGCCTGTCAAGGCTTTATTTAATTTGTGGGGCAAGGTTAAATAATTTAAATTTTGGCTAAAAACTGACGTCTAAAATGTTCCTTTATTATATTTCAAATATAGTCTCGTTGAAATTGTACCACCTCGTGAAGGACAATCCTTCAGCACCAGACACGCACAATATGTTCTCGTTTCTATTTTATGTTCACTATTCGCCATTTTTACTACTAGTGTAGGGGAAATCCAATACGTGTATTATACCCAATTTAATGATACTACTAGTGCCATCTATCGCATGCGCGTACCAACGAACAGAACGTATAAGTTGCTCTTTGACTTCATGTCATAATCTACAAACTGTTTTATAAAGTTTTTAACTGATTTGTAAGAAGTTTTTAATAATTTTTTATGGTAAAATTGTTTTCTTGTACATTTTCATTTGATTTTAGGCTTTAAGAGGTAAAATAATCGGGTGTTTCTAAATGAATATCGGGGTTTTAATGCTTTGAACTACTTATTACGTAATACGTAATTAATATGTGAAGTGTAAGAGGAAATCAAATAGATCTGCAGGTTCGCGCATGCGCTAGAGGGCGCTGGTAGCAAAAATTGTGACTAGTGAATAGGAAAAAAATAAATTGAATGTTTTCTGTGCCATGTCTTCATATCATATGAAAATGAGTTAAAAACATATTCCTTTCCCAACTATTAAAATATGTTTAACTGCTGAATGAACTGAATAATTGAAATGGCTTTAGATAACTTTGAATAATAATAATAATAATCTTTATTTTCAAAATGTTATTTACTTGTTACAGAATGAAAATAGTGTCAAAATAATGATATAATAAACTATTTTTTGCCCACTCTGTACGCTCTAATTTATTTTTTACACACCAATCAACTAATAATGAAATTTCGTGTTGTAGAGTGACAAAATCTGATAAATTATTAATTTTATGATACATTTTTATTATCATCAGCATACATAAAGTAATTCGAATTCAGTTTGGGAATATCATTTATATTCAAGAGGAAGAACAAACGCCATAGGTTGGACCCTCGAGGAACCCCAAGAGTAACAGTATATTAAAAATTCTGTAATTATTACTTCTAACACCAAATATTAAAAAACTACTTCTACTTCTAACATGACACCACAAAACATTTTTGCTATTTGATAAATTTGAAGAAATAAGACTCAAGAGATTATAATCAAGTCCAAAAGCTGACAGTTACGTTTATAATATATTGTGAGACACTCTATCTAAAGCTTTGGTTAGATAAGTTTTTTCACATTTTATGCTTTAAATTATTGTTCTTAAAGTATGTAATTAGTGTCTATTCATTTTTTTATAGGATCCAATTTGTATACGTAAAAATGCGCATATTTAATTACTCCTTTTATTTAATGTATACTTTCGTTTGTCACCTGTACTTTATTCGTTTGTTTGTGCTTATATTTTTTGGTTTTCCATCCTTCGTTATAAGGTTTCTCTACGGAAAGTTTTTAAGGTGGTATTGTGCGTGCTTTCTTCAATTTTGGCGGTTGAATAATAATTTATTTTTGTTTGTTTTTGTTTTTGATAAAATCATGAAAACTTAATTTGCAACATGTTTTAATTGTTTAATTGTTCTTCCATTAAATAGACTACAATTATTGCCCAATGATTTTAGTGATTTTAAGAATAAATGAAATTATATCATATCTTTAGAGAATCTCTAATAAAATATTCTTACAATATTGGCGAGAATTAGCATTTTGGCATCTGCCGTATGTTTTAATAAACACCCTGTATATTTCATGAATGATTTTCTCATTTACCTCGTGGTGAAACATTGTGGAATAATAGGTTAGGTAAAAAGCGAAACTAGTCGAGTCAATATAAAATTTATTGAAACAAACCAAGTGTTTTTAATTGATTACCTATTACACCCTGTATAATTAAACTAAATCCTGAACTGACTATTATCCACACTAAATCTGATTTATCGCGAAAAAATCTCTGCGGAAAAGGTAACTGTGATAAAAGAAAACAAACAAATAAAACACGGACGGGAAAAATATCTTCATAAATAACCGAGCCGTATCAATGTTTGGCCACAGCACGGCGGAACACAAAATATAATTCGGGTAACCTCCCCCACTATTATCAATACACTCGAAATAAAGCAAACACCGGCGGAATATGATGAATACGGTGCCCTTCGGAAGTTCACCAATATTTATCATCTGAATTATTAACGAGGACCGATCGAACCCCGCTGCGGACTGTAAATTATAAATTACAATGATTAAGGGCGAACGGGGACGAAAACACGGCGGGGTCGAGAGAGAGAGAGAGAGGGGTGGTGGAGAGAGGAAAAAAAAACACAAATCGCTTCCTCTGGCATAATTAAAGTGCGAGGTCCCGATGCCCTCCCGTTTTACATGTTAATGGAAAAAGTTTCCGCACGAAATGAAAAATAAAACGGACGCGAAAAACGCTTTATACCTAATGTATTGACTAATAAGGTTAATGTTTCCCGTTTTATTTATTTATTTTTTTTTTTTTCGACGCCACCGCCGTAAAACGTTTCGAGCTTTTAGCGTTCCGTTTCGATTTCGGAGAGATAAATTAATTTTTTCCATTTTGACTTTATTTATCGTGACTCGTCGTACGTGTATACCTAAAATTGTAAAGTAAATTAAGCTGAAAGATGTATTCGTTACGTTTGCTTTTATAAATTGATTTTTTATGACGAAAAAAACACTCAAATATAAATGTTTATAAATATGTTTTTCCTAATTACATACATTAATCAAGATTTAATCATAAAGATGCCACGTATTTTCTTAGCCTTGCATTAGATCCCTATTTGTGTGGATGACCATCTTTTAAATCATAGGGAGCTGTCTACACCGACGAGATCCAAAATAGATCAAAACCAGTGTGTGGATTTTGTTGACAAAGAATTATAATTAACATATTTATGTATGACAAACTAATAAAAACCATATCTCCCAAAAAAAAAGGACAAAAATAGTATATTTGCTTCAACATATTACAAAAGAAACATTCAGAAGCTTTCAATATGTTTTACTTGGACAGTGAGTGTGAGATTATTGGATTTATTGATTCTTGCTGTTGAAATTTGTATACGTGGTTCATTAATGTATGTATTATTTTGTGAATATTTTATAAACAAGGAGGACAAAGTTGTAAAGAATAAATTTACATATTTTTAAGTATTTAAGAATTAAATTTGTTTCGATACTATTCATCTACTCGTATTTAAATAATGTAGAAATATAGGGATAAAAGGATTTTTTTTAAATATTAGTAGCATTGTAAAGTCGTCGAGTTAAATATTCCAGTACGAACTTTAGATAATGTTAATTTCTGTCCCTGTTACTATTCTGTACACCCAATTTTAAGCTTTCAATTATTTTATCCATTTGCATAGCAAGAAATCCAATTTCCAGGCCTGCATTGATAATGAATCTCAAGTTATGCACCGAACGGAGTTAAATCTGCACGACCCTCATTTCCTGCATTTATTTCGAGGCAGTAGCAGCTACTGTGATTAAATCGGTTATACATTTCGAGATAATTGACGTTCAAAGTTTTGCATTCATAATTGAGAAGATGGGGGGGGGGGGGAATGGTGTTTATTTTAGGAGGTCTCGCATTCGAAATATGTATATATATATTTTTCCGGCGTCGTTTTATTAAATTAACGTTCACGCTTATAAATTCGCAAAAACAGGTGATTATTTCAAGGTTCTCGAGTCGGCTTTTGTTTGGGGAGCGCGAGTTTCCCGGTTTTTGGTGTTAATTACGCCTTAATTAGTGCGTTTTCCACCGTTTCCTTTTGTGCACGTCTCCCACTAACGATCAAGGGAATGCAGGGATTTTATTGCGAGCAGGTTAGTTAACCGCGTTATTAAAACAGTCTAGGCGGTTCATTCAATTTCGGAAACAAAAGGCCCCTCTCGTTTTATGTTTGTGATATATCTAACACGTTTCCTTTTGATGGTGTTTTCTATTTTCACATTTGAGGTTCCTTTATAAATTAATATACCATTGCCGAAAACTTATCAATATGTCATGAAAATAATAAATAATTTACTTGATGTTAAATAATATAAACGGAAAACTCCTTCACTTTGTGTTCTCTAACATCAACATTAAAATCGCTATGGAACGTGATACAGTGCCACCTATAACTGAAAATTTGCATCATCCTGCTCTCTCTGCTTGTATGGATATTGTAATACATAGGTAGGAAAACGATATACCCTAGTAATAATAACAGCCGCTATAACTTCAGAAAAGCCATCTACTATGTATATAATGATCTTGCATGTGTGGATTGGTTTTTTTGAGAATATTTGTGATCTTAATAACGCCGTTCATTTAATAATGTAATTTATGATATAATTGAATCTTCTTTGTCCAGATGGCTTCCAGTAAATACATTATTTCCATCGTGGTTTTTCACTAAAATCAAATTAAGGAACAGTATCAATGTAAATGGAGAGCAATTAAATCTAAATTTAATAGATTACATTAAGCTCAAAATTTCTGATGCTGTTTATAAGAACGAAAAATCATTTGAAAATTTGGTGATATCATAATTCCGTCTCAATGATGATTCTAATGATATATATAATGTACCAGAAGTTATTGTTTCAGCATTTAGTAAGTTCACATCGTTTTCCAATTAAATACACTTTAGAATTGCAACAGTGATTTTACGAGCGAATACAATTCACTTTTTCAATTAAAGCCCGGCAGAATAGAATTCTTCCTGTGGAAAACTCGCCGAGCTAGCGGGAATGAATTCAACCCGCAGCCAATATTAATTTAGACTCTGGCGTCGAGACTGCTATTTTTTCGTGCCGAACCCAGAAAAGTCACCTTAAATGTTAATTACATCCCACACATCCAACCACCGTTACGGACTGGAAATAAATTAGTTTCCTTTCACATATTTCGGTTATTTAATCCGGTGATGAATCATTCCGTAAAAAAAAAATTCCCTCCATAGAAAAGATAATTAACCAATTTCCCCGCAATGGGAATAGTTGGAGAAATTCGTTAATAACACCTAGGAATAGCCCTTTTGAACCTATTGAAGTAATCATCGTTAAAACTAGGACCCTTTCCGTATCTAGGGGCTCAATTTGCAGATAAAATCCTTAATGCGGGATTTCCGTTTGCGGATCGGCGATTACGATCTCGTACCGAAATTCCCGAAGCGGAGGAACGGCGAGAGGCGGCACATATTAGTCCTTCCGGGGGCCTCGTCGAGATATTACAAACACAAAGCGCACTTACAGGACGCTATAATAATGCAGTTGGGAGTTTGCACATCTGGAACGTCACGATCCTGTGGCGGAGCTCTGAACCGCAGACCCCCGCCCTTATCCCATCCCCAATTCCGACCAACTTTCGCCCTTTGTGTGCGCAAAAGATCACAGGAATGTTCAATAGTGTGAATTCCGTAAGTACTCCGGAAAAATATGCGGTAGTTCCACGGTTTGTAATATTTTTATCAGCGGAGCGTAAGCTCACCGGTTGAGTTTCGGAATGCGGCAGCTCGTGAACGATCAAATCATGTAGAGAAAGCATAAATATATGTAGGGTCATAAATTTACCCCAGTATCTCAAAATATTTAAAAATCATATGCATTTTACGGACGCCCCAATAAAACACTTCGAATAGAGAATAAAAATTCAAAAGAAATATTTTGCATATCAAAGTAAAAGCCGATAACAATTGATTATCGACACTCCATTCACTCTTTTAAAAGTGACAGGTAAGTCTTTAAAATTTAGTAAAATCTGAAAATTGTTTTAAAAAGGAAAGTAAGAATATTAGTTTACGTATAAAAGCATTTAGGATAGTATACAAGTTCATAAAAGACAAATGAAAACTTAAAATAAAATGAAAACAGCAAACTACAAATGAGAAATGACAATTAAATGATAAATGTTAATTGACCAATGACAAAAGATAACTGACAAGTGAGAAATGACACATGACAAATTAGAAATGAAAATAAAATTGAAAAAAAGACAAATATCAAACGACAGATGGAAGTGAAAAATGACCAACGACAATTGACCAGTAAAAAATGACAAAAGGCCTAGCACAAATTACAAATGACAATCCAAAAATGACAAATGAAAAATGAAATAATAATTGATAAATGACCAACGACCAATGTCAAATCAAATGACAAATGGCCAAGCAAAAATGATAAGTGAAATGATAATTGACAAATATAAGTGACAGATGTCAAACAACCAATGTCAAATCAAATGTTAAACGACAAATGAAAAATGATAAATGGTAGATACTAAATGACAAAAGACAAATGACCACAAATAACAAGTGACAAGTAACAGAAAACATATGATATATGACAGATGAGAATTGGCAATTTAGACTGACTAATGACAAATGATAGACTATAGATTAACAATTAATATACTTAATAGATTTATAGCATTTAACAGGTAAGACAGATGACAGAAGACAGATGACATGTAGGTCTTAACACCATAAATGGCAGATGATAGATTGCAGGTGAGACAAATGACATGCGATTCTTAAAAAATTCACAGATATAGCAGAAAACAAAAAGAAATAAGTTGACATCATATGACAATTGATAAATCAAATGTGATAGATGAAAAATAAAAAAAAAACAGATGATAGGTAAGAATTAAAAAATCAGTACAACACATTACAATCTTGTTTTAAGATATCACACATATGACAGTAGATAGTATATTTAAAATATGACAGTTAAAACATGAAAACATTGAAATTTACATTTGACAGTTGATATGACAGATGACAATTAAAAAAAAGTGAAAAATAAATAAAAAGCATCAAACGACAATTGACAAATGAAAGTGATAAATAACCAACGACAATTTATCAACAACAAATGACAAATGGTCTAGCACAAATGACATATAACAATTGGCAAATGACAAATGACAAACGACACATGACAATCAACAAATGGCAAATAACAAATGAAAATTTAAATAACAATTGATAAATAAAAGTGACAAATGACCAATGTCCAATTCAATAACAAATGACTAAACACATATGACAAATAACAAATGAAATTATAACTGACAAATGTTCAATCAAATGATAAATGACAAATTGCCAATGACAAAAGACAAATGACAAATAACAAAGGATTAATGAAGAATGACAAATCACAAATAACAAACGACAAATGATAAATGACATAGCACAAATGATAAATGACAAATGGCAAAAGGCAAACGACAAATGACAAATGACCACAAATGACAAATTACCACAAATGACAAGTGACAAGTAACAGAAAATAGATGAAATATGACAGAGTAGAATAGGCAAATTAGACTGTCTAATGACAGATGACAATTAAAAAAAGTGAAAATAAAAAAAAATTAAAAATCAAACGACAATTGACAAATGAAAGTGATAAATAACCAACGACAATTGACCAACAACAAACGACAAATGGCACCAATGACAAATAAGAATTGGCAAATGACAAACGATACATGACAATCAAAGAATGACAAATAACAAATAAAAAATGAAATGACAATTGATAAATAAAAGTGGCAAATGACCTACGACCAATGTCCAATTCCATAACAAATGATTAAACATATATGACAAATGACACATGAAATTATAACTGACAAATGTTCAATCAAATGATAAATGACAAATTGCCAATGACAAAAGACAAATGACAAATAACAAAGGATTAATGAAGAATGACAAATCACAAATAACAAACGACAAATGATAAATGACATAGCACAAATGAAAAATGACAAATGACAAATGGCAAATGGCAAACAACAAATGACAAATGACCACAAATGACAAGTGACAAGTAACAGAAAATAGATGAAATATGACAGAGTAGAAGAGGCAAATTAGACTGTCTAATGACAGATGACAATTAAAAAAAGTGAAAATAAAAAAAATAAAAAAATCAAACGGCAATTGACAAATGAAAGTGATAAATAACCAACGACAATTGACCAACAACAAACGACAAATGGTTTAGCACAACTGACAAATAACAATTGGCAAATGTCAAACGACTCATGACAATCAACAAATAACAAATAACAAATGAAAAATGAAATGGCAATTGATAAATAAAAGTGGCAAGTGACCAACGACCAATGTCCAATTCCATAACAAATGATTAAACACATATGATAAATGACACATGAAATTATAACTGACAAATGCTCAATCAAATGATAAATGAAAAATAACAAATTGCCAATGACAAAAGACAAATGACAAATAACAAAGGATAAATGACGAATGACAAATCACAAATAGCAAATGATAAATAACAAACGACAAATGATAAATGACATAGCACAAATGAAAAATGACAAATGACAAATGGCAAAAGGCAAACGACAAATAACAACTGACCACAAATGACAAGTGACAAGTAACAGAAAACAGATGAAATATGAGAGAGAATAATAGGCAAAATAGACCGTCTAATGACAAATGACATTGACAGTTTAAAAAGGATGACAGGTGACAGAAGACAGGTAGGTCTTAACACCATACATGACAAATGATAGATTATAAGTAAGACAAATGACTTGCGAATGTTAAAAAATTATAAAATATAAGATAGCAGAATAAAAGAAATGTCTTGACATTTAAAATATCATGACAGTTAAATTATTATAGTTTCCAATTAACATATGACACTTGACATATGACAACGGACAGAACACATAACATATAACAAACAATTAGAAAAACTAACAAATGACAAAAGACAATTAAATAATTAATGACAAATGAAAGATGAAAATTGACAAATGATGATTGACAATTGATAATTGACAAATGTAAAATGAAAAACGACAAATGACAAATAAAAAATAAAATGACAATTGACAAATAAAAGTGACAAATAACCAACAACCAATGACTAAGCACAAATCACAAAAAATGACAAAAAACGAATGACAAATCATAAATGGCAAATGAAAAAGGACAAATGATAAATGGCAGATACTAAATGACAAACTACAAAAAACAAACGATAAATAACCAATGACCGCAAATGACAGGTGACTAGTAACAGAAAACAGATGATATATATGACAGATAAGAATTGGAAATTTAGATTGACTAATAACAGATGATAGACTATAGATGAACAATTAATATATTAAATATATTAATGTCATGTATTAATCAAATTTTTGAAAGTTTAAAAAGCACGACAGGTGACAAAATCCAGATGAAACAAAATCAAAATAACAATTGATAGATTGTAGGTGAGACAAATGACATACGTGTGTTAAAAAATTGACAGATATGAGATAGACGATAGCAGAAAAAACAAACAGAAATAAGTTGACATTAAAAATATTATATGACAATTGATAAATGACATAAACGAAATGTGACAGATGAAAAATAAAAAATAACATTATATATGTTGGAGGCTTCTACTTCGTTATACATTTTTGTAAATTGAATAAAACACGATAACTTTGTTTGTATAACTTGAAAACTTTTTATTGTGACTAGTTTCGACAAATTTAGCTTGTCATTATCAAACACTATGTGTTTGATAATGACAAGCTAAATTAGTCACAATAAAAAGTTTTCAAGTTATACAAACAAAGTTATCGTGTTTTATTCAATTTAAAAAATAACATATGATTGGTCAAAATTAAAAAATCAATAAACAAGATAGCTAACATATTACAAACTTATTTTAGCTTACTAGAAATTTATTTATTCATTTAAAAATACGACAATAGACAATATAGATAAAACATCTCAGTTCAAATATTATAGTTAGCAATTGACATTTGACAGTTGATATATGATAACAGGCAGAACACATAACATTTACCAAAGCAATGGAAACATAAATGACAAATCACAGACGGCAAATGACAAATGACAATTGGTAAATGACAAATGACAAATGACAATTAACAAATAACAAATGACAAATGACAAATGACAAATTACAAATGACAAATGACAAATGACAAATGACAAATGACAAATGACAAATGACAAATGACAAATGACAAATGACAAATGACAAATGACCAATGACAAATGATAAATGAAAACTTAAAATAAAATAAAAATTAAAATGACTAATAACAAACAAATAACAATTATATTAACTGATGAGGCTGTTGAAAATTCATATTCACTTGTTTGGTTGTTGAAGAAAAACACTTAAATTTGAAACGCGTTTTCAAGAAAAAAGCAATAATAAAGTGTTTTGAAAATTTAAGTGCTTTACTTCAACAATCGAACAATTGAAATAACAATTAAATGATAAATGACAATTCACAAATGATCATTGGCAAATGAGGAATGACAGATGACAAATGATCTTTGACACATGAGAAATAACACCTGACAAATGAACAATGAAAATAATAATGACAAATGATAAATATCAAATAACGAATGACAATTGACAAACGATAAATGACAATCAATATATAAAAAAGGAAAAATTTGATTTGATTTGATTTGATTTGATTTGACAAATAACAAATGACAACAGATGGCAAATGACAGATGACAAATGACAAGTGACAGATGATAGATGAAAACTGACAAGTTACAGATAAGAAATGACAGATGTCATATATTATAAGGAAGGTAATAAATAACAGACATTAAATAGGAAATGGCAAAAAATAATAGATGAATGCAATCTAGGACTATAGGCTATGTCATAAGGCATTAGACACTGCATTTTATTTTACTGCTGAGAAGCTTCAGTTGACAATATATCATATTGTCAATATGTATGCATACTATAAAACCTTGCAAATATTTTATAATTGTCAAAACAGTACAGGTAGATGGCAAACGATAAATGAGACATATGACCGTTGACAATTATTATTTGGCAATTGGTAGAAATAAGATGACATTTCACATATATTTCACATTTTTTAGTAACACAAACTTTATTTTAATAACGATCGAATAAAAAAACAAAAAGGATAATTTTTGACACATGCCATTAAAAATTAATATGTTACAATTAACATTTGACAGTTGACAGAGATGACCAATGCTATAAAATATAAAATAGCTGAGGGTTGAAAATTCACAATTGGCAGTTTGACAGTTGACAGATGACCAATGCTATAAAATATGATATAAAATAGCTGAGGTTTGATAATTCACAATTGGCAGTTTAATTTATATTTATATACACCATTCCAACTGATAAATGACAAATGACAAATATGTACTAATGATAGGTGACAAATGACAAATGATAAACAACAACTGATTAATGACAGATACTAAATGACAAATGACTACAAATATCAGGTGACAAGTAACAGAAAACAGATGATATATGACAGATAAGAATTGGCAATTTAGACTGACTAATGACAGATGATATATTAATATACTTAATAGATTAATAGCATGTAACAGACAAGTCTTAAAAATTTAGTCAAATTTGAAAGTATGAAAAGGATGGCAGATGACAGAAGACAGATGACATGTAGGTCTTAACACCATAAATGATAGATGATTGATTGTAGATAAGACAAATGACATGCGAACGTTAAAAAATTGACAGATATGAGATAGACAAATAAAAAAAAAGAAAAATAAGTTGACAATTAAAATATGATATGACAATTAATAAACGAACTGTTACAGATGAAATTTAAAAAAACAATCAGATGATAGCTTAGAATTAAAAAATTAGTACAAACATATTACAAACTTATTTTTGGATATTTCTTGAACTTCTCATTTATCACTTGGTGAAACATTTTGAACTATTACTGATGAAGGTTTAAATTAAAATACACTTGCTTTGTTTATTTTTGGATATTACACATATGACAGTAGACAATATCGTTGAAAAATTACAGTTCATACATTATAGTTTGAAATTTACATTTGACAGTTGATATATGACCACGAAAAGAACACATAATATTTAACAAAAAAATGGAAAAATAATAAATGACAAATGACAAATTCCCAACGACAAATGACCAATAAGAAATAAGAAATGACAAATGAAAATTAGCAATTGACAAATGACATATGACAAATGACAAATGACAAATGACAAATGACAAATGACAAATGACAAATGACAAATGACAAATGACAAATGACAAATGACAAATGATAAATGATAAATGGCAAATGATAAATGACATATGATAAATGACAAATGACAAATGACAAATGACGAATGACGAATGATGAATGACGAATGACGAATGACGAATGACGAATGACGAATGACGAATGACGAATGACGAATGACAAATGACGAATGACAAATGACAAATGACAAATGACAAATAACAAATGACAGATTAAAAATGATAGACGATATATGTCATGTGGGAGGTAACAAATAACAGTTGATATATAGTAAATGACACAAAAGCAAAATTAGATGAATGTAAAAATAGGACCGTAGACTTATGGCATAAGGCATTAGACAGTTCAGTTTAGTTTACTGGTGACAAATTACAGTTGGCGATAGATCATATTATCAATATATATATATGTACTATAAAAATTTGCAAATATTTTAGAATTGCCGGAACAGTACAGGTAGATGGCAAAGGACAAATGACGCATGACAGTTTGACAATTATTATTCGCCAATCGGTAGAAATAAAATGACACTTAACATAGGTGTACATCACAAGTATCTGGAAATATTTTATCGTCACTAACCCTTTGTTTTGAATAAAACAAGACAGATAATATTTGAACATATTATGCCATTAAAAATTGATTTTTTTACAATTTACATTTGACAGTTAACAGATGACTAAGGCTAGAAAATATTCAATATTCGAAAGTTGACAATTCACAATTGCCAGTTTAATTTATATTCAGGTATAGAATGCTAAATGGAAAATGACAAATTACAAATCACAAATGACAAATGACAAATGATAAATAACAAATGACAAATGACAAATGACAAATGATAAATAACAAATGACAAATGACAACTGATAAATGATTAAAGACAAATGATAATTGCAAATAATAATAAAAATAAAAAAATTTATTTTTGTAATTCCTCAAACGACAAATGGTAATTAACAAATGACTAACGACCAATGACCAATAACAAATGACAAATAATCAAGCAAAAATGAGAAATGACAAGTGATAAATGACGAATGACAAATCAAAAATGGTAAATGTCAAATGTCAAATAACAGATGAAAAATGAAAAATCAAAATTAGTGATATCAAACGACAATTGACAAATGAAAATGGCAATTGACCAACGACTGATGACCACGTAAATAACAAATGACTAACCACAAGAGACAAATGTCAAAATGGCAAGTAACAAATGATGAATGATGCATGATGAATGATAAATGACAAATAATAATAAAAATAATAATATTTATTTTTGTAATTCATTAAACTGTATTAAGAAACCATCTTATATTGTTAAATAAAATATTAAACATTTAAATTAAACTTATTAGAAAAAATCAGATAATAGATCATAGAAGACAGCTGTGAATTGATCTCTAAGAGATGATAAATGACAGTTCAGTGTTTATAGCTGAAAGAATATATATGTACGAGGGTGGATTATATACAAACCAGACATTTTTAAATGACAGTTCAGTGTTTATAGCTGAAAGAATATATATGTACGAGGGTGGATCAAATACAAACCAATTTTTTTTTAATATATCGGTCGCTAATTGAAGTCTTATACGCAGGTACCGTTGAATGTATTAGATGTCAAGTGTTGTCAAGGCCGATTTTGTTAACTAATGTTTATTGCCGTTAGTAGCCAGTAGCACCATATCCGAACACGAGGTATAAACTGTTGAGCAATGCATCATAAATCAATTTTTTGCGTGAAAAGGCGTAAAATTTACCGAAATTTTTCATCAATTCGCTTTCGAAAACTCAAGTCTACGAATGGCTAAAAAATTTTGAGTGTCCGCACAACGGTAGAATATGTGAGTCATGCATGTCGTTTGCGTACAAGCATTATTAAGGCATTAGTGCTATACGTGAGCCGATTGAAAAGGAACGGCCACTAGCAGTATGCCAAATTGCTGCGGATGTAGAAATAATGTACAGGAATGCTCAATCAGTTAATTCCAATGAGTTGGGTTACAGAAAATGTTTGGCAAGGTGGGTTTCTCACCTATTGATGGAAGATTATAAGGCGAACCGTGGAAGGCTTCTGGTACGACACGTAGCAGGGGGTAATGATTTATTTATTTATGACACATTTTCACTTTTGATAAGCGGTGGGTGCATTATTATACCCCAGAATCTAAACAAGTAAGCATAGAGTAGAGACAACCTCGAACAGCCAAAACTTGTCTGTGTGCGGTAAAACTTCTTGCAACTCTTTTTGTGATAGAAAGGCAAACTGCTTGTTGATTTTTCTTCATGCGTGACGTACAGGCAATGCTGAATATTATTGCAAGCTCCTTGATGAAGCCAAACTGGTTTATCGAGACGAAGTGTGATTCTCCTTCATGACAACGTTCGGGCACACACAGCTGCCTTGGCTTAAAAAAAAATTAGAGAAAATTCATTGGAAAATATTGGAAAACCCGCCTCGACTTGTTAACTTCCATTTGTTTGGTTCACTCAAAGCCGAATTGGAAAGACGCCGATTTCATAATGAACAAGATCTTGAATTTTTTGTAAGCAATTGGCTGAAGACACGATAATGGTTGGAAAAAATGTGTACACAAAATCGGAGACTATGTAAATAAAATATATTATTTTGTTTTACAATAAAACATACTAAATTCCGGTTTATATTTGATTCGCCCTCGTATAATGTTTAATATATGATAGTTGATCTTAGCTGAAAAATAATAATTGATGAACGACCAATGATATGTGACAGATATAATAATGGCTAATTGTCATCTGACAGATAGATATTTGTGACAATTGTAATTAATATAAACATTTCTATTGAATTTCCAGTCATTTCCACTTGAAAATATGCTTACAATACAAAACAAGTAAATTAATGTAATAAATCAAATCAAAGAAACCCAAGGAAGCAAAACAGCCTATTTCTTTATTATATGAAAGAATGTCGTTCTGAATATTGTCCCCGGCGAAAAAAACATCTTATCCCCACTTCAATCTGCGTTTAACCTAGAAACGAAACAAAAAGAAACTAATTCCGTAATTTGCCTGGCGCGCGGTTGTTGGGAGGGGGGGTGGCAGGGAGACGACCCGCGATAAATTAGGCCGCTGCCGAGCGGGGGTAGAGATCGAGGGTTGCGTCGCCACCGGAAACAGATGTAACTGCGCCGCCCACCCGCCCATTATCATAACACAAAGAAAGTGCAATTTGTTAAATTGACTCCGGTCGTGGATCTTTTCCGAAGACCTCGCCAACTTTCCAGTGCATCCATCACCGAGGCCACTTTTACGACGCCGATAAGGCCCGAATGTACTGAAATAATAAAAATAAAAATAAAAAACAAAGAGGTGGAGAATACGATGTAAACAGTCCGGAATGGTGAGAACGGATCGCAGTCGATGTGCAATAAAAGGGAAATTCTTACTCTGGTCCTATCAGATTATACATGGAGTGTTAACCTTTAAAGTGTTTAACGTATTACCAGTTCAAGGGTAAATTTAACGTTTGAGGGGGAATAAAAATAAACATTCGTTACTGGATAATTTTAGTAGTAGTATTAGTAGTATTTGGTGGTTTTTCTGTCGCGTTAAGCGTGTGAAAATAAGTTTGGGCTATTAATTAAATCCTAATGGCAAAGGGTACGCTTCTGTACTTACCACGTTTGTTTTTTCAATGTTATTAAAAAATTGTTGAATTTGGTTCTCGTTTGTCACGTGGTGAAACATTTTTTAATAGTAAGGATTGTTTATAGAAAGGCACTTGGTTGTTGTTGTTGTGAAACCAACCAAGTGCCTTTCTATAAACAATACTTACTGTTATTAAAAAGTTAGAATATATATTGTATAAATTCCGGTCAAACGAACAGGCTGAACCTGCCGGTAGCTAGTCTATTAATATTCGCGCTTAATTAAACATCAAAGTTGGGACACGCGTCGCGCCGATCGGCGGGGGTGTGCATTCGCCGCCCCGATCCAAGGGAGAAACGAACTTTTTTTCCGGGCGTTCGGGCGTGAAGGGCCCTCCAAAAAGGACGAGCACGTGCTGAGTGTGTTTTTGCCTACCATTGTCGCCTTTCTGTACTTTTCCCATGCGTGGTTTTCATGGACCAATTATTGTTTTTTTTTCTATTTGTACAACATGAGGCCAGCAGACGCGAACCACGCGATTCGATTGGAAAATTAATTGGAATAAATATTTCACGTCCCCGGGGAAACTGCTCGATTACACTAGAAAAAAATCGGGTGGGATTATTGGTACTCAAAAATAAAAAAAAAATAAAAAAAGAGCGCTATGCATGGAGGTAATGGTGGAAATATGAACAACAGAAAGATAAAAGCATACTCTTTGAAAGTTTGTGTTTTAGTTACAACACCTAACAGTGAATTTACAATACAATCAACAGAATGTGTCTATTATAAAAGTGATGAATGTTTATTATCTATAAAAGAAATTATTACTTTCATATGTATTATTGCATAAATCAATATTTCATTTACACGTTTATTATCTAGTTTCGAATGTTACTAATTAACACTGAATAAAACACTTACTATGTTTTTAACCACTATAAATAAAAAAATAAAAAAATTATAGTGGTTAAAAACATAGTAAGTGTTTTATTCAGTGTTCATTATGAATTACCACATAGTAACGGTCGCAACCATAATTATGGTTACTAATTAAATTGCATAATTTATTTTAAACACATTGAATATGAAATTTTAATTTGTTATGACTATGTACCAACAAGTAAACACCGCCACAAAACAAAAACTTTGAATCTCGTTAATTATTAAAATATATATGTAAACAATGGTGATGTGAACATATTTTACTAGAAAACTATGAGTTTTACGTAAAATGGCTATTTTTAATGATTTGTTCACTTTTGAATTTTGAAAAAGAGAATCGACAGAGCTCATAAACAAATCACAGTTAAAAGAGTAGTAGTTGAACCGCCGAAGAGTACAGACGTGCCCCCTCCGAGGTAGCACCGCAATAAAAATAATCTCAAAAATGGCCCCAGAACTGCGATCCAGGGGTGAAAAAATAATATTATTTTTAAAAAGCGCAGAATTTGAAAAAATTTTAAAGAATTTTCTTTTTGTACTCTTCTGACACTTTGAAAATAAAAACATATTATTATTATTATTAACAAATATGTTATTAAGATTCAACTAATAAAAACAGCAACTAAGATTATGAAAATAATGAGAGAAATAACTGTGCTATCGTAATACTCAAAACAATAGAAATCCAAACATAATCTTCAAAATTTTAATGATCTTTTAAACATCAAACACCGGTTGTGACATATTAGCAGTTGACACCTAATCGTAAACCCAAAGATGCTTCAACATCAAATCAAACTAATTCAAATATTTCAAAACTAAACAAACATAATCTTGATTACAAATGACATACAATTAAAGGACAAAAGCAATCAGAAGTCGTCCAAAAATAAATAAAATAAATAGACCACCTTAATTTAATTGTTGATCAAAAAATAAGAGCAAACTCATAAGAAACAATTTTAAAAGATATTACTTGTGGTAATTGTTAATACTAAGGTAATTTAGATAAAGCAAACTTAGTTAAGTTATGGCATTAAAAAAAATTGAACCCTAATCTAAACTCTTATTTCATACGATCAATTAAGGATTATAAACGAGCAAAATTTCTCTATTCCACCCTCCAATCAGTAAAACATCATTAAAAATTTAAAGTAAAAATAAATGGGAAAATATGAAATAATTAGAAATTGTAATTGACAAAATGTTAAATTGGAAAAAACGCATTGAATCTCGGAAAGTGGCTTAACAAAGTGCTAATTAAGTTTTTTAAAGTTGAATGTATGTTAACTAGCATACAGTCTATTTTAAATTTTATTTATAAGAAAGAAAAGGCAGTTAGTTTGAAGTAGACATTGTAATTTTTACTTTAGAGTTTGAGTAGCCTTAAATATTTACAATTTGTAGAAGATATTTCTGTAATAAAAACAAAATCACGAAGAGTTTGTTATTTATTACCAAATAACGTTTACGAAAATGAAATATTTTTAATCTCGCCAGTGATAAATCGAGGAATTGTGCCGTCCTGCAAAAATACAAAGTTTTTATACACATTCTTCAATGATAAAGTGTACCGCACACTAACAAATGCAAATTTATTATTGCTGCGATACACGTATAAATATATTTCATAGTACTGCTGGTCTAAAGGCACACGTTATAATATTTGACAATTTGTAATTGACATAATAAATTTATATTTGATAGTAAGCAGTTAATATTAAAAATGATTTTCAGAAATTTTTAAATAATAGCTGTGACAACGATAAAAATTGTCAGTTGACAAATGATTATTCGCAGTTGATAAATGACAAATAAAATTTGACAGTTAAAAAATGATTCTTAGAAATTGTTTCCCTATAATTTGTAATTGACATAAAAAAAATATATTTGACAGTAAGCAGTTAATATTAAAAACATGATTTTCAGAAATAAGTTAAAGGTTTACAGTTAATAGTAAATGATTGTAATTGAGAATTGACAGTAAACAAATAACAGTTTGATTGTTGAGAATTGATAAAAAAATTAGCAGTTATTATTTCCTAATTACTTACTTTCAATTCACAGTGGATACTTAAAAGTTAATAGTTGAACATTAATTGTTTTTAATCAACAAATGACAGTTATAAATTTATGTATGCTAAATTGCAATTATTTAACCCTTAAGAATTGTCAATTGACAGTAAACAGTTGGAATTTAATAAATGTCTGTTAATAATTGATAATAACAAGTTGTCTATATATGTCAATTATCAATACCTTCATTAACGGGATTCACCCTGTACATTTTGAAACAAAAATGTCTAAACATATTTTTTTTATTTTTTTAGTTTAATTAAAGATATTTTTGAATAAAAATAGTTTAAAAATATTTTTTGGCAATTTTTACATAGTAAGTTAGAGTTAACAGTTAATACTTTTACATTTAACAGTTGATAATTAACAGTTGGCAGTTGGCAGTTAACGTTTAATATTTACAATTAATAAATAACAGTTGACAAGTGATGATTGTCAGTAAGTTAATAATTTTTCGTTGTTGATAAATTACTAAATGGCGTTTAAAAGTGACTACGGTGAACAGTTTATATCAAACAGTTGATAGTTGGCGGCTGATGAATGACAGTAAACAAAAGAGATTTGACAATTGATAAATTACTATTGGTTATGGACAACTAAAAGTTGGTAGCATTTGACAAATGACAGTTGGTAAATAAGAAATGGCAGTTGACATATAGCACATTATACTTTAAAAGTAAATAAAGGATAGTTGACCAAACATTACCTTTCTTAGCTGACAGATGAGTGTCAACAGTTAATAAATAGCGATTAGTAATTGTTACAGTTAATATGCTTAACAATCCAAACTAATAATTAAAAGTAAAATAATGACAGTCGATAGACTTCTCGGATATTTATAAATGAACAATTATTGACTATTATTATTGTAAAGTGATAGTTGACAAATGACATTTGCCGGTGAGTGGTTGATAACTTACAGTTAGCATATGATAATAGGTAATTGATTTTTGACAAATTAATTATTTGCAGTAGGCAAATGACAGTTGAAATTTGTAGTTGATAAATAACACTTGACTATTGATATATAGAAGTTAACAAATAACAATTGTTTCTTGGTAAATATATCCTCATATCTAGAAGTTTGAAGTTTTTACAACAGTTGACACATGACAGTTGAGAAATGATTAGTTGTAATGGCAGTTTGTAGTTGTTTGTTGGTGGCAATGAGTAAAACATGATAAATGACAGTTGATAATTGACAAATGATGCCATCAGTTGACAAATGACAGTTGACAGTTAAAACGTGATTATTGAAAATTGAGAAATGATTGGTTGTAATGACAGTTTGTAGTTGTTTGTTAATGGCAATGAGTAAAACATGAGAAATGACAGTTGATAATTGACAAATGATGCCATTAGTTGACAAATGACAGTTGACAGTTGAAACGTGATTATTGGAAATTGAGAAATGATTAGTTGTAATGACAGTTTGTAGTTGTTTGTTGATGGCAATGAGTAAAACATGATAAATGACAGTTGATAATTGACAAATGATGCCATCAGTTGACAAATGACAGTTGACAGTTAAAACGTGATTATTGGAAATTAGAAAATGACAATGGGTTGTTAGTTGATATTAAAAAAAAGTTAAGCATCACTTTTAGATATTGACAAATGATAGCTGATAGTTGACCAATGATTCTGTCAGTTAACAAATGACAGTTGGCATTTGAACATTGATTATTGGAGATTGGAAAATGATAGTTGGTAGTTGTTTTATAATGTTAAAAATGATTATACTTAACTGTTAGGTATTGTTAGATGGTAGCTCATAATTAATAAATAATGCTATCAGTTAAAAAAATGACAGTTGACAGTTAAAAATGATTATGAGAAAATAGAAAATGTCAGTTGCTAGTTTTTAGTTCGTGTAAAATGTATAACAGTTAGGTATTGTCAACTGACAGTTCATAATTGACGAATTGTCAGTTGACAGTTATTAAAAATTAGAAAATAATAGATGGTAGATGTTAGTCGATGGTGAAATTACTTACTTTCAATTTACAGTGGATACTTAAAAGTTAATAGTTGAACATTAATTGTTTTTAATTAACAAATGACAGTTAAAAATGTATATATACTAAATGGCAGTTATTTAACTCTTAAGAGAAATAATAGATGGTAGATGTTAGTCAATGGTGAAAAGTTTACATTTAACTGTTAGGTATTGATAAATGATAGCTCAAATTTAACAAATGATGCTATTATTACACAAATGACAGTTGTCAGTTGAAAACGGACTAATACTTGACTGTTAGGTATAAACAAATGCCATCTGATAATTGACAAGTGATGCTATTAGTTAAATAATGATCAAATTGATAGTTGAATTTCCAATAGTCATTATTGGAAATTTAAAAAAAATAAAGTTGGTAGCTTTCACTAATTTTTAAAAAGTTCACGCTTGATTCTCAGTCATTGACAAATGACAGCTGATAATTGAAAAATAATGCTATCACTTGAAAAATGACAGTTGGTAGTCGGAAAAATTATAAAACAAAAGTTGGTGGTTGTTAGTTGTTTTAAAAAGTTGACACTTAATTGCTAGGTATTTACAAATGACAACTGATAATTGACAAATTATGCTTTTAATTGACAAGGTAATACATAGAATGATTATTGGTAATTGGAAAATAACTATTGGTAAAAAAAAGATAAACTTTACTATTAGGTGCAATCAGCTGCCAAATGACAGTTGACAGTTGAAAAATGATCAATAAAATTTGGAAAATGACAGTTACTTGTTCTTAGTTGATGCTATAAATTTAGACTTGACTATTAAATCTTCACATATGATAGCAAATAAATTACAAATGATAAATTTAGACTTGACTATTAAATCTTCACATATGATAGCAGATAAATTACAAATGACAGCTGACAGTTAAAAAATAATTGTTAAAAATAAGAAAATTAAAATTGGTAGCTTTTAGTCGTTTTTAACAAGTTTATTACACTTGATTCTTAGTCATTGACAAATAACAGCTAATAACTGACAAATGATACTATCAGTTGACAAATGACAGTTGACAGTTGAAAAATTATTATTGGAAACTATAAAATAAATGTTGGTAGTTGTTAGTTGTTTTTATAAAGTCTACACTTGATTATTAGGTATTTACAAATGATAGTTAAACATTAAAAAATGACAGTTGACCGTTGATATAATCAATTATTGATAAATAATATCTGATAATTAACAAATGACTGTTGATAGTTGATATCATCAATTGTTGACCAACCATTGTTGGAAATTGGAAAATTACATTTGGTAATTAAATCAGGTATTGACAAATGATAGCAGATAATTGACAAATGATGGTATCACTTACAAAATTTATATTTTGTGCGGTTTTTGTATATATTTGTATTGTTGTTATTTTTAATTTGCACACTTTTTAATATTACAATGTTATTGTACAGTTGTATTCTTATGTTGTAATGGCCTTCCGTAAATAAATAAATAAGTAAAATGACAGTTGATAGTTGAAAAATGATTGTTGGAAATTGGAGAATTGACAAATGTCATCTGATAAATGAAAAGTGATGTTATCATTTGAAAAATGACAGTCAAAAAACGATTATTGGAAATTAGAAATAAAAGTTGTTAGTTGTTAGTTGATGTTGACTCTTATGTATTGACAAATGACTGCTGATTAATGAAAAATGTTGTTATTAATTGGCAAATGACAGTTGACTGCTAAAAATTGATTATTGGAAATTGGAAATAATAGTTAACAATTTTTAGTTGATGTTAAAAAGTTGACACTTGATTGTTAGGTATTGATTGTAACCGCTGATAATTGACAAATGACAGTTGATACTTGACAATGATTATTGGAAATTGTTAAATGACAGTTGGTAATTGTTGTTAGTTGATGTTACAAAGTTAACACTTGACTGTTAGGTACTAACAAATGATAGCTCATTAATGATAAATGATTTTATCAGTTTACAAATGACAGCTGACAGTTAAAAAGTGATTATTGGAAATTGAAAATGTCAGTTGATGTTAAAAAGTTAGACTTGACTGTTAGATATTGTTAGATAATAATCAACCATTACTTTCAGTTAACAAATGCCAGATGATTGTTAATTAACGATTATTGAAAATTGAAAAAAAAATAACTATTGTTAGTTGTTACTTGATGTTTTAAAGTTAGCACTTGCTTGTTAGGTAATGATAAATGACAGCAGATAATTGACAAAGATGCTTTCAATTGACAAATGACAGTTTCTGCTATTAGTGACCAAATGACAGTTGATAGTTGAAAAATTATTGTTGAAACTTGGAAAATTACACTTGGTAATTATTTGTAATAGATGTTTCATGTAACTCTAATAGCTTTTGGTGAACATTCATGAACCGGAAGTGGATGTTTACTCGAGGCGGTTTTTTGTTTTTTGTTTTTTCGATATTTCTTTTAATAATAACAATATTACAATTTTTTTCAAACAAAAGTTAAAGGGAATGAAAAACTGAACAAGTTTTATTAAAACATATTTTTCATAAAATTTCAATTTAAAAAAAAAATCACGAAAATAACAATACTTCCCACATAGGGAAAATAATAATACTACAAACATTATCTTTATGGTGAACGTAAAAGACACAAAGCGTTAATTAACTAATCCGCTGTTTCCTCCCGTTTGAATACGAGCGGAATAACAAAAATTCACACGCAGAACTGTTGGGATTCTTATAGGGCGACACGAGTTGTCCTCATTAATCAGCCCGATGACGGCTCATTCTGTACGTGTTTTAAATAAACGAGCCGCCCCACGTTCCGCGAGGGTAAAATGCGATCGTTAGGCGGCGGCACGACGACGACAAGAGCTTTGGGGGGGGAGGGGGTGGTAGCGTGGAGAGATGACGAAACGGTGGATGGAGGAGAGCGAATCGTGGTTTTACGTGTAATTTGGGTGCAGTGATCATAATATTTTAACAGAGGGGGGAAAGAGCCGGCGAAAAGAGTGATATTTTAAGGGATAAATGGTGAATTTAAATTTGCTTTTTTTCGAGAGTGAAGAGAAATATTTACGGTGGAATGAATTCATTCCTGTATTCACTTAGTGCTGTGATTGTATATGTTTTCAATAGAATGTTATATTCGTTTAAGTATTACTATTTTTTTTGTTAATACAAGAAATGCGTTAAGTGCAATAAATAGTAATCATGTCATGTTTAAAATTTCTCAAACGAATTAAATTGGTTCTTGTGCTTAAACAGACTTATCTGATGTCTATAAAAATTATCAAAGTTGTGAATCTGTTTAAATTATAATTATTTCGGTTTTCAACTGCCTTAAATACCTTAAACCAATTAAGTTGAACAAATCTACTATCTATTTAATTTGTTATAGATTTGTAATCTATGAATCTGTATCTGAAATCTATTAATCTATCAGAATGTTAATTCTGTTATGTGTTCCAATTTCTTGAAGCAGTAATCTGTTTAATTTGTGTAATTTTAATTATATGTATATATAATTTTAATAGTATTGAATGCAGTTAATTTGGTGATTTCGGTTTTGGAGAGACTCCATTAGGAAACCGCACCAGTTGACGATGATAATAGGGCTAATAGGGACCCCATTAATTTCTATAATATCAATTATTGCCCGGGGCGGCCCTAATTGCGATTATCAATTCGGGGCGTGAAACCGAAATAACAACCGAAACGCCGTGAAATGTGGAAGCGTCCCGACGACCAACGACCGAAGCGACGCCCACTAATTTTCATTTAACGCGACGTAAGCGGAGACGTTAATTATCGATGGTCGGAGTGGGTGAGTGTGAATCTGTGTGCGTGTTTGCGTATATGTGTGTGTGTGTGTCTGTCTTGACTAATTGAAATTTGTAGGCGCCGCAACCGAAAACGGGTCGGACAGTAATTCACTTCCCAGGTATAAATTTATTATCATTACCATTAATTAGCCCATATTAGTATATACATATAATATCTATGGTTTATGTATAAATAAATACATAATACTTTCCCTATATCTTTTACGAAATCTGTGACGAATAGCATGTAAAATGTGTAAATGTGTTTTCCACTCACACACTGCCAAAATAAAGGATACAGCCTAGAAGTGTATCATAGAAAATTTTCACAAGTATTCTATTGATTATTCTTTTGGTTGCCTAGGATAATTTCTGTTAGTTTTTTTTTATTTGTTATTCGATTTCCATTGTTTTATTAAACAATGGAAATCGAATAACAAATAAAAAAAAACTAACAGAAATTATCCTAGGCAACCAAAAGAACTCGTATTCTAACGTATTATTAAGCCAAACTAAATGTTTACTTTCTTATTAACAGATTATCGAAATTAGCGATCATCACAATCGAAAAACCACATACAGGAATAAAATATTCTAGTATAAGATCAATTTCACAAAAAATCAATGCCTAAGAAATCGTGGACAAATCGTGGAATTCGCACTCATCATACAAGGAGAAGCAGCAATTTGATGGCAAAGCGAAGAAATACGAGTCAACACTTGGAACGACGACCTACATAAACTTAGAAAATAGTTTGCTCTCTCGAAATTTTCTTGGATGTCTTCGAAAATTCTCAGAAGCAGGTCAAACCGACCAGTTTATTCTAAAAGGAAGAGTCGCATTACAGGCAATCACATCTCTCCAAGAAGAAAACATCCTGGAGATGCTATACGCAGTGATTCACCACGACATCAAAAACAAACTATTGAGATCAGCAATCTCAACATTAGAGGCATTTATCGAGAAAATACTTTGCTCTCTCGAAATTTTCTTGGATGTCTTCGAAAATTCTCAGATGCAGGTCAAACCGACCAGTTTATTCTAAAAGGAAGCGTCGCATTACAGGCAATCACAGCTCTCCAAGAGGAAAACATCCCGGAGATGCTATACGCAGTGCTTTATCACGACATCAAAAACAAACTACCGAGATCAGCAATCTCAACAGTCGAGGAATTTATCGATCTAGTGAGAGAAGTGTAAAATATCAAAATCAAGACACCGCCTCAACCGAACTTCGACCCAGTAACAAGATGTTCGTTCTGTAGAAGAACGATCACACTTGGGAATAATGCCGAAAAAGGAAGGACAATGCCTCCACACTTGGTCGAAAACCCAGGGAAAACACAATCAGATGCTTTGGCTGCAACACTCCAGGAGTAGTTGGGTGTAAATGCTCGAAATGCAACCCTGTAGGATCAAGCATGATAACATACCACGCTGATAGGAAAACGGAATCTTCAAAAGTACAACTATACATAGAAGATCTAGAGGAAATAACCATTCTGGACACAGGGTCACAATTCACTCTATCCTACACTTTTACGAAGAGGAACCAATTTCCCAACGAAAATGGAATCCATCACCCTAGCCAACGGTGTTTCCCGAGTTCAGCAAATTCAAACCACGATGATTCGGATAAACATTCAGGGACACTTCACAAAAAAGGAAGTAGGAGTGCTACCAGGAACCCGAACCACCGAAACAATCCTAGGGATGGACTTCCTACGAGAATCAGGAATCCAAATAGATGCCGTTCAAGGGGTATGGCAATTTTACAACCAACCTGCGAGCTACGATTATCGAGCTACGATTATGAAAATCCCAGGATATGGCGTATCCAATCCTGCTAAAAATGAAACAGAGGAAGCTGAACTATTTCCAAAATCACCGAGAAACGAGAACTACGGACCACCTCCTCCCTACAAACGTAAATATCAGATCCAATGCATTCAAATTAAATTTCGTGAGGACGAATGCTCCCAATTGAACAAGAGCGAACGCTCTCAAAAAGAATATATCCTACTGGACTTCCAGGATATATTTAACGAAGATGGACCAGCCACAGACATCATAGAGCACCGCATACCCACCGGAGATAACCCACCAATACAACAAAAACTCTACCAACTGTCACCGCTAAGAAAGCAGGAGTTAAAAAGACAACTAGAGAAAATAAAGATGCAGGAGATTATCAATAGTAATTGCACAAGTGCATTGAAAATTAAAGGTAACAAGTTTGCACGAACTCGATAAACAAAGTTACAGTGCCGAAATTGAACTCTACTTGAATTTGTTATCGCTGCAACAAAGTTTTCTATGAGTTGATTGGTTATAATTCGTCCGTGTATCGACACGGTGCCTTTGGCGAGATATAGTTAGAGAAACCACATCACCTTGGTCAACACCAGAAGTGATGGTTCCCCAAAAAAAAACGCCATAACAATTCCGGATAGGATAGGATCAACAATCTGCTCCAAATCACTGAAGGAAATCAGTGGATCACTACGTTATACCTAAGATTAGGGTATTGGTAAGTTCCCGTCCACAAGGACGACAGGAAAAAGACAACGTTCGCCTGTTGTTACAGAACATACGAATTTACCAGGATGCCATTTGACCTAAAAAACGCACCAACGACATTCCAACCAATGACTACGCCAGGAATTGCCTGACATGAAAGCATTCGCATACTTGGTTGTCGTAATTATGCTATCTCATATCCTACGACAACATATCAACGACTTGAAAGTAATATTTTCAGCATTCCGAAAGTATAAGCTCCGTATCAACTGCGAGAAAACAATTAAAAGTACCGTTCCTTGGCCACGCTATAACGCCGCAAACGCATGTCTGCACGTCTCTTTCTTGTTGTTTAGTGTTTTCCAGTTTGTGATGGTCGCTACCTTTGCTGAATCGACTTGATTCAGCAAAGGTAGCGACCATCACAAACTGGAAAACACTAAACAACAAGAAAGAGACGTGCAGACATGCGTTTGGTATCGACGGTTCATCCTCAACTTTGCAGTCACTTTTGAAGAAAAACACCGAATTTACATGAAAAGAAGATCAGGAGAATTCATTTCGGACTCTCCAAAGCTCCCTATCTTCACCACCAGTACTACAACAAATCAAGGAGAACACACCCTTAACCCTGAGAACCGACGCAAGCGATTACATCATCGGTGCAGTTTTAAGCAAGTTTGGAAGTCGACTTCTCACTCCCGCCGAACGCAACTACTTAACCACTGAAAGAGAAGCACTCGCTATCGTCTGGAGTATAAACAAATTTCGAGGATACGTTGAAGGAGCTGCCTTGACAGTTTATACGGATCATCAATCGCTCAAATGGTTGTTAAGTTTGGAATCACCAACCGGCCGTATAGCGACTTGGGCACTACAAATCGCTCCGTACTGTGCCAAGATCCAGTGGGAAAAAAATGACGTCGCCGACGCCCTTTCAAGGCTGCCATCACCACCAAAAAACTCACAAATCCGTTATATTCACTTATTAATGAAGTCTGTTCCCGCCGCCGAGTTGCAAGCTCATCAAGAAACAGACTCAAAACTTAAGAACATAATCATCATCTTAGAGAATGTGTCTGTGATATACAAGGTATACGTTATAATTAAAACGCTTTGTTATTTCCTTACTTCACTTTTATTTTTAACTGTCAGATGTACATTTCGAGTACCATGGTATACGTTCTTGAAAAGGGAGTACTGTAACGCACTAGGCCCGACGAGGAAGACACCGAAGCCTAGCAGTGTGTACCCCGGAAAAACGTCCTCGAAGTTCTCGCCTCCTTCCATGTTGCACCAACCACCTGTCCTGCCAGAGTCCAAGCTACGATCAACAAGATCCAAAAACAGTTCTTTGGGAAGAAAATCAGACCAGATGTTGCATCATACGTGAAGAAGGAGTATCCGGAATGCCAATGTTACAAGGCAATTTAGAGAAAACCGAAAGCCGATCTCGTGCAGACTACCGTCATGAACCAGCGATTCGAAACAATTGCTATCGACCCCTACCAGTATCCCTAGATAAATACACCATTATACTGATAGTAGAAGACCTTAGCAGTCGATGTACAAAGATTTTTCCCATACGAAAAGCGACTGCTGAAGAGTGTGCTAACACTCTGCTAAACGAGATATTTCTTCGATACGGAATCCCGAAAAAGTGTATGTCTGATAATGGAACCCAGTTTGTCAACAAAGTAATGCAACATGGCTTCCATTGTTTGGACATTCACCAAGCTCTAATACCCAGTTTTCACCCAGAGGCAAACCCTGTGGAACAAAGAAATCGGGATATGAAGACGAAGTTAGCTATCCTAGTGAACTATCGACATGATTACTTTATACATGCTTACCTGATAAAAATGAGCCAGTAGAATTATTTGAAGATGTTTTACATACAGAAATACGTAGTTTATCAAGTGAAATTCAATCCGTTTGCGCGGAAAATCAATCATTAAAAGACGAAGTTACAAAATTAAAACATTCAGCGAATAGTCGTAATTATTGTGAAGAAAATATAATGAAAGAAATGGAAGAAATGCAACGTAGATCTCAAAATGTGCTTGTATTTAATTTACCAGAATCGGCTGGTTCCATTGATGATAAAATAATTAAAGATGAGCAAGCTTTAAAATCTATTGTTGGTGATCAGATTAATTGATTTAATATTTTCAAAATTGTTAGAATCGGAAAACTGATAAATAATGTGAGGCCGATAAAGCTAGTATTTAACGATGGTTAGTCGGCGATAAGTTTTCTTTTCTCGTAGATGGCATATAATTTGTCTTGCGTTGATCGCATTTTCATGATTAAAAACATATGAACACAACGGAAACGGATGTTTTATTATAGGTAATAAACTTCAAATTCCATTTAACCCAAAATTGTCATACATCAACTGTCATTTATTGAAATTCATGTTATGACATTATATCTCCAATATTTCTGTCATCTATCATTCCAGCTGTCAAACAGATTTTTCCTGTTATTATGACTAATAAACTTCTAATTCGAATTGATCCAATATCCAAAAACGTTTCAGCACGGGTTAGGCAAGAAATTAGTAACCACAATCTAATTTTAATTTCTTATTTGTTTATAATTGATATGTCAATTGTCAGAATCCCTGTCATGAGGTATATCTCCAATACATCAGGTCATCTATCTTTCCAGTTGACATTTGTCATCATCAGTCAGATATCTGTCACCTACAATATATTCCAAGTAGTAAAAATTAGTAGACTATAGAAACATTTACTTTTGGTTAATATTAATTATGCGTAAAAAAATTTCCGATATTGCTCTATAAAGATTATAATTTATGATTCTGATCTAAAATTTAATTTGAAGAAATTTTTGCTTGAATATAATTTCCTACAGTTATTCACTATTTAATAATACAAAACAAATAAATCTGTATGCGAGCTTAAATATCTATAAATTAAGAAACATTTCTTCCAAAATTAAATTGGAATCGTAAATTAGAGTTCATTTATAGCAATTTAATAAAATTTTATTTTTATTTATTTATTTATTTATTAAATTGTTTTAAATGGACTCTAATTTATGATTCCCATTTAATTTTGGAAGAAATGTTTGTTAATTTATAGATAATTAAGCTCGAAGATAGATTGAAAATGTTAATCACATTTCAGTAATTAAAAATGTCTTAATAAACAATTGCTAGAAATTAAAAATATGGATGAATTATTGCTTTGAATAAATTCTAATTTCTAGCTTTAATTTAATTTGTAAAAAAAAAGACGAAGTTATTACAGACTCAAATATTGCTAGTGATTTTTTTATGATGATCATATTTCTGTGATTAAAAACATATGAGTAAACAATTGCTAGGGATATAAAATTTTGTAAAAATCCTTTAAATCGAATGTATTTTATGATTCTAATCTAATTTTTAGTTTATTTATAATTAGCTTATAATGTTTCTTGTATTAATTGCATTTCCATAATTAAATATAAATGAATAAACAAGTAAGTGTATAAAATTGTTTTTTGATATTGCTCTAAATAGATTCTACTAAATAATTTACGTTAAAAATTTAATTTTGTTTTGATTGGCTTTAAGAAATCCTTGCTCGAATATAATTTATAATTTTCCTACAGTTTCTCACGTTTTAATAATACAAAACAAATAAATAAACAATTGCCATAAAAATTTGTTAAATTACTTTGAATAGATTTTAATTTTTAAAAAAAAAATTTTAATTGGTTTTAAGAAATTTTTGCTCGAATATAATTTATAATTTTCCTACAGTTACTCACGTTTTAATAATACAATTGCCATATAATTTTGTTACGTTACTTTAAATAGATTTTAATTTTAAAACTTAATTCAATTTTGAAAAAAAAAACAATTGACTAATTTATAGATATTAAGGCTCGGATATAGTAAACAATTTTTCTTACATTGATCATATGTTGAGCATTTGAAACATACAAATAAACGATTGCTAGAAATATAAGATTATGTAAAATTACTCGAAATCGAATCAAATTTATTACTTTGAACTAATTTTGCAAAAACGAATTATTATTTTGTAGATATTAATGCTCGAATATAGCTTATATTTTTTTGGATTACTCATATTTTAATAATTGAAAACATATGAATAAACAATTGCTAGAAATATAAAATTTTGTAATAAATCCTATAAATAGATTGTATTTTATGATACTAATCTAATTTTGAAAAATTTTGAGGTAAATTTGTAGTTTCTTAATTTCGTATTTTTTGTATTGATCGGATTTACATAATTAAAAAAAAAACATATGAATAAATAAAGTCTACGTGTATAAAATTTTCTGACATTGCTTTAAATAGATTCTAATTTATGATTCAGGTCCAAAATTCTAATTTTTTTTGGTTGGTTTGAAGATTTTTTGTTCAAACATAATTTTTATAATTTTCCTACAATTGTTCACTTCTTAATAGTAAAAAACAAACAAATAAACGTATAAAATTGTAATAAATTGCTTTACATAGACTTTAATCTATGATCCCTATTTAATTTTGGATTTTTTTGGTTTATTTATAGATATTTAAGCTCGAAGATAAATTATTTTTTTTTGGATTGATCACATTTCAATAATTAAAAACATGTCAATAAACAATTGCTAGGTATTTTTGTAAAAAAAATGATTTATTTGTAGTTATCAAGATTCGAATATTGCTAGTGATTTTTCCTTTGTTGATATTTTCGTCATTAAAAATGGTGATTTGGCCGTCATAGTATTTTCCCAATATTTTATTCGAAAACGAGGTTTACGAAAAAAGTCTATTCTTTATAATTTATTCGATTTTAAATTCTCTACAATTAATTGTTATACAAATTGCATGTAACTCCAATAGTTTATTAGCAATTGGCAAAAAATGTCAAAATGTCAATAGTTAAAAATTTTAGGAAAAATATGTTTTAATAAAACTGGTTCGCTTTAACTTTTGTTTGAAAAATTTTGTAATATATTTCATATTGAGCGGATTAAAGTTGTCGTCAAAGTCAAAATTGTTTTGTTGTCAATGTAACTGGAGTTACTGCAGAAAGAGCGAGATTTTACCTAGAATCATCATCATGGGCTTTAGAGATGGCCCTTGCTAGTTTCTATGGTACCAATGCAGACAATAACTCTGATGTATCGAGTAGACAACGAGCCAGAAGAAGTGCCACCACCAAATAAGTCAAAGCCACCAAAGAAAAAGACCAATTCGCAGTTTGCAACTATTCACACTATTAATAGTTCTAGTGATGAGGAGGAGGAAGGACAGGCATTCTATGCTGGCGGTTCAGAACACAGTTGACAACAGGTTTTAGGGCCGAAGAAGAAAGACATAATCACAGATATGTTTAAATCTGTTAAGTTGACAACAGGTTTTGGGGCCGAAGAAGAAAGACATAATCACAGATATGTTTAAATCCGTTAAGGAGCATGGTGTGGAAATTTTGGACAACAACTTGCCAAGTAGTTCCAGAGTTTTCAAAGGTACAGGGTATAAACTAGGTCAAACAGATGATGACACTGAAACCATCCCTGGAGCACCTGAAGCTCCAAAACCGGTGCAGGTTACATTGATGTTGTGGAAGGATGGTTTAAATGTTGACATTGGAGAAATGCGTTTGTACACGGATCCGGCGAATCAGGAATTCTTAAACAGTGTGAGGCGGGGAGATTTTCCATACGAACTGAGGAGAGGTTTCAGTGAGGTACACGTGAGCATGGAGGATTTCAACTGATACAGGATAACCAACATGAGTTCATCGTTGGAAAATCAAGCGAAACTGCAGGAGTTGACCTTATGGAAGTGGTTAGCAGAAACGTGGATTCCACAATGTTCGTGGCAGTATGATTATTCTTTGACTTCTCATGTTCGTTTGACACAATAGAGGTAAACTTTGTGCGCGAAAAGTTGGAAGCATTGGATGTACGTAGTGTAGTTTTAGATTTAATTCTGTCATTTTTAACAAACAGAAGAATGTATGTTCAAGTTAAGGACCAAAATTCGAACACTTTCGACCCAAACAAAGGTGTAGCACAAGGCTCAACTTTAGGGCCATTGCTGTTTTTGCTATTTATAAACGATTTGGTACATTTTATCAGTAAAGGGCATGTAATACATTTTGAAGATGATACGACAGTTATTGTGTCAGCAAATTCCCAATGTGAGTTAGCGGATTTAATAAAAAAACACTCAAGAAATGCTGTTTTGGTGTAATAAATAGTTTTTAAGGTACAAGTGTAAATAGTGATACTTTATTGCCCGAACTGGCGTTTATAATCAATGATTGCGTGAACTTAAATCAACTGAAAACTCAAACAAGAAAATATTTAATTCAGAAATGTCACTATTCTTATCAAGAATTTATTAATGATAGATACATTTGGAAATTTCACCTCATGTATATATAAACACCACAAAAGTGTTACATAGTGCTAAATATAATTTTAGACATGTAAAGACAGCTAACAATTATGTCATTCAATGCCTGGCGGTGCTTTAGTAGCTGGAGTTTTTACATTATTATATAAAACATTAGTGCAGAAACGCTCATAGAGATTTATTACTCTCAATATTAATTATCATGTATATATCTTTATATTAAAATTATTAAAATTGTAAATAAGTATATTTTAATCTGTTGACAAATGACGTGCTAATCATTTTTTATTTAAATTAAAATTTATCTAATTACATATTTATGACGCTTACATCCACGTAAGTTATATCTATGTATTTTAAATATGTATGTATAATTATTATCAGTAGCAATACGTAAATAAAGACTATTATTATTATTATTTTGCTGCTTAAAAACAATAAAATTTTGTATGTTATAAAATATAAAACAAAATCAAAATTTAAGTTTAAATATAAATGACTTCCTTCAGTTAATCTTATCTAATTTATATTTAAAGTTTACCCACCCATCGTGCATCAAATTTTTATTAATTTACAAACTCAAAAATTTTACTTTTTTAAATTTCTTTTTAATACAATAGTTTTATAATTAATATTATTACAAATTACGAGACTAGCAGTAATTAAAATTAATATGTATATGTAGGGTGGGTGGGTAGCCTCTTCCCACCATCCAATCAGTAAATCGTCATCAAAAATTATTTGTAAAATTTGTATGAATCAAAAATTACAATTATTTTGTGTTTGTTTAAATTTTACAACTTTTAACTAAAACCCTCGCTTGTGTTTTACTGATTGGAGGGTGTGATAGAGGCCACCCACCCACCCTACATATACATGATAACTTTAATTACCAATCGTTGATGATTTTGCTGCTAAAAACAATCAAACCCTTTATATAATAAAAATAAAACAAAATCAAAAATTAAGTTCAAATATAAATGACATTTTATAGCTATTTATTTAATTTATAATTAAAGTCTACACACCCATCGTGCATTAAATTTTTACTAATTTACTCACTCAAAAATTTTACTTTTTTAATTTCTTTTTTATCCAAAAAGTTTTGTAATTAATTTTATTTGAAACCGCGAGACGATAAGGAATTATAATTAATATGTATATGTAGGGTGGGTGGGTGGCCTCTATCCCACCCTTCAATCCGTAAAACACCATCAAAAATTATTTGAAAAATGTGTGTGAATAAATCTCTAAATATTGCGATTATTTTGTGTTTGTTTACATTTTACAACTTTTAACTAAAACCCTTGCTTGTGTTTTACTGATTGGAGGGTGGGATAGAGGCCACCCACCCACCCTACATATACATGATAATTTTAATTGCTAATCGTTGATGATTTTGCTGCTAAAAGCAATGAAACCCTTTATGTAAAAAAAATAAAATTTTGCTTTAAAAATAAATGACTGTCTATAGCTTTAATTTTATCTAATTTAGATTTAAACTCTGCCCACCCATCAAGCATGAAATTTTTACTAATTTCCTCACTGAAAAATTTTACCATTTAAATTTCTTTTTAATTCGAAAAGTTTTATAATTAATTTTATTACAAACCACGAGGCTATGAGTAATTTTATTTATTTATTTATTTATTTATCTATCTTTTGTCTTCTTTTTTAAAATAATACATTAACAAATTAACATAAATAAAAAAAAAAAAAAAAAAACATACATAAAATTTTGGTCAAAAGAAGCACGGGCGGAGTTCACAATTAAATTTGTTCTTCCACTCAAACCCTTTCTTGATCATGATGATGAGGGAGCTAGTATCCTCTTCGCCATCCACAATCTTCTATACTTGCTTTGGTTCAGCTTTTAGTCCCCTTTTTTGGAGAGAATTTTTTGGCTGTTTATGTCAGCATGACAGATATATAAATTAATATGTATATGTAGGGTGGGTGGGTGGCCTCTATCCTACCCTTCAAGCAGTAAAACATCATCATAAATTATTTGAAAATTTTTTAGGAATAAATCTATAAAAATTGCAATTATTTTGTTTTTATTTATATTTTACAACTTTTTTAAATTTGAACATTTGAACCAATGAATTATGTAATTAATTATGAGAAAAATAAATGAATGTGTATAATGGGTGGGTGTTAATTATCCCACCATACAGTTAATATAATTGTAAGAAAAGGTTTTCCCATCATCAACACTGTATCAAGAAATTTAATATAGAATTAGACTTTAATCGTGAACAAATAATTAAATAAATCCTTCGTTAATGTTAAAAGAATTATAGGGTTGGATAGTGGCCACCCACCCACCCTACATATATAAGAATATTTCAAGTACATTACTTGTATTTATTATTCTTTATTAATCACAAAAACGAAACATCAGTGGTTGTTGAAAAAAGACAGAACCAGCATTTGTAATTTAAAAATTTTAAGTAGAATGTGAGGTGGGTGGTTTATATTACATCGTACGTTTATTTTAAATGAATATGTTTTTATTTAAAGTATGAAGAGTAATTTAAGTCAGATAAATTTGATGATTAATAAATTGTTTAATTGATGTTTAAAAATATCATACGGCAGTGTTATAGTTTAAGTTTCATTGTATATGTAGGGTGGGTGGGTGGCCACTATCCTACCCTTCAATATTTTAACATCAGCAAGGGTTTTACTTGATTTTTTTTATTATTCAACGCTTTTCACCATTTAAACTTTTTGTGGAAAAAAGGGTATAGAAACATTTTTCGTAAATTTATTTTACTTTCATTACGATATAATTTAATAAATTACCTAACAACAAAAACTAAATATCACTTTAATTTCTATCGTAAAAGATTATAAATACGTAAATTTATGTAGATAATATAATACGTAAAATATTTTCAGTTCGACCTTTTAATGACCTGCGTTTAGTTTTCAATTGTAATCGTGTGCACCTTTAATACGCCGATACACGTTTCAGCACAAAAAACAAACAAACAAAAATCTGTCGACCAATCAGCGCTCTCAACGTCACACTTTTTTTTGTGCATCTTGCAACGCGTTACCTGCGTTATCACAATCGGTCAGCGTCAGTATCAAAATCGTCGTCGTCGTTTATTGTGCGGGCTCGAATATTTTCTTAATAACTCGCGTAAATTTATATTATCTTCTAACGCGAACTGTTTAAAGAAAACGTGTGTGCATGTGGAAGTTATTATTTGTGATTCAAGAATAAACATCATCCCTGTAATGTAGGAATTGGATGGAAGGTATTATAATAGAGAGATTCAAATAAAAATTGATTGAGATTTTAAGTTATTACTAAAAATAACGTAACAATAAAAATGATATCGAATAATTTTGTTATTTACGATTTAATAATTCTTTTAAAATACATTTTTGCAATTAACACGTAATCACTTTTTATACTTATATCGTAAATAACTATTAATTAATTAATGTATTTATGTAAGGCACATTTTAATCAATTAAAGCCTATTCAATTTTTCTTAATTAGTTTGTTTATAATATATTGAAATTTATATTATTTTGTTCATTCCTTTTCACAGATAATGTCCTAAACTTATTTATTCCCATTACACACTTAATTTTAAAATTCTTGATTCATTTGTAAAATCTACTACGCATTTCTTTACGATTCGTCATTTTTTACAGGCTACAACCGTTTCAAAAGTGCGCGTGTGCTTCGCTTTCTCCACATCCCCTCCGGGCTTTGGATTTTCGGATTCCACTAAAGGTAGGTTCTGCAAGAGATGACGCCAAGACGCCAACGTGAGTTTTTTTTTTCGTTCTTCCTTTTCTCTACTGTTTTTTAAAGCCTGCCAATTATTAACTAAGCGTATTTCGAAAATGTTCATTGTTCACACTGATCTATTTTTTCTTAACACTATATAAATACATAAAATATAATATTACAATGATATACAGTATGAATTTGTAAGTTATCTGAAGTTTATTATTTAATTAAATAAACACAGTTATATTTCTTACTTCACTATTTTATTTAATCAACTAAATATACATTTCGAACATTATGTGTTCATTATCAACACCAGTTAACACATAATTGAAAACACAATTATATATTTTTTAAAAAGTGAAGAAAGGAATATAACTGTGTTTTTAATTAAGTGATATTAACCATCACGTATTCGTGTAACTACATTTAGTTAACACATAGTGTTCGAAATGTATATTTAGTGATTAAATTAAATAATGAAGTAATAAATACAATGATATACAGCATAAAAGTGCAAAAATATATTATAATATTTTTTAAATAAAGAAAACACTTAACGTTTTTCTATATCACTTATATTTTATTTTCTGTGAAATTGAAAGTAGTCGCAGAAAATGAAAAAAAAAATAAGTAATAAAATGTATTTGTAATGTAAGTCCTTTACGTTGTAGTGTATTAAAAAAATAAGTATTTATTTTATTTATAAAATTGAAATTGTATCACGAAATGCTTAACTATCTTCAACAACTAAAATCTTTACCATTATTTTATGTGAATAAATTTTAAATAAGTATTTCATTATATTTTTATTTCTTGTATTTTACATCCTTGTTGCAAATAAAGAAATTTACGTCAGACCACATTTAAAAATATAAAAATAAACTTCAATAAAACTCTGGCTTTAATTTTGAGACTTGGAAGGTGGAATAGTGGCCACCCACCCACCCTACATATACATTTCATCACTATTAAACTTTTCGATTTCTTAAAACAAGAATTCTGTCACTAATGATTTATTGAATAAATTTAAAGACCCTTTTTAATTTAAAGATAAAAGTTCTTTTGTCTTAAAAAGGGGATGATTTCTAATCAGTAAAAACTACACTTGTATGTCTTCCTGAAAAAAATCGTGATTAAAAACAATTTATTTTTTCATTAATAAATTGTGTTTTGGTTATTTTTTTGAGAAATATTTGTTTATGTTATAAAAAATGGTAAAAGGTAAGCATAAAAGATACACATCCACCCAACATTTGCATTTCATCTTAAACACAAACACTAAGTTTTTGTAGCTTATAAATATCTAGATGTTAAACATTTTGAAAGACTGAAAAGAAACATTTGAGGAACTTAAATAGTAATACTAATTGAAATTGTATATATTGTATTTAAAATTGTAATACGGGGTGGGTGTCCTTAAACTCACCCTTTAATCATTAAAAAAAAAATTGTGTTTGTTTAGATTATAAAATAGAATATATGATTATAAAAATAAATTTTCTTTTTAATTACTTAATTACGTCAACAATTTCTTGTCGAGAAATCGGCGTTTATATTATAAAAATTTGAGAGTATAACAAATATAACACTCAGCCCCTATATATGAATTTAAACTTCTAGAAATAAACTGATTTTTTTTAATGCTGAACTTCAATATTAGTAATAAATTTAAAAATACGAAAACATTTCGTGAATCTACAACAGTGAGTCTTACTAAGACTACAAAACAAATTAATTTGAAACAACTACTTCTCTGGCTAAAACCTCGACAGACGTTGAATAAAACAAAGTTAATTTGCGTGTTACGAATAGTACAACTATCAAAGCAACACTAATTTGAATGAAATTATTTCTGTTGAATAAACTAATAAATGATAAAATGTATTTTAGATTGTTTAAATATGACTATAACATGAAAAATTATGCACAAAAATGAATTTAAACTGATTTCATTAAATTAAATTAGCAAAAGTAATTAAAAATCTAGCATTCAAGTTTATAATCATCTGCAGACACGTGTTTCGTACAGCTTTATTATAAAATTGATTTTAAATACAAATAAAAACACTTACTAAAATAAATATAATGAAATATGATAATAAATATAATGAATATATATAAAATAAATAATATACTCAGATATGTACGGCAACTGACACAAGAATGAAATATAATCGACTGAAGGTCTGAATTTATACCTGAGGTGGATTAGTGAATTCTACAGAAATCATTACGTTCGGGATTAAGAAAAAATACCCACTTGGAGTATAATTGAATATTAGTTAGAATCAATATTAGTGTAAGATTTTTGAGAAATGCAAACAATAACAATAATTAAATTAAATAAAAACTATATGTGTAGAGTGGATTGGTTGCCTCTCATCTACCCTTTAATCAGTAAAACATATACTCGAAAATTTTTTAGTATAAGAAAATGTTTTTTCAATTAATTAATTAATTATACTGTTATGTAGAGTTTTCTTTAATAAACTAGTCGTTAATATTATAGAAATTAGAGGGTGGGATAGTGAACACTCATACACCCTACGTATGCATTTAAACTTGTCGAAATGAATGAATACTTAAAAACAAAATTATTGATGTTAAAATATTCTTGGAGATTAAAACAGTGAGAGTAATTAAAGCAAACAAAAATGTATGTAGTGTGGGTGGGTGTCCTCTTAATCACCTTCCAATCAGTTAATTATGTATACAAGATTTTCTGAATGGAATCATGAAATAATAATAATACACATTTTTATTGACAAACTATACATATTTACATTTAAATAATTAATAATGGATGATGTGTTAGTGAGTTAGTTCGTCAAAAGGCTATCGACCAGAGGTCTTTCCTTGTTTTGTCCAGTCATATGGCGTCAGTCGTTAATGCGTAGATGGATGAAACGATGAGATGAAATCAAATATGGTTGAATTAGTGGAATCATGATTATAAGAAGCTTTCTTTATTAATCATTGACTTACGCCCTTATTAACAATTCTTTTTTGACAGTCTATCATCTGTTAACATCCGCCCACCCTACATAATCATTAAAGCTTAAATACACAAGCTGATTTTTTAAATGCCGAACAACATCAGGATTATTAGTGCTGAAAATCTTTAGGAACTAAAACAGTGGCAATGATTAAAATAAATATGTTTATGTAGGGTGGGTGTACTCTAAAATTAATAAATCATTTACTCGTATTTTCCTGGATGGATGCATGATTATAAGAAATTTTGTTACAAATATAAATTAAATAAAGAGAATGGTTGCGACCGTTACTACGTGGTAATCCATACTTACACTGAATTGAAAAATTAACTATGTTATAACCACAAATAATTATTATTTGTGGTTAAAATATAGTGAATTTTTCAATTCAGTGTAAATATAAATTTTGTATTTGATTCTCATTTTTCACTTGGTGAAACATTATGTTAATAATAGGTTGTTGAAAAAATTCACTTGGTTTTTTTCACTAAATGAAACAAACCAAGTGAATTTTTTCAACAACCTATTATAAATATAAATCATTATTATATTTATTATTTACTTATAATGTCCTGTTATTATTGTATAAAAAAAACATCTTCAAAGTATACTTAAAAGTATTACAAAAATTTAGCTTGACCTTTTTTCTGCTTCATATGATAGAATTCTCTGTCGACAGAGCATTTTCACAATTCGGTAATATTTTAGCCATTGCAGGCATATTAACGTCAAGTTTTCAAGGGACTATTTTATTGACATTTGATTGCGTTTTATCATCTTCTTACCAACATCAGTACTTTGAAACTTATCTATGTTGTCATACAAATTAGAGGGTAGGATAAAGGAAACCCGCCCACCCTACATATGTATTTAAACTTATAGCAATACATTTACTTTTAGAATGCTAAACAACAGCAAAATAATTAAGGTAAAGACATTTTTGGATATAAAAACAGTGATACCTAATTTAGATTTAGAGTCTGCCCACCCATCATGCATCAACTTTTTCCTAATTTACTCACTCAAAAATGTTTCCTTTTTAATTTCTTTTTTATTCAAAAATAATTGTAATTAATTTTATTTCAAACCGCAAGAATATCAGAAATTGAAATTAATATGTATATGTAGGGTGGGTGGGTGGCCTTTGTCCCATCCTCCAATCAGTAAAACATCATCAAAAATTATTTTAAAAAATTGTATGAAGAAATCTCTAAAAATTGCAATTATTTTGTGTTTATTAATATTTTACAACTTTTAACTAAAACCCTCGCTTATGTTTTTTCTTATTGTAATGTGGGATAGAGGCCACCCACCCACCCTACATATACAGGATAACTTTATTTGCTAATCGTTGATGATTTTCTGCTAAAAACAATCAAACTCTTTATATAATAAAAAATTAAACAAAATCAAAATTCAAGTTTAAATGTAAATGACTTTATGTAGTTCTATCTAATTTAGATTTTAAGTTGGCCCACCCACCATGCATCAAATTTGTACTAATTTTCTCACTCAAAAATTTTACCTCTTAATTTTTTTTTATTAAAAAAGATTTGTAATCAATTTTATTGGAAACCACCAGACAGTAAGGAATTAGTGATTATATGTATATGTAGGGTGAATGGGTGGTCTTTGTCCCACCCTTCATTCAGTAAAACATCATCAAAAATTATTTGAAAAATTTGTATATAGATTTATAAAAATTGCAATTATTTTGTGTTTATTTATATTTTACATGTTTTAATTAAAACCCTCGCTTATTTTTCATTGTTTGGAGGGTGGGATAGAGGCCATCCACCACCCTACATATACAAGATAACTTTAGTTGCAAATCGTTCAATTTTCTCTTAAATACATTAATTGATGCGATACTTTTAATGTCATCTGGCAGATTATTATTGAGCTTAGGTAGTATATTAGGTAAATATTTTCTTATATTTAAGCGGCAACTATCAACATGAATTTTTTTAACACTTCTTGTATTATAGGTATGAATTTCGCTGTTTCTTATAAATGTTTGTTTATTTTGGTATGTATATAGTATTAATTCATACATATCTTGACATGGATATGGTAGGATATTATAGTCACGAAAATACGATTTACACAATCGAGTTTGTAAAATGCCAGCCATCGACCTAATAATGGGTTTTTGACCAACAAATATGGTGTGCCAATTTGCCGAGATACCCCAAAAGCTTAATCCATATACCAGCCGTGAGTGAGCATTTGCATAGTATACCTTTATTAATTCTTAAATATATAACATTTTTCTGAGACATTTAATTTGATAAGCTGTTTTGTTTAGGTATTTTACAACCGTGTCACAATGATATTTCAAATTAAAAGAGTTATCAATTTGTAATCCCAAGAACTTTGTTGTTTGGCAATAATTAACACTTGTATTATTTATTGTAACATCTATACCATCGTTCACCTTTGCCTGTTTTGTTTTAAATCTTATACCGCATGTTTTCATTGTGTTAAGGAGCAGTTTGTTGCTTAAAAACCAATTATATAATAACAATAAAGTATTATTACATTTGTGAACTAACAAATGTTCGTCTTTATTGCTTACAACAGTGGAAGTATCGTCAGCGTAAATAAAAATTTCAGATGGTGTCATATTATCAATAACATTTGTATATAATATAAACAAAATCGGCCCTAAAATATACCCTTATGGAACACCAATGTGGATGCTAGCAGCTCCTGATACGACGGGTTTTCCATTGTAAGCAATTCGAACATATTGTTTCCTGTTATATAAATATTGTTCAAACCAAGTGTGAACAACTCTTCGAAAACCATGCATGTTCATTTTTTCTAAGAGGATTTGAATATCAACACAGTCGAATGCTCGACTAAGATATAAAAAGATGCCAATAGGATACTCGGCGCTATCTAAGTATTTAGTGACTGTATCGAAAAATGAATAAATTTCCGTAGTTGTGGATCTTCCACGTAGAAAACTATGTTGGTTTGTGTGAAAAATGTTATTTTTTTAAATATTCGATCCAACATGCAGAGTTCGAATTTTTTTTATGATATACTGATACCAACGAAACTGGTCTATAATTTTCTTTATTTATCTGATCGCCTTTTTAAATATAGGGACCACTATGTTTAATTTTATTTTTGTTGGAAAAGAACCAGTTTCAAATGATAAATTTATTAAATAGTGTAATGGATTTACTCACTGAACTGTAGATATCTTAATAAAATGATCTGGAATATCATCAAAACCAGGAGATTTGTAATTTTTTAGTCTATTCATTATTATTTCATCGAGCTCAATTTCTGTGCAAGGTTCTAAGAACATAGATTTTGTAATACCGTGTACCGACGAGTAGGACGTTGTAGTTTGTCCTAATTGAGACTGTAAGTTAAGAGGTTCCTTGACAAAAAAAATTATTTAAATTCTCGGCTACAGCCACGCGATCAGTAAGTATACATTCTTCAGTTTGTACTTGAATGTTGGAGGTTTTAGGACTATGTATGCCTGAAAGTTCATTTATTATATTCCAGGTAGCTTTTTGTAAGTTATTTGAAGTAGGAATTTTATTTCTGTAATATTCTTTTTTGGTATTACAAACAAGATTATTATGTTACTTTTTTGTTTTGTTTATTGTGGATATCTTTTCTGAATTACATAAGTATTATATAAGTTTTTACTGGATTATTTTAAAATGTTATTTACCCAAACCTTTTGTTTCGTTGTTATTTTTAATATTAATCAATGGAAATCACTCAGTAAAATGAAATGAAAAAATATTATGAAATGCAGTAAACTTTTCGTTATACTCATTGGAGAATTACATGTCAAACCATTCTTCTTCATTTAATCTAGTAATGAAGCCCCTCATACTTTTGTCATCGAATGATCTTTTAGTTCTCTTATTTGAGTTCTGTTTTGGGGGTACTAAATTAGTATTACACAATAATTTTTCGTGGTCCGGCACTTGATGAGAAATAGTACAGTGAATACAGTGGTATAAAAACTTAAAAAATTATTTTCATTTAACCTTTTTAAAATGAACTACCACATAGTAACGGTCGCTACCATCATTTTCATTACAGTGAATAACATTCAATGGAAAATTTGTAACTATATATGGTCAATGCAAGTGGAGGTGATTTCCGAAATTCTAGTAGGAGCAGAATTTATTAATTGGATGTTAAACGATTGCAAAGTATTTGTAAGTTTTTTCATATTATTTGAGGTTACCATAGAGTTAATATTAAAATCACCACATAATATGATTGGTACTTCAACTGAAAAAATGTGTTTCTAAAATGAAATTATTAATATTATTTGTTATTAAAAAATTATAATCCGCCCAGGTTTCTGTTAGGCAGATAAATTTTGTTTTAAACATATGGACATCAACTGTTATTTGATTAATCTTTTCTGTTGTTAGTGATCGTACGTTCAATATATAAAAGTCATAATTTGACGGGTCTATATATGCGTTTTTGGCTGTGGAGTTTTCTGAAAATTTGTATTATTATTATTCTTTGGTTTAAAAACGAATCTATTGACAAAAGTATTCCTTGGCCAAAAGCTCTCGTTAATTACAACTTTTTCACATTCGAGTGGAACGCCGATTTTAGACGATGAATATATTTCGTCATCATACTTAGGTTTTAATTTTTCGATTATAAATTAATAATATCCTGCTTTAAGCAGATGAGTTTTTATTGCTTCTGAAGTAACTTCTTTGTGTAGCCTAGAAATGAAAATCCACTTTCTGGGTTAAGTTTCGGCGACGGGAAGTTCTGCATTTTTGAGTAAACTAAGATATAGTGAAAGTACTATGATGTTCACATCATCATTTTTCTTGTATCAATATTGAACAATAATTTATGTAGATTAATTGCAGAAGAGATGATATATATTTTTTTAACGAGGGGAATGGATGATGTTGAGTTTGAGCTCGCGTTGTAATTAATTCCGCCGTGGAGTTTGTCGCGGTTTGATGATCTCGGATCTTGGATTTCAGGCGATATTAATTAATCACGGTGGGCGCAGGGAAGATGATCTTGCACTTTGGCCTTTGTGTTGGAGAAATTTCAATTTACACACTAGGTGATCTATTACCGTCTCGAGTGGCAAAGTTATCCGTTACGAGGGCTAAAATTTCGAGCACTCGTCCGACCGGAATAATGTTTTAATAATGCCATTTTAAAACGCTTTTAAAACCCTTGTGTGTGAATTACACGAATTCTAACATTACCCCACATGCTGACATTGTAATCTGCTTGTTTGGACCATTCGTTGTTCATCGTAGTAAGCGTTTTATTTACCTGAAAAATAAAGAAAGATTAATTAATGACATAAATAATAATATAGAAATAACACAAGTGAATATTGAATAAAACATTATTTTTTATAAATTACCATGTAGTAGCAGTCGCAACTATCATTATGAAAATATGACACAATTTACGCTTGGTTTGTTTTACTGTTTATTTCAAGACATAAATAGTAAATACAATTTTCATACCACTATTTTATTCATTCTTTAAAGTTGACTTTTATCAGAATTTTCATTGTAAAAGTTTTATGTGATAAAATGCAATTGAATGTGTGCTAACAATTTCAGTTGTAGAATTAATTGTAACTTGATGAGTATTTAGAGTTCGAATAGCGGATTTATAAATTGTGTACGTGATCGTGAGCCGTAATCGTCGATTACGAAAAAAAATACGAAACGAGGGAGGTTACAAAGCGGCGGGGGTGTAAGGGTTGGCGGGGTAGGTCATCGATCGCGCCGAATTCCCAATTTGTCCGGCGTTTAATGCCAACGGACGCCACTTTCGCCGGAACTGGGCCCATAATTGCCACAGATAATTGGAAAGGGCGCCGATCGAAGCAATTAATGCATTTTTAACGCGAACGCTGCGCCGACCGAATTTTAGATTTCAATCGGGAAATTGCGACGTCGGCGAATGAAACGAAGAGCACACGGTCCTGAAAGGTCGTGCCCTTTATTTTGCTTATTCAGTAAATTATTTTTCGTCATTTGCTTATAATCAAAATGTAAATTATGTTTTAATAACATTTATTTACAAGCTGAATTGAAGAATTCACTATGTTTTAACCACAAACTCAAACATAGGGCTACCACAGGGCAGCATTTTAAGTCCTATTCTATATGCTCTCTTTTTATTTGATTTAGATTTAGTTTTTGAACCCAGTGTTAAAATAATTCAATATGTTGACGATATACGCGTTTATACTACTAATAAAAAAAATTAACAACAGCTTTGTTTCATTACAAATGGCCTTAAAAAAATCAAAAATTATTGCTTTGTTAATGGCCTTACAATAAGTAATGAAAAATCCCAACTTTGCACATCCACTCGACAAAGATTTGATGCAGACTCTATAACGCTAGACAATGTAATATATAATCACAGTAAATGTGTAAAATTCTTACGTGTGTTTATCGACAGTAAATTGTTATGGAATAAACATATACCGTATCTTAGAACAAGGGTCGAAAAAGGTATTAATATTTTAAGAACTGTAACTTCGTGTAAGTGGGGAGCTGATCCAGCAATATCTCTTTTAATATATCGTTCTTACATACGATCCGTAATTGATTATGGATCAATGTATTATGGAAATGCGAGTAAATGTCATCTTAATAAAATAGACCTACTACAACATAAATGTTTAAGATTATCTTTGGGAACTTTTCAGTTCCAGTTTTTAACGATATAATAAGTTTAAATCTCAAAAGGATCATTCGTTTATGAGATGCGCTCACCGGCAGACATATAAACCATCCTATGTCACTGTAGTAGGTTCCAGTGAAGTCGCAATCTACATCACTCTAAACGTTGCTGTCGATGTTGAACCGTTATTGCTACATAAGATGTGACTGATAGCATTACAAACCGAAAGTTCTGATTCAGCGATAAATTTTTCGAAGGGTTGCAGGATGACTTGAGTTAGCTAACCATAGATCGGCAATTGATCTGGTACTCAAGAAATCTTGTTGTCTTGAACGACATTTGTTTTCCTTGTTTCTTGGTTATTCTTCTGCGACGTTGCTGACCCTCGTTAATTCATGCGTGGCAGTAAATAACAAACGAATTCTAAGTGAACAACTTTAGTTATAGAGCAAATAAATAGAAATCAAGTGTCCCTATTCTGCTTACAATATGCATCCTGAAGAGGGAATAATAAACAAAAATATTACGTCTGGAAATTTGACAATGCATCTAATGTGTTTACCATAAATAGAGGATGGTATTATCAGATTAAAGGGTAATTGGAAGTAACCAACAGAAAAGGATGCATTTTTGGTGTTTGGACAGGGCATAATTTTCCTCTAAAAGTAGAATATATAACATTTTTGGCAACAAAAAATGAAAGTGAAATGAATTCGGTTCTACGAAGAATGTTTGCTGCCAGAATTAGTAGACCCCCGCCATATCCGTCAGTTGGCCATCAAAGAGCCAAAATTTATTTTAGAGGCTTAGCAAATAAGGAAAAATAAATAGCGTCTACTGGAGATCAATTTGCCAGGGAAAATTTTACGTATTGGACGTGTGTGACGTTGCTCCGTCTTGCTAGAACTATGTTCTTCGGGAATACCCAGGAAAGTCTTGCCATTCAGACACCAAGAAGTTGTTTATCATCTTCGCTTCGAATTGAGTGTAATTATACGTTCTCTTTCATCTTCGAAAAAGTAAGGGCTGGTAATTCTTCGTGATGCCATAACCGCCTATATCAGGGATGGCGAACCATTGGCACGCGTGCCACAAGTGGCACGTTTGAAAATTTTGATGGCACGCACAAAAACAAAATTATTTTTTTTTTATAAGTTTTTTTTTGATAGAAATGAATTAAAAATTATTAAACTACACTTCATTTATAATTTATGATATAAATTTGTAGTACTGAATACCTATCTTAGAATGTTAACTAGAACCGTCAAATTATACATTTTATTATTAACCCTTTGCACTCGTAATTATTCTTTAGACCGTTGGCAGATAACTCGGATTTATTTTTCATGTTCGATCCAGATGATTTTTTTGATGAAAATGTGTTCAAATTTAACTAGAAGGTTCACCATCCATAAATAATAAATTTTAAAATATAACCCCTGAATACACCCCTTGATCTAGGACGGGGATGTGGTCACATAATCTTTTATTTTTTGACGTGTCAAAATAATTTATTGAAACTACTGAGAATACTTAACTACAGTACACTACAATACAATAAAAATCTAGGGAATATAATTCTATAAACAATATTTAGGGGCGGTTCGTAATACCGGCACCTCCACCATACAAATCAACTTAGAAATATTCAAAACAGAAATGTTTGGTTAAATCATCACAGGTTGGCTAAAGCATATCTGTTTTCTATAACTAGTAAGAAGTAGGTAACTGTAACAAAACTAAGTAAAATTCAATCCACATATAATTCTATTTATTGGCCGAGTACCGGAAAAACTACTAACTGCTGTGACGTCCCCTTTATCTTTCCAGGCCAGTAATAGTAAGTTTCGCGATCTGCAGGCAAATGTATTATCCTCGGAAAACTGCGACCTTTTTATAGAGTTGGGTACGAATTTGAGGTTAATTTGGATAGTTCCTTACACGTTTATTTTCAGAAATTCTCATGTAAGTGGTAGGCTTGTATAATACCTGTCAGTAAATATCCTTTGCTGTCAGGATTGATTTTGGCACAAATGCAGCACAACTCGTGAACTTTTAGGAAGGCAGGATTTGCTAAATTTTCTGATATAAAGCTTTCATATTAAGGCAAAATGGAATATATATGTATCCTCAGTATTAGCATCTGCCAACGCATATACCCCGATTCCACACTTTGTTGGTTTATTTGGGTTATAAGTCAAAAACTTATTCTGTCTTTAAATCCAATTACAGACTCCACTGAAATTTCCCTTGACGAAATAAAATGTTCCTTATTCCAAAAAATCTAAATCTAATGAATCTGTCTCATGCAAATGAAGCATCTAAAAGATTTACATGAATCAGTCCCTTCTAAATATAATACTAAAGAAAGGAATTTTGGCATTGAAGTTTTGGGACCAATATTTCTGCAGATGGCTAACCATTATTGTATCCATATTTAGAATAACTTCTAAAAGGCCTCAAATTCTACCACTATAAAATCCAACCAAGTATTCCACGTAGATCACTTTGATAAGCTTTTTTGTCTAATTTTATTGCAAACATAATTATTAGCTTCTTCTACAATTTTTTTACATCAATTTATTCGAAATAAAAGTTCAAAAAAGTCAATGGGGTTTGTGCAGTTGACAGGGAGCCAGTGGATCTCCAATATGTTGCAATGAAGAACAATCAATATTTTAATAGATGACACAAGGCTTGTATGCAGGATTACAAAATGTTCTCCACAGGGGGGAGTGCTCTTCTGTTTACTATGGAACCTATCCCTTGACAGACTACTGTAATTACTAAATAGGCAGGGATTCTACACAGTAAGTTATGCCGGCGATATCAGGATCCTACTTTCCGACAACTCTGAAAGTATGTTAACGAAACGTATGTAGGATGCTCTTAACATAGTAAACAAATGGTACATATATCAAGGACTATTTATAAATCCAGCACAAATGGAAAAAAGGAAAGTTTCCTCTTCTGTTTACAAGAAGGAGAAAAATCAAGAATTTCAAGCTAGAAAACATTTGGGGTGAGAATCTACTACGAAAGAAGATGTCAAATATTTGGTAATTCTTATATCATATAATTTGGCTGTTATAAGGTTACAAGCAACAAAAAGATGGCTTGTAAGCAACGGATTAGGTAAACACCACAAAATCTTAAAGCTAAATACTGTATGCAAATGTCCAGGAAAACCTACGGAAGATTGTAGAGCTCCTAACAGGACACTGCAATCTAAGATCGCATCTGAATAGATTGAGACTCTACTCTAGTTCAACCTTCAGAGTGTGCGAAGAGGAAAAGGAATTAGCTGAGTATGTGCCCGGTTCTATCCATCTAACGTGAATTCACAATGGGAAAGGGATGTCTACAGTCATCAGACATACTAAGATTCCTTCTTGCTGCTATCCTGACGTTTGCCAATGCCTTGGGTTGGCTCGACCATAGCAAGGAATGTGGACTCAGATGGTTGGAAGTACAAAGGGCCCACTGGGACCTACGTGCCGCGGACCTCTCTGGCCTACCATCGTACAAATCTAAATAGAGATCCAGAGTTCTCAAGAGTCTGTGGTCCTTTAGCTTTTTGGCCAGAAATAAAATCTATCCTGTGCGCCATATTATCCTCCTTCTAATATTCATCCATTGCCCATAATTTTCTTCTCTTGCATCGTGATTTGCGTCGTTTTCTTTTGGTGCCTATAATGTCACTACCACTAGCATAATTTCTGCAGCTTCTTCACTGCAACCTTCGTTACTACTTTCACTGCACTCTAATTCTCGATCATAATAATCCATATAAAATTCTTCGTCACTACTCTCAGATTCATTTTCAATGTTGCCTTGTAAATATCGCTTAGGCATTACGAATAAAAAAATTCAGTAATAGTACTAATACACAAAACAGTCTCGGGTGGTGTTCGTTATGACACTAAACTAAATTTGTAACCCAAAATTGAACGTTTATAAATATTTAAAAAAATAGTGGATATAATATAAACATATCTATCCGAATGATCAATAACGCATTCACTTTATTGAATTTATGTATTTTATATAAACCAGGGGGACCTTAATATTTTGCTAGAAAAAAACCGCCGCTAATTTATCTACTTGAGGACAGATATATACCTACAAAATATAAAATTTATTAGTGCCCATACGGCAACATAAGTGCGTAAAAATTCGATGTCCCCTAAGGAGGGACATACGAGTGCAAAGGGTTAAAATATCGCATGAATTCTCTCGAAGTATATATAGATGCGCATTAGATATTTTTTTTGCGTATCCAGTTTCGCCTTTTAATGTTATTGCACGTTGTTGCCGTCGCAGCGCTCGAATCAGACGACAGACTGTATTAGTCATTTTTAGTAAACAGACGTCTTTGAAACTTCAGTGACTTGTTAAAAATTAAAACCGGATATTGTAAATAGATAGATTAAGGTATTAAAAGTTACTAATCTTATAATTTATTTTGCAAATTTTTGAACAATAAAATATTTTAATATTATGAGAAATTATTTTATCATTAAATCAGTGTAAAATATATAAATAAAGGCAGAAATACCTCTGATCGATATCCTTTTGACAAATTAATACATTAACATCTCATTCATTATTCATTATTTCAATGTAAATATGTACAAAATTTGTCAATAAATATATGTTACTACTACTACTATAAAAATAATTATTAAAATTACCTTGAATTAATATATTATTTATTATTTTCTTGTGTTGGTAATATTTTTTAGTACTTTAATATGTGACGAAATATGTTCTTGCAAACGAATGCAGAATAAATTATTTATTTTATAACAATATTATTAAAATATATATTTTTTAGAATTTCTTATTATTTTACTAGTTCAATGACAAAATGACTTATAGATACGGTATGATTGAAAAGAACAGTAAAGCAATTTGTATTTTGTTCTAAAACTGTAGTCGGTAGAACATCTTCAGTAAAGCGGCATTATGAAACCAACCATAAATTTCTTCTTAATATCACGTGCCTTAAAGAATAAAAATGCTCAAACTACTACTTTAATGAAATATATTAGAACTCAATCAAACACCACTGTTGCTAGTTATCAAGTTTCAAAAAATATTGCTCTATATAAGAAACCTTTTAATGAAGGCGAATTTTTAAAGGTTACTTGGCTGCAATGTGCACCATACTTATTCGATTATTTCGAAAACAAAGAAAAAATAATCCAAAGAATTAAAGACATGCTGATAGCTAGGAATGCAGCGAAAGAGAGAATTTTGGGTATGGCGGAAAATGTAAATTTTCAACAAAAAAAATCATATAAAGTCTTGCGATTTTATATCCATTTGCCTTGACAAGTCTACCGACGTAACAGCCTCTGCTCGATTAGCAATTTTTGTACGTTGTTTTGTTCAAAACTATATTAAAGAAGAGTTAATAAGTTTATCAATATTAACAACAACAACAACAACAAAAGGATTAGATATTTGTAATGCAGTTATAGATGCATAGGAAAAAAACAGAAATATGTCCTTCTAAAATTGTGTCAGTTACAAGCACTAAATAAAAGAACATTTCAAGAATTGTTAAACGAAGTAAACTCATCGTACAAAAGCTTTTATACATTATTGTATAAGCCGCGGAAATGTTTTGCAAAGATTTGTAGATTGTTTGGAGGAAATAAGATTATTTCTAAATAATGAGAACATTATTGGCCAATACAATCAATTATTGGATGTAGAATGGCTAGCAAAGTTATATTTTTTCACTGATTTATGCTCTTACTTAAATGAATTAAATATAAAACTACAAGGTGTTAATAAAATAGTCATTATAATGTTTTACTTAATCAAAGCGTTCGAAGTGAAATTACAGATTTTTAATCGTGATATTCTTTCAAATTCATATAAATATTTTCCAAATACAATTTTTTTTCTTCTTAAAGTGAATATCACGAAAAGGAGTCATCAACGAAAGAGTTTTCAATGGTAATTCAATCCCTGATTCAGGAATTTTCTGCAAGATTTACGCAGTTTAAAGAATTTGAAGAAACTTTAAAATTTATTTTATATCCTGATACAATACCATTTGAAAAATTAAATTTAAAAGTCCTTGAGTGGTTAAATTTAAATAAATTAGAAATGGAATTAGTTGAATTTCAGTCAAGTATCACATGGAACCAAAACTTTGTTGATTTAAGAAATGATTTAGAAATTATTGAAAGTAATCGATTATTGAATAAAATAAATAAAATTGCAGAAGATGAAATTCTAATTACATTCAATTCCTGACACGTTTAATTGTTAGCAAAGGCAATTATCATCGACGTGGGCATGTCAATCTCTATATTCAGAATTAAATTTTATAAACAATAAATATACGAATAGAATGACGGATGAGCCGAGCTCTGCATGCAATTGTTTTTAACGTGAATTTTGTTTCTTGCATATTGCTTTTTGTAAAACACTGATTAATAAAAAAATGTTCAAAGAAGAATTGCTTTATTTGTTTATTTAATTATACTTACGTATAGTTTCACTACGCTAACATTTCGAATGAAATTTTATTGTGGCACGTTACGTATTTAAAAAAGAATTTGTATGACTGTGTGGCACGGACATCAAAAAAGGTTCGCCATCCCTGGCCTATATGATCACTTTAGGTGCAGTATCAGATCTTTCAATTTTGAAGTAGCTTTTGTGTTCAGCATTAATAATGAAAACATGATAAAATTATAATAAAAGAAGGAACTTTCATTTCTCACCACATTTCGAAGTTTAATCTAGAACTGCCGCTATAGTATTCTACAATTGTGGCTTTAGTAAGTACGAATGATTTTTTTGTTCTACATACTCACACAGATATAAAAAACTACTATGAAATATTTGTTTTCAAATTAATATTTTTTTTTTTCTAAAAATTTGTTCCATTGGAAGATTATTTATTTATTATACTAAAATGGTAATTTTTGTTATTCGTGTTGTGTATATGTATATTTTATTTGTCAAATCCATTTGCGATAAGGCAACGTATACGAGCAAACGCCACGGCATATTTGGCGTCATAAATTTAGCATGCACGACGATTCGGAGTGCTTTTTTCAGTAACGGGGTGGTGGATTGCCGGGGGGACGACTTTCGGGAAATTTCAGGAGGAGCCGACGCCATTTATCTAAATGTTTCGGCGAACATTTTTGGCAGCTTAAAAGCATCACTCATGTCACGTCTCCCGGGGTTAGGGGGGTGGGGGGGTGCGTCTTCAGATGGCGGCCCTTTTGTTTCCAGAGGATATGAGCGTGTGTGTGTGTGACTTATGTGTGTGTGCAGGTTTAGTTAATAGGGAAGGGCAGTAATAAGGAAAATGTTTAAAGAAAAAAGGAATTGTGGTTTGTGTGTTTGCTTTTCTTCCCTCTGCAAACTTTGTGTATCGTTGAAATTTTAAATAAACATATATTCAATTTATATTGTTATCGCATGCTATGATATTGGAAAATGTAAGTAAACAAAATTTTTATTGTTGTTTCTATAAGTAAAAATATTTTATCATTTCAAGCATTCAATTTATCATCTTCACATAACTCAATTAATCTATATATATTACTACACGCCTAAATGTCGTGTCATTGTTTTAAAATTTACATTATTATTGTATGAAATTTCATCAATTATTTAGATTACCTTTAAATTTTAAGCTCTTTTTAAAAATAATAAAAAAATGTATCGTAGATAGTTTCGGCGATAACTCACCTAACCCGACTATAAATTTCGACATGATTCCGTTTATCGGGAGACCCTGTCTCCTGTTTAATGAATGGGGTGTGAAATGTCTTATTGATAAGTCAACGGTGCGACGCACGCATTAAGGCGTGCGGGCGTCGCGACGCCGAGGAGCAGTTGAGGCGAACCGATCACGCGCCCTGCCGCGGTTCCTGCGAGCACACGTCCCGATGAAAACATTTCCACATGTAATTTTCGAAGAAGTACCGCACAATAGACCCACCCTTTCGACTGCCGTACTCAACCCTCAACGTCATCACTCTATTTAAAATTCGATCCGTCCCGCGCGCGTCGACCAGCCCGGAAAATTGCCTTATTTTTACGGTCGCCCATGAATAAATTCACATAATGAAATATTCCCTTTTCATTCACTCACATATATACATATATATATATATATATATATATATATATATATATATATATTATATTTTCCAATTACACGGACAGATGGTTCGCGAATAATAATTTATGCGATCGCAAAGTTTCATCCCTTGTTGTGCGGGAGGTCGGGCCGTGGGTCGGTTGCCTGTTTGTTTAGCATATCGACCTCAATAATGTGGCGTGCGACCCGTAGAACACAAACACACACACACACACACACGAATGTTACAACACTGCAAAAGATCCCAAACGCAGATTACGGCGCTCCGCCAAATTCATTGCTTAATTAACTTTAAAATTGTGTGGTATTTACCCCAACACCGAGTTGCATTTAACTAGATTCGCCTGCAATTAGATGAATAATACATAACATAACACATAATGACGACGATGTTAAAGCAATGTAAAGATATTAACAAAAAAAGCAACCTTCATGTTAAACAGATTCAAGGAATATCAAAGTTTCAATAAAATTTTATCCAATTTAAATATGCGAATTAAATATTAAAATTCCTAGTGCAGTTATTAATAATGAAAATTAATAGTGAGATAAATTAAATATCTAAATGATAACACCACAAAATAGTTACATCGTGCTGAATAATTTTCAGACATGTAACGACAGTTAACAGTTATGTCATTCAATGCCTGACGGTGCTTTAGTACGGGGAGTAGTTGTTTTAACTGTTAACTGGAGTTTTTACATTTATTGTAAAACATAAGTGCAGTAATGCTCATAGATATTTAATTTATCTCACTATTAATTTTCATTTTATCCAATTAGTTAACTTTTTTTTTATCCCAATGGTCAGAATTAACTAAACAAAGTTATAGAAACGAAGTAAATATGTTTTTGTTTCATATTACATAGTCTCAAGTATTAACATTGTTTTTTTCATTTCACCTAACAAAGTTATTATTTTTTTTATGATATTTTCTTATAGAAAGTTTGAATGCCCAGACAGACTAATAAATATATCTTGTTATATTTTTGATTATTAATTTACAATCTATGTTGTAATTTTTTTACCATTAAAATTTATTTTATTTTCGTTTAATATTTTAAAACACATTTATTTAGCGTTGTAAATATAATTATTAATTGCGTGTGTGTGAATTATAACAGTTTAAATTATTTACATTTTGTGTACCTAATTATCTAATAATAATAATAAACAATATTCCAGATATAAACATAAAATTGCAAATATAATTTAAAAGAAATAATTATTCACATACATTATTAAATTATTATTAAGGAACTTTTGACTTATCACAAAAATAATGCAGATGATTGATTTTATAAGATTTCTGGCGTTGAAATTTTTGCTGCTTATTTGCAGCAATTAATTTTGTAGGATTCACATCTTCTGGCTTTCAACTTTACTTCACGATTTGCTCTCATTCAGTTTTAGCAATTAGTTTTTCACGATTAATATCCTGCTCTAATAGTTTCCCGATTCATTTCCTGCGGTGAATTTTTACGATAAATCTCCTACGACTCAATTTCTGCAAGGAATTTTTCACTATTAAATTCTTGTCCTGAAATTCTTGAAATGAATTTTAACGAGGAATTGCCTTCGGTTTAGTTTTAGTAATTAACTTTTTCGAATAAATTTCTTGTCCTGAAATATTATCCATTTATTTCATGCGATTATTTGCAAAGGTGTATTCAACCCAGAGGAACTTAGGATGTTGAATAAGTAAATTTTTCTGCCATTGAAAGTGGTCTAATAATTTTTGAATGTAATAAAAATAAGGAAACTTTTTTAATGTTGGAGTTTCAGATCATCTTATTTGTTTCTTGAAGATGATCTGAAACTCCAAAATTAAAAATGTTTGCCTATTTCTATTAATATTACCATAAATAAAGATGGCGTCGAATATAGATGTTCATTCTTGTGCTCCGGCTAAAAATATCGTAAATATTATAGTATCATCATGAATGTATTAGTTATTTTCCGGACATTGTAAAAATTGACGAAACCTACATAATCTGCTGTGAAAACAAAAGTGGGAAAAGTGACAATAGCAATTTTAATACAAATAGTGAAAAGAAGGACCTCAATAATTCATCCATAAATGATCGAAAGCAATGGCAAAAACTAGGAGAGGCCTACGTTTAGCAGTGGACAAAACAGGTCTAGGGAAGAAGATGGTTTAACAATTACGGACAATTTGGACAATGTGGTAATATAATATTTAAAAATAATCATTGTGGAGAAAGATAATCAGATATCAATTCTAAATGATGATTATCGTTTTCTAAAACAACAAATTAATGTTCTTAATGAACTCTTAATGCGACAACAAGCTATACAGCAACCACTAAACACGACATCTATTATTATTATGACAAAACAAATCTAATTGAAGTCCTCTTCTCAGAGGAAAATAAGCCAAACTCGGCAATATAATGGTGGAACACCCTCTACCAAAGGTACCCTATATGGCAACAGTGTTATTGAAGTAATAGTAGGCAAGAGTGGAAGATCATATTATTATGAACTCAAGCCATTCCATGTGCGATCAAATTTTTGTAAGAAATGTTTGTAATATATATTTGAATTTTATTATGTAAGTACAATGGATAAAATAAATAAATAAATACTAAATACTATAATGAGAACATAAATTAAAAAAATTCATATAGATAAACACTCTATGGATACTCACATAAAATCACAAAAACCACAAGCAGATAAGGGAAAGACTAAAGAGCATATGCGACAAAATTTTAAGAAAAAACCTGCAGACAGAACTAAAACAAATAAACATACAAATAGTTCAATGAAACCAATGGAAATGAGGAAAATAATAAAAATAATACATCAAAAATAAATGGGATATAATACATGACGACGACAACAACAAAAGACAGTCTTCACTAATGAATAACAAACGAAGATCAAAGGCCATTCTTGGCAATAACAAAAACAGCAATCATAGCATTCTTAAGATTTTACGTAGAAAATATCTAATTTTATATCGAGGATGGACCCAGAAACGAAGAAGGAAGATATTATTCATTTCTTTAAACCAACCAATATTTTCGTGTTTTTTTCTATTTATTAGTGAATTTTCTACAACTTAAAGGACTTACAACCAATATATGGTGAAGTAACTTGTGAATCCTTGCAATCGAAAAACCCGCAAATATATTCATCATTTAAGGTTATATTCAACCATAACCGGCTTATCGAACCTTTGCCCACGGGAGCATACGTTTCCAATTTTTTTACCGGAAGTCGGAAGAAAGTGATAGAAGATTAACCGATAGAGGAATGAAATTATTACATATCAAAGTGCGAAGGTTACAAAACTTATTATTGATATGTTAATAAATCAATATAACCCCGAAATGATTTTGAAATAACTAATTTTAAAATAGATTATTTTATTTTACTTATATAGATATCCAACAGGTGATTATTTAACTGTTTTTACCAATCTAAATACTTGTTTGAATATTTTGTCTGTAAAAGTAATGATTTTGATATAAATCTTTTGCTAGACACTCAAATTAAAAGAGAATTTCTCAGCACAATGGATAGTTTTGGGTAAAGATTTGTTATATCTGAATCAACTCGTATATCTTTTCCTTTAGACAATATTTTTACAAATTACACAGTGGATATTCAGGCCAAATTAATTCACACAGAATTTTCTGATCACGACTCCATACTACTAAATATATCTTCAGATTTAGATTACAATATAACAAATAAACAATTAACTTACAGAGTGTATTCGCAATATAAACATGATAAATTACAAAATGTATTAATTTCAGAAAATTGGGATATGGTATATACCAGTAAAACAGTGGATGATAAATATAGTACTTTTATAAATATTTTGAAAATGAATTTCCTTTTGTCTCAAGAACAGTGTCAAGGGGTTTTAATAAAAAGCGTTGGATAACAAAAGAATTGAAAGACATATATTGGATCTATATTGGATATATAAAGCCACTGACTGCATAGAAACAAAATCCAGATATATTGAACTTAAAAAAAGAATATAACATTAAATGAAACTTGGCGAAACGCGAATGGAATGAACAAAAAAATACTTAACGCGAAAAATGCAATTAAAACTACGTGGGGGAAATCATTAACCACCCACAGTTATTACAAATGAACAACTTCCTGTGGTAAATGATCACAGTAGTATGATTTTTCTGGATGTCGATTCGTCGAAATTTGAAGAAATCATAAAAACGGTAGCAAATAAAAAAAAAAAACAGAAAGACCCAATAAAATTGTTTATTTTATTGTAAGAAATGTTACAAATATTCTAGTTAATATTATAATATAGTTAATAATTTTTCCAAGTTTTTTTCAACAGTTTACACTGAGAATATTCATTATGACATCTGTACCTCAAACATTAGTCATTCTACATCGTGCTGAATATGATTTCAGACATGTAACGACAGTTAACCGTTATGTCATTCAATGCCCGGCGATGCTTTAGTACATGGAGTAGTTGTTTTAACTTTTAGCTGGAGTTTTTACATTTATTTTAAAACGTAAGTGCAGAAACACTCATATAGATTTGATTTATCTCATTATTAATGTTCATTATTAATAACTGCACAACGAATTTTAATATTTAATTTGCATAAACTATAATTGTTCGGACAAACTCGTAACCTCGTCTCCTGCAATCTATCTGCCAAGATTTCAGAAAAATATAATTCGCCTAATTGCAAATACAAAATGAGAAGATCATGCAAAACCTCTGTTTACAAAATGACGATATACTCTTTCTCAATTTTTAACCTGTGTATATTTGTGAGAGATAATACAAAATTCGACTTGAATATATACAGCATTATATGAAAAGTCATTTTATTTAGGGGCGAAGGTGTACAATAAGCTACTGCAAAACATTAGATAATAATATGTACTTATAATTTTGACGTAAGAGATCCTGGGGGGAGTTCTCTCGGCAGAATGTTCTGGTGGTACTGACAATGATCTATGTAGTTAGACAAGCAACCAGTATACATTAAAAATAAAAGTGGCCCCGGGATTGAACCTTGGGGTACAACTGATACATTACTATCCTAATCAGAAAAGGTTTAACCACATTTAGCTTTTTGTCGTCTATTTATTAAATATGACCTGATAAGTGCATACTCTGTTATACTGAATCCAATAGATTTAAGAATAGCCAAAATTAATTCAAAATTGCATTGCTATAATCTAACAACACTAAAACAGTTACTTTATTGTCATCGGTTGCCTTTGTAATATCATCAGGGATTTTTAATGCTGAAGAGCAGCCATATGGAGAGCGAAATCCAGATTGAAATTCTGGCAAAACATTGTGCAATTTTATATGTTTTTGAATTTGTTGCTCTAAAACCTGGTTCTTTTTAACAATTGTATTTGTCAAAACTCTGTAGATATTTAATATTAAATTAAATAACACTTTGTTGTATGTTTTACTGATTGGAGGGTGGGATAGTGGCCACCCACCCACCCTACATATACATTTACACTTCAGTTAAAGTTACTCGTTCAGTTTTCACCAAACCACCATTATTTATGTGTTAATGTTTTTGGGGATTAAAAATCGTATTATGGGTTAAAATTTAGTATATATGTAGGGTGGCCTCTATCCTATCATCCAATTCATTTAACCTACACAAGGAGATTTTGGAAAAAAAATATAAAAAAATGTAGATATATTATACAAAATTTGTTTATTGTAATTTTAAAATAATTTGGATATTATTGAATATTAACTGGGTTTTAAATAAAAAACGAGCCCACCCATCTTATATACTTTTTTACTAGTTTTAGTTTGGAAGTTACAAAATCAAAGATTTAAAAAATAAATTGTGTCAGAACTCTGTTGATATTTGTGATGAAATTAATAACACTTTGTTGAAAGTTTTAATAATTGGAGGGTGGGTTAGAGGCCACCCACCCACACTACATATACATGATTACTTTAAATACTAATTGTTAATGGTTTTTCTGCTTACAAAACAATAAAACCCTATATGTAATAAAAAATAAAGCATAATTCAAATTTAAGTTTAAATATAAATTTTTGAGTCACAATTATACGTCTCATTGTCAACAAAACGACCATCACTTTGGCGTTGATGTCCTTGAGCATTAAAAGAGGCATTTTAGCCTAATATTTAAAATATGTAGGGTGGGTGGGTGGCCACTATCCCACCCTCCAATTAATTTTACATAAAAGAGAGTTTTGATTTTAAATAATTTGCACAAAACGTAGATTAATCATAAAAACCTTGTTTTCATCATTACTGATTTGTTTAATTAAATTTTCTTTTTTTAAAGGATATTATAATATCATTTTCTTCTAATATAAAAAAAAAACTGGTTTTGGATTGTTACATAAATTGAATATTTAGCAAATATATTTGTCAAAACTCTGTTGATTTTTCAGATTAAATTAAATAACACTTTGTTGTATGTTTTACTGATTAAAGGGTGGGATAGTGGCCACCCACCCGCCCTACATATGCATTTATTTTCCAGCCAAAGTTACTCGTTCGGTTTTCAGCAAAACGACCATTATTTACAACTTTAAGTTTGATAATGATCAGTTAATGATCGAAACTCGAGTCACTTACAAATAAAGTGTGATTTTAACAAAGTAAACGTTTTTGTTTAATTCTACAATTAATATGAAAAAATAGAGAATTCAAGAAAACGTTATTTTTATAACATTATAAGTTTTAAACCAATCAAGTTTAAGACTCAAAATGTTCAAAATGGACAAATACAATCTTTATAACCCAAAAAGATTACTGATAAAATATTACAGATGAGAAATTTCAGATGGCACATAAATTGCAAATGACAGATGGCAGATGACGGATAAAAAATTGAAAGTGACAGATAACGGATGACAAATGACAACTGATAGCTGATAGATGACAGGTGACGGGTGATATATGACAGAATAGCGTTTATTCAACAATTGATACAAAACATAAAGTATTTATTTTTATTTATTTATTTTCTTAACCTACAACTGTCAATTATCATTTGTTTAACAATATTAAATTCTATCTAAAGATTTTTATTTTTAATTTCAAATATTGCGCAGAAGTTGACAATAACAGGTGAAAGATGAGAGAAGATGTACGTTAGAAAAAAAGTTGACGGATAAATGATGATAAAAAATGACAAATGACAAATGGTTGAAATCAGATGACAGTTGAGGGTAAAAAACAACTGATAAACTTATAGAATCAATTAAAAATGACGAATCACAATTAACAGATGGTCGATGACAGATGACAGATGTCAAATGACAGATGATAGATGACAGGTGACAGATGACAGATAAAACATGACAAATAGCATATATAACAGATGACATATGATAGATGACAGGTAATAAATAATAGATGACAGAGGACAAACAGTAGTTGATAGGTGACATTTGACAAATGATAGAATAATGGAAAACAGTTGTCCGATTAATTCAATTAAAAGTTATTGTTTCCTTTTTCTTTATAGCTTAAATGGTCAGTTTGATTTCGTTAAGAAGTTTAATGATCTACAAGTTTTTAATGTGAAAACGTTAATTTTATTCACCCAGTCACAGAAACACCCTGTATAGTGACCTCTCAAATTTAAGCATTTGGCTTAGCGTGTGACGAGTTTTTGGTATCCCAACTTTATATTCCTCTGCCGCCACTGTTTTGATAGTAATTTTTCCTTCCTGCTAAAACGTCCGTACGTTTTGTAAACAGATTGCAATTTGAAGAAGCCAAGTCTTGACGATAGGGTCCGTTACAAACGCTCTTCACCAGCGCTCCGCACCGTGAATTTGTCTACTATCCCTCGTATAAGAAAATTATATAAGACAGAATGTAATTGATATGAGAGTGATTAAATTAATTTATACGAAGCAAATTAATTGCTTATGAAATTTAATATTTTCCTTCATGTATAGACAACGTGTACAGTTTTTATATAACATTTCGTCATTTCAAACTCCATCAATCTCGAGACTAGGGTGTGACCGTCATAAAAGTCCCTTTCAGCGGGCACCGTCTGCATAACTCAAAAGGGCGTCCCGCCGCTCGCTCGCGCGTTTTTTTCCTTCTCCGTTTTTTTATTTTTTTATTTTTTGAGGTATCGAGGACACGGACGGGGTCCTAATTTGTATACGTATGTAAAATGCGTCTGATTTATGGGGGCTCGGTGAATTATTTAGATTCCGCGTGCACGCGTCCGCGATCAATGCGCGACACGTGAAGGGCCGGAAAGAGGGCTTCTCTTCCGATTCTCCTTTTCTTATGTCTGCGTGTGTGAGGGGATGAAAAGGAGCCTAACCGAATTATCGAGTAGAATGCTCCCTTTGAATATACACCGAAAGGTACTTCGGATTCTATTAATGCTTTTTATCCAAATATATTACATAATTCAATACTTAAATATAATCAATTTGGAAGTTCGAAATTAAATTTATACTTATGTATTTATACATTTAGTAATTGACGACTTGATTGGGTAATATTTCAAAATATCGGAGATGAATCGAGGAGAAAACTGAAAAATTACAGGATAGTAGAGTTACTTTCGCAGGATTTAGATGCAAATTTCCGACAGGAGATTGTAATTTATGGGGGGATTACGTCGGAAAATGGGGCGACCTTAAGGATTAATCTGGATAAAAATTACATTGTTTCCAATTCATCTGCGGAAATTGATGGCCGTGATTCCGATTCGGAGGGTGCAAAAAAAAATTGAGATTTACGTTGAACGCATTGAAAAATTAAACGCTCGCTTGAAAAATTCTCACCAACATTTTCTTTTATTACACACAGACTTTAGGTTTTAATATTGTATAAATCATCAACTATTTAAATACTTAATTATGTAGCAGTGTTATTTTTAAATTTAAAACACGCAAATATGTTATACGTCATATTACTAGGATGTGAATTAATTTAACGAAATTTTTCGCGTTTAATATTTTTTTTTACAACCGCAAATTTTATTTAAGCAAGTTGATGAAGAACCTTGTATAAAATTTACAAAATACCTCGAATATATTACGCCTTATAATTTGAACGCCGCAGATTGGCAAATAAATTCAATTTTAAGTAGATAAATAGGCGTCAGCGCAAATTTTCTCCCCCCACACCCTCTGCTAACGTCGACAAATTAAGGGACATATTTTTGCCGGGGTTTCCGGGAGCGCGTCGGTTTTTATACGCCATAAATCAGAAAATTATTAGGTAAATAAGAGGCAGGAGCGTATTCATCATCGTTATTAAGTTATTAAAAAACATTTTTTTCTCTCTCTCTGGGTCCGAGCCCCCGGGTGAGATAAATGCGGCGCAAATTGGAAGGCATGTTAATAAGGTTTTGGGGTTTTAATATCGCGGGCGGCTCGACGCCCATAAAGAACATATTGCGCTGTTTTGTAGCGGTTGCATCGTAAATTTGATTTATCGCGTCCATAAATTAATTATTGATTACCGGCTCAACCTTAAACGGCAAATGCCAGCGATTCCAGGGCGGACACCGAGGCATTTCCGTCGGGGCGGTTTTCCAAAAAAGGGTTAATGGCTGGATTCCTGAGACTACGCTTTAATTATGCCCGTAATTATCTCCCTGGGATATGGATTTAACATTTAAATGTTAATTTGTTTTATGGAAATACTTCGAATTTATTTGTAGCTTTATGCCCTGTAAGATAATAAGTTTTATTTAACGACTTTCCAAATGAGTTTTAATTAAATAACCGAGGGTAGAATATACAAAAAGTTTTATGAAATTGAGGAAACGAAAACAGCAAAACAATTTAGATATAAAATTCATACAATAAAAATATTTGTTTAATAAATAAAGCTCATTACATTTAATTAGCCTATTAACTTATTTTAATAAGAAAAAATGGTGATGTGGCCATCATAGTACTTTGCCTAAATTTTTCTTGAAAACTATGAGGTTTACGACAATTATTTTTATATATACTACACAAGTTACACGATAGCACTTGTTTTTCTACCTTTTTCTTGTCAATTGAAAAATGTACATGATAACATAAACAAGCTCAGATTTTATCTAATTAATAATAATATTTTGAATACGTTGCATAAATATTTCTTAATTCCAATGATTTGAAATTATTCTTAAATAAATTTCAGCAAGTTTTACACAGACAGCATTTGTTTTTCTATGATTTCTTCCCGAATTTTAAAGCTGCTGCATTTATGGATTATCAAACTAAATTTTCATTTAGTAAGTAAACACAAATTAACTAAATAATCTTTTAAGTTAACTTTTTTGTTGAATATAATTGTTTACAAACAAATTTTATAAATTTTAAACCGACGGCTTTTGTTTTTCAACAATTTTTATGGCGAAATATACAAGCTTGTATTTCAACCGGTTCTCTTTTTATGTAAATATTTTTAAGTCCAACGAAGTTTATTTTTTTGAAATAAGTTCTGCATGTTAAAGTTCAATTATTTTGCTATAAACTTACCAGGTTAAAACGATAACATTTGTTTTTTTTTTCAGTTCGTGTATTTTTAGATTATTAAATTAACTTTTCTCTTGATTAAATAGAAATCGAAACGAAGCAAAGACATTTGAAAAGTGTTTCTTTATAAAACACAGTTATTTTAAAATGTATTTCATTTTATATGAATATTTACAAATTCAGCTAAGATTTGTTTAAAGAGTCTACTTAATTATAACGCTCGATTATTTTGGTCTAAATTAAACCTAGATTTCAGTCGATGGCATTTGTTTTTCTATTTTATCTACCCGATTTTTAAAGATCGTGCATTTATAGATTATCAAACTGAATGTCTATTTAATTAGTAAACTCAAATTATCTAAAGAAAACCTCTTTTAAATCAACTTTTTTGGTGAATATAATTGTTTATAAACAAATTTCATAAATTTTAAAAAGCTTGTATTACCAGGTCGACTGGCTCTGTTTTCATGCAAATATTTTAAAATACAGCGCAACTTTTTTTGAAATAACTACTGCATTATAAAGTCCAATCATTTTTGTATAAATTTACCTTATTTTTAAGTTGATGGCATTTATTTTGCCATATTTTCTGTCCGATTTTAGAAGGACGTGTATTTTTAGAATTAAAAATTAAACTTTCTTTTAATTAAATTCAAATTGTCACAAAGTAAGACGGTTAAAAATATGTTTCTGAGTAGAAGACAGATATTTTAAAATTAATTGTATTGATTTGACATTTGTTTTTCGACTTTTTTTGTAGGATATGATATAAACTTGTATTTCCAGGGCGATCAATTCTGTTTTCATATGAATATTTTTAAATCGAGCGGTGATTTTTTTTTAAAAACGTCTACTGTATTATAAGGCTCGATTATTTTTGTCTAAATTAAAGCAAATTTCCAGTCGATAGCATTTGTTTTTCTATTATTTTTTTTTTGACGCGTTTTGAGATATGTTAACAATGTCTAATTTATTTGTGTTCATTTATTTCGAAATCTATTAAAAAATTAAAAAAATTAGTAAAAATTTGATGCATGGTGGGTGGGCGGCCTTTAAATATAAATTAGAAAAGATTTTCTATAGAAAGTCATTTATATTTAAACTTAAATTTTGTTTTTATTTAATTTTTTTAGTACATAAAAGGGATTGATTGTTTTAATCAGCAAAATTAATCATATCATGTATATGTAAGGTAGGTGGGTGGCCTCTATCCCACCCTCCAATTAGTAAAACATAAGCGAGGGTTTTAGTTGGAAGTTGTAAAATGTAAACAAAGCATAAAAAGTTTCTCAGTCTCTTAACTTTTGTTTGAATGGTTTTGTAATATTTTTCAAATTTATATAAATATCGACATAAAAACAAAAATCGCCTCGAGTAAACACCCACTTCCGGTTTCACGAAAAGTATTTCAGTTCCAGTTTTTAACGATAAAATCTTAAGCTTAAAATTTCATTTCAATAGGATCATCTGTTTTTTGAGATACATAAATTTATATATAGTTTCTATACAAGATTTTGTTCAACTTTTTCTATTAGAAAATTTTCTTCTAAATTTCTATAATTTTCTCAGATGATCCATACTTTTAGTTTTTCTTTTACATTGAGGTTTCTAGAATTTTTCACAAGATTTCATTTTAGGTTTATAAATTTTTTTCTAAGATTCTAAAAGTGTACAGTAATTTATTTTTCTTATCTAATAAATCTTTCAATAATGTATTTACATATCTATTATTATTAGCACAGTTGTGCTGATTGTTTATTGTTTATTATTATTATTATTTTCATTTACAGTTAGTATAATTTTTGTTAATGTATGTTATATATTTTGTATTTGTGCGCAATTTTAAATTTGTTCTATATATATATATATATATATATATATATATATACATTGTAAAAAGGATAATCCATAAATAAACTGAACTAAACTAAAATAAATAAATATTTCCAGAATGTTTATTAGGAATTTTTTTTCTAATTTTGTAGAACTTACTTAGAGGCCTCTAAAAGTTTTAGGAATTTTCCTTCCAAAGAATTTTGATCAAGGATTCTAGAATTTTTCACAAGTTTTCCTTGTAGATTTCTAGAACTTATTTGGAGGATTCTGGAAGTTAACAGCAATTTCTTATTCATATTTCCAGAATTTTTAGCAAAGGTCTTATTCGGGAGTTCTAGATGTTTTATAAAGTTCGTTTTAATATTTTTAGAATTTTCTTGATTCTGTATTCAGTAATTCCTCTTCTAGATTTTAATATTGTCTTATAAATTGCAAAGATTTTCTCAAAAATTAAAAAAAAATCTTTTCGAGAATTAGACACTTTTTTTTGAGGGTTCAGAAATTTTCAATAACTCATATTCAGATTTGGAGACTATAGATTTTTCTAGAAAATCTGTTCCTAGAAATTTCCAACAATTTTTTTTGTAGAGTTGTAGAAATTTCTCCAAGGAGTCTACTATTTCTTTTTCCTTAAATGTTATTATTTGTTGTATATTTAGGTTGTAGCATTTCATTAATGATTTTAGAATTTGCTATAAATATCTTTTCAAAAATTTTAGTATCTTCCGTTAATTATTTAGATTTGTTTCCTTATTTTGTTGTTTTTTTTTCTCAAAAAGGTCTATAAATTCTAGTATTTTTGAGCAATTTGTTTTGGATATAGCAAAGCAATTTTTCGAGAGTTTTAGACCATTAATTTGTAATTGATGTTAGAAATCATCTCGTAAAAGAATTTTTTTAAACCGTCCTTGCTATGAAAAGTTTTTTTTAAAATACTGAAAAACAATTGAAAATCTAATGTCTAATTTTTCAGTATTTTTACTTACTTACTTATTCTTCGTTGCTGGTAATTTATTAGTGAAAGAATTTTCGTAATTTCATTATTATTTAAAGAATTATAGCTAAAATAGCAAAAAAATTAATAACGAATTTTTGATTTTTATTGTATCAATTTGAATTTGTAAAATTTAGGAAATTTCCAATAAATTGCGAAGAATTAAATGAAGACTTTTTTTAGAAAATTTGTTTAAAAAAAATCTAGACTCGGGTAATTTCTTCTCCACATTTCAAGGTTTTTTCAACTTGTCTTTTAAATGGACAATATTTTATTTGAGGCTTTAGAATTTTTAGAATTTACTTCTAGAAATCTAGTTTATTTTCTCGAGGGTTCAGGAAATTTCTAGCAATTTATTCTCCAGAGTTCAAGATTTTTTTTTGAAGTCGTCTTTTAAATTGCAAAGATTTTTCTTGAGGCACTCTAGAATTTTTTCTAAAAGTTTAGAATTTAGAAAATGGCCAGTAACTTCTTCCCCAAATTAAATTTTTTTTCAACTTTTCTTATAAATTGCGAAGATTTTCTTTCCTCTTTTTTTCGAGAATGCAGGTAAATTTCAGTAATTACTTCTCTAGAATTCAACATTTTGTTTCAATTATAAAATTATTTAGAAAGTTCTAAATTGCGGAATTTTTCTTGGAGGGTCTAGAATTTTTTAGAAAATTTTCCTCTTCAAATATTTTCTTATTTTCGAGAAAGTTTAAGGAATTTTCCGTAATTTCAATTTATTTTTTAACTGGTCTTCTAAATTTCTAGGAGGCTATAGAATTTTTTAGAAAATTTTCATTTAGATGTCTAGACTTTTTTTCAAGGGTTCGGGAAATTTCCAGAAATTTCTCCTCCAGATTTCAAGGTTATCTTCTTATCTTATAAATTGGAAATATTTTCTTGGAGGCTCTAAAACTTTTTAGAAAATTTGTTTGTAGATTTTTTTGAGGTCCTAGATTTTTTAGAATTTGTTTTTCTAAAATCTAGACTTACTTTTTCAAGAATTCAAGAAATTTCCACTAATTTCTTCTCTAGGTTTCAAGATTTTTTATTCAACCTGCTTTCTAAATTGTGAGGATTTTATTGGAAGCACTAAAATTTTAATAATTTGTTTTAAATTTCTTTATCAAAAAATTTACTTCTGACAATTTTCTTTTATTTTGAATTTTGTAATTAAAGTTATTGCAAACCGCGAGGCGATCAGTACTTAAAGTTAATATGTATATGTAGGGTGGGTGGGTGTCCTCTAATCCACCCTCCAATCAGTAAAACATACGCGAGGGTTTTAATTAAAAGTAAAACGTAAATAAACTTAACATTTTTGCAAAGTTTAATAGATTTATTCAAACAAATTTTGAAATTTAAGAAATTTTGAAAAATAAGACATAACTTTTCAAACCAAAGGTAAAAAGAATGAAAAACTGAAAAGTTACATTGAAAGATTTTTTTGTAAAGTTCTTAGTTTAAATTTTTTTACAATTTTTTGCTTATTGTTAATAAACTGTAGGAACTAAATGAAATTTATATAACAAGTAATTGTGAAGAATTCAAAATTGAGCAAATTATTAAGAATAACCTCATGGTTTTCGAGAAAAATATAGGGAAAGTATTATGATGGCCACATCACCATTATTTTTTAAACACAATCATCAATTCTGACAAATTGTTTACAGCCCACAAGAAAACTCCTTAGCCATTGAGTTATGTTAGGGCTAAAGCTAATAATATTAAGTTTATACAAAAGCAAGTCACGAGAGACCCGATCAAATGCCTTAGAGAAGTCAAAAACTATCTGATACTGATTCTCCGAGGCATCAAAGATGCCTAATAACAAATTGGACGTTACAAACTAAAACCCATGCTGTTAAACCACTATAATACTCTTACATAGCCAATTCAATTGTCTAGCTAAAATACAATGTAACATCAGATCTATAGTCTGCTTTAAAAATGGCGGTACTATAAAAACATTTACACATTGTGGGTACAAATAACTCATTAAGCGACTGAAAGATGCGTTATAGTACATCTTTAATATTAATTCTCGTGTTATCCATAATTTAAACATTTAACATCAACGATTACAATGCCTATTAATTTAAACATCAATAACCAATGGTTCGTTTGCATCAGCTTTGTTATTAGCTAATGTTCATACCTTGCGGCACTAATAGTTAATTAACAAAAGCCATAATTAGGCCACTGGTTATTGGATCTTTTGAACGGAACTGAACTCCGACAATCCGGCAGGTAATTAACTATCAAACACAATTCGAACTAATTAAATCGAACAAGTCTGCAAATCGCTTTATAACGCAGAAGCATAATTTTATAAACAAATTTAACTTACACTATCCGGGTGAGCACGTGCGACCTCAACACACCACCCTAGCTTCTCAAGAAAAAAAAAACTCATTTACCTCGCGCGCACTTTGCAAATTCGCAAAGTTTAATCTTGTTCGACAACTCTGGCATAATTTAATTCCGAGACTTTGATTACACGCCATCCCCCCACACCCGTTTGTTTACCATAACAAATCCCCTAATTTCTATAAGTTCCTCCCTCCTCAAACTATATTCCAAAATTGCATAATCAATACGCTTCGAAGCGGATTATGGACCAATTTCAAGAAATTACTTAAAATCGATGAAGGAATTTATCCATTAAATTTGTAAAATACAAGAATATTAGATGAAATAAACTTAAACTCATTAACTTATTCATTTGCTTTAAAAATAATGTATTTACCACTTTCTATTAACCTACTTTCATGCAAGATAAAAAGCAAATTTCCGTCTTTTATTAATTAACCACCGACGTTAACGTGGAGGGAAAAAAAATGTACAGGCGGTATTAATCATCGGCACGATATATTATGCACATTTATATTTTTTTTCTCCATTCACCACCCACCGAGACAGTTCAGTTGGGGTGATGAATGCGTAAAGCCGGGCCGATTCAGGTCCTATTATTAATTTTTATTTCGCCTTTAGAACGGCGAAGATGAATGCCCGCAGTCGACTTAATAAAATGTAAAACACGGCATGGAACAATGATAAGCCCCTTTAATCGTTCACCTCGGCCTTTATTTTCTTTTTAATGTGCCGCTTCCTCATCTGGCCGTAATAAATCGCCGGGCGCCGTATTTCATAAATTCCTGCGAAGATTCCGCAGGCGGATAACCTCGGGAATAATTACGGGGAAAATGGGCCGAGCTAGTTTTCAACTTTCCACGTCAGTCGACGGGATTGATATGTGTGTGTGTGTGCAGCTTTTTAGAATATTAACACCTTACTTCACCAGCGCGATACAACGCCTCTTCATTAAGTCCCGCTTTAGAGAGACTCCTGCTGGGGATTTTCAGGCCTATGCGCTCAGACAAAGAGGCGCGAATAACGCCGGAAGCGTCAGGGCGTTTGAATTGTAGTTTTCCCTAGTTTTATGGCAGGTTGTTATTGTAGATTTTCTGCTTTGGATAAGTTATTTATGCATATTTAAAATTAAGTATATAACAACTTTGCTAAATCAAGTGAGTGCTAATAATGATACAATATTTATTATATAAGATTTAAACAAGTTTAGAAACGATGCAATATCAGGAATACAGTTTAACAAGGATGCTAACCGTAGCATCATCACTGCATGATTTGTTGTGAGGCCAAGCAGACAAGGTTACCCTTCAACAAGTCTATTGGAGGATCGAAATATTTTGTCAGTTATCAGGATGATTACTCCAACTCTAGGATGGTATACATTTATTTTCTGAAGTCTAAGGAACAAGTCGTCAAATATTTCAAGATATTTAAGATTGAAGTGGAAAACCAGCACGAAAGAAAAATTAAGATCTGTTAGAGGAAAAGAATTCTCTAATAAGGAATTTCAGAAGTTTTTGGAGGATCATTACATAATACACCAAACAACAGCACCATATACTTCGGAAGAAAACGGCTCATTAGAGAGAATCAACCGAATTTTGGCAGAAAAGGCAAAATATTTGGTTTCCGATGCGAAACTTTAAAAAAAAATTTGTACAGAAGCTGTATACTGGCGAAGAATTTGTTCAGGAATAAAACATAAAACCCCATTTAAAATGTGGATCAACAAGAAACCTTATGTAAGCCACTTAAGAATTTTCGGAAGCTAAAATATGGTCACATATTCTAAAAGCACAGAAAACCAAATGGGATAAGAAATCCAGAAAGATTAAAACTGTTTTAACTTTGTAAATGATCTACGAAAACCGAAAAACGTGTCAGGCAACTGAAAATAAAAACATTATGGAACAAAACAATTGTTACTCTCCACCTAATATAAATATCTGTTTCCATCAAGAGTGTATCACAACGTAGACAATTTTTGTTGTTGATGACTCTTGGCCTATGGCTAAAAGTCCAAACTACTTTTCTTAGCTTAGTGAATTCTAGTTTTTTTAATCTGAATATTCGTATCAACCGATCTTCAACCGATAGTTTGTGTGCTTCAAATTCTTCGTTCACAAATTCCAGTTCTGAGATTTTCCTCTTCAACAAACTAACTTCAGATATGTTCTGTGAAACTCTACTCCTGAAGATCTATTGTAAACTTTTATATTATTACTTTGATTTTATACTTTTAGGCAATTTATATTTTTAATGTTTTCTACTAATTAGAACGATTCAATTTTATTTTCAATTCTTCAGAAAATAATTTTCTAATTTACAAAAATTTTTTTCGATTGTTCAGGCAGGTAGTCCAGTTTTTTTCCTACTTTTCTGGAGATTTTTGATAGAAATTATTTTACATCATAAGATTTTGTCTTTCAATTATTGTAATTTATTTCAGATTTTTAAAATTCTTTATTAAATTCAAGAATTTTAACACTTTTCAGCAATTCTATATAAAAATTTCCAATACTTCTTGCTATTTTCTTCTCCAAAAATCTCTTTTCCAATTTGCAAATTTTGTTTTAAGTTTACTACTAAATTGCTCTTCCAGCTTTTTTAATATTGCAGTGTATTTTAGAGATTCTCGAATAAAATTATTTTCAAAGATGATAGATTATTTTTAAGTTTCTACATTTTTCTTCAAATATATTTTTAAATTTTCTATCTACCAATTTAGAAATTTTAGAATTTGTTCCTCGAAAAACTATTTCACTATTTCTTGCTTTATATATGCAGAATTTGTCTTGACCTACCACACTGTATTATCGTTGCTTTAAACTATATTAAACTGAATATTGATTTAATATAGCCTTATAAACTAATTATTTATTCTAACCTACTCTTGACCTACCTCAATAGTCAGTGCAATGACCTATCGTAACCCTGACCTATCTTAATAAACTACGCATTGACCTAGGACGGGAGTACGCTAGTCTAAGTGTACATATTATTATGGTTGAAAAAGAAAATTCACCTATTTTTTAACCAATATTTTAAATTTATTATTTAAAATTTATTCGCAAATTTTGTTCCTTTCCAGTTAATTTTATTATTGATTCAAATATATTTGGAAATTTTGGTTTTATCGATAATTTAAAAATATTATTTTTTGCCAATTTTAACGCTTTTCTTTTCTACAATATTGCTGAGCTGAAAAATTGTAATGGTGTTACATATCATCATATTTTAATTCCAGTTCCTTCACTTGAACATCGGTGTGGAGTTTTCGGAGTATTATACTTCTCCAGTTTCCTAATAATCACATTTTCCCAGTTCTTAATAGATTACAAAAAATTAAAGTACCATGAATGTTGTCCAAGTTTATTTGTTGGTACAATTTTATTAAACCACTATTGTGGCAAAACAATGGTGTTTTATTTATTAAAGATTCAATTTGTTAAACCTCCAATTTAATTAAAATATATAATTGCCGAGTCGTTCAAATTGATTTTTTCAAATTATTAGCGGTGAGTGTTTTGTTTTCATAAAATTTAAAATTTGTTTTCTAAACGTTTAATCAACTTGTCATTTAGCAGTTTGTGTAAATTAATTTCATGTTAAATTAATTAGAAGGTGGGATAGTGGACACCCACCCACCCTACATATCTGCTTTAATTTTAAGTTAAAATGCTACTTTCAATGATCAAGAATATTAACACGAAAGTCTTGTTTGTTTTGTTGACCATCAAACGTTTAATTGTGACTGATAAATATACTACTAAACATCTTTATTCACAGAATGAAAATAAAATATAATACTTGTAATGTATAAAATAAAATAAATTCTAACATAATTGGTCTTCTGTTTCATGGCTATCGACCAGTGGTCTTTCAGCCCTGATAAATATATTTTATCCAAAAACCTCGTATTTATGTTAAGTGAATTGAAGGATAGGATAGAAGCCACCCACCCACCCTACATATATACTAAAATTTAACCCACAGCCTCCCAAAAACTTTAACACATAAGTTTGATAATGATCAGTTAATGATCGAAACTCGAGTCACTTACAAATAATGTGTGATATTAACAAAGTAAACGTTTTTGTTTAATTTTCCAAAATGTATCACGAAGTTAACGCCTCAACCATTAATCAATTAATTGTAGAAATTTGAAAGACAGCTGAACTTCAGGAAAGTTGTAAAAAATATTTAATTATTTTTCCATCACGTTTCATATGAATTCTCATTTTTCAACTGTCAACTGTCACTTGTCAAATCTGTCATCTGTCATTTATCAAATCTGTCATATCTGTAATATTTTAATTTTGGATTTTTTGTAGGAAAATGACATTCAACACTTGAACTTGATAGATAGTACATATAATCTTTATATTTTTATAAATCCGAATCTCTAGTATTTTTACAGTTATTTTTTGGCAGATGACATCTTGACAGTTGTACGTGTACAATTACTAAAGTTTACTTTTTGACATCACTAGTCGACCGTTGATAGTTGACATATTTGTCAGCTGACAGTTGAAATATTTACATATAAATTTCAATTACTTATCGTCTTGCAATCTGGAGTATTTATCTGTTATATGCCATTTGTCATTTGTCATGTTTTATCTGTCAACTGTCATCTGTCATCTATCATCTGCCATTTATCATCATCTGTCATTTGTCACCTGTCATCTGCGATCTGTCATCTGTCATCGACCATCTGTAAATTGTAATTCGTCATTTTTAATTGGTTGCTATTTCTCAACTTTTAAGAAAATGTTTATTAAATTTTTCCCACAAATGTATTGGAACGCCTTACACTGTTTTAAACAAAAAAGGGAATTGATATTGGAAAAACAAAATAACAATAAAAAGAATGAAGATGTTTATTTGTCACCATTTAAATTATTTAACATCTGTTTTTTCTACCATTTGTCTCTCATTGATCGTTTGTCTTCAGCCATCCGCCATCGCTTGTTTCCAATTTGTCATCCTCTGACATTTTCCACCTGTCAACTTTCGCGTGTCAACTATTTTTTGTCATTATTTAACTGTCAACTTTTTGTAACATCAGTTAACTCTCATCTTTCACATGTGCTTTTTTGTCAATTTCCGAGGAAAATTTAAACATATTTTGAGTTAATATTTCAAACAAATAAAACTTTGACTTTTCATTGAAGGTGAAGATGATTGTAAAAAAAGAATTTATTTATTTTTCCATCACGTTTCAATTGTATCAATTGATAACTAATCGCTATTCTATCATATATCATCAGTCACCTGTCATCTACCAATTATCATTTGTCACCTGTCATCTTTCAAGTGTCAACTGTTTATTTGTTATCTTCTGAAGCTCAAGAAAATTGTCTTTATTTATTTATTTATTTACAATTTATTTATTAATTATTTATCAATCCTCATTCTGTAATTTGTCATTACCACCTGACATCCGTCATCTATCAATTGTCATTTGTCATCAACTATCATATATCATCATTTATCTGTTAACATTTGTCTACCATCTGTCGTAAAAGAGGAGAGTTTTTCACGTGTAGTCTGTCAAATTCTGAGGAATACATAAATTATTTCTTTTAAAAAAATATTATTTTAAATAGAATATTGTTAAACAAATGAAAAGTGACAGTTGAAAGTTTTTCTATCACGTTTTGTGATTAATTATCAACTAATTGCTATATCATCTGTCACCTGTCATCTATCAATTATCATTTGTCATCTGTCAACTATTTTTTGTCATTTTTCATTTGAAACTCAAGAAAATTCAGTCAGTCATTAATCCTCATTCTATAATTTGTCATTTGCCACCTAACATTAAGTTTATCCAATTGCCTTTTGCCCTCAACTCTCATCTGATTTCAACCATTTGTCATTTGTCATTTATCATCATTTATCCGTCTACTTTTTTCTACCATACGTCTCCTCTCATCTTTCACCTGTTTATTGTCAACTTCTGAGGAATATTTGAAATTAAAAATAAAAATCTTTAGATAGAATTTAATATTGTTAAACAAATGAAAATTGATATATATCTATATAGGGAAAGTGAAAAAAATATTATTGACTTCCGAAAGGCTTTTATAAATATAAGTTCATAGAAAATAAACTGTTAACATTTATTTACGTAGTTAATAATAAAATAATTCTAATTATTTATTTTGTAGAGGTCCCATTATAATAAACTAACTTCAATTATGAATTAGCTTATTAACAAACAAACAAAAAAAGTAATTAACACACTCGTAAACCGACAAATTTCCCCGGCGAAAACAATGTTTCCCTAATTCGAGCGCAAAAGTTCAAGCACGGCCCACTCTCCAACATCTTAAACGATACGACCAGAAAATTAAAGAAAAAAAAATAAAACACCGCACAAAATGAATATTCAACCCTTGCATCGGTTCCATTCGGGAGTTTGCACCAAGTTTTTCGCTCGGCACGAAAAAGTCGGAAATAAGTTCGTTGCCGCTGCCATTCATCAAACTGCGATTCCCTGAACCCCCCTTTTCCGCCCCTCGCTCCCCTTCACGAAGACAATAATTAAATTCACTTTTCACAGACAGACACACGACGCGCGGGCCGACCGCAGCCCTCCAAAGTTTTGAACTTAAATTAATTACACCATTCCGATTCTAAATTGGATTTTAATCACTGCGCCCTAAGACTAACTTTCCCTTTTTCGTTTCAGGTGAGTGGAGACGGTCGTAAGGGGTTAAAGTTTTTTTGGGTAGAGTAAGTATTTAAATGTTTCAATGTGATTATTTTATTCAAAAAGGGTTAATAATTATAATACCTTTTTACATTCTTTATATAATCGAAAATTACTGAATTACATATTCGTATTGAATATGAATATTGATGATCAATACTTATGGATTTGAGTGGAAGATCCTTCAAAGAAATGTTGAGTATATTTTATTATTTTGTAATAATATTTTTAATGATATTTATTTTATAAGAAAGGAGTGCAAAGATATAATAATAAAGAGAGTTTTAAATAGGTAAACAGTCTAACCACTGTATGTATGACACATTTGAATTAGTCTGATAATGACCAAGTAAATTGCATCGAAACTGTGATGTGGGCTTACTGTAAACAAAGGACTCCCATTATTTTGTTGAATATATTAATTAGCAAATTGCAAGTAATTCTGATTCAAGGAGCGTTCAAATGCATTATAGTGTAATTCTGTTTTACAATGAGAGTAATAACATATATTTATTGACTTATTTTACATTAAAATGAATATAAAATGAAGTGTTAATGTATTAATTTGTCAAATGGCTATCGATCTGCATTTATAATGAGATTAATGTTGAATTTATATTTATTTTATTACATCCTTATAGTACGAATTATTTCTTCTTTTGGGTGGACTTGGTTTAAAGTTCTTGTGCCAAATCATCAATCCAATTAAGACAAATGTATAGTGCGCGAAATTCGTAGTGAAGTAAATTTATTAAAGCAAAAAATATATATGTAGGGAAGAATTGAGCCGGTGACCTAGCAATTTTAAACTGTTGAAAAGAACAATCAGAGTCTACAATATATTTTTTTTGTGTTACAATAGTCTTCGTTACAATTCTAAACCGGAAAATTTTCCTCGAGCTCCGGCTCTCCCTAGAGGACCGCCTTTTTTCTTTTCGAGAAAATTGAGTTCTTATCGTCCCCGCCGCCAGGCGAAACATTTTATTTGGGTTAATTGCGTCGACTTAAACCAACGCACGAAATACATGTCCATTCCGTGGCCGTCGATTTCCTTCAACTTTTCCGCAAATTACAAGCGGCATAATAAGAAGGTGGTGACCCAAATAAACATCTTTGTGTGTATGTGTTTGAAACAATGGGAAAAAATGTGTTGGGGAAAACAGGACCATAAATAATTTCGGGGGCATCGGTTTTAATCCGGGGAGCAAACACGCCGATCTAAGGGAAAAATAGCGGTCGCGTTATTAATTTATGGGATTTGGGGTAAACAGGGGGAGGGGGGTCAGATGGGGGACGGACGGAATTGGCGCGAAATTTCTCCTGAATAGTTCAATTTGTGAACCCCCTAACCATCCGGAATGGGGTGAGGACGAATGGAATTATATGTGTTTGCGGTTTTGGCGAATAAGTGTGCCTCCGGATGCGGAATTCGCTTTCCGGATTGTCCGCCTCCATTGTTGGCATTCACAGCGTAATTGATGTGTGATATATTTTCAGGATTCTCTACAGATTAAATTTATAGTTATTATTATTCTAATTTATGATGTAAATAAATTTATAGCCAATTTTACACCAATAATAACCAATAATTTATTATACATGCTAAACAATAACTTCCAATATATTGGATTTAAGTGAGTAAATAGATAATCATCGAACCATCAACATAACTTAAGTATAATTTAATTCTAATTACGAAATAATAATTATAACATAGAAAATTATGTTTTATTTCATCCTATATTATTGCATAGTTAATATCACAATATAGAAACAATTGCTATTATTTTAGTTGTAATACTTGTTTAGAAAGTCATTTATAATCTAATACGTTCCTGCTGTTTGTACCCATGTGGCATAACAGCGGTAAGACCGTCTTCGACCGCATTTAAATGCACTTACTTCCCAGGGGCAGAGGAGAAATCCTACGTGTCGGTGGCCTAATTCCGCAAAAGGACTCGACTCGATTACCTAGAATACTACTGCAGTGGGAATGCGCTCGTAGTTTTAAGTCGGCGCGATCGATTTCAGGCTAATGGTCCGTTAAGGATTGAAAGTGCACCGACGCCAGTCACACAAGTGGGACAAGGAATAAAATTGGGGAGATAAGCTTGAATTACACTTTTATTTACTTATGCCACAATGAGATAACGTCGCCATAGCAAATTGAGCTATCTTTATCGACTTGAATCTACTAAACATTTTTCTTTTCCTTTTGTGCAATAGTTTTATGGCAGCAATGATAAAATTAAAAATTTGTTATTAATTGTTCATCACTGGGCAATCTTTCAAATTTAATCTGAAAAATATCTAAACAACCTAAGTATTGTTGTTGCCTAGACAATTATTAATACGCTGTGTAAAATTAAACTAGTTTTGGTGGAATATCTAGGTATAAAGCCATACCGATTTAAAATATTAAATTTGGCCAAGAATGAGAATATTTTAATTGCTATTTTCGAATAATTTATTGATCTAAAATCATCTAAATTATGGGAATTTTCCTTTTTAGCAATTGGTACTATAGCAGCTATTTTCAAACACTGAGAAAACTTACCATTTTCTATAGACCAGTTGAAAAGCTCAGCTAGAATCACCTAATTTCAATTTGTTGTAACTTTGTTAGAAGAATATTATGATCGATACAGTCAAAGGCCTTAGGCATATCAAAAAGAACACCACAAGTTAAGTGACCTTCTTCGATTGAAGAATATATGAATGTTGTGAAGTCATGTTTCAATTTTTGTTGCTTGAGAACCCATGTTAGTACTCCGATAATATTTTATGTTTACATAGAAATGATCTTAATTGTTTCATAAATTTAACAAAAGTAGATATTAGACTGATCCCTCCATAATTAATTCCATTTTCTGGGTCTCCGTTCTTAAATAATGGCACAACCTTTATCAGCTTTAGTTTGTTTGGAAAAAAATTAAGATACATAAATTATGGACTATACATTCTTCCACTACTTTTTTTCATTGGCATGGCTTTGATGATAATTTTTAACTCGCATACTGTTATTGGATGGAGATACTATATTTTAATTTAATTTTTAAAATTGTTTATATCAGCTGAAGAAGATTGTGCGATCATTTGATTATTACCTGCATGAATAAAGTATTAAAGCTAACATAATTGAATCCGGGAAAGTAAATAGAAAAACTGAAAATATGATTGTAAAGAATTTTGGATTACAATAAATACATGAAAGGTGTAGATTATGTCGATCAATACCTTTCAAATAACCTAATACATAATTAAAAGAATTATAAAATAGATAAAAAAAGTTTCCATGTTTGTTTTAAACTGTGCACTGCATAAACTTTTGTAATTTACAAACATTTAAATCCCCAAAAGAATGGATAAAATTTGAAGACAATATTTTACCATGTGATCCTGAAAGTTCGACAAGTTCAATACTTAGATCAAACAAGATGCGTTCCTCATAAGAACCCACATGTAGACTCTCAGGTGATATAAAGCACCGTAGACTTAGAAAATATGGTATGTTTTAATTATAAAATGTCTGTTTTTTCTATTGTATTTCATTGTTTTTTTTTTAAATTTTATTCAATGTGCTTATATAATATAATATATTCAAATATTAAGTTTAAAGAATGTTTCACAACGGGTTAAGTGAGAATTTAATTCATCGTTAAGTTTTCAATTCTACAGAAATTTCGATCACATACGAAATTGCTTGAGTTCATTCACTCGCGCCCATTGGTGCGATAGTCACCTTAAGTTACTTTATCGCTATTCTTGAATGCTTAGACAGCATTTTTACTCAAAACTTCAAGTACTTTTTACTGACCTTGTCAGTGTGACAGTAGAGAATTATGTCATGATTATTCTAATACAAGAAATTTATTGAGTAAGGTCAAGGCTCCGGAACTAGAGGGCATCCCCAACGAGGCGGCCCAGCTTACCAGATGTCTTACCAACTGCCTTAGGGAGGGGATTTTCCCGGAGATATATAAGGCGACCATATTGGTCTTATTGCCGAAGATCCGAGGTCGCCTTGGCTAATTTGCTTGCTGAATGAGGAGGCGAAGCCACTAGAGGAGTTGCTGGCGGGTAGAATACGCGACGTGCTGGAGGCCACCAGGAGGCTGTCTGAACGCCAGTACGGCTTTCGTAAGAGACGGTCCACGATGGATTCCTTTAAGAGGAGGAAGAGGCCCTGCCTGGTCTTCTCCCTAGACGTGAAGAACGCGTTCAACAGCATCTCATCGCTGACTATTATTAGTGCGCTGGTCATAAAGAGCATTCCCAACTACTTCAAAATGATAATGAGTACCCACCTGAACGACAGCAGCTTCTGGTAGAGGGGAAGGAAAATTTCCTTCCTGTAGGGGTAAGTGCTCAGGCCGTTTTTTTGAAACATCATGTACGACCAGAAGGCGTTGAGATGATAGGATTTGCGGATGACCTTCTCGTTGTTGTCAACCGTAGAGACATTGCAGAGAGGGCAGTGTTCTGATCAGTAGCCAAAATTGCCGACTCGATGGCTGAGACAGGGGTGCAGATCGCGGCAGGTAAGATCAGTGCAGCGTAATAAATTTCGTAGATAATGAAACAAGATGTACTCATAGAGCCCAACATGAAGTACCTCGAGGTATTTATTGAGAAGATACCCGTACCTCAGCGGATAGGTGCTGGAGACAGTTTCTAGGTTGATGGTAAAATGCGTAGAGGCAGAAGAAGGGAGCAGACGTCTTTTGCTGTGGGTCTCCAAAGCTAACAAGTTCTATGCTTCACCAACGTGGGTAGGATTTGTAGCCCCTCAACGCCATACGCCATATAGAGAGGTTGAGGTATTCCGAGAGTACAAGACAGTATCTACAGATGCAGCAGAGTTGCTGCCTTCTACGATTCCTCTGTACGTTACCATGGGGACCAGATAACGGGCAAGGAACAGGATAAGGGGCGGGGTAGACAAGAAGGCGACCAGGAGAAAGCATGGATCCACCAGCTGTAGGAGTGGCAGCGTTGATGGTGTGAGAGAACGAAGAACTAAGCTACTGGCAGGATCATATGGGTTCTATTAATATTTAGTACTTCTTTACGTCTTTGGATTGCCTAATTCTCCAAATTGTCTCTTGAATCAAGATGAAAATTTTACCCCTGTGATAGGTGTGTTTCATCAAGAGTTTGCGTACAAAAACCTAAGAAGTTGCAGAGTTTGCGCAAAACTCAGTATTCGATGAGAGGCATGGTTTATATGCAAATATTGTAAGATTCCTTTATGCAGAGGAAAATGTTTTGAATACTATCATATCAAAACAATATATTTAAGTGTAAATTTATTTATCACGGATTGGAAACAAAATCATAGCCTCGCATTTTTATTCAATGTGCAGACACCGCCGTGAATTTGAGTTGCGCGACAAAAATGGGATATTATAATTTATAATTTAAAATATTTAGAGTCTCTATTTGTTCCACAGTTTGCCAGTGTTCTGATAAGCATAACATGTGGATATTGTGAATTTTTAGAAACAGCTCAAGTTCATTTAAACAATTCTGCATAGACTGAATATTCATGTACATTAAATTTATTTTGTGGTTGTAATGTTTTATATCACCGCTGTTTTCTTGTGAATCCAATGAAAAAAAGGGTTGATTAGTATTCCTCGGGGCCATGTAGACGGGTCCTTGAGCCTTTCTAAATCACTTGTCGGTACTTCAACTTTAAAGGACGAATATTCCGCAGGATGTCTTGATTTTTATTGTTTTTTAAGTAGCAATATCATCAACGATTAGTATTTCAAATTATCATAAATATGTAGAGTGGGTGGATGGCCTCTATCCCATCCTCCAATCAATGAAACATAAGCGATCGTTTTAATTAAAAGTAAATAAACACAAAATAATTGCAATTTTTAGAAATTTATTCATACAAATTTTTAAAATAATTATTGATGATGTTTTACTATTATTAATACTATTTATTTATTGTGTTAATAGCAATACAGCTTTACACTTGTCAATAGGTACATATATATATAATAAAACCAGTAATAAATAATATAAAGAAACATCTTTCTTGTGATATGATATTACAATTACAATTTCTTAGTTTAAGATTACAATGAGTAATAATATAATAATAATTTAAAGTAAAGTTAACAACACAAAATATAATATATATATATATTAAAATGTAATATAAAAATAAATTCGTCAAATATGCGATAAAACCTACAAAATAAGATGGACAAATTAAAACGTAATATTATAGTCATACTTAAATACATATTTCAAATTAAAACAAGTTAAAATTTAAATATTCCTCCCAACTGTAAAATTCATGTTTAATTAAGAAGTCTTTAAGCGTTGAAGTAAATTTTTTTGGACAGAGATTCTTAAATTTATTAAGTAGTACATTGTAAAATTTAATTGCATGGTATCTTATTTCACTTTGTGACTTTGTCAGTCTTATACGGTTTTGGTATATAAGACTATTTTGTCTGATACTGTGAGAGCTACTACCTGGTTGTGTTGTATAAATACTGATGGTTTATAATGTAGATCAGACATTCGCGAATATATAAACATGGTACTGTCAATATTCGCAAATCTACAAAGGCTTGCCGACAAACCTGAAAAAAACCCATATCCACTAAGAACCCTCACAGCTTTACGTTGCAATCCGAAGATTCGATGTCTCTTTGACGAATGTCCCCAGATAATTAACCCATATAATATATGCGACTGAAAAAGTGAAAAATAAGCAACACGTAAGACGTGAATAGATACTTGATTCGAAAGTGAACGAAGAGCAAGTATACTGGAACATAATTTTCGCGCAAGAAAATCACAATTTATATCCCATGACAAATTGTTCGTAATATGAATTCTCAGAAATTTTGTTGACTCAGTTGGACTGTCTTGTCTTCTGAGAGAAAATGTGGTTGAACGTCCTTTACAAAAGCCATATTGTTAGCTTTTAAACTATTAATAGCTTTCCTCACAGTACTTTGCGAGCCTTCTTCAAATTCAAAATACATTGTACTCGTTGAAGGGTTAAAACACATTAAAGTTATTGGATCGACGTTAAATGCAGGCAAAGACTCAACAATTTTAGTAGTTGCACTTGAAAAAGCCTTATTGCATTCTTATGCAGTGATGCTAGGGGTATTATTATGCTTCTATTTGATGGTCTATTTGAGTTTATTATACTCCACATTGCCTTAGGTTTGAAATTTGAATTTATAAGATCAGTATTATTTATCTCTAGCTTGCTCGAAGCTATGGCTTTTTTATAGGATTGACGGTATTTGCTTTTAATAACTTTCAGTTCGAGATCATTTGATTTATTGCAAGCTTCAGTAATTAAAGCAAGAGTATTGCGCATTTCTTTTAAATGATTATTATACCATTTTAGTTTTGTCTTTTTTACTCCTATCTGTTACTTTCTTTACACGAAAAGATGCATAATAATGTTCTAAAAGTATTGATAGAAACTTGTTGAAACATTCATTTACAAGAAATAGTTTATCTACAAAATCCCATGATTCATTTTCCAGCAATTTAAAAAGGATGAATTTACCACATTTTGTAATTGGTCATATAATTCTAACTATAGGTTTATTAAATATTTCAGAAAGGGCAATGTTAAATAAAATACCTCTATGGCCTGATAAGATTCTAAGGGTTTTACTGATAATTTGTTTATAGAGTTTGAATATATGTTATCTATACAATTATTGTGACGGGTAGGAAACTGTACTAAAAAATGGAAACCATAGCTCACTGCAATGTCTATAAATTGAAATTTGTTGATGTCGTCACCGTTGAATCTGACGTTGAAATCAGCTGCTTGTTAATTAAATTTAGACTATCAAATATCTGTGACAATATGCTTTAAAATAATTGAAAATTACCATCAGGTGAACGATACGCTGTCAATATAATAGTGTTATTTATGGTTAATCCAATAATTTCACAGTCCTTTTCAGAAACTATATTCGAAAAATAAAGCCGCGTATAATCTATATTATTCCTAATCATAATTAAAACTCCGTCATGTAGAAATCTCGTTCTCGAAAATTGCGCAGCTACATGAAAATTAGTTGTCCCAATAGCTAGGCACTTCTCATGTGCCAATCAATGCTCGGAAACACAAAAAATATATTATAATCGTCGTCATTTAGAATAGCATCAATTTCATTCAGTTTGGAACCAAGAGACTATATATTGATATATAAACAAACTAATTCTTCGACATTTTTACTGGCGCAGTTTAAATCAGGTTTATTGGGGATGATGAAATTAATAAAATACTATGAAGTGAATGACATGTAAATGCTTGCAAATTTAGCATAACTTTAGTTAATAAGTTATATTTGACTCGAGTATCCATAAAAAAGTTATTATATGATAATGCATGAGTGTCGCAAAAAGTGAAATTAAGATCACTAGCACAGTTCATTAGTTGGTTGTTTACTTCTGATATAAATTTATTTAAAACAAATCTCTTTTGCCAAAGAGGATTTGCAATTATATGCACATTCGTTCTTAAAGTTACATTTTTTAAAAGTTCTTTAAATACGTTATTATTTACTCGTTGTCCCTTGAGAGCATCGACGGTGCCTTCCATAATGAATACGTAGTCCTCTTGAATATAATGTGTTGTCAACCTGTCGATATTTTCTATTAATTTGAGAATAGTTGCATTTAGCTTATAAATACTCGTTACATTTGATTTTTTAAGAATCCTCTTGAAAACTTTTCCTGCCAGATGTGCAAGTTTCTTTTCATGATTGTCACTTAATAAAAGGATTTTTAACTGAATAGTTGAGGCTGTTAGTTATTAAATGTTCATATTCTAATCACTTTGGTAAATGAAATTCGATGATACTTTCAAATATTTATTTTGCCGTTCGCGACAATTGTTTGCCAAAGTGATTAAAAGGATTTTTACATTTTCCTTATTAGTAATTAATTTATTCGATCTTGTTGCGGATTTTTCATTTAATGATGTTGAAAGTAGGTTAATCTTTGTTTTGAGTGCTTCATTAAGATTACCCAGCTTAACCATTTCTTCCAATTGTTCCTTAATTTTATTTTCTCGAACAAAGCAGTTTGAGCAGTTGTTTGGCGATGAAATCGATGAACTTGGTGATGAGATTTGACGTGTAGATTGGGATAATAAGTCCTTATAATGGCTAATTTCATCTTCCAGGTCTTTATTGTGCCTTGTAGCCTTTGTTAATTAACCCGTTAAACTTTTTACAATATCTTGAAGATCATTTATGAATGAGGTTAATGTTTCCTCTGCTTCGAGAGCTTCTCTCTCAATAATTTTCATGCTATTTGTGAGTTTCTCAATATGTTTAGTTTTGATATTGAGATCACTAGTAAATTCATCTATAATTTCTTGTTTGGTCCATTCGATACTTGAATTTAACGAGGAATTATTCAATGTCTTTGCACAACATGTAATTCTATGCTATACTGATTGGAGGGTAGGATAGAGGCCACCCACCCGCCCTACATATATATATATATATATATATATATATATATATATATAAATTTCAATTACTGAATGAATTACAAAACTTTTTTAATAAAGAGAAATTTAAAAGGTTTAAAGTTTTTGAGTGAGTAAACTAATAAAACTTGTATGCATGATGGCTGGGCAGACTTAAAATCTAAATTAGATAAGATTGGCTATAGAAAGTCATTTATAATTTAAATTCGAATAATGCTTTATTTTTTATTACATACAAGGTTTTACTATTTTTTTGCAGCAAAATCATCAACGATTAGTATTTAAAGTTATCATGTATATGTAGGGTGGGTGGGTGGCCTCTATCCCATCCTCCAATCAGTAAAACATAAGCGAGAGTTTTAATTAAAAGTATATTTTTCTCGTAAACTAAGAAATTTACGCAAAAAGGCTGTTCTTATTAATTTGCTCAATTTTGGTTTCTTTCTTTTTATGTAAATTTGATGTAACTCCTATAGTTTATTAGCAGTAGTGAAAATAATCAAAATTTTTAGTTTTTAAACGTTTTCTCGCAATTTCAGAACTTTATGGAAAAATGTTTTAATAAAACTTGTTCAGTTTCTAATTTTCTGTAACTTCTGTTTGAATGGTTTTTCTTATTTAGAAAAATATCGACAAAAACAAAAAAAAAAACGCTTTGCGTAATCATCCACTTTCGATTTATAAATGTTTCCCAAAAGTTCTTACAGTTTTTAGCGACAAAACCGTAAGTTTAAGGTTTCATCTCAATAAGATCATTCATTTTGGAGATACAGCGGCCATAGACATTCTCATTCACAAAAACAATACTTTAAAGTAAAATAAAGTAGAAAGGAAAAGCAGTGAATGTGCTTATAAATGCAGAAAAGTTGTATAAGAAAATAAGCATTTATTCTACTATAAAAAAAAATAGTAAGAATTAGCGTAAATAAATATATTTAGAGATAGAGAAATTATCTATTGTAATATAGTTAAGTTAAATCAAATTATACCTTTTAGAGGCTTTTATTTTCAGTTTTCTGGCACGTCTTTCAATCATACTCAATTATGTTCAACGTGCTTTTCTTCGCCAAAATTAGATATCTGGTACCAACAAAAAGGTAGCTCAACAAATATCAAAGGCCTTTGATTGTGTGGATTATAAAATATATTTTTTGTAATAATTTATATAATCTTTTTTTTTATTATTCGAAAAAACAGTTTTCAATGAAGTTTAAGTTTGTTATTCTCTCTCATTCCCGTACGAAGATCCATTACTTTTAAACTGCTAGAGTCAATTTATCTCGATTTAAATTGCAATTTTATGCGGACACGTATTGTAAAACTGTCGAGGATAATCCACTATTTTCATACATTCTTCAGGACAATGGCGCCGTAGAGATAACTCGGGGGAGGTCATTGTTATTGCAGACAAGGGCTTCGATCGGAAGCCGTCGCATTCGCCAAACAACACTACCCTGTTTAAAAAATACCACCCTTTACGTTTTTAGTCCCTATTCTTGACCACTAATCGAGTATTATTATTATTATTATCTTGATAATTTATAATTTTATTTGTTGCGACGAACGAACAAAACAGAATTCCAATTTCCTTACGTATCCGATAACAAGCCTTCCATCTAAGTAACAAGTTTCCCGTGTAGCAATCACAAGGACACGCGCTTCCATCTAATATTTAATGCCGTTCGAATTGCGCTCCACTTCCTGGGGAGGTAATCCATCCCAGCGATACGTAATAATATTTCCCCGCTTAAAAATTCCATTTCGCCGCCCTGGAAAATGCAAATACGTCCATGAATAAAACTCCTGACGTGCAGGTAAGTGGCTGTACACAAGTATCGACTGCACAAATTGGAAAACGCACACCTGTAAATGGAGAACGAGCTTTTTTTTCGGTATATACCTAAAGTGTATGAAATTCCTCACTGCGTTACCAGTAAATTATAGCCACTAGCGTTTTTATTTTTATTTTTTATTATACGGTTTGAGGCTTTATCAATCTAGCAATTACTAAGGGCTGTATTAATAATTCAATTTAACGATCAGATTGCATGCATGGAGAAAGTTTTATTTTTCAATAGTTTCGACGTTAAACGCGCCACATCGCAAATAGGACACGGAATCTTTCATAAATATATTATTAATATTCCGTGTACTTACATTTGAATCGTGATCGTTTATCATTCCGGAACGATTGGACGTATTTATTTTTCACGCGTTAACTTTTGTGTCGGGTAATTGAATCGGACGCGGGGGAAGGCCATTAAGGGACACAACAACGTCCGGGCGGACCCACGTAACAGTAATTGAATACAAGTTATTCAATTCGGACGGTGGTAATTCCGTTAAGTCGCCTTCTCACTTGTAAATTACGTTTATTGTACGTCGATTATAGGGACGATTTCAGACGTCGCCCCCGAACAAAACTGGGGCACTGTTAATGCAGTCCCCGTGTCCTCCCCCACCTTTATTGAGGCCGATTTAACCAAATTGCCGCAGAAGGGCCCTTTTTGTTATTGTCCCACTAAATGTCACTGTTTATTGTTATCGTCGTGATGGATTAATGAAATACAGATCGAGTAAATTGCTCGATTCGGTAAATTTCACTCACATCGCTGATAATTAGAAATAAATCGGATCAAATATATCTTGTTTTTCTTCATAAAGATATAAATATACCGTACGAGATTAATTTAAAAGAATATTATTATAAAGTAACTTGTATATATATATATATATATCTATAATTAAGGCATAACTAAGGCAAAAATTTAAGATGATCTAACAATTCTCGTAGATCCCTTAAAGATCTAAAAATTATTCATTCGAGATTATTCCATCAACATTTTTACCTAACGATAACTCATTGTCATTTAAGGTCACTAAGTTTTGGGTAGAGTAATGTGAAGTATTCTATAAAGATGATTGTCGATAAAAAAGTGAAGCAAGGAATTTTATTAAGGTCATGTCTTGGTGTACTGTCAATTTCGTTTACTCTTGTTATTTATGGTCGTGTGTTAATGTATGATTGTATTAAATTTAGTTCGGTGTTTTTTATTCCAAATGCGCTTAATTTTTCTATTAGGATTGGTTGTGCGATACTGTATCAAATGCTTTATTCATGTCGATAAACATGGCTACTACAATTTTTTCTTATCTAAATTATTTTTTATTGTGTTTATTAGTTCGTAGGTTGCAGACAACGTTCCTGAACCTTTTTAGAATGCGTATTGGTTGTGTTTGATTAATTTATGTTTACTCAGGTGTTCGCATAATTGCATCTGTATAGCTTTTTCGAGGATCTTATTTAGAGAAGATAGCAATGACATTGGTCTGTAATTTTCAGGGTTTGTTTTATCGCCTTTTTTTATATATTGGTATTATAATTGTATTTTTCGTGTATTCTGTGTATGTTCCTTCTTTTAGTACATAGTTTATTACTTTAGTTAGTATATTTGAATTTTGTTTTAAGATGTCATTTGTAATGCGGTCAAATCTTGGAGCTTTTCTGTCTTTCAGGTTATTTATTATAGCATTTATTTCGTTTTCGGTCATTGATTTAAATTCCATGTTTTTTGCCTATTGCTAATAAACTAAAGGAGTTACATAACATTTATATTACAAATAATTGTAGAGAATTCGAAAGTGAACAAATTATTAGGAATAGCTTTTTGCCGTAAATCTCAATTCAATTCTTATAAAATTTTATGTTTAGAAAATTCAACGTATAGAAAATTTTTCCTTAGAAATTTCGATGTATAAAATATTATTTATTAAGAAAATTCGATGTACAGAAAAATCTTTTTTTAGACAAATCGATGTACAGAAAACACTTTGTTTAGAAAATTCGATGTATAGAAAATCTTTTGTTTAGAAAATTCGATTTATAGAAAATTCTTTGTTTAGAAAATTCGATACATAGAAAATTTTTTGTTTAGAAAATTCTATACTTATAAAATTTTATGTTTAGAAAATTCAATGTATAGAAAATGTTTTATTTCAAAAATTCCTTGTATAAAAAAATCTTTGTTTAGAAAATTCGTTGTATAAAAAATTCTTTGTTTAGAAAATTCGATATACAGAAAATTCTTTCTTTAGAAAATACATTGTATAAAAAATTCAATACTAATAAAACGGTATGTTTAGATAATTCAACGTGTAGAACATTCTTTTATTAGAAAATTTGATGTGCAGAAATTTCTTTGTTTAGAACATTCTTTATTTAGAAAATTCAATACTTATAAAATTGTATGTTTAGAAAATACGATGTAGAGAGAATTCTTTGTTTAGAAAATTTTATTTATAGAAAATTCTTTCTTTAGAAAATTCTATTTTATGTTTTAAATATATAGAAATTATTTTGTTTAGAAAACTCGATGAATAAAAAATTCTTTGTTTAGATAATTCGATGTATTGAAAATGTTTGTTTAGAAAATTCATTACTCAAAAAAATTATATTTAGAAAAATCGATGTATAGAAATTTCTTTGTTTAGAACATTCTTTATTTAGAAAATTCAATACTTATAAAATTGTATGTTTAGAAAATACGATGTAGAGAGAATTCTTTGTTTAGAAAATTTTATTTATAGAAAATTCTTTCTTTAGAAAATTCGATTTTATGTTTTAAATATATATTAAATTATTTTGTTTAGAAAACTCGATGAATAAAAAATTCTTTGTTTAGATAATTCGATGTATTGAAAATGTTTGTTTAGAAAATTCATTACTCAAAAAAATTATATTTAGAAAAATCGATGTATAGAAATTTCTTTGTTTAGAACATTCTTTATTTAGAAAATTCAATACTTATAAAATTGTATGTTTAGAAAATACGATGTAGAGAGAATTCTTTGTTTAGAAAATTTTATTTATAGAAAATTCTTTCTTTAGAAAATTCGATTTTATGTTTTAAATATATAGAAATTATTTTGTTTAGAAAACTCGATGAATAAAAAATTCTTTGTTTAGATAATTCGATGTATTGAAAATGTTTGTTTAGAAAATTCATTACTCAAAAAAATTATATTTAGAAAAATCGATGTATAGAAAATTCTTTGTTTAGAGAATCCAATACGCAAAAAATTTATATTTAGAAAATTCGATGTATAAAAAATTCTTTGTTTAGAAAATTCGATATATAAAAAAATCTTTGTTTAGAAAATTCGATATATTGAAAATTCTTTGTTTAGAAAAATCAATACTCAAAAAATATTTATGTTTAGAAAATTTGATGTACAGATAATTCTTCGTTTAGGACTTTAGAAAATTATTTGTTTAGAATATATAATGGCCAAAAAAGTGTATGCATAGAAAATTCTTTGTATATAAAATTCTTTGTTTAGAAAATTCAGGGTACAGAAAATTTTTTCTTTAAAAAATTCAATATAAAAAATTTTGTTTAGAAAATTCGATGTTTAAAAAATTCTCTATTTAGAAAATTCTACGTTTGGAAAATTAAATATTAAGAAAATTTTATATTTTATAATTTTTTGTTAAGAAAATTCAATTTTCAAAAACCCTGAGTTTTAGATAATTCTATGTATAGAATAGAATTTTCTATACATAGAATTTTCTAAAACTCAGGGTTAGTTAGTTGAATGTTCTAAATAGAATTTTCTATACATTATTCATAAACATTTATGTTTAAAACATTTGTTGTAAAGAGAATTCCCTGGTCCTATAAAAAAAAAATTTACGTAAATAAAGTTCCCATTGTAGAAAATTCAATACTAAAAAATTGTATGTTTAAAAAATTTGGCATATCGAAATTTGAATGTATCAAAAATTCTTTGTTTAAAAAACATTTCATAAACCTTTATATTTAGTAAACTCGATGTACAGACAATTATCCGTATAGAGAATTCTCTGCTTAGAAAAATAAATACTTATAAATGTTAATGTGTAGGAAATTTCATGTACAGAAAATTCTTTATTTAGACAATTCAATACTTAAAAAGTTCGATGTATTCATTCGAAAATTTAACATTTCGTGTAGAAAATATTTACCCAAAAAAGAAACTAAATTAGATGTTTAAAAAATTTAATATATAGAAAATACGATATATAAAAAAATGTACATTCAAAAATTTCTAAATATGACGTTTGATACATTTAAAGTAATATATTAAAACACAGAAACTTCTAAATTCAATGTTTAGAAGATTCGATACATGGAAAATTTTATTTTTAGAAAAAACAATATCTAGAAAATTTAATGTTTCGAAAATTCAGGCTAATACATTGATAAAAAAGTATTTACATCCAAAAACCGTTAAATTAAACTTTTAGGTGATTTATTAAGTAAAGAAAATTCTATGTATAGAAAATTTAATGGTATATTCTTTCAAATTTTCTCAAGTTGTATAGCAAACAAAATATTTTCATTCTGTCAGTTTCAATATAATAATATAAAAATTTGAAATTTGACAATTGGACAGTAATTAATTAATGAAAAGGTTTCAAGTTGTACCACAAATAAAATATTTTCATTTTGACAGTTTTGAATAAAAAATTAAAAATTTATCATTGTCAAGGTCAAAACATGATTTTTGTCTCAATTTGTACAGAAAACATTTTATTCATTTTGGCAGTCTTATTTTTAAAAAAAGTTAATATTTGACATTTGGCAACTTTAACAGTTGTCAATATTGACAATATATTATTATTTTTTGATTGTCTCAAGTTGTTCTGTCGTTGTTCCTGCTGACAGCTTTAATAAAAAAAAGTGCAAATTTGACATTTGACAATTTTGACAGCTGTCACGGTCAAGGTCGTTTTAAGTGTTGTACAAAATATAATTTTTGTTTTATTTTGACAGCTTTAATAAAAAAGTGAAAATTTGACATTTAAAAACTTTGACAGTTGATTAACAGTATTATTGTTCAATATTTTGAATTGTACAGCATTTTTTCATTTTAATAGCTTATATAAAAATGGGAAAATTTAACATTTGTCAACTTTGACAGTTTTTTTTTTAAGTGTCTTGAATTGTGTATAGCAATTTTGTTTCATTTTAATAGCTTCAAAAAAGTGAAAATTTGATATTTGTGTCACCCTTTTTAAAAATAGGAACCACTTTTGCTTTTTTTAAGGCTAGTGGATATATTCCAGATTTAATGATTTCATTTATTAGCCTTGTTAGAGGTGAAACCATTTGTCAACTTTGACAGGTGTCAAGGCCAATATTAATACTTTTTGATTGTCTCAAGTTGTAAAGGACATCAAAAATGTTTTTCCCGTCTACAGCTTCACTAAAAAAGTGCAAATTTGACATTTGACAATTTTGACAGGTGTCAAGGTCAAGGTCGTTTTAAGTGTTGTAAAAAAAATAATTTTTGTTTCATTTTGACAACTTCAATAAAAAGGAGAAAATTTGACATTAAACAACTTTGACAGTTGATTAACAGTATTATTTTTCGATGTCTTGAATTATACAGCATTTCTTTTTCATTTTAATAGATTCAATAAAAGGTGAAAATGTAACATTTGTCAACTTTGACAGTTGATTAACAGTATTTTTGTAGTGTCTTGAATTGTACAGCATTTTTTTTTTCATTGTAAAAGTGAAAATTTGACATTTTCACTTTTACAATGAAAAAAAATTGCTGTACAATTCAAGACACTAAAAAAATACTGTTAATCAACTGTCAAAGTTGACAAGGTATCAAGGCCAATATTATTATTTTATTGATTATCTCAAGTTGTGTAGGATATCAAATATATTTTTCCCGTCGATAGCTTAAATAAAAAAATGCAAATTTGACATTTGACAATTTTGACAGCTGTCAAGGTCAAGGTCGTTTTAAGTGCTGTACAAAAATAATTTTTGTCTTATTTTAACCGCTTCAATAATAGGGTGAAAATTTGACATTTAACAACTTTAACAGTTGATTAACAGTATTATTTTTCAATGTCTGAATTGTACAGCATTTGTTTTCATTGTAATAGCTTCAATAAAAAAAGTTAAAATTTAACATTTGTCAGAATTGACATTTAATTAACCGTATTTTTTTAAGTGTCTTGAATTGTACAGCAATTTTTTCATTGCAATAGCTACAAAAAATGTGAAAATTTGGCATATTTCAACTTTGACAGGTGTCAAGGCCAGTACTATTTTTTTTATTGTTTCAAGTTGCCTAGGAAATCAAATATATTTTTCCTGTCGATAGCTTCAATAAAAAAGTGCAAATTTGACATTTGACATTTTTTCAGCTATCAAGGTTAAGGTTTAAGTGTTTTACAAAAAATAATTTTAGTTTCATTTTGACAGCTTCAACAAAAAGGTGAAAATTTGACATTTAACAACTTTGACAGTTGATTAAACAGTATTATTTTTCAAAGTTTTGAATTGAAAAGCATTTTTTTCATTCTAATAACTTCAAAAAAGGTGAAAATTTTATATTTGGCAACTTTGACATGTGTCAAGGCCAATACTATTATTTTCTTGATTGTCTCAAGTTTTATATCAAAAATGTTTTTCCTATCGACAGCTTCAAAGTGTGTCCGTCTTTCTGATGTATATAGATCCGTCTCTTGTCCACAAATATTTATATTGTTTCCCGTTTTTAGTATTCTGGCGTAATAGAAAAGCGTATTCTTTAGTGTTGTGAGTTGTTCGTTTATATATATTTCTGATTCTGGGCCACTCAAGTTACATTCTTTTGAGGTAATTGATCCTACCATTTTTCTAGCTTCTAAAACATTTGTTTTCTTTTTTTTTGATAATTGGGCCTTTTTCCATATTATTATTATTTTTGCTTGCGATAATTATATCATATTTTTCAATTTTTATATGTATACTTGTAAATACTTTTTCTATAATTTCTACGGTCTTTTCATTTTTTCCTTGTTTTGGTATTCCTGTTATTATGAGGTTAGTATCAATTTTTTTCCTCTTCCATTTTTTTAAATTGATTTTCCAAGTTTTGGACGCCTTCTTTGTTTTCTTTTTGGATGTCATCGAATTTTTGATTCATGAATTCGACAGATTGTTTAATTCTTTGTCCGTTCTTAATATTTCTTTGATTTCGTCTTCGTTGTCATTTTTATCTGGTGTGGAGTTTAATCTCGTATTATTTTTGCTTGACATCTTAAAATAGGTTGATATAACTTTTTATTATTATTTAATCTTTATCAAATGATTATTTAAGATGCTTACTCATTAAATGTTATTCAAGTTTCAGGAGAATGATTGCAAATCTATACTTCAATTAGCATTTACAAAACTTATTCAATGTTTGCTTAAGACCATTTAAAGTATACAATTAATACAACAGTTACAGATTGAAGATAATTATTGTGTAAGTTATTTTTTAAAGGTGAATATATTATTTTAACTTTAATACAAAAAATGTTGTGCCATGTCAAACATGTGAAGTAGATAAAGATATCCAGGACGAATTTAACGTGGTCATTTGAAGTGGCAGCATGTCATCCATCGAGTTCCACTCGCCGTACGTGCGTGACACCTTCGATGGACAGTCACACACACACACACAGACACACAACACTCATCCTCGATGTCACGATTTGTTTGCATTGTTTTCCTTCATTTCGGTCCCTTTTGTTCAAAATTTTGGGGACACCATCGATGGTAAAAGCAGCACCGGCATTTATCCGGCAATTCTGCACGTGCTGGAGTATGTGTGTAAATGTATGTATAATGTTGCCGGGGATGCCATTACAGTAGATATGCGATATAGATAAACCCCCCCAGGTACCTATCGCCCCCGCCGGTGCGCTCGGGGGCCTCAGAAGGCACGTGACTATCATGTAGAGTGGCCACTAATGCCGATGTTCAGCATGCGTGATCTTCCATAATTAAACTCAATTGGGCCACTTTATCTCTGGTTCTATGGCCATTGATCACCAGCGTCCTCATATTGAATATAACAAAGGGATGGTTATAGATGAACAAAAAAAAAATTACGCTTTCATGGATCTGATATATTAAATTACCATATTTATTACGATTAATCAAATATAATAATTATTATAGAAAATCAGCGACTAAATTTCAAGAGCCAGACTACAGTATTTCGATGCTTTTACACATGAAGCTAAAAAATATAATATAATTATTATATAAACCCCTTGTCATTGCGCAAGCAGTATTTTGTAGATCATTTTAGCAAATATATATTCTCATCCAGAACGTCCTCGACTGCGCAAGCAGTATTTTGTAGATTTTTATGATTAAAATAATAATTATTGGTTACAGTAACAAAATACTGCTTGCGCAGTGATTAATCTCTAATTCACAAGTAGTTTTCTGATGTGAACCTTCTAGAAAATACTGCTCGCGCAGTACTTCTTAAACATGAATATTCCCCACTGCGCAAGCAGTATTTTGTAGATTTGCATTTCAAATCAGTAAGTACCTAGTTAATCTAAATCCCAACAACACTTCTTTTATAAATACCACAGTTTCTTCAACTTCAACAGATGTAGACGATGGTTATATGCATCTTTATCTACCCAATCCTCTTAAATGAATAAGTTTATGAATATATTTTTTATAATCGTAGTAACAAAATACTGCTTGCGCAGTGATAAATGTCCAATTCACAAGTAGCTTTCTGATGTGAACCATCTAGAAAATACTGCTCGCGCAGTATTTCTTAAACACGAATATTCCCCACTGCGCAAGCAGTATTTTGTAGATTTGTATTTCAAATCGGCAAGTATCTAGTTAATCTAAATTAATAAATGAATATATTTTTTATAATCGTATTAACAAAATACTGCTTGCGCAGTGATAAATGTCTAATTCACAAGTAGCTTTCTGATGTGAACCATCTAGAAAATACTGCTCGCGCAGTATTTCTTAAACACGAATATTCCCCACTGCGCAAGCAGTATTTTGTAGATTTGCATTTCAAATCAGCAAGTATGTAGGTAATCTAAATCCCAACAACACTTCTTTTATAAATACCACAGTTTCTTCAACAGATGTTAATGATTGTTATATGCATCTTTATCTACTCAATTCTCTTAAATAAATAAGTTTATGAATATATTTTTTATAATCGTATTAACAAAATACTGCTTGCGCAGTGATAAATGTCTACTTCACAAGTAGTTTTTTGATGTGAACCATCTAGAAAATACTATTCGCACAGTACTTCTTAAACACGAATATTCCTCACTGCGCAAGCAGTATTTTGTAGATTTGCATTTCAAAACGGTAAGTATCTAGTTAATCTAAATTCCAACAACACTCTTTTATATTTTTTTACAATCGTATTAACAAAATACTGCTTGCGCAGTGATAAATGTCTAATTCACAAGTAGTTTTTTGATGTAAACCATCTAGAAAATACTGCTCGCGCAGTACTTCTTAAGCATGAATATTCCTCACTGCGCAAGCAGTATTTTGTAGATATGCATTTCAAGTCAGCAAGTATCTAGGTAATCTAAATTGCAACAACACTCTTCTATAGATACTACAGTTTCTTCAACAGATGACGATGATTGTTATATGCATCTTTATCTACTCAATCCTCTTTAATAAATAAGTTTATGAATATACTTTTTATAATCGCATTAACAAAATACTGCTTGCGCAGTGATAAATATCTAATACATAAGTAGCTTTTCTGATGTGAACCATCTAGAAAATACTGCTCGCGCAGTACTTCTTAAACACGAATATTCCCCACTGCGCAAGCAGTATTTTGTAGATCATTTTAGTCAATATATATTCTCATCCACAATATCTACAACTGCGCAAGCAGTATTTTGTAAGTATTAAAACATGTTTATTTATAATAAGTTTTAACTGTGTAATATCTAAACTTGTTCAAGTATGATATTTTCCAGTTAACGCCGCGATGACTATACAATTCACGCCCAGTCGCCCTTGAATGAGCCGAAACGCGCCCTTATCAATAAAATCAGAGGGGGTTAGACAAATTTCGATGCCCTCGTAAGATTGCGGCGGGCGAGAGAAAAAAGACTATGAAGCGCTATAAAATTTTCGTCCGCATCAGAAAATTCTTTATATCCTCTCCTCCTCATCGCGCGCGCGTGTGAAAAAAAGTATTAATACATTTATTTATATAAGGGCCTGCCCTACGCGCCCTCGCACACTTCGCCGACATGGATGCGCCCTCGAGAATTTATATCTAATATAGTTAACGCTTGCGAGATTTTATCTGAGCCGTACGTAAATATAAAGTCGTGACTTTATTACTGCCATTTCTTTATCAAATAACAAGAAGCGTTGTTGAAATATTTGCATCAAGGAACCTTCTAGTCGCGTACGCTATTACGGCGGTATACGTTTTAAATGTAACGAGAGATCTTTATGAAATATGCTGTTTAAAAAAAACTGATAATAATGATAAATATTTAAATTAAATTTTTATTTCATTATTTATATACTGAATTTTAATAAAATTATTTTTTTTTCATCAGCTTATTAATTTTTCAATTTAATATATAATCGAGAGAAAAAAAAAACTATATCAACAAAGCCATACGTTTTCAATTTAATATTATATTCAGGAAACGCGCAACCCAATTTCCGGTCTGTAATCACGATGATTCGTTGGCGGGCGGTTTCATATTACATCCAGGTTAAATCTATGAATGATTACACATTAAAATATATATCGCTGACAAAAACACGAAATTTATGTAATTAACAATTAAACGAGCGTATCAGTAATTGCGATTGCCAATTATTCATGTACGTCCGCTGACGTCAATGCGAACAATGCGAAAAATTTATATTGAATTAATCATTTCATACGAGTTGCATATTTCACGCTCGTGTTAATAATAATACGCAAATATTTAAATTGTTCCATTAAGAGAGTATTGAATAGATTCAAGCAATGAAAGCCATTTTAAAGAAATAATTAAGGTAACATCTCTTGTTTAAAAATGCTAAATTTGTTCCATTTAATGAAAATTTAATAATCCTTTCTTTATAAAATAACTTGTAAACACTTTCTCCACAGTATATTTTTATTTTGCTAAATGTATATTTCTTTTACGATGTAAACATTTTCAAAGGCTGTACAAGAGTAAAAGAAAAATAAACTGTGGAGAAAGTGACTTTATATTGCATCATCTTCATGTAACTCATCAATCAACATTAATCCTTTCTACGTTTGTTGATGATTTTTTTAAAAGCAAAGTTTTAATTAATAATTCCTCTTACCTTTCAACTTCTTTTTTAAGTCGGCCAAAATTGCTTCCGATTTCTCTTCTGATAGATTTTTCTAGCAATTCCTGCGCCCTTAAAGGTTTTAATATGTTGCAGCAATTTCTCAACTAAAATTTTCCAAAATTTATTTTTTTACCTTATGAAAATAAAAGTAATAATGAGAATTTACATTACTACAATATAAAAACTATCAACGGTGGTGCAGAAACTCTTAAAAAAATTAATTCTAACTATTACTTTTATTTGCATCAATACTGCACCTTTAAATCAATATTTAATTTACAGTATTGTGTTTCTCTCTAGATTTTATTGTATATTTGATAATTTTTGTCATTTTTCTCTCTTATACTTCCAAAATTTTGCAGCATTTAATTTTCTTTTATATAGGATATAAGTTCCAATAGTTTCCAGAAATGTTTCTAGTATATTTATATAAAACTCTTTGGAATTTTTTGTTCCAGATTCCTATTTCTAAAAACTTAGTCTATTTCTTCTTTTTTCTTTTCGTAATTTTTTTGCGCAATTATTGATTGATTCATCAGAGTTGTCAGAAAATTACCTTTCCTTATGTGAGAATTGCTAAAACGTTCTATAAATTGTTATGAAATTTTGAAAAGAAATTGTTGCAAAATTATAGAAAGAAAAACTTTTACAAAGCTTAAAAATAAAAACATTATAAGTCGCAAGAAAAATAAAATGCTGAAAAGTACAAAAACATTAAAAAAATATCTGAAAAGGTAGTTATTTCAACCCTTTTAATAAAGTAAATTAAGAATTACAGCAATTTTCGAATAACGTCAAGAAATAGTGGAATAAAATATCGAAAAATTCATGAAAAAATATTTGAAAATCCTAAAACTTGAAAAATATATTGGCAAAAAATTCTAGGACCCTTGAAAAAAAATTTAATAGTCTGGAAAACAAATTATTGAAGTGATTTAGAAATCTAAAAATAGTTCAAGGTCTTGGAAAGGAAATTGCTAGAAAATTGTAGAATCCTCGAAAAACTTTAACAAACCTAAACCTTAACGTAAACCTTTCAATTATAAAGAGAAATTATAGAAAATTTTAAAACCTGGAATTAGATTAGCAGAAAATTCTAGAACCCTTGAAAAAATTTGTAATAACCTTGAAAACAAATGATTCAAGAGGTATTATAAAGTATCCTGAAATTTCTAGAAAATTGTAGAAACCGCGAAAAATTTCATCAAACCTAAAAGGTATGCTGAAAACTTTTAGAACCCTCCATTATATGATGAATTAGTTTCTCACTTAATTCGTGGTGAAACATTTTTGTATTAATTTGATTGTTGAATTAAAACATTTGGTATGATTTCACTTGTTATTTATTAAATGTTATTTATTAAATAACAAGTGAAATCATACCAAGTGTTTTAATTCAACAATCAAATCTTCCAATTATGAAGAGAAATTATCGGAAAATTCTTAAACAAAACTAATCAAAAAACTAAACAAAAAATTGTTATTAATTTTAAAACCCTTCAAGAAATTTCTACAAAAGTGGAAAAGAAACTGATGATAAATTTTAGGTCCAGAAAATTCTGCTGAAATAAATCAAGAAAAATATCGAATAAATTGAAGTTAAAATTGGTGATTAGGCCAGCGAAAAGATTATTCTTTATAAGTTGCTCACTTGTAAATTCTTTACAAGTACTAACTAAATAATGAAGAAAGTGTTTGTTTTTTAAGTATATTCATAATAGGCTAAAAATGTGAACATTTTTAATTTTTTTCTCCCAACACAAGAAAAATATGTAGTAAATTTTCATTATATTAAACATTGCTTTGAAATGTTTTGTAATAATTTTCATATTTAGAAAAATAGAAACGCCTGGGGTAAACATCTACTTTCGCTATATAAATGTTTTCAGTTCCAGTATTTAACGATAACACCTTAAGTTTAAAGTTTTGTCTGAAACCGATCATTCATTTTTGAAATACAGCGTCCAACGACGGATCTAAAGGCACACAAATACACACAAGGGCCGAGTGCGCATTAGCTGGGTTACATCCGGGAGAAGCCAGATATGAAGAAGTGTTACAGGTGCTTTGCCTTTGGGCAGCTGGCACATGATTAAAAGGGGAGTCCAAATTCAAAAGCAATGAGGCACAGTATGTCTTATACAGGGAAAGGAGGAACCTTCCAACTGGGAACTTCGAATGCCAGGCGTACCAAGGAGCAGCGAAGAAAGCAAATAGAAGATACACATTCTTTAGCTAAACCCCAACTACTATGAGGAAGCTCAAGACCTGCAGAGGCAAGCCATGCACGATTAGGACATTTACATCACCACTTTATCAAATCAGAACAATGATATGACGGACTCACGGTTCTGGGTTCTCGACACGATAAGTCGAGAAGTGATCTGGGACCTCTTTTATCGAGCAAGAGCAACGTCCATGAAGAACTATGGTCTTCTGTGTCAAAATGGCGAATATCTACGTGTTCAGAATTTATGCTCCACTGAGCGCTACATAGAGTAAATACGAGGACCTGCTGAATAACTTGACGAAGGATGCACCTCAATGTGGATTTTGGAAAGGGCGAGGAGTACAAGACCACCGCCTATTGGTAGATTTCGTGGATCTGAAAAAGGCATTCAACAGAATTCCAAGGAAAATGGTATAGGATAGTCCGAAACGAAGAAGAGTAAAGGAAAAACTAAGGGAAAACATAAGAAGCATGTATAAAGTAACCAAAAATGTAGTTAGAACGGGTAACATGCAATCCGAGGAATTTGAGACGAAAGATGGCTTATGGCAAGGGGGGGTATTGAACCCAACTCTTATTAACATCGTTTGTTTTAGTAGATACACTCAAAGAAACGAGAGAAAAAATAAAGAAAATAAAATTGGTTACAAAAATATGAACATAATATCTGCTTTCGCAGATGATTTAATACTAATGGCAAGAAACGAGGAGGAACTACAATATAATCTAGAAATATAGGAAAAAGCACTACAGAAAAGAAACCTAAAAATAAACACAGATAAAACAAATAAAACAAAAGTAATGGCAATAGGACATGATGATAGAGAATTGACTGCAAAACTAAATGGAAGAGACATAGAACAAGTAGAAACGTATAAATATCTAGGCATAAAAATACAAATAAATGATAGGCTAGAAAATACCACAAAAATATACTATGCACTAAGTAATAAATCCATATGAAACAATAAAATATCAATAAAAACAAAAATTGCAATATACAACGCAATCTTCAAACCAATCCTAACATTTGGATGTGAAAGTTGGATATTAACAAAAAGGACGGGAAACAAAATCCAGGCAATGGAAATGAAGTATCTAAGGGGCGTCAATGGCATAACAAGAAGAGATTAAATCCGAAATGACACAGTAATGAAAGAGTTAATTGTAGAACCAATGATAAACAAAATTAAAAGAATAAAAAGACAACAACTAAAATGGTTTGGATACTTAATAAGGATGAAAGGAAATAGACAGACAAAAAACGTATGGGAGGCAAAACAGAAAACAGAAAGAGAGGCATATGTGCACCAAGATGAAAGATTATTAATGTCATTTTGTAAAGCATTGCGATAATTCTCATTACAAATGATTGAAAATAACTTTGAATAATCAGGAAATATTTGGAAGTATTGAAAGATTTTCCTATATTATTTATGAGCAACAAAAATCTAATAGGTTCACAGAGGTTACATCTATTGAATCAGATTTGTAATTATCATATAAATATATTGTTTGCGATTATATAAAAAACTACGAAACCAACAAACAACTAAATTACTGAAACCATAAGCAGTAAGTCTAGATAACAACGCACTATGATTAACACGATCAAAAGCTTTCGAGAAATCAGTGTAAATTGCATCAACCTGGTATCCACTTTCGAAAGCACGTAGAATAATATGCTGATACGATAATAAATTAGAAGTAGTGGCTCTACCTTCAACAAAACCATGCTGCTCTTTAGAAATAATTCATTTATAAGTTCACACCATTTGCTTTGAAATTTAATAGTTCAGCATTTTAGAAAGAGTCGATTGTAAGGTAATACCTCTGTAATTGCAAATATTTTCTTTATCCCCGTCTTTAAACAATGGATTAATAAAAGATGTTCCGATGATATTTCATTGATAAATCATTTGGCTTGCAGAAAACTTAATTATGTTGCTCTATTATTAAATGATCGACTCTTTATTATTATATTATAAGTGTGTTAATGATTGAAACACTCGGATTTCGTCTGGAAAGTATTGAGCGAATGTTAAATAATTAATAACGTAATTAGGGGATCGTGGGGTTGTGGAAAGGACGTGAGTGGGCGGCAATGAATATTTCAGTAAGCGTTGTGTTTAATTAATCAAGTGGAAATTTAGGCAAAAAGGCACCGGAGGAGCAGAAGAGGTTGACGTGGGGGTCTGTATGTCTGTATGTATATGTGTGTGTGAGTTTTGGTATATGTGTTGTATGCAAATCAGGCGATTACGATTCCTCGTTGTTGCGTTTTTCCGGTGGCGTCCCTCGGGCGGATTTTAAAATTTATGGAACGGGACACTCGTACATATTCATGGAGGCATTCCTGCCGATTATAATTAATGGCGTAATGTTTCAAACTCGTATCGGGTTAGGAGTGTAATTTTCATTAAAACCACGCACACTTTATGTTCGTTTAGTATCTGGCAGAAATATAGGTCAGACAGATTTTTTTAAATTAATTGCATTAATAAAATATTACTAATTTTTATACATCATCGTTATTAAAAATTAATTTTTATTACATCGACTGTATCTCCATAAAAGGATAAAAAATAAAAATTCTTAACTGTGAGTTGTGTCCCTATAATAGTGTAAGATTAAATTATAAGCATGAAGATGTACACTAGAAAGAGGTGAGCTGCAGATAAATCCAGAGTGATCCATACAAAGCGAGCTGAAACATAATTACACCCCTAATAAGGACGGGCGTAAGAATAATTAAGTCCAAATTTATATAACTAGTATATACGTATGTATGTGTACATAAATAAATAGTTTTAAGAAGTTACAAAAAAACAATAATTTAAAAATACGAAAACATAACAACAATGTTACAAAAAACTTTACAATAGTATAATATATTTTTTTTAAATAGCCTTACTATTATCCACTTATCAAAGCAACTAATTACAAAAACAAAAATATTTATCAAATAACAGTGTTTAATTTAAAAAAAAACATATATACAACTAAAAATTTCAATTAGGATACGCAAAATAATACAAACCCTGCAATTGATAATTTAATTTAATATGCAATTATAAAACTCATCAACTGCACAAATAAATTTTTTGCGCAATACGCACATTGCAATTCGAGCAAATACTCGATTTATTGCACCAGACACGTATCTACACTGATCAAAACGTGTTATGTTAAATACAATTAATAAAATTCACCCTTTACACTTGATGAAATATAAAATATACACATTTGTGCACCGCCGCGTCCTTACATACACAATTGCGGGAATACGTGTCAAGTGACGGAATATATTATCGGAAAACGCGACATGAGTTCGAAACACAAATAAATAATCAATAACAAACAAAAAAAAAAGAATGAAAAATCATTTCAGGCGACCTCAATAGTACATCGGAGGTAATATAGAATTCTACTCGAATGCGGTGGTTATATGTATATTCGAGTTAAGTATAAAAATTTGATAGACTAACAAATGTTGTTTCTTTAATACTGCCAAATAAATAAAATAAATAGGTTGTTAATATGTAAATACAAGTTGTCTATAAAAATTTTATAGACTAGCAAGAGTTATTTCTTTAATTCTTTCAAATAAATAAATTAATTAGTTTGATAAAATATTAAAATCCTTCAGTTCGTTGTAGAAAATTAACTATTTTAAAAATATGAAAACATTTCTTGAATCTAAAATTAGTTAATTAGTTTGATTTATTAATATTTCAAACTATGTAATTAGTTAGGTACTATAAGACAACATTGACGCAATTTCATTTTGTATATATTTGTAAATGACACTTTGAAATAAAGATTATTATTATTTATTTATTATTATTTAACTCTATATTCTATCCACAGTTTAGTCAAAGTTCGAAACGTTTACACAGAAAAAAGTATGCAAATAATATAAATAGTTATTTAACGTGATGTGAATCGGGGGGTGGAGGAGTAAAGTTTCGTCAAGCTGCTCGGTGAAGTTCTCGAAGAGAATCTCAGACGCGCCCGAGAAAGCAACTTAGCGGCCGCCTTTAGATAAAAAAACGTTCATTTTTTCTTAAGATAAATGTGCACCTTGGGAACATTTCTCGATGCCTTAGTTTTATTAGTGTACTTAAATATAACTACAAGAAGGCAATCATTACATGTAAGTGTGTGATGGGAAAAAAAACCGTTAGTATCGATTTGCTGTCTTCGTCACTTATAATAAATAGATGGATGGATCGATACATTTATTCTTTATTAAACGCACATTTTCTATACTTTTTAATACATTCAATACTATTTATCAAAACTTATGTTAATACTAAAATTATCCAACAGATTTTCATTAATCAAATAGTTTTAGTATCTTTTAATAATTTATTTTTCATTTATAAATAATTTTGAAAAATTTAAAACAATGAATAAAATTAAATCATCCTTACACGAACTGTTTCTCATGTATTTCTTGTGTTATCCTTTTAAAAATTTAGGTATAATCTATGAATTTCTTTTCCATTTACCATATATAGAATTTACTTTCTAAAAAAAAATGTGTAAGAATAGATACAATTTTGTTTCCGTAATCCAAAAATTATAATTATAAGAAAACTTTGATAAGATATCGAGAAACGATATGGAATTCTTTATAATTAAAATCGAAAATTTCAACAAATTTTGTTTTCTAAAAAACTTTTTTAAACACAGAAATGTTAAAAACAATCTCTGTCAAGTGAATGCAAATAACTGCCGAAAAATTCTAAAAATCTCGAAGTTTCTATTAAATAATATTAACATTTATTAATTCTTTACATTATTTTCTAATTCTGCTGTGATTTCGTATATTTTCTGCCCTATTATCTCGTAGTTTTCTAGAAAGTTCTTAATTATTTTAGCTCAATTAAGTAAACAAGTAGATGATCCTATCGACTTCGAAACGTAAGCCTACAACAGTCCGAAAGAACGTGTGAGTGAGCTGAAGTACACCAACTCTCTGATGCATGATAAAATCTCACCAAAAGATAATAATAATTTAACAATTAAAAAATGAAATGAAGAAACTCCAGTTGAAGGTTACTGTTTTCCCGCCGAAAAGGCAGGCGAATTAGTAAAAACCAATAATACAACTGAAGCCAGCAATACTATGAATGCAGCTGTGACAGTGGAAAAGGCAGCAGCATCAACCCAAAAAACAAAAATATCTAGTGATTTTAATGATTATTTAGTCTTTCACAATCCAAGTTAACAACATCACATCAACAGAACTCAAGTTAGCATATAATGATCAATCCTTGGCCCATTGTTATTCTTACATTGCATAAATGATTTACACTCACAAAAGAGTACATCATCAGGAGAATTATTTGCAGATGATACGACACTAAAAAATTGTTGAAATGACTTGTTAAACGCTACTCAGCAAAACAGTTTAAGCTAGTTTACAGCAAACACACTTTCAATAAATCCAGGAAAATCAAAGAATATATCATTTTTTCTTAAAACCAACATCCCATAAAGTAGTGCTAAGTTTCTTGGCATAAATATTAATTCTAGACTTAATTGACGTAGACATAAAAACACTCAAGCAAAATTCAAATTAATTCCCCACATCATAATGCCATATTGCAGGTTAGAGTAAATGTGTACATATTAAAAAATTGTAATATTTTGATTCGGATTCCTTTATAGTATTCTAAGGCTATATATAGTATCACATGTTTTGCTGATTATGTATTCTATGTACTGTTTAAAACTAAGCTTGTCATCTAATAAGATATCTTAATATTTGGTACTGTTTTTATTTATTTGTTTTAATTCTGAAAACCTAATACACATAAAAGTAATATAAATAATATTCACACATAAAGCAAAATACACGAGAATTAGGCTAAGTCCATCTTTGGTGACCTTCCACTCGTATCCTGAAGGAGTCAATTCTTCTGCTGACGCTGCTGTGTCGAACAGGAACGCTTATTTTTGCTTAGTTTTGAATTAAATATTATCCCTAAAACATTCATGGTATCAACTTTTTGCAGATTGTTAGAGTTGATGCTGTAGGTATAGTTCTGAATATTTTTACATTTTGATATAGACACTGAATAATATTTTCAAGTATTTAAAAACAAATGATTATTGCAGCACCAGTCGATTACTCGATTAAGATCATCCTGAAGATCAAGGCAACGTTTTCATTGCGTATAATTTTAAGTAGCTTTAAATTATCTGCACACATTAGGAAGAGATAATTAGTAATCTTGTATGTCGTTAATGAATAATATAAACAGAATAGACCCACGATGGGACCCTTTGGGGTACACCAAAATGAAATGGATGGGTTTAGAAATTTAGAAATTTTATTAATTTTAACAAACTGCACGATTAATTAATTTCTCACCTAACCCGTGGCGAAACATTTTTGTGTTAATAAAAGGTTTAATTCAGCACTTGGTTATGTTTCACTATTTTAACAAACTGTACGCGGTTGTTTAAATAAAAAGAAAACCAACTTGAAATATCAGCAGAAAAACCCATTAAATATGTACAATGTACGTAATAATATATCAATATCTTTTCTATCGAACGCTTTCGTGAAGTCTGTATATATGGTATCCACTTGGAAACGTTCATCTAGAGCTTTTGTTACTTATTCTTTATATTCAAGCAAATTCGGTATAGTGGATCGACCGTTTACAAATCCATCTTGCTTGTTTGATATAACTTATTTCGAGATCCAAGCCAATTGTATGGATATTAATTTTTCAAATATTATTGGAATGCTTGATTGTATACAAAGACCTCTGAAATTTTGAGCCAGATTTCTTACAGCAGCTTTAAAAATCGGAACGATGAAACTAGTTTTCCATATAGATGGTACCGAACAAAGAATAAGCGATTTATTGAAAATAAATTTATAATTGGACAACAAAGAGAATAAAATACAATTTTGTGAAAAATAGTTTGAAATTTTATGAGGACCGAAGGAATGGGTTGGCTTAAGACTACTAATAGCATTGAACACATCTTGTACGCTTATAATTATTTTATTACCATGTATTTTCGAATTTGGTTCGGCAAAGGAATTTGAATTGTACGAAGAATGATAAGGAGTAAACTGGTGAGAAATAATCAGAAGATGAATTAACAATATCTGAGTCATTATTAACACTAACGTCATTGTATTCCAGTTCGGTGAAGTAAGCATTCCCATTTTTGTGATCTTTAGCATATTGCTAAAATAATTTTGGATTGGAGTTTAAATAAGCTTCAATCTTCAATAGATAATCGTAATGACATATTTTGGCAAGTTTGCTGCACTCCGCTCTAAGTAGGAAAAATGTACAATAATTCGTATAAAAGCTGTGTTGTTTATAATTTGAAAGAGCCTTTTTCTTTTTGCGAATCAATGATATTAATTCTTTAGACATCCATCTTTGAGAATTACTGGAATTACAACAAACATAATTATACATGACAAAATTTTCAATTGGAAAATATGAAATATCGTAAAACCAATCTACTATCGTATCTATATTTTGATCAGAATCAATGACACTCCAATCAGTAAAATTATAAAATATGTTAATTTTATCATAATTTGCTTCCTTGAAGAAGTAACGCTTTTCAACTTTGATATCGTATCAATTGAAACCGATGCACAATAAACAAAGTGGTGGATACTGGTTGGCGATAAAACAATTATTGCAAGATTATTAGAAACGTTAGAAATAGTGCTGAAACATAGGTCTAAGTAGACACCACGAGAGTTTGGAATATAATTAATTCCAAGACATTATTTATTAAAATATTGTCATGGCTCACACGATCTTGAATTACTTGTGACGTGGATTGTTAAGATTAAAAAGAAGTACATTGGGTGCTCTAATACGACTTTCTTCAATTTTGGATAAGATATCTTCGTATGATTCATTGGTCGACGATTTCATATGGGAAACATTTGATTCTAGTTGTGCGTGCTTATTTTCGCCTTTCGATTGCATAGAATCGAGCAATAATTAAATTTTTTTAACATCTTTAAATACATAAAATTGATCTATAATTAATCTATACTTAACTTAACTCTAGGAGTTACATGATATTAATATAACAAGTAATTATAAAGAATCCAAAATTTCTAAAAATAGCCTTTTTGTATAAACCTCATAGTTTTCGAGAAAAATGTAGGAAAAGTACTATGATGGCCAAATCACCATTTTTTTAGGATTTATTTACATTCTACAACTTTTAGTTAAAACCCTCGCTTATGATTTACTGATTGGAGGGTGAAATAGAGGCCACCTACCCACCCTACATATACATGACAACTTTAAATCCTAATCGTTGATGATTTTGCTGATTACAAAACAATAAAATGGCACATCACCATATACGCCTATATGTTTCTCTAAAACTATGAGTTTTACGCAAAAAGGCTAATCATAGCAATTTCCGCAATTTTGGATTCTTTACAATCACTTGTTATATAAAATTTATGTAACTCCTACAGTTTATTAGCAATAGGCAAAAAATGTCAAAATTTTTAAGTTAATAATTTATTCTGGCAAAGAATATTATAAAAAAAATATTTTTAAGTTTCTCAGTCTCTTAACTTTTGTTTGAATAGTTTTCTAATGTTTTTCAAATTTAGATAAACATCGACAAAAAACTAAAAATCGCGTCGAGTAAACACCCACTTCCGGTTTCATCAAAAGCTTCTCAGTTACAGCTTTTAAAGATAAAATTTTAAGCTTAAAATTTCATCTCAATAGGATCATTCGTTTTTGAGATACATAAACTTATTTACGGAATTTACCAAAACTTCTCTTAAAATTTACAAATGATTCCTTCTAGGGGTTTTAACAATATGCAGTTTTTTTTTCTGATTAAATGTATTTCTCTTCAGTGCAAAGTTTCCTTCAAGGTTTCTAAAATTAAACAAAAAAGTGCTTTCAGATTTATAAAATACATTAATTCAAGAATTTAGCATTTCCCAGCAAATATTTAAAAATGTTCCAATTTTTCTTGCTTTGTATTAGAGAAAATTTTCAGATACTTTCTTCTTTATGAATCGCTCTTCCAATTTAAGAAAATTTCTGTTGAGTTGACTAGTAATTCGCTGTTACATTTCTTTTGATTAAATACTGTAGTATATTTTAGAGATTCTCTAATTAATCTTCTAAGTTGAGAGTTTTTTTTAATTTCTATTTTTTTTTCTACCAATTTAAAAGTTTTTGCAATTTTCCAGAATTTCCGAGAAAAATTTCTACCATTACAAGCCGAATTTTTCAGCATTTTTTCGTCTAAAAAATTGTTCGGAAGTTCAAATATGTTTCACCTATTATTATTTCAATTTATTTATTTGGAATTCTTAAATTTCAAAATAAGTTTACCTTTCAGGTTTTGATTTTTCACAATTTCCAATTAAATCAAGAGTTATGATTTTTCCAAAAAAATCTCAAAAATTTAGACAATTTATTGCATTTAAAAACCTTTTTATACTTATAGAATCTTTTCTTCTAATTTCCAAAAAAAAATCTGTTAATTTTCAGTAATTCCTTACGAAATTTTTCAATAAATTTCTCTTTCAGGTTGCGAAATTTTAGCAGTTCAGATTTTTGAAATTTTATATATATAATTTTTTGTCAATTCATTAAACTTTAATAAACACAATAATATCTTAACCACCTTATAAACTTGATTATTACTTATTCTATCGTACTCTTGACCTACCTCAACAAACAATGCAATGACCTCTCGTACTCCTGACCCGCCCGAAGAAATTATACGTTGAGGTAGGTCAAGAGTACGCTGCTGGAGTTTAAGCGGGAAAATAGGCGCTAGGTTAACGCATAGTTTATTGTCGTAGGTCAAGAGTACGTTCGGTTAAATTAAAAAAAAATAATTGAAAATTATTTAAAATTTCTGAAAATAATTTTAATATTCAAAAATTAGAATTTTAGATTTTTACTTGATTTAAATACATTTAATTGTAGGAATCTATTGGTGTAAGATTTTTTAATTTAAATATTATTGCGAAAGTTATAATTGAAAAACTGAAAAATAATTGAAATGTTTTCTTGGTTTATATGATATATATTTTATTGTTTCTATTGGTGCAAGAGTTTTATCAGAATTTGCCCAAAAAAAGATTTCAACTGTTATTCCTTAGCAAATTATATTTATGTTATATATATTTTTTAAATTTCTTTTGTTGTTTTAAACATTAGACTAATGTGTATTTTTAGAAAGTTTGCAACTGTTTGAAATAAATTCCATTGGTTTTATTTTATTTCAACTGTTTGTAACTGTAATTTTCTGAGTAATTATAATTTATAAGCTGATTTTCAATTGTTTTTTTTTTTGTTCGTGGTAAAATTAAAAAGTTTTATTAAGGAGAGAATGATTTTAACATTATATTATTAGCATTTTTTCTACTTTAATAATAGCTATGCATTTTGGATCAATTTTTTCTCATTTGAGAAATCTTTGTAATTAGGCGTATTTAGACTGATTTTATAAATGTTTTAGCTGTATTCCAATTGTTTTCTTAATCTGAAAATTTTCAACTGTTTATTATAAAATTGAATTGTTTTCTTTTCTAAAATTCAACTGATTTTAACTGCAAATTTTTAGAAAAGAAAAATAATTTTTTTTTGTTCTTCAACCAATTTTAATTTTTTAATTTAAACTTTGGTAAATTTCATCTTTCACCCACCCACGTTTTCACATTTTTTTTTAAATTATAATCACTGTTGCCATTTTGATTTTCCTAAAAACTAAAGCGGAGTTGCTATTGTATTTTTTTAAATTGTGTATCGGTGTTTTAGATTAAAGTTTAAATGTATATGTAGGGTGGGTGGGTGGCCACTATCATACCCTTCAATTTTAAACACATAAGCAACAATTTTTCAGAAGGAAAACATTTTAAACAGAACTAATTTAAATAATAAGCCATTTTAGAAATAAAAGTTCACTCATTGGAATTTATGGGAGTGTTTTAAAGATTAGAGGGTGGGATAGAGGCCACCCACCCGCCCTACATATACAATTAAACATTCATCACACTCAGACTTTTAGTTTCCTAAAAACTATTGCAATATTAAATGAAATTATAAAACAAAATTTAAAACAACGGTTCTTTTAAAGTGTTCATATATTAGTAGGATAGGAAGGTGATTTTTCTAGCAAATATTAATTATTATAATATATCTTAAGATTTCTCAAAAATAAAATAATTTAGAGATTAATATAATCATAAATAGTTTACTATTATTATTATATTAAGTGATAATGGATTTTCAAAAAATAAGTGCCTCGACAATCAACGAGATCGAAGTATTAAATTTTCTTGGAAAATTGAATGAAATAACGTTTGTGTGATTAAATGTGAATTCTGTAAAATCTGTTTACAACTGAAGGGTACGAAAGGGAACACCCACCTACTTTATATATTTTTTTTGAAATTATAATCCCTGTTGTTATCATTTTGTTTTCCCCAAAAGCTATAGCGATTTTGTTGTTGTTATTTTTTAAATTCTAAATCAGTATTTTAGTTTAAAGTTATATTAATATGTAGATTTATTTGAAACACATGATTACATATGAAGGAAAAGAAAATGAGTAAAATAAATAACTACTTTAATAACAGACACAAAATTGAAATCGAATGCTCATTTAGCTTTACTCTGGATAGGCAAATACACGCAATATTTCTTAGACCAAAAAATGTAGCAGAAACATTTAATATTATATGTTTACTAAAAAATAAATCATCAGGTGGGTATGATCCAATTTCGACTAAAATAATTAAAGCTGCTATAACTTTGACTCGTTGGTCTACTGACCTATTTAATCAATATTAGGCTAGAAGATAGTATATTCTCTCAACGTTTAAAACCAGTGTATAAAAAGCGCAATCCGAATGACTTCAGTAATTATCAATCAGTCTTTTGTAATGAATTATTTTATAACCAATGACTTATTTGATAATGCAATGGATTTATAGAAGGATATTCCACAAATTCTGTTATATTTGATTAAATAACAGAAATTATGAGAAATCGTAAATGCCCTTAGGAATTTTATTAATTTTTCGAAGGCCTCCTTTGATACGGTTTGTTTTTTAATGCTTACTCTACCTCATTTACACTTTTAATTTTAATTCTGTATTCATTGTCCGTCCATTGAAAAGGTCGCAATTAATGAAGAGTGCAAAATAACGTGGCCCATTATAAAATGCAAATGCTTGCCGTTGAATCAAATGTGTGAAACGGTAAAATATTCCGAAGTCCTTTCATGCCGAGGTCGCTTCCTATCCGGCGAATTAAATTACACCAACGTCTGGCCAAAATTTATCGTAAACTTTGGGAAATATTCAAAGTGCCGGGAATTCCATTTATTTTTCCCTTTTAACCCTCCCCCCACCGAAACGTCCTTGGGTCCGTTTATCTCCCGCACAATTCCGTGCCCAATTATTGCCGCCGCCGACCGCCACCCTTCATCCACCCCTCGTCCCTGTTCCGCACGACGCATATTTTCCCTCCTCGTTTAATGACCGCGGGAACTTCCATTTGTTCCTCCTCCGTTTAGTTCGCCATTAAAACTGTTTTGCGCGAATTCCGATCGAAATAGTTTTTGATTAAATTAAAATTAATTAATCTAATACGAAAACTTCAACAACAACAACAATAAACGCGCTCCGTAATTAATAGTGAAATATTTATTTAATTTTTCTCGCGTTGCTATAATTAAAGTCAACATTTGCGCTATTATTGCATTCCAAACATAATATAAAGTAATGAGTATGCAAAGTTCCGATCTATAAACAGGCGGGCTTGATATTTACGGCGGGATCACGATTCGGCCCTGTGACAAGTAATGTTGAATTATGGTGCATGCGCCGGGCGCCCCCCGCCGAATTAACCCGCAATCGATGACCCTCCTAGCGGCCTTCTAAATTATTAACACATTTACGTTACGTAATCCTCGGATTTGTCAATGACATGGGACTTGTTTATTGTACATCGGTTAATCGAATAACTGGTTTGATTAGTGTTAACAACGAGATATACATACATGTGAACAGTATATTAAAAAACTTTTAAATGATGATTTGCTATTAAAACCTTTAATAATATATTTAATTATAAACTATTAAATACATTTTTTATATATATTTACAATCATTTATAATAATGTATCAAAAAGTAGAGGCCTCCACAATTACCTATTTATTGTATTATAGGATATTTATTTCTAATAAAATTTGTAGTTTAAAAACGTTAAAATTAATAGACAATTACTTATAGTTATGTTATAGTTCTAATTATGCCACTAATTAAAATTAATTTTCAAGATAATATGTGTACATAAACGACGATTAAAATCTTGATTTGCATTACACCACCAGTAATTAATTAGATTATATGCGCTCGCATAAAAGCTTCCGCTGTGATATCTTTAACAATTTTATTACTCTCACCAGTAAACATATGAACAAGTAACATGCAAATGAGTTAGACTATAAATACACCTAGAAATGCGTGCCCATATGCAGTGTCTTAACTCCACACTCATTTCCTATTAATTACCGACCGCCTATTTATACCTAGGCGCACTCCAGGCACGAGTTATCACCGGAAATCCCATCCTCTCACCGGTGGAGGTGAAAACCGCCCCTTGTTTTCCTTAAATTTATAATGGATGCCGCACTCGCGATAAATATCCGCGACTTGCATTAGAAGGGTTGCATTCTACGCCACGCCATCCGCTCTACCCTGTTCCTTCCTTCATGATGTGTGCGTTAATAAAAGGGAATTATTGCACCCCCGCCGGCCCCCTGCTAAGCGGGGATGAAATTAAAACGAGCTATTCCCGCGCGCTTAGTGGTATTTATGGGGGTAATAAAATTAAGAAAACGCGCCGCTACTAGCTGCTATGATAATACTAAATATATTTTCCCCGGGCGCAACCACCCTTAAAAACATGATTATCATTACAATAAATACACATTCAGTTATTATTGAGAATAAATTCCAGGAAAGAAATTAACGCTCGGACAATTGCGTACGTGAGGTCGGCATAAATATTAATACTGGTAGATACGTGTAATAAGTAGTAAATTATCTGGAAGCCGAGGGATTAAAGAGGCGAAGATTAAATTTTATGGCGCGGAGAAAAAAGAACAAAAAAAAAAAAACGAGGAAATTTTTACTATAATTTAGGGGCGGCCGAGTCGAGGGTGAAAACGTAATGGGACGGTTTTATTGTTCGTATGAGCGAATTTGTGATGTGGGAGGGTCGAGATGTGTATTTAAACATGTTTCCTCTTTCCATTTACTTTAAATCTTATAAATGAAGAAGATGTAATGATTTTAAAAAAATACGAAAATAAATATAATATAAATGTTGATGTTGCCATCATAATACTTTCCCTATATTTTTCGCGAAAAATATTATTGTAAATTTTAGTAGATTTATTCTAACAAATTTCTTAAATAATTTTTCAAGATACTTTACTGATTGGAAGGTGGGATAATGGCCACCCAACCACCCTAAATAAACATTTCAACATTAAATCCATATCGTCTCGCAGTTTCCGATAAAATTTATTACGAATAAAAAAAAGACATAAATTACAAATACTGTTTTAATGTGCAAATAAATTAAAATTTGCAAACACATTAAATAGGTATATCGATAAATGAAAAGAATGTACTTCCAATTTATTTAATTTATTTATTTTATTTCTGTACTAGTTTCGACTAATTTACATTAAATAGCGTTTTAGTTTAGGTTTAAATAAATATGTAGTTCTTAAAACAAAAAAATAAAGTCATACAGTAATATTATTTTAACATATGCAGGATTTTTCATGGAAATATTTGATTTAACACAATTTATTTAAAATAAATACTATGTTGATGATTATATAATTACAGGGTGGGTTAGTGGCCACCCACCCACCCTACATATTTATGAAAACATAAACTACAAACACTCTTTTAATGTCAAAATAAAAAAAAAATAGAAACAGAAGTATAATTAATTCAATGATATGAAAACAGAGTCTTAATTTAAATTGAAATACATATGTAGGGCGGGTGGGTGGCTACTATCCCACCCACCATTTAATAGAACACACTCAAAATTGTATTGGAAACATATTTTAATTATACAACAAAAAAACGATTATATTTTATTTATAAAGCAAAAATTAACTCGAATCTTATTTATAATTGTAAACTTAAAATTTCAAATAAAACAAGTTAGAAATAAAATTTTCGATCACCCACACAAAACTATTACAACTAGAAAAATATAATTTACTTCTAATAAATAATAACATAATTCCATCCCATTAAACAATTGATTTATCTAGGGCAATAAATACTAGTGCAGCGACCTCGGCGTACTCTTGACCTACCTCAATACACCATGCATTAACCTAGCGTACTCCTGACCTTTCCTAATAAACCGTTTGTTATGGTAGGTCAAGAGTACGCAGATTTGTTCGATTATTTACAATAATTTACAATAATTATACGTAAAATCGCGTAGGCTAGATTAATGCATAAAGATAATTTTTGAAAACTATCTAAAATACTTTAATATATTTGTTTAAATACTAAACTAATTCCTAACTCTAAAAATTAATAAAAAAATTCAGGAAGAAAATTGCTAAAAATTTTTAGAAACAAAATCTGAAAAAGAAAAATGCAAAAAATCTAAAACCCTCGAAGAAAATTCATGAAACCTGAATGGTAAATTTTAAAATCTTTAAAAGAATGTTGGTTTATTCTAGAAATATTAAATCACTTAATAAAATTCTGACACAGTATATGGTATCAAATCACATTAATAAAAAAAAGAATATTCCAAATATCTAAAAAAAAAATGGTGATGTGTCCATCATAACGTTTGCCTATTATTTTTGATGACGTTTTACTGATTGGAGGATGGGATACCACTGAAAAATTTTAGAACCCTTGCTGAAAATTATTACAACTCTCAAGAGAAATTTCAATGAGATAGAGCGAAAATATACAGGGTGTCCCGTTAATGCGGGGAAATGGCTGTACCATAGATTCCTGAGGTCAAAATATGACGATTTAACGCAACTTATCTATATCCAAAAATTTAAGGTTAAGCCGGAATTTGGCTTCAAAGTTTCAAATTTTTGTATTTCTTTTGTTTATAAAAATTGAACGCTTTATTTGATTTTAATGAAATTTATTAGTAATAAGTACCATAATATCATACATCATTTTAGTTATTTTGGCCATTAATGATTGACAGTAAGTATAAAAAACAGTAGTACCACCACTTAAAAACTAAAATATTTTTTTATTGGTGCATCCAATAAAATCCAAAAAAATCTACTTGAAAGGGCATTAGATTTAAAAACTTTTTTGACTCTTACTTGATTTTGATATCTTGTACGGTTTTTGCACAAAAAATAAAATATGAATATAGTATACACATTATGCACTCATTAATAAGTAAATAAACTTACTCCATTGAATAATAATTAAATAATATCAATTAATAAAATAAATCAAAACAACATCTAACACTTTTCAAACAATTTTCTTTGCAAAATCCTAATACAAACGAGATATCTGTTTGTTCCAAATATGAATATTTATGAACTATAATAAAGTTAAAAATTAATTGTCAAAAGATACTAAATAATATTTATTATACATAATTTACATTTTTTAAACAAAGACGGCCACGAAAAACATTTATTTTCGATTCGATGAAAAACTAGATTTTGTTTTTACTAAATAAAAAATATATATTTTATTTTTTTGTGGGAAAACCGTAAAAGATATCAAATATTATTAAGAGATGAAAAAGTTTTTAAATTAAATGGTCTTTCAAGTAGTATTTTTTTAGTTTTTATTGGATCCACCAATAAAAAAATATTTTAGTTTTTAAGTGGTGGTACTACTGTTTCTTATACTTCTTGTTAACGAATAATAGTCATAATAACTGAAATGATGTATTATATTATGGTAGTTATTAAATATAAATTTCATTTAAATCAAATGAAGCGTTCAATTGTTATAAACAAAAGAAATAAAATTTTTTGAAACTTTGAAGCCAAATTCCGGCTTAATCGTAATTTTTTGGATATAGATAAGTTGCGTTAAATCGTCATATTTTGACCTCAGGAATCTATGGTCCAGCCATTTCCCCGCATTAACGGGACACCCTGTATATTGTTAAATAAATATTTTAAATCTGAGAGAAAATATTTAAATTTTGGAATAGAAAGTTAGAAAATTTTAGAATTCTTCGATATAGTTTTCGCAAAAGAAATTACTATATAGACTAGATAACTTTTCTTAAAAGCTCTAGAACCATCAATGAAAAATTTTACAGTTAGAAAAGGAAAATTTTTCGGAGATAATTTTTTCTGTTTAAGCTTAGATGAAAATGACTTCAAAATTTCAACTAGGAAGAGAAATTTTGTTCCAAATTACGATAAGAAGCATTGAAATATTTTAGAACTCTAAGATAACATTTTCATAAAAATTATAAAACTTTTAATGAAAATTTTTGCAATCAGAAAAAATAATTCTAAAAATCTGTACTAATATAATCATCTAATTTTTTGTATAATTTAGAAGAGAAATTACTGGATTTTTCTCCAATTTAATTCTTGGCTAAACTATGCTTAAAAATTCCAACAAATTTGAAATGTTTAATAGAATTTGCTGAAAAATTCTGGATTGGAAGAAAATTATAAAACTAGAAAAGAAAATTCTAAGTAGCAGCGAATACACTAGAAAATTTTAAAACCTTTGAATTGTATTTTTCGAGTTTTACCTTGTTAACATTTATTTTAATATATTGTGTTTATAACTATTTGTATGTTTGTAGTTAATGGCCATCCGTAAATAAATAAATAAACTAAAAACAATTAATAATAATTTTAATAACAATTGTATTTTATGTATTTCTGAAATGGCTTCCGTTAAATAAATAAATAAATAAATTTTAGTTTAGTTTTATTTAGTTTAAGATATTTCACGTATATATTTAAGTTAATTTTTAATTTTACCTTGACAGTTGTAATACATATATTTATGTCCTACTACACATCAATAAAAAAAATAAAAAAATTGTTGTAACTAGGAAATTCCTGGAATATTTCGATAAGATAAAAGAAAGAGAAGCATTGTTGAAATATTACAGAAATCTTGTTGAAATATTTCATAAAAATTGTAAAATTGTTAATGTTTCAGAAATTAGAGAAAAGTTCTAGAAATCTGTAAGAGAAATTGCTAAATTATAATCTTTCAATTTTTATTTTTCGTAAAATATAGAGAAGAAATTGCTGGAAAAGAAAGATAAGGAATTTTTAGAATCCGTGGAATTTCGCAAGAGAAATTCTGATAATATTTTCTTTATTAAAAATACCACAACCTTTATTGAAAATAGTTACATTTAGATAAAGAACAACATAGAAAGAAAAAGAACTAATTTTTTTTAAACTTTAAGAGGTAACTTTTGCAATTTAAATCTTGGATAAAAATTACTTTGGGAACTTAGTAATTCCAGAAATTTAGAATTGGAATTGCTGAATTGTAAAATTTAAGAAGTCTGAGAGATAACTTTTATAAAAATATTGAAACCTTAATGAAAATTCATACAATAAAGAAGAAAAAATATTTTAAATCTGTAAAGAAAATCGCTCAAAATTTTATAAAGGTTTTTATTCGTAAAATATAGAAGAGAAATTGCCGAACAAGAAGGAAAAAAATTACAATTAGAAAATTTTAGAATCTGTGGAGAAAGGTTTCGTAAGAAATACCTCTGAAACTTTCGATAAGATGGAGTACAAAGAAATATTGTAGAAAATTTTAGAAATCTGGGAGAAAACTTTTATAAAAAAATCAAAGAAAAAAACACTTTAGAAAACTGCAAGGGAAATTGCTAAAAGTCCTATAATCATCATATATTTTTCTTTAAGTATAGAAGAGAAATTGCTGGAAAAGAGAGAAAACACTGTCATTAGCAAATTTTAGAAATCTAGGAGAATAACATTTAAAAATATCTTGGAGCCTAAATTAAAATATTTGAAATTTAATAGAGAACATTATAAGACAGAAAATGCTGAAGAAAACTACCACTAGAAAATTTTAGAACCTTCATAGATAATGTTTGTAATTTAAATCAAGGATCAAAATTACTTGAAAATTTGTAAATCTAGTAATTCTAGATATTGAAAATACGAATTGCTTAAAAATTTTAGAATGGAAGATATATTTAAAATCTAAAAGAGCATATGTTGAAAAAATAAGGAGAATTTGATAAATTATTATAATTAGAAATCTAGAAGAAATATTTAAGTTGTAAAACTTTCAATAAAGTTTCTTACTTATAAGAATAAAACAATTCTAAAAATTTGTAAAAAAAAATATTTGAAATTCCATAATCAACTTTTTAAATAAAAAAGAAATTCAGAAGGTAAAATTTTCAAATAAGTAAAATAGTAATTTCCTTACATTTATACGCAAAACGGCTATTTTAAACAATTTATTTCATTTAATTAGCAGTGGGCAAAAAACGTCAAAATGAATAATTTTTATTTTTTTTTCTCGCAAGTTAAGAACTTTATAAAAAACATGTTTAAATAAAATTTGTTCAGTTTCTCATTCCCTTTAACTGTTGTTTCTTTTGTTTCCAATCAGGAAAATACCATCAAAAATTATTTGAGAAATCTGTTTGAATAAATTTATTAAATTTTACAATAATTTTGTAGTTCAACTTCATGATGGAAGTAAAGAAGAAGAAAAAAATCTAACAAAATATAGATGTAAGTTAATTGTATTAATTAAAGAATAATTTTTGAAGAATAATTGTAAAAATTTATATGAATAAAATTCAAGGAAGTTATTATTATTCAAATGTTAAAAAGAAAAGAAATCTACAGTTTTAAGAAGAAAATAACTAAACTAAATCTAGAAACCACAAGAAAGAAGAATATATTAACTGATGAGGCTGTTATATGTTGAAAATTCATATTCACTTGTTTAGTTGTGGAAGTAAAACACTTTACTATTGCTTTTTTGAAAACGCAACAATTGTTTCGTCACACTGTGACTTCTTCAGGCGAAGAAATTTCTTCATTTCTTCATTTCTTCGCCTGAAGAAGCCACAGTGTGGCGAAACAATTGTTGCGTTTTCAAAAAAGCAATAATAAAGTGTTTTGAAAATTTAAGTGTTTTACTTCCACAACCAAACAAGTGAAGAAAGAAGAAGTCAAAAGAAAATGTAATGATAACTAAAAAAATAAAAAATAAAAATTTGTAATTTCGAGAAAAGTTTTTTTTATAAAATTCTATATAATTCAAATCTATAAAAATTTATTAAAACAAAAATAATCGAAAAAATATATAGCTTCAAGAAAAATTACTCGACTAAAAACATAAAAACCTTAAATAGTAATTTCAAGAAAATCTTGAAAAAAAAAGATCTCGAGAAGAAAGTTTTTAAAGTTTTATGAAGAGAAGTTTTGCAAAGGAAATGGCAAAACTTTTAGAAAACCTTGGGAAAAAAATATGCATGATCTCGAAAATACTACTCAAAAAGTAGATTTTGTACAGTTTTTGAAATGTGGTAAAATATCTAAAAATAATTAAAAGCAATTGCAAAATATAGAGATTTCTCTAAAAAATTTAATTGATCAGAACAAATATTCTAGAAAAACTCTTATGAAAAAGCTTTTTAAATTTTAGGACATCCAAAAAGTTTAATACAGTTTTAAGACCAAAATAATAAACCATTTAGAAACGTTGAGAAGATATTCTTGGAATCTCTTGAAAACTAAATATATATTTTTTAAAGTTTTTAGTTTTGCTACTTTTTCGAATGATCTTAATCACTTATAAAACGTTTTTAAATTAAAATAAAGTGATTCTTATAAAGAGTTAACCGTTTAAAAAGTCGATTGTTTCTGTTTATTCGATTTTTTTTTTATTTTGCAATAAAATAATAAAAATAAAAAGTAACTTGCTGTTATAACTTCAGGAAAGTTTATTTATTTTAAGTAATAATAATTAAAAAAAAAGCTACCTAAGGACTGTAATAAATTTTATTACATTTATTTTACTACTACTACTAAACATCTTTATTCACAGAAGGAAATAAATTATAATACATGTAATGTATACAATAAAATAAAATAAATTCTGGTATAGTTGTCTTCTTCCGTTTCATGGCTATCGACCGGTGGTCTTTCAGCCCTAATTTATTTTATTAGTTTGAATAAATAAGATTAATTAAGTTGTCTTTTAACTGTTTGAAAAGTTTTTAGATTAGATTAGAAAAGTTTCTATTTGATTAAATTTTTAAAAGCTAAATTCGAGCTATTTGTTAATTGTTTTTTCTAGTATTTTATACAAAAAGATCTTATATTTCCAATTACGTAAAAACTTTAAAAGTAGTTTTTTAATATTTCTTTGGTAAAATAAAATAAGTGTAGCTTATTTAAACACAAACACGAATACACAAATAACACGGCTAAAGGACCACGTGGTCTTGGCTATCGACCACGTGGTACTTCTACTACTACTGCTACGAAAATAATTATTTAAGTTAATTTGAAAATTGTTGTTTTTTCGATGGATCAAATGTTTTTTATTATACAATTGTTTAAAAATTCAATTATCTCTTGTTTAGATAAAGCTTTAACGGTTTTTTTATAATATTTAATATGATTTTTTTTCTAATAAAAATAAAGTTTTCTTTAAGATTTTACTTTTGTAGGACCCATGAGTTTTCTTAGGTATCAATATCTTCAAAATGTCAAAATCTTCTAAAAAAATTTTAAATCATTGATTTACGTTTTACAATATTTAATTAAACCGTCGCTTGTTTTTCTGATTGGAGGGTGGGTTAGAGGCCACCCACCTACTCTGCATATACATAATAATCCAGGACTGCGCAAGCAGTATTTTGTTGATTTACATGATTTAAATAATTATTAGTGGTAAACTTATTTTATCTTCTCAAGAATTTAAAAATATAGTTTCACTTCTAGTTTTAAAATTAGCAAGTATCTAGATAATAGTTTCAACAACCCTCTATTATACACACTACAGTTTCTTCTACATATTCTTCAACAGAGGTCAATGATGGTTATATGTATCTTTAAAAACTTATTTTTCCTAATTTAATATCTCTTTGCATCAAATTTTCCAGTCATTTGTTTCCAAATTAGATATCCAAATATATTCATACTGCCTATAAAATCCTCACAACTGAATAGGTTTTAGAATATTATTTTTAGAATCGCATTGATGATAAACCATTCACAAAATACTGCTTGCGCAGTGATTAATTTTTAGTCCAGAAGTATTTTATTGATGTAAATCATCTAGAAAATACTGCTCGCGCAGTACTTCTTCTATGCAAGCATACATCACTGCGCAAGCAGTATTTTGTAGATAATTTAAGTCAATATATATTCTTAACCACAAACATCCACAACTGCGCGAGCAGTATTTTGTTGATGTACATAATTTACATAATTTTAAAAGCTTATATTTTTAGTTTAATATTTCTTTGCGTCAAATTTTCTTTGTGTCTTTTTTTCCAAAATTGGACATCTCCATAATTCAATACCTACCTATACAATTCTCCTAACGGAATAACTTTATGAATATTATTTTTACAATCTCATTGATGATAAACCATCCATTCTAGTCTACAAGTATTTTATTGATGTAAATCATCTAGAAATCTTCAAAAAAAATTGTAATTTAATTGGATACAATGAAGCGATAAGGAATTAAAGTTTATATGTATATGTAGGGTGGATGGCTTCTAGTGAAGTTGATAATTTGCACAAACATTTAGATCGTAGATTATCACCCGATTTAGCTTATGCAGTTAGTTTTTCGGTCAGATCCAAAATAAAAGGTGAAGGTAGGAATTTTATTGCTTATCAAAACGCATTTGAATGGAATGACATTCGAAATGCCTTATTACAAAAATACGGAGATCAAAGAAGTGAGGAATTGCTACAATTGTCCTTAAGACAATGCGTTCAACAAATACTTAGATTATTACAGTAGGTTATTAAAAAAATACAATGATTTAATGCAACATATTACTTTAAACGTAATCGATCAGAATTATTTAAACTACAGCAAAATTTTCAACCTAGACAATTTGAAGGATCAATAAATAAACCATTGCCACAACAAAATAAATTTTTCACAAACAAACAAGTTTTTGGTACAGAAGCTGCATCAGGCATGTCAAGAATAAATAAACCAACTCCAATATCTGTTCAAACTAAAATACAAAGTCATTAAACGCCAAATTATTCAAAGCCAAAACAACAGATAATTGTCGAAGAACTACATAACGTAGAAACTAATCCTTCTGAAAATTATGATAACGAATCTCAATTTTTAGATACACTAAACGATGAATTAGAAATAACATATGAACCAAATTCTGAAAATTTTTGTATACCGGCCTCTCCGATAGAAACATCAGGAACGTAGATTTAAATTCCATCAAAATAAAATCAAAATTACCTTTCATTTATTTACCAGATTTAGATTTAACCATTTTAGTAGATTCAGGTGCAACAAATTCTGTAATAAATTCAAAACCCGCTTGCGAGAAATTCTCACAATATTTTTATGAAAAACCATTTACTGTTTCTGGTTTAGGAAATCAAATTAATTGTAAAGATAATTTAAAATTCCCAATTCTTCGTGAATTCGGTATATCATCCGATATACACTTACACGTAGTTGATTGGCATAAAAGATTCGATGCTTTAATAGGGAGCTCTGATTTAAAAAAAATAAATGCGACTATAAACTATAAGACTAATACTTTAGAACTGAATGGTATTAAAATTCCCTTTTATTTAGAACTCACTAAAGAAACCATTTCTCCACAGAAAATTAACGAAAAAAATTATGTAAAGATTCCCGTTACACTAAACAACGGTGAAGTTATTATTCCACCAACAAAATTATCTGAAGAATATTTTATTGCTGTTTCAAAAAATGGCTTATGCATGTTACCTTTAGATGAGGCATCATAAGTAAATTTAAACTGTAATGAACGTATAGACGTCATCCCTTTTTTTAAATCATGAAATTAATGAACAAATCAATATTTCAAAATTAATAAGAACACAATACCTAAATTTAGAAGAAAAACGCGAGATTACTCGAATTTGTAAACAATTTCCCGATATATTTTATAACGAAAATTGCGATTTGACATTTAGTAACGTAGTTAAACACGAAATACGAACTAAGACAGACGAACCAATTTATGTAAAATCTTTTAGACACCCTCACGGTATGAAACAAGAAATTGATAATCAAATTCAAAAACTATTAAATGATAAAATAATTAGACCCTTCGTTTCGCCCTACGGATTCTTCCGAAAAAGATGGATGCCTTCGGGAAGAAAACATTTAGAATGGTAATAGATTATCGAAAGCTAAACGAAAATACAATAGAAGATAAATACCCCCTGCCAGGTATTGAATAAATATTAGATAACTTAGGCAAGTGTACTTACTTTACAACCCTTGACCTAGCCCAAGGTTTCCACCAAATCGAGATGCATCCCAACTCAATTGAAAAGACCGCATTTTCTGTAAATCAAGAACATTACGAATATCTAAGAATGCCCTTCGGTCTAAGGAATGCTCCTAGCACATTCCAACGTGTTATGGACAACGTCCTTCGAGAATTTTTACATGTATTTTGTTTTGTCTACATGGATGACATCGTCATCTTTTCAAAATCCCTACAAGATCACATTAATCATCTTAAATTAATCTTCTGCAAAATGCGAGAATTTAATCTAAAAATACAACTCGATAAGTGTGAATTTCTAAGAAAGTAAGTATCCTTTTTGGGCCATATTATCACACCAGATGGTATTAAACCTAACCCATCAAAAACAGAAGCTGTAACAAACTACCCATTACCAAAAACAATCAAAGAAATCAAGTCATTCTTAGGATTAACAGAGTATTACCGAAAATTTATCTGTAATTATTCCAAAGTCGTTTCCCCATTAACTAAGTGTTTTAAAAAAGGTTCCAAAATCAATATTTCCGATCCAGAATATATTTAAGCTTTTGAATTATGCAAAGAACTACTTTGTAATGCTGACTTTAATAAACAATTTAAATTAACGACCGATGCCTCAAATGTGTCAATAGGAGGAGTTTTATCTCAATTAAATTGACCAATTGCTTATTACTCTAGAACTCTAAATTCCGCCGAAAAAAATTACTCAACAATCGAAAGAGAACTCTTAGCAATTCTGGACTCAACCAAACACTTTAGACCTTATCTTTTTGGACAAAAGTTAATTATCGAAACCGATCGCAACCCGCTAGTTTGGCTTTATAAAATTAAAGAACCCAATTCGAGACTTGTACGATGGAAGTTAAAGTTAGAAGAGTTCGATTTTACAATAATTAACAAAAAAGGCAAAGAAAATCAAGTAGCAGACGCTCTATCTAGAATAGAGATCCATAATACTGAAGACGACAACGAATCTGTAATCGCAAACATCAATGAATTACCCGCTATTAATGACGAAGATATATAACGTATTATCAATTCCCAAGTAGAAAACCTAAATGAATATTCAAAAATACTCGAAAATTTAGAATCATCATTAACTGAAAAATGTGGCGAACCGACGGTAATAACGGCAAAACAATTCCAATTTCAAAACAATCTTTAAATATATTTTCTAATCGAATCATTTTTGATATAGGCGAAACCTACAAAAATCGCTTTACCAAACCATTTAATAAAAATAATTACAGAGTAACTATCACGGCAAATTTAAACAATCAAGATATTTTGGCATTCATGAAAGAAACATTAAAATCAAATTCAAACTATGCAATTTATTTCGTTGATAAACAACTTAGACGACCCCTGTAAAAATAATTTTAATGACACTATTAAATTCTTCATTTGCAACAAACGCTTTATCGACGTTATAAACCACGAACTACAAGAGGATATTGTTATGGAATACCACGATTCAAATCACAATGGCATAACTGAGTCTTACAATCATTTAAAAGAAAAATACTTCTGGCCAAACATGAAGCAAACTATAACTGATGTAATAAATAAATGCAAAGTCTGTTTACAATCAAAGTATGAAATACACCCATATAAATTAAAATTTTCAGGACCATTATTGGCTAAAAGACCATTAGAAGTTTTACACATAGACACGTTTTCTTTCCAAAATTCTAAATTTCTTACGATCATCGATTTATTCCCACGATACGAACAAGCGTATTGGATAAAAAATGGTACCAGCTTAACAGTTTTAAACAAATTAAGACAATACATTTCTCACCATAATATTCCACAAAGAATAGTGTGTGATGAGGGGCGCGAATTTCAAAACAATACTTTCAAAGAATTTTGTAAAATGAATAAAATAGAACTTCACTTTACGACAGTAAATAATCCAAGTTCCAATTCTCCCGTAGAAAGATTTCGTTCAACCATATTAGAAAAATTAAGAATTTTAAAACTTAAAAACCCTAACGAAATTCCGTCGAATTTAATGATTTCAGCAGTTTCAATTTATAATCAATCAATTCATTCATCTACTGGATTCTCACCCTTCCAGAATTCGGTTTAGACATGACTGTTTACGAACAATATAACGAAAAGAGAAAACAAGAAATTTTACCATTTTACGATCAAGTATACCAAAAGAATAAACAATTAGCATAAAACATTTTAGAAAAACGCAACGAAATCCGTGGTGATCCACCTAATGTAGAAAAACGTTTATGTAAACCGAAACAAGCCTAGCAAAGTTGACCCCAAATACGAAAAAGTAACAGTTGAAAAACAAGAATCGATTAAGATATTTGGAAAAACTCAAAAATCCAGAAATACTACATCTCATGTTCAAAAACTGAAACGGCTAAGAAAATCATCTTCTTTACAGATTCCTAATTTTGATGACCGAAATTCCCCACAACTAGGCCCTTCAGGTCAAACCGATTGATAACAACGGCTATTTTCAAGAACATATCGGACCAGTGAAAATTCTTGATCATTACCATAATTTTCTATTTTTTATAAACACAACACAATTAGAAATAGAATTTGAGCAACTACTAGCAAACGCTGAAACCTTATAAAACGAAGCCTCTATCGATAAACTAACTCTTGAAATTCATAAACAACTTTTATCAAACTGTAAAGAAATCAAATTGTTATTAAGAAAATTCAATTATAAATCTAAAAGAGCATTGGCTAGCATTCTAGGGAAAGCAATCAAATTCATTACCGGAAATCTTAATGAAGACGGACCTACATAATATTAATGACAATTTACAGAAATTACATAACAACCAAAATTCTGAACTAGAACAAATAAATAAATTAACTACTTTTGCAAATCACTTATCAAAAAGATATTCTTCTGACTTAGAAATTTTAATGTCAAATATAAATAAAACAAAACTCTTTCTTGAAAATCTAAAATTCATTGAAGATACCAGAACTCTCTTACAAAATGAGGTATATCAGTCAGAACGTTTATTAAAAACATTACAAATGCTTGAAAGAGTTATCATCAAATACCTGATTTAGAATAATTAAATGTCGATAACGTTTTAAACGTCCAAAATTACTTATTAAAAATCTACAATCCAACGCAATTATTGCCTATTGACAACACTCATTTACTAAAAATTCTAGAGTTATCAAAATTAATTGCAATAGGAACAGATGAAGCAATTATGTTTTTACTCAAAATACCCATCCTGAAACCATTCTCTGCAAATTATTCCCAAATCTATCCTATACCTAATTACCAAAATATTGCAATCATTTTTAATGGAAGTCAATGATTTAAATTACTGGACCAATGAGAACTGCCAAACATTCCATACCATTATCGTATGTCTACAACAACCAGAACTAGAAGACTGTACCCCATCGAACATTAACAAGTGTCAAACTACAAAAATTGTTAATGACTATCAAATTGTCTCTGTGCTACGAAATAGACATTTGTTGACCCTAATGAAGAAGAAACAAGAAATAATTGAAGATTGTCACAGACAGCTAAATAGAAAATGGATCCAAGGGACAAATATCGTCAGTTCATCTTGCAGAATTATAATGGGCAAATCAATATACGCGAATACTATACCTACATACGAGATACCAATATACCACATTCCAAACAAAACATTGGGATTTCACCAGGAAACTAAACTTCTGCTGTGGTACCGTAAAAACCCAGCATTTTTCCAACAAGAAGAATGAAGGAAATTAAATACACATGTTCAATTATAAACTCTACACACGCGTTATAGAAGCATAGCTAGTTTCTTTTATTATGGCCTCACGACCTCCAATAATGAGGCATGATTCGACACGAAAAGGCGCCCTTTATTTTTCCACGTCTCCCCTTTCACCGTTTGGAAAATGGGGGGCGGGTTAACTGCACGCACTCGGAAAACCCCAGCACGCGTTTTCCTCGTCCGAGGAACGAACCACCGCCTGTTCCTTTGACGGAACACAATCGGCGAACTAATGGTGGAGGCGCCGGGTCTCGTTTATAATATAATCCGCTACGAATCGTACGTGGCTGTATTGGAGAAAACTAAAATATTACAATAATGTCAATATATTTGTTAATATAACAAACGTACAAATTTATTAAATATCTAGCTAAAATAAATTCTAATCGTACATATTTAATCACAGGACAAACTTTTATTTTCCTGTAAGTTGAAATTGCTTTAGGCAAGTTTGTTTGGGTGGTTGTTTTCCACGTTAATTAATTTGATTTATTGATCACCAGATATATTATTCAATCTCTCTGGAACTTCAAATGAAATACATTAATAACCATGGTTATTTATTTTGTGCTGAATTAATAAAAAAACTTGATGTATATAATTTATTATTGTATTATACATTCCCGAAATATAACTTTAATTAAAGTAAACAGATTTCACCATAGGAATAATTTTCAGGTTACACTTTCATCTCCAACATTTAAATAAATTGTTTTTGGTTAGCCGTCACATTAAAAAACTATTATTATGGCGTAATGTTATTTATTAATAATCACGTGAAATTGAATGAATAAAATAACACTGTTTGTGCTTTCAGGATAATTAAAAGGCCATTTTTACCTAATTTGATTCACATCCGTACAAACGCAACATTTTCAAGCCCCATTTACGGGCCCGCCTCCCCCCCGCGGATTAATCCGCCGCCCCTCCAGCGCCGCTCATTTTTCGGCAAACGAGTCCCGCCGGTAATTACATTAACTCTAATTACACCCATGAAAGCGCCTCCTTATTGAAATCTCCCTGCATATTTAAACTTCTTCCTGATATAATTACCCCATCCACCCACCCTACTTACTCTCTTTCTCGTCCCGCCGGACTGCATTATTTAATTAAAATATTTACGCTGCACCGACTGCGGATAATGAAGAACGAATTCGGTGCGGCGAGGGGAGGATTGTTAACGCAATTACTGGCCACGGTCTCGTTTATTTAACTTCATCCCCCATCGGAAATAGGGGAGTAAATCCCCATAACGGAATCCTGGCACGGAACCATTAACTGAAAATATTTATGGAAACTATTGGAACGGAAGCCGTATTGTAGGTCCCACAGTGTTGGTTGTATAGAATGAAAATGAAAAAGTTTTTCCTGTGTTTTCATATAAATTATATTTCAACATCATGCAACATGTTACTTTAGTTTTAATCAAATGAAATTACCTTCCTGTTTTTAAATTTATCCAGGCAGACGTTATAAAAATCTTTCTTGAATGACTTTCTCATTTATTACTTGACGACACATTTTTAACAATTAATGATGAAGGTTTAAATTAAATTAAACTTGGTTTGTTTCACAATTTTTCTATATCTACTCGACTAGTTTTGCTTTTTAAGGCATTATCAAGAGTTATAAATTAAAAATCATTGAATTGTCGAGGCGGATACATGAACACAATTGAAAGGTTTGCAGATTTATTGTTGAATACTGCAACAGTTTTCATGAATATTCACATACCTGATGAAGCCACTGTGTGTCGAAACATATTGCAGTATTCAACAATAAATGTAAATCCCTCCCAACTGTGTTGTTTTATTTCAATAAAAATCATTTAATAATCACGAACAATTTTCTTACTTATCTCTTGGTGAAACGTTGTAATATGTAGAAAATATAAACAATATTGTATAATATGCAGAAAATCATTTAAACAAACCTAATGTTTATCAATTTTCTACCTATTACTTCACGATTATTTACTCAATTTTAATCAAATACATCGATTTAGACTGATAAAAAAATAACTAATTTTATAGTTAAAAACTTTATTAATCATTTAACTTTAAGATTTGTACATTTATCAATTTGTCGTGTTGTACTTTTTTAGTAAGAAACTACTTAAAGTGATGAAATTTAAAATAGTGTGTGTACATGTAAGAAGCAATCATAGTAAAAGCTCCACGAGCTCGCACAGTTAACAAAGCCCCGGGAAATAAGCGTGAAAAATTCAATTAATAAAAAAGTTTTTAATGCGTTCCAACGCGAAATGTGCAATAAAATTTTTAGCGACTGACTTCGACTTGTTTTTTTATAGAGTCGAGATTAAAACTGTTGCATAAAAAAGTTTCCCTAATAAAATTTAATGCACAATAGACACGTAATATTTATGAGCTAAAAAAAGTACCATATTTATATGCATAATGATTTTATTAACTAGGCAAATAGTATTTTTTTAACATTCTTAAATAAAGAAAGATTTTTAAGGCTTTCACTTCAATAATTCAAAATAAACAAAACCATTCTTTAAATTTAATAGTTTTATTTATTTTAAACAATTTTAAAGAGTTATGAAACTTCTAAAATAAAAACGAATCAATATATACTGGCATAATATATATCAAAAGAATATTCATGTTAGTAATAATCTAGTTACAATTATTATCGTTTCCGTGCACAGCGCCAATGTGAAATAAACTAGAGTTTTATTATATTACCATAGATAAACTGGGGCACGGTTACAAATCAAACTTTTGCGGAAATTACGGAAAGCGCGCCCTCGTCCCGGAACACCGCTAAATTATTAATTAATAGAGATAAATTCCAGTTTGATAATAGGGTTAATTTAGTAGAGTGCCACTAATTACTATCTGAAAGTTTGTGTACAGCCGGATGTGTACTTTGTTAGTGCCGGAAAAGTGGGCCCAGGCCCTCGCGATTGAAGGTGAGAACTACGTGAGCGGAATTGTGTCGCTAATCTGAGAATCTCAATCGACGATTTATGTTTGCGTTAAAATGAATAAGCGTATGTGAGAGGTACAGTGCTTGCTATAGAAGATGTGTAATTTTGAATTTGTTTTGATTGATATTTATGAATTAATTTAGGATTTAGTGTTTCTGGATAGCCATTATTAGTAGCAATTTGTTTAATTATGTTAAAGTATTCAGGGCTAAAGAGGATTTTGAAAGCATCGGATATCATTGAGTAGAAACATGTCATTTTATGTTCCCTCGAAGCGAGAGAGCTATTGCAAATTGGTACAGATGAGCAAGAGGATCAATTGTGCCATACGGAAGATAGAAGAGCTAAGAAAGGAAAATTAGAAACTCAAGTCGGAGAGGGATAAACTTATGAGTAAGCCGGAGTCACAACCCCCAGTCAACTGCTGGATGGGATAGATACATTTTAAAAATGGCAGGCCATCAAGGACTATAAGTGGCACAGTGATCTGTATACCAGAACCAAGATTGTGAAGGGTAATCCACTCTATACCAAAGATAACGTGATCAAAGTGGTCTTGGTGCATAAGGAGGATCGGGGCATGGCGAAGAGCATTGAGATAATGTATAAGGAGCGTTTCTTAGGGCTGCTAAACTCTAATGAAACAATCGAGCTTATGGAAGAAATAGTGAGCGATAATGAGACGGAGATTGCTATACATAAAGTGCAGTATGTAGGTCTGAAAACCCTCAGGAAACTGGCTGAAGGCCAAGATACTAATATTCGTTAGCCTGGCACCAAAGGAACAGAGGGAGAGCTCACAGGTATCAAATACCGGAGGACAAAAGGGACCGATAGCCAGGAAACGGGCAAGCGGTGAGGTGCTGATGATTAGAGCCGTGGAGTCCACCTTTGCTGAGGTGATGAAAACAGTTAAAAGCAAGGTGAACCTCGCCTCTATGGGAGTCAAAATAGGAAAGGTTACTGAGAGCAGACAAGGGGATGTCTTGCTACATATGAAAAGTGGGAGCCCCTACTGGTTGTCCTAAGGTTAGTCGATGAAAAAGTCAGGGCCACAATTAGGGATAACGGTGTTCCACTTATTATAAGTGGGATCGAGGAACCAAGGAAGAAGTTGATGTGGCTGTGAAAGCAGAACTGGGCGGCAATAGCGAGGTAGACATCAGGGGGCTGAAACCTGCTTATGAAGGAACCATTGCGGCTACGGTGGCTACTGCTGAACAAGGGTACAGTCCATTTTGGCTGGGGATCAGGAAGGGTGAGAGAGAGAAAAGAACCGGACAGGTGTTACCAGTGCTGGGAGATGGGGTACTTTGCACGTAATTGTAAAGGAGCGGATAGTTCTAAACTGTGCTTGAGGTACGCAGATGAGTGTCATCAGGCAAAAAACACCAAGGGTCACAGGACTGGGGCAACCGTATGTCCGGGAAAAAAGGAGGCGAAGGCTCCTTACCTAACAGCACAGAGCTAGCTACGGCAGTAATGCAGGTGAATATTAGCAGATGTAGGGCTGCCCATGACCTACTCATGGCCCGTGCAAACAGGGATGTGGCTGCTACTTGTCAGAAAGCTCAATAATGCGAGGCTGAATGAATCGTGGCTGGTGGATGGGCCGAATGGAAACGTGGCAGTGCAGATACGTGAAAATTGCAGCAGGAGTTTGACAGCGTGTGGTTTGCTTGCAAAAGGAATAGTGTGGGTAGAGATGAAGGAAATATTCACCTACTGTTGCTACATTTCACTAAACTGTGGTCGAGGGGTAATTAAAGATTGGCTCGTGGCACTAGAGGAGAGTATTAGATTCAAGAAGGGCGAGGCCCAGCGGGGCTCCCCGCCAACGGATATTATGTGTGAGGCCGTAAATGGACTGTTCGTCTGCAAGGTCGGAAGCAGTCCCACGTTCGTACGTGACCAGTCCAAGTCATTCATCGATGTTACGCTGGCGTCCGGATCTCTAGTGCAGCGAATACTAGACTGGACCGTGATGGAAGACGAGTCGCTGAACGTACATAAGTACGTATTTTATATCATCAGTGAGCGCATCTCTAGAGTGAAACTAGATCATAAAAGGATCCAAAACCGGACTCGATGGACAATCGATGGTATGGACGAGGCCAAGCTCAGGGCAGCCCTGAAAGCCCAGCCGCAATCAACCAGGAAATACCGGAGGAAGCGGCGTCACTACTGGGGAGGAAGATATACCGAGCTTGGAATTGGAAGAAGAAAACCGGTGTACTGATGGACAAAGGAGATGGAAGAACTACGTAGAGAGGCAACCGTCGCTCGCAGAATAATAACCCGGGCAAGGGCTAGGAAATGCACGGAAGTATTCTTATCACCATTGATCTCAAGTTGCCATTGGGTCGTTCACTTCTTATAGGCATCGCAAGTAGCTTGAAGAAATTTCTCAAAATGAACTGTGGTAGGAGGCACTAAGTAGAGTTGTTTCGTCAGCGTATTGGGCAATCATTACAGAAGCCAGGTTCGGAATGTATGTATGTATACTAGTCTGCTGTGTGGCCGGTGATCTATTTAAATATCTAGCCCCTTTTCCAATCCAACATTTGTTCTTTATAATACATATATTATAAGGTTTAAGAGTGCTGAGATCGGAAGAAGTCTCTGTAACTGACTTCAGATGGACGGAGACGGAGGTGGTAGCGGAGATAAAAAGACTCCCAAGTGAGAAAGCCCCTGGTCCTGATGGATTGCCGAATGAAATGGTGAAGGCAGCGGTCCAGGTGATCCCCTCATAGTTTACCCACGTGATGAACCTATCCCTAAGGGAGGGGTCTTCCTGAAGGTGTGGAAGAACGCCCGGCTTGTTTTGCTCCACAAGCATGGGAAACTGCCAGAGGACTCCAGACAATATAGGCCGACCTCTGTGTCTGGAAGACGAATAAAACGGCTAATCGTCGAGGTACTAGAAGAATCTATAGAGCGAGCTGGCGGACTGTCGCCAAACCAGTATGGGTTCAGGAAGGGCCGCTCTACTGTAGACCCGGCGAGAGCTGTCCTAACCATTGTCAAGGGAGCGAACACTGGATCGTGGAGGAGAAGACGTCATTGTATTATGGTTGCAATAGATGTTAAAAAAGCGTTCAACTCGATCCCGTGGAATATAGTAATGCAAGCTGTGGAGGAGTTCGGTACGGCATCATATATTAAAAAACTGGTTAGAAGTTACCTCAGCGAAAGGGAAATAATATACACCGGCAAGGAAGGAGAGCAGAGTTTCAACGTGTATAGTGGGTTTTCGAAAGAATCGGTAGTTGGCCCGCTGCTTTGGAATGTGGCCTATGGCGGGATCCTGCGCATTAAGCAGCCTGCTGGCGTAGAGATAGTAGCCTTTGCTGATGACCTGGAGGTGCTAGCCTGCGTAGACTCGGTGCAAGGAGCACGTGGAGCAGCAGAGATAGCCACAAGAAGAATATCCGAATGGCTTGTGTCAAAGGGGCTGGCGCCGAAAAAAAAAACTGAGGCTTTGTGGATCTCCACTAAGAGGGTGAGGCACCGCTAGCAGTTAACGGAGCATAGGTACCAGTACTTGCATGCATAAAGTATCTGGGGGTGCTCTCTGGTCATGGCTGCTTTCAGGCTTATCTGGCAAGAATACGAAAGGCTGAAAACAGTTCGTGCCTGTACTGCTCGGACTCGATGCATGACGCTGAGCATACTTTGCTACAATGCCCCCGGTGGCAGGAACCAAGGCAAACGCTAGCAGAGGAACTGGGAGCGTATCCCAACACAGAAATAATGATGAAACTCATGCTAGAAAGTGCAGACAAATAGAAAGCAGTGTCAATGTTTGCACAGGAAGTGATTGGTCAGAAGTTCAGGGACAGCGTACGAGATACAGCCCAACGCGAACAAAGGGATAGTAGCCCACCTGCGTGAGCATTGTTGATATGTATGTATAGTTATTATTGTGCTTTGTGTAACTAATGTACTAATGTAACTTATTGTAATGTATACATTTTATTATATGCTGTTTAGTGTAGAGTATGTTTCAATAAAGGCGAAGTCAATGTTAACACATTGGATAAGAAGGGGCGGCGGTAGAAGATTGCCTCGGCGATACCACCGTCGTACTCGTTTCTTGGGGGGCCACTGCTGCGCCGCTTGCAAACAGCATGTCCCATAAGAAAAAGTGTTAGGTTAGGTTAGGTTGGGTTGCTCGCAGGGGTGGTTGACGTGCACAGCCATTTGGGAGTAGCGATTCCACGTACTCGAGCCGTACACTGCACATACACCCGCACACCCGCGTCACACATATCACACACATCACACACACATCCATCACACACACATCAAGGACGCTGACCGACATGGGGAGGCATTCTTCAGGGGGTATTTTTGCGAACATATTCAACACGTTGAATGATACTAATTTGCAAGTATTTGGAATAGTTGAAAGTTTTAAGTTATTGGCTAGCTCCATAGAGGTTTTTTTTATGGAATGTGGATGTTTGAAGTTGGTATTATTGATATTTTGTGAGCTTGAGTGTTTATGTATGAAACTACAGGACGGATGGGATTATCAGGTTTATGAATTTATAGCCACTCTATATACATATATGTATATGAAGGTAGGGTGGGTGACCTCTATCCCACCCTCCAATCAGTAAAACATTAGCGAGGGTTTTAGTTAAAAGTTGTAAAATATAAATAAACCCAAAATAATTGTAAGTTATAGAGATTTATTCATAACGAAATTTCAAATAATTTTTTATGATGTTTTACTGATTGGAGGGTGGGATAGAGGCCACCCACCCACCCTACATATACATATAAATTTCAATTACTGATCGTCTCGCTTTTTGGAATAAAATTAATTACAAAACTTTTTGAATAAAAAGGAAATTCAAACGGAAAGATTTTTGAGTGAGCAAATTAATAAAGTTTTTATGCTTGCTGGGTGGGCAGATTTTAAATCTAAATAAGATAAGATTTTCTATATATAGTCATTTATATTTAAACTTAAATTATGTTTTCGTTGTATTTTTTATTACATAAAGGGTTTAGAAAAGGTTAAATGAAAATAATTTTTAAGTTTTTATACCAATGTTTATTGTATAATATACACAAACAAAGTTTACAATATATTATCAATTTTGACACAACTATAGTTTCGACCTTTATTTAACCTTTTTTAAAATGAACTACCACATAGTAACAGTCGCTACCATCATTTTCATAAAGGGTTTAATTGTTTTTAAAAGCAAAATCATCATCGATTAGCAATTAAAGTTATTATATATAAGTAGGGTGGGTAGGTGGCCTCTATCCTACCTTCCAATCCGTAAAACATAAGCGAGGGTTTTAAATAAAAGTTGTGCAATATAAATAAACACAAAATAAATGTAATTTTTAGAGATTTATTCACAAAAAATAATTCAAATACTTTAGATGATGTTTTACTAATTGGAGGGTGGGGTAGAGGCCACCCACCCTACATTTACGTATAAATTTCAATTACTGATCGTCTCGCAGTTTGGAATAAAATGAATTACAAAACTTCTTGAATAAAAAATAAATTCAAACGGAAAAAAATTGAGATTTAGATTTTAAATCCAAATTAGATAAGATTTCCTATATAAAGTCATTTATATTTAAACTTAAATGTGGGTTTTGTTAATTTTTTTATTACATAAAGGGTTTGATTGTTTTTAGCAGCAAAATCGTCATCGATTCGTAATTAAAGTTACTATTTATATGTAGGGTCCCCCACCCACCCTATCCTCTATCCCACCCTTCCAATCAGTAAAACATAAACAATATAAACAACGTAAGTCACTGCAAGAATGGTGCAAATGTAAAGAGCCAAATAATCTGCTAATTAATGACAAGGTAGAATAAAAGAACTATTTAAATTAGTAAATAACCTACAAAGGGATGTAATAATCCTCAAATCCAACAATTGTGCTATCTGTCATCAAATGTAATGAAAAGTATGCTAAATGGATTCATTCCAAATGTATCCAGTTAGCTGAATCGGAATTAAAATTCTACCAGAAAGAAGAGAAGCTTGAAAAAGAAGCCAGATGGTTTTGTGCAAATAATTGCAAGCTCGGATCAATTGTAATGAATAGTACAATGTCAGTTGCAGAAACAAACGCAGAATCTAACGCTAACGTAGAAGTACTTTTTAAGGAGCATTATTTTAATCAATTTAAAAATGAAATTTAACTTTGCCTCACATGATTTACTTCAAAATTAGACATACTAACTGCGAGATTAGATAATTTGGAAAAAGAAAATAAATATTATTAATAATTTTGAAAATGTAACTTTGAATAAGTCGATTAATAATTTAGACAATCAATCACAAGACATAAATGTAATAATACAGTAGGTGCGCGAACGCAGTATTAGAGATAAAAATGTATTATTATTTAATATTCCGGAACCAATCGATATTAGTAAAGACGATGAGATTGTTAAGGAAGTACTGAATAGCTTACAGACTGGAATTAAGAGTTATCAACATCTATTAAGACTGGGAAAGAAACAACCAAATAAACAGAGACCTATTAAAATATGTTTTAATAATGAATATGATGCAAAAACATTACTGAAAAATTCTCAAAAAAATATAAATTATTTCCACATTTAAATAAAATACATATAAAAAGCGACCGGACACCCAGACAAATTAAATTTGAAAATAATATAAGATCAAGTTTGAAAATGAGAAAGGAGGCCTGCGAATCTAACATTAGAATTAAATTTGTTAACGGTACTCCTACTATTGTACCTTTAAACTAGAGAAAATGATAGCTAACTTATACTATCAAAATGTTAGAGGTCTTGCAACAAAACTCGATACTTTCTACAATAATGAAGCAGCAAGTGAATTTAGCATAATAATGTTAACTGAAACATGGCTAAATAACAAAATTGATGATTGTGAATTATTTTCACCAAACTTCAATGTGTTTAGATGTGATCGTGAAACAAAACGGGGTGAAGGTTCACTGATTGCGATTTATAATCAATACTGTTCATCAAGGCAATCGATACATCTTCTTGGCGATCTTGGAATTGAAATTGTTGCTGTGAACATCTTAATCCATGGATTTAAAATTTGTTTAGTGTGATTATATATCCCACCAGCATACACATATGATGCCTATTGCCAAGTTTTCGAATCAATTGAAAATGCTACTGCCGATTGTGACCACATCATTATTTGCGGAGACTTCAACATACCATCTTTTTATGAAACGCAAATACAAGGATTCTGCGTAAACAATATCACTACTGAACTAGACTATTTTATGAAATTTAATAATTTGGCCCAACGGAACCATTTATTAAATTCCAACATGCGAATTTTAGATTTAGTTTTAATGTCACATGAATTAGCTTGCGAAATTAAGGGGGGAGAATTTTTGTTACCTGAAGATAATCATAATCCGGTAATACAGATTTCTCTGTTAACGGTGGAGGCTTCTAGTTTGATAATGACAAGCTAAAATTGTCGAAACTATAGTCACTTAATAAAGTCAGTGTTATACAAACAAAGTTAAAAAGTTTTTTATTTGTGAAGATTTCTCTTGAATTAAATACTAATCGTCAAAACAATAATTTTCAAGTAAGCGATCGATTTACTTATGATTGGGCCCACACGGATTTCGTTGGATTGTACAATTATATCAATACTTGTCCAAAGTTACTAACTGTCTAGATGTTAATGAGGCATGTATAATATTTTATAATATTGTTTATAGCATTATTGATGAATATGTTCCAGTTCGTAAAACGGTAATTAAATCTAAAAATTATCGCGTATGGTTTCGTTCGAGTACAATAAGACTTATCCGCATAAAAAACCACTATATTAAACTTTATAAGAAACGTAAATTGAATTTTTATAAATACAAAGTATCCAATTTGAGACGTGAAATTCACTCCACTGTTAAAGATGATCACAAAAAATATATTAAAAATATTGAAGATACAATTCTGGATGATCCGCGTAAATTATAGACTTATGCAAATGTCAAAAAGAGACAGTCGCGAATCCCTGGTATTCTTGAATTAAATAATGAATCATATGCGCATCCTCAAGATTGTGTGAATGGATTTGCTAACTACTTTCTTAGCAGTTTCAGTCCTTTCAACTTATCAACATTTATGTCTCCTTTAGGGCAGAAATCAAATACGCTGAATTTTAATATGTCAAAAATAACAGAGGCTGAAATACTATCTTCCACAAAATCTTTAAAGAACAATAAAACAGCAGGTCCAGATAATATTCCAGCATTTTTAGTTAAAGACTGTGCACCATGTCTTTTAAAACCATTGCAATATTTATTCAATTTGTCAATTACATCTCAAACTTTCCCGGATATTTGGAAAATAACAAGAGTAACATCCATTTTAAAAAGTGTAAATAAGCAGCAAATAGACAATTATCGTGCTGTATCAATTCTCAATAACAAAATTATAGTAACAAAATTATATGAATCAATTCTTGCTCTCAAATTATTTAATCATATTCAATTATATCTAACTACACGTCAGCATGGTTTTGTAAAGAAGATGTCTATTAAAAAAAAACGTTCGATACTATACATCAGGGAATTATTTTGAAACAGTTGGATTCATTTGGAATACATTTTAATATGATTCAGCTAATGCGGTCTTACCGTTACAAAAGATGTCAGTATATTGATTATAATGGATATAGATCATTCAACTTTTTTCCAACCAGTGGGGTACCCCAAGGGTTCAATCTTGGCCCTCTCCTTTTCTTGACATTTATAAATGATATAGTAGATGACTTATCCTGCCGAATGTTGTTATATGCGGATGACTTGAAATTATTCCACTCTGTTACCACCATTGAAGACTGTGAAATGTTACAAAATGATCTTCAGAAACTTCAATTATGGTGCACAACTAATAACTTACATCTCAATATCAGTAAATGTAAATGTGTAATCTTCACAAGAAAACGATCAATAATTGGGCACGGGTACAAAATAGATGATATTAACTTAGAACGCTGTATTAATATGAAAGACCTGGGAATTATTTTTGACAGTAAATTGACATTTATTCCGCATATAAATTACGTTTGCGGTGCTAGTTTAAAGATTCTTGGGTTTATCATAAGAAAATAAAAATCATTTATCAATACCGATTGTTTAAAACGGTTGTACTTTTCATTTGTCCGTAGTAAATTAGAATATGGTTGTGTTTTATGGTCGCCTACATATATAATACATAGTCAAGTCCTAGAGAGAGTGCAAAAGTGATTTTTAAAATTTCTTTATTTTAAGGATACAGGAATGTATACAGGCTATAATAGTTGTATTATTTATCAACAATTACTATGACATTATAATATGGAATCGCTAGCTAATCGTAGAAATAATTTGTACCTGATCGCTTTATATAAAATAGTTAACTGTTATATCGACAATCCTAATCTATTGTGTTTAATTAACTTTTATATATAACAAAGTACCACCATGCGTCTCTATTAATGTTCTAAATGTATATGTTGATTTGGTTTCCTCTAAAATCACCACATATAAAATAACGATTATTGATTTGATCCTTTGCAATTATTTGTTATATAAATTTCATGTAACTACTATAGTTCATTAGCAGTATGCAAAAACTATAAAATTTTTCATTATTTCAATTTCGTGCAGATATTTCATTCAGTTTATCCAGTTTATTATTAATCAAAATGAGTATTTTCCAGTCCCGGAAGTGAAACCGATTAAAGGGACAAGCTGCTAGTATACATTGTACCGGATCTCACCCCTTTTTGCCAACAGGAACAAATCGCTAACAGGAAGTGCAAGACAGCCGGAATTTTCCCTCGCACAGCGACACAAAGGGCATTCTGCGCGAAATTGACTCCGTCGGCCCCGGCCGACCGATTGTTCGCAAATGAAAGAAAGCAAATGTTGACATTCCATTTGGGATTCATGGCGAAAAATAATGGAGGTTTAATTAAGGACGGCGGGCATTCGGCAGCAGTCGGTTAATCGTGAACCAGCTTCATTATTTTTTATATTACTACTTCTTCCGGAGATGCATTTAAATTCTTAATCGCGATCTAAATGTAAATTATTCGCAAGGGCTGCACTTAGCCGGAAAGTGCAGGTTCGCAATTTAGGGCCATTCGACTATATACGGGGGACGTCTTCTCATTAGAGGCCCGCCCTAAACTATTTTCATTACTGCATTTACCACCTGCTCGACGGGAACTTTTATTGGCCCAGTTTCGAGGTGCTTCGCATAAAAAAAAAATAGTGAAGTATGAATTTTTCAGTTTCAGCAGTTATTACATTATTTCCTATTGAGAATTTAGGTCCTTCTGGTGTAATTAGGTTAACGAGTTGTTAATTAATAATTAAATTTATACAAAAATATTTAACTGAGAAATTCATAAATTACAGCAACATCAATTATTTCACCAGTAATTAATTTATCTTAACATCAATTGTTAATTGATAATTATTGCTCCGAGTAATTGTGTAAGTAGATAAAGTACTTTTATACAACCCTGCTTTATTTAGAAACACGTGTCAGTCTAGTGTAAGCGCGTGTGTCTCTTTGTAAGGACAATTCTTAAATGGCACAGATTTATTGCTAATTGAATTGGAGACGTGGATCACTGAAAGTAATTGAAGCGTAGGAAGCAATAATAAAATTGAGACTGTTTGAGATATCGGCAGATGCCTCTGCTAATAAATTCCTTGTTAATTTGATCCAATTTTACGTCGATGAATGGCATCTTACGTTTGATTGAAAATTTCTTTTTGTGTCGTGAATAAAATGAAAACTTTTCGTCCTCACTTTCATCTAGAAAGAATTTAATTGATTCTTTTTTTCATGTAAATAAAAAATAGGACAAGGTTCGAACTGCAATTGAATATAACTTTGTAATCAACACAATTTGAGTATGTAATAATTAATTAACAACGATAATAAGAGGGAAAGAAGGAAACCAAACTTGTAATAAGGAATGGATTTAATTTAAGTAGTTTGATAAGGTATTTAAAGAACTTTTGAGACACATTGTGTTATTTATTGTGTTAATCTATTCATTCAATATTTCCAATAAATAATAATACGTGTTATTTAACATTCATTTTCTTGGGTTTTTGGTAGTGTCCCTATTTACGTCGTCGCAATAAATATGGTGGCCTTAGGGGCTAGTAATTACCGGTGGGATGCCGCCTTACAGCAGGGACCCCTAAATAATTGGAGGCCTAGTTCTGGTGCTGTGACACCTAGCTAAGCGTCGGTGGTCCGAACGGACACAAACAAATTTATAGCTAATAAATTTATCGGTTTCCCACAATATATATATATATACCTGCAACAGTTGCTGCGGAACGGATCGACGCCGACGCCTCCGGAGACGTCCGCAGGAAATATCGTCGGATATTGTTGACTCAGAAACTCACTGAAACTAAACTAAATAGAAAATTGCTGATAAAAGAAATCGCAAAATACTTTAATTCGTATACTGAATTAAATAAAAATTTTGAAAATCAACCACTTATAATATTGTTATAAAATTCTTGCTGATATCTCTCCAACATAAAATAATACTTTCATGAGGAGAAAAGAATTATAAAAAGTAATCACAGAAATTTCCAGTGTCGTACATTTAAAGTCCACAAAATGCAGTTCGCGTCCGACGAAGAAATTTACGCACCCCGACTATTATCCCCTTTACGAGCGTGTCTTGTTTTTCGTGTGGGGCGCCGGTGGCGGCGCCTAGACACCTCCCCCACTTTTATATTTATGCAAAACACATCCGGATATTCGCCGCCGTGTCATTTGCATAATTCCGTAGTTTACTTTTTGACACTTATATTCGGTAGACGTGCCGTCGACATTTCGGATTATTGCATTTGCATAAATAACGAGAAAGAGAATGAGAAACTTTGGGGGTGTATGTGTGTGTTTGTGTGTGAGGGGGCCCGGTGAATTTAGGTTGAATACGGGAACAGCGGGTCTGTAATTCATGGCGGTCTTTTTTTTCGGTGTGTTCGCGTGCGGCGTTCTTTTGTTTCGCCATTAGTGGAAAGCGGGCCGGCAACTTTGAGGAAATGCATTTCCCTCGAATAAACAAAGAAAATCGGAATGGAGAAACAACAGACTCTGTGGTTTGCTCTTGTATGGAACTGCAACGTCTTTGCATAGCTAATGATGATGAATGTTATTATAAAAACAACGTATTTTAATTCAGTAATATGTAAATGTAAATAATCACCGATTTAAAAAAAAAACAACAACGTATCTTAAATCAGTAATATTTAAATGTAAAAACCACATAGTTTTTCTCTACATATTATACTTCATACATATTTTATCTACATATAAGATCGAGACATTATATCTTGGTGTTCTTATTTACAAATAACACTTGCTATTTGCTATATAACATTATAAATGACAAAAAGTATAAATTATATAAAAATATCAATTCACCATTGAGTTATCGTTATAGTTTAACCCGTAGGCTCAGCAGAAACGCAGGCGAGCTTAACCCACTAAAACCTTCATGCATAATCAATTCGGCATTAACCCCACACGCCCCCTCCACCCCCTACACTACCCACTCGATATACACACACAACCCCTTCATCCCTAGGTGTAAAAACCGGCGGGTCGATACCATCGCATCCGGTGTGTGCATGTCGACGAGGAAGGCAAAGAATGACCGCCGAGGAATTCTCCTAATCTCCGGACAAATTCTCGATCGATCCGCGTCCCACCAGAATATCAGTTTTATTGATGCCGACGATCACGGCAGGAAGGGGAAGGGAAACTAGGCCATTTCGTCGGGATATTGGTTTTTATGTGTTCGAACGACGGCGATTATTGAATTGTTCGGGGGATTAATTAAAACGACCGATTTTCGTCATATCGTTGCCTTTTCTTTTTATTAAAAGAGGGGGGGAGGGGGGCGAATGTTGCTCGGAATTCGTATTGCGAACGCAATTGGATCAGGGGTAAAATTAGCTTAGCAAATTATGGATCTTTAGATTCCACTAACAAAAATGTTTGAAGCTATACTCAACGCAAACTGAAAATTTTGCAGAAAATTGTTGTAAATTTAACAATTATTGTAACATGTGGAAAAATTCATTAGAGATTAAATCTAAATAATAGATCTTCAGATTCCACTAATATAAAATTTTGTAGCTATACTCAAAACAATATAGCGTCGATTCAAATCTCATTTTTCTCAATGCAAACTGAAGATTTTGCAGAAAATTGGTTTAAATTCAACGATTATTGTTCAATGGGGACAACAATGCTTAGTAATTCACTCCAAATAATAGATCTTCATATTCCACTAACAGAAATTGTTGTAGATATACTCAAAACAAAATGGCATCGATTGAAATTCGATTTTTCTCAACGCAAACTGAAGATTTTGCAGAAAATTGTTGTAAATTTAACAATTATTGTAACATGTGGAAAAATTCATTAGAGATTAAATCTAAATAATAGATCTTCAGATTCCACTAATATAAAATTTTGTAGCTATACTCAAAACAATATAGCGTCGATTCAAATCTCATTTTTCTCAATGCAAACTGAAGATTTTGCAGAAAATTGGTTTAAATTCAACAATTATTGTTCAATGGGGACAACAATGCTTAGTAATTCACTCCAAATAATAGATCTTCATATTCCACTAACAGAAATTGTTGTAGATATACTCAAAACAAAATGGCATCGATTGAAATTCGATTTTTCTCAACGCAAACTGAAGATTTTGCAGAAAACTGACTTAAAGTCAACAATTATTGTTACATGTAGAAAAAAATCATTAGTGATTAACTACAAATAATAGATCTTCAAATTCCGCTAACAGAAATTTTTGTAGGTACTCAAAACAAAATGGCGTCAATTGAAATGCAGCACAAACTGAAGATTTTGTAGAAAACAGTTGCAACTTCAACAATTATTAGTACATGTCGAAAAAAATCATTAAAGATTAACTTCAAGTGATAGATCTTTAGATTCCACTAACATAAAATTTTGTACCTATACTCAAAACCATATGGCGTCGATTCAAATGTCATTTTTCTCAATGAAAACTGTAGATTTTGCAGAAAATTAGTTTAAATTCAACAATTATTGTTACATATGGAAAAATTTTAGTAGAGATGAACTCTAAATAATAGATCTTGTGATTTCACCAACAGAAAAATTTTGTAGCCATACCCAAAATAAAATGGCTTCGATTGAAATCTCATTTTTCTCAATGCAAACTTAAGATTTTGCAGAAAATTGTTGTAAATTCAACAATGATTGTTTCATCTGAAAAAAAATGATTAGAAATTAATTCCAAATAACAGATCTTTAGTCTTCACTAATAGAAATTTTTGTAGCTATACTCAAAACAAAATGGCGTCAACTGAAATCTATTTTTTTTTCCATGCAAACTGTAGAGTTTGCAGAAAACCGTTCCAAATTCAACCATTTTTATTACACGAAGAGAAAATCATTAGAAATTAACTCCAAATAATATATATTAAGATTTCACTATCAGAAATTTTTGTAGCTGTACTCGAAACAAAATGGCGTCGATTAAAATCTCAATTTTTCAACGCAAACTTAAGATTTCTTAGAAAATTGGTTTAAATTCAACAATCATTGCTACATGCGAAAAACAAATAATTAGAGATTAACTACAAATAATAGATCTTCAGATTACACTAACAGAAATTTTTGTAGCAGTACCCGAAACAAAATGGCATCGATTGAATTATTAATTTTACTAAAGCAAACTGAAGATTTTGCGGAAAACTATTGTAAATTTAACAATTATTGTTACATGTGAAAAAAACTTTAGAGATTAACTTCACATAATAAATCTTTAGAATTCACTAACAGAAATTTTTGTAGTTTTTCCCAAAACAAAATAGCGTCGTTTGAATCGTCATTTTTCTCAACTCAATTTAAAGATTTCGCAAAACTGTTGTAAATTCAACAATTATTGTTACAATTGAAAAAAAAAATCATTAGAGTCTAACTACGAGTAGTAGATCTTCAGATTCCATTATAAGATCTTTTGGTAGAGGTACCCAAAACAAAATGGCGTCGATTAAAATCACGTTTTTCTCAACTCAAACCGAAGATTTTGTAGAAAATGGATGTCAATTCAACAATTAGTGTTACACGTTAAAATCATTAAAGATTCACTCCAAAAAATAGATTTTAAGATTCCACTAACAAAATTTTTAATAGCCATACCTAAAACAAAATGGCGTCGATTGATACCTCATTTTTTCAACGTAAACTGAAGAGTTTGCAAAAAATTGTTGTAAATTCAACAATTATTTTTACATGTATAAAAAAATCATTACAGATTCACTCTAAATAATAGATCTATATATTCCGCTAACAGAAAATTTTGAAGATGTACCCAAAATAAAATGGCGTCAATTGAAATCTCATTTTTCTAAACGGAGACTAGTGATTTTAAAGAAAACTCTTGTAAATTCAACAATTTTATTACATTTGAACAAAAACCATTAGAGATGAACTCCAAGTAATAGATCTTCAGATTCCAATAGCAGAAGTTTTTGTAACTGTACCCAAAACAAAATAGCGTCGATTTAATTCTCATTTTTCTCAACGCAAAATTAAGATTTTGAAGAAAACCAGTGTAAATTCAACAATTATTGTTACATGTAGAAAAAATCATTAGGGAATAACTACAAATAATAGATCTTTAGATTCTACTAACAATAATTGTTAAACCTTACTCAAAGCAAAATGGCGTCGATTGAAATCTCATTTTCTCAAAGTAAACAGAAGATTTTGCATAAAACTGTTGTAAATTCAACAATTATTGTTACATTTAGAAAATGGACATTAGAGATTAACTTCAAATAATAGATCTTCGCATTTCACTGACAGAAATTTTTGTAGCTGTACACAAAACAAAATAGCGTCGATTCAATTCTCATTTTTCGCAACACAAACTGAAGATTTTGCAGAAACTGTTGTAAATTCAACAAATTTTGTTACATGTGGAAAAGTATCATTAGAGATTAACTCCAAATAATAGATCTTTACATTCCACTAACAAAAATGTTTGTAACTATACTTAAAAAACAAAATGGCGTCGATTGAAAATAATTTTTTTCAACGCAAACTAAAGATTTTGCAGAAAACTGTTTTAAATTCAACAATTATTTTTACATGTGGAAAAAATCATTAGAAATCAACTCTAAATAATAGATATTTATAATACACTAAAAAAAATTTTTATCCATTCCCAAAAGAAAATAGCGACGAAATCAAATATTTTGCAAGAAACTGGTAAAAATTAAACAATTATTATTACATGTAAAAAAAATCATTAGGGATTAACCGCAAATAATAGATCTTCATATTCTACTAACAAAAATTTTTGAACTTATACTCAAAACAAAATGGCATCGATAGAAAGATCATTTTCTCAAATTAAACAAAGATTTTGCAAAAAACTGTTTAAATTCAAGAATTATTCTTATATTTAGAAAATGGACATTGGAGATTAACTTCAAATGATAGATCTTCACTTTCCACTAACAGAAGTTTTTGTAGCTGTACCCAAACCAAAATAGCGTCGACTGAATTTTCATTTTTCTCAACGCAAACTGAAGATTTTTCAGAAAACTGTTGTAAATTCAACAATTATTGTTGCATGTAAAAAATAGAAACATTAAAGACTAACTCTAAATAATAGATCTTTAAATTCCACTAACAGAAATTTTTGTAACTGTGCCCAAAACAAAATGGAGTCGATGGAAATCTCATTTTTTTCAACCCAAACTGAAGATTTTGAAGAAAACTGCTGTAAATTCAACAATTATTGTTAGATATAAAATAAAATCATTAGACATTTTCTCCAAATGATAGATATTCAGGTTCTACTAACAGAAATATTTGTAGCTATACTCAAAAAAAATGGCGTCGATTGAAATCTCACTATTCTCAACGGAAACTGAAGTTTTTGCAGGAAACTGTTCTAAATTCAACAATTATTGTTACATGTGAAAAAAAAATATCATAGATTAACTCTAAATAATAGATCTTCATATTACACTAACAGAAATTTTTGTAGCTATACTCAAAACAAAATGGCGTCGATTGAAATCTCACTTTTCTCAACGCAAACTGAAGATATTACAAAAAACTGTTCTAAATTCAACAATTATTGTTACATGTTTTCACATACATACATTAGAAATTAACTCCTTATAATAGTTCTTTAGATTCCAGTAACAGATATTTTTGTAACTATACCCAAAACAAAATGGCGTCGATTGAAATCTCATTTTTGTCAACGCAAACTGAAGATTTTGTAGAAAACTCTTGTAAATTCGACAATTATTGTTTTCTCAACGCAAACTGAAAATTTTGCAAAAAATTCGTTTAAATTCAACAATCATGAACATATGAAAAAAAGATCATTAAAGATTAACTCTAAATAATAGATCTTTAGACTCCACTAACTGAAATGTTTGTACCTATACCCAAAACAAAATGTGATCGATTGAAATCTCATTTTTTTTGAAAAATTTTGCAGAAAACTGTTGTAAATTCAACAATTATTATTAGATGTGGAAAAAATTATTAGAGATTCACTCTAAACAATAGATCTTTAGATTCTGCTAACAGAAATGTTTGTAGTTATATCTAAAACAAAATAGCGTCGATTGAAATCTAATTTTATTCCCTGCAAACTGAAGATTTTGCAGAAAACTGGTGTCAATTTAACAACTAATGTTATAAGTAAAACAGAAACATAATAGATTAACTCAAAATAATAGATCTTTAGAATACGCTAATTACTAATTTTGACTCGGATTATTCCTATAATCTTCTGAGAGAAGCTCAAACTTCTCCATTATTTTAAATAATTTATTGTTGAACCATTGGTAATCTCTTTATTTTTGCAGATATTTCTCCTCTCTCGAGATTTTAACAAAGCTGGATATATACTGTTGAAGCATTCATATAGTCTTAGGCCTACTTAATTGTATTTGTGTATTATTTGAGGGAGTTTCGACTGTTGAGAAAGATACTGATATCGCAATATGATCTAATAGATAGGCATCAAAAAATCAATCCATAAATTATCAGGGTCGTAATTGGTAGAAACATTATCTATACAGTTTTTTTTTTCTAGTGTTAAATCACTAATTTTGGGCCTCGACTCTCGATGAAGAATTTCTTCTCTGTTATTTTTCTCTTGTTTTATATCTCTTGTTATTGATTTTGCTACTAGGTTTGTTTATTTGCAAAGTAAGCTTATTATTTGCATTTTCCAATAATTTTATAATATTTTATTTATTTATTTATTTATTAACATCTTTGTACTCCTTCCTAACTTACACTGAATTGAAAAATTCACTATGTTTTAACCACCGAGATCTTCATAATCAAACTGCACAACATCAAATTGTATGATGTTTTCGTTTAAGCATGGTATATATAGATGTGTGTAATAATATGCTCTTAAAATGTGTAATCTAACTGATACAGTGGTTGGTGGAAGATTCTCAATTAAATGTTTTTCTCCTGTGTGAAAAGAAATACTCGTAATTGGTCCATTGTTTTACAAAGAGGTCTCTTTTTAAAAATCTGTACTAGATATTCTTCTACTAATCGTATTGAGCTCCATCATTACTTCACTCACTTGAATTCCGGAATTTGAAAGAAATGCTGTAGGTGAAATGGTCATTCCAGCTCTTTTTGTTCCTACTTTGCTAGTACAATCTGACCCAATTAAGTAGTGTACAGCATATTGCAATTCTTATCTGGTACTTGACACGTCGTAGATCCAACACCTAAACGAATTAATTTCCTTCATTCCCATATTTTTGAAGGTTAAATGATATATAAGAAGAACCAGAACGTCTGTGTCATTCGATACCATCGGTTTGTAGCATATGCTTAATATGGGTCATAATACGGTCTGCTTCTTCTAACATGACAAAGTGTAATTCTTTGTGGGGTAGTATTATATTAGTTTGCAGTATGGAGACGCATTGTTGGGTTAGGAAGAGATGATGAGCTGCAGAAGACTTCCACATTTGGCCACATATTGCTGCATACATCTAGGAGATATGATTTGAAAAGGTCTTGAAGTTTCTCTTTGTTACAACTCGAAGTTTGTACAGGAATCGGAGTCGTATTTGTAATAGAGTGAAGATTAATTGATCCACATGTAGCAGACGAATGCGTTCAAAACTCTTTGGTGCCTTTCGAATTAAGAATGACCTATGAAATCTATTCTTGTTACAGTATTTGGAATAATATTTTTCATGTATAATAATAGAGCCTTGCAAAAATCTTCAAATGTAATTTTATCGGAGAAATCCTTTTTGCACAAGCCAATCCACAATAAAACAAGTTGTAAGATTTGATAGATTTGCTGTATTGATATCTGTCTCAGTATATACGTTTTCCAGTTCTTGTTTGTTTTTGTAAAGAAGCCGTTTTCATTTAAAAAGAAAACATTGTCTGTAAGCTCATATTTCAGAGGTTTAATTAAAAAGGTAACCTCTCTTTCTGGCTATTTGAATAGTGCGTTGAGCGATAGCTTGCATATTTTTTGGCGTCTTGATTTTTACAGTTTGTTTTGCTATGGGATGCTACTCATAGGTGATGAGTTCACTCTGTAGATGGTATCTGAAATATTAGCATTCATATCAATGTATCTCTTTTTACTAAGAATTGTTTATGCGGCATTTCCAATACTGAAGACTTAGAGCAATTGATTTTCCACAGTATCAAAGGTGTTTTAATTATATGTAATGAAATTCATCACTTTGTATATCTTATTTTCCTTATTCTTAATTAGATCTGATGATATTCTTTCAGCTCAGCGGTAATAATCCTGAACAAGTAAATTGTGGCAAGGATTTCATGGTATATCATTTCCCATTCTGTAACTATTGATTTTTTTAGTGACTCCAAAAACACTAGAAACACTTTTCTGGGATCTTCTTATTGTTTGCTCTAGACAAACATCGGCAGCTACTACCGTAAACGTTTTTGTAGATCTTTGGACTGCAAAAACCACTTCCTTAAACTTTTCGTGATGTTTCTTCTAACTTTCTTGCATTTTCTGCTGTGCTTATGCCCATCACAAATAATTAGTAAAATCGAAAGCTCTGAATAGCGGTAATATATTTTGGAAAGTATGAAAATACAAAAACTAATTTCCTTCGCGATCACTTCGAAAAAGGTCCCTAAGTAGAGTCATTATCTTTAAAATGTTATTCCAGTACACGAACCATTCCAATTCAGACCAACGACGTCTTATGAATTTCTCAAAGTCAGAAAGCAATGTAGGAATGAAATCCAAAACGCAATTTATTAATTTTTTGTATGTGATTTATTTCTACAGTATCATCCGAGTTATCGGTACAAAGAGAATCTGTCTGGTTGAAATCTAATGTTGATTGGTGAGTTACGTGAAGATGAAGCTATTTAAAATAACTTGTAATCATTTTCTCTACAGTTTATATAAATTTAAATTTATAAAAATAAATATAAATTGCAGAGAAAGTGATTGCAAGTCATTTTATATTAGTTGAAATCTGTTTCGTTACAACAGAAAAGCTTTCTAAGAATATAGTGAAGGGCTCTGGAATCTTCATGTTATCAATTGCTATCTGTAAGACCTTTGCATCGCAAAAACGGTCTTCTTGATCAAAATCAACAGCGTCAAATGATTTCCTAAGCAGTTTTGCCCAGTCACGACTAGCATTTTTTGATCGTACCAAATCCACTACATCTACAATGGCAGCAGATAAATAAAAAAACATGGTTGGCTTATTTGCCTATTTTGTAATAGAAAATTAAATGTCTTTGCTGAAGTTTTTTTCAGTGCAACTCTTAACATCCCCTCTTTGTAAAGTTTTTGTCTTCATAAGAGTTATTAAGTTTTGCACTATATTCAGTTAAGGTAAAACCAATTCCGCATTTCAACTGCGAAGTGATACTTTTTATAAATAACTAAATTGCTTCTTCTTTAGAACATCTAGATGGCACTTCATCACTAGATGATGCTAACTGTTTTATTTACTTTCATAAAGATTAAAAAAGCAGACTTTATTAATCTTTATTTTTAGGATTTCTATATCGATGTAAATTGTTTTTGTCTTTTGTCATATATCTATAATCCGTTATTTATCATCTCTTATCTGTAGTCTGTTATATATTATCTGTTATTTTTCATATTTCATCTATTATCTACTGTACAAACTTGGAGGCCTCTCAAAAGGTTTACACGTTTTTAAACGGGTCGCGAGTTTTCTTTCTGTCCTCCTGACTTTATCCATCGCACGAACTTTTCAGTGTGCGTATGCGGAATTGGTTTGTGGGGGGAGTTGGGGTACGGGAGGGAGGCTTGTGAAAAGTGGGGGAATTGAATAATTCCATTCCGCCCAGTACCTTGAAAACTTTCCTCGTCGAGGCCCATAAGGGCCCACCTACGGGGAGCGATCGCATGCTTAATGCGTATTTTATGTAATTATATGCACATAAAGAGAACGTTACGTAATTTATGGCCGACTCAGGAAAGTACTTAAAAGGGCAGACTTTTCCACCGAAAGCGAGCGACGCTAAAGTATATGGGACCTCTATGGGATTACGTTGTAAAAAATTACCTAGTTATTTTTATATGGTTATTATGTTTTCAAATATTATTTTTATTGATAATTATAAAGTTGAAATTGTGAAGTCAATTTCTTCCTTCAACAATTGTTGTTTTGAATTTTAATTCATTTTGCTTTAGGTTTTATTTCAAGATGGTAAAACATTTTTATATTAAACAATAACTTTTAACTTATTGGCTTATCTCAATCATTTATTGGAAAAGGTTAATAGTACGCTAATAAAATATAAAACAAAATAATCAAAATTGATACATGAGCTATTCACCACCATAAGATTTTGCCTGAATTCATCATGATAACGTCTCTTTTTCAAATAAAATTATAAGTAGACACATTAATTTTAATAGAAAAAGTCTGTAAATATGAATAGTAAAGAATAACAAAATTTCACGTATTGATTTATATATGTTACGTAAGAAAAATTTATATCAAAACCTGTATCAGATATTCGCAAGTATTTTAAAATTTTAGTCAACATCGATTCGTAATATTTCACGTGCCGGCTACATAAAAAAATCATTTCCTCCGCCATTTAATAAATATAAGTAGTATGTGATGTATGGCTGGGGGGAAATTTCGAGATATTCCTTATATATAAATAAGCATTTCATTTCGGAAGGAAGCGAGCAACCCTTTTGGAATTTTTCAAGCATTCCATAAATTACCAACCCCCGCGATACACGAGCACACAAACACATATGCACTCGAGTACACAGAAACTCGAGCACAAAGCGACACCAGAGCTCGACTTTCTAATAACGGTCCCTGACAAATTCACCCGCTTTCGAATTTATTATTAACGCCGCGCGGATATTTATAACCTTATATTTTCCCGAGGAAAAATGTAAAAAGGGGGAGGCCCCGAAATTACGATTTGATTTAGTGCCGCAGCCGCCGATGCTCCAGTTACACTTTTCCACTTGTCGCTCCTCGTCCCCCCCTTTCCACCCCCGCCACTCAACTTCTGTTGGTGCGGAAAGGGGAGTACGAAGGCGGATGTCACGGCGGTGAAACAAGAGCGGCGGATGGTGGATGATGGATGGTGTTTAATCTAAAAAAATACACCTGATGCAGAAACGAGAGTTTTATCAAATTAAGGAGTCTTGTTTGGTCGCGACTGACTAGTCTGATGTATGGGGCGTTGAAATTGGTTACATTTACTAATTACATTTGTAAATGTATAAAATTTTAAGAAAATTTAAAGCAAAATTAGTTTGTTATGCATGCATTTCTTCCTGAGTAAATTAACATCATTCCAACCCTCTCAAATGCTTGTAGTTGAAATACTAGTTTCGTAATAAGCACGACGGCTGCCACTGTTGCAATATTACCCCGGCATATAAACTACGTTAAAATTTTCTCCCTTCATAACAATTACAACAATTAGTACATCCAAAGCAAATACTGTAACGCCCCCGCTGGCACCGACTAGCACTAATAACCGGCCCTGAACTTAATTGCGGCCCATCTCTGTTCGTTCCGCTTTTAATTTGATGGCCCTTTTGGTGCACCGGCAATATTTATAAACGTTAACGTGGGCCACGCACGAAGGCGATGCGGAAGTTGGCGTTAACTATCCGCCGCGGAGATAACGCCCCTCCGGCCATTAGTCGTGGGATTTTTGGCAATTAGAAAAAAATCCCGACCTAATTCGGCCCGATAACGTTTCGCATTAGAGTCTCGTTCCTCATTATGTTGTTCACTGGAGGCGGTTAACGATTATCGTTTCGGGGTTCCGTAATAACTGCGAACGGTTTTATTTCTATTAGCGCGGTGCCGTTAAAAGGCCGCCATAAATTTTACGCCGATAATTTTATATAGGCCGGGTTGTATATTAATAAATTACGGTGGTATTTGTGATTAATCCAAAACTGATACATATTTTCACTAGTTTGGATCTCTTCGGGCATCTTAATCGAATCTCTAATGTTTTTTCTTCACACGTAACAGTAATTATTGAATTTACAACAGTTTTCTGCAAAATCTTTAGTTTGCGTTGTGAAAAATGAGATTTAAATTGACGCCATTTCGTTTTGGGTATATCTACAAACATTTCTGATGGTGGAATTTGAAGATCTATTATTTAGAGTTAATATGTAATGTTTTTTTTTACCAAATATAAGAATAATTGTTGAATTTACAACAGTTTTCTGCAAAATTTTCAGTTTGCGTTGTGAAAATGATATTTAAATCGACGCCATTTTGTTTTGGGTATAGTAACAAAATTTTCTCTTAGTGGAATCTGAAGACGTATTATTTGAAGTTAATCTCTAATGTTATTTTTCAAAATGTAATAATAATTGTTGAATTTACAACAGTTTCTTGAAAAATCTTCAGTTTTGCATTGAGATAAACGCCATTTTGTTTTGGGTATATCTACAAACATTTCTGTCGGTGAAATTTGAAGATCTATTATTAAAAATTAATCTCTATTGATAGTTTTCCATAAATAACAATAAATATTGAATTTACAACAAAATTTTCAGTTTGCGTTGAGAAAAATGAGATTTCAATTGACGCCATCTTGTTTTGCGTCTATCTACAAACATTTCTGTTAATGAAATCTGAAGATATATTGTTTGGAGCTAATCTCTAATAATCTTCTTTTATATGTAACAAAATTTAGTGAATTTAAACCAATTTTCTGGAAAATCTTCAGTTTGCATTGAGAAAAATGAGATTTCAGTCGACGCCATTTTGTTTTGGGTACATCTACAAAAAATTCTGTTAGTGGAATCTGAAGATATATTTAGAGTTAATCTCTAATGTTATTTCATATGTAATAATAATTGTTGAATTTAGAACCGTTTCCTGCAAAAACTTCAGTTTGTGTTGAGAAAAGTGAAATTTAAATCGACGCCATTTTGATTTAGGTATAAGTACAAAAATTTTTTTTAGTGCAATCTGAAGACCTATTATTTATAGTTAATCTCTAATGTTTTTTTCCAAAATGTAACAATAATTGTTGAATGTACAGCAGTTTTCTGCAAAAATTTTCAGTTTGCGTTGAGAAAAATGAGATTTCAATCGATGGCATTTTGAATTGGGTAAAGCTACAATAATTTCGGTTAATGGAATCTGAAGATATATTATTTGCAGTTAAACTTTAATTATCTTTTTCCGCATGTAACAATAATTGTTGAATTTAAACCATTTTTCTGCAAAATCTTCAGTTTTAGTTGTGAACAATGAGATTTCAATCGACGCCATTTTGTTTTGGGTATATCTACAAACATTTCTGTTGGCATAATTGGAAGATCTATTATTAGGAATTAATATCTAATGATTGTTTTCTATAAATAACAATAAATTTTGAATTTAGAACAAAATTTTCAGTTTGCGTTGAGAAATGTGAGATTTCAATTGACGCTATTTTGTTTTGGGTCTATCTAGATACATTTCTGTTAATAGAATCTGAAGATCTATTATTTGTAGTTAATCTCTAATAATCTTTTTCCATATGAAACAATAATTGTTGATTTTAAACCAATTTTCTCAAAAATCTTCAGTTTTAATTGAGAAAAATGAGATTTCAATCGACGCCATTTGGTTTTAGGTATAACTACAAAAAATTCTGTTAGTGAAATCTGAAGACCTATTACTTGAAATTAATCAGTAATATTATTTTTCAAAATGTAACAATAATTGTTGAATTTAAACCATTTTTCTGCAAAATTTTCAGTTTGCATTGAGAAAAATGATAATTTAATCGACACCATTTTGTTCTAGGTATAACTACAAAAATTTCTGTTAATGGAATTTGAAGATCTATTATTAGGAGTTAATCTCTAATGATTCTTTTCCATAAATAACAATAATTGTTGAATGTACAACAAAATTTTCAAATTCCGTTGAGAAAAATGAAATTTCAATCGATGCCATTTTGTTATAAGTATAAATACAAAAAATTTTATTAGTGAAATTTAAAGATCTATAGTTTAGAGTTATTTTCTAATGGTTTTTCTTCCATGTAATAATAAACCAGATTTCTGCAAAATCTTTAGTTTGCCTTAAGAAAAATAAGATTTCAATCGGCACCATATTGTTTTGGGTATAACTACAGAAATTTCTATTGGTAGAATTTAAAAACCTATTATTTTAAGTTAATCTTTAATGCTTTTTTCACATGTAGCAAATAATTGTTGAATTTACACTGGTTTTCTTCAAAATCTTCAGTTTGCGTTGAGAAAAATGATAACTCAATCGACGCCATTTTGTTTTGGGTATAGCTGCAAAAATTTCTGTTAGTGATATTTGGAGATCTGTTATTTAGACTTAATCTCTAATGATTTTCTTCCACATGTAACAGTAATTGAAAAATTTATACCAATTTTCTACAAAATCTTCAGTTTGTGTTCAGAAAAATGGGAATTCAATCGACGCCACTTTGTTTTGAGTATAGCTACAAAAATTTTTGTTAGTGAAATCTGAAGATCTATCATTTGGAGATAATCTCTAATAATCTTTTTCCACATGTAACAATAATTACTGAAATTAAATCAATTTTCTCCGAAATCTTCAATTTGCGCTGAGAAAATTTATATTTCAATCGACGCCATTTTTTTTTTTGGAATATCTACAAAATAATGGAGTGTGAAGATCTATTATTTGAAGTTAATCTGTAATATTTTTTTTACATATACCAACAATTGATGAAGTTAAAATAGTTTTCTGCAAAATCTTAAGTTTGCATTAAAAAAATATGGTTTCAATAGATGTTTTGGGTATAACAACAAACATTTCTATTAGTGAAATATGAAGATCTGTTATTTGGTATTCATTTTTAATAATATATTTTGTTATGTAGCAGTAATTGTTGATTTTACACCAGTTTTTTGCAAAATATTCGGTTTGCGTTGAGAAAAATGAAAATTCAATGGACGCCATTTTGTTTTGGGAACATCTACAAAAAATTATCATAGCGGAATATGAAGATCTACTATTTGTAGTTAATTTCTAATGATTTTTTTCCACATGTGACAAAATTTTTTGAATTTACACAAATTTTAAAGAAAAATTCGTAGAAATTCTAGAAACGTGCAAAGAGAATTTAAATACAATTTACTGGTACAATTCAACAAGAAGTTTATATAAGGCAAAACATGTTTAAAAGTTGGTGAAAAATTCTACAATCTTTAATGAAAAGTTGGAAGACAAATGTTCTACAAATCGAAAACTCTGAAAAGAAAATTATTTAAGGCAAAACATGTTCAAAAAGTTGTTGCAAAATTCTAGAATTTACAAAAATAATTTGGACGACAAATGCTAAAACTCTAAATGAAAAATTACTCAACAACTATAGAAATCTGAAATAAAATATGCTACAAAATTATAGAAACTGTAATATTTTGAGATAGTTGTAAAAAACTGCTGGAAATTTTCAACTACCAATCGAAAACTATGAAAAATATTTAAGGTAAAACATGTTCAAAAATTCTGAAAAAGTTGCTGGAAAATTCTAGGATCAACAAAGAAAATTTAGTCGTCCAAATGTTAAAACTCTGAAAGAAAAATGACTTCACATCTCTATAAATCTTTAAAAAAATATGCTATAAAATTATAGAACTTTAAGACTGTAAGATTTTGATATAATTGCAAAAAAATGTTGGAAATTTTTAATAAGAAAAATCAAGAGAATTACAGAAATTACTAAAAGATAAATTTAAAAATCCTCACAAATTGTAAGACACAATGTGTTATACACACTTGTAAATCTGGAAAAGGAATTTTGAAGTTCTGTATTATTACATTAATAATATTGCCTTATTGGTAAGACGATGTTCATCTTCAGCTATATGAAATAATGGGTTGAGTGGAAGAACACTGCTTCAACACTCCGGCTTCAAGTGTTATGATTGAAATTTTAAAGTTAGTGTAAATGTATTTAATTTTGTATCATTTATTCAATAAGACTTGTAAAGCTAAACTAAACTAAACCTACATCAAAAATTTATATACATGGTATTATATATTTGATATCTAATTTAATCCATTTATTTAGGAAACGAAGCGAATCAAATGTTAATTTCTGTCCAAAACCAAGCCAGTTATTAAGCCGGCATTGACACAGCGTAAATTTAATATTATAATCGTCATCCTTTTCGAACTGGCTAATACAAATTTCGCATAAATGACGCGTCATGCAAAACGCCGCATGAAAATTTGATTCGCGTTATTATGGACCTCATCGAAATTAATTGCAGATAATTGCGAATCAAATTTTCATTAACCCGGCGCGCCGCTTAACCGTTCATCATCAGAATTCCCAAAATTATGTTTCGGCGTATAACAATCGATAAGCCGGAGCTTAAATCTAATGACCTGCATTGTGGCCGTGAATTATTAATTACGATACATCAACGGCAAACGAATTTAATGTAAACAGGGGTCTGTAAATTAGATGGAAATTACGAACCGAAACAATGGCCCACTGTTTTGTTTATATTAATTATTATCAAATTTATAATGTAAAAGTATATCGTAATGAGTGTAAATAAGTAAATATCTCTGCGCGTTATTAGCTTTACATAATGGGAAAACTGGACATGGTAGGAATAAATATTTTTTGGAAATACGAAATGAATGTCGAGTTTTTAAAAATCAGAGTTTGCTTTTCATTAAGCGCGACGGGAGGGTAGATAACGGTTTTACGTCATGGACGTTTAAAAATCAATTTTTTCTCAGTCTCGCCCTGTCGGAATTCATTCGTAGGAGGGTGGATGAATGCGGGGCCTCTGAAAAATAAAATAAAAAAAACACAAGCGTCTCCCCATCGAATGGATATCCGAGAAAAGTCTGGCGTGCGTCCTTTCTTTCATCGTGCCGTATGAAAAGAATTAATAAATCTCATTTATTTTCAAGGTTCTTGTAACATGTAGTTGAAAGGGGGATAAAGCTTTGACTGCATGAGTGACCGTGCAAGTTTTTTTTTTATATAATCATTTAGGGTGTTTATTTTTACTGGATGCCATGTCAAACTTTATTATCTGAATCATGTATATAACATATAAGCACTCACATACTGATAATAGTGATGAACACAGTGAAACGTATCGAAAACTTAAAATTTAAAATTCTGGTATGCCCCGAGGTACCGACGTTGCACCTGCTGAATTATAAATTCGTGGCGGCGATGTAATGCCCCCTTGTCTTCTCCGGAAATCGGGATAAAGAGAGTGTGTGTGCCCTTAGGGGATTTCCAGACCTCAGACGCGGTCGATGCGACGTGACGCCCTTTACATCCCTCTCACCTGATTGACGTGAAGGACCTCAGGGGGCGCACGTAGGACCGCCGTAGATCACGGTTAGACGAGGTCCGCCCCCCGTTCAATCCATCATGCACCTAAGAACGTGATCGATTGACGGCGGCCGAGTTCGCCTATCACGTTCCATGGACTTATATAAACTACCAATGAATCCCCGTGGAAAACAGCCATAAACATAAGAGTGTGAGGGGGGTGGCGGTGGACGGCTACGAAATTGTTCAGCACCGTCTATGAAAAATGAATCGTCGAATTTGTTGCGACGTTATGAAATTGGAAAATAAGGTAATTTTTTTTTGTAATAGAATTTTGATAGCTTCATATTGGAATATGAATCTTTTATGATGTTTTATTTACGCCTATAATTTACATCATGCAAATATAGACGTAATAAAATTCCTATCAGTTTTTTTTTCAATTTAATTCAATAGAATTTCTGAATTTAAAATGTAATCCATAATTAAAATACGTGCAATAGTATTAACGTATTATTTTACCCTGAAGCATAATAAATATATAAGTAAGTAAATGAAAGCTGATAGTTGTACAGAGAGTCCAGGTAAATAATTCAGTACACGTCTCGAATACAAAACGCCGGACGTTTCTATGAAAATAAAGCGAAATTATAAGTGGGCCATGGAACGTTGCACCGTTTGAACTTTGTAAAATTGAACGGTAATTTCGGCCGAAAGTAAGTTGGCAATTGTCTCCGAAAGTGGAACTCGAAGTGAAGCGAGCGAGGGGGTCGAGTGAATTCGGGTTTTATTATAATTGAAGCTCTTTAGTTAATTAAGGAATCCGCCTTTGTTTTTGAGTGCTGGTACTTTAAGGAAACTGCTTTCGGTATTTGCGTTCGTAAAGGGTAATATTTTCAATGCCTCGACAAACAGTTAAATATTTATAATAGAGAGAGCGAGATGAAGGTATTTATTATGTTGAAAATAAATTTCAGTTGGAAATTATATAAATATTTTTTGCTTATGAATAAAAATTGATGTTAAATTCCTTTAAATTCTAAATCCAGTTGTATATGTATAATCTATCATTACTTATAGTATTTATTATTTATTTTATACAACAAGGATTATAAATCATAACTTCTTGGTGTATTTTAGATATAAACTTATTTTCATTAAAATGTTTTTTTCTCGTTATTTATTATTATTAATTAGCAATTTTTTTTCAATGCATTTATTGCGAAAATCACGTGCATTTTTATTACGTATTTTATTCCGCCTGGTATTTATTGGAATCATAACAATGTGCACAGAAATATAAATATAATTTGAACAGCGTTCAAAATTATATTCCCGTCTCTCCGCATTTACATTTCGCGCATGCATGCGGATGAATGCAAATTATCGTCACGGTATTTAATTTAAACATTTATTATCAATTCCGGATTGTGATAATGCCCGCTCATAAAAAAATAAAACATCAAAAATGCAAATTTATTGGGCAGAGAGGCGTGCGCTGTATAAATATTTATATTAAATATGTTTTGTTTCACTTCACCAAGCCTCATAAATGTTCCTAAATGTGTAGTACTTGTTGGGCTATTATCTCCAAAGAGTCTTTCGACCTCTTTTGCACCAGGCGTCCACCTAGTAGCTTCAGGGAAATTCAGCATCCGTAATGAATACGTTATCACCAAACATCTGTAACCTATCCAAAGAACTTTCTGGTGAACCATGCTCAGAGGAACCCGCTAAACCCTTGTCTAAAAACCTGGGGCGAGCTTAAAAACCTCGACATCTACTCTCTCCTATGTTGTAGCAAAATATGTAGACCACGTCAACATTGCTGGTCTTTCTTCCACTTCCTAAATAGCCTTCAGCTATCAAAATTTCCCCTTCGTATTCCAGCCAATCGACAGTCTCCACCTGGCCTCCGTCCACTCATTGCCTCCCTAATAAAGAATCACCTAACTAAGCTTGTCGTTGAAACCCTCATTGTTTCAATCTCATTATTACCTTCTCCCTAACCCTTTTCGCGATAACAATCTATGTCCTGCATCATCCTCAATGTTTCCTACTACTTTAACTTTACAGATATCGCTAACTTAGGTGATATTCAGGGCTTTTTCCTTTAACTGAGTCCTAAATATTATTGTAAGTCATTCGCTGTCCGAAAAAAAAGCAAATCCCACTGTATTTGAGTGTAATTTAGTAAAAACATGTGCAAATTGTAAAAATCATATCAGTTATCACGGTGAACAATATTTCTTATGTAAAATGTATTATCATCCTGAGTGCTTTAAGTCTGAAAATATGGCCTACAGAAAAGCAGACTGCAATTATGCTTACAAATGAAGCAAGACATAATATCAATTAAAAAATCATTAGAAAACCAAGAGAAGAGATTACAAAGAAAAGCTAATACTTAAACCAGAAGCAGAAATTTCAGAGACAACAGAAAACTGTAATAAGTATTGAAAAAGACTCACGTTTGAAAAGAGATTATGTAAAAATACCAAGTCGTTAATATTTCTGCGTTTTTCTAATGTACATACGTTCAAATCATCCATGAATATATCATATTTACCCCTAACATGTCGTATTCCCATTTTTAATTCACCTCTTAAAAACCTCTGCTGGATTTGTTCAATTTGTTTGTTGTCTCTGGTCAAATAAGAAGACCAAATAGGTGACGTATATTCTAGAGTTGAGCGAAGTAAGGAACAGTAAAGAATTGATTGAGATGAACGCCATATGTAACCCCATAATTTGCGACTATTGCAATATAGTTGATATGATGTTTAAAATTTAATTTTGAGTCAAAAATCACTCCAAGATGCTTTAAGGAAATCACAAGTTACAATTCAGTGTTATTTATGTATATTTATTGTTTATAGTTTGTTTATTGCGAGAAAAAGATATAATTGAACATTTACTAATGTTAAAAAAGAGTTTATTATTATCACACAACTCCAATAAACCATTGATATCTCATTGAATTCATATTCTTTACGACTCTATACAATTTCAAATCATCAGCAAATAGTAAGAAGTTGCAATATTTTATTTGTCTCAAAAAGTCATTGATGAATAGTAGAAATAATATTGGTCCAAAATGTGATCCTTGTGGAACCTCCGATACTATAGAAATTTATTTTAGAAAAAGTTATTTCCTCGCACATATTGCACTCTATTTTTCAAAAATGATGAGAACCGAATTATGTCGTTATTTAATCTTAGTTAATATAATTTGGATAATAATATCTTATGATTTACCCGATTAAATACCATGAAGAAAACAGTGTATATACTCAGTGTATATACTACTGACTTGATCATAATTCTTCAAGGCGTTTGAGAAGAATGTTTGGTACTCCTCTAAATTGTTTAGAGTAGATCGTCCTGGCATAAATCTTTGTTGCCTCACAGAAATAATATTATGACACATTCTTCCAACTTTACCAGCAACAATATCATCTAACATCTTAGGTATAACGGACTAAATGCAGATGCCTTTGTAGTTTTCTACATTATCACGCAAACCTGATTTATAAATAGGCATAAGGTAACTTATTTTCCACTGGTCTAGCATAAAACCCAATTTGAGTGAAGTGGAAAACATGTAAAAAATTGGTTTTACCAATGAACAAACACACTTGCTTAAAACTATACTTGGTATATCATGAGAACCTACAGAACATGAGTTGCGCAATTCTAATAATGCATCAATTGTCTCTTTCAAAGTGATATCCAAACCAAAATTTTTAATTAGACCAATGCTATCCAAACAAATTTCTTTCCTGAAGGTCAACATCTGCATGTTTGATGTATATGGATTAAAAATATTCAGCAATCATATCAACTATTTCCTTGGTCGAGTTAGTACTTCTGTTATTTTATTTCATAACATTGGGAAAACCATTTTCTTTACGTATTTCCAGAAAACGTTAGGGTTTTTTTATAGAGTTCTCAGTTTTACTTAAATATGCCTCATATAAATTTTTTCTTAAAGTTTTACATTCCACGCGATTACTGAAAGTTATATAATCTTCGCATTTGAGTGACAATTAATACTTATTATGAGCAACTTTCTTTCTCCGAATACGACTGATTAAATCAGCATTAAACCAACAAGGAAACCTATTGTTTTTACTATTTATTTTTTTAGAAGGTACATATAATTCCATTCCATTTTTTTGGGCTACTTAAACTCTTATTTAAATCATCTTCATGGTCTTTTAAAATTAGGTCCCAATTTAGCATGGAATAATATAAATTTAGATTAATAAAGTCACCTAGATTAAACATATACACCTTTTCTTCTGTATGTATTATCTTAAATGGCAGTATGTTTTTAATTTCCAAATTATAAGAAATGTGATGATGGTTTTCATGGGAAATAGTATCTGAAGCTTTTTGAATCTTTAGCAATGGCAGATGAGTAAATATTAAATCGAGAAAATTGTGGAACTAAAAACATGGATTAAAGATTAGATCTGATACGCTTACGATCAATACATGTGTCATCCAAGGGAGCGTTCTAGGTCCAATATTATTCATCATTTATACTAACGACCTCTTTTCATTGGATATATGTTTATGTTTATTAATTCTTTGTCCATCTTTCTTAAAAAATACATTTCATGCAGAAAACATTAACATCAAGGGGTTTCACAGATAATTTCAATGCAGTAATATCTGGAAAATATATGTGAACTTTGAAAATTGAAATAAATATTTATTTACAAAAAACAGTTCGTTTAAAGTTACCAAGTCTCTAATACTAAATTCAGAAAAGAAAACATCTACGCATATTTTTTTAACGAACAGAGACACAATGGATGTTGAAATCTCACTGGCAAATGAGAGACACTTAACCTTTAGTAAAAAAAGGTCAAATTATTAGGATTGTCTATTAACAATCAACTAAATTGGACTGAACATATAAAAATTAACCGTAGAAAATTAAGTACACAGTGCTACAACTTAAGATTCTTAAAAGGGAATGTATCAAAGAATGTACTACCATTGAGGAAGCCAATTTTAGGAATTAAATACAGTCATGCAGAAACAAATTCCAATCAAATAATTTTCTTACAGTTACAGGAATTTATGTATATGAATGTGTTATGTTCTGTTTCAAAAGTAAACACTTATTAGTCAATAACAATAACAGGAAGAGCGCAAGGCGTTTAGACCTATTCTATTCGAAGCACAGAACTGGAATGTTTACCAATCCTTTCTCGAAGGCATTCACATGCCCCCTGACACTCACATCCACTGATTAAATGAACAATACAAAACCTCTTCTATTGAATTAGCCATTAACACAATACTCGTTCCCATGATCTTCTGCCCACTTATACACCTTTTCTCCTTGGATAATTTCTCTCATCTACCCGAAAAAACGAACAAATTTGTCGTTATTGTCTTTTCTGCTATCGAATGGAGTGAAACAGTCTGAATGCCTTCATAAAACTTAAAGTTTAAGAATTTAAGAAATAGAAATGGTTAAAAACATCGTCAGTCTCGATCCACATGCTACACCAATTTAATCGACTCTTCTAGAAACCTCACTTGCTGCAAGGTTTGCTTTATATTTATATAAAATCCTCTCCACTTTCTTCACGTGCGATTCCTCCATTAATGACCAGACCAACTACGGTTCTAATCTAAACCAACTTCACCTATTCTCAGTTTATACCTCACACCGACAACGAAGTGCTTCTTTGCCACAAAACAATGAACAATAAAATATTTAGCTTTTTCAGTTTCACGTGCTAATCCGCTGGTGAGCTGACCGTTTCTGCATCTTGCTTGTGAAACCTCTCGATCACCCTGTGAATGTAATTATATTGGTGGATATACGACGATCGCGTGATTCATCTGTCTCATTCACGATATTCATCCCGACGACAAAATGTCCAGGTTCCAAAACTGTTCCTCAACATGACGCGTCCATCATTGACGTAGAAAATAACAATGATAATCGAGTCAGTTTCACTTCTTCTGTATGCTTTTTCTCGTTAGAATCCTTGGTCGAGCATAAACTGGTTGAACTTTTCGTTCCAGCATCGTGATACCTGCTTTAACTTATATATCGACCTTTGTAGTCTACATACTTTATCCCCATCGATATTAGCTCCCTCTGGTGGGTTCATATAGATCATTTCGTGAAGATCTTCATAAAAATATACCGTTCGTATATCGAATTACAAGATCTTATAATCATTTTTTACTGCTGTTGCCAACAGGATTAAAATCGAATCAAACTGTGTAGTAGGCAAAACGTTTCTCATCGCTTTTCTTGAGAAAATCTCTTGACACAGAGCTTGACATTGAATTTTGGCTTGTTCGATGTTAGATCTTTGAAGGAAAAAACTACTTCGACCCAATGTCTTTCATATTACCAGTTCTCTTCACGAGTGGTCGCGTTTTGTTCATCTCAATAGGCATAAATCAGTCACCACAAACATCCTATTCGTTCCAAATTTGAAGAAAAACCTACTCTATGAAGCCATAGGTACCAAAAAGTGTCTGTCAATCGTTAAGAAAGGGAAAAAGGCCGAGATCCTAAATGGAACAAAACTTATTGCAAGCGCAACTCTTGATGACAATAATGTCAATTGAATGCTGTTTGGGATCGCTGTATCTCATCTAGCCTAACAAATTGCAGAAAATAGCTTAAAGGCGTGACATGATAGGTTGCATGGCAATCAAAATAGTTTTCGTCACCCATTTAAATAAGCCTGCAAGGAGGAAGTTGGGCAACGAGTATTCTCTAACGTGTGCCTTATTACGATTGAATCATCTGGTGGAGCGAGATACTTTGTCCTGTTCAAGGGCGACTACTGTCCTCACTGACAGCCCCATGAAGCACTAATCTGATGTCCTGGCTCGTCTGAAGAAGTATGTGCAGATAGAAAAGAAGCAGCACGATTGCAAGGTCGAGGCTATGAACTATGACAATCACAGTGTGAGTACACCAGTGAAGATTTACAGAGTTAATTGAAGAAGGAAGGTATCATCATCGTGTAGAATACTTCGCCTTACATACAGCCAAGCCCAAATCAAACCCAAGCTGGATGACAAATCCTGAAAACTCATGTTAGATACGAAGGAAATTATCTACAACTACCGACTGTTTGATCCAGTAAACAAGAACATTTTTATTATTCTACTACTAACTGAAGTTTCAGAAGACAATACTCCTCCTTGGAGCATCAACATTTCATATTTTTAGGAAACTTCTTAATGTATTGAGAGCTTGTATTGTACTACTCTTTAAAGTGTGGATATTTGGGGTGGCAATACTCTTCTTTGAGAACATCAAAGCGCTTATTACAGTTTCAAAATTTTTAGGGCGATTCATGTGTTTTGTATAGACATTTCTTTACCTATTGAGATTTTTTTATATCCCATTACTCATTGGATTGTCAATATTTCGGAGGTGAGAAAACATCTTCCTGGGGAGATAGATGTATCAGCTTTGCTTTGTAAATATCTTTATTTATTGAATTGGAATATCAAGATTTTGTAGCTTATATTACTCCTCTGTGGTGTAGAATTGTCAGCTATTTCTTCTTAAAAACGCCTGTTTATTTAAATTAGATGGAATATTTGACCAAACGGAAAATATACCGAAAATACACAGAAATTATTGAAAAAACAATTCAGAAAATAGAAAACAGAAATACAGAAAACAATAATACAGAAAATGAAACGAATAATAAAAACAAATATTATTGACTTTTGCGGCTTCTACTTTATTATAAATGTTGAGTATAAATAAAAACACTTTGTAATAATAGTACTATTTAATTTAAATTTAAACAAAGTTTTTATTTATAATAATGAAAATGTTTCAATGACCTAAAATTTTCATAATTTAGAATTAAAGGAGATTTTAAATAATCCACTGTATAGCAATAGTATATTTTTACATTTTCTAAGCTAAAAATATTGAAACTGCTAATTTCTCTCAACACTTTTTGGGGGTAAAAATTACATTAAATTTAATAGATAATTGTCATGTTTAGGTCTAATTTTGATGGTACTATTTCCTTGGCCAATTTCTGCAGATAATTCATAGCTACTGCATAGATAAAATGAAAAAGGCTTAAGTATTGGTCCTGCCACTACATACATATGAAAAAACATTTTTTTTAGAAAATATTCAAAAGAGAAATTGAGTCCGAACACTTAGTCAGCAGAAACTGTTTTGTAGAAAATATCCTAAATTCAATTAGTGCATAATCACTTATTAAAACATTTGGATTTTTTTAAATCTTTTATACAACACTTTTTTGCAGTAGTTCCAAATGGTATTCATAAAACTGTATTTACAAATAATTCATTTTCAAGTTCTTTGTCCTTTCTTTTAGTTTATTATTATTTATATTTATTTTACACCTGAAATCAAAGTTTTTTGGTATGTTTACCTAGGTGTATTAATAAAGTTTTATTATTTTTTAATGTTTGGTGCATATGCTTACAAACTAAATTAAATATTCAATTTTAAGGAAACAATCATAATATAAATAACAGAATTTATCTCAGGTTATTATGGGTATTTTCAAGGATGTTAGAAACGACTTTGGACATACACTAATAGCCTACGTGAAAAGAACCTCACTCACAACTCAAATTAAAACTGGTGGATTTCGAGAAAAAAAAATTCTACTACAGTGCAGGTATCATAGCTTAACCCCTAATAACATACAACACAAACTTAATTGTCCATATCAGATTGAAGATAATTATATATTTTATTACTTATTAATAAGTAAGATATAGTTTTAGTTCATATTAATTAATCAATAGGGAGCATATGTTTTTTTTGCAATTTTAATTATTGTATGTATATTTATAGCCCTGAAAAAGTTTGAATAAATCAAACGAAATGTTGGCCCAAGAGCTTGAAACTTAATGCAATTCACACTTCTTGCGTCTGACTATTCAAATATTTGGTAGCTAATATGGACTCAATTTGTTACAATTGTTTTCTATATTAACAATAAAAAAATTACACTGAATTTAATAGATGTATGGATTATCAACCATTTTCTTTAATAACAAAATTACCTTCGATACAGAAAATATCATATATGATTCAAAAAACTGTCACCACTATTTCCTCTCTGTAAAAGTGCGTTGTATTTTATAAACAATTAGTACTATAATATATGTATTAAAAAGTTTTATGTCCAACTTGAATGTTGTATTTTTAACGCGTGCAAAATAAAGGAACGACACATGAAAGACTTCAAAGTATCCACAATAGCCTTTTTTTAAATAATGATTTTTATACTCCGGACAAAGCTAAATATACAAGTTTAACTAGGCCATGGTGGACGTTACGTAATTTCATACATTTTAAGTTAAATAAACAGGCCTTTGTCCACAAATAGGTCGAGTGGTATTTGTTGAGGAAAAACGGTAACTGCAGCGTGAAATATTTCACTACGCCGTTCATCCACCCCGGATCAAATATTTATAATTCGCCCCTTTCAAGAACTCCAAGGCACCCACACGAATTCTCCCTCTCTCTCACACACACTCTCCCTATCTATTTTATATACGTACAGAAAAATATATGTGTGAACCCGCTGCCCTACCACAATCATTACATTTCTTTTCGATGCTCTCAACACAATACCTTGCGCCGGTAGGATTGAAAGATGTTAAAGTCGGGTCTGCGGTGGCTTAGGGGAGTAAAGCACTGCCTGAGAAATGGGGTGGCCGTTCAATCAAATTCCAATTGTGCGGGCTTTCCAGGGACTTTTCGATATTTATAACAGATTCCGTAATATGAGGAGGTGGGGATATTACCGAGTGGAAACTTGCCCGCTCATAACTAACATCGCCAATAAAAAAAATATATATATAAGCGAAACTTCGGAAACGCCGTTACGTCCTTTTGGAGAATTGCGCCGACGGAAGGAGATAAATGGAAATTGTTTTACTGCCTTCCACTTCATTTAAATCATACTTAATTGTGAAAGTGCTTTTATTGGATTGCGAATTGTTTCGAATTTAGTTAACTTTGAAAGAGTTTCCGTTTCTTATAGACTTTTCTTTTGTTGTTATTACGTTTCCCTGGCTTCCATATCCATGATTAAACTTTTCTTTTCGAAACATATTCTCTTTAAATAATGTTGGGAATATTAACATACTTAAGAATGGTTAGTATAATGGGTAATTACAATAAAATAGTCTTAAAAGTTGATTTTAATGATTGTAAACTAACTATCTAAATTGAAATTTTATTAGTGTAATTATTAAATAATGGAGGTGAACTTTAGATTTAGATTTAGGGCTCGGGGTAAAGTGTTTTTTTGCGAGGCGGTTGGAGGAGGCCACTTCACGGGTGTTTAATGCGTTCTTTGTTTCATAGTTAACCGTTGGATCCAATACTCTGGGAGGGTTGGAAAGATTGAGATAAGTTTTAAAGTTTAATAGTTTTCGAAGTCTCGGCTGAATAAATAAGCTCGGGAAAATAGCTATTCAGTTTGAGCAAATAATATTTCACCATTATGTTTACGTGTGATTTATCACAGTAAAGATACAATTAATGGTTCGATTTAAACAGGAAAGGTCATTTGTAAAGATTTTATTGCTTAAACATTATGTTATAAATATACATAGATATGAATAAATTCTTTTAAATTGACATCAAACTAAATTGAAGATAATTTCTGCGTTAACTTACTTTCTTATAACATATAATATATAAAAAAAATAAACTGAAATTTTAACGTAAGTTTAACTACCCTATTGATGGAACGCATGTGTAAATTAGGGAAATTGTTATGAGTTACATTTTCGCAGTCTTGAATTTTCTTCTTCAATATACACTTGTTGACATAGATATTAAATATCAAAGGACCTCAAAGAACGAACCCCTATGGTGCTAATTCATAATCTATAAGACGGCCAGAAAAAGTCTCTATTATTTTACGAGCTGTAAGAATGTGGCACCGTCTTGTTGAAACCGCATATTGTCCTCAATAATATCAACCAATTTAGACATAAATATTTTTTTTATGATTTAATGGATACCAATAACAATCACTGTCTTGTAAACTCCAATAAATAAATGATTACACAATGTACACTACAAGTTCTAAATAATTATAATGTTATCAATAAGAATTATTACAATAGTGATGTTCTTAGTAAAAATGAATATATTTAAGACTTATAAATTGGATCATCTTCAATAATACTATATTTTTCCCCTCTATTCATTACGAACTATTAAAATCGTAACGGTACCCTCCTGCAGGGCTCGGCTCGTCGTCTTCCAGAATTAATTTCGAAGGGCCAACCCCTCGCGCCCGGCGAACGTTAATTTCGGTTTTATTGCCGTTTTATGATCGACAGAATGAGCGACGGCTGGCGATAGATGGAAATCGGGAAATTTAGAACAGGCATTACGCCGTGTTGATGGTTTGTTGACAACTTTGGGCACGATCAGTGTTAGATTGTAACGACCCCCCGGATCCTAACATGGTTCACATTTAAATAACATAAAATTACGTTATTGTAAGATTTCATTGAATACAATTAAGTTGTAAACTAAGAAATTGTAAGCACTTATATAATTTTCTTTTTATCATCAATTATTGATTGGTGTAATTATTCCGTCTTAGTAATTATTATCATTTGATAAGAACTGGTCATCTTCTAATGAAATCCCATTTAATTACATCAGAATCTTCAGATTTTCTTACAATTTCATTTTCACACTTTGCACTTCTAAATTTTTTACATTAAAATCGTTCCTACACCTTCTGCCTTTAAGTAATTTCTATTATTAAATTTCTAATCATCTTCATAATCTTCCAAACCCATCTTCACTATTATTTGTGATCATTCTTTTTATTTTTATCACTGTTGTTTAATATTCTCATAGCTAAAATGAGTTGAAAAGGAAATCTAATGCAGCGAAGTTAGAAAGAAACAACTGGTTTGAGGATATGAAGGTGGCCATCCCGACCATGTGGCAAGCGGATGCGATATTCAGGTAGTTCCAGTATGTTTTGGGTGAGGGTGGGAAGGGTTCTTTAACCTCTTCAGTTACACCTAGCCAAACAAGTCGAGGAAGCCCGGATGCATATAGACCTTACCAGGTGCAAAATAGGAGGTGATGAAGAGGTCCTCCCGAATGCGAAGGCTAACCTTCACAGGACCATAACGAGAGAATAAAGTTGAGGCAGCTAGACCAAAAGGTTGAGGCAGATAAGTGGCGCAGACCCTACAGAATCGTGGCAAAAAATATAGAGTTCTTTCAAATGTAGGATCACTTTTTTTTTAGATGTTAAAACTAACGAAAATAGTATTGTTTTCCTGCAAACCGATAGGCAATCAGTGTTTTAGATATCAATGTATATGTAGGGTGGGCGGGTGGCCTCTATCCCACCTTCCAATCAACAAAATACGTGTCAGATTTCTTAAATTAAAATTAATTATCGACAATAACAATACATAATTTTTCATCTAAATTAGGATTGTACTTTGTGCGTTAATTGTTTCAAAACCCTCGCTTATGTTTTACTGATTGGAGGGTAAAATAGTGGCCACCCACCCACCCTACATATATATTGATACATTAACTAATGATCGCCTTTAAGTTTGCAGGATATTACAAACTATTTATTTTAATGTTAACAGGAAAAACATACAGTGTTTGACTTTATGTTTTATTAAAAATATAAGTAGTATGGATGGGTGTACCTTAACCACCCTCCAATTAGGGAAACCTTAGCGAGGATTTTATAATACAATAATTGTAGAAATATATTTCTCGAGTTATGTAAAGAAGGTTTTCAATATAATTTACTTTAATACAATACTATTTATCGTTATTACCAATAATTAATTAATAATCCGGGCGCGTATTTTATGAAATAGAAGGTGGGTTAGTGGTCACTCACTCACCATACATATATTTTTCAAATTTACAAAACTATATATTTATCTGCTGATACTAATATGAATAATTTTTATATGTTTTACCTGTTGAAACTAATAAAAATAGTTTTTAATTTTTTTGCAAACCGATAGACATTCATTTGTCTAGGTAGCAGTGTATATGTAGGGTAGGTGGGTGGCCACTATTCCATCTTCCAACCAATAAAATACGTGTCAGATTTCTTAAACTAAAATTTATTGCAGACAATATCAATGCATAATTTTCCATGAAAATTAGGATTGTAATTTGTGCGTTTATTTCTTCAAAACCCTCGCTAATGTTTTACTGATTGAAGAGTGGAAGAGTGGCCACCCACCCACCCTACATATTCGATGACATTTTAACTACTGATCGCCGTTAAGTTTGCAGGAAATTACAAACTATTTATGTTAATGTTAACAGGAAAACTATACAGTGTTTGATTTTAAATTTTAAAAATATATGTAGGGTGGGTGGGTGTCCACTACCGTACCCTCCAACTGATAAGACCGTGCCAGATTTATTAAATTAATAATAAGTTGTAGAGAATATCGATATAGGTACAAAAATTCTCGGCTGGTGCTAATCCCCAAAAGTGGGAAATGGGAAAAGAATACAGGTGAAGAGCAGGTCCTGGAGTGGACCAGATAAGGATCACCATTGAGAAAAACGGAGACTTGTCCCAACGGAAATTTAGATTTTTTCAGGGCAGCTCCATAGAGAACGTTTTGATGGAAGTAAATAGGCTGGCTGAAGAATCCCTTGATGATGGTTTGTGGAGAGCGGCCAGATAGTTTAGCAATTAGACCATCCGTTGGTCCTTTATGTCATCTCCTAAACACTACTCCTCAATCTTCCTGTGAAGTCGAGTCAAGTGGATTGTTACCCAGCTTTGATCAATTTGGCTACTGTTCTTCCAATACTGACCACCTGAGATATTTGAGTGATTCGTATTCACGCAGGATGTGCTATATGGTCTCCTCTTCTAGCTCGCATTTCCGACATAAGGTATCTCTTACCATCCCTATCTTGTAGAGGTGCTTGTTTAGTTTTCAGTGTCCAGTAAACTGTCATTCTAAGGTAAATATACATGGTATTATCAAGATTTTCAATTTTATGAAGGAGTCTTGGCAGTCATCTCTATAACTTACAGATTCATGGACTCTAACTGCTTTTCCCTAAAACCAATACAGTTCATTTAACACATAAGTGTGGCCCCATATAATGATTGCGTATGTTTAATGCCAAAATCATTTACAGCGCGAAGTAAGCTGATTTGATCGATTCAGTCGGTAATAAAGATTTTAACGTTCTTAGAAGATATATGCTCCGGTTTATACTTTTAGAGATATTTTCCTTGTGTTTACGCCAGGATAGTTTAGAGTCAATAGTTACCTCTAAAAATTTAACACTTGTATCTTATGTATTTGGCTTTAACGAAAAATAGTCTCATTCGATTTATCCGAATTTACACAGATCATATTTGATGTGAACCACTCGGACGCTTTGTTAATAGCTGTCGCACTAATAATGACTGCATCGTTAACCTTATCTGCAGAATTCATAATTGTAGTGTCATCCGCAAACAAGGTTATGGATAAGATGTTCAGTTATGAAGAAAAGTCATTAATATAAAGGAGGAACAAGAATTGACCCTTGAGACACCCCATGATTAACTTTTTCATCCAAAGTTAAAACATTTTTGAAAATTGTGATAATATAATTTCTGCAGAAGTAACTCATTATTATTTCTGGAATTTTTTATATTATTTCTGTATCCTTTTTTTCTTGCTTCATGTAAAGCATGACTTTAATTATGTTTGAATAATTTATAATGGTCTATCATGTCAGGATATTTGTCGCTTAGCTCCTTGAATAAACATAAAGTTTTGTGCATGTTTTTTTAGATCATTTGTGTACCACTTAATGTTGTGCTTACTGGAATCGTACACCATTATCTTTTGGTTGTTCTGTTAGAAGACTTATTTTGCGAGTAGTTGTGTTTGGTTTATATTGGTTTATCGCACAGATATCTACATTGATTCCAATATGATCATTTAGTGCAACGTTAAATGGTTCAATTTTAATATTATTATAAGGCAAGTTTGTAAATATGTTATCTAAGCAGTTTGTACTTCATCTGTTAGAGTTAACTCTACTTGTAAGAACCTATAATTCAAATAAACCACACAAGGAGAGCGTCCTGTTATTATTTGTGTTAAATTTCAAATTGAAGTCGCCACCAATAAGAACGCGTTTTGATAAATTTAGTCTGTCGAGTAATAAAGCCAGTATTATTAAAAACTCATTGAAATCTCCAGAGGGGGAGAAATGGTAACAATAACAAGATTGTAATTAGATAAAAAACTCGCTGCTATTTCACAAGCTAAGCTGTTGAGATTTTCTAATGGTTTAGCGTGAATGTTAATGGTTTGTTAATTGCACTACTCCCTAAAGGATGTGTTCTTTTCTAGAGAAATGGGACCTTCCACCAAAATTATCAAGACGCAGAACGGATATTTCCAAATCACTTAACCAATGATTAATAAAACATAGGCAGTGGAAGTTGTACACATTCAGCAGTGTCTCAATCTGATTAATTTCATTACACAGGCATTGGATATTAAAAATAGTTCTTTTATTTTAAACCTACCGTTATTTAAATTTTCAGAGCTATATTTGTTTCTGAGGTTGTTTGATCCTTCGAAAAATATACTGATTTAAAAATTTGGTGGGTTATTTAATCGCTCATGGTATTCAAAATCTGCGCCTATTTTAAACGCCGAATATGATTAATTAATAAGAATTTTTTCACACAAAAAGTTATTATTGCTGACAATTAACTAAACGTGTTTCTTTAATACGCCTTCAGTAACGTTATTTCTAACACGTTTTACAAATAACCACGTTTTCTTGGATTTAGCTTAGTTTTGATTTCCATCGCCAGTTCTAACAACAAGGTTTTTAGTGGGTGGCTTGTGGATTACCATGGTGAAATCCGAGTGGAACTATGCTCACATCTTTCAGAGTATTGTTTCCAACCTGCTAGTCCTCCGCTGATTTGAGTTACTATTTTCATTTATGTTGCGCAGCTGTTTTGCATTTATTTGAGATGTTACTGATACTATAGATGTCGGTGCTAACTTCTGTATAGTGCACGTATCAACGTTCTTCACCGGTGACAGTGTTATGTCCTTGTGCAGAAAGGTGCTTCGAAGACATATTTCGTTAATTTCGTTTATATACTGCTTAATGCTTAATGTTTAATATTTATTAGCTGTATTCAATATGCTAATAAATATTGTCTACCATAAGTTTTATATACATACACAGCTTCAAATGAATTTTGACCGCACATGAATTGGACTGAGTACACCTTTGATGATCTTTTACTCTCGCCCAAAGTCTTCTGCATTTAATCATGACAAACATGATACTGATTTTATTTGATTTTGCCATATATTTTGGCATTTTCATTTTAGTTTATTAAATTTTGTTCCTTGTTCCTTGTTAATGAAATTTTTTTTTTTATTGGGTTCCTTCCAAATATGCACTTATATCCTATATTTATCTATTTATCTTAAAGTAATATTCTTTGTAATTGGAAATATCCTTTTGGGCAATAAAATATATTATTATTATTATTAAAATTATTATTACACTGAATTTTTATTATTAAAGATGAAACCCATATTCTCAAACTTATTCACCCTCTCCACCACTTTTCCTTAGTTTTAAATAATATTGCTTTCACCTTCCACGATCCTCTTCTCTCAATATACAGTTCAAAATCTCCCCTGAACCTTTTCAGGGAATGAAATGAATCTTAAAATATTTAAAATCTAGAAAAAAAATTCCTACTTCGGAAACGTAGTTGCTGAAAATCTTTCGAAAAGTGTAACAAATTTTTTAAAAAGGTTTCCAGAAATTTTGTTGTAAACTTTGACATAATTGATATAATTAGTTACCAATTTCAGAAATATTCCGATAAAATAAAGCAAGAAATAACAGATAATCGTTTAACTTTTTTATACTACTTTTTATTTTTATACAACACTTCGTTTAAAATGTGGTAAAACAAAGTTAAAGTGTTTTAATTATCTTATTTAATTACACTTCGTGACTAGTTTCGAATTACACAGTAATCATTATCAAACCTAAATTCAAGATATAAAGCAAGAAATATCGTAAAATTCTAAAATTCTTAAGCAAATTTTGAATGATTAAAGCAGGAAATAAACGAGTCTATCAAACTCATAATAGCAGAAATTTGAAGAGTGACAGGAAGTAATAGGAATAATTTTATTATCTTATCCTGTCCATGAAATAAAATGCAACTATCTTACTTTGATGGTTTGGTCAGTTTTCTTCTGCTTTCATTTCAAAACTCCAGAAATTAAATATTAAAAAGGTAAAACTGTATCATTAAAAATGTTCTATGTACGAAAGTATGAATTTTAATGAAGCTAATTTAAGAACTAAAGAAATTATTTTAAAAAAATAAATAAAAAAATATTGTGGAAACATATTTTTGAGATATTTACAGAATATAAAAAGTTATAGTTATTATTTTTCCTAAACTCGAAATAACTTAAATAACAAAATAACACAAAAAGCTTTTTATCGTAATCATTTTTCCATTAATTATATATAATGTAATTATTTAATTCTGTGAAGATTTAATTAAATTTTCTATATAATCAATAAAGTTTAAAGTTTTTTGAATAAATATGCAAAGAGATAGAATCATCAAATTTTATTTATTTTTTTATTTATTAACTTAACAAGATCTATTAAAAAATATATACATGCAAATTAAATGACTTCAAAATTTTGTGCAAAATACATACTGTAATAGTATGAATTAATGTAATTAATAATTTAGCTAAACTCTCTCGTATGATGTAGTAATTGGAGGGTGGGATAGTGGCCACCCACCCACCCTACATATAAATTGGTACTACCATTACTGATAGTGCTTTCGTTTCCAAGATTTTAAAAATATTTCGGTGTTAATATTATGAGGAAATTAAAGCAGTGTCTTAGATTATGTGTAAGTTTTATGTAGGGTGGGTGGGTGTCCTCTAATTCACCCTGCAATATTTACATCATACGTGAGTGTTTTACTAAAATAACAAAGAAATTAAAGATATTGTTAGTAATTATATATTTCTGAAACGATAAATTTATACAGAGATAAAATCACATGAAACATATGTAAACGTAAATAATAGTTTCTCAGAACCTTCGAGAGTCATGTAAATTCTAACAGTGTCCACCCAGCTTACATTTTAATTAACACATAATCTAAAACAATGTTTTAATATTATTTATTTATTTGTTTTAATTTTGTGCTAATAAAAAGCCTAATACATAAACAATAAAAAGAATAATATTCATAAATAATTTAGACTGCAGGAGAATTGATGCAGAGTTCATCCTAGATGATCTTCCACTCGTATCCTGAAGGCTGACGCTGCTGTCGAATAGGAACGCACCAAAAAACAATAAACCATAATAAGGTTTATTTTTGCCTTATATTCGGGCTTTTTTGTTCCTAATTTGGGAATTATATGTCAACTTGACTGACGTTTATTAATATCATAATATCAACACCGAATTATTTTTAAAAACCTTGAAAACGAAAGCACTATCAGTGATTGAAGTATATAGGTATATGTAGGGTGGGTGGGTGGCCACTATCCCACCCTTCAACTGCTACATCATACACAAGAGATTTATGCCTATGTTTATAACACTGTAGTATATTTTTTCTTGAATTTATCAGTTTGTTTATTAATTAAATTTTAAATCTCTTTATTATAAGTTTCAAAATTATTTCAGCAAAACACTCGCATGTGATTAAAAGATTGGAGGGTAGACCTTTACATTGGCCATATTTTTACACGCTCTTAGCTCATCCATCTTCATTTCCAGCTCCCTTCGCTTTTGCTCCTCGCATAATCTGTCATACCTTTTCTTAGCTTTCTATGTTCTTATCTCCTCAACCATTTTGCCTTTGTACTCTTTTTTCTCCCTCTAGACCTCTGTTTTTACCCTTCTGTACTCTTCATCAAACCTCTGTATTTTTCCCTAATTTGTTTCGTCAAATTTCTCTCTGTTTATCTATTTTATATACGTTCTTTCTTTGTTTTCTATAATTTCTCAGGTTACTCTTTATGTTCTTTAACTGATTTTTTACACTTTCGGTAATTGTGTCTGACTTTTTTTAATTTTCTTTTTTTCTTCTTTATTTTCTTATCGTTCCCTGTTTATTATGTGGCCGATTTCTGTTTGTTTTCTCTCTCTGTGTTGTTTATTTTTGTTCTTTGGTTTGTGCTTATTGTCCATCCGATTCTATTTTTAGTTCTATACTTTGTTTTGTCTGTCTATTTTTTTTTCTAGCTGTATAATGTATATTTTTCTATTTATATATTTTGTGTATGTATTTTTACTTGTTTCCATTTTATTTCTACTCTTCCTTTGATTCTCTCTCCTTTCTGTTTGTTAATAGTCAGTTCCTTCTTATTTTTTTAATTTGTCTGGCTGTTCTATTTTATTTTCTCTTCGATTTCTGTTTATTGTCTGGGAGATTCTATTTACCATGAGTTCTAATGTCTGCTCTCTAACTGTTTGTTTTCTGCCTGTATTATGTTTATCTTCTGCCTCTGTTTTCTTTGTTTCTATTGAATCTATTGATTCTGTCTTTTGTTTCTGTTGTCTCTTTTTTTTATTTTTTTTTTCTTGATTTCTATCTTTTGTGTGCTTTATTTTTACTTTAATGTATATTCTATATTTATTGACTGTCAGTTTTCTAATATTTATATTTGTTAGATGTCTGATTTCTATCTATTTTTTGTATACGTATATATTGTTGTCCTCTTTGTTTTTGTCTGTTTCTTGTCCATTCTCCATTTCATTTTGTTTTTGTTTTCTGTTTTGTATGTTTTTATTTCATTTTTGTTTTGCTTTTTGTCTAAAATTACTGTGGGAGCATTAATTTATTGTAAATTGTAATATAAAGTTTGAATATATAACTGCAAGCTTTGTGTGTTAGTGACTTTGTCAAAATTCTGCTTAATTGGCGGCATTGATTTAATGATTGAGTAAATTAAACACACTTCTTTAATTTTTATTCAAGTTATTTATTAATTTATTCGAGGATACTTTTCAGTCAGGGAATTCTGGCTTTCGTTTTAGGGGCATTAAATTTCCGGACACTAGAACAATATTTCGACCGCATTCGAAGGTTCGCCGGGGTGTAATAAATTCCGCAGGCCCATTCTTATTTTCCAGTGATGCGTGCCGGCCCCCCGGGTCTGTTCTAAAAATACGACTCTGCTCTTTTCTCTCCTCGGCGCGGCTAATTCCGTATGTAGTGCATATAGCCCGTATTAGGTGGACCTTTGCTTTATGTCCTGGAAAGGATGCGATTGAAATGTTAATTGGGGCATTAAGTGGAACACACGTTGTCACAGATGCGGAACCGGTTTGAGGGACGGCGTGTGGGGGGGGTGGATGAAGGTGGATGAGGTCCTCGTAAATTAATGGCTCGCTTCGAGTTGTCATAACGTCGCAGACGCCAAAATTAATCCACTTTATCACTGCACTAAACGCTTTGATAGGCGCGCCGATTATGATTAATGGTTCGGAATCGAAAATTGATTGAAGTTATTGTTTCTGCATGACGGACAGCTATGGGCTCTCCCCTGCTAGGCGCTTTAAGGGTTTCTCGTCGGGGTTGCGTAGAATTTAGGGACGGATTGTGTTTCCTTGCGATGCCTAATGCAATGTGAAGGTTATTAGAAAGAGACTGTCTGTAGGGATAGACATGAAGTTATCCATTAATCCCCTTTCATGAATTCCCCGGCGCATCCACCATTTCGCAACCATCTGAGTTATAACGATTTTAGTAATTCCCAATTGTAATTTTTTTATATTGTCCGTTATAAATTATTTAGCACTTTTCCATTGTATTATTTTCACAGCATCATCTTACATTTTGCTGACAACCCATGTCCACAAAAGGCATGAAAATTCTCCTTTAACACGAGACAAGCAGAAAAAAATCGGATTTTCTCTCCCGAGTCTACATCCTCGAGTAAACTTTAATCATTTAAAAGAGATCTAAACCCATTTCCCCTTCGCAACCCCCGAACACAGCGCTGAAACTGCAAATTGGGCACCCTAATACACACAACAATAACATTTATTCGCCGTTCCGAAGAAAATTGTATAAGAAAGGGACGCGTTTCGCTCTCTATCTTGCCCAAACCGAAAACCGTCGCCGTCCGACGCAACCCCATAACGTGTATCGTCATTCCACCCCCCCCTCCACACATCCACCCTTACAAACGAGATAACGTAGCGGCGCAAATGACGCCAGACTTGAGATTTCCAAGAGATTTCGGAATCCCACACCATGCAGAGAGGAGCGTGCGGCTGCAAACTTCTTATTGCATTATATTATTCATGAGATAATGTAATTCGGTTAAGTTTATTACGGAAGCACGTTATTCCGGAGACCGGAGTTATGTCATTGATATTAGATTAGGGAGCTGGCTGCATTCAGATTTTAGAATTATTCATTGTGCTGGGTGGCGGCGGTGGTGGTGGTGTACATTTACTCGTAGAATTAGTGCGGGCTCGTTCCCATGGAATTTATTATAACGCGCCCGGCGAAAGGAGGGAGACATTTCGCAAAGTATGGGGGATGGGGGGCCGGCTTGAATGAGTAATTAGAGCTCTTTAATTGTCGCCGCTGCATTAAGTGATTCCGCATGCTGCATATGCTCTCTCGGCTCCTCTAAGCCATTAAATTGTTTGTTGGGCGTTTTGTTTTGCCGTCACGGAGAAGTTGCCGAGCGTTAACACTGTTTGATATAATTATAATTTGAAACTGATAGCCACTCAGAGTTAATTGATTCTAAAATATAGAGATCTCGTGTTGTAATTAGTGATCAGTAATCTTAATAGAGAGTTTACATGAGGATAACTTGAGAAATCTGCGGTGTGCTATCTGTGTTAATTTATTTGGATTTAGGTAATAATGAGTTCTATATAAGATTAACCATAGTTATATAAAATGAGTGCTCTATCTCCAAAACATCATCAATAATTATATGAAAAAATTAGTTTCAATAAATGTATTAAATTTTGCAATAGTATTATGTTTATTTACGATTTACAACTTTTAATTAAAACCCTCTCTTATGTTTTACATCAAACTAAAGCTTAAATTTTAAATTGAAAGATTTGAAACTTGTTTTTTATTTTGCATAGTTTAGGAATTAATAAAACTAAAAAAAAAATACTCGTAATAAATAAACCATATCGTTATGAAAAATTCATTAACGTATATATAAACTCCCCCTCAGTCATTACCGAACCACCTTGGGGTTTACTACATGGGCGTACATTTATGGTTCACTGCAACTAATCCACCTCCCTCACATACTCAAATCAAAAATAGATTAGTTATGATAATATGAAACGTCTGATTAAGTGGAATTTACATGAATCGATAAACATTTCGGTGTACCTAATTTTAAAACTTATTCAGACTCCATCGACGGATAAGGGAGGCGGAGAAAACTCGAAATGTGGGCCCTCGCTTATTTCCGAATGTCTCGCAATTCGCTGCGACTTGAAAGAAGCAATTCGCGAAACTATTCCATTATTTAATTTTCCCGTTTCTTTCGATTGGATAAATTTTAATTGAACATCGAACATCAAAGGTTATGGAATGTTAACAAAAAAATAATAGATTGCGTAGAAAGCCTGTACCCCCCTCACCTCTCCTGAAGATCAATTTACCAAGGATAATTTCACTATGGCTTTAATTCTTGTAACAATAAAATTTCATAGAAATATATAATTTTTTTTGGGGCAGCCTGTATTAAATAATTAATATTTCAATTATTAAAAATTCAAAATAATGTTTGTAACGATTTAGAAATATGATTGAAATAAAAATTTATATATTTTTTAAATTAGTTTTTCGGATTAAACGGTGGACGGTATTAAAAGTAACACAAGAGTTTTATGTTTAAGGGCATGTCGCCGTACGCAAGGACGCATTTTTCAGGTGTGCAGGGCGCGGAACGACAACGGAGGGAAAAAAATACAAGTAATTTATTTTCCGGCCTTAATGGTCGAGGGGGCATTTATGGCCTCCAGGCACCATCCGCCCTTACTGAACAACGAAATTATTTTGTACGCACTTTTTCGCCACTAGCCACGAACAAAAGGGCCCTCTCTCGCATGCACGCAAACAGAAACACATATTCCTCACCAACAGTAATTTACAAGGGATTTTACATAATGGCCCTGGCCCCGCATATATATATATAATGTTTTTACGTGTGTTGTCTCCTTTTTTTTACCTGGTCGGCTGTAATTGGGAAGAAAAAGTGTTAGAATAAATGGTAAGTGTACACGAACATCAGCATTATTTATAATAATGTTTATCTTTACCTAGTTGTTGTTTGTTAACCAGAACCAATATCACAATTCGTATAAAAATGAAAATTCCTCTGTTGAAAACAGAATCGAGACGATCGCATAAAATACTGATAACAATAAGAACCAAACTAAAGAAACAGAAAAGAAACAAACCAAAACAAACAGTGCACTTCTTGAAGCTGCGTCGATTAATAAATTAAATGAAACAATCAATATTAAAATGGATCACAGAAAGAAATATTCGAAACTTGATATTAGAGAATATTAAAATTTAATTCGGTGCTTTAAAAATTAATTTAAAAAATCTTCGTAGAGGAATACACTTGAAAATTTTAAAATCCATCCTAAACTATCGTCCTTTGGTAAATACTGAAAAACAATTGATATATAATAATTAAAATTAAAATTATAACGCTTGAAACTTGATGTTAAGAAAAAATCAAAATTACAGTCGGTGCGTTAATAATTTATAAAAAAATAATTCGCAAAGGAATACACGTTAAATATTCAAAATCTATCTGAAACCATATATACTTTGGTAAATACTAAAGAACAATTGATATACAACAATTGAATTTATAATTATTACGCTTGAAACTTAATGTTAAGAAAAATTAAAATTGCACTTGGTGCTCTAAAAATTTATAATAAAGTAATTCAAGAAGAACTACACTTGAAAATTTCAAAATATATCATACACTGTCTTACTTTGGTAAATACTGAAAAATAATTGATATACAGCTATGAAAAACAAAACTATAACGCTTGAAACTTGATGTTAAGGAAAATCAAAATTGCACTCGGTGCATTAAAAATTTAAAAAAAAATAATTCGCAAAGGAACACACTTTAAAATTTTAAAATCCATCCGAATCTTTCATACTTTGGTAAATACAGAAAAACAATTGATATACAACATTTAAAACAAAATTATAAGGCTTGAAACTTGATGTTGAGAAAAATCAAAATTACACTCGGTGCTTAAAGTATTAATAAAAAAATTCTTCGTAGAGGAATACACTTAAAAATTTCAAAAACCATGCAAAACAATCATACTTTGGTAATACTGAAAAATAATTGACGCGCAGCAATGAAAAACAAAACTATAACGCTTGAAAGTTGATGCTAAGGAAAACCAAAATTACACTCTGTTTAAAAAATTATAAAAAAATAATTCTTAGAGGAATACACTTTAAAATTTTAAAATCCATCCCATACCATCGTGTTTTTGTTAATACTCATAAAACAATTGACATCTAGCAATTGAAAACAAAACTATACCGTTTGAAACTTGATGTTAAGAAAAATCAAAATTGCACTCGGTGCTTTAAAAATTTATAAAATAATAATTCGTAAAGTAATACACTTTAAAATTTCAATATCAATTCTAAACCATTATATTTTGTTAAATACTGAAAAACAATTGATATATAACAATTTAAATCAAAATTATAACGCTTGAAACTTGATGTTAAGAAAAATTAAAAATTCACTCCCAGTTCTAAAAATTTATAAAAAGGTAATTCAACAAGGATTATACTTGAAAACTTCAAAATCCATTTGAAACTATCTTACTTTGGTAAATACTGAAATATAATTGACTCGCAGCAATGAAAAACAAAACTACAACGCTTCAAACTTGATGTTAAGAAAAATCAAAATTACACTCTGTGCTTTAAAAATTTACAAAAAAATAATTCATTAAAGAATACACTTTAGAATTTCAAAATTCATCTTAAACTATCATCTATAAGTAATTACTAAAAAATAATTGATACACAGCAACTTCAAACAAAACTATAACGCTTTAAACTTGATTTCAAGGAAAACCAAAATTACACTGTGTACTTTAAAAATTTATAAAAATATAATTCGCAAAGGAATACACCTTAAAATTTCAAAATCCATCCGAAACCATTTATACTTTAGTAAATACTACAGAACAGTTGATATACAACAACTGAAATAAAAATTATAACGCTTGATACTTGATATTAAGAAAAATCAAAACTACATTTGCTGCTTTAAACAATTATAAAAAAATTCTTTGAAAAGGAATACGCTTGAAAATTTCAAAATCTATCCAAAACCATCGTGATTTGGTAATTATCAAAAAAACAATTGACACACATCAATTTAAAAGGAAATTATAGTGCTTGAAACTTGATGTTAAGGAATACGAAAAATACACTCTGTGTTTAAAAAATTTCTAAAAAAATAATTCTCAGATGATTACACTTTAAAACTTTAAAATCCATCCTAAACCATCGTACTTTAGTAAATACTCCGAAACAATTGACACACAACAATGAAAAACAAAACTATAACGTTGAAACTTGGTGTTAAGAAAAATTAAAATTACACTCTATACTTTGAAAATTTATAAAAAAATAATTCGCAAAGGAATACACCTTAAAATTTCAAAATCCATCCGAAACCATTTATACTTTGGTAAATACTACAGAACAATTGATATACAACAACTGAAATCAAAATTATAACGCTTGAAACTTGATATTAAGAAAAATAAAAACTACGCTGCTTTAAACAATTATAAAAAAATTCTTCGTAGAGGAATACGCTTGAAAATTTCAAAATCTATCCAAAACCATCGTACTTTAGTAATTATCAACAAAAATTGACACACATTAATTTAAAACAAAATTTTAACACTTGAAACTTGATGTTAAGGAAAACGAAAAATACACTCTGTGTTTAAAAAATTTCTAAAAAAATAATTCTCAGATGATTACACTTTAAAATTTTAAAATTCATCCTAAACCATCGTACTTTAGTAAATACTCCGAAACAATTGACACACAACAATGAAAACCAAAACTATACCGCTTGAAACTTGATGTTAAGAAAAATCAAAATTACGCTCTGTGCTTTTAATATTTATAAAAAAAATCGTATAAGAATATACTTTAAAAATGCAAAATCCATCCCAAATTATCGTATTTTAGTTAATACTGTAAAACAATTGGCACACAACAATTGAAAACAAAACTATAAAGCTTGAAACTTGATGGCAAGGAAAACCAAAAGTACGCTATGTGTTTCAAAAGTTTATAAAACCATATTTCGTAGAGGAAAAATGTTTAAAAACCATCCAAAATCATCGTATATAAGTAAATACTAAAAAACAATTGATATATAGCAATTGAAAACAAAACTATACCGTTTAAAACTTGATGTTAAGAGAAATCAAAATTGCACTCGGTGCTTTAAACATTTATAAAAAAATATCTTCGTAAAGGAATAAACTTCGAATTTTCAAAATCTATGCGAAACCATCATACTTTGGTAAATAGTGAAAAATTATTGACACGCAGCAATGAAAAACAAAACTATAACGCTTGAAACTTGATCTTAAGGAAAACCAAAATTACACTCTGTACTTTAAAAATTTATAACAAAATAATTCTTTGAGGAATACACTTTAAAATTTTAAAATGTATACCAAACCATCGTATTTTTGTAAATACTAAAAACCAATTGACACACAACTATTGTAAACAAAACTATAACGCTTGAAACTTGATGGTAAGGAAAACCAAAATTACACTCTGTGTTTTAAAAATTTATAAAATCATATTTCGTAGAGAAATACACTTGAAACTTTCAAAATCCATCCTAAACTATCGTACTTTGGTAAATACTGAAAAACAATTGACATACGACATTTAAAACAAAATTATAAGGCTTGAAACTTGATGTTTAAAAAAATCAAAATTACACTCGGTGCTTTAAAAATTTATAAAAAAATAATTTGCAAAGGAATACACTTTAAATTCTGAAAATCCATCCGAAACCATTATACTTTGTTTAATACTAAAAAAAATATTGATATACAACAATATAAATCAAAATTATAAGGCTTGAAACTTGATGTTAATAAAAATCAAAATTACATTCTATGCTATAAACATTTATTAAAAAATTCTTCGTAGAGAAATACACTTAAAAATTTCAAAATCCATGCAAAACCATCATTCTTTGGTAAATACTGAAATATAATTGACAAACAGCAATGAAAAGCCAAACTATAACGCTTGAAACTTGATGTTAAGAAAAACCAAAAGTACACTCTGTGTTTTAAAAATTTATAAAACCATATTTCGTACAGCAATACCCTTGAAAGTTTTAAAATCCATCCAAAACCATTGTACTTTGGTTAATACTAAAAAACAATTGATATACAACAATTTAAATCAAAATTATAACGCTTGAAACTTGATGTTAAGTAAAATCAAAATTACACTCGGTGCTTTAAAAATTTATAAAAAACAATTGATATACAACAATTTAAATCAAAATTATAACGCTTGAAACTTGATGTTAAGTAAAATCAAAATTACACTCGGTGCTTTAAAAATTTATAAAAAAATAATTCTCAAAGGAATACACTTCAAAATTTCAAAATCGATCCGAAACCATTATACTTTGGTAAATACTGAAAAACAATTGATATACAGCTACGTAAAACAAAACTATAACGCTTGAAACTTGATGTTAAAGAAGATCAAAATTTAAATGGGTGTTTTAAAAATTTATAAACAAATAATTCGTAGAGGACTATACTTGAAAATTTCAAAATCCATCCGAAACTATCAAACTTTCGTAAATACTAAAACCCAATTGAACGGAAACTATGAAAACCAAAAGTATAACGCTTGAAACTTGATGTTTAGGAAAATCAAAATTACACTCTGTCTTTTAAATATTTATAAAAAAATATGATTCTTAAAGGAATAAACTTGAAAATTTTAATATCCATCTAAAGCCACCGTACTTTGGTAAATATTAAAAAACAATTGACATACAATAATTGAAAACAAAACTATAACGCTTAAAACTTGTTGTAATAGAAAATGAAAATTACACTCGGTGCTTTAATTTAATTCTTAGTGAAATAACTTGAAAATCCATCCGAAACCATTGTACTTTAGCAAATACTGAAAAATGATTGACACACGCTAATGAAAAACAGGAATATAATGTATGAAACTGGATGTTAACGTAAATCAAAATTACCCTGTGCATATACAAGAATATTTTGATGTTAGTGTGCTCGATCAAAACAAGGAAATTTTCAATACTTTTGGAACTTTACATGTCCAATGAGAATATTTCCTCTCAAATAAAGAAATTGGTTATATCATACGGTTGCTCACTTTTAATTAAAGAACCTACAAGAGTGCGAAAATAGTGAGAGACGTTTAGATGATTTTATTATAACTATCGGTAGCAAATATAAATCGTAGGTATTTCATGCTGAAATTTCGGATCATTCTGTGCAGCTTTGAAACTTCACATAAATCACCTACTTCGTTTTACAGTAAATTTCTTATGAATTTAAATTTAAAAACAATTTGTAACAGCGTAAAAAATAAGTATAGTGGATCCTTTTTGAAAGCATTTGAAATTTAAAAACATCAAGTATCAATTTTAAATACAATATAAACATATGGTTAAAGTATATCAAATAAAATATGACGTTTTTCGACATTTTATCGTCATTGCCACTTGATAATGACGATAAAACATCGAAATTCAAGTCGTGCTGTGTTGTTTAGATTTATATAATTGTGCCTACACTTTATACAATATTTTTACAATAACTATTTGTGGTTAAAACAGTGAATTTTTCAATTCAGTACAAGCAATAATTAATTACATATTGAAACATCCCATTTATTACTATTAGCAAACAATTTTAATGTACAATTTAAATAAAATCCAAAAAAAGCTACTAAAAACCAGATGAAACATAACATACACAAATTCTGTTGACATAAAGCACTATTCTTTTTATTTTGGTAAAGTTACGCTGCAGAAAAAATATCACAAAATCAAAGATATTATCAAACAAAAAGAGCTGTAAAGTCGATTACATCTTAAATTCCTTACAAAAACAATCAACAAACTATATTAAAGGACCTCTTAAAGTTCTGATCAATGAATCATTTAAAACATGTATGTTTCCTAATTTACCAAAATATGATATAACCAAAAGCTATATAAGAAAAGGAGATTCGCAATGCCTGAAAAATTATCGACCAACAACTCTTTTATCATATCTATCTAAATGAATTGAAATATTTTATTAGCTGACAGGTTAATAATTTAAAATTGCGACAACATTTCTTAGTAAAATTAATTGTTATAGATTTATAGAATGTTTTCGTACTTTTTAATTATTAGTTAACTTTCTGCAACGACGTAGAGGACTTTAATACATTTTATGCTGAGAGGTTAGTTAATTTAAAAGCAAACATTAACATGGTTAAAAAGAGTATAGTTACAGCCCTTTTTCACTAGATTAAGGAAAGTATGAAACGTTTAGAAGATTAGCAATTAACCTGTAAAATTTTTCTAGATTTTAGTTATGTTTTTGATTGTTTTATTAGATAAGATATATCATTTCAGTGTAAGAGAGTAACTAGTTTATTTTAAAATTGTATCTAAAGTCATTTCGAACGATGGTATCTACAGATCAACGAGTATAATGCTAAATATGAATGAATATGAAGATGTAGGATGAAATTTAAAGAAGATTTTCTATGTTACCACTGTATATTAATGATTATATAACATTAATAAATTATGTTCAACTATAGTTTCGATCCTTTCAAGTCATTATCAAGTATTTATATATTTGTTATATCTGAATAAACATATTCTAGTTAAAAAAATAGATTTTAATATATTATGAAAATTATAGGATACATATTTTCAACAATGTAAACTGTGTGTTTCTTAATACCTGTTAAGAGCAGCTTCATGTGAGACTTTATTCCACTTAAGCTGGTTACAAGTAAATGGTTCATTATACATACAGTGCAATTCAAATTGGGGTGTGTATTTCAATAATATGTAATTAATTAAAAACACTTAGTTTATTCCACAATGTTTCATCACGAGGTAAATGAGAAAATCATTCGTGTATTTCAATTTATCAGCTATCTTTGGTTTGATAAGGAAATACTGTGAAGTGTCGGGAATGCTGGTAAGATCAACAAGCAATTAAACATATCGAGACATAAATAAGTAAAACATAATGTAAGCATGTAAAAATTGTATGAGTATATTTAAGTCTGTATTCACCTAATTTCCAGAATTTGAGTACCAGTTAAAACAGGAAAAAAGACACTAATAATTAACAATAAGAAAGTTATCTAGCAAATTCTGGTACTACATCAAAGGTTCCCACAAAGACTTAATATCAAAAATTACCAATAAAGATAGTACAATAAAGGCTACACTCCCCTCAATGACAATTTTTTTGCAGCTAGCAAATTTCTTCAACAAAAATTGTGACTAATAAAATTTCTAATAGTACACAATATCAAAACACAACACAAGCTTGGAATTCATTCCCAGTTCTAATGAAGACATCATGAATATTATCAAAAAAATCGAAAAGTTACGGAATAGACGAAGTACTAATAACAGTAGGAAAAATATTCATCAATTTAATATTTGATCTTCTTAAATAAATTATTAATTATTCACTTGAAGCGGGTACATATTCAGATAGTCTGAAATAAGCTCTAATAATACCAATTCATAACAAAAAATGGTAATGTGATCATCATAATAATTTTTTTATAGTTTTTTATATAGTTTTATACAGGGTTATTCACGCTATACGGCACGGAATATTGTGGTCACGTTGTAGTCACGTATTTTGGCCACAATATTCCGTGCCGTATAGCGTGAATAACCCTGTATTTGCTACGATTGAAATCAGTTTTCTTTTTAACTCAAAAACGGCCACTGTTATCAAAATGTTCAGAGTTATAAAAGTTTTTGTCCTGCGTTTCTTTATTTTTCGTATGAAAAATTAAGTTGCATAATTTTTCTTCTACTCATTTCTCTTATATTATTTATTCTCTAATTGTAAGATTTGAAAATTGATATTAAGAAAAAATTTGAATGGAAGTGGAAGATATAAACTTAAACTACAAGTAGGTAAATATAAAGAAACGAGGTTAAGAAAAAGGAAGTGGTGAAAGTGACATTAAAGAGATGAAGAAAATATTAAAGATGGTTTTGTAAGTATTTTAAGGCATGTCATAGTAAGAAAGAGAATAAAAGTATTTTTCCGTTACTTTAATTTACAGAATGTCCATAATTTCAGTTGGAGGGAAAAACGCAGAAGTCGTCAATAGAAGAAAAGTGAAAATGTAAGAATAGAAATGAATCAGATATTCCAAATATTTGCAAAAATGAAAATAATGAAAATGCAGTAGCAGATAGGATTGGAAACAAGTGTTGTAAAAGCAAAAGTCAAACGCTGTGTAGGATAGATAATGTAGATAAATAAATATTAAGGGTAGCAATGCAAAATTTTAGGGAGGAAGAATAGAATAGAAATGATGCCAGAGGAATAAAACGTTAAAAATCAAAAGAAATCAATGCATTGGAGGTTCAGATGTAAAAGGACATAGATAAAATGAAGAAAATGTAAATAAGAAGCTGCCAAATATTAAATTTGGAAAGAGAAAAACAAGATTATATGATTTTTTTTCTCCATTTTTTTTGTGAGGCTTCTGTTACGTTAGATTTTTTTTTAGAATTTTCTGTTGCCAAATTATTTTCAATACTGCTTCACTCTCCATGATGCTTATGGTATCAAACAAGTGGTGTAAAAGCACAAGTCGTCTGCTGTGTAGGAGAGAAAAATAAATATTAAGGATAGCAATACACAATTTTAGCGAGGAAGAATAGAATAGAAATAATGCCAAAGGAATAAAACGTCGAAAATCAAAAGAAATAAATGGATTGCAGGTTCAGATGTAAAAAGAAATAGATAAAATGAAGCAAATATAAATATAAAGCTGCCAAATATTCAATTTGGAAAGATAAAACCAAGATTATATGATTTTTTCTCCAATTTTTTTGTCACGTAAGATTTTTTTAGAATTTTCTGTTGCCAAATAATTTTCAATATTGCCTTACTCTCCATGATGCTTATAGTATCATCATGGAGAGTGAAGCAATATTAAAAATTATTTGGCAACAGAAATTCTAAAAAAAAATCTAACGTTACAGAAGCCTCACAAAAAAATTGTAGAAAAAATCGTATAATTTTCAATTTTCATCAAGTAATTCTTGGAAGAGAATGCTACAAATATCTTAAAATAAACATAGAGAAGCAATCATTTAATATTAGACAGAAATTCTTGGAAGAGAATGCTACAAAATTTTCAAAATAAACATGTAGAAGAAATCATGGAATATTAGACAGAAATTCTTGCAAGAGAATGCTGAGAAATTCATTTGAAAAATTATGGAGGAGAAATTATAAACGAAAATTCCAGAAAGGCCACGGTGGAAAATTCTTTCAAAAATATAATAAAAGAATAACAGAAAAACGCTAAACTTTTTTTATACTACTTTTTAATTAAGTAGTAAAAAGTAGTATAAAAAAATATTCATTAAAAATGTACTACGAAGTGATCGCCTCCAAAATTCAAGATATATAATAAAAGCTTCATGAAAATTTTTTAAATCTAGATGAATAATTACTGGAAAAATCCACAATATTTAAAAAAAAAATTTAACAAAGTTTGACGTATTTTGACAATTACTCAAAAAAATTGACACACGGCAATCGAAAACGAAACTACAACGCTTAAAACTTGACAAAAAATCAAGATTATCATCGGTTTTTTTTTTTAATAATTCAAAAAGGAATCAGCTTGAAATTCTCAAAAACAATTGACACACGACAATCAAAAAGTACAACGCTTTAAAACTGATATTAAGATAATCAAAATTACAATCCATGTCTCAAAAATGTTGTAAAAAAATAATTTACGAAGAAATCAATTTTAAATTCTTAAAAGCTATCAAAAACTGACGTATTTTGGAAATTACTCAAAAACAATTCACACGCGACAATCCAAAACAAAACTACAAACCTTAAAACTGAAGGACAAAAAATTAAGATTTATTTTTTAATAATTCACAAAGAAATCAACTTTAAATTCTTAAAATTTAACAAAAACTCTGAGGTATTTTGGCAATTACTCTAAAAAATTTGACAGACGACAATCGAAAACAAAACTACAACACTTGAAACACGATGTAAAAAAATTAAAATTATACTCGATGTCTCAAAAAAGTTATAAAAAATAATCCACGAAAAGATCAACTTGAAATTTTTAAAATCTATCAAGAACTGACGTAATTACTCAAAAACAATTGACACCCGACGATCGAAACCAAAACTACAACGCTTGAAACCTGATGTAAAGAAAATCAAAATTACAATCGATGTCTCAAAAAAGTTATAAAAAATAATCCACGATGAAATCAACTTGAAACTTTTAAAATCAATCAAAAACGGACATATTTTGACAATTACTCAAAAACAATTGACCTGCGACAATCGAAAACAAAACTACAATGCTTAAAACTGACGGACAAAAAAACAAGATTATAATCGGTCTCAAAAGATTTTTTTAAATAATTCACAAAAGAATCAACATTAAGTTCTTAAAATTCATCAAAAACTGACGTAATTTGGCAATTACTCAAAAACAATTGATACACGACAATTGAAAACAAAACTACAACGCTTGAAACTGAAGGACAAAAAATCAAGATTATCATCGGTCTCAAATTCTTTTTTAAATAATTAATAAAGGAATCAACTTGAAATTCTTTAAATTCATCAAAAACTGATGTATTTTGGCAATTACTCAAAAACAATTGACACCAGACAATCGAAAACAAAACTATAACGCTTGAAACATGATGTAAAGAAATCTAACTGAAACTAGATGTCTCAAGAAAGTTATGATAAAATAATACACGAAGAAATCAACTTGAAACATTTAAAATCCACCAAGAACTGGCGTATTTTGACAATTACACAAAAACATTTGACACGCGACAATCGAAAACAAAACTACAACGCTTGAAATCTGATGTAAAGAAAATCAAAATTACAATCGGTGTCTCAAAAAAGTTATAAAAAAATAATCCATGAAGGAAGTAACTTGAAACTTTTAAAATCCATCAAGAACTGACGTATTTTGACAATTACTCAAAAACAATTGAAACACGACAATCTAAAACAAAACTACAACGCTTGAAACTAAATGACAAAAAATCAAGATTATAATCGGTCTCAAAAGATTTTTTTTAAATAATTCACGAAGGAATCAACTTTAAATTCTTAAAATTCATCAAAAACTGAGGTAATTTGGCAATTATTCAAAAACAATTGATACACGACAATTAAAAATAAAACTACAACGCTTGAAACTTAAGGAAAAATATTACAAACAAATTTCTTAAGAATTGTGGACATAAAATACTATAAAATTTTCGAGTTTTGTAAATAGTATAACCCTCAGAATTTGGTGGTGAAACTGAAATTTAGTAATCTGGAATAAAAAATAAAACGATATAAAAATTCCAGAATCAGAAAAGAAATATTTAAAGAGAAATTCATGCATAAATCTAAAAATCCGAAATGATGGTTCAGAAATCCTCCAAGAAAGGTCAAAAAACTAAAAAAACTGTACAAATCTAAAAATATAGGAGAAAGTTCTAGAAACGTTAGAAAATATTCTTGAACTTTAGAATAGAAAAACTTGCTAAATTCTACCAATTTATGAAACAATTGTTAAAAACTTTTAGAAACTTTCATACTACCTTCCAGAACCTTTAAAGAAAATTCTTAAAATTGGGAACAGTAAATGCTAGAAACATCTAGAAATCAGGAAAAAAGACAAGAAAATTCTAGCACCGTTGAAGAAACTTCTTGTGCCTTTGAATAGAAAGTGCTGGAAATAAATAAAAACGATATAAAAATTCCAGAACCAGAAAAGAAATATTAAAAGAGAATTTGTAGTCTTAGTAAGACTGAATGTTGTAGATTCACGAAATGTTTTCGTATTTTTAAATTATTATTAAAAGAGAAATTCATGCAAAAATCTAAAAATCTGAAATGGTGGTTCACAAATCTCGAAGAAAGGTCTATAGATAAAAAAATTGTAGAAATCTATAAAAATAGGAGAAAATTCTAGAAACGCTAGAAAATATTTTTGAACTTTAGAATAGAAAAACCTGCCAAATTCTACCAATTTAGGAACTAATTGCTAAAAACTTTCATACTACTTTCCAGAACCTTTAAAGAAAATTCTCGAAATTGGAAACAGTAAATGCTGGAAACATCTAGAAATCTAAAAAACAGACGAGAAACTTCTAGAACCGTTGAAGAAACTTCTTGTGAAAGTGCTGGAAATATTAGAAAGAAAAGTTTCTTAAAAGTTCTAGAAACTTTGAGAAAAGTGTTGGGTAAAAATTGAAGACACATTCTAGAACCATTAAAAAAACGTGTTCGCAATTTCTAACGGTAAATTCTGTAATAAAAGTTGCTTGAAAAACCGAAGAAAATATTGGGGTGGAAATCTTGTTAAAAAAATCTGCGTTCTGAAAAATTGGACACAAAGCTATACAATTTATTTACTCGTGGCCATTAAATACAAACATATAAATAGTTATAATCACAACATATTCAAATAAATGTTAACGCCACAAAATTTAGTAATTTGGATTTTTTTTTGAAAATTTTTAAACCCTTAAAAAGTGTTTGCTTTGTAAGAGACTTTATACTTTATCTTATTTCTAAAAAAACATCTATAAACTGAAATTTAAGACTGAAAATTATACAGAATCTTAGAAATCTGCAAGATAAACAACTGAAAATAAAAGAAAACACAAAGAATATTGGAATAATATAGAAATTTGAAAAAAAAAACATTTGTAAGAAATTTTTGGAAATCTTTAAAATATATCTCTCAAATTTGGAAGGAAACTACTACAACATTTAAAGAAAAGAAATCATTCTGACTGAACATTCTCTTCGAGTTGTGGATTCACATCATTAATACAAAGTAGGCAGTCTGCAGATTTCTGTATATCAAAATATGTCGATATTTTATTATTAATTTTCGGCGCCGTTTACCTTTTGGTATTGTTTGTTAATACCAGATTATGCCTTGATAATATAATAACGAGTACTTGTATTTTAATGACTTGTGAGAAACTAATAAAAGGTAAGCCCCTCAATTCAGCACTATATGATTATTTAAATTCCATATATTCATATATTTTAAGTGTGTCGGCTTTCTTGGCCTTCTTAGATCTATCAAAAGATTTTAACACTTTTGATAGATTACACTAAATCACTGAAATAGGTGATCACTAAATTCTGGAATAGTTGTGAAAGCGTGAAATAGAAAATAAATTGATTAAGTTGTAGCTGCAAGACATAAAGCAATTTGTAAAAATTAATAACAATGAAGATACAAGGATTCTATTAGAGATTGTTTAATTGAATCGAACAGACTGCTCATACTATTAAATATCGAAAAGTTATCTGCATACGTTAAAACATTAAATGTTAAGTAACTAATAAGACCGTTGATAAAGAAAGAACAAATAATAAGGGGGCGAAATTAGAGCCTTGAGGCACCCCAGATGTAAAATCATAATCATAAAACTTACGCTTATTTTAGTCAATATAATTTCTTTAAAATGATAGATAAGATTTTATCAAATTCATGGTACACTGAGCAAGGCTTTTATTTAATAAAATTGTATGATTTACATAATCAAACACACAGGAAACCTGTAAATAATTGTGGTTTTCAAGTAACTTCCTTGTAAACTCTATGATTACCTAATCTGCTTGTATTAAAACCATGTTTTTGTAAAAAAAATTGAAGATCTCACGTGATTATGCAAGGATTTATATAAAATTTGTTAGGAAAATTATACATAATTTAACTATATAACCAAATAAGAAGTAACTTAAATTATGTACAATTTTCATATTTAGTCAATACCGTTAATAATACAATTTGCTGAAATTTAACATAATTTGATAATATGGGCATAAACTGAAGTGTGATTTTATGCATTACTTGAAAATAATCTTAATTATAAAAAAGTTTTTCTTCACATTTTTATTTAAATAATAATAATAGATCTGAATTTAAATAATAAATTGTAATATACTTTTTATTTATATCAAATAATATCTATTTTATTATTAATTGTCCAACAGAACCAACATGGAATGTATATGAATATCACAACAATCAGATAACTACCTGTAATATAAGCAGCACGATTTCATCACAGAAAATATTGTCTAGGTCAGTTCCACTCGCACCAGACTAAAATAATAATAATAATAAAAAAACACTCACCCACACACAATGAAAATAACTAGCACTTTTATTACCCGTAAATATCATTGCTTTCGTGCTCTATACCATCAGCAGTGTGATTTTATCGATTCAATCGATGAATTGTTAATGCTATTGAATATTTCCATTTGACCGCCGCTTCACCACACACGGGACCCGTAACATTATTTCCGAATGCATGAGGTATCTAGGCGCACTACGTAAAAATGAATATCTATAAATAATTAAAATCCGAAGGTAATGGAATTCCTGTTTCCGGTTTCAGGAGCTTATGAAGCTCACCCCCCGCCCCCAATTCGCAGCAGCAGCGTTCCGCGCCTGAATTTTTCATGCGTGCTCTAGTAAGTAGGAAGGGTGAAAAGATTAAACAGGAAGTGGCGTGTCTGCGCCCGGGATAACGAAAAAAAAAATTGTTTTTCCGCCTACCAACCAACCTACCTGTGTGCGCGCCATAGGTGAGACATAACACAAAAATCCAAAATGCCATAGCTCGTGAGTATCGTGTGCGTGGGGTCAGATCACATTTTCCAAAAACATTAATTCGGTTCGTCGTTCACACGGGGCAGTTTCAAGGGACGCACACCTCCACCGGCTTCATCACAATTTTATTCAGAACTAGGTAAGCACAGAGGGGATGGATTGACACAGTAACACAGATTATAGGTTAAATCCAATGGGATAGTCACTTGTTTTTTTTTATTACTACTATTTTTATTATTACGTGAAACGTGCGCCAAGTAAACTTTGAATAGTTTAGAATCGCGAAATCACATCATGTCACCACGTTGATGATGCACTGTTAGAACCGGACACGCTTGAGCAAGAGATCGCGTCGTCGCGTTTTTACAATTCTTTCCGGAAAATCAGAGTTTCTGAGTGACGGGAAACATTTTCAGGTCGGTTCTCGGGCACTGGAACACCGCGGCTCGAATAGGACGCAGAGGCCTCCTCGCACTGCACGTAGCGCCACCCTGAAAATAGTGGAGACCCGCCGAAGCAGTCACGGAGGATGCGCAGACCGTCGAATCTATACTCGACCATAAGTAAAACCTTTAAATAAGAAAGTTAGTTCAACAATTTGTATTTGCCACATCTTAATCTATCGATCAAGGGCCGGCGGGGACGGACGCCCCCCGCCAGAAATCCGGACCCGTCCGGCCGGGCCACCCCCCGCGAACCGTTTTCCATCGACGACTTCTTTTTCAGTTTCTTTTCCTGCCTCCGTCCACCGGCACACGCCTTTGCGTTAACGCGGGCCCCGGTTGTGTAACTAATAGCAGGAAAGGGTTGCCTCCACTAAATAACGTATCAAACGGTGTAAATACTGTGGGACTTTAGGGTCACGTATTGTGAACAAGAGATCCCGGCATAAATTTATCAATATTTTAACCCCCGAAAACTTTTACACCAAAAAATAACTATCTTGATTTATTAAAAGCACGAAAAAAACTTTATTCATACACAAATAAACTATAATAAATTTTTTTAATATAATAATATGCAGTTTTTTCTGACTAAATGTATTTCTCTTCAGTGCAAAGTTTTCTTCAATCTCGAAAATTTATACAATTTATTGCATTTCATAAGCTTTTTTATTCTTATAGAATCTTTTCTTCTAATTTCCAAAAAAAAATCTGTTAATTTTCAGTAATTCCTAACGATTTCAATAAATTTCTTATCCAGGTTGCGAAATTTTTGAAATTTTCTATATGTTCAAAAGCTTTATAATTTTTTGTCAATTCATTAAACTATAATAAACACAATAATATCTTAACCTTATAAACTTCATTATTACTTATTCTATCGTACTCTTGACCTATCTCAACAAACAATGCAATGACCTCTCTCGTACTCCTGACGCGCCCCAACAAATTATACGTTGAGGTAGGTCAAGAACGCTGGAGTTTAAGCGGGAAAATATTGCATAGTTTATTGTCGTAGGTCAAGAGTACGTTCGGTTAAATAAAAAAAAAAATAATTGAAAATTATTTGAACATTTCTGAAAACATATTTTAATATGCAAAAGTTAGAATTTATTTGATTTAAATAAATTTAATTGATGGTGCAAGATTTTTTAATTTAAATATTGCGAAAGTTATAATTGAAAAACTGAAAAATAATTGAAATTTTTTCTTAGTTTATATAATATATATATTTAATTGTATTAATTTATTGGTGCAAGAGTTTTGTCAAAATTGGCCCAAAAAAGATTTCAACTGTTATTCCTTAGTAAATTATTATATTTATCATCATATTATATTTATGTTATATTTTTTTCTTAAATTTCTTTTGCTATTTTAAACATTCGATTAATGTGTATTTTTAGAAAGTTTGCAACTGTTTGAAATAAAATTCCATTGTTGTTTTTTTTTGTTCGTGGCACAATTAAAAAGTTTTGTTAAGGAGAGAATGATTTTAACATTATATTATTAGCATGTTTTCTACTTTAATATTAGCTATGCTTTTTGGATCATTTTTTCTCATTTGAGAAATCTTCTTTGTAATGATTTTATAAAGTAATTTTAAAAATGTTTCAGCTGTATCCCAATTGTTTTCTTAATCTGAAAATTTTCAACTGTTTATTATAAAATTCAATTGTTTTCTTTTCTAATATTCAACTAATTTTAACTGTATTTTTTTCGAAAAAAAAATTGTTTAACTTATTAAAAATTTTGTTTTGTTCTTCAAGCATTTTTAATTTTTTAAACTAAACATTGGTAAATTTTATTTTTCACCCACTTTATATAATTTTTTTAAATTATAATCACTGTTGACATTTTAGTTTTCCTAAAAACTAAAGCGGAGTTGCTATTTTATTTTTTTAAATTGTGTATCAGTGTTTTAGATTAAAGTTTAAATGTATACGTAGGGTGGGTGGGTGGTCAGAATCACACCCTTCAATTTTAAACACATAATCAACAATTTTTCAGAAGGAAAAAATTTTAAACAAAACTAATTTAAATAATAAGCCGTTTTAGAAATAAAAGTACACTCATTGGAATTTATGGGAGTGTTTTAAATATTGGAGGGTGGGATAGAGGCCACCCACCCGCCCTACATATACAATTAAACATTCATCACGATCAGACTTTTAGTTTCCTAAAAACTATTGCAGTATTAGATGAAATTATAAGACAAAATTAAATACAAAGGTTCTTTCAAAGTTTTCATATATTAATAGGATAGGTAGGTGATTTTTCTAGCAAATATTAATTATTATAACATAACTTAAGATTTCTTAAAAATAAAATAATCTAGGGATTAATATAATCATAAATAGTTTACTATTATTATTATATTAAGTAATGGATTTTCACAAAATCAACGAGATCGAATTATTAAATTTTCTTGGAAAATTGAATAAAATAACGTTTGTGTGATATATTCAACATCTTTATTAACAAACAGATACATACATATATTAAATGTGAATTCTGTAAAATCTGTTTACACAACTGAAAGGTACGAAAGGAAACACCCACCTTCTTTATATATATATTTTTTAAATTATATTCACTGTTGTTATCATTTTGTTTTCCCCAAAAGCTATAGCGATTTTGCTATTGTTATTTTTAAATTATAAATCAGTATTTTAGTTTAAAGTTAGATTAATATGTAAGGTGGTTGGGTGTCAACGGTCCCGCCTTCCAATTTTAAACAAAATAGCAACACTGCAAAAGTAAATTTAAGGATAATGAATTGCGTTTGGCGGTTTGAAAAAATCGTAAAAACATAACCACTCGTGGAATTGGCTTAAAAATTACTAAATCAATTAAGACTTAACGTATTTACAATATTTCTATAAAACAATTGCTGTATCATAGCTAAAAACAAAATGGCAACGCTGCAAACGTAAATTTAAGGAAATTCAATTGCCTTCAGAGGTTTTAAAAATTGTAAAACATTAACCACTTGTAATTTTCAAACCAATTCCATGGTTTGAAAATTACAAAATCTGTTAAGAATTAATGTATTTACAATATCTCTACCAAATAATTGTCGTATCATAGCTAGAAACAAAATTTCAACGCTGTGAAAGTAAATCTAAGGAAATTGAATTGCGTTTAGTGGTTGTAAAAAAATTAAACACTCAAGGAATTGGCTTGAAAATTGCCAAAATCTATTAATATTTAACGTATTTACAATATCTCTATGAAACAATTGGCGTATGGTAGCTAGAAAAAAAATCGCAACGATGCAAACTTAAACTTAAAGAAATTCTATTGTAAAAAATTCACCACTCGTGGAATTAGCTTGAAAATTACTAAAACAATTAAGAATTAACATATTTACGCTATTCCTGTGAAACAATTGCTGTATCATAGCTAGAAATGAAATGGAAACGCTGCAAATGTAAATTTACGGAAATTTAATTGCGTTCGGTGGTTTGAAAAATTGTTAAAAATCAACCACTTGTGGAATTGTCTTTAAAATAACAAAATCTATTAAGAATTAACGTATTTATAATATCTTTATAAAATAATTGCCGTATCATAGCTGGAAACAATATGGCAACGCTGCAAACGTAAATTTAAAGAAATTAAATTGCGTTCGACGGTTTGAATAATTGTAAAAAAATAACAACTTATGCAATTGGCCCAAAAACTTTTACATCTATTTAACAATTAACGTATTTATAAAATACATACAAAACAATTGCTATATCATAACCAGAAGCCGATTTTTGATAAAGAAAATGGTTGCGACCGTTACTACGTTATCCCTACAAATTATTAAAATTTTAGAGCTTCCAATTAAATCTTCACAATTTAGAGAGCAGGTTGCATTAAAAAATCGTGACACCTATAGAAGAAATTAGTGGAAATTTCTTGAATTCTTGAAAAAGTAAGTCTAGATTTAAAAAAAAAATTCTAAAAAATCTAGAACCTCAAGGAAAATCTAGATTTCTACAAACAATTTTTTTTTTAAAGTTCTAGAGCCTCCAGGAAAATCTTTGCAATTTATAAGATAAGAAGATAACCTTGAAATATGGAGGAAAAATTTCTGGAAATTTTCTAAAAAAATTCTAGACCCTACAAGAAAAATTCATTCTAAATAATTTTATAGCCTCTAGTTGAAACAAAATGTTGAATTTTAGAGAAGCAATTACTGAAATTCACATGAATTCTTGAAAACAAGAGGAATTTAAAAAAAACATTTAGAGGCTGAAAAAATCTTCGCAATTTATAAAAAAAGTTGAAAAAAAATTTAATTTGGGGAAGAAGTTATTGGCCATTTTCTAAACTCTAAACTTTTAGAAAACAAATCTAGAATGCCTCAAGGAAAATCTTTGCAATTTAAAAGACGACTTCAAAACAAAAATCTTGACCTCTGGAGAATAAATTACTAGAAATTTCCTGAACCCTTGAGAAAATAATCTAGGTTTCTAGAAGTAAAGAAGTAAAGAAAATCTTTGAGATTTAGAAGACAAAGAAAGTTGAAAAAGTCTTCAAATGTGGAGAAGAAATTTCTAGAAATTTCCTGAGTCTAGATTTTTAAAAACAAATTTTCTAAAAAGTCTTCATTTAAATCTTAGCAATTTACTAGAAATTTCCTAAATTTTATACATCAAATTCAAATTAATACAATAAAAATCAAAACTTCGTTATTAATATTTTTTTCTATTTTAGCTATAATTCTTTAAATAATAATGAAATTACGAAAATTCTTTCACTATTAAATTACCAGCAACGAAGAGAAGTAAAAATGCTAAAAAATAGAAATTCGATTTTCAATTGTTTTTCAGTATTTTTAAAATAACTTTTCATAGCAAGGACGGTTTAAAAAATTCTTTTACGAAATGATTCCTAACATCAAATACAAGTTGATGGACTAAAAATCTTGATTTTTTTTTTTCGCAATTCAAATAAGAAATTTATTTGTTTATTTATTTATTAACGGTTAACGCCTTTTACAATTAATTACACAAACATTAATAACAACAATATTCTAAACCAAATCACAAGCGAATAAACATATACAATAACTTAAAATTTCGACATATCGATACAAGAAATTTTATAAATTTCCAGAAATATTGCAAAAACATTCTAAATAACAACTGGCGAAAAATTGCTTTGCTATATCCAAAACAAATTGCTCAAAAATACTAGAATTTACAGACCTTTTTGAAAAAAAAAACAACAAAATATGGAAATAAATCTAAATAATTAACGAAAGATACACAAAATTTTTGAAAAGATATTTATAACAAATTTTTAAATCATTATTGAAATGGTACAACCTAAATATACAACAAATAATAACATTCAAGAAAAAAATAGTAGACTCCTTTGAGAAATTTCTCGAAACCTTTAAAACATTTATATTTCTAGAAAAAAAAAATTCTTAATAATTCTAAAAACTTCGCAATTTAAAAGATAGCTTGAAAAAACAATCTTGATATCTGGAGGAAAAAATTACTGAAAAGAGTCTAGATTTCTAGGAACAGATTTTTTAGAAGAATCTATAGTCTCCAAATCTGAATATGAGTTTTTTAAATTTTTGAACCCTAAAGAAAATCTTTGCAAATTATAAGACAATATTAAAATCTGGAGGTGAAATTACTGAAAACAGCCTCAAAGAAAATTCTAAACTTTAAATTCTATTGAAACGAACTTTCTAAAAAATCTAGAACTGCCGCATAATATCTTTGCTAAAAATTCTGGAAATATGAAGAATAAATTACTGTTAACTTCTAAAATCCTCCAACTAAGTTCTAGAAATCTACAAGAAAAACTTATGAAAAATTCTAGAATCCTTTATCAATATTCTTTGGAAAGAAAGATGCAAAAAAAAATCCTCAAAACTTTTAGAAGCCTCTAAGTAAGTTCTAGAAAATTAGAAGAAAATTTCCTAATAAATTGTAAAGCTAAATAAAATCTTCAAAGAACTTTCTGAAAAATCTAGAACTCTCGAATAAAATCTTCCTAAAAATTCTGGAAATATCTATTTATATGTTAGACAAGAAAAAAGAAATTACTGTACACTTTTAAAATCTTCAAAAAAAGTTTTATAAACCTAAAATGAAATCTTGTGAAAAATTCAAGAAACCTCAATGTAAAAGAAAAACTAATAGTATGGATCATCTGAGAAAATTATGGAAATTTAGAAGAAAATTTTCTAATAGAAAAAGTTGAATAAAATCTTGTATGGAAACCACGAAGAAAATTTTATAAATAAATATAAATAATGATTTTTTGAAACTTTTGAATAAAATCTTTGCTAAACCTGTAAAAATTTCTAGAATTCTCGATGAAAATTCTTTGGAAAGGAAGTTGCAATAAAAACTAAAAGTATGGAGGAGAAATTACTGAAATTTTAAGAATCTTCAAAGAAAAATATAAAATAATTTCTGAAATATTCTAAAGTTAAATATTTCTCTCACAAATTAAGAATTTTATGAAAACCATGTCTTTATAAAACTTGTTCAGTTTCTCATTCAAATTTCATGTAACTCCAACAGTTAATTAGCAATTGGCAAAAAATGTTTAAATTTTCAACTTTTATTTATTTTTCTCAAAAGTTAAAATTTTTATAAAAATATGTTTAAATAAAAACCTAAATTTTAGGATATTCAATTGCCTTTAGAGGTTTTAAAAATTCAAAAAAATTAACCACTTATGGAATTGACTTGAAAATTATAAAATATGTTAAGATTTAATGTATTTACAATACATCTACCAAAAAATTGTCGTATCATAGCTAGAAACAAATTGGCAACGCTGTGAAAGTAAATTTAAGGAAATTGAAGTGGTTTGAAAAATTTAAAAAAATTAACCACTTAAGGAATTGGCTTGAAAATTACAAAATCTATTAAGAGTTAACGTATTTACAATATCTCTATAAAACAATTGCCGTATAATAGCTAGAAACAAAATAGCAACGTTGCGAACGTAAGTTTAAGAAAATTCAATTGCGTTTGGTGGTTTGGACAGTTGTAAAAAAATAACCACTCATTAAAATTATAGAATTTATTATGTATTAGCGAGTTTAAAATATTTCTAATAAATAATTGCCGTATTATAGTTAGAAACAAAATGGCAATACTGCAAACGTAAATTTTGTGAAAATTCAATTGCGTTCGGCGGTTTGAATAATTGTAAAAAATTAACCACTTGCAGAATTGACTTGAAATTTACAAAATTGACTAAAAATTAACGTATTTATAATATCCCTATAAAATAATTGCCGCATCATAGCTAGAAACAAAATGGCAACGCTGCAAACGTAAATTTAAAGAAATTAAATTGCGTTCAACGGTTTGAATAATTTAGTTGATGCTTGAAGCCATTACTTTGTGATAAATTTTGAAAATTAGGACGATAAATAAAATTCACTTTGTTGTTTTCACACACGGTTTTTATTATTAGTAATATGATAATTGTAGTTTGAAAATGACCATGTAACGGTTGAAACCGGTCACTAATAATAGAAACCGTGTGTGATAACAACAAAGTGAATTTTATTTATCGTCCTAAGTTTGAATAATTGTAAAAAATTAACCACTTATGCAATTGGCCCAAAATTTTTTACATTTATTTAAGAATAAACGTATTTATAAAATCCATACAAAACAATTGCTAAATCATAGCCAGAAACTGAATGACAAAACCGCAAACGTGAATTAAGGGAAATGAAATTGTTTGAAAAATTGTAAAAAATTAACCACTCGTGGAATTGGCCCAAAATTTATTAAATCCATTATGAAATAATGTATTTACAAAATCCATATTAAATAATTGCCATTTTATAGAAACGTAATAGCAACACAGCAAACGTAAATTTAAGGTAAATGAATTGCGTTCGGCGGTTTGAAAAATTGTAAAAACATAACCACTTGTGGAATTAACTTAAAAATTTCTAGATCTATTAGGAATGAACGTATCTACAATATAACTATGAAACAATTGCTGTATCATAGCTAAAAACAAAATGGCAACGCTGCAAACGTAAATTTAAGGAAATTCAATTGCCTTCAGAGGTTTTAAAATTTGTAAAACATTGACCACTTGTGGAAAATGTTTGAAAATTACAAAACCTGTTAAGAATTAATGTATTTATAATATCTCTATCAAACAATTGCCGTATTTTAGCTAGAAACAAATCGGCAACGCTGTGAATGTACATTTAAGGAAATTGAATCGTGTTTAGTGATTTGACAAATTAAAAAAAATAAATACTCGAGGAATTGGCTTGAAATTTGCCAAATCTATTAAGATTATTTAACGTTTTTATAATATATCTATGAAACAATTGTCGTATAATAGCTAGAAACAAAATCACAACGCTACAAACCTAAATTTAAAGAAATTCTATTGCGTTCGGTGGTTTGCACAATTGTAAAAAATTAACCACTCGTGGAATTAGCTTGAAAATTACTAAAATATTTAAGAATTAATATGTTTATACTATCCCTTTAAAACAATTGCTGTATCATAGCTAGAAATGATATGACAACGCTGCAAACGTAAATTTAAAGAAATAAAATTGCGTTCGACGGTTTGAATAATTGTAAAAAATTAACCACTCGTGGATTTGGCCCAAAAATTATTAAATCTATTACGAACTGATGTATTCACAAAATCTATATTAAATAATTACCATTTTATAGCTAGAAACATAATAGCAACACTGCAAACGTAAATTTAGGGAAAATGAATTGCGTTCGGCGGTTTATAAAATTGTAAAATCATAACCACTCGTGGAATTGATTTAAAAATTACCAAATCTATTAAAAATTAACGTATTTACAATATTACTATAAAACAATTGCTGTATCATGGCTAAAAACAAAATGGCAACGCTGCAGACCTAAATTTAAGGAAATTCAAATGCCTTCAAAGGTTTTAAAAATTTAAAAAATTAACCACTTGTGGAATTTGTTCGAAAATTACAAAATCTATTAAGAATTAATGTATTTACAATATCTCTGCCAAACAATTGTCGAATCGTAGCTAGAATCAAAATGGCAAAGCTGTGAGGGTAAATTTAAGGAAATTGAATCGCGTTTAGTAGTTTAAAAAATTTAAAAAAAATTAAACACTCTAGAAATTGGGTTGAAATTTACCAAATCTATTAAGATTTAACGTATTTACAATATCTCTATAAAGCAATTGTCGTATTATAGCTAGAAACAAAATGGCAACGCTGCAAACGTAAATTTAAAGAAATTCAATTGCGTTTGGTGGTTTGAAAAATTGTAAAAAATTAACCAACGATGCTGCTTTCATGCGCATCAGTACTTGTTCGTTAGAAGAGTTTTCAAAGAGAATTGTCGAGGCGGTAGGAAATTGGCCTGTGAGATCATTAATGTATAATAATAATAGTAGTGCCACTACATGGGGATTTCTTTCTCACTTGAAATGTCTTTCTTAAATAGGAATATTTTGTTCATGGTTGGATAGATAGGACATTAGCAATTTGCAGCTGGAAGGACTGAAATTATAAAAATATAAGTAATATTGCATGATTGTTGTCAGCAACAATATAGCGAATATGTTGGTTATTCTCTAAGGCATTTGATTTTATTGTTCTTGATTATTCAGTTCAAATATGTTATCCAAACCCCATACAGTTAGCATTAATATCGAAATAAGGAAAGAAAACAACAATTTCTTATATTAATGATTATATAAGCTCACCCATCAAAACAAATATATAATTATAACTAAATCAAAAGATTAAATTCTCGTTAACAATTCCGCGACCGAATTTCATCTATAATAACCAACATTATTTCGTACTTACGTCACCCCGAGGAAATTAAATTCCACTCAAATGCGTAAATAACTCAATTCCGAATCATTGCAGGAATGAAACCATGAAAGCCTTTTTTTCCTATGTACATATGTGCATTTTTTTTATCGTTCGTACTATGAATTTGATGAAAATATCTGCATGCACGGATCGATTGCCCGGCAATTATTCCATGTTTTTGCGGAAAAACCCGTCATCATTACAGTTATCCCAGTGAAATTTTATAATTAACGCGTCGGGGAATTATGTCGGGATAATAAACACGGATGGATGTTAAAAAAGAAGTGTCAAAAGAGTGCAATTTGTGCGATCCGGGAAATGATAAAAAGTTGGTTGGTAGCGATGTCGAGAGGTCTTAATTGCGAGGATGTTTGATTGACGTCAGTGTTTATTCAATTAATAATTTTAATTTAATATAGAAATGTTACGTATATTATTAGGAATTAGAATAGTAGATAAATGACTTTAAACTATTTAAAATAAAAGGTTAGCAAAATTATTTTAACGATAAAATTAATAATAAGAAAAATTAATCTGCACTAACATTTTACACTATAAATAATGTAAAAACTACCAGCTAACAGTTAAAACAACTACTCCTCGTACTAAAGCACTGCCAGGCATTGAATTACATAACTTTTAGCTGTCGTTACATGCCTGAAATCATATTCAGCACAATGTAACATTTTTGTTTAACGGCGTCTCGAATATGTTATACAATGGCTATATTTTAGGTTTAGAAATGATGGAATTGAATTGAAAAATTAAGTCAACGGCTTTATTTATATTTATATGTATATATTAATTTGAAAATAATTGATTCATTCTTATTGTGTAAATTTCTAGAAATTACATGATAATAATTCTTTAATACGATTTATATACCAAATCGTTTAGTTTAAAGCCGAATTACTCTTCATGCAGATCCTCCGTTTCAAAAAGAAAAAATAAGTGTCAAAAGCCGAGCACCGCGTATAACTCACGGTCCAACATCTCGGGCCCGGGCATTAAACGCCGGCATAAATAATAGGGTAACACGACGTCGACGTCGCGACGCCCACCGCCGGGGACTTTAATTAAAGTACAATATAACGAGTGGTACATGTAACTTCATCCGAAGCGAACTCCCTTCAGACATCGGCCCCGGCTAATTCCCACCGAAATTGCGGCTAATCTTCGGCTGCTCGGGCTCGGCAATTTACGTACAGACTGAAAGATCCGCAGATTAGATTTTCACTTATACACACACGAACAACCCCGGGAATAATTAACCCTGATTACGGGAGCTGAGATCGGATTGATTTTAATTATGGTAATTGGGAAAAATGGCGGTAAAGGAGCGGAATGTTGATGAAGCTGTTTAAAATTTTAGTTGTTCTCAAAATTCTCCATTCACGGGTCAAGAAATGCATTGGCCTGAATTTCCCAACGCCGCCACGATTCCGAAAAGGAAAAGGGCCAAGGTCGTCCGTGCATCCACCGTCCTGCATTGTTAACCGATACGATCGAGCATTATCGGAATATATGGGGCAGTTTGTATCAACCACGTTTATCTAGCGATTGATTTCCACCGCCCCTTAAAACACGAACGCCGGAGATTAGCACGGAAAACAATTATTCTCGGGCCGGTTTTATTTAAACGCGACGCCCGCCCTTTATGAACCCGAGACGCTTGACAGCGACGCTTAATTCAACATCGGCAATCGATTCCAATTTATTTGTAAATACAACGGCGAGGACGTTAACCACCGCCCCCCGACGTTATAAATGCTGGCCGCCGTTTTACATCCCCTGAAATGGAATGGAATTAATCAGCGAACACGTGTGTGTGTAATCATTAGATTTATTAAATTTAATATACATCAAAGCCCTTGCAAACGTGTTAATAAGTTCACAAAGGCAATGTTATTTGGAATTTATAATTAGTGCCAACGAACGAAATTATATTTTGGTGCATTTTATATAATCAACAAATATTAATTATAAATCCATATGTATATAACTGATTCACAAATAATTAAAATTAATAAAATGGAATCTAATTAATAAAATAATATAATACCTAATGGATCTTGAATAAAACACAAAACGAAGGGTGATCATATGTTTATTACTTATTGCATGAGAACCTTTGCAAACAAGTTATCTTACACGAGCTATATTTCTTTGCTGGAACTTTGTAAAATTACATTGTAAATATAGCTCGTGTAAGATAACTTGTACATCTTAATATAAAAGAGAATCCTTGAAGATGTTTAGATGAGAAAGAGGGACACACATTAAGCATTAATAAACATATATTATATTCTATAAACTTATTAATAACGTTTGTAGCCCCTCTTCATAACAGTCCGAATTATTAATGCTCATCGAAATACTTTACAAACGTAACAGTTTTAACCACTTATTTAATATCTTCGTTGTTAATAAAATTGGAATATACTATACTATAACTAGGTCTGTTTTATTATTATTTTTTTATTAAAACCAATAGATTAATTTCAAAATTGCGAAACACTAAAAAAAGTACATTTCATATATGGTTTGCTTTGTTAATCGTACGTAGTATGCTTTAGTTATTTGTGTTATACTGTGCATAATTAATATAATGGATATTTTTAATTTAGAATAATATTAATTATGGATTGAATTGCACGTTTGGGCAATTACTGGTACGCCGCAATTTTAATTGAAATTACCATCACGATGTGTAGCTGTGAACTACTGTTGTACATACAAAATTAATTAGATATAATTTTGTTGCTAACGTATTAATCCAATTATTTCCATTATTCGTGAATAATGCAATTAATTTCGTTTAAATAATTTTATATATAATACATATATAGAGGGTGGGTTTCACATATCCCTACTTTTAGTTTACGAGTTCCTACCGTAATGTAGTGTGCCTGTGTGGGAATATAAAAATAAACTAATGTATACTAACAGATATTAACGTTTTATTTGTAAAGAACGTATCCTCAACTACTTCTCCATATAATCACCTCGCAAATTTAAGCATTTTTCTCCACGTGTGATGGGTCACCAATGTATTGATATACAACTTCTTACAGTTCTTTATTTCTTTTAAATTTCATTCCTGCTCAACATGGACGTCCTCTTTTCCTTTTTCTGTATAGGATACAGAGCAGAGGAAAGATGACACAGAAGTTATAAGAGATGGCGAGAACAGATGACAGAGGACAGTATAGAGAATACAAAAAAAACATAAGACAGAGAACAAATGACAGAAGACAATGGTTAGAAGAAAGTATAAAAAATATAACAGACAGATGATAGAGGGCATAGGAGATATAGCACAGAAAACATATGATAGATAACAGAGAATAGAACATAAGACAGAAGAATGTAGACAATGAACACAGAGGGGATACACGATAGAGAAGAGGTGACAGATAAACGAGTGCATACGACAGATGAAAACCGAAAATAGATGAGAGACAATAGATGATAGAAAGCAGAGGTCAGAAGAGAGAAGAAAGATTACAAATAATAAATGACAAAGGAAATAGAACACAGGGCCAAACGACAAACGACAGAAAAGTGATAACAGATGAAAATAACAGAATAAAATACAGAATAGAGAATACATAGGACGGATAGTAGAGAACATAGAACAGAAAAAAGATTATGGATAACAGGAAAGAGAAGAGAGAAGACTTAAGTACATAAAACAGTGGTCAGACAATAAGAAGCAGATGATTAGAACAAAAAAAAATACAGAAGGCAGATGACACAGTACATAAAAAAGAAAAGTCAAAAGAGAGAACAAATAATAGAAATAAGAGATGATATTGGAGACAGGGCACAGAACAGAGGACAGACGTCAGAGGAATGTTGATATGAAGAGAAAAGAGACGAAAAAACACGACACAAAACAGAGAACAGAAGTTAGAGAAGGTATAGAGAATATAAACAGATGATAGAGGACGTAGCACAAAGAAAATATGATAGATAACCGAGAACACAAAATAGAGAACAAATGATACATGATAGAGAGGGGATGGACTGATGACAAGCATATACAACAGAGGGCAGAAGACAGAAGATATAACACAGAAAATAGATGAGAGAGAATCGATGATAGAGAACAGAGGTCAAAAAAGAGAAGAAAGAATACAAATGACAGATGATAGAGGTCATAGGACATAGGGCAGATGACAGACGACAGATGAGTGATGATAGATCTCAACGACAGAAAAACAGAAGATGCACGACAAAGAACAGTTGGCGGAGAGCTGGGGCCAAATAAATAAGACAGAATACAGAAGATAAATGATAGAGGACATAGGAGAGGAAACAGATCATGAATAACATAAAACAGAAGACAGAAGGCCGAAGTACATAAGACAGAAGACAGCAGACAGATAATAGAGGGCAGATAGCAGAAAATAGAAGAATGAATACGAAAGACAGATGACAGAGTACATAGGAAATAGGGAAGAAAATACACGACATAGAAGAGATGATAGATGACAAGGACATACGACAAAATACAAAAAATAGAACACAAAAAATAGTGAACAGAACAGATTTTAGAGGACAGAACTCACAGGACAAAGGACACACGACAAATCAATGATGATACAGAATACAGATGATAGAGGACATAGGGCATAGGATGATAGATAACAGAAAAGGTAAAGTAAAAGACGGAAGTACATAAGACAAAAGACGACAGAAGAAATAAGAATCATTACGGAAGATGATAGACGATAAAGAAGTGACAACAGAAAACAGATGGCAGGGCACAGAGGTTAGAAGAAAGAATACAGAATACAGAACAGAGGACAGATAATGGATAACAAAAAAACAGAATAGAGAAGACAAAAATACATAAGATAACGGGCAGAGAACAGAGAACGGATAGCACAAAAAAGAAGAATGAATACAGAAGACAGATGACAAAGTACATAGAAAAGAGGGCAGAATATAAAGGATAGAAAAGAGATGGCAGATGATGAGGACATACGACAGACAACAGAAGACAAAAGATAAAACACAGTAAATAAAAGAGAGAAAAGATGTTAGAGGATAGAGGTTAGAAGAGGAAAGAAAAAATACTAATAGCAGATGACAGAAGAATAAAGAATGAATACAGAAGACAGATGACAGAGTGCATAAAAAAGAGGGCAGAAGGTAAACGATAGAGAAGACAGATGTCGAAGACATACGATGGACTGCAGAAATCATATAATAGAACACAGAAAATAAAGGAGAGAGCAGATTTTAGAGGACAGAGGTCACAGAGCAGAGATCAGACGACAGAAGAGTGATGACAAGGAAAGATGAGAGTGGACAGAAGAAAGAAAAAACAATATAAAAGAGAAATAATAGAGGACATAGGACAGAGGACAGATGATGAATAACGGAAAACAGAAGAAAGAAGACAGAAGACAGTAAACAGAGAACAGAAATTAAATGTCGGAAGAAAGAAGAACGAATACGGAAGACAGATGACAGAGTACATAAAAAGGGAGCAGAAGATAGGCGTTTGATAAGAGATGACAGATGACGAGAACATACGACAGACTACAGTAGACAGGAGATAGAATACAGAAAATAGAAGAGAGAGCAGATGTTAGAGGACTACATAAAAAGGGGCAGAATATAGACGATAGATAAGAGATGACAGATGAGAAGGACATATAGAAGACAGGAGAGAGAACACAGGAAATATAGGAGAGAACAAATTTATAATAATATAAATAACAGATGACAAAGAACATAGGACAGAGAGCAGAGGACAGATGACAGAGAAGTGATGACAGATGAGAAGGACACAAAAATACAGAAAATATACGACAGATTACAGAGGACTAAAATCAGAAAAAAGAAGAAAGTATTCAAAAGACAGATGATAGAGAACAAACGACAGTAAACAGAAGACAGAGAATATTGATCAGAAGAAACAAGAAAAATTGAGAAGGCGGATGATAGAAGGTATAGGACAGATAACATATGATCGATAACAGAAAACAGAACAGAGAAGACAGAAGTACATAAGAGAGAAAACAGATAGCAGATGGATGAAGAACTAAGAATTAATACGTGAATACCAGTGACGGAGTACATAGGAAAGAGGGCAGATTATAATAGAGAAGAGATGATAGATGATGAGGACACACAACAAATGGTTTAAGATAGAACAGAGAAAACAGATGAGAGAGAACAGATGATAAAGGACAGAGGTCAGAAGGGAGAATTAGGAATACAAATGACAGATGACAAAGGACATAGGACACATGGCAGAGGACAGACCACAAAGGATTGATAACAGACGAGAAGGAAGGTAGAAAAGAGACAGAAAATACACGACGAAGAACAGATGACAGAGGACAAAAGTCAGAGAACAGATGATAGAAAACAAATAACCAAAAAGAAAACAGAAGTACAGAAGATAGGAGATCGTAGACGGAATATATAGATTACAAAAAACAGATGAAAGAAGACAGAAGGACATAAGACTATAGAAATGGACAGAGAACTTCGAGCAGATGACAGAAGAAAGAAAAATAAATGCAGATGACAGATAAAAGAGTACATAGGAAAGAGGATAGAGGATGATAAATGATAGAGAAGACAGAAGCCAAAAAAAATAATACAAGTAACAGATGTCATAAGACATAGGATACAAGGCAAATGACAGACGACAGAGGACAAAAGAAAAAGATATCATTCCCACGACAGAGAGCAGATGACAGATGGCAGAGGTTAGAAAAAAGAAAAAGAATACAGAATACGAATAATAGAGGACATAGGATAGATAACAGGAAAGAGAAGAGAGAAGAAAAAAGACAGTGAACAGAGAACAGAAGAGCAGATGACAGAAGAAAGAAAAATAAATACAGAAGGCAGATGACAGACTACTTAGAAAAGAGTGCAGACTATAAACGCTAAAAAAGATATGTCAGATGCCGATGGCATACTACAGACAACAGAAGAAATATGATAGAACACAGAAAATAGAGAAGAGAACAGATGTTAGAAGACAGAAGTCAAAAGAGTAAAGAAAGAATACAAATGACAGATGGCACAAGGTACAGTACACAGGGCAGAGGACAGACGACAGAGAAGTGATGATAGGTGATGAGGACAGAAGAAAGAATACAGAAAATACACGACAAATAACAGATGACAGAGGATAGGAGTCATAAGAAAGAATACAGAGGATAGATGATAGACAATACATGGCAGAAAACAGATAACAGAGGACTGAGGTCAGAAGAAAGAAGATAAAATAAAGATAGTAACTGTTATAGTACATAGGACAGATAACAGATGATAGATAACAGAAAACAGAAAACAGAAGTAAATAAGACAGAAGACAGCAGATAATGAAAAGAGAGCAGATGACAGAATAAAGAACAATGCATATGAAAGGCAGACCTCAGAGTACATAGAAAATTGGGCAGAGGATAAACGATAGAAAAGATATAACAGAAGACGATGACATATGATGGACAACAAAAGGTAAAACACAGTAAATAGAGGAGAGAACAGATTTTAGAGAAGAAAGTATACAAATGTCAGATGACAAAGGGGCACAGAATACAGGACATAGAACAGACGACAAAGAAGTGGTGACAGATGACAAGGAAAGAAAGACACGACAAAGAACAGATGGCAATGGACGGAGGTCAGAAGAACGAAGAAAGAATACAAAATACAGATCATAGAGAATACAAAAAACTGATGACAACGGACAGAAGTCAGAAGAAAGGAGAAAGATTACAGAAGGCGGATGATAGAGGATACAAGAAAGAGAACAGATGATAGATATCAGAACACATAAGAGAGAAGGCAGTAGAAGAGAGGTACATGGAAAGAGAACAGAGAGCAGATGACAGAATATTTGATAGATGACAAAGATATACGACAGAAAATAGAATATAAAACACTGTAAATATAAGAGATGGCAGATATTAGAGGACAGGAGTTAAAAGAGAGAATGAAGTATACAAATAACAGATGACAATGGACATAGAAGACAGGGCAGAGGACAGACGGCAGAGGAGAGACGATAGATGACAAGGACAGATGACAGAAAATTGAATAGAAAATATAGAAAACAAACGACAGAAAATAACGATCAGAACAAAGAAGAAAGATTACAGAAGACAGATAATAGAGGACATAAGTAAGAGAACAGATAATTGATGGCAGAGGATAAAAGATAGAAGACAGTAGACGTAAAACAGAACGCAAACGGTAGAAGAGAGGAGAGGTGAAGAATAATATTGAAGAGAGATGGCAAGGAAGATAGAATATAGGGCAGAGGACGAATGACAGGGACAAGGTAGATAATAAATTATGAAGACAGATGACAAATAAGACATAAGATAAAATAGAGAAAACTAACGACTGAGACTAGAAGAATAAATATAGAAATCATATGATAGAGGATGTATAATATATAACGGAGGGTAGAAGAAGACAGTAAATAGAGAACAGATGGCACATGATAGAGCATAATTGATAAATGACGAGGACAGATAAGAGAAGAGAGAAGTATACTCAAAATCTGAAAGGCAAAAGACCCTAAGTAGAAATAACACTTTACGCAGGAAGCATAGAATAAATACTAGATACTAGGATGGTGATGTAAATCAAAACACAAATGTTTAAGCTCTTAGGCCGACGTTTCAAGGATATCAGAAACCAGTTTGGACATACAGTAATAGTCTCCATGAAGAGAACTTCATAACTCAAAGTGAAACTGGCGAATTTAGAAATCTGAAAACTTTTTCTACTACAGTGCAGCCCTGGAGAAGATTAAAAATAAATTAAACAAAACGTCGGCCTAAGAGTTTAAACCAGTGGGTTTTGATTTACATCTCCCTTCTGCGCCTGACTATGAAATATTCCTTATCAAATTCTAAAGAAGCAATCACAATACAAATAATAAATGAATTTGATATAGATACATAATATTAGGTGGTAAAAATTTTAGGAGAAACAATTGATACAGTTTTTTATTTAAATAAATTAATAACTCATAATTTCTCCTAAAATAAATTAGTGCGTTTATAAAATTACGAATGTCTTCTTCAAAGCAAAAATCAACTGCATAGGAGAAGGAATTGTCCTTTCCTGTAAAACAAAAGACAAAAAAACATAGGGCAAAATATAGAAGATAGAAAAAAAACTGAAGAAAAAAGAAAAACCAATTCAATTTTAGTTATAGTTATAAAACAGAAGACAATATACTAGAAATTAAAGGACAGGGAACAGAAGACACAGAACAGAAGGCATAATAACAAACAAGGAAATGATAATATACATAAGAGAAAAAGCACAAAGCAAGTGGAAAATAGAAACAGAAAAACGCGGAAAATAGAAAACTCACGACAATATCTATAAAGACAGAAAAATAAAAAGTTATAAAACAGAAAGCAGGATGGTAAAAATTGGACAGATGAGTGATATCGTAGGAAAAGAGTATACAGAATAATAATATAGATGACAGAAGATAGAAGACGCAAGTACAGAATGCAATAGTCATTGATAGTAACACAAACGTATTAAGACATAAAACAAAAGCAAAATATGAGAGGCAGAAGGCACAAAATTCAAGTTACAATAGACAGTCTGCATAATATAGATTGATGCTAACTAAGATAATAAATGACAAAGATAGATGTATTTGATAGCTAATAAATCATGTTTTTAATTTTAACAGTAAAAAGAAATTGGCATTTATTAAATTATGAATGTCTTTTTAAACACAGGAAAGAAAAGACAATCTAAAAAAGAGAATCCAAATGGAAAAAGGTAAAGGACAGAAAAAATCAAAAGAGAAGATATTAGATAATAGTGGATAGAGGACAGAAGACAAAATGCAAAGGATAAGAGTGAAATTTTAGAAACAAAAAAAAACCAATGACAATAATTGATGGTAACTGAGATAGTAAAAGACTAAAATATATAAATTTGATATATAATACTCACAAGAAATTAGTTATATTTAGGGTAACATTTTCTGTCTTGTTAATACACACACATTAATCTGTTATTATTTCATTATTAGACTGTAGTTTATTTAATCTAACATAATAAAGTAAATAAACTGTAATTATTTTGTAATTTAAGTAAGTTAATGTCGACACCTAATGGCACAATAATGATTTCATCAAGTGATTTGATTTTATCTACCCCCCTTTCCCATCCATCCATTTCCCTATTTATTTATTTTTTTTTTGTTTTGTTTGTGCGAGTGTGAATATTTGTGTGTTTACAATGTAGATTATCCAGTGTATAAACGCGGCGGTGGATTAAATGAACAATCAATAATTCAACCTGGCCGCGTACGAATTTATTCAATAAGGGAGAGGGAGCAAATAAAGGTGAAATCGTGCGGGCGAAACCAAATATAGATATAGAAACTTCAACAGTTAATCGACCGCGATAGTTCCTTCCAATTTATATAATTGCTGAATCGCATGCCGCGCTTTCATCGCACACACATACACACAGAGAGAGAAAAGCACACATACTAGTAAACATAAAAATATTTATACGCAGAGGGTGGGATAAGAAGAATGGAGGGGTTGGGGGTGAGCGATTCGCTTTGCGATTAAACTACGGCAATTATTTCAAACTCGAGCTTGTTTGCGTTGCGTTTGAGCGAATTAGCGATGAGATTTACTGTTTATTTGCTTATAACTAGGAAGTTAATCATTGGTGAAGGGTAATGGGAGTTTCGGAGATTTTGTTAGATACAGAAAAAAGGAATTTATGAATATTTTTGGAATCCGTATTAACATATGTTAATAGGAGGAAGAAAATTAATGTCATTTATCTACATCAATTATTTTATTTATTAACATTAATTTTTAGGCTCATTTATGCAAATTATTAAGTTTAAAAATCAACTTCACAAGTGTTTTGGGTAAAAAAATGGTGATGTGATTCCCTATACTAATCATTTTATCACCTTAGTTATTAAAGGAAAATTCATTAATATATCTCATGATACATTATTTAATTAAAAACTTATTGATGAAATTTATTTCCATCTTTTATATTTACAAGAAGTTTTCAATCATTTAAAACACAGCATTTGTTTGTCAAATAATCGATAATTTCACTCCATCAGACTGTAACGCTAATCTACCATCATCTACTTATTCTAATTTCCAACTGATTCTAAGTATCAAAACCCACACCGTGAATTAGTAAACCCACTAACTACACACACGAACTTTAAACTCGTAATTACTAAATAATAGCCTCCTAATTTTATAATCGAGTTCCTCCGGCGGCAGCCACGCCGCATTAATTAATTAATTCCGAGCAACATTTGAGCGCAAGATCTCTTTGATGCAAAATAAACGAAACGGTCGGATGTAATGATGAATGCTCGAAAAGCCAAAGAAAAAATGAATTAAGTCGGCCCATCCCTAAATCCCTGGCTGCCCCCTCCCCCACTTCACGCAAATTAAACAATACAATTGGATTAGAGTGCACGTTGGCTCGAATGGAAAATGTCCACCTTTAATGTCGATCCGTTGTCGGTGGATTTGTAAAATGCAGTTTCAGTCCACGGCCCAATTAAAACCAACACGGATTATCCGTGCGATTTTAATAAAGAGGAAATTTACAAACGGCCGCATCGAGTGCAGACTAATTATGCCCGACTGTATAATTGAGTTTCTGTACCGGGCATTCTGTATTCTCACAGTAAATTTTAAATTATTTTGCTTATCAATCATCTTTTTATTTATTTAATTTATCTAACTGTATGGTGTTTATTAAATTTATTTTTCTTAATGTTAGCAATGGCATGCAAAATCAGTTTCAATTAATCATAGTTACGATTTGTGAGAGAATCAAATACGTAAATTAAGAGAATAACAATGCTGATAAAAGTAGTTTTCTTCCACTGGATGAAAATAAAGAAATCGCCACAATTATATTTCAGATTCATCTATAAATAAGGAAATGGCAGTACCACCCACTGCCAGAAGATTGCCTGATTTACGTCCGAGTTTTTCCCCTCGTTTCACTTTTTCCCTAATCTCGATCGGTTCGATGCAATCATTGCCCTCCAAAAGTTGAATCAATAAAAAAAAGTCTGATTAGATTTTTCTTTATATATATATATATATATATATATATATATATATATATATATATAAATTATATAAGTGAAATTGTATATATAAACGTTTGCTTAAATAGGTCAGTAAATATAAGTGAATCAAAACATAATTCCAATAGTTCCAATATTATTAACCAATTAAACAGCTGCGCTTGTCGATTTACCTAATTAACCACTAATTAGCCGGATTAAAACTTCGAAACAAGCTAGTTCACTTCCGGCGGAGGCGCCAGGTGAGGGATCAATCGCCGGATGAGTCCCACCCTCTTCAAATGTCTATTTGCATACCGGTGCGGATCCTAAACCAACAGATACGACCCTGACTGACCCGCCTGGGGTCGAGAGGGTGGCGGCGGCGGCGGCCGGGGTGCGTCGAGGGTACGAGAGGGGTGTCCGTTCCGCTGCGATTAAATTATGATAATTCGTTTAACGCGGCGGTTAATTAACGGCGGTAATTTGTTGCCGGGCGCTGTATGAATTATGAAAACGCACAGTTCGGCCCACGTAGATAAACAGTTTTCATTTATCCGGATGATTTGTGGCGAATTAAAATTTTAATGCGATGCCTAGGTTTTTATTACTTGCCACGGGGATTACTAATGTGATTTAATGTTATCATTAATAACACTAAATTATTCTATTTTATGCATCCAGTTATACTTCGTTATCTACTAAACAAAACACATAAACATTTAATAATATAACGATGGAACAGGTCAATATTTTAACAACAATAAAAAACAATTGAAGATCAAATTTTTATTTTTAATGTCATTAATGAGTATTCAATAATAGAAATCTATTGGTAAAGAAATTTTTAAAATCCGTCCATTTTTTGAAGAGTTATCGCATTAACAATGGAAACAATTGAAAATTATTTTTTTTTAATGCCAATATTAAATATTCGATAATTGAATTTCATTACTTAAGAAATTTTTTTAATCTGATAATTTTTAAAAGAGCTATCACAAAAACAATAAAAAACAATTGACGATCGAATTTTTATTTTTAATGCCATTACCAAGTATTCGATAATAGAAATCTATAGGTGAAGAAATTTTTTAAATTCGTCCATTTTTCAAAGAGTTATCGCGTTGACAATGGAAACAAATGAAAATCGAAGTTTCGTTTTTAATGTCAGTATTAAATTCTTGATAATTGAAACCAATTGCTGAAGAAACTTTTAAAATCTAATGTTTTCTTATAAGAATTATCACAAAAACAATGAAAACAATTGACGATCAAATTTTTGTTTTTAATGCCATTATCATGTATTCGATAATAGAAATCTATTGGTGAAGAAATTTTTTATTTTCGTTTATTTTTCGAAGAGTTGTCGCATTAACAATGGAAACAATTGAAAATCGAAATTTTGTTTTTAATGCCAGTATTAAGTATTCGATAAATTAATTTCATTACTTAAGAAATTTTTAAAATCTAATTATTTTTAAAAGAGTTATCACAAAAACAATAAAAAACAATTGACGATCGAATTTTTGTTTTTAATGCCATTATCAAGTATTCGATAAGAGAAATCTATAGGTGAAGAATTTTTTTAATTTCGTCAATTTTTCAAAGAGTTATCGCGTTGACAATGGAAACAACTGAAAATCGAAATTTTGTTTTTAATGCCAGTATTAAATTCTTGATAATTGAAATCTATTGCTGAAGAAATTTTTAAAATCTAACGTTTTTTTATAAGAATTATCACAAAAACAATAAAAACAATTGACGATCAAATTTTTGTTTTTAATGCCATTATCATGAATTGGATAATAGAAATGTATTGGTGAAGAAATTTTTCAATTTCGTCCATTTTTCGAAGAGTTGTCGCATTAACAATGGAAACAATTGAAAATCGAATTTTTGTTTTTAATGCCAGTATTAAGTATTCGATAATTGAATTTCATTACTTAAGAAATTTTTAAAATCTAATTATTTTTAAAAGAGTTATCACAAAAACAATAAAAAACAATTGACGATCGAATTTTTGTTTTTAATGCCATTATCAAGTATTCGATAAGAGAAATCTATAGGTGAAGAAATTTTTTAATTTCGTCAATTTTTCAAAGAGTTATCGCGTTGACAATGGAAACAACTGAAAATCGAAGTTTTGTTTTTAATGTCAGTATTAAATACTTGATAATTTAAATCTATTGCTAAAGAAATTTTTAAAATCTGACAATTTTTATAAGAGTTATAACAAAAACTATAAAGAACAATTGACAATAGAATTTTAGTATTAAGTATTCGATAATAGAAATGTTTTGGTGACGGAATTTTTTAAATTCGTCCATTTTTCATAGAGTTTTGTATTAATAATGGAAACATTTGAAAATCGAATTTTGGTTTTTAATGCCATTATTGAGTGTATTCGTTAATAGAAATCTTTTGGTGACGAAATTTTTAAAATTCTTCTATTCTTCATAGAGTTTTTGTATAAACAATAGAAACAATTGAAAATCAAATTTTAAGTATTCGATTTTCTTAGTTTAGTTATCACAATAACTAAAAAAAAACAATTGACGATAGAATTTTTGTTTTTAATACCATTGGTGACTATTGGATAATTCAAATCTATTGCTGAACAAATTTTTAAAATCTGTTAATTTCTATAAGAGGTATCACAAAAAACAATAAAAAAACAATTGACTAAAAAGTTTTCGGTAATTAAAATCTATTGGCTAAGAAAGTTTTAAAATCCGATTATTTTCTAAAGAGCTATAACAAAAATAATATAAAAAAACAATTGAAGATAAATTTTTTGTTTCTAGCAGTTTTAATAAATATCAGACAGTTGAAGCCTATTTTCTTAAAAATTTTGGATACCCGATCGACTTTTCGAATAGTTATTAAAAAAAACATTAAAAAATTCCGCACAGACAATAAAAAAACAATTGACAATCGAATTTTTGTTTTTAATGCCATTAGTGAGTATTTGATAATAAAAATCTATAGGTAAAGAAATTTTGAAAATTTGTCCATTTTTCGAATGGTTATTGCATTGACAATAAAAACAATTGAAAATCATTTATTTTTGTTTTTAATGCGAAAATTAGGTCTTTAAATCTAAATAAGATAAGATAAGAGTTATAACAAAAACTTTAAAGAACAATTGACAATAGAATTTTAGTTTTTAGTACCATTATTAAGTATTCGATAATAGAAATGTTTTGGTGACGAAATTTTTTAAATTCGTCCATTTTTCATAGAGTTTTGTATTAATAATGGAAACATTTGAAAATCGAATTTTGGTTTTTAATGCCATTATTGAGTGTATTCGTTAATAGAAATCTTTTCGTGACGAAATTTTTAAAATTCTTCTATTCTTCATAGAGTTTTTGTATAAACAATAGAAACAATTGAAAATCAAATTTTAAGTATTCGATTTTCTTAGTTTAGTTATCACAATAACTAAAAAAAAAACAATTGACGATAGAATTTTTGTTTTAATGCCATTGGTGACTATTGGATAATTCAAATCTATTGCTGAACAAATTTTTAAAATCTGTTAATTTCTATAAGAGGTATCACAAAAAACAATAAAAAAACAATTGACTGAAAAGTTTTCGGTAATTAAAATCTATTGGCTAAGAAAGTTTTAAAATCCGATTATTTTCTAAAGAGCTATAACAAAAATAATATAAAAAAACAATTGAAAATAAAAATTTTGTTTCTAACAGTTTTAATAAATATCCGACAGTTGAAACCTATTTTCCTACAAATTTTCGATATCCGACCGACTTATTGAAGATAATTTTTTTTTTGTTTCTAACAGTTTTAATGAATATTCGATAATTAAAATCTATTTTTCTAGTAATTTTTAATACCCAACCGATTTTTCGAATAGTTATCTCATTTTCAAAAAAATTATAAACAAAAATAATAAAAAACAATTGAAGATTACATTTTCGTTTCTTACAGTTTTTATAAATATTCAACATTCCAAACCAATGTTTTTAAAAATGTTCAATATCCGACTGATTTTTCGAATAGTTATCACAAGAACATTACAAAAAATTGAAGATCAAATTTTTGTTTTTAATGCCAATATTAAGTATTCGATTATAGAATTTTATTTATTAAAGAAATTTTTAAAATCTGATTATTTTTATTAGAGTTATCACAAAAACAATAAAAAACAATTGACGATCAAATTTTCGTTTTTAATGACAATAAAAATCATTTGGTGAAGACATTTAAAATTTGCCATTAGCAAGTATTCGATAACATGAACCTATTTTTGATTTTTTTTTAATTCATCATTTTTTCGAAGAATTATCGCATTAATAATGAAAATAATTGAGAACCCAAGTTTTTCTTTAATGCCAATATTTAAAAAAAACAGTAAAAACAATTGAGAATAGAATTTTGTTTTCGTTCATTTTGCGAAGAATTATCGTATTAACAATGGAAACAATTGAAAATCGAATTTTTGTCTTAAAGCCATTAGTCAGAATTTAAAAATTAAAATCGATTGGTGAAGAAATTTTTAAAATCCGATCATTTTCGAAAGAGTTATAGCAAAAATAATAAAAACAATTGAAAATCAAATTTTTGTTAGATAATAGAAATAAATTGGTGAATATTTTTTTAATTTCGCCTATTTTTCGCAGAGTTATTGCATTAACAATGGAAATAATTAAATATCATATCTTTGTTTTTAATGCCAATATTAAATATTCGACAAATGAAATCTATTGATAAAAGAAAAAATATAAAAATTATCACAGAAACAATAAAAACAATTGAGGATCGAATTTTTGTTTTTAATGCTATAAGTAAGTATTCGATGATAAATATATAGGTGAAGAAATTTTAAAAAAATCATCAATTTTTTGAAGAGTTACTGCATTGACAATAGAAACAATTGAAAATCGAATTTTTGTTTTTAATGCCAATATAAAATATTCGACAAATGAAATCTATTGCTGAAGAGATTTTTAAAATCTGATTATTTTTGTAAGAATTATCACAAAAACAATAACAAAACAATTGACGATCGAATTCTTGTTTTTAATGCCATTAGTTAGTAATCGATAGTAGAAATCTATTGGTAAATAAATTTTAAAAATTCATCCATTTTTCGGAATGTTATCGTAATTACAATGAAAACAATTGAAAATCGAATCTTTATTTTTGAAGCCATTAGTCAGAATTTAAAAACTAAAATCTATTGGTGAAGAAATTTTTTAAATCCGCTCTTTTTCCAAAGAGTTACAGCAAAAATAATAAAAAACAATTGAAGATCAAATTTTTGTTTCTAACAGTTTTAATAAAGATTCCACAATTTCTCTAGAAATTTTCAATTTCCAACAGTTCTTTCGAATAGTTATCGCAAGAACGTTAAAAAAATGAAGGTCGATTTTTTTCCACTTACACAATAAAAAACAATTGACGATAACTAACGATTTGTTTTTAATGCCATTAGTGAGTATTCGATAATAGAAATCTAATGGTGAAAAATTTTATTAAGTTGTCAACTATTCGAACAGTTATCGTATTAACAATGGAAACAATTGAAAACCGAACTTTTGTTTTTCAATTTACAACAGTTCTTTCAAATAGTTATCGCAAGAACATTGAACAAAATTGAAGATCGATTTTTTTCACTTACACAATAAAAAAAAAAACAATTGACGATAGAATTTTTGCTTTTAATGCCATTAGCAAGTATTTTATAATAGAAATCTATTGGTGAGAAATGTTATTAAGTTATCAATTTTTCGAAGAGTTATCGTATTAATAATGGAAACAATTGAAAACCGAATTTTTATTTGTAAAGCCAATATTAAGTATTCGAATAGTGAATTCTATTGCTTAAGAAATTTTTGAAATCTGATCATTTTTAAAAGAGTTATCACAAAAACAATAAAAAACAATTGACGATCGATTTTTTGTTTTTAATACCATTAGAGAGTATTTTATAATAGAAATATATTGGTGAAGAAATTTTTAATTTTTGTTCATTTTTTGAAATATAATCATAATAACAATGAAAATAATTGAAAATCGAATTTTTGTTTTTGCATCCATTAGTTAAAATTTAAAAATTAAAATCTTTTGGTGAAGAAATTTTTAAAATTCGATCATTTTCCAAAGAAATTTTTGCTCGATAATATAAATCAATTGCTGAAGATTTTTTTAATTCGCCTATTTTTAGAAGAGTTGTCGCATTAACAATGGAAACAATTGAAATTTAAATGTTATGTATTCGATAGTAAAAATCTATCGGTAAAGAAATTTTAAAAATTCACTAATTTTTCGAAATGTTATCGTAATAAAAACGAAAACAATTGAAAATAGAATTTTAAAATTAAAATCAAAATTCGAACTTTTTCCAAAGAGTTATAGCAAAAATAATAAAAAAACAATTGAAGATCAAATTTTTGTTTCTAACAGTTTTAATGAATATTCGACAATTAAAACCTATTTTTCTAGTAATTTTCAATATCTGACCGATTTTTCGAATAGTTATTGCAAGAACATTAAAAACAATTGAAAATCAAATTTTTGTTTTTAAAGCCATTATCAAGTATTTGATATTAGAAAATTTGTTAGTAATTTTTTTTATTCGTCCATTTTTCGAAGAGTTATCGCATTGACAATGAATACAATTGAAAATCGAATTTTTTTTAATGCCAATTCTAAGTTTTCGATAATTAAAATTTATTGCTGAAGAGATTTTTAAAAACAATTGAAAATCGAAATTTTTTTTAATGCCAATTCTAATTTTTCGATAATTAAAATTTATTGCTGAAGAGATTTTTAAAATCTGATCATTTTTATAAGAATTATCATAAAAACTATTTAAAAAAATGACAATCTTATTCTATTGGTAAAGGAATTTTTAAAATTCATCCATTTTCTGAAATGTTAAAAAAACAATTGAAAGCAGAATTTTTGTTTTTCAAGCCATTAGTCAAAGTTTAAAAATTAAAATCTATTGGTAAAGATAGAAACATTTTCCAAAGAGTTATAGCAAAAATAATAATAAAAAACAATTGAAGGTCAAATTTTTGTTACTAACAGTTTTAAAAAATGTTCGAAAATTGAAACCTATTTTTTTAATAATTTTTAATATCCGACCGATTTTTTTGAATAGTTGTCAAAAGAACTTTAAAAAATTATTACAAAAACAATAAATAAACAATTGACAATCGATTTTTTCATAATAGTATTCGATAATTGAAAGCTATTGGTGATTTTGTTTTTAAATTTGTCTATTTTTTGAAAAGTTATAGTAGCAACAATGAAAACAATTGAAAATCGAATTTTTGTTTTTAATGCCTATATTAAGTATTAGGTAATTTCAAATTAAAACACTTGTTTAGTTTCATATTGTAATATTCAGTTTCCGCACACGTGTTTCGGTCAATGACGACCATTCTCAAAGAAACTTAATATTACAATATGAAACTAAACAAGTGTTTTAATTTGAAATTATCTAATATTATAATTTCGTTTCATCAAGAGTGCAGTGAAGAAAATATATACCTATATTAAGTGTTTGATAATTGAAATCTATTGCTGGTGAAATTTTTAAAATCTATTCATTTTTCTAAGAGTTGTGATAAAAAGAAGAAAAAACAATTGACGATCGAATTTTTGTTTTCGATGCCATTAGTAATTATTCGATAATTGAAATCGATTTGTGAAGGAATTTTGAAAATGCATTAGTTTTTATAAAAGTTATCGTAATAACAATGAATTTTTCTGTGTGTATAAAAAGGTCCATTATACATTATAACACATTTGCATTCATTCAAAGATTTATTTCGATAAGGAAACACCACGTAACTTGTTTCCATTTAATCCTTAAATATCAATCCACTTAAATTGTCTGAAAACAACTAAATACCCCTGTTTCCCTACCCCATACCCCGCACCTGCCCACCCCCGTATTCAACGTAGATTTGCGGTCGTGATTTTGGTATTGTATCAAGGGAATGTGTAATTTCCATTTGCCGATATCTCCGGCGCTGGGGTGGAGGAACACACAGATTTCGTGTAATTTCTATGTAAAATTAATAACATAATTACACCTTTGTATCGTGACACAAATCTCCCGTGAAGTTTCGTGCTCGTAATAATGTGCGTTCGCTACGGATCGTGTAATGGAAATGGTGAAGTTCGTGCCGTAAATTCTTACTAAAAGTATTAAATAAATGGATATTTTTGTTTTGAGTGTTTTAATATAATTCTTATGTATTTGTTTCTTCGTTTGAAAAAGCCACATTGTTATGAAATGTATTGTATATGTTTTTTTTATATATATGCTGATCAAATTTCGTGTAAGAAAATTGTTATCGCGACGTAGCGTGAAAATCCCGCTTCGGTTAAGCTCTCGTATGACATGGCCTGATCCTCGAGCGAATGCCGTGGCTTTTTTGTGATTGTTAAGTGAAACGTGTCGGATGACAGATGCACGGAGGCGGCAGACTCGCCGCTCCCCGCTTCGACGATGGCCCTCGAGAGTTTCGCTTCGAACACTTGCAGTCGCTCCAAGAGGAGTCCTCGAGTTCCGCCACTCCTCTCCGGGCGCCGCTTCCACATAATGTCTATATGCGATGACGATGCATTCCGCAGACTGATACAATCGGATTCCGCAACCGGAAACAGGAAACCAACGCCGGGAGGCGGCGGGTCGTCTTGAGGGTCCCTGACGTTCCTTGCGGACTCGAGCACGATTCCCCGGAATTGGTGCATAAAACGGGGTCGGAACGGTCGCCCATTGTCCGAGGTGGTTCGTTAATTTTTTACCTAAACTAAGAGTTTTCGTATATAATTACTTAAACTACTGATGGGATATCGGAACAGAATGCGGACTATCACTAATTTCATTAGGAACGGCCTCGCAATCTTATTACCTCTGCGCGTAGAAGGGGGCGCGTTAATGTCTGGCTGTTAATCTTGTCCTGCTAATATCTTCATTTCTCACCACACTCGCACCCTCGGACGGGACGCATTTTTTCGCACGCCATATCCCTCGAGGGTTATTGCGTAGAAAAATGAAACGTCTGAGAAATTAATTTACGAATCAGGAGAATGTGACCGCAATTAATTCCCAAAATACGTTTAACAAAATGGTAAAATTGGTTCAATTCACCTTGTAGCGAAATATACATTTAATTCCTAATAAACTGGGTGTTATTCTAATTTTAATTTTAGAAATACACACTTAGTTTTTTGAGCTTGATCCTTATAATTAGAAAATTGAATTACAATGATATCAAAATATCAAACGAATCTAAAGATTTATTCATTAGACTGAATTTATTAAAAAAATATTTTCTTGTCACAATAAACTTTCACAACTAAGAGATTTGGTGGTTGGAGGCCATCTACCTACCCTACATATACATTTAAACTTCACCAAAAACACAGCTTTTTTTTCTTTTAACGGCAACAGTAAAACTATTAATGATTTTAGAATATTAAAATTGAGAAATGAACTGAAGTGTAAATATATATGCAGGGTAAGTGGGTGATCTCTAACCCATCCTCCAATTAGTAAAATAATCAACCTAGTTTAATTGAATGAAAATTATATTGTTAATGTAAGGAGCTTCTACTTCGTTATACATGTTTGAATAATTAATAAAACACTTTAACTTAAAAATTGGATGACCAAAAGATTTACACTGAAAAAACGAAAATATTTTTTTACCTTACAATTAAATTTTTTAATTCCCAGGTTTTTCAATATATAAATTGGATGGGTGGTCTGTAAATCACCCACCCTGTATACGTATTTCATATTAACCGAAGCAAAAACTGTTTTAAGTTTTCTTTAATATCAACCAGAACTTTTTGTATATTGTTTTCTTGAAATTACAGCTGTGACAGTATCTTAAGTTCAATAGTATATGTAGGGTGGGTGGGCGGCCTCTAACCTACCATCAAACCACTAAAATCATAATTCTAGTTCAACTGATTGAAAACTAAACCACAAAAATAAATTATAGTGACTTTATTACGAAAATACTTTTCTTCTTACAATTAACTTTTAAAATTCACATGTTTTAATATATATATAAATTGAATGGTGGGTTAGAAGACACCCACCCACCCTACATATACATTTAAACTTAACCAACAGAAAGTTTTTGTATTGTTTTCATGAAATTAAATTTGTGACAGTAACTGAAATTCAAAAGTATATGTAGGGTGGTGGGTGGTCTCTAACCTACCCTCTAATCACTTAAATCATAATTCTAGTTTTACTGATTAAAAATTAAATCACAAAAATAAATTATAGTAATTTTATTATAAAAATACTTTTCTTGTTACAATGACCTTTTAAAAGTCACACGTTTTAATATATAAGAATTGGATAGGGGATTAGAGGCCACCCACCCACCCTACATATACATTTAAACTTAACCAGAAATACAGCTTTCCTTTTTTAACGTCAAGAGTAAAACTCTAATGATTTCCAAATATTAAAATTTATATTTTGTAGGATTTGAGAAATAAATTGTAACAAAATAAATATTTTCATTTTCGCAGTGTAAATCTTCTTCTTATCCAATTTTTTTCAGTTAAACTAGCTTGATAATTTACTGGTTGGAGGGTGGGTTAGAGGCCACCCAACCACCCTACATATACATTTACATTTCAGTCAATTTCACTATTTTAATATTCTGAAAACATTCCAGTATTACTGTTGAGACTATTAAATACAATAAAGCAGTGTTTGTGGTTAAATTTAAATATATATGTAGGGTGGTTGGGTGGTCTATAATCCACCATCCAATTCATATATTTTAAAAGGTGTGACTTTTAAAAGTTAATTGTAACAAGAAAAGTATTTTCATAATAAAGTCACTATAATTTATTTTTATGGTTTACTTTATAATCAGTTGAACTAGAATTATGATTTTAGCAGTTAGAGGGTAGGTTTGAGGCCACCCACCCACCCTACATATACTTTTGGACTTCAGTTAATGTCACAGCTTTATTTTCATGACAACAATACAAAAAAATCCTGTTGATACTAATAACAACATTAAAACAGTTTTTCCCTTTGATTAATATTATATGAATATGTAGGGTGGGTGGTTTAGAGACAATTCATCAAAATCAATATATTATAGAAACTGAGTATTTAAAAATTAAATTGTAAGGAGAAAAATATTATCATCTTTTTCATTGTAAATCTTTTGGTGATAAAAGTTTCATTTATTTGATTTTTTTTTACAATTTGGAGGGAGGATAAAGACCAGCCACCCTCCCTACATATACATTTATACTGCATTCAATCTTTAGCCCACCCTCCAATCAGTAAACGATCAGGGTAGTTTAACTGAAAAAGATTGTATCCAAAAAAAATTACACTGAGAAAACGAAACAATTTATTTTGTTACAATTTATTTTTTTTAATCCTAAATCCAACAATATATAATTTCGGTGCATGGTCTGTAAACCACCACCCTACATACACATTTAACATTAATCAAAGCAAAAACTTTTTCAATATTTTTATTAATATCGACAGGAACATTTTGTTTTCACGAAATTGAAGCAGTGACAGTAACTGAATTAAAAGTATATGTAGGGTGGGTGGGTGGCCTCTAACCTACCCTCCAATCAGTAAAATCACAATTCGAGTTCAACTGATTTAAAAGTAAACCACAAAAATAAATTATAGTGACTTTATTATGAAAATACTTTTCTTGTATATTTCTTATATTTTGTAGAATTTGGGATTTAAAATAAAAATGCTGTAAAAAGCAAAACTAGTCGAGTGAATATAAAATTTAGTGAAACAAACTAAGTGTTTTTAATCAATTTATCTATTATTTCACAAAGTTTCACCAAGAGGTAAATGAGAAAATCATTCATTCAAAATAAATATTTTCGTTTTCTCAATGTAAATCTTCTTGTGATCCAATTTTTTACAGTTAAACTAGCATGATCGTTTACTGGTTGGAAAGTGGGTTAGAGGCCACCCACCTACCCTACATATACATTTATAATTCAGTCAATTTTACTATTTTACTATTCTTAAAACATTGCAGTATTACTGCTGACGGTGTTCAATACAATAAAGCAGTGTTTGTGGTTAGGTTTAAATATATATGTAGGGTGGGTGGGTGGCCTCTAATTCACCATTTAATTCATATATTATAAGACTAATAACTTTTAAAATTAATTGTACCAAGAAAAGTAATTTCGTAATAAATTAAATATATTTATTTTTGTGGTTTCATTTTTAATCAGTTGAACTAGAATTATTATTTTGGTAGTTGGAGGGTAGGTTTGAGGCCACCCACCCATCCAATATATACTTTTGGACTTCAGTTAATGTCACAGCTTTATTTTCATGAAAACAATACAAAAAATTCCTGTTGATAATAAAAACAACATTAAAACAGTTTTTTTTGCTTTGATTAATATTATATAAATATGTAAGGTGGGTGGGTTAGAGAGAATTTATAAAAATCAATATATTATAAAACCTGAGTATTTCAAATTTATACTGTAAGGAGTAAAATTTTATCGTTTTTTTAACTGTAAATCTTTTGGTGATAAATATTTCATTTGGTTGATTGTTTTACAGATTGGATGAAGGAGAGAGGCCAGCAACCCACCCTACATATTCATTTAGACTCCAGTAAATCTCTAACCCACCCTCCAATCAGTAAACGATCAAGATAGTTAAACTGAAAAAAATGGATCACAAAAAGATTTACACTAAGAAAACGAAAATATTTATTTTGTTACAATTTATTTTTTCTAATCCCAAATGCTACAATATATAAATTGGGTGAATAGTCTGTAAACCACCACCTTACATACAGATTGATCATTAACCAAAGTAAAAGCTTGTTCAATTTTTTTATTAATATCAACAGAAACTTTTTGTATTATTTTCATGACAATAAAGCTGCGACATTAACTGAAATACAAAAGTATATGTAGGGTGGGTGGGTGGCCTCTTACGTACCCTTCAGTAAAATCACAATTCAAGTTCAACTGATCAAAAATTAAACCACAAAATAAATTATATTGAATCTATTATGAAATTACTTTTCTTGGTTCAATTAACTTTTAAAAATTACTAGTTTTATAATATGTTAATTGGATGGTGGGTTAGAGGCCACCCACTCACAATACATATATAATTAAACGTAACCACAAACACTGGTTTATTGTTTTTAAAACTGTCAACAGTAATACAGGGAATGTTTTCAGAATAATTAAATTGTGAAATTGAAGTGTAAAAGTATATGTAGGGTGGGTGGGTGGCCTCTAACCCACCCTCAAACTAGTAAACCATCAGCCTAGTTTAACTGAAAAAGATTTTATCACAAAAAGATTTACACTGAGAAATCGAATATATTTAGTTTGTTACAATTTATTTCTTTAAATCCCAAATCCTACAATATATAAATTGGGTTAATGGTCTGTAAACCAACATCCTATATACACATTTAATATTAACCAAAACAAAAATTGCTTTAATTTTTTTAGAAATGTCATCATAACATTTATAGATTAACATCTAGAACTTCCTTTATAATAGGGACAAAATATGGCATATTTGCTGATAGATAGATAGATAGATAGATAGTATTTATTTATCCATTGTACATACAAAATAAAATTCAAAATATATAACAATACTTTCTTACAAAAATTTTGATTGCACATGGAAAGGCTCGAGTTCATAAAAATATGATCTTCCACTCTTGCCTACTGTTGCTTTGATGACACTGTTGCCACATAATGTCTCTCTGGTGGAGGTTGTTCCACTATTTTCTTGCCAAGTTTGGCTTATATTCCTCTGAAGAGAGGACTTTATTTATGTTCGTTATGGCATATTTGACAGAATTAATTAATTAATCCAGAAGCAAACAAGGGCCATCAAATGTGTGCAAGGATATGGGTATGGGTCGGAAGATCATTGAGAAGCAGTAAACTCCGCCTGTAATTCCTGCGGCCTAAATTTTTGCATGGTTTTATATATATTAGAATATGTTAGCAGGAAAAACAAAGCTAATAAAGAATACTAGTATTAACTTTTTGTATAGTTTTCATGCAATTAAAGCTGTGACTGTAACTGAAGTCCAAAAGTATATGTAGGGTGGGTGGGTGGCCTCTAGCCTACGCTCCAATCAGTAACTTCACAATTCTTGTTCAACTGATTGAAAATTAAATCACCAATAAATTAGAGTGAATTTATTTCGAAAATACTTCCCTTGTCAAAATTAACTTTTAAAAGTCACATGTTTTATGATGTAGTGATTGGATGATGGGTTAAAGGTCATCCACCCACCCTACTTATACATTTAAACTTAACCACAAACACTGCTTTATTTTTTAACAATATCAAAAGTAATATAGATAATGTTTTCAGAATATCAAAATTGTAAAATTTTTTGTTGAAGTACAAATGCATATCTAAGGTGGATGGGCGACCTCTTTTCACCACCCAACCAGTAAAACAATCATCCTATTTGAATTAATTAAAAATTTACTCACAAAAATATTTATAGTGAATTTATATTTTTACAATTTGTTGTAAAAAATTGCAGGTTCTATAATATATTAATTGATTTGAAGGGTTCTAATCTACCCACCTATCATATGAATTTAATATTAACCAAAGCAAAAACTGCTTTGATTTTTTGTATTACATCAACCGTAATTTTTTGTATTGTTTTCATGAAATTAAAGCTGTGACAGTAACTGAAATCTAAAAGTATATGTAGGGTGGGTGGGTGGCCTCTAGCCTACCCTCCAATCAGTAAAATAATAAATCTAGTTCAACTGATTGAAAATTAAATCACAAAAATAAATTATAGTGAATTTATTACGAAAATATTTTTCTTGTCAAAATTAAAATTTAAAGTCACATGTTTTGTGATATAGTGATTGTATAATGAGTTAGAGGGCACCCACCCACCCTACATATATATTTATACTTAACCGCAAACACTGCATTATTGTTTTTTTATACGAATAATGTTTTCCCAATATTAAAATTATGAAATTGATTGATTCATTGAATAATCTATTATGTCGAAAATTTTTTCTCTCCTGTTGCAGATTTCTAGATTTTTTATACATAATTTTTGGTAGATTCTAAGAATTCTCTTTAAGGGAAGAGGAGGAATATTTCAAAAATTAACGAAAATTTTAAGAAATTTGTCTTCAAACTTTCTATAATATTCTATCAAATTTCTTAGTTCAAAAAACTATTCATTCAGATTCCAAACATTTTTTTAACTTTTTTTCAATACTCTCAAACAATGTTTTAAGAACTTTTCTAAAAATAATTTTTGGAAATACTTTCACTATTTCATCGAAGAATTTCTTTTTTAAATCACGAGAATTTTGTACAAATTTTTCCAGTTTAGAATTTTCTCTTTAAGATTCTTTGAATTAATTTTCAATAATTTTTCGACATTTTCTTAACGAAAATTACTAAAAATTTCTAGTAATGCATTTGCAATACTCTTCTTTTTTATGGGCTTTGGATTTTTTTAGAAATAACTTTTCGAGATATTTTCACTATTTCATCGAATAATTTTCATAAAATCGCGAGAATTTTCTAGAATTATTCCTTGTCTGATTTTTTTTAAGATTCTCTGAATCTTCCATTTTTAGCTATTTAGCTATTCCTAATTTAGATTTATTGAGTTTTCATAGACATTTTTTAATATTCTTAAATTTCTTTTCAAAGGCAGAGGAATATTTCTGAAATTCTGAAATTTCCTCTATTTTATTTTTCAATAATTTTTCGACATAAGCTCAACAAAAAATTTCCAAAACTTTTTCTTCAAACTTTCTATAATATTCTAGTAATTTTTTTACATATTTCTTTGTCCAGATTCCAGAAATTTTTAAAACTTCTTTTTAATACTCTTAGAACAATTTTTTAAGAAGTTTTCTAGGAATACTTTCACTATTTCATCGAAGAATTTATTTTTAAAATCACGAGAATATTGTACAATTTTTTCTAGTTTAGAATTTTTTTTAAGATTCTTTATACTATTTTCTTAACTTTCTATAGTTGTGTAATCTTTTTTTCAAATTTCTTTGTTCAAAAAACTATTCATCCAGATTTCAAAAAATTTGAGTACTTCATTTGCAATACTCTTCTATTTTAAGGGCTTTGGAGTTTTCTAGGAATAACTTTTTGATATATTTTCACTATTTAATCGAAGAATTTTTTTAAATCACTAGTTTTCTAGAAATATTCGTTGTCTAGAATTTCTTCTTCAAAATTCTTTGAATTTTCTAATTTTATCAAAAATTCTTTAGCTATTCCAAATTTAGATTTATTTAGTTTTCAATTGTTAAGAAATATTTTTAAAATTCTGAAATATCTCAACGAAAATTTTAAGAAAATTGTCTTCAAACTTTCTATAGTATTCTAGTTACTTTTTTCGTTCAAAAAACTATTCATCTAGACAAATTTTTAAAGCTTCTTTTTTTCAATACTCTTAAAATAATCTTTTTAAGAAATTTTCTAGGACTAACTTTTGGAGATAATTTCACTATTTCATTTAAATAACTAGAATTTTTGTACACATGTTTCTAGTTTTGAATTTTTTCTTGAAGATTTTTTGAATTATTTTCTTAACATTATATTAATGAAAATTTCTAAAAAAAAAATGTCTTCAAATTTTCTATAATCTTTTAGTAACCTTTTTTTCAAATTTCTTAGTTCAAAAAACTGTTCATCAAAATTTCAAAAAAATTTAATAATTCATTTACAATATTCTTCTAATTTAAGGGCTCTGGAATTTTCTAGGAATAACTTCGAAAAATTAGTCGAAGAATATGTTTTAAATCACGAGAGTTTTCTACAAATATTCATTGTAGAGAATTTTTTCTTCAGGATTCTTTGAATCTTCTATATTTATAAAAAATTCTTTAGCTATTCTTAATTTAGATTTATTGAGTTTTCATAGACATTTTTTAATATTCTATCTAAAAACTCTTTTCAAGGGCTGAGGAATATTTCTGAAATTCTGAAATTTCCTCTATTTTATTTTTCAAAAAATTTTCGACATAAGCTCAACAAAAAATTTCCAAAACTTTGACTTCAAACTTTCTATAATATTCTAGTAATTTTTTTTCAAATTTCTTTGTCCTGATTCGAGAAATTTTTAAAACTTCTTTTTAATACTCTTAGAACAATTTTTAAAGAAGTTTTCTAGAAATAATTTTTGGAGATGCTTTCACTATTTCATCGGAGAATTTATTTTGTAAATTACGAGAATTTTTGTATAATTTTTTCTAGTTTAGAATTTATTTAAAGATTCTTTGAACTATTTTCTCAACTTTCTATAGTTGTGTAATCTTTTTTTCAAATTTCTTTGTTCAAAAAACTGTTCATCCAGATTTCAAAAAATTTTAATAATTCATTTGCAATATTCTTCTAATTGAAGGGCTTTGGAATATTCTAGGAATAACTTCGAAAAATTTTCACTATTTAATCGAAGAATATTTTTTAAATCACGAGAATTTTCTAGAAATATTCCTTGCCAAGAATTTTTTCTTTAGGATTCTTTGAATCTTCTATTTTTATCAAAAATTCTATAGCTATTCCTAATTTAAATTTATTGAGTTTTCATAAACATTTTTTAATATTCTAAAAATTCTCTTCAAGGGTTGAGGAATATTTCTAAAATTTTTAAATATCTCAACGATAATTTTCAGAAGATTGTCTTCAAACTTTCTATAATATTCTAGTAACTGTTTTTTTCAAATTTCTTCGTTAAAAAAACTATTAATCCACATTCCAAACATATTTTAAACTTCTTTTCAATACTCTTAGAAATTTTCTTAAGAAATTTTCGAGGAATCATTTTTGGAAATACTTTTACTATTTCATCGAAGAATTTATTTTTTAAATCAGAAGAATTTTCAAACTGTTCAGCCAGATTCCAAAAAAAAATTAGTATTCCATTTGCAATACTCTTCTTTTTTAGAGACTTTTCTAGGAATAATTTTTCGAGAAATTTTCAATATTTAATCGAAGAATTTTTTCTAAATCACGAGAATTTCCTAGAAATATTCCTTGTCTAGAATTTCTTCTTCAAGATTCTTTGAATCTTCTATTTTTTTCAAAAATTCTTTAGCTGTTCCTAATTTAGATTTATTGAGTTTTCATACACATTTTTTAAAATTCTAAAAATTATCTTCAAGGGTTAAGGAATATTTCTAAATTTTGAGAAATTTGTCTTCAAACTTTCTATAATATTCTAGTAACTGTTTTGTCAAATTTCTTCGTTTAAAAAACTATTCATCCAGAAAAAATTTTAAAGCTTCTTCTCAATAGTCTTAGAACAATTTTTTAAGAAATTTCCTAGGAATAATTTTTGGAGATACTTTCACTATTTCATCGAAGAATTAATCTTTTTAATCACGAGAATCTTTGTACAAATTTTTCTAGTTTAGAATTTTTTCCTCAAGATTCTTTGAATTATTTTCTTGACATTATCTTAATGAAAAAATTGTCTTCAAAGTTTCTATAACATTCTAGTAACTATTGTTTCAAACTTCTTATTTCAAAAAACTGTTCTTTCAGATTTCAAATAATTTAAGTACTTCATTTGCAATACTCTTCTATTTTAAGGGCATTGGAATTTTCTAGAAATAACTTTTTGAGAAATTTTCATTATTTAATCGAAGAATTTTTTTAAATCACCAAAAATTTCTAGAAATATTCCTTGTCTAGAATTTTTTCTTCAAGATTATTTGAATCTTCTTTTTTATTGAAAATATAATTTTAGCTAAGCATAAATTTCTAGCTTTTATCTAATAAGATAAAATTTTAAACTTAAGGTTGCGTCGCTAAAAACTGAGGAGCTTTTTGAAGACACTCATAAAAAGCAAACTGATTTTTAAATGAGACACAATAACTTTGTTTTACCACTATATTTTAAATAATTACAGTGACTGTAGTTTCGAATATAAGCTATTCATTATCAAACTTAAAGTAACTTAAATTACGAACAATTTTGTATTTATATAACAGCGTTGAAGATTAGGTCAATCTGGTGGTTTAAACTGATGTTTATTTTTTGTCGATATTTTTCTAAATATGAAAAATATTACAAAACCATCCAAACAAAAGTTAGAGGGAATGAAAAACTGGACAAGTTTTATTAAATCATGTTTTTTATAAAATTCTTAACTGGCGAGAAATAATAAAAAATTAAAAATATGGATAATTTTTTCCTACTACTAATAAACTTTACATAAAAATTAATAGGCTTATAGTTTTCGAAAGAAAGTATATATAAAGTGCTATGATGGCGACATCACCATTTTTGAAAAATGTTTTAATAATAATAGTCTAGAACAAGAAAAAAGTTAATTAAACACTTATTAAAAGTCCGACGGTCCTAATATACAAACTTAATTTCAATTTCGCTAGTTCCAGAATACCCTGTGTTTTCTCCATGAAAAAACCCTGTTAGAAGAAATTACTCGACTTGGAAATTAGCATGAGACTTAATTAGCGGCACGTTTGCATAATATGGATTTGCCGCAATTAAAACAAACACGTACAAATTTTCTAAAATGAAAGTAGGAGACCGAAAAGCCAAGTTGTAATTAAGTGAAATTTGTTAGTCACCAGTACTTGACGAATATAAATGTGTACATAATCACCCCGCCATCAACGCCCACCGAAATATTAAACGTTGGAAAATGGAGGGGATTCTTAAGGCTTACTAATTTGTACCACTTTCATCGAGAACTGCTTGTTATTTGTGTTATCGTTTTGCTGAATAATTTATTAATTTAAAGATTTATCACCTGTAAATTACTTAAAATTTTACTTGATTTTTGTATGTGAATTTTTAGGTAGTTTTTTTAATTAAATTTTCAATATATTTTATCAATTGATAATGTTTTAATTTGATTGTAACTCTCTCATGAAGAAAATCAACATCAGTATGGCTTTTCTATCCCAAAACACAATTACAAGATTTTTTCCCGCAGACAGACGGGTTTTGGCTTTTCGATGTAGAGCACGAATGTTCGTTTCAGTAATACTGGTTCGAATTTGACTTGCGTTTTCTACTTAAAATTTTTTATACCATTCATAGATTTGAGTTTTTAAAAGCGTATTATCAGCGAACTCTGCAGTCATTTAGCGATCGATAATTAACAAAATCAGGTTTATATTTGATCAACCCTCGTATATTATATAGTACAAAATGTTTTCGTAATTTTAAATTACCAACCCTCGTATATTACACAGTATATATATATATATCTCTAATAATATTAAAACCTAAATTAATACTACTGTATTTAATTTATTCATATCTATATTAATCCCGAGTGGAATATAATTCTCCATCTTAGGATCGAATTATTTACGCACAAAACCCAGAATCGATACAATAATTGTCGGTCCCGCAGAGATTAAAGTTTCCATCCGCAACCGTAAACACCTCCCTCTTCCCTCCAGCAACCGAATTTCCACGTGAATGTCGCCGAATGCGTGTTCCGGTGGTTGGCGTCGGTGGGGGTGTGGGAAACGGTCGCATTTATTACTGTATTATTCGCAAATGCCGGCAGTAACTCACATAATCTCCGTCACAATAAACCCGGATAAGTGGCCAACAGCGGTCCCGAGGGTGCAGCGCCAAATTTGCAACCTGTCTACGTCGGCGAAATACAGACGAAAGGGGGTAAAAAAAAGTACTGTGAACGCGTGACCGGAATCCAAATCGGCGTCGGGATTTTTTTAATTATTATTAAAACCCATTGTTTCGCGTTTAATTTGTTGATGTGTTTGTGTCACCTCGTTTTTTTTAATAAACATCCACCCTTATTAATATCGAGAGTAACCCTTTTACATACAATTACCATTCCGACGTTGTTGGAACTATTAAATTATCCCTGTGGACGGTGTTAGAGCGGATGAAAGAGTGTAGAGGGACCAAAAAAAAGAGGAAAGTAAATTGTATTCGAGAGTCGGACGCGGTTCGAACGTGGAAAACATTTCCTTAATCAGATCATGGAAAACTTTAATGTTACTTTCGAAATTTTCCGTTGTCTGAGCGGCTTAGGCCACGCGCCGCCGCCGTAAGTTACGTCCGGGCGCCCTCTTTTTACATGAATAATGTATGCCGCCCCAATAAAATATGCAGCTGCCGCCTAAGTAAACTCTGTTACGGTGGCGGCTGCTGGGATGAAGTCCTCTGCCCGAATTTACACGAAAATAAATAGGAAGTAGGGATTAATGGATACATATTTCAATATTGTACATTTTCTCTCGTATATTTTCCATTTATTATTTACTTATTCAATGATTTTATAAAGAGGGATAAAATCATTTCAATGTACAGATTTTATTTTAATTAATAAAAGCAAAACAAGGACGAATTAAACATTCAATACGAAAGGGATTTACGGATAAAATAATGCAAAATAATGAAAAAAAAAGTGATGTGGCCAACATAATACTTTTCCTACATTTTGAAAGCTATGGGGTTTACGCAAAAAGGCTGTTTTTAATAATTTGCCCAATTTTGACTGCACAGTTGTTAGCTGAATAGTTTGAGTTCTATGACCCTATAAAAAAGGATGTTAATATCTGTGCCTCTGGACACCTTTTCTATGGAAAAGATGATTTTTACAATTAAAATACCGTTATTTCATTTATTTACATAATCTCTTGAGAATTGATGTTTTTTCTGTTTTATGGAAAGTTAGTTATATAACTCCTCTGCATAAATCTGAGCCTAGAAATAATATTAAAACTTACAGGCCGATCACAGGCAAATCCGCTTCAATCTAGTCACATCTCTCATGACGAGCAAGTACAGAAACCCAAGAGAGATGATCTGGGTAGGATATAAAGAAGCTCTCAAGGAAGGTACAGCATCGACAAGAGAGATGGATGGGCTGGAGCTGGCAGTGAAACATATCAATGACGCCATCAGGACGGCTTATCTGGAAAACTGCCCGGTAAAACAGCCAAGCATAGGGGCTGCGGAACAGTCTGGTGGAACAAGAACCTCGACAAGATGTGAATCGAGGTTCGAAGGCTATTAAATAGGGACAAAAACAACCAGGACTGGGACACCTACAGAGGAAAGCTCACTCAATATAACAAAGAAATCCGAAAAGCCAAAAGGGACTCGTGGAGTCCTGCATGTTCAAGAAGTCACAAAGTCCTGGCTAAGGACGGCAGTGCTGCCAAAGAGGTAGGCTTCCTCAAGAAACCGGAAGGAACCTACACAAAAACAATAGAGGAAAGTCTCAAGGAACTATTAAAAGTCCATTTTCCAGCCTCAACAATTCTGGCAGAACACAACAAGCCAGACAATCCCATCCAAAGTCCTAAAAGGCCCGACCGAAAGGACTGGAGATTATCCACGGAGGTCACAAGACCCACTAAAATTAAATGGGCCATCAGCAGGTTCCAACCTTACAAGTCCGCGGGACCGGATGGGATTTATCCCATTCTGTTACAAATGGGCATAGAGGAATTGGTGCCGCACCTGTCAAAAATCTTCAAAGCCTGCCTGGCATGGGGATATATACCAAAATCATAGCAAAGCGTAAGGGTAATATACCTGCCTGAGTTAGGCAGAATAGCTGATTTAACTCCAAAGTCATACAGACCTATCAGCCTATCTTCATTTTTACTAAAAACAATGGAAAGATTGATCGATAGGTACATAAGGGATGAGATACTGTTGAAAGATCCCCTCAACAACAGGCAATATGCATATCAGCCGGGTAAGTCAACGGACTCGGCGCTGGACGATCTAAACATGCTCATCACAAAGTCAATGGAAGACATAGATATAGCCATGGCCACTTTTCTGAATATAGAAGGGGCGTTTAACAATGTCACAACAACCTCTATCGTGGAGGCACAAGCAAGGAAAGGAGTCCCGCCAAGCATTTGCCAATCGATCAAGGCCAGCCTAGAGAATATATATATTCACTTTGGGGGGCCATACCATTAAGGCTAAGGCAAGGGGAGGCTGCCCACAAAGAAGAGTTCTGTCTCCACTGCTATGGGCAACACTAGTAGATGATATTCTAGGAAAACTGTCCAAAGAGGATATTTACTGCCTAGGGTACGCGAATGACTTAGCCATTGTCATCAGGGGCCTGTTCGCAGGAGTTGTCCAGGAGCGAGTACAAAGAGTCCTAAACCGGAGCGACTGAAAATCAATCCACAAAAAACACAAATTATCATATTCACAAAAAGACGAGCACTGCAAGGCCTAAGGCCACTAAAGCTCGAGGATACGGAAATCCCCTTCGTAGGGGAGGCAAAGTACCTGGGAGTAACCTTTGACGCCAAAATGACGTAGAGACACACATCACAAAAGCCACCAAAAAAGCAACAATATCATTGGGCAGGTGTCGCAGAATGTGCGGGAAAAAATTGGGGACTAAACCCTAAAATGACTCTAGGGCTTTACACCAGGGTGATAAGACCCATGATAGCCTATGGAGCAGTGGTGTGGTGAACTAGGATAAAGCAAAAGGGCAGTACACAAAGACTAGCATGTCTCAGTGTCACAGGAACCCTAAGCACCACCCCAACAGCAGCCTTAGAAGCCATCTTGAACATACCACCATTACACATTCTCATTCAAGGAAAAAAACGCACCAACGGCTATTTAATGGCTACAACGTTATTTGGTTATTGGTTAAGCGTCAACAAATTGTTCGTATTTAAAATTACTCCTCAGATATTATAAGCGTACCCTCTGAAGTACCCCAGGAATCTCACTGCGTTTCCAAAATTTTCATTCATCCCAATGCCTTTTATATGCTATTGATTTAAAGTTCTTCTTTAAAATACAAGATTATAATGATTGTCTAGCCTTGTATGGAGATTTAATACGTTTAACTCAGTGGTGTAATAAAAACAAACTATATCTCAATATTGAAAAATGTTGAGTTATGACGTTAGTAAGCGTAAACATTGAATTGAATACGATTATCTTATAGGTGGCAATACGTTAAAACCAAATACCTTAATCAAAGACCTAGGTGTTACATTACAGTCTGATCTCCCCATTATAATAATGTAATAGCTCAGATACAAAAGTTGCAATCAAGATTTATGAAATTAATTTCTTATCAAATTGATTAATGGTTGAGGCGTTAACTTCGTGATAGTATTTTCCTCCTTGTTTCATTCTGTATTAATAAGTGTTTTGATGTAGATTAATTTACTTTAAGTTTAATGTAGTTACTTGAGTATGTGAAGGTTAAATATCAGATATATCTTGATACTTTAAGTTTGATAATGATCAGTTACTCGAATCTCGAGTCACTTAAAAAGATGATATCAACAAAGTAAACGTTTTTGTTTAATTTCTTATCGTTTGAATGAGAATCATAATCAGTTGGAGAAGTTACTTTAAGCACATTAAACTTACAATAGCTACAACATCGTAGAATATTGGCATTTAAACTTATTAGTGGTTTCATTCACTATTCGTTTTTTTTTTAATCAAGTAAACTTTAATTTTATACAGCCTAAAATGTGTAAAGCACACGTTTCAACTAAAATCTGTAAAACGTAAATAAACATACCATTATTGCAAAACTTGATAGAGTTATTCAAACAAATTTTTCAAATAAATTTTGATAATGTTTTACTTATTAGAGGGTGGGATAGAGGCCACCCGCCCACCCTTCATATACATATAAACTTTAATTCCTTATCGTCTCGCTGTATCCAATGAAATTAATTGCAAAACTTTTTGAATAAAAACAGAAATTAAAAAGGTAAAATTTTTGGATGAATAAATTAGTAAAAATTTAATGCATGATGGTTGGATAAAAGAAATAGTGAATAAAAGTACATTGAAAGTAAAATTTTGGAGTGTGAAAATTAATAAAAAATTAAATACACGATGGGTGGGCAGATTTTAAATCTAAATTAGATAAGATTAGCTATAGAAGGGCGTTTATATTTAAAATTAAATTTGGATTATGATTAATTTTTTATTAACAAGATTTTATTGTGTTTTTAGTAGCAAAATCATCAACTATTAGTATTAAAAGTTGTCAGATATATGTAGAGTGGGTGGGTGGCCTCTATTCCACTCTCCAATTAGTAAAACATAATCAAGAGTTGATTTGATTAGATGTTGTGAAATATGAATAAACACAAAATAATTGCAATATTTAGAGATTTATTCTTACAAATTTTTCAAATAATTTGAGATGATGATTTACTGTTAGGAGGGTAGGATAGAGACCACCCTACATATACATATAAATTTCAATTACTGATCGTCTCGCCGTTTGGACTAAAATTAATACAAAACATTTTAAATAAAAAAGATATTCAAAAGGTAAAATTTTTGAGTGACGAAATTAGTAAAAATTTGATGCATGATGGGTGGGCATATTCTATATCTAAATTCGTTAAAATTAGCTACAGAAAGTCATTTATATTTAAACTTAAACTTAGATTTTAGATTGAACATAAAATGACGATTGACAAAGAGCTGCGTAAATCTTTAATTATTGAATTTAAAAAAAGTGATTTAATCGAAATGCTTCTTAATAAAGAGCTACCAGCAGGAGTTATTGGATCCCGAGTTAGTGAGATGTTGGTGAACATAATTAAAAGTGATTCGTGCGAAACACCCGAACAGGCCATTCCAAAACCATGCCTACATTACAGAAATTAAATACCCTAAGAGAGAACTGGAGTTAACAAATACGCTGATAGATCAAATGAAAAATAACATTAAGCATCAAGCCAAGGTAATATTGCTTCTTGAACAAAATGGGCAGTGCGAGATTAAATCCATGAATCTGGAAAAAAATTTAAACAAATTGGGAAATAGCCCGAATGCCAACGAAACGGAGGAAGCTGCAGTTAATTCATCTAAAAGAAAACTTTCCTCAAATCGAGAGGCAGCGATACCTGTTTATGAGAACCCAAAAACAACTGAGCTCGAAATTAAAAGGAATGAAGGTGATTGGAAATTTCCAAGGAAGTCTAAAAGGAGATTAAATGAGGCAGTAAACAATGATGGAACTACGTTCACAGACGACGTATTAATTCAACAATAAAAGGCTCATCAACTAAGTCTCTTAGCATTAAAGGGGCAAAATTATATAAACATTTTTATGTTAGCTGTTTAGATGTTAATATTAACTTAGATGAATTAAAAATTCATCTTGAATCTATAAATATCAAACAGGAAAAATTAGAGTTAATGACATCAAAACGACCTAATGAATATATTTCCATGAAAGTCTCTGTTCTTGAGAATGATATAGAAATTGTTACAAATCCCGATTTATGGTAAATCATTTTATTATTTCATCTACCGAAAAAAAGATTCAATTAACCTAAGCGATCATATTAACTCTATCACCTATCACCAAAAAAATGTCAATAATAGGCATAATTTATTACTCTTAAATATAAGGTCAATAAATGTAGAAAAAAAATAAATCAAATGATAACTGACTACTCAAACATGGATTTAAAAATTCTATGTTTAACTGAAATTTGGGTTAAACAACCATACCTAAATATGTTAACTATAAATTCATTTGCTTTAGGTTAAAGTTATTGCAGAAAAGGCAAATGAGGAGGTGTAGGAATTTGGGTGAACACAAAAAACAACTTTAAAATCGTAGATTTTTCAAATTATTCCCAAGACTGAATACTCAAGGTTTGCGCTGTAGAATGGATAGTTTTTCCAGGTAGAATTTTCAGTTTATTACATATTTGCACAATTTATTGAACTATTTATTTAACATGAATGTCCCAATTATTCTTACAGGTGATTTTAATCTAAATTTATTAAATAAATCGAGCGAATATAACCATTTTATTCGCATACTTGGAACTTTTAATTTGAAACAAATAAATTACCAACGCGAATAACATCAACCTCAATTACTTGTATAGATCATATATACTCTAATAATACTGAGGATTCTTGTACAACCGTAAGTAACACTATCTCTGATCATATAACATTATTAGCTGATATACATGTCGTTACTCAAACTAATAATAAAAGAAGCCCCGTATTATCTAGAAACTTTTCAGAGAAAAACATAGTAAAGTATTGCAGAGTTTTAGCGTCTGAAAAATGAGATCAAATAATTCTCTAGATTGTAAATTTGACTGTTTTCGCTTAACTCTTAAACAACATTTTAATAATAATTTTCCTTATAAACAAATGGTAAAAAAATGTCATAAAAATTCTTGAGTGAAGTGAGTGAGGCGGTAATGATATCAAGTCTGAAATTAAAAGAATTGCATGCTATGAAAATCACATTTCCAATCCTATCTGATCTTTATAAAATGGAAAAATCAAAACATAAATCATTAGTTCGGTGGACTAAGAATTAATATTAACAAAATAAAATAATATTTGCAAAGCTACGTGGAATGTAGTTAATGAACTATCTCATAAGGAAACCAATACTACAGAAAACATTACCTTAAAATAATAATTAGAAAAAACACATTTATATTATTAAATTACCTTAAAAGTTAACAATAAATAAGTTTCTGATCCTAGAATTATATCTAATTGATTTAACACATTTTTTAAACAAACACCATAAGACATAATTAACAATATTCCGAAATATACCGACGAGAACGATAATCAGAAAAATAACAGCGCTTCTATATTTCTTGCAGCGGTAACTGAACATGAAATCCAGAACATTATTTCTAAATCAAAAAATTAATTATCTGCCGGATTTAGGCTTTATTAGTAAATACAATTATTTAATTAAAATGGTTCTCTATTATAGATTTATTTTTGAAAATTTCTGGAGTTTAAATCAATCAATGAAATTCCTTTCGTCATTTTATTGCAAATGTTACAGACTAAAACTGAATTTCTTTCATTAAGAACATAGTCGACGTTTTGTTGATCTCTTTCCATCGATAAATATTGCTACAAAAGTTTCCTCACTTGTTGAAAATTTTAAACTAAGTAATCATTTCGTTGCATTTAGTATTCCGAGAGGGATTTCACGTAAATCCACCAAGAGTTTAGTAACCTAATGGAATTTTCTAAACGTCCACTCCGCTTATCATCACCAAGATCCAATCAAATTTTTATCTAGTGCTAAAACCTATGATGCTCTTCCCTTTACGCTAAGTAGATCACGTTACTTTTTCACCTCGGCGAGACGATATCCGAGCAGACAAGACCGAATCGTCGCCGGGGATTTCAGGCGTCTCGACGTTTCACCACCATCTCATCCTTAAAAATCTCACGCGACTGAAAGTTTAAAGTTAAGCGGATCATGTAATTACACGTTATAAAACCTAATTCTAGTTCATTTTTTAATTAGATGAAGTAAAATTATTTACCTACTAAGCAGAATTATACATCAAAATAAATAACTAAATCAAAATAAGTTATTGAACAAAAAACAAATTAACTTGAATACAAAAAAACAGAAATGAAAGTAACCTTGCGGCCACAATAGAAATTTCATTGTTATTTTTCATTATCAAACAATTAATATTATTCATCTCATATGCATAACTAACTTATCATTTAATTAATGCGCAATAAAGATTGCATCATGCACCGGATGTCATTCTGATTAGCTTAGCATTTATTATATTATAAATAGGACTCATCGTCTCATTCATTACCATTATTATATTAAGAGTATTAGAAGCATGTAACACAATTATTATATTAACCATTATACCATTATTATATTAGCATTAGAAGTAGTAAGATGTAATTTGTTAGAGTTTATAATGTAAAATATAATTAATCAAGAAATAAATCCTTTTAAAAAATTCAATCGTGCAAATCCAAAAGTTAACTTGAATGTAAAGTGACTTTCAATATTGTCATTATTTGATTCTTGTTTTAATTTTAATTTATGTACCGTTTATTTTTTATTAAAATTCAATCGAGATTTCGACAGTTTTAGCAACTTCTCAATTGATGTTTGTAGAATGAAAACAAACTATTTTAAGCAAATTAGGGAATGGCACTTGAATATTGAATATACAAACATCTTTCTTGACATGGATACAACGGATGCACAACAAAAATAATGACTATGCAATTAAAAATTTAATGAATACTTATCAATAGGCTAACCACTATTGGATTTTCTGCCTAGTATAGAATTACCTTGATCCGTAGATCATATTAACATATATACTATAGTAATCCAAAACTTATACTCATTAGTTTATCATTTTAATAAATTAAACTAATAAAGTTTAAGTTTAATAAATTAATCTCATAGCTTCTGATTTTTCAAACATCTTTAAAATCAATAGTTTTTGTCTTTAGATTTTGCTAACAATAACTTTTCTAGTTGATTGAGATTCCAATAATTCTAAACGCATACATTATTCAAACAAATATTATTATTTGTACTTTGTGGTTCCTCGAGCAGCAGCATATTATATGCACCTCTGCCGGAACACTAACATTATTCCCTGTTTATGGCTTTGTTACCACCTTCCAAAATAAACGTCGGTTGTTTTCAATTTGAAATACGACGGCTTGGGAATATATTAGCAAAAATTTGCATACTCCCCGGGCGTCCCGATTGCGATCGATGCGAACGGAATTAACTTAGATGTAAAGTTATTATGAATTTAATTAATTCCAGGCCGACTAGGTGAATTACAAGCAAATTCGATCCGGTATTCGGACGGGAAATCCTCGCATTCAATATTTTCCGTGAATTGAAGAAGGTTAGAGAGGTAACGTAATATCACACGTTAAACATATAGTTTGTTTGCTCCTTGAATTTCATGTAAATATTTACGAGTAATGAAACCTTTAGGGTTAATGTGTGAATAATTAATTTTATGCCATATACACAAGATAATAAAATATATTTCGTTAGTTGTAAAATAATAATTTCGGTCGCAAAATACTACGAGGTTTAATGTAATTCTTTAAATTTACTCGGCAAAGTTATTACATAAGACGATTACATTTTCCAATTTGGGATTACTTAACAAGGTGGAAAATTATTGTTACGAGAACGAACGTCCGTGCTTAAAGTGGTCAGGAAATGCCATTACAGATTTTTGTATATAAAATAGTCCTTTAATGAAAATGAAAAATACATCAAAACCATTATTCTATTTTAATAAATGTAAGAGATAAATAAAAATAATATACTTACATCTATATAATGGTATAAAGGGTGTATTATAAAAGTAATGTGCATGCAAGAAATGTGGTGAAAGGCCTGCCCATTGCAGTCGAATGCTCCTAGCACTCTGAATGCCTTTGGTGAATTATTTTTTTCGACTTTACCTACAAGATGCGCGCGTATGGTTGATATCAAAGTCAAGGTTAAGTTCCACCATGACAATGCCTTCATTGTTAACAATTTCCTAGCACGGAATAACACCTGTGTGGTTCCCCAACTACATTAAAGTCCCGGCGTAGCTCTATGTGTCTTATTTTTTATTTCTCCGATTGAAAGGAAAATATTGGCAGTTTATAAAAACCATCCAAAAGCATAGTACGAAACATATCCGACAAAGAGTATCAGGATGTCTTTTAAGTATGGCAGACGCGTTTCCGCAAGTTGATTGATACTGGGTGAGTATTTTGAACAATTTTAAGCATTTGTACGATCAATAAATATATAAATGCGCATTACTTTTATAATGAACAATATATAATTAAAATAATTATTTACTTTTTAAATGGTATTATTAGAATATTCGATATACTTTAAGTAGCTGCTACAGTAATAAGCGTAATAAAATGTATCTTGTATTTGTTTCTCATTTTTCACTTGGTGAAACATCATGTTAATAATAGGTTTGTTTCAATTGTTTATTTTTTATTCGACTAGTTTATACATATCAGTTTGAATTTTTTTCTCTGCTCCAAATTGTAAATGCTAAACGGTGGTATTAACTTCTTTTTTTATTACATTTTTGTAACATAACGCCAGCAAATTTAACTGCCCTCTCGATTATATTTCACGTTCAAACTGTTGCCTAACTGCCCTTCCGGCGTGGACATATCTAAATGGGCGAGCGGACATTATATGAAAGGGACATAAAACGGCCATTAAAACGGGCCAAGTGACCGTAGTGTGATTTTATATCTCATCGTCGCATTGATTTTTATGGTGGATGCTTTGCGATGCATGGGGAGGAGTAGGCGTCAGATGAACGGTTCGTCAAACAAACCGATGGTAATTCGAGTGAATAGGTTTTGGTCACTGGAATTTCCACTGAATTATAATACAATCCATTTGAATTAAAAAAAAAAAAAACACGAAAATATTTTGTAAATCTACAACAAATGAGTCTTATTAAGACTACAATCCATTTGAGAAAACTTTAGTAATGAAGTTCTAGAATTTATAACATATATTTATAATTTTTAAATATTAGAAGTGTATAAAACGGTGAAAACACATTATTCCATTAATTAATTATTTTTATAATTAACATAGATCTAGAAAAAAAAAAGAAGACAGAGCCATGGAAGACATGATGGATTGCGTGCCGAATTTAGTATGCATAATATAGAGTCAGGAGGGTAGCTGCAAATCAAACACGTGCTCAGAAACCTGCCCGTTTATATTAAACATGAGGGTATGTCTCCTGAATTATAACCTGTTGGCAGGGGATCGCCGTAATGACCGACTGCTGATTAATACTTTAACGACAGATACATATTAATCGCGGACTTCGATCGTTTCCCGTAAACAGCTGGTGTGCTTCCTAGAACCCGTGAATCTAATCAGAGCAGGCCGTGGAAAACAATGTTTAACATGTTAAACATTCAAACGGATATTTGCGTTATACAGCCGGGATTAATTTACTTAAGCATCGTGTTTGGTTTATTACTGATAAATATATAGAAAACAAATGGATATTTTTCTTTTATTTCAATAAATAAAATAATTTTTTTTCCTTAAATGTGCCTAGATCGTCATTACACTATATTATAGACAAAGACCTAAAGCTGCACCCCTAAAAAATTCAATTGTTTCAAAAATTAAAGCTACAGGATACCTGTTAAAGTATAACTTTTCCTTGAAAATTAAAGACATAAATTGGCCTCCACGCAGTTCTGGTTTAACTCCTATAAACTTTTTTATGTAGGGTTAGCTTAAATCTAAAGTATACACTAGAAGACCAAGTCCTTTAGAGTATTTAAATAACAATATCCATCGTGAAATGACAATCGACCTACCTTTTAAACAGTTATAAGAAATATTAGTATTGATCCGCACTCGTATCCAAAAAATTTCATCAGGAGATCTTTGTTCCAAACACTTATCCATCCTATTTGACCTTGATACCCAATATCTTCACTTGAATATATTTTTAATATCGAATTAGTGGGCAATGGTGTTATAACAACTTTCAAAGAGGAGTAGGATTTGAGAAAGAATTGTTATGATTTTCAGAGTTCTTAAAGGCTTCATAACTTGTCAACTTCGTTTTAAAGAGTTTTGTCATGCTTCTCGTTTTCTGCTATTTTATTTGATTGTTGAATGTTTTCTGTAAAAATCTGTGTAATTTTTTATTATAGAATGAACTCACCATCAATACATCTTTTGAATTTATATAATGAATGTGAAAAAAAGTAAATATAATTCAATTAACTAACAACCATGCAAGCAGCTAGTACAAATACTAAACCACAACCTCCAAAGTAATGATAATACCCTAGTACTAATCGAAGAACCCTATGTAGTGGTAAACAGGACATATGGACTGGATAATTTAAAAGGCATCATTTTGTGCATGTATATATTCGCCTGCCAACATGAAGAACATATTTATGCCTCAATTCATAGAGTGGTATGTTACGAAGGAGAAAATTGTGGTAAAATTTTTCTAATCTAATCTATCCTGGATCCTGTTATTATGTTGAATGATTTGCTCCAATCTCCTTTTGAAAGAGTATGAATCTCCTGCTGGTCTTCACCTCTGTCCTTTACGTTTTTGCTGAGTTTTTAAGAGTATATCCATTGACTCTACGAGGTTGTCATTATAACTGCCACTTTTTTTCTTTATTATTCCAGGCTGTAGCTTTAGGTATTTGGGCATATTTTTTTCGGCCTTGCAGCTGACTCAATTTGTTCAGGATCCCCTTGTCGTTACCTCACCTTCGTTTTGTTAATTCGGTGATGTTTTTTATTACAGGTCCAATCGATTTTATGCTTCGAATATTGCGCTTACTTATACGATTTTCCTATTTGCTTCCTTAATGTGTTGAGTTCCTTGTTGGATATATTTTTACCCAAGTTAAGTTTCATATGAGGTTTTTTAAGAAGCAACGTGAGATCGTTTACTACACCTTGCGAGAACATACGATTATTTAGATTTTTGTAAATAGTTCCTTATCGCTTTTCCTTGGATTTTTGAACGAGAAGTTCACACACAAATAAAACCAGTCCTCTTAGCTTAACACATTCCAAAGTATCATTAAAACTAGTAAATTATTGTGTTATGGCACTAGAGACTTCATCTGTAGATTACTTTTCAAATATAAATTAAAAATGGCGACATCGGAACTACGTCGAAATGACTCTAGCTCGAATGAAATGATCGAAAATAACGAAAATTGTTCACTATTTGCCATTACTGAACATTGGCTTACACAAGAGCGTTTTCGGTTAACAAAATTAAATGATGTTTCACTAGTTGAACAGTTTTGTAGAGAAAAACATGGAGCCAAAGAAGTTACCTATGGTGGCTACTTTAGCTCGAAATTGCTTAAAGTGTATTGAGTATTCAAATATAAATCAGCTAGGCAAAATGTTTGATTTCGAATTAATATACCACTTCTGCTCAAGTCTACGTTTCGGAATTACTTGTTACGGTTCAAGTTGTCACATTCAAAAACTATTTCAAATACAAAAAAGGGCAATCAGAATTATGTAGAGGTGCGATTAATTAACTTCTCACTTAACCCGTAGTGAAACATTTTTTATGTTAATAAAAGGATTAATTAAGCACTTGGTTATGTTTTACTAAATAGTGGAACATAACCAAGTGCTTAATTAATCCTTTTATTAACATGTAGAGGTGATTTTAAAGCAAACAATTTATTAACAAACAACTTATCAACTATACACATCTTATACATTTATGAGGTAATGGTAAAACATAGTAATATTGATTGTAACACGACACACTCGCAATTATAATACTAGATTAATTTTAAATTTTGCACTACCGATACTCAGATTATCAATGTATGAAAGGACACCACAATATACTGCAATGAAATGTTTTAACATTTTACCTGATAGAATTAAATTACTGAAGAACGATGCCAAATTATTTTAAACAAATACTGTTTTATATTTATTTATGTGGAAAAGAATTATACACATTTACAGAACTATAACAAAATGTAAATTCTCTCAATGTATTATATCATCCAATTATAATTATATATTTTCTAGTACTTATAGTATTTCGTTATGTTTAATTAATATTAAATTGAATTTTTGACATGTTTTCACTAATATGTATTACTTTAGGCTTCCATGTTATTTTGTATGTACATATATATTTTTTTAAATAAAAGAGATATTGATTTTCATTTTGATATACTACGGATGCATATGGATTGTGAAATGTATTGTGAGGTTGAGGATATACGAGTGAGATGATTTGTTGTTGTCGTGTTTTATGTAGTAGATTTCTAATTGGGATGCCTAATTTGAGTTTTTAAACCTCGTGAATGTCCGCAAATGTTCTCTAATATTTACGAACGCATTTTTCTTCTAGTTATCGAAATTAATAACTTGTTCCGAATGTTGATAACGAAAGTATTATAAATAATTTGTTGGGTTTTTAATCGTAGGATATTGATGAATGCTCGTAAACCTTCTCTAACACTTACAAATGTTCTTCAAAATCTGCAGGGTTTATTTTGATATAAATGTTCTTAAATATTCTAAAATTCCGTTGATTACTCTCGAATATTTTTGAATGTTCTTTATTGTTTGCAAAAAAATTCTATACTATAATTTGCAAATGTTTTATTTTTCTTCGAATTATTTGAATTTTCATAAATAATACTACTATTTATTTTATGTTGTTTATTAATATCTACTTTTTGTTGTAATTGTTTTTTATTTTAGATTAATCTTTTCAAAATAACTTTAAAAGCAAATGTATGTACATCTTTCTTAAAGTTTCATTTTTACAAAGGTTTTGGAAACATAATTCTTCTTCAAAATATTGACGCCATAATTGATTTTATGACCATTTTAATTATTTTTAAACCAAGTATGCTCGCGAATACTTGTAAATATTTTCTAACATTTGCAAACGTCCATTAAAATATACAAACGTTTTTTGGTGGAAATATAAAATTCAGTTTTTTTCTACAATTATTTTCAATTCTCAAAATGTTATATTTTTTAATCTGCAATATTCAGAAATGCTCACAAACATTCTTTAATAGGTCTAAATTTTTGAAAGGTTTTCAGATGCGAATATTCTATATTTTAAAATTCCTTCGATTACTTTGGAATGTTTTTAAATGTTGTCTATTAATCGCAATTTTTTGTAACTTGTCTAGTGTATTATTAATTTTAGTATATTCATGAATGTTTGGAAACCTGTTCTAATAGTTGCAAATGTTTTCTAAAACGAGTAAAGTTTTTCCTTTTGATGTAAATGTTCTCAAATATTCTAAAATTTCTTAGAACAATCTGGAATGTTAATTGGTGATTTTTTTTTAATCCCTATCATTTTAATTTTTTTATAAACATTATTAACCTTTAAAATGTCTACTTTTAGTTTAGATGAGATGACTTAAATTAATTTTAAAATTAAATGTATTATATCTTTTTTTTAAATTTCAGTTATGGAAATTTTATACTTTTTGACGACAAAATTGATTTTCTGACCTAAACTCAGTAAGCTCGCGAATGCTGGTAAATGTTTTCTAAAATAGGCAAATGTTTTTTGGTGGAAATTAAAAATTCAGTTTTTTTTTACATATGTTCTCAAATGTTTCATATGATGATAAAAACTAATTTTTATTCGTATTCATATATTTTTAAACCTACAATATTCGGGAGGGCTCGTAAACGTTCTCTAAAATTTCCTAATGTTCCTTAAAAAATTTTAAAGATTTTTTAATATAAATGTTCTTAAATATTTTAAAATTCATTGTGTTTTAATTAATAACGTTTTTATTTTTTATTCCAAGTAACATGCTTTGAAAAACGTTAAATCAAATAAAAATATGTTTTACATTTTTTATAGTTTTGGAGATATTTTTTTAAGGTCAGTTATTGAAGATATTACTGAAGTACAAATTTTTTTTAAGCACAATCAGACTGAGCTAAAAAGATTTCCGAAGGACGAAAAATGTAAACAAGCTCAGAAATTATGAAGTAATAAAATCCAGCTCATTGAACTATTGTTGAAAATAACGAAATAAAAAATTATAACACTAAATTAAAATTTAAGCAAATGCAATTCAAAGTTTAAAAAATGGAACAGCAAACACATTTTAATTAAAACACTTGTTATTTTCCATATTAATATATTCAGTTTCCTGACACGTTTTGGTTTATTACAACCATTATTAAAGCAAAATAGCATAAAATTATAAACAAACCTAGAAAAAATAACACTTAAAATATTACTTTCTAAAGTAAAGAAAGCATTAATAAATTATGAAGAACTACAATAAACTATCACACCACTCTCAGCTTTTACGTTACTCCATAAACAATTTGGGAGAAGTGGTCGTCTACTTCATGACGTGATCTTCTTATGGGTCGCGATTATTTTTATTGAATAACATTAAACAGAGCGGGCGAAATGGTTTTCTTGTTTTTTTTTCCTTTATACATTGCGAAAAGATTTAACTCGGAGTAAGGACTTTAAGCTCCTTAAGCGACGAGCGGTAGCGACATCTATCCCCGTTTTTTATCGAGACTTTTTCTCCGCGTTCGCGATGACAAAAATGGATTTGACTTTTGCGAGAAATGCGGCGCAATCGAAGAATTTGCGGACGCATTAAAGAAAAAAATGATAATTTTTTTTAAAGCACAACTAAATCAACGAATTCCTTTGGTAATTAAATTTAATACACATAGGAAATTGTATTATTAAAAATAATTAAAAATAATTATATGTAATTAATTATGAGCACATAATTAATAATTAATGAAGGAGACACAATTATTTAGTTTTACCACTTTATATAAAATTACACGTGAATATAGTTTATAGTAATTTTAAATAAAGGGGCAAAACAAATTAATCTTGTCTTCTACTTCGTTATATTTAAGATATACCAAAATTTAAACATTTAATTATTATATATACTTGGAAAATAAACACTAAGACTTTCTTCGCAATTTAGTTTTATTTCGCTAGATGTACTATGTACTAATTAGCAATAGTTATAAGCTATACGTATTTATTTAAGTCAATTTTTTTAAATTATATATTCTATTCTATAAACTATTAAATTACTCAAAAACACTTTTTACATTATGTACATATGATGCTTTTTAACCTTCACTATTGTATATGTTAACTGCACTTTTCACTCACTTCAAAAAAAAAACTTTTCGTGCGCTTTAATAAATCAAGTCGACTGTCGTGGAGGTCGACCCCCTTAAATTCTGATATATCTCTTATAATTGTTGTTATTTTTTTCTGGCGTAACGTCGACTTATTCCCCCAAGAACGTTCTCGCCCTCGTTCAGTGGGGGATTATGGTGTCCTCGTAAATGGAAGTTGTGGAGAACTTGGACGTACACAAAGTTGAACTATAGGGTATCTGTCCGCCACAATGCCGAGGATCCCCATAAATAATCGCCACCATTATGGCGTGCCCCTCGCAATTTTCGTGATAACTGATTCTCGCGTCGCACATTTTTTCCTTCGTCTATATAATTAACTCGCTTTCTATCTCTCAGTTTCTTTTTCTTACTTATAGTTTAGTTCAGAGGTTAGATGCTTTAATATAGTTAATTAATAATTTGTTTTAAAAAATCTAGTTGGCGATTTTAACAGTTAATTTACTTTAAAAATTTAAAATCAATCATCGTGTTTTGTTTTTTTGATTCTATCAATATCTTCTTACAATTTAGATTAATTTGGCGAAAGAATTTTCAACATTTGATGATCCGTTCAAAAGTTATCCACGAAAATTGAAAAACAATTGAACATCGAATTTTCAACCTATCCCACCCTCCATTTATTTAAAACTACTCACAATATTAACTTAAAATTATTTGACGATAAAAGCACTTTTAATCACTTAATTACGTAAATATTTGTATAGACAATATTTTTTTAATGCAAATCATGCAGTATGGTGTAGTAATTGAAGGGTGGGATAGTGTACACTCATTCCACCCTTCAATTAATAGAACCTACTTACAATATTCAATTTAAATTTTTAATAAGTGTTTAGTTATTTTCAAATGATTTATTACGTTAATAGTTCTTGTTTGCACAATGTGTTACCTTAAATTCATAGATTATGTTGTAGTTATTAGAGGGTGGGATAGTGGCCACCCACCCACCCTACATATATGACTAAATTTTAGCCAAAAGCTCTTTTTAAATATTTTTTGAAAAATCATGACTCACACTGAAATTATCACCAGGAAAGTAAAACGCTGATGATGGAATAATTAAATTTGTATATGTAGGGTGGCTGGGTGGCCACTATCCCACCCTCCAACCAGTAAAACCTAATCACAATATTTATTCGAAAATATTTGATTATTAAAACGTTTCAAATCAATTTATTACGAAATATTTGTATATGAGCAATGTTTTTCATGTAAATTATGAAGTATATTATAGTAATTGAAGAGTGGGATAGTGGCCACCCACCCACCCTAAATATTTACATAAATTTTAATCAAATTAGTGTTTTATGATTTTTTTGATAACTTATCACTCACAGTGCTTTAGTTTTTATGAAACTCAAACAATATTTTTAGCTTTAATTTATGGATATATGTAGGGTGGGTGGGTGGCCACTATCCCACCCTCCAATCATTAAAATCCACTCATAACATTGACTTAAAAATATTTGATCATTAAAACTTTATTTAATTGTTAAATTATGGAAATATTCTTACAGGCAACGTTTTTCTTAGAAATCTTAGATTTTGGTATAGTAATTTATGGGTGGAATAGTGACCACCCATCCCACCCTCCAATTAACAAAACCTACTCAAAATATTTACTGTTAAGATATTTTCAATTTATTTATTACGTTAATATTTTTGTATGTACAATGTTATACCTCGGGATCATAGATTTTGTTGTAATAGTTGGAGGGTGGGATTGTGGCTACCTACCCACCCTACATATTATCTATATTTTAGGTTAAAACATTGTTTTCTTGACAAATCATCATTTATACTGAAATTTTTTCAAGGAAACTAAAGCAGTGACGGTGGAGAAAGAAAATCTATAGTTGTAGGGTGGGTGGGTGGCCTCTGTTCCACCATCCAACCAGTAAAACCTATTAATAATATTTATCTAAAAATATTTAATTATTAAAATGTTTCAAATCAATTTATTACGAAATATTTGTATATGACCAATGTTTTTCATGTAAATTATGAAGTATGTTATAATAATTGAAGGGTGGGATAGTGGCCACCCACCCACCCTACATATTTACATAAATTTCAATGAAATAGTGTTTTATGATTTTTTTGATAACTAATCACTCACAGTGCTTTAGTTTTCATAAAACTGAAACAATATTTTTAGCTTTAATTTATGGGTATATGTAGGGTGGGTGGGTGGCCACTATCCCACCCTCCAATCATTGAAACCCACTCATAACATTGACTTAAAAATATTTGATCATTAAAACTTTATTTAATTGTTTAATAATGGGAATATTCTTATAGGCAACGTTTTTCTTGGAAATCTTATATTATGGTATAGTAATTCATGGGTAGAATAGTACCCACCCATCCCACTCTCCAATTAATAGAACCTACTCAAAATATTTACCATAAATATATTTTCAAATTATTTATTACATTAATATTTTTGTATGCACAATGTTATAACTCGGAATCATAGATTTTGTTGTAATAGTTAGAGGGTGGGATAGTGGCTACCCACCCACCCTACATATTATCTAAATTTTAGGTTTAAACATTGTTTTTTAGTTTTCTTGGCAAATCATCACTTATACTGAAAATTTTTCAAGGAAACTAAAGCAGTGACTGTAGAGAAAGAAAATCTATAGTTGTAGGGTGGGTGGGTGGCCTCTGTTCCACTATCCAACCAGTAAAATCTAGTAATAATATTTATCTAAAAATATTTGATTATTAAAACGTTTCAAATTTATTACAAAATATTTGTATATGAGCAATGTTTTTCATGTAAATTATGAAGTATGTTATAATAATTGGAGGATGGGATAGTGGCCACCCACCCACCCTACATATTTACATGAATTTTAATCAAAATAGTGTTTTATGATTTTATTGATAACTAATCACTCACAGTGCTTTAGTTTTCATAAAACTCAAACAATGTTTTTAGCTTTAATTTACGGATATATGTAGGGTGGGTGGGTGGCCACTATCCCACCCTCCAATCATTAAAACCCAGTCATAACATTGACTTAAAAATATTTGATCATTAAAACTTTTTTTAATTGTTTAATTATGGAAATATTTTTATAGGCAACGTTTTTCTTTGAAATATTAGATTGTGGTTTAGTAATTGATGGGTGGGATAGTGGTTACCCATCCCACCCTACAATTAACAAAACCTACCCAAAATATTTACTACTAAGATATTTTCAAATTACTTATTACGTTAATATTTCTGTATGCATAATGTTATACCTCAGAACCATAGATTTTGTTGTAATAGTTAGAGGGTGGGATTGTGGATACCCGCCCACCCTACATATTATCTAAATTTTAGGTTAAAACATTGCTTTTTAGTTTTCTTAGCAAATCATCACTTATACTGAAAAATTTTCAAGGAAACTAAAGCAGTGACTGTGGAGAAAGAAAATCTATAGTTGTAGGGTGGGTGGGTGGCCTCTGTTCCACCATCCAACCAGTAAAACCTAGTAATAATATTTATCTAAAAATATTTGATTATTAAAACGTTTCAAATCAATTTATTACGAAATATTTGTATATGAGCAATGTTTTTCATGTAAATTAGGAAGTATGTTATAGTTATTGAAGGGTGGGATAGTGGCCACCCACCCACCCTACATATTTAAATAAATTTTAATCAAAATAGTGTTTTATGATTTTTTTGATAACTAATCACTGACAGTGCTTTAGTTTTCATGAAACTCAAACAATATTTTTGGCTTTAATTTATGGATATATGTAGGGTGGGTGGGTGGCCACTATCTCACCCTTCAATTATTAAAACCGATTCATAATATTGACTTAAAAATATTTGATCATTAAAACTTTGTTTAATTGTTTAACTATGGAAATATTCTTATAGGCAACGTTTTTCTTGGAAATCTTAGATTATGGTATAGTAATTAGTGGGTGAAATAGTGCCCACCCATCTCACTCTTCAATTAATAGAACCTACTCAAAATATTTACTATAAATATATTTTCAAATGATTTATTACGTTAATATTTTTTTATGCACAATGTTTTACAATAGGTAATAGCTGGAGTACATTATTCAAAGAATTTTTAATATTTCACTATTCGTTTTAGAGTTATCCACAAAAATATTAAAAGAAACAATCGAAGATCGAAATTTAATTTTTTCATCTTGTCAAAATCTTCTTTCTATGAAGAATCGATTGGTGGAAGAATTTTTAATAACTGACGATCTATTCAAGAGTAATTCACAAAAATTGAAAAACAAGCGAGCTTCGAAATTTTGTTTTTTGCCTTATCGACTCCTGCTTATTGAGCAGAGTATACTGTTGAAATAATTTTTAACCTGAAACGATCCGTTCATGAGATATTTAGAAAAATTTAAAAAAAATGAAAAACCGTATTTTGTTTTTTTGATTCTGTCAATAACTTCATACTAATTAAAGTGCTTCGACGAAAGAATTTTCAATATTTGATGATCCGTTCAAAAGTTATTCACAAAAATTGAAAAACAATTGAACATCGAAACTTGTTATGTTGTCTTATTTACATTTACGAAAATTAAAATAAAACAATCGAACATCGATTTTTGTTTTTTCACCTTATCAACACCTACTTACCGTGGAAAGACTATCAGTGAAAAAATTTTTAATATTTGACTATTCGTTCAAGAGTTATCCACAAAAATCAAAAAACAATCGAAGATCAAAATTTAATTTTTTCATCTTATCCACATCTTCTTTCTATGCAGAGTCAATTAATGGAAGAATTTTTAATAACTGATGAACTATTCAAGAGTAATTCACAAAAATTGAAAAACAATCGAGCATCGACATTTTGTTTTTTGCCTTATCGACACCTGCTTATTGAGCAGAGTATACTGCTAAAAGAATTTTTAACGTGAAACGATCCGTTCATGAAATATTTAGAAAAATTTAAAAACAATCAAACACCGTATTTTGTTTTTTTGATCCTATTCGTACTATGTAAAGTGGTTCGTCGAAAAAACTTTCAATATTCGATGATCCGTTCAAAAATTATCCACAAAAATTGAAAAACAATTGAACATCAAAATGTGTTTTTTTGTCTTATTTACATCTATTTACTAGCCTGAATAAATTTTTATCCATTCAAGAGATTTCCACGAAAATTAAAATAAAACAATCGCACATTTTTGTTTTTCAACACCTGCTTACAGTGGAAAGTCTATTGGTGAAAGAATTTTTAATATTTGACTATTCGTTCAAGAGGTATCCACTAAAATAAGAAAACAATCGAAGATCGAAATTTTATTTTTTCATCTTATCCACATCTTCTTTCTATGCAAAAGTCGATTCGTGAAAGAATTTTTAATAACTGACAATCCATTCAAGAGTAATTCACAATTATTTAAAAACAATTGAGCATCGATTACCATTTTACCTTATCAACACCTGCTTATTATGCAAAATAATATAATTCATAAAAACTATTTACAATTATTGAAAACCGCGTTCAATTATCATTAATCGTTGCAGTTTTAAACGATTCGAAATATATTCATCGAGTAGGCTATGCAAAAATCAACATTTCTGCATCTTACGAGATAAGCCCATCTTGTTGGTACTCGAATTTCTTGAAATTTAAAGTAGAATATGAAAATATCATTAAAATAATCGTATCACGTTTGATATTGAAATAAAAAAAAATTTAATTTGTTGATAAAATCTTAATGCTACAATTCATAGCCCATAAAAAAATATCTCAAAATATTGAAATCCGCATGCAATTATCATTAATCGTTGACGTTCTAAACGTTCGGAATATTTTCATCGAGTAGGCTATGATAAAATCAACATTTCTACATCGTACAAGATAAAGTAGTCGTGTTGGTACTCTAACTTCTTGGAATTTAAAGTAGAATGCGAAAATATGGTTAAAGTTATCGTATCGTGTTTTATTATGAAATAAAATTTTATTTAAATTAGTTGATACAAATTAATTGCGTGTTTTTTTGTCTTATTTACATCTATCTACTAGCCTGAGTTAGTTGGTGAATAAATTTTTATTGATTGACGATCCATTCAATAGATTTCCACGACAATAAAAAAAAACAATCGAACATCGATTTTTGTTTTTTCGCCTTATCAACACCTACTTATCGTGGAAAGTCTATTAGTGAAAGAATTTTTAATATTTGACTATTTGTTCAAGAGTTATCCACAAAAATCTTAAAAACAATCGAAGTTCGAAATTTTATTTGTTCATCTTATCCACATCTTCTTTCTATGCAGAGTCTATTGGTGAAAGAATTTTTAATAACTGACAATCCATTCAACAGTAATTCGCAATTATTTAAAAACAATGTAGCATCGATTGCCTTTTTACCTTATCAACACCTGCTTACTGTGCAAAATAATATTCATAATAATTCATAAAAACTATTTACAAATATTGAAAACCCCGTTCAATTATCATTAATCGTTGCAGTTTTAAACGATTCGAAATATATTCATCGAGTAGGCTAAGCAAAAATCAACATTTCTGCATCTTACGAGTTAAACCCGTCGTGTTGGTACTCGAATTTCTTAAAATTTAAAGTAGAATATGAAAATATCGTTAAAGGTAACGTATCACGTTTGATATTGAAATAAAATTTTTGGTTTGATTAATTGATAAAATTTTAATGCTGCAATTCATAGCCCATCTAAAAATATTCAAATCCGCATGCAATTATCATTAATCGTTGACGTTCTAAACGTTTCGGAATATTTTCATCGAGTAGGCTATGTTTAAATCAACATTTCTACATCGTACGAGATAAAGTAGTCTTGTTGGTACTCTAACTTCTTGGAATTTAAATTAGAATGCGAAAATATTGTTAAAATTATCGTATCGTTTTTTACGGAAAAGTAGGCGCTATGATATAAAATCAACATTTCTACATCATACGAGATAAAGTAGTCGTGTTGGTACTCTAACTTCTTGGAATTTAAAGTAGAATGCGAAAATATTGTTAAAATCATCGTATCGTGTTTTATTATGAAATAAAATTTTATTTAAATTAGTTGATAAAAATTTATTGCAGCATCTCGTAGTCTATAAAAAAAATATTTAAAAATATTGAAGACCGTAAGTAATTATCATTAATCGTTGACGTTTTATACGATTTAGAATATTTTCATTAAGTAGGCTATGTTTAAATCAAAATTTCTACATCCTGCGAGATAAACCCATCGTGTTGGTACTTGAATTTCTTGGAATTTCAAGTAGATTACGAAAAAATTGTTAAAATTATCGTATCTTTGTTAGAATTTTACTAATAATAGTTGATGCAGTTTTAATGCCTATAAATAACAATAACACTTGCTGGTTGTAATATTGAAATTGTATTTTTAATGCTAAAGGCGTGATGATTTGATCCGAATAAGTTCGCTCAATTTTTTTGTTGGTAATTTGTTTAAAACAATTCAAATATTATTATTTTTACTATCCATTAATTTTTTGCGTAACCAGATCAACGTCTTGTAATAATCGCGCTCCGTTTCTTGTTTGCACATCCGCGGTGTCTGCATATTGATCGGGCCGTGCCATTTGCGATCATCCCACGAAAATCAACAGGAAATTTGAAAACAGATTTCCCCGTCGATCTGACGCTTGCATTGAAATATTCATTCTGATTGAATTCAAAATGAGATTCTGATATTCTTCATTCCAACAGGTTTTTTTTTCGATATGTTTGAGTAATGATTGTAAACTTGTATGTGCGAAATAAATTTTGTTTATAATTAACTCGATTTAAAGAAAATCATTATTGCCTGAGTAATTTTTAATCTTTAATTCTCTTTATTTTAATAATTAAGTATATAAATATTTATATATTGACGATGATTTATTGATTTCTTTTATTGATTATTCAATGATGAAACGTCGAGATCCTTATTTATTATTGCGTGAAAGTTGCAATGGATTATTATAAAAAGTCATTTTTTCACAATTTGATATATCTTCGGTGATAGAAGAGTTTCCTCGGCGGCGAAAAAATAATTAATCACGCTTACACCAAAGGACGGCAACCCCAGTTTCGGCAATTAGGACGCGCCGCAAGATCATATTTCTCGCCGCACTTTTTCTTGGCCAATTTTTCACGGCCTTTTAATTGGCGCGGAACCTTCTCCGTTAATTATGCCGGCAATTAATTTCTCGTAATTAACGTTTTAGGGATCGCCCTCGCCACCCCCCTCCCCCCTTTCTCTTATACTCATCCCACCGCTTAGTTGGTGATATAGATGAATGGGTTTATAAGTTCGGTTCAGTTGTTTGATCCCCCTTCCCCCTCAATCGAGTTTCGGTCATTTTGGGGTATTCCCCTCGACGCAGGGTTACAATTTGTAATTAGGTAATTTACCAGTGATTGAAACGGTAATTAGCGCCTAGTTTTATGTGTGTACTTCTGCAATGAATGTTGCGCGCGTTGTTGATTTGGGATCTGCATTAGGATTATTAAGTATTGTACTCTATTATGATTATTATGGGGATTAGTCATAATGGAGTAATCTATTTTCGATATGCATGAAATATGAATGATTTAGTTATAAACGGTATAATGAGGTTAAATAATTATAAACATATCTATTCATAATTACAACATTATCTAATGTTATAATGAAGTGAACGAAGTATCTACCGTATTATTTTGATATTTTAGTATACTTTAACAATCATTCATTTGATAGTAGTTATCATTTCTTCACAGTTTTTATTTTACACTATATGTACAATAATTAATATTCTTCACGTACTCGAATATTTAATCAGAAATCATTCATTTAATAATCGTTTACCTTAATCTAAATAAAACATTGTAAGTCAAAATAATATTTATAGTGCATTAACATTAATGTTGGCAATGCGTAATCCCATCTGACATAATTTCAGGTGTGCCAACCGTTATAAATCTGAATGTTTTGTGGGTGGGGCGCGCGCGCTCTTCTTGTTTGCGGGTAATTCGGTGTCGCAAAGAACGTTTCGGTCATTATTCACACCGTCACACGGGACGTTTTTATTCGCCATTTGTAACGCGATGATGTGCCGATGGGGGCGAAAATAAAAAAAAAAAAGGAGAGAAGAGAGAGGTCGGGGATGAAAACAGTGGCGTGCATACATCCCGGCAATAACTCCGCATTAGGGGTCGTGCGTTGATATATACAGGGTAGCACTGTCCGCGCGGGATAACAAATAACTCCACTCCTGTTATTGGAAAACTTCCTGCCACAATTCGGAGTTCGTGAATTTTCTATTTTATAACGTTATTTACTGCCCGCGCTCAGATCGGGGCGAATGGAAAGAAACCATGTAGGGAACTGAAAGTTAAAGAATTTCACACTTATATATATATATATATATATATATATATATATACAGGGTTATTCACGCTATACGGCACGGAATATTGTGGCCAAAATACGTGACGTTAAAAAAGTTTCACTTTGGGGATATATGGGGGTCTATTAGGGCTACTTTTTAAAATTATTTTCATAATATACAGGGTGTCCCAAAAACCCTAAAAGTATCAAAGTTGTGTTTTTTTTAATGAAACACCCTGTATTTTATTGCATTTTTGGATCCGTCTATAAAAATAAGTATGTTTTTTAATAAGGTTTTTATTACATAAACCTTAAGGTTTTTGAATTAATTTGAATTTTGTAAAAATGTAACCTAATTTTCATGTTTCAAATACTTAAAAAATAATTAAGTTATGCATACCAAATTTACACTGAAGTGTAACAATAGATCATATTTTATTTTCCAAGTATAATAAACTTGACATCTTATGCCGGGTGTAAAAAAATTGGAATTAAACAAATGAGAACTTTAAATGGCTATAACTTCATTTATTTAAATGGAACGCTATATTTATTAATTTATCAGCAAATGCACGTTTTAATTACCTTTCGAATGGTATTTAAATCTTAAGTGTTAAGTCTTCTCGTTTTTACAGAAAACGCCAAAATATTGTTTATTGCACCGTTTTAATACTTTTAAAGTAAAAATTTTAATGTATCTAGTTTTCTATCGTATTTAAAAACGTCAGATAATTAATTAAGTCTGTTACTTTAGTTTAAAAAGGATGTCTTTTGTTATAGTTGTGTTATTTTGCGTTTTTGTGTTAGATCGTTAGTAATCGTTATTGTTTGAACATGGTTGTTGTATGTCATAGTAAAAAATGAAAATTTACACAGATTTTCTTATACTGAGGTTTTTATAACTGACACTTCCAATTTCTTTAAACTGGTTTAATAGTCTCTTAAAAATGGCTTAGGGTAATTTCTTTCGGGAAACCTTTAAGTATAAACTCGACAAGCCAATAAACAATTTTGATGACATTCTCCAAGCATACAAATAATGCCAATAACTCCTTCTTTTGAGTAAATCCTTATTTTTTACCAAAAAATACAACAGCGATGTTCAAACAATAACTATTACTAACGATCTAACACAAAAATGCAAAATAAGACAACTATAACAAAAGACAGGCTTTTTAAACTAAAATGACAGACTAAATTAATTATCTGACGTTTCTAAATACCATAGAAAACTAGATACATAAAAATTTTTACTTAAAAAGTACTAAAACGGTGCAATAAACAATATTTTGGCGTTTTCTGCAAAAACGACAAGACTTAACACTTAAGATTTAAATACCATTCGAAAGTTAATTAAAACGTGCATTTGCTGATAAATGAATAAATATAGCGTTCCATTTAAATAAATGAAGTTATAGCCATTTAAAGTTCTCATTTGTTTAATTCCAATTTTTTTACACCCGGCATAAGATGTCAAGTTTATTATACTTGGAAAATAAAATATGATCTATTGTTACATTTCAGTGTAAATTTTGTATGTATAACTTAATTATTTTTTAAGTATTTGAAACATGAAAATTAGGTTACATTTTTACAAAATTCAAATTATTTCAAAAACGTTAAGGTTTATGTAATAAAAACCTTATTAAAACGCACACTTATTTTTATCGAAGGATCCAAAAATGCAATAAAATACAGGGTGTTTCATTAAAAAAAACACAACTTTGATACTTTTAGGGTTTTTGGGACACCCTGTATATTATGAAAGTAATTTTAAAAAGTAGCCCTAATAGACCCCCATATATCCCCAAAGTGAAACTTTTTGAAAGTCACGTATTTTGGCTACAATATTCCGTGCCGTATAGCGTGAATAACCCTGTATATATATATATATATAAACTAATCAGGATTTGAACCCCGGGCTGTAGAATTATCATTAGAAAGTTTGCTCGGGGATGGATGGATGGCCCCGCGGCAGTTCTGCAAAATGACGTTTCGGCACCTCTATTTACATCTGAAATTGTCAATGAAATTACAACTTTGTCCGCGTCAAAAGTTTCCTTATCTCTCAACTGCAAAACTACATTCGATTTACTTAAACCCTATTTAGAAAATTACTCACTTAGTTCAATTCTGTTGAAGTTAATGTTAAATAAAACCTTCTCAAAATGGACAAAGAAAATATTAGATAATGTCAATTAAATAATTAATTCCTCTCAAGATTATATAATATAATATTTAAACACCTTGAACAGGTTCAAAAAATAACACAAGTTATTTATTGTACTAATTAAAGTTTTCATTTTTAAATTACAAGGATTCAATGATTCAATAACCAAAAGAGAGTCTGAGTATATTGCAATATTTACAAAAAAAATATTGAAGTAAATGATAGATGCGAACAATTGTTTAGTAGCAATAATCTGTTACTAAATAAAGAAAACTCAATTCAGATGCTCTTCACGTTAAAAAAAACACGTCTGCAAGATATTTGGGAGTTCATCTTGACCCATTAAAGACATGGAGTCCAAATAGTAATATACTAGCCAGAAAATTAGGTAATAGTATTTTTCTACTTCGGAATTTGTCCTAGTCAGTGTCAACCAACACAACCTATTTTGCATCATGCCACTATATCCCTGCTTACAGCCTACCATCACAGATATTCGGGTTACAATCAAAAGCAGTGCATATAGTAGGCGGAATAGGCTATCGTGACGAATGTAGGGCCATATTTCGTAAACTATACAGAATGACATTACCCGGATTGAACATCTATCAATGTCTTATTTATCTTATAAGGAACACTTCAAATTACCAAACAACCGACTCACTTCACAATCATATTACTAGACATAAAGATAACATCAATATTAAACAACTCAGACTTTGTAAGTCATAAAACGGTGTAAATTACTGGGCAATTTTATGTAAGGAAATTACTATGATATGCACATTATTATTTTTTATGATTCTTTGAATTTCAAAATTTTTAATTAAACCCTTGTTTATGTTTTACTGATTGGAGGATGAGATAGAGGCCACCCACCCACCCTGCATACACATGACAACTATAAATACTAATCGTTGGTGATTTTGCTACTTACAAAACAATAAAACCGTGTATGTAATAAAAAATAAAGCATAAACCAAATTTAAGTTTAAAAATAAATAACTTTTAATAGCTAATCTTATCAAATTTAGATATAAAGTCATCCATCAAGCATAAAAATTTTATTTATTTATTTACCCACTCAAAAAGGTTTTAACTTTTAAATTTGTTTTTTATTTTAAAAGTTTTGTAATTAATTTTATTCCAAACCGAGAGACTATCAGTAATTGAAAATTATATGTATATGTAGGGTGGGCGGGTGGCCTCTATCCCATCCTCCAATCAAACCCTCGCTTATGTTTTACTGGTTGAAGGGTGGGATAGAGGCCACCCACCCACCCTCCATATGCATGATAACTTTAATTGCTAATCGTTGATTATTTTGCTCCTAAAGACAATCAAACGCTTTATGTAATAAAAAATAAAATAGAATAAGAATTTCAGTTTAAATATAAATGACTTTCTATAGCTAATTTTATTAAATTTATTTGTTAAGTATGTGTACCCATTATGCATCAAATTTTTACTAATTAATTCACGCAAAAATTTTATCTTTTTAATTCCTTCTTTATTCAAAAATTTTGTAATTAATTTTATTGGAAACTGCGAGGCGATAAAGAATTAATGTTTATCTGCATATGTAGGGTGGGTGGGTGAAGGTTTAAATTAAATTGGCAGTATCAAGAGTGAATGCCTTAAAAAGTGAAATATAGAAAAATTGTGAAACAAAACAAGTGTAATTTAATATAAACCTTCATTAGTAATACTTTAAAATATTTCACCAAGTGATAAATGAGAAAGTCATTGAAGAAATAGTACAGAATATTGTTTAATAAACTTAAGTGATGTTAAAAGAATATTGCAAGGTCTTGATCACGAATCATAATTGAATGAATTTAGGGTTCACCCAAAAATTAAAACCCTTTTGCATTTCCTGGGTTCTCTCCGTCTTGGAATACCTTTCGGTTTTGAGCTTCAGGGCGGATGTTTGTTTATCTTTTAGCTTATAACTTTTTGTAATTCCCTCTTATCTTCTTCCTTCTTTTTCAGTTTGTTCCTAATTATGCATGCAATATAGTCCCATTTATCTTCGCTGCCTAACATTAGGTTTGTGATGTTTCCCACTGTTATATCTTCTTCCAATATCTGTATCGTTCTTTTCCTTTCTTCTGTGAATTCACGGCAGTTAATGATGTAATGCTCAGGGGTATTGATTTCTGAGCAATATTGACACTTTGAGTTTTTTCTCGTTTTAAATGTGTGTAGATACTGTGTAAAGCACTCGTGTCCTGTAAGGAATTGAGTGAGAAAGTAATCTACCTCCCCAAATCTCCTATCTACCAAGGATCAAACTTTTCGTCCATTTGAAGGTTTTTCTCTCCTCTTGCTATTCTTTTTCCCATTTACACCTTATGCTTTCTTTATAGTCTTTATGCATCCAGTGATTACTTGTAGTGCCTTTGTAGGGGCTGTGCAGTAGACTGAACTTTTTCTAATTGTTACCTTCCTCTGCGTCTTGTTCAATAAGTCTTTATACTTCTTGCACTGTGTCAATTTTGCCCGCATATAGTATAATAAAGTTGACTGTATTAGCTATTACCATTCTTTTACTGGCTCATGGCCTACTAATACAAGAGAGGATCTTGTTCAGCTTTGTGATGGTTCTCTCTGCTTTTTAATTGTTCTCTGGATGTGATACCCCATGTTGCCATTTTTGCCTATGAACACCACTAAGTATTTGACAGCTGTTTGGCTTATTATTTCTCTTCTGCATATCTGCACTTTAATCTCTTTGATTTTCCTCTTTCCCTCGAGTACAACCATTTCGGTATTATGCGGTGCTAATTCGAGCCCTTTTCTCCTCATCCATATTTCGATCCTTCCTGCCGTTCTCTCTATCGTTTCTATTATTTCATCTTTCTTCTCCACATACTATCATGGCTAGGTGATCAGCGAAGACAATTAGTTTTACCGTATCAGGTGTTTTCATCTTCGACACGCCATCAAAGTAGATGATCCAGAGTAGTGGTCCCATTACTGATTCTTGTCATTTTCATGTTCGTTCCTTTCCCAATTTTAATTGTTCGTTCTTTAAGATAGTTCTGCATGATGTTCATGAGGCATTTATCTATTTTCCTCCTTCTGACTTCTTCTATTATGCCTTCCCATGGCGCCGAGTTGAAAGCATTGACTACATCGAAAGTAACCAGTGCCACATTCCTACCAGGTTTGGTCTCTTCATTCTCCCCCAAACCACAGGCGGCTTTAATTGCGTTCACTGTAGTTCTTCCTTATCTGAACCTGTGATATAACTTTTGTCAGCTTTTCTTTCATTCTTTTTAATATTATTTGCTCGCAGAATTTTGCAATGGTATTTAGAAGGCAGATTGGTCGGTATGTGTTTGGTTCACCGTCTCTCCTTGCTTTCTTCACTAATACAAGATTACTTTTCTTCCATTCCTTTGAAAATTGTCCTTGTCCACTATTGTTTTTAATAGCTCAGGGAATTTATGCGCTATTAGTTTTACGACCTCTGGGGGTATGCGCTTTTTTATTTTTTATTTTTTGACCAGCTTCTTATATTTCCTCTAAGGTGCATAGCGGGATGTCCTTTGGTTTCTCTATTTTGTCCCATTCCATTACTTATTTCTTTGGGAAGAGTTTCTCTGCATCTTTAAGCTGTTTGCTTTCCTACATCACTATTGGGCTTTTCGCTCCTACTTTTTCGGTTATAAATCTGTATCCCATCCCCCATATATCTTGATCTAACTCGTTTCAGAGTTTTCTACAGACTTCTTTTTTTTGCGTTTTTAATATCTGTGTTAAGTTTTGCTCTAGCCGCTTTGTATTCTGTTTGTGTTTTTTCTGTCTCTTTCTTTGTTCCTTTTTTGCTACTCTGGTAGTTGTGATTGAGGTTTAAAAATACATGTCCACTATCACATCCTCCAATTCGTAAAACATACAGAAATATCTCTAGACAATTTATACTTAATGAGAAGACTATTAATGCTATATTTATTTAGTACATAAAAATAAAGTACTGTTGTGAAGAAATTTCACAGAGTATAAAGTTTCTAGCGATCGTAAGAGTTCCTAAAGATTTTCTAGCGTTTCTAAATATCATGTAGATTCTAAAGTTAATAAATATTTTAAAAGTAATAAGATATTAAAGTTTGTAAAGAATCTAACGGCCGTAAGAATTCCTAAATACAATCCTACCTAAAAAAAAGTCTGAATATTATAAAGATTTTAATTAATTATTCTGAAAATTCTATAAAAAATATAAAAGTCTAAAGATTCAAACAAAATTATTAAAAAAAAGAACAAGAAATTCAGGATTCTGAAGATTATAAAAATACAAGATTTTTCAAGCTCTAAAAATTCTAATTATTCTAACGAGACTGAAAACGCTAAAAATTCCAAAAAAACTGTGTTTAGAATTTAATGAGTTTCAAAATTCTAACGTTTTAATAGAAAATCAAAATATTTATTTCCTATAGAATTAAAAACTCAAAGATTCTAACTGTTTTAGCAATTAAAATTCCAATATTCTAATGAACTAAATATTTGAAAAATTCTTCTAAATATCCTAGTGATCGTCAGGATTCTACATTTTCGAAATAGTTTAAATAATAAAATTTCTAACGATTTAATATAGTTAAAAAAGTCTGAGGATTATAAAGATTTTAATTATTCTAAAAATTCTATGAAAATATAAAAGAATCTGAAGATTCTAACAACAATTCCACAAATATTTAAGGTAGTACATAATTTAAAAACCCAGATTCCAAAAAAAAAAACAATAAATTTAAGATTCCAAAGATTATACAAAAAAAGGCTTTCCAAGCTTACAAATTCTAATTTTTCTAATGATATTTCAAACGTTAAAAATTAAAAATAAATTGTTAAGAATTTAATGAGTTTGATATTTCTAACAATTCAATAGAAAATCAAAATCTAAAGATTTTAAAGTTTTTTACCGTTTTAGCAATCAAAATCCTAATATTCTAATTAACTAAATATTTTAAAAAAATGTAAAATTTGTTAAGGTTCTAAAGATTTAAAAAATCTAAGATTCAATTTTTTAGCTCAAAAAATCGTGAGTATTATAAAGATTCTAACAATACTAAAAATGCAACAATTTCTTTAAAAAAAACATAAAGAAAAGAATTACATGAGTCTTAAGAAATATTCTATCAATATTCAAATCTCAAAAGAATGTAACGTTTCTGAAAATATTAAAAGTTCAAAAGATTTTTACAATTTAAAAAATTCCCCAATTTGTATAGTTGCTTTATTATTATTAGTATTTCAATAATATTAAGGATTCTATACTCTTTAATGTAAGAATTTCAGAAATTCTATAGAATTTAAAGATTATAAAGTTTCTAAGGATTTTAACGATCGTAAAATTTTAAATATTCTAAGTTTTAAATTTTTTGAAAGTTTAAAATATTCCAAAACTTTTTATTGTATAAACAATTCTAAGTATAGTAAAGGTTCTAAATATTTTTAAAATTTATAGATCTGATGATTCAATATTTTAATTTAAAGAGTCATAAAGATAAGTTATAAATCAACAATTTCAAAAAGCAAAGAAATTCTAAGAAATACTCTACAAATACTATAGAGTCTAAGCAATTAAAACAATTCTATAAATTTTAAAGATGCTATGATTACTTAATAGAATGTAATGATTTTGCAGATTCGAAAGATTATACAGATTTTGATCATTCTAAAGATTTTAAAGATTTCTTAACAAACTCTAAAAATTCTAATTGCTCATTTACTCATGTATTGTTGTTATATAGGCCAAATTGTTTTGTAATAAAGATATTATTATTATTTCAAAAGTTTTAAAGATTCTAAAAATTGTAAGAACTAAAAAAGATTCTATTACGTTTAATATGTCTTAAATTTGTATAACATTTAATATTATTTAGATTCCAGATTGTTATTAAAAATTCTGAACGTTCTAGAGAATTTAAAAATTTTAGAGAAATATCTATACAGTTTGATGATACTTTAGATGATTAAATTTTAAAAAATATACAGGATTATAAATTATAAATATTGGATTGATAATGATAAGGCTGTTACTTGGCGAAACTCCAGGCAGATGAATAATGATGATCATTATTCATCTGCCTGATGAAGCCACTGTGTGGTGAAACAATTGTAGCAGTATCTACAAAATAAAGCTAAACTCAAAACGATCGTGTTTTTTCATTATAAGTTTAAAAATTATAAAGATTTTTATGATTCTAGAAACTTAGTAACTTGTGTAGTTCAATGGATATTATTTTAATTATTTCTTAAATAAAAAGTGCATTTATTAAAACACTTATTTTATATTCTAAAGGTTGGAGGGTGTGTTATTGGCTACCCCCTACCTTACATATTTATTAAAAATTTAATCGCTAATATATCCTTACTTTCCAATAACTTTAATCATAATGATGCTGTAGGCTTCTTAAAATCAAACGACTGACAGTTATTGAAGTTTAAAAAAATATGTGGGGTGGGTGGGTGGCCACTATCTATATTTTTTTATAAATCCTGGTTTGTGTTATAAAAACTGGAGGGTAGGATAGTGGACACCCACCCACCCTACATATGCAACTTAATTCAAATTGAATTTCTACGTTATTACATTTTGCAACTTTAACAAGTTATAGAAAATCAAATCTGTGTCAGTGATGAAGTTGAAATATTTATGTTGGGTGGGTGGGTTTTGAAACTCTGTGATTATAAAATAAATATTGAGATTATCACTTCAAAATCATAATTAAAACATCAAAAGTTAAGTCGGTTTTTGTAATATTTTCTAGTATAACTACATAATAAACTTGTTTATTATAAAAATTACCAAATGTGCATATATAAGTATAATGATCGTGTACGTTTGAATAAATGCGGCAATGCATTTAATTTGCAACATCTGCCATTAAGCACATTGTCCGGACCTTGTTTATTGCATCTCCATTAACACCAGTCCTGTTTTACGCCCGGCGTGGAGTTTATGCGATCAGGAATTTAGTTAAGGAATCTCGTGTAGTTCTCTACTTGTTTAATCTACAGGGCACCGACTCCGCAAATTAAACCTAGATAATACGTTTTCGCGATCACACTAATTACATGTGAGTCATTAAATAGAAAGACAGCATTTTATTATTAGAATAAAATTAGGACCCGTTATTAGTAGCTAGTATTAAATCATATGAAAATTAATTTATAAACCTTAACTAGAATAATCGTCAAGTGTGGTTATTTCCAGTCTTAATATTTCTATTCCAGCAGGAAATCCCGACCATAAATTCTTATCTATTATGTAACCCCAATTTTACCCTTTATCCATTATCAATCATTAATCATCGCCTAGTTTGAATACGACACGTATCGGCTTACAAATAAAAATCACCGACATTAGTTAACTACCTCCGGTCCACAAAAAAAAACTAATAATAAAAAGCCAACCGCATGCGAAAAAAGTTTACGAAATCCGGAAAACTGCAACGCTTTTATTAATTATGGTGACGCTCAATCACGGTGCGCTTGATATATGGCGACGATTCCGCGAATGGTTTATGTGGTTTATTACGTTGACACCGCGGAGAAATAATGAAGCTTGGCGACGCGAAATAATGTCCTTTGAAAATCGCGGGACACAATGAGGGTGTATTTGTAATCCCCTGGGAACGTCCTCCGATACGGCGACGTCACGATATATGGTGGATGCGCCGGGTTTATATTTATAACACAAGTTTATTTTGACCTAATTATTAAAACTAGTTGAATACGTTTTTATCATTTCTAAAATATTGATTGTAAACGTGTGTGCTGATGAAAATTATTGAATTTTTTTTTTTTTAAGGCGCGTACGGGATTGTAGTAAGGGATTAGATGGATGTTGCCGGTTTTGCGCCCTTGTTTCGTTATCGACGGGTGAATCGAGAAGGTGAGTGAGGGGGTGGTCGGGATTTGCGGGAGTTAATGGGGGTGCCGTGTCTCTCCCTTCCCACCCTTGTCGAGTTTCTGGGTATCACTCGGATAAAACTACACTGCTTAGCTAAATAAAGCCGAAGGAATTACATCGATTTGCATAAGAATCGGAAGACGGTGCGCGTAACAAGGAACAGGTTTAGTTGTAAGGAGTATCTAAGTCGAGGGGTGGAGGGGGTGATAATTAGATGTTGTAATTATGGCCATTAACTAAGCATTACGAATTGTGCGTGGAATGTCGTTAGAAAAGATATCCTTAATGCTTTTAAATCATTAATTTATGCTTATAAATTATTTTATAAAATTTAGAAACGGGTAAATAAAAGGAAAAATATATTCATGAGAATGTCGGTGGTTTTTAATAATTAGAGTGTTTAATTGTGGAGACGTTCACTTTGTGGTACAACTTGAATAAAGTGGTAAAACAATATTATTAGAGTGCGTGTTTTCTAAATTTATTATCTTTACAGCTCAATGGACTTCTGGACCCAAATTAATCCTAGATGTTAAGCTAAAACCCATATTGTGGCATCAACCCCTGATATATCTATCATTTCATTCTTCCTTATTTTAAGATTATGACTATTTATAAGTTACTTATAAAAAGAAACCGACTGCGCTAATTAATTTTAAATTTAATATTTATGATTAAAGTTGATAAAGCGATCGTTCTTTGTTTTAAAATAAGGTATATGCGGTGAATACGTGTCAGAAACTTTAGTTTCCCCACTAAATATTATGTGCCAGTAGTCGAGTTGCGAATAACACGTACCCATGTGCACCGGTGCACCATTCAACAAGTTTGTCACTTTTGAAAATTAACAATGCCACTTGGCAGGGGCGGGTTGGATTGTGGGCTGGTAGTATTTCAAATCCCACACCCATCATCATCGTACGAGTTTCCTCCTCGACGGACGTAAATAATTCGCGCGTGCCGCGAATTCCGATGGAATTTCACGGCTTGCGGCCGCCGGCTTTGAACTGCCACCTATTTAAACTAACTTATTTAGTGGCGAAAGAGATAGCCGATGAACGCCACGTGTCCGTGTGTTAAATTGTTGAAAAGCCGTAACGGCGCAAGGGCATAATTGCGGCGGCCCGGATAATTCTTCCATTGTTTCAGCTAGCGCAATTCAAAAGCCGGATTTATACCGACAGAGTGGCGAGCTTCGGAACGTGCGGTTATTGAAATTGCCAACACCGCCGTTTTAAGCGGGAACACAAACAGAACAACTTTATTAAATTGTTTTCGCTTTTGTGCATTCCGAAAGCAGCCATTTCAAATTACATCGTGCACACACCGTACACTGTTATGCACCGCGATCATTTGCAGTGAAGGAGGTAAACCAGGTTCTCTCGAAATTAATTTATATCCAACGTGACATTTTATATAACGTACTCGTGCTAATTATTTACACATGCTAAACTAGTTTAAAAGAGCATAAATATATGAGTTATTTATGTGTAAAAGTATCTATGAAAGTATTTATACATTACCCCTAATAATAACACTTTTTTTCATTTATAAACCATTCCCCTATCCTTTCATATGCATAACTAGCACAAATTGAATGAAAATTATTAATAATTCTATTATTTGACGTACAAAAAACATTTTGAATATAATTTGCTAAAGTCTTTTATACAATTGTTACCTCATTTATATTTCTATATATACATTATTATATTCACCACTAATAGGACCTCAATTATTGACATCACCTGTCGATACACACGTGTGACATATTTTCCTTATTGAACCATCAATCCTTCTTCATTATTTCCGACCATATATAATCCAATTTCCCACCCGTCCATTTATTATTCACTATCCATCGTGTTATCTTTCTTTCATTTTCGCATCGATATTTTGATTAAAATTTTTAATTACAACAAAAATAGATATATACATTTCTTCACTCAAACGACCTTTCAATCTCGGCCCTCGGGGATGATTTTTCTCTTGCATCCACTGATTTTCGACCGGCGTTCTACGTCAAAACTATAATTAATGCCTCTCTCTCTCCCTTGCCGTCCCTCCGCCGTCCCCCCAATTTCCGCCACTTTCCGACGAGACAAATGAGGCTCTTCCCTGTTTCTCTTTGTGTGTCCGCCGATAATGAACTCTCGGCCACTTTAGAAAAGCTCGCAACCCAACACAGATTCGTTCCCGCAACTAGGCTAATTATTTTTAAAATAACGGCCGACGGAACGAGAGAGTTTAGAGAAGGAAAAAGGACGCAACAAGTATTTAATGTACTACGTGTACATTGAAACTGGTTAAAATACATTCTTATTTCTTATCGCTATCTTTTATCATTAGCGTAAAAATATATTCGTACCAAAACAAAATTAATAAGAAATTATAAATATAAATTTTACAACAAAAAAACTTTCTGTTTTAAATATACCATCCATAAAACGTAACCTTTATTACTATCCCCATATAGAATATATAGTGAAAGAATTGTTTTCCTGAATGAGAATGTCAAAATCAAATTATCCCTTTGAGATGAAACATTAAACATTACAAACAAAGTAATTAAGTGTTTCATTTCCTATTTCAAAATGTATAAAGAACTAAAAGCCTTAAGTATGAAAAAAATTAATATCTCTGCTTTACTTATATAAATAAAATCTAGATTAACTCGAAATATTATGAGAAGTTCTTCATATTATGGTATTAATGTACTGCCAATTTCAAATGATTTGTTTTATAAAATTTAACATATCTCAATACTAGTGGTCTTTTGAGGTAAAAATTTTAAACTTAAGGTTTTATCGTTAAAAACTGAAACTGAAAGCTTTATTTAAAGCCCAGACGGAATTCCTAGCATATTTAAAAAAATGCATATATTCAGTAACTTCTCCAATCACATATATTTTTAACTTGTCCATCAAAGAGACAATATTCCCATTTTTTTTGTAAACGGGGCTACATAACTCAAGCTCCAATTTTTAAATCAAGTAAGACTGATGAGATAACAGATTATAGACGAGTTGTTTGCAAACAATCAGTGATTTGTAAAATACTCGATTGTCTTCTATCACAACAACTTTATTTAAGTTATGTGAAAAGGTAATTATCCGTTGAATAAATTAATAAAATAAATAAAAATTACACTTCAATGTTTGGGTATTAATATTTTCACAGAGCAGCAGCATGAGTTTTAGAAAGGAAAGTCTAACAACCAATCTGATTCTATTGAAATCTTTTATATTGTAAGGTTTGGAGAACCATCATCAAGTTGATGTAATTTATACCGATTTCTCCAAAACTTTCCATAGAGTGAGTCATAGGAGCTTGATAATTAAACGTCGTCTTTTTGGTTTTAATGGTGATATTGTGAACTGGATAGATGGCTTTATTTCAGTTAGGAAACATTGTGTGAGAATTAATGAAGTGTAATCTAAAGAATTCATTTCAGGTATACCCCAAGGATCACACTCAGGCCCAATTTAATTTAATTTATTTCTAAATGATATTATAAACCAAATAAATTCTTCTCACCTATTACTATACGCTGATGTTGTTAAATTATTCAAAATAGATTGCAATCAAATAGATAGTACTCCACTTCAGTCAGAAATAAACGTTATTTTTAACAGGTATTCTAGTAATAATTTGCATCTTAACATTAATATATTCAAATATGTATTATTTTTAAAGAATAAAACTTGCTTTGATTATATATACACAATAAATAATGTACCCTTAGAACGAGTTAGTAAAATTAAAGATCTTGGGGTTACATTCAATACTAAAATGAACTTTCAGAGCCATATCACCACCATTACAAGAAGAGACATGAAGATGTTGGGGTTTATTTCAAGGGTGGGCAAAGACTTTTCTACTGGTACTTTAAAACTGCTGTACTGTACATTTTTTAGATCTATATTGGAGTATGCATCTATAGTTTGAAATTCTAATCAGACATAATTGATTAAAAAAAATGAAACAGTCCAGAAGAAGTTCTTAAGGATTATTGCTTTCAAGATGAAAATAGCAGTAGTAAATATCAACTACAATCATTTATTGCCCTTACTTAATATTCAGCCATTTCTATGTAGTTGCATGTAATAAATATATTATAAGACAAACTTATTCAAATTTGAAATTTGAACATTTTTAAAGCGTATAAAAATTAATTTAAAAATCACCACAAACTCAAAATTTATAAAATTTATTGAAAATTAAATCTATTTAAGGGATATAAACAAATCAATAAACATTACTCATTTGTTTGTTTTTTTTTTCAAAATTCAAGTATGAACGCAGAACTTGTTTAAATTCCAAATTTGCACATTTCAAAAAAGAGTAAAAAATACCACAAACTTCAAATTTGTAATACTTATTAAAAATTTAATCTACCTTAAAGATTTTAGTAAATCAACAAACATTACTCATTTGTTTTTCCAAAATTCAGTTTCAAACACACACTTGTTTAGATTCTAATTTTGCACAATGTTACAGTGCTTTTAAAAATGGCAAAACAAATTACTAGAAACTTCAAATTTGTAAAATCTATCAAAAACTAAATCTGCTTTAAAGATTTAAACAAATCAACAAACATCACTCATGTTTTTCTCCAAAATTCAGGCTTAAACGCCAAGTTTGCACATGTTTAAAACGCTAAAAAAATTAGTAAAAAAATTACCACAATCTTCACATTTGTAAAATTTATTCAAAATTAAATCTACTTTAAGGATTTAAACAAATCAACAAGCATCACTTATTTGTCTTTCCAAAATTCGGGTATAAACACACACTTCTTTAAATTTCAATTTTGCACCTTTTTGAAGCGCTTATAAAAATAGTATAAAACTTAGCACAAACTTCAAATTTATAAAATTTATAAAAAAACTAAATCAACTTTATGGATTTGAGCAAATCAACAAACATAACTCATTTGTTTTTTTTTTTCTTTAAATTCCAATTTTTTATATTTTTAAAGCGCTTCAAAAAATTGAAAAAAATTATCACAAACTTCAAATTCGTAAGATATATAAAAATGTATATGTATTCTAAGGATTTGCAGAAAAAAATTAACTTAACTTATTTGCTTTTCCAAAATTTGGGTGTCAACGCAAACTAAATTATTTGTGTATTATTTGATTGTATGTATATTATATATTTTTTTTGTAGTTTGTAAGCAGGAGAAACAAAGATTATAATAAAGAATAAAGAATAAACTTCAAATTTGAAATTTGCACATTTTTAAAGGGCTTTAAAATTAATTTTTAAAATCACTACAAATTTCAAATTCGTAAAATTCATGTAAAATTAAATTTACTTTAAGAATTTTAACAAGTCAACAAACATGGCTCATTTGTTTTACCAATATTCAGGTATGTATACACACTTGTTTAAATTTCAAGTTTTCAAATTTTTAATCCTCTTTAAAAAGTAGTATAAAATTTACCACAAACTTCAAATTTGTAAAATTTATTAAAAATTAAATCTACTTCAAGGATTTAGATAAATCAACAAGCATCACTCATTTGGTTTTCCAAAATTCAGATATGAACACACATTTGTTAAAATTCCAATTTTGCACATTTTTAAAGCGCATTAAAAATAGTAAAAAAATTACTACAAATTTTTAATTTGAAAAATTTATTAGAAACTAAATCTACTTTAAAGATTTAAACAAATCAACAAACATCACTCATTTGTTTCTCCAAAATTTAGGTATGTACGCAAACTTATTTAAATTCTAATTTTGCACATTTTTAAAGCGCTTAAAAATATAGTAAAAAAATTATCACAAACTTCAAATTTTTAAAGTTAATTAAAAATTAAATCTACTTTATGAATTCAAATAAATCAATAAACGTCACTCGTTTGTTTTTCCAAAATTCAGGTTTAAACGCGCATTTGTTTAAATTCCAATTTGGAACATTTTTAAAGCGCTTAAAATAACCACAAACTTCAAATTCGCAAAATATATCAAAATATATATCTAAAAAAAATTATTTGTTTTTCCAAAATTCGGATGTCAACGCAAACTTCAAATTTGAAATTTGAACATTTCCAAAGCATTTAAAAAATAATTTTAAAAATCACCACAAACTTCAAATTCCTAAAATATAATTAAAATATTAAATCTACTTTAACGTTTTTAGCAAATCAATATATATAACTCATTTGTTTTTCCAAAATTCAGGTATGAACGCAAACTTGTTTAAATGCAAGATTAGCTATTGAAGGTCATTTATATCTAAACTTAAATTTTGATTATGCTTTATTTTTTATTACATACAAGGTTTTATTGTTTTATAAGCTGCAAAATCATCAACGATTAGTTTTTAAAGTTATCATGTGTATTTATGGTGGGTGGGTGGCCTCTATCTCACCTTCGAATCAGTAAAACATAAGCGAAGATTTTATTTTAAAGTTGTAAAATGTAAAGAAACAAAATAATTGAATTTTTTAATTAATGTATTCATACAAATATTTCGAATACACGCCGGTGGTGGCGCATCGGTTACGACCCCGAACTGGCGTGCAGCAACGTTGATTCGGGTCAGTAGTCGGATGGGTGACCGGTACCATTCACCATTGGGATACAATTAATGGTGCTTTAGAGTGACGGGGGCGATCCTTTAAAGTAACAAGCTCATTTACACACACACAAATACACAAATGACACATGGCGGAAGGACCACGTGGTCGATAGCCTAACACTACTACTACTACTACTACTATTTCGAATAATTTCTGATGATGTTTTACGGATTGGAGGGTGGGATAGAGACCACCCACCCACCCTACATATACATATAAACTTTAATTCTTTATCGCCTCGCAGTTTCCAATAAAAATTAATTACAAAACTTTTTGAATAAAAAAGAAATTAGAAAGTTAAATTTTTGAGTGATTAAATTAGTAAAAATTTAATACATAATGGGTGGGTAGAATTTAAATCTAAATAAAATAAGATTAGTTATAGACAGTCATTTATATTTAAACTTGAATTTTGATTTTGTTTTTATTTTATTTACATAAAGGGTTTTATTATTTTTAGCAGTAAAATCAGCAACGATTATCGATTAATGTTATCATGTATATTTAGGGTGGGTGGGTGTCCTCTATCTCACTTTCCAATCAGTAAAACATAAGCGACAATTTTATTTAAAAGTTGTAAAATGTAAAGAAACAAAATAATTGCATTTTTTAATTAATGTATTCATAGAAATATTTCAAATAATTTTTGATGATGTTTCCTGACTGAAGGGTGATATCGAGGCCACCCACTAAACCTACATATACATATTAACTTTAATTACTAATCCCCACGTGGTTTGATTATTACAATGGCGAGGGACAAATATTCATCTTGCCTGGCTACAAGTAATAAGTTGATTAAAGTTAAATATTTAATCTGTTCTGTAATGACGAGTGTGGGGAACCAAATTTTCATATCAACTGTCTTGAAAACCTTCAAAACAACACCCATATCGAAGTTGAAAAGGCTAAGCCGCAGGCAGATAAATCAAAGGACGACTATTCCAATGTATTTCTCGAAAATCAATACTTAAGAGAAATTGTCCAAACATTAAGATAGCAAATAAATCTCCTATCTGAAAATATTTAGTTATTAAAATTTAAAATCAACGTCTGGATAGAAAACAAGGCACAGATAATAAGGTTGGTAATATTATATCTTCCGGTGGTACTGTACTCAATTCTGGTACTAGTAAAAATGAATGTAAACAACAATCACAAATGAATGAATTCTCAATATTTTCAGTAAAATACCCATCACTACGTCAAAACGTAAGGCTAAAGCTTCATCTAGTCTTAAACTCGACAAAAACTACTGTCAAATAATTAAGAAGCTAATTAAGGAGACAATTTCAGTCCCGGATACCGACAAAATAAATAACGAAAATACTCCGAAATATACTATTTAACCTACACAAAACAGTGACTGGAAAATAGTTACACGCAACAAAAAGACAGAAAGAAGTATTGGAATTATAGGCAGCAATGTACACAACATCGGATTAAATGCAGTCCGTAGGAAATCATTCATATATGTATAGAAATTAAATCCTAATATAAAGGAGAGTGAACACTTAAAAGATGACACCCCTGAAGTAATTGTAGAAACTATTATATCTAAATATCCCGATACTACTCTTCATTAAAAATAACTCTGGATCACTGTCACTTTGATCAAGTTGTCTAATTCTTCGACAACGTGGATAAATTTTGGTAGAAGTTTACGCCACACTCCATTTAAGCATTTTGCTGACAAAATGACAAATTGTAAATGCCTTTCAAAGTATCATAGGACCGCCAATTGTTTTTTTTTTCTGTACAGGCTAAGACTCTCACAATTTCCATGAAGCTAGTGCGGAGGTAATAGGATTAAAAAGTTGCAATAACTCCCTGCAAAACTGATGTTGTATGTGGGGGCATGTAAACAACCTTAACATACAATGGTGCTCTTCCTTTAGCAAGGTTTGGAGGATGTTTAGGGGCATTGTCTAAAAGAAGAAGTGCCTTGAGTGGTAAATCAATTTCTTTACAAAAGCAACACACAATTGGACAAAAATAAGTGTACCAATTTTTAAAAACGTTTCGTGTGATCCAATCTTTCTTGTTCCATTTCCAATAGACTGGCAACATCTCTTTATTTAGTCCCTTGAAAGCACGTGGTGTTTTTTAATGGTACACCAACATTGGTTTAAGCTTCAAAAAACATTTCCTCCCAACAAAAGAGTGAGTCTATCTTTTGCAGCTTTAAAACCTGGAGCGGAACGTGATGGCATTTATTTCCAGTAAAGCCCAGTTTCATCGACATTAAAAATGAGGTCATAGAATAATTACCATGTTTTACATAGTCTTGCAACTCTTTTGGAAAAGCAGTCGTTGCATCAACATCGGCACTTGCATAGTTTGACACCAAGACACTTACTTCGAGATTTAAATCTTATAAACCAACCCTTGCTTCCCATAAATGTTTCTTCGCTTTTCTCTGTCTTCTTAAGAATTTTTCATCTTTTATAACAGACCTGTGTTGCATTTATCGCCGTAGATTGTTGCACAGACTCGTTTATTCTCCGTGTATTTTTCACGATGGTAATAACCATCATGAAAACTATAGATATTTGAATCACCTCCATCTTTTTTCCAGTGTTATGGATTAGCGTGCCTTTTTCGCACCACGTTCAGAAAACTTTTCTGCACTTCTTTTATTAGACATGGTAAACTTTACCAATAATTTACTTAAAAATATTAAACAGAAAAAGTAAATAGATTCAATTGCGTTTAATAAATGTATTCTTTATTCTTTATAACTTTGCTCTTCTTGCTTATAACATATTTACAAATGAATGAAACACGTACACAAATTTCACATATGCTTGGATAATTTAGTTACTGATATTAATTCAGTGTACGACGTAATAAAAAATAATAATGAGTTCATATTATTAATTAATTAAATCAGTGTTTTAAATCAAGTTTAATAGAATACTTAGGGAATGTGCGTAGACATTTATGCACCCTTCAATCATTAATTACATTATAGTTCATTGAAACATACAATAACACACTGATTTAACTTATCAATAACGTTAGAGCAAATTTAATCTTTAAAACTCTGTCTCTTTCTTCGTTATATTCAAGATGTACCACAAAGTAAACTCTATAATTAAATATTTGGAGTCATACGAATCCTCATTGGATGTTCGAAGTACAGACTCAACATCCACAAAAATTAACTGTGTTGACTTAACTTCCTGCTTAACAGATTAATATTTCCATCTCTAATCGATTAATTATCATTACCTGAGAGAATGTAGGAAGCCCGCCCTTATCGACATCGGATTGCATTTTGAATTGGCCAAACAAGCCATCCTTGACTGAAATTAGGTTCGTGTGTGCATTGTTGTGCCGTTACAAGATAGCATGAAGATTCAGTATTCTCCAATCGATTGTGTTGCCCCGTGAAGGGGTTGGAATTACGAGGGGTTGGTGCCGGGCATGAGGGGGGGTGGTGTATGTTTGCGATAGGGATTTATCTACGGTTCATGCACGGGACATGTGTTGACGTTCAACCGACACGACTGCCGCACATCCATTCAACTCCAGTCGAACGGTTCCGATTCCGTTCTTGGTCCATTATTGAGACGTTCGAGACGCTGAGGACGCCCAAAGAGAGGGAAGGTCGATCGAATTTTAATCGAGCTTTGCATTTACATTATGTCGCCATGTTGCTTATTTCTGTAATTTGTAATATCATCAAACGTTTGTTGTCGTAAATCTTCAATTTTCATTGCTTATGCAATTATATGATCTATATTTACAATTAATTTTTTATTAGTACATAACAACAAAAAAATATCATGGCGGGAAATTTGAAAATCCTCAAATTCTAGAGCTCTAATCCAGCGCGTAATAAATAATGCCTGTTTGTGGGCGTAGGGTTAATAACTCAAGTTTTCTTTTGTGCGCCGGGCGCCCTTTTTCGGTTCGCGCGACGTTGATTTATCCGTTTCGGGGTCTCAGGTATAAATTAGTGCAACGGAAAGGATTATGTCCGAATGGTGGGATGGGCAAATGGGCAAATCTCTAAATAATTCGATCCTGCCTCGCCTGCGGATGATTAAATTCCACGGGCACGGGAATTTCCTGCCGGAGAGAGATCTAATTGATAAATAAAAATAGTAGACGAAACGGAACGCAACGGAACGGAACGGAACGGGTGCACTGGAATCCGCGATTGATTTTTATTTATTCTCCCCTTCCAAAGAAATGGAGATGATTTATTAGGGCGCGGGCTGCGATAATAAATCCGCAGGAAATGGAATTACTGCTCCTTTTCATACAGTGGAAGATAACGGAGGGCGTCGGGTTAATGTGTAGTTGTTCGATGTGGCATTAGGATAACAATCTTTTAATGATTTTAACGGATGTATATAATTAAAATGTGGTGAGCTTCAAGTTTAATGGTGTAAATTTTGTATAGAAAATTAATAGTAGTGTATATTTACTATAAAATATTAACCTTACACATTCTAAAGAATTTTATCTGTTAACTGTTATCTGTCATCTTCGAATTTTGTAATTAATTCAGCAGGACTCTCGCGTATGATGCAGTGATTGGTGGGTGTAATAGTGGCCACCCACCCACCCTACATATATATTGATACATCAATCACTGATAGTGTTTTACTTTACAGAGTTTTAAAGATTAAATTTGCTTTAAGGTTATTGATAAGTTAAAGCAGTGTTTTATTCTATGTTTCAATGAACTAATTGATGTAATTAATGATTGAAGGGTGCATAAAAAGCCGCTAATATTCCCTATATATAATCTATGCCACTTAATTTAAAACACTGATTTAATTAAGTAATAATATCAACTCATTATTTTTCATTACGCTGCACACTGAATCACTATCAGTGGCTAAAGTGCCCAAGCATATGTAGGATGGGTGGGTGGCCACTATCCCACCCTTCAATCACTGCATTATATACCAGAAAATTTACTGAAGTAAATATTTTGTTCATATAAGCAGTGAATTTAATGTATTTAAAGTTAAAAAAAAATCCTGGAAAAATTACTTTACTATTGTTTAAGTTTTCGTGAAGTGTTTTGTAAATTAAAATAACACACAGTGTATTCCTTACTTCACTTATAAATTAAGTTGTGGATGTATATTTCGTTCATAAGGTGAACATTATCAGTAACAAACTAAATTTTTAAAACTATTAGCGCGTCATATATACAGGTACAGAGAAGGGATTATAGGAAAAAATCCAGGGAGTAATTAGTTCAATAAGGTATTATAATGGGGCTTTACATTATTTCGTTTTCTTTATAGATAATAGATCTAGTAGTGACTTGAGTGAATTATGTATTTTAGAAAAATATAAAAATGTGTTTTGAATTCCATAATCAATTCACCAGAACTCTCGCATATGATGTAGCGATTGGAGGGTGGGATAGTGGCCACCCACCCACCCTACATATACATTAATACATAAATCACTGACAGTGTTTTATTTTCCAGAGTTTTGAAAATTAAATTTGCTTTAACATTATTTTAAATAAAACAATAGTTTGGCACTTTTTTCACTTGGTTTATTTTATAGCTAAATGTACATTTCGGTCACAAAGTGACCATTATCAATAGCAAATAGTTTTGCTATTGATAATGGTCACTTTGTGACCGAAATGTACATTTAGCTATAAAATAAACCAAGTGAAAAAAGTGCCAAACTATTGTTTTATTTAATATAAATATTTTCACGTACTCATAAAACTCACCGATTTTAACATTATTGATAAGTTAAAGTAATTATTTATTGTTTGTTCCAATGAAATATCGTGTAATAAGTTATTTAAGGGTGCATAAAAAACTACCCAGATTCCCTACATATTCTATTACACTAGAAATGTATTTATTTATTTATATTTACTTTCCAAGATCCTATTAAAATAATGTAAACAAAATTAAGATAAATACATTAAAAATTATAAAAATTTTGGTCACAAGTCTTGCGGGCGGAGTTCATCATGTGTTCTTCCTCTTTGGACCCTTCTTATGCTTCAGATGATGGAATTCATTTTCAGCAAAGTATTTTTGCCATTTAGGTAAAGTATTGGCCATTACTGGCATATTTATGTCTATTTTACATAGAGCAATAAAAAACACTGATTTAATTTATTATTAATATCAACTGAGAATTGCTTTTTTATATGCTGCATATTAAATCACTATTAGTGAATAATGAATCTAAACCTGTGTAGTGTTGTCTTCACCTACCTCAAACATCTATGTATATTTTCTATCGCCCTAAAACCTCCTCAACACACCTGTATTGTCCTAGGGTATGCGTAAACCTAACGTACCCTTGACTTAACCCAATAATCTATTCATTAATTGAGCCTGTGTATTACCCTAGTGTACTCTTGACCTACCTTCATGAATTATGTGATGACCTAAACCAATAAACTATTCATTGACGGAGCGTACTCTTGACCTACCTCAATAAAACATGTATTGACCTAGCGTACTATTGACCTACCTCAATGAACAATAAGTTTTATTGACTTAGCCCAATATGCTACATTTTAATAAGGCGTACTCTTGTTCTCCCTCAATCATCTATGTGTTGTCCTAGCATACCCGTAATCTACCTCAACGAACTACGCGTTTTAATCAAATAAGTGCATATTTTTTAATAAATAACCTATAATTTTATCACATATAATACAAAATAATGTTTCACTTTATCACTAATATCGACTAAAAATGCTGGAAACTAAAACACTAACAAATTATTAAGGTGATTTTTAAATGAACAAAAAAGGCAACCCACCCAACCTACAAATTATGTTACGTATCATACAAATTACTGTTTTAATTTATTACTAACATCAATTAAAATGTTTGTTTATATTGCTGGAAACTAAAACACTATCAGTGATTGAAGTTTTATTGCATATGTATGGTAGGTGGGTGGCCACTATCCCACCCTCTAATCACTGCATCATATTCCAGAAATTTACCAAAGTAGGTAATCTCTTTACCCAATTTAGTGCATTGAAATTTATTAGTTTTAAAAAACTTTCTGGTGAAAATTATTTCGTTGTTATACTATCATACTAATATTCAATTGTTAATTGGACATAACACTTAAATTAATTAAAATAACATGCAGCAGTGTTTTGAGTTTAATAATTAATTCAGCACAACCCTCTCGAATGATATAGTGATTGGAGGGTGGGATAGTGGTCACCCACCCACCCTACATATGCAATAAAACTTCAATCACTGATAGTGTTTTAGTTTCCAGCAATATAAACAAAAATTTTAATTGATGTTAGTAATAAATTAAAACAGTAATTTGTATGATACGTAACAGAATTTGTAGGGTGGGTTGCCTTTTTTGTTCTTTAAAAATCGCTTTAATAATTTTACATGATAAAAATTATACGGTATTTATAAGAAAATATGTATTTATTCGTTTAAAATAAATATAGCATCGCGTGATTTGGTGAGGTAGGTCAATACATAGCTGATTGAGGTAGGCCAAGAGGTCTCCTCGTCAATGTATTACTTTCCCTATATAGTATATATTTAGGTGAAGTATTGTATTGTGAAAGAATGTTAGGACAATGCGTAATTCCTTAAGATATTAATCTATTTTGGGTTAGTACAAGAGTAAGCTAGGTCACTTCTTCTAGGTAGGTTAAGAGTACGCTAGGGCAATACACAGTCTGTTGGGGTAGGTCAAGGATACGCTTCCTCAATGAATAGTTTATTGGTTTAGGGCGAGGGTGCGCTAGGTCATCGCATAATTCATTAAGGTACATCAAGAATAAACTGGCATAATACGATAGATTGTTAGGCTGTGTTAAGGGTAAGCTTTGTCAATTAATAGTTTATCGGGTTAGGTCAATGACACTCTAGATCACCACGAAATTCCTCTAGGTAAGTTAAGAGTACTCTAGAGCAATACATAATCTGTTGGGACAGGTTGAGGATACGTTTCCTCAATGAATAGTTTATTAGGTTAGTACAAGAGTAAGCTGGGTCACTTCTTCTAGGTAGGTTAAGAGTACGTTAGGGGATAACATAGTCTGTTGGGGTAGGTCAAGGATACGCTTCCTCAATGAATAGTTTATTAAATTAGGGCAAGGGTGCGCCAGGTCATCGCATAATTCATTAATGTACGTCAATAATAAACTGGAATAATACGATAGATAGATTGTTAGGCTGTGTTAAGGGTAAGCTTTGTCAATTAATAGTTTATTGGGTTAGGTCAAGGATACTCTAGGTCACCGCGTAACAGAAACCAGACCTATTATTGTAAGCCATGTCACGTTGATCATTCTCGTCCAATTGTAGAATCTTGCACTAACCACAGTCTTGGACTAAGCATTAGTATTGAGTACAATCTTATCATTGCAAAATATCCTCTTGAGCACTGAATACAGTCTTAAGCCTTCTTAAGCACTAATTACAGTCTGAACAGTTTTTATATATTTACATTTAAACTCAAATTGAAAAACAGTTTATATATTTCTTAACCTTAACAAAAACACTAAACTAGAAAAAACTAGAAACTGAAGCAGAACTTATAATTCTAATAAAAATATATTTGTATTGTGGGTGGATTGTTGATATCTCACTCCCCAATTATTACATTTAACACAAAAATTGTTATAAAGAATGTCCTATTATAGAAAAACATGAACTCCTCCTCATAATATTTTCGTATTATCGATTTCCTTTTTGGAAACACTCGTTTATAACAAAATAACTCAAGGGTGGAATAGAGGCTACCCACCCACCCTACATATATTTTTTAAACTTAAGCTACAATAGTGTTTTAAAATAAAATTAATATACATGCATTCAGTACTTTAAAACTTTCCAAAACATCAAGAATATTTCATGAAATGGTCTTGAAAATTACAGATTTATTAAGAATAATCATATTTACAATAAAATTATCAAACAATTTTGAAGAAAGTTTAGTACTTTAATTACATACAGTCGTTCGTGAGATACAATTGGAGGGTGGAATAGTGGCCACCCACCCACCCTACATATACATTTAAACTTCAAGTAAAATACTACTTATAAATTATTAAACATAAATATTAACTCTACTGTCAATTCCTGGAAACTAAAGCAGTGTCAGTGGTTGAAGTAAATGTATATGTAGGGCGTCCTCTAACCACAATCTAATTGCTACAACATAGAACAGGGTTTTACTGAAAAAAATATTTACTTCAATTAAAAATTAATAGTTATTTAAGGTACAAGTGTAAAAAGTGATGCTTTATTGCACGAACTGGCGTTTAAAAACACGAGCGAGGAACGAGCGAGTTTTTTTAAAGCCAGGAGTGCAATAAAGAAACTTTTTACACATGTGTCTTACAAAATTTTATCTTCGATCGTAAAGGACTTCAAAGAATATATTCTTATGAGTAATATTTTAATGTCATTTCAATAATTCAATTAATGAAAACATATTTTACCCGGAGTGCACTAATGAAAGCGTTACTTAGCAACCAGTAAACAAGTTGCACAAATGTCGGCCGCCATTATTATTTATGGAAAAAATGTTCGCTTTATTGTAATCACTTCGACTTGCATTAAATGAAATCTTCAGAGTTCTTAAATCTGCCATTTGGTTTGTATTATATATTTTATTTATAGTTTATTAGTTATTTGTATCAATTAATAAAAAATTACGTTTTTCGTCGAAATCTATTCATCTGTCAAATTTGACAATTCTGTGCAATAAAAACAGTTTGACATTACCGTGCAATAAAAACGTAAAAAAGCACTAGTGCTTTAAAAAGCCACTTTTGCAATGAAAAATGATGCAAAAAGCGTCTACTTTCTGTACGATCGTAGATAAAATTTAATTAAACGAATTTGATCAATTTTCTTTTAAGAAATCCACGATCGTTAAATAGTAACAGGAGGGTGGGTTCAATACCATCCCCAATAACTATGATGTCTTATTATAGAAAAACGTCAACTCCTCACAATATTTTTGTATTATCGATGTCCTTTTTAGAAACACTCGTTTATGACAAAATAACTGGAGGGTAGGATAGAAAGGAACAAACTGACATCGACACTGAAGAAGCAGCTCAAAGAATTAGATGCCTCGAAATGTCACAAGATGATAAGTAAGTAAAACGAAAATGTTTTGAATATGAACATGAACTATTTCAGTTATGGTGATGCAATAAAGGTCCTTACAATCTAATTACTACAACATAGAACAGGGTTTTACTAAAAAATATTTATTTAAATTGAAAATTAAAATTTAGTTAAACGAATTTGATCAATATTCTTTTAAGAAATCCTCGTTCATTAAATACAAACAGGAGGGTGTGTTAAATACCATCCACAATAACTATGAGGTGGAGTTATATAAGTCAGACACTTATTCTACATGTAAATTCAATCGTAATCTGTTTTAAAATTAAATAAATATAAAATAAGGTTAAAGTCTCGTCGATGCGTAAATTGTTTAATGGTTGAATTAAATAATGAAGGGTGCATAAAGGTCCGCCCACATTCCCTATATATTCTATTACATTTTATTTAAAACACTGATTTAATTTATTAATAATATCAACTGAGGATGATTTTTATTACGCTGCACACTTAATCACTATCCGTGATTTATGTTTCCAAGAATATGTAGGGCGGGTGGGTGGCCACTATCCCACCCTCCAATCACTGCATTATACACCACAGATTTACCAATTGTAAGTAATCTGTTCAACCAATTCAGTTCATTAACAAAAGATGATAGATAACACATGACAGACGAAAGATGAAAGATAAAAGATATATAACAAATGAGAGATGAGAAGTGACACATGACAGATGGCAGATGTAAGATGACACATGACAGATGACAGATGATATTGGATTGATGAGGCTGATACTTGGCGAAACTACATTATGCAATTATTAAATAAAACCACAACTCTTTAGAGTTTTGCTTTATTTGTAGATATACTGCTACAATTGTTTCACCACTCGAAATTATTAATTACTCATCTGCCTGATGAAGCCACAGGGTGGTGAAACAATTGTAGCAGTTTATCTACAAACAAAAAAACTCTACAGTCGTGTTTTTATTTAATAATTGGATGACAGATGACATATGACAGATGACAGATCAGATGACAGATGACAGATCAGATGACAGATGACAGATGAAAGATCAGATGACAGATGAAAGATGACAGATGACAAAAGACATCTGTTAGTTTGGAGAAAAAAAAACTAAAATTAATTTATAATAATAATTTTCTCCTTCTACCCAAACTCGTATTTGTTTAAATAAAATTTATAAACATTTAATTTTGGAGGCGTTTACTTTGTGATACATGTTGAATATAATGAAGAAGGAGACACGATTACTTTGTTTTAATTTAAAATAAAGTTATAAAACGTTTCTCCATCTTATATATTATTATAAAATTTATATTTGAATAATAATTAAACATTTAAAAAGAAAACACGTTTTTATAGTATCTATTAGAATAAATTTCACAAATTACACTAAAGTGTTGTTTTTTATGTATTATTAAAAATTAATTTCATTAATATTTATTGTAATTTACATTACCAAAAAAAAAATTTATTTTTCATCTAATTTGAGTTGCATATTTTTAGGTATCCATCCGAGTGTAATTATTTTTTCACTTACAGAACGTGTTTTCGCCGGAATCAAAAGCAAACAAGTTAATGCAAGACAAACACGAGCAACATGTTCTCGTCTCCTTGGAAAAGCTGCTTGTTGTTTGTGCGTTCCATTTTTTCCCTTTTCCCTGCAGCACGTGTCGCCCGTCATTCGCGAATTTCGATTTGAAACAAAGCCCGTATAATCCTGTCCGTATTACCATTACCCTAATTAAATAATAAATAGAGCAATCGACGGAGTCTATGGTTTTGCAAATAGTTATTAATCGATGATAAATTCTTGCATACGGAAGGGAAAATAATTATTTGAGGCTTTGGATTAAGGAGGCCAGGGTGCGCGTGCACGCACGCCATGGGGGGTGCGCACACCAGGACGTCGATTTAATAAATTGCAGTTATTATGACACGGTGATTTGCATTTTATTAACATTAAATTGATGTTGCTTTGCAACGAGAATGAACGGGAAGAAGAGGAAAACAGGGAGAATGTCCCCGGGGAGAATGGAATAAATTTGTAAAATCACCCTAGATGGATCCATATTAAATTTTATAATGCCGCCTCGGATTCTTTCCACACCCCGAAACTATCATCATTATTTAAATTGCCTCGTTTTCTTTTAATCCCGCTAGAGATTAGATCTCTCCACTCTAGTTTTATTCAACTGCAGCAACGGATATTATGACACCTGACTTTTCACATGAATTTTTATTATGAAATTTAAAAAAAATTCTTAAACGACAATATAAACTTGTAAATATAAATAAATATAATATGTACTCTTAAATATATTTTTAAATAGGCTGTGATTATAATCACAGTTGTAATAAAATTACAACCATCTATGAATAATTAATCAAGGATGGATGTAAAAAAAGGATTTTATCAAACGCTTATCTACTGATGTTATTTGTTGAATTGTTTTCGTAGACTTGGTCAAAAAAAATTATCACAAAATTATGTAAATACTTCGTTAAAACTTCAACATAGTTAGAAAATTTAAACGGAGTAAATCAACCCGATTCACAATTTTCGTAATTCGCCTAATTAACGTCTGGTCGGATTTTCGTCGGACACGAGAAGGCGGGTGGTAGGGGTTGGGGGGCTTACACGCAAAACTTTCCCTATCTATGCAGAATGTGTGGTGGCACGTAACGCACAAGTGAAAATTCCCACCTAATTAAGGGTAGAGTTTATTCAAATTCCGCAGGCATTCCCGGAGCCGATTTATCGATCTTGCCGGCCGTCGGTCGCCCGGCACGTTAAACGCCCTTAATGCCCTCTGCAATTTTAATTTTTTCGGTGGAGGGGTGGCGGACGCAGAAATTGTATAATTACGGGCTTTCGGATTAATTTTTTCGCCCTACACAGGTTTCGATCGGCACGCGATGCTGCAATTATGCAACATTTTCCGGATCTTAATATTCGTGCGATAATTAGAGGGCTCATTTAAAATCTACTTTAAGGCTAAGTTAAGAGTTTTAACTAATCGCATGCAATATATTAATTGTTTATAAAGCTTAATAAAACTAACTACTGTATACAGTAATAATGTAATAATCACAAAACGATTCATATTCTGAAACACTTTAAAGTGTAATAATTAAGTACTTGGTTATGTTTTACTATTACTTTAAATGGTAATTTCTAATACATCTCATTAATTTATGCTTTTTTATAAATGAAGGATTAGATTTATAAAAAGTGAAAAATGTATGCTACCCTCCCCGTCTGGCTTATATGATATTGACCCACCGCACACGTACCGAGAGACAATAGGAGAAATTGAATTTTATATCGTACCCCATATCAACGCAATATAAGAAATAACTGAATTGGAATGTCGGCTTCCATTTCGAGCGTAGAGGAGGCTTGAGAGTCGTGCCGCCTCCGAAGCCGCATAACGGCCCCCCGGGTAGCCCCCCTCCTGAATAATGGGGGCCAATTTCTGAACGACGGCTCGCGGATAATACTATTCTTTTATTTTTATTATATTAACGGCGATAATCAGGCCGGGATGGGCGTCTGGAGGAAATTGAAGAATTTCACGAAACGACCTCTCACTCCTTTTGAATATCACCAAGTAAAAACGAAATAAAATGATAGATAATTCAAATAAATCAACTTAAATAATTAGGTCAATTGTTAATAAAAAAACATTGCATAATGTAAATGCTAATTAACTGCATTTTGGGCGATTAAATCTCGGATTAATAGGGATACCGTTATTGCCTGAAAATTATTAAATGAAGCGCCGCTTATCGGGCGTAATCATATAGCGACCGATGATTGCCGCCACCCCCCAATGGACCTCCACCGACCCCATTGCATAAACACATTTATCAGAGCCCACGTATTGAATGTTGGCATCTAATGTTCTCACATGTGTTTACTAATATAACAGAAACACACAATGGCTTTTCCTAAATTTAATTTACCCAAACACTATACTGAAGTGTTGATTTATAAAGTCATTATTAAATAAAGAATATTCAAATTATTATTAAAACCATTAATCTTTTTCCTTTTTTTTTGTTATATTAACGGATCTCCAACAGACGGCGTCCCTGAAATCTGTCTCTCCCTCCCTTAAACAGCTAATTAATTCGGCTGTGCTCAAGAAATTTTAATGTCGCTGAATAATTGAATCCGCGCGCAAAATATTACTTATTAATTTCGCCGAATTCGCGAAATAAAATTCCTTAATTAATTCAAGGGATAACTCAATTTTGCTCCGTTGGGTGGATGGGATACTGCAGGTATCAAGGGGATGGGAATTTAATTGAAAGCGATATTTCCATAAGAGCGAGCTCTCCACTGTGTGCGGATTCTTACCGGATGACCCTACGAGAGGACGAGTTGGGGTAGGTAAAAGTGTATAACCAGGGGTGGGATGATGATCGCGTGCCCTGCCCTAACCTTATAAAAAAGTTAAGTGAGGAGTCGTGACCTGAGTGTGTCCAGCAGGAGACCTTCTCTCAGCCGCTCCTTAGATGGGATACAACATATTTCAAGTGGAGTTACGGTCCTGATACGCAACAATTTATCATGCTTACTTCAATTACCGACCTTTTTTTCGTCGACTAATCGATTCGTCATGCTACGCCCCGAGCAGACGGTGATAAAACATAACTTTTCGATTAAACAAAACAATAATTTATTTACTTTTCCCTACGTGATGGAATTTAATAAAAATTCTTTCAAGGTATATTGAATAAATATTGATATAAAAAGTCGATTGTAGACTTGATTAAATTATTTTTTTTTAATCGTATATCAAAACGGTCCAACCAAGAAAATATTAAAAATTAATTCTACTGATAATACTTTTTACCAAACCTTTGACGTAAATATTTTTTATAATAATTAAGGTTTTATGTATATATAAATTTGTCACAATGACAGACTAATGTTAAATACATCTCCCAAAAGGGACAAATATATCATATTTAACTTTATTTAACTTTATTTGTTTATTTCAACGGTTAGCACCTTTTTTATTTGCTTGAATATATTCCAAATGATGGATTCAGAAGCTATCAGCATATCTCATTGTTATCAAGCAGTCGAGTAATGCAGTGGAACATTTCTGTCTGTGAAAAAGTGTAATATCTCCTTGAAAAACATAATCATAATTATAGATGTACATATAGTCTGAAGGCGACTGATGTCACCAACATTATAAGTACAGGTGGGTGATAAATGTACAGCAGTTGTTATGACAATGCAATAGTTAAAAATTAACCTCAAATATATCCGTAAAAATATTCCCTACCTGTGCATTTAATCAAGTTCATTGCCTAACACCTTTACTGTGAAATTTTTCCGTTTGAATTATCAGTGATAAGCATTTATTAAATTTCAACTATTACATTTGTCTCTTGTGTCTTCCATCCGACTTTGCGAATCTTCATCAAGTTATTGCATTTGTTTTAAAAACTAGATTTGCGCAGATAAAATAAAATTGTCCTAGAAGAAGAAGAGATGGCTATCTACAATGTGTGGACAATTGGTATTCGTCCCCACAATTCTATTTAAAATTACTAGCACAAGATACAAACAAATGTAGTTGGAACTGCGTGAAAGAACAGAAAACACATGCCAAAAGAGCTTGCATGCCTTAAACTAAAACAAAAGGCCAAAAGGGTTCATTCCACGGTTTTTAGCACTAAAATGTAAAGATAAGAAAGATGTACACATGTTTAGCACAAAACGTTCAAAAGTTGATTTAGTTAATACAGGGAAGCGAAAATGGAAAGGTGACAATTTTGATTTATTTCTTTGTTCTCTTCTGTTCTGTGATATTGTCATTTGTTCTATAATATTCTGTTTTGTTATCTGCTGTTCTCTGATATTATCCTTTGTTCTCTTCTATTCTCTACTATTATCTGCTGCTTTTTGATGTTTCCTTCTATATCTTCTGTTATTTGCTATTCTCCGATGTTCTCTGTTGTTCTTTTGAGTTATCTGCTGTTCTCTTTTGTTCTATTCTGTTTTCTGATGTTCTCCTCTATTCTTTATGCTGTCTTCTCTTCTCTTCTGTTCTCTGCAATTCTTTGCTGTTCTCTGATATTTTTTTCTCTTCTCTGCTGGTTATTTTTGTTTGTTCTGTTTTCTTCTAATCTCTGTGTTTCTGTGCTGCTTTCTGCTATTTTCTGATGTTCTTTGCTGTCCTTTTTTAAGGTACTCTTTTGTTCTTTTTGTTCTCTGATGTTTTTTGCGTTCTCAGTTTCTGCTGTTTATTCTGTTCTCTGATATTCACTGTGGTTCTGTGCTCTTCTCTTCTGCTCTCCGATATTATGTGCTATTCTCTGATGTGTTCTTTTGTTTTCTGCTTTTCTATTCCAATTATTTGATGTTCTGTTTTGTTCTCTAAGATTTTCTTTTGTTCTATTCTGTTCTATGATATTTTCTTTTATTGTCTAGTATTATCTTTTTTTATCTGCTGTTCTCTTGTAATATTCTCCTCTTTTCTATTATATTTTATGACATTCTCTGCTATCATCTGTTGTTCTTTGATGTTTACTTCTGTTCTTTGATATTCTCTACTATTCTATGCTATTCTGTTAATCAGCTCTCTCATATTCCCTTCAGTCAGTAAAAAATCATCAAATATTATTTGAAAATATTGCTGGAACAAATCTTTTAAAATTTGCAATAATGTTATGTTTACGGGCATTTCCATTAGGCGTTTTAACTTTTTTCGTAAACAATTACAACGAATCTAATCTGAAACCTACCGAAACAAATTTTACACTGCTCCATTTAAACGCACAATCTATCATTATAAATCGAATGAACTCGAAATATTTTTAAAACATGACCCCAACTTAATAGATATAATGTGCGTCGGCGAACACTGGCTCCTATCTGAAGAAAGGAACCACTTCGTGCTCCCCAACTACGTAATTTCTTCAAGCTTTTGCAGGACAAGACTATTTGGTGGATCATTGATTTTACAACGCCGTGATATACCATTCAATGAAATCGAAAGTGCAGTAAAACTATCTAGTGAGAACGTATGCGAATTAAGTGCGATTGAAATACCATGCTGTGTCTACAGAGTGCCAAATTCAGATTTCCAAGTTTTTTTTTCAATAATTTCGAAAGCGTTTATATTATTAAAACAACAAAGTATTATCATCGCAGGTGATTTTAATACTAAGTTCGGTACCAATGACAATCTCAATTTACGATTCAATGATTTAATCAATTCAAATCACTATTAATGATAATACATTAAAATCAAACTGCATTGATAATATAATGGTCAACGATTATTTCATTAATAATACTATTTACGTTTCAAATATCATTAATACCGGACTTTCCGACCATTTAGGACAAAATATAGAGGTTGATTTATTTAATCCTATAACTAAAAAGGGCCTCATAATTCTATACCAAATACTTGACACTGTAGATTGGAATGTAGTACATAACATAAGTGATATTAACGCAAGTTTTGAAAAACGTAGTTGATATTTCATTTCCAACGTACTGCAACTCAAATGTTGGCTCCGGCAAACTAAAATGGTTCAACGATAACTTGTCATGACTTGAAATATGAAGATTATTTGAGAATGTAATTGTTTTCATATTGAGACCACGTACATTTTGATAATACAAGTTTATAGTTGACTGTTGGATATTGGTGCGTTCTTTTGGGCCACAATACGGGACATGCCATTATTGTATCTCATCATGATTCGTTCGCCACTATCCTTTCTTATTTTAAATTGTTCCAAGATTTTCCTCTTTTGATCTTGTTCACGAGGTGTCATATCCATGTTGATGTAGATACCCGTAAAATCTGCATGGTTGCGTAATTTTCCTGAAGTATTCAAGATGTTTTGGGCAACAGAAGGTAATTTTAGTATTACCTTTAGTTTACAAAATCTAAAGAGTTTAATCTCATGTTGATAAATTGGTACATCGGTTATGTTTTTAATATTTCTCACAACTTCTTCCGCATCTGTCGTATTATTGTTATGAGGAATATTGCTTATAATTATGTTATTTTCTCTACGCTTCTGTTCGTGTATTTCATGTAGAACTTCATCTAAAATGCATTCGGATAACATATGCGGGGCATGTACTCTTTTTAATCGAATTTAATAAACCGCATCCGTCATTAAAACTAAATAAATCAATTAGAAAAATTAGGAAACTATATAGGCGAGAAATTTCAAAACAAAAACGACTAATAAACGATAGATACGTCTATAAATCTAATAACTACGCAAAAGCCATGTGGAACATTGTAAAGGGACCGCGAAAATAAAACCCCTGTGATATAGACGTTAATAAATGTAAGGAATACTTTTCCAATATCGGAAATATTGTTAACTGCTCAAAAACTACACCACCAACATCCGAAAATCAGCAAATACTTCAAACTACGAACATCCCCTCAATAGATTTTGTCTTCAAAATGTCTAAACTGTGTGAATTTGAAGTCCGTGACATTATAAATAAACTAAATTCAAATAATTTTGATATATACGGATTGAACAGTGATATTATAAAGCATGTAAAGAGTATTATTACTACGCACTTGACCAAATTAATTAGTTGGGTATTAGATGCAAATATATTCCCTAAATCGCTAAAATTATTTTATAAAACTGACGAAAAATCTGATCCAAATATTTACAGACCAATATCTATAATACCAATAATTGGTAAGATATTTGAAAAGGCAATAAAGACTAGACTATCTCAGTACTTAGAAACAAATAATCTGTTATCAAAAGCACAATTCAGATTCCGTGAAAATAAAAGCACTAGTAGACTTCGTAAATTACATCTATACACACATTGACAAAGGAGAATATATTAGTACCTTGCTTTGCGACCTAACAAAAGCATTTGACTGCGTATCCCATTAAATACTCCTACATAAATTAAGTCAATATAGAATCGACAAAAACACAAATGAATTCTTCACTTCGTACTTTGCTGACCGCTATAAATATGTGGAGATTAATAGCACAAAATCGAATACTTTACCAATAAACCGCGGTCTTTCAGGGATATGTTCTTCGTCCACTCTGTTTCATAATTTACATAAATGATATAGACTCAACGAACCTGATAATAATAACTGAATAGTTGAGGCTGTTAGTTGTCTTCGCCTGAAGAAGACACAGTGTGTCGAAACAATTGTCGCGAACAGCAAAATAAATATTTGAAAGTGTTATCGTATTTCATTTACGGAAATTTACCAAAGTGATTAGAACCTGATATTATTTGCCGACGATACAACAGCTCTAACAAGTTCAAAACACCTGGATAATCTACTGCAAATAACAAATGCCAAACAAAATGAAATAAAACACTGGTTCAGGGCACACGAATTAATTTTAAATGAGAAAAAACACAAACAATTATCTGTCTGTCTGTCTGTCCACCCATCATCAATAAAATTTTTACTAATTTACTCACTCAAAAATGTTACCTTTTTAGTTTCGTTTTTATTCAAAAAGTGTTGTAATTAATTTTATTGTAAACCGCGAGAGGATAAGGAACTAAAGTTTGTATGTATATGTAGGGTGGGTGGGCGGCCTCTATCCCACCCTCTAATCAGTAAAACATCATCAAAACTTATTTGAAAAATTTGTTTGAATTAAACTATTAAAATTTGCAATAACGTTATGTTTATTTATGGTTTTCAACTTATAATTAAAACCCTCGCTTATGTTTTAGTGATTAGAGGGTGGGATAGAGGCCACCCACCCACCCTACATATATATGAATAAAAAATTTAAGTTTAAATATAAACATAAAAAAATTAAGTTTAAATATAAATGATTTTCAATAGAAGTTTGATAGATCCACAGTGACAAATTAATTTGTTGGGATTGAACAATTAAATTATTTACTAAATCGTTTAAGCCTTAATGGATTAGCAACAAATACATTTTAACAAGCGATTCAGAAAATTTAAATAAACATCAGTTCCAAAAGATTTTATTTATGACCAACTTTAAGTACAACTTATTTTACTTTGAATAATTGAAATCCTGTTTTATGTGTTACATATTTTTAATTTTTAATGGTGAAATATTTTCAAAAACAATCTGCTAGAAAAATCTTGAATCTTCGAGGAAAATTCTAGAGACCGGAAGAAAAAATTGATGCAGATTTCTTTAAACTTTAAAACTCTCAAAGAAAATCCATCAAATCTGCAAAAATAGTTTAGAACCTTGGAAGAAACTAGTAAAACTTAAAAAAAATTGAATATTCAATAAAGAAACTAATTGCAATTTGGAAGAGACATGTCTCACAAATTATTCATATTATAATATACCTATTACTAGAGACATGTAAATTATTTTAGCCAATTATCTTGGTTTAGTATTTTTGATACCAATTTCAATAAATTCAAATATGATATGAATAAGTATCTTAGTTAGCTTGCACTTATTATCAACCATGTGTATTATTTTGCGTTCGTAAATTTCTTTTTAAATATTAGTTATTAGTTAATTTGTAATGTTTATTTCTCCATTGTGTTATGTATGATAAAAGGGGTTACCCGATAAATAAAGATTTTAATTAATAAAATAAATAAGAAATTTGCTAGAAAACTTTGTAAATTTGAAAAACGAATAGATGCAATTTAGACAAGAAATTTCTGAGAAGCTACATTATGAGAATCTCTTGAAAAATGGCAAAAGAAAGTGCTTACAAATTTTTAAAAGATGTAGAAAAATTGCTCTAAAATTCTACAACATAATATATTAGTAATTTCTCAAAATGTTAAAATTTTAAAACTCTCGTACTAAATTCAAAAGTTCTGCAAGAAAATCATAGATTGAAATATTCTTCATTACAGTTTTGGACAAAAAAGTCCGATAAGATGAGAAGAAAAGTCTTGAACCTTCAAAGAATCTAGATCCAAAGAAGAAATTAATGGATATTTTTTAAATTTGTACAAGAAATTACTTCAACAAAGCAAACATGTTGAGAAATTCTCTGAAAATGGAAGAAAAGTTAAATAAAATTTCTAAAACCTAGGGAATCTGAAAGGAATTTTTTGATTTCCCATAGAAATTTATAAAGACCGGAAAATAATTAAAATATTTGCAATTTAGATTTAAAAAAATGGGAACGAAGCAATGTTATGAATAGGATGAGGAGTAGTATAATTTTAGAAATATGGAAGGACAAATTACTGGAAAATGCAATACATTTTCAATAGGTTTGTTTGAATTAGTACCATTGTTATGTTTCATGTTTTTATCAATAGTTTAATACTGATATATCTTAAATTTGACCATTTAGTGTTCGGCTATCGACCACGTGGTCTTCGCGCCATGTGTCATTTGTGTATTTGGGTATGTATAAATGAGCTTGTTACTTTAAAGGATCGCCCCCGTCACTCCAATAATTGTATCCCAATGTTATGAATTTATCTGAAAAAGATTAAAAATTCTAAGATCTATGAAAAAGATTTAAAAAATCTTCTAGGAAAATCTTGAATTTTTGAAGAAACTCTCAGAGATCTAAAAAAGAAATTGATGCAAAATTATTGCATTACAACAAGAATAAACTGTTGAAAAATTGTCTGAACATAGAAGAAAAATAATTTAAATTTCTCAAATTTAAACCATCAAAGAAACTTCTAGAGACCTAAAAATGGGAGAAGTTGCTAAAAAATTGTTAAACGGTGTAAGCAATTTCTCTTTGCTTTAAAATTTAAAACTCAAGAAAAAAGAAATTTTAGTCAATTTCTAAAAATGCACACATTCTAGAAAATTTTAAAAGTCTCATGCTACATTCACGAAATCTGCAAGATAATCCTGGATTGCAATATTCATCATTACAATTTTGGATAAAAAAGTTCGATAAGATGAGAAGAAAAGTCTTAAAACTTCAGAGAAACTTCTAGAGATCTATAGAAAAAATTAATCGATATTTTTGCAATTTGGACAAGAAATTACATCAACAAAGCAAAAATATTTAAGAAATTCTCTGAAAATGGAAGAAAAATTAATTTAAACTTTTAAAATCTAGAAAATTTTGAATTTTTGAAGTCACTTCTAAAGACCTGAGGGAGGAATTGATAGAAAATTCTTGCAATTTGGACAATTTGACAGAAAACAAGAAAATTCTATAACTATAAGCATGGAAAAATTCTTGCAATTTGAAATTTGATCAGATAAAGTAAGAAATTGTCACAAAAATATTATCTATCTATTGAATTTCTTACTTATTCAAAAAGTTTTGTAAATAATTTTATTCCAAACCGCGAAACGATCAGTAACTAAAATTAATATTTAATAAAGGGTGGGTGGGTGGTCTCTATCCCACCCTTCAATCAGTAAAACATAAGCGAGGATTTTAGTTAAAATATAAACCTATTATATTTTAAGTAGGTCAAGTTTAAATAAGTTAAAATTGTTAATTAGAAGATTAATTAATCTACTAATTAACATAAAAAATATTTCACCAGGAATTAAGTGAGAATTTAATTCATCGTATTATTAATCAAGTTATCATCAGTGGGAAAGAAGATAACTGAAAAGGAATGGAAACTGTTTAGGCCTTCAATTAAGCAGAATTCAGTTTCACGGAGGAAACGCTGGGTTTTTCCCGTCTTCTGTGAAATCCGAATTGAATTTGTTCGCTTGAAACGAAGACGCGCTTAATGTGGAGCGCGCTTTAATAAAAAAAAAAAACAAGAAACAACAACACAGGCCAAGTAGGAAGTAAACACGGAAGTGCGATTGTAAAAATACAGGCAGTGAATTGTAAATGTGGAGCATTTCAAACGAGCGGTGAATAAACGTACAAAAAAAAAGTGTGGGATTTCGTCTCAACTACGATCTCAAAACTAAATGTTTTACATCTAGTGTTCCTTGTCAAGTGATCCGATTAAAAACTTATAAAATTTTAATGCTATATGATAATGCTATTATTAATAATGGTACTTAATATTACATAAATGTATACGTATTAATTGTATTAATTAATTTCTTTGATTTCTGTTGAAGAAAGGATATACTTTTAACCACTATTAATAATTCCTTTGATGCTTGAAAAACTATAACTAGGTGATACATCTTGAATTAGGAACTTTATCAGATGATAAATAAAATTGTACTTTATTAATATCACATACTGAATCAATCCAGTGTACAGTTTTATTTACCATCTGATAAAGTAGAAATATATTTTTTAAATGACGATAAGATTGATATATAGTAAATTGCATTCAAAATATTATCACTTTCTTTACAAAATTGTGTTTATTAACTAGATGTACACTTTGTGTTCGAAATGTACATCTAATAATAATAACAATAATCATTTATTGACGGATATAACCATTATACAAAGTGATAATATAAAATTGAAATATATAGATTGATAAAAACAATTTTGTGAAAAAAGAGATAATACTTTGAATACAACTTACTATCTGATAAAGTTCTTACATCAACTAATTTAAATTATATTTGAAAAAACTATTTTTATTGTTTATTTTACAAAGTTTATGGTAATTAGGATTAAGTAAATATTTAGCAGAAATGAAAATAGTTTACAACGTAGATTAAACTAATTAACATCCTGCTTCCCATATGGAGCAACTATTTAATAAACAAACATCGGATTCCACTTTGCGTTCGTTGATTATTTATTGTGGTGCGTTATATAAAACACGAATTCGATACTGATATCGGATTCCGTTAATGCTTACGCGCCCCTTAAATTAACTTACAAAGGATCAGCTTGATCCCACACCTGCGTTTTCGATGTCGATGAAATATTAAGCATGGGGGCGGATTCATCAGGGCCCACCCCCGTCCTGTTTTTTTTTTTGAAGTCCTCCGACGATGACTATGCAGGATTCCCCAGGATATTAATTATCCTTGTACCGGGGTCTCATGTCGTCCCTTCTCTTGTCAACACATGATAGTGACAAAGTAGAGACACGAGCCAAAAAGTAAACGATCCCTTGTCGATGCGAGACTTTTTAATGAAGATTAATGTTAATTGACCTTTTCCTCGGGAGAACGTTGTATATTATTTCAAGGTTTGAATAGGTAAGGTATACCTTAAGTTAAATAAATAAATTTAATCAATAAATGAAAAATATGCCTTTAGTTTTGATTTTGAAATATTTAGTATTAAATTCTAAAATATAAATATACGAGTGTTCCCTTTTATATTTCGCGAATAAAAATCATAAGAAAATGAAATTAATCATCGTATACAGGTTTATTTTTCGACTGTTAATTTAACAAGAACCCATTATGAAAAAGGCCAGTTCATGGTTAACAGACTAGATAAAACTTCTTATAAGACTGCGTAACAAAACCAAAGCTAATTACAGAAAGACATGTAAGAATTCAAGAAGTCTAAAATTCTTAACCTATAAAACTCAAGAATTCTAAAAAAAAGTACAAAACTCTAAACTCTAAAATTTTAAAACATGCAAATTCAAAAATTCCAGATCACTAAAACTATAACGTTATAAATCTCTATAATCCTGAAACACGAAAATTCAAGAATTCCAGAAAGCATCATTTCTAGAACATGAGAATCTAAAAATTCAAGAACTATAAAAATCTATAATTTAAGTATTCTAAAACACAAGGGTCCAAAAATTTCCAAACTCTAAAATTCTAGAATTTTAAATCACGTGAACCTAAGTGTACCAGAACCACAAACCTCTAAAGTTCTAAAGCTCCAGATTTTAGAACTTAAGGAATTCCAAAACTATAAAACTCTATTCTCTAAACTATAATAGTTTAAAACACGTGAATCTAAAAATTCCAAAACTGTAAGCCAGTTCTAAGGCCCTAGAATTTTACTCAAGAACTCTAAAATCCTAAACCTCCAAAATCTTAGTATTATAAAATACAAGAGTCTAAGAATTCTAAAACTGTAAAATTCAAAACTCTAAACTTTAGAATTTTAAAGCATGTGAATCCAGATTTCTAAATCTCTAGAATTCTGGAACACGAAATTTCAAATATTTCAGAACTCTAAACCTTTAAAATATTAAAGCTGCAGAATTTTTAAACACAAGAATTCAAGAATTCCAGAACTACAAACCTCTAAAGCTCTAGATTTCTAGAACACGGGAATCAAAGGATTCAAGAACTAAAAACTTATAAACCTCTAAAACTTTAGTATTCTAGAAAACAAGTAATCGAGAATTTTAAACTCTACAATTTTAAAACACATGATTATAAGAATTCCAGATATATCACATTGGGTCCCACAGGGCTCTGTACTGAGTCCTTTCTTAATAAAACATTAATAACTCTAAAAATGTTCTAGATTGATATTTTTCCTGGGGAGAGGAAGGGTTTTGTTTAGATCTAAAAGTATGTTTGTTTGTGAACACTAGAAGACTAAAATCTAACTTCTGGTACTAACTGTACGACGACCCTAGAATTATTCTGAATAGTAGAACTGCATTTATACAATTAAGAACTCTAGAGCTATAGTTTAATAGAAAACTTTTAATATCTTTAGCACAGTAAAATTTATAAGTCTAGAATTATAAATCATGCGAATCCAACAATTTGAGAAATCTAAAACTCTAATACTCTAGAATTCTAGTACACGAGTATCCAAATATTCCAAAACTTTATAGCTCTAAATTTTCTAGAATACTAAAATACGCGATTCTAAGAATTTCAGAAATCTAAAACTCAAAAGCTCTAGAATTCTGGCACACGGGAATCAAAGGATGCAAGAACTCAAAAATTCTAGAACTATATAACTTTAGTATTCTAGAAAACAAGAAATCGAGAATTCTAAAACTCTAAACTCTAGAATTTTACAATTTGAGAAATGTAAAACTCTAAAGCTCTAGATTTTAGAACACGAGAATTCAAGAAATCAAAAGAATATTAAAATTTTAATCATAGAATTTGTAAAATTGATAACTGTAAATATATTAAATTAATAAGCACTAAAAGACCTTTCTTCACAAATTTTATTTAAATTCACAGATATATATTTCAGACACAAAGTGACCATTATCAATGTTTTAATACTAACCTTAGTATTAGTATTAAAACATTGATAATGGTCACTTTATGTCTGAAATATATATCTGTGAATTTAAATAAAATTTGTGAAGAAAGGTCTTTTAGTGCTTATTAATTTAATCAAATTTATCTTCACGTAACTTACAAAAACCAAACGGTAAATATATTAGCTTAGAAAACATAAAAAATAATAAAATATGTTGAATTTTAAACATGCGAATTCAAAAATTTCTTATTTCTAAAGCTCTAAAGCTGTAGATTTATAGAACACTAGAATCTGAGAATTCCAAATCTCTAAAGCACAAAAATCCAAGAATTCTAAAACTCCTTCCAAATCTCCGAACTCCATTAATTCTAGAATTTTAATACTCGTGAATTCAATAATTCCAAAACTCAAAAGCACTAAGGTTAATCTCCAGAATTCTAGAACACCCAAATCTAAGAATTCAAGAAGTCCAGAATTTAAATTCTAAACCTTAGAATTTTAAATTAAATGAATCCAACAATTCCAGAACTCTAAACCTCTAAATTTTGAAAGCTCCAGAATTTTAGAACACGAGAATGTAAGAATGTTAGAACTCAAGAACTCTAAAAACTATAATATTCTTAACCTCTAAAACAAAAAAATCCAAGAATTCAAAAACTCAACTCTAAAATTTTAAAACGCGCAAATTCAAAAATTCCAAATCACTAAAACTATAAAGTTATAAATGTCTAGATTTCTGAAACACGAAAATTTGACAATCCAAAAATCCAGAAATCTTCATTTCTAGAACACGAGAATCTAAGAATTCAAACAAATTTAAACCTCTAAACTGTAAGTATTCTAAAACAAAAGGGTCCAAAAATGCGTTAGAGATCTGAAATTCTCAGATTCTAGTGTTCTTGAATTCTAGAGCTTTAGAGCTTTGGAAGTGTGAAATTTTTGAATTCGCATGTTTTAGAATTCAACATATTGTATTATTTTGTATGCTTCAGATTAAATGTTTTGTATATTTACAGTCATCAATTTTACAATTTCTAGAATTTTAAATCAGGTGAACCTAAATGTACCAGAACCACAAAAACCTCTAAATTTCTAAAGCTCCAGATTTTAGAACACGAAGAATTCCAAAAGCATAAAACTCTTATCTCTAAACTGTAGTAGTTTAAAACACGTGAATCTAAAAATTCCAAAACTGTAAGCCTGTTCGAAGGACCCAGAATGTTACTCAAGAATCCTAAACCTCGAAAATTTTAGTTTTATAGAAGTCCAAGAATTCTAAAACACTAGAATTTAAAAACACGTGAATCTAAGAATTCCAGATCTCTAAAACTCTAAAGTTCTGAATCAAGTAGTAACGGTTGCACCCATCATTATGATCGTTAATTGGTATTTGCAACTCCAAACATACCTATATTCGCTTCCGACATCGATCGTTATCACGAGCTTAAGCATGGAAATAATTCTACACTCCTTTACACGCTCCAGAATTTTAGAACACAAGAATTCAAGAATTCCAGAACTCTAGACCTCTAACGCTCTAGATTTCTGGAACACGAGAATCAAAGGATTCAAGAACTCAAAAATTCTAAACCTATAAAACTTTAGTATTGTAGAAAATAATAAATAGAGAATTTTAAAACTATAAACTCTATAATTTTAAAACACATGAATCTAAGAATTCCAGATATATTACATGGGGTCCCACAGGGCTCTGTTCTCAGTCCTCTTTTAATTACGATTTACGAACATTTGTTTATAGCGGTCAATTCAATTAGTTAATTAGACATTTTTCCTCTGATTTATAATTTAATTGATTTATATATATATATATATACGTATATATGTTGTTTTACTTATTGAGTTTTCCTATTCACCACTAAAGTCATATTTAACTTCAAACTCTCGGGAAATCTTTGCATCATTTAGTTATGAAAGTAGAGTCAGTGTAAGTACCGTTTGTGATTGGATTTCCCACTCATTAAAAAGTCTTTTAAGGTTGGTACTTACCAGTGGCAGGACTTAAATTATATTTTTCTATAACATGTGTTTAAAATATTGCCCATTTTGATCTAAACATAAATCATGTTGTTGAAGACATTTATCAAAATTGCAGGTGATACATTGTGCACTGCTTCTGTTCTTATAAAGTATGGAGTTGTTTAGCATACATTGTTTTAAATATCCGAATAAAAAATAATCCAGCGGTGTCAAGTCTGGTGAACGAGGATGCCATAGATCTCTACTGAATAACCTATCTCCGAAGAACTGTCGTAGGTGATTTAATGTTGCATTTGCAGTATGCAGAGTCGCTCCATCATGTTGAAAGTATCCTTACTGCAACTAATCATCAAGAAGTTGATTAATAATAGGGTTTAAGGGTAATTCTTGATAAGTAGCTGAGTTAATATTGTCATTAAAGAAATAGGGCCATAGATTCTCCTTTAGGACATTGCCACCCATACGCCAACCTTCTGAGGATGTAACGGAGCCTCAAAGGTGAAACCAAGCTTCGTCACTATAGAATGTTAAGTCTAACAAATCATCATTGCTTGGAAAAAGAGGCGCCAAATTCAAATGGCTATCAAACTTTGCTGAAAGCAGTGTATAAAAAAACGTACACCAAAGAAAGGAGACAGCATATGCGCACCAAGATCAACGCACTCACAACAACGGTCAGTGTTCTGTACTCTTTATTTTATTATTATTTGTTTTTATTTGATTTTTGAATAAGTGAGTAAAAAGAGATAGTCGGACATTACGTGTAGGAAAGGTTGTATCATCAGCGACACCATTGACCCCATTCCGTAATAATACATGAAGCTGGATGGTTGATTATGTCCAAGAGAAGAGAGTATAAGACCCAATGTTTCTATCATAACTAATACATACAAAATATAAGGTTACTTATATGACAAAATTATCTTTCGTATGTTCATAATAATAATACACGTTTCAGGAAAAATTTAACGATACGTTAAAGTGATACCACATAAATGATCAAGAGTGATTCGCCTTAATTTTTGATTTACAGAGATATCTCCCACTTTGAGGGACTCTACTTTTACGTCATTACGAACAGCAGGACATTAACGTGGCTGAACAGTTTCGAAATTCGAAATCAAAACTCGATTCGAAATCAAAACTCACGAAATGGGATATCGTATATTACTCCAGAGTTTTTATATTGACATCGTCATTGTGAAGAAGAAGCCAATCAGCTAATTGACCGTCTCATATTGCTAAGACTAGCCTATAAGCCTCCTGCCTAAGTTAGAGAAGTCTCTGTCGTGCATTAAATGATGGAAGCTCATCAACAGGATGAAACCAGAGGATATTCCAGCTACTGGCCGATCCAAACCTTCTCGATTTAGCTACATGAAACCAAATGTTCGAAGCAGTTGAAGGGAAGCTATACCATCGACTCAAAGAAAATCAAGATCGAAGGCTGTTTGTGCCGGATACAGCGGTTTCAAGAGTCTTGCACGCGATGCATGATGAGGCAATTCACCCGGGACGAGATGAAGCAATCCATAGTATTCGTGCCCGATACTACTGGCCCATACTCGTGAAGGACGTCGGGACGACATGAAGAGCTGCATCATCTGCATTGCAACGAAGCATGCCAAGGCTCAGAAGAAAGCATCCTTGTAATATAGTTTGCACCATTTCCATAAAAAGCAGTACAATTTTTTGGAATGCTAAGGGAGAAATAAAAACCTGTCCCTAAAAAACAGTACTGCTATAGGTAAGATAATGAGCACACCAAGAATGGTGGAAATCGTAGGTACAACACTATATGCAGCAAAAGCAATATCTGACAAGAAGATTAAGGGTAAAAACATACATATTACAACGGATAGCAGAGCAATATTGTCCTTTGTCAACTGCAAAATTATCTCAGCATTAACGCTGGAATGCTGCGAAGCCCTGGAAAAAGTGGCTCGTGACAACGAGGTAACTCTATGCTGGGTAAGAGGACACAACAGCAGAAGGAACAGAATAGCAAATGGTTTGGCGAGGAAGGCATCCGAACAAACGGTAAGTTGACCGATCCTCTCCCTGCTGCCCTCCCTGCTAGATCTGAGTACCCTACTGAAAACTGCATCAACACACCTGTTTGTAGAGTCTCAAAAAACTTCATCGCAAAGAACATCAATACGGATACTGTATGCAACTGTTCAGAGAAAACCTACGGAAGGTCTTAGGGCTTCTAACAGGACACTGTAATTTGTTTTCGTGAAATCATAAAAAATTCCTGATATTTTGTTGTTAGCATCTAGTTCATCTAATACAGTCTACCTTTTGTCGTGTTCTTCAAAAACGATTTATTAGATTCTAATTTTTTATATTAATTATCAATAGTAGACAATTTGTTTCGCATACTCATGGCGTTTCCTTTTAAAATATTAAAAACCTTCCTTCGATTTTCATTTAATAAGTTCCTCTTCAGTTGTTTCTGAATGTAGATTCACGTGAAGTTTTGTTAATGGTGCAATAGCTGAAATTAATAACTCTACAGGCCTCTAACTAATTTCGAATTTACTGTCCAAGCGGGCGTATCAAATATCGGTATTTTGTGTGTACTGTTTCAGATGACTTCCTCAGGTGAGAAACGAATAATTTTATTTTATTCAAGGAAATTTGTCCGAGATAGATTCCATTCTGAATGTACTCGAAGTCGTGGAAGATCAACAATGGGATGAAGAAAGCCAGAAGGTAATTCAACTGCTAACCGATCCAAACCTTTGGGCTAAATTGAACCAAATGTTCGAAGCAGTTGAAGGGAAGCTATACCACCAACCCTGTTTGTGCCGACCACAGCGGTTTCAAGGGTCTTGCACGCGATGCATGATATTTAATAGTAATCGCATCTCCTTCTTCAACTTTTCTTTTTAGCCTATCTAAACTAAAATCTTAAAAATTCTAATTGATAAGCAATTTCCTGGTAGTGGTGGTTAAATTGAGGCAAAGCACAATCTTGATTGTCGTCGTTTAAATTTAATACAATATACATTACGATTGTATAATCAAATTTATGACGACGTTTATACGACCCATAACGTTTTATTTTTCATTCAGCAGAAAAAATAAACCACAATAACGTTTCTTTTTATCAATATTTCCCTTTGATATACAAAATAACTTCCGAAACTATTACACACTAGAAGCAGTAACTGCATTTACGAGCGGTAACAAATAAACTTTACGATTTTTCCAGTGAGCACGAATTATAAATTTTATATACAGATTTAACTACGATATAATACATTAACAAATTACGTAAACAGAAAATGCAAACAAAAATCTTATTATTTTGTAATTTATCAACAAAAATATCCATAGAATTTCGAGTGAATAAAACTAAAGAGGTAGGTAATTTATCACGCCGGAATTGAGAAGCTCGCTCCGTTGTGTATATATATGTATATATTTTCTCGTGTATTTTTAAAGTGCAATTTTTCCTCAAGTCGCTTTGCGTATTAGAGTGCAACGATTTAGAACGGTATGTATTTTCATGAAATCCAGTGTATGCGCAGACGGAGGTTTGCATCCGGAATAGTGAGCGCAGAGAAAATAAGTTAATGTTTCTACCCATAAGATATTGTAATCAAAAATAGGCTTTTTACTATTAAAATAATATATAAATGTAGAAAGACAGATTCATCTATTATTTATTATTTAAATGTTAAATTTTATTGTACATATTTGTCAATAAAGATGTATATATAATAATATATAATTAAAATGTTATTGATGCTAGAGGTAATCATATAATTATTATTATTATATTTATTATAATATAACACTACGACGAAGCTGTAATTCATAACCAGTTCACCTTCTACATATTTTATGTTAAGGGGATATACAAGGAGGTTTTCGATCCCATGGGGATGTACGAGAAGTGTTAAGTACGAGCATGGAAATTAACATGATATATCTATACGTGCCGGAATATTTGCATGTAGACATCCCACCGGGAATCGAATTGCACGTGCTTGGTTCACAGTATGAAAAGGGACTGTGATAATTATAATAATAATAATAATAATAAGGGTGAAGGTTTATTTCTGAACATGTCCTCACATATACATGTGTAATGTGAAACGTAATCCGTGCTAATTACATGTGAGGTTCGCCGATGGTGGGGGTGTAGGACTTTAGAAATAGGCCAGTCTTCAGGGCTGACTCGTTTTATCGCACACAGCTTGTTACCGAGCGTGTGAGGATAGGAAATAAGGTAATACAGACTAAAGTGCTTTAGTTTAGCGAGAACTTATATACACCAGTTTATATATTAAATTAACAAGAGCGTTCGCCTTATTTACACCCCCTTAAAATTTCCAAGAGACAACTACGTTCACTCCGCTCAAACACGTATTTATTTATTATTAACCATATTTATAGTGGATACACCTAACAACCCTCGCAGCACACGGAAAGGAAACGTTTCACCTCATCCGTCCTTATTTACAGAGTACGGGGGGTGGCGGCTACCCCGTGGCGATGTTATCTTTACGGCAGACGTGTCTTTTTTAATGCTGCAGACGTTGATGTAGATGCAATAAAGATAATTGGGCAAGAGTAGTTCGGGTACGGGGGATTATAATAAAACTAAATAAACTCCGTTCTGCGCTGACGGCGGCTACAAACCGGGGGGGCGGTAGGGCTTTACCCCGGGAAAACGTATAAATACGAGGATTTGCGACAGGAGTTATAAAAGTGCCGAGATAATTTCGCATGCATGCCAGAAGTTTTAAAGTACACTGCATCATATCCCCTAATAACTCCATTTAATATTAAAGCTTATTATCAAAATGGAACGGCTTGTAAATTACTTATAGTTTTTTTTATTAATTGTAATTAATTTTTTCACAATAACAACCAAAACAGCGTCTAGACTTTCTATGCGTTATGCTTAGATTATTACCTAATTCAAAAATATTTATTTCTCTTCTTAGTTGCAGGTTTTAATATTTTCAACAGTTACACTTCTATAAATTGTACGTTTGAAAATGATCGAATCTATAAGAATAAAGTAAAGAGTCTCTTCCAAAAGCGAATTCCAAACTTTAACAGTTGCGAATTTTTTGAGAATGTTTAATGGGAATGTTTCATTAGCTTCCAACATAAATGCTTCTTTTATTCTTTAATTATTTAAGAATATTAGAATTTCCCCTTCGACTAATAAAATTCTATAAAAATTTAGTACAAATTATTAAGTATTATTTATTTTATCCAACATACTAAGAAAAACCTCTAATATTATACATAATAATAATCTACAAAAATTTCGTTCGTATTTGGAAACATTTGAGTTCACAAATTATGTATTTTTCCATTCTCACCCTCTATCCTTCTGGCATCAGTTTCCCCAAGAAGACATTCTATTGATTTTTTTAAAATCCTGAGAAAATTTGTTTTTTGTATCGTTGATTATAATAAATTTCTTTAGTTATTCATTTCCAATTTCTTAAGGTTGATGTAATGTTTTCAAATGCAATGCACATTTGTCCTTGACCTATTTTCTACGCCTGCATAAACCCTGACCTTCACACGAGTAATAAATTTGCTGCGGGCCTATGGCAAGGGTGTACGCACTTCTACACCCTTCTGAACAAGCAAAAGACACTCACGTGCGTCAGCCCATCCTAATTAAGAACGAAACCTACGGTTTCATTAAAATAAGACCCAGAGGTTATTATAAGCGCTAGTGTATTTTATTATAAGTACCACAGCACTAATGAACGGACTTCAGTTATAAAATAATTAAAATAAGGATTTAAAAAATCTTCCTGCCACTTTCCTTTTGCCTTACTGTTTTTTTCTTCATATCTCATTCTTGATATCATTGCGTTTTCTTTCACTGCAATTTAATTTGAATTTTGTCTTCTCTTCTTACCTCGAGAGAAAGAGAAAAAAGAACAAAAAGAGAGAAGAACTTTTATTTAACGTTCTTATTATTTTGTTTGTACTTTTTTCTTCTTGCCTTAGAAACTAGGCATGAAAAACAGAGGAGTGGAGAGAAATTATCTGTCATATAGTTCCAAAAAAGAAAAGAAAGAGAAATAGTGTAGAAAAGAGAGGAGAAAACAAGAGAAACTAAATGGACTTCAGTTATAAAGTAATTAAAATAAGGATTTAAAAAATCTTCCTGTTACTTTCCTTTCGTCTTCCTGTTTTCTTCTTCATCTCTCATTCTCGTTGTCATTGCATTTTTCTTCACTGTAATTCAATTTGACTTGTATCTTCTCTTCTTTCCTTATGAGAAAGAGAAGAAAGAGCAAAAAAAGAGGAGAACTTTCTTATCTCACTTTCTTATTGTTTGGTTTGTATTTCTTTCGTTCCGTCTCTTCTCGCCTTAGGACCAAAGCATGGAAAACGGAAGAGGGGAGAGACATTATCTGTCACATAGTTCCAAAAAAGAAAAGAAAGAGAAATGGTGTAGAAAAGAGAAGAGAAAACAAGAGAAATTCAATGGACTTCTTTATCTCATCTTCTTATTGTTTGGTTTGTATTTTTCTTTCCTTCCGTCTCTTCTTGCCTTAGGACCAAAGCATGGAAAACGGGAGAGTGGAGAGAAATTATCTGTCACATAGTTTCAAAAAAAAAAAAGAAAGAGAAATAGTGTACAAAAGAGAAGAGAAATTGAATGGACGAGACGAAATGGACAATTCTCTAATTTTTTCATTTCTCTTATATATATATATATATATATATATTTTCTCTTTCTCCTTTTCCATACTGCATGAATAAAAAAAATGTATGTGTTCGACACTATTTTTGTATATTTATAAGTTTTTTTTTCATTGGAAAGGAAGGCATTATTATTTTATAATTTTACCAATCATCGAGTGCTTTTTTGATAATTTTCATTTTCAATTTTTAATTGTTATAATTTTGTTAATACCAATTGTTTTTTCTATTTGTCGTAGCCCTACTATTTGTTAATTGATTCAAGAAAAAAATAAACTAATTAATTAAGGAATATTTTTTTTACAATCATTTAAATGGTAGAATGCAATTTTGCATTTCCTTCACTTTTAAGTTTCAAGTCTTGTAATCTTTTTTTTTGGACGGTGTATCTCAATTGTTTTTTATATTATTTTAAAGCCAATATGTTTCTTAATATTTTACAAAAATTTGAATGCAATTCCTTTAGTGGTTATTTTTTTAAATAATTTTTTATATCGTACAGTGCATATTTAATGATATCCATTTTCAAATTTCAATTGTTATAATTTTATTTCTAATCAAAATATATTAACTATTTTTGAAATATTATAGCCGTATTATTTTTTAATTGATTCCAGTAAAAAAATACGAATTGATCAAGTGGTTATATTTTTACAATAATTTAAATGGTGGAATGTAATTTTTCATTTCCTCCACTTTTAAGTTTCAAGTGTTGTAATTTTACTTTTTGGACCGTGTATCTCAATTGTTTTTTATATTATTTTAAACCCAATATTTTTCTTAATATTTTACAAAAATTTTAATGCAATTCCTTCAGTAGTTATTTTTTTAAATAACTTTTTATATCGTACAGTGCATTTTTGATGATATCCATTTTCAAATTTCAATTATTATAATTTTGTTTCTAATCAGAATATATCAACTATTTTTATATAATATTATAGCCTTATTATTTAATAATTAATTCCAGAAAAAAAACACGAATTGATTGAGTGGTTATATTTTTACAATAATTTAAATGGTGGAATGTAAATTTCATTTCCACCACTTTTAAGTTTCAAGTGTTTAATTTTATTTTTTGGACGGTGTATGTCAATTGTTTTTTATATTATTTTAAAACCAATATATTTCTTAAATTTCTTAATATTTTACAAAAATTTGAATCCAATTTCTTCAGTGGTTTTTTTATAAATAATTTTTTACATTGTACAGTGCATTTTTGATGATATCCATTTTCAAATTTCAATTGTTATAATTTTATTTCTAATCAGAATATATCAACTATTTTTATGCAATATTATAGCCGTATTATTTTTTAATTGATTCCAGTAAAAAAAATACGAATTGATCAAGTGGTTATATTTTTACAATAATTTAAATGGTAGAATGTAATTTTTCATTTCCTTCACATTTAAGTTTCAAGTGTTGTAATTTTTTTTTGACGTTGTATGTCAATTGTTTTTTATATTATTTGAAAGCCAATATATTTCTTAATATTAAAAAAAAAATTTAATGCAATTACTTTAGCGGTTATTTTTTTAATTAATTTTTAATATCGTACAGTGCATTTTTGATAATATCCATTTTCAAATTTCAATTGTTATAACTTTGTTTTTAATTAAAATATGTCAATTATTTTTATGTACTATTATAGCCGTATTATTTGTCAATTGATTTGAGAAAAAAAGAAACGAATTGGTCAAGTGTTTACATTTTTACAATAATTTAAATGGTGGAATATAATTTTTCATTTCCTCCACTTTTAAGTTTCAAGTGTTGTAGTTTTATTTTTTGGACCGTGTATCTCAATTCTTTTTTATATTATTTTAAATCCAATATTATTCTTAATATTTTACAAACATTTAAATGCAATTACTTCGGCGGTTATTTTTTTAATTAATTTTTAATATCGTACAGTGCATTTTTGATAATATCCATTTTCAAATTTCATTTGTTATAACTTTGTTTTTAATCAAAATATGTCAATTATTTGTATGTACAATTATAGCCGTATTATTTGTCAATTGATTTAAGAAAAAAAGAAACGAATTGGTCAAGTCTTTACATTTTTACAACAATTTAAATGGTAGAATGTAATTTTTCATTTCCTCCACTTTTAAGTTTCAAGTGTTGTAATTTTAATTTTTGGACGGTGTATCTCAATTGTTTTTTATATTATTTTAAAGCCAATATTTTTCTTAATATTTTACAAAAAGTTAAATGCAATTCCTTCATTGGTTATTTTTAAAATAACTTTTTATATCGTGCAGTTGATTTTTGATTATATTCATTTTTAAATTTTAATTGCTACAATTTTATTTCTAATCAGAATATATCAATTATTTTTATGTAATATTATAGTCGTATTATTCTTTAATTGATTCCAGGAAAAAATAAACGAATTGATTAAGTGGTTACATTTTTACAATAATTTAAATGGTGGAATGTAATTTTCATTTCCTTCACTTTTAAGTTTCAAATGTTGTAATTGTTTTTCCAGACGATGTAAATCGATTGTTTTAAATCATTTTGATATATTTTATAGCCTTGCCATTTTTCTAATAAATAAGGTGGGTTAGAGGACACCCACCCACCCTACATATAAATTAGACATTCTAATTATTAGATTTCAAGCTATAAACAGAGTTTTTTTGTTTAGTGCAGCAAAATGTGCATTTCTTGTTAAATAATATGAAAATAAGATTTAAATAAAAGTTTTGGTAAATATGTAGGGTGGGAGAGTGCCCACTATTCTACCCTTCAATTACTTAAACATCAACTGAAGTGTAATTTTGTATTATTTGATTTTTGTGAAATTTTTCATTCGTAATTTTTATTGTACGCAATTTATTTAAGGTATTCACCTTAAACAAATTTGGAAATTTGGAATTTGGAAATGTAGAAGAAATTGGAGGGTGGGTTAGAGACCATCCATCCACCCTATATATTTATTGGATTTCAAGTTATTTTGATTTTTGCGAGATTTTTTATTCGTAGTTTTAAATGTAAGCGATTTATTTAGGGTAAATAATTTGTAAATATAGAAGAAATTTGAGGGTGGGTGAGAGACCACCCACCCAACCTACATATTTATTGGATTTTAAACTATTTTGATTTTTGCCAGATTTTTCATTCGTAGTTTTAATTTTACGCAATTTATTTAAGGTAAATAATTTGGAAATGTAGAAGAAAATGGAGGTTGGTTAGAGAGCACCCACCCACCCTAAATAATCATTAGATTCCAAGCTATAAGAGTGTTTTTGTTTGGAAATAAATAAAATTTACACCATAATCTGAATTTCCCATCAAATAATATAAAAACATGCTTTCAACAAAAAAAAATTGGTATATATGTAATTTGGGTGGGTGGCTACTATTCTACCCTTCAATATCTTAAACATCAACCCAAATCTTACTGCTTTATTATTATTATTTTTTGCAAGATTTATCATTCGTAATTTTTTTTGTGCACAACAAAAGAAGAAAACATCATTTGTGCGTTTGAGGGAGAGAAAGAGAGAAAGAATATAGAGAATTACGAGTTACAATTTTTATTATACACAACAAAAGAAGAAAACATCATTTCTGTGTTTGAGTAAGAGAAAGAAAAAAGAAGATATCAAGTGAAATATGAAGAATAGCGAGAAGAAAAATTATTAATGCAAATATTTCCAAGCCTTTTCTCTTTTTTCGCAATTGTTTAAATTTACTTTTCTTGTTATTTCTTCTATCTATAGTGGCAGAGAGCAAGAAGAGAAAAATAATAATAATTAAAGATAAAAAAGAAAATGGAAGAATAAAAAAATGGAATCAAACAATTAAACATTTCTCTCAATTAAATTTTTTTCGCTCTTATCTTATTCTCTATATTTCGTTTTATCACCTCCTTATCTTCTTGCCAGATCATGAATAAAAAAACGGTGTAAAAAGAGAAAGAAAGAATTTTTCTTGTGAATGACAGAGTGAAGATATCAAGAGACATAAAAAAACAACGACCTGAGGAGAAAGAGAAAAATAAGAGAGAATAAAGAAAACTTGTATTTAGAAATCATTTGCTTTAAATTCCAGTCTAAAATTATTGATATATTTGATGTACAAACAGAAGCAGAACGCATCATACGTTGAAACGAGAGAATCGAAAAATTGCATTATCTGATTTAAAAAAATGTGAAAAATAAACCATACCAAAAATATGTATGACAATAAGAAAAGAACATTTAAAAATCGTCTATTTTTAATTTCAGATAAAAATAATTTACATTTTTGATCTACAAACAAAAGTAGAATGCTTCAAACTTTGAATCGAGGAAATTGCAAAGTTGCATTCCCTGATTTATAATTTTTTTTAAATAAACCACACAAAAATTATTTATAAAACTAACAGAAACCTATTTAGAAATCATCTATTTTAAATTCCAGCTAAAAACAATTGACATGTTTGATATATAAACAAAAGAATAAAGCTGCAAACTTAAATACGAGGAAAACGAAAAATTGCATTCTCTGATTTAAAAAAAATATGGAAAATAAACCATAGAAAAAGTATACATAAAAATAACAAAAATCTATTTAAAAATCATCTGTTTTAAATTATAGCATAAAGTAATTGTCATATTTCGTATACAAACAAAAGCAGAACGCTTCAAAGTTTGAAACGAGGATATCAATAAGTTGCATTATGTGATTTAGAAAATTGAATAACATAAACCACCCAAACACAATCTATAAAAATAACAGAAATCTATTCAAAAGTTACCTACTTTTAATACAAGCTGTAAATAACGTACATGTTTGGTATACAAACAAAAGCAGAACGCTTAGAACTTTCAAACGAGAAAATCGAAAAAATGCATTTTCTGATTTAAAAAATTGTAAAAACTAAACTACACAAAAAATATGCATGAAAATAACAAAATACTATTTAGAAATCATCTGTTGAAAATTCCAGTTAAAAATAATTGGCTTGTTTGGTATATAAACAAAATCAGAGCGCTTCAAACTTTGAAACGAGAAAATGAAAAATACTCTTCGTGAGACGAGAAAAGATAATGGCGGACACTGAGAAGAGAAAAAAATAGTTTAAGAAAATAGAGAGAAGCTAACAAGAGAAAAGAAAAATTGTGAAAGAAACAGGCAATCAACTATTTCTCACACTCTGCTTTTGACTATTTTTCTTTACTTCTCTTATCGTTACTTTCTCTTCTTGTCTCTGTACTCTGTAATCAATAGAAAACAACAAGCAAGGAAGCAGTGTAAGTTGTTATTTTTTAAGGATGGGTAGAAGAAAAAAAGTTACAGATATTTTACTCTCATCAAAATCTTGTTTTTGCCTAAATTGAATTATATTGACTTGAACGAAATGTGGTTTTAACAAGACGGTGTTATATACCATGCAGCTTTTAAAAATAATTCAATTGTTTGAGCTGTAGTTTGTTGTCATCATAGAGGTTTTATTTATAAGTGGAGTGGAGTGTAATTGAGTTTGTGTACTATCTTATTTAAATGATTTACTTCATTTATCGTGTGATTTAACACCTTTGGACTTATTTTTATTGGGGTTATTTATCACTGAAAAGCTATGCGTTAAATCATAGAGGACAATCAACTAAATACAGTCAGAAAATTTTCGACAATTGTAACTAGCCAGTAAAATTATGCAGGTCATTTGCTTATATATATTACTAATTATAAATAAATATATTGCTTATTATTCCATCAGCTTAATACATTTTTCTGTAGATCAATTTTAAAAACAACTGTATTTGGAATAATTATGCGAATATCAAAGAGAGCGTTGAATAATTACGGAACGCGAAAAAGGTCCATAATGTTTATTATTAAATTATCTTCGGGCATAATTGATGATTGTTAATTTTTCTGCGAACGTGGATTATTATTAAAATGAATGGACGCCCGGCCGAAATCCATTATTTATTACACGCGGCGTTTAATTCGCAACGTTCCATGACAATTTATGCTGACGAAATTAATTTTCCTTCCTTGTCACATGTTCGCCTGTACATGTACAGGATTACAAATATATATATATATATATATATATATACAAATATGAAAACCTGTTTGTTTCTTTTTGTCGTGCTTAAAATAACTCGAAAATTCTTCGCACACACGAAAAATTCCATAAATATTTTATAGGATAAAATTAATCTAAACAAACCAATTTTATTATTGTTCTTTTTTAATATATTATTGTAAGTTAATTGCAAATGGTTTCATGAATTCATAAGATACTTGCAAGTCGTTTTCAACATCATAATTTTCATTTTAATAAATAATTATCTCATCAGGATTTCATTTATGGTTCAATGTATATCCTAGGTAAATTCAATCTCTTTAGTTAATTGTTATTACCTATTCGAAGTGATAAATTTCCGTTAATCACAAATTCAACCTAATAACCAGACGTTCGATTCCGCCGCCCTACGGATTGATGAATTATTCAAATTCGCAAAAAAAATAAATTCCACCGCCAGAAAACACCCGGATCCATTTCCACCGTAACGCAACCTCTGCGTACCCTTATAAATCAAATCGAAATTGCATCGTAATCGGACACTTGTAGATTCTGCGAGGGCGTGCGTGGCTAAAAAAAAAACGGGGGCGCCCGCCACTGTCCAATTTTGGATTTATGCGGAGGCGTCGCCTTTAAAATTCATAAACCGACCGCCGCTCCAGGTATTCAATAACAACATAAATTTCACTAACTGCCCGGAATAATGGACCGTTCTCGACCCACGGGCTCCGGGTTGCCCCCACCCCTACATAGTAGAAACGATTGCGACCCTAGTAACTCCACCAACATTACAGGGTAATAGTTTTTTTCTTCTTCTTCTTCGTCCCTCGCGTACGAGCCAATTGTTTCAAGCGAAAGTTGTGAGGCTCTTTAAATTAATTTATATCCATTATAGCACTTTAAAATTTAATAAGAATTTTTATTCAATAAATTTTTAGTTAATTTACTATATTGCAAATAATAACAAAAATACAACTGACAAATCATACAAATTAACACATGAACATAAATGTATTGCAATTTGTTGCATTTAGATAGAGAAAAACATAAAACACAAAATGCTGAAAAAAAACCAGAGAAAACACTAGAACCAAAAACTTAAGTAAGTGATAACTTTTGCAATTTAAATCTTGGGTAAAAATTACTTTAAAGTTTCGGAACCTAGTAATTCCAGAAATCTAAAATTAGAATTCTAGAATGGAAATTTTAAAAACTAGAAGATAAAATGTTTGAAAAACAATAAGAAACTTACCGCAGGCAAGAAAGCAAATTATTGCAACTTGGAAAAATAATTTCTGTAACTTACAAAAAGATCGAATCAGAAGGAACATTGTACTAAAATTTTAGAAATCTGGGAGATAACTTTTATAAGAATTGGTTTCACAATGAAAATTCTTGCAATAAAAATAAATCTGGAAGATAGCTTTTATAAGAATTGTGAAACCTTGCAATAATAAAGAAAAAATATTTGAAATCTGCAAGGAAAATCGCTCAAAATTCTATAAACATTTTTATTCCTATTATATTATAATTGCCGCACAAGAAGCAAAAAAAATACAATTAGAAAATTGTTAAATCTGCGGAGAAAGGTTTCTTAAGATTTAGTTCTGAAAAATTTCAATTACATAATTATGAAATTAGAGAAAAGACAGAAAACGCTGAAAATAACTACAGCTGGTTAAGTTCTGCAATTTTGGTGTTAAGCGAAAATTTATAAACAATTTGAAAATCTAAAAATTTGATGAAATACTCTAGAATTAAAAAAAAATTGAAAGAAAAAAAATTTTAGAAACCTTGAGAAAAATTATTGCAACGTATAAGTACGAAAAAATATGGTAGAAAATTTTAGAAATCTTGGAGAAAACTTTCATAAAAAAAATCAAAGAAATTTCTTGCAATTAGGAAAACAAAACACTTTAGAAAAATGTAAGGAAAATTGCTAAAAGTCGTATAATCATCATATTTTTTTTCTTCAAATATAGAAGAGAAATATTTTATTAAAATTGTAAAACTCTCAATAAAGTTTCTTAATAAAAGAAAAAGAAAATTCTAGACAATTGCAAAACAATACTTAAAATTATATAATCAACTTTTGAAATGAAAAAAGAATTCAAAAGGTAAAGTTTTTAACTGAGTAAAATAATACTTTCCTTACATTTTTCTCAAAAACTATGAGGTTTACACAAAAATTGTATTCCTAATAATTCACTCAATTTTAGATGCTTTATGATTACTTGTTATATAAATTCCATTTAGTTTATTAGCAGTGGGCAAAAAATAATTATTTGAAAATGAGAGACAATAACTTTTTAAACAATTACAGTGACTATAGTTTTGACTATAAGCTATTCATTATCAAACTAAAAGCTAATTATGAATATCATAAGCTACTTGAATTTTTCATATTTTGACTAATCAAAAATTAGCGTCATATTTTTTATGACAAAATTTACATGTTTTTTTATTATCTTATTATTTAGTATGGAACTCTACAGTGTCTACATTTATCCGTAAATAAATAAATAAACTTTTCATTGAAATTTGTATTGACTGATTGTCAAATTATTCTTAATTGACAGATATGTTAATTTTTAACACCATAAATGTCAATTTCGACTATAAAAATATAATGAACTTTATGTTTGATAATGACTAGTTGATAGTCGAAACTATAGTCACATGTAATTTAATAAAAATATAAATTTCGACAAGCAAAAAAAGCATTTAAAAATGTTTACTGTTAAAATTGAAATTTTTTTAACAAAATTGACGTCTTCTGTAAAATTTTACATTTTTTATAGTCAAAAATGACATTTTTGCTGTCAAAATTGACATGTTATCTATCAAAGTCAATTTTTATACTATCAAAAATGACATTTTATGACCGAAATTAACAACGTAACATATTATTTGTCAGAGTTAAATTTTTACTATCATAATTGACATTTATATCGGAACCTTCAAAATAGGATTGCAAATTACAAACCTTGACATTTTCTGCACTGTCAAAATTGACATTGTTTTCACTCAAAAGTTGACACTAACGTACCCATAATCAAAACCTATTTCTGAAGGTTTCTGACGTTATAAAATGCCAACATCGTCATTTTTCATACTGTCAAAATTGACATTTTGTAATGTCAAAAATTGACATTAACATCGTCGCTATCAGAATTTCCAGAAATAAGATTGTAAACTGCTAACATTTTGTGTATTGTCAAAATTGACATTTTGTACTGTCAAAAATTAACATTTCATCCTTACTATTAAAATCTTCACAAATAACAAATGACCATTTGTAGTGTCTAAAATATTGACAATAATGTCCTTATTATCAGAACTAGAAGTAACATTGCATATTGTCAAAATAACTAGATTATTTTCTGTAAATTAGATTTTCCGTTAATAAATATTTTTATTATTATTTTTTGAGGTGTCAAAATTGAAATCTTGTACTGACAAATAAGGTCAAAAATTGACATTAACTGCCCTACTATCAGCAACTTTAAAAAGTAACATTGTAAACTAGCAACGTTGACATTTTGTTTCGTCAAAAGTTGACATTAATGTCCCTATCATCAAAACATGTTTTTACTGACTGACAAAAATTGACATTAATGTTCTTACCATCAGATCTTTTAGATATAACATTGTCTAAACTGCCAGAATTGATATTATGTTTTGTCAAAAATTGACATTGTAATCTGCCTAATTGACATTTTGTATTGGTAAAATATTGACGTTGACATTTACGTTCTTACTATCAGAATATTCAGAAATAACTTTGCATATTTTCAATATAGTTTACATATAAAATTGATATGTTATCTGTCAAAAAAAAAATTACCATCAAAAATAACATTTACATATAATCTGCTAAATTTAAAAATTTTATGATCAAAAATGACATTTTTGTTTTCAAATTGACATGTCATCTGTCAAGGTTGTAATTTTTTACCAGAATTGAAATTTTTATTGTCAAAATTAACAATGTTATCTGTCAAAGTTGAAATTTTTTACCATTAAAATTAACATTTTTATAGTCAAATTTGACATGTTATCTGTCAAAGTTGAAATTTTTACCATAAAAATAACATTTTTATAGTCAAATTTGTCATATTATTTGTCAAAGTTGAAATTTTCTAATATCAAAAAATTGCATTTTTGTTGTCAAAATTGACACATTATCTATCCAACTTGAATTTTTTTACCATCGAAAATGCATTTCTATTTTCAAAATTGACATGTTATCTGTCAAAGATAAAATTTTGTGTTATCAAAAATGACATTTTTGATTGACAAAATTGACACATTATCTGCCTAAATTGAAATTTTTTACTATTAAAAATGAAATTTTTATTGTCAAAATTGATATGTTATCTGTCAAAGTTGAATTTTTTTACCAGCAAAAATGACATTTTTATTGTCAAAATTGACATGTTATTAGCAAAGTTGAAATGATAGAAATGACATGTTTATCGTCAAAATGGACATTATCTGTGGAAGTTAATTTTTAAAAATTATTATTATGAAAAATGACATTTTGATATTGTCAAAATTGACATTTTCTGTTTAAATTTTTATTGGTGAAATTGGCATATTATATGTCAAATTAAATATTTATACAGTTGAAATTGAGATTTTTATTGTCAATTAACGTATTTTTTATAGTCAAAAATTATGATTTTATTGATAAAATTACCATGTTATCTGTCAACTTAGAAATTGACATCTTTATTAAGAAAATAGAATTTTTCTGTCAAAATGAATTTTTTTGTATCAGAATTGACATTCGCGAAATGTTTTTTTCGTATTTTTAAATTATTATTTTTTATTTCTGTCAACATTCAGATTTTTATCATCATTTTTTTTTTGTCAAAATTGGCATGTCTTCCGTCAAAGTAAATGCCAAACATTACATTTTCATTGACATCTTCATTTCAACAAAAATTTTCAAAGTTGACATCGGCAGATAATTTGGTTTACACTAAAATTGACACTCTTTTATTGACAATATTAATTATTTCTGTTATTATTCACTTTTTTCACAATTCACATTTTTTATAATAATTTACATTTTTATTGTCAAAATTGACATTTTTATTAAATTTAATGTACAAAGCCAAAGATAAATAAATAAGTTATATTTTTATTGACAAAATTAAAGTGTTTTGTCAAAATTTACATATTTTTGGAATATTTAGAATATGTTGAGATTATTTAGAAAAGTTAGAGTATTTTTAAAATATTTAGGATACTTAGAACATGTTGAGAATCTTTAAAATACTTAGAACATTTAGTACATATTTAGAATCTTTAAAAAAATGTGTAGCATTTAAAAAAATTCTTAGAATATTTAGATTTTTTAGATTATTTAAAAAATTTGAACATTTTGAAAATATTTAGAATGTTCAGAAAATGTTTGGATTCTTTAAAACAGCTAAAACATTAAGGAAAAATTTTAGAATATTCAAAATATTCACAATCTTAAAATAAATTAGAATATATAAATTTTTCTTTTAGAATATTTTGAATTCTTATTTAGAAAAATTAAAACAATTTTAGAAGATTCAGAATTTTTGAAAACGTTTAGATTCTTTAGAATATTTCAAACAATTGGCAAATTTATAAAAATTTTAAAATCTTTTAGGACATTTAGAAGTTTTTTAATATTTAGAAAATTTTTGGATTAATATATTTAAAAATTTAGAAAGTATTCAGAATTTCAAAAATTTGGAATATAAAGATTTTTTTAGAAAATAATTGTATGTTTTAAAAGCTTCATATTCTTTAGAAATACTTGATTCTTTCGAAAATTTTAGAGGTTTAGAATCTAGAAAGTTGTCTTTAAAGTATTTAGAACCTGTTAAATTATTTTAAAAAATATTTTGAATATTTAGAAAACTTTTAGAATCATTCAAATATTTAGTAATTTTGTTAAATTAATTGGTAAAATTTTAGAATATTTAGAAATTTTTCTTTTCTAATTGAATTTTTTTTCTGTTGTTTTTTTATAAATATAAATAGTTTCTATTATTAAATTTGCATTAATTTTGTTTTTATATTTATTTAAAAAAAACATGTTTTTTACAGATTCTTTTCTACTCATTTTTCTACTTAACAATCTTTAAGTTATAAGCAAGGTTTCCTTTATAAAACGTTTGGTCATAACAAGTAATTAATTATCAAGACTAAATTTACAAGAAACGAAAATTGCAAATTAGAGTTTGAAACGTTCTGAAAATTACACGAATCAAGGAAATATATTCAAAATTGCTAAAGTGATTTTTATAAAATGTAAAAATATTAACATAATGACAACATTGTAAAATCAGGATTATAAAAATCGAAAATTGCAATTTTCAGTTTGAATAAATTTAAAACATACACAAATTATCAATATGGCTAAAAAATGCTGGATATACTCAGAATTGATGTATTTTTATAAAAATGGAAAAATAATATGCGTATTTTAGCTATAAATTATGTGTATTTTGGCTATAGATTTGTCAAAAGTGTAAACATGAATGCTGGAAGAAACCAAAATTCAACTTTGACTTTAATCTATTTAAAAATTTAATCAGTGTAATTTATGCGTATGTTTTATGAATTGGGAGGGGGTGGGACAGTGAACACCCACTCACCCTACATATAAATTTCAACTTAATTATTGAAAAAAAATTCATGAACCCTTTAGAAAAATTATTGGAAAATGGAATGAGAAAGTTTTACAAACCTACAAAAAAACTGAAGAAAATTCTACAAGTCTCTAAACAATTCCTGAAAAACTTAATGAAACTTTCTGAAAAATTCTAAAAATCTACAAGCATTTTTTTGGATTTAAAACAAAAACTCTATGGGCCTAATTTTTGTTTTAGATCCGAAAAAATGCTTGTAGAATTTTTCAGAAAGTTTCATTAAGCTTTTCAGGAATTATTTTACAGACTTCTAGAATTTTCTTCAGTTTATTTGTAGGTGTGTAAAACTTCCTCATTCCATTTTCCAATAATTTTCTTATCGGCCTCTAGAATTTATTTCAATATTTTTTTGTAGAACATTGCACTTTTGAAGAATTTTTCTAAAGGGTTCATGAATTTGGTAGATATCTAGAATTTTTTTAGAAAGTGTCAACCAATCAGTTTTTCAGGAATTATCCTAGGGAGTTTTCTTCAGTTTTTTTTTTTATAGATTTCTAAAAGTTTCAAACGATTTTCAGGAAGGAAGTCAAGCGCCATTTGTGTTTGTTGATACAGTTGAGAGTATAGCGAATGCAAAAGTTCTTCTTGAATATCATTGAGCTTACCTTGAGGAAGTTGACCAGTTAAGGCAAGAAAACTGGTGATTTGTTAAGAATTGAGATGAAGGAAATTTTTTTAATTTTAGCGATTATGCATATTTGTTATAGATTAAATTTTAGATATTTTTAGAGTCATACAGTTTAATAGAGTAAATACTGAGCTATTGAACCCGTTGCATTGGAACTGTGGTGAATTTTAATAATTTCACATTTTGGAATTCTGTTTTGTAGTGACCGCAAAATTTACGGGCGTCGAAATGCGGTGACAACCGGAGTCGGGCTGTCCACCAACGCAAAATTCCGAACCCTCGAGGGGTGCACACCCGAACGCATTCCTGAATAGTAGTTCCATTTTACGGACGATACGATTAAATTAAAGGCGAACTATTTCTGAGGCCGTTCTTTACTATAGTGTACATCTCCAAAAGGTACTTGATGTGGACGAATAAATCAATTGGCAATTTTTTAACAAAGTTTTGTACCTTTTGTTATCATTAATAATAATTAATTAATTAAATCACTAGTTAAAAAATTCAATGTAAGTATAGATTAAGTCGCAAACGTGCTCTTTATTAGATCACTAGTGTATATTAGTGTAAGAAAACAGGGAACAACGATTGAAACGCATTGTCGAACTCTAGTGCGTTTCCATTGCAGCCCCCACGTCCCACAACATCGTCGCCGTGGAAGAGGAACGAAACATCTACTTGTTACGTACCGATTTTCTGCTTTTCCCCTTTCCCAGGCCGGTGGAAAAAGCTCAGGGAAATTCTCAGTCGGTCGGGACGCGGACGACGTGATTCAAATTCCGAATGTGCGACCGTGGAAAGCGATAGGGGGCGGCAGCATGTCGGGGATGGGGGCTCGGCGGATTGCCTGCCAGGATTTACAATTGGATGCGAAACTTCTCTAGGTATTACACTGACATGCAGTTTTATTGCATTCCTTCCATAAATAGAGACGTTACAAAAACTGCGCCTTTAAATAAATACTGGCGACGGCGGAATGTACCCTTACGTAAAATGGTTTCAAGCGAATTGTTCGTACACAGTTCACTCTGATACTATAATAAACTTATTATTGTTGATATTGGAAATTCAATTAAAAAAGCCTACTATAATTACAATAAATTCAAATTTCAGAACCTCATAACCCTTACAAAATAAAACATAAAAACATAATATGCAACACTACATTCTGAACCACCTGTATGTTATATTTCCAACTATTGTGTTTATCACCTCAGAAATAACCAACCCTAAAAAACGAGAAAAATAAATTGTTGCAAGTTTTGTAAGCCCAGAAGCATCGCTCTTACATCTTTTCTTTAAAGCAGACTGTTCTTAGGGCTCAGTATTACTTGGATTAAAATTTTGCTTCACGTAAATCAACGACATTTTGGCCTTGAGCTGGAATAAAAAACAATACGTTCATCACTTGCAACAAGTTTATTAACACTTGAATTTTTTAGGCCTAAAATTAACTTCTCCAACTTGTTGGGGTATCATGTGTTAAGTCCAACTCCTTTTCGAAATTACCTCGTGGATCAAAATATCAAGACAGCCATCCCGAAAAGAAAGAAAATAAACATCCGTAGTAACGTGAGGAGTTAGATTAAATAAGAAGCCAGCATAATATCTCATACAATTGTTCAAATTTCTAAGTGAAAATAATAAATGATAAGGTTTCACCACGGGTTAAGTGAGAATTTAATTAAAAATTAAGAAATAAAACAATAAAGGCTATAGTATATTATTATGTGCTATAATAATATGCAATTAAAGATATTGAGCATGCAATAACTGAGCTGTTTGTCGAGTATTTACTGTTGAATTTGCAATTAATGCGAAAACCTCATCCTGTTTGGATTAAACGATGTCACGGGTTGTCAAAGGGGCAATTAATTTATGAAGGGCGTCCCGGGAACCGTCGGCAATTATTTGTTTTCGCCGGTGTGCCCCTCACGAAGGACTGTTTGCACGCCGAAGAGGAATCGGACCTTGAATTTACTTTGACGACCGCAGACATGTGTAAACACGCTCTGGAGAGGGATACAAATAAAAAAAATACATACTAGTTATCACCAGACGGAATTTTATTTTCTCACCTGGAAAATTCACCGAAATCATTTGAAATATGCGAAATATAAAACTTAAATAGACAATTATTTAAGTACTTACAAAATTTTAGTATGACTAATCGCTTTTATGATATTTTGTATGATGTTATCAATTGCAATGTTCCTATTAAACAAATTAAATCAACAACGTATCCAAAATGGTTTAACAATACCTTAATATCATTAGTAAAGAAGAAGAAAATTGCTCATACCAATTACAAAAGTAATAACAGCTTAGTTGATTATACCATTTTCAGCAAACTTCGTGAAAAATGCTCAATTTTAAGCAAATCATTGTATAATTCTTATTGTTACGCAAAAATCCTCGCGATATTTGGAAATTTATTAATGATGCCTTGGGCACTAGTGGTATTCCTGCAAGGACAAAATATATGTTAAAAGCAGCGATATTGCAAAAGCTTTTGGTCAATACTTCTCTGAAGTTTATGCGAGTGCATCTAATAATGATCTGTTGAATTTAGGACATCTAAATCTGTCATTTCTGAAGAGTTACAAATATCATTGTATGATGTCTTCAACGCGATTCAATCTCTTAACAAGAGGTTTACTTGTGGGCCTGATGGCATACCTGGTGATTTCCTGTGTAGGTCTGTCTGTACTCTGTCAAAACCTTTACATACCTTATTTTCTACTTCTATTAAATTAGCTTATGTTCCAAGTGTTTGAAAGTTGAGTTTTATCTCCACAATTTTTAAAACTAGGGATAGAAAATGTGTTGAAAACTATCGCGGAGTTGCCATACAATCAGGAATCCCTAAAATTTTTGACGGTTTGGTAACCAGACAAATAATCCATACGTCTAAACATTTATTCAACACTCAACAACATGGGTTTGTCAAGGGTAAATCTACTACAACCTACTTATTGGAGTTTCAAGATTTTCTAAATAATTTTTTACAAAAACATGTACAAGTTGATGCCATTTACACCGATTTTGCAAAGGGTTCAGCACTCTATATTGGTTTCAAAGTTATACGCCTATGGATTTCGCAATTTAATTGTGAGGTGGATTAAAAGTTTTTTAGAAAAACGTCGACAAATTGTTAAGATTAATAATTTTACATCTAATCCAGTTCAGGGTACGTTAGGTGTACCTCAAGGCTACCATATCGGACCTATTTTATTTCTTATTTTTATTGATGATATTTCTAATTGCTTTATATATTCAAATTGTTTATACTTTGCAGATGATTTGAGGGTGTATGATTGTATTGACGATATTTCTAATTGTTTTGATCTACAATTTAATTTAGATAATCTATTCAGTTGGTGTGTCACGAATAATTTGTTTTTAAATATTAAAAAATGTAAATCTATAACTTTTAGTAAAAAGGCTATAACTATTGACTTCATATATAACATCAATTATGTCAATCTTGAAAATGTATCGGTTATAAGGCATTTGGGCATTTTATTGGATTCAAATTTATCTTTTTCATCTCATATTTTTCAAATGTGTAATAAAACATTTCGATTATTGAGGTTTTTATTGAGACATTGCAAACATTTTAACTGTGATTTAATGTATCACAGTTAAAGGACAATTTATTGCCGATTAGTTAGATCTAATTTAGAATATTGTTCACACATTTAGTCACCACATTATAAAAAGTACGTAGGTAAGATAGAATCTGTCCAGGAAAAGTTTTGTTTTTACATTTCTTTCGAAATGAATTTACCATTTAATAATTATGAAATGGTCTGAAATTCGCTTGAGATCAGTAGAATCAAATTGGATCTTTGTTTATTACACAGAATTGTTTCTGGGCATATCTCCACTGATCTGCTTCAATTGATACATTTTCATGTTCCTCAAAGTAATAGATTATCCAGACAAAAAACACTTTTTAGATTAAGTGTAGTTTCTACAAACTATATGTATTATAGTCCTTTATTGCGATGCATGAGGTATGCTAACAAACTCAAATATAACGAAAATTTTGATTTATTTGTTGATTCATATTATTCATTTAAAATTGTATGAAGGAGAATTCCATTGATTAATTTATTGAGGTTAATTTTAATTTTATGTTTTTTTTTGTTCTATATTTAGTAAGTTTAATGAATTGTTATTTGTATTTATAATTATTATTATTTTTTTCTTGTACTAATTGTCATTTAGTTTATATCTTTTTCTTTATTATTGTATTGTGTAATGTTTTGTAAAAAAGGTGTCAACCGTTGAAATAAATAAATAAATAAATAAAATTTATTATGTATATGTAGGGGTGGGTGGCCTCTATCCATTCTTCAGTCAGTAAAATATACGAAATAATTTTAATTATTAGGTCTAAAATATAAGTAAACACAAAATAATTCCAATTTTAAAAATTTATTTATAAAAATATTTCAAATAATGTTTGATGATGTTTTACTGATTGGAGGGTGGTATAGAGGCCACCCGCCCACCCTACATATACATATAAATTTCAATTACTTATAGTCTCGCAGTTTGGAATAAAATTAATTACAAAACTTTTTGAATTTAACTGTGAAATTTTTGGGTGAGTAAATTAATAAAATTTTTAGGCCTTATGGGTGGGCAGACTTCAAATCAAAATTAGATAAGATAAGTTAGAGAAGGTCATCTATATTTAAACTTAAATTTGGCTTATGCTTTATTTTTTATTACATACAAGGTTTTATAGTATTTATAGCAAAAACATCAACGATTAGTATTTGAAATTATCATGTACATGTAGGGTGGGTGGGTGGCATCTATCCTACCCTTCAATCAGTAAAACATGAGCTAGGCCTTTAATTATAAGTTGAAAATTATAAATAAACACAAAATAATTGGAATTTTTAGAAATTTATTCATATAAATAATTCAAATAATTTTTGATGATGTTTTACTAATTGGAGAGTGGGATAGAGGCCACCCACCCACCCTACATATACATATTAACTTTAATTCCTTATAGTCTCGCGGTTTCCAACAAAATTAATTACAAAATTTTTGAATAAAAAAAAATTAAAAATGTAAAATTTTTGAGTGAGTAAATTAGTAAAACTTTGATGTATGATGGGTGGGCAGACTTCAAATCTAAATTAGATAAGATAAGCTATAAAAAGTCATTTATATTTAAGCTTAAATTTTGATTTTGTTTTATTTGATATTACGCACAAGGTTTTATTGTTTTTTTGCAGCAAAATCACCAACGATTAGTATTTAAGACTATCATGTATATGTAGGGCGGGTGGGTGGTATCTATCCACCCTCAAATCAGTAAAACATACGCAAAAATTTTAATTAAAAGTTGTATTTATAAATAGACACACAATAATTGCAATTTTTAAAAATTTATTCATAAAAATATTTCAAATAATTTTTGATGATGTTTTACTCATTGGAGGGTAGGATATTAATAATAATAATAATAATAATTTATTGATACCAGAACTATAAAGTTTTACATAAGTCGAGAGTAATAATATTAGTAAGTAAATAACATTGAAATCAAATACACTATAAAGTTTACAATAATACATTTTAGACCAATATTATATAAGTTTTAATTTGCATTAAACAACTAAATTAAAATATAAAGACAACTTTATTACAACAGATTAAAATTTGTGATAAGATAATAAAACTAATAAATAAATAAATACAATAAATAAAATTTCAGATGGGACAGCTATACATTAAATATATTAAAAATAATTTCGATGTTTAAAATAATAAAATAGAAATATATTAAAAATTATATTTGTAATAATCCCTCAATTATAAAATGCAAGTGCAAGTAATAGTTGTTTTACTTTTACCTTAAAAGTTTTTAGTGTTAGGTCCCTAATAGATTTTGGTAGTTTATTAAAGAAGTTAATACCGTAGTAGTTTGTACCAGTTCTAGATCGATTTAAACGTAACCTAGTGGGACATATTTCTTCTTTAATTCGTGTGTCATGAGAGTGACTAGATTGATGTTACAGTTTTTCTTAACATAAATGAGGCACTCATAGATAAAGATACAAGAAAGTGTCAGTATCCGAAGTTCTTTAAATGTATCTTGTATTTGATTCTCATTTTTCACTTGGTGAAACATTATGTTATTAATAGGTTGTTGAAAAAATTCACTTGGTTTGTTTCACTAAATTGTTTATTTTATATTCAACTAGTTTCGGCACTGGGCCATTATCAAGAATATTCTTTAAATGCTTTACGGCAGATTTTCGCTGCAAACCAAATAACCTATGAGTGGATGATGAATGACCACATACCAAAATTCCATAGGTCAGATGACAATGTATAAAAGAGAAATAAACTGTTTGCATTATCTTTATTGAGACTTTCATGCTCAAACTTCTTAAGAGGAATATATATTTATTAATCTTCTTCGATAGTTCATCACCATTGCAGTTCCACAACATAAGATGGTCGATATGCTGACCTAAGAATTTTATTGAATTTTCAGTGGTATTTACTTAATTCGTTTTTAAAGTAAATAACAATTTACGTGTTTTATTTAAATTAAGGCTTAATTTATTGCTGTTAAACCAACATGCGGCTTTCTGTTCAGCTGTCTCATACAAAAATTTTGATTCATTGATTGTTTTTGCAGTAGATATTAAATTAGTGTCATCAGCAAAAAGCACAATATTAACATCATCCACATACTTCACAAAATCATTACTGTAAATTAAGTACAGGATGGGTCCTAGAGTTGATCCTTGTGGGACACCATGCTGATTAGGTAGCTGTTCAGATATTGAGCCATTGTAATAAACCACTTGGCGTCTATTATGATGACATAAGTCTGCATGCAGAGGGTTCGAAATGGTATAGATACAATTTCCTCAAGAGTATACAGTGAGAAACACAATCAAAAGCCTTGCTCCAGTCAAGAAAGGTGACCATGGCAAAATTACCTTCCTGGAAACATGTCACTATTTTATCTACAAAATCGACTATAGCATCAGTAGTCGATTTTCCTTCCCTAAAGCCATATTGAGACGGGGATAAAAGTTTGTTGTTTTCAAGAAAGGAGATAATCTGATTAAACATAATCTTCTCTATTATTTTGGAAAATATTGGTAATAGAGATATAGGTCTATAATTATTTAGATCATCTGTATCCCCCTTCTTGAAAACAGGTATTACCTTTGCAAGTTTAAGTACATCAGGGAAGGTACACGACATTAATGTGTCATTGATGAGATTAATAAGAACATCAGTTAAGTATTTGATTAGGTCCATTGATAATCCATAAATATCCTTACTTTTTTTACTTACAAAGCCATTGATTAAATCTCTCACACCGCACTTAGAGAAACCGTTTTGAAGTTGAAGTAGTGTACAATACTTGTAAGAGTCCTACTGGCTATTACGATTGGATCTACATCGTATGTAGGTATCTTGGTTAAGATATCATTAGCGATACTGGTAAAAAAACATATTAAAATTACTAGCTGATATATCACAGCTAGGTGACTCCGGACGCTTAGAATTTACATTTATATTTTCCCACATAGCTTTATGAGCATTAAGAGATGAGTTGATAAAATTATCATTGGCTTTAATTCTAGCAGCTATTAACGATTATCTGTAATCAAAACGCATTATTTTTTTTAAATTTGATTAATTAATCAGTTGGACTATTTAAACACAATTCATTAATCAGGTGTAAGTTCTGTCTCATTGTTTTTAATTGCTCGTTTGAACCAAATAATTTTGTTCGACTTATTGGATTTATTATCAATGATTTTTTCGGAGAAAGATTCATTATAATGACCCATTAAAGTATCAATGAAGACTGATCACTTTCTGTGTGTATCACCAAACTTTAAAACCTACCAGTCTGTATTTAATAATTCGTAAAAAAATATATTTACCTAATGGTATAACAGGTCTAATAATTTTACTCATATTGTTATAATTGTTCATTGCCATATTTAGGTTAAAATGAATGGCATTGTGATCCGAGAAGGGTATTGATATTGGTGCAACTTTAACATTTTTGTGATCCAAAATTACGAATATATTGTCAAGACAAGCTTTCTTGCGTGTTAGAAAGTTGACAGTATGATATACATTATAGCCATTTAAACAGTCATTTAGTTGGTAATATTCCTTATCCTGGGAGATAATATTGAAATTAAAATCACTGTATACTAATAAAGTATACTTTAAAAGATTAATTTGAACTAATATTTTATTTAAAGCATCAATCAATACATTAAAATTACCCCGCGACTTCTATAAATATTAAAGATTATTACATTAATGTCAACTAATAGAACGGCACACACATCAAAATCTAGCTCTATACAATAATTATGAAAATTTAAAACTTTGAATTTTACATTTTTCTTAACATATATGATAACACCGCCGTGAGTGGTAATTTTGCGTGAGAAATAACAAGCAGTAGTAAAATTTTCAATTCTTAATAAATCCGCTTCAGTACTAGTAAGTAAGGGATAGAGGCCACCCACCCACCCTACATATACATATAAATTTCAATTACTGATAGTCTCGCGGTTTGGAATAAAATTAATTACAAATTTTTTTGAATAGACAACAAATTCAAAACGTGAAATGCCTTATGGGTGGGCAGACTTTAAATCTAAATTGGATAAGATTATTTAAAGAAGGTCATTTATATTTGAATAATAAAATGTATTAAAATCCTTTAGTTCGTTGTAGAAAATTAAATAATAAATTTAAAAATACAAAAACATTTCGTGAATCTACAACAGTAAGTCTTACTAAGACTACAAAACAAATTAATTTAAAACAACTGGGTGGGTGGCCTCTATCCCACCCTCCAATCAGTAAAACATAAGCGAGGGTTTTAATTAAAAGTTGTAAAACGTAAATAAATATAACATTATTGTAAAATTTCATAGATTTATTTAAACAATTATTTTAAGTAATATTTGATGATGTTTCACTGATTCGAGGATAGGATAGAGGACACCCACCCACCCTACAAATACATATGAACTTAATTCCTTATCGTCTCGCGGTTTCCAATGAAATTTATTACAAAATTTTTGAATAAAAACGAAATTCAAAAAGTTAAATTTTTGAGTGAGTAAAATAGTAAAAATTTGATGCGTGATGGGTGGGTAGACTTTAAATCTAAATTATATAAGATAAGCTATAAGGAGTCATTTATATTTAAGCTTAAATTTTGATTTTGTTTCATTTTTTTATTACATAAAGGTTTTATTTTTTGCAGAAAAATCGTCAACGATTAGCAATTAAAGTTATCATGCATATGAAGGGTGGGTGGGTGGCCTCTATCCCACCCTCCAATCAGTAAAACATAAGCGAGAGTTTTAGTTAAAAGTTGTAAAATATAAACAAACAAATAATAATTGCATTTTTTAATTGATGTTAAATATTTCAAATAATTTATTATTTATAGTTGTTATATGCTGCCTAAGTGATTCTGTTGTTACAGCTGGATTCAGTCCGCTGATATAGAAATTGTGTCTAATTTTCCTGCCTTTTATTACTAGTTTTTCATTAGATGTTCCAGCGATTGATTATTCTCCACTAGTATAAAATTCTCATGATTTAGCGAGAATAATTAATATGGTAAAAAGAGTGATAAAACATAAAGACTCTAATTATTATTACCTATAAGATCATAAACGTTAAAATACACTAATCCCAATTAAACGTATAACGGCTTCAAATAACAATCGGAAGTGGTAATGACCGATGAATATTTACCGGAAAACCAATAACTTGAGCCGTATAAACATTTTAATTATGGATTGCCGGAGCGTCCGTAATAAACCGTTTTACTCGCCATAAATCCGGCTCATAAACATGCCACAGTTTGGTTCCTGCCCCCGCTTCGCGTGTTATCTCTCTAATTTCGGCATTACTCTGTGTTCTTTCCACGATCCATCCTGTTTTCGTAGAAAAGGGGGGGAACGCACGTCCCATCCGCCGCCACCCTGCCCCCGGCCTGCCTCCTCTGTCCTTCATTCACTTTTACAACAGCTCGTAAAAGTGCCGCCAATAAAACAGGGCGAAAATATGTCCGTCACTATTATGACGGTTTTTCCTGCGATCCAAATTTTCATCCTCATATATTTTCAAATAGACAATAATAAACAATAATTAAATAACATGTTTATTACCCAATAAATAATTATGCATACGCAATAGCAATAAATAATGTTGAAACCTGTTTTGATTTAAACAAATACTATCTTAAATTATTGTTAGAAACTTAAAATTTATTAGTTGTCTTCTTTTTATTTGAGTAATTATTGACTACATGTTTTAATTTCATTTCATTTTTGAAATAGCAGTCGTTAATAATATTCAATAAAAATGAAAATAAGAAACATTATCTATAATGATATTATGATTTGTATTTAATCATTCTGACTTTGTAAATGCCGAGCGTAAAAAAAAACTAACATCAGCGCTGTCATAAACTTGTCTTTTAAAAACCGCCCCTCCGGGCGATCACAATGCCGTTCGGACGTGGAATATTTCAGGAATTTCGAGGGTTAATTGCACCCCAATGTTCGAGGCGCGAAAAAAAATAGCACCCAATTATAGCTTTACACAATGGACGCTTGTTGCGAAATTGTTGTTTACGGAGTTGATGTTTTTTTTTTTCGGTTTAATTATCATCGTTCGGTGTAAGGGAAAGGGTTGAAAATTTTGTTTAAAATAAATTTCCTATTTCATATATGTTTGTTTTAATACTATTTAAAACTTAAACACAAATTGAAATAAAACAACACAGTTGGGAGGGTTTCACATTTATTGTTGAACACTGCAACATGTTTGGCTTTATCAGACAAATGAATAATTCAACTGTGTTGTTTAATTTCAATTTGTTATGGAGTTTCATCATGTATCCGCCTCGTCAATTCAATATCTTAAACACAAATACTACTATATTTCTTATAGTTACCATTCTTGTTGTTTCTTTTATGATTTTACATACTATAAATGAATTCCTCGTATATACTGGAAACACCAGTGTAAGACCCAATACAAATCTCTCGGCTTTTAAAGATTAGTCGTTATTTTTAGCCGAGAAAGTTTTGTGCTTTATTAATGGTATTCGGAGGGTTTGTTCTCGGGCTCAGCCCCGATGATGACACTTGTGCACGGAAGTCGGCGCTCGAATATCTCCGATTGCACTTAAGAGACCCGACGAATCGTAATGGAAAATTGGGGTGTAAATTCAAGTACAGTCGGCATTCGGAAATATAAGGGGGAGCGGGAATAAAAATAAAAACGTCTATTCAGCGGTATTACGCGAACGACACGTTTTCACTCGTGTCGGGATGGATAATGCACAATTTAAAATCGCCTCATTCGAAATTCTTCCACTTTGTTGTACTTCTGTAATCAAAAAAAAAAATTGGAAAAAAAAGATGATAATAACTTGGTTGGTTTCGACCGTTACTACGTGGTAATCCATACTTACACTGAATTGAAAAATTCACTATGTTTTAACAACAAATTTGTGGTTAAAACATAGTGAATTTTTCAATTCAGTACTTCCTTCATAAATACTACAGTTTCTTCAACAGATGTAGATGATTCTTATATGCATCTTTATCTAATCAATCCTCTTAAATGCATAAGTTTATGAATGTATTTTTTATAATCGTATTAACAAAATACTGCTTGCACAGTGATAAATGTCTAACTCACAAGTAGTTTTTTGATGTGAACTATCTAGAAAATACTGCTCGCGCAGTACTTCTTAAACATGAATATTCCCCACTGCGCAAGCAGTATTTTGTAGATTTGCATTTCAAATCGGCAAGTATAAACAGGATTTTGTAAAGTGAAATATAAATATAAATATAAATATAAAGAGTAATTATTTTTATAAATATAATAAATAATACTAAAATAATTCATCAATGAAAATTATTTAAAAAAAACAATAATATTTATTATCTGTGCATAGCGATCGCATAAAAAATTTATATATGAATATGATTTAGACGTTATTGGGGATGAATGTCATGCGAACAAACCGAGCTCGCAATTTTAATCGTTAAACAAAATATAAAAAATGGTGGCCATATACAATTTATTTGTTTATTACATCACGTGGGGAATTGTTTGTTTAATGCATTTCATTGAAATATGGACCACCAGGATTAAAATCCAATATTTGCCGGTGATATGAATTTATATTTATCACGTTTGTTAATTTAATTTAAACAAAAATATCATTGCGTGCACTGGCGGTGTGCTCGCGTAGGCGCGTAAAATAATTAATTAGAATCTTGTTGTGAACGTACGTAAAGGTACAGAGGGTATTTCATTTATTTAAGCTATATATATATTTCGAGGATACATTCCTTTTTTTTAGTCTGGTGAAGCCGTAATTACCAGATGTGGAGGTTTATATATGAAATTTTTCTACTCTAAAAGACCGTTGTATTATAATTTAGAGAGAGTTGCTGTATATATATTATAATAATGAATAATAATCTAGACAATGATTAAATATAACTGTTAAAAAATTTACTTTATTTTTCTAATTGCTATTATTAACTGCTTTAATATTATTGATTGGCTATCGACCTCATAGTATTTTCGCAATGTTTATAAATATGTTAATAATCTTCAACAATAATTTCATTGTCAACTATGTATTGTTAATAATCTTTATTAATATTTTTACTATTAATAAATATACTCGCATCAATCAGATTCCAAATAACTAGTGTACAGAGTGTGATTATACAGTATCTGGCGTGTAACTCGACGCTGTTAACAGATGTCACCCCCACCCATCCAGTGTTCCCGTGACGGCGGCAGTCAATCACTTCTGGTGGAGGCGCCGGGCGGCACATCTCCATCGTTCGGAAATCGACGTCGCTGCCCTCATAGGAAATTACAAGTTGGAAAACTGGTCGTGGAGACTCACCACTTCACGCCGCCGAACCCTATTAGGCCCGTCGTACCGCCATACTCCCCCTTGTACGGCGCCAATCTCCACTAATAAACGTCAGTTCGGTACGCTGCCCGGTTGAAATATGCAATCGTCCCGGAAACGACGTCCGACACGGTTCCGGTTCCAGCAGGATGTTCCGCGTGCGATAATTATCATCGATATTAGAAAACTCGTGATTCCGTCCAGTTAATTAGCGCAATAATTAATTGGCCTTGAAATTTATGACACTGATATTGTCGAATACCTTCACGTTTATTTATTATCTTTCTAGTACAGACACATCACATTAATTTCGCTTAACAAGGTATTACATAATTGTCCTATATATTTAAATCTGTTACATAATTTCTAACATTATTTAGGGAACATAGATATAACACAATTTTACAAAATGTTTCACCATGAGAAACTAATTCAAGAAAAATTTATTTAAGAAACTCAGTAAAACAACTGTAAAAGAGAAAATTTCGGTTTATGTAGAATATATTATACCTTAAATATAATCCAAATTTGAGCAAATTGTTAGTAATAGCGTTTTGCGTAAACCTCATAGTTTTCGAGAAAAATGTAAGGAAACTAACAAATTTTAGAAATATCTTTACCTATGTTACGAACCGTTTCTTTGTATTTTTTTAAATTTATTAGGGTAGAATAATTTTCGCACAGCAGGGCCATATTTCGGAGAAAAATGCAAATTACAATTCAAAGAATTTCTTACCACTACCTATTTTGAGATCATCCCCCGACATACGAGTTTCCCCCCACATGTCTAAACACTTTTCCACATTCATATTTTGTAATTTTTTAAGAAGCAATATACTTTTAACCTTCAAGCGATAAACATCTAAACTTATACGCATTAAATATAAAACTGACCGTGCTGTAAATACGAGTAAATATTAGTAATTATTAATTTGAATATTTAATATACCAAGTTAAACGGGCAACGAAGTTTTTTCTTTAAACAACAAATTAAACATCTGCCTTTTTAGTGGTGATATCTTACAGTGAGATAATTTTATTAAAATTTTAAACACACCACGTCGCAACAACCTATTATAATATGTTAAGTTCCTTCAACATTAAAATTTAATACAACGACAAGCTTTTATAAACCAAAATCAGGTTTATTAATTAAATCTTTTTAGACACAGAAGTAAATTGACTCAAATAAGGTCCTCACCCCCAAAACAAATTTTCATTTTCCTTGAAGGAAACAAGAAGTAGTCACATTTCCCAAAACCATAGGGAACCTTAATTCCTATGCAGGAAATTGATACGGAAGAAAGAAGCCATCTCTAAAGAAGCCATCGAGAATTACCTTCTCCAAAATCCTATCCTTAAAATGCCGATATCATTGTTTGATTAATAATCATTTATCTTAAACATTTAATAATCTATTATTATAATTATACAAATCCAACATCAATGAAAATCAGTGGAATCATCTTAATTCTGACAGTGTAAGTAAATGAACGACGAATTAGAAGACCTTATAAATAATTTCAATCAATCTTGCAACGTTCGTCTCCAAAATCGTAGAAATCCTCAATTAATCAATATGGCCGTACCAATAATTTCAGTTAAAGATATTTTGGACATTATTCCAAAATTCGACGGAGAACCAACAAAATTATCAACATTCTTAAATTCGTGCGAATCAGTCCTTCAAATTATGTCACCGAATAACGACCCAGCAAGAATAACATTTACACTTTTACATATTAGATCAAAATTAATCGGAAAAGCAGCGATGATTCTAGCTGCAAGACCATTCAATACATTCCAAAAATTAAAAGAAATTTTAATATCACTTTTCGGAGACCAAAGAAAAAGAAAAACAAAAATTAAATGAAACCTCATTACAATTTGCCGACAAATGTATTGATATCAGATGCTTATTATTGAATTAATTAGATTGCCAAAATTTACACATCGATATTAAAACAGCAAAAAGAAATTTATATAATGCCACTACACTAAAAGCTTACTTAGTTGGATTAAATAGCCACATGAGCCATCTCCTAAGATGTAAAATACCAGCAACAATAGAAGATGCAATGAGAATGACAGTAGAAGAAGAAAATATGAACTATCATCGAGCTCAACTACATCCGAGTCAACAGCAAAATGACCAAAAGATAAACAAATCACATCATAATTTAAGAGTCAATCCTTTACCAATGAGAAACACACACATATATCAACCACAAAATTTTACACCTGCTCCAAGACCAGCCCAAACACAACATCAATTTCAACAAAACTCATTTCAACCAAGACCAATGCAATTTCCGAGACAACAGTTTACACCGAGACCAATGCAATTCAATCAATATCCAAATAGACAACAACAACAATCATGGAATAGATCTCCATCTAGAATGACACAATTCCAGAGACCACAAACAAGACAATTACCCAAACCAACACCATTGGAAGTATCATCAGGCACAACAGCTCTTAAACATTCACAACAACCAAAATACACAGTAGAAGAACTTTACCATCAAGAAGACGCATTTAACCCCGAATTCTATCAACAATATCAAGAACTCCCAGAATACGAAGAATACCAACAAGAGGAATACCAACAAAATAATGAGGAAGAGATTTACGAAGAAAAATATGAATTAACAAACGAAAATTTTCCAACAGAAGTCTCAGATACCAATCCGAATAAACGTCGCAAATTTTCATAAATTACCATATATAGAAATACCAGAAATAAACGAAAAATTTATGATTGATACTGGATCAACAAGAACTTTAATTAATGAAGAAATCGCTCAACAATATTTCCCAGATATAATTAAATATGATCCATTCCAAATTAAAACCCCTCATCAAACATCAAATCATAATAAATAATAAATAAACAAAGGAATCTCACATATTTTTAATCGACTCGATATTTTACATAAACATTACATATTTAATTTTCACCAAAATTATCAAGGATTAATTGGAACCGACTTATTACAAAACTTACATGCAGTCATTGACTTCAGCAACAAACTAATTATAACACCAGATGCTCAAATTCCATTACATTTGCCAAAACCAACTAAGGATATTATATTAACACGTCAAAAAAGAATAAGAATTCAACCTAGAACGGAAATGCCAATAAAGTTAATAACAAATTATTGCGAAACTACAGAAGAAATTTTAAATAATTATACATTCGAAAATAAATTGGAAATACCTGCCGGAATTTGTAAAATTGAAAATAATTGCACAAATCTCCTTATTATAAATCCAACAGATGAACAAATAATATTTGATATACCTGAATTACGAATTCATCCTGGACAATTCAAATTAAACAACATTGATACAACAGAAAATGAGACAGATTTTGACCCAAAAGAATTAGACGCATTACAAAAACAAAATTTAAAAAATCTACGTTTACAACATCTCAATAAAGAAGAATATACAGTAGTGCGAAAGTTATTTTATGAATATCGAGACATAATGTACTGCCCTGGAATACCTTTGTCTTTTACAAACTAAGTCAAACATTCGATTAGAACAACTGATAACGTACCGATATATACTAAAACATATAGGTATCCACCTATCCACAAAGAAGAAATAGAAAATCAAATTAACTCAATGATGCAACAAGGTATAATAAGACCATCCAGCTCACCATGGTCTTTGCCCTTATGGATTGTGCCTAAAAAGATCGACGCAAGTGGACGTAAAAAATGGAGAATAGTAATAGACTATAGAAAACTCAACGAAAAAACTATTGATGACAAATACCCACTTCCAAACATTGCCGACATATTTGATAAATTAGGAAAATGCAACTATTTCACCACATTGGACCTTGCCAACGGTTTCCACCAAATTGAAATGCATAACGACGACATTGAAAAGACAGCTTTCTCGACAGATAGAGGACATTATGAATACCTTAGAATGCCCTTTGGATTAAAGAATGCACCAGAAACATTCCAACGAGCTATGGATAATGTACTTACCGGACTTCAAGATATATGTCTCGTTTACTTAGATGACGTTATTATATTTTCAACATCCCTACAAGAACACATTCAGAGTTTAAGAAAAGTATTTGATAAATTACGAGCAACAAATTTTAAGATTCAGCTGGACAAATCTGAATTCCTACAAAATGAAGTTAAATACCTTGGACACATTATTACAGAAAAAGGAATATTACCAAATCCAGATAAGATAAAAGCCGTTCAGGAATACCATTTACCGAAAACAGTGAAACAAATTAAAGCATTTTTAGGACTAACTGCATATTACCGTAAATTCATTAAAAACCACGCTAAATTAACTAAACCAATGACGTCATACCTAAAAAAGGGAGTTTAAATCGAACACACAACAGAATTTATAAAAGCCTTCGAAACTTGTAAACATCTTTTAACAAATAGTCCAATATTACAATTTCCCGATTTCTCAAACCATTCACATTAACCACAAACGCATCCAATGGAGCACTAGGAGCTGTATTATCACAAGGAATAGTAGGACAAGACAAATCAATCGCTTACGCATCAAGAACACTTAATGACACAGAAAAAAATTATTCGACAATAGAAGAGGAACTACTAGGAATTGTATGGGCAACAAAATATTTTAGACCTTACCTTTATGGACGCAAATTTACGATTTATAGCGATCATCGTCCCCTACAATGGCTATACAACTTAAAAGAACCAAATAGCAAATTAATGCGATGGAGAATTAAATTAGAAGAATTCGACTACAACGTAATTTACAAGAAAGGAAAATTGAACACAAATACCGACGCTTTATCTCGTACACCTATCGAAATTCACCCAATTGACAACTTAACAAAGGCCGGAAATCCAGATGAAAATTTAGATAGATTATTAGACGAAATTATCACAGAGAGAGGAACATTAAACACACCCGAAATTCCAATAATACACAACTATCAAAATCCACAATCTCCATTAAACATCGAAGAACTCATGGAAACCCAACAAATTATAGACGAATAAACCACAGATACAATTCATTCAACGAGAACTAACGAACTAAAAGATGCCATTCAAATCAGTGAAGATCCCATTAATAAAGAGAGACACCAAATTATAATAAAAATTGCTGAAAATCCAAAGAGAACAAAGATCGAAAAATTGGGACAACGAAGAAATAAAAAAATATACCTGCAAGTCAACTACTCAAAGGAAAATCTCGTAGACATCTTAAAAAATTACACCGCAGAAAAAGAAAACTTCCATATGTATTCGCCGAGAAAAGAATTATATACAGAATTATAAAAATTATATTCTGAAATTTTCAATAATAATGGGCCTAAAATAATTTGGCATACTTAAAAATAAAAATTTAAAAACGGAACATAAAATAAAAACAGTAATCACAATGTACCACGAAGGAAAAACGAATCACCGAGGAGTTACTGAAACATACAATAAATTAAAGCGAAATTACTATTTTGATAACATGCTAAAAACCATCCAATACTACATTAACAGCTGTGAAATTTGTCAAAAAGCAAAATACGACAGACATCCACCACAAATACCTTTGAATTTAACCCCAACATCAACGAAACCCTTTGAACATTTATTTATGGACACAATTCAAATTGAACAAAAAATATTCCTGACAATCATCGATTCAATTTCAAAATTAGGATACGCAAAGAGAATATTATGCAAAGAAGCAGCAGTAATAGCAAACGAATTAATAGAATACTTTTCGATATATAAGACACCGAAGAAAATCACTACAGACAACGGGACCGAATTTAAAAACACATTAATACAAGATATTCTGCAAGTACACAATGTCGAAATTCACTTCGTCACTCCAAATCACCCTGATTCAAATGGACCAATTGAAAGACTACATTCAACTCTATTAGAACACATACGAATATTTAGATTAAAAGAAGAAATCGAAAACATAAACGGAATCGCTACCAACGAGAACATCGTCGATAAACCTATAAAAGAAATGCAAACACTACACGATACAATAAAAAGGACCAACGAAAAACAAAAAGAGAAATACATAAACTATTATAATGAAAAACTGCGTAATATATCACACTTTAGGCCGAACTTAAACGTTTATATCAAAGAACAAATCAAAAGAGAACACAAAACCACCGCTAAATATCATGGTCCCTATAAATTAACTTCCATCCACCCGAACAATGTTGCAGAGATTCAAATAAAGACAAATCAACATAAAAAAGTCCATCTAAGTAATTTAAAATCATCATTTCATATGGAGGACGAATTCGGAAACAATTCAGCAAATACCCAATCACTCAGGACTAATAGAATTCCGAATGGGAACAGCGAGCAACATAATATCTGAATGGAAATTAATCCACTCAATTGATATTACACCAATCATCGAAACATTAAGTAAAACCAAAGAACATAGAAAAGAATTTGAAGACCAAATTAGCCACTATGAGAGTGCGTGCACCGAAAATACAGACCTCAACAAACAACTATTAAACATGCTAAAACAGGAGACAAAACGCACACACAATTTAATTAAAGAAATATTACCATCACACAGAAATAAAAGAGGAATTTTTGACTTTATCGGAACCATCGAAAAAACAATCTCCGGAACTTTACATGCCGAAGACGGAAACAGATATGAAACTAATTTTAACAATTTATTTAAAAACAAAGAAATGCTAAAAGGCGATCTAAAAAATCAAATATCAATTACCAAGGAATTAATTGACCAAACAAATACAACAATTTCCACATTAATAAAAAACCATAACATAATTGTTGAAGACATAAAAATATTAAAAGTGTGCCTGGACGAAAATATCAACAAATACACAATTAGCGCTTATCGAATCTATCAATGAAATTAACGATTATTTGGATCAAATAATAACAGCACAAACATTTGCAAAACACATGGAAATGCACCCCAGCATAATTAAGCCCACTGAACTACAAAACGAATTAATTAGCATACAACAAAAATTAGAAGATACTTCACTCCTGCTCGAACCGACGTTAGAAAACATTCCTAAATACGAAGAAATAATAAAAATTAACACTTATCAAAAAGAAACTGTAATTTACTTCATAATAAAAATACCACTCGTCGAAAAAGTAAATATGAATATTACCAACTTTACCCAATACCAAATGGAAACAACGAAATAATAATTCCAAACTCAAAATTTATTTTAATTAATGAAAAGACATTTATTGAACAAGACGAAATATGTATTTATCTACAAAACCTAGAATATTTGTGTGAAGCAAAAGTTTTAAAGAACATAAAACAAAAAACATGTCCTGTTCAACTCATCACATATGCCACCCATAGAACGTGTTTGCCTAGAAAGATTTCTAATTTTGGAAACCAAATTATAAGAATTGAAAATAGCAACACATGGATTTTAATTGCCGCAAACCAGGAAACCATCGAAATTCAATGTTCATCAAAAACTAAACAACGAAAATCAATATTTGGAAACTATATAATTACTCTACCATATGGATTGAAACGACACTTTGATTACAAAATATTATTACCAAAATTTAAAAGCGAATATTCACCGTTAATAATAACAATGCCCAATATAGAGATTGAAGCCGAAATTCAAGAAACGAACCGATTAAAACCATTAAACCTAACAGGAGTAGACATGTCTAAATTCACTACATTAAAACAACATATACATAATTTGGAAAAACAAGTTAAATCACAAAAATTAATTGAAATTCAGAAAGAAGAAACTAATTGGCTGCAATACACAATACCATTCATTTTAATAATAATTATAATTTTCTTAATAATTAAACAAAAATTAAAAGAAATATTTCTGTGCAATACGATATCCCCCTGGACATTCCATCAGGCCCATTTTGACCCCGAAGTCACTTCTGCGGATGGAGGAGTTATCGCACCACCCACGCCGACATTCCGCTGACCAAGAAATGATAATATAATCTTATAAATACACCTTACCGCACTCATGTATTCATTCCACTGTTAGTTCGCTGTAGCACAAGTGTGAAAAATAAATTAATAATCTTTTTTAAAAAGTAATTTCCAAGTTCCTAAAATATAACTCGCAAATGCATACAACCATATGAGTCCGAAAAAAACAGGGGGACTAATATTGACCATTCCAATGATTTTACTGAGTCTGCAATCACAACACCTTTTGTACTTTTGGAATAAACAAATATGAGATTTGGATTGAGGAACGCCGTTCAAATGTTTCAAAGATTAATGGAATATCATTTTGCTTGGCGACACTTTGGTGAACAAAAACGCGATCAAACAGCGCTTAATATTTTTTGGAATCAAAAATAACTATGACAGATGTGTTTTTGATGAAACTAAATTAGATTTTTAAGGTTGTAGCGTTCGATTAAATCTCTTTAATACAATTACTCTCTCTTCTTATACCATTTATACAAAAACTGTAAATGAAATTTATTTTAAAGTTAAAATTATACAAATTTAGTTTTATAATTGGTACGTATTGTTTACATCGATATTAAGTTCGCAGAGATTTCATGTTTTAACAACGTTGCCCATATTTTGACCAACCTTTAACTAATCAAAATTATAACAAAAACCCCGGCGATTTTAATTATATTAAAAATAAATTCAAATATCAAAACAAACAGATTATAAGTACGATCAAACTAAAACATCTTTTAATTAATAAATGGAAATTTTGTTTAACGCAAAGTGTAAAATTGTAAACCCCAGACAATCAATTACTCCTCAAATCCGCACTGCGTAAGCCCTCCAAATTCCCCACTCAGCCCCTCGCCACTTCTCCATGCCACCCCCACGCTCTCCCGTCTGAAAATCTCGAATTAAATAAACCGGATGCGAACACTCGAGGGGTCGCGCAATTAATCACGCACTTTTTCAATATAATATTCAGCGCCGTCGGTATCCGGATTTATATGCAATTTATTGGAATTCCGGACAATCCCTCGCCGTGAGATATTTATTGGATTCCGTCGTGTCTAATTAATAAAAAAAAAATCGCCAGACGGCCGACGGGATTTAATTATAAATCGATGTGTAGCACAATCGTGTAAATTAGGCCGGCGGCCTTTTCGAACCCTTTCCCTAGAGTGGCATTAATTAAAGACTGTCATAAACACCCGCGCGCTAATCATAATTGAATCGTCACTCTCCCGGATACACGTATGTTTATTTCCGACTGGATCGCGTCCTCGTTATCTGTTTCCCGGTTTCAAATTAACAAACAACAACAAAAAAATACATATATAAATAAAACGAGCGCCCTAAATTAAAACGTACGCACGTGCGAATGATTCTCGGCCAGCTGATGTAATTACTTTTTCAATCTGTTAAACAGATTTAATTATGATTCTTTTCGCTACGTTCTAATTTATATACGTAATATAATTTTTTTCAAAAACATCTAAGTTAATTATAGTATTTTATTTACATTTACCCACAACGATTATTATTATAAGATAATGAAAAAAATATGATCATGGTTACATAATTCAATATAATATAATATAATTTAATATGTTGGAATTAATATATAACTAATATGCAATAAGATTTGTTAAACTTATAAAAGTAGTAATGATTATTTAATAATATGTATTCTGTTCCGAATGTCATACAGAAACAATTCCAATATCATTATTTATCGGTAATCCAATTTAACAATTTTCCAGAAAATTTCAGTTATTCGCCCGTAGACGTGGATGAATTACGACCTATAATACCGCAGTGTGCGTAATGAAGCCCCCGCCCCCGTCGACGCGTTCCCAGAACGCACATAAATCCCCCAAAGTCAATAATTCGCCGATAGATCAAACTTGAATATTAAATTGCGCCCCCGGACTTTGTAACTGACACCGGAGTAATTACTGTAATTAGAGTTTTGTTGTTGTTGAAAACGGCAGCTGATTGAAGTCTGTGGCAATTTGGAAGACAAGACGCTAACCAGCTTATCTGCGGATGATTTGTCTGCGTACGTTCTCCCCGGCGCATCCACCATTTATTCACTGCACACGCGTTCGCTTCTAAATCCATTAATTAATTCCGCACGACCGCAAAGAATCTCCTACAATACGCAATTTATCATAGTGCAGGAAACTAATTTTGAAGTCTCGTATTTTATCATTACATTTATTTAACCGTTATGTATATTACATTACACTTTATTATACGTTAACTTATTGTAGTGTTGATTTTTTGAAGTAATAGAAATTAGTTATGGTTAAACGATTTTCCCCAAGTTACGACAACGGCTAGTAAAAAGTTTTTGTGTAGAATTTCAATTGAAACCCTTGTCGTTTGACTTGTAACGGCATGTTACGGAAACTAATAATTTCGAGGACAATTTCGAACACTCAGGCAAAGTTGAAAGCGAAGTTTTCATATCAATTCCAACAGAGGGCATTCACGATCGAATCTATTACGAACTTACTAATTCGCTCGAGTAAGTCAAAATTGTAAGAAATGTTTATATCATAACATTTTTTTTTTCGCATGATAAACATCTTGTGTTCCACCAATTTTCCTAAAGACGGTGTCGACACCGAGTCGATAAATATGTGTATCCAGCGAAATCCGGGGGGATTGAGATGTGAAATATAATAAAATAAAGTGTATCCGGGACTGTTTATTTCGGGCCGTGCCGTTTCAGCGCCCGTTTCAGAAGTGTCGCGTGTTGCCACTTTATCCGTCACAGGCGCACCGATATTACGATGTCGGTGCATGTTGATGTGTTGGTGTACACATGTGCAAATTGTGGAAATGCTCTCGACAACACCTTTTTTTTCGATATCAGGTGCACTTACGTTACCCAGTTCATCCGGCAATATTAAATGCATGGAGTTTATCGACTGCGAGGACGTTGACGTATCACGATGGGGGAAAAAAAGCTTTATGGATAATGATATGTACATTCGTATGTTATAGAGTAATACATTTGATATTTTTAATAATATATACATACAAAGGTTTTATATAATTATGAAAGGAATATATACTTAACAATTAATTAGTCTTATAATTTTTCACAATTAAAAAACAATATATTATCTATGCATTATTTAAAATCATTTTGCAATAGATTACTTTCCTTTTTGCATTTGACAACAATCAATTATATCAATTAAATCGTTTACAGATGGGTCCAATGTGTGACCCTTGGTTTATAACTTAATTACTGTTATTACTTCTGATAAGAAATAATGAATCATAACTCATGCCAACAAGAAGAGAATGCGTATAGTGTCGATCTGTTTGTTTGAAACACTCCGAGTGTTGACTTTTTGCTGTGGGGTTACCACAAATCTAAAATTTACACTAATAAACTTGTTACGAACCGTCTATTATTACGTTTAATTAACAATAACCATAAAACAGCTTACAGTGTAAATCATGGGGGTTGTTATAGCATTCAAAACAATTTTTCCAAAAGCAAAACTCCAGGGGGTTGTTGGGTCATTCAAAATATTTTTGGAGAAAGCAATTATCCAGACTCCTTTGTTAGGTCACGTACTGACCATCGTTTCTACAATTAACAAAATGTCTTTGTTCGGTCACGTACTGGCCGCTGGTCTGGGTAACGGTCAATTCGTGGAAGACGCTACCACCACTTTCACCTACAACAAGGGTAGCCCGCCCACCAACCCCTCCGGATAACGACAACCAATTAGATTAATTTTCACTCCTACGCATTTTCACACTTTAGCTGTTTTTGGCAAAATTGAGAGGAGACACTTTTAAACGCTCGAACAGTAAACATCAAAATTTTAATAATCTAAACTTATACCTTTATACATTTAAACTTAAAAGTAAACTAAAACTAATAAATAGAAAAAACACGAAAATATTTTCGTAACATCTACAACAAATGAGTCTTATTAAGACTACAAGAAACAAATCACTTTTGAAACAACTACTTCGACAGACATTGAATGATACAAAAGTAATTTGCGTGTTACAAAATAGCAAGACTATCAAAGTAACACTAGTTTGAACGTATTTCTTTCTGTAAAATGAACTAAAAATGATTGAATGTACGTTAAAATAGTTTGTGAGTGACTATACTATGGTAATTTGGAAAAAGAAATGAATTTAGGTTGATGTAATTCAAAATAAATTAGCAAAAGCAATTAAATAATTCAATACTCAATTTTATAACCATCTGTAGACACGTGTTTCGATATTTCAATCTCTTCAGTACAACTTTATTATAAAATTGATTTTAAACATAAATAAAAACGTTTACTAAAATAAATATAATAAAATATAATATTTAATATAATTAGACGAAAATCAACCTGGTGTTCGAGAGAAGCATCGGTGATTTGCTGAATAGCTGTGTTCATCAATCCTCCAGTAAGTCACACAATCCTCTTATTCATTAAACTAATTCAAGTCTTTTAATTTGTATCAAAATGGTTAGAAATAATATACAGCTAGACGATTTAATGTCTAAAAAAGATGTTATTAAATCAAATTTAACACGTGCGCGAGATAACTTCAATGAATTATTCGAGGAAGAACAAACTGAATTAAAATTAAAAATGATAGGATCACGCTTATCAAAATTCATACTCTTATTAGATCAATTTGATGAAGTTATGAATGATATTGAACAGGTAATCCCCAGTGAAACATTAGAGAAAGAACGAAACGATTTTGAATTAACCTTTCACGGATTAAGAATTAAAGTTGATAGTCATTTAGAGAAATTTATACCTAAATCTAGTACAAATTCAACTAATATTTCAGGTACAGATCAGAATGCTATTGTTAAATTGCCAATATTGTACTTATCTGAATTTAGTGGCGAGTACGAAGAATGGTCTACATTTTGTGAAATGTTTACTTCATTAGTACACAAAACCACATCTTTGGACACAACTCAGAAGTTTCATTATCTTAAATCTTGCCTGAAGGGAATTGTCGCAAATACTATAAAATCAATTAAAACTGTTTCTGCTAATTATGAAGTTGCCTGGGAACTTCTTCGTAATAGATTTGAAAAGAAATGGTTAGCTAAAATGAATCATATACACGCAATTTGTTCGCCGATTACTAAAGAATCTGCTAGTGCACTTTGTAATTTACACGATAACGTTCTTTGTCATTTGCGGTCATTAGAAGGTTTAGACGAACCGATTGATAAATGGGATACGATGCTAATCTATTTCTAATAAATTGGATTCTGACAGTAAGCGTGAGTGGGAAACTTGTGTAAATTCAATTGATAAAGTCACATTTTCAGATTTATCGGACTTCACTCAGAAATGTTGTGCATTATTAGAATCTTTGCCAAAAAATCGTTACGACTTATATTAAACCAAAACAATCTGAAAAACCGAAATTATTTAATTCTCATGTAGGAACAAATAATGTTAAATGTGTTATTTGTAAAGAAGATCATACTATCACATTATGTGAACAGTTTATGAAGTTATCCCCAAATGAACGTTTCAATAAAGCACGTTCAGCAAAATTATGACTAAATTGTTTGAGACAAAATCACTTTACAAAACAATGCAGAAGTCCGGCTACATGCAAAATTTGTCATCAGCGACACCGCACATTACTATATTTTAAACAAAACGATGAATCTCAACAAAACGACATTCAACCTGTTCCATCGACATCTACTTCCTGTCATGTAACGGAAAATATTTCTCAAACATTATTATCAACCGCACTTGTTTGGGTATTAGATAATAAGGGGAATAAATATCAATGCAGGGTATTGTTAGATAGTGGATCTCAATCATGTTTTATTACCTAGAAAATGGTTAATCTTTTAAACTTAAAGTTATTTCCTAGTCAAGTTTCTATTTCAGGAATCTCTAGTAATTTAACATACAGTACCCACAAAGTTAAAATTGAATTTCAATCAAGTACTATGATGAGGAACTAATATAACGTGTTTAATTTTAAACAATATTACAAATAATTTACCTCAATATTATTTTGATCTTAAACACTTGAATATTCCTCAAAATATTATATTGGCCTATCCAACATTTAACAAACCGTCAGAAATCGACATGTTATTAGGTGCAGGTATATTTTGGAATTTATTATGTCAAGGACAGATAAATTTAGGAAAACATAATCCAACATTACATAAAACAAAATTGGGATGGGTTGTATCAGGAAATATTTTATCGCAACCGGTTGAATCTTCAGTTTGTAATGTGGGTACGATTGACAGTCAAATTACAAAGTTTTGGGAGATCGAGGAAATTATAAACGAAAATGTATACTCAAACGACGAATTAATTTGCGAAGAAACTTTCCTTAACACAACGGCTCGATCTTCCGACGGTAAATTTATTGTCACAATTCCATTGAATGATACAACCTGCAATCTAAGTGAGTCACGTAATTTAGCATTAAAACGATTCTCATCATTAGAGAATAAATTAAGTAGAGATTCACATATAGCTCAATTATACATAAACTTCATGAAGGAGTATGAAGAATTAGGACACATGACAGAATGCGTAGAAAATTTTCCACTTGATAAATTAACATACTATTTGCCACATCACCCTGTTTTAAAGGAGTCGAGTGAAACAACAAAGCTTAGGGTCGTGTTCGATGGTTCAGCCAAACTAAATAATAAATTATCACTTAATGAAATTCAGAGAGTGGGGCCTACCATACAAAATGACATTTTCACAATTTTGGTTAGATTTAGGCGCCATGCGTATGTAATTACAGTGGATATTAAACAAATGTATCGACAAATTTGGATAAACGATAATCAAAAATCATTACATCGTATTTTTTGGCGCTCAGATCCAAGCGAAAAATTAAAATGTTATGAGCTAAACACTGTAACATATGGCACTGCTTCTACGCCATTTTTGGCAATTCGGTCTCTAATGCAGTTGGCGTATGAGAATACAAAAACATTTCCTCAATAAATAATTAAAAACGATTTCTATGTAGATGACTTGTGACGGGCGCAAATTCAATACAAAGGGTTAAATAAATTAAACGGGATATTATTAATATTTTAAAAACTGCTGGATTTGAGCTTCATAAATGGGTTTCCAATGAATCATTATTAATGGCGGAATCTAATAATTTAGTAAATAACGCAACTAAACAAGTGTCGGAACCTAACACTAATAAATCGCTAGGTATTATTTGGAATCCAAATTTAGACATTTTCACTTATAATTACGATCAGAATCTTCCAAACATAAAAATCACTAAAAGAAATATCCTTTCACAAATCTTGAAAATCTACGACCCATTAGGTCTTAAAGTAAATAATATAATATATAATATAATATAATATAATATTTCTCCAGTTATTATAAAGGCTAAGTTATTCATGCAAGAATTGTGGCAGGAAAAAATTCATTGGGATGAATCATTATCCTCAAACTTAATGACAAAATGGATTAACTTTGTAGACAGTTTGAAACATTTAAACAAAATAATTATACCCAGGCATATGTGCTGTAGCAATGTCAAAAGAATTGAACTTCACGGTTTCTGCGATTCTTCTGAAGCAGCCTATGGAGCCTCTATTTATTTAAAATCCGTAGATAAAGCGGGCAATTCGAATATAAAATTAGTTTGCTCAAAGTCAAAAGTTGCACCTTTGAAAGCACTGTCCCTCCCACGATTAGAACTATGCGGAGCTTTATTGCTGTCAAGACTATTATCAAAACTAATTTCAAAACTTGAGCTTAACATTGAAAACTATTATTTGTGGTCGGATTCAACAATCACTCTTCATTGGATTAAGGGCCCTTCTAGTAAGTGGAAAACCTTTGTTGCAGAGTTGCTATTATTCAAGAACTAACTGACCCTCATAATTGGCGACACGTTCGCACACATGATAATCTCGCGGATTTAATAACTCGCGGTATGGAACCTATAAATCTTAGTAGTTGCGATAAATGGTGGAACGGTCCATCGTGGTTATTGGCAAACGATCATTACGATTATAATGAAATACAAAATCACAACGATGAAGTAGATGAAACATATCTAGAAATTAAACGTGTACATAATTATATTTTAGGTGTAAATAATTTAGCGAATAGTATATTTCTTAGATATTCAAATTTATCGAAGCTTTGTCGCGTCATTGCATATTGTCTTAGATTTAAAACAAACTCATTAAATAGTAATAAAAAAATAACCACACAGCTAACAGTTACTGAGATACATTACGCCACAAATGTCTTAATTAAACTAGCTCAAGCTCAATCATTTTCGTCAGAAATTAATGACTTAAAAAAATCCAAACCGTTATCAAATAAAAGTAGATTGTTATCATTAAACCCTATTTTGGATCGGTTTGAGAGTTGGAGGGCGACTTAAACGAGCAAATATTAGTTACAATCAAAATACCCAATTATTTTATCAAATAAACACCCATTGTCTAAATTAATTGTTATGCAAGCCCATGAAGATAATCTTCATTGCGGAACTCAAGCTCTATTACACGCAGTTCGGGCAAAATATTGGATTATTTCGGGCTTAGATTTAGGTAAGAGTTGTGTTCATAAATGTGTTAAGTGTTTTAAGGCTAAATCAGAAATGATACCACCCTTTATGGGTGACTTGCCAACAGAAAGAGTAAATCCTGCGCCACCATTTTATAATTGCGGCGTGGATTATGCGGGGCCATTTTTCATAAAATCCAAACAAGCCCGTAGGGCATGAATGTACAAGGCATATATTTGTTTATTCATTTGTTTTAGTACTAAGGCTATACACTTAGAATTAGTTTCAAGCCTTAGTTCTGAAAGTTTTATTGCAACATTCAGACGTTTTTGTGCTAGACGAGGGATTCCGCAAAATATGTACAGTGATAACGGTACCAATTTTGTGGGAGCTTATTCGCAGTTGAAATATATACATGTTTTTAAACAACGACCTTGTTCAAAATAAACTAAATACTTATTTTACCTCACAAAATACAACTTGGCATTTCATTCCGCCAAGATCACCTCATTTTGGTGGTCTATGGGAGGCTGGAATAAAATCCGTCAAGACTCATTTTCTTAAAATAATTGGTAATACAAACTTAACCTTTGAAGAATTTTATACCATTTTGATACAAATCGAATCAGTTTTAAACTCCCGCCCTTTTGTGTCCTTTATCAAACGACCCTGAATTCTTTGATCTGTTAACGCCCGCTCATTTCCTTATTGGACACGCACTCACGACATTGCCAAATCCCAGCGTAGTTGAGATACCAGCAAATAGATTATCGAGATTCCAACTGCTACAAACTCACCCAACATTTTTGGCAACGGTGGTCAAAGGAATATCTATCACAGCTCCAGATAAGAAGCAAGTGGAATAAACATACTTTTGCGGATATTCCGTTGGGATCCATGGTGCTTATAAGGGAAGAAAATCTGCCACCTGCAAGGTGGCATATTGGTCGAATCGTAGAGACTCACCCAGGTGCCGATGGTATTATACGCGTAGTGACGATAAAAAGCTTAAAGTGTAAATCATGGGGGTTGTCAGAGCATTCAAAACAATTTTTCGAAAAGCAAAACTCCAGGGGGTTGTTGGGTCATTCAAAATATTTTTGGAGAAAGCAATTATCCAGACTCCATTGTTACGTCACGTAATGACCATCGTTTCTACAATTAACAAAATGTCTTTGTTCGGTCACGTACTGGCCGCTGGTCTGGGCAACGGTCAATTCGTGGAAGACGCTACCACCACTTTCACCTACAACAAGGGTAGCCCACCCACCAACCCCTCCAGATAACGACAACCAATTAGATTAATTTTCACCCCCACGCATTTTCACACTTTAGCTGTTTTTGGCAAAATTGAGAGGAGACACTTTTAAACGCTCGAACAGTAAACGTCAAAATTTTAATAATCTAAACTTAAACCTTTATACATTTAAACTTAAAAGTAAACTAAAACAGTTGCAATTGTACATAAATTGTAAATATTTTTTTATTACGGTGAATATATACAGTGAAGTGCATTTAATATTTTATTTCACAATTCACCCGCACCCAAACTAGTGACGTTATCTTACCAGTGAGAAATCAACGGCGTCACATCCTAACAAAACTAAATTCTCTAACGCATTTAAAAGAAAATATCCATTATGAAATGGTAACCATTACAGAGCCGTCATAAGAAATTTTAGTGTTCAAATAATTGAGTTCGCGGTCACGACACTCAATTATTTGAGTACTAATATTTCTTATGATGGCTCTGTAATGGTTACCATTTCATAATGGATATTTTCTTTCAAATGCCTTAGAGAATTTAGTCTATTGTTGTAAATTTTAGATTTGAGGTAACACAATTATACGATATTATTCATAAGAAATAAATTCCCAAATTATATATGATAATATATAATAAAAACATTTTTCATAGTTGGCTTACTTTCTTTAATTAGTTACAGTATTATTAATTATATTCACGCTTTTACATCTAACTCCTAATTATTATACTTCGATCGAAACCGAAAGATATTGATATTGATGTGTGCCGAGAACAAGTCTTTTTCCTTTCATTCATTCGATGTGTATTTATGTGAGATAATAAAGGCGCCCGTGGCTTCAAAGGCAGAGTAAATACATCGCATGCATATGAAATCAGCGCGAGCAGCCACCAAGTGAAACTGCAAAAATACGAGAATGTTTGCCTTCCATTATAAATTGAAAGCAGCTGAAAACTCATTAATATTCATAGAATATACGAGCCGGGGCAAAAATTTAATTCGAGGTCTCTATTCGCGCGACGACATCAAATCGATACGACATTATTCCACTCTATGCAGCAGAGATAATTTCGCATAAATTGTATGGCATATACATTTACACATTTTTTTTTTGAAGTGGTAATAAAATTTATACAAAACGTACGCGTATGTAAATATGACGACACGCTTACAAATCGATAACCAATTCGGGTCACAATAAATATAGTGCCTTATTTTAATAATTGCCAAATTAATATTAAATAATGACTGTCATAATTAACATTAATAATTTATTTGCTACTCTACGTATTATAAGTGTAATTAAATTTAAAAAAACATTCCAATTAAATACAAATTATTATGTATTTTATTTTAATAAATTCGATATAATTAATTCCTACATAATATTCCATGCAGTTTATAAAATAATTATAATTAAACTATTTTCCATAGATATTTATATGTAGAGTATATAAAATATTTATTGGTTTATATTTATGTGGAGTATTCCCAACGTAATATCTACATTTTTTAATCTTAAATCTCATGATTTTCACATTTTAATTTTCGTACGCAGAATTTTAAATCTCGTGTAGCAGTACAAAATGAAGCTACTACCCTCCTCGTATTTTTCCCTTGGATGAATGTATCGCGTGTGTAAAAGGGCAACACTAGATAGCGCCAATGATTTAGTATTTAAGGTGTAATTTATACATCCCCCGCCCGTATCAAATTTAACCCAAGCGTATTATATCCGCGCGCGAATTTGTTGCAGAAAATTTTCATTAAAACCACCCCCCGGAGAGGGGCGCGCGCGCGTGCCCTCGTTCCCCTAAATTATCCCCCCAGGTTCTTAATTAAAAAAAGGCGGAAAGGCGATGAAAATTGAATTCCATCACGGCGTTTATTAAACACAATATGTAAATCTGGTTGATTAACTTCTTTTCATGATGGTGGCGGATTTTGCTGGTAATTATATTTTTTTTTTGGTTTTATGATGGGCGCGTGCGCTCGATGTCCTCTCGGATGTCTTTAATAAAAATAAACGTCTTATTTTAAATTAAAATTTAATCCAGTTTGGGACAGCGAGGACGACTCGACGATACGTTCTTCGCGTGGGGTGGGTAAATAAGGAGAGAGCGCGAGAGGGAAGAGACGGGCGGAAAGTTGAACCTCGCGTCCTGGGAATTATTTTAATGGATGTTTATCCAGGGAACATCAAAATCGCGGAGCGTCTTGGACATGTTATAATGTAAAGTTTATATAACGTAGAATATAAATAGGGGTGTAGTTTTGAAGTAAACTGAGTAACTAGTTTTCTATTTCAAAGGTACACAGTTTATAAGATGTACTAAGTTACTTACTTAAATAATTAAAGAGTATATACAAACATATTTTCTCAGTTATATAATAAATCTTAAAAAAATTCAAAAAATTTTCACGATAGCAATACTTCCCCTATATATTCTTCTATATAGGAAAAGTTAAAACTAAAATGTGAGTGAACTATCAGCCCATTACATTCTAATTAAATTAATTAAATAATCTTTTACACAACTCCGTCAATACACTACTTTATCAAAAAACCAAATGAAGAAGGGCCACAAAGTTTGCGACCAATCCTGACATCTAAAACATCCTAAAACATCTATTTTTGTTGCTATTTCCTTCACAGATTTAAACATCTCTCTTCTACAATCATTCATTTCATAACATCTCTTCTTGATTCGCCTTCAATTTCACATAACATAAGGAACAACAGACCACCGAATTAATAAACGCAGGCAGAAACACCGCGGGCCGATAGCCAAAACAAAAACTATTAATAACTATTAATAACTACAAAAAGACTTAAGACAACACTGTAAAAGAATGGCCTTGATATAAATATATTTACGCTTTATATCAATGAAAATACAAAATAAATTTAAATATAAATTCAGGAAGCTCTAAATTATCTCACATAACATTCTTAAAAAATTACTATAAATTTTGAAGTATCCCGGAGAAAAATTGCTGGAGAAATTTTGAACCCTCAAAGATAATTGAATTTTATTAAGTTCGAAGATAAATAGATAAAATACGGGTAGAGTAAAAATTACTTAACATTCTGATAAAACATAAAGAGCTAAAAAATTTCTATAGATCTCAATATCAAGGAGAATTCTTTTTAATGGATATTGGCCATGTTGTTAATCCACCAGTCAACTTTTTTAGTAAAAAAAATGCTAATAAATTAAAGGAAAAATAAAGAAAGTTTTTGTCCCTTTAATAAAAACTTCTGCAATCAATTTAGAAGAGAATTATTGAAATACTCTTTTAAAGTAGAAGACCCATTGTAGGAAAATTCTGATGAAATATATTGTAATAGAAAAAAAATTCTCAAAATATATAAAAGTGGTCAAAAATTCTAGGAATTACTAGACAAATCTGCTAAATATTACAAGTATTTTTAGCAGATTCCTCTAGTAATGTCTAGATTATAGACCTCAGATTTCTAGATTTCCTCAGCGTATTCTCTTCCACATTACTTGGTGTTATTTTCAAAGAAAAGTCCAAAACAAAAAGTAGTCTGGAGGAGAATAGGCTGAGGAAATCCATGAATCTGAGATCTAAATTGCTAGAAAGTTCTTCTATATCGTAAAATTTTTAGAAAACTGAGAAAAAAAAAATAGTGGAAAATAGAAGAAATTAGTGCCAGCAATTTGGAAGAGAAATTGTTAAGAAATTCTTATAATATAGAACAAGAATTATAAGAATTTTTTGATTTAATACAAGTGCTAAAAAATTATATAAATCTAGCAAAAAATGGAAGAAAATCCTTTAAAATTCCAGAAAAATCCAATTTTTTAAATTAGATTCTCCTAATTAAAAAAAATGGATTTTTCTGGAATTTTAAAGAATTTTCCTTAATTTTTTTTCAGCGTGAGTTCTAAAATTTTCAATTCAAATATCTAGAATGTGCTAATATTTTTCTATTATTCCGAACTTTTTCTGATTAGTATTTTTTCTTCAAACTACGAGAATTTCTTCAAGCGTTTTCCTTCATTTTTTTCAGATTCCTAGAATTTTCTGTATTTTTGGTCGTGATTTATTGAATTTTCTTCAAACGTTTAATAATTGTTACTTTATTCGCTCCAAATAAAATTTTTCTTTACAATAAGTATTAAAACATTTCATCAATATCTTCTTTTAACTATTTTTAAAATGTATTTCTTTAAATTGTTTTTCTCCTTCTTTATTTTAGGAATTTTTAAAGAATTTTTCGTCCAAATTTTCTAGATTCTTCACTCTAATTTGTCGAGAATTTTTAGAATTAACATTTTTGAAAAATTCTATTACCTATTGAGAATTTTTCAGCGTTTTAGAATATTCAAATTTTATTTTTGTTTTTAATTCCTAGAATAATTCAACACATTCTTATGTAATCAAAAATGTTTACATTTTTGTTTTTAAAGTTGCAACACTTAATTATTTTCGAACGTTCGGCAATTTCTCTTCCCTTTGATTCCTAAATTATTGTTTCTAAAACTGCAATAATTATCTTCAAACTTTTAGCAATTTCTCTTCCTCTAAATTCCTAGATTTCGTACTATTATCTTTGCCTAAAGTATTTGAATATTCCTTGGAAGATAATTAGAGGTCAATTATCATCTTAATTAATATTATTTTTATTATTATTATCAACACTTCTTTTGTTTCATAATTTTTGAGGATTTTTTTCCTTGGGTGTTTTATTTTATTAGATATTTCTAGGAACACCGCTTATAAATTGCGAGAAGTTTTTTCGAGTTTTGTTTTCGATCCAGTTTTCTAGAATATTTTCCTTTTTTTATCTAATACGATTTTCCAGCAGATTTCTAGATTTTTCCGAATTTTTCATAGAATCCAGATTTTTTGATGGTACTAATATTCTTCAACAATTTCTCCTCTAGATTTAAACAATGTTTCCAGAAACTTTTCAACAATTTTTCTTACATTACTCTTCGTTTTTCTTATTGAAATTTTCCAGGAATTCTTTTCTTTATTGTAAAATTTTCTCGAGAGTTTTTTTCATTCAAATTTCTAGAATATTCTAACTTTTATATGTAATCAGAATTTATCATTTTTTTTCAGATTTCTTATTCCACCTTTTTCTTATTTATTCAAAATAATCTACAATTTTTTTCTCAAAATTTTTCGCAAATTCTAGAATTTTTGTTTAACTTTTCTTAATAGTTCTAAAATGTTCCAGTATCTAAGCTACCATATATATGTTTAAACAAACTAATTGTTTGTATGACTACAGTATTTTTACCACTTTAAGAACTCAGTGCAAAACTTTAAATGATTTTTTTTTATCGGCGTTGTATTAATAATGTTGAGATCAAAATTAAATCTAATCCCAGAATTTTTTTGAATAGAATAGATTCTTTAACGTAATCTAGAAAATGAAAATGATGGTAGCGACCGTTACTATGTGGTAGTTCATTTTAAAAAAGGTTAAATGAAAATAATTTTTAAGTTTTTATACCACTATTTATTGTATAATATACACAAACAAAGTTTACAATATATTATCAATTTTGACACAACTATAGTTTCGACCTTTGCAGGTCATTATCAAGTGTTGAATTCAAATGAGTTATAGCAAAAAGAACAAAAAACAAATGAAAATATAATTTTTGTTTTCAACGTTTACATTAAGTATATAATATTTGTGTACAATAACTATACATCATTGTAAAAATTGTTAAAATTCGATTATTCCTTTAAAATGTTTCGTTAGTTTTTAAATTCTTCCAAGGATTTTTGTTATTTTTGTTTGTTACAATTAAATTCAGAGATTAAACTTTTGCGTTTAAACGAAAATTCGATTTTCATTTGTTTTTCGTTTTTTTGGTGATAACTCTAGAACAAAAAATCGTTTCTTAAAAATTTTTACACTAATGTTATACACTTATTGTAAACAATGAAAAAGAAAATTCGATTTTCATTTGTTTTTCTTTTTCTGACCGTAACTCCAGAACGAAAGATCAAATTTTAAAAATTCTTGCGTCCAGGGTTTTCAAATGTAACATACATACATATAAAACTTGAAAACGAAAACTTGATTTTCATTTGTTTTTTGTTTTTTGACCGTAACTCTAGAACGAAAGATCGAATTTTGAAAATTCTTGTACTGATGATTTACAAATGTCAAATACTTGCTGTAAATGTTGAAAACAAAAATTCGATTTTCATTTGTTTTTCGTTTTGTTCGCCATAATTGTAGAACGAAAGATCGAATTTTAAGAATTCTTGCATTGATGGGTCACAAATGTCGCATACCTATTGTAAACGTTGAAAACAAAAATTCGATTTTCATTTGTTTATCATTTTTTTAGCCATAACTCTTAAACGAATAATCGAATTATAAAAATTCGTGCACCGATGGTTCACTAATGTTGCATACTTATTGTAAACGTTGAAAATGAAAATTCGATTTTCATTTGTTTTTTCTTTTTTTGAACATAACTTTTTAACGAAAGATCGGATTTAAAAAATTCTTGCATCCAGGGTTAACAAATGTTGTATACTTATTTTTGAAGTTAAAAAAGAAAATTCAATTTTCATTTGTTGTTCGTTTTTCGGCCATAACTCTACAACGAAAAATGGAATTTTAAAAATTCTTTCACTGATAGTTAACAAATTTATTTTAAACGTTGAAAACAAAAATTCGATTATCATATTGTTTTTTATTTTTTGGCCATAACTCTAGAACGAAAGATCTAATTCAAAAAATTCTTGCACTGATGATTCACTAGTGTCGCATACTTATTGTAAACGTAGAAACCAAAATTCTATTTTCATTTGTTTCTGTTTTTTGGTGATAACTCTAAAACGGAAGGTTGAATTTAAAAAAAATTTGCACTGATGGTTAACAAATGTTGCATACTTATTGTAAAAGTTGGAAACGAAAATTCGATTTTCATTTGTTTTTCGCTTTTTGACCATAACTCTATAACGAAAGATCGAATTTAAAAAATTCTTGAACTGATAGTTCACAAATGTCGCATACTTATTGTAAACCTTAAAAACAAAAAATTGATTTCATTTGTTTTTCTTTTGTTTGAATATAACTTTTAGACGAAAGGTTGGATTTTAATAATTCTTGCGCTTAGGGTTTACCATTGTTGTGTACTTATTGTAGAAGTTAAAAACGAAAATTCGATTTTCATTGGTTTTTCCTCTATTTGTTATAACTGTATAACGAAAGATCGGATTTATAGGTTTTATAATATTTTCATTTTTATTTTGCACGCTGTTAAAACTACTTTATTTACCTGCATCTAAATGTGCACACTTTGAACTTTGCACAGGCACCTACCTTCGTGCAGGCGCAATTGAACGTAATTTAAACTATTCAGCAAAGTGTAATATTTAATATTTTCATTAAAACACTTCCTTTGTGCCGGATGCTGGAATTGCTATTGGCCCGTTTTTGTAATACTCATTGCACGCAATTAAAACTAGCATTATACAACGCGCCTGCAGGTCTTCACTCCTACCATCGCCATTAAGTGGATAAATATTTACGAGCGAAAAAGTCGGACATTTTCTGCGCGAAGAGCGAAAAAATAAAGTACGAGGAAAACTTTTCCCCCGCTCGCGCTCTCCGCCGTTACCGGAAAAGCGAAGCGGGGCACATAATCGCAAATATTTTATAAAGGACGTTGGCGAATTTCCGCCGGCGAAACGACTTGAATAAGTCGATTTTAATTCCACTAAAGGGGAAGAAGAAATCGCCAAGCGCACTTAGCTCCACGGCAAAAAAAGTTGTAGACACCACTTTAAAACTCGCACCGACGCTCCATAAAAATCAATTAAAACTTCACGTTCTATTGATGGGAGGGTGGAGAGTTACCCGAGTACACCGTGGGGACGTATCAATGGTGGGGGACTTAATTTGCGCCTTAACTAAGACAATTCGCGATCGAAAAGTTTTCGGAGGAATTGTTACAAATTCCTATTGTCAATGAATAATAGTCTGAAAGCATTTAATTGCTACATAAGTGAATTGATGAATGAGGATTTAATATATTATCGTATTTGGTTGTTTTAAATATTATTAACATTATAATATATTTTGTGAGGACTAAATATAGTGGGGAACCGAAAAACCGAGGATCAATACAATTTACTCGCTAACCGTCGGCATTAATTTTAATTAATTAGTCCGCAGACGGGCTCGAGCAGGAGAGACCCTTCTCCAGATCCTTGTGAGAAATTGACGCCTAGCCGCGACGGGCCGTGTCACCAATCTGGTCCACTTAATCCCACCGATATTTAAAGGAGGACCAAATGAGGGTACGAAAACACCGTGCGAAATTTCCAACCGGAACGGAAAACCGGAACTCGGGGGATAATGGAAGAGAAACCATTAATTTCCACCAACCGTAAGGAATCCTACACTTGGCGTGAAACAGATATTAACGCTAAGATATGCAATACAGTTAATTTGTTAATTATTCTTGAGTTGTAAGTTCGGTCTTTATAAGAGAATGAAGATAAAACGTAATTACTTGAATAGAATAAGGCGCTATGTACGGAATGATTAATATTTTAGGATTGCTCCCGTAACTCCATGGATCGTGTAACTGTAAGGAATTAATTTATACGTGTTTGTATCTTTAATGCATTCAGAATTAAATTAAAAAATAATTAAAATAAAATGAATACAAGTGTATTTTAAACACTTTGAAAATTCATATGTTTTAAGCTGAAATCAAATCATATAAAATGCCTGTTGAATAATACACCCTTCACAAATGTAAATATATAAAGTGTTAACATCGTGATAATAGATTTTTAATTAAAAAACACGCGTACAAGTGGCGAACAAGGAACGTTAATTACCAAAACCGTTATTATTAAAATATTTAGATTTCTATTACTTTCACGTCCATTCATTTAAAGATTAAACAATGTCCCCATTGTTTGTATGGCGGTAGGGGGCACTTTCCATTCCATTCCGCCGAAATAATAATTCCATTTTGTACCGTATTAAAGCGAAACCAATAAAAAGCCTCCCTCGCCCTAATAGAGTTTCCGCGAAGCTATTTCTCGAGCCATAACACGATTCGTTCGCCCTCTTCCCTTCCCCTCCACAATCCTCATAGCCCAGACGACGGTGACACTCACTTTCATCTCCCCATTCTTCTACCCCCCCCCCGTTCCCTTCGACGCATCCCTTTCATCTGACAAAGTTAAAAATTGGCTACACTCTTTACCCTGTTTCATGTGTCGATAGACTCACCTATCGCCGAATTGCGTCAAGATTTCCGAGCGGGGTTGACTATGCGAGGGGTAGATGTGTGTGTGTATGTGTGTGAGTTGGGGTTGGCGCGGAGATAATTCGCTTTATCTAGTAAATTAGGGGCTGTATTAGGTTTTATGCGAGCCGGTAATCCATGATAGCGACGCCCTTCCGCTTCAGACGTATTATTACCTTTGAATAAGGAATTGTCTCGGAGATAAGAATTACAGAAACGCTATACAAAGTGAATCAATTTTAAGTAGGAATCATATTTTAATATAATATAATAATGACATTTGTAAGAGAAAGGTGCATTTCAAATCGAAATTAATCTCAAGTATTAATTGATAATTGTAATTGTAATTCTCAAAGAGTACTAATATAAGATTCACCTATATAAAACACATTTTGTACAATTAATTATTCATTTGGAGTAATGGTGGATGCGCCGGGAACTATTTTTCGTTTAGTCGAAAAATTTGTCTGAGTTATTATTGATGAGAATCGTAATTAAAATTAAATTTATAAAACTACTAAAAAACCTATTTATACCTAGATGATTAGAAAAAAAATCTCATTTTTTTGTGTAATATTGAAACAACATAATGTGTAATCAGATCTTATAATTTTTAATCAAAATAGACGGATGGTTGGTTTTAAATAATTTTCCAAGTCACAGATTGCACTTTTCAATTTTGCTTTAATTTTTATTAAAGCGGTGCCGTTTTGTTTCTCGATCAAAACTCTTATTTGTTTTTATGTAATATTGAAACTACACTCTTTATAATAATATCTTGTAATTTTTATTCAAATTACACGGTTGGTTAATTTTAAATAATTTTTTAAATTACAGATTGCACTTTTCAATTTTGTTTAATTCTATTTTAGAGTGTTTCCGTTTTGTTTGTCGACAAAAACTCTCATTTATTTTTATATAATATTGAAACTACACTATCTCTAATAAGATCTTGCAATTTTTAGTTAAATTACACAGCTGGTTTATTTTAAATAATTTTTTAAATCACAGATTGCACTTTTCGATTTTGGTTAATTCGGTTTTAATGCGGCGCGGTTTTGTTTCTTAATAAAAAACTCTCATTTGTTTTTAAATCAAATTAAATCTACACTATTTATAATAGTATTTCGCAATTTTTAATTAAATTGCACGTCTGGTTAATTTTAAATAATTTTTTAAACCACAGACTGCAGTTTTCGATTTTGGTTAATTCAGTTTTAAAACGTTGCCGTTTTGTTTCTAGATGAAAACTTTTATTTATTTTTATGAATTACTAAAACTACACTCTTGGCAATCATATTTAGTAATTTGTAATTAAATTGCACCGCTGGTTAATTTTAAATAATTTTTTAAATCACAGATTGCACTTTTCGATTTTGCTTAATTCTATTTTAAAGCGGTGCCGTTTTGTTACTCAACAAAAACTCTCATTTGCTTTTATGTAATATTGAAACTACACTTTTTATAATCATATATTGTAATTATTAATTAAATTTCACGGCTGGTTAATTATAAATAATTTTCTAAATTAAAGATCGCACTTTTTAATTTTGATTAATTTTATTTTAAGGCGTTGCGGTTTTGGTTTTAGATGAAAATTCTCATTTATTTTTATGTAATATTGAAACTACACTCTTTTTAATCATATATTGTGTAATATTAATTAAATTGCACTGGTGGTTAATTTTAAATATTTTTTTAAACCACAGATTACAGTTTTCCATTTTAGTTAATTCTATTTTAATTCGGTGCGGATTTGTTTCTCAATGAAAACTCTCATTTGTTTTTATGTCATAATAAAGCTACACTACTTATAATAATATTTCGTTACTTTTAAATTAAATTGCACGTCTGGTTAATTTTAAATATTTTTTTAAACCACAGATTGCAGTTTTAGATTTTTGTTAATTCAATTTTAAAGCTATGCTGTTTTGTTTCTAGATGAAAACTATAATTTATTTTTATGTAGTATTAAAACTACATTATCTGTAATCACATCTTGTTATTTTTAATCAAAATGCACAGCTGGTTTATTTTAAATACTATTTTAAATGACAGATTGCAATTTTGGTTAATTTTATTTTAAAGCGGTGTTGCTTTGTTTCTCGATTAAAAATCCCATCGGTTTTTACCTGAAATTAAAACTGCTCTATATATAATCATATAATGTAATTTTTAATTAAATTTTACGCCTGGTTAATTTTGAATAATTGTTTAAATCACAGATTGTACTTTTTGATTTTGGCTAATTCTATTTTAATGTAGTGCGGTTTTGTTTCTCGATTAAAAATGTCATTTGTTTTTATGTAATATTAAAACTAAACTCCTTATAACGACATCTTATAATTTGTAGTTAAATTACACGGATAGTTTATTTTAAATAATTTTTTAAATCACAAATGGCACTTTTCGATTTTGGTTAATTCAATTTTAAAGCGGGATTGTTTAGTTTCTAGGTGAAAACTTTTATTAATTTTTATATAATATAAAAACTATATTAATTATTATTATATCTTGTAATTTTTAATTAGATTTCACTGCTGATTTATTTTAAACATTTTTTTGAGCCACATATTGCACTTTTCGATTTTGATTGATTCTATTTTAAAGCAGTGTAGTTTTGTTTCTCGATGAAACCTCTCATTTGTTTTTATGAAATATTAAAACTACACTCTTTGTAATTATATCTAGTAATTTTTAATTAAATTGCATGGCTGGTTAATTTTAAATAATTTTTTAAATCAAAGATTGCATTTTTCGATTTTGGTTAATTCAATTTTAATGCGGTGCGGTTTTGTTTCTCGATGAAAAATATCATTTGTTTTAATGTAATATTAAAACTACCTTCTTTATAAAAATATCTTATAATTTGTAGTTAAATTGCACGGATGATTGTTTTTATATATTTTTTTTAAATCACAGATTGCACTTCACGATTTTGGTTTATTCTATTTTAAAGCGCCGCCGATTTTTTTCTAGATAAAAACTCTCATTTATTTTTATGTAATATTAAAATTAAATTATTTGTTATAATATCTTGCAATTTTTAATTAAATTGCATAGCTGGTTTATTTTAAATAATATTTTGAATCACAGATTCCACTTTTCGATTTTGGTTAATTCTATTTTAAAGCGTTGCCGTTTTGTTTCTAGATGAAAACTTTCAATTGTTTTTATGTCATATTAAAACTATACTACTTAAATTCAAATTTTGTAATTTTTAATTATATTGCACTGTTAGTTAATTTTAAATAATTTTTTAAATCACATATTGCACTTTTAGATTTTTGTTAATTTAATTTTAAAACGTTGCTGTTTTGTTACCATATGAAAACTTTCACTTGTTTTCATGTAATATCAAAACTACACCACTTGTAATCGGATCTTATAATTTTTTGCGCGACTGGCTGATTTTAAATAATTTTTCAAATCACAGGTTGCACTTTTCGATTTTGGTTAAATCAAATTTAAAAGAATGCCGGTTTGCTTCTCAATTAAAACTCTCATTTGGTTTTATATAATATTGAAATTACACTCTTTTTAACCATTTTTTTAAAATTTTCAATTAAATTACACGGCTGGTTAATTTTTAATAATTTTTTAAACCACAGATTGCAGTTTTCTATTTTAGTTAGTTCTGTTTGAATGCGGTGCTGTTTTGTTTTTCAATTAAAACTCTCATTTGTTTTTATCTCATATTAAAACTACACTATTTATAATTATATTTCATAATTTTTAGTTAAATTGCACGGCTAGTTGATTTTAGAAAAATTTCTAAATCACAAGTTGCATTTTTCGATTTTGCTAAATTCTATTTTAAAACGGTGTAGTTTTATTTCTCAACGAAAACTCTCATTTGTTTTTATGTGATATTAAAATTGAACTATTTATAATCATATGTTTCAATTTAAATTAAATTGCGCGGCTGGTTAATTTTAAATAATTTTTTAAAACACAGATTGCACTTTTTGATTTTGGTTAATTGTATTTTAAAGTGCTACTGTTTTGTTTCTAGATAAAAACTCTAATTTATTTTCATGCAATATTAAAAATACATTTTCTGTAATAATATCTTGTAATTTTTAATCAAATTGCGCAGCTGGTTCATTTTAAATAAATTTTTGAATCACAGATTGCACTTTTCAATTTAGGTTAATTCAATTTTAAAGCGTTGGCGTTTTGTTTTCCAATGAAATCTCTCATTCGTTTTTATGTGATATTAAAACTACACTATTTATAATCATATGTTGCAATTTTTAATTAAATTGCATGTATGGTTAATTTTAAATAATTTTTTAAATCACAGATTGCACTTTTCGATTTTTGTTAATTTAATTTTAAACTGTTGCCGTTTTGTTTATAAATAAAAATTCAAATTTTTTATCATGTAATATAAAAACTACATTATCTTTAATTATATCTTCTGATTTTTAATTAGATTGCACAACTGGTTTATTTTAAATAATATTTTAAATCACAGATTGCACTTTTCGATTTTGGTTAATTCTATTTTAAAGCGGTGCTGTTTTGTTTCTTGATCTAAAATCACATTTGTTTTTATCTGAAATTAAAACTAAACCATTTATGATCATATATTGTAATTTTTAATTAAAGTTCTTGCCTGGTTAATTTTAAATAATTTTTTAAATCACAGGCTGCACTTTTCGATTTTGGTTAATTCTATTTTAATGCGGTGTGGTTTTGTTTTTTGATAAAAACTCTTATTTGTTTTTATGCAATATTGAAGCTACACTATTTAAAATTATATTTTGTAATGTTTAATCAAATTGTATTTATGGTTGATTTTAAATAATTTTTTAAATCACAGATTGCACTTTTCGATTTTTGCTAGGTCAAATTTAATGCGTTACGGTTTTGTTTTTTGATGAAAACTCTCATTTAATTTCACGTAATATTAAAGTTAGATTATTTGTAATCATATCTTATAATTTTTAATTAGATTGCATTGCTAGTTTATTTTAAATAATTTTTTAAATCACAGATTGACCTTTTCAATTTTGTTTAATTCAATTTTAAAGCATTGCTGTTTTGTTTCTAGATAAAAACTCTCATTACCTTTTATATACTATTTAAAAAACGTTATCTATAATTATATCTTCTGAGTTTTAATTGGATTATTCGGCTGGTTATTGTTAAATAATTTTTAGTCACAGATTGTACTTTTCGATTTTGATTAATTCTATTTTGAAGCGGTGTAGTTTTGTTTCTCAACGAAAACTCTTATTTGTTTTTATGTGATATTAAAACTAGACTATTTGTAATTATGTATTGTAATTTTTAATAAAATTGCACGTCTGGTTAATTTTAAATAAATTTTTAAACCACACATTGCAGTTTTCGATTTTAGTTAATTTAATTTTAAAGCGTTGTTGTTTTGTTTCTAGATGAAAATTATAATTTATTGTTATGTAATATTAAAACTACGCTATCTGTTATCATATCTTGTAATTTTTAATCAAATTGCATAGCAGGTTTATTTTAAATAATAGTTTAAACCACAGATTGCACTTTTCAATTTTAGTTAATTCTACTTTAAAACGATGCCGTTTTGTTTCTCAACAAAAACTCTCATTTGTTTTTATGTGATATTAAAAATACACTATTTGTAATACTATCTTGTAATTTTTAATTAAATTGCACGGCTGGTTAATTTTTAATAGTTTTTTAAATTACAGATTACAGATTGCACTTTTCAATTTTGGTTAATTCTATTTAAAAGCACTGGTAGCTGACGAAACGGTGGTACTGCATATTTGCAGGGTAACTGGCTGAGAGAATGACAGATAAAACGGCGTTCTCCATGACAGTGAAAGTAAATGCGGTTCGTTATTTAACTAAAGTTGGACACAGGTCGCCTTCACGCTCTCTCGCCCTTCGAATCTCTCTCTCTCCCATAAACAAGACGTCCGCAAATTTACGATCACAGGGGGAGCCGAATGGAAGTCCACTCGCATATGAGCGAAGGGTGTCCAGTTATTTTTTACGATCGACTCGATCAGGGAGCACTTATGCAGAAAGAAGAAAAAAAAGAGCAAGAACGTCTGATAAAATCGACAAAGGATATGACGACGCCTTCGGAAAATCGTCGCATTATGTACACGATAAAACTGGCATTTTATTAAGACAGCAAATATTTACCGAACACTTTGTATAATTGAATGACTCCGTAATTTGACAGAAAAATAAAGTAAAAATATTGCTTCGCAAAGAAGGTAAATAAAAGATTTATATTTACGGTGAAATAAATATTAATTACGTGTATAAAAGCACAGTGATCAATAAATTAAATAAAATCAAATCAAATAATTAAACAGAAAAACCTCTGGTCAATAGCTTTTTCATATTAATAAAACACGTTAGAATTCACCTTCCTCAGAATTTATTTTGTATTTATTAGATGTAAATTTTGAGCACTAAGTGCTCATTATAAATAGCTAACTAATGGGCACGAAATATACATCTAGTAAATACAAAATAAATTGTGAGGAAAGTAAATTCTAACATGTTTTACTCATTGAAATTTCTCTTCACGTAACTGAAAAACCAATAACATAAAAGCTTTTGATAGATTAACACACTGAGACCCCATTATTTATTTATTTTCTTAATGTAAATATGTCAATAAATATATGTATCTATCTATTAAATATTCTTTATTTCAAGGTGCAAAAAATTACAGACAAATTGAAATTGTGTCAGGTTTCGATATTAATTATATTCTATAGGTAATAATTATTAGGTAGAGAATTGATAAACACTTGGTTTGTTTCAGAGATTTCAGTGTTTATAAATTTTCTAAATATTATTTCATAATGTTTTACCAATAGATAAGTAAAAAAAATATTCAAGAAATAGGTAATAATTGTAATACAACTATAAAATTCTTAAAGATTTGACATTTTATACAAGAAATCTAATTTTAAATTACAAGTTTTAAACGATGGACGAAGAAATAAAAATTATACGAAGGAATGATTTAAAATTTTATATAAAAAGGCAAATTTTAAAATAAATTTAATTCACCACTTCAATGAAAACCGTGAAATATCCACTCTCTATTAATTGCTGTAAACCGATTGTATGCAGTACTCATGGTACTAACACCACATGTAAAGTGCTCTCCGGTTATAATTGTCTATACAGATGAACGATGATGTGCTATATTATGTAGAAATTATTATAAAACGATAATAGTGTGTCACGATTCTAGCGTAGTGTGTAAACACGAAGAGCACGGTAATTTGTAGAAAATATATATCAGTCGGTATGTGTTTTGCTGGTGGCTCTGCATTATTCATCAAACTAAGCGTTTACTTTATGAAATCGTAAATGGTTGAGTACGCAAGGGGAAATAAATATATAGCGTGTGTGTGTGTGTGAGTTAAGGCTGTCAAAATGTTGGTATGTCTCACTTAATCAGTCGAAATAATGCATGAGGCTATGAAGCACTGTTTGTTTTCGCGGATGTTGGTGTAATTTAATTGATAAACACGGATAATATCAACGAAATAAACATTCATGTATACGGTATACATGAAAATATTTTAATCAAACGAAATATGTAAAAATATAAAGAAGAATAACATAAGGACGATGTTCTTTTTAAATAACAAAATACTATCTTACAACTGAAAAATGGTATCATAATATTTTCCCTATATTTTTCTCTAAAAATTGAAGTAAATCTTTAAAAACTTCAATTATTTTGGATTTATTTATAATAATAATACACATTTTTATTGACAAACTATACATATTTACATTTAAATAATAAATAATGGATGATGTGTTAGTGAGTTAGTTCGTCAAAAGGCTATCGATAATTTATTTATATTTTTACAACTTTTAATTAAAACCCTCGCTTATGTTTTACTGGCTGGAGGATAGGATAGAGGCCACCCACCCACCCTACATATACATATTAACTTAATTACTGATCACCTCGCGGTTTGCAATAACTCTAATTACAAAATTTGAATTAAACAAAATTGACAAAGTAAAGTTTTTGAGTGTGTAAACTATTTAAAATTATACAGGGTGAGTTTTTTTCGATGCTCTCTATGGGGATCTCGGAAACTATAAGAGATAGAGAAACGTTTAAATAGGGAAAGAAGTGTAGATTTACGAGACAAATAAAATTCCACTTTCAAAGTTTTCAAAAAAGTCAAAGGTAACTAGATATTTTAAAAAAAGTAAAAAGTGTCAATTTTTTTCAAATCAATATATCTCGGCTATTATAACAGATAGAAAAAACTGTAAAGGACAAAGTTTTAGATAATTTTATGCAGATTAATAAAAAATAATCAGAAAATTTGTATCGCCATTATTTTCCGAGATATGACGCAAACTTACATTTTTTTTTTAAATGAAAACCATAGTTAACTGTGACCTAATTCAAAAGGTATTTTATTTTTCCTTCAGAACATCGAGCTCTGGCGTTTTCCCTCTTTTTATCTCCTCGAAATCTCTCTCCACTTCTTTCTCTGTGAAGTCATTCCCTTTAGAAAAGGAACATCATTTTGCATTGACTCCATCTACAATTCCGATAAAAGAAATATTATGCAATTTAGAAGCAGCACTCCGCAAATTAAATCGAGATAATGTTGAAATAATCCAACAGCAAACCGTAATTTTAAATCGAACTCGAGGATTCTTTGCCTAAGTGAACATGTAGGGCATCTTATATCAAAAGCCCTAAGTTATGACTTCAATTTACTGCTACACTCCACGCTATAATCAAGACATTGAGAGTTTAACGAAGGATTTCACTGGAGAAGATCATTCAATTATAATGGCTGGCACTGTTGTTTTAATTTTAATCGATTTAAACAACCACTGTCAAGAGTTCTAAGCCCGAACTAATGTTCATATTGTTCAAAATCCTCTGTGGGATGGTAAACTCCTAAATAAATTAATATTTTCCATAAATAGTCAAGTTTAAAAATGTGATGAGGAACTTAATTGTATATATGTAACAATCAGGAACATTTTAAACAATGGATAACATAAGTAACCTATCTAAATATACTATGATTGAACAGATACTTAAAACTGTACAAACATATTTTTGTCATCAATTCAAGGGTAACGAGATAGTGTGGTCTTCTCCAAAAAACTAGAATCGAACACCGTGATAATTGACATTATAAGGCAGAAAAACTTCTGGTCGATGATAGCCTTTTGACGAACTAACTCACTAGCACATCATCCATTATTTATTATTTAAATGTAAATATGTATAGTTTGTCAATAAAAATGTGTATTATTATTGACATTATAGTCTATTCCTTCGATACTATTTTAAATGATTAAATGAATAATATCTCTATCTTATAAGTTTGTGAAGACTGGTTGCTAGAAAATTTTGAAAAAATTCTGCAAATTCAACTTGCACAACTTTTTGAAGACAACAAACATCTACGAAATGCTCAGTATGGTTTTAGAAAAAGACATTCCACCACCGCCATTATAGATCTGTCGGAAACTATCATTGACGGTTACGAAGAAGGATGAATATCCATAGCTTGTTTTCTCGACATATCCAGAGCATTCGACTGTGTCTCACACGAAATTTTGTTAAGGAGGATGTATTTTTACAACTTGCATCCCAATAGTTTTCGTTTGCTGATGTCGTATCTCCCTGGTAGAACGCAATGTGTCTTGATTGTCCAAACTGTGTCCGACGAGCAGCCACTAATACATGGTATGCCACAGGGCTCAATTCTTGGGCCTTAATTTATATAAATGATTTACCGGACACAGAGACAAAGAATTCAAGCATAGTTTTGCATGCTGATGATACGACCTTAACCAGCCAGGCTAAAAAAACTAGGCCAGCTAAACAGGCAGCACGCAGAAACTATTAAAATAGCTTCGAGTCGGTTCATTAGTAACTGAGTTAAGCTAAATGATATCACAACCAAATCCTTCACATTCACTCTGACAAAGGGAATTAATCAAAAGAAATCTGCCAAATTTTCTAAATTTTTTTTAACGTAAATATCCTTTTTAAGGTTCCCTAAGTCCATTCCACTAAATAAAAATTGAACAAATTGTTAAAAATAGCCTTTTGCGTAAAGTTTTCGAGAAAAATTTAAGGAAAATACTATAATGGCTACATAACCATGTTTTATGTTTCTTTGCATTTTACAACTCTTAACAAAAACCCTCGCTTATGATTTACTGTTTGGAGAATGGGAAAGAGGCCACCCACCCACCCTACATATATAAAATAACTTGAAATGCTAATTCTTGATATTTTTGCTGCTTAAAAAAACAATAAAACCTTGTATGTAATACAAAATTAAAAAAATTAAACTTAAATATAAATGATATTGTAAAGATAATTTTATTTAAGATTGATATAAAACCTTTCTAGGTATCATGTATATAAATTTTATTAATTTTATTAATTACAGAGGTTAAGCGAGATGATGAGGAAAATAAGTTTATATTTAGAATATGTTATGATGACCACAGCACCATTTTTTTAATGTAATTATTACATAGAGCGAACACTTTTGAGATCAATTTTTTCACACTTAATGCAGGCGGATATGCCAAACGTGTAGTCCGATTTCAAACAGAAGTTTTGGTAGTAAAGTAGTAATGTTCAATAGTTTTAGCACAAACTGTGCAACCTTTAATTACATATTTTATACTCAGATTGACACCACTTGTAGACATGTAACGACTAAAACGACACGATCTCCACATTTTCGCTTCGTTTTTATATAATCTTTATTCTTTACTACCTCTCCGCACATCCGTTTAGTAATAATAATAATAATATATGATTTTATTTTCAAGGTGTTAAAAGAGTGCAGTAACATTCTACGGGCCAGTATACATCCTTCTTCTTTATCTCTTCCCCCTGTTAGTTTATTCCTTTCTCTAATTCTCCCAAACTTGCATTGCAGTCTCCCCCTACCATACACCATCCTCCTTCGCCCGTATTCTTTCCTATATTCTCTCTTATCTTCACTCCCACAATATTCCTTTGCCTCCACTGTCCATATCTCCTCCCCCCTACGCAAACTCCACCTCCTCTGTTTACCTGCTCTTCCTTATTCTCAATAGCATTACCCTCTTCATCGCATTTTTTCTTGCCTCCTTCATTTTCCATCTAAAATCTCTCGGTAACCCCCTTCTCACATTTTTCCATTCCTCCATCATCATCATCATCATCCATATTTCCACTAATTCCACTATGTCTTTCCCTTCTTTATTTTACCTTTTATTATCGCCACATTACAAACACCTATTTTTAACACTTCCACCCTCCTGCAGCCTCTTCCACCTCTCTGTCTTCTATTCTCCTCCCCTTTTGCCTCTAATCGAATATACAATATAATCCCATTATTATATAATATCCTTGATGACACTGAATCAATCACGTGTAAAATCTTCAATTTATGAAAATATCCTAAATAATTTTAAAAGTCCTGTATAATATTTGCTGAAAAATTTCATAGCTTGAATTTTGGAGGCGTTCACTTCGTAGTACATTTTTAATGATTATCAGAAAAACGTTTAACTTTTTTATACTACTTTTTATTTTGTGACTAGTTTCGAATTACACAGTAATCATTATCAAACTAAGTTAGTTTGATTTTCTCTTATTCATGAAAAATTTCAGTTTAATTGAGGAAAACTTCCACAATTAAGAAAGGAAATTATTGGAAAATTCAGTCCAAACAGAACATGGATTAGTAGCGTATATATCAACAGTTCTACACGAGTTTTAGCAGTTAAAATTAACCAGCTGTTTAAAAAAAATGTACAATATTCACTCATAAATACTCAGAAATAAAAATCACTATAACCAACAACTCGAAATTATTTTTCATAGCTCCCTATAACTCAAACCATAATCTATCTTATACTTCTATAATTCTTCATATTAGAATTATGTAACGTACTCTTAACCTAACACAATAAACTATATATTAGACCATCGTACAACTGACCTTAGTTAATTTACGGTTTATTGAGGTAGGTCAGGGTAACGAAAAGGTCAAAAAACTGTGTGTGTTCGATGAAGAATACCTAAATGCAAAAACGTTTAAAAAATCTGATGGAACATAGCGAAAAATTACATATTAAGGATTGTTATAAAAAGTAACTTTATTTTTGTGAATTTTGTGTGTTTTAGTATTAAAATATTGATAATGGTCACTTTGGGTTCGAAATATATCAAGGGCGTATCCAGTCGACTGGCTTAGGGGGGGTAATTTGAAAAAATGAAAATATTTTTTTTATTCCATAAATAAATAAAATATAATTCTATTATTTTTAAATATAAACAAAATAATATCACACCCGAAATAAATATAGCACATATAAAATCATAATAATTTATTTTGTAAAATTTGAAACAGATTTTTGTAACTAAATTTATTAAAAAAAAACAATTTTCTTTGCTTTTTAATAATATTGTCAATTTTAATATCCATATATTAATGAATATGTAATACAGCTTACACGGTTAGACTTTTTTGAAACATAGTGGCACGCAGCCACCATTTAAATCTTTTCAGTGCAGAAAAACTTCTTTCTGTAGAAGCAACACTAACAGGAAGAGTACATAATATTTGTAAAATTATTTTTATGTTCAGTAAATATTCGGGTCATATTTTCTGTATACATCTTCTTTGATTTTATTTTTCTTTTGCCATTGTAATTTCCAAAATGCCAATTTAGACTTAATTCCTATTGCACATGTTACGTTTTCAGGTAAAATTTTATTTAAATATGTTACAACAGATTTTGAAGTGGGATTCAAATCTTCGCCAGTTTGGTATCAATAAAACACTAGGTATTGTTGTGTTAAATTTGAACAAATTCATCCTATCTTTATTAAATCTGTATTGCAGATCTGTAATAATATTATTTAGGAGAGGTAAATATATATTAATTCGATAATAATCCTCTGTTCAGTTCAGAGGAACTTAAAACAGCGAACCGCGTACATGCAAAAGTCCATAAAAAAGTAAATAAATAGTGTTAAAATATATAAAACTAAAAGGAAGTGTGAAATAAAGAAACAAATGAGTACAAAAAGAGAAAGAGATATCGACAGCCTTAATTATGAATTCCAAGAATTCCAAATGAGCAATGGAGAATAGAAAAAGATAGAAAAACGAAGCAGTGAAACAAAACGTTTTAATAACAACAGTGTACAAAAATAAAACAAAGGAAGATGAAAACAGAAAAACAAACTCACGGAGAAGGAAAATCTAAATATATCTAAGAACGATGTGATAATAGAGGAATTAAAGAGCATGTTTAAAGACTCCATGAGAGAAATGACAAAAAACTCAGAAGAACTAAAAGAAGAGAGAGAGCAAAAAAGATACATGGGAAAGTATGGAGATGAGAACAGAAACGAAAATGAAAAAACAATTATAAAATTATATATAGCAAACAACCTCATTGTGACAAACACAAAATTCAAATACATACATAAACACACTAGAGAAGTTAGACCAAGAAAAGAGAAATAAAAGACTACTCCTTAATAGACGCAGAAGAATGGAAAAAGTGAAAGATGTTAAAGTAATAAGACAAGCTGAAATAGGGAGCGACCACTACTTGGTAAAAATATAAATTAACACAGAAGCTGAAAACTTGAAGTATACGAAGTCGAAAACAATAATAAAAAAACACATAAAGCCAAAAATTGAAAAGAAAGAAACTAGAAATGAATACCAATCGAAAATAGAGAAAAAGACAAATAAAATAGAAGGAGAAAAGAAAAAGATCAAAGAAATCATAAGTGAAGCAGCCCAAGAAAGCTGTGAAACAAGCACTATATCAAACAAACAGAGGAAAAAAAACAGGTGATAGTCAGAAGAGGTAAAACAATTTGTAAAAACAAAAGAAGAGAATTGGAAAACTTACATAAAAACAAGGAAAGAATAAGATTATAGAAGACATATAATAGCAAATAAAAAAGTGGAACAAAAATTCAAGATAGAAAAAAGCAATCCTGAGAGCAGTTCGTTAAGAAGCTGAAAGAAACGTTCACAGGAAACAAAAAGATGTTTAACAGCACTATTAAACAAATGAGCAATTAAAATACATTAACCCAGCCAAGTATAAAAGATACAAACGTAAATATAATAACAGAAGAAAATAATATATTAGAAAGATGGAAAGAATTCTTTAATGAAATAACCAAAACAGACCAGCACGGAGATATAGAAGGTGAAACAAATGGATGAATCAACGAAATAGGAATCGAAGAACTGGAGGCAGCAATCAAAAAAATAAAACTAGGAAAATCTCCAGGTATAGATGACATCACAGCCGAAATGATGAAATATATGGGGAAAGGGGAAGGAAGAATTCTTGGAAATAGTAAATGACATTATCAAAAATCACAAGATATCCGAGGAATGGAACAAGGGAATTATAATATCCATACACAAAAAAGGAGACACAAAAATATGTGATAACTACAGAGGTATTACACTCACAATCAAACCAGGGAAAATTTTTACTAGGTTAATAGAAACAAGAAGGAAATTTAGATCAACAGCTGGGAGAAGAACAACACGTATTCAGAAAAATAGAAGCAAACAAGACTTAATATACATAATGAGACAATTAACAGAAAAGATTATTAAAAAGGGAAAAGATTTACACATATGCTTCATCAACCTAAAAAAGCGTATTACAGGGTAAAAAGAGAGGACATATGGCATATACTCGAGACAAAAAGGATAAAAAAGCATAATAAATATAATAAAGAAATAACAAAAATAAAGTAAGAATAGGAAATAAATAATCAGAGGAGTTCAAGACCAAAACAGGACTGTGACAAGGATGTATATTAACTATTTGCATCACTTAATGACGAAGCAATAAGAAATAGCAAACAAAGAGCCGAAAGCACAAAGATAGGGTATAGAAATATTAAAAACTATTAAAAATGCAAATATGTATTAATAGCAGATTCAGAAGAAAACCTGGAAATATTCAAAAAAGAGCTGGAAAAGATAAATATAATATCATCAAAAGAGAGCAATCACAAAATAGGGTTAAATACCTGGGATCAATAATAGAGGAAACAGGGAAGATATAATCAGAAAAAGATGAAAAACTAGACAAAGCAGGAATGATCTACAACACAATAAAGAAAACATTCTTAGAGAAAAAAGATATTACAAAAACAATAAAAACAGAAGTATATAAAAGATATTAACTGCTATATATAGTCCATCCGTTGGATGTTTCGTCCTACGTCACAAAATATTGCTTCCGAGAAACGACACAAAAACATTCAGTCTGATAAAGTAAACCAAATGCGTTAGAAAAAGAACGCACTGTAAAACTTTCGTCGTTTTTTGAAGCGATAGTTTGTGACGTAGGACGGAAGATCCAACGGATGGACTATAGTAGTCAATCGTGAGTAACCACAGAGAGTAATAACAGAAAAACCAATGCAATGGAAATGAGATACCTAAGAAAGATAGAGGGAATTAAGATGACCAAGGAAGGGGTTTAACGAGCAAGTACATCAAGCAGTGGAAAGAAAAGGAATAGAATGGAAAGAAATGAGAAAATAACACAAGCTACGCAACAGTGGTAAAGAAGTGTAAAAGAAATTAACTGAGACATATTGTAGAAAATAAGTCTGACACCCATAATGGATAAAAGGGGAAAAGATAAATAAAAATAATCTGCTATAATAGGTTTATCCAGGTTTGGTCTATTCCTCTGGCATTTGGTAATTCGCGGTTTTGTCATTTAAATTTGTAATTCGTTTAAAATATTGACTGCATCATTATAAATTGTTTAAAAGATGTGGCAGTATTTTTCCCCTTGTTGGATAAAACATCAATAGTGTTATTTATCAAGTTATTAGAGCAAGATTCATTTTATTTACTCTATTTACTCAAATTCACTGTATTTCAAGAGACATTTGTGAAATATGTTTAATGGTTTAAATGAAGTAAAAAAGAGATAAAAGTTAATTAATGAATAGTTAGTAAATAGGCAACATAACGAGTACAGTTATTACAACTATAAAATATTTGAAATTAATTTCCTACGAATGTATTTCTTAAGACTTTCAGAATACGTAGCAACAGTTATCTAATTAAGTGCTTAAGCCGACTCAAACTTATTAATTTCACAAGTGCAGAGAAACCGAACGCCAGTAAAACTATTTCAATCTTGAGTCGTGGAATTGGGCGGGTGAAATCCGCCGCTAATTAAACCATCTCGTTGCAATGGGGAGAAGAAGAATAAAGAGAGCGGCGGCGGCGAGAAGTTCGGAGCGCCGATGGCCATCGAGAGAGATAACGACCGATCGGACGATGGCGAATGGGCAAAAAGGCAATGGGGGCCTTTTTCCGGCGGCACCCCGGGGCTCGAGAGCGATTTTTTCCTTCACCGTTCCATTCTGTGGGGGCGCGTTAATAATTCATCCGAGCTGAAAGGTGGAAAGTTCGTTATAATGCTTCGATTTTTTTTTCGTCCCGCGTGCGGGGGCGGCGCGAGTTTTGAATAAATTATCCGCGACCTAATTAATTTTTCCAAGTCGGATATAAATATGATTATTAGATTTTAATTATTTTTATATAAAATAAATTTAAGTAAGATATATAAAGTAAATGTTACATTGATATATTTCATATGAATCTGATACTTTGTAAAAGAACCAAAGTGATAAGTCGAATCCCGCTTGATAAATAATGCACTCGTGTCGACTTTATCTTCGCGTTTCTTGTCGCCCATAAATAAGTAATTTTCATCCGCTGTGTAAAAGGACACAAACCCACCATCTTCGACATGTCCTATATATTTCAACATCAGGGGATCGTAACTCAAAAGAATTCCACGACCTGCAGCACACCGGCTACCCCATAATGGACTGCAGTGGCGTCACTATGACCTGATATACTGAATGCATCATGGGAACACTGCATTACCCTATATATATATATATATATATATATATATATATATATATATATATATATATATATATATATAATTTATTTACGTAATGTAAACTATATAATGTTATTTATATCTAGATAGGCAAACAAATACAGGAAGGATAATGTTATATACAAACAAATCATCCCGGATGGTTTAAAGGCGACGGAGTTCGATTATTGATTTATCGGTTCATTCACTCCCCTTCACCTCTAAATGGGCGAAAGAGGCGGCGGGTGTTTGTGTAATGTATCGATTCTGCTGAATAATTCATTCATTAACTTTTGAAAATTTCGATGGGGATTTATGGCCGGCCGCGATTTCTGGCTTTATCCTTGCGCGACGTAGCCATTTGATGAACGCCCCCGGATTTCCAAAAGTCGCCGCCGTCGGAATTTAAATTCCGACAAAACGCGAATTAATGATTCGCCCCACCCCCGGAGAACTCGGACACGATCTTGCCGATTATTCGGTCTCGACATGTTGTTAGTTTGTATTGATTTATAATTGCTATAGTTTGATGTGGTTTAATACTATAAATGCTGTATTGGGATATGAGCGTGGATATGGAGGTCACTAAAAGTTTCTTGAATTTAACATATAAATTATGAGGGGACAAACGGTATAGCCCTCACGGGAGTAGAACCCGTACCAGTGGAGCACGGAGGCAGGAAGTTTGCCCACTAGGCCAACCCAGTCTCCTAATAGCTTAACTTAATTTAAATTTTAACTTACGTTTCATTTTTACCCTACATTGAAATGAAAATAAAATACATATTAAATCTATACTAATTTTCCAATTATCAACATATCATATAATAAGTATAAAACTATCAAAGCCCCCTAGTTATCCTATCTCCTGAATATAATTTCCACAAACATCCTACATACAGCATATAAGAAGAAACCAACCTGGACTCTTTATAACTGGCCAAATAAAGTAATAAATCACATAAGATACCGCACACAAGGACTTAATTTTATAACTCCTGAAGATGGCGAATATAAAATCGCTGAAACGTCAATATAGATAAACCTCAAATGTATTATATATATATATATATAAGGGAAACGGAAAAATGTCAATGTTTGAGATCGATACACCGCGTTAACCCAGTTATTATTTCCTTCTGGGAAAATTTGTTACCCGTAGCGTGAAAAGTCGAAGTTTACTTCGAGTGGAAATTAAGTGTGATAACTTAAAAAAGTTGCTGTCGGTATTAGAAGTTTTTCCTCGTGAAATTTACGCCACTTTTCCGCGCCTTTCGGTGAATTATGAAAGTCTCATATCGGGACAAACAAATATTAGTTATCAAAAAAAAACGCATTTAAGGCACTTAATTTACCCATTAATATAAAGTTTACAATAAATTTGATTTATTTTCGAACATGTATAAATTAAATAACTTTTCTTGTATGACTTTCTCATTTATCACTCGGTTAAATATTTTAAACTATAACTGCTGAAGGTTTAAATAAAATTACAGTTGGTTTGTCACAATTTTTCTCTATTTAAAGCATTCATTTTACAGAAAGAAATACGTTCAAACTAGTGTTGCTTTGATAGCCTTGCTATTTTGTAACAATTAAATAAGTAAATGTAGAGGCTTTTACTTCGTGATACATTTTATGATTCAAAATAAAATAAAACGAATAACTTTGTTTTTATCACTTTTTTAATAACACTTAATAATAATAATAATAATAATAAATCATTTATTGACCATTCATACATATACAATAATATACTATACAATAATATACAAAGATTGGGTCAAATGGACTTGAATCATTTTCGCTATTTGGTATTTTAATACCAAATATCGAAACTGCTCTTCCTTCAAGCCCTAACAATAATAATTAATAATACTTAACTTATATCTAAACAGCTTTTAAGTATTTTGTGAAGCATATAACACCTGAGAAAATTTATATTTAAAACTATTGTAGTTGCCACTTCGCCATTCGAGAGGTACCGAGTTCATGCATTCTGTTATCGCGTAAGTAAATGATTTTTTGAAAAGTTGCAATTTATGTCGAGGAATAGATAGAAGACCACGACTCCTTACATTAATATTATGTACGTCACTTCGATAGGTAACTTTATTATACAGATATGGTGGGCATTTTGTATAAAGTACCTTATAATAAAAGCAAGCAGCATGTAACTTACGCCGATTATGCATGTTCAACCACCCACAATCACGCAGTCTATGAGATATTCTGGCTCTTCGGTGTTCACCAAAAATAAGTCGCATGCACGAGTTTTGCATCCTCTGAATTCTAAACACATCTTTTTGGTCAATAAAATTATTATAAAGTGTATCACAATAATTAAAGTTTGAAAGTACCAACGTGTCGCATAACAATATTTTTGTATTTTTGTTAAGAATATGTCTATTTAAAAAAATGGTTTTTAATGCGATGTATGCTTTGCGTAGGAAATGATTAGTATTTTCTTTAAATTTGAGCTTAGAGTCAAGGTACAATCCGAGATTTTTTGTAGAGTCACTTACAGGAATATGTTTTCCATATATTGTGATAGTTATTTCTCTCTCTGCGATATTCCGGCTTTTAGCTGGCCCAAAAAGCAATAGTTTAGTTTTGGACTCATTAATAAGTAAAGAATGATTCGTGGAATGGTTAACTAATTTATTCAAATCCGTATTAAGTTTATTTTGTGCGTCATCAATATTTCGAATATCAAATGAAATATATAATTGAGTGTCATCGGCGTACAAATGATATGAGGAGTAGGAAATAACAGAATGCAAAGATGATGTGTAGATGGAATAAATCAGTGGTCCCAGAATAGTACCTTGGCCCACACCAGATGTTATTTCAAGAGAGGATGAGATAGTGTTATCTATCGTCACTCTTTGCATCCTTTTATCAAAGTAACTGCGCATAAGTTTAATTGCATTTGATCCAAACCCGATATAACGCATAATAGATATTAATATTTCGTGATTTATCGTATCAAATGCTTTGCTATAGTCTAGCAAAACAAGGGCAGTCACTTTACCGCAATCAGTGGCATGCAAAATATCATCTATGATATAAGTAAGGGCACTACAGCAACTGAATCCAGGTCTAAATCCCGATTGAAAATTAGGCAGAATTTGGTAAGTCTCTAAATGAGTACGTAATTGTTTTTCTAAAACTTTCTCTAAGACTTTTGACAGAACCGGTAATATATTTATAGGCCTTAGATCATTAACCGTTTCAGGATTGTTGTTTTTCGGCAAAGGTACTACCAATGATTCCTTCCACAGGTTTGGAAAGTGGCTATTGTTTATGCATGCATTTATAATATGCGTAATATATTCTAGTAATGCAGGACAGCACAATTTAATTAATTTAATATTAATACCATCAATACCTGTAGCGTTCGATTTTATAGAGTTGATAGTATTTAATACTTCCACTTCTGTAACAGGAACAAATTTTAATAAACTATGAAAGTTTGTTATTGTGCTGTTATTATAAAAGTTTAGTGTGTTTTTGTCGGGAGGTAATGGAGTGACCTGATTCACAATATGGTGGTTTATTTGATTTACGTTTTTGAGGTGCTCTGGTATATTTGCAGATTTCTTCCCATAAACGTTAAGTTTCTTTAACTCGGACCATAATTTCTTTTTACTGTTTCTAGCATTTCCACAAGAAAACTCAAGATAAGCTCTTTGTTCAGCACGAATTGCCTTGTTTGTTAAGTTACGCATGCTTTTGTAAAATTGAAAGTGTGCTGGATTTTTAGTTCTTTTGTACCGTTTACTAGCGTTATCTCTTAATTTCATCATTTGTCTTAAATTATAGGTTAACCAAGGTGCCGGTTTTTTGGATGTATGAAATGTTTTTATTGGCGCATGACAGTCAATTAGCGTCAAAAGCTTTTTATTGAATAGCAACAATTTATTGTTAATGTCGTCCACATCGAAGATTTCAAACCAATTTAATGTATATAAATCGGATATGAATGAATCGTAATTGAAGTGTTTAAAATCACGTGCATTTATTGTTTTTGGTTCGACCGTTCTATCGTCCATTAAACATTCGCAATAAACTAACGAGTGATCAGACAAACCACTTGCATCTGACACACCTGATTTATTTATACTTGTACATTCATTAGTTATAATTAAATCTAATAATGATTCTTGACATGACACTTGTTACTATAGTTTCGACAACTTCAGCATGTACATTGTATCATTCAATGTCTGTCGAAGTATTAGCTAGAGAAGTAGTTGTTTCAAAAGTGATTTGTTTCTTGTAGTCTTAATAAGACTAATTTGTTGTAGATTTTACGAAAATATTTTTGTGTTTTTTCTAATTATTCGTGAATTTTCTACAACGTAAAGGACTTATATATTTTTATTAATAACTGCATCATTAGGTTAATAAAACATTATTTGTATTTTTACTTTTCCTATATAAAATACATAGGGAATACGATGACCACATCACATTTCTGAAGTTTCTTTACAATCAATAAAAGAAAATCGATACGGCACACCTACGATTTTCCTAAATTCCTTTTGATTAATTCCCTGTACCAGAGTGAAAGTGAGGGTTTTGGTTTTGATGTCGTTTAGCTTAATTTGGTTACTAATGATCCAACTCGAAACCATTTTAATTGTTTCTGCATGCTGCCTGCTTAGCTGGCCTAGTCGTTCAACCTAGTGGGTTAAGATCATATGACCAGCATACAGAACTATTCGCGAATTCTTTGTCACAGTGTCTAGTAAATCATTCATATAAATTATAGTTATTTATCTACGATCGTACAGAAAGTAGACGCTGTTTGCATCATTTTTCATTGTAAAAGTGACCTTTTAAAGCACTAGTGCTTTTTTACGTTTTTATTGCACGGTAATGTCAAACTGTTTTTATTGCACAGAATTGTCAAATTTGACAGATGAATATATTTCGACGAAAAACTTAATTTTTTATTAATTGATACAAATAACTAATAAACTATAAATAAAATATATAATACAAACCAAATGACAGATTTAAGAACTCTGAAGATTTCATTTAATGCAAGTCGAAGCGATTACAATAAAGCGAACATTTTTTCCATAAATAATAATGGCGGCCGAAATTTGTGCAACTTGTTTACTGGTTGCTAAGTAACGCTTTCATTAGTGCACTGCGGGTAAAATATGTTTTCATTAATTGAATTATTGAAATGACATTAAAATATTACTCATAAGAATATATTCTTTGAAATCCTTTACGATCGAAGATAAAATTTTGTAAGGCACACGTGTAAAAAGTTTCTTTATTGCACTCCTGGCTTTAAAAAAACTCGCTCGTTCCTCGCTCGTGTTTTTAAACGCCAGTTCGTGCAATAAAGCATCACTTTTTACACTTGTACCTTAAATAACTATTAAGGTACAAGTGCACGAACTGGCGTTTAAAAACACGAGCGAGGAACGAGAACTAGTGCTTTAAAAAAAAAGCACTAGTGCTTTAAAAAGCCACTTTTACAACGAAAAATGATGCAGAACGTGCCTACTTTTTACACGATCGTAGATAAAAGTTTAAAGCAACGTCAGTAATGTTATTCTAAAGTAATGCAAAAGCAGCCAAAACAATTTAAAGTTTTAACCGAATCACACGAATGAAAATTAACAATACAAGCGATAAAAGTTTAAAAAATATTTAAAGAAACTGTAAAAAATGCTAAAATATTTTTATGTTACTCTATAAATGAATTTTAATTAATAAATATGTATTGGGAAAAAAATGACCAATAGATAAAAATGACTAGATTGCTGGAAAGTTCTAGAACAGTCGAAATAAATTTTTGCAAACTGGAAGACATATTCCTAGAAAGAAAAGATTACTAATAAAATTTCGTTTATATAAAATAAGAAATAGTGAATTTTTAATTAGAAATTTCTTGAAAAATCTTGAATTAGTAGAAAATCTAACGTTCTAAATATTTAAATTAGTTTTAGGTAATTAATTTGGTTTCTGGGTTCTTTATTACGTACATATGCTAATTTTCATATTATTTTTATCTGTTAATTATGTAAATATATTTTTTTTAATTTTACTAATTTGTATTATTATATTAAGAGATTTCGTTGATAAATAAATAAATACATTTGTTCGAATCACCAGGACAGTTAAGCTAGCTAGCAAAGATACCTTTTTTTTTCTCACCTTAAATTCAAGACAAGGGCTGAAAGACCTCAGGTCTACAGCCCTGTCGGACTAACACCATTTATTGATTTGTATGTTAAATGTTATTATGTATTGTAAATGTGTCCAAATAAAGATTATTGTATATATAAATAAATATTTTAAAATTGCTTTAGCAAAGTAGGATGGGATCAGTAAAACATCATTAAAAATTAATTGAAAAATTTGTATGAACAAATCTCTAAAAATGGCAATTATTTTATGTTTATTTATATTTTACAACTTTTCATTAAAACCCTTGCTTATGTTTTACTGATTGGAGGGTGGGATAGAGGCCACCCGCCCACCCTACATATTCGTGATAACTTTAATTGCTAATCGTTGATGATTTTGCTGCTAAAAACAATCAAACCTTGTAGTAATAAAAATTAAGCAAAATCCAAATTTAAGTTTAAATATAAATGAAGTTGGGTAGCTAATTTTATCTAATTTTAATTTTAATTTTTTTATTAATATACACTTAAAAATGTTACCTTTTTAATTTTCTTTTATTCAAAAAGTTTTGTAATTTATTTTACTCTAAACCGTGAGACAATCAGTAATTGAAATGTATATGTATATGTAGGGTGGGTGGGTGGCTTTTATTTCACGGTCCAATCAGTAAAAAATCATCAAAATTTATTTGAAAAATTTGTATGGATACATTTTTAACAATATTTTGTTTATTTATATTTTACTACTTTTAATTAAAACCCTTGCTTATGTTTTACTGATTGGAGAGTGAGACAGAGGCCACCCACCCACCCTACATATACATATAAATTACAATTACTGATCGTCTGGCGGTTTGGAGTAAAATAAATTACAAAACTTTTTGAACTAAAAAAATGCAAAAGGTAATTTTTTTTCATTTTTCTTGAGTTTTTAGTTATTAATGAATTCTAAAACTATTCGGTAATTTATTTTACAGATTCTTAAAATTTTCTAATTTTAATGTTGAAAATTTTTCTTATATAAGCGAAATTTATTTTTTATTTCAGAAATGTATCTTTTAGTTTGCGAAAATTTTCTTCAGTTCCAGTAACTAGTATGGTTTGTTTCTTACTTTTCTGGAGACTTTACAAAGAAATTATTTTTCAGGTTAAGGGGTTATTTTAGTAGCTCAATTTTTGTTAGTTTTATAATTTTCCTACATTCTAATTTTTTACTTCTTTTATACATCTCATTTCCAGTTTATGCTTTTTTTACTAATTATTTATTTACGAATTTTCCAGTAATTTTTCTTTACATTTTGAATTTTTTTAAGTGTTTCTCTCTGAGTTTTCGACAGATTTCTTAAAAGCTTTTAAAACTCTTCAGTAATTTAGCTCTCAGATATTTTAAATTTTGTATTAATTTTAGAGTTTTACAATTTCCCAAAAACTTTTTATTTATGGAATTTACCAAAATATTTTCCTATTCAAAAATTTCTCTGGAAAGTTACAAATGTTTTCTTCTGGGGGTTTTAACAATTTGCAGCATTTTGTTTAGGTTTTTTTTTTCTGACTAAATGAATTTCTTTTCAATGAATAGTTTTCTTAAAGCGTTCTAGAATTTTCCAAAAAATTTCTTTAGTATTTATAAAATCTATTAATTCAAGAATTTTAGCATAAATAATTATTTCCAATTATTCTTTTTTTTTAATAATAATGAATTTATTTCTTGCTGTCTATTAAAGAAAATTTTCTTTGCGAATATCTCTTCCAATTTAAGAAAATTTCTTTTAAGGTGACTGGTAATTCGATTTTCCATCACTTTTTATTAAATATTGCAGTATTCTTTAATGAAATTATCTTCCAACTTGAGGGTTTTCTTAATTTATAAATTTTTCGGCAATTATTTTTTTAAATATATAATTGTGGAGGCCTCTACTTTGTGATACATTATTATACAAATGATTGTAAATCACCTATTTAACTTAGCAGAAAAGGCAAAAATATACTATATATACAAATTGTAAGTATAGTTTGAAAATGACAGAAATCTGTCGAAACTATAATAATGTCACACTGACATAAGCAAATAAAATAAGTCAGGTCTCCAAAAATTAGACCTAAATACGCCAGAAATGGCAAAAATATTGCCTCAGTGGCCACAATCGCCTGATAAATATAGTCACCAGCTGCGAAATGTATTGGGTCGAGTGGAAGAACACAAGAAATCGTGAACTCCGCCTTCAGGATCAATGTTCCAAATTTTAAAGTGATTCAGTGTTTCTTTGTATGTATTTTTATATGTTTTATAATAGATCCTGTAAAGTAAATAATATAATATAATATAGTCACAAATAAAGATAAAAAGTGTGTGATATATAAAAAAAGGTATTTACAATCATTTAATTTAATTTTTTTCTACAAATTTCAGTTTTTTGAATATTCTAAAATGTATAAAAAAATTCCACCATTTCTTGCTTTATACAAGGCGATTTTTTTAGCATTTTTTGGTCTAAAAATTTGTGGAAATTTTGTTCAATAGTTCTAATTTGTTCCAATTTATTTATTTTGAATTTTTAAATTTTGAAATAATTTTTCTTTTAGGCTGCAATTTTGTTTCACAATTTGAAGATTTTTTAAAGCTTTGCTTTCAAAATTCTAATTTTTATTTATTAATACAAGAGTTTTGATTTTTCACAAAAAAATCTTAAAAATTTACGCAATTTATTGCATTTAATTACCTTTTCTATTCTTAGAGAATCTTTCTACTGATTTGTAAAAAAAAATCTGTTCATTTCCAGTAGTTCTTTAGGAATTTTTTCAATAAAATTCTCTTCCAAGATGCAAAATTTTAGATTTTTTAAATTTTCTAATAATTCATAACATATACATGATAACTTTAATTGGTAATGGTTGATGATTTGGTTGCTAAAAACAATCAAACCCTTTATGTAATAGAAAATAAAGCATAATCCAAATTTTACTTTTTGTATTTTTATTATTCAAAAAGTTTTGTAATTTATTTTACTCCAAGCTGCGAGACGATCAGTAATTGAAATTTATATGTATATGTAGGGTGGGCGGGTGGCCTCTATCCCACCCTCCAATCAGTAAAACATAAGCAAGGGTTTTAATTGAAAGTAAAATATAAATAAACACAAAATAATTGCAATTTTTAGAGATTTACTCATACAAATTTTTCAAATAGTTTTTGATGTTGTTTTACTGATTGATGGGTGGGATAGAGGCCACCCATCCACCCTACATATACATATAAATTTCAGTTACTGATCATCTCGTAGCTTGGAGTAAAATAAATTACAAACCTTTTTGAATAAAAAGGAAATTCAAATGGTAAAATATTTTTCATTATTCTTGAGTTTTAAGACAAGTTTTCAATTAATTCTAAAATTATTCAGCAATTTATCTTTCAGATTTTAAAAATTTTCTAATATTATTGTAGTATTTCTTTCAATAATCCTTGAATATTTTTCTCATTTAAGCGAAATATACTTTTCATTCAACACTTGATAATGACCTGCAGCGGTCGAAACTATAGTTGTGTCAAAATTGATAATATATTGTGGTATATACAATAAATAGTGGTATTAAAACATAAAAATTATTTTCATTTAACCTTTTTTATATTTTTTAGAAATTTATCTTCTAATTTGTCAAAATTTTCTTCGATTGTTCTAATATTTTCCAGCAACTAGTCCGTTTTTTTCCTATTCTTTTGGAGACTTTCCAAAGAAATTATTTTCCAGATTAAGGTTTTTTTTAAAAGCTAAATTTTTGTCTGGCAAGTACATCGGCATCTTCGTTGTCTATTTTATTTGCATAACCTGGTGCTGGTAAGCTTGTTGCCCTTGATTAATTGGCTCAGAGCCTGTTTACAGTTTCAAAAAGTTTTGAAATTGAAACTGTACACTTCGAGGTTCTTAATAGTAGCCTGGCTGTCTGAGATTAGACACCCCTTTGTAATCTTTCTTCATACAAACCTAAATATATCTTTCCAAGGCTATTTTTTCAACCTGCAAGCCTTGCCCGAGAGAAACTGATTTTCTGTATTTACGCTGAAGCCAGTTTTTTATGCATCTGTATATCTTATTACAAAGTCTTGGTTTAATTTTTTGATTCGCTTCAGGCTGACTGTCAATAATTACTTTAAAGCGCGATTGAAATCAAATTTGGTCGGAATTACGTCCGATGGTGTTTGTAGGAAGTAACTGGTTTAATCAGGTTCAGAATTTATGAGTACCCGAATCTATGTCATGTCATCGCACTCATTAATTCAAGGTTACTGCAGGATGCCTATGTCAAATTTGGCTTTATTTAACCTCAAATAAAGAGCACTTGCCTTTAGAGTTTTACTTCTATCCATCCCCATGTATTAAGTAGGGCCTTTTATATTCCTTGTCGTCATGGTTGACGGAGGATAGTTTCCTTGGATGGTTGGTCTTGGGCGAGGCTCTTTTGGTAGTACCATGTCGCTTTAATTACTTCTACCTTTGGATTTCAGTTCAATCTAGCCAAAGCGATCTTTTAACCACCCACTGTGAATCCATTGACAGCACGTTCTTCAACTTGGGCCCCTTCGGATTTCTCCTTAATACCTTCCAGCTGGAGGTCTTCAGATCATTCCGAACTTCAACCAGTGAGATTATCTTCTCTTAAGGGCAGCAACTCTCATTCTGATCTTGCTGTCGTTCTTTTGGTGTTTAGACTTTTAAGGCCACCGTGAAGCTCGACTTCACAGCTTTTCAACAGCTCATCCTCAGCTGTTTGTGTGTTTCACTAGAAGAATTTTCTACCATTGTTTCCAAAAATTAAGTATTTCTTCCTTTTCTTTTCATAGTTTTCTATGAATTGTTATTTGAGGTCACAAGAATTTCCGTAAAGAAAATTCTTGTAACCTGAAAATTGTAAGGACATTTTCCAGCAAATTCTCTTCAAAATATTTTTAGTTTTCTAACTGGTTTTTCTGCAGATTTATAAAAAAAAATCTTAAGAGTTTCTAGAATTTTACAGAACAATTTTCTTATTTATTGTCTAGTATTTTTTGATTTTCAGGATTCTTCAATAATTTTATTTCAGATTGCGATACTTTTTTTTAAGGATTCCAGAATTTTCCAACTATTTATTTTCCAAACTCCTTTATAATACCTTGCCAAGTCGAAACGGATAAAAAATTATTATTAAATAAAATCGTAAGTAATGAACATTTTTTAATATTTTTTTATACTGTGTTTTACTAGTTTATTGAATATTACATGTGACTATGGTTTACTTTGATGTATATTACAATGAATGATTTTTTTTTAACGGAAATATCTATTTTTAGGCCAAGATATTTTCACGGAAATAATATTTTCTTTATATTCTATATAGGTAAAGTAAAAATGAACTTTGACGAGTGTGTCCTTCGCGACGACCGCAATTATTCCACGGTTTTCCCTTTAAAAACCGGGGAAATCGTATGCTGACGTGAAAGAGATTTTCCATTGAACCGATTCCAGGTGAAAATTACACGTGTGCCGAGCACTGAAGCGTGCATATGTACGTACGGGGAAAAACTCAGTTGCGCTGAATCGCAACTGTAATTCTGCCATTGCAATTGAAGGACTTTTTTTCGGAAAAGAATAATGAAAATGTAAATTAGTTCCGCTTCCTAGATACTGTACGGTGGGTGTACATTCAACGAAATGTTTGCTGCTATATAGTTTTTAGCGCTTACATCTGATTAATAATAAAAAATAATATACTGAAAATTCATAAAATGTACAAGTGATGAACGTTATTTTTGAAATTATAAATAACAAATAAGACATAAAAATGACAGGCGCTCTTCCATCTCTACCTTTCTTCACACAGTTTATTTGAAATACCAAATATATATTTCGGACACAAAGTGACCATTATCAATGGTTTAATACTGTATTAAACCATTTAAAATGGTCACTTTGTGTCCGAAATATACATCAATAGAATAATTGAAACACAGTTATATTACTTTCTTCACTTTTTATTTTTTAGCACTTAAAAAATAAAAAGTGTTTAAATTAAATGATATAAACCTTGATGTTACTCAAGTAACTACATTAAGAATTAAAGCAGATTAATTAATGTTTTTAAAAGGTATTGATTAATTTCATATAATGAAAAAAATAGGAGCACGTGGAAAAATGAAAAAAAACTTTAAATATTAACCAAAAGAAAGTTTATATATTTTTAGGTTTTCGTTCTTTTCCTTTCTATTGTTCCCATCTCTTAAAATAGTTAATAAAACCAACGACCGGAATTTCATCCATCAATTCCCGTTTAGCAAATTCCCCCAGAACTCGGGGAAAATCCTCAGGATTCGTACATTTTAATCAGCATAACCGAAACAAATAATACCCGAGACGCTCATTAGGCGTCGATCGACGTTCCCGTTAAATTTGAAAAGTTTTTCCCTAATGAGGCGTCGCTAATTGCAACACTTCTCCTCCTCGACATCCCTCGTTCCCATCGCGCGCCTAATACCATTCCAATCGCAGCAATTTATGGACGAGTTGCTGTTTACGATCGATGTCGGCGGGGCGCATTTCCGTCCGAAATTTTCATAATTGAGTCCCGGCCAAGAAACCGGAAACGCGTCCAATCCACCGCTCCGTTGCGTCCGGACAACGACCGACTTTTTGGCTTCCTTCCCTGAATTATATTACCTCCTACCACACACACACACATGCGAAAAACCTCTAAAACCGCACAATTCAATTACACAAATAACCTTCATGTCGAACAAGCTCTCAGTGTTTGTAGCTGTTTTGATAAACCCTTTATTGTATAAATTACTAAATTATACAAACAGAAGTTTATTACGATTTTACATAATAGTAAGTAAGTAGTATAAGTTATAAACAATTTGGAAAAGAAATAGCTGGAAAATTCTAGAATTAAAAAAAATATATATCCTAATTTGAAATAAACTTTAAAAGCAAGAAATTATTGTCAAGTATTGTCGAGGAAAATGGCTCTGAAAAATTTTAGAAATCCTTAAGAAATGTTTATAAGCCTGCAGGAAAACCAGGTAGAAAATCTCGTTGATTGTTGAGGCACTTATTTATATTATATTTCTTCATCCGAAGAAGCTACAGTGTAGCGAAACAATTGTAGTGAGTAAAATAAAAAGTTGAAAATCTTAAATAGTTTACTATTATTATTATATTAAGCCAGGTAGAAATACTTTTCTACCTGGCTTAATATAATAATAATAGTAAACTATTGAAGAGAAACAAATATTGAAGAGAATTTGCTAGAAAATTCTAGAGACCCTTAAAGAAAATTCTTGTAACCTGAAAGAATAATTAATGGAAAACTATGATAAGAAGAGTAAGGAATCATTTTAGAGAAAAATCGTAAATATTCTTCCAGTGAGGATAAATAAGCTGCTGAAGCAGTTAAGATGAGCTTGTCGGTGATCTTAAAGGTCTAAACACCAAAAGAAAGACTGCAAGGTAAGAATGAAACGTGCTGCCCATAAGAGGAGATAATCTCCCTGGTTGAGGCTTAGAATGATCCGAAGGTACTAAGGAGAAATCCGAAACGACTCAAGTTTGTACCTATTTCCCCATGACACACAGAAGAGAGGTGGTGTAACACGCTGTCGGTGGATTCATAGTGAGTGACCAAATGATCAACTATAGCTTTGGCCAGGTTGAACTATAATCCAAAGGTAGGAGGAAGCAAAGCGAGCTGGTGCTACCAAAGGAGCCTTGTCCAGGATCAGCCGCCTAAAGAAACCCGAAGAAGGATCCTCCGTCTTCAACAACAACAAGGGACTTAAAAGGCCCTACGCGATAGATAGGGGTGGATAGAAGTGAAACCTTAAAAGTAAAAAGCCATCACTATTGACGAGGATACGCTGTATCCAAATTAATATCCATAACTCTAAAGCGGCAACAACTGCCCTTTATTAGATATTCAATAAAGCCAAATTTGAAATATGACTTCAGCAGGAAACTTGGATCAATAAGGGAAAGGTACTTCCCCTGCATCAATAAATCAGAAAAGAAGATGAGAATGGACCGGCATAGTACATGGCATAGATTCAGATACTCAGATATTCTGAACCTGCTTAAACCAGTTCCTTCCTACAAACACCATCGGACGTAATTCCGCCCAAATTTGATTTTGAGTGGCGCTTTAAAGTGACTATTGACAGTCACCTCAAAAAACTAAAACAAGAACTTGTGATATGGTATACAGATGCATCAAAATCTGGCTCCGGCTTGAATACAGAGAATCAGGTCCTCTCGGATAAGGCTTGCAGGTTGAAATAAAAGCCTTAGAGAGATTTGTTTCACGTTTGTACGAAGAAGGTTTAGAAAGGGGTATACAACTGTCTGGTCTCAGACAGTCACGCTGCTCTAAAGAACCTCAAAGCGTACAATATCAATTCCAAAACTTCTCGGCACTGTAAACAGGCTCTGAACTAATTGGCCGAGGGCAACAAGCTCACTCTAATGTGGCTACCAAGCCACGCAAATATAATAGGCAACGAAGATGCCAATGTACTTGCTAGAAAAGAAGCTGCGACTACCATGATGGGACCAAAGTCTACATGTGGGCTATCAGAAACACATAGGAAGGACATAATCCAAAAGTAGGAAAAAACAGGGCTTTAAATAAACGCGATTAATAATATTTATTAACCTCTTGCCAAGCAGAGCTAAACAGCTCTTGCGCAAAACTAAAATCGAGGTAAGACTGGTCATCGGTCTCCTTACAAGACGTTCTCTAGTAAAGAATCATCTGCACAAGATAAATAAAGTTGATAACACTACTTGTAGACTAAGTGGATTGGTAGAAGAAACGGGCGAGCACATTCTATGCGTGTGTGTAGCACTGGATACCACCAGATTAGCTCTTATTGGAGAAAGGGAGATGACGCCAGAACGGATCAGGGCATGGCCTTCTAGGAAGTTAATTGACATTGCCAAAGAAATTGACTTCTTAGAAATATACCAGTAGTATGGTATTAGTAAGTGCTGTGACTATCTGGTCACCCTCCACAAACTATCATCATCACTTCGGATCTAACAATAGATCTAACTACTGCAACCATGTGGTCACCCTCCACAAACCATCATAATATTGGTACAAAAGATCTATCCAGGTCGCAGTGCTGTAAGGCTGCCTATAACCCCGTTTAATCTAATCTAATCTATGTAATCGGGAAAAGAATTCTTGAATAAATACTTTATTTACAACAGGGACAGTGAATATAATTCACAAATAAAAATATAACACCTCACCCACCCATCCTACATATACATATAAATTTTAATTCCTTATCGCCTCGCTGTATCCAATGAAATTAATTACAAAACTTTTTGAATAAAAATGAAATTACAAAGGGCAAATTCTTGAGTGGGTAAATTAGTAAAATTTTGATGCATGATGGGTGGGCAGACTGTAAATCTAAATTAGATAATATTAGCTATAGAAAGTCATTTATATTTAAACTCAAATTTTGATTTTGTTATTTTTTTATTAAATAAAGGGTTTAACTGTTGTAGCAGCAAAATCATTATCGATTAGCAATTAAAGTTATCATGTATATGTAGGGTGGGTGGGTGGTCTCTATCCCACCCTCCAACCAGTAAAACATAAGCGAGGGTTTTAATTAAAAGTTGTTAAATATAAATAAACACAAAATAATTACATTTTTTGAGACTTATTCATACAAATTTTCCAAATAATTTTTGATGATGTTTTACTGATTGGAGGGTGGAATAGTGGCCACCCACCCACCGTACATAAACATAAAAATTTCAGTTTCTGATCAACTCGAGGTTTCGTGTAGAATTATTTACACAACTTTTTGTTTAAAAAAGAATTTCAAAAGGTTTTTAGAAACTCTAAACGGTTTTCTAAAGAATACAATAAAAATATGCTAGAAAATTATAAAAAGTCCAGAATAAAAATAGCTGAAAACTTCTGGAAGTCTTTAGAGTTTCGATAACAAAATCAATAAATACTGGACAAAAAAGGGAAAAATAGTTTTGGAACATTCTAGAAACAGTAAAGCAAGAGAAAGAGTAAGCAAATTCCAGAAACACTTGAAGAATATTTTTGCACTCTGAAATATAAATTAATGAGGAATGAATTAAGTCTTAATAAGACTCATTGTTGTAGATTCACAAAATGTTTTCGTATTTTTAAATTATTAATTAAGAATTGATGGGAAAAACAACAAATATTTAATAGGCCTCAAAATAAGGAAGAAAGCTTTTAGAAATTTCTTACAATCTTAAAGATTTGGAAAAAACATGCTAGGTAGTTATAAATATCCGGAAGAGACGCAACTGAAAGAAATTTGAAAGAGAAATTTGATACGAATGAAATATTTAAAAAAATCCAAATATATAAAAATATGCTCATTTTCAGGATATTTATTAATATGAAAAATTTTGTAATCTGAATATATGAAAAAAATCTATAAACCATCTAAAGAATTCCATAAATTTGAAACTAAAAATACTGAACATAATATAAAAATTAAAAAAGAAGGAATTTTAATAAATTTTGGAAACTTTGAAGAAAATTCGAACAATTGGCAAGAGACAATTGAGACAATTATAGAAAATAAATTTTAAAAAAATGTGAAAATGTTTCTAAAAAAGCCTTATTCGGAATCTTTTATGAATAATTTTCTCAATATATAAAGAGAAATACTAAAATTCTAGATATTGGAAATAGTTAAAAAAGTCTTTTTGAAATATTTTGATAGAATAATTTAGAAATGCTTAGAAGCATATGAAAGAAAATATGCCATAAAATTATAAAAATCTGAAATAAAAAAAGACTGAAAAATTCTGGAAGCCTTATGGAAAATTATTACAATTTTTTTTTGAAGAATTTCGATAATAAAATCAAAAAATTCTAGACATAAAATGAAAAAGTGTTTCTGGAAAATTTTAGAAAGCCTTAAGAAATTTTTATAAATATTGCATACTGCTAGAAAATTATAAAAATCTATACGATAATGAGTTAGAAAATTCTTAAAACACTTAAAAAATATTCTTGCAATCTAAAATATAAACTCATGAAGAATTGATAAGGAAAGCAAGAATTATTTAATAGGCCTCAAAATAACGAAGAATGCTTTTTGAAATATTTTAATGAAAAAGTTTAGAAAGTCACATTTCTAAAAATCTGGAAGGAAATATGCTAGAAAATTCTAAAATGTCCCGAATAAAAATAGCTGTAAATTTCTGGAAGCCTTGAGAAAAGTAGTTTGCATTCTGAAATAAAGTTTTTTATAATAATTTTAATAAGAAAATCAAGAAAATAGTTTTGGAACTGTAAAGAAATTTTTATAAAGCTGTATGAAATACTACTGGAAAACTATAAGATTTTTATAGTTTTCCAGTAGAAGAAGTTAGAAAATTGTAAGCTGAAATATAATTTCATAAAAAACAGATAAGGAAACTAAGAAATATTTAATAAGTTTTATTTAAAATAAGGAAGAGTGTTTTTAGAAAATTCTAAAACCATTTAAAATCTGGTACAAACCATGGTAGGAAATTATAATTTTTTGTTTTTTTGACTAATAATATTTTCCAATTTTTTGTTGCCTTTCAAAATTTAATTTTCCTGTAATAGATGTCCAGAATTTTCCAATATTTGATTTTAATAATATGTTCCTAAAAATGTTCAGCATATTCTTGAATTATAGATTTTAAGAAATTTCCAGTATTTCTCTACTTTTTCAAGTTTTAAAATTCTTTTCCAGGAGTTTCAGCAAAATTTAGAATTCCAAATTTTTCAATTATTTAAGAATTTCTGAGAACCTGCTTTATATTCACACCATTTTATCATTAGTATACCTTAATTTAACCGGTCCATCCTAGACAGATAATCTTCACCTATCACAATTTATAACGAACAACCCTTTGTAGACTTTTGCTCTTCTGACACCGATTTTTCAGCAATCAATCGCGCCGCGTGCGCTCAACTATTAATCCGCTAATAACTGTCAAGGCGGACTAAATCATATGGAAAATTCGGCATTTTTCACATTACGTCGCTTATTTGCAATAGCTTTCGGTAGTCGGCGCATAACAAATTAATGGCTCGTGCCCTGAATGTGCATTTAGAGTTTGCTTTCAGCGGGCAAAGTTATTTTAGGCATGAATAGGTTTCATTGTGGCATTCCCATTATTCGCCACTTGCAAGTCAGATTTTATGCGATACGAAATAAATGCACAATAATTCCTTTTGTTAACCCCTCGCCGCATAAGCGGAGTGAACATTATTCATGCACAATATTTAACCCCGCTGGTGGACTTGCATTATCAGTTTAAAATGCACATCACTCATATTCAAACAATGGCTGTTTGTAGTGAAACGTTCAGCATATTATTATGCTATTAATAACAAATAGTATAATTTATTCCAATAAGAATTTTCCTAGGAATTGATTGTTTTTATGCAAATTGTTTTAAATTTTTAAAGTTTGAACTTTTAAAATATTGAATTACACAATGAAACTCTATACTTTAATTCAAAAAAGGAAGATCATTCTACCTGAATATTACATTTTAATATTTGTCTTTCTTAAATCTTATTGAAATAAAACTACACAGTTAGGAGTGTTCAACAATAAATGTGAAACCCTCTCAACTGTGTAATTTTATTATAATAAGATTTAAGACATAAATAATATTAAAATGTAATATTCAGGTGGAATGATCCTCTTTTTTTGAATTAAAGTATCGGTGTCCCAGAAAACTATATGTATATGTATTTTAAAAGATAGAAACTACTGCAAAAGGTCAACATTTTTAAGAAATTGACAACACAACAGAATTCTTCTTCAACATTAATTTCTGAAATATTATATAAACTTACAATGTTCGCAGTTGGATCCATAGTCAATTGTTTTAAACTGAGGTAACTCTTAATAATAACGAATTATTATTATTATTATTTACATTTGAATAAATACATTTTGGAAAATAATTTATTGCAAAATACATCTCGATAAACAATGTACTTTCAGAAATACGACTAGTAGAAACAATTTCGTTTATGCTCACATCAAATTTTCAGAATCGAATTTTCCCCAACTATCGAAATTCCCTATCGATTCGCGTGCGTGTTTCCCGGCCATGGCGAAGAAGAAGGAGGCGACCGAGGGAAAAGTACTTTTCCACTCTGCATTATCAATGAACGACATGCGATCGAGGAATAATAATCGAAAAGCATTATAGGTTAGAGTGCATCGGTGCAAATGGTAACGATAATAATAATAATAATAATGCATGCACCACGAGGGTGATGTAAATGAAGTGTGCTAGACGTTAAGTGGCTTGCTTGATTGTTCGAGCACGTTTGTATTTATTTCCACATGCGATCGGACCATGAGGGTGTGTTTATAAAATTTGTTTGCGTAGAACCTTTTTGTTTGCTCGTAAATCTACATTTATTGTTTCATATTTTAATAGAAAATTTATTTTAAAAACTTTTATCGCTCTTTGAAAATTTTGATAACAGTTACCGTTTTTGAGTTAAAATCAAAAGTTTTAGTCCCTGTTCTGAATCGTAACAAACAAAACTTCAAAAATTTTCGAATTTTCAATCTGCCTAATGCTAAGTGGGCATGTAATTTAGAAACTGTCTTAGCTGATAATAATAGTTGTGCGAAGGCTGAAATCTTGGCTGAATGTTTTGATTTTCACAACATATTTCAACTTAATAACTTATCTAACTCTAGAAATGTTTTTTTAGATTTATTTTTTTCTGATGTTTCTGATATGGCTGTCGACTATGCACATGATCAATTATCTAATTCCTCATTACATCGCACTTCTTATGAATTAGGTATTCCTTTGAATGCAACTTACGAACAACTTACTTACGATGTAACAGAGTATGATTTTAAGCGAGCGCAATTTGCGGACATCAATAACTTCCTGTCAGGCATTGACTGGGGCAGAACTCTAAACTATGCTGATATTGATGAAAATACTAACGTCTTTTATAATATCTTGTATATAGCAATAGACAGATATGTACCTCTTTTGAAGTACAAAAGTGGAAAATTTCCTAAATGGTCCAATAGCGACCTGATAAAGCTGACAAATGAGAAAAAATTAGCGCATCTAAAGTTTAAACAAACTAATTGTACGTATGACTACAGTATTTTTTCCACTTTAAGAACTCAAAATTTTAAATGATTTTCTTTATCGGCGTTATATTAATAATGTTGAGATCAAAATTAAATCTAATCCCAGAATTTTTTTGAATTACGTTATAGAATCTAGAAAAGCTAGTGATTTTCCTAAACATATGTTCCTCGACAATTAATTGTCGACTAATTTACAGGAATGTGCTAACTTATTTGCTGATTTCTTTGCTTCAGTTTATGTAACTAACAGCGAATTTGCAATTCCCACTGTAAGTTCCAAAAGGCAGATTGATTTTAATAATTGGTATCCAATTACATTATCAGATGTTTTTGAAGATCTTACGAAACTAAATAACAGCACTAAGTCTGGTCCGGATGGTATCCCACCTGTATTTTTTAAAAGTTGTGTTTATTCATTGGCCAAACCAATTTATTTATTGTTTCAAAACTCTTTGACTACTGGGCAATTTCCTGCTATGTGGAAAAGTAGTTTTATTACTCCTCTTTACAAAGCAGGATATAGAAGAGATGTAAAAAAACTATCGGGGAGTATCGTTGCATTCAACAATTCCTAAATTATTAGATCATTTGTTACATCTCAACTAATTTTTGCTACTAAAAAGTCATCATCGATGACATGGATTTTGTCGTTCCTCGCTCGTGTTTTTAAACGCCAGTTCGTGCAATAAAGCATCACTTTTTACACGTGTACCTTAAATAACTATAATAAACCGAATAATTATTTAATATAGTTTTGTAAACGTAGAATACTTTAGATCATTATTTATTCTAATTCTAGCATACTCTTGACCTACCACAATAATCAGTACAATGAACTATCGTACTCCTGACCTGTCTTAATAAACTACGTATTAACCTAGGTCAAGAGTACGCTAGTTTAAGCGTACATATTATTAAAGTTGAAAAATCTATTTTATAATCAATATTTTAAATGTATTAGCAAATTTAATTTTTTGTAAATTTTTAAAATCATTCTTATCTATAAAAAATGAGATTGAAAAGAATGTGAAAATATACATTATTTTCCATCTCAATTTTTTTGTACATTACAATAATTTTGCAAATTTTCAACCTTTAATCTTTGGTCTCCTTTCTTAACAAAAAATACATATAAAAACAAATAAATTACAAAAATCATACGTTGGACGATGGGGTACAATACAGGAAATGTATTATGATGTTTACATCAGCCATTTTTTTCTTACGTTATAATAAATCATGATCGAAAGCGCAGCTTCACCAAATCACACTGCATTGCGTTAATGTAAATATTATCCCCGAGCACATATTTAAACGCAAACAGCACACAATCAAATAAAAACCCCAACCATTATTTATTATCGCGTTGTTATTATACAGTATCGATCTGTGTTGACGGATATAATTAATGTTTGCACAAGTTTAGTAATTCATAAATGGGGCCCCCGATAATTTGTTGTCGGTAGGTGCGGACGTGCGTCAGAGACAGAGAGAGAGACTGATCATTTTTGGGCTTAAATAATTGAATAGCGCGAGGACAGTTTCGATTTAGTCATTTTAATATTTAAGCGCGCCTTGTTTGTGTACGGCTGATGCGAATTTAATTTCGAAAATTGAGGCACGGCGAGCGGATTCGATTTAACGTCGACATAATTTTAAGTGGAAAATTGGTTACGTTGAGTAATTGGGCTATTTATATTTTCCATTAATGTAAAATATTATTATTAAGCGTTAAAATATATCATAACGTAATGTATCTGATAATATTTATCAGTTAATAAAAGGTAACTAATGAAACATTTAAAACAATAATAAATTATTCATCTACCTGATGAAGTCACTGTGTGACGAAATATGTTGCAGTGTTCAACAATAAATGTGAAACCTTCCCAACTGTGTTGTTTTATTTCAATGTTAATTATATTTATCACTTATGTAAAAAAATTGTTTGCAATTTCATGATTGCTTAACACGCGAATTGTTTAACTAACTCAGTTATAACGCGTGGGGCAAAAAAAGTTGATTTCACCCGATCACCCTCCGAAAGTATCGAGATAATAAAATTAGTGTCCCGGATCGAAATTTCCAAGAAAGTCAATAGTGAGTCTAAGTGATAAGTTTTTTTTTTAACTCTCCTCTCGGATAATCTGCCTCCAGACGCGAAGTTTTCCCCCGGGGCGGACCTTAAAAATTAATTGTATATAAATAATCCGGAGCGCGTTTTCGGGGGTGGGGGCAGGCTGCCGGCGCTAAGATTGTCGCCGGTAAATGGCGCGTGAAACTAAGATGACTGATCTCGGAGGGGTGTTCACCCTTCAGCCTTTTATTAGGCTCCGTATCGCATTATGCTTATAATCTTTTGACGACGCGTTTTGCTAAGCGGGAGGCGGCAATAGATTAATTACGATGCCGACAAATTGGATTTGTTTTGAGGCTGGAGTGGATTCAGGATGCAATCTTCATTTTGTCACTATTACGAAAGGTTTTATTAGTAATTTATTGCTCTCGTATCTCCAATTATGACTTTAATAATGTTATTTAATTAGTACCTCAAAGGTAAACTAATCGAATTTATACAGGAAATTAATAATACATACGAACGAGGGTTAATTATCTAATTAAACTATACAGGGTGTTTCTGTGACACAAGAAATAAAATTAACGACATATACTAGAGTGAAAATGATGATGATTTATAAATAAAACTTAGTACAGCCTCAACTAAGATCAAATAAATTCTTTAAACAATTTGTTACTTCGAACGGATGGCGGAAACCATGCTATACAGCGTGTTTCTAAATTTGTTTGCTCAGAACTCTTTTGTTTGCTTATAGATCTACATTCATTCTTCAACCTATTAATAGAAAATTTATTTTAGAAACTTTTATCACTCTTTGAAAATTTTGATAGCAGTGGCCGTTTTTGAGTTAAAAGCAAAAGTGTTAGCCTCTGATTTTAATCATAACCAACAAAAAAAACAAAAATCCTCGTAAAAATCACAACTTGACAGCTCAATTCGTTTTTCATTTGTCGCATATTTATAAATTCGATTTTCCTTTGTTCTCCATTTTTTTGGCCATAACTCTAGAACGAAGGATCGTATTTTAAAATTCTTGCACTGATGGTTTACAAATGACGCATACTTATTGTACACGTTGAAAATGAAAATTCGACCTTCATTTGTTTTTCGTTTTTTGGCCATAACTCTACAACGAAAGATAGAATTTTAAAAATTCTTGCACCGATGGTTCATAAGTATCACATACTTATTTTAAACGTTGAAAACGAAAATTCGATTTTCATTTGTTTTTAATTTTTTTGCCATAACTCTAGAAGGAAAGGTCGAATTTAAAAAATGCTTCCACTGATGGTTCACAAATGTCGTATACTTATTGTAAAAGTTGAAAACAAATATTCGATTTTCATTTGTTTTTTGTTTTTTTGGCATAATTCTTAAACAAAAGATCGAATTTTAAAAATTCTTGCACTGACGGTTCACTAATCTTGCATACTAATTGCACACATTTAAAACAAAAATTCGTTACTCATTTGTTTTTGTTTTTTGGTCATAACTCTAGAATGAAAGATCAAATTTTAAAAATTATTGCATTGCTGGTTCACAAATGTCGGATACTTATTGTAAACGTTGAAAACGAAAATCCGATTTTCATTTGTTTTTCTTTTTTTGAACATAACTTTTAAAAGAAAAGTAGGATCTCAAAAATTCTTGCACTGATGGTTCACTAATGTCACATACTTATTGTACACGTTTAAAACAAAAATTCGTTCCTCATTTGTTTTTGTTTTTTGGCCACAACTCTAAAATGAAAGATCAAATTTTACAAATTCTTGCACTCATGGTTCACAAGTATAACATACTTATTTTAAACGTTAAAAACGAAAATTCGATTTTCATTTGTTTTTTTGTTTTCTGGCCATAACTCTAGAAGGAAAGATCGAATTTTAAAAATGCTTGCACTGATGGTTCACAAATGTCGTATACTTATTATAAACGTTGAAAACAAATATTCGATTTTCATTTATTTTTTGTTTTTTTGCCATAATTCTTAAACAAAAGATCGAATTTTAAATATTCTTCCACTGGCGGTTCACTAATCTTGCATACTAATTGCAAACGTTGAAAACGAAAATTCGTTCCTCATTTGTTTTTGGTTTTTTGGCCATAACTCTATAACGAAAGATTGAATTTTGAAAATTCTTGCACTGATTATTCACGAATGCCGCATACTTACTGTAAACTTTGAAAGCGAAAATTCGATTTTCATTTGTTTTTCATTTTTTGGCCATAACTCTAGAACGAAAGATGGAATTTTAAAAATTCCTGCATTGATGGCTCAAAAGTATCACATACTTATTTTAAACTTTAAAAACGAAAATTCGATTTTCATTTGTTTTTCGTTTTTCGATCATAACTTTAGAATGAAAGATCTAATTTTAAAAATTCTTACACTGATGATTCACTAATGTCATATATTTATTATAAACGCTGAAAGCAAAAATTCAACTATCATTTGTTTTTCGTTTTTTTGGCCATAACTCTAGAACAAAAGATCGAATTTTTAAAATTCTTGCACTCATGGTTCACAAGTATCACATACTTATTTTAAACGTTGAAAACGAAAATTCGATTTTCATTTGTTTTTCGTTATTTGATCATAACTTAAGAATGAAAGATCGAATTTTAAAAATTCTTACACTGATGATTCACTAATGTCGTATATTTATTGTAAACGTTGAAAGCGAAAATTCAACTTTCATTTGTTTTTTATTTTTTGGCCATAACTCTAGAACGAAAAATGAATTTTAAAAATTCTTGCATTGTTGGTTCACAAACGTCGCATACTTATTGTGAACGTTGAAAAAAAAATTCGATTTTCATTTGTTTTTCGTTTTTTTTGACATAATTCTTAAACAAAAGATCGAATTTTAAAAATTCTTGCATTGGCGGTTCACTAATCTCGCATATTAATTGTAAACGTTTAAAACGAAAATTCAACTTTCATTTGTTTTTCGATTTTTGATCATAACTTTAGAATGAAATATCGAATTTTAAAAATTCTTACACTGATGATTCACTAATGTCATATATTTATTGTACACGCTGAAAGCGAAAATTCAACTATCATTTGTTTTTCGTTTTTGGGCCATAACTCTAGAACGAAAGATCGAATTTTAAAAATTCGTGCACTGATGGTTCACTAATGTCACAAAAAATATGTGACATTAGTGAATAAACGATAAAAACGAAAATTCGATTTTCCTTTTTTTATTTATTTATTTATTTATTTACAGCCAAGCCATTTTAATAACAAAATTACAATACAGTATAATATATATATAATATAAAAAAGTTGTTTTAACCTACACTAAGTAAAATACGTTATACATTTTAAAACTAGTGGAAATCTAAGAAACATAATAAAAGAATGTAAAAAAACAAATAGTCTAGATGATATAAAAACGATTTAAATACTAAATATATTCCTGTTAACAATATAAAATAGACGCAAATAATATGAAGTACACATTAAAACTGAAATATTTATATAAACACAATTATGGCGGAAAAATAGATAAAAAAACAGTACGAATTAAAATTTTAGGTCTAAAACATGAAGATAATAACACAAAATAGTTTTAAAACAATTCCAGCTTAATATTGTTCAGTTGACGTTTAAAACATACAAAGTGTGGTGAGAAAAAATCAACATGCAATTCTTCTTTATTTGCATACTGTAACATTCGTGACATAGGAGAATGTTCGCTGAAATTAGTAGTTTAGTAGTGTGTCTGGTGGTATGGAACATAGCGTGAAGGCGAGTGGTTCTAGAGGGTACCCGAATATTAATCATTGATAAGATAGTCGAGTATTTATATTGGTAATTCAATATTTTGTATAAAAAGCAGGTGTCAGATTTAATTCTCCTATGTGTTAGTGAGGGCAAATTGAATTGTGCACGAAGGTCGTTCGTACTTAGATTTAGGCTACTTAAATTCATTTTGTACGCCAGAAAACGAAGAAATTTGTTTTGAACTTTTTCCAATTTCATTTTATAATTATTATATGTTGGAGACCATATTATTGATGCATATTCCAAGTTTGATCGGCATAATGAAATGTAGAGATTTTTTAAAGCTTCTTCAGACTGGAATTCTTTAGTGTGTCTTTTGATAAATCCCAAAGCTTTGAAAGCTTTGCATGTAATATCATCTATTTGATAATGAAAAGTACATTTACTGTGAAAAAGAACACCTAAATCACGAATTAGAATCACTTTATCCAAGTTAATATTACTATGTACGATGTTCGACGACTGACTTTTTGGAGAATGTCATTGACTTACATTTGTTAACATTTAACTTCATACCGTTCCTCACACACCATGCATCTAAAGCCTCTAAATCTTTTTGCAACTGATACTGATCTTCGGAATTACTTATTGAGTGATACAATTTCAAATCATCAGCGAACATCAATACCTCAGCAAACCCAAATACAGATGTAACATCATTTATAAAAATATTGAATAAAAGAGGGCCCAAATGACTACCCTGTGGCACACCAGATGTAACTTGCACTATATCGAATTTTGATCCACTTATAGTTACTTGCTGTGTTCTTCCTTTAATTTTTTTTTGTATTTTTATTGTGGATCTTTAACGTTTATAAGTATATTTTTATTTCTGTAATACGTTAATTTTAATATTATGATAAAAATAACATTAATTTAAATAAAAACAAAGACGATTTTAACATTTAATAATACATAAAGGTTAATTTATAATATTAATTACGAAATACTTACTCTTAACAAAAAAAAAAAATAATACTGCTTAACAATACAGCGCAAAAAAAACAACTCTTTCTCATCGCGTCCAATAAAAAAATATCCACCTTTTACATCCGTCCAGATAATCCCGTCCGAACTAATTTGTTGTACTCGCAATTCCATCCGCCCCTCAGTGTATAAATTGTAACGTTTTTTTTTTTTTGCCTCCACAGTCGGGGGTGTTTTATCATCGTTCAAGTTGAATTAATCTCCTGACCTTTACATTTCTCTCTGCCGGCGCTTTAACTTTTTAGCCTGCCGCCCTTAAATTATTGAGTTAAAAACGCCCGTCCCGGACGTAAACTCCGCTCGGGGGGCCATAACAATGGAGAATTATTCGGGCCCGTCGCAGCATTTTGAGCCCCATCTGGCATACTGCTCTAGTTTTTTTTTAAATTTATCTTTTGCTCCTTTTGCCCCCTGAAATGTCGGTTAATTGGGATTTCGTACAGCTCACGCCATCTGTGAGGCACCGGCGTAAATTAGGAGTACGACAGAATTTTGGTATAGAAGATATCTTGCATTCTATCTATATAAAAAAATTAATGTTGAAATTATTAGTATTAAAAAATCGCTGATTAAACACTATAAATCTATTTGAGTTAATTTATTATTGTTGATTAATATTAATATTTTTTAAATGTAAAATTTCAAATGAACCAAATATTTTTTTCAATTAAAAATAATACAATTATTCTTACAGGTTCTAAAAGTTAATTAAAGCTTATAATTATTAATAGTAACAAGTAATAATTCGTTTTTTTTATGGAAAATAGTATTTTCACAATGGAAGTAATTATTTGAATTATTAATTAAATAGTGAATATGTAAAAATAGATAAATCAATAATCTACTTGTATACGTAGTATTTAATCATAATGGGAGCTATTTATTATTTTGTTCCATTGTTAGCTTACAAAAAGTCGATTAAAAACTGATGAAATCTTTTAACAGACTATTTTATATTGTGATGTGTTAAATCGGCTTTTATCTGAATATTAAACAAAACTGATTGAATATTAAAACGAAGAGAATTGTAATAGGTAAAATTAAATTAAGAATACTTGGTTTATTTCACGGAATTGAGTGTTTTAAATTTAATTTTAACTATTATTTCATAATGTTTCACCAAGAGGTAAATGAGAAAATCGTTCAAGAAACAAAAATATTATGCTTATGAATGATTTTCTCATTTATGTTATATATTTTGGAGGCTTCTACTTCGTTATACATTTTTGTAAATTGAATAAAACACGATAACTTTGAAAACTTTTTATTTATTTATTTATTTATTTTATCAATAAAAAGTTTTCAAGTTATACAAACAAAGTTATCGTGTTGTATTCAATTTTCTCATTTACTAATCTTTGTAAATCATTGTGAAATAATAGGTAAAATTAAATTAAAAACACTTAATTCAGTGAAACAAACCAGGTGTTCTTAACTTATAATTACAACCTACAGTTATTAGATGTTCTGTAATTTGGATTGATTGAGTTACTTGAAGATGATAATAACGATTAAGACACTTGGTAATGTTTTAATCAAGATGTACTGATGTTATATTAGGTTGTAATGTTGTAATTAATATTATATTAATCTAGATATCTAGAATAACCAAGGGAGTTAATTTTACGTTACCTAAAATTTTGAATATAGTTATCTAAGTAGAAATTGAGCGTTTTTAGTGTTCCTATTTCAAACAGTTATCTATTTTTCCAATAAGAAAATATTTTTTAGATCTTGTAAAGATTCCTATATATCTATCGGCAATTTATTATCGATTTATATTTGAAAGCCTGGCGGACATCTGTGGGGAAAAGGATGAACTCGATGAGCTTTCAAGACAAAAATCAATGATGAGTTTACGTTCCACACAATTCACTTTCAGTTATCTGTTTTATAGATGTTAAAATTTGATACAGATAACGATTTAACATAAATTTATAATGAATAATAATAAAACAAAAATAATAATATACAACCTTTGACAATAGAGTTCAGTGAATAATCTTGTAGTTAAAGAAAGTTACCTTACTGTCCTTAAAAAAAGTCACCTCCTATAACTATATATTAACCACTGAAATCTGCTATACGTGTCCTGAACACTTTTCAAGAAGGCTTCTTTTGGGATAGAGTTCAAAAGCATCGTCACGTTTTGTTAGATGTCAGGAATATCATCAATTCTCTTTAGTTGGAATTCCATTTAAAGAATATACCAACATTTGCAAATTAGAAATAAGAGTAATGGATTATTTTTTACACTATAGTCAAGTATTCCAATGTACAATATAGCGTTATAACTTGGGACTAAGTGTATAAGCGCACTTAATATTAAACTTAGCAAATAAATCTTATTTAATGCGCATTAAAATACAATGTTTCGTGTTATCTCAAAGAGAGCTTTAGCTGTATCATATGAATTAAAATTCACAAGAATCTTTAGTGATTGCTTCTGACGCTTCGAGATTCTTATAGTTGTGGATGGAAGCAATTAAAATAATATTATTTCATAAATAGTTTTGATTTCTTAAAAGGAAAGCGTTTCTTCTGGATTTAAAAAATATAGAACTATCTAATGTCTACTTTTTTGATGACATTTTTTTTATCAACAAGTTGTTTATTCTTATTTAACATCTTAAAAGGCTATGTTCATATCCGACACTATTAATTCTTACTTGAATGTAGGGCTATCATATTCTTGTTCGTCATTTAAAGAAGTCATTTGTTTATCCTCAAAACTAGAGGTTTCTAGTATTCTGCCTTTCTATTTACTCCTTTGATTATTTTTGTTCTTCTTCCAATCAGGATACAGTTGTTTGGTCAGAACCTTTTTGTTATAATATTTCTTCTTATCTTCAATTGCCTACTTTAAGGGCGTAAGAATCAATATTTCAATATTCGACTGCTTCTATTTTTTGTAATCATTTTTCTTACTACAGCTTTTGAAAATAGATGTAACGATTTCGAAACTTTGATTTGAAATAATCTGTAGGTCGCAGCTAGACCTTAGAGGTTGGACTATACTGCATTACCATAACTTATACAAACTGGTAAATCCAACACAACTACATTTGTTACTTCTTGAGTTATCTCGTTGTTTGTACCATTTGTATTTTTCTGAAAGAGTTCACGATCTGAAAGATAAAAGAAAATCGTTGCCGGTAAATAAGTTTCTTTTAAATGAAAATATTTTTCTCAACATTTAAAAATGCTTAACTAACAACATTATATATCTGGATTACATACATCCAATTATGAATGATACTACTGTAATAGGATTCGTAAGGGCCAAACATAATTAGGTCCAAAGGCCGGCTGAAACTTGTGGGAGGTTTGAGGTGTGAAGACAAACATCACCACACTGTTTTCTTTAATTATATTATTATCTTTAGTTGTTTGCACATGCCTGATAAAATGATTTAAATACTTAGCATATTTAAATAAGACTTTATTGTTTCTTGAATAATTTTCTCACTTATCTTTTGGTCAAATATTATGATATAATAGGTAAATAATTGATAAATACTTTTTACTGATTAGTGAACACTTTATTAAACCACCCACTTGCATTGACACCTACAATTGCACTATTTGGCCAAATCCAAAAGAAGCTACTGAACTATTGAATTTCCTGTTTCATCCAGTTTGCTGATGACGTTTACTTGAATTTGATATATTTCTATAATAAGCTGTAAATTTTTGTTTTTAATGTTTATGTTGTCGTTGTTGAAGCCCTTGCAAGACTCGTAGCCTTTGGTTTACGTAAGATCTAAAGCTACCCAATTAAAACTCTCCAACATACTATTGAATAACCCATTATTTTGGTATTCTTTTTTAAGATATCTAATTTTAGTTGTTTCATGTGAAAACACTTTCTTAATACTGTCATACAACAACTGATGAATGTCTTTATTTTTATTTATTTACTACATCTTTGGTCTTCTTACTAAAAAAATACATACAAAAAACATACATAAAATTATGTACATAAGAAGCATGGGCGGAGTTCACAATAAATTATGTTCTTCCTCTTAAACTCCATTAGCACCACGATGTTGGGGGGTCTGCAAACTTCATCCACATCTCGAAGCTGTTATATTGTCCATAATAACGTTGTTTATTCACTTTTTAAGAAGGACTTGTGGCAGTTAATGTCAGTTTATAATGTCTACCCGCGGTTGTGTTGCTTAACATATAACTTTTAATATCACATAGGCTAACTAGACTACTATATCAGATTATTTTAGTCGATCACTTAAAAATAACAGAGTAATATAATATGTCCCAAGGTTCAACAATCCCAAGATATATATTCTAACCCGCTACCGTATTTAACTCAGGAGAGTATGTAGAAATAAATGTTTGCTAACTAATAAAAAGGTAAACCAAACCTGAAGAAAACTTCTTTATGTAGCATTTAAGGATATTCTAAAGCTATTCAGTTGTATCTAATATCTTGTCGGAACAAACCAATTGTTACTGAATCTTACTGAAAATATATACCAAATCTTTATTTGGCATTATTATCATACATCTGTAATTTATAATAACTACGTTCTCATCATTTTGATTTGATGTTACTGGCACTACTTTTTATTTTACTTTTACGATAATCTATTTCAATTAAATGGTATTTCTTTCGATTCTTGGATATTGTCGTGGTGTCCTTGTTCAATAATTTTTCTGATAGTGTACTTCACTATGTTATTTTCATTTTCCTTGGCAATTTTTATGGTATCCAGACGTTTAGACCCAGAACTTATTTCTAGAAAATATCTCACTTTTTAACTGGGCTATTTCCTTCACCAACTCTTTTATGTGTTTTCTAACCATGTTATATATATATATTTCATAAGCATCTAAGATTTCTAAACTTAAAAGAAATAAAGTAACTTTTGCATTGTAAGTTGGGGGTTATTTTGAATTGCCGTTTCTACCTGGATAATCTTCTTCAGCTCGTCCGCTCTCTTTGATGACTTGTTGATTAGTGCAGGAAAAATCCCCAAATTCCCCGAAAAATTCAACAAGGCAAATAATATAAACACGGAATGGAAATAAAAAATCTCAATTCAACGGAAAAACTACCAATTTGGATCTACCCGTCGCAGAAATCGCTTCGCGAAAATTTTTGTATCTAGGTTCTATAGAGATGTTGAACCGGTATAAATAAAAGAACATCTCTCATTTCATGCATCGTATTCATCTTATTGGAATGCCATCTCCTGCTGAAAAAGTAGTAATTGATTCGAACTTTTGGCCAGAAAATATATTTATCAATCGGTTCTTTTTTAACTTGAGAAGTAAAAACATTGAAAAATTTCTTTGAAAACTTTTAAAAACACAGTTAAACAAAGCTAGTCTCGAAAACAAATACAATTAAACTATTACATCAGAAGAGATAATGTTTTACTTCAGCTATAATTCAATTAGAAGTCTTAAACGAAGAAGTAGAATGCAATATATTATATACACATAAACTCATTTTCAAAAAATTTTGAGCCAATTATCTTTGTATGACTACGTGAGTTTTTTGAGCCAAGTATCTATGTACGACTACTTGAGTTCTTCAAAAAGTATGTCTTATCATCTTATACACAACACGACTCCTAAAAGGCAAAAGTACTGGTACGGCTTTTTTTGCGTTCATCATTGGGATACTTTCAAAAATGGAAGCAAATAATTTAACCTAACATTATTATTAATATTCCTTTACAATCCCCTCTGACAATCCAACTCTCTCATATATTCTCCTCCTCTTCGCGATCCCTCTACTTACTGCTACAACCAAGCATCCTACCCACACCTCCTTTATTAATCTATACAGTTTCATCCCATGCCAAACCACTATCCTTACCGCTTCACTTCATACGCTCTTACTATTCAACTTTCTGAAGCAATTTGTATCCCGGGGTCGATTTATCCATCCTCAACATCAGCCTCAAGAAGCTCTCTCTCTCTCTTTCTTTCAAACCTTTCATCGATTTCACGCACGCATCCCATAGATCACATGTGATTCTTATACTTCTCCATTCTTTTTTTCATCATCCGCATGCTTTCCTCGCAATCATTTGTACCTTCGTTACGTGCTCCTCATGAATTCTTTAACATGAAAACCAGATACCTCTGCCTTCTATTAGAGCTCTTTTATTCTTTATTCCTAAATTACCTTCGTTTCTTCAACATTTATCCGCAATTATCTGTTGTACATATACAATAAGCGTATTTCGCCTTGCTATAATATTGTACTAATTAATTGTTTCCGTTGAGTTTAATTGCAATTGATAAGCATCAAACCATTGTTTAGATTTGTTGAGTGCTTTATTATTAATCTACAAATTTTGACAAAGCCGCTTACAACTGATAATTAAAGTAGTATCGTCTGCATTCATGATAATCTGTACATTCTCTGAACTGTTAATAAAAATGTTAATATACATCCAGAACAAAGTGGGCCCAGTGTAGACCCTTGGGGCACGACATGTTCTAGTTGGTGCTTAGAAGAAAATGTACCATTAACCCCTACTACTTAACATCTTCCTACTAGATATAAATAAATAAATAAATAAATATATTTATTACCCTACAGGAAAAAATCCCAATTACATGGCAATATATACAAAGAAGAAAGTAAATTTACATGCTAGCATAACTTAAACTCAAAATAATAAATGGTTACATACTAATTAAAAGTAAATGATTACATTGAGCAATTACATAACTGAGAGAGTCATTAAATATATAAGATGATACCTGATTACAGTTAGCAGTTAGCGCAAAAAATGTTTATCGGAGACTTAAGTCGATGACTTACTTGAGGTAAAATCTTAAAAGTTGGCTTTTGTCTACTACTAAAGGGTGGAACATGCAACCTAATATTATGTAAAATCTCAGCTGAATCAATAGAACCGTGACGTATTTTGTACCCAAAAACAATGCTCGATATGTAACGTCGGGATTCAAGAGATTGAAAGTTAAACTTTTTAAGTAACGTTGCATGATCGAACCCTTTATTAGGATAATAACCTTCCGACTTAAAATATAAATATTCTAAAAATTTACGTTGAATGCCCTCAATCATGTATTTCTGCTGTTGGGTGTGGGAAAACCAAATTGAGGAAGCATATTCCAACTTCGACCTCACATAAGCATTATATAAAGTAATTAAGGTATTTATATTTTTGAAACTTTTAGTATTGCGATATATGAAACCTAGAGCTCTTAATGAACCCTTAATTACTTCACCAATGTGACAGTTAAAAGTTAATTTCGTGTCAAAATGAACACCTAAATCTTTAAATGTTGAAACATTTTCAATTATAGTGGCATTGATTGAATAAATGAACCTCACATGATTAGTTTTTCTAGTAAATGACATGAACTTGCACTTATTAATATTTAATTCCAGTCCATTTACTACACACCATGTAACGACCTTACCAAGCTCGTCCTGCAAATACAAGCAATCATTATGATTGTTGATTGTCGCATATATTTTGAGATCATCCGCATATAAAAGATGTTGACAGCTCAATGTTGTGGAAAGGTCGTTAATAAATATGTTAAAAAGCAAGGAGCATAAAATTGATCCTTGAGGAACACCAGACGTAGGGAAATAAGAACTAGATTTAAAATTATTGAAAATGACATACGATTCATGTTTACTTAAGTAAGACGACATTAGAGAGGTAGATGAATTGCAAAAGCCAAAGTTATCCAACTTAGAAATTAAAAGATTATGGTTAACTTTGTCGAAAGCTTTCGACATATCCGTGTATATGACATTAATTTGACTAGAGGAGTCAAGAACTTCAGCAATGTTATGAGTAAGAGCAAATAGATGATGTTTATATGACATAATTTTAGATAATTATTACATATATATTGTGTTAATAATGAAACAATATTAAAAATGTCGCACCAAAACAAAAATTGACGAAAAGTGTAAGACAATTAGTAATCTAAATATAATAATAATTATTATAATTTTTTTTTTTCATTAGGTTTCCAGTCTTATTTCTGTTTGTGCTTGAAGTTTAATGGGGTTGCACTTATCCAGTGGCACTAAGTAGTTGAAGTTCTGAGAGATTATATTTTTACCATCTAAAAGCACATATTTCTTAAATAGTTTTTCATCGTTCTTTGCATTTCTATGATTGGAAAGTAAACGATTTCTTCAGTTTTAATGGCTGTTAGGATAGTTATAAATTATTTATTAAGTGTTGGTTATAATCTTTGCAGAACTAATCAGCCAAGTTAAAGTTGTTCATTGTAAGATTTTCTAGTTGTTTTTGTTTTTCCAATGTTCACATATGCACAATACATTACACTTATTTTGTTCCATTTCGACGTTTAGTTGGTTTACTGCATTTACAATGAATTGTACGTTTTGATGTATTATTGTTATTTGTTTGTTTTCTTCTCGCTGATTCGGTGTAAAAAACGATCAACAGTAATTTCGACCATAACTTTAGATTTTTCTCACTTTCATCAATTGGTACTGATATTTTTAAATGACGAGTATTCTTGTGGATGCCTTTGATTTCATCTATTCGCATTTAATGACTTCAAATCCTTTACTTTTTAAATATGTTACCAACTCTTTGGGTGTAAAATTTGGTTCTAATCTACATGCATGATAGTGTTCCATTTTCGTTGCTCCATTTATAAGTAGTGTTTCATTATTGGTTCCTTGTTTCGTATGTTTTCTCATTCTTTTTTTAGATGCTTGAGTTATCCACTCACCATTATGAGTCTTGTTATCATTAAATGTATTTCTTTCATCGTTTTTGGTTGTACTATATTGATGCATTTTTGATTTGATGTTGAATTACTGGCATTACTTCGTTGTCGATCATCTATTTTCATTAAGTGGTATTTCTTTCTATTTTTGGATGTTGTTGTGGTGTCTTTGTCCTTGTATCTAGACGTTTGTGCACAGAATGACCGCACTTTTTTATGGAAAATATCTCACTTTTTAACTGGGCTATTTCCTTCACTAAATTTGCTGTGTATTTTTTAACTGTGCTTGTGAATTATGAACTTTGAAGAAATAAAGTAACAGATTCCTTACTTTTGGATCGTAATTCGGGGGCTATTTTTTATGGCCGTTTCTACGTGGATAATCTGCTTCGTCTCGTCCGCTCTCTTTGATAGCTTGTTGATCAATGCAGGAAAACCCTCAAAGGAAAATATTCCCGATAAAATCAACACGGCAAACAATATAATCACGGAATGAACGACAAAGAGGACACGAAATAGGAAATTTCATAAATTCAACGGAAAAGCTACCAATTTGAACCTACCCGTCGCAGAAAATGAATTTTTGTATCTAGGTTCCATAGAGATGTTGACCTTAAGTAAATAAAAGAACATCTCCTGAAATCTTTTAAAAATTGGACTGTCATCTGCTGCTGAAAAAGGAGTAATTAAGGCGAACTTTTGGCCAGAAAATATATTTATCAATCGGTTGTTTTTTAACTTTAGAAGTAAAAACATTGAAAAAAATCGAAAACTAACTTCTAGATACACAGTTAAAATGCTAGTATCGAAAGAAAATACAATTAAATTACTGCATCAGAAGGCACAATGTCGTACTACAGCTATAGTTCAATTAGACACCTTAGTAAACGACTATTCATCTCATACCAAACCACTCTCCTTACGGCTTCACTTCACAAGCTCTCCCTATTCGTTTCCTAAAGCAATTTGTATCCCGGAATCGACTTATCCATCTCTAACATCTGCCTCAGGAACCACTGCTCTCTCTCTCTCAAACCTATCATTCCTTCCGATCCCAAATACATCAAAATCGATTTCACACACCTATCCCATAGATCACATGTCATTCTCATACTTCTCCATTCATTTTTCATCATCCCTTTCCTTGCAATCCTTTGCACCTACCTTAGTTTCTCTTCATAACCTCCCGACCACATTAACATGAAACCCAGATACTTAAACGCTTCCAATTTCTCGATCACCTCTCCCTTTCATTCTAGCTATTTTATACTTTTCTCCATTTCTTTCTTCCTAAATTTCATCATCTTCGTTTTTCCAACATTTGCCAACAATTTTCAATGTACATGTATTTCACTAAGAAGAAGCTTATTTTGCCTTGCAATAATATTGTTCTAAAAGTTGAATGGTCTGAACACAGGCAGGTTTCTAACAAATAAATTATTTGTCTGTTCACTAACGATCAACTTAAATTAAATGCAATTATATTTAGTTAAAGTAAACTATGTGAATAACAATTAGGCAAAATAATAACATAATACGTTAAAGATAATTCAAGCCATTTCATAGTGAAACATTACTTAATTATTCGCTTTGATAAATGATCAAGGCCGACAATCACCGGTCGCACAAGCTGGACTGATACGCGAATAATTAAATTCCACCCCTCGAACCCATGCATGCACCATGATATAATACATCAGCTCGTCAATTATCCAGAAAGGAAAAACTCCCCGTGGACAATTAGGACGGCGCAAATATTTGTATAAAGTGCAAATATCACCTTTCCCTTCGAACACCCTCTCCCACCCTACCCCACACTAATAACACGACGATAAGGGCAAATAGTCGTCGGCACGTTACATTTTCATACGAAAGGATTAGTTTACGCCGGACGTGCAACATCCGTTTTTAATTGTAGACACTAAATTGCTGGCCAGCTAATGGTTTCACGACCCTCTGGTCGTATGGGTGATAATTAATTAGTTCGTGGAAAATAGGGTCGTAGATTACACCTTTATATTTTGTTTTTAATAAACATAAAATTATAAATGTTTAAACACAGAAAGAAAAACATGTATTTATTTATTCCTACAATAAGTATTATATTTTTTTTTTTTTGGTATCAAGACATTCTAGAGTTACAGAGTATCTGCAGAAAACATAGAGTATTATTTAGATTTTTAATTTTTCGAACCGTCTTACCTTCATTAATCAGGGTTTGAGTGGAAGATCATCTAGAAAAAAAGTTTCTTATAACCTAAATTATATGTAGGTTTTAAAAAAATTTGTTTTAACTTTTTTGGATATTATTTTTATATAAGAATACTAAAGTAAAAATAAATAAATAAATTCGATGCCTAGCCAATGAATCCAATAGATATGTACAAGCAGTAATTTTCAATTCAAGCTTTAACAAAGATACAAAGAAAATAACAATATCAACACTTTTTTTAATGTCTAAGATTCTTAATGTAGAGATTTTAATATACACATAATTCACGTGTAATATTCCTTCAAGTATTCAATATCTGACACTGTTAATTATGCTTGATTACTTCGATGCCTAGTTAAAGAATCTAATAAGTTTGTTCAAAAAGCAATTTTCAATTTAAAATTTAAATAAAAATACAAAGAAAAAATATTAACTTTTTTTAAATTTCTAATATTCTTAATGTTTTTAATTAATACATAATTCATGCATAATATTCCTTCAAGTATTCAATATCTGACACATTAATTATTTTAATGAAATCTGTCGTTCTTCCTGAATATCATGTCTCCTATTTTATTTTTTTTATTCTCTAATGAAATGGCGTAGAATTTCCGGGACGCTCCCATCAGCCGGTAATAATATTTAAGCGGCACGTACGTACACTATGGTCAATTACTTCTTGCTCTGCCAACAATGCCATAAAGATTATTTACGAGGCCACAAACCGCCCCCATAATAATGTAGGTCGTAGTGCATTTTCACCAAGGCAATATCGCCCGAAGAGATCGCTCACCCGTCACGCACCGTGAATAATAAAGTCAGCCGAGGCGTCATGAGGGGTAGGCGGGGGTGGTGGATATTGCGTAGGGTGTACTGAACTCTTAGAGAATTCTTGGGGGCAGCGGGATACTAGAGGTATTGGGTCAATTGGGTTAAATATTTTTACGCAAGAATCTTCACGCATTTATATATGAAATGATGATAAATTGATTTATTGATACAATTTATATAAATAACACTGTTATATTATTGTTGTATATTGATTATACTCTTCATGAAACTCAAAAACAAACATCGAACGCAATTTACACTTAACTTCTTTTAATATGTATATATTTAATCTATATTAAAAAATGTTTCATCACGAGTTATATAAAAAACTAATTTTTATTTTTTTTATTTTTATTCAATAGTTTTCGAGTTTATGGAATATAATTTTGTTGTTATTTTCAGTATATATTTATTAAGAAATAGTTATAACACTTTACAAAAATATTAACTATACAATTCAATGAATTAAAGTCTCACTTAACCCGTGGTGATACATTTTAATGTTAATTAGAAAGATTAATTAAAACACTTGGTTTTGTTTCACTGTTTTTATATTTTTCAACGGTCGAAACTAGTCGGAAATTTTGAAGCCATTTATACGATTGGTGTAACTATTTCTTGTAGCTTTAAGTTTACAGTGTTGCAATTGCGTTTATAGCCAAGATACATATATTATTTTTTTATATTATCAAAACTAAATCAATTTTTAGTATTTTTGGTAATTTTGAAGTCCTTTCTACGATTGGAGTAATTGATAGAATTTTTTAAAAAGTGAGTTGCAATTCTTGTTTCTTGTTACTTTAAGTTTACAGTGTTGCAATTGCCTTTATAGCCACGATACGTGTATAAGTTTTTCATATTATCGAAAACAAATCAATTTTGAGTAGTTTCAGTAATTTTAAAGCCATTTCCATGATTGGTGTAACTGTTAGAATTTTTCAAACAGTGAGTTGCAATTTTTGTTTCTTATAACTTTAAGTCTACAGTGTTGCAATTACGTTTATAGCCAGGAAACGTGTATTATTTTTTCATATTATCAAAAAAAAATCAATTCTGAGTATTTTTGATAATTTTACAGCCATTTGCTTGATTGGTGTAACTGTTAGGATTTTTCAAACAGTGAGTTGCAATTTTTGTTTCTTGTAACTTCAAGTTTACAGTGTTGCAATTGCGTTTGTAGCCACGATATATGTATTATTTTTCCATATAATTAAAAACAAATTAATTCTGAGTATTTTTGGTAATTGAAGCCAATGATTCCATGATTAGTGTAATTGTTAGAATTTTTCAAACAGTAAGTTGCAATTTTTGTTTCTTGTAACTTTAAGTTTACAGTGTTGCAATTGCGTTTATAGCCACGATACGTGTATTATTTTTTCATATTATCGAAAACAAATCAATTTTAAGTATTTTTAGTGATTTAAAAACCATTTCTACGATTTGTGTAATTGTTAGGATTTTTCAAACAGTGAGTTGCAATTTTTGTTTATTCTAACTTGAAGTTTACAGTGTTGCAATTGTGTTTATAGCCACGATACATGAATGTTTTTCCATATAATAAAAAAAATCAATTCTGAGTATTTCTGGTAATTTTTAAGACATTTCCTTGATTGGTGTAATTGTTAGAATTTTTCAAACAGCGAGTTGTAATTTTTGTTTCTTGTAACTTTAAGTTTACGGTGTTGCAATTGTGTTTATAGCCATGATAGGTGTATTATTTATTGATATTATCCAAAATAAATCAATTATGAGTATTTTTGGTGATTCAGAAACCATTTCTACGATTTGTGTAATTATTAGAATTTTTCAAACTGCGAGTTGTAAATTTTCTTTCTTGTAACTTTAAGTTTACATTGTTGTAATTGCGTTTATACCAATGATATGTGAATTATTTTTTACATGATCAAAAACAAATTAGTTCTGAGTAGTTCTGGTAATTTTGAAGCCATTTCTACGATTGGTGTAACTGTTAGAATTTTTCAAACAGTGAGTTGCAATTTTTGTTTCTTATAACTTTAAGTCTACAGTGTTGCAATTACGTTTATAGCCAGGAAACGTGTACTATTTTTTCATATTATCAAAAACAAATCAATTCTGAGTATATTTGATAATTTTAAAGCCATTTGCTTGATTGGTGTAATAGTTAGGATTTTTCAAACAGTGAGTTGCAATTTTTGTTTCTTGTAACTTTAAGTTTACAGTGTTTCAATTGCGTTTGTAGCCACGATACGAATTTGCATTTCGAATTTCATAGAATCCTGAAGAATGTATTAAAGAAACAAATGCCTTGAAAAACTCTTCAGTATACTAACAAATAATGTGTATTTGATATTTTATAAAAAAATTCATATTTGCAGCTAGAAATAAAATGGTGACACTTCAAAATCTGAATTAAAAAAAAAAAATTCGAATTTGCATCTCGCATTTCATAAAATCTTGAAGAATGTATTAAAGGAACAAATGACTTGAAAACTCTTCAGTATATTTAGAATTAACGTATATTTATTATTTTATAAAACAATTGTCACATTTGCAGCTAGAAATAAAATGGTGACAGTTCAAAATCTGAATTAGGAAAAATTCGAATTTGCATCTCGTATTTTATAAAATCCTGAAGAATGTATTAATGAAACAACTGACTTAAAAACTCTTAAATATACTTACAAGTAATGTGTATTTAATATTTTATAAAACAATTGCCATATTTGCAGCTAGAAATAAAATGGTGACACTTCAAAATCTGAATTAGGAAAAAATCGAATTTGCAACTCGAATTTCATAAAATCCTGCAGAATGTATTAAAGAAACAATTGACTTGAAACCTCTTCAGTATGTTTAGAAATAACGTATATTTATTATTTTATAAAACAATTGTCACATTTGCAGCTAGAAATAAAATGGTGATACTTCAAAATCTAATTTAGGAAAAATTCGAATTTGGATCTCGTATTTCATAAAATCCTGAAGAATGTATTAAAAAAACAAATGACTTGAAAAACTCTTCAGTATACTTATAAGTAATGTGCATTTAATATTTTATAAAAAAAGTTGTCACATTTGCAGCTAGAAATAAAATGGTGACACTTCAAAACCTGAATTAGGAAAAATTCGAGTTTGCATCTCGTATTTCATAAAATCCTGAAGAATGTATTAAAGAAACAAATTACTTGAAAAACTCTTCAGTATACTTACAAGTAATGTGTATTTGATATTTTATAAAACAATTGCCATATTTGTAGCTAGAAATAAAATGGTGACACTTCAAAATCTGAATTAAGAAAAATTCGAATTTGCATCTCGTATTTCATAAAATCCTGAAAAATGTATTAAAAAAACAAATGACTTAAAAAACTCTTCAGTATACTTATAAGTAATGTGCATTTAATATTTTATAAAACAATTGCCAGATTTGTAGCGAGAAATAAAATGGTGACACTTCAAAATCTGAATTAGGAAAAATTCGAATTTGCAACTCGTATTTCATAAAATCCTGAAGTATGTATTAAAGAAACAAATGACTTGAAACCTCTTCAGTACGTTTAGAGGTAACGTATATTGTTTATTTTATAAAACAATTGTCACATTTGCAGCTAGAAATAAAATAGTGACACTTCAAAATCTCAATTAGGAAAAATTCGAATTTGCATCTCGTATTTTATAAAATCCTGAAGAATGTATTAAAGCAACAAATTACTTGAAAACTCTTTAGTATATTTAGAAGTAACGTATATTTATTATTTTATAATACAATTGTCACATTTGCAGGTAGAAATAAAATGGTGATACTTCAAAATCTGAATGAGGAAAAATTCGTATTTGCATCTCGTATTTCATAAAATCCTGAAGAATGTATTAAAGAAACAAATGACTTGAAAAACTCTTCGGTATACTTACAAGTAATGTGTATTTGATATTTTATAAAACAATTGTCACATTTGCAGCTAGAAACAAAATGGTGACACTTCAAAATCTGAATTAGGAAAAATTCAAATTTGCATCTCGTATTTCATAAAATCTTGAAGAATGTATCAATGAAACAAACGACTTAAAAACTCTTCAGTATACTTGCAAGTAATGTGCATTTTATATTTTATAAAACAATGGCCACATTTTCAGCTAGAAATCGAAATTTCGACATATAGAAATTTTTATGTACGGCAATTTTAATTTATAAATATTATAATTTCGACAGAAGTATTTAAAAAAAATAAAAAATTAGTTATAAAAAAAATTTCAATTAAAAAAATAATTGATGTACAGAATATCAAAAAATTTATAAGTATAAAAATTTTGAAGTAAAGAAATTAATAAATATCGAAGTTTCAAAGTGAAAAAATATAAAAATAAAAGGTATACAAATTTATATGTACGAAAATTTATAAAAAATCGATGCAAATATTTCTAGTTATCAATATTTTGATGTAGGGTGACAAATATTTACAAAAAAATTATAAAAATAGACTTAAAGAAATTTATGTATGTCGTAATTTTGATGTAAAGAAAGTTATATATAAAATTTTCTAAATAATAGAAATTTTGATTATAGAATAAAGCATTAAAAACCTTTCTTTACTTTTTTTGATGCTATATTTTATAATCAAGTTTATCTTCACGTAACTCGTTTAATTAATTTACTAGAAATTTTGATTTACATAAATTTCGATGTCAGAAAATTCTAAGTATAGAAATTTTAATATAAAGAAATTTTTAAATGTAGAAATTTTGTTGTTCAGAAATTTCCATGGCAAACAAATTTAAAATATAAATATAAAAGTTTCGTTGTATAGAAATTTTTAAACAATTGTAAAGGATGGGTGAATGAGGAGATTTTGCTTTGGAGAAAATTATTTGGAGAACAAACTGCGGAGCTTTATTTAAATGACGTGTTTGTGTAGAAAACTATGCAAGATATTTAATATGTGAATGCATATATTGCTGCACTTGCTGGAGATCTTCGGATTTATTTCCTTCTAGGCCTGCTTTTTGGCAGTTTAAAGAGAGAAAGAAAGAGTAACACACAGTTTGGCACTTTTTTCACTTATTTTATTTATTTGCTATTGAATAGCAAACTGAGTTTGCTATTGATAATGTACATCTAGCATTTAATAAAATAAGTGAAAAAAGTGCCAAACTGTGTTTTACTCATATCAACATTTTCACGTACTCAAACAACCCAATTAATAACGATTAAGTAAGTAGATGTGTTCTTGTAAAGGCGTTGTGTGATTTCTACTTTTAATTATGTGATTACGTGTCCGTTTTGTGTTTGTCGAATTTTATTTTGATGTACTACTTATACTGTAAAATTAATATTTTGTGTACAGAGATTTAGTACTATTTAAACAGTTTTTTTGAGAATTTTTGAGTGTACAATTTTGATTGCCCTCTTTCTCGAGATTTTTAGTGTTGAATATTCGTAATCCCACCATGGACATGAGGATTTGTGATGGAAAGGATGAAAAAGGGGTATCCAACGGTCGCCTATTGTGTTTATGAGTTCGATGAAATTTTAATATGAATTCAATCCGGGTTTTCTGGGTGAAATTTCTGAAGAAGGATGAATCCGCCCAGTTCTAGGATAACAGGAGCCAAAATCGTAATGATTGCGAAGTGATCATATCCATAAGTGTTCTCAAGAGTGAATGATTCTGTTAAGGTACCAAGAGAGGTAGATGAGATGGAAAGGTCTATGATACTTTTGTGTAAGATAGAAGAATAAAACGTGTGTGTTGGTTATCATTCAAAATGGCCAGGTGAAAAGTTTCGATGCTATCTTTTAGGATTTTCCCTCCGACAACATTAAGTTGTACCATGTGGCAGTTAGAGACAAACTGAGATCTCAAAGAAAAAAAGTAAGGCCAAGCCTCTGAAGGGAGTATGGTTGTGGGAGGTATGTACCTTGAAATTTTACAAGGGATTGTATTTTAATAGCAATAAATTGTGCGTTTTTGAGGATCAAGGGAGAGTTTATGTTTATCTCACAAAAGGCAACAGAATTCAAAATGTTCTCCTCTGTAAATTATAATTCCCTAGCATGATTGACTCGGTTTATATGCATTAAAATTATTTCTTGACAGTAAGGAAGTGTCCTTAAGGAATTTATTCGCCTGAGTGAATAATTGTTAAATGGCACACACTCTATTCCTGTCTCTCCTCGATGTAGTAACATCATATCCCTCTCAGAATAAACTGTTACCTACCACCATCTCATGAAGATATGCGAGCGATACTTCTTCAATATAAATTGTATTAGGAGGACGATCAGATGGATTAAGCGTGATAACTCTGTTATATAAACCTTCAGCAGTTTACTATATTTAAATGAGGACTCAGCTGTGTTAATTCCTTATGCCCATTTTATTTTAATAATCACTAAGTATGAAAACTGTTTGAGTAAGTAAAAAGTAAAAACGAGAAGAAGGAGAGAAACTAAAGACCTAAGTGGCTAAAATAGAATTAAAAATCACGTGTACTATAGCTAGTGAACAAAAAATAGCTGGAGATAATACAACTGCCCTCGTCCGCTGCTCTCGGTTGAATCTGTTTTGTATTTGTCGATGTTGATGTACTGTTTGTTCTGTAATATTAGTATTTTGTGTTCAGATATGAAGTACTCTTTAAGAATGAGTTGGTATTTATCTGTAATACTGGTTTTGCTTCGTGATTCGTTCTAGTATCGTATGTAACGTTTTATGACAGGTTTTAGGCAAATTGCCTGACATGTATGGATCGTCCTTCGTTGTTTTTGTATCACTTTCTATTAATTTGACGAATAAAGCTCTAATAACCTTTCTTCATAATTTTATATGATTTACCAAATGTACAATTCGGACACAAAGTGACCATTATCAATGGATTAGTGCTATATTCGTCAAATTAATTTGATCTTCACGTAACTCAATCAACCAATTCACTTTCTATTGTCTGGCAAAACTCACAAGGAAGGGAATTTGAGAATTTAACTATCTTGCACTTTACGTGATTTCGCTCAATTTATAATTTATATTTCTGGTCTTAAAGCTAGAATTAATTGCCATAAATAATAAGAAAACCTTTATGACTTTATAACAGTCTGTGTATAAATTTTATAGCGGTCAGTAGTATATTGCATGCACTGCACCTCCTGGTGTAATAATAATGGTTATAAAGTAATAAAGGGTAAGTACACTGGAAACGTGGCCCTTACTTATATTTTTTCTACAGCTACATAATTTCTTCTAATAATATTAATAAAAAAATAATAATATAAAAAAGCAGTTTTTAAAATAACAACTTTTCCAATCCGTACAAACACTTCTATAAGGTAATTCACTAAAACCAAATAGTATATTAAGTAATTTCATTTAAATATTTGTAATTAAAAGGTTCTAATTTACATTAAAAAAAAATTCCCGTGGTAAAAATTTAATTCATCGTATATATTTGTAACTGACAGTACAAGAATTGTTGTAATTATAATATAAAACAAAAAGTGGAAATTCTTAGAAAATTGAAGAAAAACATGCTAGAATATTTAGTACAGAAATTCAACTTTGTGAGAATTTTCTTAAAGGATTTAAAAAAAATGTTCTTCCATATTTCAATAAGTTTTCAGTTCCTGTTTCACTTTATTAGTATTTTTCGGCAATCCTTATTTTATATAATTAGAATTTGAAAAAATCCCTTTATTTTTGTAGCTTAAACATTTTTTTAGAAATTGTTCTTTAACCTATTAAATACCTTTTTGCAATTTTCTGTATTTCATCGTCATTTCTTGCTTTGTTTTTATTAAAATTGTTCATAAATAACTTATCAGAACTTTAATTTCTTATAATTTAGTCAAAAAAAGTTGCTGGAACTTTCATGGACATTAACAACTAATGCAAAAATCAAGAAATAGTGAAAAATAATCGAAATAATGATCATGTGGCCATCATAATACTTTACCTATATTTTTCTCGAAAACCATGTGATTTACTCAAAATGATTATTCTTAACAATTTGCTCAATTTTGGATTCTTTACATTTACTTGTTATATAATTTTCATGTAACTCCTACAGTTTATAACCTTCGCTTATGTTTTACTGATTGAAGGGTGAATAGAGGCCACCCACCCACCCTACATATACATATAAACTTTAATTCCTTTTCGTCTCGCGGTTTTCAATAAAATTACAAAACTTTTTGAATAAAGAAAAACTAAAATGGTAAAACTTTTGAGTGAGTAAATTAGTAAAAAATTTATGCATGATGGGTGTGCAGACTTTAAATTAAATAAGATAAGCTATAGAAAGTCAGTTATATTTAAACTAAAATTTTGATTTTGTTTTTATTTTATTACACTAAGGGTTTTATTATTTTTAGTAGCAAAATCATCAAAGATTAGCAATTATAGTTGTCATGAATATGTAGGGTGGGTGGGTGGCCTCTATTCACCCTCCAATCAGTAAAACATAAGCGAGGGTTTTAATTAAAAGTTGTAAAAGATAAATAAACACAAAATAATTGCATTTTTTAAGTTTTACTCATACAAATTTTTCAAATAATTTTTGATGATGTTTTACTGATTGGAGGGTGGGATCTAGGCCATCCACTTACCCTACATATATATAAAAATTTCAATTACTGATCGTCTCGTGGTTTGGAGTAAAATTAATTACAAAACTTTTTGAATAAAAAAGAAATTCAAAAGATAAAAATTTTGAGTGAGTAAACTAGCAAAAATTTAATGCGTGGGCAAACTTTAAATCTAAATTAGGTAAGAGTAGTTATAAAAACTCATTCAGATTTAAACAAAATTTTGATTTTGTTTTTTTTTTTATTACATAAAGGGTTTGACTGATTTTAGCAGCAAAATCTTTAAAGATTACAATTAAAGTTATCATGTATATGTAGGGTGGGTGGGTGGGTGGTCTCTATCCCACCCTCCAATCAGTATTCTTATTCACGAAAATGGATTGGGACAAAGTTAAGAAAACTGAGAGCACAATTTCAATAAAATTCTACTAATAAAAAACATAAATATTTGTTTTGAAAGTATTAATATTTATAGAATTATTAATTTTTGTAAAACCAACGAATTAATTAAAGGTGGTACAATTAAATTCCTCCACTTGGAGAATATAGGAAGGTGTCGGTGTGCGCTGCCGGCGCGACGCACGCGATCAGGGGTGGCGGCGGCGGCGCGGACCTACCTCGTGTGTAGGCGTCGCGACGCTCAGACAGCCGCCGTCCACCGTCCGCACAGATCATTCGCACCAGTCGAATCGGCGAAACGCGCGATTATATACCCCCCAAATATAAAAAAAATAACAACCCAAACATTTTTTTTAACAAAACGCTTTCGTAACAACTTGAATACAAAACAGAGACTTTATTCTAACAGCGGTAAAACTAATAATAATTGTTGCTTAGTTAGTTTGTTAGTGCTTTTTGATATAAAGGATAATAATTATGGACGCCATCATCAGATGCGTTGTACTTTTCGTGGCTTTTCTTGATGTCGTTAACGGTAAGAGGATAATTCAAATATATATTTATTTTTGTAATGGCTTTTATTTATTCAAAATTTCATATATAGATAATTATTTTTGCATTAAAATCAACAAAAATTCAATCCTCTAGCTCCTGGCCTTTTAACATTTCATAGTTGTTTGTTTCGTGTGGGTTTAATTAAAGGTTATTTATCATTTTATCATATAATAAATGAAATTTTAAAAATATATAAATATAATTATACAAAAATGTATATAAAATCAATTCCAATTTAAATTAAAAGCTTGTATTTTATGGAATGTGAATAATCGTTTTTAATAATTTTCCTTATACGTATATTTAAATATTTAATATCCTTAAAAGTGACTTATTTTAAGTAAAGAATTTACAAACACTTGGTTTGTTTCACTGTTTTTTTTTAAATATTTACTCGACTAGTTTCACTTGTTACAGTTAATTAAAAGTTATCAAAAGCGATTATAAAATAATGTTTAGAGAGAAAATTATTGAAGACATTATTTACTTCAGGGTACATCTTGAATAAGTTGCAATTAAAACACAACAACTTTGTTTTACCACTATATTTTCTTTATATTACAAATTGACTATAATTTCGACTATAAACTAACCATTATTGAACTGTAACTTTACTATTACTATTAAGATTAATTATATTGCAAATCTTTCTGTAACCATAAAGTCTGTGTTGATTTTTTTTTAAATTTTATAGTTCACTGAAATTTAAAACGAATTACTCCTCAATTTGTGTGATTTATCGAAAAACTTTTTCACACCGCATCCAGTTTGCAACATTTCTGTTTCACGGAAACCCTCCCCACATTAGCGGTTAAAAAAGTTGTTTGAAACTGTGTATAACTTGATTAAAACATACACTAACTTAAACCGAATTAATTAAAATATTATTTAATGAACTGATGATTAAAAATGCATAACATTATTAAGAGAAATTATTAATGGTAATGCTTGTTATGCTACATTCTTGATGGAACCGGATGTATAAGTTTGATGAAGAAATTTGATTAAAATAATCTCCTACAATTAATATCTATGCAATTATTGTCGTGCATAAACATTTTATATATAATATAATCGATAACGTTATCAGATTCCTATTATCAAAACAGCATTTATAAAAAGTAATATATTGATTATATCATCCTGTGTTTGAGGATGAAACCGTAGTGGAGATTACCGATATCCGAATTCCAGCAAACGCAACCCCCAGCTCTTCACAAATCCCACCCTGTTCATTTTTATGGAATTGCGATCACGTTTCAATCCGGCGAAGAGTACAATGGCGCATTTTAAACAATCCGATCTGACGTTCTAAAATAAAGGTAGTTTCATGTGTAGAAAAAACGTTATTATTTTCCTGATCCGTTGCATACAATTCCAGTTTTTTTTTTACGTAGGTCGCTCGTGAAATGAAAATTTCAATGCGTCGGTTTTGATAAATATGTTATTTACACGAGCTACTGCAGTTGGTGGTGTGAGGTGATGAGCGTGTGATGTTTGTGATTTGTTGATGGATGGAACTTCTCATTTTGTAATGTTTAGTGGAATTGTGGTAACGCGAATTTGGTAATTCTGTAAATAAATTGTAGTAATACGCAATAGTATTGTTAAAACCGAGCAGAAACTATATACAGATGCTTCATATCATAATCGAAGATGTCTGTACTTTTACTTTTTATGATATATAATATTTGGAGGGTGAGATAGTGGCCGCCTACCCACCCTACATGTATATTATAACTTTAATTGAAACAGTTTTTTATTACCTTGAAAATTTCAATATTAAGGCTTGTGTTTTTGTCGTGAAAAACAAAACAATTATTGATTATTGAACCAAAAATTATTTGCTGGGTGGGTGTCCTATAAGTACACCAAAATTAAAACAAAATTCGTAATTTGAATTTTTAAGTACACCAAAATTAAAACAAAATTCGTAATTTGAATTTTTTTAATGATTCCGTCAGTAACACTGCGATAGTTCTCAGGAAAGTGAAGCAGAGAGTGTAATGAATGTTGAAACGTATATGTAGGGTGGGTGGGTGGCCTCTATCCTACCCTCCAATATTTAAAACATACGCGAGGGTTTTGATGAAGGTTTATTTAGTTTTAAACAGCTATACTTAGTTTTAATGTATGGCTAAACCTTGTTTACTTTTTTTCTCAAATTTGTATGAGATTTTCTTAGGATTTTGTATAAGCGTTAAGAACTTGTTTCTTCTCTATGATAACACAATTGATCTGTACGTTCCATCACAGAACGGAAAATCATTATGTCGAGTCAGAAGTACATGCTAAATATTTTCTGCTACTTCAGTAATACTGAACAACAAATATCTTTAAAGTTACAAGGTAACACTGAGTTTTAGATCCTTAAGAAGTTTTATTAATAAAACTTGATCACTTCCCTAAAGATCATTCTTTAAAATCGTTTTTAGCATTTTTAAAATCTTTACAATTTTGGTAATAATAGTTATAATAATCTTAAAAATATTAGTACCCATAGAAAATTTATAATTTTTATTTTATTTATAATGTTCCTAGATAATATACTATGTTTTTTAGAGTTGTTAGCCATATTTCAAGTACATACTTCTACTATTTACAATATTTAGAATCCTTACAATTTTCCAAATGTCTAGAATCTTAAGAATAATTCTCATCTTTAGAATTTTTATGATTTAGAATCTCTTTAATTTCTAGAACCTTTAGAATCAGTAGAATCGTTAACAATCTTATAAATCATTGGAATACTTTAGAATCTTTAGAATGTGCAAAAACTTTCGATTCATTAGAATTTGTATGATTTTGAGTATCCTTAGAAACTCTTTTATCTCTATAATCTTTAGAATCCTTAGAATCTGTAGAATCTTTCAAATCTTTCAAATACTTTAGAATTCTTAGATTCATTAGAATTTTTAGAATGTTTAAAAAACTATAGAATCTTTAGAATGTTTAAAAACTTTAGAATCTTTAGAATTTTTAAAACCTTTCTTGTCTTTAGAATCTATTTTGAATTGAACTAAAATCTTTAAAAAAACATTTAAGGTCTTTGAAATCTACAGAGCTTTTAATTTTTATAATCTTTAAAATCTTTGCAATATTAAAAATTACTAAAATTAATAATCTTTAATCTCTGTTGTCTAATAAAATAGTTAATCGTTAACATCTCTAGAATTCTTGGAAACATCAGAATTTTTAATTTATATTATTAACGTTAGACATTTCATTATTGTATGAACTTACGAATATCTAAAATTCATTTCATAGAGTTTTTAGAGTTCTTGGTCATCACATATTTTTTTAGTCTTTTAAGTTCATCGAAGATGTTAAGATTATAAGTCGCAACAATTATAATATTCAAAAACTTTAGTGTCTTTACAATCTTTGCAGTTTCTAGAATTTTTAGAACCTTCTGAATCCTTCAAATTTTGAGATTCTCTAAAAACTTAAGAATCTTTAGAAACGCTAGTATTTTTAGAATCTTACCAATATTAAGAATTTTTAGAAACTCTAGAATCTTTATAATGTTTAGAATCTTTAGATTTTTTATAAATCCTAAATTTTTTAAATCTTTAGATTTATGACTAAATCGTTAATAAAAGATTCAGAATCTTTAGAATCTTAAGAGTTTCTAGAATCTTCAAAACCTTCTGAATCCTTCGAATTTTGAGATTCTCTAAAAACTTTAGAATCTTTAGAAGCGCTAGTATTTTTAGAATCTTACCAATATTAAGAATCTTTAGCATATCTAGAATCTATATAATGTTTATAAATCTTTAGATTCATGACTAAATCGTTGCAATCTTCGTAATAATTATAAGATTCAGAATCTTTAGAATTCTTAACATATTTAGAATCTTTGCAAGTTTAGTAATAAAATTATTAATAATATTTAAAATCTTAAGAATTTTTGGACCCTTAGAATATTTCCAAGTTTTATAATCTTTATTTTGGATATTATCTTTAAAATCTTATCCTAAGGAAAAACAAAACGGCATCGGCGTAAACATTAAGAAATGAAAATTGTTTTCATCGGTTTGAACAATTGTAAAAAATTAATCAATCAAGGGATTGGCCTCAAAATCAAAAGGTATGTTAGGAATGTACGTATTTTTGATTTTCTATAAAAACTATTGCTGTATCTTAACGGAAAACAAAAGAGCATCGGCGTAAACATGAATTGAGAAATAAAAATCGGTTTGAAAAATTGTAAAAAAATTAACCAATCGAGGGATTGATCTCAAAACCACAAGATATGTGAGGAATGAACGTATTTTTGATTTTCTATAAAAACAATTGCTGTATCCTAACAGAAAACAAAACGGCATCAGCGTAAACATGAATTGAGAAATAAAAATTGTTTTCGTCGGTTTGAAAAATTGTAAAAAAATTAATCAATCGAGGGATTGGCCTCAAAATCACAAAATATGTTAGAAATAAACGTATTTTTCATTTCCTATTAAAACAATTGCTGTATTTTAACGGAAAACAAAACAGCATCGGTGTAAACATGAATTAATTAATGAAAATTGTTTTCGTCGGTTTGAATGATTGTAAAAAATTAATCAAACAAGAAATTGGCCCTAAAATCACAAGATATGTTAGGAATGAATGTATTTTTAATTTTCTACAAAAATAATTGCTATATCCCAATGAAAAACAAAAAACATCGGCGTAAACATAAATTAAGGAATGAAAATTGTTTACGTTTCAAACGAAAAAATGTGAAAAATTAATCAATTGAGGAATTGGCCTCAAAATCACAAGATATATTAAGAATGAACGTATTTTTGATTAACCATAAAAACAATTGCTGTATGCTAAAGGAAAACAAAACGACATCGGCATAAACATGAATTAATTAATGAAAATTGTTTTAATCCTTTTGAACAACTGTAAAAAATTAATCAATCAAGGGATTGGCCTCAAAATCACAAAATATGTTAGGAATAAACGTATTTTTGATTTCCTGTAAAACCAATTGCTGTATCATAATAGAAAACAAAACGACATCGGCGTAAACACAAATTAAAGAATAAAAATTGTTTTCGTCGGTTTGAAAAATTGTAAAAAATTATTCAATCGAGGGATTAGCCTCAAAATCACAAGATATGTTAGGAATAAATGTATTTTTAATTTACTATAAAAATAATTGCTGCATCTTAAGGGAAAACAAAACGGCATCGACGTAAACATGAATTAATTGATAGAAGTTGTTTTCGTCGGTTTCAGCATTTGTAAAAAATTAATCAATGAAGGGATTGGTTTCAAAATTACAAGATATGTTAAGAATGAATGTATTTTAAACCTCATATAAAAATACTTACTGTATCCTAACAGAAAACAATATGGCATCGGTGTAAACAAGAATTAAAAAGTGAAAATTGTTTTCGTCGTTTCGAAAAATTAAAAAAAATGAATCAATCGAGGGATTGGCCTCAAAATCACAAAATATGTTAGAAATAAACGTATTTTGTATTTCCTATTAAAACAATCGCTGTATTTTAACGGAAAACAAATCAGCATCGGTGTAAACATGAATTAATTAATGAAAATTGTTTTCGTCGGTTTGAATAATTGTAAAAAATTAATCAAACAAGAAATTGGCCCTAAAATCACAAGATATGTTAGGAATGAATGTATTTTTAATTTTCTACAAAAATAATTGCTATATCCCAATGAAAAACAAAAAACATCGGCGTAAACATAAATTAAGGAATGAAAATTGTTTACGTCGGTTTGAAAAAATGTGAAAAATTAATCAATTGAGGAATTGGCCTCAAAATCACAAGATATATTAGGAATGAACGTATTTTTGATTAACCATAAAAACAATTGCTGTATGCTAAAGGAAAACAAAACGACATCGGCATAAACATGAATTAATTAATGAAAATTGTTTTAATCCTTTTGAACAACTGTAAAAAATTAATCAATCAAGGGATTGGCCTCAAAATCACAAAATATGTTAGGAATAAACGTAGTTTTGATTTCCTGTAAAACCAATTGCTGTATCATAATAGAAAACAAAACGACATCGGCGTAAACACAAATTAAAGAATAAAAATTGTTTTCGTCGGTTTGAAAAATTGTAAAAAATTATACAATCGAGGGATTAGCCTCAAAATCACAAGATATGTTATTATTAAATGTATTTTTAATTTACTAAAAAATAATTGCTGCATCCTAAGGGAAAACAAAACGGCATCGACGTAAACATAAATAAATTGATAGAAATTGTTTTCATCGGTTTCAACATTTGTAAAAAATTAATCAATGAAGGGGTTGGCCTCAAAATCACAAGATATGTTAAGAATGAATGTATTTTTAACCTCATGTAAAAATAATTACTGTATCCTAACAGAAAACAATATAGCATCAGTGTAAACAAGAATTAAAAAGTGAAAATTGTTTTCGTCGTTTCGAAAAATTAAAAAAAAATGAATCAATCGAGGGATTGGCCTCAAAATCACAAAATATGTTATAAATAAACGTCTTTTTAATTTACTATAAAAATAATTGCTGTATCCTAACGAAAAACAAAACGGCATCGACGTAAACATGAATAAATTGATAGAAATTGTTTTCGTCGGTTTCAACATTTGTAAAAAATTAATCAATGAAGGAATTGGCCTCAAAATCACAAGATGTGTTAGGAATAAACGTGTTTTTAATTTCCTATAAAAACAATTGCTGCACCCCACAAGAAAACAAAACAGCATCGGTGTAAACATGAATTAATTAATGAAAATTGTTTTCGTTGATTTGAACAAATGTAAAAAAATTAATTAATCAAGAGATTGACCTCAAAATTACAAAATATGCTAGTAATGAACGAACTTTTAATTTCCTATATTGCTGTATCCCGATGAAAAACAAAACAGCATCAGCGTAAACATGAATTATGGAATGAAAATTGTTTTCGTCGGTTTGAAAAATTGTTAAAAAATCAATCAAACAAAATATTGGCCTCAAAATCACAACATATATTAGGAATTAATGTATTTTCAATTTCTTATTAAAACAATTGCTGCATCCTAACGGAAAACAAAACAACATCGGCGTAAACATAAATTAAGGAATGAAAATTCTTTTCGTCGGTTTGAAAAATTGTAAAAAATTAACCAATCCAGGGATTAACCTTAAAATTACAACATATGTTAGGAATGGACGTATTTTTAATTTGCTATAAAAACAACTGCTCTATCTTAATGGAAAACAAAACGACATCGACGTAAACATGAATTAAGAAATAAAAATTGTTCTCGTCGGTTTGACCAATTGTAAATAATTAACTAGTCGAGGGATTGGACTCAAAATCACAAGATATGTTACAAATAATGAATTTTTAATATCTTATAAAAGTAATTGCTATATCCTATCATAAAACAAAACGGCATCGGCGTAAACATTAATTAATTAATAAGAAATAGTTTTCGTCGGTTTGAACAATTGTAAAAAAATTAATCAATCAAAGGATTGGCCTCAAAATTTCAAGAAATATTAGGAATTAAGGTATTTTTAGTTTTCTATAAACATAATTGCTGTATCCTAACGGAACATAAAACGGCATCGTCGTAAGTATCTTGAGAATCTTTAGAATCTGTATAATTATTAAAATCTTTATAAACTTTATAATGTTAAAAGTTTTTGAATTCATGAAATTTTAAATCGTTGCAATCTTCCTTATAATTACAACTTTTAGAATCTTTAGCATTTTTAGAACCTACACAAGTTTATTAATAACAATAATAATATTCAAAATCTTAGGAATCTTTGGACCTTTAGAATATTTACAATGTTCATATTATCCACATTTATTTTATGTTATGGATTATTTTTCGTAGCGTATCTTTTTAAGTCTTTTGAACTTTATACATATTCAAAACCTTCATAAAGTAATAAGCGTCTTTAGAATCTTATCATTATTTAGAATCGCCGCAATTTTTAGAATCTCCAGAATTTTACAAATCTGAAGAATCCTTAAAACCTTTTGAAACTTTACAATCTTTAAAATATTTAAAAATATTGAGAACCTCTACAACTTTAGGAATTTTTAAAATCTTTAGAATCTCTAGATATTATCTTATCATGAGAATCTTAAAAATCACTAAAAAAAACATTAGAATTTATATTTTACGATATTTTCTTAGTCCAATAAGGTCCAATAAACATATTTAAAAAATTCTAACACCTAAATTAAAAGTCCTGCAGTGTTTAACTTCAGAAATCAACGAATAAAACATATTAGTAATAAGTACTTTTAAAATAGCTTCACAAATTTTTTAAGGAAAAAATTTTCCCTCAATATTCCTTAGGTTAAAATATTTTCATTGCTTGGAACAACAAGAATAACATGAAGCCGAAACAATGGTGATCAAAAAATAATTATTAAATTTCTTTAAATGTCAAACGATAATTAATACACTTATACGCTTGATTTTGCTAATCTCCACTTGTAATTGTATTTATTTATATGTTTCACTAATGGAAATATACGGGGCAGAGATAATTACGTTTTCGGGCTTTTTCCACCGTGCGTCGAGGGCAACTTGTTGATTTGTTGCGGGGGCTCCGAGTTGCTACACATAAATGTAAATGCGGAGGCGTGGAATTAAACAAACAAGGACAAAGGGAAACGTGTAATTCAGGGCAAATAAAACATGAAAAAAAGTATGTATACGCACGGTGATAAAATTAAATTAAATTATTATTACAACTATAAAAAAAATGCGACTGTAATTGATAAACATTTGGTTTTTTTTATTATGTTTCACCAAGGGATAAGTTAAAAAAATTATTCAAGGGAAAAATTGTGGATATTAAATACGACCAACATATTGTAGGTTCTTAATAATGGAAACGATTAACGTGTTTAGAATAATAAAATCGTAGTTTATTAGACTTTGGACTTTCTCGTAAAGTTAATTAATGATGTTAATAAAAGAACGGCGTACATTAACAGCTTAACACCCGAAATATCTTCAAAACAGGTAATTAACCTTGATCCACTGAAAAAACCAGTAAACTTTACCTCTCAACACTCGACACTTGTATATTTTCTTTTTGTTATAATCTCAACGCAACGCAGTTCTTGCATTGATCTTAGATAATTAAAGACAACACATTTAGATTCTACAGTAATAAATGAATTTTAATTAAACCTATATAAAATATTTGATGTAGTATTTCTTTATATAGTATATAATATATTTAGAATAATTGATTGATGAGGCTGAAAAGTGTTGAAAGTTCATCTTCACTTTTATATGAATAAAACTATATATTTGAATGTTCTTATATAGTTGTATAATAATAATTATTATTTATTTCCCAACAGATACATAGATATAATCATACGGAGAAGTTATCAAACATAGAGACATATACAAATATATTTAAAATAAAAGTGTTGTAAATTATTTATTAACTAGACGTGTAAAACTATTAATAACACTTAAAGGAACTGTGGGGCTTCGACAATTAAAAGCCTCATCAATCCAATATTTAAAATAAAATGTATGATTCGTGTAAATAACAATAAATTGGTAAAAACCAATCATTAACCAATGAAATATATGAACCATAACAATCACATTTAAAAAATTATCACACAAACATTTACGTTTCCGACAATTTATCGGACGTGTGATAAATTAAATAAAATATTTGTTGTGCAATCACAGCTTTCGCTCGTGTTTAAATATAAGCATGAATAATCCCATTCGCTCCATGGCTGCGTCATCCAGACATATAAAATTGGTGGCGCGGGGTATCCACCCCCGCGTATACATCTGAGTAAATGTCGGCCGTGTGATTCATCTGCGAAAACAAACAAAATTCCCAGCCCCTCTCTGATGATAGTGGCAACTTGCAGAAAACTATCGACTGCACAGGGAAATTCCCGAATGATGTAATCCGACCTCTTTAAATCAACTTTATTATTCAGATTCCAATGCCAAGGATGATGCAAAAGTTAGCGGCGAGATTTTAGTTTCCCCTAAATGATTCCAGAATTAATTACATCATATTTGCATATTTAAAGTGTTTAAAATGCTCTTTTAATCGCTGTTTTTATTTTAATACTCTATGTATATTTCAAAAACGAATAATAACTTTTCCAAAAGAAATATTTGCATGTGTTTAATGATAATAACAAAGGTTTTTTTCTATATTTACTGCAATACAGTAAAGGTAACCACCATATAATTTTCATACATTTCATCATCTCTAACTCTTCTTTGTAATTAATTAAATTAATATATTATGGAAATTCATCAAGTAAAAGCCTCGACAATTCAATATTTCTTTGTAATTCAATTTAGGCTGGCTAACTGATATATATTATTGCCTTTGCAATAATTTCCCACAAATCAATTAAAACTTTTCAGTTTCTATCGATTTCTCGCACTATTTTTATTCGCGTTTATTTTTTTCTGCTACGGAATTGCGTTTTTTTTCCCTGGTCACGAATTCATTGTTAGAAATCTTATCGAATCCATGGGGTAGCCTGCGGTCACGACCTCTTCTCTCTCTCTCTCACTCAGTTTTTCCTCACTCTAACCAGCGGTAAACGAGGACAGATTAATTTTTCATACGCCCAATACGATTCAGATATGCAAATACTGCGTATTTTTAATTTAATGAACAAAGCAAAAAAAAAAATTCGACCTTCAGTACCTAATGAAATCGATAGCTTATGATGTAATGTATGTTTAATTCATTTATATATGTTTTAAGTACTTTATAATTTCTTTAATCAAGCCAACAAAAGAATTTTCTATATAAAATAACTTATAATTATTTTTTGGACAGTTGATTTATTTATTAAACTGTGGAGAAAGTGATTACAAGTTATTTTATATTGCAATTCATCAGTCAACATTAAAACATTAAAAAAATCATATTTACTTTTCTAAATTCACTTCAAAGAAATAAATACATTCAAACAACTATTGCTTTTATAGCTTTGCTATTTTGTAACACGCTGAAAATTACTTTTGTATAATTTTATACCTGTTGAGGTTTTAACCATGAAAAAAGTTACTTCAATATTTCAAAATCTTTTTTAAATGTAATTCTCGTTTATCACGAGGTGAAACATTTTTAATATTAAAGGTTGTTTATAGAAAATTGTAAAACCAACCAATTGCTTTTCTATAAACAACCCTTAATTTCAAAACCTTTCCTATTTTAATATATTATTAATATTAGTAATTATAATTAAGTATTTATCTGTTATGAATGGTTTTTTTTAATACAAATAAAATATTCATTTCTGTTTATCGATCTTTTATTAAAAAAATACATCCATTGTAGAACCAATGGAAAGAAACTGTCTGCTGGCTGACTTCGTTCTCCATTCTGCTTTCAAAACAAAGAGAAGATAAGTGATTTATGTGCGACGCTCCTGTTATTATTTTCCATAACGCAATAAATATTGTAGGAGAATCGATTTTACGTCGAATTCCCTTTCCCGTTGTGATTTGGTTTTGTAAACAGATCAGTTGTTTTTGTTTTCAAATGATGTAAATTATTCCCGGAAAAGTTTCAGGTAAAAATACACAATTAAATCGAAATAGGCTATAAAACTTAAAACGTTTATACTTTTTTATCCTTCGAGAAATATTAATCTATTGTAAAGTTTATATACACTAAAATATACAAAATCTATTAAAATAATATTTCATACAGAAAAAATCTTGCCGATCTGTTTATGTCAATAATTAACCCAGTTTTAAAAAGTTGGATTAGAAAAACCAGAAACATTTTTAAACACTTGTTTAAATTTCAAGTTTTAAAGCGCTTAAAAATAGAGTAAATCAATTGTCACTAAATTCAAATTTGAAAAAATATATTAGAAATTAAATCTACTTTAAGAAATTAAACAAAAAACTAACATAACTCATTTGTTTTTCCAAAAAAATTGGTGTTAACACAAAATAATTTAAATTCCAAGTTTAAACATTTTAAAAAAGCTTAAAATTTAGTTTTAAAAACACCACAAACTTCAAATTTATAAAACTTTTTTAACAATAAATCTACTTTAGAAATTTAAACATATCAACAAACGTAACTCATTTGTTTCTCCAAAATTCAGGTTTAAACGCACACTTGTTTAAATTCCAATTTTGGACATTTTTAAAGCGCTTAAAAAAATAGTTAACTGCAAATTTCTAAAGATCATTCAAAAGTAAATCTACTTTAAGGATTTAATCAAATCAACAAATATCACTCATTTGTTTTTACAAGTTTTAACGCACACTTGTTTAAATTCCACTTTTGCACATTTTTAAAGCGCTAAAAAAAATATTTAAAAAAATCATCACAAACCACAAATTTGTAAAATTTATTAAAAATTAAAGCTATTTTAAGGATTTAAACAAATCAACAAACATAACTAAATTGTTTCTCCAAAATTCAGGTATAAACACACACTTGTTTAAGTTCTAATTTTGCATATTTTTAAAGCGCTTAAAAAAATTGTAAAAAATTACCACAAATCAAAAATTTGTAAAATTTAAATCTAATTTAAGGATATTAACAAATTAAAAAAACAACACTCATTTGTTTGTTCAAAATGCGTGTTTAAACCTGAATTTTAAAATTCCAATTTTGCACATTTTTAAAGCGCTTAAAAAATAGTTTAAAAAAAATTACCACAATCTTTAATATTACGAAAATTTAATTAAAATTAAATCTACTTTAAACATTTAAAGAAATCAACAAATATAACTAATTTATTTTTCCAAAATTCAGGTGGAAAGGCAAACTTGTTCAAATTTGATATTTGCACATATTTAAAGCGCTTAAAAACATGGTAAACAAATTATCACAAATTAAAAATTTCTAAAATTAATTCAAAAATAAATATTCTTTCAGGATTTGAACAGATCAACAAACATCACTCTTTTGTTTTTCCTTTTCGCCAGGTGGAAACGCAAACATGTTCAAGTTTAAATGCACATTTTCAAAGCCCTTAAAAAGTAATCTAAAAAATCACCAGAAACTTTAAATTTGTAAAATCTATTAAAAATTCAATCTACTTTAAATATGTAAACAAATCAGCAAATATAACTAATTTGTTTTACAAAAATTTGGTACAAACGCACACTTGTTTAATTACAAGTTTGTACATTTGTTAACCTCTTTTAAAAATAGTAAAAAATTTACCACAAACTTCGAATTCGTAAAATTGATTAAAATTTATATCTACTTTGAGGATTTAGATAACTCAACAAACGTAAGTCATTTGTTTTTCCAAAATTCAGGTGTGAACGCAAACTTGTTCAAATTTGAAATTTGCACTTTTTAAAGCCCTTAAAAATAATTTTAAAAATCATCAGATAATTTAAGTTTGTAAAATTTATTAAAAATTAAATCTACTTTGAGGATTTAGACAAATCAACAAATACAAGTCAATTGTTTTTCCAAAATTTAGGTACAAACGCACACTTGTTTAATTACAAGTTTGTACATTTTTAACCTCTTTTAAAAATTGTAAAAAATTTACCACAAACTTCAAATTCCTAAAATATATTAAAATTTATATCTACTTTAAAGATTTGTAGAAAGCAACAAACATAATTCATTTGTTTTTCCAAAATATAGGTGTGAACATAAACTTATTCAGATTTGAATTTTGTACATTTTTAAAGCGCTTAAAAATTTATTTAAAAAATCACCACAAACTTAAAATTCGTAAAATATATTCAAAATTAAAGCTATTTTAAGGATTTAAATAATTTTTAAACGTAACTCGCGTGTTTTTCCAAAATTCAGGTTTAAAAGCAAACTTGTTTAAATTCCAATTTTGTACATTTTCAAAGCGATTAAAAAATAGTAAAAAGATTACCACAAACTTCAAATTTTTAAAATTAATTAAAAATTAAATCTACTGTATGGTTTCAAATAAATCAACAAACGTCACTCATATATTTCTCCAAAATTAAGGTTTAACGTGCAATTGTTTATATTCCCATTTTTCACATTTTTGAAGCGCTTAAAAAAATAGTAAAAAAATTACCACAAACTTCAAATTTTTGAAATTAATTAAAAATTAAATCTACTGTATGGATTTAAATAAATCAATAAACGTCACTCATTTGTTTCTTCAAAATTTAGGTTTAAACGAGCACTTGTTTAAATTCCAATTATGTACATTTTTAAAGCGCCTAAAAAAGACTTTTAGAAGAAACAACAAACTTCAAATTCGTAAAATATATCAAAATATATATATGTAATTTAAGAATTTGCAGAAACTAACTAACTTAACTTATTTGTTTTTCCAAAATTCGAGTGTCAACGCAAACTTCAAAATTGAAATTTGCACATTTTTAAAGTGCTTAAATATAATTTAAAAAATCACCACAAAATTCAAATTCGTAAAATTCATTCAAAAATAAGTCTACTCGAAGAATTTTAACAAATCAACAAACACGACTCATGTGTTTTACAAACATTCAGGTAATAATACAAACTTGTTTAAATTCCAAGTTTTACATTTTTAATACGACTTTAAAAATAGTAAAAAATCTACCACAAACTTCGAATTCGTAAAAATTATTAAAATTTATATCTACTTTAAGGATTTGAAGAAATAAACAAACATAACTCATTTGTTTTTCCAAAATTCAGGTGTGAACGCAAACTTTTTCAAATTTGAAATTTACACATATTTAAAGCGCTTAAAAAGTAATGAAAAAAATTACCACAAACTTCAAATTCGTAAAATTCATTTAAAATTAAATCTACTTTAAGGATTTTAACAAATCAACAAACATCACCTATTTGTTTTTCCAAAATTCATGGTTAAATGCACACTTGTTTACATTTAAATTTTGCACATTTTTAAAGCGCTTAAAAATAGAGTAAAACAATTACAAAAAACTTCAGATTCGTAAAATATAGTAAAACTTTAATTAACTTTAAAGATTTAAACAAGTCAACAAACATTACTGATTTGTTTTTACAAAATTCAGTTTTAAACGCAAACTTGTTTAATTAAATTCTAATTTTGCAAGCTTGAAAAACTAGTTAAAAATTACCACCACAACTTAAAATTTGTAAAATTTATTAAAAACTAAATCTACTTTAAAGATCTAAACAAATCAACAAACATAACTCATTTGTTTTACCAAAAATTAGATATTAACACGCACTTGTTTAAATTCCAAGTTTGACGATTTTTAAAGCGCTTAAAAAAATATTTTAAAAATTACCACAACCCTCAAATTTAGAGAATCTATTAAAAATTGAATCTACTTTCAGGATTTAATGAAATCAACAAGCATCACTCATTTATTTTTCCAAAATTTAGGTATGGACGCACATTTGTTTAAATTTCAAATTTGCACATTTTTAAAACACTTAAAAATAGTAAAATATATTACCATAAATTTTAAATTTATAAAATCTATTAAAAGTTATATCTACATTAAGAATTTAAACAAATCAATAAACGTAACTCATTTGTTTTTCCAAAATTTAAGTATAAACGCACATTTGTATAATTCTATGTTTGCACATTTTTAAACCGCTCTTAAAAATAGTAATAAATTTACGACAAACTTGAAATTCGTAAAAATTATTAAAATTTGTATCTACTCTGAGGATTTGAAGAAATAAACAATCATAACTCATTTGTTTTTCCAAAATTCAGGTATGAACGCAAACTTGTTTAAATTCCAATTTTGCACATTTTTAAAGCGTTTAAGAAATAGTTAAAAAATACTACAAATTAAATCTACTTTCAGGATTTTAATAAATATTTAAACGTAACGCATTTGTTTTTTAAAAATTCAAGTTTGGACGCATATTTGTTTAAATTCCAAGTTTGCTCATTTTTAAACCGCTTTTAAAAATAGTATAAAATTTATCATTAACTTCAAATTCGTAAAATATATTAAAATTCATATCCACTTTTAGGATTTAGAGAAATAAACAAACATACCTCATTTGTTTTACCAAAATTCAAGTGTCAACGCAAACTTGTTTAAATTTGAAATTTGCACATTTCTAAAGCGCTTTAAAAATAATTTAAAAAATCACCACAAAGTCCAAATTACTAAATTTCATTCAAAATAAAATCTACTTTAAGAATTTTAACAAATAAATAGACATCACTGATTTGTTTTTTCAAAATGCATGGTTAATCGCACACTTGTATAAATTCCAATTTTGCACATTTTTAAAGAGCTTAAAAAATAGTTGAAAAAATTACAACAAACTTCAAATTTGTAAAATCTATTAAAAATTAAATCTACTTTGAGAATTTTATTATTTTTTACCAATATTCAGGTATGAATACACACTTGTTAAATTCCAAGTTTTCACATTTTTAAACCTCTTTTAAAAACAGTATAAAATTTACCACAAACTACAAATTTGTAAAATATATTAAAATGTATATCTACTTTGAGGATATGGAGAAATCAACAAACATAACTCATTTGTTTTTCCAAACTTCAGGTATAAACGCAAACTTGTTAAATGCATGTTCGTACATTTTTAACCTCTTTTAAAAATAGTAAAAAAATTACCACAAACTTCAAATTCGTAAAATATATTAGAATTTATATCTGCTTTAAGTATTTGGAGAAATCAAAAAACATAACTCATTTATTTTTCCAAAATTCAAGTGTCAAGGCAAACTTCTTTAAATTTGAAATTTGCACATTTCTAAAGAGCATTAAAAATAATTTAAAAAATCACCACAAAGTTCAAATTAGTAAAATTCATTCAAAATAAAATCTACTTTAAGAATTTTAACAAATAAATAGACATCACTGATTTGTTTTTTCAAAATTCATGGTTAATCACACACTTGCTTAAATTCCAATTTTGCACATTTTTAAAGAGCTTAAAAAATAGTTAAAACATTTACAACAAACTTCAAATTTGTAAAATCTATTAAAAATGTAATCTACTTTGAGAATTTTAACAAATCAACAAATATAACTCATTTGTTTTACCAATATTCAGGTATGTATACGTTTTGAATTCCAAGATTTCACATTTTTAAACTGCTTTTAAAAATAGTATAAAATTTACCACAAACTAGAAATTTGTAAAATATATTAAAATGTATATCTACTTTGAGGATATGGAGAAATCAACAAACATAACTCATTTGTTTTTCCAAACTTCAGGTATAAACGCAAACTTGTTTAATTACAAGTTCGTACATTTTTAATCTCTTTTAAAAATAGTAAAAAAATTACCAGAAACTTCAAATTCGTAAAATATATTAGAATTTATATTTGCTTTGAGTATTTGGAGAAATCAACAAACATAACTCATTTATTTTTCCAAAATTCAGGTGTAAAGGCAAACTTGTTCAAATTTGAAATTTGCACATCTTTAAGGCGTTTAAAAAATAATTTGAAAAATCAACACAAACTTCAAATTTGTAAAATTTATTAAAAAATGAATCTACTCTAAGGATTTTAACAAATCAATAAGCAGAAGTCATTTGTTTTCTCAAAATTCAAGTATGAACGCGCACTTGTTTAATTCCAAGTTTATAAATTTTTAAACCTCTTTTATAAATCGTGAACAATTTACCACAAACTTCAAATTCATAAAATGTATTAAAATTTATATCTACTTTAAGGATTTACAGAAATCAACAAACATAACTCATTTGTTTTCCCAAAATTCAGGTGTGAAGCAAACTTGCTCAAATTTGAAATTTGTACATTTCTAAAGCGTTTAAAAAATAATTTGAAAATCACTACAAACTTCAAATTTGTAAAATGTATTCAAAATTAAATCTACTTTAGGTTTCCTAGCAAATCAACAGATATAACTCATTTGTTTTTCCAAAATTCAGGTATGAATGCAGAACCTGTTCCAGTTCCAATTTTTACATTTTAAAGCGCTTAAAAAATAGTTAAAAAATTACCACTAACTTCAGAATTGTAAAATTTATTTAAAATTAAACCTACTTTAAGAATTTTAACAAATCAACAAACATAACTCATGTTCTTTTCCAAAATTCAGGTTTAAACGTACATATGTTTAAACTCCAAGTTTACACATTTTTAAAGCGCTTAAAAATTGGTTAAAAAAATACCTCAAACTTCAAATTAGTAAAATGTATTAAAATCTAAATCTACTTTACTTGTTAAAATTCTAATTTTGCACATTTTTAAAGCGCTTAAAAAATAGTTTAAAAAATGACCACAAACTTAAAATTGGTAAAATGCATTCAAAATTAAATCTATTTTAAGATTTTTAACAAATAAAAAAATATCACTCATTTGCTTTACCAATATTCAGGTATGAATACACACTTGTTTGAATTCCAAGTTTTAACATTTTTAAACCGCTTTTAAAAATAGGAAATAATCCACCACAAACTTCAAATTCGTAAAATTTATTAAAATTTATATCTACTTTAAGGATTTGGAGAAATCAATAAACATAACTCATTTGTTTTTTCCAAAATTCAGGTGTGAACGCAAAGTTATACAAATTTGAAATTTGCACATATCTAAAGCTCTTAAAGTATAATTTAAAAAATACTACAAACTTCAAATGTTTAAAATATATTAAAAATTAAATCTACTTTGAGAATTATAACAAATCGACAAATATAACTCATTTGTTTTTCCAAAATTCAGGTATGAATACAAACTTGATTAATTGCAAGTTTGTACATTTTTAATTTTAAACCTCTTTTAAAAATAGAGAAAAAATTACGACAAACTTAAAATTCATAAAATATTTTAAAATGTATATCTGCTTTAAGGATTTGGAGAAGTTAACAAATATAACTCATTTGTTTTTCCAAAATTCAGGTTTAAACGCACACTTGTGTAAACTCCTATTTTGCACATATTAAAAGCGCTTAAAATTTTTTTAAAAAATTACCACAAACTTCAAATTTATAAAATGTATTTAAAATTAAATCGACTTGAAGGTTTTTAGCAAATCAACAAATATAACTCTTTTTTTTTTCAAAATTCAGGTATGAACGAAAACTTGTTTAATTGCAAGTTTGTTCATTTTTAAACATCTTAAAAATTGCAAAAAAATTACCACAAACTTCTAATTCGTAAAATATATTAAAATTTATATCTACTTTGACGATTTGGAGATATCAACAAACATAACTCATTTGTTTCTTCAAAATCCAGGTGTGAACGCTAAGTTATATAAATTTGAAATTTGCACATTTCTACACAAAGTTCAAATTTGTAAAATACATTAAAATTTATAGCTACTTTAAGGGTATGGAGAAATAAACAAACAAAACTTATTTGATTTTCCAAAATTCAGGTGTGAACGCAAATTAAATTTGCACATTTCTAAAGCGTTTAAAAAATCATTTAAAAAATCACCACAAACTTCAGTTTCGTAAAATGTGTTCAAAACCAAATCTTATTTAAGGTTTTTAGCAAATTAACAAATATAACTCATTTGTTTTTTCAACATTTAGGTATGAAAACAAACTTGTTTAATTGCAAGTCCGTACATTTTTAAATCTCTTTTAAAAATAGTAAAAAAAATTAAGCAAACTTAAAATTTGTAAAATGTATTCAAAATTAAAGGAACTGTAAGGATTTAAACCAATTAACAAACAACACTCATTTGTTTTTTTAAAATTCTGGTACACTTCTTTAAATTCCAATTTTGCACCTATTTAAATCGCTTAAAAAATAGTATAAAAATTATCACAAACTTCAAATTTATAAAATTCACTAAGAACTAAATCAACTTTAAGGATTTAGGCAAATCAATACACATCACTCATGTGTTTCTTCAAAATTCAGGTTTAAACGCGCACTCGTATAAATTCCAATTTGGCATTTTTAAATAGCTTAAAAAAACAGTAAAAAAATTAGCACAAACTTCAAATTTATAAAATATATTAAAAATTAAATCTACTTTAAGGATTTAAACAAATCAATACGCACCACTCATTTGTTTTTCCAAAATTCTGATTTAAACTTTTTTAAGTTCTAATTTTGCATATTTTCAAGACGCTTATAAAAATTGTAAAAAAATTACCACAAGCTTGAAATTTGTAAAATTTACTAAAAATTAAATCTACTTTAAGGATTTAAGCAAATTACCAAACACCACTCATTTGTTTTTCCAAAATTCAGGTTTAAACGCACACTTGTTTAAACTCTAAGTTTGAACATTTTTAAAGGGCTTGAAAAAATAGTAAAAAAACTACCACAAACTTCAAATTTGTAAAATTTATTAAAAATTAAATCTACTTTAAGGGTCTAAACAAATCAACAAACATCACTTATTTGTTTCTCCAAAATTCAGGTTTAAACGCGCACTTGTTTAAATTCCAATTTTACACATTTTATAAATAATATTATAATTGATATCAATTGTGTTATTTAATTTATTGAATAAATTTTATACTTTTTAATTGTTTTAGTGGTTACCTGAAATAATTGCTTTGCCCTTACAGAATTGGCAATCCGCGTGAATGTAAACAAATCATTTCGGAATGAGGAACGGTAATTATATGAACGTGCGGTCCCAAATTACATTAATCCGAAAACCGTGCGGATCTGAATGGAAATTGTCACATGATAATTCCATGTGTAGCTGGAAACCCGATTAACTTAACCCATGACATGCATTCTAATGAAGGCGTAATCATCCTAAAGTTTACTACATTACGTGTGTGTGGTAAAGGTGGATGTGTTTATATACATCCATTACTTTATTCATCAGATAAATTAGTTAATTAAAAAAAATAGTTAAATATGATGGATGCGCCGGGTTATTTGCTTATATACTAAATAATCTGGATAATAAAATACAAAAGAATTGGCAGCCTTTAATTCGAAAACTTTTTAAAATTATGGTGAATGCGCCGGGATATATGTTTAATAATTTAGACAATCAAATACAAAAAATTAGGAGCCTTTAATTCGAGAGGGAAAACAATCTAAAATTATGGTGGATGCGCCGGGATATATTACTTTTTCAAATAACAAACAAAATAATAAGTGTATGAGTGCTTAAATCGATTTTAATGTTTGCTACACAATCTACCTATATATAGGGTGAATCCTGTTAATAAAGTTATTATTATTATTATTACCTTTTTGAAATGAATTTATACGTTTTAGAAAGCGATGGAATGCTAAATAAATGATTTGATTAATTTACCTTTGAAATACGATCCAGATAATTATAACTCAGCACTGGGGATGCCATGAATAATTAATACACTCTTTCCCACGAATAAAGCTTGAAACTGGATATTAAGATTTCATTCAAGCTCAAACATAATTTATTTCTATCTTAAATAGAAATAGAAATTTAAAACAATTTAATTTTTAAATCGAATATGCGTTGAGATATAATAGTTAATTTTTATTTAGGTATCATTTTTATTATTTTAAGTAAAATCATTGTTTAAGCATTTATTTCTTGTGACTGTATAAAAAACGAAATTATTTCATCAATAAATAACATCAAACACGCTTATATTGTATTTTAATTAAATTAAGTTTGCAATAGGCGAGTAAAAAAAGCAGCGAGTTGATTAATTAATCAGAACTGAATTTCACTCAAACATTTATTATTTTTTTCCTGCGCTGCGGCCGAAGACAAAGTTGCTTAATGATCCCCATTCGCCCGTTCCCTAATGGAATTACTATTTACACGTTACATTAAGCCGCATAACAGACGATATAACATTTTCACCCTTGAACCTGGCCATCGCGTGCATTCCCTTTATGTCTCCCGGCTCGCACCCTTTTCTCATTCGCTTTGTTTCCCTCCGCGGAAACCCTTGAACTTTTAACACGTGCTCGGCTCGATTGAAACAGCGTCGACATTTACGAATGTCGTCGTTTTTCCTAATGACGTTCCGATAGTGAATTGAATCGTAAAATATCTATGGATGTATCGATCGGTATATAAATTAATTGAGATGTCTGTTACTAAATATATACACTCACTTTTTTGATATAAATAAATTTTTGTTTACACACGTAATTTATTTAAATGATTATGTGAAAAAACTGTACAGTATAGATGATTATTTTAGTTTTTGTGTAATTATGTATTATCAATTATATTTTCTTATGTATTAAATTTGTTAATTTAGTAGAGAATAAAGTATATACATGGGGTACAAAAATACAGTTTATATTTCAATTCCTGTTGTCTGAATTTTAAAATTTTTCTAGTTATAACCAAAAGCATGGTTGCAGCAGGATGGAGCAAGATCACAAACGTCATCACTAATTTTCCTTAAGTGTTTTATTAGTTTCTTTTTGCTATTAATTCTTCCGTGAATTAAATTTACGCTATTTTAAACTAAATTTAGACGTTAATGTGCATAATTTTTATGCAGAGTCCAACTTCTTTTTTTTTCACAAAAAAATCTAATCGACGCTTAAAACGGCGGAAACTTTTAAGTAAACCCTCGACGAAAGAATTTATTATGTCAGCAGCTGACAGCTTACACCCCTAATATCCCTTAAACTTATAAAACCAACAGCCTTCCCAACTTATTCCCAACTTCAATCAACATCCGGATTACACTGCAAATTGAAATTGAAAAATGGTTTACGACTTAAATAGAAATTCCATATATATTAAGCATAAATTAAAAACGATGAAATAATTCTTTGATATTTTTTTTAAATAAATTAATTACCTTCAAATACCACAGAATCCTTATAAAGGTAAAATTATTTGATTAAAAATCCCTTACGTAAAGAAATCAAGTAAATAATTTAATATTAAGCAGATATAAAAGTGAATGAAATAATTGTTTGGCTTTTCTACGTGTATATTCACCAACAAACATTATTATTATTTTATTTCAAGCAATGAAAATTTTGACGTGCACATCAAAAATTTAATTAACTCAAACTTGAGTGGGATGAAATGAGACTGCACCATGTATAGTTAATAAGTAGAAATGGTGTTTATTTCCATTGGAATGATGTTAATTATATTAATTATTATTCATCATAATTTCCAATGGAAATAAACACCATTTTTACTTACGAACTATACATGGCACAGTCTCATTTCCTCCCACTCAACTTTGAGTGCCTTTATTGTTACATTCAAGACATCGTAGATGGCCATTTTCGCGTCCATTAGCGTTCTTGAATGGGCGACGATTTTTCCCCAGAAATCGAGTGTAAAACCGGTGCTGCCCATCTCCGATTCCCCACGAAATATACAGACGACATCGATCACCGATTCGCTTTTGTTTTTAGCGCGCTTTGTTTGATATCTGACGGATAAATCAATGGCGGCCGTGCGATGAGATTGTAGTAATGGATTCGGAGGGACGCAATCGGCGATTCTGACGAGAGACAATTAGTTGATTAATTCTTTTTCCCGAAATTAAGTGAATCCATTATTCGTATCTGTTCGTGAATTATTAATCTACGTCGACGATCTGTGTTCGCGTGATTGTATGGAGAAGAGTCGAGTTATTTTTGTGATATCTTGTTGAGACAGTGAGTTTGTGGATTATACAGAGTCTGTTAGGGAAGTATGAATCGTAACTCAGATCATTTTCAATTAAATGAAAATATTATTAGTTTAATAGATTGGTGTGCCATTTCATATTCATACCAAAGAAAAGGTTAAAAGATATTTATGTACGAAAAATAATGTCGTCTAAGTGATGTCCGTTCATTTCCACAAACTCCTAAAGTTGAGTTGAGAAATTGTTCATTCACTCTTCCAACATGTTAGCCGTATTCGCTTGAATTTCTCGGGCAATAGTATTGAACAGCTGATCATCAAGGTCCTTGGTTTCTAAAAAAATTTGTCATTAGGTACTTCCACTCGATGTTCCCTTGTAGCGAAATGAGTCGTCCTGGAAAATTTTCTCACTCCCTTGAGGTGTGATAAGATGACCCATCTTGCTGAATTTCCGTACTGACCTATAACTCATCCTCAGTGTGTGAGCAAGCTTCACTACCAATCAACGTGGACTTGTTTCCATAGCTGCCTTAACTCGAGGCAGATTTTCAGTGGTTCTGACACTTCTTTCTCCACCTTAAGGTACTACAGACTTAAACGATCCTCTAATCCGAGGTTCTGCACCCATTTAAGGATAGTGTTTTGCGTAGGAACCGTAGAGGGTAGCTTCCAACATTGAAAATAATCTAAACTATTGTTTTCTTATTATTTTTTCACAGAAGGTCTAGAATATTTCTGCACACTTTTCACATCTCCTTGTAGTTTCCTAAAACTTTCATGTATTTCTATAGTCTTATTTTCTGATGTTCTCTTTTTTCTCCTTCGGAAATTTAACAGAACCCTTTCTACAATTTTTTGTGTAGCTTACAGTAATTTTTTATTGGCTTAATTAATCTTATAATTATTTAATAAACATTTCTTTTCATTTTCAAAAATTGCTGTTTTAAAAATCTATAATATCTCTAGAAAACATGTTTTGTCGTAAGTACTGGATTGATGAAACTGTTACATGTTGAAACTCCATATCACTTAATAGACATTGTCAGTATTGTATTAAAAATATGTTTGTCGTTATTAAATTACTGGAAGTCTTCAAAACGTTTCTAATTTTTCAATTTTCGTAATTTTCTCTTTCGAATTTTTTAGAATATAGTTGTGGCCTTTCGCTTCTCCTTGTTATAGTTTAGCCATCTTTTTGTCAAACTTCATGGACTTTTCATATACTTCTTTAGTCATATTTTCTGAGTCCACTAAAAATATTTCTTCAGAAGTTTTTAATTTTTCAAAACTTCCCCAGAATTTTCAAATATTTCGTCAGTATAGAGGCAAGGGGCGTTCTGGATTCAAAGAAAAAAATCGGCAAAGTAGGTCAAGCTAGATAGACTTTATTAATACTGCTTCTATAAACATTTGTTCAGTTACTTTGTCTCTTTTTTGCAGAGAATATTTGATCTGTTTATGTCAGCATGACAGTTGTAGAAATTAATGTTTAACTAAGGACATCCTTGCCTTGTTCTGCTCTGTTGTTATTTCCCACAAGCCAATATTTTCATATTTTTGTAGGATTTTTTTGAAATGGGCTCGAACCCATAATTGCAATTATCCTCTTTGAATATTTGTATACATGTTCTCAATAACTTATAATTTGCATAGTTTGCGAAGTCACAAATCAACTTGTTGAAATGGTGTTGAGTATTTTTATTATTTTTAAAAACGTTAAAAACGTGCATTTTTTCGTTTACTTGCAAATCGATGTTATTTCAACAAAGAAGATTTAATATTAGAAATAACACAATTTACGCTTTCTTCTATTTCTATTACAAAATGTTTCACCACGTGCTACATGAGAAACTAATTCAAGAAAAAAAAATTAGATTTAGTATTAAATATATTTTATAATCTGTATTAAATTCGCACTGTAAGTTGTTCATATAGTTCCCATTGTAATTGAATCAATTTCTCCAGAAAAATCACTATATTACTTGAAGATTTAGTTGGTCAAATGGTCTGAATATTGTTCACCTAATATAAAAGCGTTCTTATATTACTACTTACATTTTCTTAATTATTGATAGTTAATATTTCATCGAGAATATCATTTTTTTCAATATTATTCTTTAATTGAAGTTATATTATTTATAAATGTCTTTTAGTTTTGAATGAACATTTTATTGAAATTGATAATATATATGTTTCTCCATTACAGGCTAGTTTAATACAGACATTATTTTTTAGTGTAACCCCATGGTAATGTTTCTGTCTCCGACTAGGATATGTTTCTTTTGTTATCAAATGAATTTAAAGCCAATATAATTTGTTTAATGGTAGTAAGTACATATATGACGCTTTGATTTTATTAAATTTTGACTGCGATATAAATTTTCTCCATCAAAAACACATCGTAAATAATCATTAAATTTGATTGTTTTTACAGTGTTATTAGTAATTCCCTTACATTTTTTATAAACTTGCTCCGTTGTGCATTTGATACAGGGTGACTGAGGAAAAACCTTTGATGCTGTATCTTGCTTATTTTTGATCCGATTATAATAAATAAAACATTAAATTAAATCGTTTTTAAAGGACTTTATATGAACTAAACTGATTTTTTTCTTGTATCCTGTTTTTGACAAATGACGATCAACTTTTTTTTCAAATTGTATTGTATATATATTTTGTATCGATCCGCAAGTAGATTTTTTTCTGAATATAAAATGGTAAACGTTTTTATTTATTCATCAAACCAAAGTCGAGAAATTGAGAATTTTTTGAAAAAAAATTAAAAATCAAGTGCCCATAGTAAATAATATACAAAAGCTATTCCAAATGTGAAAAGTGACAGTGTCAGTCATTAGTACAATACTGCAATGAGTCAAAAATACAGATACAGCACCAAAGGTTTTTCGTCACCCTGTATACATAAAATTTTGAGCGAAATTTCTCTGAAATTTTCAAATACATCGGCCAATAATAATACATAAGTTTTGAGATATAAATCACCACATATATTCACCAAAATTTTAATTTGAAACCTATCCCAAACTAATTTTTCATGATTATAATCTTCTCTGGATATAGATTCACATTAAATCAGACTGTAGAAATCGGTTTGTAAAAGTAATTTTTGTTCTTCTAATTTTTCTCAAGAATCAATATAATATATAATATAATATAAGGAATTTACTCCTATTTAGTAAATTAAATTTCAATGTATTTGTTTTAAACGCTCTAATTATTTTTTTATCACTCGAATCTAACTATGATACTAATTTATCCAAGATACAAGAAATTAAAAATCGAATTTTATTTTTTGTTTCTGAAATACTACTTTTTTAAATAAAGTAATCCAAATTTAAGCTTATATATAAATGACCTTCTATATCTTATCTTATCTAAGTTTGATTTAGAGCGTTTCCACTTATCATCTATATAATTTGTATAAATTTACACACCCAAAAATTTTACTTTGTCAATTTTCTTTTATTCAAAATTTGTAATTATAATTATTGCAAATCGCAAGGCGATCAGTAATTAAAATTAATGTGTATATGTAGGGTGGGTGGGTGGCCTCTATCCCACCCTCCAATCAGTAAAACATCATCAGAAATTATTTGAAATATTTGTAAGAATACATCAATTAAAAAATGCAATTATTTTGTGTTTGTTTACATTTTACAACATTTAACTAAAACCCTCGCTTATGTTTTACTGATTAGAGGGTAGATAGAGGCCACCCACCCACCCTACATATATATATATTAATTTTAATTACTGATAATCTCGCAATTTGTAATAAAAATAATTATAAAATTTTTGAATTAAAAAGTAATTTAAAAAGTAAAATGTTTGTGCTAGTAAATTAGTAAAAATTTGATGCACGATGGGTGGGTATACTTTAAATAGAAATTAGTTAAGATTAGCTATAGAAAGTAATTTATATTTAAACTTAAATTTTGATTTTGTTTTATAATTTATAACATACAAGATTTTATTGTTTTTTAAGCAGAAAAATCATCAGCGATTAGTATTTAAAGTTATCATATATATGTAGGGTGGGTGGGTGGCCTCTATCCCACCCTCTAATCAATGAAACATAAGCAAGGGTTTTAATTAAAAGTAAAATATAAATAAAAACAAAATAATTGGAATTTTTAAGGATTTATTCATACAAATTTTTCAAATAATTTTTAATAGTGTATTACTGATTAGAGGATACAATAAAGGCCACCCACCCACCCTCCAAATACAAATTAATTTTAATTACTAATAATCTAACGGTTTGCCAGAAAATTATTTATAAAACTTTTTGAATTAAAAAGAAATTAAAAAAGTAAAATTTTTCATTGAGAAAATTAGTAAAAATTTGATGCATGGTAGGTGGGCAGAGTTTGAAAATAAATTAGATGAGATTATCTATAGAAACACATTTACATTTAAACTTAATTTTTGTTTTTTTTTAATTTTTTTATTATATACATGGTTTGATTGTTTCTAGCAGCAAAATTTTCAACGATTCGCAATTAAAGTTGTCATGTATATATGTAGGGTGGGTGGGTGGCCTCTATCCCACCATCAAATCAGTAGAACATTTTAGTTTTAGTTGAAAGTTGTACAATGTAAATAAACACAAAATAATTACAATTTTTAGAGATTGATTCATACAAATTTTTCAAATAATGTTTGATGAGGTTTTACGGATTGAAGGGTAGGATAGAAGCCGCCCACCCACCCTACATATACATATAAATTTTAATTGCTTTGGTTCTAATAAAATACCCATTTATGTAATCTTCAACTGCTTCGAATTAATTCAGAAACCACTGTTAAAAATCGTGAACGACTCTTTCAGCTCAGGAACCTTCCCTGATATATTTAAAATGGTATTAGTATTCCCGATTTATAAAAAGAATGATCCTGATGATACGGAAAATTACCGACCTATCAGTTTCCTCACTTCATTTTCAAAAATTTTAGACTCTAGTTTTTGCATTCTTTCAGAAATGTAAACTTTTAAACACTCATCAGCATGGGTTTTTACCCGCATAAAAGTATTGATACGGTACTTTATAAATGAATGTATAAAAATTACTGATATTCTAGTGGTTTGTAATAAAATTAATTATAGAAATTTGATTTAAAGAGAAATTTAAAAGGTAAAATTTTTCAGTGAGCAAATTAGTATAAATTTGATGCATGATGGGTGGGCAGAGTTTAAATCTAAATTATATAAGATTAGCTATAGAAAGACATTTACATTTAAACTTTATTTTTGTTTTTTTCTTAATTTTTTATTATATACATGGGTTGATTGTTTCTAGCAGCAAAATCATCAAAGATTAGCAATTAAAGTTATCATGTATATGTAGGGTGGGTGGGTGGCCTCTATCCCACCATCAAATCAGTAGAACATAAGCGAGGGTTTTAGTAAAAAGTTGTAAAATGTAAACAAACAGAAAATAATTGCAATTATTAGAAATTGATTAATACAAATTTAAATAATTGTTGATGATGTTTTACTGTTTGGAGGGTGGGATAGAGGATGAAAAATTGTGAATTAAAAAAGAAAATAAAGAGTATACTCAATGTTTACAAATTGAATAAATTCATGTATGTTGTAAGGATTCACATGTTAAGATAAAAATCTCACATTTGAATTGCTTAAAATTAGAAATGTTTTTTTACATTATTTGGCAATACATTAAATAATCGTAATACACTATAAAGTGGAGAAGATTTGGTAACATTTAGTTGATGGAGGGGATATATATAAATATTTGATATGATATTGTGAGTATCGTTATTTTATTTTCTCTAATTTTGCCACGGCAAGATCAATTGATAAATGAAATATAAAGTGCACTTTTTTAAAGTACAAATATTTTATTAATATAAATTGACTGGCCCCAAAATATGATCCCAAACTTTATTAGAGACTGGAAGCAGGAGTACTAAACTGTTTTAAGGCACTGTAGTGTAGGCAGTTTTTTTAACACACGCAAACTATAAAGCGATCGTTGTAATTTCGACGACAGGAATTCTATATGACTTTTCTAACACAAAACGTCATCCAGAATTAGACCTAAACATTTTCCATTATTTTTGTTGCAATGTTATTGCCGTGTACACTTAATCGTGAAGGTGTTTCAAGTCTAGAATGTGTTATTTTGAAAATTATGCAATTTAAAAGTAATTTGTTCTAAGTTAGCCATTCTTGAATTTCTGCGATTTAAATTCCACATTCAATTTCAATGCTTGAAATATTTGTACAATTTAACAATATATTTGTGACATCAGCGTAATTTATTAATAAATTATTTCCATTGTTAAATACATTTATAAATTCATTTATATAAATGAGGAACAGAAGAGCTCCAAAAATACTACCTTGTGGAAAACCCATTTTATATTTTCTCTTTATGATTTCACAATTTTACCGTTTTGAATTAGTGGTACTAATTGCTTTCGATTAGTAAGGTAAATGTGTAACCACTCGTAGGCTCTACCACTTATGCTACATTTATATAATTTATTCAGTAGTATTTCATGATCAACGTAGTCAAATGCCTTGGATAAGTCTAGAAAACGTCCACAAGAGACTTTCCCTCCCTCCAAGGCATCTGAAATATTCACTGACGATACTTCGTTATACATTTTAATCACAAATTAAACACAATAATTACTTTGTTTTGTATAACAGTTATTTATTTAAACGGTGACCAATGGTTTCAATACATTCACGTATCATTTTCAAACCGATCTGAAATATTCTGAATAAAGTTTATACCGTGTTGATTAACACTGAGTATATTATATTTTATTAGAAAATCATGTATACGATTAAACATAATTTTTCCATATATTTTAAAGAGTTTAACATACTTATTGGTTTATAATTTCCTAATTCTGATTTGTCTCCTTTTTTATATAATAACTTCACTACGGCTAATTTTAATTGATCCGGAAATATATTAAATTGCATCGATTTATTTATAATATATGCTAAAGGAGCTGCTATGGAACGTATTACTTTTTTAAGTAGTGTTACAGGAATTTCATGATTTTCTGAACTGAAGTACATAAGTAAGTTTCTTACTATTATAAATTTATAATTTCACATTCGGTTATATCAATTAGAAAAATTGAATTGAATAGATTATTATTTATAAAGTTGTGAGTAGTAGCGGTGGGTTTAGGCATATTACAAATTGTAGTTGATGTATCGTTTACAAACAATTTTTGAAACACTATTTCAAATTCAACTTTATTTAAAAAAATAGTGAAATACATAGAAAATAGCTAAATAAAACATCAAAAATAATAATTAATTCGATATATACAATTACACATGAATATACATCTATACTTATATAATCAATTCTTAATTCATTACATGTACATACAATAAATTATAATATTTCTTACCAATCCTTTAGTGAATATAGTTCTGTATGAATTAGGTACTCCTTGAGACTGCGTTTAAATCACTTGAAGTCCGTTATTAATTGAATATTTTTAGAAAGTTTATTGAATAACTTTACTGCACTATAGTAAGTAGCCTATATATTACTGATTTATGCAACGAAAAGTTATATATTTATTCATTTCTTGTTTTGTATGTATGATTCTTTATACAGTGTAAGAACTCTAATTTGTTTTTGAAATTATAAATCAGAAATCCAATCACATATAAGCTATATAAGGTTAAAAGTTTATTTGACTTGAATTTACCACGGCATGAATCAATATATTTTAGGCCAAAAATAATTCTATAATAACTATTTTGTTGGAGAACGTACTGTTACCATAGAAAATTACCCCTTGTCTTACAATCGATTTAAAATTAGATTTGTATAACGAAATTAGTGTTTTAATATCAAACATCTTTAATAAAAATCTAAAAGAATAGCAAATCGAATTTAATTTTCCTACAAATACATACAATGATCTTTCCAGATTAAATTTTTATTAATGACTACTCTAGGTAAAATATATAAGTCCTTTACGTTGTAGATAATTCACTAATAAATAGAAAAAACACGAAAATATATTCGTAAAATCTACAACAAATGAGTCTTATTAAGACTACAAGAACAAATCACTTTTGAAACATTTAATTACATCAACCTAAATTCATTTCTTGTTCCAAATTACCATAGTATAGTCATTCACAAACTATTTTAACGTACATTCAATCATTTTTAGTTCATTTTACAGAAAGAAATACGTTCAAACTAGTGTTGCTTTGATAGCCTTGCTATTTTGTAACACGCAAATTACTTTTGTATTATTCAATGTCTGTCGAAGTATTAGCTAGAGAAGTAGTTGTTTCAAAAGTGATTTATTCTTGTAGTCTTAATAAGACTCATTTTTTGTAGATTTTACGAATATATTTTCATGTTTTTTCTATTTACTCTAGGTAATTTTGTATTTAAATTTAACTGAAACATTACATTTCTCAATTCAATTTCGTCGATCATTTGACTTGTGTTGCTTCCTGTAAAGAGTATAATACTTGTTTTATTTTTGTTTAATATCAACTGATTTATATTCAACCAGTTTTCTACCGAATTAAATATTGCTTCTGAGTGCATAATTAACTCATTTTTTTATTTATTTTTAACAAAATCCTGGTATCATCTGTTCAATTTGAAATTAGATTGTTTGAACGTATTGTAAGTATTTTTATTTATTCAATATGCTTACATAATATATTTAAATATAAGTTTGCAATTCTACAAGAATTTCAGTCACATACGAAAAGTCTTGAGTTCACTTCTTTTGATAGAGTGGCGGGAAAGGTGGGAATAGAGAGAGGGAGATTTGAATTTCTTATAGATTGGACATTATGATGAAGAACTGTTATCAACCCGTCCTCCTGTTTGTTAGTCCTCGGTGTTATTTATTTTCTTGTTGCTGTTTCTTTTTGTGAAAAAACCGCGAAACATATGCTCCGTAGGGCCACATTTTTGAGTTGCTTTTTCAAAATTACATAATTTCCAATGTTTCGCATGTGACTAGAAATGCCTTCTTCATGTAATTTGTAATATCCTCCAATGTTGTATTTGGTTGCATACGTAAAACGTATAGGAACGCCTTCCGAAGTACAGTTTTAATATTATTATTATTATTATTGGATATTTCTATTATTCCTTGGGTTTTCGTCTTTTTCTTCTTCCTGATTACAGTTTTCATAGATGTCACCAACAGTTTTGTTTATATTTTCTTTGTTTAACTTCTCACTTTCCATTGTATTAAATTTTATCTTTAAGCAGCTGATTGTGCTCTTTTAAGATAACATTTTTATCAGTAATTTCAACAATGATTTTTTCAAACAATTCGACTTGTTAATCGATACTTATTCGGCTACTCTCTCAATGGAAACAAATTTTCAAATTACTTCTCCTAATTTGAATTCGACTTGTTTCTGACAAATTTTAAACACTCTAGTGCCATCCACGAACTGCATTCCTTTGATTTTGTTACTGCAGCTGTAATGATAACTGTTGCCACACTTTACACACACAAAATTTTTGCATATAGTGCTGGTGCAACACTTTAAATACAGAATTGCTTCTTCATGCCTACTACTTTCACCTTCCATCGTAATAGATTTTCTTTACGAAAGATTATTCCAGGTTGTTATAATTTTCCAGCAACTTCTTAAATTTTACATTAATAATTGCTTTTTCTACCAGAATTCATTCAACAGTTTTCGTATATTATTTTAACGTACCAATTTCTCTTCAGGTTTTTTCAAGAATTTAGGTGCTTTTAATTAGATTTTACGTAAACTTTCAATGTTATTCTTAGATATCTAAAATTATTAATAAATTTTTCAAATATTTTTACCGTTTTCAAATATTTTTACCATTTTCTTGAAGTTTTAAAAAATTGCTTTTCAAAATTTTGTTTATGGTTGCTGCAAGTCTGTGGCAATTTATTTTAAAATTTTACAGCAATTATGGCTTTTTCTACCAGAATTCATTCAGCAGTTATTATCTTTTTTGTTTTCTAAAATTATCATTGAATTTCTCTTCAATAAATCTTTCCAAGTTCTAGAATTCTTGAGCAGGTTCTTTAACAATTATTTTTCTAGTTTAACATCAACTTTTTTTTTTAATTATCCACCAATTTTTGCTTTTTCTACTAGAATTCATTCATTCATCATTTCTTGTCTTATTTTATGAACAACTTCTCATCACTTATCTTCAAGAATTCAAAAACATTTCATTAGGGTTTTCTTAAAATCTCTAAAGTTTTAATTCTTATCAAGAATAAAATGCATTATTATTATTATAAAACTAGATTATAATGTTAGTTCTCTAGCATATAATATCACCAAATATTGGCAAATATTACCAACAATACAGTGGAGCTCAAAGGTAATGCAAAACCCAGAAATAAAAGTGTTTTAAATGTTATTATATTAAACTTATGTACAGTTTTTGTGTCCGAAATGTACATTTGTTTATTCAAATAAAATTGTGAAGAAAGGTTATTAGTGCTTTATTTGTCAAACCCTTTATGTAATCCAAAATTAAACAAAATCAAAATTTAAGTGTAAATATAAATGACATTCTCTACCTAATATTATCTAATTTATATTTAAAGTCTGCCAACCCATTAACATCAAATTTTTACTAATTTACTCACTCTAAAATTTACTGTTTTTATTTCTTTTTTATTCAAAAAGTTTTGTAATTAATATTATTGAAAACCGTAAGATGATAAGCAATTAATGTCTATATGTGTGTAGGGTAGGTGTGTGGCCTCTATTCCACCCTCCAATCAGTAAAACATCATCAAAAATTATGCGCTTATGATTTACTAAGGGTGGGATAGAGGCCAACAACCCACCCTACATATATTTATTTAATCATTGTTTGCAATAAAACAGTGTTATTCTTGTAATAGCTGTATCTATATTTGTTTCCAAGATGTACTGCAGAGTTTGTGTTTGTGATTTTAAAGAATTTTTAAGCAGTGCTGTACCTTTAGTTCAAATGTTTATGTAGGGTGGGCCCTTCAATTATTATATTACAAACAGTTATTTTCTCAATAGAAAATTGTTAAGGAGAGAATAATTAGGTAATTAATTAAACAAACATTTTCTAAATAACTTCATATTCAATTAAGTATTGGGTTTATTATATAAATTAGAAAGTAGGTTAGAGGCTACCCACCCACCCTTCATGTATTTTCTTAACTTTATTATAACACTCTATATGGATTTCCAAAATTAAAAAATACCGAATTTGCATTGACGTTTTAAAGAATTTTGAAGCAGTGTTGTACTTAAAGTTAAAATATATATGTAGGGTGGGTGGCCACTATCTAACCCTCCAATTATCGCAACACGAACGGAGATTTCTCATAAACATTTTTGCAAAAGAATATATCTGAGGAATTAATTCAGCGTTCACTTTCTTATTAATCAATAATTATTCACTAATGTATGGGGTGTTTTATTAAATTTTCAGGTTGGAATAGAGGCTACCCACCCACCCTACATATATTTTTTAACATTAGTCACTCCCTCTATTTATTTTCAAGGAAAACTGTAGTGTGTTGATGGTTTAAAAAATATTAAGCAGGGTTGTACTTAAAGTTTAAATAAATATGTAGGGTGGGTGGGTGGCCACTATCCCAAATTCCAATTACTATATTACAAACAATTGTTTTCCCAATAGAATTTTATTAAGAAAAGAATAATTACTTAATTAGTTAAACAAATACTTTCTTATCAATCAATTGTTATTCAATAACACATCGAGCGTGTTGTATAAATTGGAGGGTAGGATAGAGGCCACCCACCCACCCTACATATAATTTAGTAACATTCGTCACTCCCTTTTAATTTGTTTCCCAGAATAACTGCCCAGTTTGTGATGATGATTTTCAAGAATTTTAAAACAGTGTTATTCTTGTAATTTTTATGTATATGTAGGGTGGGTAAGTGGCCACTATCCAACCCTCGAATTACTATATTACAAACAATTGTTGTCCCAATAGGAAATTGTTAAAGAAATAATAATTAGGTAGTTAAATAAAGAAACACTCTCAATGAATCGTCATTAATTATTTGGTGTCTTGCATAAATTGGAGGGTGGGATAGAGCTACTCAACATATATTTCATTAATCTCAATTACTGACTCTCTATTCGTTTCGAAGAAATTCCAGAGGTTTGTTATTGTGTTTTTTAAGAATTTTAATAGTGTTGTGGTCGTAGTTTAAGTGTATATGTAGGGTGGGTGGGTGTCCACTATTCCACCCTCCAATTACTATATTGCAAACAATGATTTCTCAATAAGATAGGATTAGGTAATTGAATAATTTAACACTTTCTTATAAATCACTGGATATTCAATACAGGATTGGGTGTGTTATATAAATTGGAGGGTGGGGTTGGTGCTACCCGCCCACCCTATTTATATTTCATTAATTTTAATTACTCACTGCCTATATGTTTTCGAGAAAAAAGTTGAGAAGTTTGTATTGATGATTTTCAAGAATTTTACAACAGTGTTATACCTGTAGTTCTAATGTATTTTTAATGTGGGTGGGTGTCCACTATTCCACCCTCCTATTAGTATATTATAAGGAGTGGATTTTTTGATAGGTAATTGTTAAGGAGAGAACAATTAGGCAATTAATTAAACAAATATTTTCTTTTATTAATCACTGGATATTCAATAAAGTATTGGGTGTGTTATATAGATTGGAGGGTAGAATAGAGACCACCCACCCACCTCACCTATATTTTTTAACTCCCTCTCAATTCGATTTCAAGAAAATTTGCAGAGTGATGGTTTTAACGAATTTTAAAACAGAGTAGTATTCGCAGTTTTAAAATATGTGTGGGGTGGATGGGTGGCCACTATTTCGCCCTCCAATTACAATATCACAAACTATATGTTTTCAATAGAAAATTTGTTAATAGAGAATAATTAGATTATTTGTAAACAAACATTTTCTTATCAATTACTGCTTATGTCTATAAAGTATTATTATATTTTTCTAATATTAGTCAATCCCTCTCTATATATTTCCAAGAAATTTCACCCAGATTACAGTTCATATATAACCGGTGTGTAGATAGAAATCACCCACCCACCCTACATAAATATTTATTAATTTTAGGTACAACGCTGTTTATGTTTTCCAAATCGTCGCCAAATTTTTGATGGAAATTTTTTAATCGAAAAACGAGTGTTTGCAATTAAAATTAATAAATATATGTAGGGTGGGTGGCCTCTATCCCACCCTCCAACCAGAACAACATAAACAAATACTGATCTGAAGTTTTAATGTATTTATTATACTGATGCGTAGTTTTTCTAAATCAATAAATTTTCAATTATTCATTCGCTTATGTTTTACTTAAAATTTAAATGTATAAGTAGGGTGGGTTGGTAGCCACTATCCCACATTCAAATTACTATATTACAAACTATTGTTTTCTCGATAGGAAATGATTAAGGGAATAATTATTAGGTAATTAATTAAGCAAACACTTTTTTATCAATCAGTGATTATTCTATAAAATATCGAGTGTGTAATATTAATTGGAGGGTGGGGTAGAGACCACGCATCCGCCTTTCATGTATTTTTTTTTACTTTACTATGACACTAAGTTGATTTCCAAAATCTAAAAAAATGCTGAAATTGCGTTGATGTTTTAAAAAGTTTTGAAGCAGTGTTATAGAATTAGTTTAAATATATATATAGTGTGGGTGGGTGGCCACTATCCAACCCTCCAAAAATCGCAACACAAACGGAGTTTTCTCATAAAAAAATTTGCAGAGGAAAATATCTGAGGAATTAATTCAGCGCTCACTTTCTCATTAAACAATAATAATTCAGTAAATAGTCGGGTATGATATAAAAAATGGAGGGTGGAATAGATTTTGTTATATTTTTTATTACATACAGGATTTTATTGTTTTTAGCAGAAAATTCATCAACGATTAGCAATGAGAGTTATCCAGTATATGTAGGGTACATCAATTAAAAAAGTGCATTGTAATTATTATAAAACTAGATAATTAAGTTGATCTTCTAGAATATACTTTCACTAAATATGGAGAAATATAGCCAACAAATATATTTTTTAATTTTAACAATGTTTTCTTATATTAAAGAAGTTGCCCATCTCAGCTCAATAAACGTTTCGAGCAATTTAGGGATTAATTAAACGAGCCATCCATTCCCGGTTTATCCACGCACGCCACCCCCGGATTATCTCGACGTCTGGGCATTTATCCGCGGCGCGCTCACGCAGCGGGCGCCGCATTTGGGCGTCGGGACGCCCTCGAATTTATGTTCCGGGAAAAATCGCCCAGTTCACATCTTCCCATTGTATAAAGCAATCCATTCAACTAGTTCCGAGGAGGCGAACGCTTTTCCGGGGAAACGTTTCATTCACCACTCATCTACTATTCACGTCACGGGAATGACTTGATGCTGTTGGTGATGATGATGATGATAGGGGGAGGAGAAGATATTTTGGGGTGGATTATTTTGATTGTGAAACACTTATGCAAAACACGCATAGAACGGCATATGCCACTTTATTGCATATTCAGTGTTATGGAAAGTTTGTCTGCGATCTGTGTTACTTGATTTAAGACAAACAATGAGAGAGTATGCTGAATTAAACTTCGTATTTACATAACAAATTTATATTTGTGAATTAATTATATATAAATATAATAATTTATAATACTAAGAATATGTAATTTGTTCTTTTGTTAAAGTGTTCAACAATAAAGTGTGAAGCCCTCTCAACTGTGATATATTTAAAAAATTATTACAGTCCTTTAGATCGTCGTAAAATTATTTGTTCTTTTATTTCAATGTATTATGGAGTTTCATCATGTATCCGCTTCATCAATTAAATATTTAATTGAGTTATTTTAATCGTAACTTTATGAAACCACTAAATGTTGTTAATAATTCCAATTTTCTATTTTTTCATGGATACAATTTATTTATTTATTTGGCACCAATTCGTTTAATTTTCTGTTTTTTTTCTGGTTTCTTTCAGTAAATGGAGTCTATTTTACTATGACAGACCTCCAGATGAGCATCCCCGGTGATCCGTCGAAACATCCCCCCGGGGATCACGTCCTCGTCGGCCTGAAAGCTCTTTCTTCGCGTAAGGGGCGGAAGCCTCACCTCCGGTACTCTTTAAAACAGCCCAAGGATGGCTACTTCCGGATATCGCCGACCACCGGGGATCTGACCTTCTCCAAAAGCGTGCTGAAGGGAGGAAACTTAGAAGGTGCGTACTGAAAAAGAAAACAAGTCTATTACAAAATTAATTTACTGCTTCTTAATGTTTTTAAATATTCAATAAAACATGATTGTAAACAACATAGTGAGGATCAAAACTCAAACTGAGAGATTGAAATAATTGCATTCGTTAATTTAATTTAAGGGCTGAAAGGTTGATAACATATTTCCCTAAAGCTTCCTTGGGAATTCCCACTAAAATCCGATATCTGCATCATAATAAGGCACGAGCCGCTTAGTGAATAAATCCTTTGGTTACAGCGTTGAGGAACGTCTCTAGAGACAAAACTGTTTAAAATCATAACTATAATTAAAAGTAACTAAATTAATAAGACAGAAGAACCAGTTAAGTATTTTTTTTTTGTATTTTCACATTTGACATTTTCTATTTTCAGTCGTTCTTTATTATTCACAAACGTTGCGTTTTATTGCAGTTTTACGATACTTCAAAAAAAAATACACGCCATAAAAATTCTCGCACGACATTTCAAATTGATTTCATAATGCGGACGACACGAATTGACCTTGCGTGTCGTCGTACGCAAACATAAATATCCCGCACAGCGAGTTACTAAAGTAATTTACAATTTTATCTTTGCAATTTGAATTTTTACTGTAGCGCTTAAAGTTTCTTTACGTTTAGACGTGCATGCTGTCTGTGTATAAATCATATTTTATTTTATCTAAAAAATACACAGATAAGTCAAAGTGTGGGACGAAGTCGAGTAAATCTTCTTGGTTTACCAAACAGCGAAATAAAATATTTCTGCATTAATTGTGGAGATATACTATACTGAAGTATTTCTGCATTATTTTAATCATTAAAAATACATCTGAATGCACAATGTTTATTATGAGAAAGTTATATCTTTAGCAATTGCTAGAATTAAGGAAAGAATAACATGTATTACTTCTCGTGAATATAAGCATTTAACGTAACAAGTGTCGAATTTTTGTATCTCGGCTTCATATTCTATCGAGATATGTAATATTTCTTTCCTGCTAAAAAGATCTTTACTTGTGTAAACAGGTGGTAATTTAAATGACCTATGTCTGGATTATAAAAGCAACATAAGCACGTAATGACTTAATTCAATTCGTACCAAACGTGATTCATTTTCTAGTGGATCGCATTGTGGGTAATATCATTCTATTCTGTGAAATTCAGCAAGTTTTCTTTAAAAGTTACAAAATGTGCAACGGCAAAGTTCAGTTCTTCGGTAATTGTGTTTTAATGTAATTCAATTATAAAGCAGCTTTTCAGCATTATATTTAATAACTGAAATTGTGTTTTGTGGTGCAAATGAAATTACGCATTCGTCTCTATTGGGTTTTAAAAATAAACTTAAAAGAATTATATTATATTGTAAGATTTAGATGATAATTTTTTTCTCTTATACCTTTAAGTAAAGAGTTTATATCTCCCTGAAACTTCCTAATTTATCAACAGAGCTATAAATAACGTAACTTTGTTAATTAGAAGGGAAATTGTGGCTTCGTGAATTTTCTTTTTCGTTTTTTGGGTAGACTTTTCACGTCATCGATTACCGACGGTTCGACGTAGCTGTTGAAATATTAATACGGCCTCGGATTTATGTTTCCACTTTGGAAAATTTAACGGCACTGTCGATATTTTAATTTCCTGCAGAAGGTCCCTTTTCCAGAGACGGTTTCAATCACTTTTATGGACTTGAGTGATTACCATTCGAATGCATTTGATTTATTGATGTTGAAAATTATCTCTGACTTAATCGACATTTTTCTGGTGAATTCACTTTTATTACCAATATCATTACGATAAGTATCACCAAAACAACCGCACTTAAATATGAATTATACTCCTAATCTATGAATATTATCGCTGTGAATAAAACAATGTATCCTTTCTCTTACCTAACTTAAACTTTTCAATACTACTATAAATATCATATCGAAATAAAAACAGTAATTTTTAAAACGGTATACTGCAAAAATAATTTTGTAAACAACCACCTTAAAAAAAATTTATTCTCGCAGATATAAAAGTAAATTTTTATTATTCCAGTTATCTCCTTTAACTACAGTAACGTTTTTATTTTTTTAAATCGCATCTATTCATATTCTGTGGAATTACCGGACTAAGCCACTAACTAAATGCAATTTTAAAAGTTGACCGTACGGCGGTGAATTGTTTTAATGTCCGAGCTATTTTCAGAACTCGGATTATGCGGGGATTAATGCGACTGGAGTAAAGTAAGGGTGCCGTAATAATATTTACGTGCATCCCGTAATTACAGGTGGTTATCGTGAATAATTAGTCCCCGTTAAACTAGGACGTTCATAGGACAAAGAGGACGTTGGGGTGAAAATACAAATAATTACATTCTCGTTGAATAATCGTGTGATTAGTGTAAGTGATAGGGATTATCTACTTGAAATACTACATTTAGTAAAATGAAACGTTTATGTTGTAATGCATACATTACATAGAAACTACAAAATGCTTAGAACGAGTTTTTATTTTACTTGTGGTTTTAGAAATTGAAATATATATTAATTAACCTTCTAATAATAATAATAATCTTTATTCTCATTTAAATGAAATTTATTATAAAATATATTAATACTAAGAGAAAAAAAACAATCAAATAAAGAGAACCATAAGGTGGGATTCAGTATGGAGTGAAACACTCCTACTGGTCTACCATCCAAACCTTCACAATAATAAAACAAAAATTGATAGAATTGAGTAGAAATTAAAATCTATTCAATGTAATATAATAATTATTAATTAAAATTAAACTAGAAATGCCTTATAACTGATACAAAACAAAATATAATTATTTCACCACAGTTTAAGTGAGAATTTAATTCATTGTGAAATATATACCTAAGCATAGAAATTAAAATGTAAAGAAAGGATACATTATTTATTTAATTATTTACATTACACATTTTTATTTAAATCATTCAATTCTCTAGATTTCTAGTAGAGCGTAGAAACTTAGAGATTGTAGACTATTATTAAACGTATTTATACTTCTTGTTATAATACACTTTTTCTGTTTTAATTATTTAAATTAAATCTCTGGTTTGGTTGTAACGATTTCATCCGAAATAATTGTTTTCGAGGACTAAATGGCCGATCATTAATTACTTTCCATTTCGAGGCATCCATTAATTAATTTAAGTCGGGCAACGACATTTACGATTTGTTTCAGCGGCGTTTCATAATCCCCATCATTAACCATACTTCCGTTCAAGCGATCGAAAATTAATGCTTTTGTTTAATAATCGAATTGGCCTAATTCACCCATTAAAATGAACGAACAGTAAGCAATCAATTTACGACAATTTTTTGTCGTTTTATAGAACGTTTTGTTTACTTAAAATTAATTAATTTAAATCAATTAGATCAACTGGTATTACTTTAAGTGTAAAGGCACACTTGAAACATTTACTTAAATTAAAGATTTAATACCACAAAACTCGTATATCGTGAACAAAATATACATTTAGCAAAATAAAAATAAATTGTTGTGAAAGTGATTACAAGTTTAAAAAATTTATTCGGGATGTTAAATTCTTTTTTTTATATATTTAAGTGATTTTGGAAAGAAAGCTAAAGTCTAATAAATATATAATATTTGCAGACATATTTTGTGTGCTTTTATTACTCAGGATAATTAATTAGACATGTATATATTTTTTTTTTCAGCGAATAATTTAAAACTCTTTCCACACTCCGTGCCCATAAATGGAAATCGATATTTAATTACAGATTCCGGAGAAAGTCATCAGCGTCACATGCGAAATTTTCCCTTCGGTCATTTACATATTATTAAAAACGCATTCCGCACAAGCACGAACCTGCATAAATCAAACACGCGTTACTGCAGAAAATTTAAAGACTCCCTGTTTTTGCTTTCACAAGTAAAAAAAAAATCGTACGAATATGTGAGGAAATGCTTTTTTTTCATTAAATGTCTTGATTCAGTCTTTGGGTGTCGAGTGTCGTGCATATTTCTTTAAATTTATTTTCGACGACTTGATAATAATATATTTCCTGAAATTTTGTGCTTTACTGAATACACTACTCTAATCACAGTATAAATTTGGCATTCTAAATATTTTGTTATTTTGTCATCTGTCACCTGTCATCTGTCATCTGTCACCTGTCATCTGTCATCTGTCATCTGTCATCTCTCAGCTGTTATTTGTCACCTGTCATCTGTCATTTTTCATCTGTCATCTACCGTCTGTTATCTGTCATCTGTAATCTGTGATTTGTCATATGATATTTGTCATCTGTGATTTTATAATTTGTCATTCTTAATTCATAATTATTATTATTTTGGAAATGTTTATGTTTCACAAAAATAAAATTTTAAGTAACAATTTTTTATATGCTAACATAAAGGATTTTAAAGTTGTACAATTATTGATTCGCAATATTTTACTTTAGAGTTTTTACAACTGTCATCTATTTTAAGTCATCTTTTGTCTACTATCTGCTATCTGTTTTCCAATGAAAATTATTTGTTATTTCTTGGTTTTAAGTAATTACATAAATGTACCTCTCATGTGTCGGCTCCATCTTTCATGTGTTTCTCATCTGTCACCAAATCAGCCTTTTAACTTTAAACATTGCTAAATATAATAATAAACTATTTTAATTCAATCATAATAATGGTTGCGATCGTTACTATGTGGTAATTCATGCTAAACACTAAAATAAAACACTTACTATGTTTTTACCACTTATATTTATTGTAAAATATATAAAATAAATTACAACAACACACGACTTAAGTTTCGACTTTTAAAGGATAACTTGATAATGACCTTTAAAAGTCGAAACTTAAGTCGTGTGTTGTTGTAATTTATTTTATATATTTTACAATAAATATAAGTGGTAAAAACATATTAAGTGTTTTATTTTAGTGTTTATTTTAATTCAATAGATTAATAAATTTTCTTTTTTATCTGGCATCTGTCATCTCTCATCTCTCATCTCTCACCTCTCACCTCTCATCTCTCACCTCTCATCTCTCATCTCTCATCTCTCATCTCTCATCTCTCATCTCTCATCTCTCATCTCTCATCTCTCATCTCTCATCTCTCATCTCTCATCTCTCATCTCTCATCTCTCATCTCTCATCTCTCATCTGTTGTCTGTCGTCTGTCATTTAACATCTGTCATCTCTAATTTGTCATCTGTGATCTGTCATCTTTTATCATCTTTATCTTTTGTTATCTGTTATATTATTTTTTTATTCACAATCTGACATTCCTGATTTATATTATAATGGAAAACAAAAATTAAATGTTGTGAAAAAGTTGACAAAAGTTTAATATTTTTATTTTGAGTTTTTTTCGCTACCATTTTGTTTCCAGTCAAGTTTTATTTTCAATTATTTCAATAGATTATCAAAGTCTAATAATTTTTTTTAAAGATTTTCTAATTTTAAACCTAAATCCTTTTGAAATCCAGGAAAGTTTAATTTTCAATCGTCTCCATTTCTTGTCCAATAGATATTTTCAATTGTTTTAATGAATTATCAAACTCTTTTTCTCATCTGTTATCAAATCAGTCTTTTAAGTTAGAACATGGGTAAATATAATAATAAATTATTTTAATACAATAAATTTATAATTAAATAAATTTTATTTCTCATCTATCATCTGTCATCTGTCTCATCTGTCATCTGTTTTATTCAGTTAACTTTCCTGATTTCATTTTCATAAAAAAAATTAAAAAATGGGAAATGTTGTGAATAGTTCATTATTTTTTTGAGTTTTGGTCGCTGCCATTTTGTTTCCAATCTGTGTCAACTGTGTCATATGTGTCATCTGTGTTCTATGTGTCATCTGTGTTCTCTCTGTCATCTGTGTCGTCAGCCGTCTGTCGTATGTTATCTGTCATCTCTTATTTGTCATTTGTCATTTGGCATCTGTCGTCTGCCATCTGTCATTTGTAATTTGTCATTTTTCATCTCTCATCTCTCATCTCTAATTTGTCATCTGTCATCTGTCATCTATCATCTGCCAACTGTCATTTGTCATTTGTCATCTCTCATCTCTTATCTCTAATGTGTCATCTGTCATCTTTATCTTTTGTTATATTTTATTGTTTTATATTATCCTTTTTATTCACAATCTGACATTCCTAACTTCTATTATCATGAAAATCAAAAATTAAATGTTGTGAAAAAGTGGTGAATGGTTAATAATTTTTTGAGTTTTTGTCTCTGCCATTTCTTTCCGATCGAGTCTTTTTTTTAATTATTTCAATATATTATGGAATTCCAACAAATTTTTTAAAGATTTTCTAATTTTAAATCTAAAAAATTGTAACTTTTTCAATCTTTCAAGTTTAATTTTCAATCGTCGCCATTTCGTGACGAAATAGATATTTTTCAATTGTTTTAATGGTTTATCAAACTCTTTTGGTCATCTGTCATCAAATCGCTCTTTTAACTTCATCTGTCATCTATCATTTGTTATCTGTCATCTGTCATCTGTTATATTATCTGTTTTATTCACAATCTGACTGTCCTGATTTCTATTATCATGAAAAACAAAGATTCAAAGTAGTGAAAAGTTTTGAATTGTTTAATATTTTTTCTGTTCTGGTCGCTGCTATTTTGTATACAATCTGTGTCATCTATGTAATTTGTGTCATCTGTGTCATCTGTGTCAAGTTTGTCAACTGTGTCTTCTTTGTCATCTGTTGTCTGTCATTTGTCATTTGTCATTTGTCATTTGTCATTTGTCATTTGTCATTTGTCATTTGTCATTTGTCATCTGTCATCTGTCATCTGTCATCTGTCATCTGTCGCCTATCGTCTGTCATCTGTCATCTGTCATTTATCATTTGTCATCTGTCGTCTATCGTCTGTCTCATTTTTTTTGAGTTTTGGTCGCTGCCATTTTGTTTCCAATCAAGTTTTATTTTCAATTATTTCTATAGATTATCAAACTCCAACAATTGTTTTAAATGATTTTTTAATTTTAAATATAAATCCTTATTAAACACATTTTCGAATCCAGGAATGTAATTTTTTCAATCTCTTAAATTTAATTTTTTTCAATTGATTTAAAGGATTATTAAACTCTTTTTCTCATCTGTCATGAAATCAGTCTTTTAACTTAAAACATTGGTAAATGTATTAATAAATTATTTTAATACAATAAATTAATAAATTTTATTTGTTATATGTCATTTGTATCATCTGTGCCATCTGTGTCATCTGTGTCACCTGTGTCATCTGTGTCATCTGTGTCATTTGTGTCATCTGTGTCATCTGTGTCATCTGTGTCATCTGTGTCATCTTTGTCATCTGTCGTCTGTCGTCTGTCATCTATCATCTGTCATCTGTGTCATCTGTATCATTAGTGTCATCTGTGTCATCTGTGTCATCTGTGTCATCTGTGTCATCTGTGTCATCTGTGTCATCTGTGTCATCTATCATCTGTCGTCTGTCATCTATCATCTATCATCTGTCATCTGTGTCATCTGTATCATCTGTGTCATCTGTATCATTTGTCGTCTGTCATCTATTATCTGTCATCTGTCGTCTGTAATCTATCATCTGTTATATTATCTGTTTTATTCACAATCTTACATTCCTGATTTTTATTATCATGAAAATCAAAGATTAAAAGTTGTAAATAGATAATTATTTTTTTGAGTTTTTGTTGCTGCCATTTTGTTTCGAATCATTTGTTTTTTTTTTCATTTATTTCAATAGATCATCAAACTTCAACAATTTTTTAAAAAGATTTTCTAATTTTAAATCTTAATCCTTTTCCCATTTTCAAATCCAAGAAAGTAACTTTTTCACTCGCTCAAGTTGAATTTTCAATCGTCGCCATTTCGTGTCCAATAAATATGTTTCAATTGTTTTAATCAAATATCAAACTCGTTTTCACATCTGTCATAAAATCAGTTTATAACTTAAAACATTGGTAAATGTAATAATAAATTAGTTTAATACAATAAATTAATAAATTGTATTTGTCGTCTGTCATCTGTAATCTGTGTCATCTGAGATCTGTCATCTGTCGTTTGTATTCTGTCGTCTGTCATCTGTCATCTGTCATCTCTGATTTGTCATCTATCATCTGTTATATTATCTGTTTTATTCACAATCATACGTTTTTGATTTTTATTGTCGTGAAAAACAAAAATGATAACACGTCTGTGTTATCTGTGTCATCTGTGTAATTTGTGTCAACTGTGACATCTGAGTCATCTGTGTCATCTGTGTCATATGTGATATCTGTGTCATGTGTGCCATCTGTGCCATATGTGTCATATATGTCATCTGTGACATCTAAGTCATCTGTGAAATATGAGTCAACTGTGTCATATGAGTCATCTGTGTCATCTGTGTCATCTGTGTCATCTGTGTTATCTGTGTCATCTGTGTCATCTGTTTCATCTGTGTCATTGTGTCATCTGTGTCATATGTGTCATATAAGTCATCTGTGACGTCTGAGTCATATGAGTCATCTGTGTCTTCTGTGTCATCTGTGTCATTTGTGTCATCTGTCATCTATAATAAATTATTTTAATACAATAAATTAATAAATTTTATTTGTCATCTGTATCATCTGGGTAATCTGTGTCATCTGTCGTCTGTAATCTGTCATCTGTAATCTCTTATTTGTCATCTGTCATCTGTCATCTGTTATATTATCTGTTTTATTAACAAAAAGAAAAATTAAAAGTTGTGAAACGTTGTGAATAGTGTAATATTTTTTTGAATTTTTGTCGATGTCATTTTGTTTCCATTATGTGTCATCTGTATCATTGGTGTCATTTGTCATAATAAATTATTTTAATGCAATAAATTAATAAATTTTACTTATCATCTGTCATCTATCATGTGTATCATTTGGGTCATGTGGGTCATCTGTGTCATCTCGTCTGTCATCTATCATCTGTAATCTCTTATTTGTCATATGTAATCTGTCATCTCTTATTTGTCATCTGTCATATATCGTCTGTTATCTGACATCTCTTATTTATCATATGCCATCTGTTATATTATCTGTTTTATTCACAATCAAACTTTCCTGACTTTTATTATCAACAAAAATGAAAAGTTGTGAAACGTTGTAAGTAGTTTAATATTATTTGAGTTTTCGTCGCTACCATTTTGTTTCCAATCTTCGTCATCTGTGTAATATGTGTCATATGTGTCATATGTGTCATCTGTGTCATCTGAGTCAACGGTGATATCTGTGTCATTTATGTGATCTGTGTCATCTGTGTCATCTGTGTCATCTGTGTCATCTGTATCATCTGTATCATGTGTGTCATCTGTGCCATCTGTCTCATCTATGTCATTTGTTTCATTTGTGTCATCTGTATCACCTGTCTCTTATTTGTTATCTGTCATCTTTCATCTGTTATATTATCTGTTTTATTCACAATCTGATTTTTCTGATTTCTATTATCATGAAACCCAAACATTAAAAGTTGTGAGACGTTGTGAGGAGTTAAATATTTTTTGAGTTTTGGTTGCTGCCATTTTGTTTCCAATCTATGTCATCTATGTAATTTGTATTATCTGTGTCATGTGTGTCGTCTGTGCTATCTGTGTCGTCTGTCTCTTATGTGTCATCTGTCATATGCTATTTGTTATTTGTCATCTATTATCTGTCATCTGTCGTCTTTCACCTGTCATCTGTCATCTGTCATTTCTTGTTTCTCATCTGCCATCTATCATCTGTTATATTGTCTATTTTATTCACAATCGGACATTCCTGATTTCTATTATCATAAAAAACAAAAATTTAAAAAAGTTGTGAATATTTTAAATATGTCTTTAAAATTTTAGTTTTTTGTTAATTAATTCAATAGATAATCAAATTCCAAAATTTTTGCTTTAAACATTTTCTAATTTTAAATCTAAATTCTTTGGATTATCATTCAAACACAATTTCAAATCCAGCCAAGCAACTCTTTTTCAATCTCTCAATTTTAAATTTCAATCGTCGCCATTTCGTTTTCAATCGATATTTTTCAATTGTTTTAATGGATTATCAAACTCTAATGAATTTTTAATAGATTTTGTTCTCTCAAAGTAAAATCGATTTGGATTATTTTTAAAAAATTAAAACTGCCTCTGAATGTAATTTTTTCAATAATCTTTACTTTGCGTTTTGGTCGTCGCCATTTTATTTCCAATCAAGTTGTCTAAAAAAAATTAATAGATTTTCAAAAATCAGTTATTCTTTAAAAGATTTTATAATTTTAATTGGTTAAATCTTTCTTGGATTTTCTTTTAAACAATTTTTCAAATGACGAATGCAATTTTTTCTAATCTTAACTTTGAGATTTAAGGAGCGTCTTTTTTTTTCTCAGTCGAATTTTCTGAATTATTTGAATAGATTAGTAAACTCTAAGTATTTTTTAGTTTTAAAACTAAACCCTCTTTGATTTACATTAAGAATACTGTGTAAACTGAAGTACAATAAAAGTTGTATAGTCGTAGAGTAGTATAAACTTCATCCTTTAAGGTGCATTGAAAATGTTTGTTTATATATTTTTTTAAATATTTTTCGAACTATATATTAGTCAATTTTTGTTATTAGACAAACAATATGGAAAAAATTGAAATTAGGAAAGTTAGATCAAGAAGTAAAAAAAGAAAACATCATTAATGTCATGAAGAAAGACTAGAAAACGTATCTACCAATATCAGAGAGCTTATGGTGGTAAAAACAAAGAACAAATCTAAGAACACATTCTAAACGATTCCGTTAAGTTAATTTAACGTAACTTAATTACTGTTTAAATAAAATATTGTATTTAATAAAACCCAATGTCTCTTGTGCACTTACATTAATCTCACGTCTGCGTTTTCTCAACCTAATCCTCTTTTTATACTCTTCGAGGAGTACACGCTTTCCGCACACTGTAACGCTACATTTTTTTTTTCTTATCCCCCTTTTTTGTTTGTTGTTTTAGGTCTGTCCAGTCTGTCCGCAAATATTTCCGTGGTGGACAGTTCGGGCGATCAGAACGATACGATTTTCTCGTTGAACCTGTCACCGCAAGAAGAACTCGACTGCTATCTCCTCGTCACCGATCTCTGCTTCTGGCAGACGGTTACTTACAGGATTCTGGAGAACAGGGACGCCTCCATTATCGGCACCCTCAGCTCACCCTATCTACTCGAGATGTGTCGGGATTTCCGCCTCAACTACACGATTGTCAACAGTAAGTAGTTATGAATTATTATCTTATAATACAATCCCTATACTAACGAACGAACATACTAAATGTGTTAATTAATAAGAAATGGAATAAAAATTATTTTAAATAATTGATAAACTGTTTAACTTGAAGATCTTTTAATTTTTTTACATATTAATGAAGTTTAGAATTCAACAAATTATGTCTTTCAATATTACTTAGTTAGTTATAAAAATAGTGCTAAAAATGATGTCAGGTTCTAATTGAAATACACCAGCAACATATTTTAGGTCACTATACATACTCGTTACAAAAAAACACATAAAACAATTATAGCAAGTTATAGTTATAATTGAAATATTTTCTACAAAAATTTAAATCTAGATAGACATGAAATAAAAATAAATAAATAATAAATTTGATTGAGATTAATATTAAGTTATTATCATTAAATTGCCTATATATTTTTTAAAGTTAATAGTAATAACATCTAACTATTTTCTGTGATACGTATCATGATTTCTTCTTCTTTTATTGAATTGATTTTGAGAAATTCGTACTAAAAAATTGATTTCTAGGTTCTATCTATCTGTGTTGTGCCACGCGATATATTTTTACATTATCATATTTACTAGTTAAAAATAAGGTTTTATATTTATTGTATTTCTATATAACATAATTATTTTTCTACGACTTGGTGAAAAATTTAATTGTAGCGCAATTTTGTTAAAACTTTGAGTTAATAAAATTTGCATCTCAAGATTCAAATACATCTAAAATATACATCACCGCTAGAATTGACCTCAAAATTTATAAATACGTTTAGAAATATTGCACTTTTCATATTCTACAAAATAAACAGTGTGATTCTAAAAAATACATCACCGCAGGAATTGACCTCAAAATTAGTAAATACGTTAAGAAAATAATATACTTTTAATGTTGTAGAAAATAAACAGTGTGCCTCAACTAGAAACACAATGGCAACACTGCAAACTGAATTTGGGCTATCGAAATGCGTATCTCGGGATTCAAATAATTCTAAAAAATACATCACCACAGGAATAGACCTCAAAATTTGTAAATACGTTTATAAATATTGTACTTTTTATATTCTACAAAATATACAGAGTGACTCAACTGGAAACACAATTGCAACACTGCAAACTGAATTTTAGTTAAAGAAATTCGCACCTCGAGATTCAAATAATTCTAAAATATACATCGCTGCAGGAATTTACCTCAAAATTTGTAAATACGTTTAGAAATAATGCACTTTTAATATTCTACAAAATAAATAGTGACACTAAACTGGAAACACAATGGCAACACTGCAAACTGAATTTGAGTTAATAAAATTCGCATCTCGAGGTTTTAATAATTCTAAAAAATATACCACAGCAGGAATTGTCCTCAAAATTTGCAAATACTTTTAGATATAATGTACTTTTAATATTTCATAAAATAAACAATGTGACTCAACTGGAAACACAATGGCAACACTGCAAACTGAATTTGAGTTAAAGAAATTCGCATCTCGAGATTTAAATAATTCTAAAAAATACATCACCACAGGAATTGACCTCAAATTCTGTAATTACGTTTATAAATAACATACTTTGAATATTCTACAAAATAAGCAAGATGTCTCAACTGGAAACACAATGGCAACACTGCAAACTAAATTCAAGTTATCGAAATACGCATCTTAAGATTTAAACAATTCTAAAAATTACATGTCAGCAGGAATTGACCTGAAAATTAGCAAGTACGTTTAAGAAATAACGTACTTTGAATATTCTACAAAATAAACTGTGTAACTTAACTAGAAACCTAATAGCAACACTGCAAACTGAATTTGAGTTAATAAAATTCGCATCTCGAGATTTAAATAATTCTAAAAAATACATCATCACAGGAATTGACTTCAAAATTTGTAAATACTTTAAGAAATAATCTACTTTTAATATTCTACAATATAAATAGTGTGCCTCAACTGAAACCATAATTAATGTCAACACTGTAAACTGAGCTTGAATTATTGAAATGTGCATTTCGTGATTCAAATAATTCTAAAAAATACATCGCTACAGGAATTGACCTCAAAATTTGTAAATACGTTTAGAAATAATGTACTTTTAATAGTCTACAAAATAAACAGTGTGGCTCAACTTGAAACAAAATGGCAATACTGCAAACTGAATTTGAGTTAATAAAATTCGCATCTCTAGATGCAAATAATTCTAAAAAATACATCAGCGCAGGCATTGGCCTCAAAATTTGTAAATATCTTTAGAAATGAACTACCTAAAATAGTCTACATAATAAATAGTATGGCTCAACTGGAAACACAATGGCAACACTGCAAACTAAAATTGAGTTAATAAAATTCGCATCTCGAGGTTTTAATAATTCTAAAAAATATACCACAGCAGGAATTGTCCTCAAAATTTCCAAATATTTTTACTAATAATGTATGTTTAATATTCTGCAAAATAAACAGTGTGTCTCAACTGGAAACATAATGGCAACACTGCAAACTGAATTTGAATTAATAAAAATCGCATCTCGAGATTCAAATAATTCTAAAAAATACATCGCTACAAGAATTGACCTCAAAATTTGTAAATACGTTTAGAAATAATGTACTTTTAATAGTCTACAAAATAAACAGTGTGGCTCAACTTGAAACCCAATGACAACACTGCAAACTGAATTAGAGTTAATGAAATTCGCATCTCTAGATTCAAATAATTCTAAAAAATACATCAGCGCAGGAATTGGCCTCAAAATTTGTAAATATCTTTAGAAATAAAGTACCTTGAATAGCCTACAAAATAAATAGTATGGCTCAACTGGAAACACAATGGTAACACTGCAAACTAAAGTTTAGTTAATGAAATTCACAACTCGAGATTTAAATAATTCTAAAAAACACATCACTGTACTAATTAACTCCAAAATTTGGAAATAAGTTTAGAATTAATGTACTTTTAATATTCTGCAAAATAAACAGTGTTCCTCAACTAGAAACACAATGGCAACACTGCAAACTGAATTTGAGTTAAATAATTTTGCATGTTGAGATTCAAATAATTCTAAAATATACATCATCGCACTAATTGGCCTCAAAATTTCTAAATAACTTTAGAATTAATGCACTTTTAATATTATATAAAATAAACAGTGTGCCTCAACTGGAAACATAATGGCAACACTGCAAACTGAATTTGAGTTAATAAAATTCGCATCTCGAGATTTAAATAATTCTAAAAAATACATCACCGCAGGAATTGACTTCAAAATTTGTAAATACTTTAAGAAATAATGTACTTTTAATATTCTACAATATAAATAGTGTGCCTCAACTGGAACCATAATGTCAACACTGTAAACTGAGCTTGAATTATCGAAATGTGCATTTCGAGATTCAAATAATTCTAAAAAATACATCGCCGCGGGAATTGTCCTCAAAATTTGAAAATACGTTTAGAAATAATTCATTTTTAATATTCTACAAAATAAACGGTGTGACTAAACTGCAAACATATTGGCAACACTGTAAACTTAATTTGAGGTAATAAAAATCGCATCTCGAGATTCAAATAATTCTAAAATATACATCGCTGCAGGAATTGACCTCAAAATTTGTAAATACGTTTAGAAATAATTTACTTTTAATATTCTATAAAATAAACAGTGTGCATCAAAAGAAAACACAAAGGCAACACTGGAAACTGAATTTGAGTTAAATAAATTCGCATCTCGAGATTCAAATGATTATAAAAAATAGATCACTGCAGGAATTGACCTCAAAATTTATTAATAAACTCAGAGTTAACGTATTTTTTATATTCTACAAAATGAACAGTATGCCTTTACTGGAAACACAATGGCAACACTGCAAACTGTACTTGAGATCGCAAAATTCACATCTCAAGATTCAAATGATTCTAAAAAATACATCACTGCAAGAATTGACCTCAAAATTTGTAAATACCTTTATAAATAATGTAATTTCAATATTCTATAAAAATAAACTGTGTTTCTTAACTACAAACGCAATGAAAGTACTACAAAGTGAATTTAATTTAGGGAAATTCTCATCTCTAAATTCAAATAATTCTAAAAAATACATCGCCTAAGGAATTGACCTCAAAATTTGTATGTACCTTTAAAAATAATGTTCTTTTAATATTCTATAAAATGAACAGTGTGACTCAACTGGAAGCACGATGGCAACACTGCAAACTGAATTTGAGTTAAAGAAATTCGCATCTCTAGATTCAAATAATTCTAAAAAATACATCACCGCAGGAATTGACCTCAAAAATTCTAATTACGCTCAGAATTAAATTATTTTCAAAATAGCACAAAATAAACTACGTGACTCAATTGTTAATACAACGGCAACACTGCAAATTGAATTTGAGTTTAGGAAATTCGCATCTTGAGATTTTAATAATTCTAAAAAATACATAACCGCAGGAACTGACTTCAAAACTTACAAATACGTTTAGAAATAATTTACTTTTAATATTCTATAAAATAAACAGTGTGCACCAAAAGGAAACAGAAATGCAACACTGGAAACTGAATTTGAGTTAAAGAAATTCGCATCTCGAGATTCAAACGACTATAAAAATTAGATCATTGCAGGAATTGATCTCAAAATTTGTGAATAAACTCAGAGTTAATGTATTTTTTATATTCTACAAAATGAACAGTATGCTTTTACTGGAAACACAATGGCAACACTGCAAACTGTACTTGATTTCACAAAATTCACATCTCAAGATACGAATGATTCTAAAAAATATATCACTGCAAGAATTGACCTCAAAATTTGTAAATACCTTTATAAATAATGTACTTTCAATATTATATAAAATAAACTGTGTATCTTAACTATTAATGCAATGAAAACACTACAAAGTAAATTTAATTTAGGGAAATTCTCATCTCTAAATTCAAATAATTCTAAAAAATACATCGCCTAAGGAATTGACCTCAAAATTTGTATATACCTTTAAAAATAATGTTCATTTAATATTCCATAAAACAAACAGTGTGACTCATATAGAAGCACAATGGCAGCACTGCAAACTGAATTTGAGTTAAAGAAATTCGTATCTCTAGATTCAAATAATTCTAAAAAATTCATCACAGCAGGAATTGACCTCAAAAATTGTAATTACGCTCAGAATTAAAGTATTTTCAAAATAGCACAAAATTAACTACGTGGCTCAACTATTAATACAACGGCAACACTGCAAATTGAATGTGAGTTTAGGAAATTCGCATCTTGAGTTTTTAATAATTCTAAAAAAATACATAACCGCAGGAACTGACCTCAAAATTTACAAATACGTTTAGAAATAATTTACGTTTAATATTCTATAAAATAAACAGTGTGCATCAAAAGGAAACACAAAGGCAACACTGGAAACTGAATTTGAGTTAAAGAAATTCGCATCTCGAGATTCCAATGATTATAAAAAATAGATCACTGCAGGAATTGACCTCAAAATTTGTGAATAAACTCAGAGTTAATGTATATTTTAAATTTTACAAAATGAACAGTATGCCTTTACTGAAAACACAATGGCAACATTGCAAAATGTACTTGAGATTATAAAATTCACACCTCAAGATTCAAATGATTTTAAAGAATACATCATTACTGGAATTGACCTTAAAATTTCTAAGCACCTTTAGAAATAATGAACTTTTAATACTGTACAAAATAAACAGTATGGCGTAACTGAAAACACATTGACAACACTGCAAACTGAATTTGAGTTAAAGAAATTCGCATCTCGAGATTCCAATGATTATAAAATATATACCACTGCAGGAATTGACCTCAAAATTTGTGAATAAACTCAGAGTTAATGTATTTTTTATATTCTACAAAATGAACAGTATGCCTTTACTGTAAACCCAATGAAACATGCTTAACTGAAAACTCAATGGCAACACTGCAAACTGAATTTTAGATAAATAAATTCGCATCTCGATATTCAAATAATTCTAAAAAATACATCGCTGCAGGATTTGACCTGAAAATTTGTAAATAACTTTAAAAATAATAACTACTTTCAATGTATTATAAAATAAGCAGTGCGACTCAACTAGAAGCACAACGGCAACACTGCAAACTGAATTTAAATTAAAGATATTTGCAACTCGAGATTTAAATGATCCTAAAAAATACATCGCTGCTGGAATTAACCTCAAAACCTATAAATACGTTAAGAAATAATGTACTTTTATTATTGTACGAAACAAACAGTGTGCCTCAACTGGAAACACAATGGCAATACTGCAAACTGAATTTGAGTTATCAAAATGCGCTTCTCGAGACTTAAATAATTCTAATAAATATATCACCACAGCAATTGACCTCAAAATTTGTAAATACGCTCAGAATAAATGTATTTTTAACATTCTACAAAATAAACATTATGACTCATCAGGAAACACAATAGCAACTTTGCAAACTGAATTTGACTTAATGAAATTCGCATCTCGAAATTTAAATAATTCTAATAAATACAACAGCGCAGGAATTCAAAATTTCTAAATATGCTCAGAGCTAATGTACTTTTCGAATTGTATAAAATTGACAATGTGACTGAATTGGAAACAAAATGACAACACTGCAAACTAAATTTGGGCTAGCGAAATGCGTATCTCTGGATTAAAATAATTCTAAAAAATACATCGCCACAGCAATTGACCTCAAAATTTGTAAATACGCTCAGAATAAATGTATTTTTAACATTCCACAAAATAAACAATGTGACTCAACTGAAAACGCAATGACAACACCACAAACTGAATTTGAGTTATCGAAATGCGCTTGTCGAGATTCAAATAATTCTAAAAAATACATCACAGCAGGAAATTACCTCAAATTTTGTACATACGCTCAAAATTAATCTATTTTTAATATTCTACAAAATAAAGAGTATGCCTCAATTAGAAACGCAATGGCAACACCGCAAATTGAATTTATTTTAATAAATTTTGCAACTCGAGATTGAAATATTTCTAAAAAATACACGAATGCAGGAATTGACCTCAAAATTTGCAAATACATTTAAAAATAATGTACTTTTAACATTCTACAAAATAAACAGTGTAACTAAACTGGAAACACAATGGTAACACTGCAAACTGAACTTGAGTTAATGAAATTCGCATCTTGACATTCAAATAATTCTAAAAAAATACATCGGATCAGGAATTGACCTGTAATTTTGCGAATACGTTTAGAAATAATGTTCTCTTTGATATTCTATAAAATAAACAGTGTGACTCAACTGGAAACACAATGGCAACAGTTAAAACTGAATTTGAGTTATCAAAAGGCGCATCTCGAGATTGATATAAATCTAAAAATTATATCACTGCAGGAATTGACCGTAAATTTTGTAAATACATCTAGAAATAATGTACTTTTAATATTCTACAAAATAAATAGTACCCCTCAAATATAAACACAATGGCAGCACTGTAAACTGAATTTGAGTTACTGAAATTAGCATCTAGAGATTCAAATAATTCTAAAAAATACATCACTTCAGGAAATGACCTCAAATTTAGTAAATACATTAAGAAATAATGTATCTTTAATATACTACAAAATAAATAGTTTGACTCAACTGGAAACGCAATGGCAACACTGTAAAAAAAATTAGTTAAGGAAATTCGCATCTCGAGATTTAATATTTTTTTTAAATACATCACTGCAGGAATTGACTTCAAAATTTTTTAAATATGTTTAGAAATGATGTACTTTGAATACTCTACAAAATAAACACTGTGACTCAACTGAAAACTCAATGGCAACACTAATTAGAGTTAATTAAATTCGCATCTCGAGATCAAAATAATTTTAAAAATTACAACCCGTAGGAATTGACCTCTAAGTTTGAATAGAAACCATTGCTATATTTTTTGGTAATAGTTAAGGTATCTATTATACTCAACAATTACACCCAATTTTATAAGTTAAATATTCTGACAATATCAACATTATCCGATGATAAACTCATTGCTTTGATTTTTTTCTTGCAAATTTAATTAAATGCAGTTTTTTATGTAATCAAATATTACGTTTTTTTTTTTTAATTCAGCACCGTCACTGCAATTTGTCATTGTTACTTCACCGAATGAATATTTAATGCAATTACGGACCTCAGGACCTCATTAAACCTTTACGTCCGTCCCAAACTTGGAGAAATAAAAAATTTTAATCAAGGGATTCCGTTGCAATTAAAAGGGTTTTCCTCGGCGCGCCAGCGGATCACGTAAATATTTATCATCCGGTTTATTCATAAATCTGCATTGCCGCGTTGATGACTGAAAATTCCATTACAATAACTGAATAAACCGGACGCATTAAATTGTTCGCATTTAATTGAAGTTAAAAGTTGATTACCGATTAAACTGCACAAGTGTTAATAATAATAATAATATATTTATTGCCATTACAGGAAACGAATGTATTGTTATTATTATTAAAGGTCAAAACATTTATTCAAATTAATACAATACGTTTAAATTATTATATTTACATAATTCACCTTATTATTACTATTTATCAAATTTTATAGTTTATTTAAAATAATTATTATTAATGTATTATTTAAATTTTAATTTAGACATTAGAATCCGGATATCGTTTTTACGTACGATACCATAATTAAATCTTTTATAACCGTTATCACTTTCTTTTATGCGTTGCAGAGGAGAATCGTGTGGAATTAATTCCGCCCACGGCGTCTAGTAAACCATGGTCGTTAAAGTCGAAAGGGCACTTGGAGAGGGACGTTATTAAGAAATACGCGAAGACGTTCCCCCAGGAGTTCGGGGCCACGGGGGAGGTCATCAGATTAAGGGTGAAGTGCTCCATAACTGATCCGCAGGGCTCTGCGAGGGATTTGGAGAAGAATCTAACCGTTAGAGTACTCGATGAAGACGACAATTTGCCCAAACTTCAGGACGATAGCGATGTGTACGTTCACTTGGAGAGTGACACTGTTGAAAAGGTTAGTGGTATATTAATGGCAATTAATTAAAGTTAGAACAGTAAATATTAAATAATGTAAATGTTTTAAAAAAATATTTATATAAATGAAATTCAGTTTGTTGTTATCACACACAGATTTCATTATTAATAATATATTATTTAAAAATGTATCACAAAATAAAAGCTCGGTTAAATTCCTTTCTTCGCTGTTTTTATTTAAGCACTAGATGTAATAAAAATAGTGAAGAAAGAAAGTGAATTTTCACCTAACTCAAGAACACAAACATATTTGAATTTCATAATGTTTCGCCAAGAGTTAAGTGAGAAAATTATGCAAGAAATAACATATTTGACACCATTTATTCGCGATCTTTTTTAAAAGTAATGAAATAATAAAAGGCAAGATCAACATCCCTTGTCCCGAATTACCTTCCTCTAGTTTGTAAATACAGTATTCAGATGGAAATAAACGGAAACGGGGCGTGAATGCGGAGGGATGAATTTTTCCTTCGCGGAATATTTTAGCATAATCAGGAATTTAAGGAATACTAAAAGGTATCTTGGTTATTTGACTATGGAATTTTTGTGTGAGGATCAGTGAGCTTTATAACAATCGACGGTAGAGACTGATGTAAAGTTTTTTTGTATAGAAAAAAATTCAATATTAATATTATAAGAAAATAAATTGTTATAAAATATGTTTGTTTTATTCACAAGCAATAATAAAACGAAACATCAAGTAAAAATGTTTCGTATTTTAAAATTATTAGTTAATTTTCTAAAAAATAAAGCCCTTAATAGGTTTTCTTAGTTATTAGACCTACTCAGTTGATATTTTTGATGATTTATTAATGTATAAAAGTTTTTTTTGTTGTACGCTTCTTCATTTCAATTTCTTTTTTCATACGGGCGAATTTTCTCGGCAATATTCCTCTCCATGTTTTCCCCACTCATAAATTTACATTAAGACGGCATCTTCGGGACGGCTGAACTACTGGAAACCCTCGTCTGATCACTTTGTTCAACATTTGCGCCGCGACGCCGCCCAAGGCCTCGAGTAAGTAATTGGCATAAGAGATGGTATGTTTATTTTAGAAAACGTGTACAACGGACTTGAGACTAAAATAAAATCAGTAAACGGTCGCAGTTTGGTAATTTAAATCAGAAATTTAGAAATATTTAAAGAGACTTTAATGTTATTTTTATTTAAGTTCTTGTAGCCTCAAGAAAACTAGAAAAAAGTAGTTACAAGTGGTTAGAAATAAGTTTAAAAACTCAGGATCACAACTACAATATCCTATTTACAAGCTTTAATCGAAATCATCCCTACAAAGTCTATAGAAACAAAATGACAACACTGCAAATTCAACCTTCGTGGGAGAAAATTGCGTTTGGAGATTTCAACGACTGTAAAAAATAAACCAATCAAGACAGAAAGCTTCAAAAGCTCAATAGCAAGACTAAAATATTGTATTTACAAGTTCTAATCGAAATAATCCCTATAAAGTTTGTAGAAACTAAATGGCAACACGGCGAATTCAATCTTCATGAAAGAAAATTGCTTTTCGAGATTTCAACGATTGTAAAAAAATAACAATGCGAGATAAAAATCTTTAACAGCTCAGGATCACGGCTACTATATTGTATTTACAAGTTCTAATCAAAATAATCACAATAAAGTCTGTAGAAACAAAATGGCAACAATGCAAATTCAATATTTATAAAAAAATGCTTTTGGAGATTTCAACGATTGTAAAAAATAAACCAATCGTGATAAAAAGCTTTAAAAGCTCAAGATTAAGACTGGAATATTGTATTTACAACTTTGAAACGAAAAAATCTCTATAAAGTCTGTAGAATCAAAATGGCAACACTGCGAATTTAATCTTTGTGAAAGAAAATTGCATTGGAGGTTTCAACGATTGTAAAAAATAAAGTAATCAAGATAAAAGCTTTAAAAGCATAAAATGCAGACTAGAATATTGTATTTACAAGTTTTAATCGAAATAAGCCTTATAAAATCTGTAGAAATAAAATGACAACACTGCGAATTCAATCTTCGTGAAAGAAAATTGCGTTTAGAGATTTCAACGATTGTAAAAAATATACCAATCGAGATAAAAAGCTTTACAAGCTTAGAATTCTTACTATAATATTCTATTTACAAGTTCTAATCAAACTAATCCCTATAAAATCTGTAGAAACCAAATGGCAACACTGTGAATTCAATCTTCATGAAAGAAAATTGCTTTTCGAGATTTCAACGATTGTAAAAAATTATCAATGCGAGACAAAAATCTTTAAAAGCTCAGTATCATGACAACTATATTGTATTTACAAGTTCTAATCGAAATAATTACAACAAAGTCTGTAGAAACGAAATGGCAACACTGCAAATTCAATAAATTCCTTTTGGAGATTTCAACGATTGTAAAAAATAAACCAATCGAGATAGAAAGCTTTAAAAGCTCAAGATGAAGACTAGAATATTGTGTTCATAAGTTTTAATCGAATTAATCCCAATAAAGTCTGTAGAAATAAAATGGCAACAATACAAATTCAATCTTTGTGAAAGAAAATTGCTTTTAGAGATTTCAGCGACTGTAAAAAATAAACCAATCGAGATAGAAAGTTTCAAAAGCACAAAATCAAAACTAGAATATTGTATTTATAAGTTCTAATCGAAATAATCCCAATAAAGTCTGTAGAAACAAAATGGCAACACTGCAAATTCAATATTCGTGAAAGAAAATTGCGTTTGGAGATTTCAACGATTTTAAAAAATAAAACAATCGAAATAAAAAGCTTTAAAAGCTCAAGATCAAGACTAGAATATTGTGTTCAAAAGTTTTTATCAAATTAATCCAAATAAAGTTTGTATAAATAAAATAGCAACAGTGCAAATTCAATTTTCGTGAAAGAAAATTGCTTTTAGAGATTTCAGCGATTGTAAAAATAAACCAATCGAGATAAAAAGCTTCTAAAGCTCAAGATCATGACTATAGTATTATATTTACTAGTTCTAATGAAAATAGTCCTTATGAAATCTGTAGAAACAAAATGGCAACACTGCTAATTCAATTTTCCTGAAAAAAATTGCCTTTGGAGATTTCAACGATTTTAAAAAATAAACCAATCTAGTTAGACAGCTTTAAAATCACAAAATCAAGACTATTATATTTTATTTACAAGATTTAATCAAAATAGTCTCTATAAAGTCTGTAGAAACAAAATGGCAACATTGCAAATTCAATATTCGTGAAGAAAATTGCTTTTAGAGATTTCAGCGATTGTAAAAAATAAACCAATCGAGATAAAAAGCTTCTAAAGCTCAAGATCATGACTATAATATTATATTTACTAGTTCTAATCAAAATAATCCCTATGAAATCTGTAGAAACAAAATGACAACACTGCTAATTCAATCTTCCTCAAAAAAATTGTCTTTGGAGATTTCAACGATTTTAAAAAATAAACCAATCTAGTTAAAAAGCTCTAAAATCACAAAATCAAGACTTTTGTATTTTATTTACAAGATTTAATCAAAATAGTCTCTATAAAGTCTGTAGAAACAAAATGGCAACATTGCAAATTAAATATTCGTGAAAAAAAAATGCTTTTAGAGATTTCAACGATTGTAAAAAATAAACCAATCAAGATACAAAGCTTCAAAAGCGCAAGATCAAGACTAAAATATTGTATTTACAAGTACTAATAGATATAAATCCTATACAATCTGCAAAAACAAAATGGCAGCAATGAGAATTCAATCTTCGTGAAAAAAATGCTTTTGAAGATTTCAACGATTGTAAAAAATAAATCAATTGAGATAATAAACTTTAAAAGCACAAAATCAAGACGAGAATATTATACTTACAAGTTCTAATTGAAATAATCGCTATAAACTCTGTAGAAACAAAATGGCAACACTGCTAATTTAATCCTCGTGAAAGAAAATTACTTTTGGAGGTTTCAACCATTGTGAAAAATAAATCAATCGAGTAAAAGAGTTTTAAAAGCACAAAATCAAAACTAGAGTAGTGTATTTACAGGTTTTAATCAAAAACATCCCTATAGAATCTGTGAAAACTAAATGGCAACACTGCGAATTTAATATTCGTGAAAGAAAATTACGTTTTGAGATTTCAACAAATTTAAAAAATAAACCAATGGAGTAAAAAAGTTTTAAAATCACAAAATCCAGACTACAGTATTTTATTTACAAGATTTAATCGAAATAGTCCCTATAAAGTCTGTAGAAACAAAATGGCAACACTGCAAATTCAATATTAGTAAAAAAAATTATTTTGGAGATTTCAACGATTGTAAAAAATAAACAAATCAAGATAAAAAGCTATAAAAGCTCAAGATCAACACTAGAATACTCTATTTACAAGTGTACAAGCCTCTATCCCACCCCCCAGTCAGTAAAACATCATCAAGAATTATTTGAAATATTTGTATGAATATATAAATTATTTTGTGTTTGTTTATATTTTACAACTTCTAACTAAAACATGCACTTATGTTTTACTGATTGGAGGGTGGGATAGAGGCCACCCATCCATTTATTTTATCCAACTTTTCATCAGGAATTTCTTATCTAGATTATAATTATTCCAAATTTGTAGAATTTTTAAGCGTATTTTTTAAGGAGTTTTTAGCATTTTTTCTTTTATTGTTATTTTCCAGCTAATTTTCTTCTTTCATACTTTCTAGAGGTTTTTACAATTTTTTTTTTATTATTCATCATTTTGATCACGATTTCAAATTTTCCATATCCTCGAAGAGAATTTCTAATTTTTTCGGCATTTCTTGTATTTTGTTTCTTTAAAAAGTTCTAATATTTCCAGCAATTTCATAATTATAAGGATTTTCTTAGAACGCTATGGAATTCGTTAATTATTTTTGCTTATCTAATTTTGCTGATTTTGCGTTCTAATTCTTAAATTTCTAGATATCTATGATATCCCAGAAATTTACGAAATTACGAGGATTTTCTTCGAAGATTCTTAAATTTAGAAATTTGCTTTAATTTATCGGTTTTTTTAGGAACTTATTTTTTAGATTATGGAGATTCTAAAATTCAAAATTTGTAGATTTTTTAAACATATTTCTTGAGAATATTTCGCATTTTTTGCTTTATTATTAATCCGGAAAATTTTGTTCTTCTAGAATTTTACCATTTTTTCCACATTTTAATTTCGTTTAAAAATTTTCTAAATATTTGATCGAATAATTTCAAAAATTTACCAGCGTTATAGTCCCCTTGAAAAATTCTAATATTTTCTAAAAATTCAACAAAATTTTAATAATTTTCTTAAGGGATTTTAGAATTTGTTAATATCTTGTTTTCAGATTTTTAGAAGTTTTAAGAATTTTGACGTCGAATTTTATTAAATTTATTATTTTTGTATGTATTAGGTTTTTTTGTTAGCACTGAATTAGAACAAATAAATAAATAAATTTCTAGAAATTTATTTTCGATAATATGAGAGGATTTTTTTTCTAGAAAATGAAGATTCTGGAATTTTCTACTAACTTCTATTCTAAATTTTGAACATTTTTCCTTGTTTGATTTATGATAATTTTTTTCGGAGATTCTTAAATTTAGACATTTTCCTTACTTTATCTGTTTTATTTTAGGAATTTCTTTTTCTAGATTAAAAAGATTCTAGGCTTCTAAATTTGTAAAATTGTTTAGCATATTTTTTGAGAATTTTTCAATAGGTTCTGCTTTATTGTTATTTTTCAGCAAATATTCTTCATCCGATTTTTCTAGAATTAGTCCAAATTTATAAAACTTTTCATCATTTTAATTGTTAATGATTCCAAACTTTTTAATCTTTTTAGTCCATTTCTTGCATTTGTCGAGTTCCCTTCAAAAATTCTAATATTATCTGGCAATTTCTCAGCAAAATTTCGATTATTACTTGCAGATTCTAGAATTTGTTAAATTTGTTGTTTCTAGGTTTTAATAATGATTCCAATTTTTCTAAATCCTTTATCGAAAATTTTTTAAACTTTTTCAGCATTTCTTGCATTTTCCAGAATTTTGCTTCTACATTTCTGAAAATTTTAAGAATTTCGACTTTTTTATTTTCGAAAATATGAGATTCTTAATTTTAAAAATTAGATTTATTTCATCGGATTCTTTTTCAGGAATTTCTTTTCTAGATACTGTAAAAAATAAACCAATCGGGATAAAAAGCTTTTAAAGCTCAGAATCACGACTTCGATATTGTATTTACAAGAATTAATTAGAATAATCCATATAAAGCCTGTAGAAACAAAATGGCAACACTGCGAATTTAATCTTCGTAAAAGAAAATTGCATTTCGAGATTTCAACGATTGTAAAAAATAAACAAATTGAGATAAAAAGCTTTAAAAGCTAAGGATCAAGACCAGAAGATTTTACTTACAAGCTCTAATCGAAATAATCCGAATAAAATCTGTACAAACCAAATGGCAACACTGCGAATTCAATATTTGTGAAAGAAAATTGCGTTTGGAGATTTCAACAAATTGAAACATTAAACCAATTGAGAGAAAAGCATTTGAAGTCCAAAATTAAGAATAGTCTATTTACAAGTTCTAATCGAAATAATTGCAATAATGTCTGTAAAAACAAAATGGCAACATGCGAATTCAATATTCTTAAAAAAAGATTTCAACAATTGTAAAATTTGTAAAATATAAACAAATCTAGATAAAAAAACTTTAAAAGCTCAAGATCAAGACTAGAATATTGTATTTAGAAGTTTTGATTTAAATAACCCTTATAAAGTCTACAGGAATAAAATGGCAACATTGCAAATTCAATCTTCATGGAAGAAAATTGCGTTTGGAGATTTCAACGCTTGTAAAAAATAAAACAATCGAGATAAAAACTTTAAAAGCTCAGGATCAAGACTAGAATATCGTATTTACAAGTTAGAATCGAAATAATTACAACAAAGTCTGTAGAAACGAAATGGCAACACTGTAAATTCAATATTTATGAAAAAAATTGCTTTTGGAGATTTCAACGATTGTAAAAAATAAACCAATCGAGATAAAAAGTTTTAAAAGCTCAAGATCAAAACTAGAATATTGTATTTATAAGTTCTAATCGAAATAATCCCAATAAAGTCTGTAGAAACAAAATAGCAACACTGCGAATTCAATATTCGTGAAAGAAAATTGCGTTTAGAGATTTCAACGATTGTAAAAAATAAATCAATCCAAATAAAAAGCTTTAAAAGCTCAAGATCAAGACTAGAATGTTGTGTTCATAAGTTTTAATCGAATTAATCCCTAGTTTGTAGAAATAAAATGGCAACAGTGCAAATTCAATCTTCGTGAAAGAAAATTGCTTTTAGAGATTTCAGCGATTGTAAAAAATAAACTAATCCAGATAAAAAGCTTTTAAAGCTTACAATCACGACTTCAATATTGTATTTACAAGAATTAATTAGAATAATTCTTATAAAGCCTGTAGAAACAAAATGGCAACACTGCGAATTTAATCTTCGTGAAAGAAAATTGCATTCCGAGATTTCAACGATTGTAAAAAATAAACAAATTGAGATAAAAAGCTTTAAAAGCTAAAGATCAAGACAAAAATATTTTACTTACAAACTGTAATCGAAATAATCCGAATAAAATCTGTACAAACAAAATGGCAACACTGCGAATTCAATATTTGTGAAAGAAAATTGCGTTTGGAGATTTCAATAAATTGAAACATTAAACCAATTTAAAGAAAAGCTTTAGAAGTCCAAAATTAAGACTAGAATATTCTATTTACAAGTTCTAGTCGAAATAATTTCAATAATGTCTGTAAAAACAAAAAAAAAATGCTTTTGAAGATTTCAACAATTGTAAAATATAAAAAAATCGAGATAAAAAACTTTAAAAGCTCAGGATCAAGACTTGAATATTGCATTTAGAAGTTTTAATTTAAATAATCCTTATAAAGTCTGCAGGAATAAAATGGCAACACTGCAAATTCAATCTTCGTGGAAGAAAATTGCGTTTGGAGATTTCAACGCTTGTAAAAAAATAAAACAATCGAGATAAAAACTTTAAAAGCTCAGGATCAAGACTAGAATATTGTATTTAAAAGTTATAATTGAAATAATCACAATAAAGTCTGTAGAAACAAAATGGCAACACTGGAAGTTCAATATTTGTGAAAAAATTGCTTTTGGAGATTTCAACGATTGTAAAAAATAAACCAATCGAGATAAAAAGCTTTAGAAGCTGAAAATCAAAACTAGAATACTGTCTTTACAAGTTCTAATCAAAATAATCCTAATAAAGTCTGTAGAAACAAAATGGCAACACTGCGAATTCTATCTTCGTGGAAGAAAAATGCGTTTGGAGATTTAAAAGATTACAAAAATAAACCAATTGAGATAAAAAGTTTAAAAAGCTCAGGATCAAAACTAGAATATTAGACTTACAAGTTCTAATCAAAATAATTCTTATAAAGTTTGTAGAAACAAAATGGCAACACTGCGAATTAAATATTTGTTTTTGGAGATTTTAGCGATTGTAAAAAATAAACCAATCGAGGTTAAAAGCTTTAAAAGCTGAATATCAAGACTACAATATTGTGTGGTCAAGTTTTAATCGAAATAATCGCTTTAAAGTATGTAGAAACAAAATGGCAACACTGCGAATTTAATATTCGTGAAAGAAAATTGCTTTTCAAGATTTCAACGATTGTAAAAAATTAACAAATTAAGATAAAAAGCTTTAAAAGCACAGGATAAAGAGTATAATATTGTATTTACAAGCTCTAATCGAAATAATCTCTATAAAGTCTGTAGAAACAAAATGGCAACACTGCGAATTCAATATTCGTGAAAAAATTTGCTTTCGGAGATTTCGACGGTTGTAAAAAATAAACTAATCGAGATAAAAAGACATAAAAGCTCAGGATCACGACTACAATAATATATTTACAAGTTCTAGTCAAAATAATCTCTATGAAGTCTGCATAATCAAAATGGCAACAGTGCGAATTCAATATTCGTGAAAGAAAATTGCTTTCAGAGATTTCAACGATTGTAAAAAATTAACAAATCGAGATCAAAAGCTTTAAAAGCTCAAGATGAAGTCCAGAATATTTTATTTACAAGTTCTAATCGAAATTTTTTAAAAACAAAATGGCAACACTGCGAATTTAATATTCGTAAAAGAAAATTTTTGTCTAGAGATTTCAACTATTGTAAAAAATTAACCAATCGAGATAAAAAGCATTAGAAGCTCAGGATCATGACTATAATATTGTATTTACAAGCTCTAGTCGAAATAATCCCAATGAAGTCTGTAGAAACAAAATGGCAACACTGCGAATTCAATATTCGTGTTGTTTGGAGAATTAAATGAATGTAAAAAATAAATCAATCGAGATAGAAAGCTTTGAAAGCTCAGGATCAAGACTAGAATATTTTATTTATAGTCTGGAGTCTAAATTATTAAATACAGTTGCTACCTCTGTTTTTCCTTGAGATCATTGATTATATTCTAAACATATTTGCTAGAATTATTGAAGATATAAATCTGGGAGCAGTTTTAGTTAGTGCGGTCTTTTATTAATAATTTATTCTAGTTTATTTTCGTTGTATTGTAGTCATCTAAAAATTTGTCAGTATGCCTAAACATTGTGTATAGTACATCTAGTTCTTTTTTTACATTTGATAGTTTCTTAAGATTACAAAGGCATTGTTTATTCTACAAAACATTTATTAGCATCACTATTGATTATTTCACTAAATTCTTTCAAATTTTTATTGACGTAATGCTCAGCAATGTTATAGATGCGGTTCCAGACAATTAATTTTAATATTACATTGAACCTGATCATATTTTTGTCTTGACTTTTTTCTGATACCTTTCCACTTCTAGTATTGGATTTGCTTGTTGAGTTAAGTTATCTGATACAGGCATGTTAATTATATCTTCTTCACTGATTGTGAGGAAATTGATAAACTTGTTAATGTACGTTTTTGACTGAGAAGTTATTCTTGTAGGTTCATCAAATCGATTGGGAAAATCATACCCCTTTAATAATTTAATAAAATCTTGGCTTAATTGATTGTGAATTAAAATTTTCATTCCATGCATTCTATGTATTCGCATGTTCTTTTTATATGTATTGGTATGAGAACTAATTTAAAACTAAAACCAATGTTTAATTACCATAACAATCTTGTAAATGGTTTTCGGAAGTTTTCAATAATTGAATTAAATTGCTTAATGACTGCACCACCGGTGCGGCGGTGACCCTCATTAGATACTCGTTTACAACCACGCCCAGAAACATAAATATTCAATCGAGTCATAAATATTTATATGCCTCGCGTAGGAAGGATGCAATTAAAATGTTTTCTCTAATTATTTTTACACCGGCGCTTTAAATTGCAACAATTATGAACGTGATTGCACTCACAATTGTTTTACACATCTGTGCATTGTTAATACATGATGTTATCGATTTAAACTTGATGGCCTTTCAGTGGTTTTATTTTTAGGAACCATATTACACGATAAGGATCTTATTACCGCCAAATGACGTCCGCATTATCCAGGAGCTAATCCGGTTAACCGCCCCCCAGTCGAATTATCGCACTTTTTGCGTACAAAAAGCTACAAGTTGATTAATATTGGGCCAGGTCACGCAAACATTTTCTTAACAAAGGGCTGGAATTGTTTTTTTTTATTCACAGTTAATTATCATTAAGTTTTATAATAACTTATTAAAAACAAAATTGCTTCAATTAACAAAAGTAATTACCAATATTAAATATAGGTAATAAATAAAACTACTACTATTTAAGTAAATAATTATTTTTAGGAAATTTTCAACAATTTGAAATTTTTACATTCCAGTAGTTTAAATTTGTTTACTGTCGAGACATTCAATTGTTTTAGCGTTTTGTCAATGTCTACTGTTTTAACGTTAGTTTTTAGATATTGTAATAATCGTTACATTAAACTATAATAAATACAATATTAACCTAACCTTATAAACTTGATTATTACTTATTCTATCGTACTCTTGACCTACCTCAATATACAATGCAATGAACTCTCGTACTCCTGACCCGCCCGAACAAATTACACGTTGAGGTAGGTCAAGAGTACGCTGGAGTTTAAGCGGGAAAATATGCGCTAGGTTAACGCATAGTTTATTGTTGTAGGTCAAGAGTACGCTCGGTTAAATGAACCAAAAAAACGACAGCTTAAATTATTTAAATTTCTACCACAAATAATTGAAAATGATTTGAAAATTTCCGAAGCAAATATTAAAATTTACTTCAATACGAATTTTAGATTTTAACTTGATTTAAATAAATTTGATTGTAAGAATCCATTTGTACAAGAATTTCTCTAATTTGATAATTATTTTGGAAGTTATCCTGAAACAACTAAAAAGCAATTGAAATTTAACTCGATTTAAATTTCGCAAAATCTGGAATTGGGATGATGGTAAACAAATAAATATGTAAACGATAGAATACTACTAACTAAAATAAAAATAAACAAAGAAGAATGTGCAATCATAACAATATATGCCCCTTGTGATAATGCAAAAGCAGAAGAGAAGGATGATTTTTACATGATATTACAAAAGGAAGTTGATAAGACACAATAATGTAATGGGCGACTTTGATTGAAGAGTAGGGAACCAAAATGAAGGAATAGAACTTTTCCTATGTTCAGAATGGGAAAACACAAGGAACGGCAGCGGAAAAAGAATAATAGAACTATGTATAGAAAACAAAATGTTAATCACAAATACAAAATTCAGGAAAAAAAGACAGTCACAAATGTACTAGGGAAATGCACAGCAGAAGAAGAAGACTACTTCCAAGTAAGTAAAAATATATGGAAGGAAGTAACAGATTTATCAGTAAAAAAGGAGCAGAACTGGGCAGCATAAACCAAAAAAGAAAGGTAATTAAAGAAAAATTGGAAGCATATAAACTAAAAGAAAAAAACATAAGAACAATATACCATGGAAAACTTGACGAAAACCGTAAAACAAGAGACAGGGAGAGGACATAGAAACAAGATAAGCACATTTCAAAAACAGGGTAAAGCAAGCAGAACAAGTAGTCTGCGTAATTACAAAAATTGGGAACTATGAAAGAAAAATGACAGCATGGTGGAATAAGCAAATACAAATATCAGTCAAAAATAAGAAAAATAAATGGACGAAATATTTAAATAATAGAGACACAAAATCCTACGAGGAATACAAGAAAGAAAGGAAAGGTGAAACGACTGGAAATGGGACGAATTAGGACACAATCTAGCAAAGACACACAAAAACAACCAAAAACTATTCTATGCACCAATAAAACAAATGAGAAATCCTAAAGCCAAAACATTGAAGAATATAAAAGATAAAAAATGAAACCTGCTAATCAAAGAAGAGGACATAATGAGCGATGGAGAAAACATTTTGAGGAGATGTTACAAGGAGACAATAAAGAGGAAAAAATAGTAAAGGTGCAGAAGGCAGTGATAATAGAAACGAAGATAAAAGATATAACAAACAAGGTACTTAAGAAAGCTTGTAAACATATAAGAAACGGAAAAGCATGGGGACATAGCCAGGGCAAAAAAGGAAGAAGAACTACTAAAGCTTACATAATGAGAAAAAATAAGACACCTAGAAATTATTACACCATGCATAACTATTATAAGCACAGTTGGAAAAATATATTCTTCATACATTATATTAATGAGACTCACAGCACAAATAGAGGGAAACTTGGAGAACACTAAATGTGGTTTTAGAAAAAATAAATGTACACAAGACCATATATTTACCATGAGACAAATATGCGAAAAAGCATTAAGTACTAAAAAAATATTCACTTATGTTACATAGGCATAGAAAAAGCCTTCGATATGATAAAACGCAAAGATCTATGGGACATGCTAGAAAAAAAAATGGTTAAAGAAAGAAATGATAGAAAGCATAAAAAGCCAATATGACGACACAGAGTGCTACATATATACAAACAACAAACAGTCAGAAAAATTGAAATATAATACACAACTGTAACAAGGATGCATACTAAGTGCTACACTACTTAATGGTGTACTAGGTGAGGCAGTTAAGTGATGCAAGAAGGAAATGAAGTACTATAAAGTAGCGATGTGAAACTTGGAGGAAATTCAACTTATAGAGCTAAGCTATGCGTACGATATGATAATAGTCGTGGAAACCGAAGAGGTTTTACAACACAACGTAGCAATAATAAACGAACAGTTAGAAAAAACAAATATGAACATTAACGCACAGAAAACAGAAACAATGATTATTTGAGGAATAAACAGAAAAAACACGACATCAAAATAAATGGTATACTATTAAAACAAGTGAAGAAATAAAAATAACTACGAACCATAATAAACAGCAAGGGAAGCCTGGAAGACAAAATAAATGACCGAATAAAAAAAAGGTAGGCTATTTAATACAATAAAGCATGATACTTTTTATGTATATAATTTGACAGTGACAACACATATCATTAAAATATGTCTTATAAATGACCAAAATATGCTTTATACAAGTATTAAAAATATAAAATCATACTACAAAAAGTGTTCTGGAGCAATATTAATGGTATAGAATCATGGGTTTGAGTGGATAATAATAAATAATGATATACTAGAAAAAAAGAACTAAAGTAGAAGTAATTAAGAGGATAATGAAATCCATATCATAGATAACAAAGAAGGCTCAAATGAGCAGAATAACAGCCATGGAAATGAGATTCCTGAGAAAAATAAAACAAAGCTGGACAGGATAAGAAATTACACAAATAGAAAAAAACTTAACATAGAACCGGTAGGGACAACTATACATCAGGGTCAGTTAAGATGGTTAGGACATGTAACAAGGATGGGACAACAAAGATAGTCTATGAAGCAAGCGAACGAGGAAAAAAATGAGGGAGACCCTGAAAATCTTGGAAGGAAGAAGTAAGAAAAGCAGCCGAAATACGAGGCATTCGATGGGATGAGATAAAAACCAGAAACAAAAATGAATGGAAAGAACAATGGAAAAACGAAGACAATAATTAAAAGAAAAGTAACAAATATAACCTTATAAATATACATGTAATGACAAATGTAATGTAATTTAAAAGCCGACACCGAAAGGTAAAAGGTGTTTAGAATTCTTTTTAAATATAGGTATATATATATATATATATATATATATATATATATATATATATATGTATATATATATATTATTATAGGAATCTATTGGTTCAAAAAAAAAATTATATAAGAATTTCAGCTAATTTTCAATTGTAATAATAAACATCTTTATTTACAGAAAAATGAAAATAATTTACATTTGGTTAACAATAAGGGATTTACATTCAATTGTATTTTTTTTAAGTTTTCAACTGTTATTCCTTAGCAAATTTTATTTATTTTATTATTTCCTTCTACTGGTTTAACCATTAGACTAATATATTTTTAGAACGTTTACAACCGCTGTTTGAAATATAATTCTATTGTTTCTTTTTTTATTTCAACTGCTTTTAAATATTTCTATTTCTTCAATAATTTTTAAGAACAGAATTATTTTAAACTTTAATAGTTTTTTTAAATTCAATTTTTTGCTTTGCCTTTTTATGCTATTTTTTCCTAGATATTTGAGAATTTTTTCACTGTTATATTTTTATTAAGTTTACAACTGTTGTTTCTAACAAAATTCAATTGTTTTTTTTTCTATTTCGACTGTCTTTTTCAGCTTAGTTTTTCAATTGTAAATTTTTAAGAAAAGAATTATTGTAAACTATTTCTTTTTAGTTAGTAAATATAATATTAAGCACTGCTTTTTTAATTCAATTCTTTCTTATTTGTGAAATTGTTTTATGTTACATCTTAAAGATTTTTTTAAATTCCTACTATACTAAGCAAATTTTATCTGTTTTTTTATAAAGCAAGTTTAACAAAAGTTTTTAGCTATATTTAAAAAAATCAATTGTTTTCTTTATGTAAAAGTTTTCAACTATATATTATTAGCAAATTTTGTTTATTTTTTATTTTTTTAAATTATATTTCCTTTTCTTTCTTCTGTTTTAAGCACTCTGTCAAAAGTATAACCGTTCATGAGTTTTAGCAAGACAAACTGAATAAATGGCAGCCAATTGGACAGATGTAGCTTTAATAATATGGCCGCTATCAACTGTCGAAAGTCCTTATTGGAATACAGTTTAGTTTTAGAAAGTTTACAACGTAAAACAAAAATTTGCGATTGTTGTTGAAAATATGAGGGCACAGACGAGTTGTAATGTAAAAATCACTTGGGTTGGGTGGTCACTGTCACATCCTTCAATTATTTTAACGTAAACAAGAGTTTTTCAGAAAAAAAACTAATAACATACGATAAATATTATTAAACAAATGTTTGCGTTTATATAAAATACATTCATAAAAAGGAATTAATTATTTTAAAAAATTGGGCGTGAGATAGTAGACACCCACCCATCCTACACATATATTTTGCTTAAACTAAAAGGGACTAAAACAATTGAACGACAGAGATTTTAAAGCTAAATACTTTAATTCTCGTGTTATAGAATTCTAGAGCTTTAAAGGTTTAGACTTCTGGAATTCTTGGATTATTGTATTTCCAAATTGTGGAGCTTTACAATTTTAGAGGTTTAGACTTCTGAAATATTTTCAATTTCGTGTTCCAGAAATAACTAATTCTAGAGATTTAGAACATTAGAGTTTTAGAGATCTGGAATTCTTGGATTCACGTGTTTTTAAATTCTAGAGTTTAGAGTTCTTGAATTCTCGATTTCTTGTTTTCTAGAATACTAATGTTTTAGAGGTTTAAAATGTTTGAGTTCTTAAATATTTTGATTTCCAAGTTATAGAAATCTAGAGCTTTAAAGGCTTTAGAGTTCTGGAATTCTTGGATTCTTGTGTTTGCTAATTCTGGAGGGGTTTAGAGTTCTGAAATATTTTAATTTTCGTGTTCCAGAAATAATTAATTCTAGAGATTTAGAATATTATAGTTTTAGAGATTTGTAATTCTTGATTTCGCGTGTTTTTAAAATCTAGAGTTTAGAGTTTTAGATTTCTTGGGCCTTTGTATTTTACAATACTAAAGTTTTGGAGATTTAGGATTTTAGAGTTTTTGAGTAGAATTCTAGGGCCTTAGAACAGACTTAAAGTTTTGGAGCTTGTGTATTCACGTGTTTTAAACCACTATAGTTTAGAGATTAGAGTTTTATAGTTTTGGAATTCTTAATAAAAAAATGTATTAAAGTCCTTTACGTTGTTGAAAATTAACTAATAATTAGAAAAAACACGAAAATATCATGTTCTAAAGTCTGGAGTTTAGAACTTTAGAGGTTCCGGGTTTCGGTACTCTTAGGTTGACGTGATTTCAAATTCTAGAGTTCAGAATTTTAAGTTGTAGAGTTTGGGAATTCTTGGAACCTTGTGATTAAGAATACATAACATTTTAGAGGTTTAAATTTTTATATTTCTTGAATTCTTAGATTCTCGTATTCTAGAAATGATGATTTCTGGAATTCTTGAATTTTCGTGTTTCAGAATTCTAGAGATTCATAACTTTAATAATATATATCTTAATATATATCTTTATTTCAGAATGTACATAATACAGAATGAAATTGGCGTCAGTGGTCTTAATATTAATATTTATTCTTATGCTTATACTACTTATATATAGTTTTAGTAATCTGGAATTCTTGAATTTGCGAGTTTTAAAATTTTAGAGTTCAGAGTTTTGAAATTTTTGGGTTCTTTGGTTTTATAATTCTTAAGTTTTATAGGTTTAGAATATCTAGAGTTCTTGAATTTTTATGTGAAGATAAATTCATCCATAATAATTGGTTGGAACTTATAAAAGAATAATCAAGTACTTCCAATTAGTAAAATATTTAATTTTATTTTCCTTAGTTTCGATGCTCTTTATGTATCATCTTCAGCGGGAAAATTTTTAATTTCTCGTGTTCTAGAAATCTAGATTTCTTCAGTTCTTTAATTCTTGCATTCTCCTGTTCTAAATTTCTGGAGCTTTCAAACTTCAGAGGTTTAAGAGTTCTGGAATTCTTGGATTCTCGATTCTTGTTTTCTAGAATACTAAAATTTCAGAGGTTTAAAATGTTTGAGTTTTTAAATACTTTGATTTCCGTATTCTAGAAATCTAAAGCTTAAGACGTTTAGAATTCTGAAATTCTTGGATTCTTGTGTTTCCAAATTCTGGAGCTTTACAATTTTAAAGGATTAGAGTTCTGAAATATTTTAAATTTCGTGTTTCAGAAATAATTAATTCCAGAGATTTAGGACATTAGAATTTTAGAGATCTGGAATTATTGAATTCAAGTGTTTTTAAATTCTAGAGTTTATAGTTTTAAAATTCTTGGACCTTTGTATTTTACAATACTAAAGTTTTGTAGGTTTATAATTTTAGAGTTCTTGAATAGAATTCTGGGGCCTTAGAACAAAAAGTTTTGGAATTTTTAGATTCGCGTATTTTAAACCACTATAGTTTAGAGATTAGAGTTTTATAGTTTTGGAATTCTTCATGTTCTAAAATCTGGAGCTTTATAACTTTAGAGGTTTGGGTTTCTAGTACTCTTAGGTTCACTTGATTTAAAATTCTATAGTTTTAAGTTTCAGAGTTTGGAAATTCTTGGACCCTTGTGTTTTGGAATACTTAAATTTTATAAATTTCTTGTATTCTAGAAGTGATGATTTCTGGAATTCTTGAATTTTCGTGTTTCAAAATTCCAGAGTTTTATAACTTTATAGTTTTAGTCATTAGGAATTTTTGAATTTGCGAGTTTCCAAATTTTAGAGTTCAAAGTTTTGAAATTTTTTGGTTCTTTGGTTTTAGAATTCTTAAGTTTTATTGGTTTAGAATATTAGAGTTCTTGAATTTTTAGTGTTCTAGAAGTCTAGAGTTCTTGAGTTCTAAAATTCTTGCATTCTCCTGTTCTAAAATTCTGGAGCTTTCAAACTTTAGAGGTTTAGAGTTCTGGAATTCTTGGATTCGGATAATTTAAAATTATTTTTAACCTTAGTGTTTTTGATATTTGGAATTCTTGAATTCACGAGTATTAAAATTCTAGAATCAATAGAGTTCAGAGATTCAAGTTTTTTAATTCTTGAATTTTTGTGCTTTAGAGATCTGGAATTCTCAGTTTCTAGTATTCTAGAGCTTTCAGAGTTTTAAAATGTTTGAGTTCTTTGATTTTAGAATTCTTAAGTTTTATAGGTTTAGAATATTAGAGTTCTGGAATTCTTGGATTCGTGTAATTTAAAATTCTAAGGTTTAACCTTAATGTTTTTGAGATTTGGATTTCTTGAATTCACGAGTATTAAAATTCTAGAATTAATAGAATTCTCAGATTCTAGTGTTCTAGAGTTCTAGAGCTTTAGAGCTTTTGAAATATATAATTTTTGAATTCGTATATTTTAGAATTCATCATATTTTAATATTGTGTATGCTTCAAATTAAATGTTTTCTAAATATGTAATTGTGAAGGCTTTCACTTCGTGATACATTTTAATAATTCAAAATTAATAAACAATTAACTTTGTTGGTATCACTTTTTGTTTACACTTGTAACTATAGTTTTGACCGATTCAGCTTGTCATTATGAAACAATAGACAACAATATTGTTTCATAATGTTTCATAATGACAAGCTGAATTGGTCAAAACTATAGTTACAAGTGTAAATAAAAAGTGATACCAACAAAGTTAATTGTTTATTTATTTTGAAATGATTTCTAAGCTATTATATTTACAGTCATCAATTTTACAAATTCTAGAATTGATTAAAATTTTAAAATTCTTTTAAACTCTTGAATTCTTACATTCCAAAATCCAGAGCTTTAGAGTTTTTACATTTCTCGATTCATTGGATTCTCGTGTTTTAGAATTCTGGAGTTTTAGATTTCTGAAATTCTTAGAAACGCGTAATTTTACAAATTCTAGAATTGTGTAAAATTTTAAAATTCTTTTAAATTCTTGAATTCCCGTATTCCAAAATTTAGAGCTTTAGAGTTTTAGATTTCTCAAATCATTCGATTCTCGTGTTTTAGAATTCTAGAGTTTTAGATTTCTGAAATTCTTAGAAACGCGTATTTTAGTATTCTAGAAATATAGAGCTTTAGAGTTTTGGAATTATTGGATTCGCGTGATTTATAATTCTAGAATTATACGTTTTACTGTGCTACATATATAGAGTTCTTAAAAGTTTTCTATTAAACTATAGCTCTAGAATCTCAATTGTATAAATGCAGTTCTACTATTCAGAATAATTCTAGGGTTGTCATACAGTTAGTACCAGAAATAAATTTGTGATTTTATTATAAATTACACTAGAAAATTCGCAGAATACCCTAATCCATTACTGACGACCGAAAACTGCACATTAATTACTTAACACAACGCTATACTAAGAAACTCTATATTAAAATCATGTTGTGTGTGCTAAATTACACAGACAGTAACACCTATATTCCAGAGACCATCGATTCCTCTGTGGGTTAATTAAAGTAATGCGCGTTTGCTCAAAAAATTAGGTCAAAATTTGCGTACGGGAAAATTTCCGCGGAATGAAAAAAAAAATCGACGCGTCACGCACGTAATCTCGTAAAACACGTCTCCCGAGACAAAACGTGTTTATAAATTAACAGGAGCCGACGTAAATTTGATTTTATTAATACATACATACATAGGAAATATATAAAATGTATTAAATGAATTTTGCCAGTGATTTGTTATTTATAAAATAAATCAGTTGTCATTCGAGTTAATAATGTTTTAAGTTGTGAAATGTAAGATGTAAATAAATGTTTTTTGGTTGTAGATGATGTAAATGTAAAATCGTTTTGAATAGGCCCTTAGAATTTTGATACGGATTTGTGCACATAATGTATATATATTAAATATTCCGGTTGAAATATGTTCGAGGATTATCGTTTCAGTGATATCGATTTACTATTTAAACGACACAGGTCAGGAATTATGCATAAACGTTTAGATCCTGTACAACCGATGGCATTTGATATACGGTTTGAGTGGAGAGATTTGTATGATTATTTATTTCCTTCGCATAATATACAACATTTTGTATATAAAATTTTGATTAGTTTAAGGCTCAAAATTGTAGTTTGTATTTGTGTAGGTTCGATAAACTGAAGAAGAATAACTTGCCAATAAATTCGCAATTTTGGTCAATACAAGAATATTATGACATTGATTTTTATCATTTACGTAAGACCAAGAAAGATAAATAACGCAAGGAATAATTGGCATACACTTGTTTAACTAAACCAGAAAAACACATATCTAATATTGTATCAAGTATTAAATTGATTCGACCCTAGATTGTTAAGACCAAGTCCAAAAAAGTGAAATCAATATATTCTTCAGTTGATGATCTTAAATTAACCCACATAAAATTATTGTCTGTTTCATATGGGGTAATTTAAGATCTCGGTCTAGAATAATATTATAGGATGGATAACTGCTTTTAAGATCATCGATGGCACTCACATTAAAATTATAGATTTCAATTTTGAAAATAATAACACAACACTGATATAGTTTTAGAAAATAAAAGTCTGCAAGTTTAAAATTATTTGACAACCAACAACGCTTTTCACTCTCCTTGGTACGAAATACACGGATGTAGTTTCATCCTAAATTATGTGTACGCATATTTTACTTGCTTTACTCAGACGTGAAAACATGCATATCCTGGATTAAATTTTGATAAACGGACCTTCTCTGACATCTAACTGATGCAATCAACGATAACAATTTGGTTAATAGTTGTAAAACAAAAATCACTTTAAATTTTATCAGCATAACTATATTTATTATTGTTTACTTTCATTCAAACATTCATCATTATTACAATTTAATTAATATGTGTACACACCATAATATTATTAATTAACTCGTCGTAATTAATAATTAATGGCTTTAATGCGTAATGAACACTCTAGTAAACAATTACGCCAACACAAAAAAATTGGGCGTAATTTAGACATCAGCGATGCCATCTTTGGATTTAACTGGAATTCCGTCATCGTAAAACCGTAATAATTAATCCGGACAAAAAGCGCCGCAATAAATCATCAAAACACTCCCAAATTAGCGGACTCCATTAACGTTAACAAAACTAAACAACTCGATTCGCCGAACCCGAATAATATAACTTCCCTCTTGTGCCCTAAAAAGTGCGACAGAGAATTCCTGAATCTGGGAAAAATTAAGGACGTACACATTACTAAATGTAAAGTTAAATATTACATTTTATATGTGTATATGAAACATACGTAGTTAATCTAAAATATTTACATACTGAGTGTAGTACAAGTTTTTTTATTACCTAATTGTTTACAATATTAATTTTAAATTACATTTCCTCATAAACTTGACTATTATTTATTCTATCGTACTCTTGACCTACCCCAATAAACAATGCAATGACCTTTCGTATCCTTAACCCGCCTAAATACATTACGTATTGAGGTAGGTCAAGAGTACGCTAGGTTAACGCATAGCGTATTGATGTAGGTCAAAAAGGCAACGCTGAAAACTTTAATCGAAAAGTTAATTTTGTTTCTAACTATTTAAAACAATCTCAAAAAATAATCGCTTGAGGAATTTACTTGAAAACTTGAGGATATATTTAAAATTTACCTGGCTTTAATATTTTACTGAGAAAATTAATGTATCAAATACAAAAACAAAACTACAACGCTTTAAACTCTAGCAGAAAAATTAATTTACTTTCGACTGTTAAAATCGATATAAAAAAATAATCGCTTCAGGAATTTACCTAAAAACTTCAGGATACTTTTAAAATTTACATACCTTTGACATTTATTTAAAACAATTGACGTATATTATGTAGAAACAAAATGGCAACGCTGAAAACTTTTATCGAAAAATTAATTTTGTTTCTAACTATTTAAAACAATGTCAAAAATTAACCGCTTGAGGAATTTACTTAGAAACTTGAAAATATATTTAAAATTGAGCCAGATTTAATATTTTGTTGAAACAACTGACGCCTCGAATATAGAAACAAAATGACAACGCTCAAAACCCTAATTGAAAGTTTAATTTGTTTTCGGCTGTTGGAAACTATGTAAAAAATTAATCGCTTTAGGAATTTATTAAAAAAAACTTTAGAATACTTTTAAAATTTACATAACTTTGACATTAATTTAAAACAATTGACGTATCTTATGTAGAAGCAAAATTGCAAAGCTGAAAAGATTAATCGAAAAATTAATTTTGTTTCTAACTATTTAAAACAATGTCAAAAATTAAGCGCTTGAGGAATTTACTTAAAAACTTAAGAATATATTTACAATTGTGCCAGCTTTAATATTTTGTTGAAACAATCGACGCCTCAAATATAGAAACAAAATGGCAACGCTTAAAACTCTAATTGAAAGTTCAATTTGATTTCGGCTGTTGGAAACGATGTAAAAAATTAATCGCTTTAGGGATTTATTAAAAAACTCTAGAATACTTTCAAAATTTACATACCTTTAACATTTATTTAAAACAATTAACGTATCTTATGTAGAAACAAAATGGCAACGCTGAAAACATTAATCGAAAAATTAATTTTGTTTCTAACTATTTAAAACAATGTCAAAAATTTACTTTAAAACTTGAGAATATATTTAAAATTGAGCCAGCTTTTTTAATATTTTGTTGAAACAATTGACACCTCGAATATAGAAACAAAATGACTACATAACTTTGACATTTATTTAAAACAATTGACGTATTGTATATAGAAACAAAATGGCAACGCTGAAAACATTAATCAAAAAATTAATTTTGTTTCTAACTATTTAAAACAATATCAAAAATTAACCGCTTGCGGAATTTACTTAAAAACTTGAGAATATATTTAAAATTGAGCCAGCTTTAATATTTTGTTAAAACTATTGATGCCTCGAATATAGAAACAAAATGTCAACGCTTAAAACTCTAATTGAAAGTTTAATTTGATTTCGGTTGTTGGAAACGATGTAAAAAAATTAATCGCTTTAGGGATTTATTAAAGAACTCTAGAATACTTTCAACATTTACATAACTTTGACATTTATTTAAAACAATTGACACATCTTATGTAGAAACAAAATGGCAACGCTGTAAACTTTAAACGAAAAATTAATTTGTTTTTAACTATTGAAAACAATCTCAAAAATTAATAGATTGGAGAATTTACTTAAAAACTTGGAGATATATTTAAAATTTACCTGGCTTTAATATTTCGCCAAAACAATTGACGTATCGAATATAGAAACAAAACGACAACGCTCTAAACTCTAACTGAAAAATTAATTTACTTTCAACTTTTGAGATCGACATAAAAAAATATTCACTTTAGGGATTTACCTAAAAACTTCAGAATACTTTCAAAATTCACATACTTTTGAGATTTCTTTAAAACAATTGACGTATCTTATGTAGAAACAAAATGGCAACGCTGAAAACTTTAATCGAAAAATTAATTTGTTTTTAACTATTGAAAACAAACTCAAAAATTAGTCGCTTAAAGAATTTACTTAAAAATTTGAGGATGTATTTAAAATTTAACTGGCTTTAACGTTTCGCTGAAATTGATGTATTGATGTATTGAATACAGAAACAAAACTACAACGCTTTAAACTCTAACAGAAAAATTAATCTATTTTCGACTGTTAAAATCGATATAAAAAATTAATCGCTTAAAAGGCATTTACTTAAAATCTTCCAAATATTTTCAAAATTTATATAACTTTAACATGTATTTAAAACAATTGACGTATCTTATGTAAAAACAAAATGACAACGCTGAAAACATTAATCGAAAAATTAATTTTGTTTCTAACTATTTAAAACAATGTCAAAAATTAACCGCTTGTGTAATTTACTTAAAAACTTAAGAATAGATTTAAAATTTAGCCAGCTTTAAAATTTTGCAAAAACAATTGACTTATCGAATATAGAAACAAAACGACAACGCTTTAAACTCTAACTCAAAAAAACATTTTACTTTTGACTGTTGAAATCGATGTAAAAAAATAATCGCTTCAGGCATTTCCTTCAAAACTTCAGAATACTTTAAAAATTAACATATCTTTAGCATTTATTTAAAATAATTGACGTATCTTATGTAGAAACAAAATGGCAACGCTGAAAACTTTAATCAAAAAATTAATTTGTTTTTTAACTATTGAAAATAATCTCAAAAATTAATCACTTGGAAAATTTACTTAAAAACTTAAAGATATATTTAAAATTTATCTAACTTTAATATTTTGTCGAAACAATTGATGTATCGAATATAAAAACAAAAGGATAACGCTTTAAACTCTAACTGAAAAATTATTTTACTTTCGACTGTTAAAATTAATATAAACAATTATCGCTTAAGGCATTTACATAAACCTTCAGAATACTTATAAAATTTACATAACTGTGACATTTATTTAAAACAATTGACGTATCTTATGTAAAAACAAAATGGCAACGGTGTAAACTTTAAACAAAAATTTAATTTGGTTTTTAACAATTGAAAACAATCTGAAAAACACATCACTTGTGGAATTTTCTTAAAAACTTGAGGATATTTTTAAAATTCATCTAACTTTAATATTTTGATGAAACAAATGACGTATCTTATATAAAAACAAAACGTCAACGCTTTAAATTCTAATTGAAAAATTAATTCACTTTCGACTGTTAAAAGCGATATAAAAAATAATCGCTCAAGGCATTTACCTAAAAACTTCAGAATACTTTCAAAATTTACATACTTTTGATATTTAATTAAAACAATTGACGTATCTTATGTAGAAACAAAATCGCAACGCTGAAAATATTAATCGAAAAATTAATTTTGTTTCTAACTATTTAAAACAATGTCAAAAATTAACCGCTTAAGGAATTCACTTAAAACCTTGAGAATATATTTAAAATTTATCTAGTTTTAATATTAATATAAAAAAATTGACGTATCATTTTTAAAAACAAAACTACAACGTTTTAAACTCTAACTGTAAAATTAATTTACTGTCGACTGTTGAAATTGATATTAAAAAGTAATCACTTTAGAAACTTACTTAAAAACTTCAGAATACCTTCCAACTTTACGTACCTTTCACATTTATTTAAAACAATTGACGTATCCTATGGAGAAACAAAATGGCAGCTCTGAAAACTTTAATAGAGAAATTAATTTGATTTTAAACTATTGAAAACAATCTTAAAAATCAATTGCCTGCGAAATTTACTTAAAAACTTAAGGATGTCTTTAAAATTAAGCCAGCTTTGATATTTTGTTAAAACAATTGATGTATCTAATATAGAAACAAAACAACAACGTTCTAAACTCTAACTGTAAAATTAATTTCCTCTGTTAAAATCAATATAAAAAAATAATCGCTTTAGACATTTACTTAATGACTTCAGAATACTTTAAAAATTTACACACCTTTAACATTATTTAAAACAATTGACGTATCTTATGCTCAAACAAAATGGCAATGCTGAGAACTTTAATCGAAAAATTATTTTTTTTATCTATTAAAAACAACCTTAAAACTTAATTGCTAGGGGAATTTACTTGAAAATTTAAGGATAGATTAAAAATTAACCTAGCAATAATATTTTGGTAAGAAAATTGACGTAACATATATAAAAACAAAACGACAACACTTTAAACTCTAAGTGAAAAATTACTTCACTTTCTACTATTAAAATCGATATAAAAAAATAATCGCTTCAGGTATTTACTTAAAAGCTTCAGAATACTTTCAAAATTAACATACCTTTGACATTTATTTAAAACAATTGACGTATCTTATGTAGACACAAAATTGCAACGCTGAAAACTTTAATCGAAAAATTAAATTGTTTTTAACTATTTAGAACACTGCCAAAAATTAACCGCATGAGTAATGTACTTAAAAACTTTAAAATATATTTACAATTGAGCCAGCTTTAATATTTTGTTGAAACAATTGACGCCTCAAATATAGAAACAAAATTACAACGCTCCAAACTCTAATTGAAAGTTTAATTTGATTTCGGTTTTTGGAAACGATGTAAAAAATTAATCGCTTCAGGCATTTACTTAAAAACTTCAGAATAATTTTAAAATTTACATATCTTTGATATTTATTTAAAACAATTGACATATCTTATCTAGAAACAAAATGACAGCGCTGAGAACTTTAATCGAAAAATTAATTTTGATTTTAACTAACTTAAAGCAGTCTCAAAAATTAATCATTCTACGAATTTACTTAAAAACTTGAAGATATATTTAAAAATCACCTGGTTTTAATATTTCGCTGAGACAATTGACGGATCGAATACAGAAACGAAACGACAACGCTCTAAACTCTAAATGAAAAATTAATTAACTTTCGACTGTTGAAATCGATATAAAAAAATAATCGCTCAAGACATTTACTTAAAATCCTCAAAATTATCAACGATTAGCAATTATAGTTATCATGTATATGTAGGGTGGGTGGGTGGCCTCTATTTCACCCTCCAATCAGTAAAACATAAGCGAGGGTTTTAATTAAATTAAAAAAAAAGTAAATAGGCACGAAATAATTGCAATTTTTAGAGATTTATTCATACAAATTTTTCAAATAATTTTTGACGATGTTTTACTGATTGTAGGGTGAAATAGAGGCGACCAACTCACCCTACATATACATATAACTGTCAATTACTGATCGTCTTGCGGTTTGGAGTAAAATTAATTACAAAACTTTTTGAATAAAAAAGAAATTCAAAATTTTTGAGTGAGAAAATTAATAAAATTGTTATGCATGATGGGTGGACAGACCTTAAGTTTTAGTTAAATAAAATTATCTTTAGAAGGTTATTTGATATATAGTGATTAGAAACAAAAAGGTAAATCTGAAAACTCTTATTAAAAAATTAAGTTTACTTTCGACGATTGAAAACTATGGAAAAATATATTCACTATAAGAATTTATGAAAAAATATATGTTTTCACATTTCCCTAAAATATATCTGTATGTTTGTGTCTGTAATAAGTAATTTATTCCGTAATTACAGTAAGAAGTATCCTCAGAGATAAATAAAACGATTTACTTCTAATTTAAAACTCTATTACTTCGTTTTTTTCACACTATGAAACATTAGTGAAATAATCTTGGCTTTGATATATATTTATTTATACACCTGGGTCGCCTAGTACGAATTGAAAATATAAATCTTAATTTTAAATAACTGTGCAGAATGAATTGACTTGTTTTAGGTTTTAATTACTTAAAAAATCTGTAACATTCGGACTACAATAATAAATAAATACGATTTTTGTTTCAGGATCAAGTCGTCGAGTTAAAACATAAAGGAAAAACAGACACGACGTTTATGTTCATCGACACGGATTCACCAGCAGTTAATCATTACAAAATCGATATCATTAATGACACGCTGAAGATGTTCAGGCCCAACTGTAAAACGTTCGAGGATGACATGCACGACGAGCCTCAGACTGCGATTTATTGTCGTAAGTACTTAAAATAACAACAGGCTGAGCCATTAGTGTGTGGATGGAAGATTGTAAGTTTTTATATGATTGATAGTAAAAGTTATTGTAGATTAAGATTAGGAAAATTTACTATAAAAAAATTTCTTGCATAAATTGGTTGCTTGAGTTACGTGAAGATCAAATTAATTTGACAAATAAAGCACTAATAACCTTTCTTCACAATTTTATTTGATTTACTAAATGTACATTTCGGACACAAAGTGACCATTATCAATGGATTAGCACTGTGCTAATTTATTTGGGCCTGGCATAAGAAACTTGTCTACAGCCAATCAAATATATTTTGATAGGGTATAATAGGACGATCACAACGTCCATGCCCGAGCTCGGATTCGAACCGAGGACCCCTCCGACTACAGTCTCTCACAGTATCTTGAATCTTTTAGAAATCATTAATACTTAATTTTATCATAAGAATGGTGAGCTAAAACATAGTAACTACGTTAGTTTAGTGTTTATTTAATTTTATTGATAGTTTTTTTTTGTATTTAATGTAATTTCCGACCTCTTCACTTAATTAATTTCACGGTCACGTTAACACGAAGCGTATCGAATCTATTTTCGACGTTTAATTAAATTTCCATCGGCGTTTTACTCGCGCGTGAAAATGACGTATCGTCCCCTAATACGCACTCTCTAGGTGTGTATTCCCCTAATTAGAATTCCACATAAAATTATTTTCTCGTGTCCACTGATTTCCACGTATCTGACGAGTTATTACCACGACAAGACCCCACCTTTCGCCATAATTAATTTCTGCTCTTATTATTTACATATACCCGCGTATTAGTGGAAACTATTTAATTGTTTCCTTTCCGAGGAAAATTGTTTGTACGTATTAATTCCTAACGAATCTCGGGGAAACAGGGAGAGATGAGAAAGCTTTTAGTATAATTGTGTACAGTAAAAATGTGTGTGTGTAAATCTATAGATTTTACTCTGTTACTTTTATAGAATTAATTGTAATAAACTAAGCTCTCTACTTTTAAAACTTCATCACAAATAGTTTTAAATAATGTAAACTAAAATGATAGCTTTGTATAAAAGATTACCAGTAAGTAAGTAAGTAGCAATATCATTCTCTAGAAAGTTGGAGACAATTGACTTTAGATATAGCATCGAACATAATATTATCCATAGAGTAACGGTGATCTTGGAGTTACATTTGACAACAAATTAGCACTTAACACTTTAGTTATTTGCAATAAGTCGTTAAAAATATGGGGTTTTATTTGGAGGATATGTAAAAGTATGATTCTTGTTTACAGAGTTTTATTTGTGCTCTAGTTCGATCAAATATGGAATATACAATAATTTGGTCACCTTTTCAATCATCACAAATCAATCGTTTAGAGTCAGTCCAGAATAAGTTTTTAAAAACAATGGAATATAAAATCGGTAGACGACACATTCAAGGTTGCTACTCAGAGATATTGAAACTGCTAAACATGAAGAGTTTGGAAGATTATCGTACTATTAGTGATTTGTGCATCCTTCATAAACTTATCAATGGATTGAAGTGTGATGACCTCTTAGCCCAATTGGATTTCAATTCGCCATGCAACGTTCGTCAATTGAGAAGGAAAGCGATTTTCCGACTGCAAACTTTCAGTTCCAATTACAGCCAAAATAATACTATAACCGGAATGATGGTTAAAGCGAATAGTCTGAATATGGAAACTTGGTTCGACTTATTTGATTCATCGTATTCAAATTACTTTTGAACCAACACATTTAGTCTTTTAATTTAAAAACTGTTTTCAGTGAACTTATGCAATTTGAAATTGTATTTTTCATGTGTAAATTTATGTATGTATGTGGATGTAACATATGTGTGTATGAATATATGTATGTGTGTATATGTGTCAATCTTAAAATTCAAATTAAAGCCACCACCACAGCTGTAAAAACGGCAACTATGCGACCGATTACTCAATCTGGTATAAATCAACTTTATACATTGTTGCAATCGACTGACTCGAGTTTTATTGATGATACATTTATTTCTCCTAAAGATCGTTTTGCCTATTTTACAAACATTTCACTCAAAATGTGCGAAAATTTATTTCTACAATTTTTACCGTACTCAATAACTGAAAGTAATTTGTTCCTTTATGCAGATGATACTACTGTCATGAACAAATCCTTAGTCTTACAGTCGGCCTTGGATCTTAATAAACTTTGTGAAAGTCATGCATCTATGAGGTTCGCTACAAACAAATTGACGTTAAATAGTGAAAAGACAATTCGCCTCATATTTTCTTCAAAAACTCCGACTGCTAATCAATTTAATACAAAATTTTTAGGATTTTTATTTTATTTAGACAATAAACTATCTTGGGATACGCATGGTGATGAGATGGCATCAAAAATATCTAGAAATATATATTTGCTAAGACAACTTTCTAATTGCATCGGTAAGTCTGGCCTGAGGTCTGTAATTTTTGCCATGTGTGATTCTTATATAAGTTACGATACAATAACTTGGGAACACTCAACCATAACAACTCGTTTGTTCGCTTTACAGAGAAGAGCAATTTGGGTAGTATCTGGTATGGCATATAGAGAAGATTGTAAAGAAGCATTCAAAAATCTGGAGACATTAACGCTACCTTCTTTGTATGTATTTAAATGTTTAATATATGTCCATAAAAATATTATAAACTATTTCATACACAACAATGTACATGCTTATGAGACTCGTAATAATACTATAATAATAATAATGTTTATTGGTGCTATTAACATTATACATGTTTTACCCAGGTCTTAGTAATTGATTTTTTATAATCATCAAGGTAATAGCAGATGTAAAGTATACTTTAATATTATAATAAATATGCAAAACATTCAAAATACAAGTTAAAATACAATTTAAAATGTCATTGCAATTATTAAAAAACACAACAATTTTTGTTAATAATGATAAATAAAATAAATATACAAATAATAAATTGAGAAAAAGAAAACTAAAAAATATAAAATTTGCCGGGACTAAATTTTGGGAGTTCACAAGTACTCATCAAAAGAATAGAATGCTTGTTTAGTTAAGTAGTTTTTACATCACTTTTATATTCCTTAGGGTCTAGTTGCTAGATTTTACTAGGCAATACATTAAAGAAACTGACACAATAGTATCGTGTGCCTGTCTTAGCCTTAGATAATCGAAATTTTGATGTACGTAAGTCATTTTTAGCAGGCGTTTCGTACGTATGATAGTCCTTATTATATGTATAGGCATTCATAGTGTTTCTTAAGTAGACCAAACATTCGAGGATGTACATACAAGGAACAAGAAGAATATTAAGCTGTGTAAATTTTTCTCTACAGTCAGCTCTATAGTTGATACCGGATACTACACGAATTGCTCGCCTCTGAAGCTTGAATGCATCCGTCATTATTGGTGAATGATCCCATAACATGATACCATAAAATATGTGTGTATGGATATAGGCATAGTATGCATTTAATATTATTTGTGTATGTACTGATCGTGCTAGATTTATCAATAGATACACATTCCTTGCCAACTTTTTTTCTAGCGCCAAACCCTGCGCTTCCCATGTTAAATGTGTATCTATAATAATACCTAAGAACTTAACAGATTGTTTTTCGTGTATTTCGGTTTTCTTCAGGGAAAAGGTTAATTCGACTGTTGTATTAGCATTCCATTTATTGCAGTCGAACCAACGGTTAACTCTGCTGATTTCTGTGTCTAATCTAGCTTCTTCGACGTGATTTCCGCACAATGAAATGGTTGTATTATCAGCATATAAGTCTGTTAGGACGTCGGGAGATTGGGTTGGAAAGTCATTTATATAAATTAGGAATAGAAGCGGGCCCAAGATAGACCCCTGTGCCAACCCATGCGTAATTTGACGTTCTTCTGAGGATTTATTATTAAATACGACAAATTAGCTATTATTTGACATGTAAGACATAAGTAATCTACAGCTTTGCGGACTGAAGTTGTAAAAATATAACTTTCTTAAAAGAATTGATCTTGAGACACAATCAAAGGCTTTGCTTAAGTCTAGTAGCTTACTTATCATTACATCGCCATTTTCGAAAGCATCTATGATGTTATTTACAAAAGAAGTAATTGCTGATGTTGTTGAACTTCCACGTCTAAATCCAAACTGAGAATTTGTTAAAATATTATTGTGCTCTATTGACTCGATAATTTTAGACAAAATAGGTAAGATTGAAATTGGTCGGTAGTCGTTTATGTTATTTTCATCTCCCTTTTTTGAAAACTGGAATACATTTTGCGATAATCTGGAGATTAATTTTGTAATTGGGCTTGCCAAAATATCAATTACCAATCTTATTGCACAAATATTTAGCCCATATATGTCACAGCTAATCCTGTTTTTAATATTCAATATTATATCACGCACTTTTGCACATAACACTTCTTCAAATTTGATAATTCGTTTGTATGCTTGTACACGACATCATGGCTATGGGATCATCGCCACAATCAGGGATGGCATTAATAATATTTTCTGCAATGGTTGCAAAATACTCATAAAATTCATTCGGAGTAATCATAACCTCTTAATTATTATTAATATTTTTATGTTCCTTAGATTTAATAATATCCCAGATTGCTTTGGAACAGTTTACAGAAGAGTTTATTTATCGTTCATTAGATTATCTCTATTGTTCTTTTATAAGTAACGTATATTTTTTATGGAGAGTTTTATATTGCAACTCCGTACGTTCGTTTCTAATGTCACGAAGTAAATGTAATTGGTCCCTCATTTGTTTGAGTTCGGGCCCAATCCATTGAACATTGCTTTTATTACTAAAAATTTGTACTTGCTTCTCCGGAAATGCAGATTTATATGAATGACTGATGATGTTTATAAAAGTATGTTTTATAAACATCATCAGTCATTCATATAAATCTGCATTTCCGGAGAAGCAAGTACAAAGCACCATTTTCATCAATTTCCCTGTGTTTAGTATCTCCTCCCAAGTATAGCTATTAATAATGTTATAAAATGCATGTTTGCCTAATTGTGTAACTGGTCTTATTCTTCTTTTTGTATTTAATTTATCATAATTAATTTCTACACACAACCCTAGATGATCAGAGACTCTTATATTTACAACTCTGGCTTTGTTAAGGTCAGAATCATTATAAATATTTGAAACTATTTTATCTAAACAAGCACCCTGCATGGTAGCTTGATCTGTGACTTTAAATAACCCATAACAAGCAAACAGGTTACATAATTGTGAAGCTTTCTTACATATTGAAATAAACATTAAAAGATACTAAAAAAATATAATTTTTCATGTTATAGTTACATTTAAACAATCTAAAGTACATTTTATCATTTATTAGTTTGTTCAACAGAAATAATTTCATTCAAATTAGTGTTGCTTTAATAGTTGTACTATTTGTAACACGCAAATTAATTTGTATTATTCAATGTCTGTCGAAGTATTAGCTAGAGAAGTAGTTGTTTCAAATTAATTTGTTTTGTAGTCTTAGTAAGACTCATTGATGTAGATTCACGAAATGTTTTCGTATTTTTAAATTTATTATTAAAAGATACATTAAAATCATCACACACATAAATGACATTTGTGCCAACGCATAGACATTCAAGTACCTTCTCTAAATCATTAATAAAATCTGAGAAATTGGCGTTTGGAGATCTATATAGCTATGATAATAATATTTGAGAGAGAGAATAATATCTTTATTCGAACACTAAATACAATGTGGGGAATATATACATATTATTTACAATGATGGTTAGTCTGTCCGTTTGGGCTATCGACCGTCGGTCTTTCTGCCCTAATATTTGATTATTTTAACTTTATACCTAATATATATATCGCTCACGTCTGTCAAAATCAAGAAATGGCGTAAATTATTACGATCCAACAAGTTGTCAACGACATGGACGAATTATGGAAGTCCCCAATATTAAATGCCCTTATTACCTGAAAGTATTTACAGTCTCAAATCTAACCCACCCTCCAACCAGTAAAACATTTAAAACAGTTTTAGATAAAAGTTGTAAAACGTAAATAAACATAACGTTATTGCAAATTTTAATAGATTTATTCAAACAAATTTTTCAAATAATTTTTAATGATGTTTTACTGATTAGAGGATGGGATAGAGGCCACCCACCCACCCTACATATACATATAAATTTCAATTACAGATAGTCTCGCGGTTTGGAATAAAATTAATTACAAAACTTTTTGAATAAAAAAAAATTCAAAAGGTAAAATCTTTGAATGAGTAAATTAGTAAAAAATTGAAGCATGATGGGTGGGCAGACTTTAAATCTAAATTAGATAAAATTAGTTATAGAAAGTCATATAAATTTAAAATCAAATTTTGATTTTTTTATTTTTTATTCCATAAAGGGTTTGATTGTTTTTAGCAGCAAAATCATCAACTATTGACAATTAAAGTTATCATGTATATGTAGGATGGGTGGGTGGCCTCTATTTCACCCTCCAATCAGTAAAACATAAGCGAGGGTTTGAGTTAAAAGTTGTAAAATATAAATAAACACAAAATGATTGCAATTTTTAGAGATTTATTCATACAAATTTTTCTAATAATTTTTAATGATGTTTTACTGATTGGAGGGTGAGATAGAGGCCACCCACCCACCCTACATATACACAGAAACTGTAATTCCTTATCGTGTCGCAGTTTCCAATAAAATTAATTACAAAATTTTTTGAATAAAAAAATTAAAAACGTAAATTTTTTGATTGAGTAAATTAGTAAGAATTTGATGCATGATGGGTGGGCCGACTTTAAATCCAAATTAGATAAGATTAGATATAGAAAGTCACTTATATTTAAAATTTTGATTTTGTTTTACTTTTTATTACATAAAGGGTTTGGTGGTTTTTAGCAGGAAAATCATCAACGATTAGCAATTAATGTTTATATGTATATGTAGGGTGGGTGGGTGGCCTCTATTCCACTCTCCAATCTGTAAAACGTAAACGAGGGTTTTAGTTAGAATTTGTAAAATATAAACAAACACAAAATTATTGCAATTTTTAGAAATTTATTCACACAAATTTTTATAATAATTTTTGAGGATGTTTTATTAATTAATATTTATATCATAGAAGTGTAAAGTTATTCTCATCAGAAAAATACTATTTAAAATTTCTCTATTTTAAAAAATTCAACCGCTTATGTTATAATGATTGGAGGGTGAGATAGTGGCCACCCACCCACCCTATATATGCCTGTTAACATATACCACTATTTCACTTTTAAATGTTTTGAACATCTTCAAATACACGACGATAGTTTTTGGAAACCAAAACAGTAATTGTGATGAAGGTTTTCTGAAAATATGTAGGGTGGGTGGGTGGCTACTATCCCACCCTCCAATTTCAAGAACATACGCAAGAGTCTTGCACAAATAATATTAATTTCATAAAAATGTAAAGTCATTCTCATCAGAAATATTCTATTTAAAATTTCTCCTTTTTAAAAATTCTATTGTTCATGTTATAATGATCGGTGAGTATGTTAGTGGCCACCCACCCACCCTACATATGCCTGTTAACACAAACTACCATTCCACTTTTAAATTTTTTAGACATCTGCAAACACACCGCGATAATTCTTGGAAACTAAAACAGTAATTGTGATTAGAATTTCCAAAAAATATGTAGGGTGGGTGGGTGGCCACTATTCCACCCTCCAAATTCTAAAACATACGTAGGAGTCTTGTTGAATTAATATTTATATCATAGAAGTGTAAAGTTATTCTTATCAGAAAAATACTATTTAAAATTTCTCTATTTTAAAAATTCAACCGCTTATGTTATAATGATTGGAAAGTGGGAGGGTGGCCTCTATCCCATCCTCCAATCTGTAAAACTTAAACGAGGGTTTTAGTTAGAAGTTGTAAAATATAAACAAACACAAAATTATTGCAATTTTTAGAAATTTATTCATACAAATTTTTCTAATAATTTTTGTTGATGTTTTACTGATTCGAGGGTGGGATAGATAATTTTTTTTGATGTTTTACTGATTAGAGGTTGGGATAGAGGCCACCCACCCACCTTACATATACATATAAATTTCAATTACTGATATGCTCGTGGTTTGAAATAAAATTAATTACAAACAATTTTGAATAACAAAGAAATACCATTTGTGAATTAATTTTTTTTATGCATAGTGGGTGGGCAGACTTTGAATTTAAATTAGCTTCGATTAGCTATAGAAGGTCATTTATATTTAAACTTAATTTTGATTTTGTTTTATTTATCATTACATACAAGGTTTAATAGTTTTTAGCCACAAAATCATCAACTATTAGCAATGAAATTTATCATGTATATGTAGGGTGGGTGGGTGGCCTCTATCCCACCCTTTAATCTGTAAAACGTAAGCGAGGGTTTTAGTTAAAAGTTGTAAAATGCAAACAAACAAAAATAATTTCAAATTTTAGAGATATATTTATACAAATTTTTCTAATAATTTTTGACCATAATTTACTGATTGGAGGGTGGGATAGAGGACACCCACCTACCCTACATATACATATAAATTTCAATTACAGATCGTCTCGCGGTTTGGAATAAAATTAATTACAAAACTTTTTGAATAAAAAAGAAATTCTAAAGCTAAAAGTTCTGAGCGAATAAATTAATAAATTTTTTATACATGATGGGTGGGCAGATTTTAAATCTAAATTAGTTAAGATTAGCTATAGAAAAAACAATATTCAAGGCGCCATCGAAGTACGTGTCTCAGTGTAATAGCTATAATATAGATATTAGTGAAAATAAAAAGTGTATATCGTATTTCATATGCGATTGCAAGTGTGTTAAAAAGATCTGACTCTTCAGCAAAAATTTCAAATGGTAATACGATGAGTGTATTGTTGAGTTTCACAAACGTAAGTATGAAAAAAAAACAGTTGGTGGATTCCAACAGCATGTCAAGACGACATAAGTAACATACTTGTACCAATTTCTTTTGAGAATAAAATATGCCGCGTTTGGCTAAAAAAAGATAAAACATTCTGAGATGAGCTTCAAAAAGCAAGTTTCTCATGCAAGAAAGTGTTGGTACGAGTGGAAGAACGCTCTGTTGTGAACTCTGCCATTTCCATATGTGACTGAATTTTTTTTTGACATTAATGGATTTTATGTACAATTTTGAAATATTATGTAAGCATAAATACATGATACTACTACTACTACTATTGTTGAAACAAATAACCAAATAAGGGAAATATTTACCATTCAGAAATATGCATACAGAAATTATAACCTCAAAATCAGAGAACAAAAATGTAAACAAGGCAATAAAGAAGAATTCTGCAACCTATAGTCAAGCCATGAAGGCAACTTCTTCCGAGAAACTTGCAAATATAAACCTATAAAAAAAAAGTAAACAAACCTATTTTAACTAGAAACCAGTCACCGAAAGGAACGCTCCAATCAATCGAAATGAGGAAAATCTCAGCGAAAGCAATAAAGATGAGGAAAGTTTTGAAACAGTGTCATAGAGGAAGAAAAGGAAATCTCGCCACTTATCCTAAAGAACATCAACAACCTCGATATTAAAATCTTTTGAAAAAATATTTTTTTTTACATGTCAGTCGCTTTTACACCGAAACCACTACGGAAAATATTAAATAATATCTTATGGATGAACAATTTTCCAATGTGGTGTATAAAAAAATTGTGTCAAAACGTCTGAATGAGTATTCTTCATTTAAAGTTGTAGTCCCAATGGAAGATTTTCTTAAGTTAAAGGAACCGAAAATATGGCCCGGGAGAATTACGATCAATCCTTTTTTCTTTCACTGGATCAGGAAAAAAGCAGTTCCATAAGAAGTGAAATAGTAGACCTTAATTTAGCACATATTATTGTTTCACATCATACAAAATATCATCTCTTAAGTTAAAAATTGTAGGTTATGCTGACGTCACCAGTCTTTGTGTCGTAGGAAATTCATTTGATGATATGATTCTAAATTGAGAACACTCAATAAATGCAGTCACTCAATGGTTCAAAAATAATAACTTATTACTAAATGAAAATAAAACTAATGTCTTTTATTTAATAGATGATTGAAATATGTATTTTTTTGTTTTCAGAAATAGTTTTCACACGACGTATGCAAATTCCATCAACTCAATACACAGTCATCCTGCAGATCAACGACACATCGTATGTTCCAAAAAATTCATCAGTGGTGAGTAATTATATAATACAATTAAAACTGCTACAATAATTCATAAAATTTTATTGACTATGGCTCTATACTAAAAACATCACAAATATTAATGTTGCACTAAACTAATTCATAATAATTCATAAACACTATGATAATAAGATAATTAAAACACTTTAACTTTGTTTTACCACAAAAAATATTTATTGCTGTGACTATAGTTTCGAACATTCACTGTTCATTATCAAACATAAAGTACTTTATGTTTGATAATGAACAGTGAATGTTCGAAACTATAGTCACAGCAATAAATATTTTTTGTGGTAAAACAAAGTTAAAGTGTTTTAATTATCTTATTAAAATGTACCACCAAGTTAACGCCGACAACATTCAAGAACTATGATAATATTTTTGTCAATAACTTTATATTATTAGAATAAAAATAAGGTAAACAACACGCACAACACTTACATAAATTTCCTTTTCGAGTCCCAACTACCTTCAAAAGTCCTTACATAAATAAAACTCCTTAATGCTACATTTCCATCATAATAATAAACGATTACGAGAAAATAACATCCACACATCCTTTTATGTGATCCGTATTTTCAGTACAACTCCCAACATTATAATTCCAACGGTAAACACATTTATCATCACAATCTAAAAGCTAAATTTTCGTAAATATTTCACGCGTATTGATTTTCGATTACGCGCGTTGTGTGTTTCAATTTGAACCCTGACATTTTTAAATTAATTCTACCTCATCACTATCGATGAAGAGAAGAAAATACCTTTAAATAAATGAATACAACACGAATAACTGTTTCACATATATATAATATTTATTATTCTTATAGCAATGAAGAGAAGATAATAATTTCGATCTGTAAATAAATAAATACAACACGAATAACTTTTTTACCATATATATATGTAATATTTGATATCCTCATAACTGTGTTTATCCCATTCCCTACGTATCCGTTTTACTGTTTACTTTTATATTTCCAGTAGTTATTTGTCAACCCTTAAGAGGAAATATCGTTATCCTTTACGCCTCAATACCGTTTCCCGCAATTGTATTAGGACAGTGGACACTCCCCGCAAAAGTCCCACCCAAAGGGATCGTAAAAAAAGGGGACGCGTGTTTTATGACGATTAAGCTATAAACACATGAATATGCAGTGCGAAAAAGAATGAGATTATTACACGCGTCCGCAATCTTAATGACCAGGAAATGGGACATGGTGCACGGTTATGAGTTATGGGTACGACTATTCCGGAATTAGGTAGAGTGCCCTAATAAATTATTAATCGAGGGATTGTGCCACCTGTTGTACAAGGAATTACCTTTATCGATCACGAAATATTATACATAATGGTTTAATAAAATAAGTATTATTTATTATTATTTTTAAAGCTATATTTCGCTTATTCGATTTATGGTGGATGCGCCGGGATTTTCAGACGTTTACGTATTATTTTCAACCGGTTGCCATCGTTAACTACTACATCATTCCTTTATAAACAAAAATATTGCTGACCTTATTTATAAACGTCTGAAATAAAACGACAACTATTAAATAAAGTACATTTCATAACGATCACGTGCCCGAAGCTTATTTTCGAACCACCTTATCCTTGAATTCTATAAACGTGTATATTTATCCTACGTCCTATTTTTTAACTTTTTGGAGGATAATTATAACCATAAACGTGATGCATTGCACGTTTTACCTGAATTTTATTTAAAAAAAAGCTATTTTCGTGATTGCGTTCAGAATTCGGGCTCAGTTTTCGTCCGTGTTTAAACGCAGTTAGCTCTTTCCAACCGAAAAACGCTGACACGCATGCTTGCTCGTGAAAATAAAGAAAATAAGGAGTTACACAGAAAAAACCGCAGTGCCTTATCATTAAGATGGATGGTGTGGGACGGTAGACAAGTTTCTCTTCCATTTAAGCATTAATTATACTCCTACGTTGTATCTTTTGCACATACACATAAATAAAAAGGCAGTAATGAAGCTGTATTTATCATATTATATTTGCGCAGCATCATTAAGCAATGGTATAATAAAAATTATTGTGTTTATTCATGCTTGTTATCATTAGAATGTTAATTGATACGAAAAGTAATTTGTTTTTGTAATCATCCTAAAAGCAAATATAAAAAATAAAATAATTAACGTAAATACATTAATTTTAACAAAACAACTAATTTATATTGACGTATTTTCCATACTATATATCATTAAGCCTTAACAAATGTTTACTTAAAAATATTAATGAATTAAACATTATTATAAATTCCTTAACTTATTATAAACATTCATCGAACTTTAACAAGAGATTTTACTTAAAAATTAATCCATTAATTAATATTATTTCTTCAGATAATCATGAGCAAATTACGGATTACTTTATAAGTAAATTATAGTAACGATAATCAAGGCACTTTATATTATGATAATTAGTTTAAAACCCTGTTTGCACTTTGAGGAACATAATTTCAAACAAATCTGCTACTACTGAAAATAACGCAGCATTTCCTGAATTCCCTGAATTCGCAAACAAACATTATGAAACAACTGGAAGCTACAACATACGTGGTGGATAATACATTAAAACATACATTTACATTCACAGCAGATAATACTGTACAGATAATTTTATTTTCTTTAAATATACATTATTTTATAAACTATATTTAATCGCAATAATACAGTTCACATTATCAAAAATTTAAAATTAAGTTCACAAACTATAGAAATATATTTTTTAAGTTACGTAAAGATTATCTTATAGTTAATTAAAGAAAGTGATAATATTTTTAATGTCATTAATCAATTGTAAATATTTCTTAATAGCGTTTTATATTCCATCCATTCAAGAGGAATAATTTAATAAAACTTTTAATCAACTTCCAATTCCTGGAAACTACAAAAGGATGAAATTACAACTAATTTTCTTTCGCGTTTATTGCCCCTATTAATTTTACGAGTTCGTACATTTAACACACACCCACCCCTCCACAAAGAAACTGCGGCATTGATCTTACTGGAAATACACTTACATCTCTGGTAATTCTCGAAAGTCGCGGTACGAAGAGGCAAAGGGTTGAACGCGGTTAGGGCGTAAAGTGCCTTAAATTGCGACGTCCTAGGATTTAGATAAGGGCGCTGTATAGAATTTACAGAGGATTAGAAAGCCATCTTATCGCTTTTGTGGGGTAAAGTCGTGTCAGAATTACGCTCTTTAGTAGATGGTATTATAAATAAATGAAACCGGCACATGAAGATGTTGAAGATGGGTTTTAATTTGTGATACATGTTGCTTTAAATTATAGACACTCAATCATTCACTTTATATATAATTTTTAAACTGGAAAAATAATACCCAACTTAATTGTTTACAATTTTTCTAATCGCCGAAAACAATTTAATTTCCACAATTTAAGTTTTAAGCGCCGCCATTTTGCTACTAGCAATGATACTTCAATTGTTTGACTGTAATATTAAAAATATGTTAATTAAGGATGGATTTTGTAATTTTTAAACTAATCCTAGTGAAGGTGGATTTTTTACAATTTTTATAATCACCGAAATCAATTTAATTCCCACGATTAAAATTTTGAGCGCCGCCATTTTGTTACCAGCGATGATACCTCAATTGTTTAACCGTAATATCAAAAATATGTTAATTGAGGATAGATTTTGAAATTTTGAAATCAATCCTAGTGAAGGTGGATTTTTTACAAATTTTCTAATCACCGAAAGCAATTTGATTTTCCACAATTTGAGTTTGGAGAGTCGCCATTTTGTTTCCAGCTATGATATCTTAGTTGTTTAACTGTAATATCAAACATACGTCAATTGAGAATGAATTTTGAATTTTTAAAATCAATCCTAGTGAAGGTGGATTTTTTACAAATTTTCTAATCACCGAAAGCAATTTGATTTTCCACAATTTGAGTTTGAAGAGTCGCTATTTTGTTTCCTGCCATGATACCTCAATTGTTTAACTGTAATATCAAAAATATGGTAATTGAGGATGGATTTTGAATTTTTGAAAACAATCCTAGTGAAGGTGGATTTTTTACAAATTTTCTAATCACCGAAAGCAATTTGATTTTCCACAATTTGAGTTTGGAGAGTCGTCATTTTGTTTCCAGCTATGATATCTTAATTGTTTAACTGTAATATCAAACATACGTCAATTGAGAATGAATTTTGAATTTTTAAAATCAATCCTAGTGAAGGTGGATTTTTTACAAATTTTCTAATCACCGAAAGCAATTTGATTTTCCACAATTTGAGTTTAGAGAGTCGCCATTTTGTTTCCAGCCATGATACCTTAATTGTTTAACCGTAATATCAAAAATAAATTAATTGAAGATGGATTTTGAATTTTTGAAATCAATCCTAGTGAAGATGGATTTTTTAAAAATTTTCTAATCACCGAAAGAAATTTGATTTTCCACAATTTGAGTTTGAAGAGTCGCCATTTTGTTTCCAGCCATGATACCTCAATTGTTTAACTGTAATATCAAACATACATTAATTGAAGATGGATTTTGAATTTTTAAAATCAATCCTAGTGAAGGTGGATTTTTTACAAATTTTCTAATCACCGAAAGCAATTTGGTTTTCCACAATTTGAGTTTGGAGAGTCGCCATTTTGTTTCCAGCCATGATACCTCAATTGTTTAACTGTAATATCAAAACTACGTTAATTGAGGATGGATTTTGAATTTTTGAAATCAATCCTAGTGAAGGTGGATTTTTTTACAAATTTTCTAATCACCGAAAGCAATTTGATTTTCAACAATTTGAGTTTGAAGAGTCGCCATTTTGTTTCCAGCCATGATACCTCAATTGTATAACTGTAATATCAAAAATATGTTAATTAAGGACGGATTTTAAAAGTTTGAAATCAATCCTAGTGAAGGTGGATTTTTTACAAATTTTCTAATCACTGAAAGCAATTTGATTTTCCACAATTTGAGTTTGAAGAGTCGCAATTTTGTTTCCAGCCATGATACCTCAAGTGTTTAACTGTAATATCAAAAATATGTTAATTGAGGATAGATTTTGAATTTTTGAAATCAATCCTAGTGAAGGTGGATTTTTTTACAATTTTTCTAATTACCGAAAGCAATTTGATTTTCCACAATTTGAGTTTGAAGAGTCGCCATTTTGTTTCCAGCCATGATACCTCAATTGTTTAACTGTAATATCAAAAATATGTTAATTAAGGACGGATTTTAAAAGTTTGAAATCAATCCTAGTGAAGGTGGATTTTTTACAAATTTTCTAATCACCGAAAGCAATTTGATTTTCCACAATTTGAGTTCGGAGAGTCGCCATTTTGTTTCCAGCTATGATACCTCAATTGTTTAACTGTAATATTAAACATACGTTAATTGAGGATGGATTTTGAATTTTTAAAATCAATCCTAGTGAAGGTGGATTTTTTACAATTTTTCTAATCACCGAAAGCAATTTGGTTTTCAACAATTTGAGTTTGAAGAGTCGCCATTTTGTTTCCAGCCATGATACCTCAATTGTTTAACTGTAATATCAAAAATACGTTAATTGAGGATGGATTTTGAATTTTTATAATCAATCCTAGTGAAGGTGGATTTTTTACAAAGTTTCTAATCACCGAAAGCAATTTGATTTTCCACAATTCGAGTTTGAAGAGTCGCCATTTTGTTTCCTGCAATGATACCTCAATTGTTTAACTGTAATATCAAAAATATGTTAATTGAGGATGGATTTTGAATTTTTAAAATCAATCCTAGTGAAGGTGGGTTTTTTACAAATTTTCTAATCACCGAAAGCAATTTGATTTTCCACAATTTGAGTTTGAAGAGTCGCCATTTTGTTTCCAGCCATGATACCTCAATTTTTTAACTGTAATATCAAACATACGTTAATTGAAGATAGATTTTGAATTTTTTAAATCAATCCTAGTGAAGGTGGATTTGTTACAAATTTTCTAATCACCGAAAGCAATTTGATTTTCTACAATTTGAGTTTGAAGAGTCGCCATTTTGTTTCCAGCCATGATACCTTAATTGTTCAACTGTAATATCAAAAATATGTTAATTGGGGTTGAATTTTGATATTTTTAAATCAATCCTAGTGAAGGTGGATTTTTTACAAATTTTCTAATCACCGAAAGCAATTTGATTTTCCACAATTTGAGTTTGGAGAGTCGCCATTTTGCTTCCTGCCATGATACCTCAATTGTTTAACTGTAGTATCAAAAATATGTTAATTGAGGATGGATTTTGAATTTTTAAAATCAATCCTAGTGAAGGTGGATTTTTTACAAATTTTCTAATCACCGAAAGCAATTTGATTTTCCACATTTTCAATTTGAAGAGTCGCCATTTTGTTTCCAGCCATGATACCTCAATTGTTTAACTGTAATATCAAAAATATGTTAATTTAGGATGGATTTTGAATTTTTGAAATCAATCCTAGTGAAGGTGGATTTTTTACAAATTTTCTAATCACCGAAAGCAATTTGATTTTCCACATTTTGAATTTGAAGAGTCGCCATTTTGTTTCCTGCCATGATACCTCAATTGTTTTACTGTAATATCAAAAATATGTTAATTAAAGATGGATTTTGAATTTTTGAAATCAATCCTAGTGAAGGTGGATTTTTTACAAATTTTCTAATCACCGAAAGCAATTTGATTCTCCACAATTTGAGTTTAAAGAGTCGCCATTTTGTTTCCAGCCATGATACCTCAATTGTTTAACCGTAATATTAAACATACGTCAATTGAGGATAGATTTTGAATTTTTAAAATCAATCCTAGTGAAGGTGGATTTTTTACAAATTTTCTAATCACCGAAAGCAATTTGATTTTCCACAATTTGAGTTTGGAGAGTCGCCATTTTGTTTCCAGCTATGATACCTCAATTGTTTAACTGTCATATCAAAACTACGTTAATTGAGGATGGATTTTAAAATTTTGAAATCAATCCTAGTGAAGGTGGATTTTTTACAAATTTTCTAATCTCCGAAAGCAATTTGATTTTCCACAATTTGAGTTTGGAGAGTCGCCATTTTGTTTCCAGCCATGATATCTCAATTGTTTAACTGTAATATCAAACATACGTCAATTGAGGATGGATTTTGAATTTTTTAAATCAATCCTAGTGAAGGTGGATTTTTTACAAATTTTCTAATCAACGAAAGCAATTTGATTTTCCACAATTTGAGTTTGAAGAGTCGCCATTTTGTTTCCAGCCATGATACCTCAATTGTTTAACTATAATATCAAAAATACGTTAATTGAGGATGAATTTTGAATTTTTGAAATCAATCCTAGTGAAGGTGGATTTTTTACAAATTTTCTAATCACCGAAAACAATTTGATTTTCAACAATTTGAGTTTGGAGAGTCGCCATTTTGTTTCCTGCCATGATACCTCAATTGTTTAACTGCAATATCAAAAATATGTTAATTGAGGATGGATTTTGAAATTTTGAAATCAATCCTAGTGAAGGTGGATTTTTTACAAATTTTCTAATCACCGAAAGCAATTTGATTTTCCACAATTTGAGTTTGGAGAGTCGCCATTTTGTTTCCTGCCATGATACCTCAATTGTTTAACTGCAATATCAAAAATATGTTAATTGAGGATGGATTTTGAAATTTTGAAATCAATCCAAGTGAAGGTGGATTTTTTACAAATTTTCTAATCACCGAAAGCAATTTGATTTTCCACAATTTGAGTTTGGAGAGTCGCCGTTTTGTTTCCAGCCATGATACCTTAATTGTTTAACTGTAATATCAAACATACGTCAATTGAGAATGGATTTTGAATTTTTAAATCAATACTAGTGAAGGTGGATTTTTTACAAATTTTCTTATTACCGAAAACAATTTGATTTTCCACAATTTGAGTTTGAAGAGTCGCCATTTTGTTTCCTGCCATGATACCTCAATTGTTTAACTGTAATATCAAAAATATGTTAATTGAGGATGGATTTTGAAATTTTGAAATCAATCCTAGTGAAGGTGGATTTTTTACAATTTTTCTAATCACCGAAAGAAATTTGGTTTTCAACAATTTGAGTTTGGAGAGTCGCCATTTTATTTCCAGCTATGATACCTCAATTGTTTAACTGCAATATCAAAAATACGTTCATTGGGGATGGATTTTGAATTTTTGAAATCAATCTTAGTGAAGGTGGATTTTTTACAAATTTTCTAATCACCGAAAGCAATTTGATTTTCCACAATTTGAGTTTGAAGAGTCGCCATTTTGTTTCCTACCATGATACCTCAATTGTTTAACTGTAATATCAAACATACATTAATTGAGGATGGATTTTGAATTTTTGAAATCAATCCTAGTGAAGGTGGATTTTTTACAAATTTTCTAATCACTGAAAGCGATTTAAGTTTCCACAATTTGAGTTTGAAGAGTCGCCATTTTGTTTCCAACCAAGATACCTTAATTGTTTAACTGTAATATCAAAAATACGTTAATTGAGGATGGATTTTGAATTTTTAAAATGTTAGTGAAGGTGGATTTTTTACAAATTTTCTAATCACCGAAAGCAATTTGATTTTCCACAATTTGAGTTTGAAAAGTCGCCATTTTGTTTTCAGCCATGATACCTCAATTGTTTAACTGTAATATCAAAAATATGTTAATTGAGGACGGATTTTAAAAGTTTGAAATCAATCCTAGTGAAGGTGGATTTTTTACAAATTTTCTAATCACCGAAAGCAGTTTGATTTTCCACAATTTGAGTTTGGAGAGTCGCCATTTTGTTTCCAGCCATGATACCTTAATTGTTTAACTGTAATATCAAACATACGTTAATTGAGGATGGATTTTGAATTTTTGAAATCAATCCTAGTGAAGGTGGATTTTTTACAAATTTTCTAATCACCGAAAGCAATTTGATTTTCCATAATTTGAGTTTGGAGAGTCGCCACTTTGTTTCCAGCCATGATACCTCAATTGTTTAACTGTAATATCAAACATACGTTAATTAAGGATGGATTTTGAATTTTTAAAATCAATCCTAGTGAAGGTGGATTTTTTACAAATTTTCTAATCACCGAAAGCAATTTGATTTTCCATAATTTGAGTTTGGAGAGTCGCCATTTTGTTTCCAGCCATGATACCTCAATTGTTTAACTGTTATATCAAAAATACGTTAATTGAGGATGGATTTTGAATTTTTCAAATCAATCCTAGTGAAGGTGGATTTTTTACAAATTTTCTAATCACCGAAAGAAATTTGATTTTCCACAATTTGAGTTTGGAGAGTCGCCATTTTGTTTCCAGCCATGATACCTCAATTATTTAACTGTAATATCAAAAATCTGTTAATTGAGGATAGATTTTGAAATTTTGAAATCAATCCTAGTGAAGGTGGATTTTTTACAATTTTTCTAATCACCGAAAGCAATTTGATTTTCAACAATTTGAGTTTGGAGAGTCGCCATTTTGTTTCCAGCCATGATACCTCAATTGTTTAACTGTAATATCAAAAATACGTTAATTGAGGATGGATTTTGAATTATTAAAATCAATCCTAGTGAAGGTGGATTTTTTACAAATTTTCTAATCACCGAAAGCAATTTGGTTTTCCACAATTTGAGTTTGAAGAGTCGCCATTTTGTTTCCAGCCATGATACCTCAATTGTTTAACTGTAACATCAAACATACATTAATTGAGGATGGATTTTGAATTTTTAAAATCAATCCTAGTGAAGGTGGATTTTTTACAAATTTTCTAATCACCGAAAGCAATTTGGTTTTCAACAATTTGAGTTTGAAGAGTCGCCATTTTGTTTCCTGCCATGATACCTCAATTGTTCAACTGTAATATCAAAAATATGTTAATCGAGGATAGATTTTGAATTTTTGAAATCAATCCTAGTGAAGGTGGATATTTTTCAATTTTTCTAATCACCGAAAGCAATTTGATTTTCCACAATTTGAGTGTGAAGAGTCGCCATTTTGTTTCCAGCCATGATACCTCAATTGTTTAACTGTAATTTCAAAAATATGTTAATTTAGGATGGATTTTGAATTTTTGAAATCAATCCTAGTGAAGGTGGATTTTTTACAAATTTTCTAATCACCGAAAGCAATTTGATTTTCCACAATTTGAGTTTGAAGAATCGCCATTTTGTTTCCTGCCATGATACCTCAATTGTTTAATTGTAATATCAAACATACGTTAATTGAGGATAGATTTTGAATTTTTGAAATCAATCCTAGTGAATTTTTACAAATTTTCTAATCACCGAAAGCAATTTGATTTTCCACAATTTGAGTTTGAAGAGTCACCACTTTGTTTCCAGCCATGATACCTCAATTGTTTAACTGTAATATCAAACATACGTTAATTGAGGATGAATTTTGAATTTTTGAAATCAATCCTAGTGAAGGTCGATTTTTTACAATTTTTCTAATCACCGAAAGCAATTTGGTTTTCAACAATTTGAGTTTGGAGAGTCGCCATTTTGTTTCCAGCCATGATACCTCAATTCTTTAACTGTAATATCAAACATACGTTAATTGAGGATGGGTTTTGAATTTTTGAAATCAAGCCTAGTGAAGGTCGATTTTTTACAAATTTTCTAATCACCGAAAGCAATTTGATTTTCCACAATTTGAGTTTGGAGAGTCGCCATTTTGTTTCCAACCATGATACCTCAATTGTTTAACTGTAATATCAAATATACGTTAATGGAGGATGGATTTTGAAATTTTGAAATCAATCCTAGTGAAGATGGATTTTTTAAAAAATTTCTAATCACCGAAAGCAATTTGATTTTCTACAATTTGAGTTTGAAGAGTCGCCATTTTGTTTCCAGCCATGATACCTCAATTGTTTAATTGTAATATCAAAAATATGTTAATTGAGGATGGATTTTCAATTTTTGAAATCAATCCTAGTAAAGGTGGATTTTTTACAAATTTTCTAATCACCGAAAGCAATTTGATTTTCCACAATTTGAGTTTGGAGAGTCGCCATTTTGTTTCCAGCCATGATACCTCAATTGTTTAACTATAATATCAAAAATACGTTAATTGAGGATGGATTTTGAATTTTTGAAATCAATCCTAATAAAGGTAGATTTTTTACGATTTTTCTAATCACCGAAAGCAATTTGATTTTCCACAATTTGAGTTTGGAGAGTCGCCATTTTGTTTCCAGCCATGATACCTCAATTGTTTAACTGTAATATCAAAAATATGTTAATCGAGGATGGATTTTGAATTTTTGAAATCAATCCTAGTGAAGGTGGATTTTTTACAATTTTTCTAATCACCGAAAACAATTTGATTTTCCACAATTTGAGTTTGGAGAGTCGCCATTTTGTTTCCTGCCATGATACCTCAATTGTTTAACTGTAATATCAAAAATATGTTAATCGAGGATAGATTTTGAATTTTTAAAATCAATCCTAGTGAAGGTGGATTTTTTACAAATTTTTAAATCACCGACAGCAATTTGATTTTTCACAATTTGAGTTTGGAGAGTCGCCATTTTGTTTCCTGCCATGATACCTCAATTGTTTAACTGTAATATCAAACATACGTTAATTAAGGATGGATTTTGAATTTTTGAAATCAATCCTAGTGAAGGTGGATTTTTTACAAATTTTCTAATCACCGAAAGCAATTTGATTTTCCATAATTTGAGTTTGAGGAGTCGCCATTTTGTTTCCAGTCATCATACCTCAATTATTTAACTGCAATATCAAACATACGTTAATTGAGGATGGATTTTGAATTTTTGAAATCAATCCTAGTGAAGGTGGATTTTTTACAAATTTTCTAATCACCGAAAGCAATTTAATTTTCCACAATTTGAGTTTGAAGAGTCGCCATTTTGTTTCCAGCGATGATACCTCAATTGTTTAACTGTAGTATCAAAAATATGCTAATTGAGGATGGATTTTGAATTTTTGAAACCAATCCTAGTAAAGGTGGATTTTTAACAAATTTTCTAATCACCGAAAGCAATTTGATTTTCCACAATTTGAGTTTGGAGAGTCGCCATTTTGTTTCCTGCCATGATATTTCAATTGTTTAACTGTAATATTAAAAATATGTTAATTGAGGATGGATTTTATTTTTTTGAAATCAATCCTAGTGAGGATGGATTTTTTACATTATTTTTAACCACCGTAAATAATTCGATTTATTGCAGTTTGAATTTTAAGCGTCAAAAATTTGTTACTAGCGTTTATACCTCAATTTTTTAACTGTAATTTTAAAAATATGTTAATGCAGTAATCATAGTGAATGTATTCTAATTACAGGTGAGAATTCCCATCCACTTGCATGCACCGAATGCCAGTGGAGATCCTCTAGCCTCAGGTCTGAACGAGCCACCTGCTAATTTTGAAAAACCCCTCATCTTGTACCCAGAAAGAACAGTGGCAATATTTAGGTAAGCTATTATAAAAATTTAACAATAAATAATTGATGCGAATATTATTTTTCTATAATAAAACCTTTAAATTGGTTGTAGACAATTAACTAATAATTTGAAACAACGAAGACATTTCGCAATGAATGAAGACTAGAAAATAAATTATTAACAATTAGTCAGGGGAGGTATTTGTTGCAATAAGTATTAAATATTTTTATAAGCAAACAATTTCTTCCTTAAACTCCAATATGAAAAAAACGTCATTCCAGTTGATTTAATTTAATGACTGTAATAACTCAAAGAATGTAGCTAGTGTAATTTAAAAATGATGTAATTTTATTGTTTCATGGTATTTCTTCCCCTAAGGGTAATTACGGATATTCTCATTTACGAAAAAAAGGTCACCGAGTTTATGTCAACCCGGGGACCATTTGAGGGTGTGTTTTATGGCGAAATGTCATTTCTGATTCACGAAAATTAACGTGGACAAACAAAGAAATTTATATGCCTGCAAGTATTTTACATTATAAGAATTAAAACACTTGTTATGTTGTTTTAAGACAATTTTTTCCTCAAACAAAATTCACGGCATTAATTTACATTTTCGGGACAGATAAAATTTAATATTCACACTCTGCGGTAAAGGGCGCAGTGTATTTCAATATGGGCAACCTCCCTTGGTTGTATTGTAATAAAATTCGTGAGATTAATCCCCATGAAATTCCGCAAATCAAGTTACATGATGAATGCGTCCCGTATCAGATATTTAAATTTATTATAATCCATTGTTATATTATGGAAATCAGGACGGGGTTGTGATACGTGCCCGGCGCCTCCACCCGTTTTTTTTCTTTTAAATAATGCATAATCCAATACACAGGAGTCGGTTATTTGCATATGAAAACTGCACATTCTTTTATTACAATTAAAAACAAAATAAAATCCTTAATTTCACTAAAAACATAATTTTAAAAAAACCTATAAACGTTAAATATTTAAGTATTATTAATGAGTAAGTCAAGTAACTGTATATTTATATATACAACATCCTTACTTCAGTAATTTTTACATTTTGTTATTACATTTTATTCTGGCTTATTCTTTGAATGTTGATGAATAAGTCATGTAATTTTGTACAATCCTTTTTAGAGTAAGATAATATTAATCATCACCAACAATTCCAAACACCTACAATAAAATCACATCCCCTAGTTTTTTGTCTCCCTTTTCCGATTTATTATCGAGGCTTATTCCCACGCATCCGGTACAGGGACACAATACAATATTTACATACTTTCCTCACACCCCCTTTTGAGGGGATGATGATGTAGGTATCTCCTTTGTACGTTCGGATATTCGTTGAAAAAATTTATAACCTGCGGATTGGGGTCCTGTCTGGGACCACCTTTCCGTGAATTTTCCAGTATATCAGCCCATTCGGGGCGTTCGTGAAAGAAGACATCCGCGTGAATTTATACGTACGACCCTCTACGCCCCCGAATTCCCCCGATCCATTACACTAATGCCCACTTAATCCCCTCCCGGCAACAAAATAAATCCCTGTATCGGATTGGAAACGTGCCCACTAAACGCGATTCAAATTTTCGGGAGTAATTGTTTTCGAAATAAACGACCCTATTGGATTGATATTTGATTGTAAATATCTGCAAATATAATACATGTTTATTTAATTTTTTTTGTTCAGATCAGCAGCTCCTTTAGCTAGAGTGACGCAGCCGAAAGACAGGATAACGGACAACAGGACGTTTGTCATCCTGGAGAATTCCGTACACAATGGTGCCTTTGACGTGACCCAAACTGAGGGCATCGTGTACGTGCACGATGTTATGCTATTAAGGACGTCCAGATCTTACGTGAGGTAAGCAAACTTTCGGAAAGATGAGGATTTAATCCTTACCGAGAAGCCGAACATAAATATTTACCGAGAGACAAGAGTATTTGTGAGCGCTTATAAAGGGATCGAACGCAATTTTCCAATAAGATATGTTCTACAAGTCTATAATTTTCAATTCTAATCCAATTGACAGGTAAATTTACTGTACATTACTGAATACATAGGAAATGTATCACGTTTTATTTCTAATGCGCTCAAACTGTGAATTGATAGAGTGTAACCCGGCGCATTCACCATTTATTACATAATGATTAAATGATGCAAATAACCATTAACTGACAACAGACCGTTATTTACGCAAACTATGTTGAAATAAATTATCTATGTGTTAAGTACTAGTCTATAAATCTTTCTATACTGTTACTATAACTATAAAAATCAATCGATTAACTTCCAAGATTGTAACACTTTATTTATATTTCTAAATATAATCCTTACGGAATATATACTCCTTATTAAATAGCAAAATTTTTTTATTAATAACGAGCTAAACAAAAATAATCTAATCACTTTTTTATATCAATATTTCATTCACCTTTTGAAAATTCAATTTATCCTTCCGGATATAAAGATTGCCATCAAACTGGATTTATTTCCACCGAGGGTTTGATTTATTTCCGGTTTTGACATTGCGGTCCGCAGGCGATCGAGCTTGTAAAATCTATTTTCCTTTTTTTATTTCGTCGCCCTTGCCTAATTACCCGGCATAAAATTTTATAGTTTAATTTGCCCAGCGGAACGGCGAGGATTATTTTTACGCCGCACCACATTAAACGGCGTTCGATCGATTTTCCGCCCTTTATTTATATGCACTTACAGGGTGAAGGTCGGTTTGTTTGTACACGTGTAAGGTATAAAAAAAAGGTGATAAAAATAGAATGATGTCTGGTGTAATTATCATATAATTAATATTTTATCAGTTAAAGATAGTAAAGGCCTTAAATTATTACCCTAAACTAAATGTAAAACCTGAAACATTTAATTTGAGATGATATTTTTTAAATAAGTTTTTCTATTTCTTGAATCACTTGGTGAAACATTTTGAACTATTACTAATGAAGGTTTAAATTAAATTACACTTGGTTTGTTTCGCAATTTTTCTATATTTACTCGACTAGTTTCGCTTTTCAACTCTTGATAATGCCTTTAAAAGAGAAACTAGTCGAGTAAATATAGAAAAATTGCGAAACAAACCAAGTGTAATTTAATTTAAACCTTCATTAGTAATAATTTTTTTATGTTATCTCTTGGTGAAACATCACGACATTCTTTACCTATTATTTAGATGATTTTAAAATAGTGAGATGCAAAACAATGCCTCTCTTAGAATGTTTATGTCACAAATGAAACGATATACATTTGTTAAGACAATTCACTTAAAACACAATTGACCATCTGACTTTAACTAAACTCACTATTTATTAATTTCCATATTTTGTATCTTCTAATCCCAAATCATCAACACATGCACATGCACACAAAAACACACTTACAAAAAATATATAGAATTACATACACGATGAATTAATTTTTCAATTGTGGTAAAACATTTTTTTATGAATTATATTGTTAATTAGCAATCAAATTATTTTGAATTACATGTTTAGTTGATTATTTATAATAAATTACCTAATTAAGATTAGTGTAATAATTGGGATAAGTCAGGATGACGCTAACTTAATGTATTGTTAAAAGCGATTGATCAGAAATATCCCACGCTGAGCTAAAATATGTTGAGGTAGGTCGGGACTACGGTAAATCAATAAATATCTCATATAGGTTCATCAATAGTTTATTGAGGTAGGTCAGGGGTACGCTACGTCTAACAATATATTGGATGAGGTGAAAAATAAATAACTTGTTTCCCAAATAAAAATAAACAGATTTCTACAATAAATCCAATTGAAAATTTTGCCAAAATTAGTAAAAACAATAACTGACAGGTAGGTCAAGAGTATGCTACCTATAATTTGTATAATTTTATTTTATATTAGCATTATATTTTAAATCTATTTTAATAGTATATATGATTACAGTACTATCTTTTATATATTTATTATTTGCCATCTTTTTGTATGTATCTATCACTCAAAATTATTATATATTTTTTTTTGACTTGTGTAACACTAATTTCTGTGATGAACACTAATAAATTATTATTATTATTATTATTATTATTATTATTATTATTATTATATATTGGATGACGTAAAAAATTATTAACTTGTTCTAAAAATCGAAATAAACAGTTTTCTATAAAAAATCCAATTGAAAATTTCGCCAAAATTAATGAAAACAATAACTGATACATTCCAAAGCAGTTGAATGAAAGCAATTAAAAATTGTGAAATTTGCTAAAAGTTTATTTTTACAAAATGGGATTTAACTATAAAAAAAGCAATTCAACTCGCTCTAAACTGGTAAATTTCATTAGAAAATCGTTAATGGTTTAATTTTTTAAATTTGATTAAAAATTTCTTAAAAAACTCAAAAAGAACATCAAGAAAAAAGCAATTGTAATTTCTCAAAAACAATTTAAAAATTAGAATTAAAATCATGTTAAAAATTTAATTGTAACAAATGAAATTTTCCTAAAAAAATACAAAAAAAACAAATTCCTTACAAAAAAATAAAAAAGATTGATTAGAAGAAATCTTACATCTGCACACTTCACTTAACACAAAAATTCTAAAAATATTTACTTCTAACAATAAAGATGTTTTCTCTCTCTTAAAAAAACACAGATTGAATTTGATTTTATAATAAAAACTTTCTGTTACACTGAAGAAAACGATTAAAATTTTATACAAAACAATCATAAAAAACAATTTATTATAAAAATAATTCAAATTTAAAAACTAAAAACAATAGGAAATTAAAAAGTTTCTGCAAAACATAAAAACACAATTGAAAATATATTAATAAAAACAATAAGAATTCTCTGGTAAAACCTACTAAAAAGTGATACAAGAAATTAAAATTTTCTAAAGAAAAAACAATTGAAAAAAGACGAATTGAAGTTTTCAAGAAGAAATTAAAAATTTCCCACGAACATTCAAGTTTTTACACCAAGAAATAAAATATTCTTCAACAAAATCAATTAAATACTTTCATAAAACCAAAATACAATTTTAATTTCTTAAAAATAAACCAAATATTTCTTAGAAAATTAAACAATTAGAACTTGCCAAAAACAAATTACAAATTATAACTTTAAATAAAATAAAATAAACTTTGTTTATATCACACACTTTATTATTCTTAGTGACTATAGTTTATTTTATTTTATTTAAAGTTATAAAATATGTATCACAAAGTTAAAGCCTCTACAATCAAGTATTTAAATTACAAATTTCCTATAAAACAAATGAAAAAACCATTGGAAATTTTTTTTACAAACAATTTTACACGAAAGCAAAGAAAATTTGAGTAAAAATACAGTTATAATATAAATGTTAAATATTAGACCAAAATATTTAAAGTCTTACCAAAAAAATATAGAAACTTTACAACAAAAAACAATTGAAAATTTGTTGGTAAATAAAAAGTCAATTAGTATTTTCTACAAAACGAAAGTAATGAAAATATATTTCAAAATATAAATGTTTCAAAAATTTATAACCAATTTGCAAAAAAAAATAATATTTACAAAACAAATTGAATTATTTTTAGAAACAAAAAATGAAAATTTACTTTGAAAAAGAAGACAATTCCAATTTGCTAAAATTAATCTTTTCAAAATTTTAAATACTCAATTGTAAACAATGAAAATTTTAAAACAAAAAGGATTTTTCTCAAAAAAGTACAGTTTGTTTAAAACAAAAGAAACAATTAAAAATTATTTTATAATAACAGTTACTAAAAATCGTTAGGAATTTTACTGAAACAGTTTAAATTTTATACAAAAAATCATAATTGCTCAAAAAAAGCAGTAAATAATTTCTTAGAAAATAAATTGAATTGTTCAAAACAAAATTAGTTATTAAAAAACAGTAAAAATATAGTTGAAATAAAAACAATTGAATATTATAAAGTTTATACAAAACCTAGAAAACAATTGAAAAGTTACAAAACAATATTAAAATATTTACTGAAATTTTTACAATCTGATACATAAAGTTAAATATTTTAAAGAAGAAAAAAAACACTTCAAAATTTGATAGAAAACAAGAAACGAATGAAAATTATTACAGCAAGAAATAAAATATTTTACAACAAAATCAATTTTTTTATTTTATAAAAGAAAAAAATAAGAAATATTTAATTTGATTGTAAGAAATTAAATTTGTTATTTCTCAAAAACAAATTACAAATTTCCTACAGAACGAATGAAAATGAATGAAAAAAAAAATTATTTTACAATTTTACACGAAAGCAATGACAATTTCCCTGAAAATACAGTTATAATAAAAATGTTAAATATGAGACTAAACCAGTTAAAATAATAAATATTTTATAATAAAAACAATTGATAATTTAATAAACTATAACTATTTTGCCTACAGAAGAAGATAATTAACAGTTAGACAAAATACCCAAACTATTTCTCAAAAAATGTAAACAATGAGAAAAACAATCCAAACGTAAAATAAATTAAATCGATAAATGCTGAAATGAATAAACAATTCAATGAGAAGTTAGAAATATTAATGAAAGTTACCTTACAGTCCTTGAAAATAGTTATCTCTTATAACTATTCACTGTTGAGATCTGCTATACATGTCCTGGAAACTTTTCAAGAAGGCTAATTTTGGGATGGAGTTCAGAAGCCTCGTCACGTTTCGTTGGATGTCTCTTTTCTCTTTTCTTTTAATGCTGCAAAATGCAATGAAATTTTGAACCAGTAATTTGGCCTTCAGAAATATAATATACAGGGTGTCCCGTTAATGCGGGGAAATAGATTCAAATCAAATAAAGCGTCCAATTGTTATAAACAAAAGAAATAAAAAATTTTGAAACTTTGAAGCCAAATTCCGGCTTAACCGTAAATTTTTGGATATAGATAAGTTGAGTTAAATCGTAATATTTTGACCTCAAAAATCTATGGTCCAGTCATTTCCCCGCATTAACGGGACACCCTGTATATTTTGGTTAGTTATCGTGGAAAAACGATTGAATTTTGAATTTTATATTTTTAGTTGATTTAAATATATTTTATTGTTAGAAGTCATTGGAGCAAAAATTATTTTAATATAAGCATTATTGTGAAAGTTATAGCTGAAAAACTGAAAAAAAAATTGAATCTCGAATTAAAATTTTTGCTTAATTTATACAATATATATTTAATTACAGGGCTCTATTGGTTCAATAATTTCTTTTATATGAGAACTTTAACTAATGGATTTTTTATTCCTCATAAAATTTAAATTTTGCAGAAAACAATTTCAACTGTTTTCTTTCTTAGCAAATTTTATTTATTTTCTCTTTTTTAATTTCTTCTACTGTTTCAAGATTAGACTTATGTATTTTCTTAGTAAATGTCATTTGTCAGATAATAATAGTTCTTCTTTTACAAAATCAAAATAATTAAAATTTAACAACAAAACCTCACTTATAATTTTATTAGAAAACATAATTTAGATATTAGAAATACTCAAATGCCAATTAAACATGTCTTAAAAAACAAAACAATAAAAACAATTTAAACTATAATTAAAATTAATTTTACGCTAAGAATTTGCTGAAAAAAAGTTTTGAAGTTTAACTGAAATTCCACAAAAAACTAAGAAAAAAAATTAAAATTAATTTCCTTAAAAACATATAAGAAAACAATTGAAAATTTAATTTTAGAACAATTTCCAAAATACAATGAGAATTTGCTTGAAAAATAAATTAAATAGTTAAATTTGTATTTAAAAAAATTAATAACATCCTTTAATAAAAACAATAACAATTTCCTACAAAACTAAAACAAAGCGAAAATATATTATAATTAAGCAAATTTACAAAATACATTAAGAAAATTGGCTCAAATAAAACTAAATCGACTTAAATCAGTTGAATTTTTAAAGAAATGAACATTTTTAAAAAACAATAATTTTTGTTTTAGCAAAAGTAATTAAAATTTGATTTTAAAAACAATTTCCCAAAAAAACTAATAAAGAACAATTTATTATAACTATTTTTTCTCTTAGAACACAAAAAAACTATTAGAATCTCTAAAAAATTAAGAATTTCTCAGTACAAAAAAATATAATTATTTTTAAACATGTTAAAAAAAGAAGGAATTTTAAAAAACATTTACAACTTTTTGTTTTAGCAAAAGTAATTAAAATTTGATTTTAAAAACAATTTCCCAAAAAAACTAATAAAGAACAATTTATTATAACTATTTTTTTCTCTTAGAACACAAAAAAAACTATTGGAATTTCTAAAAAATTAAGAATTTCTTAGTACGAAAAAGAATGAATTTTAAAAAACATTTACAATAAAAATGTTAAAAATTGAACTGAAACAGTTGCAATTGTAAAACAATTAAAAAGAAAGAATATTAGAATATCTAAAAAACAAATGAAAATTCAATTCAAAATCAATTTAAAAAAAACACTGAGAATTTGTTTTAACAAAATTGTACTAAAACAATTTATATTTTCACTGAAATTAAAAAAATCTAAAATCAATTTTAAAAAAAATTAAAAAGACGCTAAAAGCAGACTTGTCCTCAAAGTCTTTGGAGGGAAAAGTATCTATAATCTTTCTATTTTAGGGAGTAACAATCCATGTTGTATTTGCCGATTCTTTGACTAATAATAATTTTTGCTTGTATTTTTCCTATTTTTTTGTTTCATTCCTTAGTTTGGTGCTAGGTGTATTATATTTTTTCCGATTATTTTTTATAGATATTTATCAAAAATGCATCCAGATAATACTAGGAAAAAGAGTTTTGAGACTAGAAATTGGTTAAAATTATTTGTCCATGAAGAATAAAAATTTTGACATTTTTCAAAACGCATTAAATTCTTATTTAGGAAACAGAGTTAATTTTAATACTTCAGGTATTATAAGCTGTATTAAAATTATTTGCTGATTCTCTAGCTAATAATATTTTCTGCTTCTATCTTTGCATTTTTATTATTTAATACCTTTGATTTGGTGATAATATAATTACTATTATTGTTTATTTGTTTATAGATATTTTTCATAAATAGAGAAGGATGATATCATAACACAAGAAGATTTGAAACGGCTAGAAAGTGCTAAAATTATTGGAACGTTTTGTATTCCCAGAAATCAAAATATCCCTCAACAGTATCAACAACCTCCCCTCACAATTCATCATTTGTACGAATCACCTTGACAGTTAAGCTAGCTAGCAAAGAACTTTTTTGTTATTTTAAATTAAATTCAGACAGGGTAAAAGGACCACAGAACTATAGCCCAGACTAACAGCACATTAATTGTTTTTGTTATGTATATACAAATTTAAAAATGTAATTGTCGGAATAATGTTCATTGTTTTTTTTTTATTGGAACTCATGAAGAATAAAATAATATTGCGTACAGTGATTTCTTGAGAGAGAAATAATGCTAATAATTTTAAAATACGAAAACATTTCGTAAATATATAAAAGACAAAGAAGACAATTAAAATACTATAAAAACAAATTATAAATTTTGTTCAAAACAAAAATTCAAAATTATTGTTAAAAACAATTTTACAAAGAAACAATGGGAATTTGTTTAAAAATGTTGACAATCATATTTGAAATACAACAACAAAAAACAATTGAAGAATTTTTAAAAACCAAACAGAGTAAAAAACAATAAAAAATGTATTTAGAAAACGATTGTACAAAAAATACGCCTAGTTAAATTAAAAATGTGTAAAAATTTCATAGAAACAGTTGGAATTTTACAATAAAAAAACAATTGAAAATTTATTAGAAAACTAAATTTAAAAAAAATACTTAAAATCATAATCAGAAAATTAAACAATTGCATAAAATTTGAAAATGAGAAATTTCTACTTAGCAAAAAATATAATTATATATTAAAAATTTGACTAAAACAGTTAAAATTGTACGAATAGTACAACATAATTTTAACTTAAAAAAAGGTGTTGAAGAAAGATAAAACGATTTTATGGTAAATATTCATTTTCTACGTATTCATGTAACCTCAACTCATGTGCAACTAACAAAGTTTTTTGGTAACAACAATGCATTAATATTAAATAACAAAATTCTTTGCCCTTAAAAATTATTGAAATGGAGACTTTTAAAATGGGTTATTTGCATAATCATATTGAACACAAATTAAAAATCAGTTACTTACTTCTTTTAGTGAATAGTAAGATTGGTTAAAAATTAGTAAATACAGTAAATATAGTTATAACACAACACTAAAATCTCGAATGCTCCAATTGCTTATGATTTAAAATAAAATTGGCCTTTTAGAAAATTCTTAGGATGGTATATAAAACATTTGTTAAAGTTTAGTTCTTATAAATCTCAATCAAAAGATTACCTAATTATATTAATTTATTTTAAGCCAAAGTAAAAACTTACCTGGGTAATATTTATAGAAAAACGTCGTAATTGGAAATTCTGAGGAGTCTATAGAATATTTATGACAGCTATATTATAAGAAATATTGTATACACTGTGACTCAATTTTGATGCTCACCATTGGTATCTCTGTTATTAGAAGAGATAAACCCAAAATCCAACTATCGACCATCGAATTTGGGCAAACTGTATAGCCTCCTCGGAACTTTCTTTAAAGCCGATTTTATTATTATAAAAAATCTCTAGCGCTTGAGACTTTTAAGTATTTGGTTTTGCTTTTTAAACATTAATGTTTAAAATAATTTAATTTTAAAAATTATTACAACTAATTTCTTATTACAGTCTGACTGTGCAATGGAACAACAATGGAAAAATAGAAAGTGACGACTTGATCGTTCACATAATCGAAGAGCCCAGCAAGGCGTGCAGTAACCTAGGAAGCGATCCGAAGGAGTGGAGCCATTGTGCGGAATTTGCTAATCCGAAGAAGTGCACAAACGCCTGCGCCGTGGGAACTGCTGGTATTGCAGGCGTAAGAAGTCAGTAAGTACCCAAAATACATTTTTAAAGTTAAACAAAAACTCGAATTAAAGATTTAATTAAAGTTTAAATATATACAACCTAAGCTCATAGTATTTAGATTGGAATCAAAGCTTGAGGTTGAAAACAATTAGTTTTAGATAAAGTATAGAAAGCAATTTTATAATAAATTTAACTCCATAATAATCATATCTGACTACATATAACCAGAATTCCTTCATCACGCACATATCCGAAAACCGTTAGAAACAATTATCGGCAACAATGTATGAACTAGTTTGCGATAAAGTAAAGATTAATGACGCACGAAGTATTTCTTGTCGGTGTGGCAATAAAACAGTGTTCGTGGTAGGACGGGAATGGCGGGATCGAAGACGAACTGCACGTTTTTTCTTCTAACCGTCGGCTGCTTAATTGAAAATTTAATCAAAGGAAACTAAATTAACTAACCGAGGATAGGCGACGCATTGTGCCGACTCAATTAGATCCAGAAATGAATACCCATTACTTTCTGAGATTATAATTGTTCGTGCACAATGGACGCTCAAGAGGGTGCTTCCTCCTACTATTCCAGGTATTATTTGGGATACCGTCGATAATATGAATTCTTCACGTATAAAGAAGTGAATAGAAAAAAAAAACATAATTTATAAAATATATGAGTTACATAAATTATACAAAACCAGTAAAATTGAAAACATTTTTATTTTTAAATAAATAATTAGGAACTTTAAATTAAAATACCACACACAGGATTTAATACGTGACTATAGTTTAAACCTTTAAAAGGCCATTATCAAACGTACAGTACAACAAATAAGTAAATGTGGAGGCTTTCACTTCTTGATACATTTTGATGAATTAAAAAGTGATACCAACAAAGTTAATTGTTTTATTTATTTTTATTTTTAATTAATGGTTGAGGCTGGAAATTTAAACAAAAACACTTTTACTTTTTTATACCACTTTAAGTTTTATTTGCAGTGACTAGTTTCGACTACACAGTAATCATTATCAAACTAAGTCACTGCAAATAAAACTTAAAGTGGTATAAAAAAGTAAAAGTGTTTTCTTTATTCTTAATATTGAAATGTACCACCAAGTGAACGCCGTTAAGATCCAAGAATTAAACAAAAACGCTTACAATTTATGTGATAAAGGTTTATGTTTAAATTTTTAGTTTTCTATTCAACTAAAAAAAGTAATAAATAACAAATAAATGTATACGAATAAAACAATCTTAAAAATATGTATATTTCTGGATAAATATAAATAAAACCGTAAAATCGGTGATACAAACAGCAAATCATCCGTAAAACGACCTCCTATTCAAATCTTCCTGCGAATAAAAGTCGGGTCGGAATTGGACAAAGGGTTGCCTGTTTTTCTTCTCCTTTCTATCTATCTTTTATTCTTTTATTATTCTTTTCCTTAAAAAAAAAGTAAATTCGACCCTCCCGGCCACTTTTCGATCTCGCAACTGCCCTTTCCATCAATCGCCCCCCTCTCGATGGTATTAAGTTCGGGATTCTTAATAACCTGTCGGTTTTCTCGGGTGCCAACGCAAAAAAAGAGGAGAACGGAAAAGAAATACAGGCGAGGAATTTTCGCGGCCTCCATTAATAACGAAAAGATTCCATTCGATCTCACGAGTGCCATAAATGTGTTTTTTTGTTCATTCTTCGTCAGATTGGGACTGGGGAAAAAGTGTTGAAGCTGTATTAAAAGAATGTGTGTTATATGATATTTTAACAATTGATTTTACTAGAAATTTTAAATATTGTTTGTTTTGAGTGTGTTTAGAAATTTTCGTATTGATAGCAATTGTTTTTCTATTTTTTAATTCACTAGAAATAAGCGTGAATGAAAAAATTAATTTTCTTCATTTCACGTCGAATTTAAAGAAAATTTAAGTTGCAACAGTTGCTGATTTCAATAAAAATTTCAAACATTGTTCATTTTGAGTATGATTAGAAATTTTTATATTGATAGCAATTGTTTTTCTATTTTTTAATTCACTGGAAATAACCGTGAACGTAAAAATTAATTTTCTTCATTTCACGTCGAATTTTATGAAAATATAAGTTGCAACGGTTGCCGATTATAATAGAAATTTCAAATACTATTTGTTTTAAGTGTGCTTAATAATTTTTGTATTGATAGCAATTGTTTTTCCATTTTTAATTTCACTGGAAACAAACGTGAATGTAAAAATTAATTTTCTTCATTTCACGTCGAATTTAAGGAAAATTTAAATTGCGATGGTTCCTGAACTTAATAGAAATTTCAAATATTGTTCGTTTTGAGTGTGTTTAGAAATTTTTGTATTGATAGCAATTGTTTTATATTTTTTATTTCACTGGAAATAAGCGTGAATGTAAAAATTAATTTTCTTCAGTTCACGTCAAATTTTATGAAAATTTAAGTTGCTGATTTTAATACAAATTTCAAATATTATTCGTTTTCGTATTGATAGGAATTGTTTTTCTATTTTTTAATTCACTGGAAATAAGCGTGAACGTAAAAATTAATTTCCTTCATTTCACGTCGAATTTTAGGAAAATTAAAGTTGCGATGGTTGCTGATCTTAATAGAAATTTCAAATATTATTCGTTTTGGGTGTGTTTAGAAATTTTCGTATTGACAACAATTGTTTTTCTATTGTTAATTTCACTGGAAATAAGCGTGAACGTAAAAAATAATTTTCTACACATCACGTCGAATTTAAGAAAAATTTAAGTTACGATGGTTGCTAAATTTAATAGAAATTTTAAATATTGTTCATTATGAATGTGTTTAGAAATTTTTGTATTGATAGCAATTGTTTTTCTATTTTTTTATTTCACTGGAAACAAGCGTAAACGTAAAAATTAATTTTCTTCATTTCACGTCGAATTTTAGGAAAAACAAAGTTGCAATAGTTGCTGAATTTAATAGAAATTTAAGATATTGTTCGTTTTGAGTGTTTTTAGAAATTTTCGTATTGTTAGCAGTTGTTTTTCTATTTTTATTTCACTGGAAATAAGCGTGAACATAAAAATTTATTTTCTTCATTTCACGTCAAATTTAAAGAAAATTTAAGTTGCGATAGTTGCTGATTTTAATAGAAATTTTAAATATTGTTCGTTTTGAGTGTGTTTAGAAATTTTTGTATTGACAGCAATTGTTTTTCTATTTTTTATTTCACTGGAAATAAGCGTGAACGTAAAAATTAATTTCCTTCATTTCAAGTCAAACTCTAAGAAAATTTAAGTTGCATTGGTTGCTGAATTAAATATTAATTTTAAAAATTATTTGTTTTGAGTGTGTTTTGAAATTTTGTATGGAAAGCAATTGTTTTTCTATTTTTTATTTCACTAGAAATAAGCGTGAACGTAAAAATTAGTTTTCTTCATTTCACGTCGAATTTTATGAAAATTTAAGTTGCGATGGTTGCTGAACTTAATATAAATTTCAAATATTGTTCATTTTGAGTGTGTTTAGAAATTTTCGTATTGATAACAATTGTTTTTCTATTTTATTATTCCACTGAAAATAAGCGTGAACGTAAAAATTATTTTTCTACATTTCACGTCGAATTTTATAAAAAAGTAAGTTGCTATGGTAGCTGATTTTAATAGGAATTTCAAATATTGTTCGTTTCAAATGTGTTTACAAATTTTCGTATTAATAGCAATTGTTTATCTGTTTTTTATTTCACTGGAAATAAGCGTGAACGTAAACATTAATTTTCTTCATTTTATGTCGAATTTTAGGAAAATTTAAGTTGCGATAGTTGCTGAATTTAATAAAAATTTTAAATATTGTTCGCTTTGAGTGTGTTTAGAAATTTTCGTATTGACAGCAATTGTTTTTCTATTTTTTAATTCACTGGAAATAAGCGTGAATGTAAAAATTAAGTTTCTTCATTTCACGTCGAATTTTAGGAAAATTAAAGTTGCGATGGTTGCTGATTTTAATATAAATTTCAAATATTACTCGATTTGAGGGTGTTTAGAAATTTTCACATTGATAGCAATTGTTTTTCTATTTTTTAATTCACTGGAAATAAGCGTGAATGTAAAAATTAAGTTTCTTCATTTCACGTCGAATTTTAGGAAAATTAAAGTTGCGATGGTTGCTGATTTTAATATAAATTTCAAATATTACTCGATTTGAGGGTGTTTAGAAATTTTCACATTGATAGCAGTTGTTTTTCTATTTTTTAATTGGCTGCAATTAGACGTGAACGTAAAAATTAATTTTCTTCATTTCACCTCGAATTTTCGGAAAATTTAAGTTGCGATAGTTGCTGATTTTAATAGAAATTTTAAAAATTATTAGTTTTGAGTGTGTTTATTAATTTTCGTAATGATAGCAATTGTTTTTCTATTGTTAACTTCACTGGAAATAAGCGTGAACGTAAAAATTAATTTTCAACATTTCACGTCGAATTTTAGGAAAATTTAAGTTGCGATGGTTGCTGATTTTAATAGAAATTCCAAATATTGTTTATTTTGAGTGTGTTTAGAAATTTTCGTATTGATAACAATTGTTTTTCTATTTTATTATTCCACTGAAAATAAGCGTGAACGTAAAAATTAATTTTCTTCATTTCACGTCGAATTTAAAGAAAATTTAAGTTTCAACGGTTGCTAAATTTAATAGAAATATCAAGTATTGTTCATTTTGAGAGTGTTTAGAAATTTTCGTAATGATAGCAATTGTTTTCTATTGTTAATTTCACTGGAAACAAGCGTGAACGTAAAAATTATTTTTCTACATTTCACGTCGAATTTTATAAAAAAGTAAGTTGCTATGGTAGCTGATTTTAATAGGAATTTCAAATATTGTTCGTTTCGAGTGTGTTTACAAATTTTCGTATTAATAGCAATTGTTTATCTGTTTTTTATTTCACTGGAAATAAGCGTGAACGTAAAAATTAATTTTCAACATTTCAAGTCGAATTTTATGAAAATTTAAGTTGCATTGGTTGCTGAATTTAATAGAAATTTCAAATATTGTTCGTTTTGAGCGTGTTTAGAAATTTTAGTATTGATAGCAATTGTTTTTCTATTTTTTATTTCACTGGATATAAGCGTGAACGTAAAAATTAAATTCCTTCATTTCAAGTCGAATTTTATGAAAATTTAAGTTGCGATGGTTGCTGATTTTAATAGAAATTACAGATATTGTTCGTTTTGAGTGTGTTTAGAAATTTTTGTATTGATAGCAATTGTTTTTCTATTTTTTATTTCACTGGAAATAAGCGTGAACGTAGAAATTAATTTCCTTCATTTCACGTCGAATTTAAAGAAAATTTAAGTTGCGATGGTTGCTGATTTTAATAGAAATTACAAATATTGTTCGTTTTGAGTGTGTTTAGAAATTTTTGTATTGATATCAATTGTTTTTCTATTGTTAATTTCACTGGAAATAAGCGTGAACGTAAAAATTAATTTTTGACTATGGATTAAAACTATAATCATTAATTGTGTTTCATGTGAGTGATTACATTTAAACAAACTTTCCTGGAAACTTAACCGCACTCATTAACCAAACATTCGCGAACTAACCGAATTAATTAATGTGTGTGCAACTTAACAAGAGCGAAATTAAATTGAAAATCCGAATTGTGTAATTGTATTTGTGTCGTGTTGTATTTAATTATAATTTCAGACCTAATGCTATTCAAATAGAATTAATTTGTGATAATTTATGTGTGTTTTAGTAAATAATTTTAATGCTTACACCTGTGTTACAATTATTGATCGTCGTTCGTGTAGAAATGGAGGAATGTAAATAGTTATGCACAACACAATTAATTATTCCATTATGAAATATAAATGGAAAATTCACTGATGATTATAACGAATTTTCAATTACACTCTGATGAGATCTAATTTGATCTATGATTGTTGATAGTATAATAATAAATCCAAACATATATTGTACTTCCTAGCTTAATTAACAAGATCCTAGACAAAGAATAGAAATACGGATATCATAAGTTTCATCCCCATCTTCCACCGGATGACTTCCTACCCACTACCTAGTGAACGTCGCTGGGGTGTAGTGTACAAGTAGTCGGGATTAAATTGGAAATATTCCCGCCGCACATTTTCTAAATAGTTTCTCGCCGAAAAGAAAGGAAGAGAAAACCGCCATTAGGTTAATTGCAAATGTGCCAACTTGGAATGCACTTACGTTAAATCTTACGATTTTAGTCTGAGGGCTAGAATAAACGTTAAAGATAATTAGAAATTTCCTGTTGAGAAATAGTTTGAATAGTTCGAATCATAGGAGCTTAATTGTTGTACTTATAATTAGATACTTTTCCCCAAAGCTGTTTTTAATTAATGGTAAAAGTAGAAGGAAGCATGACTACTTTATATAATGTGTTAAAACAAAGTAATCATGTCTCCTTCTTCATTATATTTAAGCTGTACAACAAATTAAACGTCTTCACAATTAAACATAAATTAGTTACTGTAATTTTTATAATGTTTAATTTTTACAGTTATTAGTGTTAAAGTAATCATCATTTAACATCGAGGGAATTAAATTCGTGCCATTATTCTAAACGACGCCACTTATCCCGACGTTGTGATCTTAAGTAGGCCAGAGATTAGTTTCGTCGATTAATCAAAACCGCCGGTTTTGAGCAGGTTAATTTACGACACGTCTTAGGGTTGACAAATTAGGGCCTGGATTGGGGGATTAAGATTAAAAGTAAGCACTGACATAAATCGATAGATACGATTCTTATTATAAACGTTAACAAATAGTTGATCCAATTGAAATAGTGTAAATTATTATGCTTAATAACTATATTTAACATAATCCATTGCATGTAAAATATCTAAAACATATTACTAGACGTAGTAGGTGTATCTGGCTATCGACCACGTGGTCCTTTCACAGCAAATATAAATTGTAAAATTGCAAGCAACATCCTTCTCGCCAGGAATTTTTAAAAATGTAACAGAACAACCTCTTTCAAAAATGAATTATTATAAATCAAATATTCTAGACCACCGAGTATTTTCACTTCATAGTATTTATCTATGCTAATCATTTCTATAACCAACTCAGCCAACGAGTGTCAAATTTTAATCTACCATCACCACAAATCCTACCGACTGCGCCAACTTTAACGTCACTATAACAATTTCATGACTTTAACAAAATACATACAAATAAAACTTGTATGAATTAAAGCGCTCCTATTGTGAGCAACGTAATTTATAGTACTGTTCCTCTGGAAGTGTTTTACTCGAATAGAATGCGGGAAACCGAATTTAAATTCACGTTTGATACTCGGCGCGATAAAATAGATTACACGAAGGGACGAACTCCGAGTGACACTCAGCCGTGTGCCATATATAACGACAAACAAGTGGAGCAACTGGTTGTGACATGAAATTGCATGTTTTCAAGAATCCATTTCCATGAAAAATTTCTCCCCCGCACACACATACGCGCGCCCAAAAAAAGTATTCATTGAGGGTAATATAAAACTTTTTCTTCATAATATTCAAATAACACATGGCTTTATTATGTTTAAATTTAATATTATTTAGATTAACAAATTTTTTTAATACTACCACTCAATACCTTTATTTTACTAGTTTTCATATTTGTAAATTAATTAATTAATCAATCATAGCTCTTTTATTTCTTAGAGTAATAGTAAATATTAATAGCTCTTTAAATTTAGCACATCAAAGTTCATGCCCAAAATAGATTTTAGAAAAAACTATTTAAAACATACATGGATAAACTTTGATATCCTAAACTTAAACTCAATGTGAAACTTTCACCATTTTTGTTCTCTCTTTTTTCTTAAAGTATCTCGTGATTGATGGTCTACAGACACAACTTAGATCACTGGTTGATCTCCATCCAACAAGTGAAACAAACCCTAGTTTTTATTGAAATATCATTTCCTGTTGCAGTGCCGTATGTTTTATAATTTCGTACATGGCAAGCAATTCCATCTGCATTAATAATAAATGGGTCGGACATGACGTTACGCTGAAAACGGGGTGATTAATTGAGTGATTTGTTTGGGGGGCCGGATCTCGGGAGTTCAGTGTTCGTGTGAATGAGGGCGAAAGCGGGGCGGCGAGTCATCTGTCACGATTTAAGTTCGGATATTCGCTTTTCGCGGAATTTTATCATTCGGCCCATTAAATCGAATTTATAAAAAAAAAATTACTGCTGAAAATCAACAGTCGGTTTACTAGAAATTCATTTATTTCTATATCGAAAAAAACTACCACCTAACGTTCTTGTTTATAATAATTCTATTGCCTACGTTTCATTTGGTGCAGTTTTTACTAATAAATAAGGTAGTTGGTTATAATTCAAAAAATATCCACTAGTGAACATCAATTTTGCATTCTTTAGTTTAAGAGAAGCAAAAGATTATCAATTTCGTAGTGATGATTCTTATCCAAATACTGCTTTCCATTTTGTCTAGCTTTAGGCCTTCTACAATTCTCTAACTTCTTATAGTCCTCAGATTCTGCAGATTTCTTAAATAAGTCCTATCAATTGTTTGGCACTTCAAGTTATTGCGAATTTAATTGTTATTAGTTTTTCTTAGATAATTTGAAAATGCTCGAGTCAAAAAATTGAAAATTAGAAATAAAAAACAAATGCCATCTACAAAAAATTAATAAGGCTAACTTATAATCTATTGGATTTTTCAATTAAATGAAAACAAAACACCTAAATTACTTATTTTTAGAAATAATCAAACCGACAAACTCAGTTTTCGATTTGATTATTTCTTATTTTAGAAAATCGAAAATTTAAAATAGAAAAACAAATGCCATCTTCATAAAATTGATAAAGTTTTCTTATAATCGAATGTTTTTTCCAATTGAATAAAAATAAAAGACCTAAATTACTTATCTTTAGAAATAATCAACTCGAAAACTAAGTTTGTCTGTTTGGAAATTCCCATCTTAAAAATCGAAGATTTAAAGTAGAAAAACAAATGCCAGCGTTGTAAAATTGATCAAACCTACTTATAATCTATTGGGTATTTCAATTAAATAAAAATAATACACCTAAATTGGTTATTTTCAGATATTTTCAACCCAAAAACTAAGTTTGTCGATTTGGAAATTTTCATCTTACAAAATCGCAAATGAAAAATAGAAAAACAAATGCTATCGATATAAAATTGATAAGGCTTACTTATAATCCATTAAACTTTTTAAATAAATAAAAATAAAACACCTAAATTGATTATTTTTAGAAATAATCAAATCGAAAACCAAGTTTTTCGCTTCGGAAATTCTCATCTTAAATAATTGGAAATTTAAAATAGAAAAACAAATGCCATCTACTTAAAATTGATAAGGCTTATTTATAATTTATTGTATTTTTCAATTAATTAAAAATCAAACACTTAAATTGATTATGTTTAGAAATATTCAACCCAAAAACTAAATTTGTCGGTTTGAAAATTCCCATCTTAAAAATGGAAAATATAAAATAGAAAAACAAATGCCAGCGTTTTAAAATTGATAAAACTTAGTTATAATCTAATAAATTTTTTAATTAAATAAAAATAAAACACCTAAGTTGATTATTTTTAGAAATAATTAACCCGAAACTGAGTCTGTCGGTTTGGAAATTTTCATTTAAAAAATCGCAAATTATAAATAGAAAAACAAATGCCATCCACATAAAATTGATAAGGATTACTTCTAATTTATTTAATTTTTTTATTAAATAAAAATAAAACATCTAAATTACTTATTCTTAGAAATAATCAACTCGAAAACTGAGTTTGTCGGTTTTGAAATTTCCATCTTAAAAAATCCAATATTTAAAATAGAAAAACAAATGCCATCTACATAAAATTGATACCAATTACTTTTCATCTATTGGATTTATCAATCAAATAAAAATATAACACCTAAATTGGTTATTTTTAGAAATATTCAACCCGAAAACTGAGTTTGTCACTTTGGAAATTCTTTTCTTACATAATCGAAAATTACAAATATAAAACAAATATAAAAACAAATACCATCAACATAAAATTGATAAGGCTTATACATAATATATTAGATTTTACAACTGAATAAAAATATAACATCTAGATTACTTATTTTTTAGAAATAATCAACCCGAAAACTGAGTTTGTAGGTTTAGAAATTCCCATCTTAAAAAAGGATAACTAAAAATGGTAAAACAAGTGCTATCGACATAAAATTAATAAGGATTACATGTAGTCAACTATATTTTTTAATGAAATAAAAATTAAACACTTGACTTGATTAATTTTTGGAAATAATCTACTCGAAAACTGAGTTTGTCGGTTTTAAAATTCCCACCTTAAAAATTAAAAACAGAAAAACAAATGCCAGAGTTATAATATTGATGAGACCTACTTATAATCTATTAGATTTTTTATTTAAATGAAAGTCAAACGCCTAAATTGATTATTTTTAGAAATATTCAACCCGAAAACTAAGTTTGTCGGTTTGGAAATTTTAATCTTATAAAATCGAAAATTAAAAATAGAAAAACAAATGCCATCCACATAAAAATAATAAGGCTTACTTCCAATATATTGAATTGTTTAATTAAATAAAAATAAAACAGTTAACTTAATTAGTTTTAGAAATCAACCCGAAAACTGAGTTTGTCGGTTTGAAAATTTTCATCTTACAAAATAGAAAATTAAAAATAGAATAACAAACGCCATCCACATAAAATTGATAAGGTTTACTTATAATCTATTAGATTTTTCAATTAAATAAAAATAAAACACCTACCTTGATTATTTTTAGAAATAATCAACCTGAAAAATGAGTTTGTTGATTTAAACATTCTCGTTAGAAAAAATCGAAAATAAAAATAAAAATCAAATGCCATCTGTATAAAACTGATAAGGATTACTTTTAATCTATTAGATTTTTTAATTTATTTTTTTTAAATACTTAACTTGATTAGTTTTAGAAATAATCAAGCCGAAAACTAAGTGTGTCACTTTGGAAATTCTCATCTAAAAAAAATGAAAATTAAAAATAGAAAAACAAGTGCCATCTACTTAAAATTGATAAGGCTTATTAATAATTGATCGGGGTTTTCAACACAATAAAAATAAAACACCTAAATTGGTTATTTTTAGAAATATTCAACCCGAAAACTAAGTGTGTCGGTTTGGAAATTTTAATCTTTTAAAATAAAAAATTAAAAATAGAAAAACAAATACTATCCACATAAAATTGATAAGGCTTGGTTCCAATCTATTGGGTTGTTCAATTAAATAACAATAAAGAACCTAGATTACTTATTTCTAGAAATAATCAACCCGAAAACTGAATTTGTCAGTTTGGAAATTCTCATTTTAAATAATCGAAAATAAAAATTGAAAAAACAAATGCCATCCTTATAAAATTGATAAGGATTACTATTAATGTATTTAATTTTTTAACTAAATAAAAATAAAACACCTAAACTGGTTAGTTTTTGAAATAATCAACTCGAAAACTAAGTGTGTCAGTTTGGAAATTCTCATCTTAAAAAATTGAAAATTAAAAATTGAAAAACAAATGACATCTATTTAACATTTATAAGGCTTATTTACAATCAATTGGGGTTTTTAACTCAATAAAAATAAAACACTTAAATTGGTTATTTTAAGAAATAATCAACTCGAAAACTGAGTGGAAAATGGAAAACTAAAAATAGTAAAACAAATGCTATCGACATTAAATTGATAAGGCTTACTTTAATCTATTGGATTTTTTAACTATATACAAATAAAACACCTACATTGATTGTTCTTAGAAATAATCAAACCGAAAATTGAGTTTGTCGGTTCGGAAATTCTCATTTTAAAAAATCGAAAATTCAAAATAGAAACACAACTGCCATCCACATAAAATTGATAAAAATTACTTAAAATCTATTAGATTTGTCAAAAAAATAAAAATACAACACCTAAAGTGGTTATTTTTTAAAATAATCAACTCTAAATCCGAGTTTGTTGGTTTGGAAATTCTCATCTTAAAAAAATTAAAATTTAAAATACAAAAACAAATGCTATCTACTTAAAATGTATAAGACTTATTTATAATCAATTGCGGTTTTTACCTCAATAAAAATAAAACACTTAAACTGGTTATTTTTAGAAATAATCAAATCAAAAACTGAGTTTGCCGGTTTGGATATTACCATCTTGAAAATCAAAAATATAAAATAGAAAAACAAGGACCAGCGTTGTAAAATTGATACAACCTACTTATAATCTATTGGATTTTTGATGAAATAAAAAAAAATACACCTTAATTGAATATTTTTAAGGAATACTCAATCCGAAAAACTAGTTTGTCGATTTAAACATTCTCGTTAGAAAAAATCGAAAATAAAAATAAAAAACAAATGTCATCTACATAAAACTGATAAGGATTACTTTTAATCCATTAGATTTTTTAATTAAATTTATAAAAAACAATTAACTTGATTAGTTTTAGAAATAATCAACTCGAAAACTGAGTGTGCCAGTTTAGAAATTCTCATCTTAAAAAAATGAAAATTAAAAATAGAAAAATAAATGTCATCTACTTAAAATTGATAAGGCTTATTTACAATTAATTGGGTCTTTCAACTCCATTTAAATAAAACACCTAAATTGGTTATTTTTAGAAATATTCAATTTGAAAGCTGAGTTTGTCTGTTTGGAAATTTCCATCTTAAAAATCGAAAATATAAAATAGAAAAACAAATGCCAGCGTTGTAAAAATGATAAAACATACTTATAATCTATTTGATTGCTTAACTAAATAAAAATAAAACACATAAATTTATTATTTTTAGAAATATTCAACCCGAAAACTAAGTTGGTCGATTTGGAAATTTTCATCTTACAAAATCGAAATTTAAAAATTGAAAAACAAATGCCATCTATACAAAATTGATATGGCTTACTTATAATCCATTAGATTTTTCAACTAAATAAAAATAAAGCACCTAGATTACTTATTTTTAGAAATAATTAACCCGAAAACTGATTTTGTCGATTTAAAAATTCTCATTAAAAAAATTCGAAAATAAAAATTGAAAAACAAATTCCATCGAAATAAAATTGATAAGGCTTACTTATAATCAATTAGATTTTTTAAATAAATAGAAATAAAACATCTAAACTAATTATTTTTAAGAAATAATCAACCTGACAAATGAGTTTGTCGATTTAAACATTCTCATTAGAAAAAATCGAAAATAAAAATTGAAAAACAAATTCCATCCACATAAAATTGATAAACATTACTTATAATTCATTGTATTTATCAAATAAATAAAAATACAACACCTAAATTTGGTTATTTTTAAAAATAATCAACCTGAAAAATGAGTTTGTTGATTTAAACATTCTCATTAGAAAAAATCGAAAATTAAATATTGAAAAACAAATGTCATCCACATAAAATTGATAAGGCTTATTTGCAATTTATTTGATTTTTTATTTAAATAAAAATAAAACACCTAATTTGATTATTTTTAGAAATAATCAACCCAAAAACTGAGTTTCATCTTACAATATCGAAAATTAAAAATAGACAAAAAAATGCTATCCATATAAAATTGATAAGGCTTGCTTATAATCTATTGGATTTTTCAATTATATAAAAATAAAACACAAAAATTTGTTATTTTTAGTAATTATTAACCCGAAAACTGCGTTTGTCGGTTTGGAAATTCTCATTTTAAGAAATCGAAATTTAAAAATAGAAAAACAAATGCCATCTACCTAAAATTGATAAGAATTACTTATAATCCATTGAATTTGTCAAAAAATTAACAATACAACAATTAAATTGGTAATTTTTAACAATAATCAACTTGAAATCTGAGTTTTTCGGTTTGGAAATTCCCATCATAAAAAAACAAAAATTATAAATAGAAAAACAAATGCTATCCATATAAAATTAATACGAATTACTAATAATGTGTTAGATTTGTTAATCAAATAAAAATTAAACACTTAAATTGGTTATTTTTAGAAAAAATTAAAGCGAAAACTGAGTTTGTCGGTTTGGAAATTATCATCTTAAAAAATCGAAAATTTAAAATAGAAAAACAAATGCTATCAACGTAAAATTGATATGGCTTATTTATAATCGATTGTATTTTTAAATTAAGTAAAAATAATTTACCTAAATTACTTATTTTTAGAAATAATCAACCGGAAAACTGAGTTTGTCAAATTGGAAATTCTCGTCTTAAATAATTAAAAATTTAAAATAGAAAAACAAATGCTATCTACATAAAATTGATAAGGCTTGCTTAAAATCTATTGGATTTTTTAATTAAACAAAAATAAATGACCTAAATTGATTACTTTTACAAATAATCAACCCCAAAACTGAGTTTGTCGGTTTGGAACTTATTATTTTAAAAATCGAAAATATAAAATAGAAAAACAAACACCAGCATTGTAAAATTAATAAAACTTACTTATAATCTATTGGATTTTTTAATTAAATAAAAATAAAAGACCCACATTGATTATTTTTAGAAATATTCAACCCTAAAACTAAGTTTGTCTGTTTGGAAATTTTCATCTTACAAAATCGAAAACTAAAAATAAGAAAACAAATGCCATCGACATAAAATTGATAGGGCTTGCTTATAATCTAATTGGTTTTTTAAATAAATAAAAATAAAATATCCAAATTAATTATTTTAGAAATAATCAACACGTAAACAAAGTTTATTGGTTTGAAAATTATCATTTTAAAAAATCGAAAAATAAAAATAGAAAAACAAATGCCAGCGATGTAAAATTGGTAATACTTACTTATAATCTATTGAACTTTTTAATAACATAACAATAAATCACCTAAACTGATTATTTTTAGAAATAATCAACCCGAAAGCTGAGTTTGTAGATTTGGAAATTACCATCTTAAAAAAAGAACATTAAAAATAGAAAAACAAATGCCGGCGATATAAAATTGAGAAGACTACTTATTAACTGTTATATTTTTCAATTAAGTAAAAATAAAGCACTTAAATTACTTAATTTTAAAAATAATCTATCAGAAAACTAAGTTTGTGGGTTTGAACATTCTCGTTTTAAAAAATCGGAAATTTAAAATAACAAACAAATGCCATCCACATAAAATTGATAGCGATTACTTCTAATCTATTGAGTTTTTTAACTAAATAAAAATAAAACGCGTAAATTAGTTATTTTTAAAAATATTCAACCCGAAAACTGAGTTTGTCTGTTTGGAAATTCTCATCTTAAAATACCAAAAATAAAAAATAAAAAACAAATGCTATCTACTTAAAATTAAAAACACTTATTTATAATTTATTGTAATTTTCAATTAAATAAAAATAAAACACCTAAATTGCTTAATTTTAGAAATAATCAACCCGAAAACTGAATTTGTCGGTTTGGAAATTCTCATCGTAAAAAATCGAAAATTAAAAATAGAAAAACAAATTCTATCTACCCAAAATTGATGAGCCTTTTTTATAATCAATTGAGGTTTGTAATTGAATAAAAACAAAACAGCTGCATTCATTATTTTTTAGAAATGATTAACCCGAAGCTGAGTAAAAATTCTCATTTTAAAAATCGAAAATTAAAAATAGAAAAACAAATGCCATCTATCTAAAATTGATATAGGCTTATTATAATCTATTGATTATTTTATGCAAATAAAATTTAAACACCCAAATTACTTATTTTTAGAAATAATCTTAAAAATTTTACCTTTTGAATTTCTTTTTTATTCAAAAAGTTTTGTAATTAATTTTATTGGAAACCGCGCGATGATAAGGAATAGTGGTTTATTATATATGTAGGGTGGGTGGGTGGCCTCTATCACACCCTCCAATCAGTAAAACATAAGCGAGGGTTTTAATTAGAAGTTTTAAAATGCAGAGAAACATAACATTATTGTAAATTTTAATAAATTTAAGTGAATAAGAATTTTTTAAATCTTTACACACTGTTTATGAGATGAAATACTTAATTATACAAGTAAAGCCTTGTGAATATTAATATTTACATAAATGAAAAAATACGTACTTTTATTTACATAAATAAAAAACTTATAATATTTGGGATAAGATTTTACCTGTATCTAAACTTCTTTAATCCAGTACTTTATACTTGTTTGCTCTTATCTGAAGTAGTGCACAACAAAAAGAGTGTGGCTTTTTTTATTAGAAAATATAGCCCAATTTTCTCCGCCACCTACGCAACTCCTTGCAAGATTAAAAAGTGTATAACCGTAAATTAATCCAGATTGTCGACACGAGCAGGTGGAAATTCGCTGTAAATCTTGCGTTAATTATCGTATATTGTAGAAAACCGTCGGTAAAAGGGGTGTAGGATTTATTAGGGTGAAGTATGTGCGTGTGGGGTTTAATAATGTAAACATTTGGCGATGTTAAAATTGACTTACGAGCTTATGCGTACCCTTAAAACGTGATAATAAAGTTTGGTCCATTTTGGTGTATATATAATTTCTAAATCCTCATTTATTTTTATTACAGTAATGTAGGTGGAGCGAGAAGGTGTATATGGAGGGGCGACCCCAACCCTGATTACACCATGACTAACCTGTACGCCACCTGCACCCCTGATAACGTCACGTGTCCGGATAAAATTTGCGACGCTCTGGAGATGCTGCACATTAAGATTTGTCCGCAAGATTGTGCAGGTAAAATGAATACGATTTGTATACAAATTGCGTATTTAATAAATAAGTAAAAATATGTAAACTATGTGTGTGCTCATAGTTTTAGGTGTTCAATGCCAACTACGTTTACAATTTTTGTTACATTACATTTGTTAAGTTATTATTTTATTTTTTTTAGATAAAATAGCAATACCGGCAATAAGAAACCCAATCACGTCGAAGGGTATCGTATCCGCACCTGGGGTGTGCACTTGTAGCAATGCCGGGAGTTGCACCTGTGATCCGAGGGAGAAGAAGGTGCGTAAACAATCAAACGAATCCGCGCCTGATAATTCGACGACGGCGAAGGGAAATACGACTACACCTGGAGTCTCAATTACATCACCAGCTCCTAGTTTAAGCAGGCATACCGGTAAGAGTCATAATTATTATAATTATTAAATTAAACATAATGTGTAAAGCAGTATTTGTATAAATAGCCAAGTTCCCGGCGCATCCACCATTATTGATTTTAAAATTAAAACGCTTATTTTACAATCTTTAGTTACTCAACATGGTTTTAACAATTATCAAAGGGTAAATCATATAGTAACACGTATAAAAATACTAAATACATTAACATTATTATAATTAATCACTGCATAAACAATTTTCTTAATAGTTTTAAACGAATAAAAGTAATTAATTAATACTTTCGTAGCAAATAAAGACGAAATATTAGATAAGTTTATACTGAATTACGAGCACAAGCCTCTTCTTACATCCACTCACAACAATAAAGTTCTACTCGAGTTATCATCGACAATGAAGCGTCATTAATATTAATAACAGGGTAATAATGCCGGAAGTCTCACAACAGTCAACTGGAGGGAAATAACTCGGAATGAATGAATGATTTCTTCAACCCTCATGAGAAAAATTATGGGGGAGTTTATGGTGTATGAAAAGTGCCCCTACGTACGCTTTTTATGGCCGAAAAATCCCGTCGCAATACGTCTAGACCAACGACTGTATGAAAATGTTTGATAAGGTCCGCATGACCATGCAAAGTTCTGCCTTCCAGTCGGAATTTTTATTTAAAAGAGGGTTTATTTCTACCGTCCGGACGGCAATAAAGAGGGTGCGCGTTTATGATGGATGGCTGGATGGTATGCATTCGCTGGACGCGCTTAATAGTCCCCGTGCTGGCTGTGTTTGGGGTTGTAATCATTTTTATTGGCGATCAAATTTGATTGATTAGCGTTCACTGATGTTGCAAATATGTTTACATGGGGAGAGCGTATCAATGGATGATTATTAAGGGTACAATGGTGTGTATTTGTCGAATGAATTCATTTTTAAAAAAGTAATTGTTTCATAAAATTGAAGGTTTAATTGTACAATAAAAAAGAGGTATTAATAAAGAGGGGCGTGATGATTGATAATTTGTTTTCTATGTGAACCAAAATTTTTAATCCATAAATGGCTTAATAAATTGTTTTAATCAAAGACTTTTCAATCATTGTTTTAGTAATTTTAAACGCATGTACAGAAGGAATTTTTTTTTTGGATTAGGTGAAGTGTATTAATAATTATTTATCAAAATATATCACAAAGTGAAAGCCTTACTTAATGATTTTTGTCGCTTACTTTCGTTAACATTAACTGTTTTCTTCGTAATGCAATGATTAAAAAAAACTTCAATAGTTAAGCTTTAATTAAAAACATAATAAACATTTTAGAAGTAATAATTCCACGAAACAACAACTTTTAATTGAATTTTTTGTTGAGGACACGAACGATATTAAATATTTCGTGACTTGTTGCTTTTAGCCTTCATTAAATGTTATCAAGTTCAGTTTAAAAAGTATGCTCACGAAATGTATATTGTGAATTTTATATCATAACGTTAATTCAAGATAAATATTATATAGGAGCCCTAAAATTTAATACCACTATTATACAAAATACATTATTGTCTGACTTATTATTTTCTAATAAAGATTAATTTTTGTAATTATTGTAATTTTTGTTTGTACTATAAATAACATAAAATTTACCTTTATTTCGTTGAATATATTTACTTTACATTTTACAAATTGCTACTGAATATATAACTTATTTGACACCAGAAAACGAAACACATTTTTTATGTCCAACTCTATCCTCATCAACGTACAAACTTATCTCGTTTATATTTCTCCGGCGGTCGATTTTTTGTTTCTTAATATTTCACGTGTCTCCGTAGTTTATTCAGAGCCGGAGATGGCAAAGTGCGGCAAGGGATGCCTCTTCGGGATTCTGGCCGGGGGCCTCTTCCTGATCCTGGCCCTGGCGGCGGCGGTCGCCTGTTGGCGCTTCGACAAAGTCCACAAAGTGAGGGGGAAGTTTTCCGGCGACAGCAACGACCTGTCCGCACCACTGAGTGATTACGTCGATCGCGGCATCGTCCCCGACAACACCATCACCCTCAACTTCGACATGACCACTTCGTTAAGCCAACAACACGGACATAAAATTGCGGTGAGTATTAATAAAACCATTTTTTACATACCTGAACATATAAAGAAAATTTAAAACTATAATTTTACATTTTTAACATAACTGCATATATAAAAAAAAATTAAACTAGGATTTTGGGGTATTATGAGAGTAATTCAGCAGTTTTCTTCATTAGAGACTGACTGTAATTCCAATCGATCCCAATGAACCATAAACAATTAATTTAGGTTTAATGTAGTTTATCGCAGGCCCATAACAATCCATCATTAACTTGGAAGTTGACCTTTTCAACCGTTACGAAGCGCATGCCCGGCGCATCCACCATATTAAAAATAATTTATTCATCCTCGCACGGGGCAATATAAGTAATATCTCTTTTCGACAGTATATTCCTTTATGTGTCAGACCGTAAACACGACGGCTGAAAGGGTCGTAAATCCAGTGCGGAAGTTAATAAATCGGGATAATTGTAGGCGAATTACTCCCGCGGCTATATTTATAAAGCAGGAGGAGAATTCGTACTTGAGGGGTTTGCATGCTCACCTGTAATCCTTCTAGTTAATCAGGTATCGATTCCCACTATTGGGGCCATCGTTTACGACCAGCGAGAGGCACGTTAGTTAATATACCCACGTAATTGAGTGTCGCAACACGTGATTAGTTTCACTGTTGGCAAACACGATTTTAAACAATGTTTCGATCAGAGAAAATTAATTATCAAATCATGTGTGCAGAATTAGGTAATTATTGATTTAAATTATTGGTGATGTAGCCATCATAATACTTCCCCTATATTTTTTTGGTTTACACATAAAAGCTATTCGTAATCTAGATATATTCTATATAACGAAAGTAAAATTCATCAACAATTAGTAATTAAAGTTATCATATATGAGTAGGATGGGTAACCCACCCTCCAATCAGTAAAATATAAACGAGGGTTTTAATTAAAATTTGTAAAACGTAAATAAACATAACATTATTGCAAAATTTAATAGATTTATTCAAACAAATTTTTCAAATAATTTTTGATGATGTTTTACTGATTGGAGCCAGATAGTGGCCACCCACCCACCCCACATATACATTTAAAACCTCAAACCGAAACCCTGTTTACGTTTATTTAACTTTAAGCTAAAACATTGCTTTTAAAATAATTAAACATCAACTTAAAAACTGTTAAAGTTTCAGGATACCACACCAGTAAGTTTGATGAAAGTAAATATTTATATGTAGGGTGGGTGGGTGGCCACTATCCCACCCTCCAATTAGTAAAACATGCGCAGAGTTCATTTAAAAAATCTTGATAATAATTCACCTCGATTAAACTTAATATAATTGATTTTAATCATCTAAATTAATAAATAAAACCCTTGCTTATGTTTTACTGGTTGGAGGGTGGGATAGAGGCCACCCGCCCACCCTACATATACATTTAAACTTCAATCCTTGGTCGTCGTTAAGTTTGCGGGGAATTAAAAATTAAAATTCATTGTTTATTAAAAAATTAGCTTACAAAATTTTAGATTAGAATAAAGGAGAATTAAAATTCTTTAGTGGATTGTAATTAAACTTAAAATTATTCAAAATTCGTGTTAGGTTTATAATAAAACTTGAGTCAAATTTAATTTATTAATTTTTATCTCCACGCAAATAATTCTGCAATTAATTTTTTTGAAACACAAGAGAGTTTATAATAAAATTTCTAAGTATATGTAGGGTGGGTGGGTGGCCTCTAACCCACCCTCCAATCACTAAAACATACGCAAGGGTTATAATTATTAAATTTATAAATAAAAACTGCATAATTACAATTCGTTTTAGATTATTCATACGCACATTTTTATCAAAGAATCGTTGTACAGGTTTTACTGATTGTAGGGTGAGTTGGAAGTCATCCACCTTTTATACATATATAAATATTATTACTAACCGATTTGTGGTTTATAAAATTTATTAAATTCCAATAAAATCCAGTAAACGATTATAAGTTTTATTGATTTGTTATTTTTATCCACACTATAAATTCTGCAATAAATTTACCTGCAAACAACAAGGTGGTAAGAATTAAAGTTTCCATGTATATGTAGGGTGGGTGGGTGGCCACTATCCCACTCTCCAATTAGTAAAACACGTGCAGTGTTTATTTGAAAAATCTTGATAATAATTCACCTCGATTAAACTTAACATAATTGATTTTAATGATCTAAATTAATAAATAAAACCCTTGCTTATGTTTAACTGGTTGGAGGGTGGGATAGATGCCACCCACCCTACATATAGTTTTAAACTTCAATCCTTAATCGTCGTTAAGTTAGCGGGGAATTAGAAAATAAAATTCTTTGTTTATTAAAAAATAAGCTAACAAAATGTTAGATTAGAATAAAAAAGAATTAAAATTCTTTAGCGGATTGTAATTAGACTCAAAATTATTCAAAATTTGTGTTAGATTTATAATAAAACTTAAGTCAAATTTAATTTATTAATTTTTATCTCCACGCAAATAATTCTGCAATTAATTTTTTTTAAACGACAAGAGAGTTGGTAGTAAAGCTTCTAAGTATATGTAGGGTGGGTGGGTGGCCTCTATCCCACCCTCCAATTACTAAAACATACTCAAGGGTTTTCTAAATTCATTTTATACAAAAACCGCATAATTACGTTTTAGATTATTTATACGCACGGTTTTCATCAGAGAATCGTTGTACATGTTTTACTGATTGGAGGGTGGGATAGAAGCCACCCATCCACCCTACATATACATTTAAACTTCAATCCTTAATCGTCGTTAAGTTTGCGAGGAATTAAAAATTAAAATTCATTGTTTATTAAAAAATTAGCTTACAAAATTTTAGATTAGAATAAAGGAGAATTAAAATTCTTTAGTGGATTGTAATTAAACTTAAAATTATTCAAAATTCGTGTTAGGTTTATAATAAAACTTGAGTCAAATTTAATTTATTAATTTTTATCTCCACGCAAATAATTCTGCAATTAATTTTTTTGAAACACAAGAGAGTTTATAATAAAATTTCTAAGTATATGTAGGGTGGGTGGGTGGCCTCTAACCCACCCTCCAATCACTAAAACATACTCAAGGGTTTTAATTATAAATTTTATAAATAAAAACTTCATAATTACAATTCGTTTTAAGTTATTCATACGCACATTTTTATCAAAGAATCGTTGTACATGTCTTACTGATTGTAGGGTGGGTTAGAGGCCATCCACCTTTTATATACATATAAATCTTATTACTAACCGTTTTGTGGTTTATAAAATTTCTTAAATTGCAATAAAATCCAGTAAAATATTGCTTTACGATTATGTTTCATTGATTTGTTATTTTTATCCACACTATAAATTCTGCAAAAATTTACCTGCAAACAAAAAGGTGTTAAGGATTAGAGTTTCCATGTATATGTAGGGTGGGTGGGTGGCCACTATCCCACCCTCCAATTCGTAAAACACGCGTAGAGTTTATTTGAAAAATTTTGATAATAATTCACCTTGATTAAACCTAACATAATTGATTTTAATGATCTAAATTAATAAATAAAACTCTTACTTATGTTTTACTGGTTTGAGAGTGGAATAGAGGCCACCCACCCACCCTACATATACATTTAAACTTCAATCCTTAATCGTCGTTAAGTTTGCGGGGAATTAAAAACTAAAATTCTTTGTTTATTAAAAAATAAGCTAACAAAATTTTAGATTAGAATAAAAAAGAAATAAAATTGTTTAGTGGATTGTAATTAAACTTAAACTTATTCAAAATTCGTGTTAGATTTATAATTAAACTTGATTCAATTTAATTTATAAATTTTTTTGTCCACGCAAATAATTCTGCAATTATTTTTTTTGAAACGACAAGAAAGTTTGTAGTAAAGTTTCTAAGTATATGTAGGGTGGGTGGGTGGCCTCTATCCCACCCTCCAATCACTAAAACATACTTAAGGGTTTTAATTATTAATTTTATAAATGAAAACTTCATAATTACAATTCGTTTTAGATTATTCATACGCATATTTTTATCAAAGAATCGTTGTACATGTTTTACTGATTGTAGGGTGGGTTAGTGGCCATCCACCTTTTATATATATATAAATCTCATTACTAACCGTTTTGTGGTTTATAAAATTTATTAAATTGCAATAAAATCCAGTGAAATATTGTTTTACGATTATAAGTTTTATTGATTTGTTATTTTTATTCACACTATAAATTCTGCAATAAATTTACCTGCAAACAACAAGGTGGTAACAATTAAAGTTTCCATATATATGTAGGGTGGGTGGGTGGCCACTATCCCACCCTCCAATTAGTAAAAAAACGTGCAAAATTTATTTGAAAAATCTTGATGATAATTCACCTAGATTAAACTCAATATAATTGATTTTAATGATCTAAATTAATAAATAAAACCCTTGCTTATGTTTTACTGGTTGGAGGGTGGGATAGAGGCCACCCACCCACCCTACATATGCATTTAAACTTCAATCCTTAATCGTCGTTAAGTTTACGGGGAATTAAAAACTAAAATTCTTTGAGATTTATAATAAAACTTGAGTCAACTTTAATTTATTATTTTTTTTTTGTCCACGCAAATAATTCTTCAATTATTTTTTTTTAAACGACAAGAGAGTTGATAATATGGTTTCTAAGTATATGTAGGGTGGGTGGGTGGCCTCTATCCCACCCTCTAATCACTAAAACATACTCAAGGGTTTTAATTATTAATTTTATAAATAAAAACTTCATAATTACAATTCTTTTTAGATTATTCATGCGCATATTTTTATCAAAGAATTTATTCATACAAATAATTTTGGAAAATGTTTTACTGACTCTAGGGTGGGATTGGAAATTTTGGAATCCTCGACAAAAATTTCGGAAAATTTCTAGAACCCTTAAATAATTTAGTAGGAAAATTCTAGAACTTTCAAAAAAAATTTTGATGAATCTAGAATTAAAATTACTAGAAAATTCTGTTAGCCTTGAAAAAAACCTAGTAAATTTCACATACAATAAGATTAAAAAACCGTAGGAACGTAGATTATAAAACTTACTAAAAAATTTTGGAACAATTGAAAATCCCGTTAAGAAAAAGCAAGTAAATCAAGAAAATCTAAGTGTCAGAAAGAAAATATTCTGGACAAAAAATCTCTAAATAATTATGCAATTTCTAGGATATTATAATAAAACTTGAGTCAAATTTAATTTATTAATCTTTTTGTCCACGCAAATAATTCTTCAATTTTTTTTTTTTGAAACGACAAGAGACTTGGTAATAAAGTTTCTAAGTATATGTAGGGTGGGTGGGTGTCCTTTATCCCACCCTCCAATCAATTTCTAGGATATTTTTTTCTTTAAAACATTAACAACTTCAAATAATCGAGACTTATTTTAGTTGAAAATTGTAAAACTTACATTTTTAAAGAAAATCCTTTCAAAACCTAATGAAAATTTCTGAAAAAAAAAATTATTGATAAATTCTAGAAATTTATAAAATCAAACTGCTTCAAAATTTCACAACCTACGAAAAAATTTCCTTGTTTGAGAATTCATGAATTTTACAGAAATGTTTCTTATCAAGTATTTATTACTTTAACTTTTTTAGGTTTTCTTTCAAGGCATCTAGAAATACCCAATTGTCCAGATATAAAATTACTGGGTTCTAGAAATCCCTTAAAGGAAAACTTAAAAAAGTGAGAGTAATAAATTCTTGATAAAAAAAATTCTGTCAAATTCATGAATTCTCAATGAAAATTCTTACAATTTTGAGGAAAAAATCGTAGAATACAAATTTTAAACGTTCTAGGAGCCAAGAAATGAAATTGCAAAAAATTCTAGAAATTTTGACAAAAATCTGGGAATTTGGACTTTAAAATTAAATCCTAATAAATTTTTTTGTAGGATCTAGCAATTTTTCCTAAAAGGAGAGCCTACGACCAAATTGTTATAACTTTAGAAATTAGAAATTTCAAATTACTGAAATTTTAAGAAACCTTGTAAAAATCCTAAAGAATTTCGATAGGATAAAGCAAGTAAAGCAAAAAAACTTTTGAAGAGTGATTACAATTTAGAGCGAAAATTCTTATACGAATAATTTCTAAATATTCTAGAAACCTAGCAAAAAATGTTTGAAATTAAGTACCTGGACGAGAATTTACCAGCAAAATTTTAAAAATTGAAAGTAAAACCCTAAACAAAAAATTGCTAACAGATTCTAAAAATTTAGGGGAGAAATGCTTGACAATTTTATAACTCTGAACCAAATTTTCAAGGTTTTAAAATTACGCGATTTAAAAAAAAATAGTTACCTCTTGGAAAATTACGATATAAGTAATGCTGAAAATTTTAAAAAGCTCAAAGAAATATTTTTGAAAAGTTCAAGCACTTTTAAACAAAATTCTTAAGAAATGTGAAATAATTGTTTAAATAAAGAAAGAGACAAATGCAGAAAATTTTAAAACCCTTGACAAAATTTCTAGGATTTTAAAGATAAATTCTGGAATCCATTTAGAATTTTAACAATTTCCAAGCGGTTTTTTATTAGATTTTAATTGGATGAAAAAATGGTGCCAATTCCCAGAATTTTTACTTGCAGATCCTTAAAATTTTCTAGGGTTTCTTGCTTTGTTTTATCAAGTTTTTCCAGAATTTATAAAGGAAGAAATTCTGGGAAAACTTGATAAAACAAAGCAAGAAATCCTGGAAAATTTTAAGGATCTGCAAGTAAAATTTCTGGGAATTGACAACATTTTTTTATCGAATTAAAATCTAAAGCAAATGCTTGATATTTCTAAAAGTCTCGACAAAGTTTGTAAAAACAAGGACGCAAAATTACTTTCTAGAAGTTTTCTATAAAACGAAGCAAATTTGAATAAGATAATATTAGAAATTATGGTAGTTTCTAAAAATTAAAAAAAAAATACAGTGAATTCCTGAAATATTGAAGAAAATTCTTTAATCAGGGTGAGTAAAAATTTCTGGAGAATTTTAAACACTAGAAAGAAAAACTGTTGAAAATGCTTGAACCTCCGATAATTTTTAAGAAACTACAGTTAAAAAAATTATTTGCAAATTCAATAAAAAAAACTTTTTAAAATCTAAAAAAAGAACTACTTGACAAAATTACTTGGATGTTTCTAGTAGTTTTCTAAAAAAAATCAAGCAAATTTGAATAAGATAAAACAAGAAATAATGGAAGTAAAAAAATTGGAAGAAAATAAAAAATAAAATCCGAAGAATTTCTGAACTCTTGAAGAAAATTTTTCCATTAGGGTGAAAGGAAAAATTGTTGGAAAATTTTAAAAACTGGAGAAAAACTTGAAAATGTTTGGACTCCCGACAATTTCTAAGAGACTGCAGTTAAAATTAAACAATGTTTAGACAATTTTTAAAGAATATTTTTGCAATTTTGTGTGAGAAATTGCTTAAGAATTTTGGAATCTAAAAAAACTGCTTCAAAATTTTAACACCCTTTAAAAAATTTCTAGAAAGATCCCAGAAATTACTGATGACGTAAACAATGGTGGAATATTTTCTATTTCTGTTTTTTATCTTAAAATTTCCATTTCCACCCTACATATACATATTAACTTTAATTACTGATCGCGTCATGGTTTGCACTAAGTCGTAATTAAACTGTAGCTATAATTCAAATTGAATTTGAATCAAAGAAATTGGAAAAGTAAAATATTATATATTAATGTTAACGATCACACTATTTCATTAATTTGTATTGCAATTTTTGTATACATATTTTTGAAAACAAAGATCTAAAGATCTAAAATTTTTGAGTCTGTAAATTAATAAAAATTATATACATAATCCGTAGAAAAAGCCTTTCTACGGATTATGTATATAATGTTTATCAAACTTAAAGCAGCAAAATTACCAAAGATTGGCAATTAAAGTTAAATTAAAAATTTTATTGTACAAATCGCAATAAATAAACGAAAAATTATTTCCAGACTAGAAGGCCAGTCATTTTTTTTTTCATACCATTAAGGAATAATTAAACATAAATCTTTATTAATTGTGCCGAAAACGAAAGGAGGATTAATACACTTCTTCTCACTTAATCAAATTTTATTCATTCCATGTTGCTTTATTACGCACCGTATTTATTACAATAATAAATCTGAAAGGCCTTAGCTCAGGGTCTTAAACCTGTAATTTTACGTTTATTAATGTTTGCACTTCGCCGTTAACTTTTCCCAGATTCACGAGTGTGAGTCTGATAAATGACCGCTTGTTAAGGTAACATTGTTTTATGGCCCTATCTCAGACGAGTTCTCGTCATTTACGCCATCATCGTCGCCATCATGGTCGGGGTGTATGTTGCATATTAGTACGTAACCTGAACGCTGATATCCTTGAGCCTGAAGACTTCTCTCTTTACATGTGTAGCCCGATCCGAAATGGGAGTTCCCGAGGAATCAACTAGTCATCGAGCAGACCTTAGGTGAGGGGGAGTTCGGTAGGGTGCTGAGGGCGAGGGCAAGAGATATTCCAGGACAAGCTGGTAAGTAACAAGCTTTATTTGAAATAATAAAGTTATCTATTTAAAGTTGAACAAAATTATTAGTGTTGCATTAATCATAACTTCATATGCTCGGCGACGAAACGAATTTGCAGAATTCATTGCCTCGTAAATGCATAGGTCGGGGGTTTTACGGCCCGGAATTTATGACCGCAGACAACGCCTTAATAATCCGCACCGATATGCACGACAATCCGAATATGCATTCACAAATTGCTACAAAGCATCCCCAAATCCCATCTATCATACGTATGCATGAGAACAACGTTTTCACCCACAGACAGTGGGATTCATTAATGGAAACGTATATAGTTTAAATGCAATACGCTGACTCGATGAAAAATGAATCCGTTTTAACACGAACTTTTGGCACGTAACAATAGATAAAAGTAAAAAGACTTTCTTCACTTAATTTAACTCTATATGTATTGGAAAAAATAACTATTCATATTGAATTAATAATAGTAATCATTATCATAGATTTTAGGTATAATATTTACAATATATTGTTGAGAAATTATTATAATCACAGTCATAACTTAAACGTTATTTTCTCTACAGATTCAGTTCTAAAATATGATGACACGAAATTTATATGTTTTCGCCTGACGGTATACATTATACGTTCAAAGACACTGAAACTTACGTGTACGGTTTGTTTATTTATCTCTTCGTCCCGGCACCTCCGCCATTCCGTACCGCCCATGCAAAACCCCACTATTTTGTCCTCGAAAATCCCGAGACGATAAAATGCGCAATGCGACGTGATAAAATTTTATATGAGCGCCGATAATTCAGGGTCGTGCCGTTCATTCCTAGTTTACTCTTCGGCTTTTATTATTCTATTTATTTTCCACTGATAATATAAATGCTGTCCTCGTATTTTCTCCAAAACACATTCCAGTGGTAATAGTGTGAAATAAATTTTATTATCAACTTAATAAATACAAACTCTCTGGTTTATAATCTTAATGTATTGGTTACAAATAATTGCGACCTTTTTCTAAACAAACTATCAAATTTGTTAGTCAATAACTTTAGCTGTTGTTAAGTTATATAATTTTAAAGTTTCAATCAAGAAGGCCTAGAAATTAAATTAATTTATTTATTGTCGATATTAATTATATTATGATAATAATAACTTCTTTATTAGCTTCTTTCGTTTTTATCGTAACAATTAAGTTTTTAGTATTAAAATAATTTTAATATAAAGAATGTTTGCAAATGAAATTAAAGTTATAAGAAAATGTATCAAAATCTCGAAATCCGTAATGTAATACCTTCAACGGTTGCAGCGTTATTAAATTTTGAAATTTCAATCAAGGAGGCCTTGGAATTATCGCAACTTCTTTATTCATTGAGATAACTACGTCGTGTTTATACTCAAATAGCTTGAAATTTCTTGCAGAAAAAAGAAAAAATATTATTATTGTATTAAAGCATTTCACTTTCGATGAAAATTTTGGATTTTTTTCAAACGAAATTTTTTAAATATCAACTTATAGTGTTGAGAAAATGCATAAAAATTATTAAATTAGCAATTGAATATCTTTAACGGTTACCGGGTTATAAATTTTTTAAATTCCAATCAAGAAGGCCTTGGAACTATCGTAACTTCTTTATTAATTGTGATAACTGTATCGTGTTTGTACTCAAATAGCTTGGAATTTATCGTGGATCAAAGAAAATATATTATTTTTGCACTAAATCATTGCACATTCGATAACAATTTTGGATTTTTTTTTTTCAAACGAACTTTATCAAATATCAACTTAAAGTATTGAGAAAATGCATAAGAAATATTAAATTTGCAATTGAATATCTTTAAAGGTCGCTGCGTTATAAAATTTTTAAATTCCAATCAAGAAGGTAACAATATCGTGTCTATACTTAAAATTCTTGGAATTTATCGGAGATTACAGGAAATATATCAGAATTGCATTAAATTGTCTATCTTTCAAACTAGGCTTTAGAATTTTCAAAATTTAGATTTTAAATAATTAACTTCTAGCGTTAAGCAAATAAATAGCAATTTTAAAACACATAATCAAATATCCATAATGGTTACTATGTAATAAAATTTTAAACTTTTAATTTAGACTATTAAAGCAACTTTCATATCTTAACTGTATTTAACTATGAAATTTTATTTCTGAAATCATTTATTTATAAACATTTTTTTTACAGTTGAACTTATAGCGATAATAAAATGTATGATAATATTGAAATCCGTAATGTAATACCTTCAACGGTTGCAGCGTTATTGAATTTTGAAATTTTAATCAAGGAGGCCTTGAAATTATAGTTAACTTCGTTATTCCTTGAGTTAGCTGCGTCGTGTTTGTACTTAAATAGCTTGGAATTTGTTGTAGATTAAAGAAAATATATTATTTTTGCGTTAAGGCATTTCACTTTGGATAAAAAAATTGTATTATTTTTAGACGAACTTTTTCGTATATCAATTTGTAGTGTTAAGAAAATACCAAAAAATTATTAAATTAGCAATTGAATATCTTTAACAGTTACCGCGTTATAGAATTTTTGATGTTCCAATCAAGGAGGCCTTGGAATTATTGTAACTTCTTTATTCCTTGAGATAACTATGTCGTGTTTGTACTCAAATAGCTTAGAATTTATCGTAGATCAAAGAAAATATACTATTATTGCATTAACGCATTTCACTTTATATAAAAAATTGTAGATTTTTTTTAAAAGAACTTTTTCAGATATCAACTTAGAGTGTTGAGAAAATGGATAAAAATTATCTATAATATCTTTAACAGTTTCCACGTTATAAAATTTTTAAGTTCCAATCAAGGAGGCCTTGGAATTACCGTAACTCTTTTACTAATTGTGATAACTGTATCGTGTTTATACTCAAATAGCTTGTAATTTATCGTAGATCAAAGAAAAAATATTATTATTGCATTAGGACATTTCACTTTCGATTAAAATTTTGGGTTATTTTCAAACGATCTTTTTCAAATATCAACTTATGGTGTTGAGAAAATACTTACAAATGATTAAATTTGGAATTGAATACCTTTAATAGTTACCGCGTTATAAAATTTTTAATTTCCGATCAAGAAGACCTTGGAATTACCGTAACTTTTTTATTAGTTGTGATAACAACACCGTGTTTAGACCTAAAATTCTTGGAATTTATGAGAGATTACAGAAAATATATCAGAACTGCATTAAATTGTCTCTCTTTCAAACTAGGCTTTAGATTTTTCAAAATTTAGAATTTTAAATAATTAACTTGTGGTGTTAAAAAAATAAATAACAATTGTGAAATTCATAATGAAATAACTATAATGGTTACCATGTATTAATAAAAAAATTTAATTTTTAATTTAGACTTCAAAGCAACTTTATTATTTCATATCTTAACTGTGTTTAACTATAAAATTTTATTTTTAAAATGATTTATTTATAAATTTATTACAAATTAACTTATAATGATAGGGAAATGTATCAAAATCTTAAAATCCGCAATGTAATACCTTCAACGGTTGCAGCGTTATTGAATTTTGAAATTTTAATCGAGGTAGCCTTGAAATTATAGTAACTTCTTTATTCCTTGAAATAACTACATCGTGCTTGTACTCAAATAGCTTGGAATTTATCGTGGATCAAAGAAAAAATATTATTATTGCATTACGGCATTTCACTTTTAATAAAAATTATGTATTTTTTTAAAACGAACTTTTTCATACATCAGCTTTTAGTATTAAGAAAATAACCAAAAATTATCATATTAGCAATTGAATATCTTTAACGGTTACCGCGTTATAGAATTTTGAAGTTCCAATCAAGGAGGCCTTGGAATTATTGTAACTTCTTTATTCCTTGAAATAACTATGTCGTGTTTGTACTCAAATGGCTTGGAATTTATCGTAAATCAAAGAAAATATATTATTATTGCGTTAAGGCATTTCATTTTCGATAAAAAAATTTGAATTTTTTTCAAACAAACTTTTTCAAATATTAACTTGTAGTGTTGAGAAAATATCTAAAAGTGATTAAATTTGCAAATAAATATCTTTAGCAATTACCCCGTTATATAATTTTTAATTTCCAATCAAGGGGGCATTGAAATTATCGTAACTTTTTTATCCCTTGTGATAACTACGTCGTGTTTGTACTCAAATAGTTTGGAATTTATCGTAGATTGAAGAAAATATATTATTATTACATTAACGCATTTCAGTGTCAATAAAATTATTTAATATTTTTTATAACAACTTTTTTTAAATCATCTTATAGTGTTGAGAAAATGCATAAAAATCATTAAATTGGCAAGTGAATATCTTTAACGGTTAGAGCATTATAAAATTTTTAATTTTCAATCAAGGAGGCCTTGGAATTATTGTAACTTTTTTATTAGTTGTGATAACAACACCGTGTCTATACTTAAAATGCTTGTAATTTATCAGAGATTACAGAAAGTGTATTAGAATTGCATTAAATTGCCTTTTACAAACTAGGCTTTAGATTTTTCAACTTGTATGTAGTGTTAAATAAATAATAAATAAATAACAAGTGTGAAATTCTGATTCAAATATCTATAATGGTTATCATGTAATCATATAATTTTAAACTGTAATTTAATCTTTAAAACAACTGTATTATCTCATATCTTAACTGTGTTTAATTACGAAATTTTATTTTCAAAATCATTTAATTAGAAACATTTTTTACAAATGATCTTATAGTGATAAGGAAATCTATTAAAATTTTGAAATCCGTAATGTAATACCTTTAACGGTTGCAGCGTTATTGAATTTTGAAATTTTAATCAAGACGGCCTTGAAATTATAGTAACTTCTTTATTCTTTGAGATAACCACGTCGTGTTTGTACTCAAATAGCTTGGAATTTGTTGTAGATCATAGAAAAAATATTATTTTTGCATTAAAGCATTTCACTTTCAATACAAATTTGGGATATTTTTTCAAATTTTTTAACTTCTTCGTATATCAACTTTTAGTGTTAAGAAAATGCCAAAAAATTACTAAATTAGCAAATGAATATCTTTAACAATTACCGCATTATAGAAATTTGAAGTTCCAATCAAGAAGGCCTTGGAATTATCGCAACTTCTTTATCCTTTGAGATAAATACGTCGTGTTTGTATTCAAATAGCTTAGAATTTATCGTATATCAAGGGAAATATTTTATTATTGCATTAAAGCATTTCAGTTTTGATAAAAAATTATGGATTTATTTTAAAAGAATTTTTTCAAATGTCAACTTGTAGTGTTGAGAAAATACTTTAAAATTATTAAATTTGCAAGTGAATATCTTTAACCGTTACTGCGTTATAAAATTTTTAATTTCCGATCAAGAAGGTCTTGGAATAATCGTAACTTCTTTATTCAATGAGATAACTACGTCGTGTTTGTACTCAAATAGCTTGGAATTTATCGTAGATTAAAGAAAATATATTATTATTACATTAACGCATTTCAGTGTCAATAAAAATTTTGGATTTTTATCATAACAACAATTTTTTTAAATCAATTTATAGTGTTAAGAAAACACCTAAGAAAAATATGAAATTTGCAATTGAATATCATTAACAGTAACCACGTTATAAAATTTTTAAGTTCCAATCTAGAAGGTCTTGGAATTAAAGTAACTTTTTATCTTATATTTAATTAAACGGAATTAAAAATAAAGTATCTGCAGTACTTTTCGTTGTGTTCGTTTCAATTTCAAGATTGAGATTGATGTATAATCTGGTTGCATTACCAGATTCGGGATTTCCGGGAAATTAGCTTGAAACTTCAATTCGTCGAGGGAACGTCGGATTCCGGCGAACACCGACTGTTACAAGACTCTTCAATTACGGTTATATTCCCTCTAAACTGTCGTGAATGCCTCAAGTACATAGGAAGTACGTAATTGGTTTGTTTTTTTTTTAAATCTTACTTACAAATCTTTACTTGTATGTTATAAAAAAAAAATAATTTAAAATACATTAATAATTAATGTACCCTACATTGGAAAGTAGAAGGGCAAATGATTAGATAATTAAATATTTAATATACTTATAGATTTTAAAGATAATGCCTTGCATCATAATAATTAAACAATTTATTAAAATATTACAAAATAGTTATAAAAGCCATCCACTGAATTATAGAGTCATATTTTAATAAAAAACATTTTTTAGTGTGCTTACATATTTCAAAATTATACTATCTTTTTTATTGGTTATACATTGATGTAAAACACAGTGCAATTATCGTTTTTTTCTTCTTTTTGGATAGAAACATCGCAGATATTGAACTGTTGACACTGTGAACATTCCGGGCGCTTTTCTTTCCCGAACAGTTTTAATTGGATTTCAATTGGTGGAACTTTGCTTTCTACCGAAATAAACCCATTCACGTATCTCCGGGTGTGTTGGAGTGGTTTGTTTGTCCTAACGGGCAATAAAAATCACGCCTCCGCAATCGATTGCATTCGCTTCGGTAAATATTTGAATGGGTTTCGATCCCCTCGTAAACTTCGAGACCATTCAACATTCAAATAGCCGCAGTTTGTTCTTTATTTTTACTTAAACACTACGGATATTTGCCTGCCTACAATTTGTTAAAGATACTTAAAGTTTTAAATCAATACACAATTCACTTTAAGTTTAAACTGTAAAATATTATTTCATTCATTGATAACGTATCTTAAAATAATTAAATTGTTGAATTATGTGTGCACAATTGTTAATATGAAACATTTGGATGACCCGGATAATTCAATTCAGCTCTTCATAAACCAAGTTAATTGTTCTTCCGCTCGTTTCAGGATACACAATAGTGGCTGTGAAAACTTTGAAGGAGGACGCCAGAGAGGCCGAACTGGCGGACCTGCTCTCCGAGTACGAACTCCTCAAGGGTGTCTCCCACCCCAACATCATCCGCCTCCTAGGCGCCTCCACTCTACCCGGCGGGCCCGTCTACCTGATCATCGAATTTGCACACTACGGCTCCCTGAGGTGAGACGAATTTAATTCCAACAAAATTCAACAAGTGGTTAAAAGCTTTGCGTCTGCGAAGAGAAATTAATTCGGGAATGAGAGTTATTATTAATCTAAACAATGAACCGAATAGAAAATAATAGACTGCGTACTTAATCTAATCCAATTCGTATTTTAATTCAAACAATATTTTAATTAAGAGATAATTTTAAACATTGTTGGTAAGAAATGTATGTATTTCCTTTATAAACTTCCTTTTATATGGAAAAATGTTTAAACTTGGGATTTCATGCCGTTGTTAACTTTACAAATTCCCTATTTACGCTTTGCAGGAGTTACTTGAGGAGGAGCAGGCATCTGAAGTCGGAAAGCAGGCTGCCCTTTTCACTGAGTCTAGACGAGAACTCTGCCCAGAGGAATGATAACTACGACGAGCCGAAGCAGTGCAAAGTTTCCGCCACTGATATTTTATCGTTCGCCTGGCAGATCTCCAACGGCATGAGCTATCTCAGCGATATTAAGGTTGGTTACAATTAAATTAAATGTTTAAACAGATTATCATCTTCTGCGAAAAGTATTACAGTTCTTCTTCGACTATTTTGGTAAAACCAGAAAGATAATTAATTCTACTATAAAAAGCAATTCATATACGTCTTTTACAGTTGGTTCATCGTGATTTGGCCGCTAGAAACGTCCTGCTGACGGAGGAAAAAGTCTGCAAAATATCGGACTTTGGATTAACACGTGACATCTACGAAGATGATGCGTATTTCAAAAGGAGTAAAGGAAGAGGTGAGTTTTATTCGTTATTAAAAACATAACGGAGTTAATGGGGATCCTTGAGGAACACCAATTTGAGGGACTGCGTTGGTTGCTGATTTTAATAGAAATTTCAAATATTGTTCGTTTTGTGTGTGTTTAGAAATTTATTCTGCTTGATTTACAAGTTGGAAAATATAACGTTTGCACATGATGAAAATTTTATTTTGCGTTCATGGATGTAATAACAGTTTAGGTGCTAGGCTATAAAATAAAGTTCGCAACACGCGTACCTCGGAACGCATTTATATGAAAAATTTACGAATCACTCCGGCCAACTTTAAATAGTCTTAGACCCTTGAATTTGGGGGGTAAATTTACGAGTGTCTAGGGAATTCCAGGATTTATAGGTAATCCGCTTCTTTGCTAATAAAACTTCTAGTTTTCATTTAAAATAAGGTTTCCTAAGCAATCATTCAAATGCTTTATAATTAATTTAAAAAAATACTTTGTTGTATCATGTTACAAAATGATTAAAGTTCATTTTTGTATTAAACTATTAGTTTAAAAAAAACTATTCAGATTAAAGTGCTCGTAACTAAATATGTTAATAATTCAATGGGAATTAATACTCTATTCATGTGCTCTTAACTAAATATGTTAATAATTCAATAGGAAAATAATGTAACTATCAAATTAACTTAATTATAAGTGTTACGTTTTGTAGAAATCTTTAATTAATAGTTGTAGAATACACAATATAACGAAACTACGTTTCTTGGGGTAAAGTAATTAAATAGTATAAACATTCACCGCAGGAAATTAGATCCGTTTTAGGGTGACGTAGGTTAACCCTCTCAACTCATATTACACAATATCTATTCAAATTATACTGGGAAAGGATCACGGGGTTATTGCAATGTATTATAATCAGAATAAATGAATAAACGGATGACTAATAAGTATTAAAACAATTTTTCTTTCTCTCCAGTAATAACAATCAAATTTTAGGATTTAATACAATTGTTACAGAAAACTCTCTTGTATTATTTGCTAACTGTTGATATTACATAATGCATTAGAATCAATATGCATTACTAATGCATCACAACACGCCACGGTTTTAGTTTACCAACCTAACTTAATATTTTACCTGCGGCGTGCAACTAACTCCATCCTCGTGCTCAGTTTATCCACCATCCTTCAAACTTTTGAATACTGATGCAATTTATTATTCCCTTATAGAATTTCATATCCCGTGGGGATTGCACGCCTATAAGAATCGCTCGTGGAGATTTTTTCCATTCCTTCTTTAGTAACTCTAAATCCGTTACACGATTTTTACGCGGAATGGAAATCCCCCGTTTGAATGCACTTACTTCCTAGAGGAGGAATAGCCGTTCGAGTTCGTTACGGAAATAAGAAGTCGATTCCTTCGGACGATAAGATATCTTTATGCCGGAAAAGTTTCTGCAGTTAATTCTCCTCAGAGTTGTTTGCGAGGAACTATAACTTTTTTTGCATTCGTCGCAAATCAATTGTAAATCACGGTTAACAATTTAGATTTGACACGCAGTTCGGAATGAATACGCCTTACAAACATTTAATGCTGGGTATTAAAAATTTAATAATCCGTTTTTATTATTCCAGTGCCCGTGAAATGGATGGCTCCTGAATCACTCTCCGATCACGTCTACACGAGCAAATCGGACGTCTGGAGTTTCGGCATATTAGTTTGGGAATTAGTTACATTGGGGGCGACGCCGTATCCAGGGATACAGGTGCAAAACCTATTCCACCTCCTCAAGACGGGATACAGGATGGAGAGGCCCGATAATTGTTCGCCGGCATTGTAAGTTCGAGCGATCGTTATATATCTGAGTGAAATTTGATGTTAGGGAATTACGAGGGATTTCAATCATTAAATTTTAATTATTAATCAAACTCATTGAAAATTACTATTTTTAAAATATGTTTATTTTTTTAAAGGTATAAAATAATGAGAAGTTGCTGGCATTTAGATCCCGAACAACGTCCATCATTCCACGCACTAACGATAAAATGGGAACAAATGCTAGGTGATCAAGTGGAGTACCTCGACCTAACCCCGAACGCCATCCACAACCGCAGCTACTTCTGCACACTGGACGATAAAGAAGGTACCGAGGAACAATCCCAGAAACCGCCATACAATAACCTAATTTCCCCTCCAGAAGACGACAACGATAACAACGAGAATTTCGACAACGAGGAGATCCTGGAGGATAACTTCGCCACGCACAAGGATTACCCGAAATGCGGCGACAGCGACAAACTCCTGGAGGAGGAATCGAAAATCAACAACCTGCAAACGGCGCCTGAAGAACACGACCGGCTTCAACTCAGTCCCGTGGCTCAGGGCTACGAAACGCCGATAAAGACGAAACAGGAAAGGTCTTCGACGCCTACCAACGAGGATCCGCAATATTACACCAACATGGACGCGGCGAAGAAATAATAATAACTCACCATATTATCTGCACGTTGTTTTTCCATTTATCACAGTGCGGACATGAATTTAATAAAAAAGAGGCTGATTAGCTAAATATATATATTTATTTAAATAGCTTTACGTGTTGAAGAAGACGAGGATGGAAGCGCTTCCGGAGTGGAGCAGTACTGATCGTGGCGAGTCTTGTATGTGTACCTGTTTATAATTCCAAATAAAAAAAAATGATGCGATTGATTTGTAGGTAACGTTATTTAGTTAGTTAAGTGTAAGAAATATGATGGATTATGGTTATTAATACTTAATAGGATAAATATAATATCTTCATTCTAATTTTTTACATTCCAAATTAACACTTTAAAAAAATTAACATAATTAATTAATAGAATTTAAATTATTAATGATTATCTCTTAATATTGATTATATAATTCGTAATTATATTTATTTAATACTAACAATAATAATTTACTCCGTTTTAGAATGTAGATATTGTATGTACAATAGTTAGATGATGTTTTGATACGGTGACGAATAAAAGAGTGTTTATATTTTTAAACCCAAACATTTTAGCTGTAATTAATATGGAAGGAATTTACTAATATGATAATACAGAGAATTCTATATTTTTCATGCGAACATGTTTTTTCACGATAATCAAAACTAGTCTAAGGCATGGATTATTGTATAAATGAATACATTGAATATCTTATTGCAATACTGAATAAAAATATTATTAAAAACTAATAAACATTGGTTTCTTGTCTACAGTGTTTTTACCAAATTTCTTTTGGTTTTTTGTAAAATTTTAACAGTTGTTATAAACAAAATATTAATTAAATAAGTAATTGTAGAGGCTTTTACTTCGTGATACATTTTATGATTCAAAATAAAATAAAACGAATAACTTTGTTTTTATCACTTTTTAATAACACTTGTTACTATAGTTTCGACAACTTCAGCTTGTCATTATCAAACAATTAATTATTCGTTTTATTTTATTTTGAAAATATTAATTGTTTTTTTGTTTTAAAATATAATTAACAAAATCTTACTATTTTTATTAAGAAAGTTTAAAAATGATTTTAAAGAAAGTTTTCAGCTAAGGAAATTTTAATTATTTTCTTTATCTTTAAACTATTTTCATTCAATGTTGAATCGGCAACCCAAATCACAACTATCGAAAACAAGTCGTAGTGTTTCTCTTCGCTTAAAGATGGCACTATAAATGATCTAAAAATAATTTTCTATGGCACAAATTCAATATACATAAAAAAGTGTTCTACGCAACAACTTGTACATATTTAAATATTTGCTATTTTTTAAGTTGCATAACTTTATAATAACTATCTACCTAATGATATTTCTATTATTGAAAAAACGAGCATATCAAAACTCAGGCAGTTAGAAATAAGCGCAATCTATCCGCCAGTTACGTAACTAATCTTATATGTGTATTTATTTGTTTGCTTAAAAAAACACTTTAAAACAAATTAATAAAAAAACTATACATAAAATTTTGGCCCAAAGAAGCGCGGACAGAGTTTACAATTAAATATGTTCTTTCACTCAAACCGAATCCACCACCAAGATGTTAAAGCAGCAAGGATGTTAAAAATAATACCACTAAATAATTAGATAAGCATATATTAAATACTAAAACCATAATTTGAATTTACCTGCTATAATTATTATGAAACAGCATATTAAAACTAGGGCAGTTGGAACTAACCGCCATCTAGTTTTTAGTTACAAAACTAAAAACTCTTTCGCTCGTATTTTCTTATATGTTAAATAATATATATAATGACAAAAATAAGTAAATAAACATCTATTTAATACTAATACCATAATTTTAATTCACCCGCTATAATTAACATGAATTGTTGTTATCAGTAAATTACAGAAAACTCTTATTTACATGTCAGAAATCTGTAATTGCAGCGACCTATCGTTCATTTTTCTTTTAAATTTACCGAAGCGCCGCCTACGCACCGAACCGTATTAATGGCAGTATGTGACAATACTTCGATTCAAGAAAGAGGTGTGCCTGTGCAGTTCAGTGCGTTCGGACCCCCTTATCTGTAAATTCAATGTGATAATCGAACAGGATAACGATAAAAACAAGGTAACATGTGACACCGCATTATCGAAATTCGCGTATGCGCGGTAACCCCGTTAAAAAAAAATCAACACCAAAATCACCGTTTATAAATAATCCGATGACCAAATGACAATTTCCGACAGCGAAAACCCACCCTCGCGCGAATATGGTACCGTTTCGACCCCCGCAGCGCGTACGCGGTCGTTGAATTCGCATGCCCGCTTTCGGAAGAAAGCGCGTGTGGGTGTTTTTCGGCCGAAAAAATGAGTTATTTAATTGCGCACGCCGCTTATTTATAGTGCCCTAATTTAGTCCTGAAATAACAAATAACATAATCCTTCTGTATTTCCTTACGCCCGTTCGATTTCCACATGTTGGACCTAATTAACACAGTTTCGAAGAACAGATGTTTGATCTATTAGAATCATTACATCTCCCTTGTGAACTGTTAGGAGCAACCTTATCTGTTGTTTATTGCGGTGATTAAATATTTACAAAGGCACACTTCACCTCTTATCTCTGGACGTGGTACAGTTGGAACATTTTCTTGAGTTTCCAAGGAAATACAATGAGTCAGACGTCTAAATTTAGTGTGGTGATCTTTTTTCGCTGTTACCGCAGCGAGTGAGACACCTTTTCTAAAATAAATGGGCGGTTATTGGATCATACGCAACAGGATGTGATTGGGATCCTGTAAGAGAACGATTGCATTTGAAACATGCAAATTATAGATTACATTTAAGTGGTTGATTATCAAATTTTTATTTAACTTACTACAATTGTTTCGCCCCACTGTCACTTCTTCAGATGAAGAATTATAACTTAAATTTAGATGTTTACAAAGAATTAAATTGAATTTTAAATAAATTATTAATGGTATTTTTTTTTAAATTTAATTTTAAATTCATTTATAAACATGTTGACATATTTAAATTTTTCTACAATGTAATATTTTAATAATAACTTTTATTCAACTATACTTAGTGCCATTAAACAAAAATGGTTTTATACTTATTTGAAAATCACTATATTTTATTATAAAGCTAAACTATTTTGAATTTCTTGAATGTTGTCGGCGTTAACTTGGTGGTACATTTTAATAAGATAATAAGAAATTTATATTATCAATAAAGTGACAACTTGTTAGAGGTTATGTTATCCCATTATATTTATGTTAATAATTCATATTGTTAACGTAGCTAAAAATAAAGTAAACGGTGAAAAACATTTTATAATACCTTTTTTTTAACTAGAGCGAAAGATAAATCATTATTTAATTTAAAAAGCAGATATAAATACATACAAAAGTTATGTCTATAAATGCCAATTAATTACTAAAATATGTTGATATTGACAATAATAAAGCTGAAATAAGATAAGTAATCAATTTATGCATGCACTCTGCCCTTGTTATTTGTTTTACAATTTATAACTTGTATCCAATTATTCGATGTGTTTTTCGTTTAAAAACTAATTATAAATTTTATTATCAATTAATTGGGTTACATAATTTATTGATTAATTACACTAATTAGTCATCTACCACGAAATCCTTAAGGCATATTTATTTATGTGCAGACTAAACATGGAGTATCAAGCCTGTTCGACTAAAAGGTAATAAAGATTTAATAAAATTAATAGGCAATGTTTATCAAAAAATTTGTGTGCTGTGACAACTCAATAAATCCTAAATATAAAACAATGAAACATAAAAAATAACCGATTTATTAATAGAACAACCTAATTTGAATATTTTCATTAAAATAATGAAACAAAAATTAATTAATTCCTTATTTAACACAAAAAGAGATTGTTTTATTTAATTTTAAAAATAGTTTTTAAAAAAACACCAAAATTTCGCGTCTGTTACCGCGTTACATCATTATGCGTCAATTACCGACGATTGAATATGATTCGTTATATTAGCTAGCTTTGATGACATAACGCTTAATCATTTGCAATATGCTAATTATAATATTTGTTTTCGTGTGTAGACCGGTAGCATTGAATAAATTACAAGGCTAAAATTGGAAACTTTCCTTGAATGAGAATTCCTGTAATGAATTAATCATCGGTTGGAGTGGTTAATGAAATTGTAAAGCTCTACACCTTTTGTGTGTGGGTGGATGAGTGTAATAAATCGTACTGAGTTTAACTTTAAGTTTAAGTCTATGAAATAATGTAGTATTTAATTTATTAAAAGATATTTGTAGTAGCAGTATTTGGCTATTGACTACGTAGTCCTTCCGCCGTGTTTTTGTGTATTTATGTTTGCGTAAATAAGTTTGTTACTTTAAAAAAGCGTCGCCGTCATTCGAAAGCGCCATCAATTTTATCCCAATATATTAAAATATAATATTTTCCCAAATATTATTAAGATTATTATTATTAAATATTCTAAAAACAATTTGAAAAAAATGGAAAACCAGTTTAAAAAGATGTTTGTATTTTTGTACTTTTTTAAAATACATAAATATTGTTTAAAAAATGAATTTTCATTTTTCAGAAAAAAAGAAACTTTTAAAACATATTTAAGTACAATCAATATGTTACTGTATATCTCTACACTTGCAAACCTGATGGTATTTTAAAATGTAAAAGTTGTTCCAATAATTATTCCTTTAATCTTATTTTATCTCTCTCTCTTTTTTTTATTAAACTGCATCATTTCATTTGAAGTAATAATCACATCTTAACACTTTCACCTCTTTACTCTCTGCTTGAATATATGAATAAATTACATATTAAACCACATATGCAGACTGATTTTGTCTGCACGTGGCCTTGAAAACTTATTTTTGAATCTTTTGCAAAATTTAAACTTGTTTACATTATTAAAACATTCCTTGAAGGCTACACTGCTGTTATTCACTACATATTCATATTGAAAAGTAATTAAAGCATTAAGAAATTATCATATTATTTCTGTAATATTTTTATGTTATAGTTAGTTTTAAGAGTGCAATAAGGAAAAATGTGTTTTAAATAATTTAAATGCCAATAGAATATCCCTCCGACCATATATGTCATTTGTGCAGTTAATCCAGCAGGTTCTGAAATAGGAAGTGGATTCAATGAACCCTTTGCACTCTGGAAAAAAGTTGTCAATCACCTTCTGGTTGCAGATGTGACTGCACTGCAATGATCAGGTCATTACAGCTCGATAATGTCCCATTGTTTTCTTGCCATCCAATGTATGCACAGTGAATCAACAAATGGGTATCCATTTTATTGTCATTAACATGTGTGTCACATGTGAGTAATTTTGTTACGAAAAAAAAAAAAAAACAATATACTATTCGCTAGTGAATATCCATCTAACCTTTGCAGCCATTCAAAATCATATCATTACTGCCATTAAAGTGATTTCTCCTTGCCATCATTATCATAATAATAATGGACAATTTCAGTACCAGTGTGTAGGTGTTTAATATCAAACGGGAATGTCTGCATTTCCAAGAGTAAAGGTAATATGGTTTAACACACGTAGGCAGATAATTTATGCTGTTAAGCAACAGATTTGTTTCGTTGTTTGTTTACATTTCACTAAATGTGCTTGTGTGGGTGTATAATCCACTCATAACTACATATTCGGAAATATAACTTTAAATATTATTATATTCAAATATTAAATACCTATTGAATCGGTTTTAAGAAAGGGATATTTTTGGAATAAGATAGGGGTACTCTAAACACCAGATGCACTCACATCCTACCACAAGAGAAAGTTTTCTATTTTAGTATGTGTACTTCAATTAAGCACAATAATTTTTATCTTAACTATATACCTTATAAATGGATTTCTTTTTTTCAGTATGTGTTCAATATTTTGGTTTGCCCTGCTGGGCAGCCTCCTCATCTCAGCGGATTCACAAATTGCCGAAAAACTGACGCAAAACCCCTGCGTATCGAAACCGACCTGCCAGGAGTGCATACAGACGCCGACCTGCGCGTGGTGCTTAAAACCTGTAAGTCATTTCAAACGTTATAATAATATTTACACATGGGTTAAAAATAATTTCAATGATTCGATGATCAAGACATAAAAATAAAATTGTATATAAGTTGGTGATTTAAAACATTCTGAATAATAAATAAAGCGTACAATTTACCTCATTATAATAATAACAATAATAAGTTTATTATTATTATTTTTTTCTCTTAAGGATTATGGAGACAGGCCGAGGTGCTTCCAACCATCCAGTCCTGGATCAAACAACTGCCCTGAAGAGTACATCTGGAATCCGGATAACATGCAGCAAATCTTGATGGCCAGGTCGTTGACGAAAGCTCACGAAGCTTCAGGCAGTGCAGGTGGAATGGAATCAGGCTGGACTGCTGAAGGCTCCTCCAGCCATAGTTCTTCCGGCTCGAGTTCCTGGAGTGCTTCAGGAGGCTCTTCAGCTTCTGGAGGAGGTTACGGGGAGTCCAACATTGTACAAATATCACCACAACGAGTGAAACTTCAATTGAGAGCTAGTGAGAAACTTTTTTTTAATTAAAATTATTTTTTTAAGTTTATACTAATGATTAATATTTCTTTATTAGGACAATCATTTAATCTGTATATGCACTACACACAAGCCGAGGATTATCCGGTCGATCTGTACTACCTCATGGACCTCTCGAAATCTATGGAGGATGACAAAGACAAACTCTCGCTGCTGGGAAACCTCTTGGCGGAATCGATGAGGAACATAACCTCAAATTTCAGGCTGGGCTTCGGGAGTTTCGTGGACAAGGTTGTGATGCCGTACGTGAGCACGGTACCGAAAAAGTGAGTAGTGCACCGGCGACCCGGCCCTAATTACCCCGCCCCTAATTAAAAAAAAAAAAATACTGTGAAACTGCCACTTGCATGACCTAATTTTGAGTAAGACTTTATTTTTACATTTTATTGGCGATTCTGCCACGTTAACCCACCAGGCTAAACGCTCCATGCTGGGACTGTCAGCCGCCGTATGGATTCCGAAATCATATGACTTTAAGCACTGACACTTCTAGATTTTCAGTAAGTCGAAGCTCCACTGCATATTTCACTCTACATTTTATTTTCCATCTATCTCATTGTGCACTATTACTTCATCCCTTGTTCCTTTATAAAAAATCTCTTTCTCTATATCACACACACACACACACACACAAACAATCTCTCTCTTTAGTAGCTCGTTATTCCAGTTAGTTGCACAGACGATATATAGTGTATGCGAATTAGGCAGCTCGTGATTGTTTGGATTTGCATGACTGGGAGGGGCAGGGGGGGATGATTATGTGTATATAATGGTATATGATGTGTGTTGGTCATGTTGCATGTAGGTGTTAGTTGTAAGTTATTGGTTATAGTTTGCGGGAACCGTGCACCAGATGTGCTGCACCGTACGGCTTCCGACATGCCATGAGACTGGACACCGATTCGGCCTTATTCTCTGTAAGTCTCAAAGTCGCTAACAAACAAAAAATACGGAAGAAGTATTTTTTAACACAATCGAATTTTGGTGTGAGATTATTAATGATCACAAATTAATATGGAATGGTGTTGTTGGTTTATGGTAAACATGTTTGTTACAGTATTAAACTAAATCATTAATCAAAATTTTAACTGATTAATATTTTATATAACATAATATAAAATATACAAAAAATTATAATTTTAATATTAACTTATGCATAAAGTAGTATGTATTAACAAGAATATAGTATATCTGATTGCAGTAACAGTAGAAAAATTTAAATATTTACATTGGGAAGGAAGTTGTATATTATGTTCCTATTGAGTCATTAAGTTAAATTTTAATATTGAAAATAAAGTATGAATTAATTTAGTGTTTCTTAATACTGCTAATAAATAGAAATTAAAATTATGCATCAAAAATCTAACACAGGATTGGTAAAAACAACTAACACTTGCATGAACGTATAATAACAAGCATGCCATAATGGTGTACATTCCATTCCCAGGTTCAGTTAACTCTTTCATCTTATCATTCCCCTTTAACCAGACTTATAACCCGTTCCCCTCTAAGTCGTTAGTGCACAATTTTAAAATCGGCTTGATTCATTCATACCGAAATCACGCTCGAGATCATTTCGGTAACTTTTTGTGTGTTTAGACCATGGTGAAGGAAGCGGCGGTCTCTGGTAATTTAGACGCCCCCGAGGGCGGCTTCGACGCCATCATGCAGGCTGTAGTGTGCCGAGATCAGATCGGCTGGAGGGAGAAGGCTAGAAGACTGCTGGTGTTTTCCACCGATGCCGGATTTCATTACGCCGGTGATGGCAAGGTAATGAATCTCATACAGACTGTTATTTCAGTTGTAAATAAAAAAATATTTTTTAGCTTGGTGGAATAGTCAAACCCAACGATGGCATGTGCCATCTGCAGGATGGTTTGTACACTCACTCCTCTCTCCAGGATTACCCAAGCATATCACAAATTAACCTGAAGGTTAAACAGAATGCTATAAACGTTATCTTTGCTGTAACTGAGGAGCAAATTGAAGTGTACAGAAAATTGCAGGCTAATATTGAGGGCGCCTCTAGTGGTCAATTATCGAACGATTCCTCAAATATCGTAGATTTAGTTAAAGAACAATATCAGGTATGTATTAATTGGTTTAAATTGAAAATAAACTATTTGTTTGACTTTTAATAATAGTTCATAACAAATATGTTTATTATTTTAGCAAATCTCTTCAACTGTTGAAATGAAGGATAATTCTAGTAGTTCCATCAAGATCAACTATTATTCACGCTGCTTGAACTCTACAGGAAGTGACAGAAAAACGAATAAGTGTGGAAAAATTAAGGTATAAAGATAATATATATATTTGAGTACATTCCTAGTGATAATAATTACGTTATTATTTAGGTAGGAGATGTGGTTACCTTTAGGATAGAAATCGAAGTCACTTCATGTCCAAGAGATCCCAAAGAATGGAAACAAACTCTTCAACTGTATCCAGTTGGTATTAATGAAAGTCTTGTTGTTGATTTGGAAATGCTGTGTTCGTGTCCATGCGAACATCCAGGAAATCCGGTTTGTAAACAGATGATTAACATATACATATATATTAATATTTTAAATAAGCGCCATCTAGTGGATTCAAATTATATGATAATTTTTCTACAACGCACTAAAGAATTTTAATATATTTTATTATTTAAATTATGTTTTTAATTGATTTATTTAAAAAGATGATTTAAAACTAATAATAGGCAATAGTGTGTAATTATTGTTGTCACGCATACGTGAAATACAAGCAATAAATCATTATTAATATAATTAATTTACTTTTTAGGGTTACAAAAAGTTTGCAGAGGAGTGCAACGGTTTTGGAACATACAAATGTGGCATCTGTGAGTGTGACAACCACCATTTCGGAAGATTCTGCGAGTGTTCGGCGACGGAGGCCTACAACATTAATCACACGCTCGGATGCCGTCCAGACAACACGAGCACAATCGATTGCTCCGGAAGGGGCAGCTGCGTTTGTGGACGATGCGAATGTAATATACGTAGCAAGGAAGATGAAGTAAGTACAATGATTTAATCTACGATTTCACAAAATTTTCTTAATAAATTATTTGTTAGTTTTTTGCATATGAGATTGTAAACTTTTGAAGTTTTATACGTTTGTAAAAATATGAGCGCAAAGCAGTTACGTACGTGACCGTAAGATGGCGCAATAATCAGCAATTAATAATCCCGAAAAGAAAGCCTTAATTATGTAATTTGTTACAGAAAATTTACGGAAACTTTTGTGAATGCGACAATTTCTCTTGCGATCGTCACGAGGGAAAAATCTGCAGCGGACCGACGCACGGCACGTGCGAATGTGGAGTCTGTCAGTGCATCGAGCCTTGGGGAGGGCCGGCGTGCGACTGTAGAATGTCGAATGAAACATGCTATGCACCAGACGTACTGAATGGCAAGATTTGTTCGGATCACGGCGAATGTAGATGTGGTGCCTGCAAATGCGAGAAAACTGAAGAGGGCCAATACTCTGGAAAATACTGCGAAAAATGTCCCGTAAGTAAAGCTACATAGAGTTTAAGTGTACTTAACATTATATAAAGGTCTAATCGCTGGCAATTGCAATAAATATCTTTAATAATTCAACAAATAAAACCCAGGAGATTTTTATGATCAAAGTTGCTTGGTTGGCTGTTAAATATTACTGCTCTTCCACTTGTAAATATACATTTTCGAACTATATAATTCAATAAAACATATTTAATTTAAACCCTTAAAAAATTCATAGATAATAATCAATAACTTTTATTAATTGAATGTATTTTTTTATTTTTTAGACTTGCTCTGATAGATGTGAGGAGTTCAAGCACTGTGTCCAATGTCAAATGTACAAGAATGGCCCTTATGACGCCGAGACTTGCAGCACCAACTGCACAAGGTTTACACCAATCGGTGTCAAACAAGTAGAAGGTAATATTCTTCTCACATTAGTTGTCAATTTTTTATTTTAATCATACAACGAATATCTGCACTTAACTGCTTACTGTGTTTAATTTACAGCCAAAGAAGAAAATGACGAGAATTTGTGTGCATTCTATGATGAAGACAATTGCCGGTTTGCATATAAATATTATTTCAATGAAGAAAATAAGGTGGTTGTAGAGGCCCAACAAGAAAGGGAATGCCCACCCAAGGTATGGCTATCTCTAAGCATCACATTTTAATTTCATCCAATTATTGTATTCAATCATTCCAATCTTAAATTTCAGGTTTATTTGTTAGGTATTGTACTTGGCGTAATCGCCTTAATTGTACTGATGGGTTTGGCCATACTCCTGCTGTGGAAATTAGTAACCACAATTCATGACAACAGGGAGTTTGCCAAATTTGAAAAGGAAAGAATGATGGCCAAATGGGATACAGTAAGAACTTCACTTATTAACGATTTCTTTCTTGTGTGCCACACCGCCAGATACAAAATACTATTACACAAAACTTATAACACATTGCTAGCTTCATCTATCACATTTATCAATCAATTCAAAGTATATGTAGTACATTATTGTGAATACTTTTCAGGGTGAAAATCCAATTTACAAACAAGCGACATCGACGTTCAAGAACCCCACGTACGCCGGAAAGGGTTAAAAGGGGGAGGGTGCACCCCGATCAAGAAATGCTGCCTGAATCCGTTGATATTACACCGATTAACAGACTGACTAACATGGAATGCAAGTACCGTACTAGTTCTTCCAAACAACAAAACTTAAAAACAATTGAAGGCAGATACTTCCAAGTAATTTTATAAAAGAATTAATTACGTTTATTTTAAAGAAAAAGTCCTCGAATAGTTGATATTCTTATCAAATGATTATTTACATTGTTCTGAATTACTAAAATCTCGATAACTTCATTGAAGTTTATACATTATAATCTCAATCTGATTCCATCATTAATATGTTGATGATGTTTATTGATTCACAAACTGTTGCATAAGATTTATTTATTTATTTACAAACAAGAAATTGTATTTTTAAATAATTGACGTTTTTAAGCTGCACAAAATTATAACAATATCAATATTAATTACATATTTTTTTAAATGCTGCACATCAAATTTACATTTGCAAAAATACTTAAAAAACACTACTTATTATAAAATTATCATTTATTTTCATTTACTCTAGTCTAGATTATGTATCATCAAAAATTGATATTATGTATAAAAGTGCAAGCTATTAAAGCAGGTTAAAAAAATTAAAAAATATATATATATATTGAAATTGCATAATTATGGAAAAAAATCAATGCATAATATTCACTATTCATTAATTGGCATTAAAATAATTTTTTAAATATTTATGAAAAATATTGTTTTGTGAAATTGCATTGAAATTTTTGAGTTAATAATCAAAGTAAGAAAATATTTTCCAAATCAATAATTCTATATAATTGATTTATTTAAACCATTCGAAATTTATAATTATACAATTACTGTAAAAATAATCATCGTTGAAACCAAAACATATAAGTGCTTTAAAAATCAATCAAACAAAAATTGCTAAGTAATTTTTTATAATGTCTAGCATATGATGTGCCTAAAAGCAAGTAAGATGCCATATGATGAGACGCAAAAAAAATAAATAGACGTCTCGATATTTTAGTACTGCCATTTTTATTGCGAGGGCGCTGTGAGCCAATTTTTTTTATTTAGAAGTGCCTTAATATCGTGTATTAGTGTACGTAAGATGCAGCTAAAACTATTGTATATTAGATGATTAAACTTGATAAAATCATGAGATGACAATTATAAATGTTGATTTAAAATGAATATTACAAATGTTATAGTGAGTAAAAATTTATTCAATCAATATGTCAGAATTGATATAATCTCGTATAAATAATTCCATCAAGGGCGGCTATGAAATTGTAATGATTTATATTTCCATAATTCATTTTCCAACATAAAATAATGTGGATATTGATTGATCCAAAATTTGTGTATCATTTCATGATTTTATGTGAAATTAGTGAGTGTGGAAGCCAATGTTGTCTAACTATATTACTACAATGTAAGTTATTCATATTTAATCCAGAAGTTTCCACTTTAACCCCGAATAACCATGTTTGATATTTTGGTGGGTAAAAGTTGAAACCTCTTAACATTCGAGAACGTCAGTTTCTGTAATAAGCAAACAAAATTATTTAATTGATTTTTTACATTTGTGAAAAAAAAATTGTATACAATTGCAACAACTTTTTTTTTATAGATAAAGTCAAATTTTGTTAAATAATGAAGGTAAATTATAATTTTCTTATATTTAATGAACAATAAATTTAACAATTAGAATCACTTGATGTTAATTGAAACTTATTGTTAAATTAAGTTTCACCAAGACTAAAAAGTTATATATTGCTCCTATGTTATTACAACAAACTCATCCGATCAATAGTTATTTTAAATATTTTAATAAGTTTTTATTTTCTACAAAACTCAAAATTGAAATTCCTCCTATAAGACTAACTTTTATTTAGCAAGTTAATGAATCTCAGCTGCATACGACATCAAATTTTGTATTATTATCTGTTGGGAAAATAAACTTATTATTATTATTATTACGTACAATTTTTATAATTTTGGTGGTTCATTACAGATCGCTGCCAGTTCTTGCCCAGACGCGACAGTAACTGTAAATAAACTTGAGAGCCTTAAAGAGTGCCAAGGCGTATTTATATAATTAGTTTTTAAGAGATTTATACATGTTTGATATAACCTATTCGTTTAGTGTGCGCACGCTTTAGGGAGTGCTATAGCCGTCGCCGTGGACGTCCATTTGTATCTTCATAGTTTTTATTTTTTTAGTGCGTCGAAGAGAGAGAGCGTGTGTGAGTGTGTACATAATTTTTCGGTTCTGTGTATTCCGTATATACGCTGAGCTAAGGCTGTTTTATTATGGTTTCTACATAAGTGACATTCTTCAGCTTGTATCTTTTATAAATTTATTATGTCATGTATTAATAAACACTAATTATTATTATTATTACGAGAAAGGGTTAGATTTATTTCACTCCACTAGGTAAAAACAGTAAAAATGTAGATCAAGATTTTAAAAATTGATTGACATATACAACCATTAAAGCGACATCTATTATTTAAAAGTGTAGCACTTAACTATTTATAAAATAAAGCACTAAAAACCTTTCTTCACACAGTTTATTTGAAATACCAAATATATATATTTCGGACACAAAGTGACCATTATCAATGGTTTAATTGAGTATTAAACCATTGATAATGGTCACTTTGTGTCCGAAATATATATATTTGGTATTTCAAATAAACTGTGTGAAGAAAGGTTTTTAGTGCTTTATTTTATAAACAAGTTTATCTTCACGTAACTCATCCAATTAATTTACTATAGCACTTAACTAATTGACACCACCGACTAATATAAGAAAGTGTCGATAGTGACAAAATAATAATAATGTAAAAATATTTAATTATTGTTTGTTTGTGGCTATTGTTGATAAACAATAATTAAATAAAAAATACATAATCATATGACCAAATTGAGGATTTACATTTTTAGAATATATTTTTGGTGATGATGTTATTAGAGAGGAGCAAAAAGATGTAATAAAATAAATAGGGAAAAATCTATAGTACGGCAAAGTTGTTAAGAGTTAGAAAATTTATTGAGTTGAATGTGTAGTAAATATAAGTTTTTAAAGTCATATGTGAAATTTATTGAACTGAATGTACAAAATAATATCATTGTACAATATTTCAATTGACAATATTATTTTGTACTTTCAACTCACAATAAATTTCACATAAATGAATAAATTATAGATCAGCAATGCCGATTCAAAGTGCAGTTGTATTTAATGACTACATATAGTCATGGTCATATTGAAAAACAATTAAAATACTTACTATTATTTATTTTTATAGTAACATTTTAAAATGTGCAATAAAAACGCATTTAAACTAATATCAACCTCCTTTGTTTATTGAGTACTCTTTGATGCAATTTTCCATGATTGATGAAAATTGCAGTGTTGTGCAATCACATCACTAATTGCGTCTAATGATTATCTGTGTGCGATTGCAGAAAGCCGGGGCAGCCGAATGGAATGCATTTAGAATGTGCGTACCACTTTTCACATATTGCATCACACTCGTGCAAAATTGCAGCAAGCTGTTTGAAGAAAGAGCAAGCAGGTAGTGTTTGTGTTTATGTTTTCAATTCGATTATTAAGGGTAAGTTTTTTTTTAGATAATAATAAATATTTGTTTAAATATGTATGTGGAAACAATTTTATTCAAAAATACTATAAATCGTAATTGTTTGCACAGTCTGATTTATGTATTTAAATTCATGGAACTGTGTGTTCGGTGTATTGTTATGAAATTTGTATCAAGGTGATGTAAACAAGTTTGACTACGAATGAAATTTTTTCAAATAAGTTATATACTTACAACAAAATTGACTTTGTGATAATAATTAATAATGAGAAAAATAAATCTTCTCTACATTATAATGTAAAAACTCCAGCTAACAGTTAAAACAACTACTCCCTGTACTAAAGCACCGCCGGGCATTGAATAACATAACTGTTAGCTGTCGTTACATATCAGCACGATGTAACAATTTTTGTAGTGTCATCATTTTTCTTTGCTATAGAAAAGATAAAAAGTTTATAAACGAATAAATGAAATGAAACCTAGAGAAATTATTCATGCTTTACAGTGACGTTTGCATCCTTTGAAAATGAACTCTTTTAAACAATTGTAAACACACTTTTGTTATAGTAGTACAACTATATTAACTTTATCTTTCAGAAAGTTACTAATATTAATTACGTTTTGGATCGTATTTTCATTTATTTTAGTTAATTTTCCTTACAATACTTTATAACCGTCCTGTCCACATTTTTCGAGCAGCACTACGAATTTAGCTCGGAATTTAGGTCTCTTTCTTGTCACTGCAGTGAAACATTAACTTCTTCTCCACTTTGAAACCTGGGTTTATTTATACTGCACATGTAGGAAAAAAAATCGTATTTTAACCCACTTGGATTACCTCCAATACTTGAGGCTACTCGAATTTTATGAAATCTAAAAGCACGTATAGAATATATTTAAATTTTTGATTGTTTATGCGAAAAAAAGAGTTTGAGTTGTTTAAACTCTAGAAGTTTGTATAGATTTAACTTGATGTTAACGTCCACATAAATAAACACCTTGGAAATATTAAACTCCGATCAAATAAATATTCATCCGGCTATTGTCTGCGCGAAAACGAGTAAATCGTGAACTATGCAAAGTTTCGTGATGTATAAAGTCACGCCACATTATCGCCAATCGGTAAACAAACCAGCGTGAAATCGTCAAGTGGGAGGTCTGACAGGATTTAGGCGCTCCTTATTGGCCATCCGGTAGCCTCGCTAAAAACCGCGGACACGTGCTGACAACATAGCTCACTTTCCATTGATAGGGAACGGCCTTCGCCAGTAGTGTTTTGCAACCGGCCGCGCCGATACCACAATCAGCGTCGTGACGCACTTACAACAAACAACGTACAGGCCAGGAAGTCGATTTCGGCGAGGAGACTATGGTCTCATTTCCTAGTGCGATCTTGTGGGAACTTACAGATTATTTTAATTGAGGTATGTTGACCGTAGATTAATGCGCAAAAAACGTAGAAGAGTTTGCCAAGTTATTTAAAATTTTGCGCCAGTTTTAATACAATTTAATTAAAAGTTAAATGTTAAAACATATTGCTTAGTTTTTTTTTAAATATTTATTAATGCAAATTAAATAATTATTCCACGTAGAAAATTAAATTTAGGATACGAATAAATTATTTTTTTTATAAAGCGTTCTAGAAGAACCAAAGTGGACCGACTAAAAAAAATTGATCGTAGGAGAAGAGAAAGTTGTAACTTTTTGAATCACCAATAATGTCTGTATCTAATTTATTTAAATGGGTTTATTAGATCTAACAGCATTATATTTAAATGTTTAATTGTGTTAATGTTAAATCTTGAATTTGAATATATTTATTGGAATATTTCCAATACTTTCATCGGGTTCATAAATGGTAATATCGTTGATCGAAATATAATGTACAATATTATATTCAATGGTTAGAAAAATGATAAACTGCAGGTGCTCGCAGAACTTTCACCTGATTACGCTGATTTAATTGATATTGGATATTGTATTAAAATAATAGTAATGTGCCCATCATAATACTTTTTCTCTTAAAATTGTAGCAAAGTCCTTTACGTTGTTGAAAATTAAATTTTTAGTTAAAATTGTAGATTAAAAATATACAAATAATGTTTTTTCGGAGGAAAATTGTCAAATTAAAAAAATGGTAAATTTCTGAGATTTAAAACACACTTTTCATTTAAATTCCTAAAATAAAACGAAAACATTATTAAACATTTCTTTTAGCTTTCATTTGAAAAATTTTGTATTATTTGAAAACTAGGGAGAGTATGGCTAATTTTATTTAAACACTAAACTAACGCACTTACTATTTTAGTGGTAAAATACATAGTAAGTGCATTAGTTTAGTGTTTATAATAAATTACCATGTAGTAACGGTCGCCAACATTCTTATGATTAAATTTTCTTTAATAAAAGTTGTTCGATTATCCGTAACTCTTACCTGAAACATATTTTAAATTATCCGTTCTTATAAAACAAAATCGAAAAACAAGGAAGGCCATGAGTAAACACCCACCTCCGATGCACACAATTCGTATGCACTTCTTCCCACAAATAATAAAACCTTAACTTTGTGCTCGCACACACCTACAAACATAAAAATATTATAGGGGCCCAGACATGTTAAAAATAAAGAGATTTGAAAAAAATTACACGAAAAAAAAAAACGCCCTCCATTGACGTATTTATATATGTCGTATGATGATTATATTTACATTACCTTTGTTGTTAATAATTTACTTCCACACTGATGTATGATACAATATTTATAAATACCACCTTTGTTTATGATTTACTCACCCAGTTTTACATAATTGTGTATCACGAAGTCGGCTCGACACTTTTAACTTTCCGCCTTTTGAATGACGCCTCGCGTTAGTATTTTGACGTACGGGCGAAATCGTAGGTTGCCAAGTTTTCTTTTTTTTTCTGTTTGCCTTTCATTTGCAATTGTTGATGTTTCTCTTCACACCGTTCATCGATGCGCCGTAAACATACCGAAATTCTCGTATTGCCGCCTCTTCATTCCACCCAGAGTCGTTGCTGATTTACATAACGTAACGCCAGTCTGGAAATAAGGTACGTATAATTGCACGTTTCCCACAATCAACTAAACGACGCGACGTCAATCAACAATCACGGCCTTCTAATTTTTAATGCCGGTGTGTACGAAAAGTATTTTCTTTGTCTAGAATTTTTAAAATAAATGTGTGTAAACATCCGCTTCTATCCTTAAATTCCGCGTGAGAGAAAAAAAACGACGCATTTCCAATTTAAATTTAGATAATTGGAGCGGTGACACGGCGATGTTGTTGTTTTTTAGACAAACACGCTACTTTTGCGTAGGGAGGACGCAATTAGACCGTCGTCTACACAAATATAAACAAATCAACACAAACGCTTTACTTATAATCACATTGAATACGCCAACGAGTTTAATAAGAAATATTTCTCAATATTACAAATTGTTACCATCATTTGATAACAAACAGAGTTTTGTTTTTGTTACGTCGATTATGATTTGTTTCAGTTTTACCGTTCCTAGATAACATTAACATTAACAATCTGCAGTACTATAATGGCCACATTATTATTTTTTTTACACTATTTATCATCAGACTTCAAGCTTGGTTAATGGTTGCTTTATACTAGTAACTAGTTTATGTCCAGGCATAATACTTAATATTTACGTTTTTAATTGTAAAAATGCTCATTTGTTTTTTCGATTTTAATTATGCACGAACGAAATGGAATACCTATTTGCTGTGTTTTTCCCAAACAGAACAACGCAAATGATAATTAACAGCCCGCGAATGTCGTTTTAGCTGTAATGATACGCGACCGATTTAAAATATTCGCTATAATTGCGCGTTCTCTATGCAAACAGTGCGTTGCGTAATTTCGCTTCCCCGCATATATTATTTTCTTTTCTATAAATAAGTAAATTCTACAGTACAAATGTGATGATAATAAAATAAAATGATGTAGTAATTATTTATGGAATAAATGGTACAATATTTAAAAGGAAGAAAATTAATTTTGGTAAAACTGATAAAGATTTATATTGAAGGAAACATTCGTATTTTTACTTTAAACTAAATTATATCGTATTTACACGTTTTATGACTGTTGTATGTTTTATTTTAAATCTCCCGGCTACTTTTTTCATATTATTTCCATTGGTTAATTCATTCAACATGCACATTGTTTCTCCGTCGATTGGTGGATTCAAAATGCGCGCCCTGAATATTTCGAACCGATTGGTGGCATTGATTGTGGAGGGCGGCGCTCCGGTAGGCCCGTTGCTGGTCGATGCCGATGAATAGAATGTTTTTGTTGTGATCAATCTCGCGTGCGCACCGCGGCCGCCGGTCCTTGACAGTGAACCGTCCCGTTCTATATTTGCGGGCCCCACGGTGGGGGGCACAGCGTGCGCGTGCGAATCCGCGTAAACCGTAAACAAGGTGTGCGAGGAAACGAAAGGCGAACGTCCGGCCGCACACTCGCACAAGCCTTCTTTCTGTTCGAGACGCGACGTCCGAAAAAGCGACTCGATTTTACGAAATGCACCAGAATTACCCGTGACCGAGCCCCGCATCCTGTTACCCGAGACCGCAAGGTGTCCGTGCCAGCGACGGCGAAAGCTGACACCAGGTGATTGACCAAAAATGGTGCTCCTAAAATAACACGCAATTCCGCAACAGACAAAGGGCCACAAAAATAAACACACACTCGCAGTGTCAGCACTTAACCCCTAAAGAACGCGAAAGTAAACAAAGGAATTCGCCAGTGTACACTCAATTTATTATATAATTATTATTAAGACAGTCCGGTTATCAGTATCAAGGTAACAATTGCTGTTTGTTGCAGTTAATTATGGAATACTTCAATCGTGCAGTTAGTTATGTTAGCGAGCAGCTCTTCAAGAGGAAGCACGAAGAGGAACCAGACGTCAGCAGGGCTGACGCTTACCTCAACCTTCTATTTAAGGTGGTCACATGGGAAGACCCCAAATTGACATGGATTGCTTTTATATTCCTAAATTTTATATTCACGTAAGTATAATACTAATACATATATTATCAGGTATAAAAATATAATATACTAAATTTACTTATAGTTGTAAGCTTATAACTATCATACTGATGAGGGAATTTTATTTAAAAACTTATGCAAACATTTACTTTAACGTTGCATATAAATAAATGATTAAAACAAGTATAATTATATTCGATAAATAAATATAATATATTAATTTACAGTTTATTATACTTAATATATTCTGTACAAAGGAGCAAATGACCTTAACAGCCCAAACTTGAATATCATTCATTTATAAAGCAAAAAACAAAAGTGGACTGACCTGAAATATAATCTTTCGAAGCAATAATTTGATTTTAATTATAGGTTATTGTGTAGTATTTTCAAATATAACAACTCTTTTAATAGATTTTGATATTATGTAAATTAAAATCACTTTTTTTGTGTGTTTTCAGGTTAGTGATTTATTACGAAGTGAAGTTTTACTGCTTCTTCTTCCTGACAGTGCTAGCTTGTGTCCTGCTGGACTTCCACAGCGAGTTTTTCGACTTCAAGCAGCAAGCGAAAATTATTTCATACCGCAACATCAACGATTCAATCCGTGATGTTGTCATTTATCTCCAAGGACTCAAAAGGGACAACCCATCAATGGTACATACATCTATTTTATTTTTTTATAACAGAATTTAATTCACAATATTATATTCTAAACAAATTGAGTTCATTTGATGACTAGATATTCTATGATTTTATAAAAAGAAAAGTCTATTAGTAAGTCAGTTAATTTTTGTTAATACTATATAAAAGTAAGGTTTAAAAACCAAAAATTTGATTAGAAAATTAAACCGTTTTGAATTCATCCTTTTTTACATCTATCGCAGATAAACAGCTATCATCATTCACAAAAAATTATTAATCAATATATTTCATAATTAATTGTACCACAATAATTGGTCTAATGAAATATTTATCAGCAATTGACACAGTTTCAATTTCAAAAATAACGATCCACATAATACTGAGCCTTAATTCACTCGGAGATTGCTGAGAGGTCAAGGTCGAATTTAATAGAGTTGTGATGATCTGTGGGAAGATTAGCACGGAGAAAACATGTTTAAAATTAAGACAAATTCAAATTGTAACATCATAAACACAAATGTGCTTATTTATAGTATTATGATTGATTAAAGTTGTTTGGCGTGTGTTGTGAAACATAAAGATTATCACAGATGCGCTCTCTAATGCATTTATTGGCATATAACATATTATAATTATAGATCTGCCATTACTGATAAAGTCTATTTGTCTTCATAAATCATAACCGTTTTTATTTATAAACTATTATTCTTACAGTTCTGTGGGATCATGATGACGACATTTCTTGGATTGAGTTTTATTGGACGCATGGTTTCTGGACGAATTCTCTTCTATATAGCCCTTTTATTAGTGTTTTTCGGACAGAATCTGATAGACCTAATCCCAGAAAGTTACAAGGACAGGCTTAGGATATTTGTAAGGAGTCTTAGAAACAATGATGGTATGTATACATATAAATTAATTCTGATGTAAACACATATTTACTATTGATGTTCTGTTACTTACAGCTTAGAAAATTAAGCCTCTTGTCATAAAAAAATTACAATGCCAACCCTTGCTAAAATTGTAGGTAGTATTGTATTACACAAAGATTCATTTAGTAATCACTTTAGCGTACATAATAAATTATTATAAAGTGTACATTTTGCAGTTAAAATGGTAATTAAAATTAAAATAATATATAACTTCAAATTTAGAGTAAATTAAGGCTTAATTCATTTTTTTGTTATATAAAAGTTATGTATTTAAACTATAATAATGACTTTACTAGTCAAAGTTTAAATATCTATTTAATATACGGCACGGAATATTGTGGCCAAAATACGTGACTTTAAATGTAAAAAAAAAACACAACTTTGATACTTTTAGGGTTTTTGGGACACCCTGTATATTATGAAAGTAATTTTAAAAAGTAGCCCTAATAGACCCCCATATATCCCCAAAGTGAAACTTTATGAAAGTCACGCATTTTGGCCACAATATTCCGTGCCGTATAGCGTGAATAACCCTGTATAAAATTATTGGTAATGTGATATAAACACTAACTTTTAATATTGTATAGAGGTCAATAATCGATCAATAAAAATATTCATGTACATAAAAAATGAAATCCATTCGCACATTCTAACATTACACAATCACTAAAGGTTACATTAAATTTCACTTACTCTTGAAACCAGTTCTCCTTCAAATGAGTTTTTGTTTATTTATTTGTTTTGTGTGTGTAGGTATCGTTGCTGAAACCGAGTTGATACCTTTCATTGCCAATAAGGATTTCAATGCCGAAAACGATCCAGATCTGGACAGTCTGCTGACAGACAGGACACAAGGTAATTGAAGCCCAGAATAGTTTTTGGCTGAATACTTTCGAATCCTTATTTATAGCACGGCTCGGTGCATTGAACTCGTGTCAAGGTTATAAGTGTGTACGAAAAATAATTATAAATGGAAATCAGAATTTCCTGTAATTTTTTTTTACAGTGTAGGTTCATGACTTCTTGGTATATTAATTGCATAGAGCAGTAAAACATGTTGTTAAGTTTATCTTTATTGTAGGAAATGAGTTAATTATTTACCTTGGTGTGGTGTCATGCACTGATAATTATATTGCAAAAAATAACAAGAGATAATATGCTTAATCTTTATATTTTATTGCATACATTTGTTTCCGTTGCTTACTTAAATACGCCTTTAATATTTTACATTTTTAATAACCCTATATAGATTCTGTGACAAGTTCCTTTGTCAATGGAATGTCGACGATGCCCTCTCACCTAGAACCAGACTGTCAAGCCGACGACCTTGAAGAGGACGATCTAATCCCACAAAGCCCATCAAGCCGTGCCCTCTCCTACTGTGCAGCTGAATACTCCAGTGACTCAGATTCAGAACACAGGCACATGGAATTCGACTCTGCACATTTCAATAAAGACAGTTCCTCGGAAGAGGAAGGTGACTACACTAAAGGCCTCAAATTCACTGATGTCCCAGATAGCGCTAACAAAGCGGCGACAAATGTGGGCTCGAGTCTGATGAGCATTATGGGCTCGAATCTCCTCACCAACGTGCTGCAAACAGTGGCCAGCCAAGTTAGCCAAGTGAGCGCTAGCAAGTCGCCGGCTAGGCAGGACAGTGACAGTGATTTTGAAATTATAAACTCGGAGGACGCGGAGGACACGTAAACTACCGTGTAGACGAGTATGATAATTTATTTTGTGATATTAATATTTTGAATTTTTAGACTAGTAAGTGTACTTTTGTGTTTCTTTACGCCTTACCAGCGTTAATCAGGGTTTTGATAAGTTTACCTTACGTATTAAAATATATATTTATAGTGTTTTAACGACCTAACTATTTATGATATTGTTACCAATTAAGATAAGAATTATTAATATTTTGTTTATTTTTTGATTCTAAACCTCTAGTCCAGAAATTTATTGACGAAAAATATTGGGCTGCTCCTTGATACATAATGTTCCTCATTCATTAATAATTTTTAAACGTCACGCGGTTAAAATTTCGTTTATGTTGTGGTTAAATTTATGAACAAATAAAAGTTATATTATCCAAGATTTAAAGTTTATGAGCTACTTAATGTAGAGATAATTTTGTATCAATTTTAAAAATAAAACCTAGTTATTTACACTTAAGTATTTGATACATCTTCATTTATACACTACACTCTAATTAAATGCTGTTTAGAAGGTTTTCCCAAAATAAAATACAATAAAAATATTTAATACCTTGTCTGTATAGTAGGATTTAATAGATTTTCATTTTGACTTTATTAATTTTTAAAAATTGATTAATACGTACACCTATTTTATTATCCAACCATTAGCATGAGTATAATAAGTTGCATAGAAGAACCATATAAATTTATAAACTACATTCTTTTAAATAAAACAATAAATATATTTAAGTACAATTTAGATAATAGTTCAAATATTTAGTAATTATGCACTAGAATTAATCTAGATTATTCGTTTATTTTGGCGGATATTTAATTTTAAATTAGTTATTTAAATGCAACCCAATTTACTTTAACGCATTACACAAATCTTTATCATAGATGTCACTATAACTTTGTGTTAAATAAAAAATTGTATTTATGTAAAGTTCAATTACTTATTACGATGCAAAATTTAAGATACTACAGGAAAAAAATACAATTTTTGGATTTATTAACATTTTTCTATCCATCAAACGTCAAAATTGTAGCTCTATGATTTAAATAGTTCAAATTTCTACCAATACGCAGCGCTGAAATTAATCATGTGTTCAAATTCGACCAATCGGAAAACACCACATACACTTTCCAACGTCGACAGTTTCAGACAGTGCGCAAATAGGTTGGTTCTGCACAATGAAATTTCCTTATTGCATCAGATTTGATTATAAATCTACAAGACCGGCAATCGACAAGCGTCACTAAGCCTCACAGTCACCTAGCGCTCGCATCACCTATGGAAACGTAAACAAACAAACAAAAATCAAGATGAGTCTGTCCGTAACATCTGTTTTGAAGAACATCCAGGATAACTTCCTCCTCTTCGAGGAAGACGACGAGGAGACGGCGCCCTCAAGGGCAAAAAAGAGACGTCTGGATCATCTGACATGGGAGGAGAAGCTGCAGAGGAAGTGAGTGTTGGAATTTTTCACATTCTTACTTACGTTACTTCGTTATTGCATCATTCTGTATTGATTGTTTGATTGCTGTTTGTTATTTATTCATAATAATTATTGTTTTCTTTTCCTTGCTCGGTATTGATTTCCTATAATTATTTATTGACTAACATCAATATTATTTTTATTTGTGTCACGCATATCATTAATTATTTTACTCGCTTTATATTATTATTATTGAAATTATTGATTTATTTAATTATTTTTTGTGTAAGGTAATTATAATATTAAATTAAAGAAAATAATTAATTTTTTTTGTTACTTATAGTTATTGCTAATAAAAATGTATTAAAGTACTTTACGTTGTAGAAAATTAAATAGTTAATAGTTATTACATTTGATTAAACAGTACTTAAAATAATAATAATAATTGAAACACCTTTAAGATTCAAGAATTAATTACCTTAAATGATTATATTATCATTTATTTCTATTCTTACAATTTTATTCAACAATATAGCCATGATTCAAATAAATTGATGACTAATGGAATTTGTCTTGAACAAAAATATGAGTCACGATCAGCTTTGAATTGCATGCTTATATAATTAATAATACTTGCTAATAATATGTTTTGATAACAAGATAGGTTATTAATTCTGTTTGTATTAATGATGTAATAACAGATTAATTTCCATTTTGACATTTAAACCATTTTTAAATTGATTCATTATAAATAATTAAACTAATTACACAGACAGTAATAATAATTTCAACCAAAATCCTAAAATTAAATTATTTTGTCATATTTTGTAAGTACATTATTTAAGATAAAAACTATTAACCACTTCCCTCGCACATTACTTTTAAAAATAATTGTGCAGGAAGGGGTTAATGAAGGATAGTAATATGAATAATGATTAATGAAAAAAATATCAATTCTTATGAATGTTATTTCATAGATATTTCCAGATAATATTATCAGAATCTTGATTACCTGTGAATATAATAAATAATTGTGTTTTTGTTAATCTTTATCTGAAGAAGTGTGGCGATTCAATTTTAGTGAGTTAAATAAAAATTTGAAAATCGAATAACTATTTATTAATTAAATAAATAATTTTTATAGGAAATTGAAGAATCGTGTGGCTGCCCAAACATCTAGGGACCGTAAAAAGGCCCGCATGGAACAGATGGAAAGTGCACTGCGCGAACTCTCCACCCAGCATGACAACGTACTGACCGAATGCGAGAACCTGCGACTACTCAACGAGAAGCTGATGGCGGAGAACGAAGAGCTGAAGCGACAACTCAGAGAGCCGTGCGCCGACTGCAGTCGGAGCCGTCGTGTCGAACGTGTTGACCCGAGTGGACCCACAGCGTCCAGCTGCCTCCAGCAGAGAGGACAAGTCAAACGTTCGGCACCGGCCCCGAAAGCGGCGGCGGTACAGGCCCTCTGGAAGATTGCAATAGCCTGCCTTCTCTACCAGACCTCCTTGACGAGCTCAACAGGGACGTCGATATGGGTACCCTCGAGCAGATCACCCAGAGCCTGCTCGAAGATATTGCCGCAGACCTGGAGGCAGCTGCTGAAAAAGCAAATTGCCAAGTGAGTTGTTCTTCTCTTGTCCTACTGACTGTGTACATATTTTCATGAGGGTTTTTTTTAAATGGGTTTTGTTGCATTTTAGATGCCGTGATTTTGAATTCACCCACGACTACTTAAGGTGACTAAAATGCACACAAAAACAGTCACAAGTATTGTTAGTCACACACGCAATATATTCACAATGCTTAATTTTCACATTTCAATTTACTTGAATGAAACCTAGAATTGTTTTACACTCAATAATAGTACACTAGCACAGTTTAAAATGATTATCTGCAATGCCATTGTCAATTGTGTTATACATAATAATAAAATACTAAATGTATAATCATTATTATTTAGTAAATATGGTGACAACTATTTTTGTAGCGAGACTAAGATATTTTATTCATCATTTTTAAGATTTTTCGTGCAATATTAAGTTTTGGGTTCCTTGTTATTTAAATTTTCGGGAAATTATTGTTATTTATCAAATCGAAATGCACAAATTGGCAAAGGTCAAACACATGCTTATGAATTGTAGGAAATATATATTTAATACTTACATGTTTCTTTAAAGTAGTTGAGTTGTTTATTTGGCTTTGTAAAATCAATTTAAATAGAGTACACCGGGTGTACATAATATAGAAAACACAAAGAATAGTTAATTAATAAATTAAATTGTAAATCTTACGTGCTTCTTCTTGATTTACAATTTAATTTATTAATTAACTATTCTTTGTGTTTTCTATGATATTATTTGATCAAACGGTTGTTTAACAATTAAAGAAGGTATAAAATGAAGTAGATTTAGAATCAATAAGTCCTTTATGAATACATTTTAAGCAGTTAAAACTAATTTTGACGAGCATACTGGTTATCGATCAATTTTTGTGTCGCACAGAAATTCATACTTTCAAAACGGAGCACACAGTTAACTGGACAAAAACTAACACCTCACAACCATTACACAATTGAAACAATATTAAATTAATCAGTTAATTGTGACACTTCGTTTTGAAAGTGCTAATTTCTGTGTGTCATGAAAATCGATCGATGATGAGTATACTCGTTAAACTCAGTTAACTGGTCAAGTCTTGTACTCAGTCTTAAATATATTAACTTATATTAAATATAGAGTGCCTTTATCCATGCACCAGTCTAAAATCATCTTATATCTAATAAATCAATTGTTTATTGGTAATATAGTTTTGATATTTATTTAAATATTGTCATTACAATTAAATGATTTAATTTAAATTTGATTGATTTTACAAAAGCCATTCATAAATAATAAATTCAATGTATTTTAACTTTAAAAAATCTTATTGTAGAAACCAGAAGGTGGTGGAGAAAATGTCATTGGAGAAATGGTGGGGCCGCCACCAGAAAACCTGGAACCCAGTGGAAGCGTCGGCCTGATGAGCGCGCAGCCGGAAGCCGACGTCTCCGAATTTTTACTTTTACACCACGACTATTCCAAAACGGCCAAGCCGTCGAAAAAGCAGCGGGCGGCGACGTCGTCGTCGTCGAAAAAACGGCCCGAAGAGAGAAAGTTGAAGCAGATCAAACCAAAGCTGGAAGAGACCAAATCGGAGATCAAAATCGAGCCCATGGACGTCACTGAAACCGTTTACGGCACGTACGACGAGGAAAACAACTGCATCACCATCTACGTGGACGAGGACAGTGTGCAAGTCAAGGAGGAGGTCGTGGACTATGGCAACGTCGTGAACGACCACAGTTACCTTAAAGTGCCCGAAAGTGAGTGCTCGTTCAGATCGAGTTCGTCGTCGGACTGCGGTTACGAATCGCTCGGGTCGCCGAACAGTTTGAGTGACTTGGACCTGTGGGATCAGAGTGTCTCCGAATTGTTTCCTTCCTTAATGTAAATTAATTAAGACTTTCTCTCTCTCTCTCTCGAGTGTTTTTTTGTACATAAATTATTATATTAATTCTAGGATAAAATGCATTTTAATTGTGATCTATGTTAGTTTTCTTATTTATTATAAAGAGATCTATATATTTAAAGTTTATTAAAAATAAAAGTGGTTGTAAAAGTAAAAGAGATATTAGTTTTAATGCTTATATATATTAATACCTTAAAAATTAAATTAAAAATCTATTTTTTAATCATATGTTCATAATATTGAAATGGTTTTCTCCTAATTAAAGATGTTACAATGAAATTAAGCTAATTGTCCTTTTGGAGAATACAAGCTATTGCAATGCTTGGGTGTTTCATCCAGTTTTGATCAAATGTTTCTAACAATTACTTGTTTTACACCGTTTAATAGACTAATAGCTTAATATTGATCGTATGGTACGCATTAAACTTTTCTGGGTTTATCAAAATCGGTGATTCTAGTTATAATACAAGTGTATGCCTAAAACGTTAGTTATCATTCAATTTTAAAGGCATATTAAAGAATTATTACTAATTAATTTAAAAATCTTTTTCTTTCCAGGTCTGTATTATAAGACTGTGCTGATTTAATGGCTTTGGCTACTAAGCCCTGTTGACTAGCCGAAGTGATTAGAGCTCAAATATTATAGATCAAATTTATGTTTGAACATAAAAACAATGTTTTAGGTTAGGTTAAACCTAACCTAACCTAAAATGATGGATGGATATTATAATAGACTATTGATATAATTGAATTTCTACTCTATATCAAACTATATATTAATTGCAAAGACTCTCAATATTTTTCAATAGATGAAAGTTATTTATTATAGTTTAGTTAGATTTAAACTATGATTTTATTTCCTTTGATTTAAGTGAAACACTTTTATATATTTACTTACGTGATAATTGTAACGACGTATTTACGTTACGAATTCTCCAGTAAACTGCAAGGATAATTCCCGAGATCGTTGCCCATTAGAGGCCCGAGTAAAAATATGGCATATGGTTCACGTGAACGCGGTGAATCGTGCTTGTGCAATTATCGAAAAATGCCGGTAATTAGTATGTGAGTGTGTGTAGGTATGTACGGACGAAGAAGTCGAGGATTCCACGAAGCTGTTAAACGGACTTCACTCGTCCACACGGACCCCCCCTTTCATAACTGAAATTAAAATAATTTAGCACATCTCTCTGTGTGTGCATGGTTTATTATAATAAGCGAGATGGAAAGAGAGAAGGGTCCGTCTGTTCCTCGGGACGGTTCCCACCAATTTACCTCACTCGGTGTGTCTCTCCCCTTTCACGGTGCCGTGTGATTACCGTGAGTACCGAACGTGGATACCACGGATTGCCGCCCACTCACCGTGGGACCACGAAATCGGCTCTCGTTTTTTGGGACGCCGCAGTCCACCGATACGATTTATTAATACGCTTAAATGATTAATTATACTTACGTGTGTTTGATCTTGGCGAATTTAACAAGCACACTGCCCTAAATTTCACTCAAATTATTATTACAATTAAGAAAAGTTGCTTGTGATTTCGTGAAAAATCTGAATGTTGATTATTTTGACAGTTGATTGACGACAAAAATAAACAATGTCACGACGCGCCATTTTCTCTCTCTGCAAGCGTGCGGTAAACAAATCTATTCTACCTTTCCCTCATCACCATCATATTCCAGAATTTCCTTCGAAGGGATGCAATTGAAGGATTAGATATTACGAAGGACAATTTAAGATAAGTACATTTTTGTGTGACGTTAATTGTTTGATTGATTTTAATCTCGGAACCATTTAATAAAAAATGCATTAGAAAAATCAACGCATTAGATTTTTCAAACGCGAATTCAGTTAGGACTTAGTATAATGCCACAAATTGTATTAGTTAAGTTACAAATAAAACAATGTATTTAACTTTAACTATACATTTGCTTAATTAATCCTTTTATTATCATAAAAAAATTTCAGAAGTGAATTAATCGAATATTTGCTTGTTGAGAGTCACGTTCTTTTTATGAGAGTTTTGTTTTTCAAAAGTAAATTCAACCGAGATGGTAATGGTTATGCTTTGGGTATTATAATAATAGCTTTATTATAGACGTATATCATGATGGTACATATATAATTAACCTTTTCATCAATAACACTAAAAATGAAATAAGGTTTTGTCAACTCACGTTCCTTTAATCAAATAGGATAATTGTACGGCCGTATAATGCATTAGTAGGAAGGTGTTATTTTTTTTTTCGAGAGACGGACGTTATTACGTCGGATTTTATTGATTTTGTGGGTGAAACCGGGCAAAGGTCGGGCCGTTCTCGGCCGTAAAGAACGTGTTAAAACCTCGACATCGGATGATATAAATCACCGGAGCCGAAATGCCAGTTATCTCTCCAATAACGTGCAATTTCAATCTGTTACACCTGCACAGACACAAACACGCATGCACGCACATGTATATCGTAAAATTAAATTGCTCGGCAATTTGATGGTATCTATAATGCGATCGTGATCCGTCCCTGATGTGGGAGGCGCAGGACGAAACGGCGGGAATTACTTCCAGGCTCGTCCCTTCGTTAATTACACACTCGCGACTTTTTTATCGGGATAATCTTGAGGAGGGGGTGGTGGGGGGCTGCTCGTACGTTCGATTTTCGTGGTCGTCCCGTGAGATGCGTATCTCTCGAAAACGAATGTACCGAATTCCTCATACGCATACGTGTTGTAATAATGATAATAAAATGGGCGAGCAATAATTAAGGTAGTGTATTGTATGTGGGCGGCGTGGCCATGGTAGGGCCCGAGACGAGGTTGAGGTGAGCTAGTGCGTGCTGGAGGCGGTACCGTCGTGAGCCTCCAACGTGACCTTAGACCTCCGCCGGTGAGAACTCGACATTGTTGGCTAAACACGCCGTCGTGTTCCCTCTTCCCTGTGTGCGGCTGTGACAGACAGTTTCGAATGGGTCTTCGCCCAAACCTATATTTATCCTCCTCGACAGTACACCACAAAGAGATTGGGGGGCCCCCAACTGTAAATCTCCTTTTATTTTAATGTCAAGACCTTTCGGACCACACGTCTCAAAAAAGGATTGTGCATATTTTCTTGCCACACATAAGGAACGCGGACGTTTAATTTATTTTTTGTAATCTGATTTTAGAACAGCTTTCAACTTTCTATATAAACTGAAGTATTCGAAACCTCCCATTGAACTTACAACAACAAATTCATGCAGTACAGAATTACAAAAATTGATCATGGTTATTGTTCCATTGCTAATCATTGATAGCATATATGCGATTCTTTTATTTAAACCTCGATCGCATTCCCATTTCCATAATCCGTCGAATAATCTTATCTATCTAACCACTTCGTTTAAACGATAATCAAAAACTCCTTAAATTTGAATAACTGGCAAACCTTTTCATCCTTCAATATCTTACAGTAAAACCAATTCTCCAAGAAGAAAAAAGGACCTTTATTGGCATCCATAAACTTAGCCATATATACAAATAATAACTTTTTTTTAAGAAGAAAGAAAAAAGTGATTTTTCCTGATAACATTCTGTTATTCTATTTTGATTGAATCAACAGGTTATCTTCTTAAAAACCTTTAAACAATTATTTTCCTAGTAATAGAAAAATTAATTAATGTTCTCTTCATTAAAAAATATTATTTCATAACATTTCGCAATACAGCGAGTTGTAAAATCATTTATATAAAATTTATTGCCAGTTTTACATTTGCCAATTAAACGGCCGCCAAAAGAGCAAAATCGTTAAGCTACCGACTGTTAAACTCGAGAAGAAAAAAAAAAAACCAAATCAATTACACGGCGAAACAAGCGAGATACGGGCATAAAATATTTCATAAAGATATTATCGTCCACTATAAACAATTATATTTAATTGTAATTGTTGCAGGTGATAATGAATAATAATAATGAAATTGTTGTAAGAAATTATTATTATTATTGCTTTAAATGTTAGTTAATTAATTTTTCTCATATTACTTTTATGTATAGAGGGTGGGTTAGAAAACCACACTGCTTATGTTTTCCATCACCGATTAAAAAAAAATAAAAGACCTTTATTGGCATACAATTATTCATTCAAATATAATCCTATACACTTTCTTGCTTTTTACTCCCTTCTAACTTCTTTCTCCCATTTCAATCTCATCAGAATATTTACCCCGGCCCCATTCTCTCTCATCCATTCATTCATCTTTTTGTTGTTTGCCACCCATTCCTCACATCACCGATTAAGTTTCCAAAAAAACGACTTCACTATTAGGATAGATGTTTTTAAAGAATATAAAACCACTATTTGTAATTTGACTTTAATTGCATATGTAGGGCGGGTGGGTGGCCACTATTACACCCTCCAATCAGTAAAACATACTCCTATTGTCATGCAATAAATCCCTAATTATAAAAAATCATACTTCATTTATAATAATAATAATTTTAAATAAATTTTATTGCAGACTTTTTATTTATATTGTTATAACTGAAGGGTAAAATAGTGAACACACCTCCATCCTACACATACAGAACCTTTGTTTATATTAATAATAAACGCGGTTAAATTCCTTTCCTTTCATTATTAAAGAATTTTTCATTCATCTTTAACGGTTTACAAGATATGAGTCTATGTGTAAAAAAAAAAACAATTGAACGAATTTGCTTTTATTGTCGGAAAATGATCATACGGGGGTGTGAAATTATAATCTGATTTTTTTTAAAATTTATCTTCAAAGCTTTACGAGATATAAACCAATATGTCAAAAAACAATTGAAAAATGAAATTTCTTTTATTGTCGGAAAATGATCGTAATGAGGCGTGAAATTGAAATCTGAAAGAATTTTTTATTTATCTTCAAAGGTTTACGAGATATAAGCCCATATATCAAAAAACAATTGAAGAACGAATTTGCTTTTATTGTCGGATTATAAATATAAACATACTGAGATGTGGAATCAAAATCTTAAAGAAGTTTTCATTTATCTTAAACAGTTTACGAGATATGAGTCTTAAAACAATTTTGAGGTGATTCCTCTAATTTCTGGAAAAAAAAATTGTGTGTTTTTACTAATTTGCCAATTTTCTAATTTTTAATTGCGTTTTTGGTAAAATTTAATCAGTCAATTGTTTAATATCAACTGTTTTTTTTACTTAGCAGGTGTCATTTTTGCTACTGATTTTCAATTATTTTCTTTTTGGTTTTAGTAAAATTTCAAAATTCAATTGTTTTTTTAATTTCAATTTTTTTTTTCGTTACAATTCATTGTTTTTTTTTTAAATTTTTGGCAAAATATAACATTTTTTTAAATAAATGTCAATTTTTTATTGTCTTAAAAAACTTAACTACTTTTTCTAAATAAATGTTAATTGATTTTTTGGAAAATTTCAATTTAAATCAAATTAAAAATTCGAAATACATTTCCAAAGAGTTCTTTTAAAAATGCAATTGTTTTGTTTTCGAAAAAATTTGTAATCAATTTTTAAATTCAAGTACCTTATTATCGAGACATTCAATTGTTTTAGCGCTTTGTCAACGTCAACTGTTTTAACGTTAGTTTTTTAGATATTGTAATAATCGTAACATTAAACTATAATAAACACAATATTAACTTAACCTTATAAACTTGATCATTACTTATTCTATCGTACTCTTGACCTACCTCAACAAACGATGCAATGACCTCTCGTACTCCTGACCGGCCCCAACAAATTATACGTTGAGGTAGGTCAAGAGAACGCTGGAGTTTAAGCGCTAGGGTAACGCATAGCTTATTGTCGTAGGTCAAGAGTACGTTAGTTTGAATAAACCAAAAAGGACAGCTTAAATTATTTAAAATTTACCAAAAACAAATTGAAAATGATTTGAAAATTTCTAAAGCCAATTTTAAACAGTCGACTTAAAAACAATTGAAGTTCGAATTTTAGATTTTTACTTGATTTAAATAAATTTGATTGTAGGAATCAATTGTACAAAGAATTTCTCTAATCTGATAATTATTTTGGAAGTTATTGTGGAACAAAACAATTGAAATTGGAATTCTATATTTTTACTTAATTTAAATAAATTTGATTGTAGGAATCAATTGTACCAAGAATTTCTCTAATCTGATAATTATTTTGGAAATTATCGTGGAAAAGCCGGAAAACAATTGAAATTCGAATTTTAGATTTTAACCTGATTTAAATAAATTTGATTGTAGGATTCCATTGGTGCAAGAATTTCCACAATCTGATGATTATTTTGGAAGTTATCGTGGAAAAACTGAAAAACAATTGAAATTCGAATTTTATATTTTTACTTGAATTAAATAAATTTGATTGTGGGAATTCATTGGAACAAGAATTTCTCTAATCTGATAATTATTTTGGAAGTTATCGTTAAAAAACTTTAAAACAATTGAAATTGTAATTTTATATTTTTACTTGATTTAAATAAATTTGATTGTAGGAATCAATTGTATCAAGAATTTCTCTAATCTGATAATTATTTTGGAAGTTATCGTGGAAAAACTGAAAAACAATTGAAGTTCGAATTTTATATTTTTACTTGATTTGAATAAATTTAATTGTAGGATTCCATTGGTGCAAGAATTTCTCTAATCTAATAATTATTTTGGAAGTTATCGTGAAAAAACTGAAAAACAATTGAAATTCGAATTTTATATTTTACTTGATTTAAATAAATTTGATTGTAGGAATTTATTAGTGCAACAACATCCATAATCTCATAATTATTTTGGAAGTTATCGTGGAATAACTGAAAAACAATTAAAGGTCGGATTTTAAATTTTTACTTGATTTAAATAAATTTGATTGTAGGAATCCATTGGAGCAAGAATTTCCCTAATCTGATAATTATTTTGGAAGTTACCGTGGAAGAACTGAAAAATGAAAAACAATTGAAGTCCGAATTATAGATTTTTACTTGAATTAAATAAATTTGATTGTAGGAATTCAATGGTGCAAGAATTTCCCTAATCTGATGATTTTTTTTGAAGTTATCGTGAAAAATCTAAAAAACAATTGAAGTTCAAATTTTATATTTTTGCTTGATTTAAATAATTTTAATTGTAGGAATTCAATGGTGCAAGAATTTCTCTAATCTGATAATTATTGTGGAAGTTCGAATTTTAGATTTTTACTTGATTTAAATAAATTTGATTGTAGGAATCCATTGGAGAAAGAATTTTTCTAATCTGATGATTATTTTGGAAGTTATCGTGGAAAAACTGAAAAACAATTGAAATTCGAATTTTAGATTTTTACTTGATTTAAATAAATTTGATTGTAGGAATCAATTGGTGCACTAATTTCTCTAATCTAATAATTATTTTGGAAGTTATCGTGAAAAAACTGAAAAACAATAGAAATTCGAATTTTATATTTTTACTTGATCTGAATAAATTTTATTGTAGGAATCTATTGGAGAAAGAATTTCCTTAATCCGATAATGATTTTGGAAGTTATCGTGGAAAAACTGAAAAACAATTGAAGTTCAAATTTTATATTTTTGCTTGATTTAAATGATTTTGATTGTAGGAATTCAATGGTGCAAGAATTTCTCTAATCTGATAATTATTGTGGAAGTTATCGTGGAAAAACTGAAAAACAATTGAAATTCTAATTGTAGATTTTAATTTGATTTATATAAATTTGATTGTAGGAATCCATTGGTGCAAGAATTTCCATAATCTGACGATTATTTTGGAAGTTATAGTTGAAAAACTAAAAAAATTTAATCTCGAAGTTTATAATAGTATAGTGTATATTATATTATAGAAATTCATTGGTTCAAGAATTTCTTTTATATGAGAATTTGAATTGTATTTTTATTCTTCGTAAAATTTAAATTTTGTAAAAAAAAAGTTTTTAACTATTATTCCTTAGCAAATTTTATATATTTTTTTAAATTTCTTGTACACTTTTAAGCATTAGGGTAATTTATTTTTAAAAAGTTTACAAACTTTGTTTGAAATTATACTTTTGTTTTTTTTTTATTTCAACTGTTTTTTAACTGTCATTTTCTTAGTAAACGCCATTTGTCAGCTGATTTTCAATTGTTTTTCTTTTTGTTCTTGGTAGAATTGAAACGTTTTTTTTAGGAAGGAATGATTTTAACATTTTTTATTTGGCTTTTTTGTCTTTAATATTGGTTGTGCTTTTTGAATCCATTTTTTTAGTTATTTGAGAAATTGTTATTTGTAATTAAGCAAATTTTAACTGGTCTTATGAAGTAAGTTTAAAAATGTTTCTAGGGGAAGTTTCAGCTGTATTTTAACAAAATTTCAATTGTTTTCTCGTTCTGAAACTTTTCAACTGATTGTAATGAAATTCAATTATTTTCTTTTTTTTTAATTCAACTGTTTTTAACTGTATTTTCTTAGAAAATGACATTTGTTTAACTCAACTTTTCGATTAGTTTTTTATTCTTCAACAATTTTTAAGAAAATAATTAATTTAACCTTCATTTTTTTATTTCAATTTTTAGCTTTGCCTTTTTAAGCTATTTTTTTTTCTTTCCTATTTGAGAATTTATTCACTTTTTATTTTTTATTAAGTTTGCAACTGTTGTTTATAACAAAATTCAATTGTTTTTTTTAATTTTTTTTTATTTCAACTGTTTTAAACTGTGAATTTTTTAATAAGTGTCTTGTTTCAGCTCAGATTTTCAATTGTTAATTTTAAGAAAATAATGATTTTAGCCTGTTTCTCGAGAGTAAGTAAATTTAATTTGTAGCTGTGTTTTTTTAATTCAATTTTTTTCTTATTTGTGAGATTGTTTAATGTGATATCTTCAAGAAGTTTTGAATTATTTCGTTTTTAATTCCAACGATACTAAGCAATTTGTATCTGTTTTTTTTTTTCTTATAAAGCAAGTTTTAACGAAAGCTTTCAGCTAAATTTCAATTGTTTTCTCTGTGTAAAAGTTTTCAACTGTAATTTCTTAGTAAATTTTGTTTATTATTTATTTCTTTTAATTATGTTTTATTTTACTTTCTTCTGTTTTAAGCACTGTGTCAACGTGTATTCATATACAGGGTGACTGACGAAAAACCTTTGGTGCTGTATCTCGCTTATTTTTTATCCGATTTTAATAAATAAAACATCAAATTAAACCATTTTTAAAAGACTTTAATAGGATCTGAACTGTTATTTTTTCTCGCACCCAGTTTTTGACAAAATACGATCAACATTTTTTTTTAAATTGCACTGTATATATATTTTTATTGATTCGCAAGGAGATTTTTTTCTGAATATAAAATTGTAGACAAATTTATCCACACATCAAACTTAAGTCGAGAAATTGAGGATTAAAAAAATAAATAAAAAGTCAAGTATCCATTGTAAACAATATACAGACCCTATTTTAAATGTCAAAAGTGACAGTGACAGCCATTGATACAATACTGCAACGATTTTTAATTATTTCATAATTAAAATGTTGCAATATTTCAAACACTGTACTAGAATTTTGTGCTTCTACAGAAATCGTTTTTCAGTTTTTGAAATCTTGCAACATTTTTATTATGAAATTATTAAAAATCATTGCAGTATTGTACCAATGACTGACACTGTCACTTTTGACATTTGGAATGGGCTCTGTATATTGTTTACTATGGGTATTTGATTTTTAATTTTTTTTTTAATCCTCAATTTCTCGACTTTGGTTTTATGAATGGATAAAATCGTTTACAAATTTAGATTCAAGAAAAAATCTCCTTGCGGATCAGTACAAAATATATATACAGTGCAATTTGAAAAAAAAAAGTTGATCGTCTTTTGTCAAAAACTGGATGCGAGAAAAAATATCAGTACAGTTCATATTAAAGTATTTTAAAAATCATTTAATTTGATGTTTTATTTATTCAAATCGGATCAAAAATAAGCGAGATACAGCACCAAAGGTTTTTCGTCAGTCACCCTGTATATAAAACAATTTTATCATTTGCACGTGCTGTTGTGTGTTATATCCGTACATGGTGTTTTGGCAAAACATACTGAATAAATGATAGACAATTCTATAGATGTAGCTTTAATAATATGTCTGCTATAAACTGTCAAAGTTTGAATGTTTCTATTGGAGCACAGTTTAGTTTTATAAAGTTTACAACGTATTACAAAAATTTGCGATTGTTGTTGAATATATGCGGGCGCAGACGAGTTTAAGTGTAAAAATTTTAAATGTGTAGTGGGTGTCCACTTCAATTATTTTAACGTAAACAAGAGTTTTTCATTAAAAAAAAAACTAATAACATACGATAAATATTATTAAGCAAATGTTTGCGTTTATATAAAATACCTTCGTAATAAAACACTTGCTTATGTTAAAAAAATAGAGGGTGAGATAGTGGACACCCACCCTATAGTATGTATTTTTGCTTAAACTAGTGTTTTTAGATGCGATATTTTTGACAACAAATAACTCTTTCTACTTTTTTTTGTTGAAAATGGATCGTGAATTTATGATTGAGGTTAAAATATTCAAAGTAGAATTGGTGGATGGTTTATGGCCTATAATCAAAGGAGGTATAGTAATACCAATAATTACCAAACCATTATTGAATATAAATTTTAATACGTAAAACATTATTTTTAATTTTTAATTAATAGGAAATATAAAGATTTGCGATTGTTGTAAAACAAATGCGGGCAGCAGAGTTTGCGTATAAAGAGTTTTGTATATGTAGGGTGGGTGGGTGGCCACTATCACACCCTGAAATCATTTAAACATTAGCAATGGTTCGATTGTATTAATTCATAACATTTTAAAACTTACCTCGTAAATGATTACGTTTATGTTAAAAACATTCACGACTAACTCTTGTTTATGTTAAATTGTTTGGATGGTGGTATACTGGACACCCACCCACCCTATAAATATTTATTTTAGCTTTAATTAAAACCGTATTTTTGAAGACGAGCTTATGGAATTATTTAAAAATATTAATTAATTCTTATGTTTTCCTTTAGTATTAATTACTTTCAATCTCCAATTTTTTTTATGGCATCGTTTCTAAAACGCAATAAAAATCAAACGGCTCATTGTTCCAAATTACCGTTTCATGCTCGGGCAATTTAGATGAATCTCTTCTCCACCGCACCGCTAAGCCTAACAATGTCCAGGTATATATCTATTACTATAATTGCGGCGTTTAATTCGGCCCGGCCGGAGGGCGCCAATTATCACCATTAAAAGTTGCCTGATTGAGAGAAGTCGCGGCCGGGGGAGGAACGGTACGGCACCGGACCGAGCGCCGGCCCTCCGGTCCGGCACAACACCGGACCCGGCCGGGCGGTGGTAGGTGTTCTCAGATCGTCCTTCCACGTCCGACGGTGCGGACGCGCAGATGATGCGAAACACGTGAACGCGCGCTCCTTTGGCGGTTTATGTTTTTTTTTTGAAAAGATAGTGCGATATAGATGAGGGGACCGAAATTTTACCACGCGGTGCCGGTAATGGATTGGATGCGAGTTTTTGTGGCGATTACTTTTGTTTCGACGGGGGGCGGTTTCACTGATGAACAAGGTGAGAGAAATAAATATATTTTAATAACTATAGGAGTTACATTAAATTGTTTTAACAAGTAATTATTTAGGATCCAAAATTGAGCAAATTGTTGTTGAATAGTCTTTTTGCGTTTTTTGATAAAACTGTAAGGAGAGTACTATGATGGCCTCATCACCATTTATTTAAGTTTCTTTACATTTTACAACTTTTAATTAAAACCCTCGCTTATGTTTTATTGATTGGAGGGTGGATAGAGGCCACCCACCCACCCTACATACACATGATAACTTAATTACCAATCGTTGATGATTTTGCTGCTAAAAACAATCAAACCCTCTATGTAATAAAAAATAAAATAAAATCAAAATTTAAGTTTAAATATATATGACTTTCTATAGCTAATCTTATCTAATTTAGATTTAAAGTCTGTCCACCCATCAAGCATCAAATTTTATTAATTTACTCACTCAAAAATTTTACCTTTGGATTTTTTTTTAATTCAAAACGTTTTGTAATTAATTTTATTGGAAACTGTGAGACGATTAGGAATTAAAGTTTATATGTATATGTAGGGTGGGTGGGTGGCCTCTATCCCACCCTCCAATCAGTAAAACATCGTCAACAATTATTTGAAAAACTTGTATGAATAAGTAAATTCAAAATTGCAATTATTTATGTTTATTTATATATTAAAACTTTTAATTAAAACCCTCGCTTATGTTTTACTGATTGGAGGGTGGAATAGAGGCCACCCACCCACCCTACATATACATATAAACTTTAATTCCTTATCGTCTCGCGGTTTCCAATAAAATTAATTACAAAACTTGTTGAATAAAAAAGAAATTAAAAATGTAAAGTTTTTGAGTGAGTCAATTAATAAAATTTTATGCTTGATGGGTGGACAGACTTTAAATCTAAATTAGATAAGATTTGCTATAGAAAGTCATATATATTTAAACTTAAATTTTGATTTATTTTTTATTACATAAAGGGTTTGATTATTTTTAGCAGCAAAATTATCAACGATTGGCAATTAAAGTTATCATGTATATATAGGGTGGGTGGGTGGCCTCTATCACACCCTCCAATCAGTAAAACATTAGCGAGGGTTTTAATTAAAAGTTCAAAATATAAATAAACACCAAATAATTAAATTTTTTAGAGATTTATTCATACAAATTTTTCAAATGATTTTTAACGATGTTTTACTGATTGGAGGGTAGGATAGAGGCCACCCACCCACCCTACATTTACATGATAACTATAATTGCTGATCGTTGATGATTTTGCTGCTAAAAACAATCAAACCCTTTATATAATAAAAATTAAAACTAAATCATAATTTAAGTTTAAATATATATGACTTTCTATAGCAAATCTTATCTAATTTAGATTTAAAGTCTGCCCACCCATCACGCATAAAATTTTTATTAATTTACTCACTCAAAAATTTTACCTTTTTAATTTCTTTTTTATTTAAAAAGTTTTGTAATAAATTTTATGGAAACCGCGAGACGATAAGGAATTAAAATTTATATGTATATGTAGGGTGGGTGGGTGGCCACTATCCCACCCTCCAATCAGTAAAACATCGTCAAGTTATTTTAAAAATTTGTAGGAATAAATCTCTCAAAATTGCAATTATTTTGTGTTTAATTACATTTTACAACTTTTAATTAAAACCCTCGCTTATGTTTTACTGATTCGAGGGTGGATAGAGGCCACCCACCCACCCTACATAAACACGATGACTTTAATTGCTGATCGTTGATGATTTTGCTGCTAAAAACAATCAAACCCTTTATATAATAAAAAATAAAACAAAATCAAAAATTAAGTTTAAATATATATGACTTTCTATAGCAAATCTTATCTAATTTAGATTTAAAGTCTGCGCACCCACCACGCATAAAAAATTTATTAACTTACTCACTCAAAAATTTTACCCTTTGAATTTCTTTTTTATTCAAAAAGTTTTATAATTAATTTTATTGGAAACCGCGAGACGATAAGGAATTAAAATTTATATGTATATGTAGGGTGGGTGGGTGGCCTCTATCCCACCCTCCAATCAGTAAAACATCGTCAAAAATTATTTGAAAGATTTGTAGGAATAAATCTTTCAAAATTGCAATTATTTACGTTTATTTATATATTAAAACTTTTAATTAAAACCCTCGCTTATGTTTTACTGATTGGAGGGTGGAATAGAGGCCACCCACCCACCCTACATATACATATAAACTCAAATTCCTTATCGTCTCGCGGTTTCAATCAAATTAATTACAAAACTTTTTGAATTAAAAAGAAATTCCAAAGGTAAAATTTTTGAGTGAGTAAATTAATAAAATTGGATGCATGATGGGTGGACAGACTTTAAATCTAAATTAGATAAGATTTGCTATAGAAAGTAATATATATTTAAACTTAAATTTTGATTTATTTTTTATTACATAAAGGGTTTGATTATTTTTAGCAGCAAAATCATGAATGATTGGCAATTAAAGTTATCATGTATATGTAGGGTGGGTGGGTGGCCTCTATCACACCCTCCAATCAGTAAAACATTAGCGAGGGTTTTAATTAAAAGTTCAAAATATAAATAAACACCAAATAATTAATTTTTTTAGAGATTTATTCATACAAATTTTTCAAAGAATTTTTAACGATGTTTTACTGATTGGAGGGTACCCACCCTACATATACATGATAACTTTAATTACCAATCGTTGATGATTTTACTGCTAAAAACAATCAAACCCTTTATGTAATAATAGGGTGGGTGGGTGTCCTCTATATATATATTGACTTAACATAATTAGTAACTGTTTACCTAATAGATTCCTACAAGTTAAAATCCGAAATACTCTATCATGTGCTTTTAATTCCCAACCAGGTGTTCCTCAAGGCTCTAACATATCACCAATCCTTTACAATATTTATTTCCATCATATTTATAATCCTGACTCACATTACTTCAATACATCAATGGAAACTTTACAACAAGTTTATGACAATATTTCCACTGAAATCTACTTAATTATTTTTCTTAAAATAGAAACAAATAAATCACACAGATTTTAAAAATGTTTCTCTTGTTTTAAGTATCCATCCAGGTTGCTTAATTCTCCAATTATAGTCATTGTTTATTTATTAAAACTATATTATTATTAATATCGATATAAAAAACTCCGCAGGCATTTATTCCAGAAATTGAAATTAAAAGCGAATTTATTACCGTATCGGATTTTACACGTTTCACAACGGCACTTTATGGGCCGTTTCATAATCGGGGGGACTTCTCCTCTTCCGAAGATTGTTACAATGGCGTGGGTTATGCGTTCCTCTTTTTTTTTTTTCTTTCTTTATTGTTCTTCGGTTTTCGGCTTTTTTTATGGTGTGTCAAACACTCTATTAAAGCCATGAGTTACACGCACCGTTCATTTCGGTTTTACGAGCACTTTTCGGCGACGGATGATCGGTTTTTATGGCGGCCCCGCACACCTACGACACAATGGTTTATTATTTTTTTCGGGAAATTGACCAGAAAAGCTTTCATCTTTATGGTCTATTATTGCGTAGGAACACCTACGACATGGTGAGATATGCGAACGGTGATGGTTTTTTTGTTCGCGGTCATGAACACGTTTTTTTGAATTAGTGGTGGCATTTTAAAATTGCAAACACAAAACATAATTTCCTGTAGCCGATGGTGATCAGGAGGTTTGTGATATTACCATTGAGGCAATATTTTTGCCATTGCTTTTGGCTATTTTTGTCCAATTTACTTGGAGCTTATAAATTTCTTAGGTTTTTAAATCTATAACAACCTTTTCTTTTTCTTTTGTTTAATTTAATGAACTTAAACATTTTTTAGGTTTTGACTTTTTGAAAGGGTTGCAACATTGTATATTATTACGGATCACATTATGTAGTGAAGCAGCAAAATTTTTGAATACCCTTGCAATACGTTACAACAATGAAAATCAATCTTAGGACTGATTCCTACTCGTGAGACAGGAAGAGGTGAAATCGCTTTGGTGAATTGCAGAAACGCTGCCGCTGTGGACTCAACATTTCACCCAATGGGTTCTGTACATCTCGCGGATAAAGATATCGCCGTGGAGGTACACGCCATTGATAATAATAATAAAGTAATATAAAGTTAATGGGGGGTATTGGCTCTTAATGGCGGCCTCTGGTATTTTCATTGCGAGCGCAGCGGTCGGGAATCCGAGACGTCGCAGAGAGGGGCTGAAAAAAATTAATTAAACATTTCTTGTCCGCTGATGCTGGCTGTTGTGGCATCCGGGCAACATCTTAGAATCACCGTCCGATGCCTTATTTATGCCCGTTAACCATTCAATAATGGCTGCACGAGGTGCCTATGAATGAGACATTATCCACATATGCCATCTACGGATATTTATTCCTACGCCCCGTCCCAACGGTAGCAAATCACGGGATTATGAAATTTTTTTTCTCCTATATTATTTATCAACATCAGAAAGTTTCAACAAAATCTCGTAATTGAGATCAGGATTTTTCTCTTAATTAATTCTTCTATACATGTCATAATTACACGAGGTGGCGCTTAACAGATTAGTCTGTGTTAAGTACATAACTGGACAACATTTTCATCGCTGTTTCCTCCCGTTGGCAGTAATAAACATGTAGATTGCCGACTAATTTATTCGATTTACCGCATCATTTAATATTCCGCACTGCTAACGGTCCATGGTTGCGATACCTTTGATTATAAATGATTAATTAAGAGTATTAAAATTTTTGTATTCTAGAAATGTGCCTTCCTGATTTTGTATGCTTATTTTTCTCTTTTGGTTCTGAATTGTCTAGTCTAACTACTCTTCCAATAACTCGACGAATAACTGCTTTTACTTCTCAAACTTCAATTCCTCCAGATATTCCAATAGAACGACTAACGTTTTTACTTCTAAAACTTCAATTCCTCAAGACGTTTTCAAGTCATCTGCTACTTGGCATAGCTTCTTGAAGATCGGAAATTCTCTCTATGATTGCCTTTAATGGTTCCTGTATGGCTAACGATTGGGCTTCGGTAACATTTTCAACGGCCTGCTTTAATGTCTGTAAAGCTTCCGTAACTTTAATCTTTTCACCGCCATCCATTGCAACAGTCGCCTCTGCAACCGCAACGGATAACTCTTTAATAGGTTCCTCTAAGATTGTAAGGTTGCTAATTGAAGGGTCGGATTCGTTAAGGGCTTCGACTGTTTGTGATAATTCTTCGAGCGGCTTTTCTAAGCCTAAAATGCAGAGGATTGCTTTTTGTGGTTGTTTCTCGGATTTTGAAATCTCCGGTTTCATGACCTCCACCTTACCTTGAAGCTCTTGTATCGGTGCTTTGAGTTTTTGTATCTTCTTTTCGTCTTGTATTTTTTGATCTTTTTTAGGAAGAATCGATTTAGCTTCTTGTTTTTCTTCTACCTTATTATCGTCTTGTGGTTTGTCAACTTCTTCTACTTTAGTTTTCGGCTCATCAACTTCTTTAACTAATTTATTTTGAGCTTCATCTTGTTTCTTAATTTCTGCATCGGCATCACCTTTAATCTCCTTCAACTCTTCCTCAGAAGATTTCTTCTTTTTCGAATCTTCAGCAGCCACAATCTTCTTCTTTTCTTCACTAGCCAATGTCTCTGCAGATTCTTTCTCTTTTAATTCTTCAGCAGCCTCAATTTTCTTCTCTTCCTCATTAGCTAATTTCTCTGCAGATTCCTTCTTTTTCAATCCTTCAGCAGCCTCGATCTCCTTCTTCTCGTCACTAGCTAATTCATCAGCAGATTCCTTCTTTTTCAATTCTTCAGCATCTTCAATCTCCTTCTTTTTCTCACTAGGTAGTTTCTCTGCGTAATCCTTCTTTTTCAATTCTTCAACAGCCCCCATCTTCTTCTTCTCTTCACTAGCTAATTTATCTGCGGATTCCTTCTTTTCCAATTCTTTAGCAGCCTCCATTTTCTTCTTTTCTTCATTAGCTAATTTCTCTGCATTCTCCTTCTTTTTCAATTCTTCATCAGCCTCCATCTTCTTCTTCTCCTCACTAGCCAATTTCTCTTCAGCCTCCTTCTTCATCATCTCTTCTTTCTTTTTCAATTCCTCATTTTCCCTTTTCTTCATTTCCTCTTCGGCTAATTTTTGAGCAGCCTTTTCCTTCTCCTCCTTCTCCGCTAATGTCATTTTTTCCCTCAACCTCTTTTCAATCTCCAATAGCTTCACTACAGTATCTTCCAAACTGAAAGATTTAAATGAAAATTTGATATATCAAGGTATTGATTTTTTTCACCCATCCCATGATGTTTATAATTTCGGAAGTACCCCAACTAGCATCTAGTAATAGTTTGCCAGAATTTGTACATCATGTTAAGTTGTTGTTGCCTCTTCAAAAAGACATCTTCAGAGTTAATGATGAAAGCATTTTATGCAGCAACATTAAATTGTTTGAATAAATAAGTAGTTGTTGCCTTTTGAAGAATTCATGCCCATGGTCAATGATGTACGAAGTACTTTCTTTTGTACATCCAATTAATTAGGGTGGGCGGGTGGCATCTATCCCACCCTCCAGTCAGTAAAACATCAAAAATTGTTTGAAATATTTGTATGAATACATTAATTAAAAATGCAATTATTTTGTGTTTGTTTACATTTTACAACTTCTAACTAAAACCCTCGCTTATGTTTTACCGATTGGAGGGTGGGATAGAGGCCACCCACCCACCCTACATATACATGATAACTTTAAATACTAATTGTTGATGATTTTACTGCTTACTAAACATTAAAACCTTGTATGTAATAAAAAATAAAACATAATTTAAGTTTAAATATAAATGACCTTATATAGCTAGTCTTATCTAATATAGATTTAAAGTATGCCCACCCATCATGCATAAAAATTTTATTAATTTATTCACTCAAAAATTTTACTTTGTCAATTTTCTTTCATTCAAATTTTGTGATTAAAATTATTGCAAACCGCGAGGCGATCTGTAATTTAAATTTCTAAGTATATGTAGGGTGGATGGGTGGCCTCTAACCCACCCTTCAATCAGTAAAACATAAGCGAGGGTTTTAATTAAAATTTGCAAAACATAAATAAACATTTTATTACAAATTTTAATAGATTGATTCAAACAACCTTTTCAAATAATTTTTGACGATGTTTTACTGATTGGAGGCCACCCACCCACCCTACATATACTTATAAACATAAATTCCTTATCGTCTTGCGGTTACCAATAAAATTAATTTAAAAAATTTTGAATGAAAACGAAATTAAAAAGGTAAAATTTTCGAATGAGTAAATTAGTAAAAATTTGATGCACGATGGGTGGACAGACTTAAAATCTAAATTAGATAAGATTAACTATAGAAAGTCATTTATATTTAATATTATCTAATTTAGATTTAACCCACCATACATAAAAATTGTATTAATCTACTCACTCAAAAATTTTACCTTTTGAATTCCTTTTTTATTAAAAAACTTTTGTAATTAATTTTACTCCAAACTGCGAGACGATCTGTAATTGAAATTTATATGTATATGTAGGGTGGGTGGGTGGCCTCTATCCCACCCTCCAGTCAGTAGAACATCATCAAAAATTATTTGAAAAATTTGTATGAATAAATCTTTAAATATTACAATTATTTTGTGTTGATTTATATTTTACAACTTATTAAAACCCTCGCTTATGATCCAATGATTGGAGGGTGGGATAGAGGCCACCCACCCACCCTACATATACATGATGACATTAAATACTAATTGTTGATGATTTTGCTGCTTACTAAACATTAAAACCTTGTATGTAATAAAAAACAAAACATAATTTAAGTTTAAATATAAATGACCGTCAATAGCTAGTCTTATCTAATATAGATATAAAGTATGCCCACCCATCATGCTTACAAATTTTATTAATTTATTCATTCAAAAATTTTACTTTGTCAATTATTTTTTATTCAAATTTCGTAATTAAAGTTATTGCAAACCGCGAGGCGATCTGTAATTCAAGTTTAAAAATATATGTAGGGTGGGTGGGTGGCCTCTAACCCACCCTCCAATCAGTAAACATAAACGAGGGTTTTAATTGAAAGTTGTAAAACATAAAAAAAATATAATATTATTGCAAAATTTAATAGAATTATTCAAACAAATTTTGAATTTTAAGACATTACTTTTCAAACAAAAGTTAAAGAGAATAAAAAAATGAAGTAGTTTAATTAAAACAATGTTTTTTTATAAAGTTCTTAACTTGCGAGAGAAAAATTAATAATTTTGACACTTTTTGCCTATTGCTAATAAACTATACAAGTTATCATAAATGAGATTTATGTAAGAAGTAATTGTAAAGAATTCAAAATTGAACAAATTATTAAGAATAGCCTCTTTGCGTAAACCTCTTAGATTCCAAGAAAAATATAGGGAAAGTAGTATGGTGTCCTAACAAGAACGCCAGATTTAATTTTAAAGAAAAACACATTTAATTTTTTCATTATGCTAACATTTTTATTTCAACATAAAGAAAAATAGTTCCAATTAAACGTGAAATACAACAAGACAAATGGCCATCACAAAACCTCTGGCACCAGGGTTATTCTTTTGTTGAAATTTTGAATAACGTTTTCGCATAAATGTGGTTATTCGCATTAACCTTTTCCTTCACATAGCCCCACAGAAAAATAGTCCATCGGGGTTTCATCGCACGTTTTTGGTGGCCAATTTTGATCGCCAAATCGAGAAACGACTAAACACCATTGTTTCACATGCAGTGTGGCAGATCGCACCGTCTTGTTGGAAAAACATGTCATCCACACCAATTACATCCAATTCGGGCCACAAAATCTCCTTGTTTGTTGTTTAATCATCGACCACGAATTGACCGAATGGAAGTTCACAGATTCCCTTACTGTGACTATATTTTTAAGTGACCGACAAGGAAGATGACGAACAATGGTCTTCTGATCCATCAGTGTAAATTTGGTCTCAAACTTTTTAATTTAATGCCTCACTGTCGATTCATTAATGCGACCGAAAACTTGACGTAATTGGCAAAACTTTCACCATTTTTGTAATGTGTTTTTACAATAATTAAACGTTGTTCGCTTGAATACTTCTTCATATTCTTAAATCGCGTGGTCTGAACGAGACAACTGTCAAAAAAATCACCATACAACTCGTATTAATCAAATGGGTCCTGTTGGGACACCTTTTATATACAGGGTGTAAAAAATTTTGGAGCTTTTCAGAGTTTACTTTAAGAATACATATCTCCGACTAAAATAAAATTGAAGGATTATAATTTTGGCTACACATAGTCAATACCTGACGGTATCCAATGATGAGTTATTTTTGATAAAACAATATACCGGGTGTTCAAAATTTCAAACCACATTTGGTCAAATTTAAACCAATATATCTCGTTTTTCTTAAATGGAACACCCTGTATATTTTTACATATTCGGACGCAGAATTTAATTTGTGCTTTGATCTATACTAGCGCTCCCTATACCTATCTTCTTTACTTTTAAAGTTATTAACATGTTTGTAAAGATATGTCAATATATAAAAAACAATTGCCATCGCCTTAAAACTTTCTAAATGTATAAAAAACGTACTCAAAATTCTAATTTTAATAATCTTAGAATCCGTCTAGCTACAGTTTTTAGGATAATCCCATCTGATTATAACCTCACTTTTAGAAAGTATTCTAAATATTTTGACGATGCGAAAAACAATTTGAAACAATTGCCATCGAATAAACATCAAAATATTAATTTTAGTGATTTGCAAAACCCTACCGTTTTCGTTTTTGGGATAATCCAATGTGATTACACCTATATTTAAAAAATAATTATACATGACGCTCACATCCGCTTCAAATATTATAATTGTATATTTTTGTAAATGGTGGCTTACGTGACTAAATAAATAAATACACAAATTCTTTTGAAAACGTAAAAAAAACAATTGCTATCGATTTAAAAATCTATCAAAAAACTACTTAAAACTCTAATTACAGTAATTTTATAATAATGTTGATTGATTAATTATGTGAATTACCAAATGAACTTTTCGTTTACGATGTAAACATGATCCATCGACCTAAGACTTGAAATTTTATAGATCTATTAAAAATCTTTTTAAAACTCTAATTTTTAACCTCTGTAGTTACAGGTTTTTGGGACAATCTCTTATATTTTTGAATGTCTTAAAACATTTAATCTATGAACACTTTAAAAATGTGCAGTTTATAAAGTTCTTAACTAAAAAAATCAACTTAACTTCTCGCATATGCACCAATCCGATCGATCATAATCTTTTAATTCACTATGCGACATTTTTTCCTTCGTCGTAGTCGGTGACCTTGGAGTTAATCCTCTTCAATTTTTCCCATTAGTTCGTGAAGAACAGCCCACGTTATAATCGCATAAAACGGCCTTTTTTCCACGTTTTAACGGCCATTTTCTCCTCCGTTCGATCGATTGATTTACACCGGTTTTAATTACGTTAGTTTCGAACGGAAGACGTGCGCATTCCGCGACGACGAGATGAATGCGTCGTTTCATAAATTTATTTATAATCGATTGGTACGTGCTGGGTATAAAACTTTTTGTTCCTCCGCTAATTAGGACGCTTAAGTGGCTAATTAAGACCGTTCGCCGCGGAAGAGACGCTTAACGTGGGCTTCCGAGATGAGGGGGGAAAAAAGGAAAAAAGGAAAACGATCAGAGTTTCCCGTTGGGAAAATTGCATCGGTGATTGCACCCGCTTAACCCGTTGCTCGTTCGACATACTTTAGCGCTAATTGCGGTTCACACTTGCTGGATTACATACAAATTAGTAATGTGATATCGACGCGACAAAAGCCCGCGGATGTAATTCTGCACTTATTTTTCGACATCAGTATCAATGTCGATGTAAAAAATTAAATACAGCGTTAGAGATGTTTTATCTATACAGTGTTCAGTTAGTTGTTATTAAAATAGAATTAGTAACGTAACCTTTCTTCATATCGAGTTGCTTGCAACTGTTGTTGATTGTATCTATTTTATGGATACAGTTTTCAGCACGTAACACGATGTTTGCACTATGACAGGATGTGTGTGTGTATGTATGTGACGTGAAAACGTGAAAAAATCCGGGATCATAACCGTGTTTCTATTTGTCGTGCAAACATGACCGTCTGCCGCGCTTTCCACAATTGTCGCGTTGTTGAATATAATTGGTCATTAAAGTCTTCGACGCATATGGTTCAACTTGTACGCGCTAAGCGGTGGTTTAGCTTAAGAACAGTCATTTGCGCATTCCGCATATTTTCACCTCAAAACGTCACACACATTTAATTTTCTATTTAGTTCAAGAAGACTTAGAAATACTGTTATTATCTTTTAGGTAAAAATCTATAGTGATATTAAGTCAAGTGTACTTAAATAATAAATAGTATTCCCTTAAGTATTTATTTGAGCAGCGTCCTATTGATTTACCATATTGGATCATATATTACTATAGCGTTTTTTTGACCTACCACAAAATGTTAATTGAGGTAGCGTATTCTTAACCTACCACAATTAATCTATTTAGGTAAAGAATATAGTTGAGCCGCCAAGAGCTGACTGTGACTCATTTGTCGCCTTTTCTACATTCTATTTTTCTTCACTATTCTAGACTAACTAACGTCAAGCACGGATGTCATGGGACAGAAGCCATCGTCGCCAAAACCGAAGCTGCCACTCATTTGGATACTCAAGGGCCAGAACAAGACGCACAATCCGAACCCGGAGCAGCCGATCCGGTTCCAGTACAAGACGAAGCGGAAGAACAACCAGGAGCCGAAAGCGCAGGGAGAGGCGCCCGACGACGCGGCGGTGCTCAGGAAGTCGAAGGGCCACGATGACTCAGCGAACGAGGTCAAGTGCAAATTGGTAAAGGCGCAGAGCGCCCAGGTGAACCGCACCAAGTCCGAGCCGAATCTGTTTGGGGAGAAGAGGGTGCACCGCCACCGCAGGAAGAGCTCCAGGATCAGGGCAGAAAAGCTTGGGGAAGTGGTCGTGCCGCCGAAGTTCGGATACGAAATTCAAGATATTGATGAGTTTCTAGCCAAGGTAACTTTTAATTAACTGTAGTAATCTTCAAAAAATTGTTTCCTAGAAAGAAAAGAAATATTAAGTAAGATTATTTTTATATATTTACCCAGCGTACCCTTGACCTACACCAATCAGTTGTACGTTAACCCATCACCTGTTATCTAGCTTGAACCAGCGTACTCTTGACCTACCTCAATGCGTAATTTATTCGGGCAGGTTAGGAGTACGAGAGGTCATTGGATTGTTCATTGGGGTAGGTCAAGAGTACGCTAGAACACGTAAACGTCAAGTTTATAAAGCTATAGAAACAACATAATTTACGCTTGGATTGTTTCACTGTTTAAACAGTTTAAATAGTGAAACAAACCAAGCGAAAATTGTGCCATTTCTACATGACAAAATGTTTCACCACGAGCTACATGAGAAACTAATTCAAGAAAAAAAAAAATTATAAAGCTATATTAAATTAATATTCAGTTAATTAAGTAATGATTCTTATAATATCTAAAGTAAGATGATAAAGCACTGAAACATTTGAATATCAACAGAAAAGTTACTAGAATTTAAAAAAATGACAATACATAAAATGGCCTCTAACCGCAATTTAAACAGTAACACTTACAAGAGTTTCATAGATTATTTAATTAAATGAACATTTTCTGTTGTGCAATTTGTTTTCTAGAAACCCTCTCTTATGTTTTACTGGTTGAAAAGTGGGATAGAGGCCACCCACCCACCCTACATATATATTTAACTTTCATTACTCTTAGGCTCTTGATGTTCTGAAAACAGTAGCAGTTTTTCCATTGGAAATGTTAAAATAATTAAAACCAGTGTTCCGATTAAAGTTTAAATATATATGTAGGGTGGGTGGGCGGCCTCTATCCCACCCTCCATTTCTCTTACCATAAACGAGGGTTTCTGGAAGGTAAATTGCACAATAGAGAATATTTACTTTAAAAAATAAATTACAAATCTTCCTGTAAGGAATTATATATTTAGCAAACTTCTCGTGATTATTCTATAGGTTAAATTGCGGATAGAAGACACCCACCCACCTTAAAAGTAACATTGACAAAACGCTGAAACAATTGAATGTCAACAGAAAACAATGAAAGTTACTAGAATGTAAAAAATGACTTTCAATAAAAGCTTGACAAACGTAAAAAATCAAACGCTTGAAGATTTTATAAATTTAAAAAAATGACAATGGTATTTGAATATTGCCGAAAATATTGCAAATAATTAAAAAAAGAACTCTAAAACAAATAAATGTCACTCTTATATTTGAAAAGTATGCAAAACATTTATTGAGCGACGGATGAAACAATTGAAAACTGATTTTTAAATAGTTCCACAATATTTATGGAAAATTTGTCTAAATAGAAGTTTTTCAGTTTTTAATTATTCAGTTTTACTTAAAAACTCATTAATTTTTTGCTGGTTAAAGGAAAATCGAGAAAAATCATAAACCACTTCGAATAAACACACACTTCTGGTGTACGAATTTTTACCAAAAAATCTCACCTCTAAGATTCTAGAAATTGAAACACACTTCTCAATAAGTCTAGTAGTTTTGAAATTTATTTTTCAGGATTCTAGTATATTCTATAAACTTCTCCATGAGGTTCCTTAGATTTTCTAGAATATTTTCCTTTTCTCCTTCAAGAGTTTGGAGTATTCCTATAAATTTTAATAGTAATTTGTTCTAGACGTTTCTGAAAAATCTTTATCATCAAAATTGTTGGAAATTTCTAAAAGGTTTTATTGTATTTTTATAGAATCTTATAGAAACTTCTTCCTCATAATTCTAGAATTAACACAAACTTAACACCAAGAATTGTTGGAAATTGAAACACAGTAATAGTGATAAAATTAAATATATATATGTAGGGTGGGCGGGTGGCCTGTAACCCACCCTCCAATTCTTAAAACCTACTATAGGGTTTAATTAAAATTATTTTACAATAGGTAAGAATGTTCAATAAGTTTTTCCAAGAAAAGTTTTCATTGTGTGCACTTTATTTCAATTAAACCTTCGTTAATAATATAATGATTGAATTATGGGTTAGAGGCCGCCCACCCACCCTACATATTTAAACTTAAACTACAACACTCTTTTTAAAGTCCAAGATTTCAACACCAACTTAACACCAAGAATTTTTTCGAAATTGCAATACAGTAATTGTGTTACAATTAAATATATATATGTAGGGTGGGCGGGTGGCCTCTAACCCACCCTCCAATTCTTAAAACCTACGCTAGAGTTTGACTAAAATTATTTTACAATAGGTAAAAATGATCTATAACATTTCCCAAGAAAAGTTTTTATTGTGTGCATATTATTACAACTAAACGTTCGCTTATTATATAATGATTGGATTGTGGGTTAGAGGCCGCCCACCCACCCTACATATATAATTAAACTTAAACTAGAACACTCTTTTTAAAGTCAAGGTCTTCAACACCAAATAAACACCAAAAATTGTTGCTAACTGCAGTAAAGTAATAGTGATTAAAAAAATGTATATGTAGGGTGGGCGGGTGGCCTCTAACCCACCCTCTAATTCTTAAAACCTACGCTAGGGTTTTACTAAAATTATTTTACAACAGGTAAGAATGATCAATTACTTTTCCCATGAAAAGTTTTAATTATTGTAACTATACGTTTGCTAATAATATAATGATTGGATTGTGGGTTAGAGAGACCGCCCACCCTACATATTTATTATTTATTAGCATCTTTGTACTCCTTTTTAAAAAAAATAAAATAAAATTTATGGTATAACATATTAAGATATAAGTACTTAAAATTTTAATCAAAAGGAGGATGGGCGGAGTTCTCTTCATCGAAGGATCTTCCACTCAAACCAATGATGATATACCATCTATACTGCTTCAGAATACCATTGGTAGTATCGTTTTATATATTTAATGCTTGAAAAAGCATATTTTAGTCTTTTATTGCACTATTTAATGACATGTGTTGTTACTGTCAAAATTAAACTTAAACTAGAACACTCATTTTGAAGTCCAGGATTTCAATACTAACTTAACACCAAGAATTGACAGATGAACGATGACAGTCAATTGTTTGACGGTTAACAATTGACAGTTTAGAATCAACAGTAGACAGTTGAAGGTTGAGGTTCGTTATTTAAATTTGGCAATTTAAATTTACCAATTTCCAACTAAAATATGATAAATGACAGTTAACAATTCTTGATGGCAATTATTAGTTGAGAATTGACTGTTGTCAAGTTTTAGTTTAAAATAATAATTGACAGATGAACAATGACAGTCGACTATAGACAATTGATAATTGTTTGACAGTTACCAATTGATGGTTAACAATTAGCAGTAGACAGTTGAAGGTAAATTTACCAATTACCAGCTAAAATGACAAATGACAGTTGACAATTATTGATGGGAATTATTAGTTGAGAATTGACAGATGTCAATAATAATTGACGCATGAACAATGATAGTCGACTATAGACAATTGATAATTGATTGACAGTTAACAATTAATAGTAGATAGTTGATGGTTGACAATTAAAATTTACCAATTAGCAATTAAAGTATGACAAATGTCAGTTGACAATAATTGGTTGAAAATTGTGAGTTTTCAATTTTTAGTTTAAAATAATAATTGACAGATGAACAGTGACAGTCTACTATAGACTGATAATTATTTGACAGTTGACAATTGACAGTTTACAATCAACAGTAGACAGTTGAAGGTTGAGGTTCGTTATTTAAATTTGGCAATTTAAATTTACCAATTACTTCTCTAACTCTTAACTTCTCTGCTCTTCTTTCTATAATTCTAGAAATTTCTTCTACAAATTTATAGAACCAACTTTCCCAGCTTCTGTTGATTTTTGAAACGTTCGTTAGATTATTTTATAAACCTATTCTAGAAGAATATTGTATCTTTGATAAAATTCTTCTTTTCTGTTTCATGAATTTATAATTTTCTTAAATTCCTACCTTAGGTGAATTTTTTTAGATTTTTAGAAAATTTCATTTCTTTTCTCATTCTAAATAATTAAAACCAATGATCTAACTAAAGTTTATAAATTTATATGTAGGGTGGGTTGGGTGGCCTCTAACCTTAATTGTGGTATTAACACTTACATGTGAGTTTCATAATTTCTTTTATGAGATAAACATTCTTTCTTGTGCAAATTATTTCCCAAAATCCCCCTCGTATGTTTTACGGGTTAGAGGGTGGGATAGTGGCCACCCACCCACCCTACATATATAATTAAACTTTAATCGAAACACTTGTATTATTTATTTCAATATTTTCAGAAACACTGTTGAAATTTTTAGGAAATCAAAAGCGCAATAGTAACGAAAGTAAAAATATATACATTTAGAGTGGGTGGGTGTCCTCTAACCGCAATTTAAACAGTAACACTTACGCAAGAGTTTCATAGTTTATTTAATGAAATGAACATTTTCTGTTGTGCAAATTATTTTCTAGAAACCCTCTCGTTTGTTTTATTGGTTGGAGGGTGGGATAGTGGCCACCCACCCACCCTACATACATATTTAACTTACATTACTAATAGGCTCTCGATTTTTTTGAAAACTTTAACAATTTTTCATTGGAAATGTTCAAATAATCAAAACGAGTGTTCTGATTAAAGTTTATATTTATATGTAGGGTGGGTGGGTGGCCTCTATCCAACCCTCCAAAAAGTAAAACATTTACGAAGGTTTCTGGAAGGTAAATTGCACAATATAGAATGTTTAGTTCATAAAATAAATTACAAATCTTCCTATAAGAAATTATATATTTAGCAAACTTCTCGTGAGTATTTTATAGGAGAAATTGTGAATAGAGGCCACCCACTCACCCTACAAATAAATGTTTACTTTTATCTACTATGCCTTTGATTTCTTGAAAGTTTCAACAATGTAACTATTAATTAATTGTGTAAAAGCATTTGCCTAATAAATATTAAATTATATAAAAATATAAATACGTTATTTATTACACAAATGCTTTTACACGATTAATTAATAGTTACAAAACCCTGTCGTATGTTTTACTGATTGGAGGGTGTAATTGAGACCATCCACCCACCCTACATATATTTTTTTCACATTCGTTACTTTTACGGTTTTGATTTCCAGAATATTTCAACAGTGTTGCTGAAAATGTTCAAATAAAAAATCCAAGTGTTTTAATGTATATGTAGGGTGGGTGGGTGGTCTCTATCCCACCCTCCAACCGGTAAAACATACGTGAAGGTTTCACGGATATAAATTACACATTAAATAATGTTAATCTCATAAAATAAATTATGAAACTCTGACGTAAGTATTATTACTTTAATTATAGTTTAGAGAACACACACCCACCCTACATATATTTTAATTTTCTATCACTATTGTGCTTTTAATTTGATAAAAATTCCAACAACGCTGCTTAATAAATAATTTTGAATATGGCAATCATTTTAAATAATACACGGATATTATTTTTATAATTTAATGTTTATTAAGTAAAACCCTCGCGTATGTTTTACTGGTTGGAGGGTGGGATAGAGGCCGCCCACCCACCCTACATATATATTTAACTTCCATTACTCTCAGGCTCTTGATATTCTGAAAACTGTAGCAGTTTTTCTATTGGAAATGTTAAAATAATTAAAACCAGTGTTCCGATTAAAGTTTAAATATATATGTAGGGTGGGTGGGTGGTCTCTATCCCACCCTTCATTTTTCTTACCATAAACGAGGGTTTCTGGAAGGTAAATTGCACAATAGAGAATGTTTACTTTATAAAATAAATTACAAATCTTCCTATAAGAAATTATAGATTTAGCAAACTTCTCGTGATTATTCTATAGGTTAAATTGCGGATAGAAGACACCCACCCATCATAAAAGTAACATTGTCAAAGCGCTGAAACAATTGAATGTTAACAGAAAACAATGGAAGTTACTAGAATTAAAAAATGATGATCAATAAAAGCTTGTCAAACGTAAAAAAAATTCCAAACCTTTAGAAGTTCTTTAGATATACAAAAAATACGCGATTGCAATGATGTGAAAATTCCTGAGCTGTTTTAAAAGATCTTAAATTTCAATTGTAATTTGTTGCTATAAATAATTTTGCGAATTTAGAGTATTTTCGTGCATGATTAAAATTCGGCTTAAATCTTAGAACTAGCAAATTCTAATGTTTCTGAAAAGAGCTTTTGTTTAACGTTTCTACCAAAGCAAACTGCGGTTGGTCGAAGCGTTGCAAACATCTTATTTTCGGAACTATTAAAACTTTAAAATTTGAAGATTAAAAACGAATTGTAATCGTGCATACATATTATACTTTATATCATAAAATCTGACGTAAAATTTCAACAATTCTAGCCGTGGCGGGAGGGCACGCCGACCTATGACCTATCATGCGAGCCGGGTTAATTATCGATCATGACAGATTAATGATTGCTGACCATATGGTTGTGTGGTTTCGGCGCGGTTTCTATGAGAAATGGCCCGATAACTATAGGCCGCTCCAACCGCCAATTACTCTGCACGAGCAACGATTTAGTCGGCCTCGAGGACCGACACACTGGGGGAGGAGGACGCAGAGAAACCCACAAAAACAAATAAATCAAAAGGAAAATCGGCGCCCATAAAACGAGGCGAAAAAAAAATATTGTGTGTGTGTGTGTGTGCGCGTTCCCAATGGTGGAAACAGCGTATACAGTTTGAAACCACGATGGTGAAATTAAAATTACAAACATAAAAAAAAAAAAACTGGAGGCGGATAAATCATCGGTGAAGATTTATTTGCATGTGAGTTGGTAATTTTGCTTGAGAAGATTAGGTTTGGTGGGAATTTTATGTTGAATTAGTCTAGTGCAGATTTTACAATATACAACCATCAATTATACAAAGTAATCGTGCCTCCTACTTCTTCATTAATTATATCATTAGTCTTCACGTCTTTCCTGCTTCCCTTCGTACTGATTGTTGTGTATTTTCTTTCTAGAATATAAATTACAATTTTGAATTCAGCTTTGGTTAACATTTTACAATTTCGGAAATACGAGGCTAAAAACGTAAGCATAAGCATGTTAGTAGTAGTAGTAGTGTTAGGCTATCGACCACGTGGTCCTTTCGCCATGTGTCATGTGTGTATTTGTGTGTGTGTAAATGAGCTTGTTACTTTAAAGGATCGCCCCCGTCACTCTAAAGCACCATTAATTGTATCCCAATGGTGAATGGTACCGGTCTCCCATCCGACTACTGACCCGAATCAACGTTGCTGCACGTCAGTTCGGGGCCGTAACCGATGCGCCACCACCGGCGTGTTAAGCATGTTATACTAGGCGTATTTGAAAAGGAATAATTCCATAAGAACATTGAATTATTATTTCCCTGTCAACAGTTTCGATCTATTTTGATCTCATTAGAGTAGCGCAATTGAAGAGTTTTTTTATTAAGATTTTTCCATATTTAGGAATAATTTCGTCATATGTATTATCCTAATTATTCAGTTGTGAAAACCTTTTACCTGGTATTTAAATTCTAGCATTCAGGCAATTTACTTATTATAAGTAAATACCGAAATGTTTACATTATCTAATAATTAGAAAATACACGAAAACATTTCGTAAATCTACAACAATTATAATTATTATGATGTTTACATTATCTGTTAAAATCCCCCGGCGGGCAAAGAGAGCAGCATTTATTTACGGCGACATGATGTTCCGTAATTACCATAAAAAAGTAATTAAAGTTCAATTTACAAGAAAGACGCGTTATTGAGATTTCATTTTTGTTGTGGGCCCCGCCATTACATAATACGTGCGGATCGGTGGCGATAAATCAGCTCACCGTGAAATTATTGTTGTTTGTTCGCGGTGAGCTGCTTGTTATGCTAATGAACATGGATTTGTTTAATACTTTCGAGATTTATTCGTGCATCTTAACGACTGTTCTTTATTGTTGAAATGTTAATTTTAATGTAGCCGGCACGGAATAAATTGATTTTTGTGGACGTGAGCGCGTGTAAATTTTATATCGTATATTCTTAGAAAATAAATTATGCCTACGGAGTAATAAAATTTTCAAAGAATGGTAAACAATTTATGTTGTAAAAATATATATTTCATTAATAACAGTAGGCAAGAGTGGAAGATCATATTTTTATGAAGTCAAGCCTTTCAATGTACAATTTAAATTAATCCAAATTCTAATATTAACAGTAATTATGAATTTAAACATTCATACGAAATGTTTTCATATTTTTTAAATTATTAATTAATTTTCTACAACGAACTGAAGGATTTTAATATATTTTATTATTCATACTTTAGTAATTTCAATAGCAAGTTTACGAATACTTAAATATAAAATCAAATAATGAACAATGGGCTGAAAGACTGCAGGTCTATAGCCCAGACGGACTAACACCATTTATTTGTTTTCATTTTTATTGTTATTGTTATTATGTATAATGTTTGTCCAAATAAATATTATTATTATTAATGAACAATTAATTTCTATTGGAATGTTTGAGTACGTGTAATTTCAATAGCAAGTTTACAAATACCTAAATATAAAATCAACTAATAATAAATTGTTAATTTCTGTTGGAATATTTGAGTGAAGAGTAATTATTATTAAAAGTTTAAAACAAAGAAAAGGAGATTTTAAACTTTTAAAAACAATTAATTGTTCACCACTGAAATTCAATGTATTTAATTACTCTAAACAACCTAGTAATAACATATCAGGAATTTGAATCGTCAATAACAGAATGCAAATGCGACCAATTAAATCCGTGTGATGACATTCCTGTCAATTACTGGGTCTGTGAGGTCCAGAATGTGAATTGATAGTAACTGTAAAATATTATTGCTGGTGATACAGTTTTGTTCCTTTATCTGCCGTAAATTGTACGATTAACAGTCAGCAAACTGTAACAGCAATCCGAGCTAATTGTCGATGCATTAGAATTGCAAATCGGGTAATTGCATGCTTGGACGGTGTATCGAATTGATAAAAAATGACAGCGATATTAGTATAAATATATATAAACAGATTTAAATGGTAATTCACTGCCATTTATCATTCTGCTAATTTCTGTTTTGATTTTCTAATTTATATATATTTGCACACCGTCAGAGTGATGGTTTATTTAATATAATAATGAGGAATAAATTATGTTTTTAATTAACTATTTTTATATTAATTCATTAAAATAAATTATTTTATATTCTTACACAATTATCTAAATATTTGCATATTAGAGAAGTTTCAATAGCATGGGGAAAGATTGTATTTTATTACATTGTTTTAAATGATGCATACTCCTCCCACGTTAATAATAGATGAGGAAGTTTCAATCAACACATGCAAAGTTTATTTTTATAATAGTGTGAAATCGAGAGAATTAGTATTTAATATTAATTTATACTAACGTATAAATTATATAGTACATAATTCAGAATTTAATATCAATATAAAAAATTGTCTCAATTAAATATGCAATTTAATTTGGATAGATAATTGTAATATGTACATAATTATACAGTAAGGTGACATCTATTCAACGTTTTACTGATTTCCTTAATTGAGCAGTGAGTCAACTGCAATAATTAACAATAACAATGTAAATATTAAATTATTATCCATGTTTTCAACTATGCTGCATTTAATAAGACCCAAATAGGTCGAAACCAGTTCGAAGCTGTTGTCGACAGGAAAACAATAATTTAATGTTTACATTATAAAATACAAGCCTACACTCTTAACTGGTAGTAGGGTATATGATTTATACATATTATAAAATACATTTTCTTAATTTTAGCACTGGTTAAAATTTGATTTTCTTTTTTCTAGGCGTCAATCGAGAAACCTGCAAACATTCCAGTCGTACTAGCTTTTCCAAGCGTTTTATACCAGACTAGAATTGGTGGATATCAAGCTGAAATCTCTCTGCCGCTAGGAATGGTGGTGAACGCCGTTTTTAAGAACCAAAATTGGTTGTACGTGCAGACGCCGCACGCAGAAGAAGGCTACATAAATTATACCGCCTGTATGCCTCTAGGTAAGTTTAATTTAATTAAATAATAAAATATATGAAAGTCTATTAACTAATTTAAACTCAAAATTAAACTTCTTTACAAATCACGATCCTCATCACCAAATATTTCTGTTACTGATTAATTAAATTAAATTGGTTTGTTTCACAATTTTTCTATATTTAGTTTCGCTTTTTAAGGCATTGTCAAGAGTGAATTACAAAAGAAACTGACAAGTTTATATATAATCAGGTAATAGGGGATTTTAAGATCGGGGAAATCCATATTTTTCTCAGTTTTTATTGCCCTGTTTATTTCTAGGCCCTCCCTGATATTCAAACCTTCATCAGTAATAACGGGTGTCCAACAATTATTGCAGTCCCGGGTGGCGTTGGAATCAAAAACGTAGGTCGATTCTTACATGTGCCAAATAAATGAACTGACATTTTAATTGTCAAACATAACCTAAACGTGCATTTAAACAACACTTTAAACATAACCTAAACGTGCATTTAAAGTGTTGTTTAAATGCATGTTTAGGTTATGTTTGATAATTAAAATGTCAGCTCATTTATTTGGCACATCTAAGAATCGACCTACGTTTTTGATTCCAACGCCACTCGAGACTGCAATAATTGTTGGACAGCCGTTAGTTCAAAATGTTTCACCAAGTGATAAATGAGAAAGTAATTAAAGAAATATATCTGCTTTATGTCTTTGTCCTTCAGTAATACTTCTACTTAAATCTTAAGAAAACTAATAATCTTCTAAGCTTAAATAAGTTAAAGTAGTAGAAAGTGTATTAATATTATATGATGAATTCATTTAATGATTTTTTTAAATTAAAAATTTAATTTGTTTTTAGGAATCATACCCTCTTCGGACGACTCCTCGTCCCCCTGTTGGGAGAACAGCACCGACGTGTTTCCCCGTCCGTCTGGCAACATGACGGATACGGAGAAGCTCAGCTCTAGGTCGGAGTGCAGCACCGGACGTTGCAGGAGTCGAAGATCGCGAAACGCCGCCAGCACTTGCGGCGAACGAAGCGTCGACCGGTTGTACCTCAGAGCGGCGGCTTCCTCCAAGAGCCGCGGCACAAGGCAAACACTCCTCGTGATCTCTTGCGATTACGCCCAGGAGAGCGAAAACACTCTGGGCGTATCGAAGGGGGAAGTTGTGGCGTTGCTGGGGACGCACATCAAGGGATGGTTTTGGGTGCGCAAGAAGGACGGTCTCGAAGGTTTCATTCCCGCCTCGGTTGCAGGACACGGATTTTTGTGAGACTTTAGTCATTGTATATTACGTTGTATATATTTGTATATATGGTATTTATTGTTAAAATAAACTAACTGAGTCAGGAAATAATTTGTTTTAAATATTAATTTACATATGAAAAAATCTTAATCCTGGTAGAAACCAACTGTAAGGACTTGATCACGGTAATTGAAATTACTGCAGATGTCGATGTAAGGACTCGACCCGCTCAAACAGAGCGCCTTATAAGGATCGTCCTGATAGATGGCGCTGTACGTACTCACGGAGGAAACGGGAATTTCGGAGATGATGTCACCGTTTAGGTTGATTTGGTAGAAGTATTTGCTGCGGCCTCCCGTCAGAATTTTGTCCTGGTAGAACTGCGCCACGTGGATGCCTCGATCATCGATGGGGAAGACGGTGGAGTTGTTCAAAGATCTGTAGTGCCATAGGGATAATCTCGGCCCTCCCCCACATAACTGTAAAAATTGATCATTATTCATACGTTTTTAAGCAAATTACATTTTGAACATGTACATGACACTTCGAAATGAAGAGATATTATTATTCCGTAAATATGCAACCCAATATACACTTTTCAATGAATGTGAATATAAAGTTAACGCTTGTTGCGCTACACTCTTGATGGAAACAGAACGATTAGGTGGAGAATAACACTTGTTTTGTTCCATAATGTTTTTATTTTCAGTTGCTTGGCACGTGTTTCGGTCTTCGCAAACCATTATCAAAGTTAAAACGTTTTAACGGTCTGCGAAGACCTAAACACGTGTCAGGCAACTGAAAATAAAAACATTACGGAACAAAATAATGTGAATATTACTTGATATTTGATTTGAAATACATATTAAACCTGTTGTATATTATTAAAGAACTAAGAGTGAACTTTATATAATTGTAAAAGATAATAAATTAACAAACATATTCTGAATAAACCGCATGGTTAAAAAATTCAAACTGTTTTAGTTTAGTGTGTTATAACGGAAAATACTGCAGAAGCTCAACAAGCAAAGTTATACAATTAATTGTGCAATGAAATAATTCTCTAATCGAATAATTAGTAATAATAATTACCAGCCAGTCATCATTTAGAGCAACAGCACCAATCCACTTTCCAATTTCTGGCCTCTGCATTTTGGCATTTGTGTATGGCTCTAATTTATGCACCGCCTTTTTCATCCTGATATCCCAAATATTGACTAATCCATCTTCACCACCCGACACTAATTCGTTACCTCTGCAAAAAAAGCAATTAAACATCAAAATAAAATTTACAACATGGTAATTTCATAGTTATATAATGAATTATCATGTAGAAATGATCTCTTTTAATTTTTTATCATTATTTTTGGAGCCAAAAAATTGTAATAAATTAAATAATATTAATATTATTAAAAATAAATACTTACACATTAACAACGGAATGTATATAATCTGTGTGCCCTTTAAAAGTATGAACTATATTCCCGGAATCGATATTAATCGAATACACATTATTATCACCGCATCCGGCATAGACGAGTCCGCTCTTCTCATTGACGATTAGACAATTAATGTCGACTTTTTCAAAAGTGTCGTTCGAATTGGGAATTTCTATTTTCCACGCCGGTTTCACGTCCTTCGAGTTTTTCACGTGGCTCCAGTTGTAGGCGGCAATTTCACCAACGGTACCGACCAAAAGGTGGCTCTTTAACGATAGCAGACTGTTGATCTGGATGTTGTACTGGACTTGGAAAGTGTTTTTCGGTTTTCTGTCGTTCCTCGTGCTTCCCGTTTCCGGATTCGTTATTTTAAGTAAGCTAAAAATAAAATAATTATCAATAAAGTGTAAAAAAAAAGATTGGGGGGAAAAAATATTATTATGTTGTATTAAGTGTAAATTAAATATTAATTTACAATATTTACGAAAATAAAAGTAAAAAGAAATTATCAATAAGTTTAAAATTTAGTAAGCAAATTGCATTGTATAGTTCAATAAGTTATGTTAGAATAATCTTCATTCATTAGTAAAAAACTAGAAAACTTCTTTCGCACTAATATTACAACATACATACCAGGTATTCGATAAGAAACGACCAACGCCATAACATTTGTTGTAAAACACAGACTAATAAAAAATGGTTGACATTACTTTACAATAAACAGCATTTGTTTGTTCTGATTTTTTTTTCAAGGCACACTAGATTTGTTGGAAAATATGGTATGAATAAGATCTGTTATTATTTTTTTCTGATATAAATATTAAATTAAAATCAACATATTGTGCATGATTGAATTCAGAAAAATAATATCTAGTATAAAAAAATAAGAAAGGTATATGCGGCCATTTAAAAATTTCAAGTTGACCATCATTTGTCAATGAAGTTAATTTTGAAAAAATATATAATTAATGCCTTTTAATAGTATTTAAACGGTCATTCAATTTGTTCTTTAGTTGATTCAAATCGGTTCATAAATAACAATGTTATGGTGTTGGGCGTTCTTTATCAAATATCTCGTATATTTCAAAGACGAGGTGGTTATTATCAATTGAATTGACGAGGCGGATACATGATGAAATTCCATAACACATTGAAATAAAAAACACAGCTGGTAGGATTTCACATTTATTGCGAATAAACCAATTGTGTTGTTTTATTTCAATTATTATCAATTGTTTAAAGACAATTACTTTTTTTTCTTTTCGTTGGTATTTTCAATTATTTGCAATTACTATCGATTAATTAAATATAAATATAAAACAATACTTAAATACTACTTACTTGAAAACGGATACCGTTCCATAAATATCACCAATGATTAAATAGTTTCCACATGGCGAAAACACTTGGCTTAATATCGTGTTATAATAATCTTTACTTGCCATTATTGCAAGTGGATTATTTTCTAACCTAAAAAATAATGTTTACAAAACAAGCGGTGAAATATCATAGAAATTATGAAAAATGATGGAACATTTCTACAGAATCAACTCAGTCGGTAATACAGGGGGAGTATATTGTGTTGCCTAATTTAATGTAGCAAAAATACTATAGAGTTGTTAGACTTTTTTATTTTTATATAAATGCGACTTAAATGTATGGGTAACAAGCAATTAAATTTGCTTGTGTTTTTATTGAAGAAACCAAAAATATATTCTGTTCATGTAAAGGTATGTAAAAGTTTGTTAATAAATTACAATATATGTTTTGTAAATGAGACACAATAACTTTGTTTTACCACTATATTAAAAAAATATATATATATATATAGTGGTAAAACAAAGTTATTGTGTCTCATTTACAAAATCATTCAAGATGTATCACGAAGTAAACGCCTCTATCATCAAATATATGTTTTGGTTTACTAGATTCAGCCATAATTAATTGGAATAGGTTTGCAACACTCAACACCTATAATTGGGATAAGTTGTTAACGCGCTACACAAAATAATTGGTTAATCGATGTTTAGATGAAATAGTTAGTAGTGAGCTATCGCTTATTAAGCAACCTATTCACATAAATATATCTGGGCTAAATATTTCAGTTCAAATCAGATAATAATAAATTGGTGAAGTAAGACACTTGTTATGTTCCATAGGTTTTGCATATTTAGTTCCATGAAGAGTGTAGTGCAACAAGTATGAATTATTTAATATAATTTATTGGTGTTGTTGAGCCTTAGCTTTACACATTACAATTATTAAAAAAAAGTTTCTTTGTGATTACGTGAAGCTTACTTGAATTAGACAGATACTATCTCTTTAAGGCTGAAGGGTGTAGATTAATAATTTGATAAACACAGGAGAAGAATAATGGATGGAATCCTCGCTAAAACGTATTCACTTCATTTTTCCAGCAAGGATTAATAATAAAGGTAAATATATCTACTTAATACTTGTTATTATTACAATTATTATTTATTAAGGAACAACAATACAGTTATTTATCGCGCCTAAAAGCGCTGGCGGAATGTTGTATTTATGAGGTAAACATCGAGCGTAGACGCGGCGGTAGTAAAACAGGGGGTAACTTTTAAATTATTACATTAAATAAACAAAAGTTTCGGGGGAGTAAAAAGGAGTCGAGGGCTCACTTAATTAAGCGCCTGAAAGTTAAATTGATCCTGACGCCCGCGGCTTTCTTCCTCGGGGGCAAGGAGTGGTACCAGAACTTGTTCGTCGGAGGATTCATCAGCAGCAAACTTCCGTGCTCGAGTTGCAATTTCACTATCGGGGAAACACATAAACTTGTATTATAAATAACATCTGAGTGGTTGGAAAAGTTATAATAAGAATATTAAAAAAAAAGGTTTTGCGGATAACAAGAAAAACATAATGTATTTATTAAATGTAATTTTCCCAGACTGAAAACACATAACGTGAAGGGACGTATTTAATTTAAAAAAAGAAAGAATGTTTTTCGAGTGATGTATTTAGTTATTGTAATTGTAATATCCTTGCTTATTTAAATTTATTTTTTTAAATTAAATGTTGCAGACAATATTTTTTTGCTTTAATGATTGTTGAGTTACGTGAAGATGTACTGTACTATAAATGAAAGATTGAGTCTCCTTTCTTCACAAAATTTATTGATCGCAAATGTACATTTCGTAGCATTGAAAATGGTCATATTGTGACCGAAATGTACATTTGCGATCAATAAATTTTGTGAAGAAAGGAGACTCAATCTTTCATTTGTAATATTTTTTTGATTATAAAACGCTAAAGATTTTGGGCTGAATCTTTAGAGGTTTTATTCTTTGTCAATGGAAGTCAAATATACTTACCTAGAGGAATGTCGCGTCTTTCAGGACCTTTCTTCCGTACGTCGCCATGCTTTAAGACGAATTCTCTAGATTGACCTAAACTGAGAGAAGCTATAGGAGCATTAGGATCCAATTCCGCTTCTCCATCTTTATGCTCGCCGATGCGGTCTGAACCATTGCGGTATCTAGATTAAGTGAAGTTATTATTAAGGTGATTGAGTAAGTAAATTGTGTATATCAAAATAAATCAAATAACTTCTACAATAACTATAGTTTAGTTAGTCATTATCAAACAGTTACTTCCAAAATTACATATTGGTGTAAGTTATTATTGTTATTACTTTCCCTATATAGTATATATAGGGGAAGTATTGTTTTCGTGCGTGAAAATGTCTGTGGGCGCTGTATCTCAAAAACGAATGATCCGATTGAGATGAAACTTTAAACTTAAGGTTTTATCGTTAAAAACTGGAACTGAAAAGCTTTTGGTGAACATTCAAAAACCGGAAGTGGATGTTTACTCGAGGCCGTTTTTTGTTTTTACTTTCCCTATATAGTATATATAGGGGGAGTATTGTTTTCGTGATTTTTTTTTTCAAAATTTTTTTTTGCGGAAATATTCGTTTTGGGACCCTCTGAGTCCATTGCACTGATTTCTGGAAAAAAAATTCTGTGTCTGTGTGTGTGTGTGTGTGTGTGTGTGTGTGTGTGTGTGTGTGTGTGTGTGTGTGTGTGTGTGTGTGTGTGTCTGTCTGTCTGTCGGTGGGCACTGTATCTCAAAAACGAATGATCCGATGGGGATGAAACTTTAAACTTAAGGTTTTGTCGTTAAAAACTGGAACTGAAAAGCTTTTGGTAAACATTCATAAACCGGAAGTGGGTGGTTACTCGAGTCGTTTTTTTTGTTTTTTCATGATATTTTTCTAATATTTAAAAAAAAAAAATTAAATTTAAAAATTTTAAAAAACAGTTCAAACAGAAGTTAAAGGGAATGAAAAACTGAACAAGTTTTATTCGAACATGTTTTTCATAAAATTCCTAACTTTCGAGAAAAAAAAATAAAAATTGAAAATTTTGACATTTTTTGCCAATTGCTTATAAATTATTGGAGTTACATGAAATTTATATAACAAATAATTGTAGAGAATTAAAAACTGAACAAATTATTAAGAATGGTTTTTTTGCGTAAACATCATAGTTTTCAAGTAAAATATAGGGAAAGTACTATGATGGCCACATCACCATTTTTTTTCTGATATTTTTGTAAATATAAAAAATTTTACAAAACTTTTCAAATAAAAGTTAAAGGGAACAAGAAACTGAATAAGTTTTATTAAGACATGTTTTTCGTAAAGTTCTTAATTTGTGAGGAAAGAAAAAATAACTTTTCAGAAAATGTTTTAGATTTTTCTTTAAATTTCAGTAATTTCTCCTCCTTACTTTTATTTTTTATTGCAACTTCCTTTCCAAAGAATTTTCATCGAGAAGTCTAGAAATTTTTATAAGTTTAGCAAAGATTTTATTCAAGAGTTTCAAAATTTTTCAGAAAATCATTATTTATATTTATTTATAGAAATTACTTCGTGGTTTCTATACAAGATTTTGTTCAACTTTTTCTATTAGAAAATTTTCTTCTAAATTTCTATAATCCATACTTTTAGTTTTTTTTTTACATTGAAGTTTCTGGAATTTTTCACAAGATTTCATTTTAGATTTATAAAACTTTTATTGAGGATTCTAGAAGGGTACAGTAATTTCTTTTACTTATCTAATAAATAAATAGATATTTCCAGAATTTTTAGCAAAGATTTTGAGAGCTCTAGATTATGTAGAAAGCTCTCCAAAGATTTTGTTTAACTTTACAATTTATTAGGATATTTTCTTCAAAATTTCTAGAACTTATTTAAAGGCTTCTAGAATTTTCAGGAATTCCTCCTCCATATTTTCAGTTTTTTTATCTTCCTTTTCAATGAATTTTGATCGAGGATTCTAGAATTTTTCACAAGTTTTCTTTGTAGATTTGTAAACATTTTTTTAAGGAGTCTAGAAGTTTACAGTAATTTTTTCTTCATATTTCCAGAATTTTTAGCAAAGTTTTTATTCGGGAATTCTAGATTTTTTAGTTCGTTTCAATATTTATAGAATTTTCTTTTGGGCTGTTTCCAGTAATTTCTCTTCCAGATTTTAATATTGTCTTATAAATTGCAAAGATTTCCTTCTTATTACTTATAATTTAATTGTACTTATATACTTACTTTTTTATTTGGTTTGTGTTATATATTGTATTTTATCTCTGCATTTTAGCCCTTATATTACCCTGTAATGGACTGTAGTCTGTTGGGAAATAAATTTTATTATTATTATTATTATTCAGTGCTCAAAAATTTAAAAAAAAATCTCTCTTGCAGAACTTTACACTTTTTTTTTCGAGAGTTCAGAAATTTCCAGTAACTTTTATTCAGATTTGGAGGCTATCCTTCAGATATCAAGATTCTTTTTTTAAGCTGCCTTTTAAACTGCGAAGTTTTTAGAATTTTTTTTTTTTCTAGAAATGTAGATCTTTTTGTAGAATTCGGGGCATTTCCAGTAAATTGCGAAGATTTAAATGAAGGTTTTTTTAGAAAAGTTGTTTTAAAAAATCTAGACTTATTTTCGAGAGTTCAGGAAATTTGTAGTAATTTCTTCTCCACATTTCATTTTTTTTTTTTCAAATTTCTAAATCGCAGAGTTTTTTTGTGGCTCTTGAATTTTTAGAATTTTCTTCTAGAAATCTAGATTATTTTCTCGAGGGTTCAGGAAAGTCGTCTTTTAAATTGCAAAGATTTTCTTTGCGGGATTAGGATTTTCTAGATTTTTTTTTCTTGTAGATTTTGTTTATCAAAATTGTCTATTATTTCAGAATTATTGATTTTTAGTGTGTTCTAAAGGTAAATAACTTCTTCCCCAAATTAAATTTTTTTTCAACTTTTCTTATAAATTGCGAAGATTTTCTTTCAGACTCTAAATGTTTTTTAATTCGTCTACTTTTCGAGAATTCAGGTGAATATTAGTAATTGCTTTTCTAGAACTCAACATTTTGTTTCAACTAGAGGCTATAAAATTATTTAGATGGTTCTAAATTGCGGAATTTTTCATGGAGGGTCTAGAATTTTTTAGAAAATTTTCTCCTAGGAATGTTTTCTTATTTTCGAGAAAGTTTAAGGAATTTCTCTTCCCGATTTCAAGTTAATTTTTCAAATGGTCTTCTAAATTTCTAGGAGGTTCCAGAATTTTTAGAAAAATTTCATTTAGAAATTTAGACTTTTTTTCCAAGGACTCAGGAAATTTCCAGAAATTTCTCCTTCAGATTTCAAGGTTATCTTCTTATCTTCTAAATTGCAAAAATTTTCTTGAAGGCTCTAGAACTTTTTAGAAAATTTGATTGTAGAAATCTTTTCTTGAGGGTTCAGGAAATTTTCAGTAATTTCATTTTTTTGAAATCCTAGATTTTTTAGAATTTTTCTTCTAAAATCTAGACTTTTTCAAGAATTCAAGAAGTTTCTACTAATTTCTTCTCTAGGTTTCAAGAAAATTTAAGAAATTTTGAAAAATAAGACAACTTTTCAAACAGAAGTTAAAGAGAATGAAAAACTGAAAAAGTTTTATTTAAATAATTTCTTTTGTAAAGTTCCTAATTTAAAAATGTTTTTGCTTATTGCTAATAAACTCTGGAAAATAAATTTTTAGAAATTTCCTGAACCCTCGATAAAATAATCTAGATTTCCAAAAGGAAATTCTAAAAATTCAAGAGCCACAAAAAAAAACTCGATTTAGAAGTTGGAAAAAAATTTGAAATGTGGAAAAGAAATTACCACAAATTTCCTGAACTCTCGAAAAAAAGTGTAAAGTTCTGTAAGAGATTTTTCTCGAAATAAGTCTAGATTTTTAAAAACAAATTTTCTAAAAAAGCCTTCATTTGAATCTTCGCCATTTACTGGAAATGTCCCGAATTCTACAAAAAAATCTACATTTCTAGAAAAAAAATTCTAAAAACTTCGCAGTTTAAAAGACAGCTTAAAACAACATTCTTGATATCTGAAGGAGAAATAACTGAAAAGAGTCTAGATTTCTAGGAACAGATTTTCTAGAAAAATCTATAGCCTCCAAATCTGAATAAAAGTTACTGGAAATTTCTGAACTCTCGAAAAAAGTTCTGTAAGAGATTTTTTTTTTAAATTTTTGAGCACTGAAGGAAATCTTTGCAATTTATAAGACAATATTAAAATCTGGAAGAGAAATTACTGGAAACAGCCTAAAAGAAAATTCTATAAATATTGAAACGAACTAAAAATTCTAGAACTCCCGAATAAGAACTTTGCTAAAAATTCTGGAAAAATGAAGAAAAAATTACTGTAAACTTCTAGAATCCTCCAAAAAAGGTTATGATTATAATACTCGTCATAAAAAAGATATTTGTCCCAAATATGTACGATTAGATACCACAAGAAGTGGCGCAAGATATTTGGCTTGTAAATTTTACAATGCATTACCAACACCCCTTCGAGGACTAAATATTTTTAAATTCAATGCACGATATGATTTTATTTTATAATATAATTTTATTGTTTTGTCATTTAGTATAAGTTTTATCTACTTACTTATTATTTATGAAGCACTTATTTTATTTTACTTAATTGTTTCATTTTATTATATTTTGACGTATGTAAAACCTTGTCTGTTTACACATTAATAAAGAAATTTGAATTTGAATTTACAAATCTACAAAGAAAACTTGTTAAAAATTCTAAAATCCTCGATCAAAATTCTTTGAAAAGGAAGATAAAAAAAAACTGAAAATATGAAGGAGGAATTCCTGAAACTTCTAGAAGCCTCTAAATAAGTTCTAGAAATTTTGAAGAAAATATCCTAATAAATTGTAAAGATAAACAAAATCTTGGGAGGGCTTTCTGAATAATCTAGAGCTCTCGAAATCTTTGCTAAAAATTCTGGAAATATCTATTTATTTATTAGATAAGTAAAAGAAATTACTGTACACTTCTAGAATCCTCAAAAAAAGTTTTATAAATATAAAATGAAATCTTATGACAAATTCTAGAAACCTCAATGTAAAAAAAAAAAACTAAAGTATGGATCATCTGAGAAAATTATAGGAATTTAGAAGAAAATTTTCTAATAGAAAAAGTTGAACAAAATCTTGTATAGAAACCACGAAGCAATTTCTATAAATAAATATAAATAATGATTTTCTGAAAAATTTTGAAACTCTTGAATAAAATCTTTGCTAAACTTGTAAAAATTTCTAGAAAAAGTTTTATTGAAATATATTTTTTTGTAAAGTTCCTAATTTAAAAATGTTTTTGCTTATTGCTAATAAACTATAGGAGCTAATTTAGAATTTATTAAGAATAATTAAGAATAACCTGATGGATTTCGAGAAAAATATAGGGAAAGTATTATGATGGCCACATCGCCATTTTTACTATTGTTTTCGGAATTGGTGAGTGAAAAATAATTTTATAATTACCTATTAATTAAAACAAAGTTATATTCAACAGCGGTGACGGCGGCGATCATATCTCTGAGGGATCTCAGTGTAGGAGTCCATTCCTTCGCCGGCAGGGTGACTCCCGAGAACTTGTAGACGGTGGTGGGGTCACCGTGGGCCACCTGTTGTCGAGGAATCTCGTGCCACTTGCCGAAAATCCTCACCTGGAAGATGGAACGGAATGCAGACGATGAACGGAATGCCGGTGACGGGTTCCACCACAAATTGGACGCCAATTAGCCAAAAAGGAAAAATTGAAGAGAGGAAAAAAATGCGAATGATGACGGGGTAATTACGGGAGGCCGAAAACGCGAGGGTCGTTGATCTCCGAGGAATGCCCACACACCAGCATCACCTGCAGTTTTATTCTGTTTAGACTAAATAATTAATTTAAATAATATTAATGTTTGTTGCACTTTATTTAACCTCTGTAAATTGTAATTGTAATTTCCTGTTTTAACTAATGCTGTTATTTTGTTTCTAAATCAATTGTTTCTATTGTATTGTTTCTTTTTGTAAAATATTATTAATTTTTTATATCCTGTTATTTCTCGTATGATAGGAATTTATTTGATTGATTCGGGTTTCCAATCACTTTACCTTACATGTACGCACAGAAATAATTAGGTAATCGCACGGCGTTCCTGACAACAAACTCGGATAGCCTTCCTCGCGTCAAAGTTGGACGAAAACGGACCCTGACCACGAAACCGGCCCCAAACACGACAGTACGCCGGTACCCGCGTTGCATAATCGGGTTAAACAATGGCGTCCTTCCAGCTCAACCTTGTCCGAACGGTGACCCATTCGATGGGAATGTCTCCAATTGTTTACCGACACATCCCAGATGATCATGGGGCACGTGGTGGAAATCACGATCGAAATGTGCAAATTATCTTTTTTTACCACATGAATTACTATTATTTATACTTTAAGAACAATTACTGGTAATGCTAAAATGTTAACTTTAATATTCAACAGGTTAATTAATCTAAGTCTCGTGTTTTGAAGAATGTTAACAATCAAAAGATATTCCACGTTATTACATTAATTCTGTTTAAACCGCAAATTTATAAATAATTAAACGTAACTATTTGAATTTCAAATATTTACAAGTGTAAATAAAGAAGAAACTCTTTTTTAACATACCTTAGTTAGATCACCATCATAATATTCCAAAGTATTTTCTAAATCGTCGAAAACAGCATCAGCTATCTTCTTTGGAAGGACGATGGCGTAATCAACGTTCAGACCTTCTGCAGAAGTGTTTTCAAAACTGACGTGGGTTTTCTTCAATTTCGCCAATTCTTGTTGTAAATCCATATCCTGAAACCACATCCAAAAAATTTTAATTTCTCCACCTCCTCCAAGTGTTGTACTTTTGTTTTTCGCAATCACACATCAATTGTTTTTTTATGATTACCAAGATACGTCAATTGAGAACGTATTTTGAGATTTTCAAGATAATTCCTTCAGTAGTTATTTTTTTACAAATTTTTTAATCACCGCGTGAAATATTTAATTTCCCCACATCAAATTTCAAGTGTTGTATTTTTGTTTTTCGCAATCGCACTTCAATTGTTTTTTTGTAATTACCAAGATACGTCATTTGAGAATTAATTTAGAGATTTTTAACACAATTCCTTCAGTAGATATTTTTTTTAAATCTCAGAGTGAAATTTTAAATTTCCCCACCTCAAATTTCAAATATTGTATTTTTGTTTTTCGCAATCGCACATCAATTTTTTTTTTGTAATTAGCAAGATAGAATACTTGAGAATGTATTTTCAACTTTAGAGGGTCTCTTTAATTATTTCATTAAATTATAGCATAATTCCTAGTTAAAATTACATATTTAAGTTATAATTATAATTCTTACTAATTTCTTGTAATTACCAACAGAATCAGTTTGTATCTATCTGTGTTCCATTTCGGTATTATGCGTTTTCGCGGAACGAACGGTTTCCTCACCTGTCGCAGGTAAATGGGCATTGCGGCGCGATAACTTTCGTTTGCGGTCTGTTCTCTCCTCCGCTCATATGTCAAAGTTTATTTACCTCGGCCATTACCGTAAATTGCATAATCCGCACATTTTGCATATCTTCGCCGTGGCATCTCGAAAGCGTAATAATATTCCGTAATGAACGGGCCGGCTCGAGAAGACGAAATGATAAAAGAAGAGAAATAATAATCATCACTTCAACGGTTTCATTGTTGTTCACGTGTGGTGAAATGCAGTGGTAATTGTTGCGCGAGAATCTGCATATCAAAACCCCTATCAGTGTGCGGACTGGACTCGAATCCGGCGCGAGGTCGTTTCGAGGCTGCGAAAATATGATAGGCTTGTAACTAATGCAGTTTTTGTTGAATGCAAAAAAAATCGGAATAGTTTTGTTACAATCCATACACGCATGTTTTAAGTGTATTTGGATCTGTTTTTACTTTGATTATTTGTATTTACATTTTTCACAAAACCTTAAAATTTTAATTGGAAATTATTACTAAGCTTATAACTAAATTAAAGGGTATTATATCTTCATAGGTTCAAGTTTTGGTAGACTTTTTCCTTCAGAAAAGGATGGTCATAACTTCGTTAATAAATTCAGACACCAACTGGTCTACATACGACATTGGTTCCCACAGTCTCTTTACGACAATTTTCTTCATCATCCACCACTTCACCTTTTCTGAGCTGTCACACTAGTTTTTTAGTCCCTTCTTATGATTAAATCCAACCAATCTTTCGCTCCCTTGCAAACATACTCCAGAGCGTCTACTTGGTTCTTAACACACCTTTTTTTACAGATTTATCTTTCCCTTCATCACTTCTTCGTTTCAAACAATTCAAATAAAATGTCAAGTGGCAAATGTCTAATGTCAAATTTCAAGTGTCAAATACCAAATGTCAATTTTGAAATTGAAAAGTTCAAATGTCAAATATCAAATGCCAAATTCCAAATGACAGATGTCAGATTACAAATGTCAAATGCCTAATTTCAAAATTCAAACATCAAATTTCATATGCCAAATGACCCATGTCAAATATAAAAAGTCAAATGATAAATATAAAATATTAAATGAGAAAGAAACAATTCAGTAAAGAATACAGTTAAAAATTTTCAAAAAAAAAACGACTGAAATTATAAAATATAATTCAAATTTTGTATAATAACAGTTGAAAGTTTTCTAAAAAGAACAACCAGTTGAAACGAATTGTCAAATTTCAAATGTCAAATATTAAATGCCAAATTCAAAATGTCAAATGGCGAATGTGAAATATTAAATGACAAATTCCAAATGATAAATTTTAAAAGCAAAATGTCAAATCTCAAAATTTAAAATGAGAAAATATCAAATATTAAATGCCAAATTCAATTTTCAAATTTTAAATGTCAAGTGCCAAGTGCCAAATTAATTATATTAAAATGTGAAATGTCAAATTAAAAATATTAATTGCTAAATGTCAAATATTAAATGTCAGATATCAAATTCCAAATGTCAAATTTAAAGTAAGCCAAACGCGAAATATTAAATGCTTTTTTAAATATTAATTTGCCAAATTCTAAATGTCAAATGTCAATTTTTAAATTTCAAATGCCAAATATCAAATGTCAGATATAAAATTTAAAATGTCAAGTCCCAAATGTCAATTTTCAAATTTAGAACTTTAAATATCAAATCTCAAATGCCTAATGATAAATTTCAAAAGCGAAATGTCAAATGTCAAATCTCAATTGACAAAATATCAAATAATAAATGCCAAATTACAAATGTTAAATGTCAAATTTGACATGTGACAAATGTCAAATTAATAATATAAATGTCAAATTATAAATATTAAATGCCAAATGTCAAATATTTAATGCCAACTTCCAATTGTCAGATTTCAGTTGTCAGATGTCAAGTTTCAAATGTCAAATTCAAAATATCAAATGTGAAATATTAAATGCCAAATTCCAAATGTTAAATATTAATTTGCCAAATTCTAAATGTCAAATATCAGATGTCGAATGTCCATTTTCAAATTTCAAATTTCAGATGTCTAATGTTAAATGTATTAATATATCAAATTTCAATTTCAAGTCCTAAATGTCAATTTTTAAATTTACAATTTTAAATGCCAAATATCAAATCTCAAATGCCAAATGATACATTTCAAAAGCGAAATGTCAAAAGTCAAATCTCTAGATCTCGAATGCCAAAATATCAAATATTAATGCCAAATTCCAAATCTCAAATGTTAAATGATAAATTTCAAAAGCGAAGTGTTAAATGTTAAATCTCAATATCTCAAATGACAAAATATCAAATATTAAATGCCAAATTTCAGATGTTAAATGTCAAGTGCCAAATGTCAAATTAATAATATTAAATGTCAAATGCCAAATTCCAAATGTCAGATATCAGTTGTCAAATGTCAGATGTCAAATGCCAAATATTAAATGTCAAATTCTAAATGTCAAATGGAGCATGTGAAATATTACATACCAAATTCCAAATGTTAAATATTAATTTGCCAAATTCTAAATGTCAAATATCCGATGTTAATTTTGAAATTTCAAATGTCAAATATTAATTTGCCAAATTCTAAATGTCAAATATCAGATGCCGAATATCCATTTTCAAATTTCCTAATGTCAGATATCAAATTTCAATTTCAAGTCCTAAATGTCAATTTTTAAATTTGCAATTTTAAATGTCAAATATCAAATTTCAAATGCCAAATGATACATTTCAAAAGCAAAATATCAAAAGTCAAATCTCAAGATCTCAAATGACAAAATATCAAATATTAATGCCAAATTCCAAATCTCAAATGTTAAATGATAAATTTCAAAAGCGAAGTGTCAAATGTTAAATCTCAACATCTCAAATGACAAATAATCAAATATTAAATGCCAAATTTCAATTGTGCCAAATGTCAAATTAATAATATTAAATGCTAAATTCCAAATGCCAGATATCAGTTGTCAAATGTCAGATGTCAAATTTCAAATGTCAAATGCCAAATATTAAATGTCAAATTCTAAATATCAAATGAAGCATGTGAAATATTACATACCAAATTCCAAATGATAAATATTAATTTGCCAAATTCTAAATGTTAAATATTAATTTGCCAAATTCTAAATGTCAAACATCCGATGTCAATTTTGAAATTTGCCAAATATTAAACGTCAGATATCGAATTTCAAATGGCAAGTTTCTAATTTATAGTTTTAAAAGCAAACATAAAATCTCAAATACGAAATGTCAGATATTAAATATCAAATCTCAAATGCCAAATATCAAATATAAAATGACAAAATGCCAAATTCCAAATATCAAATGTGAGATGTTAGCTGTCAGATTTCAAATTTCAAACTTGAAATTTCATATGCCAAATATCAAATACTAAATGCCAAACAAACAATTCGAAAAATAACATGTCCAATGTCAAATGCCAAATGTCATATGTCAAATCCCAAATATTATGTGTCAAATACTAAATGTCAAATACCAAGTGCCAAATTCCAAGTGTCAGATGTCATCAAATGTCAAATGGATAATTTTAAAATTCAAACTACAAATTTCATATGCCAAATGACTATTGTCAAATATTAAATACTAAATGCCAAACAGATAGTTCGGTAAAGAATATAGTTAAATATTTTTTAAAATAAAACTGAAATTAAAATATAATATATGTAATTCGAATGTTGTATAAAAACTGTTTGAAATCTTACTAAAAATGTCAATTTCTCTAAAAACGCAGAGTTGAAATGAAATGACAAATGCCAATTTGTAATTGCTAAATGTCAAATTATAAATATTAAATGTCAAATGGTAATTGTCAAATGTCAAATATTAAATGCCAAATTCTTAATGACAAATGTTAGATGTCAGGTGTCAAGATGTCAGAAGTCAAATTTCAAATGTCAAATGTCTAATGTGAAATATTACTTTCAAAATTTTCAATATCAAATGTCAGATATCAGACGTCACATGTCAGATGTCAAATTTTAAAATACCAAATTTCTATTTTCAAATTTGAAATTTTAGATGCAAAATATCAAATTGCATATATCAATTTGCAAATGTCCAATCCTAAATACCAATTTTCAAATTTACAATTTTATATGCCAAATATCAAATGCCAAATATTAAATTTCAAATACCAAATGTCAATTGTCAAATAATAAATATACAATAACAAATCAGACAATTCGGTAAACAATACGTAAACATTTTACAAAAATAACAACTGAAATTTTAAAAAAATATAAATTTTATTTTTATATAAAAACGTTGAAAAAAGTTTTGTAAGAAAAGTAAGTTTCTCTAAGAACAAACAGTTGAATTTAAATGTCAAATTTCAATTTAAAAAATTAAATATTGAAAATATTAAATGCCAAATGCCAAATATTAAATGCCAAATTCCAAATAATAAATGTTAGATATCAGGCGTCAGATGTTAAATTTCAAATGTCAAATGCCAAATGTAAAACTTAAACGCCAAATGTGAAATATTAATTTGCCAAATTTCAAATGTCAAATGTCAGATGTCAAATGTCAGATTTCAATTTTTAAATTTCAGATGCTAAATGCCAAATGTAAAATTTAAACGCCAAATTCCAAATGTGAAATATTAATTTGCCAAATTCCAAATGTCAGATGTCGGATGTCACATTTCAATTGTCAGATTTAAATTTTCAAATTTCAGATGCCAAATTTCTGATATCAAATTTCAAATGTTAATTTTCAAATTTACAATTTTAAATTCCAAATATCAAATCTCAGATGCCGAATGATAAATTTCAAATGTCAAATATTATATGCCAAATTCCAAATGACAAATGCCAGATATCAAATTTCAAATGTCAAATGCCAAATGTGAAATATTAAATGCTAAATTCCAAATGTAAAATATTAATTTGCCAAATTTCAAATGTCAAATGTCAGATTTCAATTTTTAAATTTCAGATGCCAAACGTTAAATGTCAGAGATCAAATTTCAGATGTCAAATATCAAATTTCAAATGGCAAGTCCTAAATTTCAATTTTTTAAATGTACTCTTTTAAATGCCAAATATCAAATCTCAAATGCCAAATGATAAATTTCATATTTTAAATGTCAAAATATTAAATTCCTAATGTCAGAAATCAGATGTTAGATGGCAGATTTCAAATTCGTGAAGTGAATTTTCAAATTCTAAATTTCATATGCTTAATGTCAAATATTAAATATTAATTGCCAAATATTAAATGCCAAACAATTTAGTAAAAAATACAGGTTGATATTTTCCAAAAAAATAACATGTCAAATGTGAAATGCCAAATGTCAGATATCAAATTTTAAATGTCAAAAGCGAAATGTCGAATATTAAATGCCAAATTCCAAATGTTAAATGCCTAATTTTAAAATTCAAACTTCAAATTTCATATGCTAAATAACTTATGTCAAATATTAAATGCCAACTGGCAAATATCAAATATTAAACAATCATTTCAGTAAAGAATACAGTTAAACATTTTATATATATATATAAATTTTGTATAGAAACAGTTGAAAGCTTACTTAAAAAGACAATTTGTTCAAGAACGCACAATTGAAATTAGACGTCAAATGTTAATTTTCAAATTTCAAATGCAAAATGTGAAATTAAAAAAAATTAAATTTCAAATGCTAAACGTCAAATACCAAATGTCAAATATTGAATGTCAAATTTCAAGTGACAAATGACAAACTTTAAATGTTAAAATATCAAATGCTAAATGTGAAATATAAATTCCAAGTGTGAAATATTACTTGCCAAATTTCAAATGTTAGGCGTCAGATGTCAAATGCCAATTTTAACATTTCAGATGTCAAACGGCAAATGTCAGATATCAATTTTCAAATATCAAATTCTAAAAGTCAATGCCAAATATTCAATATTAAATGCCAAATTCCAAACGATAAACGTCAGATATCATGCATCAGATGTCAGTTTTTCAAATGTCAAATGTGAAATATTAAATTCCAAATGTGAAATATTACTTGCTAAATTGCAAATGTCAAAGGTCAGATATCAGACGTTAGATGTCGAATTTCAAATGTCAATTTACAAATTTTAAATTTTAAATTTCAAATGCTAAATGTCAAATGTCAGATATCAAATATCAAATCCTAAATTTCAGTTTTCAAATTTACAATTTTAATTAAATGCCAAATCTCAAATGCCAAATGTGAAATGTCAAATGTCATATATAAGGCAGATTTTAAACTTGAAATTTCATATGATAAATATCAAATATCAAATCGAAAATCAACTGAATTTTTTTATTCAAAAAGGTTTGTAATTTTATTCAAACCCGGACACTATCAGTAATTGAAATTTATATGTATATGCAGGGTGGGTGGGAGGCCTCTATCCCACCCTCCAATCTGTAAAACATCATCAAAAATTATTTGAAAAATGTGTATGAATAAATCTTTAAAAATTCCAATTATTTTGTGTTTATTTATATTTTATAACTTTTAATTAAAACCATCGCTAATCTTTTACTGATTGGAGGATGGGATAGAGGCCACCCACCCACCCTACATATACATGATAACTTCAAATACTAATTGTTGATGATTTTGCTGCTTATAAAATAATAAAACCTTGTTGAATTTGGTTCTCGTTTATCACGTGGTGAAACATTTTTAATATTAAGGGTTGTTTATAGAAAGGCACTTGGTTGGTTTCACAATTTTTACGATTTATTTCGACTAGTTTCGATTTTTACACCATTCCTAGATAATGATGTAAACATCGAAACTAGTGGAAATAAATCGTAAAAATTGTGAAATCAACCAAGTGCCTTTCTATAAACAACCCTTAATAATAAAACCTTGTATGTAATAAAAAATATAGCATAATCCAAACTTAAGTTTAAATATAAATGACCTTCTATAGATAATCTAAAGCTTAATTTAAAGCCTTTCTACGTATCATGCATATAAGTTTTATTAATTTAAATAATCAAAAATTTTACTTTGTTAATTTTCTTTTATTCAAATTTTGTAATTAAAGTTTTTGCAAACCGCGAGGCGATCAGTAATTAATGTTAATATGTATATGTAGGGTGGGTGGGTGGCCTCTATCCCACCATCCAATCAGTAAAACATTATCAAGAATTATTTGAAATGTTTGTAAGAATACATCAATCAAAGAATGTAATTATTTTGTGTTTGTATACAATTTATATTGTTTTGAAGATTTCTTTTTAGTTTCTTTCTCAAAAGGAAATTTTTATACTGTGTTTGAAAATAATTCATCTTAATTAATAAGGCGAAACTTATTATTTAATCATTTATTAATGTTTAGAACATATTGAGTTCGAATTAAATTGCACACACGCTTCAACTACGGCTGCCTGGTAAACACAGTTCGTTTGTTAACGACGTCCCTCTGCATGCAGCCGTATTGTAATTAGTAAGTTTAATTAACAATGCCTATTATGTGTTTACGGGCCGGATTGTGCACTTCCCCGCCCGGCCTAATTGGCCCCGTATGAGTTGCTCTTTTAAAACGACGCGTCGCGCGTAATGATAATAACACTTTGTCCGATTTTGTGCCTTCGAAATGGTCGAAAAATGAGTAGTGGAGAATGAATCTGTATACGTATATGTATGTCGCAATGTTCGAGCGAGTTCAAGCGGACTCGACCGTGCCAGTTTTATTATCCGCGATGGATGTTTGCTGAAGAGCTCGGGCTGAGGACGCGACGGAACAATTATTACTCAGGTGCTCGAGGACGAGGATCTGAAGCTACTCCAGATTACGAGTGCGATGGCTCGTTAAGGAGTTGAGGGTCCTTGGTCTTCGTATGCCTTGTCATCGTATTTTCAAAATTTCCCTTCGATAGGTTAACTCCTTCACCGGGCTTGTATGTTTTGTAGTACAAATTGATTTGAATTATTTTCTAAGTAAAATGATTTTTTAATGCATTTATCAGTTTTTACCTTGGTCAATTAAATAATAATATAAGGAGCTCAGGGTCCGCGAGATAAGAACGATTTGTATTCAGCGAAGAGAAAAGGTTGTATTTTAACGTACGAAGAGATCTTTTGATACGAGTAATTCCAGAAACCCCATCCAGAATCGTTAATGAGCGTGGCGACTTTCAGGTGAGGCCAAGCGGCGTCCTCCTACGGGGATTTTTATTTTTTATTTTCGTTAACTTCTCGGGGAATCGGCATGCGGGTCACGTAGACCCCCGGCAGCCTCGCAATAATGAGGATGGGCAAGGATGGGAATGGGGTTTCCGTGCGAGGTGAGACAATCGATAATATGGCGGTCGTGCCGAAATTTCCTCCTAAATTACTTATCGGCCGGAATTATCGCGCCGAGGAATTATGGAGTGCCTAAGGGGAATTTGTCTAGCTGCTGGAATTAAGTCGCTCCAGGTGTTTGGGAATTAATGGGAGGGCGTGCGGGGCACGAGTGCCGTGTCGGAGGTTTCAATTTACATTGTGTCTGATGTCTATCTCGTTAGTTTGCATTAAATATCAATACTGGATTGATTACTTCTATTGAGTAGAAAATCACCACGGATTGATGATATTGTTGGAGTTGAGCGCTATTGATGGTGATTAGTGTTTCTATTGGATTGTCACTAATTTCCATCGTTCAGTTCTGCAAATATAATTTGTTGAGAGATTATGCACTAAATCAATCAACTCAAGCTTTAGTATAATCATCACGTTTACACAGTCAACACATTTCTATAATTTTTACCTCGATTTTCTGGATTCGTCATCTACTTTTCTGTCTGCATCAAATCTTGAATAACTCCTTTACCTTATATTATGAGAAGATTATCGACAAATCCAATTTCCTCCAATAGAAGCATAACCTCTGCCCGATGGAGACTCTCTGCACCTTCGTACAACTAAGCTCTGTCCTGAAAGTAGCTTTTATGTATTCTCTTCAGATATCCAGCTCTTCTTCAGCAACTAAAAGTTATCTCATTCCTCTCCTTAGTTAGTACTCTTACAATTTTGTCTCTAGGTATCACGTATCCTGTTATTTTCTTGGGCATTTACGAACTCATAAGACGGTCAGCTATTGCTTCCTATAAAGTGAATTGATTGAAACGATTGAATCCAAAATGTAGTCCAAGATTATACTTTCAATAAAGCTTTCAAGTTCATCGAAGAGAAGCTTTAATGTAATGTAATGTAAAGTGGTTAATTTGCTCATCTAGGTCGGTACAGGGGATGCACGTTAGAGCATCTGCCACGTCCTCTCTGTGGTGCTTACTTCTAACGCACCTTGTTTGTATCTGCCATTGTTCAACCTTCTTTTTTGTAACCAACGTAACCTAACCTAAGAAAACCTTACCATCCCTGACAAAGAACAATTTAAAACATTTTCATCCTGTATGAATATGAGATTTTGAACTGCAAAATACAAACGTTTTATAATTTTTCTAAAAAATGTCTTTATGATGAGACTAGATCTACAACTACAATGAATGTATCCGATTTTTGATAACCTATTAAATTCACGTGCCTCTTTGAATAATTGCGTAACTGTGTATCCCTCAAAATTTAATTTCCCGTTCGTTATAACCAGTCCAAGCAGAAATTGATATCGGCTTTAGAAAGTAACGAACGCTGTTAATGCAGCAGGTTAATTGCATCTGGGGTCACTTCCCGTATGGAACGGATTTATAGAAGAAAAAAAGACGAAAATAACGTCAACCGAATTCCCTTTCGGTTTCTATCGATTAGCGAAACTCTACACATCGGACGTTTGTTTGTTTTGTTATGCTAATGCCCGGCCAAGCTTGGCCGCAAGAAGGGCGAGAAAGGAGAGAAAGAAGGTCGCCATCTTCCGGGTTGCGGTTGCGTAACGCTCGATCGGAGAAAATGTCTTATAGAAAATCGGTACTGTTAGGTTTACTGTTAACGTGGCCTGCGGATCGCTTCCTTATGGAGCCAAAACGGCCGACCGCCCGCCGGCCCCGGGGGGCCAACACGCGTTGCGTAACAGAGGCGCGCTGCCTTCCAGGAGCCGAATTCCGGTCCCACGGAATTGGGACCTCACCGTTATGAGGACGGTGAAGATGGAGCATGCGATAATTGAAATTTGTTACAATCAATTCCGAAACAACAGTAAATTATAGTACCATCCATCATTTTGAAGACTCTTACGTTATGATTGTGGAACAAAAATAACTTCCTAATACCTAAGAACCATCCATCAAATACCATTATTATAGTTACACTTAGGAAGGGAATTATGTAAGATTTTTTTGATCAAGTCATCTTTATGTAAAAACACATACATTTTCTTCAAAAATAATTTTTATTTGAGATGACCATTATTTATGGAATGTGATAGAAAATTGCGAAAACTTTATTTTTCTGCGAAATTTTATCCCATTGCGACAATGGGAATTCTCTGGCGACGTTAGTGGCGACCGATTACACAAAAGTTTACGGATTTACATAATGCCCAATAACGAAATGCTGAGAGCATGTGTATGTAAATCTCCGCACTGAATCACCACAGCGGACACTCCTTTGGCATACTTCTGAAAGGCGAATACGTCGGGATTTTTCGATTTTGTTTATTTTCATTTTCCTCGAAATCCTTGAACTTTTTTATTGATTCAAAAGTTCACCATTAAGGACACCTACATGAATTTGTTTGTAGACATGCATACAAATATTTTAGCCAAATTTCATTTTCTAGTTATTGATTTAAGAGACTTTATTTATCTCCTAGTAGCAACTGTTTTAGCCTTAACTTTATTCGTCCTAATGTTATTGACTTCTTTCTGGTTATATTCGATCTTATCGTTTAAGGATTTATATTTCAATTCTTATCGATAATCCATTAAAAGATTTATCGTTATCAATTTACAAAACATAGTAATACCACATTTTAGATTAATCTTAATGATTTTCTTTTATCGTAGCGCAATGCTGACCTTCCTTAATTAATAATTTATAAATCTACATTTGACTTATATGTATAATTTGATATCCGTCGTTTGGCATCTTACATCTGACATTTGACATCTCACACCCAATATCTTGAAATTTGGAATTTAACATTTGGCGTATGGCATTTAAAATTTGACATTTGGAATTCAACTGTTAAGATTTCTCAATTGGCATTTGGAATTTGAAATTTAGAATTTGAAAATTGTCATTTAGCAATTGCCATTTGACATCAAACACCTGATATCTGACCTTTTACATTTCTTACTTATAATTTAGTATTTGAAATTTGACATTTAGCATTTGAAATATAACAATTGGAATTTAAGATATGACATTTTATATTTATGACAATTGGCATTTAAGATTTAATTTCAACTATTTTTTCTTACTAAAACTAGCTTGAAATATTTATAAATACCTTTTTACTCAATTATTTATTTTTATTTCTTGACAAATTTTGCACTACCCACTTGAAGACCATTTATTTATTTTCTGTAAAATTCCATTTTAAAGCAAATTTCGGTGATTTTTTAAAAATTAAATATATTAGATAAAAAATGAAATATTTTTAGTAAATTTAGAATTGTTATTTTTAGTTAGTTTTCAACTGTTTTTATACCCAAAGACCTTGGTTCAATACAACACTACACTAAAAGCTTCTAATGAGAAGACTGCAATTAATAGATTAAAGATTGAAGTTAGTTTTGGTGGCATATCGAAGGAAAATTTAAGCGAGTTGAGTGGTGCACCACTACTAGATGAAGTTGGTGCTGCCCTTGATCTCTCATGTTATTTAAAAGTATCTACTGTTTATTTATTCATTTAAATTTATTAAGAAAACCTAACAAAGGTTATATAAGGTGAATAAAACACTCGGTTTGTAATTTTACTGATTTTAATGTCGAAACTGTGACATATATTTCGACATTAAAATTAGTGAATTTACAAACCGAGTGTTTTATTTATCTTACGTATGCAAGGGTCGTTCAATAAGTAATGCCCCATATTTTTTTTCTCCACAATGAGCAAAAACTGAAAGTTGTAGTTCTAGGTACTTCAAGTTCAATGTTTCTCTTCCCGGTGGACAAAGTTTCAAATCATTCCAACAGATGGCAGAGCTGTAGAGAATTTTTAAAATGGCGTCTGTTAGTCATCCACGTTACAAAAAGCGAGCAGTGATTGAGTTCTTGATTGCAGAGAAAGAAACCGTAGGAAATATCCATAAACGTTTGTGTGCAGTGTATGGAGATTATGCTGTCGATAGGAGCACTCCAGACATGATGAGGCGCGTGGATGTCATTATTCGTACGGACCGCCACATCACAGTGCAACAATTAGCCTCACAGCTGTCAGTCAGCAGTGGAAGTGTGTGTGCAATGATCGAGACTCTTGGATATTCATAAGATTGCTCACAATGGGTCCCAAGAGGTCTCACAGCAGAACACAGGATGCAAAGAACAACCATGTCATCTGATTTCTTGTCGAGGTTTGATGCTGAGGGGGAAGCGTTTCTGTCCCGTACTGTGACTTTGGAGCTGGAAACCAAAAGACAGTCAATGGAATGGCACCATCCTCAGTCACCAAGAATTGAAAAATTCAAGTCGACTCCCTCTGCTGGAAAAGTCAAGGTTGCTGTTTTTTGGGACAGTGAAGGGGTCATTCTTATTGATGTGAGGGACACACACAAGAGGGACAGCCATTAATTCCGAAGCATACGTGAAGACCTTGGATAAACTCAAGAAACATTTCCGGCGTGTTAGATAAGGAAAGAATCCGCTGAAATCTTGATCCTGCACGATAATGCACGCCTGCACACAAGTCTCAGGAACCCGGGAACACCTCACCAAATTGGGTTGGACAACATTTCTTCCGACCTCTTAAAGGTTTGCGTGGAAGACACTTCGATGATGGTGAGAGCGTAATTCAAGCGGTAAAAATATGGCTTCGCGCACAGGTCAAGAATTGTTACCGGCAGGGAATACATGCACTTATTTCACGCTGGCTGGTTGGTTGATGGAAACTATGTTGAAAAATAGTACGTGCAGAACAAACATGTAGCTATATTGTCACCAAAATTTAACACTTTTAAATAAATAGTTTATAAAAAATATGGGACATTTCTTCGGCGGCCCTCGTAATAGCATTTCATCAAATATCAGCCTCGTCAATTCAATACCAGCAAAAGTTCTATATTACTTGATAATATCCAAAAAAGTTATTTAACGAATTTAAAAATTAACAATAATCCATTTCTTAAACAGTAGTTATTTTTCAAATTAATAAACTTTTTCAAATTTATTGGAGATTATCTATCGAACCTTTTTTGACCCTTTAAGGTTATCCTGTGAATATTCAAGTTCAATTAAAGGTTAGCTCAAGGCCATTGATGATAATTTAAGGTTTAAAACCATCCAAGTACATTAAATGTGGATCCGTGACTGTACCAAGTTACAGAGTAATAAATTAAGGTGATTTCAAATACAGATTTTAGTAAATTAATAATTTCCCTCTACTTTTATATAGATTTATTGATATTGCAATTGCCATTGATAATCATAGAAGGGTATATATTTATAACTAAAGATTATTCAAATTCTTCAATCTATTCGACGTATATTTAATACGTTCTAGGTCACATGCGTCACCCTCGAATCACTACATTATAAACCACAGTTTGTCAAATTATTTCCAAAATTAATTAATTAGGAAAAACCAATCATCGAATTTTGAGTGTTGAAAATTTATACGTCTGCAAAGCTATAATGTAACGATAAATAATAACAAACTTTTGCGATCTTGCAGGGATTGGAGGGTGGGATAGAGGCCACCCACCCACCCTACATATACATTGGAACTTCAATCACTGACAGTGTTTTAGTTTCCAGGGTTTAAAAGTACTTTTTTGAAAGTATTAATAAATTAAAACAATTATTAACATTATGTTAATAATAATAATTCATTTTAGCGCAGTGGGTATTATTTAAAAAATTGTACTTACTGACTGTACAGAATACACTCGCTTTAAATATTTATTTATTGTTACTTAGAACAATATTCATTTATTTACAATTTAAAAGAAAATAAAAACTTTCAATTACTCTTTAGAATTTTATGCCATTTAATTCAATACACAATTGGGAATTAAATCCATGATTCATTCAAAAAAATCATGGCTTATGATGTAGAAATTGTAGGATATGATAGAGGTCACCCACCCACCCTACATATTCAAATAAAACTTTTATTACTGACAGTGTTTCAATTTAAAAAAAAATATAAAACAATCATTTATTTGATGTTATCAATAAATTAACATTTGATTATGTAATTGCAGGGTGGGATAGTCACCACCCATTCTACATATAATCTTGCAAATAATCTTAAATACTGCTTAAGTTTATTAATACCATCAACATTAAGTTTTCTTATAATGTTGGAAACTAAAACACAGTCAGTAATTAATGTTTCATTGTATATGTAGGGTGGGTGGGTGTCACCTATCCCACCCTCCAATCACTACATCATAAACCAGAGATTGTTTTAATTGTTTCCAAAATTAATTACACTGACGTAATTAAAATTTAAGAAATACTAATCATCGAACTTTGAGTGTTGAAAATTAATATGTATGCAAAGCTATGAACGTAACAATAAATTCAACAAAACTTTTGCGATGTTGCATGGATTGGAGGGTGGGATAGAGGCCACCCACCCACCCTACATAAGCATCGGAACTTCAATCACGGACAGTGTTTTAGTTTCCAGGGTTTAAAAATACTCCTTTGAAATTATTAATAAATTAAAACAATTATTAACATTATGCTAACAATAATAATTAATTTCAGCGCAGTGGGTAGGATTTAAAATATTTTACTTACTAACAGTACAGAACACACATCTTTCAATTATTCATTAGTATTTTATGCCATTTAATTCAATAAACAATTGGGAGTTAAATCCATTATTCATTCAACAAAATCCTTGCTTTTGAGGTAATAATTAGAGGGTACGATAGAGGACACCCATCTATCCTACATATGCAAATAAAACTTTTATTACTGACAGCGTTTCAATTTTCAAAAATGTATTTGATTTTATCAATAAATTAACACTAAATTGGATTATGTAATTGCAGGGTGGGATAGTTACCACCCATTCTACATATAACTATGCAAATAATCCTAAATACTGCTTAAGTTTATTAACACCATCAATATTATGTTTTCTTATAATACTGGAAACTAAAACACAGTCAGTAATTAATGTTTTATTGTATATGTAAGGTGGATGGGTGGTACCTATCCCACCCTCCAATCACTACATCATAAACCAGAGTTTGTTCAAATTATTTACAAAATTAATCACACTGACGTAATTAAAAATTAAGAAATACGAATCATCGAACTTTGAGTGTTGAAAATTTATACGTCTGCAAAGCTATGAACGTAACGATAAACTCAACAAAACTTTTGCGATGTTGCGTGGATTGGAGGATGAGATAGAGGCCACCCACCCACCCTACATATACATTGGAACTTCAATCACTGACAGTGTTTTAGTTTCCAGGGTTTAAAAATACGTTTCTTGAAAGTATTAATAAATTAAAACAATTATTAATGTTATGTTAACTATAATAATTAATTTCAGCGCAGTTGGTAGGATTTAAAATGTTGTACTTACTGACTGCACAGAATACACTCGCTTTAAATATTTATTTATTGTTACTTAGAACAATATTCATTTAATTACAATTTAAAAGATTATAAAAAACTTTTAATTACTCTTTAGAATATTATGTCATTTTATTCAATACACAATTGAGAATTAAACCCATTATTCATTCAACAAAGTCCTGGCTTATGAGGTAATAATTGGAGAGTACGATAGAGACCTCCCACCCACCCTACATATGCAAATAAAACTTTTATTATTAACAGAGTTTCAATTTTCAAAAATTTATAAGACAATCATTTACTTGATGTTATCAATAAATTAACAGTAAATTGGATGATGTAATTGCAGGATAGGATAGTCAACACCCATCCTACATATAGCTTTGCAGATAATCCTAAATACTGCTAAAGTTTATTAATACCATCAACATTATGTTTTCTTATAATGCTGGAAACTAAAACACAGTCAGTAATTAATGTTTCATTGTATATGTAGGGTGGGTGGGTGGCACCTATCCCACTCTCCAATCACTACATCATAAACCAGAGATTGTTTAAATTATTTCCAAAATTAATAACACTAATCATATTAAAAATTAAAAAACACCAATCATCAAACTTTGAGTGTTGAAAATTTATACGTATGCAAAGCTATGAACGTAACGATAATTTCAACAAAACTTTTACGATGTTGCATGGATTGGAGGGTGGGATAGAGGCCACCCACCCACCCTACATATACATTGGAACTTCAATCACTGACAGTGTTTTAGTTTCCAGGGGTTTAAAATACTTGTTTGAAAGTTGTATTAATAAATTAAAACAATTATTAACATTATGTTAACAATAATAATTAATTTCAGCGCAGTGGGTAGGATTTAAAATATTGTACTTACTGACTGCACAAAATACACTCAGTTTAAATATTAATTTATTATTAGTTAGAACAATATTTTCATTCAATTACAATTTAAAAGAAAATAAAAACTTCCAATTATTAATTAGTATTTTATGCTATTTAATTTAATACACAATTGGGAATTAAATCCATTATTCATTCAACAAAATCCTGGTTTTTGATGTAACATTTGGAGGGTATGATAGAGACCACCCACCCACCCTACATATGTAAATGAAACTTTTATTACTGACAATGTTTCAATTTTCAAAAATTAATTTGATTTTATCAATAAATTAACAGTAAATTGGATTATGTAACTGCAGGGTGGGATAGTCACCACCCAGTTTATATATAACTTTGCAAATAATTCTAAATACTGCTTAAGTTTATTTACACCATCAATAATATGTTTTCTTATAATGCAGGAAACTAAAACGCAGTCAGTAATTAATGTTTCATTGCATATGTAGGGTGGGTGGGTGGCACCTATCCCACCCTACAATCACTACATCATAAACCAGAGATTGTTTAAATTGTTTCTGAAATTAATTACACTAAGGTAATTAAAATTTAAGAAACACCAATCATCGAACTATACGTCTGCATAGCTATGAACGTAACGATAAATTCAACAGAACTTTTGGATGTTGCAGGGATTGGAGGGTGGGATAGAGGCCACCCACCCACCCTACATATACATTGGAACTCCAATCACTGACAGTGTTTTAGTTTCCAGGGTTTAAAAATACTTTTTTGGCCGTATTAATAAATTAAAACAATTATTAACATTATGTTAACAATAATAATTAATTTTAGCGCAGTGGGTAGGATTTCAAATATTGTACTTACTGACTATAAAGAATACACTCACTTTAAATATTTATTTATTGTTACTTAAAACTATATTCATTTAATTACAATTTAAAAGAAAATAAAAACTTTCAATTACTTTTTAGAATTTTATGCCATTTAATTCAATACACAATTGGGAATTAAATCCATTATTCATTCAACAAAATCATGGCTTATGATGTGGAAATTGTAGGATATGATAGAGGCCACCCACCCACCCTACATATGCAAATAAAACTTCTATAACTGACAGTGTTTCGAATTTCAAAAATTTACAAAACAATTATTTATTTGATGTTATCAATAAACTAACAGCAAATTAGATTATGTAATTGCAGGGTGAGATAGTTACCATCTTTTCTATATATAACTTTGTAAATAATCCTAAATACTGCTTAAGTTTATTAACACCATCAACATTATGTTTTCTTATAATGCTGGAAACTAAAACACAGTCAGTAATTAATGTTTCATTGTATATGTAGGGTGGGTGGGTGGCACCTATCCCACCCTCCAATCACTACATCATAAACCAGAGTTTGTTCAAATTATTTACAAAATTAATCACACTGACGTAATTAAAAATTAAGAAATACTAATCATCGAACTTTGAGTGTTGAAAATTAATATGTATGCAAAGCTATGAACGTAACGATAAATTCAACAAAACTTTTGCGATGTTGCATGGAATGGAGGGTGGGATAGATGCCACCCACCCACCCTACATATACATTGGAACTCCAATCACTGACAGTGTTTTAATTTCCAGGGTTTAAAAATACCCTCTCGAAAGTATCAATACATTTAAACAATTATTAACATTATGTTAACAATAATAATTAATTTGAGCGCAGTGGATAGGATTTAAAAATTGTACTTACTGACTGCACAGAATATATATTAAATATTTATTTATTATTAATTAGAATAATGTGCATGTAATTACAATTTAAAAGAAAATACAAATTTTAAATTATTATGCGATTCAATATACAATTGGGAATTAAATCCATCATTCATTCAACAAAACCCTGGCTTATAATGTAGCAATTGGAGGCCACCCACCCATCTTACATATGTAAATGAAACTTCTATTACTGAGAGTTTTTCAATTTTCAAAAAATTATAAAACCATCATTTATTTGATGTTACCAATAAATTAACAGAAAATTGTAATTTGTAATTGTAGGATGGAATAGTCACCATCCATTCTATATATAACTTTGCAAATAATCTTAAATACTGCTTAAGTTTATTAACACCATCAACATTATGTTTTACTATAATGCTGGAAACTAAAACAGAGTCAGTAATCAATGTTTCATTGTATATGTAGGGTGGGTGGGTGGCACCTATCCCACCCTCCAATCACTACATCATAAGCCAGAGATTGTTAAAATTGTTTCCGAAATTAATTCCACTGACGTAATTAAAAATTAAGAAATACTAATCGTAGAAATTTGAGTGTTGGAAATTTATACGTCTAATAATTGTTTTAATTTATAATTACTTTCAGAAAAGTATTTTTAAACGCTGGAAACTGAAACACTGTCAGTGATTGAAGTTCCAATGTACGTGTAGGGTGGGTGGGTGGCCTCTATCCTACCCACCAAACAATGCAACATCGCAAAAGTTTTGTTGAGTTTATCCTTACGTTTATAGCTTTGTATACGTATAAATTTTCAACACTCAAAGTTCGATGATTTGTGTTTTTTACTTTTTAATTACATTAGTGTAATCATTAATTATGGCAATCAAGTATGCGTGTGATATAAACCACGTTTATTTCTGTTTGTAATTGTCGTGAATAAAACGTTGATTATAAGAGGTTATGTGAAGTGTCAGGAATCGCAAGTGAGGTTATGTACGTTCGGAATTCCCCCTACGGAATGCAACAATGTGCTAATAAGTGTAAGAGAATGATGAAGAGATACCTGTGATCGAGGTGAACGTTTCCTTTCGGAATGCAGGCACGCCGCCGTTTTGTGTGTGTGTTTTAATTATTTTTTGTCCGAGCGCCGGCAGAGAGGAAAGAAGACGAAGAAGAGGAGAGAAAAAAAAAAGTTGGCCGTTCGCGCATTTCCTAGTCGGCGCGACTCCGTCCGTCCCCGCTTCGCGCCCCCCAGCCACCTGGTGCCGTCTCTCTCGCGCGCACCGCCGCCGGCCGCTCTCACCGCCCGGCCAGGTGAGCCGGCGCGAGCGAGACGGAGAAGGTCGGCGGCGCCGTCCTTCGTCAGGCTGCAATTCCGATTCCACCGTCGGGATTCCACACACGCTGGTTAGTTGACTCAGTCCACGCAGAACGCAGTCTGTTGCCAAACGCGCGAACGCACCGCCGTACTGCGACGCCGCCGTCACGACGCCACGAGCACGCGAATCGCCGAAAAAAAAACAGTCGCGCCGCACTGACCACCGACGACGGTAGTACGCCAACCACCGACGCACGAGTGACATGTGAATGTGCGTGTGATGACAATTGACGAGCGGGCCGAATCGCCATAACAACAAAACAAACAATATAACAGAGAGAAAAAAAAAATAACAATTGCATTGCAGATTAACAAGGTGAGTACTTTTTATAATCGTAAAAATACGTACGTTATTTATTCTTATATATAAATATATCGCAAAAAAAATTAATTATAAAAAACAGCAGTTGAAAATAAAACATTTCTATAAAAATATTGTTTACAAATATTTGACATTAAAAGAAAAACAATTGTAAACATCGGTTAATAACAATGGAAAACGGTTAAAATTTTACGCAAAAAAATCATTCATATTTACTACGAATAAAACTTGTTTTAAATTACGTAAAAGCTCTTTAAGGCGTCTGGAATTTTCTAATAAATTGAGATTTTCATTATTTATTGCTTTATTTAATTTGACCAAAGTTTTCTTGAATTTTTCTTGTCTCTTTTCTTCTCGTATATTAAAAGTAAATCATTTCTAAACGTATTTACAAATTTTGTGGTCAATCCCAGCGGTGATTGAATTTTTTAGAATTATTTGAATCTCGAGATGCGAATTTCATTAACTCAAATTCAGTTTGCAGTGTTGCCATTGTGTTTCCAATTGAGTCACACTGTTCTTTTTGTAGAATATTAAAAGCACATTATTTCTAAACGTATTTATAAAGTTTGAGGTTAATTCCTGCGATAATTTTTGAAGCACTTAATGTCTATAAAAACATTGCAAAAAATCAACGAGAACATACCAGAGTATCAAGTGTCATAACTCTAATTTAGGAATCGACGTGTGGGCTGTATCAATCGGGGCAATTGTGAATTCGTGAATGTTGTCGTCCACCTTGTTTGTATTCAATTTTTTTTTTGTGTATATAAATATATACGACGCGCACCGCGCACCGAAAAATCCGGACTTTCATTTTTTGCCGGTATGGAGTTTCGATTATCGGCTACCGTCCTCTTTATTACGATTCCGCCGACGTTCGCCTCGGTCTTCCTCCTAGACATATGGGTAACTAGATCGCGTTATGAAGTTTTCGCGAAGGTGTTGAATGACTTTCCATTATCGAAAATTTAATTTTTGATGACGTGGTTGTGATGGGCAAAATTGTAAATAAGTTTACCTTGGCCTTCATTTCTGGGAGAATTTTTGATAAGGCTGTGGTCAGCAAAATTTCTGTAAAAAGTCATTAATAAACATTTGCCCATATAAATAGAGTTCATTAAAATTACACCACTGATTTAATATTTCTTGAATTAGTAACTCGTGGTTTTATACCACTGATTTAACTTTATTAAAAATAAAAATATTATATGGGACCTAAATGTGATCCTTGTGGGAACCCAGAGCTAACATTTACCGACTTAATAAAGGGAATGTTCGACCATTAAAATCCTCCGAGCGTACGATCAAAAGTGGTCTTACGCAACGCATTATTTTCGAACCTTTCTTCGTGTAATTTTGCCCGTTTCGGATTAATTATTCCGGCGAAAGGAACCGGTCGGATCGGCGTTGCATAAATGCATTCGAGGTATCGGGAATGATCGTTACTTAATTCGCCTGCAATACCGCAGCAGCGAGAACCAGCTAAATGCGGCATCATCGGAGATAGCTGCAGTGAAAGCGCACAGACGGCTTAACAGCAACACATGTTCGGGTAGATCACCTCAGAGAGGAGCACTTTTCATAAAAAAAATAATAAACCACCATATTTTATTACTAATGAGTATTCGTGCAAAAAAAAAAAAACTTTTTGAATTTCTTTGTGATTCAAAATGTTTTGTAATTAATTTTACTACAAACCGCATGACGATGAGTAATTGAGTAAAACATCATCAAAAATTACTTGAAAAATTTGTATGAATAAATCTCTAAAAAATTGCAATTATTTTGTGTTTATTTATATTTTACAATTTTTAATTAAAACCCTCGCTTATGTTTTACTGATTGGAGGGTGGGATAGAGGCCACCCACCCACCCTACATATACATGATGACTTTAATTGCTAATCGTTGATGATTTTGCTGCTAAAAAACAATAAAACCTTGTATGTAATAAAAAATTAACCAAAATCAAAATTTAAGTTTAAATATATATGACTTTCTATAGGAAATCCTATCTAATTTAATTTTTACCCACCCATCATACATCAAATTTTATTAATTTACTCACTCAAAAATTTTACCTTTTAAATTTCTTTTTTATTCTAAAAATTTTGTAATTAATTTTATTGGAAACCGCCAGACGATAAGGAATTAAAGTTTATATATATATGTAGGGTGGGTGGGTGGCCTCTATCCCACCCTCCAATCAGTAAAACATCATCAAAAATTATCTGAAATATTTGTATGAATAAATCTCTAAAAATTGCAATTATTTTGTGTTTATTTATATTTTAAACTTTTAATTAAAACCCTTACTAATATTTTACTGATTGGAGGGTGGATAGAGGCCACCCACCCACCCTTCATATACATGATGACTTTAATTGCTAATCGTTGATGATTTTGCTGCTAAAAACAATAAAACCTTGTATATAATAAAAAAAAATAAAACAAAATCAAAAGGTAAGTTTAAATATACAGACTTTCTATAGAAAATCCTATCGAATTTAGATTTTAAGTCTGCCCACCCATCATGCATCAAATTTTATTAATTGACTCACTCAAAAATTTTACCTTTTGAATTCCTTTTTTATTCAAAAGTTTTGTAATTAATTTTATTGGAAACCGCGAGACGATAAGGAATTAAAGTTTATATGTATATGCAGGGTGGGTGGGTGGCCTCTATCCCACCCTCCAATCAGTAAAACATCATCAAAAATTATTTGAAAAATTTGTATGAATAAATCTCTAAAAATTGCAATTATTTTGTGTTTATTTATATTTTAAACTTTTAATTAAAACCCTTACTAATATTTTACCGATTGGAGGGTGGATAGAGGCCACCCACCCACCCTACATATACATGATGACTTCAAACACTAATTGATAATTTTGTTGCTAAAAAACAATAAAACCTTGTATGTAATAAAAAATAAAACAAAATCAAAATTTAAGTTTAAATATATATATGACTTTCTATAGCAAATCCTATCTAATTTAGATTTAAAGTCTGGGTGGGTGGCCTCTATCCCACCCTCCAATCAGTAAAACATCATCAAAAAATGGTGATGTGGCCATCATAATACTTTCCCTATTATTTTTGATGATGTTTTACTGGTTGTAGGGTGGGATAGAGGCCACCCACCTACCCTACAATATTCATATAAACTTTAATTCCTTATGAACTCGCGGTTTCCAATAAAATTAATTACACAACTTTTTGAATGAAAAAGATATTAAAAAGGAAAAATTTTGAGTAAGTAAATTAGTAAATTTGATGCATAATGGGTGAGTAAACTTTAAACTTCTCTATCCCACCCTCTAATCAGTAAAACATAATAATTTAGTTATCTTAAAGGAAATTCTAATAATTTGAAAAAGAACACAAAAAATTACTGAAAAATTTTAGGAACCTAGAAGAAACATTGGCACAGTAATGGCAAAAAAACACCTAATAAATTAAAGAGAAATTTTTGCAAAATAAAGTAAGTAAACTGGTAAAAACTTTTTGCAATTTATAAGAGAAATTGCTAGAAATTTATGAATCAAAATATTGCTGGAAACTTTAAACATTTCATAGAAATTTCTATTAACTTAAAAGTGAACATAAAAAAATTGCTGAAAAAGTCTATGAACCTAAAAAAAATTGGAAAAGAAGTGGCAATAAAATTCCTAGTAAATTGAAGAGAAATTGTTTGAAATTTTTAAAAGGAATTTTTACTGGCAAAGTCTAATTATTCAAAAGGGAACAGAAATCTGAAAAAAAATTGCTGAAGAATAAAAAAAATGATGATTTGAAACAGAACAGAAATTCAGTAATAAAAATAAAATTGCTTAAATAAGGTTTTAAAAATCTTGGATGCAATTGCCTTGCAATTTGGATAAGAAACTGCTCAAAAATTCTAAAAAGTCTGGAAAGAATTGTTCAAAAAATTTATAACCTTAAAGAAAAAACCGTGAAAATTTCTAGAAATATTAAACAAAAGTACTGGAAAATACTTGGAAATCTTTAACAATTTGGAAGAGAAGAGATATCCGAAAATTCACTAGAAATCTAAATGAAAATTTGAAATAAAATGGCTTAAATAATCGCAACAAATTAAAACAGAATTTTTGGAAAAATCGAGAAATCTCTAGAAAGTTTTTGCAATTTGCAAAAATATTGAAAAAAAAAATGCAGAAAAATTCTTAAAACTAATTTGGAAGAGAAGAGAAATTTCTGGAGAACCAAAAATTAAAAATTTCTGTTAGAAGAAACTTCTAGGAAATAGGGATTAAATTTGCGAGAAATATTGAAAAAGAGATAAAAAATGGCTTTAAAATGCTAAATAAATTCTTAGAGACAGTTTTCGAAATTTGAAAGAGAAATTCTAAAAATCCAGAATAAAAATTGTTGGAAAAAAAAATTAAAATTCTTTTCTAAAAAAATTCTATGAACCAGTAATAATTGTGGAAGAATTCTAGAAACCCAAAAGGAAACTTGTAAGAGAAGTTGCTAGAAAATTCTTGGCAAAAAAGAGATATTTCTAGGAATTTGTAGAAATATTGAAAATAATTGCTGAAAAATTCTAGATATCTTGAGGAAAATTCTAACAATGAGGAAGAGGACAGAAATTAAAAGAAAATTTTTGATAAATTCAAATAATCTAAAAGAAAGTTTGAAAGAAGAATTTCTAAATAAATTCCTAAAAATTTCATTTTTAGAAAAATGCTAGGAATTTCTAGAAATCTTACCAAAACTTCTAAAAAATTTCAAGAGGAATAAAAATTGCTTTAAAATGCTCAACAAAATTAGAGACAAAAATTGCTACAAAACCAGAAAAAAAAAATAGCGTCCTTAAAATAAAAATCTTGCAATTGTTAATTTTAAATTCTGAAGATTTCTATAAGTAAGGAAGAAAATTTAATAAAAATTCTAAAAATCTACAAAAAATACTGAGAAATTCTTAACCAAATAAAGAGAAATTTCTGGAAATGTCTTCGCAATTTGCTTAAAATTTGTAGAAATTTTGAAACAAATTGCTAAAAAAAGTTTAAAATCTAGAATAATTTTTGATAGAAAGCAGAAATTTGGAAGAAAAATTGCTACAAATTATTAAAAGAAAAAGAGAAATAGCTGAAAAAATTGTCAAAAGGAGAAAGGAAATTGTTGAAAAATTTAGAACCAGCGATATAAATCTTCAAAACTAGTTAGATTAATTTTTTTAAATTCTAGAAACCTTTAAAAGAAGAAAACTTGTAAAAAACAAATAACAAATTTAAAAAAATGCTTCTAATATGTAAGAAAGTTCTTGGAAATATATTTGTTTGATTTCATTGTTTTTTAAGCAGCAAAATTATCAACGATTTGTATTTAAAGTTATCGTGTATATGTAGGGTGGGTGGGTGGCTTCTATCCCACCCTCCAAGCAGTAAATCATAAGCGAGGGTTTTAATTAAAAGTTGTAAAGTGTAAAGATTCATAAAAAATGGTGAGTAAACATCAACTTTCGATTTATGAATGTTCATCAAAAGCTTTTCAGTTCCAGATTTTAACGAAAAAACCTTATGTTTAAAGTTTCACCTCAAAAGGATCATTCGTTTTTGAGATACAGCGCCCACATACATTTTTACGCACGAAAACAATACTTCCCCTATATATACTATATAGGGAAAGTAAAAATTATCTGCAATATTTGTATGAATAAATTTTTAAAAATTGTAATTATTTTGTGTTTATTTATATTTTACAACTTTTAATTAAAACCCTCGCTTATGTTTTACTGATTGGAGGGTGGATAGAGGCCACCCACCCACCCTACATATACACAATAACTTCAAACACTAATTGCTGATGATTTTGCTGAAAAAATCAATAAAACCTAGTATGTAATAAAAAATAAAACACAATCCAAATTTAAGTTGTGTCTTCAGAATCTTCAGTATCAACACGTGTACTGGTTTCTTTGATACCTTCATCGGTGGTTTCTCCTATTGAATTCTTATTTTCTCGTCTTTGCAATCTTCGGAAATTAATTCTTCAGCTTTTTCTTCATTTATTTGCTTAATTTCTTCGTTAGCATCTTTAGAATTTTCAGTATCAACATGTGCAGTAATTTATTCTCGTTTTTCATTAATATCTCTTTTAGTTATTGGATGCTCGTTTTTTGTAATGATTTCCTCATTCACATCTTCATGAGTAACACGTGTAATCGTTTCTTTGCCATCTACTTCAGCTGTTTCTTTCTTTGGATGCTCAAGTTCTGAAGAAATTACTTCTTTTGCGTCTTTGGAATCCTCACTATCAACATGTGTAGTAATTTCTTCCTTCGTTTCTTTGATATCTTCATCAGCTATTTCTCTAGATGTATGCTCGTTTTTCGTAGCCAAATCTTCTTTCGCTTCTTTACAATCTTCAAGAGTAACTTGTGTAGTCGTTTCTTTAATATCTTCCTCAGATGTTTCTCCTATTTCTGGAGTAATTTTTTCTCTTGGACCAGTATTAACATGTCTAAGTGTTTATTTATATCTTCTTCGACTGTTTCTTCAATTGGATGTTTAATTTCTGAATTAATTATTTCTTTTGCATCTTCAGTATTAACATGGCTAGTCACATCTTTGCTAATTAATTCTTCTTGATTATCATTAATATCTTCTTCGACTGTTTCTTCCTTTGGATGTTCAATTTCTGAAGTTATTTCTTCTTTCGCATCTTTAGAATCTTCAGTATCAACATGGGTAATTATATTTTTGCTATCTTCCTTAGTGTGCTCATTTTCTTCATTTAAATCTTTACTATCTTTAGGATCAACAATCGCTTCTTTAATATCTTCTTCGGCTGCTTCTACCTCATTGTCGTTATCAGGGCCATCTGTAAGAATTTTTTCGTTTGCGTCATTATAATCTTTTAGAGTAACGATTGGAGATGTTTTCGTTATGGTTTCTTTGCTTTCGTTTTCGGTTGTTTCTACCTTAGGATCGTAGTTTTTTGCCAGCGTCCTCTAGAGGTAGTTCTACTTTCACGATTTTAGAATCTTCAGGATTAATTGTAGTAGTCAATTCTTGAGGATGATCAGTTACTTTTCCATCTTTAGAATCTTCAGGATTAGTTTGTGTAATTAACTCTTCTTAAGCTTGTTTACTATCTTTTTCGCTTGTTTCTTCTTCAGAATGCTTATTTTTTTGATTAGCACCATCTGTGGGGATTTCTTTTTTTGCTCCTGTAAATCTTCAGTAATAGCTTGTGTGGTTAATTCTTTACTATCTTCATGAAGTTCTTCTTCCTTAGGATGCTTATTTTCTTTATCGGCGTCTTCAGTGCGTATTTCTTCGTTTATTACTTTAACATCTTGAGGATTAACTTAAGTAGTTAATTCTTCTTGGATTGTTTCTATTTATTTGATCAGCACCATCTGTAGGCGTTTCATCTTTTGCATCTTTAAAATTTTCAGGACTGACTGGTGTGGTCAATTGTTCTTTCGCTTCTTTACTCTCTTCCAGGTTTATTTCACTCTTAGGTTGATCAATCTCTTGACCACCACCATCTGCAGGTAGTTCTTCTTTTGTTTCTTTAAAATCTTCGGAACTACCTAACGTGGCCAATTCTGTTTTCGTTTCTTTATCGTTTTCTAGGATTATTTCACCTTTACGATGTTGATTTTCTTGATCAGCACCATCTGCAGGCATTTCTTCTTTTGTGTTTTTAATATCTTCAGGACTATCTTGTGTAGCCAATTCTTTACTAACTTCTTGGTATGTTTCTTCCTTAATATACTTTTCTTGTTCATTTTTAAGAGTTTTATCGTTTGCATCTTCAGATGAAGTATTTTTTTCTTTACAACCTTTCACATCTTCAATTTCAGTTGTGGAATCACTTTTGTTAATCTTTATTTTCTGGAGGAATAATTTTTGCATTTGAATTGTCTACATTATTTCCTGCAACGCTTGTGTCCTGTTTTTCGCCTTCTTCCCTTTCTCCTCCAGCAACTGCTACACTCGTGTCAACTGTAATATCATTATTTTCTTTTTCACTATCTTCTTTACCTTTTTTACGATCAACTACTACACTCTTGTTGTCTGCATTGTCTTTCTTTTCTTCTTCACTCTCTTCTTTCTTTTCAGACCCAATCGCTTCCTCACTTAAGCTATCTATAATGTCTTTCTTATCTTCTACCTCACTATCAGAAATAGTGGTTTTATTTTCATTCTCTGTTTCATCTTTTTCTACGTTTTCTTCTTTCGCTTCTTCATTTCTTAGATCTGATTCTTTCGTAATGTTTGTTTCTAATTTTTCTGGGGCTTCAGTTTCTTATAAATGACTTTCTATAGCTAATCTTATCTTAATTTAGATTTACAATCTGCCCACCCATCGAGCATGCAAATTTTATTAATTTCCTCACTCAAAAATTTTACTTTTGAATTTCTTTTTTATACAAAAAGTTTTGTAATTAATTTTACTCCAAACCGCGAGACCATCAGTAATTGAAATTTATTGTATATGTAGGGTGGGTGGGTGGCCTCTATCCCACCCTGAAGTCAGTAAAACATCATCAAAAATTACTTGAAAATTTTGTTTGAATAAATCTATTCAATTTTGTAATAATGTTATGTTTATTTACGTTTTACAACTATTAATTAAAACCCTCGCTTATGTTATACTGATTTCTCTGGTAAATAAACATTGAATTGAATACAATTTTAGAATCCTAATTAATGAAATATTCACACAAATAATAATAACTTTTTTTGTTATATTTATTAACCCGGTCCAGAGAACACGGTTTCCAAAAACATATTTGTTTCAAATCAACATTTTATTAAAAACAATCCCAATTAATGCAGATATTAGGTGGATTTATGTAATCTCGCTAATTACGCATCTGATTTATCTAATTGGACGATTCTCTCTTCCTAGTGCAAAGGAAACATTAATATTCGTGCCGATTCTCCACCGGACGGACTAATTATGTCATCATAGGTTTTTAATGCGAACGAAATTGTTGTGGGACTTAATCACCGGTTATATGAACGAGGTGTGTTAATTGTCTAGGAGGAAACGATTTAAATTATTATATAGTAAGTCACCAACCCATTTAACGTGGTTTTACAGAATTTCGTTATTTAATCATTTAGTAAATACAGGGTGTCCCCAAAAATAATACGATTATAGAGGACATCTTGTAGATGTCAATTGGTAGTCTGGTTCATTTTATTTTCTATTCGAATATTAAAGAAATAACTGTTAAAAACAATTAAAAACTTGTAGTTAAGTACTTGGGACAAGTGAATATTACAACAGTTAAATAGAATTAATATGGAAACCTATTTAAATTTGTATGTAATGTTTTATGACACATTGAAATAAAGAATATTTGATTTGTTGACAAAGAGTGAAAGAAGCCTCATTAGGCGATGGAGTCAGGGTTTATATTAGGATTAATGATAATGAATTGTTAGAAGTTTGCAGTAACTTTCTCTGTTTGGCATTTGTTAAATTATTAATTAGGTTAATTATTTTTGATATTGGATGCGATTTTAATTACGAAAGAAGATAATGTATTGTAAACATAACTTACTTAACTATTATTTTTAAAATCTCTTAATACCGAAACAAATGTGTTACGATGTTCAATTTTGAGGTTAGGTCAATATTAAGCCCCGCCCACCAGCGCATCGAGTAGATGGCGCTGTCCGGCCATCAACGTCACTCTAACCCGAACGGATGGGTGGCCGTTAAAAACATGTGCGCACAGCCGCCTAATCCGCGATAAATAACGATTTACGTGCGGGACGCTGTCCGGTGGCGTGTTTCCCAATAATTCACGAATAAATTTTCCGCGCTTATGAAAGCGTATTGTGTAACGAACGAACGAACGCGCACTGCGCTCCACGTCCTCCCTAATTGACGTCCTCCGCAAACATTGCATTTTCCTCGGGCGGTTGATCCTCTGGGAAATTTCCGGAACGGTAAAATGGGTTCCTTGTTTATCGTTATTGGCCCGGAGCGTGATACCTCTACGTGTGCATTATGAATGGGGGGGGGCGGAGTGATTCAAAAGTTGTTCGCAACAAGTTCGCACGTTATCTGAAACAACTGCGTACGCAACCATAATGATAATGGCAGTTGACGTGCGATGCTGACACATCCGTTATCGAAAGAAGAGTAACGTGATATACGGTTTTCGTGTTATGTAAAGAGGGTAATCGTGTATTCGTCACTCAGCCGGATTGGCAGTCGATTTATGACGTAAATATTGAATTTTACATCAACAATAACAATGGTGTTGTTAACTTATCGTTAAATAATTAAGGTCAATCCTTTAAATTAACTTCAGAAATTCCAAAGCATACGAGGTCGAACCAGAATTATTGTGGGACCTCTACTGCATCATCTGATAGTGACTAAGGTGGTCGTAACCTTCCAGGATTCCTAATTGCGTTTTGAGTTCTCGATGCTTTCTTCTCTCGACACCAACAAATTGTCGCTCATGATCTTCTTCGGGAATTCATATAGAAGAAAGACTTTGTCGATTAGTTTTCTTGCACAACACTCGGCCGTGACTTTCTTGGGAGTGAAGAGCTCTATCCGTTTGGGTGACCGTTTTCCTTAATGTGATCACATTGTATAGAAATGGTTTTCCGCAAATAAAGGTTATTATTATTATTATTACTTCAAGGTCTACGAGGCAAAGGCCACTGCCTTAAGATCAACTGGTTAAGATGTGATAATGGGCGCGTACATTTTGAAGGAGATCCAGGAGCTCTTCGAGACAAAAGGAATCCAATTAGAAGAACCAAGACCTATCAAAATGCTTTAAAATTAGCCTTAGTATTATGCACCAATTTGTGACCAAAATAAAATACTTTGTCTCACTTGATGAAATGAAATTATAATAAGTAATTTTGAAATAAAATACTCGTTTGGTTTTATTATGTAATATTTAGTTTCCCCACACGAGTTTTGGTCAATCACGACCATATAAACACGTGTCAGGTAACTTAATATAACATAATGAAACCAAACAAATCCAATCACCTTGAGCGGACCATATAGACATGTATCCGAGGCAAAAAAATAAACCGAATCAACTGTTTCAAAAAGATTAAAACACAGATCGTTAGGGAAACTACTTGCCAATTGGTAATCAAAGTTTTAGAGAAACGAGAAAACCAAACAGTCAATGAAGATCTAACACAGATCAAATAAGCAAACAGTCCTAGTACTATAAAACAATTGGTGACCAAAAGTTTAACGTAAAAAGTAGAGGAAGAAAAAGATATCAAACTGGACAATTAAGACTCACCACAGATAAATAAGACAAATAGCCCAACCAATTGGTGAACAAGGTTTTGAGAAGAAAGTAGAGGAACAAGAAGAATACAATTCATACTTCATTTTTTTATTGGTCTAATGCAGGATAATAAAATCTACTTTATTTTTCACCTAAAAATCTCTAGAAATCATCTTTCTTATCCTAATAAGAAAGATTATTGTAACAAACTTCACACTTTATTTCTTCTTCTTGGTCTACTGTGGGAGAACAAAATTATTATTCTTCATTTTCACAAAAAATATTTGTTCTTTTTCCTTAAAGATCATTCTACCTTATTTTGAACTATTTCTTCTATTATTCTAAACACAATTCACACATCCGTTCTTCTATTTAGTTTACTACAGCAGAATAAAACTATTTTACTTGTTTTTAATCAAAGAAAATATTTGTTTCTTTTAGAAATATTTTAAACTATTCCTTCTTATTTTCTAAGCGCAATTCAAAATTCAGTTCTCAGATTTTTTTTAAACTATTATTTATTTTCTTCTAAACATAATTCACAAAGAAACCTATTCTTCTTAATTTTTACAAAACTATTCTTTTATTCTTCTTTTACACCAGAGAGAGTATTCGTCTTTTTTTCTATAAGAATCATTAATATCTTCTTCTATTCTCTTTTTATTCTATTTATCACAATCCTTACTTCAAAAAAACATCTATCAATTTTTCTCTTCTTGTAATTTGAATTAGAAATTAATTGTTTTAAACAAAACTCACGCTTTATTTCCTTTTATTGGTCTACTGTAGCGAAACAAAATTATATTTCTTTCTTTTTTTTTCAATTAAAATATTTTTCATTTTACTAAAAATCGTTCTTTTTTCTTTAAAGTACTTCTTTTCATCTAAGCATAATTAACACTTAATTTATTCTTTATTGTTCTGCCTCAGCAGAACAAAATCATTTTTCTTCCTAGTTACATCATTCTTATATTTTATAAATAATTCTTCTCTTTTTAACCATATCCAATTTTCTTCTAAAAACAATTCACAATTAAATTCTTCAGAATGAGGCAGAACAAATCTATTCTTCTTCATTTTTATAAAGAACACTGTTTTCTTCTTTTGAAATACTTTTGATATACATGTTTCTTTATTTTATTCGAAACAATTATTTTTCTTCTTCACCAAAAAAAGATTTAAACTTTTCTTCTACAAATTATTTATCTTTTAACTTTTATCTAACTACATTTTTTTTGTTCCAAAGATAATTCACACTTATTAATTCTTATAGATCTACTGCAAAAGAACAAAACCATCTTTTGCTTTCCACCAAAGAAAATCGTATTTCTTAGAAAACATTTTTCTTTCTTTAAAACCATTTCTTCTGATCTTATAAACACACAATTTACACTTTACTTCTCCTTATTGGTCTACTCCAGCAGAACAAAACTCTTTTTTTTTTCATTGTTACAAAAAATATTATCTTCTTCTATAAATTATTCTTCTGTTTCTAACTATATCTTATTTTCTTCTAAATAGAATTCATAATTCACTTCTACGAATTGGTCTAACAGAACAAAACTATTCTTCTTTTTTGCCGGAGCAAATCGGAGTGGCAGAAAGGATGAATCGAAACATTCTAGATGGTAGGTGTATGCTCCTAAGATCGAAACTCGGGAAAAGTTTTTGGCTCAAGCAGTGATGTGCGCTGTCTACCTTATCAAACGCAACCCCACTTCGGCGTTGAACGGACAGATGCCAGCTGCACTGTGGTTCGACGAAAAGCCTGACCTAAGGAAAATTAAAATTTTTGGGTGTACTGCGTACTTGCACGTCCCCAAGGAGCTCATCATAGAGACATTCCAGTCGAGGAGTATGATATGCTACATAGTCGGATATTGTCCAAACGGATATGTACTTTGGAGTCATCTTCGAAGAGTTGAGATTTAGTTTCGTGGGAACTAGGAGTGACGATTGGATCTACGAAGGTGAGTCGGACGAAATCGACGAAGGATTAGAGGAGGAAGCAATGGACAACTCATCCAACGAAGAGGAATCCAAAGTATGCCAGAGGGAATGTCCAGAAGACATCTTTGAAGATCCCTTGGATCACTTCGAACCAGAGCCTTCTAGAAGGAGTACCAGGACCTCGCTACATAGATGATTACGCCACTATTGCCTGCTTCGCAGAATCTTTTGTAGAGAAGGTACCTGGATCGTTTGAGGACATACAAAACATCGATGGAAAGAACAAATGTTTGGATGCAGTTCAGGAGGAACATTACTACTACTACCGCAGTAACTGTTTCACCCGCTTGCAACTACTCATAATAAAGAACGCCCTTAATATCCCAACAAATGCAGCAGGGAACATTCTTTTTTAAGCGATTGGGATTGTGATGATTCTATGGGATTTACTCATGATTTTCTGCGTTTCGGATTATCGTAGAGTACCAATTACTCATCACCTTTAACGATTTTCTATAAGAAAGACTATCGACGATGTTTATTGAGCAAAGAAAGATAACTCTTTGAATTTGTTTGGTTTTAGTGGGTTTATGCGGAACCCATTTTCCTTCTTTCTGGATCTTTCGCTGGGTTATTCTGTAAGCACTTTCTACGTTTGTGCCAAATCATCTCCAAACCGTGGTTATCACACTTTTTAAGGCCTCCAGGGCGTTAATTGTATTTCAGACAGAAGTCACCTCTTTTAAACAGCTTTAACCAAAATGCGTTCCCTGGAATGGCTTCAAAATAATGATTCCAGACTCTCATCAACCAAATCATGTTATAAACATATTCAAAATAATGATTCCAAACATGTATTGTAGTTAATCAATTTAAATTATTATTACATTTAAACTCTAGTTAGTATTTATCTATTCACCGGAAATTAATGAATAATTAAAATACGCAGTAATAATTAAACAAATAATTCAAATCTACACACGCGAAATTTCAATTTATTTCGTTTGTAACATATTAAAATTTCGTTTTTATCTAAATTATCTTTCGCGGTCGATTAACCCAATCAATTGGATTTTCCTCGTCATTTCATTTTTTATGGACAATATAATTCGAATTCGTTTTTGTGGTTTGGTTGTGTTTGTTCCGTTATCTCCTTGATTGGAAAACGTTGAAGGGGATCAAACAAAAATTACCGTTTACTAATCCTTCGCCACCAAAAATCGATTTTTCTTTTAATTAGAATATTTTAATTACTTGATAATTACGAAAATATTTGACCAAGGAAAATCGTTTTTCGAAAAATTATTATATATTATTGATAGTAATAATAATTAAAATTAAAATTTAAAAAAATAATAACCACCTTTAAACCAAAACATCATTAAACATGATTATAAATTAATTAACTGAACTATCAACAATTATATATATTTTTTTAATTACAATGCTTCAGCACCGACGATAATAATTATATAATCATAATGTTCCTTTTGTATTTACATTGTTTTGAGTTAACAAATAAAGATATTATTATTAGCATTATTATTATAAAATATGTTCGAAATTTTCTGCCACCCTCACTTATTGCATTTAATGGTAATTATTCGGGTTTCACGGGCACGGCCCGCAAACCTCGTTAATTGCAAAATCGATTGTGCGGCTTAATTATTCGGAACTGTCTGCAAAGCGGGGGATGATGATGATGGCGGTCACGACGTCGTGCAGGACGCGAACGGAAGCAACCAAAAAAAAAAATAAGTAAATAAAAATCGCCTAATTGATTAATTGCCTCCATCCTCCACTGTGCCGAAAGAAATTAATGACCTCTTGGCTGCTGACGGATTTTAATTACCACCATGAGCCTCGAACGTGCTGTAGTCATAATGGTAATTGCAGAAACGCGAAGTGATTTATGTTTGCCGTTTGCGAAATGCGGTGACGTTTGTTGTCGGCGAAGTTTATGATCATTGGATCGGCTTTGATTATTGGGGTATACGGAGTTTTGATGATTTATCACCTAAATTAATTAAAAAAAGTGATAATGGATTTTCAAAATATAAGTGCCTCAACAATTAACGAGATAAAAAAGTACAGATTTTTGTTGAATGAATTGAAAAACATTTTCATTTAATTTCTCCTTATAATGACATCACTTAATTATAATTTAATACCGTAGCAACCTCACGTTAGTAAATATTACATTAAGTGTACAAGATAACAATAATTAAACTTAACCCCTGAGTGAACAGCTGTTGAGTCTACATAAATATATATATATATATATATATATATATATATATATATATCAAGACAAATTTACTCTGTCGCCTCAATAGGAACTGATTAATTACGCTTGAAAAGTCCGCACAGTAATTGTGATGAGGATATTATTACGTTTTTAAAAATAAAAATAAAAACGTGTTTTCCTCGATTCGTGACTGTAATTGTCTGAGTGATAAAAAACAGTTTTTCGTTATCAAAAAAGGCATTTAGATAAGAAAATGAATGCAATTCGATACCGATTTGTTTCCGTTGGTGCGCAGAAGACGGTGCGGATATTTTGAGACTGGCCTAACATAAAAATCGAATTAGATATCAATTTGATAAATGAATAAACCAATTTTTTTTAGCTATATTCAAGGTAAATTACTGAAAGTGAATTAAATTTTACAATCAAGGTATATATTAACAGAAATTTTAAATATTGTTCGTTTTGAGTGTGTTTACAAATTTTCGTATTGATAGCAATTGTTTTTCTATTTTTATTTCACTGGAAATAAGCGTGAACGTAAAAATTAATTTTCTTCATTTCACTCCGAATTTTAGGAAAATTTAAGTTACGATGGTTGCTGAATTTAATAGAAATTTCAATTATTGTTTGTTGTGAGTGCGTTTACAAATTTTCATTTTGGTAGCAATTGTTTTTCTATTTTTATTTCACTGCAAATAAGCGTGAATATAAAAATTAATTTTCTTCATTTTACGACGAATTTTAGAAAAATTTAAGTTACGATGTTTGCTGAATTTAATAGAAATTTCAATTATTATTTATTGTGAGTGTGTTTAGAAATTTTCGTTTTGATAGCAATTGTTTTTCTATGTTTTAATTCACTGCAAATAAGCGTGAACGTAAAAATTAATTTTCTTCATTTCACGTCGAATTTTAGGAAAATTTAAGTTGCGATGGTTGCTAAATTTACTAGAAATTTCAAATATTGTTCGTTGTGAGTGTGTTTAGAAATTTTCGTTTTGATAGCAATTGTTTTTCTATTTTCATTTCACTGGAAATAAGCGTGAACGTAAAAATAAATTTTCTTCATTTCACGTCGAATTTTAGGAAAATTTAAGTTACGATGGTTGCTAAATTTAGTAGAAATTTCAAATATTGTTCGTTGTGAGTGTGTTCAGAAATTTTCGTTTTGACAGCAATTGTTTTTCTATTTTTATTTCACTGGAAATTAGCGTGAACGTAAAAATTAATTTTCTTCATTTCACCCCGAATTTTAGGAAAATTTAAGTTGCGATGGTTGCTAAATTTTGTAGAAATTTCAAATATTATTCGTTGTGAGTGTGTTTAGAAATTTTCGTTTTGATAGCAATTGTTTTTTTAATTTTATTTCAGTGGAAATAAGCGTGAACGTAAAAATTAATTTTCTTTATTTCACGTCGAATTTTAGGAAAATTTAAGTTACAATGGTTGCTAAATTTAATAGAAATTTCAAATATTGTTCGTTGTGAGTGTGTTTAGAAATTTTCGTTTTGATAGCAATTGTTTTTCTATTTTTATTTCACTGGAAATAAGCGTGAACGTAAAAATATAATTTTCTTCATTTCACCCCGAATTTTAGGAAAATTTAAGTTGCGATGGTTGCTAAATTTAGTAGAAATTTCAAATATAGTTCGTTGTGAGTGTGTTTAGAAATTTTCGTTTTGATAGCAATTGTTTTTCTATTTTTATTTCACTAGAAATAAGCGTGAACGTAAAAATTAATTTTCTTCATTTCAAGTCGAACTTTAGGAAAATGTAAGTTACGATGGTTGCTGAATTTAATAGAAATTTCAATTATTATTTGTTGTGAATGTGTTTACAAACTTTTGTGTTGATAACAATTGTTTTTCTATTTTTTATTTCACTGGAAATAAGCGTGAACGTAAAAATATAATTTTCTTCATTTCACCCCGAATTTTAGTAAAATTTAAGTTGCGATGGTTGCTAAATTTAGTAGAAATTTCAATTATTATTCGTTGTGAGTGTGTTTAGAAATTTTCGTATTGATAAAAATTGTTTTTCTATTTTTATTTCACTGCAAATAAGCGTGAACGTAAAAATTAATTTTCTTCATTTCACGTCGAATTTTAGGAAAATTTAAGTTACGATGATTGCTAAATTTAGTAGAAATTTCAAATATTGTTCGTTGTGAGTGTGTTTAGAAATTTTCGTTTTGACAGCAATTGTTTTTCTATTTTTATTTCACTGGAAATTAGCGTGAACGTAAAAATTAATTATCTTCATTTCACCCCGAATTTTAGGAAAATTTAAGTTGCGATGGTTGCTAAATTTAGTAGAAATTTCAAATATAGTTCGTTGTGAGTGTGTTTAGAAATTTTCGTTTTGATAGCAATTGTTTTTCTATTTTTATTTCACTAGAAATAAGCGTGAACGTAAAAATTAATTTTCTTCATTTCAAGTCGAATTTTAGGAAAATGTAAGTTACGATGGTTGCTGAATTTAATAGAAATTTCAAATATTGTTCGTTTCGAGTGTGTTTAGAAATTTTTGTATTCATAGCAACTGTTTTTCTATTTTTTTAATTCACTGGAAATAAGCGTGAACGTAAAACTTAATTTCCTTCACTTCAGGTCGAAAATTTAAATTGCAATGGTTGCTCAATTTAATAGAAATTTCAATTATTGTTCGTTTTGTGTGTGTTTACAAATTTTCGTAATTCTAGCAATTGTTTTTCTATGTTTTAATTCACTGCAAATAAGCGTGAACGTAAAAATTAATTTTCTTCATTTCAAGTCGAATTTTAGGAAAATTTAAGTTGCGATGGTTGCTAAATTTAGTAGAAATTTCAAATATTGTTCGTTGTGAGTGTGTTTAGAAATTTTCGTTTTGATAGCAATTGTCTTTCTATTTTTATTTCACTGGAAATAAGCGTGAACGTAAAAATTAATTTTCTTCATTTCAAGTCGAATTTTAGGAAAATTTAAGTTACAATGGTTGCTGAATTTAATAAAAATTTCAATTATTGTTTGTTGTGAATGTGTTTACAAATTTTCGTATTGATAGCAATTGTTTTTCTATTTTTATTTCACTGGATATAAGCGTGAACGTAAAAATTAATTTTCTTTATTTCACCCCGAATTTTAGGAAAATTTAAGTTATGATGGTTGCTGATGTTAATAGAAATTTCAATTATTGTTTGTTGTGAGTGTGTTTAGAAATTTTCGTTTTGATAGCAATTGTTTTTCTATTTTTTATTTCACTGCAAATAAGCGTGAATGTAAAAATTAATTTTCTTCAATTTACGACGAATTTTAGGAAAATTTAAGTTGCGATGGTTGCTAAATTTAGTAGAAATTTCAAATATTTTTCGTTCTGAGTGTGTTTAGAAATTTTTGTTTTGATAGCAATTGTTTTTCTATTTTTATTTCACTGGAAATAAGCGTGAACGTAAAAATTAATTTTCTTCATTTCAAGTCGAATTTTAGGAAAATTTAAATTGCGATGGTTGCTGAATTTAATAGAAATTTCAAATATTGTTCGTTGTGAGTGTGTTTACAAATTTTCGTTTTGATAGCAATTGTTTTTCTATTTTTATTTCACTGGAAATAAGCGTGAACGTAAAAATTAATTTTCTTCACTTCACGTCAAATTTTAGGAAAATTTAAGTTACGATGGTTACTAAATTTAGTAGAAATTTTAAATATTGTTCGTTATGAGTGTATTTAGAAATTTTCGTTTTGATAGCAATTGTTTTGCTATTTTTATTTCACTGGAAATAAGCGTGAACGTAAAAATTAATTTTCTTCATTTCACGTCGAATTTTAGGAAAATTTAAGTTGCGATGGTTGCTAAATTTAGTATAAATTTCAAATATTGTTCGTTGTGAGTGTGTTTAGAAATTTTCGTTTTGATAGCAATTGTTTTTCTATGTTTATTTCACTGGAAATAAGCGTGAACGTAAAAATTAATTTTCTTCATTTCACGTCGAATTTTAGGAAAATTTAAGTTGCGATGGTTGCTGAATTTAATAGAAACTTTAATTATTGTTCGTTGTGAATGTGTTTACAAATTTTCGTATTGATAACAATTGCTTTTCTATTTTTATTTCACTGCAAATAAGCGCGAACGTAAAAATTAATTTTCTTCATTTCACTCCGAATTTTAGGAAAATTTAAGTTGCGATGGTTGCTAAATTTAGTAGAAATTTCAATTATCATTCGTTGTGAGTGTGTTTAGAAATTTTCGTTTTGATAGCAATTGTTTTTCTATTTTTATTTCACTGGAAATAAGCGTGAATGTAAAAATTAATTTTCTTCATTTCACCCCGAATTTTAGGAAAATTTAATTTGCGATGGTAACTAAATTTAGTAGAAATTTCAAATATTGTTCGTTGTGAGTGTGTTTAGAAATTTTCGTTTTGATAGCAATTGTTTTTCTATTTTTATTTCACTGGAAATAAGCGTGAACGTAAAAATTAATTTTCTTCATTTCACTCCGAATTTTAGGAAAATTTAAGTTGCGATGGTTGCTGAATTTAGTAGAAATTTCAAATATTGTTCGTTGTGAGTGTATTTAGAAATTTTCGTTTTGATAGCAATTGTTTTTCTATGTTTTAATTCACTGCAAATAAGCGTGAACGTAAAAATTAATTTTCTTCATTTCACGTCGAATTTTAGGAAAATTTAAGTTGCGATGGTTGCTAAATTTACTAGAAATTTCAAATATTGTTCGTTGTGAGTGTGTTTAGAAATTTTCGTTTTGATAGCAATTGTTTTTCTATTTTCATTTCACTGGAAATAAGCGTGAACGTAAAAATAAATTTTCTTCATTTCACGTCGAATTTTAGGAAAATTTAAGTTACGATGGTTGCTAAATTTAGTAGAAATTTCAAATATTGTTCGTTGTGAGTGTGTTCAGAAATTTTCGTTTTGACAGCAATTGTTTTTCTATTTTTATTTCACTGGAAATTAGCGTGAACGTAAAAATTAATTTTCTTCATTTCACCCCGAATTTTAGGAAAATTTAAGTTGCGATGGTTGCTAAATTTTGTAGAAATTTCAAATATTATTCGTTGTGAGTGTGTTTAGAAATTTTCGTTTTGATAGCAATTGTTTTTTTAATTTTATTTCAGTGGAAATAAGCGTGAACGTAAAAATTAATTTTCTTTATTTCACGTCGAATTTTAGGAAAATTTAAGTTACAATGGTTGCTAAATTTAATAGAAATTTCAAATATTGTTCGTTGTGAGTGTGTTTAGAAATTTTCGTTTTGATAGCAATTGTTTTTCTATTTTTATTTCACTGGAAATAAGCGTGAACGTAAAAATATAATTTTCTTCATTTCACCCCGAATTTTAGGAAAATTTAAGTTGCGATGGTTGCTAAATTTAGTAGAAATTTCAAATATAGTTCGTTGTGAGTGTGTTTAGAAATTTTCGTTTTGATAGCAATTGTTTTTCTATTTTTATTTCACTAGAAATAAGCGTGAACGTAAAAATTAATTTTCTTCATTTCAAGTCGAACTTTAGGAAAATGTAAGTTACGATGGTTGCTGAATTTAATAGAAATTTCAATTATTATTTGTTGTGAATGTGTTTACAAACTTTTGTGTTGATAACAATTGTTTTTCTATTTTTTATTTCACTGGAAATAAGCGTGAACGTAAAAATATAATTTTCTTCATTTCACCCCGAATTTTAGTAAAATTTAAGTTGCGATGGTTGCTAAATTTAGTAGAAATTTCAATTATTATTCGTTGTGAGTGTGTTTAGAAATTTTCGTATTGATAAAAATTGTTTTTCTATTTTTATTTCACTGCAAATAAGCGTGAACGTAAAAATTAATTTTCTTCATTTCACGTCGAATTTTAGGAAAATTTAAGTTACGATGATTGCTAAATTTAGTAGAAATTTCAAATATTGTTCGTTGTGAGTGTGTTTAGAAATTTTCGTTTTGACAGCAATTGTTTTTCTATTTTTATTTCACTGGAAATTAGCGTGAACGTAAAAATTAATTATCTTCATTTCACCCCGAATTTTAGGAAAATTTAAGTTGCGATGGTTGCTAAATTTAGTAGAAATTTCAAATATAGTTCGTTGTGAGTGTGTTTAGAAATTTTCGTTTTGATAGCAATTGTTTTTCTATTTTTATTTCACTAGAAATAAGCGTGAACGTAAAAATTAATTTTCTTCATTTCAAGTCGAATTTTAGGAAAATGTAAGTTACGATGGTTGCTGAATTTAATAGAAATTTCAAATATTGTTCGTTTCGAGTGTGTTTAGAAATTTTTGTATTCATAGCAACTGTTTTTCTATTTTTTTAATTCACTGGAAATAAGCGTGAACGTAAAACTTAATTTCCTTCACTTCAGGTCGAAAATTTAAATTGCAATGGTTGCTCAATTTAATAGAAATTTCAATTATTGTTCGTTTTGTGTGTGTTTACAAATTTTCGTAATTCTAGCAATTGTTTTTCTATGTTTTAATTCACTGCAAATAAGCGTGAACGTAAAAATTAATTTTCTTCATTTCAAGTCGAATTTTAGGAAAATTTAAGTTGCGATGGTTGCTAAATTTAGTAGAAATTTCAAATATTGTTCGTTGTGAGTGTGTTTAGAAATTTTCGTTTTGATAGCAATTGTCTTTCTATTTTTATTTCACTGGAAATAAGCGTGAACGTAAAAATTAATTTTCTTCATTTCAAGTCGAATTTTAGGAAAATTTAAGTTACAATGGTTGCTGAATTTAATAAAAATTTCAATTATTGTTTGTTGTGAATGTGTTTACAAATTTTCGTATTGATAGCAATTGTTTTTCTATTTTTATTTCACTGGATATAAGCGTGAACGTAAAAATTAATTTTCTTTATTTCACCCCGAATTTTAGGAAAATTTAAGTTATGATGGTTGCTGATGTTAATAGAAATTTCAATTATTGTTTGTTGTGAGTGTGTTTAGAAATTTTCGTTTTGATAGCAATTGTTTTTCTATTTTTTATTTCACTGCAAATAAGCGTGAATGTAAAAATTAATTTTCTTCAATTTACGACGAATTTTAGGAAAATTTAAGTTGCGATGGTTGCTAAATTTAGTAGAAATTTCAAATATTTTTCGTTCTGAGTGTGTTTAGAAATTTTTGTTTTGATAGCAATTGTTTTTCTATTTTTATTTCACTGGAAATAAGCGTGAACGTAAAAATTAATTTTCTTCATTTCAAGTCGAATTTTAGGAAAATTTAAATTGCGATGGTTGCTGAATTTAATAGAAATTTCAAATATTGTTCGTTGTGAGTGTGTTTACAAATTTTCGTTTTGATAGCAATTGTTTTTCTATTTTTATTTCACTGGAAATAAGCGTGAACGTAAAAATTAATTTTCTTCACTTCACGTCAAATTTTAGGAAAATTTAAGTTACGATGGTTACTAAATTTAGTAGAAATTTTAAATATTGTTCGTTATGAGTGTATTTAGAAATTTTCGTTTTGATAGCAATTGTTTTGCTATTTTTATTTCACTGGAAATAAGCGTGAACGTAAAAATTAATTTTCTTCATTTCACGTCGAATTTTAGGAAAATTTAAGTTGCGATGGTTGCTAAATTTAGTATAAATTTCAAATATTGTTCGTTGTGAGTGTGTTTAGAAATTTTCGTTTTGATAGCAATTGTTTTTCTATGTTTATTTCACTGGAAATAAGCGTGAACGTAAAAATTAATTTTCTTCATTTCACGTCGAATTTTAGGAAAATTTAAGTTGCGATGGTTGCTGAATTTAATAGAAACTTTAATTATTGTTCGTTGTGAATGTGTTTACAAATTTTCGTATTGATAACAATTGCTTTTCTATTTTTATTTCACTGCAAATAAGCGCGAACGTAAAAATTAATTTTCTTCATTTCACTCCGAATTTTAGGAAAATTTAAGTTGCGATGGTTGCTAAATTTAGTAGAAATTTCAATTATCATTCGTTGTGAGTGTGTTTAGAAATTTTCGTTTTGATAGCAATTGTTTTTCTATTTTTATTTCACTGGAAATAAGCGTGAATGTAAAAATTAATTTTCTTCATTTCACCCCGAATTTTAGGAAAATTTAATTTGCGATGGTAACTAAATTTAGTAGAAATTTCAAATATTGTTCGTTGTGAGTGTGTTTAGAAATTTTCGTTTTGATAGCAATTGTTTTTCTATTTTTATTTCACTGGAAATAAGCGTGAACGTAAAAATTAATTTTCTTCATTTCACTCCGAATTTTAGGAAAATTTAAGTTGCGATGGTTGCTGAATTTAGTAGAAATTTCAAATATTGTTCGTTGTGAGTGTATTTAGAAATTTTCGTATTGATAGCAATTGTTTTTCTATTTTTATTTCACTGGAAATAAGCGTGAACGTAAAAATTAATTTTCTTCATTTCACGTCGAATTTTAGGAAAATTTAAGTTACGATGGTTGCTGAATTTAATAGAAATGTCAAATATTGTTCGTTGTGAGTGTGTTTAGAAATTTTCGTTTTGATAGCAATTGTTTTTCTATTTTTATTTTACTGGAAATAAGCGTGAACGTAAAAATTAATTTTCTTCATTTCACGTCGAATTTTAGGAAAATTTAAGTTGCGATGGTTGCTAAATTTAGTAGAAATTTCAATTATCATTCGTTGTGAGTGTGTTTAGAAATTTTTGTTTTGATAGCTATTGTTTTTCTATTTTTATTTCACTGGAAATAAGCGTGAACGTAAAAATTAATTTTCTTCATTTCACTCCGAATTTTAGGAAAATTTAAGTTACGATGGTTGCTGAATTTAATAGAAATTTCAATTATTGTTCGTTGTGAATGTGTTTACAAATTTTCGTATTGATAGCAATTGTTTTTCTATTTTTATTTCACTGGAAATAAGCGTAAACGTAAAAATTAATTTTCTTCATTTCACTCCGAATTTTAGGAAAATTTAAGTTACGATGGTTGCTGAATTTAATAGAAATTTCAATTATTGTTTGTTGTGAGTGCGTTTAGAAATTTTCATTTTGATAGCAATTGTTTTTCTATTTTTATTTCACTGGAAATAAGCGTGAACGTAAAAATTAATTTTCTTCATTTCACGTCGAATTTAAGGAAAATTTAAATTACGATGGTTGCTGAATTTAATAGAAATTTCAAATATTGTTCGTTGTGAGTGTGTTTAGAAATTTTTGTTTTGATAGCAATTGTTTTTCTATTTTTATTTCACTGGAAATAAGAATGAACGTAAAAATTAATTTTCTTCATTTCACGTCGAATTTTAGGAAAATTTAAATTACGATGGTTGCTGAATTTAATAGAAATTTCAAATATTGTTCGTTGTGAGTGTGTTTAGAAATTTTTGTTTTGATAGCAATTGTTTTTCTATTTTTATTTCACTGGAAATAAGAATGAACGTAAAAATTAATTTTCTTCATTTCACGTCGAATTTTAGGAAAATTTAAGTTGCGATGGTTGCTAAATTTAGTAGAAATTTCAATTATCATTCGTTGTGAGTGTGTTTAGAAATTTTTGTTTTGATAGCAATTGTTTTTCTATTTTTATTTCACTGGAAATAAGCGTGAACGTAAAAATTAATTTTCTTCATTTCACGTCGAATTTTAGGAAAATTTAAGTTGCGATGGTTGCTAAATTTAGTGGAAATTTCAAATATTGTTCGTTGTGAGTGTGTTTAGAAATTTTCGTTTTAATAGCAATTGTCTTTCTATTTTTATTTCACTGGAAATAAGCGTGAAAGTAAAAATTAATTTTCTTCATTTCACGTCGAATTTTAGGAAAATTTAAGTTGCGATGGTTGCTAAATTTAGTAGAAATTTCAATTATCATTCGTTGTGAGTGTGTTTAGAAATTTTTGTTTTGATAGCAATTGTTTTTCTATTTTTATTTCACTGGAAATAAGCGTGAACGTAAAAATTAATTTTCTTCATTTCACGTCGAATTTTAGGAAAATTTAAGTTGCGATGGTTGCTAAATTTAGTAGAAATTTCAAATATTGTTCGTTGTGAGTGTGTTTAGAAATTTTCGTATTGATAGCAATTGTTTTTCTATTTTTATTTCACTGCAAATAAACGTGAATATAAAAATTAATTTTCTTTATTTCACGTCAAATTTTAAGAAAATTTAAATTACGATGGTTTCTGAATTTAATAGAAATTTTAAATATTGTTCGTTGTGAGTGTGTTTAGAAATTTTCGTTTTGATAGCAATTGTTTTTCTATTTTTATTTCACTGCAAATAAGCGTGAATATAAAAATTAATTTTCTTCATTTCACGTCGAATTTTAAGAAAATTTAAGATGTTATAGTTGCTCAATTTAATAAAAATTTCAAATATTGTTCGTTTTGAGTGTGTTTAGAAATTTTCGTATTGATAGCAATTGTTTTTCTATTTTTATTTCACTGCAAATAAGCGTGAATATAAAAATTAATTTTCTTCATTTCACGTCGAATTTTAAGAAAATTTAAGATGTTATAGTTGCTCAATTTAATAAAAATTTCAAATATTGTTCGTTTTTAGTGTGCTTAGAAATTTTCGTATTGATAGCAATTGTTTTTCTATTTTTATTTCACTGGAAATAAGCGTGAACGTAAAAATTAATTTTCTTCATTTCACGTCGAATTTTAGGAAAATTTAAATTGCAATGGTTGCTGAATTTAATAGAAATTTCAAATATTGTTCGTTTCGTATTGATAGCAATTGTTTTTCTATTTTTTAATTCACTGGAAATAAGTTCCATGGGATCAATTTCAAAAGTAAATCGTGTTTTTTATTTAATTTGAGGGACTCAAACGAGTCCCTCCCACACATAAAAAAAAATGTAATTTCGCCCTTCCCCGAAACATTTCGATACCGTGTGGGCGCCGGCGCCCCCACGCATTAATTATAATTTCAATTATGCACGACTTTAATTGGCGTCCTTGGGCGAGATTTTTGAAAATACCAGAAATTCATTAGCCAAATTCCGGCGAAAACCCCCCCGTTCAGCACTTTTGGCGATTAACAATTAATTAAGGGGGTTGCGGGGCGAGGCGGGCGCGCGTTCAGCATAATTCACCCGGTAATCCCACGGTTTATCTGACGGGGATTATAATTTACAAACCTTGTTGCGTCCGATTGAAATTAACGGTGAAAAGGACGGAAATTAATTCGATTTTCTGCGTGTAATTTATTTAAACGGATAAGCGTATTAATAAATAAATACGCCGATATTTTTTATTGTATATTATAATAATCCAGCGAAATTTTCAATGGTTATATTTCGTTTAAACAAATCCGGATTGATTTTTAATATCCTTTTTCATTGAATTAAGTTTATATTTTGTACATGTTTAAAGAAATACATACAGAGTTTGACAGTTTTTAGCAGCAAAATCATCAACGATTAGCAACTACAGCTATCATGTATATGTAGGGTGGGTGGGTGGCCTCTATCCCACCCTCCAATCAGTAAAACATAAGCGAGGATTTTGATTACAGTTGTAAAATGTAAAGAAACATAAAAATATGGTAACTGAAAATTATTATATTTCTGTAGGTTTGAGTTTAAAAATTTACTACCTTGCTTATTGCCAAAATTTTTAAAGATCATTAATTAAAATCAATTGAAAATAGGCGTTAAAATAATACACTAGTATTGTAAAAATAATCAGTTAATTATTTCAATTGTTTTAAATTTTTTAAACCTCAAACAATATTTCAATCTTTTTGTAGGATTTATTTTTTAAAATTGCAACTTTTGTTATATCAAGAATTTTCAATCACCACTAACAATTTTCATTAAACAATAAGTTATAGATATATGCACAATAAATCTTGAAGAAATTCCACTTCGACTTTAATTGTTTTCAATTCATTAAACTTCAATAACGTTGCAGATTTTTTTAAAAATACACAACTTTGATTGTAGCTGAAATTTATCAATACCATAAGCTTTTCCTATTAACTAAATAATTAAAATTATATGTACTATTATTTATATAATAATTATATTCCTATTAACTAAATAATTAACATTATATGTACAATTATTTATAAAATAATTGTACATCAGTTTGAATGGTTTTCAATTTATTAAACTTAAATCATAATTTTCACATAATCGCTGAAGATATCCCCTTCGCGTCATCCATCATCGCCAGATAAAGGATTTTCCGAGCACAGATTGAAGTACCTACCCGGAGAATTCGATTCAGCGCTTGTTTTGAAACTTTCCTTTACGTTCGACGGCGAGGTTCATTATTTTTTTAGATCGCACTCGTCGCGCTTTTATTCTCCGGGCCGCAACACCAAGGGGATAATCTGTGAAAACGTGCATGCGATTTGAATACGCTTATACCGATATCCTGTCTCGGAACGGTCGGTCCCCGGCCTGCATATTAATCGACGCGATCTTCTATTCTTCTCCGCTTTTAACGCACACAGGTCTCATTATTTTTTCAATAGATGTGACTCCAGGTAACTACGGTATATGTCGATCAATAGATTTTTGTATATACATTTTGGCGCCCAACTAAGGGCTTCTATTACGAGCAACAGGATTTAATAGATTTTGTATATAAATTTTGGCACCCAACTAAGGGCCTTAATTACGAGCAACTGAATTTAATAAATTTTTTATACATTATACATTTTAGCTCCCAACTAAGGGCTTAGATTACGCGCGCAACTGAATTTAATTACGTATCAAAACATAATTGTATCTATTGGTATTATAGATACTTAATATAAAATAAAACACACTTATAAAGGTGATATATTTAATGACTCTCTCATTTATGTCGTTGCTCAATGTAATCATTCACTTTTAGTTAGTATGTAACCATTTATTGTTTTGAGTTGAAGTTATGCTAGTATATAATACTTTCTTCTTTATATATGTTTCCATCTAATTGGGATTTTTTTCCTGTAGGGCAATAAATATTAATAAATATTGAGCCCAATAAATACTTATTTATTTATAACTTTGTTTATTATACAAAGTGTGTTTCATTTCTATTCGTCAACTTGATATAAAAATAAATGCTGTGGAACATCAAAATAAAAAATTGTTGTCACACAACATGCCCCTTATTGGGCGCCATTTATAACGTCTTTTTCACGATCTCTCGAGATTTATTAATAAACGCTGCTTACGGCTTCCCTTTTCCACGTCTGTTCCTAAACGGATCGGATTGCGGGGTTGGAAGGGGGATGGGCGATTAATTAATAAATCCCCTGTCGTCCCGCTATGTCGGACAAAGCCGCCGGCGATTAATATTCCTTGTACATTTCGCCGTTCTCAATGGGACGAATTAATTGCGGTACAGATAACGTTCCCCCGGGAAATGACGGGACGTTCCTTTTTTTTCTCCTATCTAGCAAGAACACAAGGAGATCAAGTAAACGAGGGGATTAATGGGGGGGCCTCGAGGAAAACTGGAGAGGCGTCGGGCGCCATTAGCGATTGTTTTTGGCCGCCGTAATTGACAGCTTCGAGCGGCTGGGGGAAAAAAAAGATAACAGATGCGTTTCTTGGGGATTTTCGACGACGCTATGCTACTGTTTGCCACCGAACTTCGTCCCGGGGAATTGATGGATATTTTCGCAATGTTATAAATGAGGTCGTTTTTTATCTATTGAGTATCAATGGTGTAGACAAGAGAAAAACAAAATTAACAACTACTCTAAATTATACTTATTTTTAAAGATGTAATCATTAATGTTAATAATGATGCAATGATTTATTATTATTTTATCTTTATGTGTGAGTATTTAGGTTAGATCTTTCAGAATTAATATTTCATTTAGAGTTATGGCAAACTTTTAATAAATAAATTAACGAGAGCGAACATAAAACTTGATCCATCTGAATATGGCTTTACGACTTTTGGAAAACTCCAGTTACGAGTGTTCTTCAAAGTCGTTACCCGTTTAATTATTGGCGGAATATGCGCCAGGCGTTGTCGGTAATTGTGTCGCGGATGGCGGGCCTGTTCTGAATGCGAGAGGAGGTCATCAAATGGGCGATGAACCGGCCGGACATGCGGGAAAAGAAAGGGTGAAATTTGCGAAATTACGATCGCTTCCACCCGTAATTATGCGACGTGGCAACCGCGCCAAATTACAAGCGCTCATACAAGAGTTTCCAAAGTAATATTCTCGGATTGGTCGTTCCGAGGCGGTCTACTAAAATTTATCAGAACGTTTGCGGTCGGTAATGGCTGATGGATGAAGTTAGATTGCACCGTGCCGTTATCCGGGGAGCGGTTTCACAGATTGCGAATTAAAATTAGATCGTAATTGAAGTCTCTGCGAGAGAAACGTGGAAATCGTCAGTGAATAGCTCAAAAAAGGAATAACTAAAAATTCTGTTTGAGCCGATGTGTAAAATTTAAGTACGAGAATTAGTAGGGAAGTAGTAACCGTTTGCATCGTGCGGAGTGCTGGCGAATAGAGTAGCCGCTGAATGTGTGCTAACATGCTTAGTAGTATTTCAGTGTGAAAAATTACGTCTCGCTGGTATTGACTGTGAAGGTGGATTTTCTTGCAAAATTTTTATCACCGAAAACAATTTGATTTTCCACAATTTGAGTTTCGAGCGTCGCCATTTTGTTTCCAGCTATGATACTTCAATTGTTTAATTATTATATTAAAAATATGTTAATTAAACAATTTAAAAAACAGGAAATTTAAGAGCTCGCCTATAGCTACCTGCACAATATTGAATTGATTGAGGTAGGTTAGGAATGCACTAGAACAATGCTTAATTTATTGCGGTAGGTCGAGTGTACGCTACGCTAATATATAATTTATAGAGTTAATTCGTTTGTGAGCTATTTTAAATTAGGTTGAATGTTTGTCAGATAATATATTATTTATTAGGATAGGTCAAGAACACGCCCGGGTAAGATTAAATATGTTAATCAGTAATTAAAGTTTATTTGTATATAGGGTGGGTGTCCTCTATTCCACCCTACAATCAATAAAACATCATCAAAAATTATTTGAGAATTTATATGAATAAATCACTAAAATTTGCAATTATTTGTGTTTATTTAATTTTTAAAACTATTAATTAAAACCCTTGCTTATATTTTACTGATTAGAGGGTGGGATAGAGGCCACCCACCCACCCTACATATACGTGATAACTATAATTGCTAATCGTTGATGATTTTGCTGATAAATACAATCAAACCCTTTATGTAATAAAAAATAAACAAAATCAAAATCTTAGCTTAAATATAAAAGACATTCTACAGCTAATCTTATCTTATTTAGATTTAAAGTCTGCCCACCCATCATGCATAAAATTTTATTAATTTACTTACTCAAAAATTTTACCTTTTGAATTTCATTTTTATTTAAAAAGTTTTGTAATTAATTTTACTCAAAATCGCGAAAGGATCAGTAATTGAAATTTATATGTATATGTAGGGTGGGTGGGTGGCCTCTATCCCACCCTACAATCAATAAAACATCATCAAAAATTATTTAAGAATTTGTATGAATAAATCACTAAAATTTGCAATTATTTGTGTTTATTTAATCTTTAGAACTATTAATTAAAACCCTCGCTTATGTTTTACTGATTGGATTGTGGGATAGAGGCCACCCACCCACCCTACATATACGTGATAACTTTAATTACTAATCGTTGATGATTTTGCTTCTAAAAACAATCAAACCCTTTATGTAATTAAAAATAAAACAAAATCAAAATTTAAGTTTAAATATAAATGACTTTCTATAGCTGATCTTATCTAATATAGATTTAAAATCTGCCCACCCATCATGCATCAAATTTTTATTAATTTACTTACTCACAAATTTTACCTTTTGAATTTCATTTGCATTTACAAAGTTTTGTAATTAATTTTACTCAAAACCGCAAGACGATCAGTAATTAAAATTTATATGTATATGTAATTAAAACCCTCGCTTATATTTTACTGATTGGAAGGTGGGATAGAGGCCACCCACCCACCCTACATATACATGATAACTTTAATTGCTAATCGTTGATGATTTTGCTGCTACAAACAATAAAACCCTTTATGTAATAAAAAAAGAAACAAAATCAAAATTTAAGTTTAAATACAAATGACTTTCTATAGCTAATCCTATCTAATTTAGATTTAAAGTCTGCCCATCCATCATACATACAAATTTTATTAATTTACTTACTCAAAAATTTTACCTTTTGAATTTCATTTGCATTTACAAAGTTTTGTAATTAATTTTACTCAAAACCGCAAGACGATCAGTAATTAAAATTTATGTGTATATGTAGGGTGGGTGGGTGGCCTCTATCCCACCCTCGAATCAATAAAACATCATCAAATATTATTTGAGAATTTTGTATGAATAAATAACTAAAAATTGCAATTGTTTTGTGTTTATTTATTTTTTACAACTATTAATTAAAACCCTCGCTTATGTTTTACTGATTCGAGGGTGGGATAGAGGCCACCCACCCACCCTACATATACATGATAATTATAATTGCTAATCGTTGATGATTTTGCTGCTAAAAACAATAAAACCTTTTATGTAATAAAAAATAAAACAAAATCAAAATTTAAGTTTAGATTTATTTGACTATTTGCTAATCTTATCTTATTTAGATTTAAAACCTACCCACCCATCATGAATAAAATTTTTATTAATTTACTTACTCAAAAATTTTACCTTTTGAATTTCATTTTTATTCAAAAACTTTTGCAATAAATTTTATTGGAAACCGAGAGACGATCAGTAATTGAAATTTATGTGTATATGTAGGGTGGGTGGGTGGCCTCTATCCCACCCTCCAATCAGTAAAACATCATCGAAAATTATTTTAGAATTTGTATGAATAAATCACTAAAATTTGCAATGATTTGTGTTTATTTAATTTTTAAAACTATTAATTAAAACCCTCGCTTATGTTTTATTGATTGGAGGGTGGGATAGAGGCCACCTACCCACCCTACATATACATGATAACTATAATTGCTCATCGTTGATGATTTTGCTGCTAAAAGTAATAAGACCTTTATGTAATAAAAAAATTAAACAAAATCGAAATTTAAGTTTAAATATAAATGACATTCTATAGCTAATCTTATGCCATTCAGATTTAAAGTCTGCCCACCCATCATGCATCCAAATTTAATAATTTACTTACTCAAAAATTTTACCTTTTGAATTTCTTTTCTATTCAAAAAGTTTTGTAATTAATTTTACTCAAAACTGCGAGACGATCAGTAATTAGAATTTATGTGTATATGTAGGGTGGGTGGGTGGCCTCTATCCCACCCTCCAATCAGTAAAACATCATCAACAGTTATTTGAAAATTTGTATGAATAAATCACTAAAATTTGCAATTATTTGTGTTTATTTAATTTTTAGAACTATTAATTAAAACCCTCGCTTATGTTTTACTGATTGGAGGGTGGGATAGAGGACACCCACCCACCCTACATATACATGATAACTATAATTGCTCATCGTTGATGATTTTGCTGCTAAAAGTAATAAAACCTTTATGTAATAAAAAGTAAAACAAAATCAAAATTTAAGTTTAAATATAAATAACATTCTATAGCTAATCTAATGCCATTCAGATTTAAAGTCTTCTTACCCATCATGCATACAACTTTTATTAATTTACTTACTCAAAAATTTTACCTTTTGAATTTCATTTTTATTCAAAAAGTTTTGTAATTAATTTTATTCCAAACCCCGAG